>OY720419.1:108901513-111465387 GCA_963082815.1 Melanotus villosus | reverse complement strand
ACCTAACCTAACCTAACCTAACCTAACCTAACCTAACCTAACCTAACCTAACCTAACCTAACCTAACCTAACCTAACCTAACCTAACCTAACCTAACCTAACCTAACCTAACCTAACCTAACCTAACCTAACCTAACCTAACCTAACCTAACCTAACCTAACCTAACCTAACCTAACCTAACCTAACCTAACCTAACCTAACCTAACCTAACCTAACCTAACCTAACCTAACCTAACCTAACCTAACCTAACCTAACCTAACCTAACCTAACCTAACCTAACCTAACCTAACCTAACCTAACCTAACCTAACCTAACCTAACCTAACCTAACCTAACCTAACCTAACCTAACCTAACCTAACCTAACCTAACCTAACCTAACCTAACCTAACCTAACCTAACCTAACCTAACCTAACCTAACCTAACCTAACCTAACCTAACCTAACCTAACCTAACCTAACCTAACCTAACCTAACCTAACCTAACCTAACCTAACCTAACCTAACCTAACCTAACCTAACCTAACCTAACCTAACCTAACCTAACCTAACCTAACCTAACCTAACCTAACCTAACCTAACCTAACCTAACCTAACCTAACCTAACCTAACCTAACCTAACCTAACCTAACCTAACCTAACCTAACCTAACCTAACCTAACCTAACCTAACCTAACCTAACCTAACCTAACCTAACCTAACCTAACCTAACCTAACCTAACCTAACCTAACCTAACCTAACCTAACCTAACCTAACCTAACCTAACCTAACCTAACCTAACCTAACCTAACCTAACCTAACCTAACCTAACCTAACCTAACCTAACCTAACCTAACCTAACCTAACCTAACCTAACCTAACCTAACCTAACCTAACCTAACCTAACCTAACCTAACCTAACCTAACCTAACCTAACCTAACCTAACCTAACCTAACCTAACCTAACCTAACCTAACCTAACCTAACCTAACCTAACCTAACCTAACCTAACCTAACCTAACCTAACCTAACCTAACCTAACCTAACCTAACCTAACCTAACCTAACCTAACCTAACCTAACCTAACCTAACCTAACCTAACCTAACCTAACCTAACCTAACCTAACCTAACCTAACCTAACCTAACCTAACCTAACCTAACCTAACCTAACCTAACCTAACCTAACCTAACCTAACCTAACCTAACCTAACCTAACCTAACCTAACCTAACCTAACCTAACCTAACCTAACCTAACCTAACCTAACCTAACCTAACCTAACCTAACCTAACCTAACCTAACCTAACCTAACCTAACCTAACCTAACCTAACCTAACCTAACCTATTTTTTTTTTTTTTTTTTTTTTTTTTTCGCAGGGGAAATCCTTTATGGACACCACGACCTATCTGTAGAGGTAGTGTGGGACTCCTACTCCTTAGTATACCCACTAAAACCCCTGCGTCTTCTCTCTCAGCAGCATCGGCTATCCTCCTCTTTGGAGTATTCTACGATGCTTAGAGTTGTCCTTATACTTCTAGTTTATTTAGTTCAGAGTCCTTGCGTTTCTCTTTCTTCCCTCTCCTTGATCGCCATGATCTTCTTGATTGCATCGTGAATCGCCCTCCAATTCTCCCTAGTTTCAGTCATTACATCTATTATGTTTTCCATGCTAACCTGTCTACCTATCCTGATCTCCATCTCATGTCTGTACCGGTACCATCTTTCGCACTCGAAAAATGTGTGCCGTGCCGTGTCTTCTTGTTCTCCACAGTATATGCACACGCTATCTTCCTTTTTCCCAATTCTTTTGGTGTAGCTGCTATATGATCCATGCCCCGACAAAAACTGACATAAGTAGTAATCCATGATTCTATGTTTGCATAGAGTCCATGCTTTTACGTTCTTGATTAACTTCTTAATCCATGGACTTTTTTCCGGATTGCTAGTCCACTCCTCCTGCCATCTACTCAGCGTTTCTTCCCTTTCTTGTACTTTTGCTTCCTTGGATTTTCCATCTTGTCTATACCATAATCTAACTCTCTCCCGCGCCAGTAACGTTATAGGAGGAGTTCCTGTAATGGCCTGTATTGCGATCGCGGATACTGTTCTGTATCCACATCCAATTCGCAGTAGCGCACGTCTCTGTACGTTTACCAGCATGCTTTCATACCTCTTTATGTGTAGTACCCTGACCCATATGGGAACTGCATATAAGATGATGGAGTTTACTACTCCATATAATACTCTTCTCTTTAGGTCCTTTGGGCCTCCTAGGTTGGGTGTTAATTTCGTAAGTGCCAGTATCCTGTTTTCGGCTTTCCTGGTTATCTCTCTTATGTGCTGCCCGAATATCAGTTTATCGTCGAGTGTTACTCCCAAGTATTTTATGTACTTTTTGGGTTTTATCTCCTCCATATCAATTTTTACCATTATATTTTCCCTTTTCCTGGGTCCTTTTAATATCACCATTTCTGATTTCTCAGGGGCCAACTTCATTGATCGTGTCTTCATCCAATGCGTTATTAACATTATGGCGTCCTCGGCTTTATAATTTATTTCCTCGACATTGTCAGCTTCTATGATAACCGCCAGATCATCAGCGTAGGCGACAGTACTTACGCCTTCACACCATTCTGTTCTAAGTAGACTATCATACATTATATTCCATAATGTTGGTCCGAGTACTGAACCCTGTGGTACTCCGGTGTTTATCTTGATTCTTGTTTCTTTGTCCACCCAAATAGATCGATAACTCAGATAGCTCTCTATTGTATTCCTTAGATATACGGAAATTCTCTTGTCCCTTAATTCTTGCGTGATATGTTCCCATGACGCAGTGTTGAATGCATTTCTGATGTCTACCGCCAATACGACCACCCATTTATTGTTCGATGCCTTGACTCTATCCATTACCTCTGTTATTGCCGAGACCGTTGATCGGCCTTTCCGAAACCCGTGTTGGTTTGGTGCTAGTCCGTCCTTTTCTTGAAGTTCTTCCTCTATTCTGTTTTTTATTAGTTTTTCGTATAATTTTCCTATTACATCAATTAAGCATATCGGTCGGTACGATGAGGCTTCTTCAATGTCCTTCCCTTTCCAAGCGAATATCAATCTCGCCTCTTTCCACCGCCTTGGAAAGCTTTGTTCTTGCAGAATCCTATTGTAATTTTGTAATAGCGTCTTCGGCGCTATTTTTACTAGCTGCCGTATTGCTTCCGGCGATATCGTGTCAGGTCCGGCTGCTTTTTTTTCCTTGATTGTGTCTGCTGCGGCTTGCAATTCCGCCATCGTGAATTCTTGTATTAGTCCTGCTTCTATTCTTTCCCACCTTGGTGTTCTGCTTTGCCTGTCTGGAAACAGTATTTTACACCATTGTAGTTTCCTTTCCCTTGTTGGGTTGTAGGGTAACTGCTGTCTACCTAACGCCTTTACAGCTATCCTGTAGCCTTCTCCCCATACGTCCTCTTCCAATTTACAACATAACTCTTTCCAGTGCTGTCTCTTTGACCTCTTTATTAGTCTCTGTAATTCCTTTTTCTCATTTTTATATAAACGTTTACTTTCCATGGTTGTTTGGTCATCTCTTCCTAACCTTCTTATCTTTCTTTGGAACGCTCTTCTATATCCCATACATCGCCTTCTACAGATCTCTATGTCTTGGTTCCACCAGTAGGGTATCCTTCTTTCTCCTTCTATTACTATGGTACTTTTGTTTATCGCCTTTTTTATCTCGTTTATTAATCCTTTGAGTCCTATATCTTCTCTGTCTTTCAATGTCCTGGTTATATTCAATCTATATGTTTCTTCGTTTAATATTGTCTTCCTCTGGAGCTCTATTTTCCTAGTCTTTTTTTTATCACTGCTTCTTATTTTAAATACAATGGGTTGGTGATACGTACAGTATTCTCCATTTAGGATATTCCATCCCACAATCCTGTCCGCCAAATTTTGTGACACCGCAGTGATATCGATATGGGATTTCGTATCTCCCCTTATGAACGTAGCTTCCCCGTTGTTCGCGAAATTTAAGTCCAGTTCTGCCGCCCAGTCCCCTAAATATTCCCCTCTGGGATCGGTCTTATCCGATCCCCATAAGGAGGATTTCGCGTTCACGTCTCCGGCTATGACGAAATTATTTCCGCTGTCTTTAGCCGTATTCATGATGTCATCTATTATGTCCTTGAATTCTTGCAGGGGAATGTTTGGTGAGATATATACCCCATATAAGTCCCATTCTTTGAATCTTACTTTAACAAATCCTTCTCCAACTTTGTGATGTACTACTTCTATTCTTTTATTTATTATCTGTATGGCTACACTCTCATTATCATCCATAATTAAACCTCTATTTTTGGCCAACTTGACATTGGGCTCCGATATGATTACCACATCTGCCTCTTCTTCTATCGCAGCCTTGTATGCAAGGTCGTGGGCGGCTATCGCACGACCCAGGTTAGTTTGCATAACACTAAGCGTCATGGGTTGTGGGTTGCCTAGCTCCCCTATCAGTCCCAAGACGGCTCGCCATCGCATTCAGCATCTTCCTGTACTCAGGGCACCTTGTGTGGTCTGAACGGTGGCCTGCTTTCCCACACGTTAGACAGAACGACTGCTTCTCACATTCTTTCGCCTTGTGTCCAGCTTCCGTGCAGTTCATACAATTGCTGGATCTATCTTCTCCCTGGCATTCCGCCCTATGGTGTCCAAATTCTAGGCATCTGTAGCATCTGAGTAGGTTTACTCTTTGCCTTACTCTGCATCTTGTCCAGCCTATCTGTATATGTCCTTTTTTTACACATTTGTCTGCTATCTCCTTACTAGTATTTACAGTAGCGATCTGACTTCCATTTTTAACCGTCCTCATTGATATGGACTTAATTTGTTCGCTCGTGATGTTCAGATCAGATAGTCTTAGCTCCTCTAATAATCTGCTCTTATCCACATCTTCTTCAATGTCCATGATATACAATGTTCGTTCTCTTTTTGCTAATTCTACTTTAGTGTCTTTCATCGTGTTTGCTATAATATGTTTCAGTTTTTCCGCTGTCTGTGTTCCTCCTTTAACCTCGACCAGTATGTCTCCCCTCGCCGTCTTTCTGGTAGCTTTGACTATTATTTCCTCGCTTTTAATATCCACCTCCGCTTTAACCTTTCTCAGAACACTGGCATAGTCTTTTCCTTGTGTGCTTATTATTATCTTTTCTGTTGTATTTGTAGAGTAGGTTTTCTTGCCTTTTGGTTCTGTTTGCTCTGCTCCTTTTGGGATCAGAATTTCTATTGTTTTCCCAGAGTCCTTGAATGTATATTCCGTTATCTTCCTTAGATAGTTGAAGTTTATTTTACCCCACGCACTAATCTTCAGTACTTCTTCCGCTGTGTTATTAACCATATTGTTCAACTTTTCCATTAGGTTATATAGTATCTCGCTATCATTAAATCCATTTTCATCTATAGTGTACTGCATCAGATATGTAGTATTATTTGTCGTTAGCATTGTTCCTTTGCTATTAATAATTTCGGTTCTGCTACTTACGAACTCTATTTCTCCTTCTTGTATTCCATCCTCTATAATCGTGTTTATTTCCGGGTATAGACTCCTTAATTCCTGTACGCTATCCTTGTTTGTCTTCCCTGTGGTATCCGCTATTATTACCCGTGATTCGCCTTGTGCTCTAGGATGTAACTTGTTTACATGTTTTTTCTTGACATGCTTATACATCGCCTCCGGCCATTCAATATCCAATACACTTGCGATCGCTTCAAACGCCTTAGGTTCATTGAAGCAGTTTTCTATCTCCATTTCTTGCTTTTTGTCGGCCTCTTCGTTATGTCTTCTTATATTGTTTTTTATTATCTCAGGTGTTACCTGTACTTCTATGCTCTTCATTTCTACTGTTTTTACTTCAGTAGTTCCAGTTTCTGTAGCGTCTTTTGTGCTGGCCTGCCCTGCCCCATCCTCACCTTCCAGGTCCATTATTTCCTTTTTCCTGGCTAACCTTCCTATAGCTAGATTTAAAGTTCTTGAAATGTCTTTTATCTCCCTCTTTGTGGTCACGTTTGTTTTGATCAGGTTCATTAGTTCTCTGTTATATTTCACAACCTGTTCCAGTTCCTTGTCAAAGTCTTGTTTACCTTGTCTGGTTTTCTGTGGTATTTCGCATCGTTTCCTTTTCTTTTTCCTTCCAATTTCCTTCTCCGGGCTGTCTTCGTCTATAACTATTGTATCCGCCGCTGTTGCACTCTCCTTTAACCATCTGTCTACAGATTGTGCTGTGGATACTGCTCCCTCGGATTCGTTCGTACTCGCGGCCTCTCTTTTGTCTCCGTCCTCAAGACTGCTTCTAGACGGTGAGCGTGTAGTACTACTCTGTTCCATTATCTCTGCGCCGCTCGTTTCTTCTCTAAAGCTGCTAATACCCGGTGGCGATCTGCTCAGTGAGCTTCTTCTATTGAACTCCTCCATTAGTTTCCTTTCAGTGTTTTCCCTTACTATTGTTTCCACCACACTTTCTTTCGCTTTATTGCTCATACTGCTTTATTAAAATTTATTCACTTCTATTATTCTGAGGGATAGCCAGTCCCTTTGCGTTGTTAAATCTGATATCGCTTTATAATCAATACAATGGTTGTAACTCATTTACTTGGGTTGCACGTTCGTGCAGAACGGCCTATAATACCCCCACAGCCGGGTCCGCGCGGGTGTGGGGCCGAACGTCCATGTCCTTTCCTCCCTCCTCCGAGGAGGAACCCCCAGTTTCCCACCAGCATAAGCTTCGGAGTGGCGAATTCCTACGATCCCACGCCGAGGTCCGGGTTTACGGCGACGTGGGCACGCTTCAAGCTGGTGAGTCCCCAGAGGGCCTCCTCGGGCTCGGGAGTTCCAGAGTCGCGCCCGGGAAGGAATAGCGGGAAAGAAGGAGAAAAGACCCGTAGCCCTCGGTTAACCTAATAGCGTCGGGGTCTGAAGGAAACAAGAGTCGGTCGTCTAGAGCGGCAACCTAATAGGAAGTTGACAGAGAAGGAGAAGCACCCAAGCCAAGTTGAAATAAGGTGTCTTCTCAGCTAAGGTAGCCCAGGGTTGCCCTCCCTATCCCGCCAGATGCAGGCCTTTAGGCCCCTCCTCCTTTATCCGGGCTTGGGACCGGCAGTGCTGCCCTGAAAGAAGCTTCCAGGTCAACCCAGGCGGAGTTAACCTAACCTAACCTAACCTAACCTAACCTAACCTAACCTAACCTAACCTAACCTAACCTAACCTAACCTAACCTAACCTAACCTAACCTAACCTAACCTAACCTAACCTAACCTAACCTAACCTAACCTAACCTAACCTAACCTAACCTAACCTAACCTAACCTAACCTAACCTAACCTAACCTAACCTAACCTAACCTAACCTAACCTAACCTAACCTAACCTAACCTAACCTAACCTAACCTAACCTAACCTAACCTAACCTAACCTAACCTAACCTAACCTAACCTAACCTAACCTAACCTAACCTAACCTAACCTAACCTAACCTAACCTAACCTAACCTAACCTAACCTAACCTAACCTAACCTAACCTAACCTAACCTAACCTAACCTAACCTAACCTAACCTAACCTAACCTAACCTAACCTAACCTAACCTAACCTAACCTAACCTAACCTAACCTAACCTAACCTAACCTAACCTAACCTAACCTAACCTAACCTAACCTAACCTAACCTAACCTAACCTAACCTAACCTAACCTAACCTAACCTAACCTAACCTAACCTAACCTAACCTAACCTAACCTAACCTAACCTAACCTAACCTAACCTAACCTAACCTAACCTAACCTAACCTAACCTAACCTAACCTAACCTAACCTAACCTAACCTAACCTAACCTAACCTAACCTAACCTAACCTAACCTAACCTAACCTAACCTAACCTAACCTAACCTAACCTAACCTAACCTAACCTAACCTAACCTAACCTAACCTAACCTAACCTAACCTAACCTAACCTAACCTAACCTAACCTAACCTAACCTAACCTAACCTAACCTAACCTAACCTAACCTAACCTAACCTAACCTAACCTAACCTAACCTAACCTAACCTAACCTAACCTAACCTAACCTAACCTAACCTAACCTAACCTAACCTAACCTAACCTAACCTAACCTAACCTAACCTAACCTAACCTAACCTAACCTAACCTAACCTAACCTAACCTAACCTAACCTAACCTAACCTAACCTAACCTAACCTAACCTAACCTAACCTAACCTAACCTAACCTAACCTAACCTAACCTAACCTAACCTAACCTAACCTAACCTAACCTAACCTAACCTAACCTAACCTAACCTAACCTAACCTAACCTAACCTAACCTAACCTAACCTAACCTAACCTAACCTAACCTAACCTAACCTAACCTAACCTAACCTAACCTAACCTAACCTAACCTAACCTAACCTAACCTAACCTAACCTAACCTAACCTAACCTAACCTAACCTAACCTAACCTAACCTAACCTAACCTAACCTAACCTAACCTAACCTAACCTAACCTAACCTAACCTAACCTAACCTAACCTAACCTAACCTAACCTAACCTAACCTAACCTAACCTAACCTAACCTAACCTAACCTAACCTAACCTAACCTAACCTAACCTAACCTAACCTAACCTAACCTAACCTAACCTAACCTAACCTAACCTAACCTAACCTAACCTAACCTAACCTAACCTAACCTAACCTAACCTAACCTAACCTAACCTAACCTAACCTAACCTAACCTAACCTAACCTAACCTAACCTAACCTAACCTAACCTAACCTAACCTAACCTAAC
Source organism: Melanotus villosus (assembly GCA_963082815.1). Classification (NCBI taxonomy): domain Eukaryota; kingdom Metazoa; phylum Arthropoda; class Insecta; order Coleoptera; family Elateridae; genus Melanotus; species Melanotus villosus. Next base: position 111,456,578 of record OY720419.1, on the reverse strand, counting down.
CTAACCTAACCTAACCTAACCTAACCTAACCTAACCTAACCTAACCTAACCTAACCTAACCTAACCTAACCTAACCTAACCTAACCTAACCTAACCTAACCTAACCTAACCTAACCTAACCTAACCTAACCTAACCTAACCTAACCTAACCTAACCTAACCTAACCTAACCTAACCTAACCTAACCTAACCTAACCTAACCTAACCTAACCTAACCTAACCTAACCTAACCTAACCTAACCTAACCTAACCTAACCTAACCTAACCTAACCTAACCTAACCTAACCTAACCTAACCTAACCTAACCTAACCTAACCTAACCTAACCTAACCTAACCTAACCTAACCTAACCTAACCTAACCTAACCTAACCTAACCTAACCTAACCTAACCTAACCTAACCTAACCTAACCTAACCTAACCTAACCTAACCTAACCTAACCTAACCTAACCTAACCTAACCTAACCTAACCTAACCTAACCTAACCTAACCTAACCTAACCTAACCTAACCTAACCTAACCTAACCTAACCTAACCTAACCTAACCTAACCTAACCTAACCTAACCTAACCTAACCTAACCTAACCTAACCTAACCTAACCTAACCTAACCTAACCTAACCTAACCTAACCTAACCTAACCTAACCTAACCTAACCTAACCTAACCTAACCTAACCTAACCTAACCTAACCTAACCTAACCTAACCTAACCTAACCTAACCTAACCTAACCTAACCTAACCTAACCTAACCTAACCTAACCTAACCTAACCTAACCTAACCTAACCTAACCTAACCTAACCTAACCTAACCTAACCTAACCTAACCTAACCTAACCTAACCTAACCTAACCTAACCTAACCTAACCTAACCTAACCTAACCTAACCTAACCTAACCTAACCTAACCTAACCTAACCTAACCTAACCTAACCTAACCTAACCTAACCTAACCTAACCTAACCTAACCTAACCTAACCTAACCTAACCTAACCTAACCTAACCTAACCTAACCTAACCTAACCTAACCTAACCTAACCTAACCTAACCTAACCTAACCTAACCTAACCTAACCTAACCTAACCTAACCTAACCTAACCTAACCTAACCTAACCTAACCTAACCTAACCTAACCTAACCTAACCTAACCTAACCTAACCTAACCTAACCTAACCTAACCTAACCTAACCTAACCTAACCTAACCTAACCTAACCTAACCTAACCTAACCTAACCTAACCTAACCTAACCTAACCTAACCTAACCTAACCTAACCTAACCTAACCTAACCTAACCTAACCTAACCTAACCTAACCTAACCTAACCTAACCTAACCTAACCTAACCTAACCTAACCTAACCTAACCTAACCTAACCTAACCTTTTTTTTTTTTTTTTTGTTTAATGGATGTGGAAATCTTCTAAAAGACACCGCTACTATCTGTAGCGGTAGTGTGAGGTTGAACCTAAGTCCGACTCACTAAAACCACACCCTCAACGGATCAGATCCGTTGTTCCGCTGATGGGGGGCGGGATTCCGCTTCCGCATTTCACCGCCTTCCCTCGCCAGAGCTTCGCTCTCTCCCCATTTCTCCCCCGCAGTCTTTTCTATGCGGTTTCCTCCTTGGTGTAAGCTCGCTCGCTCACTTCTTCTCTCTTCACTCTCCTTTCCCTTGTCCTGTCGTTGGTTTGGGAGCTGCTTCTCACCTCCGCTGGCTTCCCTCCTCCCCCGGCTCGGAGAACTTAATGCCGAGGGGCTCTGGGCCCAGCGATCCTTTGCTGCTCCCTCTTCAGCTCTTCTTTGGCCTTCCCGATGGTCGAGGCCCACTCCACCACTGTCGTCCAGTCCTCGTTGCTCCTGAGCATGATGGGGACGAGGTTTCTGGGTGACAGTTCTTCTCCCACTGCCAGGGACGCGTCGATCCGCTGTCTCTCCCAGTGATGGCACTGGAAGAAGGTGTGTTCTGCGGTATCGGCTTCCTCGCAGTACTCGCATTTGGGGGTGGGTAGCTTCTTTATCCGATGTCTATAATAGTTGAAGCACCCGTGACCAGTGAGGAGCTGTGTTAGATGGTAGCTCAGCTCCCCGTGTTTCCTCTCTACCCATGGTTGGAGGTCGGGTATGAGAGTTCTGGTCCACTGGCCCTTGTCGGCTTCTTCCCAGCAACGCTGCCACTCCGCTATGGTGTCGGTTCGGGTGATCTCTTCTCCGTCGTATTTCGCGGCTCGTTCGGCTGCCACCAGATGGATGGGTGGCATCGCCGCGACTACTAGCGCCGCTTCTCTTGAAACCGTCCTATAGGCGCAGGCGACTCTGAGCGCCATCCTCCTCTGCACGCTCAGCAGCCTGTCCCTGTTCCTTTGAAAGGCCAGTGCCCCCTGCCAGACCGGTGCTGCATACAGCATGATAGATTGCGCTACCATACTGAGCAGTTTTCTCTTCGCGGTCTTTGGGCCTCCCACGTTGGGCATAATGCGGGCCAGTTGCGCAGTGGTGGTCGCCGCCCTTGCCGAGGCTGCCCGGATGTGCTCGGCATAGTTCATGTGCTTGTCTATGCGCACGCCGAGGATCTTGACGGAGCCTTTAAGTTGGATCTCGGCTCCGTCTAGCCGGAGGCGTATCTGCGGGCATCTTCTTCTTCCGCTCACCATTACCGCCTCCGACTTCTCCGGGACGAGAGTCAGGCCTCGTTCCGATGTCCAGCGAAGCACTCTCTCGATCGCCTCGTTTGCCCTCGTCTCCACCGTCTCCGCCTCCCTACCGGACACGACCAGTGTGAGGTCGTCCGCGAAGCCGTACAGGGTGGTCTCCTCCGGCATGGCCAGGTCCAGGACGCCGTCGTACATTACGTTCCACAACGTAGGTCCCTTCACCGAGCCCTGCGGGACTCCGCTGGTCACCTCCATCTCCTCCGATGACCCGTCCTCGAGGCTGAGCCTAATCCTCCTGTTGCTTAAGTACGAAGCAACGATGTTGAAGAGGTGAGGCTCTATGTTTCTGCGCCGTAGAGCCTCGAGGATCCATCTCCAGCCCGCGCAGTTGAAGGCGTTCCTCACATCCAATGTCACGATGAGGCAAAACCTCCTCGTCCTCCACGTCCCGCTGCGTGCTTCCTGGGCCGCCCTCGTGATAGCCGAGAGGGCGTCGATGGTTGAACGTCCTGTCCTGAAGCCGAACTGCCTGTCCGACAGTCCGCCTGACTCTTCGATGTTCGAGTTTAAGCGGTTCAGGATCGTCCGCTCCAGTAGCTTTCCAACGTGGTCCAGCAGGCATATAGGCCGGTACGAGGAAGGGTCTTCTACGGGCTTGTCTCCCTTCCTAATCAGCACCAGCCTCGCGACTTTCCAGATGTCAGGGAAAGTTCCGGATGCGAGGCAGCCGTTAAACACCTCCAAGAATGCGGGCTCCTCCGCGGCGACGGCGAGCTTGATGGCCTTCGCCGGGACGTTGTCGGGGCCCGGCGCCTTGTCGACGCTGATCCGCGTGATGGCCGCTCTCAGCTCCTCCGCTGTGAATGGCACGAACGTTCCAGGGGGGCAGTCCATTCTCTGCACGTCGAGTCGGTCGTGTTTCGGGAACAGCGACTCTGCTATGACCCGGACTCTAGATGGAGTGAGCCCGGGCTGCGACCTCTTCCCCCTGAGCTTCTGCCTGACGATCTTGTAGGCCAGGCCCCACGGGTCTTCCTCTATTTGCTCGAGGAGTTCTTTCCAGGAGCGGCGCTTGCTCTCCTTGATCGCGATGGAGAGCCTCTTCTTGGCCTGACGATAGTTCTGCTCCTCATCTTCTGATGGGAGGTTCCGTCTTCGGAGCCTTTGCGCCGTCCTCCTGTACCGGTTGGCTTCGGCGCGCAGGTCCGCTATCTCCGAGTTCCACCAGTGGACCGGCCTGCGGACACTGCCCCTGCCCCTCCTCGGCATCCCTGCGTCGCACGCCGTCGCTATCGCTCGTACTAGCCCCTCCGCGCCCCTCTCCCTCCCAACCACCTCGTGGAGAGCGGCTCGGAAGAGCTCGGCGCTCAGCTTGTGTGCCGCCCAGCCTCCTCCTTCCGACGATGAGCGGTCTACCTGCTGGTTATCAAGCAGGTCGAAGACTATGTAGCGGTGGTCGCTCATCGTCTCTTCGTCTAGCACCCGCCAGTTGTCTATGCGGGGCGCGATCGCTGTGCTGGCAAAGGTGAGGTCCAGTATGGAACTGGCCTCGCCTCTTACAAACGTCGGCGTTATTCCCTCGTTGCACACTACCAACGAGAGGTGTGCAAACGCCGTCATTAGCGCCTCTCCTCTTGGACACTCGTCCGGGGCGCCCCACTCTGGAGACTTGGAGTTGAAGTCTCCACCCACGATGACCGGGGCCCCCTGTCTCCTAATGCTCTCTACCAGGTCGTCGAGCTGCCTTTCGAAGGTCCGCAGCTCTTCGTTTGGGGAGAAGTAGCAGCTATAGATGGCTACTCCCCCCGTCTTAATCCAGGCGAACCCGGCTCCCCCTCCTGCGCCCTCGATGGTACGGGCTGCTGGCAGGTAGATGGCAGCCCTGCCGGTGGTGTCCTCGAACCAGTCGTCTCGCCTTCCATGGTTCGGTTCCGACACCAGGGTGACGTCTATCTTCCTCTGTTGCAGCGTCGCCAGTAGGAGGTCCTGGGCCGCGCGGGCCGTGTGGAGGTTCGCCTGGACGAACCTGGTCCGTCTTTTCTCCGGGGTTTCTAGCCTCCCGGGGCACGTCAAACCCGCCGGAAAACCGTACCTTTCGGCGTGGATTCCGGTCTTCCCTGTTGCTTCTTCGGTGGCGACATATATGCCGCCATCTCAGCGCGCTCCTGCTGGATCCCCTGCCTCCACTTCGTCCTGATGTGGTTGGCGAAGGTGGCGAGTTCCTTGTTGGCGTCGGTTCCCGGGGGGCAGTACGCCTTGACGTAGTCGGCGTAAAGCCTAGACATCCTCTCCTTGTCCCTCGGCAGCCCTTCCTGTGCCAGCGCGGCAGACATCATCGCCGCGGTCCTGCCCTCGAAGGTGGATTCTGGGTACTCCTGGTGGAATGTAAGGAGCAATTGAATGCTCCTTAGTACCGACGGCTCTCTCAGGCGGGACAGCAGATACCTGTCCCCTGCCTGCGTCTCCAGCGCAATCCTGGCGTCGTCCCCTGCTGCGTGGAGGGACATTCTCACCGACGGCGGGGTCAGTGGGTCGACCACCGGCGGGCCTCCATCCCCCGGGGTGATCGTCACAGCCGATCCCTGCGCCAGCGCCCCTTTCTTTACTGCCTCGATGGCCTCTCTGTCCGACGTGATGGTAATCGTCGGAATGTTGAAATGTGGCCGTTTGGCCGTAGGCGGCGGGGTCTTCTTACTCCCTTGTCCCTTGTTCCCTTGTCCGGCTGGGGCCAGGGTCTTCCTGCCTCCCTCTGGTCCCCTCTTCGCCGCTGCAGGCCCTGGACACTTCTCTCCGCCTTCTCGGTGCCCGGGCTTGTCGCAGAGTCGACAGTGCGCCCTGTTTTTGCACGTTGACAGGAAGTGCCCTTCTTCGCCGCAATTCTTGCAGCACTTCCTCCGGTCCGGCCCACGGCACTCCCACTGGCTGTGTCCTCCTTGCCAGCACCGGAAGCAGTGCGTCTCGCGCGCCGCCCTATCCACTCTGCAGAGGGACCACCCGAGCCTCACTTGGCGGGCAGCTAAAAGCTGCTCGGCCGCCTTGGCTCCGATCTTCACTATGGCCCTCTGCATGTCACGACCAGTCGGTCTTAGGAGTTTGACCTCCACTTCCGCTCCTCCCGTGGCCTTCCTGACTTGTTGGGCCACCTCATCTCTCGTGGCCGCCCCGTCCAGGCCTCTGACCTCTATCTCCGCGAGTGCCTGTAGCGCTCGCCCCTTTACTCCGGTCTCCTGAAGCTTCTTCAGGAGGGGCACCGCTTTTCCCTCACCTCCTCCGATCTCGATGAGGACGTGGCCCTCCCTGGTCGACCTGACCTGGTTAACCTGGACCGCGATTTCGTCCAGGTTCACCTTTCCCTTGATCTCGCTGAGGACCTCAGCGAACGTCTTCCCTTGCTCTACCGCCACCACGACCGCCTCTGGCCTGGTCCTGATCTTCTGTGCCGGAGGGGCTGGAGGGGCAATCCTTTTTCCGGCCTCGGGTTTGGCCTTTCTGCGGTTTCTCCTCGTCGGCCTGCCGGCGTTCGGTGGCTTCACCGCCGCCGTTGCTTCCGTTGGGGAGGTTGCGACCGGCTTCGCGGCCGCACTCCTCCTCTTCCCCTTCGCCACCGTCCACTCCATCTCTTCCGGCGGCGACACGTCAGTCCCCATGAGCGGGGGGGGGGGGTGGCCTCGCTCTCTCAAATCCCGGGGGGGTCTGAGAGCGGGCCTATCTCCTCTCTTTGGCCTGGCCTGCGCGGGGGGCGCCGTTGGACGTGCGCTTGCGGCCGGTGGTCCCTGCGGAACTTCGAGGAGGGCCTGGAGTCGTCTATGCGTATTCTCCGTGTCCGGCCCTTGCTCCGGTGCCGCCTGGCCTTCGAGGGCGATACGGATGCCCCGTTGTTCGCCCCTCAGCTCCCTCACTTCCTCCGTGAGGGAAGCAATTGCCGCGGCTAGCTCCGCCGTTGGGGCCTCCTCCCGGTTTTCTTTCACTTCCCTCCTGAGTTCCTGGAACTCGGCCACCATTTCGGTGATGGCCGTGAACTCATGGAAGGGCAGGGCCGTGCTCGTTTCGAGCCCTGTCCTCGCCAGCTCCTGGACGTCCTCCGCCACCGTCGTCAGGACGTTCCTGGCCTCGAAGAGACCTTCCGCGGTCCTTTTCGATCCCTCCGTTGCCCTCTGGATGTCCTGGGCTAGGACCGCGAGATTCGCCTCCAGCGATCCCTTGAGGGCTGCTATCTCCTGCATCGCGCGCTCAAACGAGACCTTACACCCGCGATCGCACTCGTCCGCAGCGGTCCTCTTCGACCCCTGGACCGCCCTCTCGATTTCCTGGGCTAGGACGGCAAGATTTGCCTCCCAGGATGCCTTAAGGGCCGCCGTCTCATCCAACGTACGCGCAAACATGTCCCTGCACTCGCGACCTGACCCGTCCGCCGCTCTCGCCGGTGACGGCGTAGTGGGCGCATGGGTCGGCGTAGCTGCCCTCCTCGCGGGGGTGGCCTCGATGTTCTCGATGAGGGCCAGTACCGCGTTTTTTACGTCCAGCGCGATGTTGCTGTGCTTCCGCAAAGCTTTTTGCACGTCAGCGATGCACGCACTGGTGTCTCTCGCTCGTGTCCCCTTGGGGATTGCCCCGGTGGTCGGCATTTTCAAAGGGGGAGAGGAAAAAATTTCGAAGAAATTTTGACCCCGAATTTGGTCCGACCAAAAAAGTGGGGGGGGGGGGTTGGGGGGGGGGGGTTGTGGGGGGTGTGGGGGGGGGGGGGTTGGGGGGGTTGGGTGTTGGGGGGGTGGCAGGGGGTTGGGGGGTACACTGCGGTCCTCCCTGTCCAAGCCCGACCCTTATCCTACTTTCGGCTTCGAAGATATCCCCGAAAAACCGAACTGTCCGAAAACTTTCGGAACGTCCCCGGTGTGTATACGCGCGTGCGAAAACCTTTCTTGCGGGCCCCGTATGTCGTGCTCGCTGAAAGAATCCGCACGCGTCGTATCAAGGTCGAGTTCGTTCACCGGCGTGTTAGGAAAATTCCCAATACACCGGTAGCCGGAAAACGCCTCAAAAGCCAAGTGCTCCCTTATTTATGGCCCGATTTCCACGAAACAAACTCCATTCGAAAGACCCTGTCTTTCCTCACCCCCTGGAGCCTGTCTCGCTTTTTTTGGGCCACGGGTTCGCGCTGGAGGGCGATTTAAATTTCGCCCTCCTACGTGTTATTGAAACACCCAAAAACAAAAAGTCTTACCTTCTTGTTGGGCCGATTTCCGCGAAACAAGTTTTATTCGGGAGCACTTAACTTTTCCCACACACTTATGTTTATCCCGGTTCCCACGGTCCACGGGTTCCCTCGGGAGAACGGTTTGAAGTCCCCGCTCGGTTTCCGGGCCGTTAAAAATCCAAATTTTCTCCGATTTTGAAAATTTTTCCACTTTCTTGTCGGGAATCTCACCGCGCACACAACCACAGTTCCAGAATCTGGATTAGGGCACAGTTACTTTCGCTACGAATTTTTAACTCGGAGCGCTGTATCTGTGCGTCTTCTCACTACCGGAGCCGAGTTTCGACTAACCTAACCTAACCTAACCTAACCTAACCTAACCTAACCTAACCTAACCTAACCTAACCTAACCTAATCCATTATTAATTTTGGACTGAAATACAAAGCCAAAGGTACCCTTCTTAACTCATGTGTTCCTGTTACAAACAGTTCATTTTCGAGTACGAAAAATTATTAATTTTGTACTGAAATACTAAGCCAAAGTTACCCTTCTTAACTCATGTGTTCCTGTTACAAACAGTTCATTTTCGAGTATGAAAAATTATTAATTTTGGACTGAAAAACAAAGCCAAACGTACCCTTCTTAACTCATGTGTTCCTATTACCAAAAGTTCGTTTTCGAGTGCGACAAATTATTAATTTTGGACTGAAATACAAAGCCAAAGGTACCCTTCTTAACTCATGTGTTCCTGTTACAAACAGTTCATTTTCGAGTACGAAAAATTATTAATTTTGTACTGAAATACAAAGCCAAAGTTACCCTTCTTAACTCATGTGTTCCTGTTACAAACAGTTCATTTTCGAGTATGAAAAATTATTAATTTTGGACTGAAAAACAAAGCCAAACGTACCCTTCTTAACTCATGTGTTCCTATTACCAAAAGTTCGTTTTCGAGTGCGACAAATTATTAATTTTGGACTGAAATACAAAGCCAAAGTTACTCTTCTTAACTCATGCGTTCCTGTTACAAACAGTTAATTTTCGAGTATGAAAAATGATTAATTTTGGACTGAAATACAAAGCCAAAGTTACCCTTCTTAACTCATGTGTTCCTGTTACAAACAGTTCATTTTCGAGTATGAAAAATTATTAATTTTGGACTGAAAAACAAAGGCAAACGTACCCTTCTTAACTCATGTGTTCCTATTACCAAAAGTTCGTTTTCGAGTGCGACAAATTATTAATTTTGGACTGAAATACAAAGCCAAAGTTACACTTCTTAACTCATGCGTTCCTGTTACAAACAGTTAATTTTCGAGTATGAAAAATGATTAATTTTGGACTCAAATACAAAGCCAAAGTTACCCTTCTTAACTCATGTGTTCCTGTTACAAACAGTTCATTTTCGAGTATGAAAAATTATTAATTTTGGACTGAAAAACAAAGCCAAACGTACCCTTCTTAACTCATGTGTTCCTATTACCAAAAGTTCGTTTTCGAGTGCGACAAATTATTAATTTTGGACTGAAATACAAAGCCAAAGGTACCCTTCTTAACTCATGTGTTCCTGTTACAAACAGTTCATTTTCGAGTACGAAAAATTATTAATTTTGTACTGAAATACAAAGCCAAAGTTACCCTTCTTAACTCATGTGTTCCTGTTACAAACAGTTCATTTTCGAGTATGAAAAATTATTAATTTTGGACTGAAAAACAAAGCCAAACGTACCCTTCTTAACACGGTTAACCGTCTATAGTGAATATCGTCTGTAACTTGCCGCCCGTGCTAGATAGCCGCCCGGGTGCCACGGCAAGGTTGTAGCCCCCGACCTCCCCTACAACTTCGCCATTTAACATTTCGTCGAAACCCTTACGGTTAACCGTCTATAGTGAATATCGTCTGTAACTTGCCGCCTGTGCTAGATAGCCGCCCGGGTGCCACAGGAAAGTTGTAGCCCCCGACCTCCCCTACAACTTTGCCATTTAACATTTCGTCGAAACACTTACGGTTAACCGTCTATAGCGAATATCGTCTGTAACTTGCCACCCGTGCTAGATAGCCGCCCAGGTGCCACAGGAAAGTTGTAGCCCCCGACCTCCCCTACAACTTTGCCATTTAATATTTCGTCGAAACCCTTACGGTTAACCGTCTATAATGAATATCGTCTGTAACTTGCCGCCCGTGCTAGATAGCCGCCCAGGTGCCACAGGGAAGTTGTAGCCCCCGACCTCCCCTACAACTTTGCCATTTAACATTTCGTCGAAACCCTTACGGTTAACCGTCTATAGCGAATACCGTCTGTAACTTGCCGCCCGTGCTAGATAGCCGCCCGGATGCCACAGGAAAGTTGTAGCCCCCGACCTCCCGTACAACTTTGCCATTTAACATTTCGTCGAAACCCTTACGGTTAACCGTCTATAATGAATATCGTCTGTAACTTGCCGCCCGTGCTAGATAGCCGCCCGGGTGCCACAGGAAAGTTGTAGCCCCCGACCTCCTCTACAACATTGCTATTTAACATTTCGTCGAAACCCTTCTTAACTCATGTGTTCCTGTTACAAACAGTTCATTTTCGAGTATGAAAAATTATTAATTTTGGACTGAAAAACAAAGCCAAACGTACCCTTCTTAACTCATGTGTTCCTATTACCAAAAGTTCGTTTTCGAGTGCGACAAATTATTAATTTTGGACTGAAATACAAAGCCAAAGGTACCCTTCTTAACTCATGTGTTCCTGTTACAAACAGTTCATTTTCGAGTACGAAAAATTATTAATTTTGTACTGAAATACAAAGCCAAAGTTACCCTTCTTAACTCATGTGTTCCTGTTACAAACAGTTCATTTTCGAGTATGAAAAATTATTAATTTTGGACTGAAAAACAAAGCCAAACGTACCCTTCTTAACACGGTTAACCGTCTATAGTGAATATCGTCTGTAACTTGCCGCCCGTGCTAGATAGCCGCCCGGGTGCCACGGCAAGGTTGTAGCCCCCGACCTCCCCTACAACTTTGCCATTTAACATTTCGTCGAAACCCTTACGGTTAACCGTCTATAGTGAATATCGTATGTAACTTGCCGCCCGTGCTAGATAGCCGCCCGGGTGCCACGGAAAAGTCGTAGCCCCCGACCTCCCCTACAACTTCGCCATTTAACATTTCGTCGAAACCCTTACGGTTAACCGTCTATAGTGAATATCGTCTGTAACTTGCCGCCCGTGCTAGATAGCCGCCCGGGTGCCACAGGAAAGTTGTAGCCCCCGACCTCCCCTACAACTTTGCTATTTAACATTTCGTCGAAACACTTACGGTTAACCGTCTATAGCGAATATCGTCTGTAACTTGCCACCCGTGCTAGATAGCCGCCCAGGTGCCACAGGAAAGTTGTAGCCCCCGACCTCCCCTACAACTTTGCCATTTAACATTTCGTCGAAACCCTTACGGTTAACCGTCTATAATGAATATCGTCTGTAACTTGCCGCCCGTGCTAGATAGCCGCCCAGGTGCCACAGGGAAGTTGTAGCCCCCGACCTCCCCTACAACTTTGCCATTTAACATTTCGTCGAAACCCTTACGGTTAACCGTCTATAGCGAATATCGTCTGTAACTTGCCGCCCGTGCTAGATAGCCGCCCGGATGCCACAGGAAAGTTGTAGCCCCCGACCTCCCGTACAACTTTGCTATTTAACATTTCGTCGAAACCCTTACGGTTAACCGTCTATAATGAATATCGTCTGTAACTTGCCGCCCGTGCTAGATAGCCGCCCGGGTGCCACAGGAAAGTTGTAGCCCCCGACCTCCTCTACAACATTGCTATTTAAGATTTCGTCGAAACCCTTACGGTTAACCGTCTATAGCGAATATCGTCTGTAACTTGCCACCCGTGCTAGATAGCCGCCCGGGTGCCACAGGAAAGTTGTAGCCCCCGACCTCCCCTACAACTTTGCTATTTAACATTTCGTCGAAACCCTTACGGTTAACCGTCTATAGCGAATATCGTCTGTAACTTGCCACCCGTGCTAGATAGCCGCCCGGGTGCCACAGGAAAGTTGTAGCCCCCGACCTCCCCTACAACTTTGCTATTTAACATTTCATCGAAACACTTACGGTTAACCGTCTATAGTGAATATCGTCTGTAACTTGCCGCCCGTGCTAGATAGCCGCCCGGGTGCCACAGGAAAGTTGTAGCCCCCGACCTCCCGTACAACTTTGCCATTTAACATTTCGTCGAAACCCTTACGGTTAACCGCCTATAATGAATATCGTCTGTAACTTGCCGCCCGTGCTAGATAGCCGCCCAGGTGCCACAGGGAAGTTGTAGCCCCCGACCTCCCCTACAACTTTGCTATTTAACATTTCGTCGAAACCCTTACGGTTAACCGTCTATAGCGAATATCGTCTGTAACTTGCCGTCCGTGCTAGATAGCCGCCCGGGTGCCACAGGAAAGTTGTAGCCCCCGACCTCCCGTACAACTTTGCCATTTAACATTTCGTCGAAACCCTTACGGTTAACCGTCTATAATGAATATCGTCTGTAACTTGCCGTCCGTGCTAGATAGCCGCCCGGGTGCCACACGAAAGTGGTAGCCCCCGACCTCCTCTACAACATTGCTATTTTACATTTCGTCGAAACCCTTACGGTTAACCGTCTATAGCGAATATCGTCTGTAACTTGCCACCCGTGCTAGATAGCCGCCCGGGTGCCACAGGAAAGTTGTAGCCCCCGACCTCCCCTACAACTTTGCCATTTAACATTTCGTCGAAACCCTTACGGTTAACCGTCTATAGCGAATATCGTCTGTAACTTGCCACCCGTGCTAGATAGCCGCCCGGGTACCACAGGAAAGTTGTAGCCCCCGACCTCCCCAACAACTTTGCTATTTAACATTTCGTCGAAACACTTACGGTTAACCGTCTATAGTGAATATCGTCTGTAACTTGCCGCCCGTGCTAGATAGCCGCCCGGGTGCCACGGCAAAGTTGTAGCCCCCGACCTCCCGTACAACTTTGCCATTTAACATTTCGTCTAAACCCTTACGGTTAACCGTCTATAGTGAATATCGTCTGTAACTTGCCGCCCGTGCTAGATAGCCGCCCGGGTGCCACAGGAAAGTTGTAGCCCCCGACCTCCCCTACAACTTTGCCATTTAACATTTCGTCGAAACCCTTACGGTTAACCGTCTATAGCGAATATCGTCTGTAACTTGCCACCCGTGATAGATAGCCGCCCGAGTTCCACAGGAAAGTTGTAGCCCCCGACCTCCCCTACAACTTTGCCATTTAACATTTCGTCGAAACCCTTACGGTTAACCGTCTATAGTGAATATCGTCTGTAACTTGCCGCCTGTGCTAGATAGCCGCCCGGGTGCCACAGGAAAGTTGTAGCCCCCGACCTCCCCTACAACTTTGCTATCTAACATTTCGTCGAAACACTTACGGTTAACCGTCTATAGTGAATATCGTCTGTAACTTGCCGCCCGTGCTAGATAGCCGCCCGGGTGCCACAGGAAAGTTGTAGCCCCCGACCTCCCCTTCAACTTTGCCATTTAACATTTCGTCGAAACCCTTATGGTTAACCCTCTATAGTGAATAATTATTAATTTTGGACTGAAATACAAAGCCAAAGTTACCCTTCTTAACTCATGTGTTCCTGTTACAAACAGTTCATTTTCGAGTATGAAAAATTATTAATTTTGGACTGAAAAACAAAGCCAAACGTACCCTTCTTAACTCATGTGTTCCTATTACCAAAAGTTCGTTTTCGAGTGCGACAAATTATTAATTTTGGACTGAAATACAAAGCCAAAGGTACCCTTCTTAACTCATGTGTTCCTGTTACAAACAGTTCATTTTCGAGTACGAAAAATTATTAATTATGTACTGAAATAAAAGGTGTCCCAACAAGAGCGCCGGATTTAAATTTGCCGCCATTTTGTTAATACGAGTTGTACGGTGATTTTGTTTTGACAGTTGTCACGTACACACCACGCGATTTAAGAATATGGAGAAGTATTCAAACGAACAACGTTTAATTATTGTAAAAACACATTTCAAAAATGGTGAAAGTTTTGCGAAAACAGTTCGCCAATTACGTCAAGTTTTCGGTCGCAATAATGCGCCAAATGAATCGACAGTGAGGCGTTTAATTAAAAAATTTGAAACCAAATTTACGCTGATGGATCAGAAGACCATTGTTCGTCGTCGTCCTTGTCGGTCACTCGAAAATATAGCCACAGTAAGGGTATCTGTGGCCGAGAATCCAGGAACTTCCATTCGGCATCGTAGTCAGGAATTAAACATTTCCAGAAGCCGAATTGGATGTAATTGATGTGGAGGACATGTTTTTCCAACAAGACGGTGCGACCTGCCACACTGCACGTGAAACAATGGTGTTACTGCAGACCAAGTTTCCAGGCCGAGTCATTTCTCGATTTGGCGATAAACATTGGCCACCAAGATCGTGCGATCTAACGCCGATGGACTTTTTTCTTTGGGGCTATGTGAAGGAAAAGGTGTATGCAAATAAGCCTGAAACAGTTGAACATCTTAAAGAGGAAATACGGCGCGTTATTGGTGAAATACAGCCACATTTATGCGAAAACGTTATTCAAAATTTCAACAAAAGAATGACCCTGTGTCAGAGGTTTCGTGGTGGCCATTTGCCTGATGTTGTATTTCACGTTTAATCGGAACTATTTTTCTTTATGTTGAAATAAAAATGTTTGCTTAAATAAAAAAATAAATGTGTTTTTCTTTAAAATTAAATCCGGCGCTCTTGTTGGGACACCCTTTACAAAGCCAAAGTTACCTTTCTTAACTCATGTGTTCCTGTTACAAACAGTTCATTTTCGAGTATGAAAAATTATTAATTTTGGACTGAAAAACAAAGCCAAACTTACCCTTCTTAACTCATGTGTTCCTATTACCAAAAGTTCGTTTTCGAGTGCGACAAATTATTAATTTTGGACTGAAATACAAAGCCAAAGTTACCCTTCTTAACTCATGTGTTCCTGTTACAAACAGTTCATTTTCGAGTATGAAAAATTATTAATTTTGGACTGAAAAACAAAGCCAAACGTACCCTTCTTAACTCATGTGTTCCTATTACCAAAAGTTCGTTTTCGAGTGCGACAAATTATTAATTTTGGACTGAAAAACAAAGCCAAACGTACCCTTCTTAACTCATGTGTTCCTATTACCAAAAGTTCGTTTTCGATTGCGACAAATTATTAATTTTGGACTGAAATACAAAGCCAAAGTTAAAAAAATTTAACATTTCGTCGAAACCCTTACGGTTAACCGTCTATAGTGAATATCGTCTGTAACTTGCCGCCCGTGCTAGATAGCCGCCCGGGTGCCACGGCAAAGTTGTAGCCCCCGACCTCCCATACAACTTTGCCATTTAACATTTCGTCGTAACCCTTACGGTTAACCGTATATAGTGAATATCGTCTGTAACTTGCCGCCCGTGCTAGATGGCCGCCCGGATGCCACAGGAAAGTTGTAGCCCCCGACCTCCCCTGCAACTTTGCCATTTAACATTTCGTCGAAACCCTTACGGTTAACCGTCTATAGCGAATATCGTCTGTAACTTGCCGCCCGTCCTAGATAGCCGCCCGAGTTCCACAGGAAAGTTGTAGCCCCCGACCTCCCCTACAACTTTGCCATTTAACATTTCGTCGAAACCCTTACGGTTAACCGTCTATAGTGAATATCGTCTGTAACTTGCCGCCCGTGCTAGATAGCCGCCCGGGTGCCACAGAAAAGTTGTAGCCCCCGACCTTCCCTACAACTTTGCTGTTTAACATTTCGTCGAAACCCTTACGGTTAACCGTCTATAGCGAATATCGTCTGTAACTTGCCGCCCGTGCTAGATAGCCGCCCGGGTGCCACAGGAAAGTTGTAGCCCCCGACCTCCCGTACAACTTTGCCATTTAACATTTCGTCGAAACCCTTACGGTTAACCGTCTATAATGAATATCGTCTGTAACTTGCCGCCCGTGCTAGATAGCCGCCCGAGTTCCACAGGAAAGTTGTAGCCCCCGACCTCCCCTACAACTTTGCCATTTAACATTTCGTCGAAACCCTTACGGTTAACCGTCTATAATGAATATCGTCTGTAACTTGCCGCCCGTGCTAGATAGCCGCCCAGGTGCCACAGGAAAGTTGTAGCCCCCGACCTCCCCTACAACTTTGCTATTTAACATTTCGTCGAAACCCTTACGGTTAACCGTCTATAGTGAATATCGTCTGTAACTTGCCGCCCGTGCTAGATAGCCGCCCGGGTGCCACAGGAAAGTTGTAGCCCCCGACTTCCCCTACAACTTTGCCATTTAACATTTCGTCGAAACCCTTACGGTTAACTGTCTATAGTGAATATCGTCTGTAACTTGCCGCGCGTGCTAGATAGTCGCCCGGGTGCCACAGAAAAGTTGTAGCCCCCGACCTCCCCTACAACTTTGCCATTTAACATTTCGTCGAAACCCTTACGGTTAACTGTCTATAGTGAATATCGTCTGTAACTTGCCGCGCGTGCTAGATAGTCGCCCGGGTGCCACAGAAAAGTTGTAGCCCCCGACCTCCCCTACAACTTTGCTATTTAACATTTCGTCGAAACCCTTACGGTTAACCGTCTATAGCGAATATCGTCTGTAACTTGCCGGCCGTGCTAGATAGCCGCCCTGGTGCCACAGGAAAGTTGTAGTCCCCGACCTCCCGTACAACTTTGCCATTTAACATTTCGTCGAAACCCTTACGGTTAACCGTCTATAGTGAATATCGTATGTAACTTGCCGCCCGTGCTAGATAGCCGCCCGGGTGCCACGGAAAAGTCGTAGCCCCCGACCTCCCCTACAACTTCGCCATTTAACATTTCGTCGAAACCCTTACGGTTAACCGTCTATAGTGAATATCGTCTGTAACTTGCCTCCTGTGCTAGATAGCCGCCCGGGTGCCACAGGAAAGTTGTAGCCCCCGACCTCCCCTACAACTTTGCCATTTAACATTTCGTCGAAACACTTACGGTTAACCGTCTATAGCGAATATCGTCTGTAACTTGCCACCCGTGCTAGA
Organism: Melanotus villosus; assembly: GCA_963082815.1. NCBI lineage: Eukaryota > Metazoa > Arthropoda > Insecta > Coleoptera > Elateridae > Melanotus > Melanotus villosus. Next base: position 111,439,666 of record OY720419.1, on the reverse strand, counting down.
TAGCCGCCCAGGTGCCACAGGAAAGTTGTAGCCCCCGACCTCCCCTACAACTTCGCCATTTAACATTTCGTCTAAACCCTTACGGTTAACCGTCTATAGTGAATATCGTCTGTAACTTGCCGCCCGTGCTAGATAGCCGCCCGGGTGCCACAGGAAAGTTGTAGCCCCCGACCTCCCGTACAACTTTGCCATTTAACATTTCGTCGAAACCCTTACGGTTAACCGTCTATAATGAATATCGTCTGTAACTTGCCGCCCGTGCTAGATAGCCGCCCGGGTGCCACACGAAAGTTGTAGCCCCCGACCTCCTCTACAACATTGCTATTTTACATTTCGTCGAAACCCTTACGGTTAACCGTCTATAGCGAATATCGTCTGTAACTTGCCACCCGTGCTAGATAGCCGCCCGGGTGCCACAGGAAAGTTGTAGCCCCCGACCTCCCCTACAACTTTGCCATTTAACATTTCGTCGAAACCCTTACGGTTAACCGTCTATAATGAATATCGTCTGTAACTTGCCGCCCGTGCTAGATAGCCGCCCGGGTGCCACACGAAAGTTGTAGCCCCCGACCTCCTCTACAACATTGCTATTTTACATTTCGTCGAAACCCTTACGGTTAACCGTCTATAGCGAATATCGTCTGTAACTTGCCACCCGTGCTAGATAGCCGCCCGGGTGCCACAGGAAAGTTGTAGCCCCCGACCTCCCCTACAACTTTGCCATTTAACATTTCGTCGAAACCCTTACGGTTAACCGTCTATAGCGAATATCGTCTGTAACTTGCCACCCGTGCTAGATAGCCGCCCGGGTGCCACAGGAAAGTTGTAGCCCCCGACCTCCCCTACAACTTTGCCATTTAACATTTCGTCGAAACCCTTACGGTTAACCGTCTATAATGAATATCGTCTGTAACTTGCCGCCCGTGCTAGATAGCCGCCCAGGTGCCACAGGGAAGTTGTAGCCCCCGACCTCCCCTACAACTTTGCCATTTAACATTTCGTCGAAACCCTTACGGTTAACCGTCTATAGCGAATATCGTCTGTAACTTGCCGCCCGTGCTAGATAGCCGCCCGGATGCCACAGGAAAGTTGTAGCCCCCGACCTCCCGTACAACTTTGCTATTTAACATTTCGTCGAAACCCTTACGGTTAACCGTCTATAATGAATATCGTCTGTAACTTGCCGCCCGTGCTAGATAGCCGCCCGGGTGCCACAGGAAAGTTGTAGCCGCCGACCTCCTCTACAACATTGCTATTTAACATTTCGTCGAAACCCTTACGGTTAACCGTCTATAGCGAATATCGTCTGTAACTTGCCACCCGTGCTAGATAGCCGCCCGGGTGCCACAGGAAAGTTGTAGCCCCCGACCTCCCCTACAACTTTGCCATTTAACATTTCGTCGAAACCCTTACGGTTAACCGTCTATAGCGAATATCGTCTGTAACTTGCCACCCGTGCTAGATAGCCGCCCGGGTGCCACAGGAAAGTTGTAGCCCCCGACCTCCCCTACAACTTTGCTATTTAACATTTCGTCGAAACACTTACGGTTAACCGTCTATAGTGAATATCGTCTGTAACTTGCCGCCCGTGCTAGATAGCCGCCCGGGTGCCACAGGAAAGTTGTAGCCCCCGACCTCCCGTACAACTTTGCCATTTAACATTTCGTCGAAACCCTTACGGTTAACCGTCTATAATGAATATCGTCTGTAACTTGCCGCCCGTGCTAGATAGCCGCCCAGGTGCCACAGGGAAGTTGTAGCCCCCGACCCCCCTACAACTTTGCTATTTAACATTTCGTCGAAACCCTTACGGTTAACCGTCTATAGCGAATATCGTCTGTAACTTGCCGCCCGTGCTAGATAGCCGCCCGGGTGCCACAGGAAAGTTGTAGCCCCCGACCTCCCGTACAACTTTGCCATTTAACATTTCGTCGAAACCCTTACGGTTAACCGTCTATAATGAATATCGTCTGTAACTTGCCGCCCGTGCTAGATAGCCGCCCGGGTGCCACACGAAAGTTGTAGCCCCCGACCTCCTCTACAACATTGCTATTTTACATTTCGTCGAAACCCTTACGGTTAACCGTCTATAGCGAATATCGTCTGTAACTTGCCACCCGTGCTAGATAGCCGCCCGGGTGCCACAGGAAAGTTGTAGCCCCCGACCTCCCCTACAACTTTGCCATTTAACATTTCGTCGAAACCCTTACGGTTAACCGTCTATAATGAATATCGTCTGTAACTTGCCGCCCGTGCTAGATAGCCGCCCGGGTGCCACACGAAAGTTGTAGCCCCCGACCTCCTCTACAACATTGCTATTTTACATTTCGTCGAAACCCTTACGGTTAACCGTCTATAGCGAATATCGTCTGTAACTTGCCACCCGTGCTAGATAGCCGCCCGGGTGCCACAGGAAAGTTGTAGCCCCCGACCTCCCCTACAACTTTGCCATTTAACATTTCGTCGAAACCCTTACGGTTAACCGTCTATAGCGAATATCGTCTGTAACTTGCCGCCCGTGCTAGATAGCCGCCCGGGTGCCACGGCAAAGTTGTAGCCCCCGACCTCCCGTACAACTTTGCCATTTAACATTTCGTCTAAACCCTTACGGTTAACCGTCTATAGTGAATATCGTCTGTAACTTGCCGCCCGTGCTAGATAGCCGCCCGGGTGCCACAGGAAAGTTGTAGCCCCCGACCTCCCCTACAACTTTGCCATTTAACATTTCGTCGAAACCCTTACGGTTAACCGTCTATAGCGAATATCGTCTGTAACTTGCCACCCGTGATAGATAGCCGCCCGAGTTCCACAGGAAAGTTGTAGCCCCCGACCTCCCCTACAACTTTGCCATTTAACATTTCGTCGAAACCCTTACGGTTAACCGTCTATAGTGAATATCGTCTGTAACTTGCCGCCTGTGCTAGATAGCCGCCCGGGTGCCACAGGAAAGTTGTAGCCCCCGACCTCCCCTACAACTTTGCTATCTAACATTTCGTCGAAACACTTACGGTTAACCGTCTATAGTGAATATCGTCTGTAACTTGCCGCCCGTGCTAGATAGCCGCCCGGGTGCCACAGGAAAGTTGTAGCCCCCGACCTCCCCTACAACTTTGCCATTTAACATTTCGTCGAAACCCTTATGGTTAACCCTCTATAGTGAATAATTATTAATTTTGGACTGAAATACAAAGCCAAAGTTACCCTTCTTAACTCATGTGTTCCTGTTACAAACAGTTCATTTTCGAGTATGAAAAATTATTAATTTTGGACTGAAAAACAAAGCCAAACGTACCCTTCTTAACTCATGTGTTCCTATTACCAAAAGTTCGTTTTCGAGTGCGACAAATTATTAATTTTGGACTGAAATACAAAGCCAAAGGTACCCTTCTTAACTCATGTGTTCCTGTTACAAACAGTTCATTTTCGAGTACGAAAAATTATTAATTATGTACTGAAATACAAAGCCAAAGTTACCTTTCTTAACTCATGTGTTCCTGTTACAAACAGTTCATTTTCGAGTATGAAAAATTATTAATTTTGGACTGAAAAACAAAGCCAAACTTACCCTTCTTAACTCATGTGTTCCTATTACCAAAAGTTCGTTTTCGAGTGCGACAAATTATTAATTTTGGACTGAAATACAAAGCCAAAGTTACCCTTCTTAACTCATGTGTTCCTGTTACAAACAGTTCATTTTCGAGTATGAAAAATTATTAATTTTGGACTGAAAAACAAAGCCAAACGTACCCTTCTTAACTCATGTGTTCCTATTACCAAAAGTTCGTTTTCGAGTGCGACAAATTATTAATTTTGGACTGAAAAACAAAGCCAAACGTACCCTTCTTAACTCATGTGTTCCTATTACCAAAAGTTCGTTTTCGATTGCGACAAATTATTAATTTTGGACTGAAGTACAAAGCCAAAGTTAAAAAAATTTAACATTTCGTCGAAACCCTTACGGTTAACCGTCTATAGTGAATATCGTCTGTAACTTGCCGCCCGTGCTAGATAGCCGCCCGGGTGCCACGGCAAAGTTGTAGCCCCTGACCTCCCATACAACTTTGCCATTTAACATTTCGTCGAAACCCTTACGGTTAACCGTATATAGTGAATATCGTCTGTAACTTGCCGCCCGTGCTAGATGGCCGCCCGGATGCCACAGGAAAGTTGTAGCCCCCGACCTCCCCTGCAACTTTGCCATTTAACATTTCGTCGAAACCCTTACGGTTAACCGTCTATAGCGAATATCGTCTGTAACTTGCCGCCCGTCCTAGATAGCCGCCCGAGTTCCACAGGAAAGTTGTAGCCCCCGACCTCCCCTACAACTTTGCCATTTAACATTTCGTCGAAACCCTTACGGTTAACCGTCTATAGTGAATATCGTCTGTAACTTGCCGCCCGTGCTAGATAGCCGCCCGGGTGCCACAGAAAAGTTGTAGCCCCCGACCTTCCCTACAACTTTGCTGTTTAACATTTCGTCGAAACCCTTACGGTTAACCGTCTATAGCGAATATCGTCTGTAACTTGCCGCCCGTGCTAGATAGCCGCCCGGGTGCCACAGGAAAGTTGTAGCCCCCGACCTCCCGTACAACTTTGCCATTTAACATTTCGTCGAAACCCTTACGGTTAACCGTCTATAATGAATATCGTCTGTAACTTGCCGCCCGTGCTAGATAGCCGCCCGAGTTCCACAGGAAAGTTGTAGCCCCCGACCTCCCCTACAACTTTGCCATTTAACATTTCGTCGAAACCCTTACGGTTAACCGTCTATAATGAATATCGTCTGTAACTTGCCGCCCGTGCTAGATAGCCGCCCAGGTGCCACAGGAAAGTTGTAGCCCCCGACCTCCCCTACAACTTTGCTATTTAACATTTCGTCGAAACCCTTACGGTTAACCGTCTATAGTGAATATCGTCTGTAACTTGCCGCCCGTGCTAGATAGCCGCCCGGGTGCCACAGGAAAGTTGTAGCCCCCGACTTCCCCTACAACTTTGCCATTTAACATTTCGTCGAAACCCTTACGGTTAACTGTCTATAGTGAATATCGCCTGTAACTTGCCGCGCGTGCTAGATAGTCGCCCGGGTGCCACAGAAAAGTTCTAGCCCCCGACCTCCCCTACAACTTTGCTATTTAACATTTCGTCGAAACCCTTACGGTTAACCGTCTATAGCGAATATCGTCTGTAACTTGCCGGCCGTGCTAGATAGCCGCCCTGGTGCCACAGGAAAGTTGTAGCCCCCGACCTCCCCTACAACTTTGCCATTTAACATTTCGTCGAAACCCTTACGGTTAACTGTCTATAGTGAATATCGTCTGTAACTTGCCGCGCGTGCTAGATAGTCGCCCGGGTGCCACAGAAAAGTTGTAGCCCCCGACCTCCCCTACAACTTTGCTATTTAACATTTCGTCGAAACCCTTACGGTTAACCGTCTATAGCGAATATCGTCTGTAACTTGCCGGCCGTGCTAGATAGCCGCCCTGGTGCCACAGGAAAGTTGTAGTCCCCGACCTCCCGTACAACTTTGCCATTTAACATTTCGTCGAAACCCTTACGGTTAACCGTCTATAGTGAATATCGTATGTAACTTGCCGCCCGTGCTAGATAGCCGCCCGGGTGCCACGGAAAAGTCGTAGCCCCCGACCTCCCCTACAACTTCGCCATTTAACATTTCGTCGAAACCCTTACGGTTAACCGTCTATAGTGAATATCGTCTGTAACTTGCCTCCTGTGCTAGATAGCCGCCCGGGTGCCACAGGAAAGTTGTAGCCCCCGACCTCCCCTACAACTTTGCCATTTAACATTTCGTCGAAACACTTACGGTTAACCGTCTATAGCGAATATCGTCTGTAACTTGCCACCCGTGCTAGATAGCCGCCCAGGTGCCACAGGAAAGTTGTAGCCCCCGACCTCCCCTACAACTTTGCCATTTAACATTTCGTCGAAACCCTTACGGTTAACCGTCAATAGCGAATATCGTCTGTAACTTGCCACCCGTGCTAGATAGCCGCCCGGGTGCCACAGGAAAGTTGTAGCCCCCGACCTCCCCTACAACTTTACCATTTAACATTTCGTCGAAACCCTTACGGTTAACCGTCTATAGTGAATATCGTCTGTAACTTGCCGCCCGTGCTAGATAGCCGCCCGGGTGCCACGGCAAAGTTGTAGCCCCCGACCTCCCGTACAACTTTGCCATTTAACATTTCGTCTAAACCCTTACGGTTAACCGTCTATAGTGAATATCGTCTGTAACTTGCCGCCCGTGCTATATAGCCGCCCGGGTGCCACAGGAAAGTTGTAGCCCCCGACCTTCCCTACAACTTTGCCATTTAACATTTCGTCGAAACCCTTACGGTTAACCGTCTATAGCGAATATCGTCTGTAACTTGCCACCCGTGCTAGATAGCCGCCCGGGTGCCACAGGAAAGTTGTAGCCCCCGACCTCCCCTACAACTTTGCCATTTAACATTTCGTCGAAACCCTTATGGTTAACCCTCTATAGTGAATAATTATTAATTTTGGACTGAAATACAAAGCCAAAGTTACCCTTCTTAACTCATGTGTTCCTGTTACAAACAGTTCATTTTCGAGTACGAAAAATTATTAATTTTGTACTGAAATACAAAGCCAAAGTTACCTTTCTTAACTCATGTGTTCCTGTTACAAACAGTTCATTTTCGAGTATGAAAAATTATTAATTTTGGACTGAAAAACAAAGCCAAACTTACCCTTCTTAACTCATGTGTTCCTATTACCAAAAGTTCGTTTTCGAGTGCGACAAATTATTAATTTTGGACTGAAATACAAAGCCAAAGTTACCCTTCTTAACTCATGTGTTCCTGTTACAAACAGTTCATTTTCGAGTATGAAAAATTATTAATTTTGGACTGAAAAACAAAGCCAAACGTACCCTTCTTAACTCATGTGTTCCTATTACCAAAAGTTCGTTTTCGAGTGCGACAAATTATTAATTTTGGACTGAAATACAAAGCCAAAGGTACCCTTCTTAACTCATGTGTTCCTGTTACAAACAGTTCATTTTCGAGTACGAAAAATTATTAATTTTGTACTGAAATACAAAGCCAAAGTTACCTTTCTTAACTCATGTGTTCCTGTTACAAACAGTTCATTTTCGAGTATGAAAAATTATTAATTTTGGACTGAAAAACAAAGCCAAACTTACCCTTCTTAACTCATGTGTTCCTATTACCAAAAGTTCGTTTTCGAGTGCGACAAATTATTAATTTTGGACTGAAATACAAAGCCAACGTTACCCTTCTTAACTCATGCGTTCCTGTTACAAACAGTTAATTTTCGAGTATGAAAAATGATTAATTTTGGACTGAAATACAAAGCCAAAGTTACCCTTCTTAACTCATGTGTTCCTGTTACAAGCAGTTCATTTTCGAGTACCAAAAATTATTAATTTTGGACTGAAATACAAAGCCAAAGTTACCCTTCTTAACTCATGCGTTCCTGTTACAAACAGTTAATTTTCGAGGATGAAAAATAATTAATTTTGGACTGAAATACAAAGCCAAAGTTAACCTTCTTAACTCATGTGTTCCTGTTACAAACAGTTCATTTTCGAGTATGAAAAATTATTAATTTTGGACTGAAAACAAAGCCAAACTTACCCTTCTTAACTCATGTGTTCCTGTTACAAGCAGTTCATTTTCGAGTACGAAAAATTATTAATTTTGTACTGAAACACAAAGCCAAAGTTACCCTTCTTAACTCATGTGTTCCTGTTACAAACAGTTCATTTTCGAGTACGAAAAAGTATTAATTTTGGACTGAAATACAAAGCCAAAATTACCCTTCTTAACTTATGTGTTCCTATTACCAAAAGTTCGTTTTCGAGTGCGACAAATTATTAATTTTGGACTGAAATACAAAGCCAAAGTTACCCTTCTTAACTCATGCGTTCCTGTTACAAACAGTTAATTTTCGAGTATGAAAAATGATTAATTTTGGTCTGAAATACAAAGCCAAAGTTACCCTTCTTAACTCATGTGTTCCTGTTACAAACAGTTCATTTTCGAGTATGAAAAATTATTAATTTTGGACTGAAAACAAAGCCAAACTTACCCTTCTTAACTCATGTGTTCCTGTTACAAGCAGTTCATTTTCGAGTACGAAAAATTATTAATTTTGTACTGAAATATAAAGCCAAAGTTACCCTTCTTAACTCATGTGTTCCTATTACCAAAAGATCGTTTTCGAGTGCGACAAATTATTAATTTTGGACTGCAATACAAAGCCAAAGGTACCCTTCTTAACTCATGTGTTCCTGTTACAAACAGTTCATTTTCGAGTGTGAAAAATTATTAATTTTGGACTGAAAACAAAGCCAAACTTACCCTTCTTAACTCATGTGTTCCTGTTACAAACAGTTAACTTTCGAGTATGAAAAATGATTAATTTTTGACTGAAATACAAAGCCAAAGTTACCCTTCTTAACTCATGTGTTCCTATTACCAAAAGTTCGTTTTCGAGTGCGACAAATTATTAATTTTGGACTGAAATACAAAGCCAAAGGTACCCTTCTTAACTCATGTGTTCCTGTTACAAACAGTTCATTTTCGTGTGTGAAAAATTATTAATTTTGGACTGAAAACAATGCCAAACTTACCCTTCTTAACTCATGTGTTCCTATTACCAAAAGTTCGCTTTCGAGTGCGACAAATTATTAATTTTGGACTGAAATACAAAGCCAAAGTTACACTTCTTAACTAATGCGTTCCTGTTACAAACAGTTAATTTTCGAGTATGAAAAATGATTAATTTTGGACTCAAATACAAAGCCAAAGTTACCCTTCTTAACTCATGTGTTCCTGTAACAAACAGTTCATTTTCGACTATGAAAAATTATTAATTTTGGACTGAAAAACAAAGCCAAACGTACCCTTCTTAACTCATGTGTTCCTATTACCAAAAGTTCGTTTTCGAGTGCGACAAATTATTAATTTTGGACTGAAATACAAAGCCAAAGGTACCCTTCTTAACTCATGTGTTCCTGTTACAAACAGTTCATTTTCGAGTACGAAAAATTATTAATTTTGTACTGAAATACAAAGCCAAAGTTACCCTTCTTAACTCATGTGTTCCTGTTACAAACAGTTCATTTTCGAGTATGAAAAATTATTAATTTTGGACTGAAAAACAAAGCCAAACGTACCCTTCTTAACTCATGTGTTCCTATTACCAAAAGTTCGTTTTCGAGTGCGACAAATTATTAATTTTGGACTGAAATACAAAGCCAAAGTTACTCTTCTTAACTCATGCGTTCCTGTTACAAACAGTTAATTTTCGAGTATGAAAAATGATTAATTTTGGACTGAAATACAAAGCCAAAGTTACCCTTCTTAACTCATGTGTTCCTGTTACAAACAGTTCATTTTCGAGTATGAAAAATTATTAATTTTGGACTGAAAAACAAAGCCAAACGTACCCTTCTTAACTCATGTGTTCCTATTACCAAAAGTTCGTTTTCGAGTGCGACAAATTATTAATTTTGGACTGAAATACAAAGCCAAAGTTACACTTCTTAACTCATGCGTTCCTGTTACAAACAGTTAATTTTCGAGTATGAAAAATGATTAATTTTGGACTCAAATACAAAGCCAAAGTTACCCTTCTTAACTCATGTGTTCCTGTTACAAACAGTTCATTTTCGAGTATGAAAAATTATTAATTTTGGACTGAAAAACAAAGCCAAACGTACCCTTCTTAACTCATGTGTTCCTATTACCAAAAGTTCGTTTTCGAGTGCGACAAATTATTAATTTTGGACTGAAATACAAAGCCAAAGGTACCCTTCTTAACTCATGTGTTCCTGTTACAAACAGTTCATTTTCGAGTACGAAAAATTATTAATTTTGTACTGAAATACAAAGCCAAAGTTACCCTTCTTAACTCATGTGTTCCTGTTACAAACAGTTCATTTTCGAGTATGAAAAATTATTAATTTTGGACTGAAAAACAAAGCCAAACGTACCCTTCTTAACACGGTTAACCGTCTATAGTGAATATCGTCTGTAACTTGCCGCCCGTGCTAGATAGCCGCCCGGGTGCCACGGCAAGGTTGTAGCCCCCGACCTCCCCTACAACTTCGCCATTTAACATTTCGTCGAAACCCTTACGGTTAACCGTCTATAGTGAATATCGTCTGTAACTTGCCGCCTGTGCTAGATAGCCGCCCGGGTGCCACAGGAAAGTTGTAGCCCCCGACCTCCCCTACAACTTTGCCATTTAACATTTCGTCGAAACACTTACGGTTAACCGTCTATAGCGAATATCGTCTGTAACTTGCCACCCGTGCTAGATAGCCGCCCAGGTGCCACAGGAAAGTTGTAGCCCCCGACCTCCCCTACAACTTTGCCATTTAATATTTCGTCGAAACCCTTACGGTTAACCGTCTATAATGAATATCGTCTGTAACTTGCCGCCCGTGCTAGATAGCCGCCCAGGTGCCACAGGGAAGTTGTAGCCCCCGACCTCCCCTACAACTTTGCCATTTAACATTTCGTCGAAACCCTTACGGTTAACCGTCTATAGCGAATATCGTCTGTAACTTGCCGCCCGTGCTAGATAGCCGCCCGGATGCCACAGGAAAGTTGTAGCCCCCGACCTCCCGTACAACTTTGCCATTTAACATTTCGTCGAAACCCTTACGGTTAACCGTCTATAATGAATATCGTCTGTAACTTGCCGCCCGTGCTAGATAGCCGCCCGGGTGCCACAGGAAAGTTGTAGCCCCCGACCTCCTCTACAACATTGCTATTTAACATTTCGTCGAAACCCTTCTTAACTCATGTGTTCCTGTTACAAACAGTTCATTTTCGAGTATGAAAAATTATTAATTTTGGACTGAAAAACAAAGCCAAACGTACCCTTCTTAACTCATGTGTTCCTATTACCAAAAGTTCGTTTTCGAGTGCGACAAATTATTAATTTTGGACTGAAATACAAAGCCAAAGGTACCCTTCTTAACTCATGTGTTCCTGTTACAAACAGTTCATTTTCGAGTACGAAAAATTATTAATTTTGTACTGAAATACAAAGCCAAAGTTACCCTTCTTAACTCATGTGTTCCTGTTACAAACAGTTCATTTTCGAATATGAAAAATTATTAATTTTGGACTGAAAAACAAAGCCAAACGTACCCTTCTTAACACGGTTAACCGTCTATAGTGAATATCGTCTGTAACTTGCCGCCCGTGCTAGATAGCCGCCCGGGTGCCACGGCAAGGTTGTAGCCCCCGACCTCCCCTACAACTTTGCCATTTAACATTTCGTCGAAACCCTTACGGTTAACCGTCTATAGTGAATATCGTATGTAACTTGCCGCCCGTGCTAGATAGCCGCCCGGGTGCCACGGAAAAGTCGTAGCCCCCGACCTCCCCTACAACTTCGCCATTTAACATTTCGTCGAAACCCTTACGGTTAACCGTCTATAGTGAATATCGTCTGTAACTTGCCGCCTGTGCTAGATAGCCGCCCGGGTGCCACAGGAAAGTTGTAGCCCCCGACCTCCCCTACAACTTTGCCATTTAACATTTCGTCGAAACACTTACGGTTAACCGTCTATAGCGAATATCGTCTGTAACTTGCCACCCGTGCTAGATAGCCGCCCAGGTGCCACAGGAAAGTTGTAGCCCCCGACCTCCCCTACAACTTTGCCATTTAACATTTCGTCGAAACCCTTACGGTTAACCGTCTATAATGAATATCGTCTGTAACTTGCCGCCCGTGCTAGATAGCCGCCCAGGTGCCACAGGGAAGTTGTAGCCCCCGACCTCCCCTACAACTTTGCCATTTAACATTTCGTCGAAACCCTTACGGTTAACCGTCTATAGCGAATATCGTCTGTAACTTGCCGCCCGTGCTAGATAGCCGCCCGGATGCCACAGGAAAGTTGTAGCCCCCGACCTCCCGTACAACTTTGCTATTTAACATTTCGTCGAAACCCTTACGGTTAACCGTCTATAATGAATATCGTCTGTAACTTGCCGCCCGTGCTAGATAGCCGCCCGGGTGCCACAGGAAAGTTGTAGCCCCCGACCTCCTCTACAACATTGCTATTTAACATTTCGTCGAAACCCTTACGGTTAACCGTCTATAGCGAATATCGTCTGTAACTTGCCACCCGTGCTAGATAGCCGCCCGGGTGCCACAGGAAAGTTGTAGCCCCCGACCTCCCCTACAACTTTGCCATTTAACATTTCGTCGAAACCCTTACGGTTAACCGTCTATAGCGAATATCGTCTGTAACTTGCCACCCGTGCTAGATAGCCGCCCGGGTGCCACAGGAAAGTTGTAGCCCCCGACCTCCCCTACAACTTTGCTATTTAACATTTCATCGAAACACTTACGGTTAACCGTCTATAGTGAATATCGTCTGTAACTTGCCGCCCGTGCTAGATAGCCGCCCGGGTGCCACAGGAAAGTTGTAGCCCCCGACCTCCCGTACAACTTTGCCATTTAACATTTCGTCGAAACCCTTACGGTTAACCGCCTATAATGAATATCGTCTGTAACTTGCCGCCCGTGCTAGATAGCCGCCCAGGTGCCACAGGGAAGTTGTAGCCCCCGACCTCCCCTACAACTTTGCTATTTAACATTTCGTCGAAACCCTTACGGTTAACCGTCTATAGCGAATATCGTCTGTAACTTGCCGCCCGTGCTAGATAGCCGCCCGGGTGCCACAGGAAAGTTGTAGCCCCCGACCTCCCGTACAACTTTGCCATTTAACATTTCGTCGAAACCCTTACGGCTAACCGTCTATAATGAATATCGTCTGTAACTTGCCGCCCGTGCTAGATAGCCGCCCGGGTGCCACACGAAAGTTGTAGCCCCCGACCTCCTCTACAACATTGCTATTTTACATTTCGTCGAAACCCTTACGGTTAACCGTCTATAGCGAATATCGTCTGTAACTTGCCACCCGTGCTAGATAGCCGCCCGGGTGCCACAGGAAAGTTGTAGCCCCCGACCTCCCCTACAACTTTGCCATTTAACATTTCGTCGAAACCCTTACGGTTAACCGTCTATAGCGAATATCGTCTGTAACTTGCCACCCGTGCTAGATAGCCGCCCGGGTACCACAGGAAAGTTGTAGCCCCCGACCTCCCCAACAACTTTGCTATTTAACATTTCGTCGAAACACTTACGGTTAACCGTCTATAGTGAATATCGTCTGTAACTTGCCGCCCGTGCTAGATAGCCGCCCGGGTGCCACGGCAAAGTTGTAGCCCCCGACCTCCCGTACAACTTTGCCATTTAACATTTCGTCTAAACCCTTACGGTTAACCGTCTATAGTGAATATCGTCTGTAACTTGCCGCCCGTGCTAGATAGCCGCCCGGGTGCCACAGGAAAGTTGTAGCCCCCGACCTCCCCTACAACTTTGCCATTTAACATTTCGTCGAAACCCTTACGGTTAACCGTCTATAGCGAATATCGTCTGTAACTTGCCACCCGTGATAGATAGCCGCCCGAGTTCCACAGGAAAGTTGTAGCCCCCGACCTCCCCTACAACTTTGCCATTTAACATTTCGTCGAAACCCTTACGGTTAACCGTCTATAGTGAATATCGTCTGTAACTTGCCGCCTGTGCTAGATAGCCGCCCGGGTGCCACAGGAAAGTTGTAGCCCCCGACCTCCCCTACAACTTTGCTATCTAACATTTCGTCGAAACCCTTACGGTTAACCGTCTATAGCGAATATCGTCTGTAACTTGCCACCCGTGCTAGATAGCCGCCCGGGTGCCACAGGAAAGTTGTAGCCCCCGACCTCCCCTACAACTTTGCCATTTAACATTTCGTCGAAACCCTTACGGTTAACCGTCTATAGCGAATATCGTCTGTAACTTGCCGCCCGTGCTAGATAGCCGCCCGGGTGCCACGGCAAAGTTGTAGCCCCCGACCTCCCGTACAACTTTGCCATTTAACATTTCGTCGAAACCCTTACGGTTAACCGTCTATAGTGAATATCGTCTGTAACTTGCCGCCCGTGCTAGATAGCCGCCCGGGTGCCACAGGAAAGTTGTAGCCCCCGACCTCCCCTACAACTTTGCCATTTAACATTTCGTCGAAACCCTTACGGTTAACCGTCTATAGCGAATATCGTCTGTAACTTGCCACCCGTGATAGATAGCCGCCCGAGTTCCACAGGAAAGTTGTAGCCCCCGACCTCCCCTACAACTTTGCCATTTAACATTTCGTCGAAACCCTTACGGTTAACCGTCTATAGTGAATATCGTCTGTAACTTGCCGCTTGTGCTAGATAGCCGCCCGGGTGCCACAGGAAAGTTGTAGCCCCCGACCTCCCCTACAACTTTGCTATCTAACATTTCGTCGAAACACTTACGGTTAACCGTCTATAGTGAATATCGTCTGTAACTTGCCGCCCGTGCTAGATAGCCGCCCGGGTGCCACAGGAAAGTTGTAGCCCCCGACCTCCCCTACAACTTTGCCATTTAACATTTCGTCGAAACCCTTATGGTTAACCCTCTATAGTGAATAATTATTAATTTTGGACTGAAATACAAAGCCAAAGTTACCCTTCTTAACTCATGTGTTCCTGTTACAAACAGTTCATTTTCGAGTATGAAAAATTATTAATTTTGGACTGAAAAACAAAGCCAAACGTACCCTTCTTAACTCATGTGTTCCTATTACCAAAAGTTCGTTTTCGAGTGCGACAAATTATTAATTTTGGACTGAAATACAAAGCCAAAGGTACCCTTCTTAACTCATGTGTTCCTGTTACAAACAGTTCATTTTCGAGTACGAAAAATTATTAATTATGTACTGAAATACAAAGCCAAAGTTACCTTTCTTAACTCATGTGTTCCTGTTACAAACAGTTCATTTTCGAGTATGAAAAATTATTAATTTTGGACTGAAAAACAAAGCCAAACTTACCCTTCTTAACTCATGTGTTCCTATTACCAAAAGTTCGTTTTCGAGTGCGACAAATTATTAATTTTGGACTGAAATACAAAGCCAAAGTTACCCTTCTTAACTCATGTGTTCCTGTTACAAACAGTTCATTTTCGAGTATGAAAAATTATTAATTTTGGACTGAAAAACAAAGCCAAACGTACCCTTCTTAACTCATGTGTTCCTATTACCAAAAGTTCGTTTTCGAGTGCGACAAATTATTAATTTTGGACTGAAAAACAAAGCCAAACGTACCCTTCTTAACTCATGTGTTCCTATTACCAAAAGTTCGTTTTCGATTGCGACAAATTATTAATTTTGGACTGAAGTACAAAGCCAAAGTTAAAAAAATTTAACATTTCGTCGAAACCCTTACGGTTAACCGTCTATAGTGAATATCGTCTGTAACTTGCCGCCCGTGCTAGATAGCCGCCCGGGTGCCACGGCAAAGTTGTAGCCCCTGACCTCCCATACAACTTTGCCATTTAACATTTCGTCGAAACCCTTACGAACGGTTAACCGTATATAGTGAATATCGTCTGTAACTTGCCGCCCGTGCTAGATGGCCGCCCGGATGCCACAGGAAAGTTGTAGCCCCCGACCTCCCCTGCAACTTTGCCATTTAACATTTCGTCGAAACCCTTACGGTTAACCGTCTATAGCGAATATCGTCTGTAACTTGCCGCCCGTCCTAGATAGCCGCCCGAGTTCCACAGGAAAGTTGTAGCCCCCGACCTCCCCTACAACTTTGCCATTTAACATTTCGTCGAAACCCTTACGGTTAACCGTCTATAGTGAATATCGTCTGTAACTTGCCGCCCGTGCTAGATAGCCGCCCGGGTGCCACAGAAAAGTTGTAGCCCCCGACCTTCCCTACAACTTTGCTGTTTAACATTTCGTCGAAACCCTTACGGTTAACCGTCTATAGCGAATATCGTCTGTAACTTGCCGCCCGTGCTAGATAGCCGCCCGGGTGCCACAGGAAAGTTGTAGCCCCCGACCTCCCGTACAACTTTGCCATTTAACATTTCGTCGAAACCCTTACGGTTAACCGTCTATAATGAATATCGTCTGTAACTTGCCGCCCGTGCTAGATAGCCGCCCGAGTTCCACAGGAAAGTTGTAGCCCCCGACCTCCCCTACAACTTTGCCATTTAACATTTCGTCGAAACCCTTACGGTTAACCGTCTATAATGAATATCGTCTGTAACTTGCCGCCCGTGCTAGATAGCCGCCCAGGTGCCACAGGAAAGTTGTAGCCCCCGACCTCCCCTACAACTTTGCTATTTAACATTTCGTCGAAACCCTTACGGTTAACCGTCTATAGTGAATATCGTCTGTAACTTGCCGCCCGTGCTAGATAGCCGCCCGGGTGCCACAGGAAAGTTGTAGCCCCCGACTTCCCCTACAACTTTGCCATTTAACATTTCGTCGAAACCCTTACGGTTAACTGTCTATAGTGAATATCGCCTGTAACTTGCCGCGCGTGCTAGATAGTCGCCCGGGTGCCACAGAAAAGTTCTAGCCCCCGACCTCCCCTACAACTTTGATATTTAACATTTCGTCGAAACCCTTACGGTTAACCGTCTATAGCGAATATCGTCTGTAACTTGCCGGCCGTGCTAGATAGCCGCCCTGGTGCCACAGGAAAGTTCTAGTCCCCGACCTCCCGTACAACTTTGCCATTTAACATTTCGTCGAAACCCTTACGGTTAACCGTCTATAATGAATATCGTCTGTAACTTGCCGCCCGTGCTAGATAGTCGCCCGGGTGCCACAGGAAAGTTGTAGCCCCCGACCTCCTCTACAACATTGCCATTTAACATTTCGTCGAAACCCTTACGGTTAACCGTCAATAGCGAATATCGTCTGTAACTTGCCACCCGTGCTAGATAGCCGCCCGGGTGCCACAGGAAAGTTGTAGCCCCCGACCTCCCCTACAACTTTACCATTTAACATTTCGTCGAAACCCTTACGGTTAACCGTCTATAGTGAATATCGTCTGTAACTTGCCGCCCGTGCTAGATAGCCGCCCGGGTGCCACGGCAAAGTTGTAGCCCCCGACCTCCCGTACAACTTTGCCATTTAACATTTCGTCTAAACCCTTACGGTTAACCGTCTATAGTGAATATCGTCTGTAACTTGCCGCCCGTGCTATATAGCCGCCCGGGTGCCACAGGAAAGTTGTAGCCCCCGACCTTCCCTACAACTTTGCCATTTAACATTTCGTCGAAACCCTTACGGTTAACCGTCTATAGCGAATATCGTCTGTAACTTGCCACCCGTGCTAGATAGCCGCCCGGGTGCCACAGGAAAGTTGTAGCCCCCGACCTCCCCTACAACTTTGCCATTTAACATTTCGTCGAAACCCTTATGGTTAACCCTCTATAGTGAATAATTATTAATTTTGGACTGAAATACAAAGCCAAAGTTACCCTTCTTAACTCATGTGTTCCTGTTACAAACAGTTCATTTTCGAGTACGAAAAATTATTAATTTTGTACTGAAATACAAAGCCAAAGTTACCTTTCTTAACTCATGTGTTCCTGTTACAAACAGTTCATTTTCGAGTATGAAAAATTATTAATTTTGGACTGAAAAACAAAGCCAAACTTACCCTTCTTAACTCATGTGTTCCTATTACCAAAAGTTCGTTTTCGAGTGCGACAAATTATTAATTTTGGACTGAAATACAAAGCCAAAGTTACCCTTCTTAACTCATGTGTTCCTGTTACAAACAGTTCATTTTCGAGTATGAAAAATTATTAATTTTGGACTGAAAAACAAAGCCAAACGTACCCTTCTTAACTCATGTGTTCCTATTACCAAAAGTTCGTTTTCGAGTGCGACAAATTATTAATTTTGGACTGAAATACAAAGCCAAAGGTACCCTTCTTAACTCATGTGTTCCTGTTACAAACAGTTCATTTTCGAGTACGAAAAATTATTAATTTTGTACTGAAATACAAAGCCAAAGTTACCTTTCTTAACTCATGTGTTCCTGTTACAAACAGTTCATTTTCGAGTATGAAAAATTATTAATTTTGGACTGAAAAACAAAGCCAAACTTACCCTTCTTAACTCATGTGTTCCTATTACCAAAAGTTCGTTTTCGAGTGCGACAAATTATTAATTTTGGACTGAAATACAAAGCCAACGTTACCCTTCTTAACTCATGCGTTCCTGTTACAAACAGTTAATTTTCGAGTATGAAAAATGATTAATTTTGGACTGAAATACAAAGCCAAAGTTACCCTTCTTAACTCATGTGTTCCTGTTACAAGCAGTTCATTTTCGAGTACCAAAAATTATTAATTTTGGACTGAAATACAAAGCCAAAGTTACCCTTCTTAACTCATGCGTTCCTGTTACAAACAGTTAATTTTCGAGGATGAAAAATAATTAATTTTGGACTGAAATACAAAGCCAAAGTTAACCTTCTTAACTCATGTGTTCCTGTTACAAACAGTTCATTTTCGAGTATGAAAAATTATTAATTTTGGACTGAAAACAAAGCCAAACTTACCCTTCTTAACTCATGTGTTCCTGTTACAAGCAGTTCATTTTCGAGTACGAAAAATTATTAATTTTGTACTGAAACACAAAGCCAAAGTTACCCTTCTTAACTCATGTGTTCCTGTTACAAACAGTTCATTTTCGAGTACGAAAAAGTATTAATTTTGGACTGAAATACAAAGCCAAAATTACCCTTCTTAACTTATGTGTTCCTATTACCAAAAGTTCGTTTTCGAGTGCGACAAATTATTAATTTTGGACTGAAATACAAAGCCAAAGTTACCCTTCTTAACTCATGCGTTCCTGTTACAAACAGTTAATTTTCGAGTATGAAAAATGATTAATTTTGGTCTGAAATACAAAGCCAAAGTTACCCTTCTTAACTCATGTGTTCCTGTTACAAACAGTTCATTTTCGAGTATGAAAAATTATTAATTTTGGACTGAAAACAAAGCCAAACTTACCCTTCTTAACTCATGTGTTCCTGTTACAAGCAGTTCATTTTCGAGTACGAAAAATTATTAATTTTGTACTGAAATATAAAGCCAAAGTTACCCTTCTTAACTCATGTGTTCCTATTACCAAAAGATCGTTTTCGAGTGCGACAAATTATTAATTTTGGACTGCAATACAAAGCCAAAGGTACCCTTCTTAACTCATGTGTTCCTGTTACAAACAGTTCATTTTCGAGTGTGAAAAATTATTAATTTTGGACTGAAAACAAAGCCAAACTTACCCTTCTTAACTCATGTGTTCCTGTTACAAACAGTTAACTTTCGAGTATGAAAAATGATTAATTTTTGACTGAAATACAAAGCCAAAGTTACCCTTCTTAACTCATGTGTTCCTATTACCAAAAGTTCGTTTTCGAGTGCGACAAATTATTAATTTTGGACTGAAATACAAAGCCAAAGGTACCCTTCTTAACTCATGTGTTCCTGTTACAAACAGTTCATTTTCGTGTGTGAAAAATTATTAATTTTGGACTGAAAACAATGCCAAACTTACCCTTCTTAACTCATGTGTTCCTATTACCAAAAGTTCGTTTTCGAGTGCGACAAATTATTAATTTTGGACTGAAATACAAAGCCAAAGTTACACTTCTTAACTAATGCGTTCCTGTTACAAACAGTTAATTTTCGAGTATGAAAAATGATTAATTTTGGACTCAAATACAAAGCCAAAGTTACCCTTCTTAACTCATGTGTTCCTGTAACAAACAGTTCATTTTCGACTATGAAAAATTATTAATTTTGGACTGAAAAACAAAGCCAAACGTACCCTTCTTAACTCATGTGTTCCTATTACCAAAAGTTCGTTTTCGAGTGCGACAAATTATTAATTTTGGACTGAAATACAAAGCCAAAGGTACCCTTCTTAACTCATGTGTTCCTGTTACAAACAGTTCATTTTCGAGTACGAAAAATTATTAATTTTGTACTGAAATACAAAGCCAAAGTTACCCTTCTTAACTCATGTGTTCCTGTTACAAACAGTTCATTTTCGAGTATGAAAAAGTATTAATTTTGGACTGAAAAACAAAGCCAAACGTACCCTTCTTAACACGGTTAACCGTCTATAGTGAATATCGTCTGTAACTTGCCGCCCGTGCTAGATAGCCGCCCGGGTGCCACGGCAAGGTTGTAGCCCCCGACCTCCCCTACAACTTTGCCATTTAACATTTCGTCGAAACCCTTACGGTTAACCGTCTATAGTGAATATCGTATGTAACTTGCCGCCCGTGCTAGATAGCCGCCCGTGTGCCAGGGAAAAGTCGTAGCCCCCGACCTCCCCTACAACTTCGCCATTTAACATTTCGTCGAAACCCTTACGGTTAACCGTCTATAGTGAATATCGCATGTAACTTTCCGCCCGTGCTAGATAGCCGCCCGGGTGCCACGGAAAAGTCGTAGCCCCCGACCTCCCCTACAACTTCGCCATTTAACATTTCGTCGAAACCCTTACGGTTAACCGTCTATAGTGAATATCGTCTGTAACTTGCCGCCTGTGCTAGATAGCCGCCCGGGTGCCACAGGAAAGTTGTAGCCCCCGACCTCCTCTACAACATTGCCATTTAACATTTCGTCGAAACCCTTACGGTTAACCGTCTATAGCGAATATCGTCTGTAACTTGCCACCCGTGCTAGATAGCCGCCCGGGTGCCACAGGAAAGTTGTAGCCCCCGACCTCCCCTTCAACTTTGCCATTTAACATTTCGTCGAAACCCTTACGGTTAACCGTCTATAATGAATATCGTCTGTAACTTGCCACCCGTGCTAGATAGCCGCCTAGGTGCCACAGGAAAGTTGTAGCCACCGACCTCCCCTACAACTTTGCCATTTAACATTTCGTCGAAACCCTTACGGTTAACCGTCTATAGCGAATATCGTCTGTAACTTGCCACCCGTGCTAGATAGCCGCCCGGGTGCCACAGGAAAGTTGTAGCCCCCGACCTCCCGTACAACTTTGCCATTTAACATTTCGTCGAAACCCTTACGGTTAACCGTCTATAATGAATATCGTCTGTAACTTGCCGTCCGTGCTAGATAGCCGCCCAGGTGCCACAGGGAAGTTGTAGCCCCCGACCTCCCCTACAACTTTGCCATTTAATATTTCGTCGAAACCCTTACGGTTAACCGTCTATAATGAATATCGTCTGTAACTTGCCGCCCGTGCTAGATAGCCGCCCGGGTGCCACAGGAAAGTTGTAGCCCCCGACCTCCTCTACAAGATTGCCATTTAACATTTCGTCGAAACCCTTACGGTTAACCGTCTATAGCGAATACCGTCTGTAACTTGCCACCCGTGCTAGATAGCCGCCCGGGTGCCACAGGAAAGTTTTAGCCCCCGACCTCCCCTACAACTTTACCATTTAACATTTCGTCGAAACCCTTACGGTTAACCGTCTATAGCGAATATCGTCTGTAACTTGCCACCCGTGCTAGATAGCCGCCCGGGTGCCACAGGAAAGTTGTAGCCCCCGACCTCCCCTACAACTTTGCTATTTAACATTTCGTCGAAACACTTACGGTTAACCGTCTATAGTGAATATCGTCTGTAACTTGCCGCCCGTGCTAGATAGCCGCCTGGGTGCCACAGGAAAGTTGTAGCCCCCGACCACCCCTACAACTTTGCCATTTAACATTTCGTCGAAACCCTTACGGTTAACCGTCTATAGCGAATATTGTCTGTAACTTGCCACCCGTGAAAGATAGCCGCCCGAGTTCCACAGGAAAGTTGTAGCCCCCGACCTCCCCTACAACTTTGCCATTTAACATTTCGTCGAAACCCTTACGGTTAACCGTCTATAGTGAATATCGTCTGTAACTTGCCGCCCGTGCTAGATAGCCACCCGGGTGCCACAGGAAAGTTGTAGCCCCCGACCTCCCCTACAACTTTGCCATTTAACATTTCGTCGAAACCCTTACGGTTAACCGTCTATAGTGAATATTGTCTGTAACTTGCCACCCGTGAAAGATAGCCGCCCGAGTTCCACAGGAAAGTTGTAGCCCCCGACCTCCCCTACAACTTTGCCATTTAACATTTCGTCGAAACCCTTACGGTTAACCGTCTATAGCGAATATCGTCTGTAACTTGCCACCCGTGATAGATAGCCGCCCGAGTTCCACAGGAAAGTTGTAGCCCCCGACCTCCCCTACAACTTTGCCATTTAACATTTCGTCGAAACCCTTACGGTTAACCGTCTATAGTGAATATCGTCTGTAACTTGCCGCCCGTGCTTGATAGCCGCCCGGGTGCCACAGGAAAGTTGTAGCCCCCGACCTCCCCTACAACTTTGCCATTTAACATTTCGTCTAAACCCTTACGGTTAACCGTCTATAGTGAATATCGTCTGTAACTTGCCGCCCGTGCTAGATAGCCGCCCGGGTGCCACAGGAAACTTGTAGCCCCCGACCTCCCCTACAACTTTGCCATTTAACATTTCGTCGAAACCCTTACGGTTAACCGTCTATAGCGAATATCGTCTGTAACTTGCCACCCGTGCTAGATAGCCGCCCGGGTGCCACAGGAAAGTTGTAGCCCCCGACCTCCCCTACAACTTTGCTATTTAACATTTCGTCGAAACACTTACGGTTAACCGTCTATAGTGAATATCGTCTGTAACTTGCCGCCCGTGCTAGATAGCCGCCCGGGTGCCACAGGAAAGTTGTAGCCCCCGACCTCCCCTACAACTTTGCCATTTAACATTTCGTCGAAACCCTTACGGTTAACCGTCTATAGCGAATATCGTCTGTAACTTGCCACCCGTGAAAGATAGCCGCCCGAGTTCCACAGGAAAGTTGTAGCCCCCGACCTCCCCTACAACTTTGCCATTTAACATTTCGTCGAAACCCTTACGGTTAACCGTCTATAGTGAATATCGTCTGTAACTTGCCGCCCGTGCTAGATAGCCGCCCGGGTGCCACAGGAAAGTTGTAGCCCCCGACCTCCTCTACAACATTGCCATTTAACATTTCGTCGAAACACTTACGGTTAACCGTCTATAGCGAATATCGTCTGTAACTTTCCACCCGTGCTAGATAGCCGCCCGGGTGCCACAGGAAAGTTGTAGCCCCCGACCTCCCCTACAACTTTGCCATTTAACATTTCGTCGAAACCCTTACGGTTAACCGTCTATAGCGAATATCGTCTGTAACTTGATACCCGTGCTAGATAGCCGCCCGGGTGCCACGGCAAAGTTGTAGCCCCCGACCTGCCGTACAACTTTGCCATTTAACTTTTCGTCTAAACCCTTACGGTTAACCGTCTATAGTGAATATCGTCTGTAACTTGCCGCCCGTGCTAGATAGCCACCCGGGTGCCACAGGAAAGTTGTAGCCCCCGACCTCCCCTACAACTTTGCCATTTAACATTTCATCGAAACCCTTACGGTTAACCGTCTATAGCGAATATCGTCTGTAACTTGCCACCCGTGATAGATAGCCGCCCGAGTTCCACAGGAAAGTTGTAGCCCCCGACCTCCCCTACAACTTTGCCATTTAACATTTCGTCGAAACCCTTACGGTTAACCGTCTATAGTGAATATCGTCTGTAACTTGCCGCCCGTGCTTGATAGCCGCCCGGGTGCCACAGGAAAGTTGTAGCCCCCGACCTCCCCTACAACTTTGCCATTTAACATTTCGTCTAAACCCTTACGGTTAACCGTCTATAGTGAATATCGTCTGTAACTTGCCGCCCGTGCTAGATAGCCGCCCGGGTGCCACAGGAAAGTTGTAGCCCCCGACCTCCCCTACAACTTTGCCATTTAACATTTCGTCGAAACCCTTACGGTTAACCGTCTATAGCGAATATCGTCTGTAACTTGCCACCCGTGCTAGATAGCCGCCCGGGTGCCACAGGAAAGTTGTAGCCCCCGACCTCCCCTACAAGTTTGCCATTTAACATTTCGTCGAAACCCTTATGGTTAACCCTCTATAGTGAATAATTATTAATTTTGGACTGAAATACAAAGCCAAAGTTACCCTTCTTAACTCATGTGTTCCTGTTACAAACAGTTCATTTTCGAGTATGAAAAATTATTAATTTTGGACTGAAAAACAAAGCCAAACGTACCCTTCTTAACTCATGTGTTCCTATTACCAAAAGTTCGTTTTCGAGTGCGACAAATTATTAATTTTGGACTGAAATACAAAGCCAAAGGTACCCTTCTTAACTCATGTGTTCCTGTTACAAACAGTTCATTTTCGAGTACGAAAAATTATTAATTTTGGACTGAAATACAAAGCCAAAGTTACCCTTCTTAACTCATGTGTTCCTGTTACAAACAGTTCATTTTCGAGTATGAAAAATTATTAATTTTGGACTGAAAAACAAAGCCAAACGTACCCTTCTTAACTCATGTGTTCCTATTACCAAAAGTTCGTTTTCGAGTGCGACAAATTATTAATTTTGGACTGAAATACAAAGCCAAAGGTACCCTTCTTAACTCATGTGTTCCTGTTACAAACAGTTCATTTTCGAGTACGAAAAATTATTAATTTTGTACTGAAATACAAAGCCAAAGTTACCCTTCTTAACTCATGTGTTCCTGTTACAAACAGTTCATTTTCGAGTATGAAAAATTATTAATTTTGGACTGAAAAACAAAGCCAAACGTACCCTTCTTAACTCATGTGTTCCTATTACCAAAAGTTCGTTTTCGAGTGCGACAAATTATTAATTTTGGACTGAAATACAAAGCCAAAGGTACCCTTCTTAACTCATGTGTTCCTGTTGCAAACAGTTCATTTTCGAGTACGAAAAATTATTAATTTTGTACTGAAATACAAAGCCAAAGTTACCCTTCTTAACTCATGTGTTCCTGTTACAAACAGTTCATTTTCGAGTATGAAAAATTATTAATTTTGGACTGAAAAACAAAGCCAAACGTACCCTTCTTAACTCATGTGTTCCTATTACCAAAAGTTCGTTTTCGAGTGCGACAAATTATTAATTTTGGACTGAAATACAAAGCCGAAGTTACCCTTCTTAACTCATGCGTTCCTGTTACAAACAGTTAATTTTCGAGTATGAAAAATGATTAATTTTGGACTGAAATACAAAGCCAAAGTTACCCTTCTTAACTCATGTGTTCCTGTTACAAACAGTTCATTTTCGAGTATGAAAAATTATTAATTTTGGACTGAAAAACAAAGCCAAACGTACCCTTCTTAACTCATGTGTTCCTATTACCAAAAGTTCGTTTTCGAGTGCGACAAATTATTAATTTTGGATTGAAATACAAAGCCAAAGTTACACTTCTTAACTCATGCGTTCCTGTTACAAACAGTTAATTTTCGAGTATGAAAAATGATTAATTTTGGACTCAAATACAAAGCCAAAGTTACCCTTCTTAACTCATGTGTTCCTGTTACAAACAGTTCATTTTCGAGTATGAAAAATTATTAATTTTGGACTGAAAAACAAAGCCAAACGTACCCTTCTTAACTCATGTGTTCCTATTACCAAAAGTTTGTTTTCGAGTGCGACAAATTATTAATTTTGGACTGAAATACAAAGCCAAAGGTACCCTTCTTAACTCATGTGTTCCTGTTACAAACAGTTCATTTTCGAGTACGAAAAATTATTAATTTTGTACTGAAATACAAAGCCAAAGTTACCCTTCTTAACTCATGTGTTCCTGTTACAAACAGTTCATTTTCGAGTATGAAAAATTATTAATTTTGGACTGAAAAACAAAGCCAAACGTACCCTTCTTAACACGGTTAACCGTCTATAGTGAATATCGTCTGTAACTTGCCGCCCGTGCTAGATAGCCGCCAGGGTGCCACGGCAAGGTTGTAGCCCCCGACCTCCCCTACAACTTTGCCATTTAACATTTCGTCGAAACCCTTACGGTTAACCGTCTATAGTGAATATCGTATGTAACTTGCCGCCCGTGCTAGATAGCCGCCCGGGTGCCACGGAAAAGTCGTAGCCCCCGACCTCCCCTACAACTTCGCCATTTAACATTTCGTCGAAACCCTTACGGTTAACCGTCTATAGTGAATATCGTCTGTAACTTGCCGCCTGTGCTAGATAGCCGCCCGGGTGCCACAGGAAAGTTGTAGCCCCCGACCTCCCCTACAACTTTGCTATTTAACATTTCGTCGAAACACTTACAGTTAACCGTCTATAGTGAATATCGTCTGTAACTTGCCGCCCGTGCTAGATAGCCGCCCGGGTGCCACAGGAAAGTTGTAGCCCCCGACCTCCCGTACAACTTTGCCATTTAACATTTCGTCGAAACCCTTACGGTTAACCGTCTATAATGAGTATCGTCTGTAACTTGCCGCCCGTGCTAGGTAGCCGCCCAGGTGCCACAGGAAAGGTGTAGCCCCCGACCTCCCCTACAACTTTGCTATTTAACATTTCGTCGAAACACTTACAGTTAACCGTCTATAGTGAATATCGTCTGTAACTTGCCGCCCGTGCTAGATAGCCGCCCGGGTGCCACAGGAAAGTTGTAGCCCCCGACTTCCCCTACAACTTTGCCATTTAACATTTCGTCGAAACCCTTACGGTTAACTGTCTATAGTGAATATCGCCTGTAACTTGCCGCGCGTGCTAGATAGTCGCCCGGGTGCCACAGAAAAGTTCTAGCCCCCGACCTCCCCTACAACTTTGCTATTTAACATTTCGTCGAAACCCTTACGGTTAACCGTCTATAGCGAATATCGTCTGTAACTTGCCGGCCGTGCTAGATAGCCGCCCTGGTGCCACAGGAAAGTTCTAGTCCCCGACCTCCCGTACAACTTTGCCATTTAACATTTCGTCGAAACCCTTACGGTTAACCGTCTATAATGAATATCGTCTGTAACTTGCCGCCCGTGCTAGATAGTCGCCCGGGTGCCACAGGAAAGTTGTAGCCCCCGACCTCCTCTACAACATTGCCATTTAACATTTCGTCGAAACCCTTACGGTTAACCGTCAATAGCGAATATCGTCTGTAACTTGCCACCCGTGCTAGATAGCCGCCCGGGTGCCACAGGAAAGTTGTAGCCCCCGACCTCCCCTACAACTTTACCATTTAACATTTCGTCGAAACCCTTACGGTTAACCGTCTATAGTGAATATCGTCTGTAACTTGCCGCCCGTGCTAGATAGCCGCCCGGGTGCCACGGCAAAGTTGTAGCCCCCGACCTCCCGTACAACTTTGCCATTTAACATTTCGTCTAAACCCTTACGGTTAACCGTCTATAGTGAATATCGTCTGTAACTTGCCGCCCGTGCTATATAGCCGCCCGGGTGCCACAGGAAAGTTGTAGCCCCCGACCTTCCCTACAACTTTGCCATTTAACATTTCGTCGAAACCCTTACGGTTAACCGTCTATAGCGAATATCGTCTGTAACTTGCCACCCGTGCTAGATAGCCGCCCGGGTGCCACAGGAAAGTTGTAGCCCCCGACCTCCCCTACAACTTTGCCATTTAACATTTCGTCGAAACCCTTATGGTTAACCCTCTATAGTGAATAATTATTAATTTTGGACTGAAATACAAAGCCAAAGTTACCCTTCTTAACTCATGTGTTCCTGTTACAAACAGTTCATTTTCGAGTACGAAAAATTATTAATTTTGTACTGAAATACAAAGCCAAAGTTACCTTTCTTAACTCATGTGTTCCTGTTACAAACAGTTCATTTTCGAGTATGAAAAATTATTAATTTTGGACTGAAAAACAAAGCCAAACTTACCCTTCTTAACTCATGTGTTCCTATTACCAAAAGTTCGTTTTCGAGTGCGACAAATTATTAATTTTGGACTGAAATACAAAGCCAAAGTTACCCTTCTTAACTCATGTGTTCCTGTTACAAACAGTTCATTTTCGAGTATGAAAAATTATTAATTTTGGACTGAAAAACAAAGCCAAACGTACCCTTCTTAACTCATGTGTTCCTATTACCAAAAGTTCGTTTTCGAGTGCGACAAATTATTAATTTTGGACTGAAATACAAAGCCAAAGGTACCCTTCTTAACTCATGTGTTCCTGTTACAAACAGTTCATTTTCGAGTACGAAAAATTATTAATTTTGTACTGAAATACAAAGCCAAAGTTACCTTTCTTAACTCATGTGTTCCTGTTACAAACAGTTCATTTTCGAGTATGAAAAATTATTAATTTTGGACTGAAAAACAAAGCCAAACTTACCCTTCTTAACTCATGTGTTCCTATTACCAAAAGTTCGTTTTCGAGTGCGACAAATTATTAATTTTGGACTGAAATACAAAGCCAACGTTACCCTTCTTAACTCATGCGTTCCTGTTACAAACAGTTAATTTTCGAGTATGAAAAATGATTAATTTTGGACTGAAATACAAAGCCAAAGTTACCCTTCTTAACTCATGTGTTCCTGTTACAAGCAGTTCATTTTCGAGTACCAAAAATTATTAATTTTGGACTGAAATACAAAGCCAAAGTTACCCTTCTTAACTCATGCGTTCCTGTTACAAACAGTTAATTTTCGAGGATGAAAAATAATTAATTTTGGACTGAAATACAAAGCCAAAGTTAACCTTCTTAACTCATGTGTTCCTGTTACAAACAGTTCATTTTCGAGTATGAAAAATTATTAATTTTGGACTGAAAACAAAGCCAAACTTACCCTTCTTAACTCATGTGTTCCTGTTACAAGCAGTTCATTTTCGAGTACGAAAAATTATTAATTTTGTACTGAAACACAAAGCCAAAGTTACCCTTCTTAACTCATGTGTTCCTGTTACAAACAGTTCATTTTCGAGTACGAAAAAGTATTAATTTTGGACTGAAATACAAAGCCAAAATTACCCTTCTTAACTTATGTGTTCCTATTACCAAAAGTTCGTTTTCGAGTGCGACAAATTATTAATTTTGGACTGAAATACAAAGCCAAAGTTACCCTTCTTAACTCATGCGTTCCTGTTACAAACAGTTAATTTTCGAGTATGAAAAATGATTAATTTTGGTCTGAAATACAAAGCCAAAGTTACCCTTCTTAACTCATGTGTTCCTGTTACAAACAGTTCATTTTCGAGTATGAAAAATTATTAATTTTGGACTGAAAACAAAGCCAAACTTACCCTTCTTAACTCATGTGTTCCTGTTACAAGCAGTTCATTTTCGAGTACGAAAAATTATTAATTTTGTACTGAAATATAAAGCCAAAGTTACCCTTCTTAACTCATGTGTTCCTATTACCAAAAGATCGTTTTCGAGTGCGACAAATTATTAATTTTGGACTGCAATACAAAGCCAAAGGTACCCTTCTTAACTCATGTGTTCCTGTTACAAACAGTTCATTTTCGAGTGTGAAAAATTATTAATTTTGGACTGAAAACAAAGCCAAACTTACCCTTCTTAACTCATGTGTTCCTGTTACAAACAGTTAACTTTCGAGTATGAAAAATGATTAATTTTTGACTGAAATACAAAGCCAAAGTTACCCTTCTTAACTCATGTGTTCCTATTACCAAAAGTTCGTTTTCGAGTGCGACAAATTATTAATTTTGGACTGAAATACAAAGCCAAAGGTACCCTTCTTAACTCATGTGTTCCTGTTACAAACAGTTCATTTTCGTGTGTGAAAAATTATTAATTTTGGACTGAAAACAATGCCAAACTTACCCTTCTTAACTCATGTGTTCCTATTACCAAAAGTTCGTTTTCGAGTGCGACAAATTATTAATTTTGGACTGAAATACAAAGCCAAAGTTACACTTCTTAACTAATGCGTTCCTGTTACAAACAGTTAATTTTCGAGTATGAAAAATGATTAATTTTGGACTCAAATACAAAGCCAAAGTTACCCTTCTTAACTCATGTGTTCCTGTAACAAACAGTTCATTTTCGACTATGAAAAATTATTAATTTTGGACTGAAAAACAAAGCCAAACGTACCCTTCTTAACTCATGTGTTCCTATTACCAAAAGTTCGTTTTCGAGTGCGACAAATTATTAATTTTGGACTGAAATACAAAGCCAAAGGTACCCTTCTTAACTCATGTGTTCCTGTTACAAACAGTTCATTTTCGAGTACGAAAAATTATTAATTTTGTACTGAAATACAAAGCCAAAGTTACCCTTCTTAACTCATGTGTTCCTGTTACAAACAGTTCATTTTCGAGTATGAAAAAGTATTAATTTTGGACTGAAAAACAAAGCCAAACGTACCCTTCTTAACACGGTTAACCGTCTATAGTGAATATCGTCTGTAACTTGCCGCCCGTGCTAGATAGCCGCCCGGGTGCCACGGCAAGGTTGTAGCCCCCGACCTCCCCTACAACTTTGCCATTTAACATTTCGTCGAAACCCTTACGGTTAACCGTCTATAGTGAATATCGTATGTAACTTGCCGCCCGTGCTAGATAGCCGCCCGTGTGCCAGGGAAAAGTCGTAGCCCCCGACCTCCCCTACAACTTCGCCATTTAACATTTCGTCGAAACCCTTACGGTTAACCGTCTATAGTGAATATCGCATGTAACTTTCCGCCCGTGCTAGATAGCCGCCCGGGTGCCACGGAAAAGTCGTAGCCCCCGACCTCCCCTACAACTTCGCCATTTAACATTTCGTCGAAACCCTTACGGTTAACCGTCTATAGTGAATATCGTCTGTAACTTGCCGCCTGTGCTAGATAGCCGCCCGGGTGCCACAGGAAAGTTGTAGCCCCCGACCTCCTCTACAACATTGCCATTTAACATTTCGTCGAAACCCTTACGGTTAACCGTCTATAGCGAATATCGTCTGTAACTTGCCACCCGTGCTAGATAGCCGCCCGGGTGCCACAGGAAAGTTGTAGCCCCCGACCTCCCCTTCAACTTTGCCATTTAACATTTCGTCGAAACCCTTACGGTTAACCGTCTATAATGAATATCGTCTGTAACTTGCCACCCGTGCTAGATAGCCGCCTAGGTGCCACAGGAAAGTTGTAGCCACCGACCTCCCCTACAACTTTGCCATTTAACATTTCGTCGAAACCCTTACGGTTAACCGTCTATAGCGAATATCGTCTGTAACTTGCCACCCGTGCTAGATAGCCGCCCGGGTGCCACAGGAAAGTTGTAGCCCCCGACCTCCCGTACAACTTTGCCATTTAACATTTCGTCGAAACCCTTACGGTTAACCGTCTATAATGAATATCGTCTGTAACTTGCCGTCCGTGCTAGATAGCCGCCCAGGTGCCACAGGGAAGTTGTAGCCCCCGACCTCCCCTACAACTTTGCCATTTAACATTTCGTCGAAACCCTTACGGTTAACCGTCTATAATGAATATCGTCTGTAACTTGCCGCCCGTGCTAGATAGCCGCCCGGGTGCCACAGGAAAGTTGTAGCCCCCGACCTCCTCTACAAGATTGCCATTTAACATTTCGTCGAAACCCTTACGGTTAACCGTCTATAGCGAATACCGTCTGTAACTTGCCACCCGTGCTAGATAGCCGCCCGGGTGCCACAGGAAAGTTTTAGCCCCCGACCTCCCCTACAACTTTACCATTTAACATTTCGTCGAAACCCTTACGGTTAACCGTCTATAGCGAATATCGTCTGTAACTTGCCACCCGTGCTAGATAGCCGCCCGGGTGCCACAGGAAAGTTGTAGCCCCCGACCTCCCCTACAACTTTGCTATTTAACATTTCGTCGAAACACTTACGGTTAACCGTCTATAGTGAATATCGTCTGTAACTTGCCGCCCGTGCTAGATAGCCGCCTGGGTGCCACAGGAAAGTTGTAGCCCCCGACCACCCCTACAACTTTGCCATTTAACATTTCGTCGAAACCCTTACGGTTAACCGTCTATAGCGAATATTGTCTGTAACTTGCCACCCGTGAAAGATAGCCGCCCGAGTTCCACAGGAAAGTTGTAGCCCCCGACCTCCCCTACAACTTTGCCATTTAACATTTCGTCGAAACCCTTACGGTTAACCGTCTATAGTGAATATCGTCTGTAACTTGCCGCCCGTGCTAGATAGCCACCCGGGTGCCACAGGAAAGTTGTAGCCCCCGACCTCCCCTACAACTTTGCCATTTAACATTTCGTCGAAACCCTTACGGTTAACCGTCTATAGTGAATATTGTCTGTAACTTGCCACCCGTGAAAGATAGCCGCCCGAGTTCCACAGGAAAGTTGTAGCCCCCGACCTCCCCTACAACTTTGCCATTTAACATTTCGTCGAAACCCTTACGGTTAACCGTCTATAGCGAATATCGTCTGTAACTTGCCACCCGTGATAGATAGCCGCCCGAGTTCCACAGGAAAGTTGTAGCCCCCGACCTCCCCTACAACTTTGCCATTTAACATTTCGTCGAAACCCTTACGGTTAACCGTCTATAGTGAATATCGTCTGTAACTTGTCGCCCGTGCTTGATAGCCGCCCGGGTGCCACAGGAAAGTTGTAGCCCCCGACCTCCCCTACAACTTTGCCATTTAACATTTCGTCTAAACCCTTACGGTTAACCGTCTATAGTGAATATCGTCTGTAACTTGCCGCCCGTGCTAGATAGCCGCCCGGGTGCCACAGGAAACTTGTAGCCCCCGACCTCCCCTACAACTTTGCCATTTAACATTTCGTCGAAACCCTTACGGTTAACCGTCTATAGCGAATATCGTCTGTAACTTGCCACCCGTGCTAGATAGCCGCCCGGGTGCCACAGGAAAGTTGTAGCCCCCGACCTCCCCTACAACTTTGCTATTTAACATTTCGTCGAAACACTTACGGTTAACCGTCTATAGTGAATATCGTCTGTAACTTGCCGCCCGTGCTAGATAGCCGCCCGGGTGCCACAGGAAAGTTGTAGCCCCCGACCTCCCCTACAACTTTGCCATTTAACATTTCGTCGAAACCCTTACGGTTAACCGTCTATAGCGAATATCGTCTGTAACTTGCCACCCGTGAAAGATAGCCGCCCGAGTTCCACAGGAAAGTTGTAGCCCCCGACCTCCCCTACAACTTTGCCATTTAACATTTCGTCGAAACCCTTACGGTTAACCGTCTATAGTGAATATCGTCTGTAACTTGCCGCCCGTGCTAGATAGCCGCCCGGGTGCCACAGGAAAGTTGTAGCCCCCGACCTCCTCTACAACATTGCCATTTAACATTTCGTCGAAACACTTACGGTTAACCGTCTATAGCGAATATCGTCTGTAACTTTCCACCCGTGCTAGATAGCCGCCCGGGTGCCACAGGAAAGTTGTAGCCCCCGACCTCCCCTACAACTTTGCCATTTAACATTTCGTCGAAACCCTTACGGTTAACCGTCTATAGCGAATATCGTCTGTAACTTGCCACCCGTGCTAGATAGCCGCCCGGGTGCCACGGCAAAGTTGTAGCCCCCGACCTGCCGTACAACTTTGCCATTTAACTTTTCGTCTAAACCCTTACGGTTAACCGTCTATAGTGAATATCGTCTGTAACTTGCCGCCCGTGCTAGATAGCCACCCGGGTGCCACAGGAAAGTTGTAGCCCCCGACCTCCCCTACAACTTTGCCATTTAACATTTCATCGAAACCCTTACGGTTAACCGTCTATAGCGAATATCGTCTGTAACTTGCCACCCGTGATAGATAGCCGCCCGAGTTCCACAGGAAAGTTGTAGCCCCCGACCTCCCCTACAACTTTGCCATTTAACATTTCGTCGAAACCCTTACGGTTAACCGTCTATAGTGAATATCGTCTGTAACTTGCCGCCCGTGCTTGATAGCCGCCCGGGTGCCACAGGAAAGTTGTAGCCCCCGACCTCCCCTACAACTTTGCCATTTAACATTTCGTCTAAACCCTTACGGTTAACCGTCTATAGTGAATATCGTCTGTAACTTGCCGCCCGTGCTAGATAGCCGCCCGGGTGCCACAGGAAAGTTGTAGCCCCCGACCTCCCCTACAACTTTGCCATTTAACATTTCGTCGAAACCCTTACGGTTAACCGTCTATAGCGAATATCGTCTGTAACTTGCCACCCGTGCTAGATAGCCGCCCGGGTGCCACAGGAAAGTTGTAGCCCCCGACCTCCCCTACAAGTTTGCCATTTAACATTTCGTCGAAACCCTTATGGTTAACCCTCTATAGTGAATAATTATTAATTTTGGACTGAAATACAAAGCCAAAGTTACCCTTCTTAACTCATGTGTTCCTGTTACAAACAGTTCATTTTCGAGTATGAAAAATTATTAATTTTGGACTGAAAAACAAAGCCAAACGTACCCTTCTTAACTCATGTGTTCCTATTACCAAAAGTTCGTTTTCGAGTGCGACAAATTATTAATTTTGGACTGAAATACAAAGCCAAAGGTACCCTTCTTAACTCATGTGTTCCTGTTACAAACAGTTCATTTTCGAGTACGAAAAATTATTAATTTTGGACTGAAATACAAAGCCAAAGTTACCCTTCTTAACTCATGTGTTCCTGTTACAAACAGTTCATTTTCGAGTATGAAAAATTATTAATTTTGGACTGAAAAACAAAGCCAAACGTACCCTTCTTAACTCATGTGTTCCTATTACCAAAAGTTCGTTTTCGAGTGCGACAAATTATTAATTTTGGACTGAAATACAAAGCCAAAGGTACCCTTCTTAACTCATGTGTTCCTGTTACAAACAGTTCATTTTCGAGTACGAAAAATTATTAATTTTGTACTGAAATACAAAGCCAAAGTTACCCTTCTTAACTCATGTGTTCCTGTTACAAACAGTTCATTTTCGAGTATGAAAAATTATTAATTTTGGACTGAAAAACAAAGCCAAACGTACCCTTCTTAACTCATGTGTTCCTATTACCAAAAGTTCGTTTTCGAGTGCGACAAATTATTAATTTTGGACTGAAATACAAAGCCAAAGGTACCCTTCTTAACTCATGTGTTCCTGTTGCAAACAGTTCATTTTCGAGTACGAAAAATTATTAATTTTGTACTGAAATACAAAGCCAAAGTTACCCTTCTTAACTCATGTGTTCCTGTTACAAACAGTTCATTTTCGAGTATGAAAAATTATTAATTTTGGACTGAAAAACAAAGCCAAACGTACCCTTCTTAACTCATGTGTTCCTATTACCAAAAGTTCGTTTTCGAGTGCGACAAATTATTAATTTTGGACTGAAATACAAAGCCGAAGTTACCCTTCTTAACTCATGCGTTCCTGTTACAAACAGTTAATTTTCGAGTATGAAAAATGATTAATTTTGGACTGAAATACAAAGCCAAAGTTACCCTTCTTAACTCATGTGTTCCTGTTACAAACAGTTCATTTTCGAGTATGAAAAATTATTAATTTTGGACTGAAAAACAAAGCCAAACGTACCCTTCTTAACTCATGTGTTCCTATTACCAAAAGTTCGTTTTCGAGTGCGACAAATTATTAATTTTGGATTGAAATACAAAGCCAAAGTTACACTTCTTAACTCATGCGTTCCTGTTACAAACAGTTAATTTTCGAGTATGAAAAATGATTAATTTTGGACTCAAATACAAAGCCAAAGTTACCCTTCTTAACTCATGTGTTCCTGTTACAAACAGTTCATTTTCGAGTATGAAAAATTATTAATTTTGGACTGAAAAACAAAGCCAAACGTACCCTTCTTAACTCATGTGTTCCTATTACCAAAAGTTTGTTTTCGAGTGCGACAAATTATTAATTTTGGACTGAAATACAAAGCCAAAGGTACCCTTCTTAACTCATGTGTTCCTGTTACAAACAGTTCATTTTCGAGTACGAAAAATTATTAATTTTGTACTGAAATACAAAGCCAAAGTTACCCTTCTTAACTCATGTGTTCCTGTTACAAACAGTTCATTTTCGAGTATGAAAAATTATTAATTTTGGACTGAAAAACAAAGCCAAACGTACCCTTCTTAACACGGTTAACCGTCTATAGTGAATATCGTCTGTAACTTGCCGCCCGTGCTAGATAGCCGCCAGGGTGCCACGGCAAGGTTGTAGCCCCCGACCTCCCCTACAACTTTGCCATTTAACATTTCGTCGAAACCCTTACGGTTAACCGTCTATAGTGAATATCGTATGTAACTTGCCGCCCGTGCTAGATAGCCGCCCGGGTGCCACGGAAAAGTCGTAGCCCCCGACCTCCCCTACAACTTCGCCATTTAACATTTCGTCGAAACCCTTACGGTTAACCGTCTATAGTGAATATCGTCTGTAACTTGCCGCCTGTGCTAGATAGCCGCCCGGGTGCCACAGGAAAGTTGTAGCCCCCGACCTCCCCTACAACTTTGCTATTTAACATTTCGTCGAAACACTTACAGTTAACCGTCTATAGTGAATATCGTCTGTAACTTGCCGCCCGTGCTAGATAGCCGCCCGGGTGCCACAGGAAAGTTGTAGCCCCCGACCTCCCGTACAACTTTGCCATTTAACATTTCGTCGAAACCCTTACGGTTAACCGTCTATAATGAGTATCGTCTGTAACTTGCCGCCCGTGCTAGGTAGCCGCCCAGGTGCCACAGGAAAGTTGTAGCCCCCGACCTCCCCTACAACTTTGCCATTTAACATTTCGTCGAAACCCTTACGGTTAACCGTCTATAGCGAATATCGTCTGTAACTTGCCACCCGTGCTAGATAGCCGCCCGGGTGCCACAGGAAAGTTGTAGCCCCCGACCTCCCGTACAACTTTTCCATTTAACATTTCGTCGAAACCCTTACGGTTAACCGTCTATAATGAATATCGTCTGTAACTTGCCGCCCGTGCTAGATATCCGCCCTGGTGCCACACGGAAGTTGTAGCCCCCGACCTCCCCTACAACTTTGCTGTTTAACATTTCGTCGAAACCCTTACGGTTAACCGTCTATAGCGAATATCGTCTGTAACTTTCCGCCCGTGCTAGATAGCCGCCCGGGTGCCACAGGAAAGTTGTAGCCCCCGACCTCCCGTACAACTTTGCCATTTAACATTTCGTCGAAACCCTTACGGTTAACCGTCTATAATGAATATCGTCTGTAGCTTGCCGCCCGTGCTAGATAGCCGCCCAGGTGCCACAGGAAAGTTGTAGCCCCCGACCTCCCCTACAACTTTGCCATATAACATTTCGTCGAAACCCTTACTGTTAACCGTCTATAGCGAATATCGTCTGTAACTTGCCACCCGTGCTAGATAGCCGCCCGGGTGCCACAGGAAAGTTGTAGCCCCCGACCTCCTCTACAACATTGCCATTTAACATTTCGTCGAAACCCTTACGGTTAACCGTCTATAGCGAATATCGTCTGTAACTTGCCACCCGTGCTAGATAGCCGCCCGGGTGCCACAGGAAAGTTGTAGCCCCCGACCTCCCCTTCAACTTTGCCATTTAACATTTCGTCGAAACCCTTACGGTTAACCGTCTATAGTGAATATCGTCTGTAACTTGCCGCCCGTGCTAGATAGCCGCCCGGGTGCCACGGCAAAGTTGTAGCCCCCGACCTCCCGTACAACTTTGCCATTTAACATTTCGTCTAAACCGTTACGGTTAACCGTCTATAGTGAATATCGTCTGTAACTTGCCGCCCGTGCTAGAAAGCCGCCCGGGTGCCACAGGAAAGTTGTAGCCCCCGACCTCCCCTACAACTTTGCCATTTAACATTTCGTCGAAACCCTTACGGTTAACCGTCTATAGCGAATATCGTCTGTAACTTGCCACCCGTGCTAGATAGCCGCCCGGGTGCCACAGGAAAGTTGTAGCCCCCGACCTCCCGTACAACTTTGCCATTTAACATTTCGTCGAAACCCTTACGGTTAACCGTCTATAGTGAATTTCGTCTGTAACTTGCCGCCCGTGCTAGAAAGCCGCCCGGGTGCCACAGGAAAGTTGTAGCCCCCGACCTCCCCTACAACTTTGCCATTTAACATTTCGTCGAAACCCTTACGGTTAACCGTCTATAGCGAATATCGTCTGTAACTTGCCGCCCGTGCTAGATAGCCGCCCGGGTGCCACGGCAAAGTTGTAGCCCCCGACCTCCCGTACAACTTTGCCATTTAACATTTCGTCGAAACCCTTACGGTTAACCGTCTATAGCGAATATCGTCTGTAACTTGCCACCCGTGCTAGATAGCCGCCCGGGTGCCACAGGAAAGTTGTAGCCCCCGACCTCCCGTACAACTTTGCCATTTAACATTTCGTCGAAACCCTTACGGTTAACCGTCTATAATGAATATCGTCTGTAACTTGCCGCCCGTGCTAGATATCCGCCCTGTTGCCACACGGAAGTTGTAGCCCCCGACCTCCCCTACAACTTTGCCGTTTAACATTTCGTCGAAACCCTTACGGTTAACCGTCTATAGCGAATATCGTCTGTAACTTGCCACCCGTGCTAGATAGCCGCCCGGGTGCCACAGGAAAGTTGTAGCCCCCGACCTCCCGTACAACTTTGCCATTTAACATTTCGTCGAAACCCTTACGGTTAACCGTCTATAATGAATATCGTCTGTAACTTGCCGCCCGTGCTAGATAGCCGCCCGGGTGCCACAGGAAAGTTGTAGCCCCCGACCTCCTCTACAACATTGCCATTTAACATTTCGTCGAAACCCTTACGGTTAACCGTCTATAGCGAATATCGTCTGTAACTTGCCACCCGTGCTAGATAGCCGCCCGGGTGCCACAGGAAAGTTGTAGCCCCCGACCTCCCCTACAACTTTGCTATTTAACATTTCGTCGAAACACTTACGGTTAACCGTCTATAGTGAATATCGTCTGTAACTTGCCGCCCGTGCTAGATAGCCGCCCGGGTGCCACGGCAAAGTTGTAGCCCCCGACCTCCCGTACAACTTTGCCATTTAACATTTCGTCTAAACCCTTACGGTTAACCGTCTATAGTGAATATCGTCTGTAACTTTCCGCCCGTGCTAGATAGCCGCCCGGGTGCCACAGGAAAGTTGTAGCCCCCGACCTCCCCTACAACTTTGCCATTTAACATTTCGTCGAAACCCTTACGGTTAACCGTCTATAGCGAATATCGTCTGTAACTTGCCACCTGTGATAGATAGCCGCCCGAGTTCCACAGGAAAGTTGTAGCCCCCGACCTCCCCTACAACTTTGCCATTTAACATTTCGTCGAAACCCTTACGGTTAACCGTCTATAGTGAATATCGTCTGTACCTTGCCGCCCGTGCTTGATAGCCGCCCGGGTGCCACAGGAAAGTTGTAGCCCCCGACCTCCCCTACAACTTTGCCATTTAACATTTCGTCGAAACCCTTACGGTTAACTGTCTATAGTGAATATCATCTGTAACTTGCCGCCCGTGCTAGATAGCCGCCCGGGTGCCACAGAAAAGTTGTAGCCCCCGACCTCCCCTACAACTTTGCTATTTAACATTTCGTCGAAACCCTTACGGTTAACCGTCTATAGCGAATATCGTCTGTAACTTGCCGCCCGTGCTAGATAGCCGCCCGGGTGCCACAGGAAAGTTGTAGCCCCCGACCTCCCGTACAACTTTGCCATTTAACATTTCGTCGAAACCCTTACGGTTAACCGTCTATTGTGAATATCGTCTGTAACTTGCCGCCCGTGCTAGATAGCCGCCCGGGTGCCACAGGAAAGTTGTAGCCCCCGACCTCCCGTACAACTTTGCCATTTAACATTTCGTCGAAACCCTTACGGTTAACCGTCTATAGTGAATATCGTATGTAACTTGCCGCCCGTGCTAGATAGCCGCCCGGGTGCCACAGGAAAGTTGTAGCCCCCGACCTCCCGTACAACTTTGCCATTTAACATTTCGTCGAAACCCTTACGGTTAACCGTCTATAATGAATATCGTCTGTAACTTGCCGCCCGTGCTAGATAGCCGCCCAGGTGCCACAGGAAAGTTGTAGCCCCCGACCTCCCCTACAACTTTGCCATTTAACATTTCGTCGAAACCCTTACGGTTAACCGTCTATAGCGAATATCGTCTGTAACTTGCCACCCGTGCTAGATAGCCGCCCGGGTGCCACAGGAAAGTTGTAGCCCCCGACCTCCCGTACAACTTTGCCATTTAACATTTCGTCGAAACCCTTACGGTTAACCGTCTATAATGAATATCGTCTGTAACTTGCCGCCCGTGCTAGATAGCCGCCCGGGTGCCACAGGAAAGTTGTAGCCCCCGACCTCCTCTACAACATTGCCATTTAACATTTCGTCGAAACCCTTACGGTTAACCGTCTATAGCGAATATCGTCTGTAACTTGCCACCCGTGCTAGATAGCCGCCCGGGTGCCACAGGAAAGTTGTAGCCCCCGACCTCCCGTACAACTTTGCCATTTAACATTTCGTCGAAACCCTTACGGTTAACCGTCTATAATGAATATCGTCTGTAACTTGCCGCCCGTGCTAGATAGCCGCCCAGGTGCCACAGGAAAGTTGTAGCCCCCGACCTCCCCTACAACTTTGCTATTTAACATTTCGTCGAAACCCTTACGGTTAACCGTCTATAGCGAATATCGTCTGTAACTTGCCACCCGTGCTAGATAGCCGCCCGGGTGCCACAGGAAAGTTGTAGCCCCCGACCTCCCCTACAACTTTGCCATTTAACATTTCGTCGAAACCCTTACGGTTAACCGTCTATAGCGAATATCGTCTGTAGCTTGCCGCCCGTGCTAGATAGCCGCCCGGGTGCCACAGGAAAGTTGTAGCCCCCGACCTCCCCTTCAACTTTGCCATTTAACATTTCGTCTAAACCCTTACGGTTAACCGTCTATAGCGAATATCGTCTGTAACTTGCCGCCCGTGCTAGATAGCCGCCCGGGTGCCACAGAAAAGTTGTAGCCCCCGACCTCCCCTACAACTTTGCCATTTAACATTTCGTCGAAACCCTTACGGTTAACCGTCTATAGCGAATATCGTCTGTAACTTGCCACCCGTGCTAGATAGCCGCCCGAGTTCCACAGGAAAGTTGTAGCCCCCGACCTCCCCTACAACTTTGCCATTTAACATTTCGTCGAAACCCTTACGGTTAACCGTCTATAGTGAATATCGTCTGTAACTTGCCGCCCGTGCTAGATAGCCGCCCGGGTGCCACAGGAAAGTTGTAGCCCCCGACTTCCCCTACAACTTTGCCATTTAACATTTCGTCGAAACCCTTACGGTTAACCGTCTATAGTGAATATCGTCTGTAACTTGCCGCCCGTGCTAGATAGTCGCCCGGGTGCCACAGGAAAGTTGTAGCCCCCGACCTCTCCTACAACTTTGCCATTTAACATTTCGTCGAAACCCTTACGGTTAACCGTCTATAGCGAATATCGTCTGTAACTTGCCACCCGTGCTAGATAGCCGCCCGGGTGCCACAGGAAAGTTGTAGCCCCCGACCTCCCGTACAACTTTGCCATTTAACATTTCGTCGAAACCCTTACGGTTAACCGTCTATAGTGAATATCGTCTGTAACTTGCCGCCCGTGCTAGAAAGCCGCCCGGGTGCCACAGGAAAGTTGTAGCCCCCGACCTCCCCTACAACTTTGCCATTTAACATTTCGTCGAAACCCTTACGGTTAACCGTCTATAGCGAATATCGTCTGTAACTTGCCACCCGTGCTAGATAGCCGCCCGGGTGCCACAGGAAAGTTGTAGCCCCCGACCTCCCGTACAACTTTGCCATTTAACATTTCGTCGAAACCCTTACGGTTAACCGTCTATAATGAATATCGTCTGTAACTTGCCGCCCGTGCTAGATAGCCGCCCGGGTGCCACAGGAAAGTTGTAGCCCCCGACCTCCTCTACAACATTGCCATTTAACATTTCGTCGAAACCCTTACGGTTAACCGTCTATAGCGAATATCGTCTGTAACTTGCCACCCGTGCTAGATAGCCGCCCGGGTGCCACAGGAAAGTTGTAGCCCCCGACCTCCCGTACAACTTTGCCATTTAACATTTCGTCGAAACCCTTACGGTTAACCGTCTATAATGAATATCGTCTGTAACTTGCCGCCCGTGCTAGATAGCCGCCCAGGTGCCACAGGAAAGTTGTAGCCCCCGACCTCCCCTACAACTTTGCTATTTAACATTTCTATTTAACATTTCGTCGAAACCCTTACGGTTAACCGTCTATAGCGAATATCGTCTGTAACTTGCCACCCGTGCTAGATAGCCGCCCGGGTGCCACAGGAAAGTTGTAGCCCCCGACCTCCCGTACAACTTTGCCATTTAACATTTCGTCGAAACCCTTACGGTTAACCGTCTATAATGAATATCGTCTGTAACTTGCCGTCCGTGCTAGATAGCCGCCCAGGTGCCACAGGGAAGTTGTAGCCCCCGACCTCCCCTACAACTTTGCCATTTAACATTTCTTCGAAACCCTTACGGTTAACCGTCTATAATGAATATCGTCTGTAACTTGCCGCCCGTGCTAGATAGCCGCCCGGGTGCCACAGGAAAGTTGTAGCCCCCGACCTCCTCTACAAGATTGCCATTTAACATTTCGTCGAAACCCTTACGGTTAACCGTCTATAGCGAATATCGTCTGTAACTTGCCACCCGTGCTAGATAGCCGCCCGGGTGCCACAGGAAAGTTTTAGCCCCCGACCTCCCCTACAACTTTGCCATTTAACATTTCGTCGAAACCCTTACGGTTAACCGTCTATAGCGAATATCGTCTGTAACTTGCCACCCGTGCTAGATAGCCGCCCGGGTGCCACAGGAAAGTTGTAGCCCCCGACCTCCCCTACAACTTTGCTATTTAACATTTCGTCGAAACACTTACGGTTAACCGTCTATAGTGAATATCGTCTGTAACTTGCCGCCCGTGCTAGATAGCCGCCCGGGTGCCACAGGAAAGTTGTAGCCCCCGACCCCCCCTACAACTTTGCCATTTAACATTTCGTCGAAACCCTTACGGTTAACCGTCTATAGCGAATATCGTCTGTAACTTGCCACCCGTGAAAGATAGCCGCCCGAGTTCCACAGGAAAGTTGTAGCCCCCGACCTCCCCTACAACTTTGCCATTTAACATTTCGTCGAAACCCTTACGGTTAACCGTCTATAGTGAATATCGTCTGTAACTTGCCGCCCGTGCTAGATAGCCACCCGGGTGCCACAGGAAAGTTGTAGCCCCCGACCTCCCCTACAACTTTGCCATTTAACATTTCGTCGAAACCCTTACGGTTAACCGTCTATAGCGAATATCGTCTGTAACTTGCCACCCGTGATAGATAGCCGCCCGAGTTCCACAGGAAAGTTGTAGCCCCCGACCTCCCCTACAACATTGCCATTTAACATTTCGTCGAAACCCTTACGGTTAACCGTCTATAGCGAATATCGTCTGTAACTTGCCACCCGTGCTAGATAGCCGCCCGGGTGCCACAGGAAAGTTGTAGCCCCCGATCTCCCCTACAACTTTGCTATTTAACATTTCGTCGAAACACTTACGGTTAACCGTCTATAGTGAATATCGTCTGTAACTTGCCGCCCGTGCTAGATAGCCGCCCGGGTGCCACGGCAAAGTTGTAGCCCCCGACCTCCCGTACAACTTTGCCATTTAACATTTCGTCTAAACCCTTACGGTTAACCGTCTATAGTGAATATCGTCTGTAACTTTCCGCCCGTGCTAGATAGCCGCCCGGGTGCCACAGGAAAGTTGTAGCCCCCGACCTCCCCTACAACTTTGCCATTTAACATTTCGTCGAAACCCTTACGGTTAACCGTCTATAGCGAATATCGTCTGTAACTTGCCACCTGTGATAGATAGCCGCCCGAGTTCCACAGGAAAGTTGTAGCCCCCGACCTCCCCTACAACTTTGCCATTTAACATTTCGTCGAAACCCTTACGGTTAACCGTCTATAGTGAATATCGTCTGTACCTTGCCGCCCGTGCTTGATAGCCGCCCGGGTGCCACAGGAAAGTTGTAGCCCCCGACCTCCCCTACAACTTTGCCATTTAACATTTCGTCGAAACCCTTACGGTTAACTGTCTATAGTGAATATCATCTGTAACTTGCCGCCCGTGCTAGATAGCCGCCCGGGTGCCACAGAAAAGTTGTAGCCCCCGACCTCCCCTTCAACTTTGCTATTTAACATTTCGTCGAAACCCTTACGGTTAACCGTCTATAGCGAATATCGTCTGTAACTTGCCGCCCGTGCTAGATAGCCGCCCGGGTGCCACAGGAAAGTTGTAGCCCCCGACCTCCCGTACAACTTTGCCATTTAACATTTCGTCGAAACCCTTACGGTTAACCGTCTATTGTGAATATCGTCTGTAACTTGCCGCCCGTGCTAGATAGCC
Source organism: Melanotus villosus (assembly GCA_963082815.1). NCBI lineage: Eukaryota > Metazoa > Arthropoda > Insecta > Coleoptera > Elateridae > Melanotus > Melanotus villosus. The sequence goes on along the minus strand of OY720419.1, from coordinate 111,395,571 downwards.
GCCCGGGTGCCACAGGAAAGTTGTAGCCCCCGACCTCCCGTACAACTTTGCCATTTAACATTTCGTCGAAACCCTTACGGTTAACCGTCTATAGTGAATATCGTATGTAACTTGCCGCCCGTGCTAGGTAGCCGCCCGGGTGCCACAGGAAAGTTGTAGCCCCCGACCTCCCGTACAACTTTGCCATTTAACATTTCGTCGAAACCCTTACGGTTAACCGTCTATAATGAATATCGTCTGTAACTTGCCGCCCGTGCTAGATAGCCGCCCAGGTGCCACAGGAAAGTTGTAGCCCCCGACCTCCCCTACAACTTTGCCATTTAACATTTCGTCGAAACCCTTACGGTTAACCGTCTATAGCGAATATCGTCTGTAACTTGCCACCCGTGCTAGATAGCCGCCCGGGTGCCACAGGAAAGTTGTAGCCCCCGACCTCCCGTACAACTTTGCCATTTAACATTTCGTCGAAACCCTTACGGTTAACCGTCTATAATGAATATCGTCTGTAGCTTGCCGCCCGTGCTAGATAGCCGCCCAGGTGCCACAGGAAAGTTGTAGCCCCCGACCTCCCCTACAACTTTGCCATTTAACATTTCGTCGAAACCCTTACTGTTAACCGTCTATAGCGAATATCGTCTGTAACTTGCCACCCGTGCTAGATAGCCGCCCGGGTGCCACAGGAAAGTTGTAGCCCCCGACCTCCTCTACAACATTGCCATTTAACATTTCGTCGAAACCCTTACGGTTAACCGTCTATAGTGAATATCGTCTGTAACTTGCCACCCGTGCTAGATAGCCGCCCGGCTGCCACAGGAAAGTTGTAGCCCCCGACCTCCCCTACAACTTTGCCATATAACATTTCGTCGAAACCCTTACGGTTAACCGTCTATAGCGAATATCGTCTGTAACTTGCCACCCGTGCTAGATAGCCGCCCGGGTGCCACAGGAAAGTTGTAGCCCCCGACCTCCCCTACAACTTTGCCATTTAACATTTCGTCGAAACCCTTACGGTTAACCGTCTATAGCGAATATCGTCTGTAACTTGCCACCCGTGCTAGATAGCCGCCCGGGTGCCACAGGAAAGTTGTAGCCCCCGACCTCCCCTACAACTTTGCCATTTAACATTTCGTCGAAACCCTTACGGTTAACCGTCTATAATGAATATCGTCTGTAACTTGCCGCCCGTGCCAGATAGCCGCCCAGGTGCCACAGGAAAGTTGTAGCCCCCGACCTCCCCTACAACTTTGCCATTTAACATTTCGTCGAAACCCTTACGGTTAACCGTCTATAGCGAATATCGTCTGTAACTTGCCACCCGTGCTAGATAGCCGCCCGGGTGCCACAGGAAAGTTGTAGCCCCCGACCTCCCCTACAACTTTGCCATTTAACATTTCGTCTAAACCCTTACGGTTAACCGTCTATAGCGAATATCGTCTGTAACTTGCCGCCCGTGCTAGATAGCCGCCCGGGTGCCACAGAAAAGTTGTAGCCCCCGACCTCCCCTACAACTTTGCCATTTAACATTTCGTCGAAACCCTTACGGTTAACCGTCTATAGCGAATATCGTCTGTAACTTGCCACCCGTGCTAGATAGCCGCCCGAGTTCCACAGGAAAGTTGTAGCCCCCGACCTCCCCTACAACTTTGCCATTTAACATTTCGTCGAAACCCTTACGGTTAACCGTCTATAGTGAATATCGTCTGTAACTTGCCGCCCGTGCTAGATAGCCGCCCGGGTGCCACAGGAAAGTTGTAGCCCCCGACTTCCCCTACAACTTTGCCATTTAACATTTCGTCGAAACCCTTACGGTTAACTGTCTATAGTGAATATCGTCTGTAACTTGCCGCGCGTGCTAGATAGTCGCCCGGGTGCCACAGAAAAGTTGTAGCCCCCGACCTCCCCTACAACTTTGCTATTTAACATTTCGTCGAAACCCTTACGGTTAACCGTCTATAGCGAATATCGTCTGTAACTTGCCGCCCGTGCTAGATAGCCGCCCGGGTGCCACAGGAAAGTTGTAGCCCCCGACCTCCCGTACAACTTTGCCATTTAACATTTCGTCGAAACCCTTACGGTTAACCGTCTATAATGAATATCGTCTGTAACTTGCCGCCCGTGCTAGATAGTCGCCCGGGTGCCACAGGAAAGTTGTAGCCCCCGACCTCCTCTACAACATTGCCATTTAACATTTCGTCGAAACCCTTACGGTTAACCGTCAATAGCGAATATCGTCTGTAACTTGCCACCCGTGCTAGATAGCCGCCCGGGTGCCACAGGAAAGTTGTAGCCCCCGACCTCCCCTACAACTTTACCATTTAACATTTCGTCGAAACCCTTACGGTTAACCGTCTATAGTGAATACCGTCTGTAACTTGCCGCCCGTGCTAGATAGCCGCCCGGGTGCCACGGCAAAGTTGTAGCCCCCGACCTCCCGTACAACTTTGCCATTTAACATTTCGTCTAAACCCTTACGGTTAACCGTCTATAGTGAATATCGTCTGTAACTTGCCGCCCGTGCTATATAGCCGCCCGGGTGCCACAGGAAAGTTGTAGCCCCCGACCTCCCCTACAACTTTGCCATTTAACATTTCGTCGAAACCCTTACGGTTAACCGTCTATAGCGAATATCGTCTGTAACTTGCCACCCGTGCTAGATAGCCGCCCGGGTGCCACAGGAAAGTTGTAGCCCCCGACCTCCCCTACAACTTTGCCATTTAACATTTCGTCGAAACCCTTATGGTTAACCCTCTATAGTGAATAATTATTAATTTTGGACTGAAATACAAAGCCAAAGTTACCCTTCTTAACTCATGTGTTCCTGTTACAAACAGTTCATTTTCGAGTACGAAAAATTATTAATTTTGTACTGAAATACAAAGCCAAAGTTACCTTTCTTAACTCATGTGTTCCTGTTACAAACAGTTCATTTTCGAGTATGAAAAATTATAAATTTTGGACTGAAAAACAAAGCCAAACTTACCCTTCTTAACTCATGTGTTCCTATTACCAAAAGTTCGTTTTCGAGTGCGACAAATTATTAATTTTGGACTGAAATACAAAGCCAAAGGTACCCTTCTTAACTCATGTGTTCCTGTTACAAACAGTTCATTTTCGAGTATGAAAAATTATTAATTTTGGACTGAAAAACAAAGCCAAACTTACCCTTCTTAACTCATGTGTTCCTATTACCAAAAGTTCGTTTTCGAGTGCGACAAATTATTAATTTTGGACTGAAATACAAAGCCAAACTTACCCTTCTTAACTCATGTGTTCCTATTACCAAAAGTTCGTTTTCGAGTGCGACAAATTATTAATTTTGGACTGAAATACAAAGCCAAAGTTACCCTTCTTAACTCATGTGTTCCTGTTACAAACAGTTCATTTTCGAGTATGAAAAATTATTAATTTTGGACTGAAAAACAAAGCCAAACGTACCCTTCTTAACTCATGTGTTCCTATTACCAAAAGTTCGTTTTCGAGTGCGACAAATTATTAATTTTGGACTGAAATACAAAGCCAAAGGTACCCTTCTTAACTCATGTGTTCCTGTTACAAACAGTTCATTTTCGAGTACGAAAAATTATTAATTTTGTACTGAAATACAAAGCCAAAGTTACCTTTCTTAACTCATGTGTTCCTGTTACAAACAGTTCATTTTCGAGTATGAAAAATTATTAATTTTGGACTGAAAAACAAAGCCAAACTTACCCTTCTTAACTCATGTGTTCCTATTACCAAAAGTTCGTTTTCGAGTGCGACAAATTATTAATTTTGGACTGAAATACAAAGCCAAAGTTACCCTTCTTAACTCATGCGTTCCTGTTACAAACAGTTAATTTTCGAGTATGAAAAATGATTAATTTTGGACTGAAATACAAAGCCAAAGTTACCCTTCTTAACTCATGTGTTCCTGTTACAAGCAGTTCATTTTCGAGTACCAAAAATTATTAATTTTGGACTGAAATACAAAGCCAAAGTTACCCTTCTTAACTCATGCGTTCCTGTTACAAACAGTTAATTTTCGAGGATGAAAAATAATTAATTTTGGACTGAAATACAAAGCCAAAGTTAACCTTCTTAACTCATGTGTTCCTGTTACAAACAGTTCATTTTCGAGTATGAAAAATTATTAATTTTGGACTGAAAAACAAAGCCAAACTTACCCTTCTTAACTCATGTGTTCCTATTACCAAAAGTTCGTTTTCGAGTGCGACAAATTATTAATTTTGGACTGAAATACAAAGCCAAACTTACCCTTCTTAACTCATGTGTTCCTATTACCAAAAGTTCGTTTTCGAGTGCGACAAATTATTAATTTTGGACTGAAATACAAAGCCAAAGTTACCCTTCTTAACTCATGTGTTCCTGTTACAAACAGTTCATTTTCGAGTATGAAAAATTATTAATTTTGGACTGAAAAACAAAGCCAAACGTACCCTTCTTAACTCATGTGTTCCTATTACCAAAAGTTCGTTTTCGAGTGCAACAAATTATTAATTTTGGACTGAAATACAAAGCCAAAGGTACCCTTCTTAACTCATGTGTTCCTGTTACAAACAGTTCATTTTCGAGTACGAAAAATTATTAATTTTGTACTGAAATACAAAGCCAAAGTTACCTTTCTTAACTCATGTGTTCCTGTTACAAACAGTTCATTTTCGAGTATGAAAAATTATTAATTTTGGACTGAAAAACAAAGCCAAACTTACCCTTCTTAACTCATGTGTTCCTATTACCAAAAGTTCGTTTTCGAGTGCGACAAATTATTAATTTTGGACTGAAATACAAAGCCAAAGTTACCCTTCTTAACTCATGCGTTCCTGTTACAAACAGTTAATTTTCGAGTATGAAAAATGATTAATTTTGGACTGAAATACAAAGCCAAAGTTACCCTTCTTAACTCATGTGTTCCTGTTACAAGCAGTTCATTTTCGAGTACCAAAAATTATTAATTTTGGACTGAAATACAAAGCCAAAGTTACCCTTCTTAACTCATGCGTTCCTGTTACAAACAGTTAATTTTCGAGGATGAAAAATAATTAATTTTGGACTGAAATACAAAGCCAAAGTTAACCTTCTTAACTCATGTGTTCCTGTTACAAACAGTTCATTTTCGAGTATGAAAAATTATTAATTTTGGACTGAAAACGAAGCCAAACTTACCCTTCTTAACTCATGTGTTCCTGTTACAAGCAGTTCATTTTCGAGTACGAAAAATTATTAATTTTGTACTGAAACACAAAGCCAAAGTTACCCTTCTTAACTCATGTGTTCCTGTTACAAACAGTTCATTTTCGAGTACGAAAAAGTATTAATTTTGGACTGAAATACAAAGCCAAAATTACCCTTCTTAACTTATGTGTTCCTATTACCAAAAGTTCGTTTTCGAGTGCGACAAATTATTAATTTTGGACTGAAATACAAAGCCAAAGTTACCCTTCTTAACTCATGCGTTCCTGTTACAAACAGTTAATTTTCGAGTATGAAAAATGATTAATTTTGGTCTGAAATACAAAGCCAAAGTTACCCTTCTTAACTCATGTGTTCCTGTTACAAACAGTTCATTTTCGAGTATGAAAAATTATTAATTTTGGACTGAAAACAAAGCCAAACTTACCCTTCTTAACTCATGTGTTCCTGTTACAAGCAGTTCATTTTCGAGTACGAAAAATTATTAATTTTGTACTGAAATATAAAGCCAAAGTTACCCTTCTTAACTCATGTGTTCCTATTACCAAAAGTTCGTTTTCGAGTGCGACAAATTATTAATTTTGGACTGCAATACAAAGCCAAAGGTACCCTTCTTAACTCATGTGTTCCTGTTACAAACAGTTCATTTTCGAGTGTGAAAAATTATTAATTTTGGACTGAAAACAAAGCCAAACTTACCCTTCTTAACTCATGTGTTCCTGTTACAAACAGTTAACTTTCGAGTATGAAAAATGATTAATTTTTGACTGAAATACAAAGCCAAAGTTACCCTTCTTAACTCATGTGTTCCTATTACCAAAAGTTCGTTTTCGAGTGCGACAAATTATTAATTTTGGACTGAAATACAAAGCCAAAGGTACCCTTCTTAACTCATGTGTTCCTATTACCAAAAGTTCGTTTTCGAGTGCGACAAATTATTAATTTTGGACTGAAATACAAAGCCAAAGTTACACTTCTTAACTAATGCGTTCCTGTTACAAACAGTTAATTTTCGAGTATGAAAAATGATTAATTTTGGACTCAAATACAAAGCCAAAGTTACCCTTCTTAACTCATGTGTTCCTGTAACAAACAGTTCATTTTCGAGTACGAAAAAGTATTAATTTTGGACTGAAATACAAAGCCAAAATTACCCTTCTTAACTTATGTGTTCCTATTACCAAAAGTTCGTTTTCGAGTGCGACAAATTATTAATTTTGGACTGAAATACAAAGCCAAAGTTACCCTTCTTAACTCATGCGTTCCTGTTACAAACAGTTAATTTTCGAGTATGAAAAATGATTAATTTTGGTCTGAAATACAAAGCCAAAGTTACCCTTCTTAACTCATGTGTTCCTGTTACAAACAGTTCATTTTCGAGTATGAAAAATTATTAATTTTGGACTGAAAACAAAGCCAAACTTACCCTTCTTAACTCATGTGTTCCTGTTACAAGCAGTTCATTTTCGAGTACGAAAAATTATTAATTTTGGACTGAAATACAAAGCCAAAGTTACCCTTCTTAACTCATGCGTTCCTGTTACAAACAGTTAATTTTCGAGTATGAAAAATGATTAATTTTGGACTGAAATACAAAGCCAAAGTTACCCTTCTTAACTCATGTGTTCCTGTTACAAGCAGTTCATTTTCGAGTACCAAAAATTATTAATTTTGGACTGAAATACAAAGCCAAAGTTACCCTTCTTAACTCATGCGTTCCTGTTACAAACAGTTAATTTTCGAGGATGAAAAATAATTAATTTTGGACTGAAATACAAAGCCAAAGTTAACCTTCTTAACTCATGTGTTCCTGTTACAAACAGTTCATTTTCGAGTATGAAAAATTATTAATTTTGGACTGAAAAACAAAGCCAAACTTACCCTTCTTAACTCATGTGTTCCTATTACCAAAAGTTCGTTTTCGAGTGCGACAAATTATTAATTTTGGACTGAAATACAAAGCCAAACTTACCCTTCTTAACTCATGTGTTCCTATTACCAAAAGTTCGTTTTCGAGTGCGACAAATTATTAATTTTGGACTGAAATACAAAGCCAAAGTTACCCTTCTTAACTCATGTGTTCCTGTTTCAAACAGTTCATTTTCGAGTATGAAAAATTATTAATTTTGGACTGAAAAACAAAGCCAAACGTACCCTTCTTAACTCATGTGTTCCTATTACCAAAAGTTCGTTTTCGAGTGCGACAAATTATTAATTTTGGACTGAAATACAAAGCCAAAGGTACCCTTCTTAACTCATGTGTTCCTGTTACAAACAGTTCATTTTCGAGTACGAAAAATTATTAATTTTGTACTGAAATACAAAGCCAAAGTTACCTTTCTTAACTCATGTGTTCCTGTTACAAACAGTTCATTTTCGAGTATGAAAAATTATTAATTTTGGACTGAAAAACAAAGCCAAACTTACCCTTCTTAACTCATGTGTTCCTATTACCAAAAGTTCGTTTTCGAGTGCGACAAATTATTAATTTTGGACTGAAATACAAAGCCAAAGTTACCCTTCTTAACTCATGCGTTCCTGTTACAAACAGTTAATTTTCGAGTATGAAAAATGATTAATTTTGGACTGAAATACAAAGCCAAAGTTACCCTTCTTAACTCATGTGTTCCTGTTACAAGCAGTTCATTTTCGAGTACCAAAAATTATTAATTTTGGACTGAAATACAAAGCCAAAGTTACCCTTCTTAACTCATGCGTTCCTGTTACAAACAGTTAATTTTCGAGGATGAAAAATAATTAATTTTGGACTGAAATACAAAGCCAAAGTTAACCTTCTTAACTCATGTGTTCCTGTTACAAACAGTTCATTTTCGAGTATGAAAAATTATTAATTTTGGACTGAAAACAAAGCCAAACTTACCCTTCTTAACTCATGTGTTCCTGTTACAAGCAGTTCATTTTCGAGTACGAAAAATTATTAATTTTGTACTGAAACACAAAGCCAAAGTTACCCTTCTTAACTCATGTGTTCCTGTTACAAACAGTTCATTTTCGAGTACGAAAAAGTATTAATTTTGGACTGAAATACAAAGCCAAAATTACCCTTCTTAACTTATGTGTTCCTATTACCAAAAGTTCGTTTTCGAGTGCGACAAATTATTAATTTTGGACTGAAATACAAAGCCAAAGTTACCCTTCTTAACTCATGCGTTCCTGTTACAAACAGTTAATTTTCGAGTATGAAAAATGATTAATTTTGGTCTGAAATACAAAGCCAAAGTTACCCTTCTTAACTCATGTGTTCCTGTTACAAACAGTTCATTTTCGAGTATGAAAAATTATTAATTTTGGACTGAAAACAAAGCCAAACTTACCCTTCTTAACTCATGTGTTCCTGTTACAAGCAGTTCATTTTCGAGTACGAAAAATTATTAATTTTGTACTGAAATATAAAGCCAAAGTTACCCTTCTTAACTCATGTGTTCCTATTACCAAAAGTTCGTTTTCGAGTGCGACAAATTATTAATTTTGGACTGCAATACAAAGCCAAAGGTACCCTTCTTAACTCATGTGTTCCTGTTACAAACAGTTCATTTTCGAGTGTGAAAAATTATTAATTTTGGACTGAAAACAAAGCCAAACTTACCCTTCTTAACTCATGTGTTCCTGTTACAAACAGTTAACTTTCGAGTATGAAAAATGATTAATTTTTGACTGAAATACAAAGCCAAAGTTACCCTTCTTAACTCATGTGTTCCTATTACCAAAAGTTCGTTTTCGAGTGCGACAAATTATTAATTTTGGACTGAAATACAAAGCCAAAGGTACCCTTCTTAACTCATGTGTTCCTATTACCAAAAGTTCGTTTTCGAGTGCGACAAATTATTAATTTTGGACTGAAATACAAAGCCAAAGTTACACTTCTTAACTAATGCGTTCCTGTTACAAACAGTTAATTTTCGAGTATGAAAAATGATTAATTTTGGACTCAAATACAAAGCCAAAGTTACCCTTCTTAACTCATGTGTTCCTGTAACAAACAGTTCATTTTCGAGTACGAAAAAGTATTAATTTTGGACTGAAATACAAAGCCAAAATTACCCTTCTTAACTTATGTGTTCCTATTACCAAAAGTTCGTTTTCGAGTGCGACAAATTATTAATTTTGGACTGAAATACAAAGCCAAAGTTACCCTTCTTAACTCATGCGTTCCTGTTACAAACAGTTAATTTTCGAGTATGAAAAATGATTAATTTTGGTCTGAAATACAAAGCCAAAGTTACCCTTCTTAACTCATGTGTTCCTGTTACAAACAGTTCATTTTCGAGTATGAAAAATTATTAATTTTGGACTGAAAACAAAGCCAAACTTACCCTTCTTAACTCATGTGTTCCTGTTACAAGCAGTTCATTTTCGAGTACGAAAAATTATTAATTTTGGACTGAAATACAAAGCCAAAGTTACACTTCTTAACTAATGCGTTCCTGTTACAAACAGTTAATTTTCGAGTATGAAAAATGATTAATTTTGGACTCAAATACAAAGCCAAAGTTACCCTTCTTAACTCATGTGTTCCTGTAACAAACAGTTCATTTTCGAGTACGAAAAAGTATTAATTTTGGACTGAAATACAAAGCCAAAATTACCCTTCTTAACTTATGTGTTCCTATTACCAAAAGTTCGTTTTCGAGTGCGACAAATTATTAATTTTGGACTGAAATACAAAGCCAAAGTTACCCTTCTTAACTCATGCGTTCCTGTTACAAACAGTTAATTTTCGAGTATGAAAAATGATTAATTTTGGTCTGAAATACAAAGCCAAAGTTACCCTTCTTAACTCATGTGTTCCTGTTACAAACAGTTCATTTTCGAGTATGAAAAATTATTAATTTTGGACTGAAAAACAAAGCCAAACGTACCCTTCTTAACACGGTTAACCGTCTATAGTGAATATCGTCTGTAACTTGCCGCCCCTGCTAGATAGCCGCCCGGGTGCCACGGCAAGGTTGTAGCCCCCGACCTCCCCTACAACTTTGCCATTTAACATTTCGTCGAAACCCTTACGGTTAACCGTCTATAGTGAATATCGTATGTAACTTGCCGCCCGTGCTAGATAGCCGCCCGGGTGCCACGGAAAAGTCGTAGCCCCCGACCTCCCCTACAACTTCGCCATTTAACATTTCGTCGAAACCCTTACGGTTAACCGTCTATAGTGAATATCGTCTGTAACTTTCCGCCTGTGCTAGATAGCCGCCCGGGTGCCACAGGAGAGTTGTAGCCCCCGACCTCCCCTACAACTTTGCTATTTAACATTTCGTCGAAACACTTACGGTTAACCGTCTATAGGGAATATCGTCTGTAACTTGCCGCCCGTGCTAGATAGCCGCCCGGGTGCCACAGGAAAGTTGTAGCCCCCGACCTCCTCTACAACATTGCCATTTAACATTTCGTCGAAACCCTTACGGTTAACCGTCTATAGTGAATATCGTCTGTAACTTGCCACCCGTGCTAGATAGCCGCCCGGGTGCCACAGGAGAGTTGTAGCCCCCGAACTCCCCTTCAACTTTGACATTTAACATTTCGTCGAAACCCTTACGGTTAACCGTCTATAGTGAATACCGTCTGTAACTTGCCGCTCGTGCTAGATAGCCGCCCGGGTGCAACGGCAAAGTTGTAGCCCCCGACCTCCCGTACAACTTTGCCATTTAACATTTCGTCGAAACCCTTACGGTTAACCGTCTATAATGAATATCGTCTGTAACTTGCCGCCCGTGCTAGATAGCCGCCCGGGTGCCACAGGAAAGTTGTAGCCCCCGACCTCCCCTACAACTTTGCCATTTAACATTTCGTCGAAACCCTTACGGTTAACCGTCTATAGCGAATATCGTCTGTAACTTGCCACCCGTGCTAGATAGCCGCCCGGGTGCCACAGGAAAGTTGTAGCCCCCGACCTCCCGTACAACTTTGCCATTTAACATTTCGTCGAAACCCTTACGGTTAACCGTCTATAGTGAATATCGTATGTAACTTGCCGCCCGTGCTAGATAGCCGCCCGGGTGCCACGGAAAAGTCGTAGCCCCCGACCTCCCCTACAACTTCGCCATTTAACATTTCGTCGAAACCCTTACGGTTAACCGTCTATAGTGAATATCGTCTGTAACTTGCCGCCTGTGCTAGATAACCGCCCGGGTGCCACAGGAAAGTTGTAGCCCCCGACCTCCCCTACAACTTTGCCATTTAACATTTCGTCGAAACCCTTATGGTTAACCCTCTATAGTGAATAATTATTAATTTTGGACTGAAATACAAAGCCAAAGTTACCCTTCTTAACTCATGTGTTCCTGTTACAAACAGTTCATTTTCGAGTATGAAAAATTATTAATTTTGGACTGAAAAACAAAGCCAAACGTACCCTTCTTAACTCATGTGTTCCTATTACCAAAAGTTCGTTTTCGAGTGCGACAAATTATTAATTTTGGACTGAAATACAAAGCCAAAGGTACCCTTCTTAACTCATGTGTTCCTGTTACAAACAGTTCATTTTCGAGTACGAAAAATTATTAATTTTGGACTGAAATACAAAGCCAAAGTTACCCTTCTTAACTCATGTGTTCCTGTTACAAACAGTTCATTTTCGAGTATGAAAAATTATTAATTTTGGACTGAAAAACAAAGCCAAACGTACCCTTCTTAACTCATGTGTTCCTATTACCAAAAGTTCGTTTTCGAGTGCGACAAATTATTAATTTTGGACTGAAATACAAAGCCAAAGGTACCCTTCTTAACTCATGTGTTCCTGTTACAAACAGTTCATTTTCGAGTACGAAAAATTATTAATTTTGTACTGAAATACAAAGCCAAAGTTACCCTTCTTAACTCATGTGTTCCTGTTACAAACAGTTCATTTTCGAGTATGAAAAATTATTAATTTTGGACTGAAAAACAAAGCCAAACGTACCCTTCTTAACTCATGTGTTCCTATTACCAAAAGTTCGTTTTCGAGTGCGACAAATTATTAATTTTGGACTGAAATACAAAGCCAAAGGTACCCTTCTTAACTCATGTGTTCCTGTTACAAACAGTTCATTTTCGAGTACGAAAAATTATTAATTTTGTACTGAAATACAAAGCCAAAGTTACCCTTCTTAACTCATGTGTTCCTGTTACAAACAGTTCATTTTCGAGTATGAAAAATTATTAATTTTGGACTGAAAAACAAAGCCAAACGTACCCTTCTTAACTCATGTGTTCCTATTACCAAAAGTTCGTTTTCGAGTGCGACAAATTATTAATTTTGGACTGAAATACAAAGCCGAAGTTACCCTTCTTAACTCATGCGTTCCTGTTACAAACAGTTAATTTTCGAGTATGAAAAATGATTAATTTTGGACTGAAATACAAAGCCAAAGTTACCCTTCTTAACTCATGTGTTCCTGTTACAAACAGTTCATTTTCGAGTATGAAAAATTATTAATTTTGGACTGAAAAACAAAGCCAAACGTACCCTTCTTAACTCATGTGTTCCTATTACCAAAAGTTCGTTTTCGAGTGCGACAAATTATTAATTTTGGATTGAAATACAAAGCCAAAGTTACACTTCTTAACTCATGCGTTCCTGTTACAAACAGTTAATTTTCGAGTATGAAAAATGATTAATTTTGGACTCAAATACAAAGCCAAAGTTACCCTTCTTAACTCATGTGTTCCTGTTACAAACAGTTCATTTTCGAGTATGAAAAATTATTAATTTTGGACTGAAAAACAAAGCCAAACGTACCCTTCTTAACTCATGTGTTCCTATTACCAAAAGTTTGTTTTCGAGTGCGACAAATTATTAATTTTGGACTGAAATACAAAGCCAAAGGTACCCTTCTTAACTCATGTGTTCCTGTTACAAACAGTTCATTTTCGAGTACGAAAAATTATTAATTTTGTACTGAAATACAAAGCCAAAGTTACCCTTCTTAACTCATGTGTTCCTGTTACAAACAGTTCATTTTCGAGTATGAAAAATTATTAATTTTGGACTGAAAAACAAAGCCAAACGTACCCTGTAACTTGCCGCCCGTGCTAGAAAGCCGCCCGGGTGCCACAGGAAAGTTGTAGCCCCCGACCTCCCCTACAACTTTGCCATTTAACATTTCGTCGAAACCCTTACGGTTAACCGTCTATAATGAATATCGTCTGTAACTTGCCGCCCGTGCTAGATAGCCGCCCGGGTGCCACAGGAAAGTTGTAGCCCCCGACCTCCTCTACAACATTGCCATTTAACATTTCGTCGAAACCCTTACGGTTAACCGTCTATAGCGAATATCGTCTGTAACTTGCCACCCGTGCTAGATAGCCGCCCGGGTGCCACGGGAAAGTTGTAGCCCCCGACCTCCCCTACAACTTTGCTATTTAACATTTCGTCGAAACACTTACGGTTAACCGTCTATAGTGAATATCGTCTGTAACTTGCCGCCCGTGCTAGATAGCCGCCCGGGTGCCACGGCAAAGTTGTAGCCCCCGACCTCCCGTACAACTTTGCCATTTAACATTTCGTCTAAACCCTTACGGTTAACCGTCTATAGTGAATATCGTCTGTAACTTTCCGCCCCTGCTAGATAGCCGCCCGGGTGCCACAGGAAAGTTGTAGCCCCCGACCTCCCCTACAACTTTGCCATTTAACATTTCGTCGAAACCCTTACGGTTAACCGTCTATAGCGAATATCGTCTGTAACTTGCCACCTGTGATAGATAGCCGCCCGAGTTCCACAGGAAAGTTGTAGCCCCCGACCTCCCCTACAACTTTGCCATTTAACATTTCGTCGAAACCCTTACGGTTAACCGTCTATAGTGAATATCGTCTGTACCTTGCCGCCCGTGCTTGATAGCCGCCCGGGTGCCACAGGAAAGTTGTAGCCCCCGACCTCCCCTTCAACTTTGCCATTTAACATTTCGTCGAAACCCTTACGGTTAACTGTCTATAGTGAATATCATCTGTAACTTGCCGCCCGTGCTAGATAGCCGCCCGGGTGCCACAGAAAAGTTGTAGCCCCCGACCTCCCCTACAACTTTGCTATTTAACATTTCGTCGAAACCCTTACGGTTAACCGTCTATAGCGAATATCGTCTGTAACTTGCCGCCCGTGCTAGATAGCCGCCCGGGTGCCACAGGAAAGTTGTAGCCCCCGACCTCCCGTACAACTTTGCCATTTAACATTTCGTCGAAACCCTTACGGTTAACCGTCTATTGTGAATATCGTCTGTAACTTGCCGCCCGTGCTAGATAGCCGCCCGGGTGCCACAGGAAAGTTGTAGCCCCCGACCTCCCGTACAACTTTGCCATTTAACATTTCGTCGAAACCCTTACGGTTAACCGTCTATAGTGAATATCGTCTGTACCTTGCCGCCCGTGCTTGATAGCCGCCCGGGTGCCACAGGAAAGTTGTAGCCCCCGACCTCCCCTACAACTTTGCCATTTAACATTTCGTCGAAACCCTTACGGTTAACTGTCTATAGTGAATATCATCTGTAACTTGCCGCCCGTGCTAGATAGCCGCCCGGGTGCCACAGAAAAGTTGTAGCCCCCGACCTCCCCTACAACTTTGCTATTTAACATTTCGTCGAAACCCTTACGGTTAACCGTCTATAGTGAATATCGTCTGTACCTTGCCGCCCGTGCTTGATAGCCGCCCGGGTGCCACAGGAAAGTTGTAGCCCCCGACCTCCCGTACAACTTTGCCATTTAACATTTCGTCGAAACCCTTACGGTTAACCGTCTATTGTGAATATCGTCTGTAACTTGCCGCCCGTGCTAGATAGCCGCCCGGGTGCCACAGGAAAGTTGTAGCCCCCGACCTCCCGTACAACTTTGCCATTTAACATTTCGTCGAAACCCTTACGGTTAACCGTCTATAGTGAATATCGTCTGTACCTTGCCGCCCGTGCTTGATAGCCGCCCGGGTGCCACAGGAAAGTTGTAGCCCCCGACCTCCCCTACAACTTTGCCATTTAACATTTCGTCGAAACCCTTACGGTTAACTGTCTATAGTGAATATCATCTGTAACTTGCCGCCCGTGCTAGATAGCCGCCCGGGTGCCACAGAAAAGTTGTAGCCCCCGACCTCCCCTACAACTTTGCTATTTAACATTTCGTCGAAACCCTTACGGTTAACCGTCTATAGCGAATATCGTCTGTAACTTGCCGCCCGTGCTAGATAGCCGCCCGGGTGCCACAGGAAAGTTGTAGCCCCCGACCTCCCGTACAACTTTGCCATTTAACATTTCGTCGAAACCCTTACGGTTAACCGTCTATTGTGAATATCGTCTGTAACTTGCCGCCCGTGCTAGATAGCCGCCCGGGTGCCACAGGAAAGTTGTAGCCCCCGACTTCCCCTACAACTTTGCCATTTAACATTTCGTCGAAACCCTTACGGTTAACTGTCTATAGTGAATATCGTCTGTAACTTGCCGCGCGTGCTAGATAGTCGCCCGGGTGCCACAGAAAAGTTGTAGCCCCCGACCTCCCCTACAACTTTGCTATTTAACATTTCGTCGAAACCCTTACGGTTAACCGTCTATAGCGAATATCGTCTGTAACTTGCCGCCCGTGCTAGATAGCCGCCCGGGTGCCACAGGAAAGTTGTAGCCCCCGACCTCCCGTACAACTTTGCCATTTAACATTTCGTCGAAACCCTTACGGTTAACCGTCTATAATGAATATCGTCTGTAACTTGCCGCCCGTGCTAGATAGTCGCCCGGGTGCCACAGGAAAGTTGTAGCCCCCGACCTCCTCTACAACATTGCCATTTAACATTTCGTCGAAACCCTTACGGTTAACCGTCAATAGCGAATATCGTCTGTAACTTGCCACCCGTGCTAGATAGCCGCCCGGGTGCCACAGGAAAGTTGTAGCCCCCGACCTCCCCTACAACTTTACCATTTAACATTTCGTCGAAACCCTTACGGTTAACCGTCTATAGTGAATACCGTCTGTAACTTGCCGCCCGTGCTAGATAGCCGCCCGGGTGCCACGGCAAAGTTGTAGCCCCCGACCTCCCGTACAACTTTGCCATTTAACATTTCGTCTAAACCCTTACGGTTAACCGTCTATAGTGAATATCGTCTGTAACTTGCCGCCCGTGCTATATAGCCGCCCGGGTGCCACAGGAAAGTTGTAGCCCCCGACCTCCCCTACAACTTTGCCATTTAACATTTCGTCGAAACCCTTACGGTTAACCGTCTATAGCGAATATCGTCTGTAACTTGCCACCCGTGCTAGATAGCCGCCCGAGTTCCACAGGAAAGTTGTAGCCCCCGACCTCCCCTACAACTTTGCCATTTAACATTTCGTCGAAACCCTTACGGTTAACCGTCTATAGTGAATATCGTCTGTAACTTGCCGCCCGTGCTAGATAGCCGCCCGGGTGCCACAGGAAAGTTGTAGCCCCCGACTTCCCCTACAACTTTGCCATTTAACATTTCGTCGAAACCCTTACGGTTAACTGTCTATAGTGAATATCGTCTGTAACTTGCCGCGCGTGCTAGATAGTCGCCCGGGTGCCACAGAAAAGTTGTAGCCCCCGACCTCCCCTACAACTTTGCTATTTAACATTTCGTCGAAACCCTTACGGTTAACCGTCTATAGCGAATATCGTCTGTAACTTGCCGCCCGTGCTAGATAGCCGCCCGGGTGCCACAGGAAAGTTGTAGCCCCCGACCTCCCGTACAACTTTGCCATTTAACATTTCGTCGAAACCCTTACGGTTAACCGTCTATAATGAATATCGTCTGTAACTTGCCGCCCGTGCTAGATAGTCGCCCGGGTGCCACAGGAAAGTTGTAGCCCCCGACCTCCTCTACAACATTGCCATTTAACATTTCGTCGAAACCCTTACGGTTAACCGTCAATAGCGAATATCGTCTGTAACTTGCCACCCGTGCTAGATAGCCGCCC
Organism: Melanotus villosus; assembly: GCA_963082815.1. Taxonomy (NCBI): domain Eukaryota; kingdom Metazoa; phylum Arthropoda; class Insecta; order Coleoptera; family Elateridae; genus Melanotus; species Melanotus villosus. The sequence continues at coordinate 111,378,479 of OY720419.1, read as the reverse complement.
GGGTGCCACAGGAAAGTTGTAGCCCCCGACCTCCCCTACAACTTTACCATTTAACATTTCGTCGAAACCCTTACGGTTAACCGTCTATAGTGAATACCGTCTGTAACTTGCCGCCCGTGCTAGATAGCCGCCCGGGTGCCACGGCAAAGTTGTAGCCCCCGACCTCCCGTACAACTTTGCCATTTAACATTTCGTCTAAACCCTTACGGTTAACCGTCTATAGTGAATATCGTCTGTAACTTGCCGCCCGTGCTATATAGCCGCCCGGGTGCCACAGGAAAGTTGTAGCCCCCGACCCCCCTACAACTTTGCCATTTAACATTTCGTCGAAACCCTTACGGTTAACCGTCTATAGCGAATATCGTCTGTAACTTGCCACCCGTGCTAGATAGCCGCCCGGGTGCCACAGGAAAGTTGTAGCCCCCGACCTCCCCTACAACTTTGCCATTTAACATTTCGTCGAAACCCTTATGGTTAACCCTCTATAGTGAATAATTATTAATTTTGGACTGAAATACAAAGCCAAAGTTACCCTTCTTAACTCATGTGTTCCTGTTACAAACAGTTCATTTTCGAGTACGAAAAATTATTAATTTTGTACTGAAATACAAAGCCAAAGTTACCTTTCTTAACTCATGTGTTCCTGTTACAAACAGTTCATTTTCGAGTATGAAAAATTATTAATTTTGGACTGAAAAACAAAGCCAAACTTACCCTTCTTAACTCATGTGTTCCTATTACCAAAAGTTCGTTTTCGAGTGCGACAAATTATTAATTTTGGACTGAAATACAAAGCCAAAGGTACCCTTCTTAACTCATGTGTTCCTGTTACAAACAGTTCATTTTCGAGTATGAAAAATTATTAATTTTGGACTGAAAAACAAAGCCAAACTTACCCTTCTTAACTCATGTGTTCCTATTACCAAAAGTTCGTTTTCGAGTGCGACAAATTATTAATTTTGGACTGAAATACAAAGCCAAACTTACCCTTCTTAACTCATGTGTTCCTATTACCAAAAGTTCGTTTTCGAGTGCGACAAATTATTAATTTTGGACTGAAATACAAAGCCAAAGTTACCCTTCTTAACTCATGTGTTCCTGTTACAAACAGTTCATTTTCGAGTATGAAAAATTATTAATTTTGGACTGAAAAACAAAGCCAAACGTACCCTTCTTAACTCATGTGTTCCTATTACCAAAAGTTCGTTTTCGAGTGCGACAAATTATTAATTTTGGACTGAAATACAAAGCCAAAGGTACCCTTCTTAACTCATGTGTTCCTGTTACAAACAGTTCATTTTCGAGTACGAAAAATTATTAATTTTGTACTGAAATACAAAGCCAAAGTTACCTTTCTTAACTCATGTGTTCCTGTTACAAACAGTTCATTTTCGAGTATGAAAAATTATTAATTTTGGACTGAAAAACAAAGCCAAACTTACCCTTCTTAACTCATGTGTTCCTATTACCAAAAGTTCGTTTTCGAGTGCGACAAATTATTAATTTTGGACTGAAATACAAAGCCAAAGTTACCCTTCTTAACTCATGCGTTCCTGTTACAAACAGTTAATTTTCGAGTATGAAAAATGATTAATTTTGGACTGAAATACAAAGCCAAAGTTACCCTTCTTAACTCATGTGTTCCTGTTACAAGCAGTTCATTTTCGAGTACCAAAAATTATTAATTTTGGACTGAAATACAAAGCCAAAGTTACCCTTCTTAACTCATGCGTTCCTGTTACAAACAGTTAATTTTCGAGGATGAAAAATAATTAATTTTGGACTGAAATACAAAGCCAAAGTTAACCTTCTTAACTCATGTGTTCCTGTTACAAACAGTTCATTTTCGAGTATGAAAAATTATTAATTTTGGACTGAAAACAAAGCCAAACTTACCCTTCTTAACTCATGTGTTCCTGTTACAAGCAGTTCATTTTCGAGTACGAAAAATTATTAATTTTGTACTGAAACACAAAGCCAAAGTTACCCTTCTTAACTCATGTGTTCCTGTTACAAACAGTTCATTTTCGAGTACGAAAAAGTATTAATTTTGGACTGAAATACAAAGCCAAAATTACCCTTCTTAACTTATGTGTTCCTATTACCAAAAGTTCGTTTTCGAGTGCGACAAATTATTAATTTTGGACTGAAATACAAAGCCAAAGTTACCCTTCTTAACTCATGCGTTCCTGTTACAAACAGTTAATTTTCGAGTATGAAAAATGATTAATTTTGGTCTGAAATACAAAGCCAAAGTTACCCTTCTTAACTCATGTGTTCCTGTTACAAACAGTTCATTTTCGAGTATGAAAAATTATTAATTTTGGACTGAAAACAAAGCCAAACTTACCCTTCTTAACTCATGTGTTCCTGTTACAAGCAGTTCATTTTCGAGTACGAAAAATTATTAATTTTGTACTGAAATATAAAGCCAAAGTTACCCTTCTTAACTCATGTGTTCCTATTACCAAAAGTTCGTTTTCGAGTGCGACAAATTATTAATTTTGGACTGCAATACAAAGCCAAAGGTACCCTTCTTAACTCATGTGTTCCTGTTACAAACAGTTCATTTTCGAGTGTGAAAAATTATTAATTTTGGACTGAAAACAAAGCCAAACTTACCCTTCTTAACTCATGTGTTCCTGTTACAAACAGTTAACTTTCGAGTATGAAAAATGATTAATTTTTGACTGAAATACAAAGCCAAAGTTACCCTTCTTAACTCATGTGTTCCTATTACCAAAAGTTCGTTTTCGAGTGCGACAAATTATTAATTTTGGACTGAAATACAAAGCCAAAGGTACCCTTCTTAACTCATGTGTTCCTATTACCAAAAGTTCGTTTTCGAGTGCGACAAATTATTAATTTTGGACTGAAATACAAAGCCAAAGTTACACTTCTTAACTAATGCGTTCCTGTTACAAACAGTTAATTTTCGAGTATGAAAAATGATTAATTTTGGACTCAAATACAAAGCCAAAGTTACCCTTCTTAACTCATGTGTTCCTGTAACAAACAGTTCATTTTCGAGTACGAAAAAGTATTAATTTTGGACTGAAATACAAAGCCAAAATTACCCTTCTTAACTTATGTGTTCCTATTACCAAAAGTTCGTTTTCGAGTGCGACAAATTATTAATTTTGGACTGAAATACAAAGCCAAAGTTACCCTTCTTAACTCATGCGTTCCTGTTACAAACAGTTAATTTTCGAGTATGAAAAATGATTAATTTTGGTCTGAAATACAAAGCCAAAGTTACCCTTCTTAACTCATGTGTTCCTGTTACAAACAGTTCATTTTCGAGTATGAAAAATTATTAATTTTGGACTGAAAACAAAGCCAAACTTACCCTTCTTAACTCATGTGTTCCTGTTACAAGCAGTTCATTTTCGAGTACGAAAAATTATTAATTTTGGACTGAAATACAAAGCCAAAGTTACCCTTCTTAACTCATGCGTTCCTGTTACAAACAGTTAATTTTCGAGTATGAAAAATGATTAATTTTGGACTGAAATACAAAGCCAAAGTTACCCTTCTTAACTCATGTGTTCCTGTTACAAGCAGTTCATTTTCGAGTACCAAAAATTATTAATTTTGGACTGAAATACAAAGCCAAAGTTACCCTTCTTAACTCATGCGTTCCTGTTACAAACAGTTAATTTTCGAGGATGAAAAATAATTAATTTTGGACTGAAATACAAAGCCAAAGTTAACCTTCTTAACTCATGTGTTCCTGTTACAAACAGTTCATTTTCGAGTATGAAAAATTATTAATTTTGGACTGAAAAACAAAGCCAAACTTACCCTTCTTAACTCATGTGTTCCTATTACCAAAAGTTCGTTTTCGAGTGCGACAAATTATTAATTTTGGACTGAAATACAAAGCCAAACTTACCCTTCTTATCTCATGTGTTCCTATTACCAAAAGTTCGTTTTCGAGTGCGACAAATTATTAATTTTGGACTGAAATACAAAGCCAAAGTTACCCTTCTTAACTCATGTGTTCCTGTTACAAACAGTTCATTTTCGAGTATGAAAAATTATTAATTTTGGACTGAAAAACAAAGCCAAACGTACCCTTCTTAACTCATGTGTTCCTATTACCAAAAGTTCGTTTTCGAGTGCGACAAATTATTAATTTTGGACTGAAATACAAAGCCAAAGGTACCCTTCTTAACTCATGTGTTCCTGTTACAAACAGTTCATTTTCGAGTACGAAAAATTATTAATTTTGTACTGAAATACAAAGCCAAAGTTACCTTTCTTAACTCATGTGTTCCTGTTACAAACAGTTCATTTTCGAGTATGAAAAATTATTAATTTTGGACTGAAAAACAAAGCCAAACTTACCCTTCTTAACTCATGTGTTCCTATTACCAAAAGTTCGTTTTCGAGTGCGACAAATTATTAATTTTGGACTGAAATACAAAGCCAAAGTTACCCTTCTTAACTCATGCGTTCCTGTTACAAACAGTTAATTTTCGAGTATGAAAAATGATTAATTTTGGACTGAAATACAAAGCCAAAGTTACCCTTCTTAACTCATGTGTTCCTGTTACAAGCAGTTCATTTTCGAGTACCAAAAATTATTAATTTTGGACTGAAATACAAAGCCAAAGTTACCCTTCTTAACTCATGCGTTCCTGTTACAAACAGTTAATTTTCGAGGATGAAAAATAATTAATTTTGGACTGAAATACAAAGCCAAAGTTAACCTTCTTAACTCATGTGTTCCTGTTACAAACAGTTCATTTTCGAGTATGAAAAATTATTAATTTTGGACTGAAAACAAAGCCAAACTTACCCTTCTTAACTCATGTGTTCCTGTTACAAGCAGTTCATTTTCGAGTACGAAAAATTATTAATTTTGTACTGAAACACAAAGCCAAAGTTACCCTTCTTAACTCATGTGTTCCTGTTACAAACAGTTCATTTTCGAGTACGAAAAAGTATTAATTTTGGACTGAAATACAAAGCCAAAATTACCCTTCTTAACTTATGTGTTCCTATTACCAAAAGTTCGTTTTCGAGTGCGACAAATTATTAATTTTGGACTGAAATACAAAGCCAAAGTTACCCTTCTTAACTCATGCGTTCCTGTTACAAACAGTTAATTTTCGAGTATGAAAAATGATTAATTTTGGTCTGAAATACAAAGCCAAAGTTACCCTTCTTAACTCATGTGTTCCTGTTACAAACAGTTCATTTTCGAGTATGAAAAATTATTAATTTTGGACTGAAAACAAAGCCAAACTTACCCTTCTTAACTCATGTGTTCCTGTTACAAGCAGTTCATTTTCGAGTACGAAAAATTATTAATTTTGTACTGAAATATAAAGCCAAAGTTACCCTTCTTAACTCATGTGTTCCTATTACCAAAAGTTCGTTTTCGAGTGCGACAAATTATTAATTTTGGACTGCAATACAAAGCCAAAGGTACCCTTCTTAACTCATGTGTTCCTGTTACAAACAGTTCATTTTCGAGTGTGAAAAATTATTAATTTTGGACTGAAAACAAAGCCAAACTTACCCTTCTTAACTCATGTGTTCCTGTTACAAACAGTTAACTTTCGAGTATGAAAAATGATTAATTTTTGACTGAAATACAAAGCCAAAGTTACCCTTCTTAACTCATGTGTTCCTATTACCAAAAGTTCGTTTTCGAGTGCGACAAATTATTAATTTTGGACTGAAATACAAAGCCAAAGGTACCCTTCTTAACTCATGTGTTCCTATTACCAAAAGTTCGTTTTCGAGTGCGACAAATTATTAATTTTGGACTGAAATACAAAGCCAAAGTTACACTTCTTAACTAATGCGTTCCTGTTACAAACAGTTAATTTTCGAGTATGAAAAATGATTAATTTTGGACTCAAATACAAAGCCAAAGTTACCCTTCTTAACTCATGTGTTCCTGTAACAAACAGTTCATTTTCGAGTACGAAAAAGTATTAATTTTGGACTGAAATACAAAGCCAAAATTACCCTTCTTAACTTATGTGTTCCTATTACCAAAAGTTCGTTTTCGAGTGCGACAAATTATTAATTTTGGACTGAAATACAAAGCCAAAGTTACCCTTCTTAACTCATGCGTTCCTGTTACAAACAGTTAATTTTCGAGTATGAAAAATGATTAATTTTGGTCTGAAATACAAAGCCAAAGTTACCCTTCTTAACTCATGTGTTCCTGTTACAAACAGTTCATTTTCGAGTATGAAAAATTATTAATTTTGGACTGAAAACAAAGCCAAACTTACCCTTCTTAACTCATGTGTTCCTGTTACAAGCAGTTCATTTTCGAGTACGAAAAATTATTAATTTTGGACTGAAATACAAAGCCAAAGTTACACTTCTTAACTAATGCGTTCCTGTTACAAACAGTTAATTTTCGAGTATGAAAAATGATTAATTTTGGACTCAAATACAAAGCCAAAGTTACCCTTCTTAACTCATGTGTTCCTGTAACAAACAGTTCATTTTCGAGTACGAAAAAGTATTAATTTTGGACTGAAATACAAAGCCAAAATTACCCTTCTTAACTTATGTGTTCCTATTACCAAAAGTTCGTTTTCGAGTGCGACAAATTATTAATTTTGGACTGAAATACAAAGCCAAAGTTACCCTTCTTAACTCATGCGTTCCTGTTACAAACAGTTAATTTTCGAGTATGAAAAATGATTAATTTTGGTCTGAAATACAAAGCCAAAGTTACCCTTCTTAACTCATGTGTTCCTGTTACAAACAGTTCATTTTCGAGTATGAAAAATTATTAATTTTGGACTGAAAAACAAAGCCAAACGTACCCTTCTTAACACGGTTAACCGTCTATAGTGAATATCGTCTGTAACTTGCCGCCCCTGCTAGATAGCCGCCCGGGTGCCACGGCAAGGTTGTAGCCCCCGACCTCCCCTACAACTTTGCCATTTAACATTTCGTCGAAACCCTTACGGTTAACCGTCTATAGTGAATATCGTATGTAACTTGCCGCCCGTGCTAGATAGCCGCCTGGGTGCCACGGAAAAGTCGTAGCCCCCGACCTCCCCTACAACTTCGCCATTTAACATTTCGTCGAAACCCTTACGGTTAACCGTCTATAGTGAATATCGTCTGTAACTTTCCGCCTGTGCTAGATAGCCGCCCGGGTGCCACAGGAAAGTTGTAGCCCCCGACCTCCCCTACAACTTTGCTATTTAACATTTCGTCGAAACACTTACGGTTAACCGTCTATAGGGAATATCGTCTGTAACTTGCCGCCCGTGCTAGATAGCCGCCCGGGTGCCACAGGAAAGTTGTAGCCCCCGACCTCCCCTTCAACTTTGACATTTAACATTTCGTCGAAACCCTTACGGTTAACCGTCTATAGTGAATACCGTCTGTAACTTGCCGCTCGTGCTAGATAGCCGCCCGGGTGCAACGGCAAAGTTGTAGCCCCCGACCTCCCGTACAACTTTGCCATTTAACATTTCGTCGAAACCCTTACGGTTAACCGTCTATAATGAATATCGTCTGTAACTTGCCGCCCGTGCTAGATAGCCGCCCGGGTGCCACAGGAAAGTTGTAGCCCCCGACCTCCCCTACAACTTTGCCATTTAACATTTCGTCGAAACCCTTACGGTTAACCGTCTATAGCGAATATCGTCTGTAACTTGCCACCCGTGCTAGATAGCCGCCCGGGTGCCACAGGAAAGTTGTAGCCCCCGACCTCCCCTACAACTTTGTCATTTAACATTTCGTCGAAACCCTTATGGTTAACCCTCTATAGTGAATAATTATTAATTTTGGACTGAAATACAAAGCCAAAGTTACCCTTCTTAACTCATGTGTTCCTATTACCAAAAGTTCGTTTTCGAGTGCGACAAATTATTAATTTTGGACTGAAATACAAAGCCAAAGGTACCCTTCTTAACTCATGTGTTCCTGTTACAAACAGTTCATTTTCGAGTACGAAAAATTATTAATTTTGTACTGAAATACAAAGCCAAAGTTACCTTTCTTAACTCATGTGTTCCTGTTACAAACAGTTCATTTTCGAGTATGAAAAATTATTAATTTTGGACTGAAAAACAAGCCAAACTTACCCTTCTTAACTCATGTGTTCCTATTACCAAAAGTTCGTTTTCGAGTGCGACAAATTATTAATTTTGGACTGAAATACAAAGCCAAAGTTACCCTTCTTAACTCATGCGTTCCTGTTACAAACAGTTAATTTTCGAGTATGAAAAATGATTAATTTTGGACTGAAATACAAAGCCAAAGTTACCCTTCTTAACTCATGTGTTTCTGTTACAAACAGTTCATTTTCGAGTATGAAAAATTATTAATTTTGGACTGAAAAACAAAGCCAAACGTACCCTTCTTAACACGGTTAACCGTCTATAGTGAATATCGTCTGTAACTTGCCGCCCCTGCTAGATAGCCGCCCGGGTGCCACGGCAAGGTTGTAGCCCCCGACCTCCCCTACAACTTTGCCATTTAACATTTCGTCGAAACCCTTACGGTTAACCGTCTATAGTGAATATCGTATGTAACTTGCCGCCCGTGCTAGATAGCCGCCCGGGTGCCACGGAAAAGTCGTAGCCCCCGACCTCCCCTACAACTTCGCCATTTAACATTTCGTCGAAACCCTTACGGTTAACCGTCTATAGTGAATATCGTCTGTAACTTGCCGCCTGTGCTAGATAACCGCCCGGGTGCCACAGGAAAGTTGTAGCCACCGACCTCCCCTACAACTTTGCCATTTAACATTTCGTCGAAACCCTTATGGTTAACCCTCTATAGTGAATAATTATTAATTTTGGACTGAAATACAAAGCCAAAGTTACCCTTCTTAACTCATGTGTTCCTGTTACAAACAGTTCATTTTCGAGTATGAAAAATTATTAATTTTGGACTGAAAAACAAAGCCAAACGTACCCTTCTTAACTCATGTGTTCCTATTACCAAAAGTTCGTTTTCGAGTGCGACAAATTATTAATTTTGGACTGAAATACAAAGCCAAAGGTACCCTTCTTAACTCATGTGTTCCTGTTACAAACAGTTCATTTTCGAGTACGAAAAATTATTAATTTTGGACTGAAATACAAAGCCAAAGTTACCCTTCTTAACTCATGTGTTCCTGTTACAAACAGTTCATTTTCGAGTATGAAAAATTATTAATTTTGGACTGAAAAACAAAGCCAAACGTACCCTTCTTAACTCATGTGTTCCTATTACCAAAAGTTCGTTTTCGAGTGCGACAAATTATTAATTTTGGACTGAAATACAAAGCCAAAGGTACCCTTCTTAACTCATGTGTTCCTGTTACAAACAGTTCATTTTCGAGTACGAAAAATTATTAATTTTGTACTGAAATACAAAGCCAAAGTTACCCTTCTTAACTCATGTGTTCCTGTTACAAACAGTTCATTTTCGAGTATGAAAAATTATTAATTTTGGACTGAAAAACAAAGCCAAACGTACCCTTCTTAACTCATGTGTTCCTATTACCAAAAGTTCGTTTTCGAGTGCGACAAATTATTAATTTTGGACTGAAATACAAAGCCAAAGGTACCCTTCTTAACTCATGTGTTCCTGTTACAAACAGTTCATTTTCGAGTACGAAAAATTATTAATTTTGTACTGAAATACAAAGCCAAAGTTACCCTTCTTAACTCATGTGTTCCTGTTACAAACAGTTCATTTTCGAGTATGAAAAATTATTAATTTTGGACTGAAAAACAAAGCCAAACGTACCCTTCTTAACTCATGTGTTCCTATTACCAAAAGTTCGTTTTCGAGTGCGACAAATTATTAATTTTGGACTGAAATACAAAGCCGAAGTTACCCTTCTTAACTCATGCGTTCCTGTTACAAACAGTTAATTTTCGAGTATGAAAAATGATTAATTTTGGACTGAAATACAAAGCCAAAGTTACCCTTCTTAACTCATGTGTTCCTGTTACAAACAGTTCATTTTCGAGTATGAAAAATTATTAATTTTGGACTGAAAAACAAAGCCAAACGTACCCTTCTTAACTCATGTGTTCCTATTACCAAAAGTTCGTTTTCGAGTGCGACAAATTATTAATTTTGGATTGAAATACAAAGCCAAAGTTACACTTCTTAACTCATGCGTTCCTGTTACAAACAGTTAATTTTCGAGTATGAAAAATGATTAATTTTGGACTCAAATACAAAGCCAAAGTTACCCTTCTTAACTCATGTGTTCCTGTTACAAACAGTTCATTTTCGAGTATGAAAAATTATTAATTTTGGACTGAAAAACAAAGCCAAACGTACCCTTCTTAACTCATGTGTTCCTATTACCAAAAGTTTGTTTTCGAGTGCGACAAATTATTAATTTTGGACTGAAATACAAAGCCAAAGGTACCCTTCTTAACTCATGTGTTCCTGTTACAAACAGTTCATTTTCGAGTACGAAAAATTATTAATTTTGTACTGAAATACAAAGCCAAAGTTACCCTTCTTAACTCATGTGTTCCTGTTACAAACAGTTCATTTTCGAGTATGAAAAATTATTAATTTTGGACTGAAAAACAAAGCCAAACGTACCCTGTAACTTGCCGCCCGTGCTAGAAAGCCGCCCGGGTGCCACAGGAAAGTTGTAGCCCCCGACCTCCCCTACAACTTTGCCATTTAACATTTCGTCGAAACCCTTACGGTTAACCGTCTATAGCGAATATCGTCTGTAACTTGCCGCCCGTGCTAGATAGCCGCCCGGGTGCCACGGCAAAGTTGTAGCCCCCGACCTCCCGTACAACTTTGCCATTTAACATTTCGTCGAAACCCTTACGGTTAACCGTCTATAGCGAATATCGTCTGTAACTTGCCACCCGTGCTAGATAGCCGCCCGGGTGCCACAGGAAAGTTGTAGCCCCCGACCTCCCGTACAACTTTGCCATTTAACATTTCGTCGAAACCCTTACGGTTAACCGTCTATAATGAATATCGTCTGTAACTTGCCGCCCGTGCTAGATATCCGCCCTGGTGCCACACGGAAGTTGTAGCCCCCGACCTCCCGTACAACTTTGCCATTTAACATTTCGTCGAAACCCTTACGGTTAACCGTCTATAATGAATATCGTCTGTAACTTGCCGTCCGTGCTAGATAGCCGCCCAGGTGCCACAGGGAAGTTGTAGCCCCCGACCTCCCCTACAACTTTGCCATTTAACATTTCGTCGAAACCCTTACGGTTAACCGTCTATAATGAATATCGTCTGTAACTTGCCGTCCGTGCTAGATAGCCGCCCAGGTGCCACAGGGAAGTTGTAGCCCCCGACCACCCCTACAACTTTGCCATTTAACATTTCGTCGAAACCCTTACGGTTAACCGTCTATAATGAATATCGTCTGTAACTTGCCGTCCGTGCTAGATAGCCGCCCAGGTGCCACACGGAAGTTGTAGCCCCCGACCTCCCGTACAACTTTGCCATTTAACATTTCGTCGAAACCCTTACGGTTAACCGTCTATAATGAATATCGTCTGTAACTTGCCGTCCGTGCTAGATAGCCGCCCAGGTGCCACAGGGAAGTTGTAGCCCCCGACCTCCCCTACAACTTTGCCATTTAACATTTCGTCGAAACCCTTACGGTTAACCGTCTATAGCGAATATCGTCTGTAACTTGCCACCCGTGCTAGATAGCCGCCCGGGTGCCACAGGAAAGTTGTAGCCCCCGACCTCCCGTACAACTTTGCCATTTAACATTTCGTCGAAACCCTTACGGTTAACCGTCTATAATGAATATCGTCTGTAACTTGCCGCCCGTGCTAGATATCCGCCCTGGTGCCACACGGAAGTTGTAGCCCCCGACCTCCCCTACAACTTTGCCGTTTAACATTTCGTCGAAACCCTTACGGTTAACCGTCTATAGCGAATATCGTCTGTAACTTGCCACCCGTGCTAGATAGCCGCCCGGGTGCCACAGGAAAGTTGTAGCCCCCGACCTCCCGTACAACTTTGCCATTTAACATTTCGTCGAAACCCTTACGGTTAACCGTGTATAATGAATATCGTCTGTAACTTGCCGCCCGTGCTAGATAGCCGCCCGGGTGCCACAGGAAAGTTGTAGCCCCCGACCTCCTCTACAACATTGCCATTTAACATTTCGTCGAAACCCTTACGGTTAACCGTCTATAGCGAATATCGTCTGTAACTTGCCACCCGTGCTAGATAGCCGCCCGGGTGCCACGGGAAAGTTGTAGCCCCCGACCTCCCCTACAACTTTGCTATTTAACATTTCGTCGAAACACTTACGGTTAACCGTCTATAGTGAATATCGTCTGTAACTTGCCGCCCGTGCTAGATAGCCGCCCGGGTGCCACGGCAAAGTTGTAGCCCCCGACCTCCCGTACAACTTTGCCATTTAACATTTCGTCTAAACCCTTACGGTTAACCGTCTATAGTGAATATCGTCTGTAACTTTCCGCCCGTGCTAGATAGCCGCCCGGGTGCCACAGGAAAGTTGTAGCCCCCGACCTCCCCTACAACTTTGCCATTTAACATTTCGTCGAAACCCTTACGGTTAACCGTCTATAGCGAATATCGTCTGTAACTTGCCACCTGTGATAGATAGCCGCCCGAGTTCCACAGGAAAGTTGTAGCCCCCGACCTCCCCTACAACTTTGCCATTTAACATTTCGTCGAAACCCTTACGGTTAACCGTCTATAGTGAATATCGTCTGTACCTTGCCGCCCGTGCTTGATAGCCGCCCGGGTGCCACAGGAAAGTTGTAGCCCCCGACCTCCCCTTCAACTTTGCCATTTAACATTTCGTCGAAACCCTTACGGTTAACTGTCTATAGTGAATATCATCTGTAACTTGCCGCCCGTGCTAGATAGCCGCCCGGGTGCCACAGAAAAGTTGTAGCCCCCGACCTCCCCTACAACTTTGCTATTTAACATTTCGTCGAAACCCTTACGGTTAACCGTCTATAGCGAATATCGTCTGTAACTTGCCGCCCGTGCTAGATAGCCGCCCGGGTGCCACAGGAAAGTTGTAGCCCCCGACCTCCCGTACAACTTTGCCGTTTAACATTTCGTCGAAACCCTTACGGTTAACCGTCTATTGTGAATATCGTCTGTAACTTGCCGCCCGTGCTAGATAGCCGCCCGGGTGCCACAGGAAAGTTGTAGCCCCCGACCTCCCGTACAACTTTGCCATTTAACATTTCGTCGAAACCCTTACGGTTAACCGTCTATAGTGAATATCGTCTGTACCTTGCCGCCCGTGCTTGATAGCCGCCCGGGTGCCACAGGAAAGTTGTAGCCCCCGACCTCCCCTACAACTTTGCCATTTAACATTTCGTCGAAACCCTTACGGTTAACTGTCTATAGTGAATATCATCTGTAACTTGCCGCCCGTGCTAGATAGCCGCCCGGGTGCCACAGAAAAGTTGTAGCCCCCGACCTCCCCTACAACTTTGCTATTTAACATTTCGTCGAAACCCTTACGGTTAACCGTCTATAGTGAATATCGTCTGTACCTTGCCGCCCGTGCTTGATAGCCGCCCGGGTGCCACAGGAAAGTTGTAGCCCCCGACCTCCCCTACAACTTTGCCATTTAACATTTCGTCGAAACCCTTACGGTTAACTGTCTATAGTGAATATCATCTGTAACTTGCCGCCCGTGCTAGATAGCCGCCCGGGTGCCACAGAAAAGTTGTAGCCCCCGACCTCCCCTACAACTTTGCTATTTAACATTTCGTCGAAACCCTTACGGTTAACCGTCTATAGCGAATATCGTCTGTAACTTGCCGCCCGTGCTAGATAGCCGCCCGGGTGCCACAGGAAAGTTGTAGCCCCCGACCTCCCGTACAACTTTGCCATTTAACATTTCGTCGAAACCCTTACGGTTAACCGTCTATAATGAATATCGTCTGTAACTTGCCGCCCGTGCTAGATAGCCGCCCAGGTGCCACAGGAAAGTTGTAGCCCCCGACCTCCCCTACAACTTTGCCATTTAACATTTCGTCGAAACCCTTACGGTTAACCGTCTATAGCGAATATCGTCTGTAACTTGCCACCCGTGCTAGATAGCCGCCCGGGTGCCACAGGAAAGTTGTAGCCCCCGACCTCCCGTACAACTTTGCCATTTAACATTTCGTCGAAACCCCTACGGTTAACCGTCTATAATGAATATCGTCTGTAACTTGCCGCCCGTGCTAGATAGCCGCCCGGGTGCCACAGGAAAGTTGTAGCCCCCGACCTCCTCTACAACATTGCCATTTAACATTTCGTCGAAACCCTTACGGTTAACCGTCTATAGCGAATATCGTCTGTAACTTGCCACCCGTGCTAGATAGCCGCCCGGGTGCCACAGGAAAGTTGTAGCCCCCGACCTCCCGTACAACTTTGCCATTTAACATTTCGTCGAAACCCTTACGGTTAACCGTCTATAATGAATATCGTCTGTAACTTGCCGCCCGTGCTAGATAGCCGCCCGGGTGCCACAGGAAAGTTGTAGCCCCCGACCTCCTCTACAACATTGCCATTTAACATTTCGTCGAAACCCTTACGGTTAACCGTCTATAGCGAATATCGTCTGTAACTTGCCACCCGTACTAGATAGCCGCCCGGGTGCCACAGGAAAGTTGTAGCCCCCGACCTCCCCTACAACTTTGCTATTTAACATTTCGTCGAAACACTTACGGTTAACCGTCTATAGTGAATATCGTCTGTAACTTGCCGCCCGTGCTAGATAGCCGCCCGGGTGCCACGGCAAAGTTGTAGCCCCCGACCTCCCGTACAACTTTGCCATTTAACATTTCGTCTAAACCCTTACGGTTAACCGTCTATAGTGAATATCGTCTGTAACTTTCCGCCCGTGCTAGATAGCCGCCCGGGTGCCACAGGAAAGTTGTAGCCCCCGACCTCCCCTACAACTTTGCCATTTAACATTTCGTCGAAACCCTTACGGTTAACCGTCTATAGCGAATATCGTCTGTAACTTGCCACCTGTGATAGATAGCCGCCCGAGTTCCACAGGAAAGTTGTAGCCCCCGACCTCCCCTACAACTTTGCCATTTAACATTTCGTCGAAACCCTTACGGTTAACCGTCTATAGTGAATATCGTCTGTACCTTGCCGCCCGTGCTTGATAGCCGCCCGGGTGCCACAGGAAAGTTGTAGCCCCCGACCTCCCCTACAACTTTGCCATTTAACATTTCGTCGAAACCCTTACGGTTAACCGTCTATAGCGAATATCGTCTGTAACTTGCCGCCCGTGCTAGATAGCCGCCCGGGTGCCACAGGAAAGTTGTAGCCCCCGACCTCCCGTACAACTTTGCCATTTAACATTTCGTCGAAACCCTTACGGTTAACCGTCTATTGTGAATATCGTCTGTAACTTGCCGCCCGTGCTAGATAGCCGCCCGGGTGCCACAGGAAAGTTGTAGCCCCCGACCTCCCGTACAACTTTGCCATTTAACATTTCGTCGAAACCCTTACGGTTAACCGTCTATAGTGAATATCGTATGTAACTTGCCGCCCGTGCTAGGTAGCCGCCCGGGTGCCACAGGAAAGTTGTAGCCCCCGACCTCCCGTACAACTTTGCCATTTAACATTTCGTCGAAACCCTTACGGTTAACCGTCTATAATGAATATCGTCTGTAACTTGCCGCCCGTGCTAGATAGCCGCCCAGGTGCCACAGGAAAGTTGTAGCCCCCGACCTCCCCTACAACTTTGCCATTTAACATTTCGTCGAAACCCTTACGGTTAACCGTCTATAGCGAATATCGTCTGTAACTTGCCACCCGTGCTAGATAGCCGCCCGGGTGCCACAGGAAAGTTGTAGCCCCCGACCTCCCGTACAACTTTGCCATTTAACATTTCGTCGAAACCCTTACGGTTAACCGTCTATAATGAATATCGTCTGTAACTTGCCGCCCGTGCTAGATAGCCGCCCGGGTGCCACAGGAAAGTTGTAGCCCCCGACCTCCTCTACAACATTGCCATTTAACATTTCGTCGAAACCCTTACGGTTAACCGTCTATAGCGAATATCGTCTGTAACTTGCCACCCGTGCTAGATAGCCGCCCGGGTGCCACAGGAAAGTTGTAGCCCCCGACCTCCCGTACAACTTTGCCATTTAACATTTCGTCGAAACCCTTACGGTTAACCGTCTATAATGAATATCGTCTGTAACTTGCCGCCCGTGCTAGATAGCCGCCCGGGTGCCACAGGAAAGTTGTAGCCCCCGACCTCCTCTACAACATTGCCATTTAACATTTCGTCGAAACCCTTACGGTTAACCGTCTATAGCGAATATCGTCTGTAACTTGCCACCCATGTTAGATAGCCGCCCGGGTGCCACAGGAAAGTTGTAGCCCCCGACCTCCCCTACAACTTTGCTATTTAACATTTCGTCGAAACACTTACGGTTAACCGTCTATAGTGAATATCGTCTGTAACTTGCCGCCCGTGCTAGATAGCCGCCCGGGTGCCACGGCAAAGTTGTAGCCCCCGACCTCCCGTACAACTTTGCCATTTAACATTTCGTCTAAACCCTTACGGTTAACCGTCTATAATGAATATCGTCTGTAACTTTCCGCCCGTGCTAGATAGCCGCCCGGGTGCCACAGGAAAGTTGTAGCCCCCGACCTCCCCTACAACTTTGCCATTTAACATTTCGTCGAAACCCTTACGGTTAACCGTCTATAGCGAATATCGTCTGTAACTTGCCACCTGTGATAGATAGCCGCCCGAGTTCCACAGGAAAGTTGTAGCCCCCGACCTCCCCTACAACTTTGCCATTTAACATTTCGTCGAAACCCTTACGGTTAACTGTCTATAGTGAATATCATCTGTAACTTGCCGCCCGTGCTAGATAGCCGCCCGGGTGCCATAGAAAAGTTGTAGCCCCCGACCTCCCCTACAACTTTGCTATTTAACATTTCGTCGAAACCCTTACGGTTAACCGTCTATAGCGAATATCGTCTGTAACTTGCCGCCCGTGCTAGATAGCCGCCCGGGTGCCACAGGAAAGTTGTAGCCCCCGACCTCCCGTACAACTTTGCCATTTAACATTTCGTCGAAACCCTTACGGTTAACCGTCTATTGTGAATATCGTCTGTAACTTGCCGCCCGTGCTAGATAGCCGCCCGGGTGCCACAGGAAAGTTGTAGCCCCCGACCTCCCGTACAACTTTGCCATTTAACATTTCGTCGAAACCCTTACGGTTAACCGTCTATAGTGAATATCGTATGTAACTTGCCGCCCGTGCTAGATAGCCGCCCGGGTGCCACAGGAAAGTTGTAGCCCCCGACCTCCCGTACAACTTTGCCATTTAACATTTCGTCGAAACCCTTACGGTTAACCGTCTATAATGAATATCGTCTGTAACTTGCCGCCCGTGCTAGATAGCCGCCCAGGTGCCACAGGAAAGTTGTAGCCCCCGACCACCCCTACAACTTTGCCATTTAACATTTCGTCGAAACCCTTACGGTTAACCGTCTATAGCGAATATCGTCTGTAACTTGCCACCCGTGCTAGATAACCGCCCGGGTGCCACAGGAAAGTTGTAGCCCCCGACCTCCCGTACAACTTTGCCATTTAATATTTCGTCGAAACCCTTACGGTTAACCGTCTATAATGAATATCGTCTGTAACTTGCCGCCCGTGCTAGATAGCTGCCCGGGTGCCACAGGAAAGTTGTAGCCCCCGACCTCCTCTACAACATTGCCATTTAACATTTCGTCGAAACCCTTACGGTTAACCGTCTATAGCGAATATCGTCTGTAACTTGCCACCCGTGCTAGATAGCCGCCCGGGTGCCACAGGAAAGTTGTAGCCCCCGACCTCCCGTACAACTTTGCCATTTAACATTTCGTCGAAACCCTTACGGTTAACCGTCTATAATGAATATCGTCTGTAACTTGCCGCCCGTGCTAGATAGCCGCCCAGGTGCCACAGGAAAGTTCTAGCCCCCGACCTCCCCTACAACTTTGCTATTTAACATTTCGTCGAAACCCTTACGGTTAACCGTCTATAGCGAATATCGTCTGTAACTTGCCACCCGTGCTAGATAGCCGCCCGGGTGCCACAGGAAAGTTGTAGCCCCCGACCTCCCGTACAACTTTGCCATTTAACATTTCGTCGAAACCCTTACGGTTAACCGTCTATAATGAATATCGTCTGTAACTTGCCGTCCGTGCTAGATAGCCGCCCAGGTGCCACAGGGAAGTTGTAGCCCCCGACCTCCCCTACAACTTTGCCATTTAACATTTCGTCGAAACCCTTACGGTTAACCGTCTATAATGAATATCGTCTGTAACTTGCCGCCCGTGCTAGATAGCCGCCCGGGTGCCACAGGAAAGTTGTAGCCCCCGACCTCCTCTACAAGATTGCCATTTAACATTTCGTCGAAACCCTTACGGTTAACCGTCTATAGCGAATATCGTCTGTAACTTGCCACCCGTGCTAGATAGCCGCCCGGGTGCCACAGGAAAGTTTTAGCCCCCGACCTCCCCTACAACTTTGCCATTTAACATTTCGTCGAAACCCTTACGGTTAACCGTCTATAATGAATATCGTCTGTAACTTGCCGTCCGTGCTAGATAGCCGCCCGGGTGCCACAGGAAAGTTGTAGCCCCCGACCTCCTCTACAACATTGCCATTTAACATTTCGTCGAAACCCTTACGGTTAACCGTCTATAGCGAATATCGTCTGTAACTTGCCACCCGTGCTAGATAGCCGCCCGGGTGCCACAGGAAAGTTGTAGCCCCCGACCTCCCCTACAACTTTGCTATTTAACATTTCGTCGAAACACTTACGGTTAACCGTCTATAGTGAATATCGTCTGTAACTTGCCGCCCGTGCTAGATAGCCGCCCGGGTGCCACGGCAAAGTTGTAGCCCCCGACCTCCCGTACAACTTTGCCATTTAACATTTCGTCTAAACCCTTACGGTTAACCGTCTATAGTGAATATCGTCTGTAACTTTCCGCCCGTGCTAGATAGCCGCCCGGGTGCCACAGGAAAGTTGTAGCCCCCGACCTCCCCTACAACTTTGCCATTTAACATTTCGTCGAAACCCTTACGGTTAACCGTCTATAGCGAATATCGTCTGTAACTTGCCACCTGTGATAGATAGCCGCCCGAGTTCCACAGGAAAGTTGTAGCCCCCGACCTCCCCTACAACTTTGCCATTTAACATTTCGTCGAAACCCTTACGGTTAACCGTCTATAGTGAATATCGTCTGTACCTTGCCGCCCGTGCTTGATAGCCGCCCGGGTGCCACAGGAAAGTTGTAGCCCCCGACCTCCCCTACAACTTTGCCATTTAACATTTCGTCGAAACCCTTACGGTTAACCGTCTATAGCGAATATCGTCTGTAACTTGCCGCCCGTGCTAGATAGCCGCCCGGGTGCCACAGGAAAGTTGTAGCCCCCGACCTCCCGTACAACTTTGCCATTTAACATTTCGTCGAAACCCTTACGGTTAACCGTCTATTGTGAATATCGTCTGTAACTTGCCGCCCGTGCTAGATAGCCGCCCGGGTGCCACAGGAAAGTTGTAGCCCCCGACCTCCCGTACAACTTTGCCATTTAACATTTCGTCGAAACCCTTACGGTTAACCGTCTATAGTGAATATCGTATGTAACTTGCCGCCCGTGCTAGGTAGCCGCCCGGGTGCCACAGGAAAGTTGTAGCCCCCGACCTCCCGTACAACTTTGCCATTTAACATTTCGTCGAAACCCTTACGGTTAACCGTCTATAGTGAATATCGTCTGTACCTTGCCGCCCGTGCTTGATAGCCGCCCGGGTGCCACAGGAAAGTTGTAGCCCCCGACCTCCCCTACAACTTTGCCATTTAACATTTCGTCGAAACCCTTACGGTTAACTGTCTATAGTGAATATCATCTGTAACTTGCCGCCCGTGCTAGATAGCCGCCCGGGTGCCACAGAAAAGTTGTAGCCCCCGACCTCCCCTACAACTTTGCTATTTAACATTTCGTCGAAACCCTTACGGTTAACCGTCTATAGTGAATATCGTCTGTACCTTGCCGCCCGTGCTTGATAGCCGCCCGGGTGCCACAGGAAAGTTGTAGCCCCCGACCTCCCCTACAACTTTGCCATTTAACATTTCGTCGAAACCCTTACGGTTAACTGTCTATAGTGAATATCATCTGTAACTTGCCGCCCGTGCTAGATAGCCGCCCGGGTGCCACAGAAAAGTTGTAGCCCCCGACCTCCCCTACAACTTTGCTATTTAACATTTCGTCGAAACCCTTACGGTTAACCGTCTATAGCGAATATCGTCTGTAACTTGCCGACCGTGCTAGGTAGCCGCCCGGGTGCCACAGGAAAGTTGTAGCCCCCGACCTCCCGTACAACTTTGCCATTTAACATTTCGTCGAAACCCTTACGGTTAACCGTCTATAATGAATATCGTCTGTAACTTGCCGCCCGTGCTAGATAGCCGCCCAGGTGCCACAGGAAAGTTGTAGCCCCCGACCTCCCCTACAACTTTGCCATTTAACATTTCGTCGAAACCCTTACGGTTAACCGTCTATAGCGAATATCGTCTGTAACTTGCCACCCGTGCTAGATAGCCGCCCGGGTGCCACAGGAAAGTTGTAGCCCCCGACCTCCCGTACAACTTTGCCATTTAACATTTCGTCGAAACCCCTACGGTTAACCGTCTATAATGAATATCGTCTGTAACTTGCCGCCCGTGCTAGATAGCCGCCCGGGTGCCACAGGAAAGTTGTAGCCCCCGACCTCCTCTACAACATTGCCATTTAACATTTCGTCGAAACCCTTACGGTTAACCGTCTATAGCGAATATCGTCTGTAACTTGCCACCCGTGCTAGATAGCCGCCCGGGTGCCACAGGAAAGTTGTAGCCCCCGACCTCCCGTACAACTTTGCCATTTAACATTTCGTCGAAACCCTTACGGTTAACCGTCTATAATGAATATCGTCTGTAACTTGCCGCCCGTGCTAGATAGCCGCCCGGGTGCCACAGGAAAGTTGTAGCCCCCGACCTCCTCTACAACATTGCCATTTAACATTTCGTCGAAACCCTTACGGTTAACCGTCTATAGCGAATATCGTCTGTAACTTGCCACCCGTACTAGATAGCCGCCCGGGTGCCACAGGAAAGTTGTAGCCCCCGACCTCCCCTACAACTTTGCTATTTAACATTTCGTCGAAACACTTACGGTTAACCGTCTATAGTGAATATCGTCTGTAACTTGCCGCCCGTGCTAGATAGCCGCCCGGGTGCCACGGCAAAGTTGTAGCCCCCGACCTCCCGTACAACTTTGCCATTTAACATTTCGTCTAAACCCTTACGGTTAACCGTCTATAGTGAATATCGTCTGTAACTTTCCGCCCGTGCTAGATAGCCGCCCGGGTGCCACAGGAAAGTTGTAGCCCCCGACCTCCCCTACAACTTTGCCATTTAACATTTCGTCGAAACCCTTACGGTTAACCGTCTATAGCGAATATCGTCTGTAACTTGCCACCTGTGATAGATAGCCGCCCGAGTTCCACAGGAAAGTTGTAGCCCCCGACCTCCCCTACAACTTTGCCATTTAACATTTCGTCGAAACCCTTACGGTTAACCGTCTATAGTGAATATCGTCTGTACCTTGCCGCCCGTGCTTGATAGCCGCCCGGGTGCCACAGGAAAGTTGTAGCCCCCGACCTCCCCTACAACTTTGCCATTTAACATTTCGTCGAAACCCTTACGGTTAACCGTCTATAGCGAATATCGTCTGTAACTTGCCGCCCGTGCTAGATAGCCGCCCGGGTGCCACAGGAAAGTTGTAGCCCCCGACCTCCCGTACAACTTTGCCATTTAACATTTCGTCGAAACCCTTACGGTTAACCGTCTATTGTGAATATCGTCTGTAACTTGCCGCCCGTGCTAGATAGCCGCCCGGGTGCCACAGGAAAGTTGTAGCCCCCGACCTCCCGTACAACTTTGCCATTTAACATTTCGTCGAAACCCTTACGGTTAACCGTCTATAGTGAATATCGTATGTAACTTGCCGCCCGTGCTAGGTAGCCGCCCGGGTGCCACAGGAAAGTTGTAGCCCCCGACCTCCCGTACAACTTTGCCATTTAACATTTCGTCGAAACCCTTACGGTTAACCGTCTATAATGAATATCGTCTGTAACTTGCCGCCCGTGCTAGATAGCCGCCCAGGTGCCACAGGAAAGTTGTAGCCCCCGACCTCCCCTACAACTTTGCCATTTAACATTTCGTCGAAACCCTTACGGTTAACCGTCTATAGCGAATATCGTCTGTAACTTGCCACCCGTGCTAGATAGCCGCCCGGGTGCCACAGGAAAGTTGTAGCCCCCGACCTCCCGTACAACTTTGCCATTTAACATTTCGTCGAAACCCTTACGGTTAACCGTCTATAATGAATATCGTCTGTAACTTGCCGCCCGTGCTAGATAGCCGCCCGGGTGCCACAGGAAAGTTGTAGCCCCCGACCTCCTCTACAACATTGCCATTTAACATTTCGTCGAAACCCTTACGGTTAACCGTCTATAGCGAATATCGTCTGTAACTTGCCACCCGTGCTAGATAGCCGCCCGGGTGCCACAGGAAAGTTGTAGCCCCCGACCTCCCGTACAACTTTGCCATTTAACATTTCGTCGAAACCCTTACGGTTAACCGTCTATAATGAATATCGTCTGTAACTTGCCGCCCGTGCTAGATAGCCGCCCGGGTGCCACAGGAAAGTTGTAGCCCCCGACCTCCTCTACAACATTGCCATTTAACATTTCGTCGAAACCCTTACGGTTAACCGTCTATAGCGAATATCGTCTGTAACTTGCCACCCATGTTAGATAGCCGCCCGGGTGCCACAGGAAAGTTGTAGCCCCCGACCTCCCCTACAACTTTGCTATTTAACATTTCGTCGAAACACTTACGGTTAACCGTCTATAGTGAATATCGTCTGTAACTTGCCGCCCGTGCTAGATAGCCGCCCGGGTGCCACGGCAAAGTTGTAGCCCCCGACCTCCCGTACAACTTTGCCATTTAACATTTCGTCTAAACCCTTACGGTTAACCGTCTATAATGAATATCGTCTGTAACTTTCCGCCCGTGCTAGATAGCCGCCCGGGTGCCACAGGAAAGTTGTAGCCCCCGACCTCCCCTACAACTTTGCCATTTAACATTTCGTCGAAACCCTTACGGTTAACCGTCTATAGCGAATATCGTCTGTAACTTGCCACCTGTGATAGATAGCCGCCCGAGTTCCACAGGAAAGTTGTAGCCCCCGACCTCCCCTACAACTTTGCCATTTAACATTTCGTCGAAACCCTTACGGTTAACTGTCTATAGTGAATATCATCTGTAACTTGCCGCCCGTGCTAGATAGCCGCCCGGGTGCCATAGAAAAGTTGTAGCCCCCGACCTCCCCTACAACTTTGCTATTTAACATTTCGTCGAAACCCTTACGGTTAACCGTCTATAGCGAATATCGTCTGTAACTTGCCGCCCGTGCTAGATAGCCGCCCGGGTGCCACAGGAAAGTTGTAGCCCCCGACCTCCCGTACAACTTTGCCATTTAACATTTCGTCGAAACCCTTACGGTTAACCGTCTATTGTGAATATCGTCTGTAACTTGCCGCCCGTGCTAGATAGCCGCCCGGGTGCCACAGGAAAGTTGTAGCCCCCGACCTCCCGTACAACTTTGCCATTTAACATTTCGTCGAAACCCTTACGGTTAACCGTCTATAGTGAATATCGTATGTAACTTGCCGCCCGTGCTAGATAGCCGCCCGGGTGCCACAGGAAAGTTGTAGCCCCCGACCTCCCGTACAACTTTGCCATTTAACATTTCGTCGAAACCCTTACGGTTAACCGTCTATAATGAATATCGTCTGTAACTTGCCGCCCGTGCTAGATAGCCGCCCAGGTGCCACAGGAAAGTTGTAGCCCCCGACCACCCCTACAACTTTGCCATTTAACATTTCGTCGAAACCCTTACGGTTAACCGTCTATAGCGAATATCGTCTGTAACTTGCCACCCGTGCTAGATAACCGCCCGGGTGCCACAGGAAAGTTGTAGCCCCCGACCTCCCGTACAACTTTGCCATTTAACATTTCGTCGAAACCCTTACGGTTAACCGTCTATAATGAATATCGTCTGTAACTTGCCGCCCGTGCTAGATAGCTGCCCGGGTGCCACAGGAAAGTTGTAGCCCCCGACCTCCTCTACAACATTGCCATTTAACATTTCGTCGAAACCCTTACGGTTAACCGTCTATAGCGAATATCGTCTGTAACTTGCCACCCGTGCTAGATAGCCGCCCGGGTGCCACAGGAAAGTTGTAGCCCCCGACCTCCCGTACAACTTTGCCATTTAACATTTCGTCGAAACCCTTACGGTTAACCGTCTATAATGAATATCGTCTGTAACTTGCCGCCCGTGCTAGATAGCCGCCCAGGTGCCACAGGAAAGTTCTAGCCCCCGACCTCCCCTACAACTTTGCTATTTAACATTTCGTCGAAACCCTTACGGTTAACCGTCTATAGCGAATATCGTCTGTAACTTGCCACCCGTGCTAGATAGCCGCCCGGGTGCCACAGGAAAGTTGTAGCCCCCGACCTCCCGTACAACTTTGCCATTTAACATTTCGTCGAAACCCTTACGGTTAACCGTCTATAATGAATATCGTCTGTAACTTGCCGTCCGTGCTAGATAGCCGCCCAGGTGCCACAGGGAAGTTGTAGCCCCCGACCTCCCCTACAACTTTGCCATTTAACATTTCGTCGAAACCCTTACGGTTAACCGTCTATAATGAATATCGTCTGTAACTTGCCGCCCGTGCTAGATAGCCGCCCGGGTGCCACAGGAAAGTTGTAGCCCCCGACCTCCTCTACAAGATTGCCATTTAACATTTCGTCGAAACCCTTACGGTTAACCGTCTATAGCGAATATCGTCTGTAACTTGCCACCCGTGCTAGATAGCCGCCCGGGTGCCACAGGAAAGTTTTAGCCCCCGACCTCCCCTACAACTTTGCCATTTAACATTTCGTCGAAACCCTTACGGTTAACCGTCTATAATGAATATCGTCTGTAACTTGCCGTCCGTGCTAGATAGCCGCCCGGGTGCCACAGGAAAGTTGTAGCCCCCGACCTCCTCTACAACATTGCCATTTAACATTTCGTCGAAACCCTTACGGTTAACCGTCTATAGCGAATATCGTCTGTAACTTGCCACCCGTGCTAGATAGCCGCCCGGGTGCCACAGGAAAGTTGTAGCCCCCGACCTCCCCTACAACTTTGCTATTTAACATTTCGTCGAAACACTTACGGTTAACCGTCTATAGTGAATATCGTCTGTAACTTGCCGCCCGTGCTAGATAGCCGCCCGGGTGCCACGGCAAAGTTGTAGCCCCCGACCTCCCGTACAACTTTGCCATTTAACATTTCGTCTAAACCCTTACGGTTAACCGTCTATAGTGAATATCGTCTGTAACTTTCCGCCCGTGCTAGATAGCCGCCCGGGTGCCACAGGAAAGTTGTAGCCCCCGACCTCCCCTACAACTTTGCCATTTAACATTTCGTCGAAACCCTTACGGTTAACCGTCTATAGCGAATATCGTCTGTAACTTGCCACCTGTGATAGATAGCCGCCCGAGTTCCACAGGAAAGTTGTAGCCCCCGACCTCCCCTACAACTTTGCCATTTAACATTTCGTCGAAACCCTTACGGTTAACCGTCTATAGTGAATATCGTCTGTACCTTGCCGCCCGTGCTTGATAGCCGCCCGGGTGCCACAGGAAAGTTGTAGCCCCCGACCTCCCCTACAACTTTGCCATTTAACATTTCGTCGAAACCCTTACGGTTAACCGTCTATAGCGAATATCGTCTGTAACTTGCCGCCCGTGCTAGATAGCCGCCCGGGTGCCACAGGAAAGTTGTAGCCCCCGACCTCCCGTACAACTTTGCCATTTAACATTTCGTCGAAACCCTTACGGTTAACCGTCTATTGTGAATATCGTCTGTAACTTGCCGCCCGTGCTAGATAGCCGCCCGGGTGCCACAGGAAAGTTGTAGCCCCCGACCTCCCGTACAACTTTGCCATTTAACATTTCGTCGAAACCCTTACGGTTAACCGTCTATAGTGAATATCGTATGTAACTTGCCGCCCGTGCTAGGTAGCCGCCCGGGTGCCACAGGAAAGTTGTAGCCCCCGACCTCCCGTACAACTTTGCCATTTAACATTTCGTCGAAACCCTTACGGTTAACCGTCTATAATGAATATCGTCTGTAACTTGCCGCCCGTGCTAGATAGCCGCCCAGGTGCCACAGGAAAGTTGTAGCCCCCGACCTCCCCTACAACTTTGCCATTTAACATTTCGTCGAAACCCTTACGGTTAACCGTCTATAGCGAATATCGTCTGTAACTTGCCACCCGTGCTAGATAGCCGCCCGGGTGCCACAGGAAAGTTGTAGCCCCCGACCTCCCGTACAACTTTGCCATTTAACATTTCGTCGAAACCCTTACGGTTAACCGTCTATAATGAATATCGTCTGTAACTTGCCGCCCGTGCTAGATAGCCGCCCGGGTGCCACAGGAAAGTTGTAGCCCCCGACCTCCTCTACAACATTGCTATTTAACATTTCGTCGAAAC
This sequence comes from Melanotus villosus, assembly GCA_963082815.1. NCBI lineage: Eukaryota > Metazoa > Arthropoda > Insecta > Coleoptera > Elateridae > Melanotus > Melanotus villosus. The sequence continues at coordinate 111,351,866 of OY720419.1, read as the reverse complement.
CCTTACGGTTAACCGTCTATAGCGAATATCGTCTGTAACTTGCCACCCGTGCTAGATAGCCGCCCGGGTGCCACAGGAAAGTTGTAGCCCCCGACCTCCCGTACAACTTTGCCATTTAACATTTCGTCGAAACCCTTACGGTTAACCGTCTATAATGAATATCGTCTGTAACTTGCCGCCCGTGCTAGATAGCCGCCCGGGTGCCACAGGAAAGTTGTAGCCCCCGACCTCCTCTACAACATTGCCATTTAACATTTCGTCGAAACCCTTACGGTTAACCGTCTATAGCGAATATCGTCTGTAACTTGCCACCCATGTTAGATAGCCGCCCGGGTGCCACAGGAAAGTTGTAGCCCCCGACCTCCCCTACAACTTTGCTATTTAACATTTCGTCGAAACACTTACGGTTAACCGTCTATAGTGAATATCGTCTGTAACTTGCCGCCCGTGCTAGATAGCCGCCCGGGTGCCACGGCAAAGTTGTAGCCCCCGACCTCCCGTACAACTTTGCCATTTAACATTTCGTCTAAACCCTTACGGTTAACCGTCTATAATGAATATCGTCTGTAACTTTCCGCCCGTGCTAGATAGCCGCCCGGGTGCCACAGGAAAGTTGTAGCCCCCGACCTCCCCTACAACTTTGCCATTTAACATTTCGTCGAAACCCTTACGGTTAACCGTCTATAGCGAATATCGTCTGTAACTTGCCACCTGTGATAGATAGCCGCCCGAGTTCCACAGGAAAGTTGTAGCCCCCGACCTCCCCTACAACTTTGCCATTTAACATTTCGTCGAAACCCTTACGGTTAACTGTCTATAGTGAATATCATCTGTAACTTGCCGCCCGTGCTAGATAGCCGCCCGGGTGCCATAGAAAAGTTGTAGCCCCCGACCTCCCCTACAACTTTGCTATTTAACATTTCGTCGAAACCCTTACGGTTAACCGTCTATAGCGAATATCGTCTGTAACTTGCCGCCCGTGCTAGATAGCCGCCCGGGTGCCACAGGAAAGTTGTAGCCCCCGACCTCCCGTACAACTTTGCCATTTAACATTTCGTCGAAACCCTTACGGTTAACCGTCTATTGTGAATATCGTCTGTAACTTGCCGCCCGTGCTAGATAGCCGCCCGGGTGCCACAGGAAAGTTGTAGCCCCCGACCTCCCGTACAACTTTGCCATTTAACATTTCGTCGAAACCCTTACGGTTAACCGTCTATAGTGAATATCGTATGTAACTTGCCGCCCGTGCTAGATAGCCGCCCGGGTGCCACAGGAAAGTTGTAGCCCCCGACCTCCCGTACAACTTTGCCATTTAACATTTCGTCGAAACCCTTACGGTTAACCGTCTATAATGAATATCGTCTGTAACTTGCCGCCCGTGCTAGATAGCCGCCCAGGTGCCACAGGAAAGTTGTAGCCCCCGACCACCCCTACAACTTTGCCATTTAACATTTCGTCGAAACCCTTACGGTTAACCGTCTATAGCGAATATCGTCTGTAACTTGCCACCCGTGCTAGATAACCGCCCGGGTGCCACAGGAAAGTTGTAGCCCCCGACCTCCCGTACAACTTTGCCATTTAACATTTCGTCGAAACCCTTACGGTTAACCGTCTATAATGAATATCGTCTGTAACTTGCCGCCCGTGCTAGATAGCCGCCCGGGTGCCACAGGAAAGTTGTAGCCCCCGACCTCCTCTACAACATTGCCATTTAACATTTCGTCGAAACCCTTACGGTTAACCGTCTATAGCGAATATCGTCTGTAACTTGCCACCCGTGCTAGATAGCCGCCCGGGTGCCACAGGAAAGTTGTAGCCCCCGACCTCCCGTACAACTTTGCCATTTAACATTTCGTCGAAACCCTTACGGTTAACCGTCTATAATGAATATCGTCTGTAACTTGCCGCCCGTGCTAGATAGCCGCCCAGGTGCCACAGGAAAGTTCTAGCCCCCGACCTCCCCTACAACTTTGCTATTTAACATTTCGTCGAAACCCTTACGGTTAACCGTCTATAGCGAATATCGTCTGTAACTTGCCACCCGTGCTAGATAGCCGCCCGGGTGCCACAGGAAAGTTGTAGCCCCCGACCTCCCGTACAACTTTGCCATTTAACATTTCGTCGAAACCCTTACGGTTAACCGTCTATAATGAATATCGTCTGTAACTTGCCGTCCGTGCTAGATAGCCGCCCAGGTGCCACAGGGAAGTTGTAGCCCCCGACCTCCCCTACAACTTTGCCATTTAACATTTCGTCGAAACCCTTACGGTTAACCGTCTATAATGAATATCGTCTGTAACTTGCCGCCCGTGCTAGATAGCCGCCCGGGTGCCACAGGAAAGTTGTAGCCCCCGACCTCCTCTACAAGATTGCCATTTAACATTTCGTCGAAACCCTTACGGTTAACCGTCTATAGCGAATATCGTCTGTAACTTGCCACCCGTGCTAGATAGCCGCCCGGGTGCCACAGGAAAGTTTTAGCCCCCGACCTCCCCTACAACTTTGCCATTTAACATTTCGTCGAAACCCTTACGGTTAACCGTCTATAGCGAATATCGTCTGTAACTTGCCACCCGTGCTAGATAGCCGCCCGGGTGCCACAGGAAAGTTGTAGCCCCCGACCTCCCCTACAACTTTGCTATTTAACATTTCGTCGAAACACTTACGGTTAACCGTCTATAGTGAATATCGTCTGTAACTTGCCGCCCGTGCTAGATAGCCGCCCGGATGCCACAGGAAAGTTGTAGCCCCCGACCACCCCTACAACTTTGCCATTTAACATTTCGTCGAAACCCTTACGGTTAACCGTCTATAGCGAATATCGTCTGTAACTTGCCACCCGTGAAAGATAGCCGCCCGAGTTCCACAGGAAAGTTGTAGCCCCCGACCTCCCCTACAACTTTGCCATTTAACATTTCGTCGAAACCCTTACGGTTAACCGTCTATAGTGAATATCGTCTGTAACTTGCCGCCCGTGCTAGATAGCCACCCGGGTGCCACAGGAAAGTTGTAGCCCCCGACCTCCCCTACAACTTTGCCATTTAACATTTCGTCGAAACCCTTACGGTTAACCGTCTATAGCGAATATCGTCTGTAACTTGCCACCCGTGATAGATAGCCGCCCGAGTTCCACAGGAAAGTTGTAGCCCCCGACCACCCCTACAACTTTGCCATTTAACATTTCGTCGAAACCCTTACGGTTAACCGTCTATAGTGAATATCGTCTGTAACTTGCCGCCCGTGCTTGATAGCCGCCCGGGTGCCACAGGAAAGTTGTAGCCCCCGACCTCCCCTACAACTTTGCCATTTAACATTTCGTCTAAACCCTTACGGTTAACCGTCTATAGTGAATATCGTCTGTAACTTGCCGCCCGTGCTAGATAGCCGCCCGGGTGCCACAGGAAAGTTGTAGCCCCCGACCTCCCCTGCAACTTTGCCATTTAACATTTCGTCGAAACCCTTACGGTTAACCGTCTATAGCGAATATCGTCTGTAACTTGCCACCCGTGCTAGATAGCCGCCCGGGTGCCACAGGAAAGTTGTAGCCCCCGACCTCCCCTACAACTTTGCTATTTAACATTTCGTCGAAACACTTACGGTTAACCGTCTATAGTGAATATCGTCTGTAACTTGCCGCCCGTGCTAGATAGCCGCCCGGGTGCCACAGGAAAGTTGTAGCCCCCGACCTCCCCTACAACTTTGCCATTTAACATTTCGTCGAAACCCTTACGGTTAACCGTCTATAGCGAATATCGTCTGTAACTTGCCACCCGTGAAAGATAGCCGCCCGAGTTCCACAGGAAAGTTGTAGCCCCCGACCTCCCCTACAACTTTGCCATTTAACATTTCGTCGAAACCCTTACGGTTAACCGTCTATAGTGAATATCGTCTGTAACTTGCCGCCCGTGCTAGATAGCCGCCCGGGTGCCACAGGAAAGTTGTAGCCCCCGACCTCCCCTACAACTTTGCCGTTTAACATTTCGTCGAAACCCTTATGGTTAACCCTCTATAGTGAATAATTATTAATTTTGGACTGAAATACAAAGCCAAAGTTACCCTTCTTAACTCATGTGTTCCTGTTACAAACAGTTCATTTTCGAGTATGAAAAATTATTAATTTTGGACTGAAAAACAAAGCCAAACGTACCCTTCTTAACTCATGTGTTCCTATTACCAAAAGTTCGTTTTCGAGTGCGACAAATTATTAATTTTGGACTGAAATACAAAGCCAAAGGTACCCTTCTTAACTCATGTGTTCCTGTTACAAACAGTTCATTTTCGAGTACGAAAAATTATTAATTTTGGACTGAAATACAAAGCCAAAGTTACCCTTCTTAACTCATGTGTTCCTGTTACAAACAGTTCATTTTCGAGTATGAAAAATTATTAATTTTGGACTGAAAAACAAAGCCAAACGTACCCTTCTTAACTCATGTGTTCCTATTACCAAAAGTTCGTTTTCGAGTGCGACAAATTATTAATTTTGGACTGAAATACAAAGCCGAAGTTACCCTTCTTAACTCATCCGTTCCTGTTACAAACAGTTAATTTTCGAGTATGAAAAATGATTAATTTTGGACTGAAATACAAAGCCAAAGTTACCCTTCTTAACTCATGTGTTCCTGTTACAAACAGTTCATTTTCGAGTATGAAAAATTATTAATTTTGGACTGAAAAACAAAGCCAAACGTACCCTTCTTAACTCATGTGTTCCTATTACCAAAAGTTCGTTTTCGAGTGCGACAAATTATTAATTTTGGATTGAAATACAAAGCCAAAGTTACACTTCTTAACTCATGCGTTCCTGTTACAAACAGTTAATTTTCGAGTATGAAAAATGATTAATTTTGGACTCAAATACAAAGCCAAAGTTACCCTTCTTAACTCATGTGTTCCTGTTACAAACAGTTCATTTTCGAGTATGAAAAATTATTAATTTTGGACTGAAAAACAAAGCCAAACGTACCCTTCTTAACTCATGTGTTCCTATTACCAAAAGTTTGTTTTCGAGTGCGACAAATTATTAATTTTGGACTGAAATACAAAGCCAAAGGTACCCTTCTTAACTCATGTGTTCCTGTTACAAACAGTTCATTTTCGAGTACGAAAAATTATTAATTTTGTACTGAAATACAAAGCCAAAGTTACCCTTCTTAACTCATGTGTTCCTGTTACAAACAGTTCATTTTCGAGTATGAAAAATTATTAATTTTGGACTGAAAAACAAAGCCAAACGTACCCTTCTTAACACGGTTAACCGTCTATAGTGAATATCGTCTGTAACTTGCCGCCCGTGCTAGATAGCCGCCAGGGTGCCACGGCAAGGTTGTAGCCCCCGACCTCCCCTACAACTTTGCCATTTAACATTTCGTCGAAACCCTTACGGTTAACCGTCTATAGTGAATATCGTATGTAACTTGCCGCCCGTGCTAGATAGCCGCCCGGGTGCCACGGAAAAGTCGTAGCCCCCGACCTCCCCTACAACTTCGCCATTTAACATTTCGTCGAAACCCTTACGGTTAACCGTCTATAGTGAATATCGTCTGTAACTTGCCGCCTGTGCTAGATAGCCGCCCGGGTGCCACAGGAAAGTTGTAGCCCCCGACCTCCCCTACAACTTTGCTATTTAACATTTCGTCGAAACACTTACAGTTAACCGTCTATAGTGAATATCGTCTGTAACTTGCCGCCCGTGCTAGATAGCCGCCCGGGTGCCACAGGAAAGTTGTAGCCCCCGACCTCCCGTACAACTTTGCCATTTAACATTTCGTCGAAACCCTTACGGTTAACCGTCTATAATGAGTATCGTCTGTAACTTGCCGCCCGTGCTAGATAGCCGCCCAGGTGCCACAGGAAAGTTGTAGCCCCCGACCTCCCCTACAACTTTGCCATTTAACATTTCGTCGAAACCCTTACGGTTAACCGTCTATAGCGAATATCGTCTGTAACTTGCCACCCGTGCTAGATAGCCGCCCGGGTGCCACAGGAAAGTTGTAGCCCCCGACCTCCCGTACAACTTTGCCATTTAACATTTCGTCGAAACCCTTACGGTTAACCGTCTATAATGAATATCGTCTGTAACTTGCCGCCCGTGCTAGATATCCGCCCTGGTGCCACACGGAAGTTGTAGCCCCCGACCTCCCCTACAACTTTGCCGTTTAACATTTCGTCGAAACCCTTACGGTTAACCGTCTATAGCGAATATCGTCTGTAACTTGCCGCCCGTGCTAGATAGCCGCCCGGGTGCCACAGGAAAGTTGTAGCCCCCGACCTCCCGTACAACTTTGCCATTTAACATTTCGTCGAAACCCTTACGGTTAACCGTCTATAATGAATATCGTCTGTAGCTTGCCGCCCGTGCTAGATAGCCGCCCAGGTGCCACAGGAAAGTTGTAGCCCCCGACCTCCCCTACAACTTTGCCATATAACATTTCGTCGAAACCCTTACTGTTAACCGTCTATAGCGAATATCGTCTGTAACTTGCCACCCGTGCTAGATAGCCGCCCGGGTGCCACAGGAAAGTTGTAGCCCCCGACCTCCTCTACAACATTGCCATTTAACATTTCGTCGAAACCCTTACGGTTAACCGTCTATAGCGAATATCGTCTGTAACTTGCCACCCGTGCTAGATAGCCGCCCGGGTGCCACAGGAAAGTTGTAGCCCCCGACCTCCCCTTCAACTTTGCCATTTAACATTTCGTCGAAACCCTTACGGTTAACCGTCTATAGTGAATATCGTCTGTAACTTGCCGCCCGTGCTAGATAGCCGCCCGGGTGCCACGGCAAAGTTGTAGCCCCCGACCTCCCGTACAACTTTGCCATTTAACATTTAGTCTAAACCCTTACGGTTAACCGTCTATAGTGAATATCGTCTGTAACTTGCCGCCCGTGCTAGAAAGCCGCCCGGGTGCCACAGGAAAGTTGTAGCCCCCGACCTCCCCTACAACTTTGCCATTTAACATTTCGTCGAAACCCTTACGGTTAACCGTCTATAGCGAATATCGTCTGTAACTTGCCACCCGTGCTAGATAGCCGCCCGGGTGCCACAGGAAAGTTGTAGCCCCCGACCTCCCGTACAACTTTGCCATTTAACATTTCGTCGAAACCCTTACGGTTAACCGTCTATAATGAATATCGTCTGTAACTTGCCGCCCGTGCTAGATATCCGCCCTGGTGCCACACGGAAGTTGTAGCCCCCGACCTCCCCTACAACTTTGCCGTTTAACATTTCGTCGAAACCCTTACGGTTAACCGTCTATAGCGAATATCGTCTGTAACTTGCCGCCCGTGCTAGATAGCCGCCCGGGTGCCACAGGAAAGTTGTAGCCCCCGACCTCCCGTACAACTTTGCCATTTAACATTTCGTCGAAACCCTTACGGTTAACCGTCTATAATGAATATCGTCTGTAGCTTGCCGCCCGTGCTAGATAGCCGCCCAGGTGCCACAGGAAAGTTGTAGCCCCCGACCTCCCCTACAACTTTGCCATATAACATTTCGTCGAAACCCTTACTGTTAACCGTCTATAGCGAATATCGTCTGTAACTTGCCACCCGTGCTAGATAGCCGCCCGGGTGCCACAGGAAAGTTGTAGCCCCCGACCTCCTCTACAACATTGCCATTTAACATTTCGTCGAAACCCTTACGGTTAACCGTCTATAGCGAATATCGTCTGTAACTTGCCACCCGTGCTAGATAGCCGCCCGGGTGCCACAGGAAAGTTGTAGCCCCCGACCTCCCCTTCAACTTTGCCATTTAACATTTCGTCGAAACCCTTACGGTTAACCGTCTATAGTGAATATCGTCTGTAACTTGCCGCCTGTGCTAGATAGCCGCCCGGGTGCCACGGAAAAGTTGTAGACCCCGACCTCCCCTACAACTTTGCCATTTAACATTTCGTCGAAACCCTTACGGTTAACGGTCTATAGTGAATATCGTCTGTAACTTGCCGCCCGTGCTAGATAGCCGCCCGGGTGCCGCGGCAAGGTTGTAGCCCCCGACCTCCCCTACAACTTTGCCATTTAACATTTCGTCGAAACCCTTACGGTTAACCGTCCATAGTGAATATCGTCTGTAACTTGCCGCCCGTGCTAGATATCCGCCCGGGTGCCACAGCAAAGTTGTAGCCCCCAACCTCCCCTACAACTTTGCCATTCAACATTTCGTCTAAACCATTACGGTTAACCGTCTATAGTGAATATCGTCTGTAACTTGCCGCCCGTGCTAGATAGCCGCCCGGGTGCCACAGCAAAGTTGTAGCCCCCAACCTCCCCTACAACTTTGCTATTTAACATTTCGTCTAAACCATTACGGTTAACCGTCTATAGTGAATATCGTCTGTAACTTGCCGCCCGTGCTAGATAGCCGCCCGGGTGCCACGGCAAGGTTGTAGCCCCCGAACTCCCCTACAACTTTGCCATTTAACATTTCGTCGAAACCCTTACGGTTAACCGTCTATAGTGAATATCGTCTGTAACTTGCCGCCTGTGCTAGATAGCCGCCCGGGTGCCACGGAAAAGTTGTAGACCCCGACCTCCCCTACAACTTTGCCGTTTAACATTTCGTCGAAACCCTTACGGTTAACGGTCTATAGTGAATATCGTCTGTAACTTGCCGCCCGTGCTAGATAGCCGCCCGGGTGCCGCGGCAAGGTTGTAGCCCCCGACCTCCCCTACAACTTTGCCATTTAACATTTCGTCGAAACCCTTACGGTTAACCGTCCATAGTGAATATCGTCTGTAACTTGCCGCCCGTGCTAGATATCCGCCCGGGTGCCACAGCAAAGTTGTAGCCCCCAACCTCCCCTACAACTTTGCCATTCAACATTTCGTCTAAACCATTACGGTTAACCGTCTATAGTGAATATCGTCTGTAACTTGCCGCCCGTGCTAGATAGCCGCCCGGGTGCCACGGCAAGGTTGTAGCCCCCGACCTCCCCTACAACTTTGCCATTTAACATTTCGTCTAAACCATTACGGTTAACCGTCTATAGTGAATATCGTCTGTAACTTGCCGCCCGTGCTAGATAGCCGCCCGGGTGCCACGGCAAGGTTGTAGCCCCCGAACTCCCCTACAACTTTGCCATTTAACATTTCGTCGAAACCCTTACGGTTAACCGTCCATAGTGAATATCGTCTGTAACTTGCCGCCCGTGCTAGATAGCCGCCCGGGTGCCACGGCAAGGTTGTAGCCCCCGAACTCCCCTACAACTTTGCCATTTAACATTTCGTCGAAACCCTTACGGTTAACCGTCCATAGTGAATATCGTCTGTAACTTGCCGCCTGTGCTAGATAGCCGCCCGGGTGCCACGTAAAAGTTGTAGACCCCGACCTCCCCTACAACTTTGCCATTTAACATTTCGTCGAAACCCTTACGGTTAACGGTCTATAGTGAATATCGTCTGTAACTTGCCGCCCGTGCTAGATAGCCGCCCGGGTGCCACAGCAAAGTTGTAGCCCCAACCTCCCCTACAACTTTGCCATTTAACATTTCGTCGAAACCATTACGGTTAACCGTCTATAGTGAATATCGTCTGTAACTTGCCGCCCGTGCTAGATAGCCGCCCGGGTGCCACGGCAAAGTTGTAGTCCCCGACCTCCCCTACAACTTTGCCATTTAACATTTCGTCGAAACCCTTACGGTTAACCGTCTATAGTGAATATCGTCTGTAACTTGCCGCCCGAGCTAGATAGCTGCCCGGGTGCCACAGGAAAGTTGTAGCCCCTGACCTCCCCTTCAACTTTGCCATTTAACATTTCGTCGCAACCCTTACGGTTAACCGTCTATAGCGAATATCGTCTGTAACTTGCCGCCCGTGCTAGATAGCCGCCCGAGTGCCACAGGAAAGTTGTAGCCCCCGACCTCCCCTACAACTTTGCCATTTAACATTTCGTCGAAACCCTTACGGTTAACCGTCTATAGCGAATATCGTCTGTAAGTTGCCGCCCGTGCTAGATAGCCGCCCGGGTGCCACAGGAAAGTTGTAGCCCCCGACCTCCCCTACAACTTTGCAATTTACCATTTCGTCGAAACCCTTATGGTTAACCGTCTATAGTGAATATCGTCTGTAACTTGCCGCCCGTGCTAGATATCCGCCCGGGTGCCACGGAAAAGTTGTAGCCCCCGACCTCCCCTACAACTTTGCTATTTAACATTTTGTCTAAACCATTACGGTTAACCGTCTATAGCGAATGTCGTCTGTAACTTGCCGCCCGTGCTAGATAGCCGCCCGGGTGCCACGGCAAAGTTGTAGCCCCCGACCTCCCCTACAACTTTTCCATTTAACATTTCGTCGAAACCCTTACGGTTAACCGTCTATAGTGAATATCGTCTGTAACTTGCCTCCCGTGCTAGATAGCCGCCCGGGTGCCACGGAAAAGTTGTAGCCCCCGACCTCCCCTCCAACTTTGCTATTTAACATTTCGTCTAAACCATTACGGTTAACCGTCTATAGCGAATATCGTCTGTAACTTGCCGCCCGTGCTAGATAGCCGCCCGGGTGCCACGGCAAAGTTGTAGCCCCCGACCTCCCCTACAACTTTGCCATTTAACATTTCGTCGAAACCCTTACGGTTAACCGTCTATAGCGAATATCGTCTGTAACTTGCCGCCCGTGCTAGATAGCCACCCGGGTGCCACGGCAAAGTTGTAACCCCCAACCTCCCCTACAACTTTGCCATTTAACATTTCGTCTAAACCATTACGGTTAACCGTCTATAGTGAATATCGTCTGTAACTTGCCGCCCGTGCTAGATAGCCGCCCGGGTGCCACGGCAAGGTTGTAGCCCCCGAACTCCCCTACAACTTTGCCATTTAACATTTCGTCGAAACCCTTACGGTTAACCGTCTATAGTGAATATCGTCTGTAACTTGCCGCCTGTGCTAGATAGCCGCCCGGGTGCCACGGAAAAGTTGTAGACCCCGACCTCCCCTACAACTTTGCCATTTAACATTTCGTCGAAACCCTTACGGTTAACGGTCTATAGTGAATATCGTCTGTAACTTGCCGCCCGTGCTAGATAGCCGCCCGGGTGCCACAGCAAAGTTGTAGCCCCCAACCTCCCCTACAACTTTGCCATTTAACATTTCGTCGAAACCATTACGGTTAACCGTCTATAGTGAATATCGTCTGTAACTTGCCGCCCGTGCTAGATAGCCGCCCGGGTGCCACGGCAAAGTTGTAGTCCCCGACCACCCCTACAACTATGCCATTTAACATTTCGTCGAAACCCTTACGGGTAACCGTCTATAGTGAATATCGTCTGTAACTTGCCGCCTGTGCTAGATAGCCGCCCGGGTGCCACGGAAAAGTTGTAGACCCCGACCTCCCCTACAACTTTGCCATTTAACATTTCGTCGAAACCCTTACGGTTAACGGTCTATAGTGAATATCGTCTGTAACTTGCCGCCCGTGCTAGATAGCCGCCCGGGTGCCACAGCAAAGTTGTAGCCCCCAACCTCCCCTACAACTTTGCCATTTAACATTTCGTCGAAACCATTACGGTTAACCGTCTATAGTGAATATCGTCTGTAACTTGCCGCCCGTGCTAGATAGCCGCCCGGGTGCCACGGCAAAGTTGTAGTCCCCGACCACCCCTACAACTATGCCATTTAACATTTCGTCGAAACCCTTACGGGTAACCGTCTATAGTGAATATCGTCTGTAACTTGCCGCCTGTGCTAGATAGCCGCCCGGGTGCCACGGAAAAGTTGTAGACCCCGACCTCCCCTACAACTTTGCCATTTAACATTTCGTCGAAACCCTTACGGTTAACGGTCTATAGTGAATATCGTCTGTAACTTGCCGCCCGTGCTAGATAGCCGCCCGGGTGCCGCGGCAAGGTTGTAGCCCCCGACCTCCCCTACAACTTTGCCATTTAACATTTCGTCGAAACCCTTACGGTTAACCGTCCATAGTGAATATCGTCTGTAACTTGCCGCCCGTGCTAGATATCCGCCCGGGTGCCACAGCAAAGTTGTAGCCCCCAACCTCCCCTACAACTTTGCCATTCAACATTTCGTCTAAACCATTACGGTTAACCGTCTATAGTGAATATCGTCTGTAACTTGCCGCCCGTGCTAGATAGCCGCCCGGGTGCCACAGCAAAGTTGTAGCCCCCAACCTCCCCTACAACTTTGCTATTTAACATTTCGTCTAAACCATTACGGTTAACCGTCTATAGTGAATATCGTCTGTAACTTGCCGCCCGTGCTAGATAGCCGCCCGGGTGCCACGGCAAGGTTGTAGCCCCCGAACTCCCCTACAACTTTGCCATTTAACATTTCGTCGAAACCCTTACGGTTAACGGTCTATAGTGAATATCATCTGTAACTTGCCGCCCGTGCTAGATAGCCGCCCGGGTGCCACAGCAAAGTTGTAGCCCCCGACCTCCCCTACAACTTTGCCATTTAACATTTCGTCGAAACCCTTACTGTTAACCCTCTATAGTGAAAAATTATTAATTTTGTACTGAAATACAAAGCCAAAGTTACCCTTCTTAACTCATGTGTTCCTGTTACAAACAGTTCATTTTCGAGTATGAAAAAATATTAATTTTGGACTGAAAAACAAAGCCAAACGTACCCTTCTTAACTCATGTGTTCCTATTACCAACAGTTCGTTTTCGAGTGCGACAAATTATTAATTTTGGACTGAAATACAAAGCCAAAGTTACCCTTCTTAACTCATGCGTTCCTGTTACAAACAGTTAATTTTCGAGTATGAAAAATGATTAATTTTGGACTGAAATACAAAGCCAAAGTTACCCTTCTTAACTCATGCGTTCCTGTTACAAACAGTTAATTTTCGAGTATGAAAAATGATTAATTTTGGACTGAAATACAAAGCCAAAGTTACCCTTCTTAACTCATGCGTTCCTGTTACAAACAGTTAATTTTCGAGTATGAAAAATGATTAATTTTGGACTGAAATACAAAGCCAAAGTTACCCTTCTTAACTCATGTGTTCCTGTTACAAACAGTTAATTTTCGAGTATGAAAAATTATTAATTTTGGACTGAAAACAAAGCCAAACTTACCCTTCTTAACTCATGTGTTCCTGTTACAAACAGTTCATTTTCGAGTACGAAAAAGTATTAATTTTGGACTGAAATAAAAAGCCAAAATTACCCTTCTTAACTCATGTGTTCCTATTACCAAAAGTTCGTTTTCGATTGCGACAAATTATTAATTTTGGACTGAAATACAAAGCCAAAGTTAAAAAAATTTAACATTTCGTCGAAACCCTTACGGTTAACCGTCTATAGTGAATATCGTCTGTAACTTGCCGCCCGTGCTATATAGCCGCCCGGGTGCCACGGCAAGGTTGTAGCCCCCGACCTCCCCTACAACTTTGCCATTTAACATTTCGTCGAAACCCTTACGGTTAACCGTCTATAGTGAATATAGTCTGTAACTTGCCGCCTGTGCTAGATAGCCGCCCGGGTGCCACGGAAAAGTTGTAGACCCCGACCTCCCCTACAACTTTGCCATTTAACATTTCGTCGAAACCCTTACGGTTAACGGTCTATAGTGAATATCATCTGTAACTTGCCGTCCGTGCTAGATAGCCGCCCGGGTGCCACAGCAAAGTTGTAGCCCCCAACCTCCCCTACAACTTTGCCATTTAACATTTCGTCTAAACCATTACGGTTAACCGTCTATAGTGAATATCGTCTGTAACTTGCCGCCCGTGCTAGATAGCCGCCCGGGTGCCACGGCAAGGTTGTAGCCCCCGAACTCCCCTACAACTTTGCCATTTAACATTTCGTCGAAACCCTTACGGTTAACCGTCTATAGTGAATATCGTCTGTAACTTGCCGCCTGTGCTAGATAGCCGCCCGGGTGCCACGGAAAAGTTGTAGACCCCGAACTCCCCTACAACTTTGCCATTTAACATTTCGTCGAAACCCTTACGGTTAACCGTCTATAGTGAATATCGTCTGTAACTTGCCGCCTGTGCTAGATAGCCGCCCGGGTGCCACGGAAAAGTTGTAGCCCCCGACCTCCCCTACAACTTTGCCATTTAACATTTCGTCGAAACCCTTACGGTTAACCGTCTATAGTGAATATCGTCTGTAACTTGCCTCCCGTGCTAGATAGCCGCCCGGGTGCCACGGAAAAGTTGTAGCCCCCGACCTCCCCTCCAACTTTGCTATTTAACATTTCGTCGAAACCCTTACGGTTAACCGTCTATAGCGAATATCGTCTGTAACTTGCCGCCCGTGCTAGATAGCCGCACGGGTGCCACGGCAAAGTTGTAGCCCCCGACCTCCCCTACAACTTTGCCATTTAACATTTCGTCGAAACCCTTACGGTTAACCGTCTATAGCGAATATCGTCTGTAACTTGCCGCCCGTGCTAGATAGCCACCCGGGTGCCACGGCAAAGTTGTAACCCCCGACCTCCCCTACAACTTTGCCATTTAACATTTCGTCGAAACCCTTACGGTTAACCGTCTATAGTGAATATCGTATGTAACTTGCCGCCCGTGCTAGATAGCCGCCCGGGTGCCACGGAAAAGTTGTAGCCCCCGACCTCCCCTACAACTTTGCCATTTAACATTTCGTCGAAACCCTTACGGTTAACACTCTATAGTGAATAATTATTAATTTTGGACTGAAATACAAAGCCAAAGTTACCCTTCTTAACTCATGTGTTCCTGTTACAAACAGTTCATTTTCGAGTATGAAAAATAATTAATTTTGGACTGAAAAACAAAGCCAAACGTACCCTTCTTAACTCATGTGTTCCTATTACCAAAAGTTCGTTTTCGAGTGCGACAAATTATTAATTTTGGACTGAAATACAAAGCCAAAGGTACCCTTCTTAACTCATGCGTTCCTGTTACAAACAGTTCATTTTCGAGTACGAAAAATTATTAATTTTGTACTGAAATACAAAGCCAAAGTTACCCTTCTTAACTCATGTGTTCCTGTTACAAACAGTTCATTTTCGAGTATGAAAAATTATTAATTTTGGACTGAAAAACAAAGCCAAACGTACCCTTCTTAACTCATGTGTTCCTATTACCAAAAGTTCGTTTTCGAGTGCGACAAATTATTAATTTTGGACTGAAATACAAAGCCAAAGGTACCCTTCTTAACTCATGCGTTCCTGTTACAAACAGTTCATTTTCGAGTACGAAAAATTATTAATTTTGTACTGAAATACAAAGCCAAAGTTACCCTTCTTAACTCATGTGTTCCTGTTACAAACAGTTCATTTTCGAGTATGAAAAATTATTAATTTTGGACTGAAAAACAAAGCCAAACGTACCCTTCTTAACTCATGTGTTCCTATTACCAAAAGTTCGTTTTCGAGTGCGACAAATTATTAATTTTGGACTGAAATACAAAGCCAAAGGTACCCTTCTTAACTCATGTGTTCCTGTTACAAACAGTTCATTTTCGAGTACGAAAAATTATTAATTTTGTACTGAAATACAAAGCCAAAGTTACCCTTCTTAACTCATGTGTTCCTGTTACAAACAGTTCATTTTCGAGTATGAAAAATTTTTAATTTTGGACTGAAAAACAAAGCCAAACGTACCCTTCTTAACTCATGTGTTCCTATTACCAAAAGTTCGTTTTCGAGTGCGACAAATTATTAATTTTGGACTGAAATACAAAGCCAAAGTTACCCTTCTTAACTCATGCGTTCCTGTTACAAACAGTTAATTTTCGAGTATGAAAAATGATTAATTTTGGACTGAAATACAAAGCCAAAGTTACCCTTCTTAACTCATGTGTTCCTGTTACAAAAAGTTCATTTTCGAGTATGAAAAATTATTAATTTTGGACTGAAAAACAAAGCCAAACGTACCCTTCTTAACTCATGTGTTCCTATTACCAAAAGTTCGTTTTCGAGTGCGACAAATTATTAATTTTGGACTGAAATACAAAGCCAAAGGTACCCTTCTTAACTCATGTGTTCCTGTTACAAACAGTTCATTTTCGAGTATGAAAAATTATTAATTTTGGACTGAAAAACAAAGCCAAACGTACCCTTCTTAACTCATGTGTTCCTATTACCAAAAGTTCGTTTTCGAGTGCGACAAATTATTAATTTTGGACTGAAATACAAAGCCAAAGGTACCCTTCTTAACTCATGTGTTCCTGTTACAAACAGTTCATTTTCGAGTATGAAAAATTATTAATTTTGGACTGAAAAACAAAGCCAAACGTACCCTTCTTAACTCATGTGTTCCTATTACCAAAAGTTCGTTTTCGAGTGCGACAAATTATTAATTTTGGACTGAAATACAAAGCCAAAGGTACCCTTCTTAACTCATGTGTTCCTGTTACAAACAGTTCATTTTCGAGTATGAAAAATTATTAATTTTGGACTGAAAAACAAAGCCAAACGTACCCTTCTTAACTCATGTGTTCCTATTACCAAAAGTTCGTTTTCGAGTGCGACAAATTATTAATTTTGGACTGAAATACAAAGCCAAAGGTACCCTTCTTAACTCATGTGTTCCTGTTACAAACAGTTCATTTTCGAGTATGAAAAATTATTAATTTTGGACTGAAAAACAAAGCCAAACGTACCCTTCTTAACTCATGTGTTCCTATTACCAAAAGTTCGTTTTCGAGTGCGACAAATTATTAATTTTGGACTGAAATACAAAGCCAAAGGTACCCTTCTTAACTCATGTGTTCCTGTTACAAACAGTTCATTTTCGAGTATGAAAAATTATTAATTTTGGACTGAAAAACAAAGCCAAACGTACCCTTCTTAACTCATGTGTTCCTATTACCAAAAGTTCGTTTTCGAGTGCGACAAATTATTAATTTTGGACTGAAATACAAAGCCAAAGGTACCCTTCTTAACTCATGTGTTCCTGTTACAAACAGTTCATTTTCGAGTATGAAAAATTATTAATTTTGGACTGAAAAACAAAGCCAAACGTACCCTTCTTAACTCATGTGTTCCTATTACCAAAAGTTCGTTTTCGAGTGCGACAAATTATTAATTTTGGACTGAAATACAAAGCCAAAGTTACCCTTCTTAACTCATGCGTTCCTGTTACAAACAGTTAATTTTCGAGTATGAAAAATGATTAATTTTGGACTGAAATACAAAGCCAAACTTACCCTTCTTAACTCATGTGTTCCTGTTACAAACAGTTCATTTTCGAGTACGAAAAAGTATTAATTTTGGACTGAAATAAAAAGCCAAAATTACCCTTCTTAACTCATGTGTTCCTATTACCAAAAGTTCGTTTTCGATTGCGACAAATTATTAATTTTGGACTGAAATACAAAGCCAAAGTTAAAAAAAATTTAACATTTCGTCGAAACCCTTACGGTTAACCGTCTATAGTGAATATCGTCTGTAACTTGCCGCCCGTGCTATATAGCCGCCCGGGTGCCACGGCAAGGTTGTAGCCCCCGACCTCCCCTACAACTTTGCCATTTAACATTTCGTCGAAACCCTTACGGTTAACCGTCTATAGTGAATATAGTCTGTAACTTGCCGCCTGTGCTAGATAGCCGCCCGGGTGCCACGGAAAAGTTGTAGACCCCGACCTCCCCTACAACTTTGCCATTTAACATTTCGTCGAAACCCTTACGGTTAACGGTCTATAGTGAATATCATCTGTAACTTGCCGTCCGTGCTAGATAGCCGCCCGGGTGCCACAGCAAAGTTGTAGCCCCCAACCTCCCCTACAACTTTGCAATTTAACATTTCGTCTAAACCATTACGGTTAACCGTCTATAGTGAATATCGTCTGTAACTTGCCGCCCGTGCTAGATAGCCGCCCGGGTGCCACGGCAAGGTTGTAGCCCCCGAACTCCCCTACAACTTTGCCATTTAACATTTCGTCGAAACCCTTACGGTTAACCGTCTATAGTGAATATCGTCTGTAACTTGCCGCCTGTGCTAGATAGCCGCCCGGGTGCCACGGAAAAGTTGTAGACCCCGAACTCCCCTACAACTTTGCCATTTAACATTTCGTCGAAACCCTTACGGTTAACCGTCTATAGTGAATATCGTCTGTAACTTGCCGCCTGTGCTAGATAGCCGCCCGGGTGCCACGGAAAAGTTGTAGACCCCGACCTCCCCTACAACTTTGCCATTTAACATTTCGTCGAAACCCTTACGGTTAACGGTCTATAGTGAATATCATCTGTAACTTGCCGCCCGTGCTAGATAGCCGCCCGGGTGCCACAGGAAAGTTGTAGCCCCCGACCTCCCCTACAACTTTGCCATTTAATATTTCGTCGAAATCCTTACGGTTAACCGTCTATAGCGAATATCGTCTGTAAGTTGCCGCCCGTGCTAGATAGCCGCCCGGGTGCCACAGAAAAGTTGTAGCCCCCGACCTCCCCTACAACTTTGCAATTTACCATTTCGTCGAAACCCTTATGGTTAACCGTCTATAGTGAATATCGTCTGTAACTTGCCGCCCGTGCTAGATATCCGCCCGGGTGCCACGGAAAAGTTGTAGCCCCCGACCTCCCCTACAACTTTGCTATTTAACATTTTGTCTAAACCCTTACGGTTAACCGTCTATAGTGAATATCGTCTGTAACTTGCCGCCCGTGCTAGATAGCCGCCCGGGTGCCACGGAAAAGTTGTAGCCCCCGACCTCCCCTACAACTTTGCTATTTAACATTTCGTCGAAACCCTTACGGTTAACCGTCTATAGCGAATATCGTCTGTAACTTGCCGCCCGTGCTAGATAGCCGCCCGGGTGCCACGGCAAAGTTGTAGCCCCCGACCTCCCCTACAACTTTACCATTTAACATTTCGTCGAAACCCTTACGGTTAACCGTCTATAGCGAATATCGTCTGTAACTTGCCGCCCGTACTAGATAGCCACCCGGGTGCCACGGCAAAGTTGTAACCCCCGACCTCGCCTACAACTTTGCCATTTAACATTTCGTCGAAACCCTTACGGTTAACCGTCTATAGTGAATATCGTATGTAACTTGCCGCCCGTGCTAGATAGCCGCCCGGGTGCCACGGAAAAGTTGTAGCCCCCGACCTCCCCTACAACTTCGCCATTTAACATTTCGTCGAAACCCTTACGGTTAACCGTCTATAGTGAATATCGTCTGTAACTTGCCGCCCGTGCTAGATAGCCGCCCGGGTGCCACGGTAAAGTTGTAGCCCCCGACCTCCCCTACAACTTTGCCATTTAACATTTCGTCGAAACCCTTACGGTTAACCGTCGATAGTGAATATTGTCTGTAACTTCCCGCCCGTGCTAGATAGCCGCCCGGGTGCCATGGCAAAGTTGTAGCCCCCGACCTCCCCTACAACTTTGCCATTTAACATTTCGTCGAAACCCTTACGGTTAACACTCTATAGTGAATAATTATTAATTTTGGACTGAAATACAAAGCCAAAGTTACCCTTCTTAACTCATGTGTTCCTGTTACAAACAGTTCATTTTCGAGTATGAAAAATAATTAATTTTGGACTGAAAAACAAAGCCAAACGTACCCTTCTTAACTCATGTGTTCCTATTACCAAAAGTTCGTTTTCGAGTGCGACAAATTATTAATTTTGGACTGAAATACAAAGCCAAAGGTACCCTTCTTAACTCATGTGTTCCTGTTACAAACAGTTCATTTTCGAGTATGAAAAATTATTAATTTTGGACTGAAAAACAAAGCCAAACGTACCCTTCTTAACTCATGTGTTCCTATTACCAAAAGTTCGTTTTCGAGTGCGACAAATTATTAATTTTGGACTGAAATACAAAGCCAAAGGTACCCTTCTTAACTCATGTGTTCCTGTTACAAACAGTTCATTTTCGAGTATGAAAAATTATTAATTTTGGACTGAAAAACAAAGCCAAACGTACCCTTCTTAACTCATGTGTTCCTATTACCAAAAGTTCGTTTTCGAGTGCGACAAATTATTAATTTTGGACTGAAATACAAAGCCAAAGGTACCCTTCTTAACTCATGTGTTCCTGTTACAAACAGTTCATTTTCGAGTATGAAAAATTATTAATTTTGGACTGAAAAACAAAGCCAAACGTACCCTTCTTAACTCATGTGTTCCTATTACCAAAAGTTCGTTTTCGAGTGCGACAAATTATTAATTTTGGACTGAAATACAAAGCCAAAGGTACCCTTCTTAACTCATGTGTTCCTATTACCAAAAGTTCGTTTTCGAGTGCGACAAATTATTAATTTTGGACTGAAATACAAAGCCAAAGGTACCCTTCTTAACTCATGTGTTCCTGTTACAAACAGTTCATTTTCGAGTATGAAAAATTATTAATTTTGGACTGAAAAACAAAGCCAAACGTACCCTTCTTAACTCATGTGTTCCTATTACCAAAAGTTCGTTTTCGAGTGCGACAAATTATTAATTTTGGACTGAAATACAAAGCCAAAGGTACCCTTCTTAACTCATGTGTTCCTGTTACAAACAGTTCATTTTCGAGTATGAAAAATTATTAATTTTGGACTGAAAAACAAAGCCAAACGTACCCTTCTTAACTCATGTGTTCCTATTACCAAAAGTTCGTTTTCGAGTGCGACAAATTATTAATTTGGGACTGAAATACAAAGCCAAAGTTACCCTTCTTAACTCATGCGTTCCTGTTACAAACAGTTAATTTTCGAGTATGAAAAATGATGAATTTTGGACTGAAATACAAAGCCAAAGTTACCCTTCTAAACTCATGTGTTCCTGTTACAAAAAGTTCATTTTCGAGTATGAAAAATTATTAATTTTGGACTGAAAAACAAAGCCAAACGTACCCTTCTTAACTCATGTGTTCCTATTACCAAAAGTTCGTTTTCGAGTGCGACAAATTATTAATTTTGGACTGAAATACAAAGCCAAAGGTACCCTTCTTAACTCATGTGTTCCTATTACCAAAAGTTCGTTTTCGAGTGCGACAAATTATTAATTTTGGACTGAAATACAAAGCCAAAGGTACCCTTCTTAACTCATGCGTTCCTGTTACAAACAGTTCATTTTCGAGTACGAAAAATTATTAATTTTGTACTGAAATACAAAGCCAAAGTTACCCTTCTTAACTCATGTGTTCCTGTTACAAACAGTTCATTTTCGAGTATGAAAAATTATTAATTTTGGACTGAAAAACAAAGCCAAACGTACCCTTCTTAACTCATGTGTTCCTATTACCAAAAGTTCGTTTTCGAGTGCGACAAATTATTAATTTTGGACTGAAATACAAAGCCAAAGTTACCCTTCTTAACTCATGCGTTCCTGTTACAAACAGTTAATTGTCGAGTATGAAAAATGATGAATTTTGTACTGAAATACAAAGCCAAAGTTACCCTTCTAAACTCATGTGTTCCTGTTACAAAAAGTTCATTTTCGAGTATGAAAAATTATTAATTTTGGACTGAAAAACAAAGCCAAACGTACCCTTCTTAACTCATGTGTTCCTATTACCAAAAGTTCGTTTTCGAGTGCGACAAATTATTAATTTTGGACTGAAATACAAAGCCAAAGGTACCCTTCTTAACTCATGTGTTCCTGTTACACACAGTTCATTTTCGAGTACGAAAAATTATTAATTTTGTACTGAAATACAAAGCCAAAGTTACCCTTCTTAACTCATGTGTTCCTGTTACAAACAGTTCATTTTCGAGTATGAAAAATTATTAATTTTGGACTGAAAAACAAAGCCAAACGTACCCTTCTTAACTCATGTGTTCCTATTACCAAAAGTTCGATTTCGAGTGCGACAAATTATTAATTTTGGACTGAAATACAAAGCCAAAGGTACCCTTCTTAACTCATGTGTTCCTGTTACAAACAGTTCATTTTCGAGTATGAAAAATTATTAATTTTGGACTGAAAAACAAAGCCAAACGTACCCTTCTTAACTCATGTGTTCCTATTACCAAAAGTTCGTTTTCGAGTGCGACAAATTATTAATTTTGGACTGAAATACAAAGCCAAAGGTACCCTTCTTAACTCATGCGTTCCTGTTACAAACAGTTAATTTTCGAGTATGAAAAATGATTAATTTTGGACTGAAAAACAAAGCCAAACGTACCCTTCTTAACTCATGTGTTCCTATTACCAAAAGTTCGTTTTCGAGTGCGACAAATTATTAATTTTTGACTGAAATACAAAGCCAAAGGAACCCTTCTTAACTCATGTGTTCCTGTTACAAACAGTTCATTTTCTAGTATGAAAAATTATTAATTTTGGACTGAAAAACAAAGCCAAACGTACCCTTCTTAACTCATGTGTTCCTATTACCAAAAGTTCGTTTTCGAGTGCGACAAATTATTAATTTTGGACTGAAATACAAAGCCAAAGCTACCGTTCTTAACTCATGCGTTCCTGTTACAAACAGTTAATTGTCGAGTATGAAAAATGATGAATTTTGGACTGAAATACAAAGCCAAAGTTACCCTTGTAAACTCATGTGTTCCTGTTACAAAAAGTTCATTTTCGAGTATGAAAAATTATTAATTTTGGACTGAAAAACAAAGCCAAACGTACCCTTCTTAACTCATGTGTTCCTATTACCAAAAGTTCGTTTTCGAGTGCGACAAATTATTAATTTTGGACTGAAATACAAAGCCAAAGGTACCCTTCTTAACTCACGCGTTCCTGTTACAAACAGTTCATTTTCGAGTACGAAAAATTATTAATTTTGTACTGAAATACAAAGCCAAAGTTACCCTTCTTAACTCATGTGTTCCTGTTACAAACAGTTCATTTTCGAGTATGAAAAATTATTAATTTTGGACTGAAAAACAAAGCCAAACGTACCCTTCTTAACTCATGTGTTCCTATTACCAAAAGTTCGTTTTCGAGTGCGACAAATTATTAATTTTGGACTGAAATACAAAGCCAAAGTTACCCTTCTTAACTCATGTGTTCCTGTTACAAAAAGTTCATTTTCGAGTATGAAAAATTATTAATTTTGGACTGAAAAACAAAGCCAAACGTACCCTTCTTAACTCATGTGTTCCTATTACCAAAAGTTCGTTTTCGAGTGCGACAAATTATTAATTTTGGACTGAAATACAAAGCCAAAGGTACCCTTCTTAACTCATGTGTTCCTGTTACAAACAGTTCATTTTCGAGTATGAAAAATTATTAATTTTGGACTGAAAAACAAAGCCAAACGTACCCTTCTTAACTCATGTGTTCCTATTACCAAAAGTTCGTTTTCGAGTGCGACAAATTATTAATTTTGGACTGAAATACAAAGCCAAAGGTACCCTTCTTAACTCATGTGTTCCTGTTACAAACAGTTCATTTTCGAGTACGAAAAATTATTAATTTTGTACTGAAATACAAAGCCAAAGTTACCCTTCTTAACTCATGTGTTCCTGTTACAAACAGTTCATTTTCGAGTATGAAAAATTATTAATTTTGGACTGAAAAACAAAGCCAAACGTACCCTTCTTAACTCATGTGTTCCTATTACCAAAAGTTCGTTTTCGAGTGCGACAAATTATTAATTTTGGACTGAAATACAAAGCCAAGGTTACCCTTCTTAACTCATGCGTTCCTGTTACAAACAGTTAATTTTCGAGTATGAAAAATGATTAATTTTGGACTGAAATACAAAGCCAAAGTTACTCTTCTTAACTCATGTGTTCCTGTTACAAACAGTTCATTTTCGAGTATGAAAAATTATTAATTTTGGACTGAAAAACAAAGCCAAACGTACCCTTCTTAACTCATGTGTTCCTATTACCAAAAGTTCGTTTTCGAGTGCGACAAATTATTAATTTTGGACTGAAATACAAAGCCAAAGTTACCCTTCTTAACTCATGCGTTCCTGTTACAAACAGTTCATTTTCGAGTATGAAAAATTATTAATTTTGGACTGAAAAACAAAGCCAAACCTACCCTTCTTAACTCGTGTTCCTATTACCAAAAGTTCGTTTGCGAGTGCGACAAATTATTAATGTTGGACTGAAATACAAAGCCAAAGTTACCCTTCTTAACTCATGTGTTCCTATTACCAAAAGTTCGTTTTCGAGTGCGACAAATTATTAATTTTGGACTGAAATACAAAGCCAAAGTTACCCTTCTTAACTCATGTGTTCCTGTTACAAACAGTTCATTTTCGAGTACGAAAAATTATTAATTTCGGACTGAAATACAAAGCCAAAGTTACCCTTCTTAACTCATGTGTTCCTGTTACAAACAGTTCATTTTCGAGTATGAGAAATTATTAATTTTGGACTGAAAAACAAAGCCAAACCTACCCTTCTTAACTCATGTGTTCCTATTACCAAAAGTTCGTTTGCGAGTGCGACAAATTATTAATGTTGGACTGAAATACAAAGCCAAAGTTACCCTTCTTAACTCATGTGTTCCTATTACCAAAAGTTCGTTTTCGAGTGCGACAAATTACTAATTTTGGACTGAAATACAAAGCCAAAGGTACCCTTCTTAATTCATGTGTTCCTGTTACAAACAGTTCATTTTCGAGTATGAAAAATTATTAATTTTGGACTGAAAAACAAAGCCAAACGTACCCTTCTTAACTCATGTGTTCCTATTACCAAAAGTTCGTTTTCGAGTGCGACAAATTATTAATTTTGGACTGAAATACAAAGCCAAAGTTACCCTTCTTAACTCATGCGTTCCTGTTACAAACAGTTAATTTTCGAGTATGAAAAATGATTAATTTTGGACTGAAATACAAAGCCAAAGTTACCCTTCTGAACTCATGTGTTCCTGTTACAAAAAGTTCATTTTCGAGTATGAAAAATTATTAATTTTGGACTGAAAAACAAAGCCAAACATACCCTTCTTAACTCATGTGTTCCTATTACCAAAAGTTCGTTTTCGAGTGCGACAAATTATTAATTTTGGACTGAAATACAAAGCCAAAGGTACCCTTCTTAACTCATGCGTTCCTGTTACAAACAGTTAATTTTCGAGTATGAAAAATGATTAATTTTGGACTGAAATACAAAGCCAAAGTTACCCATCTGAACTCATGTGTTCCTGTTACAAACAGTTCATTTTCGAGTATGAAAAATTATTAATTTTGGACTGAAATACAAAGCCAAAGTTACCCTTCTTAACTCATGTGTTCCTGTTACAAACAGTTCATTTTCGAGTATGAAAAATTATTAATTTTGGACTGAAAAACAAAGCCAAAGGTACCCTTCTTAACTCATGTGTTCCTATTACCAAAAGTTCGTTTTCGAGTGCGACAAATTATTAATTTTGGACTGAAATACAAAGCCAAAGGTACCCTTCTTAACTCATGCGTTCCTGTTACAAACAGTTCATTTTCGAGTACGAAAAATTATTAATTTTGTACTGAAATACAAAGCCAAAGTTACCCTTCTTAACTCATGTGTTCCTGTTACAAACAGTTCATTTTCGAGTATGAAAAATTATTAATTTTGGACTGAAAAACAAAGCCAAACGTACCCTTCTTAACTCATGTGTTCCTATTACCAAAAGTTCGTTTTCGAGTGCGACAAATTATTAATTTTGGACTGAAATACAAAGCCAAAGTTACCCTTCTTAACTCATGCGTTCCTGTTACAAACAGTTAATTGTCGAGTATGAAAAATGATGAATTTTGTACTGAAATACAAAGCCAAAGTTACCCTTCTAAACTCATGTGTTCCTGTTACAAAAAGTTCATTTTCGAGTATGAAAAATTATTAATTTTGGACTGAAAAACAAAGCCAAACGTACCCTTCTTAACTCATGTGTTCCTATTACCAAAAGTTCGTTTTCGAGTGCGACAAATTATTAATTTTGGACTGAAATACAAAGCCAAAGGTACCCTTCTTAACTCATGTGTTCCTGTTACACACAGTTCATTTTCGAGTACGAAAAATTATTAATTTTGTACTGAAATACAAAGCCAAAGTTACCCTTCTTAACTCATGTGTTCCTGTTACAAACGGTTCATTTTCGAGTATGAAAAATTATTAATTTTGGACTGAAAAACAAAGCCAAACGTACCCTTCTTAACTCATGTGTTCCTATTACCAAAAGTTCGATTTCGAGTGCGACAAATTATTAATTTTGGACTGAAATACAAAGCCAAAGGTACCCTTCTTAACTCATGTGTTCCTGTTACAAACAGTTCATTTTCGAGTATGAAAAATTATTAATTTTGGACTGAAAAACAAAGCCAAACGTACCCTTCTTAACTCATGTGTTCCTATTACCAAAAGTTCGTTTTCGAGTGCGACAAATTATTAATTTTGGACTGAAATACAAAGCCAAAGGTACCCTTCTTAACTCATGCGTTCCTGTTACAAACAGTTAATTTTCGAGTATGAAAAATGATTAATTTTGGACTGAAAAACAAAGCCAAACGTACCCTTCTTAACTCATGTGTTCCTATTACCAAAAGTTCGTTTTCGAGTGCGACAAATTATTAATTTTGGACTGAAATACAAAGCCAAAGGAACCCTTCTTAACTCATGTGTTCCTGTTACAAACAGTTCATTTTCTAGTATGAAAAATTATTAATTTTGGACTGAAAAACAAAGCCAAACGTACCCTTCTTAACTCATGTGTTCCTATTACCAAAAGTTCGTTTTCGAGTGCGACAAATTATTAATTTTGGACTGAAATACAAAGCCAAAGTTACCCTTCTTAACTCATGCGTTCCTGTTACAAACAGTTAATTTTCGAGTATGAAAAATGATTAATTTTGGACTGAAATACAAAGCCAAAGTTACCCTTCTTAACTCATGTGTTCCTGTTACAAACAGTTCATTTTCGAGTATGAAAAATTATTAATTTTGGACTGAAAAACAAAGCCAAACGTACCCTTCTTAACTCATGTGTTCCTATTATCAAAAGTTCGTTTTCGAGTGCGACAAATTATTAATTTTGGACTGAAATACAAAGCCAAAGGTACCCTTCTTAACTCATGTGTTCCTGTTACAAACAGTTCATTTTCGAGTATGAAAAATTATTAATTTTGGACTGAAAAACAAAGCCAAAGTTACCCTTCTTAACTCATGTGTTCCTGTTACAAAAAGTTCATTTTCGAGTATGAAAAATTATTAATTTTGGACTGAAAAACAAAGCCAAACGTACCCTTCTTAACTCATGTGTTCCTATTACCAAAAGTTCGTTTTCGAGTGCGACAAATTATTAATTTTGGACTGAAATACAAAGCCAAAGTTACCCTTCTTAACTCATGTGTTCCTGTTACAAAAAGTTCATTTTCGAGTATGAAAAATTATTAATTTTGGACTGAAAAACAAAGCCAAACGTACCCTTCTTAACTCATGTGTTCCTATTACCAAAAGTTCGTTTTCGAGTGCGACAAATTATTAATTTTGGACTGAAATACAAAGCCAAAGGTACCCTTCTTAACTCATGTGTTCCTGTTACAAACAGTTCATTTTCGAGTATGAAAAATTATTAATTTTGGACTGAAAAACAAAGCCAAACGTACCCTTCTTAACTCATGTGTTCCTATTACCAAAAGTTCGTTTTCGAGTGCGACAAATTATTAATTTTGGACTGAAATACAAAGCCAAAATTACCTTTCTTAGCTCATATGTTCCTATTACCAAAAGTTCGTTTTCGAGTGCGACAAATTATTAATTTTAGACTGAAATACAAAGCCAAAGTTACGATTCTTAACTCATGTGTTCCTATTACCAAAAGTTCGTTTTCGAGTGCGACAAATTATTAATTTTGGACTGAAATACAAAGCCAAAGTTACCCTTCTTAACTCATGTGTTCCTATTACCAAAATTTCGTTTTCGAGTGCGACAAATTATTAATTTTGGACTGAAATACAAAGCCAAAGTTACCCTTCTTAACTCATGTGTTCCTGTAACAAACAGTTCATTTCCGAGTATGAAAAATTATTAATTTTGGGCTGAAATTCAAAGCCAAACTTACCCCTCTTAACCCATGTGTTCCTGTTACCAAAAGTTTGTTTTCGAGTGCGACAAATTATTAATTCTGCACTGAAATACAAAGCCAAACTTACGCTTCTTAACTCATGTGTCCCTGTTACAAACAGTTCATTTTCGAATACGAAAAATTATTAATTTCGGGCTGAAATACAAAGCCAAAGTTACCCTTCTTAACTCATATGTTCCTATTACCAAAAGTTGGTGTTCGAGTGCGACAAATTATTAATTTTGGACTGAAATACAAAGCCAAAGTTACCCCTCTTAACCCATGTGTTCCTGTTACCAAAAGTTCGTTTTCGAGTGCAACAAATTATTAATTCTGCACTGAAATACAAAGCCAAAGTTACCCTTCTTAACTCATGTGTTCCTGTTACAAACAGTTCATTTTCGAGTACGAAAAATTATTAATTTCGGACTGAAATACAAAGCCAAAGTTACCCTTCTTAACTCATGTGTTCCTGTTACAAACAGTTCATTTTCGAGTATGAGAAATTGTTAATTTTGGACTGAAAAACAAAGCCAAACCTACCCTTCTTAACTCGTGTTCCTATTACCAAAAGTTCGTTTGCGAGTGCGACAAATTATTAATGTTGGACTGAAATACAAAGCCAAAGTTACCCTTCTTAACTCATGTGTTCCTATTACCAAAAGTTCGTTTTCGAGTGCGACAAATTATTAATTTTGGACTGAAATACAAAGCCAAAGTTACCCTTCTTAACTCATGTGTTCCTGTTACAAACAGTTCATTTTCGAGTACGAAAAATTATTAATTTCGGACTGAAATACAAAGCCAAAGTTACCCTTCTTAACTCATGTGTTCCTGTTACAAACAGTTCATTTTCGAGTATGAGAAATTATTAATTTTGGACTGAAAAACAAAGCCAAACCTACCCTTCTTAAATTCTTAACTCATGTGTTCCTATTACCAAAAGTTCGTTTGCGAGTGCGACAAATTATTAATGTTGGACTGAAATACAAAGCCAAAGTTACCCTTCTTAACTCATGTGTTCCTATTACCAAAAGTTCGTTTTCGAGTGCGACAAATTATTAATTTTGGACTGAAATACAAAGCCAAAGTTACCCTTCTTAACTCATGTGTTCCTGTTACAAACAGTTCATTTTCGAGTACGAAAAATTATTAATTTCGGACTGAAATACAAAGCCAAAGTTACCCTTCTTAACTCATGTGTTCCTGTTACAAACAGTTCATTTTCGAGTATGAGAAATTATTAATTTTGGACTGAAAAACAAAGCCAAACCTACCCTTCTTAACTCATGTGTTCCTATTACCAAAAGTTCGTTTGCGAGTGCGACAAATTATTAATGTTGGACTGAAATACAAAGCCAAAGTTACCCTTCTTAACTCATGTGTTCCTATTACCAAAAGTTCGTTTTCGAGTGCGACAAATTATTAATTTTGGACTGAAATACAAAGCCAAAGTTACACTTCTTACCTCATGTGTCCCTGTTACAAACAGTTCATTTTCGAGTATGAAAAATTATTAATTTTGGGCTGAAATACAAAGCCAAAGTTACCCTTCTTAACTCATGTGTTCCTGTTACAAACAGTTCATTTCCGAGTATGAAAAATTATTAATTTTGGGCTGAAATTCAAAGCCAAACTTACCCCTCTTAACCCATGTGTTCCTGTTACCAAAAGTTCGCTTTCGAGTGCGACAAATTATTAATTCTGCACTGAAATACAAAGCCAAAGTTACCCTTCTTAACTCATGTGTTCCTGTTACAAACAGTTCATTTTCGAGTACGAAAAATTATTAATTTCGGACTGAAATACAAAGCCAAAGTTACCCTTCTTAACTCATGTGTTCCTGTTACAAACAGTTCATTTTCGAGTATGAGAAATTGTTAATTTTGGACTGAAAAACAAAGCCAAACCTACCCTTCTTAACTCGTGTTCCTATTACCAAAAGTTCGTTTGCGAGTGCGACAAATTATTAATGTTGGACTGAAATACAAAGCCAAAGTTACCCTTCTTAACTCATGTGTTCCTATTACCAAAAGTTCGTTTTCGAGTGCGACAAATTATTAATTTTGGACTGAAATACAAAGCCAAAGTTACCCTTCTTAACTCATGTGTTCCTGTTACAAACAGTTCATTTTCGAGTACGAAAAATTATTAATTTCGGACTGAAATACAAAGCCAAAGTTACCCTTCTTAACTCATGTGTTCCTGTTACAAACAGTTCATTTTCGAGTATGAGAAATTATTAATTTTGGACTGAAAAACAAAGCCAAACCTACCCTTCTTAACTCATGTGTTCCTATTACCAAAAGTTCGTTTGCGAGTGCGACAAATTATTAATGTTGGACTGAAATACAAAGCCAAAGTTACCCTTCTTAACTCATGTGTTCCTGTTACAAACAGTTCATTTTCGAGTACGAAAAATTATTAATTTCGGACTGAAATACAAAGCCAAAGTTACCCTTCTTAACTCATGTGTCCCTGTTACAAACAGTTCATTTTCGAGTATGAGAAATTGTTAATTTTGGACTGAAAAACAAAGCCAAACCTACCCTTCTTAACTCGTGTTCCTATTACCAAAAGTTCGTTTGCGAGTGCGACAAATTATTAATGTTGGACTGAAATACAAAGCCAAAGTTACCCTTCTTAACTCATGTGTTCCTATTACCAAAAGTTCGTTTTCGAGTGCGACAAATTATTAATTTTGGACTGAAATACAAAGCCACAGTTACCCTTCTTAACTCATGTGTTCCTGTTACAAACAGTTCATTTTCGAGTACGAAAAATTATTAATTTCGGACTGAAATACAAAGCCAAAGATACCCTTCTTAACTCATGTGTTCCTGTTACAAACAGTTCATTTTCGAGTATGAGAAATTATTAATTTTGGACTGAAAAACAAAGCCAAACCTACCCTTCTTAACTCATGTGTTCCTATTACCAAAAGTTCGTTTGCGAGTGCGACAAATTATTAATGTTGGACTGAAATACAAAGCCAAAGTTACCCTTCTTAACTCATGAGTTCCTATTACCAAAAGTTCGTTTTCGAGTGCGACAAATTATTAATTTTGGACTGAAATACAAAGCCAAACTTACCCTTCTTAACTCATGTGTTCCGGTTACAAACAGTTCATTTTCGAGTATGAAAAATTATTAATTTTGGGCTGAAATACAAAGCCAAAGTTACCCTTCTTAACTCATATGTTCCTATTACCAAAAGTTCGTTTTCGACTGCGACAAATTATTGATTTTGGACTGAAATACAAAGCCAAAATTACCCTTCTTAGCTCATATGTTCCTATTACCAAAAGTTCGTTTTCGAGTGCGACAAATTATTAATTTTAGACTGAAATACAAAGCCAAAGTTACGATTCTTAACTCATGTGTTCCTATTACCAAAAGTTCGTTTTCGAGTGCGACAAATTATTAATTTTGGACTGAAATACAAAGCCAAAGTTACCCTTCTTAACTCATGTGTTCCTGTAACAAACAGTTCATTTCCGAGTATGAAAAATTATTAATTTTGGGCTGAAAAACAAAGCCAAACCTACCCTTCTTAACTCATGTGTTCCTATTACCAAAAGTTCGTTTGCGAGTGCGACAAATTATTAATGTTGGACTGAAATACAAAGCCAAAGTTACCCTTCTTAACTCATGTGTTCCTATTACCAAAAGTTCGTTTTCGAGTGCGACAAATTATTAATTTTGGACTGAAATACAAAGCCAAAGTTACCCTTCTTAACTCATGTGTTCCTGTTACAAACAGTTCATTTTCGAGTACGAAAAATTATTAATTTCGGACTGAAATACAAAGCCAAAGTTACCCTTCTTAACTCATGTGTTCCTGTTACAAACAGTTCATTTTCGAGTATGAGAAATTATTAATTTTGGACTGAAAAACAAAGCCAAACCTACCCTTCTTAACTCATGTGTTCCTATTACCAAAAGTTCGTTTGCGAGTGCGACAAATTATTAATGTTGGACTGAAATACAAAGCCAAAGTTACCCTTCTTAACTCATGTGTTCCTATTACCAAAAGTTCGTTTTCGAGTGCGACAAATTATTAATTTTGGACTGAAATACAAAGCCAAAGTTACACTTCTTACCTCATGTGTCCCTGTTACAAACAGTTCATTTTCGAGTATGAAAAATTATTAATTTTGGGCTGAAATACAAAGCCAAAGTTACCCTTCTTAACTCATGTGTTCCTGTTACAAACAGTTCATTTCCGAGTATGAAAAATTATTAATTTTGGGCTGAAATTCAAAGCCAAACTTACCCCTCTTAACCCATGTGTTCCTGTTACCAAAAGTTCGCTTTCGAGTGCGACAAATTATTAATTCTGCACTGAAATACAAAGCCAAAGTTACCCTTCTTAACTCATGTGTTCCTGTTACAAACAGTTCATTTTCGAGTACGAAAAATTATTAATTTCGGACTGAAATACAAAGCCAAAGTTACCCTTCTTAACTCATGTGTTCCTGTTACAAACAGTTCATTTTCGAGTATGAGAAATTGTTAATTTTGGACTGAAAAACAAAGCCAAACCTACCCTTCTTAACTCGTGTTCCTATTACCAAAAGTTCGTTTGCGAGTGCGACAAATTATTAATGTTGGACTGAAATACAAAGCCAAAGTTACCCTTCTTAACTCATGTGTTCCTATTACCAAAAGTTCGTTTTCGAGTGCGACAAATTATTAATTTTGGACTGAAATACAAAGCCAAAGTTACCCTTCTTAACTCATGTGTTCCTGTTACAAACAGTTCATTTTCGAGTACGAAAAATTATTAATTTCGGACTGAAATACAAAGCCAAAGTTACCCTTCTTAACTCATGTGTTCCTGTTACAAACAGTTCATTTTCGAGTATGAGAAATTATTAATTTTGGACTGAAAAACAAAGCCAAACCTACCCTTCTTAACTCATGTGTTCCTATTACCAAAAGTTCGTTTGCGAGTGCGACAAATTATTAATGTTGGACTGAAATACAAAGCCAAAGTTACCCTTCTTAACTCATGTGTTCCTATTACCAAAAGTTCGTTTTCGAGTGCGACAAATTATTAATTTTGGACTGAAATACAAAGCCAAAGTTACCCTTCTTAACTCATGTGTTCCTGTTACAAACAGTTCATTTTCGAGTACGAAAAATTATTAATTTCGGACTGAAATACAAAGCCAAAGTTACCCTTCTTAACTCATGTGTTCCTGTTACAAACAGTTCATTTTCGAGTATGAGAAATTATTAATTTTGGACTGAAAAACAAAGCCAAACCTACCCTTCTTAACTCATGTGTTCCTATTACCAAAAGTTCGTTTGCGAGTGCGACAAATTATTAATGTTGGACTGAAATACAAAGCCAAAGTTACCCTTCTTAACTCATGTGTTTCTATTACCAAAAGTTCGTTTTCGAGTGCGACAAATTATTAATTTTGGACTGAAATACAAAGCCAAAGTTACCCTTCTTAACTCATGTGTTCCTGTTACAAACAGTTCATTTTCGAGTACGAAAAATTATTAATTTCGGACTGAAATACAAAGCCAAAGTTACCCTTCTTAACTCATGTGTTCCTGTTACAAACAGTTCATTTTCGAGTATGAGAAATTATTAATTTTGGACTGAAAAACAAAGCCAAACCTACCCTTCTTAACTCATGTGTTCCTATTACCAAAAGTTCGTTTGCGAGTGCGACAAATTATTAATGTTGGACTGAAATACAAAGCCAAAGTTACCCTTCTTAACTCATGTGTTCCTGTTACAAACAGTTCATTTTCGAGTACGAAAAATTATTAATTTCGGACTGAAATACAAAGCCAAAGTTACCCTTCTTAACTCATGTGTCCCTGTTACAAACAGTTCATTTTCGAGTATGAGAAATTGTTAATTTTGGACTGAAAAACAAAGCCAAACCTACCCTTCTTAACTCGTGTTCCTATTACCAAAAGTTCGTTTGCGAGTGCGACAAATTATTAATGTTGGACTGAAATACAAAGCCAAAGTTACCCTTCTTAACTCATGTGTTCCTATTACCAAAAGTTCGTTTTCGAGTGCGACAAATTATTAATTTTGGACTGAAATACAAAGCCACAGTTACCCTTCTTAACTCATGTGTTCCTGTTACAAACAGTTCATTTTCGAGTACGAAAAATTATTAATTTCGGACTGAAATACAAAGCCAAAGATACCCTTCTTAACTCATGTGTTCCTGTTACAAACAGTTCATTTTCGAGTATGAGAAATTATTAATTTTGGACTGAAAAACAAAGCCAAACCTACCCTTCTTAACTCATGTGTTCCTAATACCAAAAGTTCGTTTGCGAGTGCGACAAATTATTAATGTTGGACTGAAATACAAAGCCAAAGTTACCCTTCTTAACTCATGAGTTCCTATTACCAAAAGTTCGTTTTCGAGTGCGACAAATTATTAATTTTGGACTGAAATACAAAGCCAAACTTACCCTTCTTAACTCATGTGTTCCGGTTACAAACAGTTCATTTTCGAGTATGAAAAATTATTAATTTTGGGCTGAAATACAAAGCCAAAGTTACCCTTCTTAACTCATATGTTCCTATTACCAAAAGTTCGTTTTCGACTGCGACAAATTATTGATTTTGGACTGAAATACAAAGCCAAAATTACCCTTCTTAGCTCATATGTTCCTATTACCAAAAGTTCGTTTTCGAGTGCGACAAATTATTAATTTTAGACTGAAATACAAAGCCAAAGTTACGATTCTTAACTCATGTGTTCCTATTACCAAAAGTTCGTTTTCGAGTGCGACAAATTATTAATTTTGGACTGAAATACAAAGCCAAAGTTACCCTTCTTAACTCATGTGTTCCTATTACCAAAATTTCGTTTTCGAGTGCGACAAATTATTAATTTTGGACTGAAATACAAAGCCAAAGTTACCCTTCTTAACTCATGTGTTCCTGTAACAAACAGTTCATTTCCGAGTATGAAAAATTATTAATTTTGGGCTGAAATTCAAAGCCAAACTTACCCCTCTTAACCCATGTGTTCCTGTTACCAAAAGTTTGTTTTCGAGTGCGACAAATTATTAATTCTGCACTGAAATACAAAGCCAAACTTACGCTTCTTAACTCATGTGTCCCTGTTACAAACAGTTCATTTTCGAATACGAAAAATTATTAATTTCGGGCTGAAATACAAAGCCAAAGTTACCCTTCTTAACTCATATGTTCCTATTACCAAAAGTTGGTGTTCGAGTGCGACAAATTATTAATTTTGGACTGAAATACAAAGCCAAAGTTACCCCTCTTAACCCATGTGTTCCTGTTACCAAAAGTTCGTTTTCGAGTGCAACAAATTATTAATTCTGCACTGAAATACAAAGCCAAAGTTACCCTTCTTAACTCATGTGTTCCTGTTACAAACAGTTCATTTTCGAGTACGAAAAATTATTAATTTCGGACTGAAATACAAAGCCAAAGTTACCCTTCTTAACTC
The DNA here is from genome assembly GCA_963082815.1 of Melanotus villosus. Lineage (NCBI taxonomy): Eukaryota > Metazoa > Arthropoda > Insecta > Coleoptera > Elateridae > Melanotus > Melanotus villosus. Next base: position 111,316,569 of record OY720419.1, on the reverse strand, counting down.
ATGTGTTCCTGTTACAAACAGTTCATTTTCGAGTATGAGAAATTGTTAATTTTGGACTGAAAAACAAAGCCAAACCTACCCTTCTTAACTCGTGTTCCTATTACCAAAAGTTCGTTTGCGAGTGCGACAAATTATTAATGTTGGACTGAAATACAAAGCCAAAGTTACCCTTCTTAACTCATGTGTTCCTATTACCAAAAGTTCGTTTTCGAGTGCGACAAATTATTAATTTTGGACTGAAATACAAAGCCAAAGTTACCCTTCTTAACTCATGTGTTCCTGTTACAAACAGTTCATTTTCGAGTACGAAAAATTATTAATTTCGGACTGAAATACAAAGCCAAAGTTACCCTTCTTAACTCATGTGTTCCTGTTACAAACAGTTCATTTTCGAGTGCGACAAATTATTAATTTTGGACTGAAAAACAAAGCCAAACCTACCCTTCTTAACTCATGTGTTCCTATTACCAAAAGTTCGTTTGCGAGTGCGACAAATTATTAATGTTGGACTGAAATACAAAGCCAAAGTTACCCTTCTTAACTCATGTGTTCCTATTACCAAAAGTTCGTTTTCGAGTGCGACAAATTATTAATTTTGGACTGAAATACAAAGCCAAAGTTACACTTCTTACCTCATGTGTCCCTGTTACAAACAGTTCATTTTCGAGTATGAAAAATTATTAATTTTGGGCTGAAATACAAAGCCAAAGTTACCCTTCTTAACTCATGTGTTCCTGTTACAAACAGTTCATTTCCGAGTATGAAAAATTATTAATTTTGGGCTGAAATTCAAAGCCAAACTTACCCCTCTTAACCCATGTGTTCCTGTTACCAAAAGTTCGTTTTCGAGTGCGACAAATTATTAATTCTGCACTGAAATACAAAGCCAAAGTTACCCTTCTTAACTCATGTGTTCCTGTTACAAACAGTTCATTTTCGAGTACGAAAAATTATTAATTTCGGACTGAAATACAAAGCCAAAGTTACCCTTCTTAACTCATGTGTTCCTGTTACAAACAGGTCATTTTCGAGTATGAGAAATTGTTAATTTTGGACTGAAAAACAAAGCCAAACCTACCCTTCTTAACTCATGTGTTCCTATTACCAAAAGTTCGTTTGCGAGTGCGACAAATTATTAATGTTGGACTGAAATACAAAGCCAAAGTTACCCTTCTTAACTCATGTGTTCCTATTACCAAAAGTTCGTTTTCGAGTGCGACAAATTATTAATTTTGGACTGAAATACAAAGCCAAAGTTACCCTTCTTAACTCATGTGTTCCTGTTACAAACAGTTCATTTTCGAGTACGAAAAATTATTAATTTCGGACTGAAATACAAAGCCAAAGTTACCCTTCTTAACTCATGTGTTCCTGTTACAAACAGTTCATTTTCGAGTATGAGAAATTATTAATTTTGGACTGAAAAACAAAGCCAAACCTACCCTTCTTAACTCATGTGTTCCTATTACCAAAAGTTCGTTTGCGAGTGCGACAAATTATTAATGTTGGACTGAAATACAAAGCCAAAGTTACCCTTCTTAACTCATGTGTTCCTATTACCAAAAGTTCGTTTTCGAGTGCGACAAATTATTAATTTTGGACTGAAATACAAAGCCAAAGTTACCCTTCTTAACTCATGTGTTCCTGTTACAAACAGTTCATTTTCGAGTACGAAAAATTATTAATTTCGGACTGAAATACAAAGCCAAAGTTACCCTTCTTAACTCATGTGTTCCTGTTACAAACAGTTCATTTTCGAGTATGAGAAATTATTAATTTTGGACTGAAAAACAAAGCCAAACCTACCCTTCTTAACTCATGTGTTCCTATTACCAAAAGTTCGTTTGCGAGTGCGACAAATTATTAATGTTGGACTGAAATACAAAGCCAAAGTTACCCTTCTTAACTCATGTGTTCCTGTTACAAACAGTTCATTTTCGAGTACGAAAAATTATTAATTTCGGACTGAAATACAAAGCCAAAGTTACCCTTCTTAACTCATGTGTTCCTGTTACAAACAGTTCATTTTCGAGTATGAGAAATTATTAATTTTGGACTGAAAAACAAAGCCAAACCTACCCTTCTTAACTCATGTGTTCCTATTACCAAAAGTTCGTTTGCGAGTGCGACAAATTATTAATGTTGGACTGAAATACAAAGCCAAAGTTACCCTTCTTAACTCATGTGTTCCTATTACCAAAAGTTCGTTTGCGAGTGCGACAAATTATTAATGTTGGACTGAAATACAAAGCCAAAGTTACCCTTCTTAACTCATGTGTTCCTATTACCAAAAGTTCGTTTTCGAGTGCGACAAATTATTAATTTTGGACTGAAATACAAAGTCAAACTTACCCTTCTTAACTCATGTGTTCCTGTTACAAACAGTTCATTTCCGAGTATGAAAAATTATTAATTTTGGGCTGAAATTCAAAGCCAAACTTACCCCTCTTAACCCATGTGTTCCTGTTACCAAAAGTTCGTTTTCGAGTGCGACAAATTATTAATTCTGCACTGAAATACAAAGCCAAAGTTACCCTTCTTAACTCATGTGTTCCTGTTACAAACAGTTCATTTTCGAGTACGAAAAATTATTAATTTCGGACTGAAATACAAAGCCAAAGTTACCCTTCTTAACTCATGTGTTCCTGTTACAAACAGTTCATTTTCGAGTATGAGAAATTGTTAATTTTGGACTGAAAAACAAAGCCAAACCTACCCTTCTTAACTCATGTGTTCCTATTACCAAAAGTTCGTTTGCGAGTGCGACAAATTATTAATGTTGGACTGAAATACAAAGCCAAAGTTACCCTTCTTAACTCATGTGTTCCTATTACCAAAAGTTCGTTTTCGAGTGCGACAAATTATTAATTTTGGACTGAAATACAAAGCCAAAGTTACCCTTCTTAACTCATGTGTTCCTGTTACAAACAGTTCATTTTCGAGTACGAAAAATTATTAATTTCGGACTGAAATACAAAGCCAAAGTTACCCTTCTTAACTCATGTGTTCCTGTTACAAACAGTTCATTTTCGAGTATGAGAAATTATTAATTTTGGACTGAAAAACAAAGCCAAACCTACCCTTCTTAACTCATGTGTTCCTATTACCAAAAGTTCGTTTGCGAGTGCGACAAATTATTAATGTTGGACTGAAATACAAAGCCAAAGTTACCCTTCTTAACTCATGTGTTCCTATTACCAAAAGTTCGTTTTCGAGTGCGACAAATTATTAATTTTGGACTGAAATACAAAGCCAAAGTTACCCTTCTTAACTCATGTGTTCCTGTTACAAACAGTTCATTTTCGAGTACGAAAAATTATTAATTTCGGACTGAAATACAAAGCCAAAGTTACCCTTCTTAACTCATGTGTTCCTGTTACAAACAGTTCATTTTCGAGTATGAGAAATTATTAATTTTGGACTGAAAAACAAAGCCAAACCTACCCTTCTTAACTCATGTGTTCCTATTACCAAAAGTTCGTTTGCGAGTGCGACAAATTATTAATGTTGGACTGAAATACAAAGCCAAAGTTACCCTTCTTAACTCATGTGTTCCTGTTACAAACAGTTCATTTTCGAGTACGAAAAATTATTAATTTCGGACTGAAATACAAAGCCAAAGTTACCCTTCTTAACTCATGTGTTCCTGTTACAAACAGTTCATTTTCGAGTATGAGAAATTATTAATTTTGGACTGAAAAACAAAGCCAAACCTACCCTTCTTAACTCATGTGTTCCTATTACCAAAAGTTCGTTTGCGAGTGCGACAAATTATTAATGTTGGACTGAAATACAAAGCCAAAGTTACCCTTCTTAACTCATGTGTTCCTATTACCAAAAGTTCGTTTTCGAGTGCGACAAATTATTAATTTTGGACTGAAATACAAAGTCAAACTTACCCTTCTTACCTCATGTGTCCCTGTTACAAACAGTTCATTTTCGAGTATGAAAAATTATTAATTTTGGGCTGAAATACAAAGCCAAAGTTACCCTTCTTAACTCATGCGTTCCTGTTACAAACAGTTAATTTTCGAGTATGAAAAATGATTAATTTTGGTCTGAAATACAAAGCCAAAGTTACCCTTCTTAACTCATGTGTTCCTGTTACAAACAGTTCATTTTCGAGTATGAAAAATTATTAATTTTGGACTGAAAACAAAGCCAAACTTACCCTTCTTAACTCATGTGTTCCTGTTACAAGCAGTTCATTTTCGAGTACGAAAAATTATTAATTTTGTACTGAAATATAAAGCCAAAGTTACCCTTCTTAACTCATGTGTTCCTATTACCAAAAGTTCGTTTTCGAGTGCGACAAATTATTAATTTCGGACTGAAATACAAAGCCAAAGTTACCCTTCTTAACTCATGTGTTCCTGTTACAAACAGTTCATTTTCGAGTATGAGAAATTATTAATTTTGGACTGAAAAACAAAGCCAAACCTACCCTTCTTAACTCATGTGTTCCTATTACCAAAAGTTCGTTTGCGAGTGCGACAAATTATTAATGTTGGACTGAAATACAAAGCCAAAGTTACCCTTCTTAACTCATGTGTTCCTATTACCAAAAGTTCGTTTTCGAGTGCGACAAATTATTAATTTTGGACTGAAATACAAAGCCAAAGTTACCCTTCTTAACTCATGTGTTCCTGTTACAAACAGTTCATTTTCGAGTACGAAAAATTATTAATTTCGGACTGAAATACAAAGCCAAAGTTACCCTTCTTAACTCATGTGTTCCTGTTACAAACAGTTCATTTTCGAGTATGAGAAATTATTAATTTTGGACTGAAAAACAAAGCCAAACCTACCCTTCTTAACTCATGTGTTCCTATTACCAAAAGTTCGTTTGCGAGTGCGACAAATTATTAATGTTGGACTGAAATACAAAGCCAAAGTTACCCTTCTTAACTCATGTGTTCCTATTACCAAAAGTTCGTTTTCGAGTGCGACAAATTATTAATTTTGGACTGAAATACAAAGCCAAAGTTACCCTTCTTAACTCATGTGTTCCTGTTACAAACAGTTCATTTTCGAGTACGAAAAATTATTAATTTCGGACTGAAATACAAAGCCAAAGTTACCCTTCTTAACTCATGTGTTCCTGTTACAAACAGTTCATTTTCGAGTATGAGAAATTATTAATTTTGGACTGAAAAACAAAGCCAAACCTACCCTTCTTAACTCATGTGTTCCTATTACCAAAAGTTCGTTTGCGAGTGCGACAAATTATTAATGTTGGACTGAAATACAAAGCCAAAGTTACCCTTCTTAACTCATGTGTTCCTGTTACAAACAGTTCATTTTCGAGTACGAAAAATTATTAATTTCGGACTGAAATACAAAGCCAAAGTTACCCTTCTTAACTCATGTGTTCCTGTTACAAACAGTTCATTTTCGAGTATGAGAAATTATTAATTTTGGACTGAAAAACAAAGCCAAACCTACCCTTCTTAACTCATGTGTTCCTATTACCAAAAGTTCGTTTGCGAGTGCGACAAATTATTAATGTTGGACTGAAATACAAAGCCAAAGTTACCCTTCTTAACTCATGTGTTCCTATTACCAAAAGTTCGTTTGCGAGTGCGACAAATTATTAATGTTGGACTGAAATACAAAGCCAAAGTTACCCTTCTTAACTCATGTGTTCCTATTACCAAAAGTTCGTTTTCGAGTGCGACAAATTATTAATTTTGGACTGAAATACAAAGTCAAACTTACCCTTCTTAACTCATGTGTTCCTGTTACAAACAGTTCATTTCCGAGTATGAAAAATTATTAATTTTGGGCTGAAATTCAAAGCCAAACTTACCCCTCTTAACCCATGTGTTCCTGTTACCAAAAGTTCGTTTTCGAGTGCGACAAATTATTAATTCTGCACTGAAATACAAAGCCAAAGTTACCCTTCTTAACTCATGTGTTCCTGTTACAAACAGTTCATTTTCGAGTACGAAAAATTATTAATTTCGGACTGAAATACAAAGCCAAAGTTACCCTTCTTAACTCATGTGTTCCTGTTACAAACAGTTCATTTTCGAGTATGAGAAATTGTTAATTTTGGACTGAAAAACAAAGCCAAACCTACCCTTCTTAACTCATGTGTTCCTATTACCAAAAGTTCGTTTGCGAGTGCGACAAATTATTAATGTTGGACTGAAATACAAAGCCAAAGTTACCCTTCTTAACTCATGTGTTCCTATTACCAAAAGTTCGTTTTCGAGTGCGACAAATTATTAATTTTGGACTGAAATACAAAGCCAAAGTTACCCTTCTTAACTCATGTGTTCCTGTTACAAACAGTTCATTTTCGAGTACGAAAAATTATTAATTTCGGACTGAAATACAAAGCCAAAGTTACCCTTCTTAACTCATGTGTTCCTGTTACAAACAGTTCATTTTCGAGTATGAGAAATTATTAATTTTGGACTGAAAAACAAAGCCAAACCTACCCTTCTTAACTCATGTGTTCCTATTACCAAAAGTTCGTTTGCGAGTGCGACAAATTATTAATGTTGGACTGAAATACAAAGCCAAAGTTACCCTTCTTAACTCATGTGTTCCTATTACCAAAAGTTCGTTTTCGAGTGCGACAAATTATTAATTTTGGACTGAAATACAAAGCCAAAGTTACCCTTCTTAACTCATGTGTTCCTGTTACAAACAGTTCATTTTCGAGTACGAAAAATTATTAATTTCGGACTGAAATACAAAGCCAAAGTTACCCTTCTTAACTCATGTGTTCCTGTTACAAACAGTTCATTTTCGAGTATGAGAAATTATTAATTTTGGACTGAAAAACAAAGCCAAACCTACCCTTCTTAACTCATGTGTTCCTATTACCAAAAGTTCGTTTGCGAGTGCGACAAATTATTAATGTTGGACTGAAATACAAAGCCAAAGTTACCCTTCTTAACTCATGTGTTCCTGTTACAAACAGTTCATTTTCGAGTACGAAAAATTATTAATTTCGGACTGAAATACAAAGCCAAAGTTACCCTTCTTAACTCATGTGTTCCTGTTACAAACAGTTCATTTTCGAGTATGAGAAATTATTAATTTTGGACTGAAAAACAAAGCCAAACCTACCCTTCTTAACTCATGTGTTCCTATTACCAAAAGTTCGTTTGCGAGTGCGACAAATTATTAATGTTGGACTGAAATACAAAGCCAAAGTTACCCTTCTTAACTCATGTGTTCCTATTACCAAAAGTTCGTTTTCGAGTGCGACAAATTATTAATTTTGGACTGAAATACAAAGTCAAACTTACCCTTCTTACCTCATGTGTCCCTGTTACAAACAGTTCATTTTCGAGTATGAAAAATTATTAATTTTGGGCTGAAATACAAAGCCAAAGTTACCCTTCTTAACTCATGCGTTCCTGTTACAAACAGTTAATTTTCGAGTATGAAAAATGATTAATTTTGGTCTGAAATACAAAGCCAAAGTTACCCTTCTTAACTCATGTGTTCCTGTTACAAACAGTTCATTTTCGAGTATGAAAAATTATTAATTTTGGACTGAAAACAAAGCCAAACTTACCCTTCTTAACTCATGTGTTCCTGTTACAAGCAGTTCATTTTCGAGTACGAAAAATTATTAATTTTGTACTGAAATATAAAGCCAAAGTTACCCTTCTTAACTCATGTGTTCCTATTACCAAAAGTTCGTTTTCGAGTGCGACAAATTATTAATTTCGGACTGAAATACAAAGCCAAAGTTACCCTTCTTAACTCATGTGTTCCTGTTACAAACAGTTCATTTTCGAGTATGAGAAATTATTAATTTTGGACTGAAAAACAAAGCCAAACCTACCCTTCTTAACTCATGTGTTCCTATTACCAAAAGTTCGTTTGCGAGTGCGACAAATTATTAATGTTGGACTGAAATACAAAGCCAAAGTTACCCTTCTTAACTCATGTGTTCCTATTACCAAAAGTTCGTTTTCGAGTGCGACAAATTATTAATTTTGGACTGAAATACAAAGCCAAAGTTACCCTTCTTAACTCATGTGTTCCTGTTACAAACAGTTCATTTTCGAGTACGAAAAATTATTAATTTCGGACTGAAATACAAAGCCAAAGTTACCCTTCTTAACTCATGTGTTCCTGTTACAAACAGTTCATTTTCGAGTATGAGAAATTATTAATTTTGGACTGAAAAACAAAGCCAAACCTACCCTTCTTAACTCATGTGTTCCTATTACCAAAAGTTCGTTTGCGAGTGCGACAAATTATTAATGTTGGACTGAAATACAAAGCCAAAGTTACCCTTCTTAACTCATGTGTTCCTGTTACAAACAGTTCATTTTCGAGTACGAAAAATTATTAATTTCGGACTGAAATACAAAGCCAAAGTTACCCTTCTTAACTCATGTGTTCCTGTTACAAACAGTTCATTTTCGAGTATGAGAAATTATTAATTTTGGACTGAAAAACAAAGCCAAACCTACCCTTCTTAACTCATGTGTTCCTATTACCAAAAGTTCGTTTGCGAGTGCGACAAATTATTAATGTTGGACTGAAATACAAAGCCAAAGTTACCCTTCTTAACTCATGTGTTCCTATTACCAAAAGTTCGTTTTCGAGTGCGACAAATTATTAATTTTGGACTGAAATACAAAGTCAAACTTACCCTTCTTACCTCATGTGTCCCTGTTACAAACAGTTCATTTTCGAGTACGAAAAATTATTAATTTCGGACTGAAATACAAAGCCAAAGTTACCCTTCTTAACTCATGTGTTCCTGTTACAAACAGTTCATTTTCGAGTATGAGAAATTATTAATTTTGGACTGAAAAACAAAGCCAAACCTACCCTTCTTAACTCATGTGTTCCTATTACCAAAAGTTCGTTTGCGAGTGCGACAAATTATTAATGTTGGACTGAAATACAAAGCCAAAGTTACCCTTCTTAACTCATGTGTTCCTATTACCAAAAGTTCGTTTTCGAGTGCGACAAATTATTAATTTTGGACTGAAATACAAAGCCAAAGTTACCCTTCTTAACTCATGTGTTCCTGTTACAAACAGTTCATTTTCGAGTACGAAAAATTATTAATTTCGGACTGAAATACAAAGCCAAAGTTACCCTTCTTAACTCATGTGTTCCTGTTACAAACAGTTCATTTTCGAGTATGAGAAATTATTAATTTTGGACTGAAAAACAAAGCCAAACCTACCCTTCTTAACTCATGTGTTCCTATTACCAAAAGTTCGTTTGCGAGTGCGACAAATTATTAATGTTGGACTGAAATACAAAGCCAAAGTTACCCTTCTTAACTCATGTGTTCCTGTTACAAACAGTTCATTTTCGAGTACGAAAAATTATTAATTTCGGACTGAAATACAAAGCCAAAGTTACCCTTCTTAACTCATGTGTTCCTGTTACAAACAGTTCATTTTCGAGTATGAGAAATTATTAATTTTGGACTGAAAAACAAAGCCAAACCTACCCTTCTTAACTCATGTGTTCCTATTACCAAAAGTTCGTTTGCGAGTGCGACAAATTATTAATGTTGGACTGAAATACAAAGCCAAAGTTACCCTTCTTAACTCATGTGTTCCTATTACCAAAAGTTCGTTTTCGAGTGCGACAAATTATTAATTTTGGACTGAAATACAAAGTCAAACTTACCCTTCTTACCTCATGTGTCCCTGTTACAAACAGTTCATTTTCGAGTATGAAAAATTATTAATTTTGGGCTGAAATACAAAGCCAAAGTTACCCTTCTTAACTCATGTGTTCCTATTACCAAAAGTTTGTTTTCGAGTGCGACAAATTATTAATTACATCACTGCTCTAAATCTCATAATGTTCTAGCTCCTAATCTACTTTATGCAAAGAAGAAATCTTCTTAAACATTCTACAAATTAACAGCTAAAAGTATTTGTCGTTTTTAGGTAAAAACTAATAAAATTCTCTCATCTTTCCAAAACACGGATTAGTGAAAATGATGAGAGTAGAATTGAAATATAGCAATCCCTATTACTTGGGAATCAAACATACGGTTCACAAAATGGGATTGAGGACTCTTAACATTAACTACTTTTATTATAGTTACTTATCTACTTCTCTCTTCTACCTTTCAGTGTCGAGGATACTTTTATTATACATATTTATATAAAATACTGCGAATTATTTGCAAACTACCTTTTATTTGTCTTGCCATTACTACTAATTAATTTAAATTACATTTTATAACAATAACAATTTCCTTTTAAAACAAAATTTTTAAAATATGAAATTAACATACCTCGGAATATATTATGAGCGCAGGTCTCTTTTACACTATAAGTAAAATTTACAATATTATATACAGATTTAAAAATTACATCGATCTTATGTACATAAAATAAAATACTGTTCTTTAAGCAAATACATAAACAGAACTACCGACAGTAATAACTTTTTAAGTTGTTATTGTCAATGTGCTATCTTAATAACATAACTGAAAGGCATAAATATATATACAATAACGTAAAATCAAAATGGCATTGATTTGTTAAAATGTCTATTATAAATGCGACTTCTCTGCTTTCGCCGATTAGATATTGCTCAAAATAATTTTTAGAAAATGTAAAAGTATACGCTTGTTCTTGCATTAGAAATTTTTAGCATATTTTGTATGAAACTAGCTTGTTACACAACAAATAATCCAAATCGATTTATATGTGTTAGAAGACTTAAGATAAAGATAATCCTAAGCAGAGTAGGTAGGTGATAATGTACCTAGGAAAATCTATGTTTACGCATCTTAGCCGCACAGGTATTTGTGTTGCACTGTACATATTTTCAGTTTTAAAAATATTGTAAATCAAACAGCACACTTCAATAACATAATTCAAATCGTTCACAACTTTTAAACTCCTTCTTTCGACAAACTCTTATAAGCAAATATTAGGAAAGCAAGAACGAACTAGTAACAACACTAGTGCATAAGCGGAATTTAAATACATTCGCATAAAATATAATATACTTATACCCATACCCTTATTATAGGCTACCATTTCTTGAACCCATGGGAGATGATAATGCTACTACTATCCAAGTAACTTCGTGTATTTGGAAACCACAATAAAGAATGTGACGCTACAGCTTGCATACAGTTTTAAATCGGGACAGTTTACAACCTAAAGTAATATAACCATGTAACACTATGAAATATCTCCTAAATTTCAAGTACACCAGTTTTTATTTAATCTCGGTTCAACTCTTAATCTGAATGTATAGGTGGAACATTAGGAAAGAATTTTAAAAATTATTAATGTAAAATGACCGACGCCATATAAGACCTCGATCTTGTGCAAATTTCAAAGCACTAAAAATAATTTCTACAAATATACCGTGAGAATTGGAACATGTAACGTAATATATAAAGTTTACTGTACCGAGCCATATAAACATATTGAGCGATTAAAGCTATTGTCAAGACCTGCCTTGGAAATTTAAATGCACGTTTTAGCTCATATCATAAGCGACCTTTGTTATTTAAATCTTCGACTTCCACAATCATACGACCAGTTTTACGTAACAAACATCAAACTTGGACGACTATTGAAAATTCCCATGCTAAATTTCGAAATTTAAACTTGCGTGACACGAGTGTGACGCAAAGCAATAAATCAACTTTGCCACCAAGCTCCGAAAAATGATCTTGTATGTAACAGCTATAAATATGACACATTAATACAGATCCGAACTCATCCGAAACACTAATTTTATGTTTCATCGCAACTCTGAATGAGAAATTTTAAAAATCGCTTAGCATCGTCCCAAAGGCAAAAATCCTTAATAATTTGATCTTCGAAATAACCACAGAAACACTGACTATTTGTTATCAAAATACATAAAATGCGAGTCGAGAGGCACCTAATTTCTTTCTCGTTGTCGTAATGCAATATAAATAACTTGTAACATGTGTTTGTTAATAATTATAATACGTTAAAAAACCATCTTTTAAACAGGTTCTTTTTTTCTATTCACATACAGAAATGAGGGAAAATCTGATTATGACAATTCTCAAATAGTGACTGTGTATGTCAATCGATTAGTTCATGTGTCAATTTATTTCATTTTTTAGTTAAGATGCGCCATATAATCTTATACCCCTATTCAGCCCTTTTAAAATATGGTAATATAGATATATTTAACAGTTATGCATAAAATGATTTATTATACAGAATGTGTCAAAAGTAACTAATATTGCCTATAACTTTTTAATTTGAAGAGAATAAAAAAACCTATATTTTTTAAATATGTTAAGAAAACATATGGTTACCATTTAAATAAACAAAGTTGGTTGCCATAGCAAGCAAACAAAAAAGATACTAACAAAATGAAAACGTCACCGTATGCACGACAATTAGCCCAAAAACTTTCGAATGCAACTTTTTCTTGCAACTCTTCAAATTAAAAAGTTACAGGCAATATTAGTTACTTTTGACACACTCTGTATAGGTAACCATAATATGGTATTACAGACACTTAGCAATTTTAAATAAAAGGATTTCATATAAAGACAAGTTAAACATTAATTACTTTAGTGAGACTTTTGAAATTGCTTTGCGTCACTTCTAATCATGCAATGCGCCACTTTTGGTGCATGCGCCATAGGTTGGCCATCCCTGGATTAAGAGCACAAAAACAAATACAAGTTTTTGTATGTGGATTACAAACATTATTGTAATGGTTTTATATCATTCGGCTAAACAATTTAAGCTACTTTAAAGAATCGAAATTCAAGCTGAGACGAGAACGAAAAACAAGAACTGACAAGGACTGCCTTAAACGCAATAAATATGCTACAATGCATATTTATTGCTGAAATATTTTCAATGAAACATAAAAAGAATTTTAAAGAGCACACAACTGCAATTCGGCCAAATAAATTTAATAACGTTCAGTTTTTTGATATTTACTTGTTTATTATAATTACTTAAGTTACTAAATAAAACTAAAATAGCTACTAAATGGAATAACACTTAGACCTTTGCATCTATCATGTCGATATTTATTTTGTAATACACGTAAGGGTAATATTCAGACTGACCAAATCCAAGTCCGGGAATGTCGACGCTCTGAAATAAATTCATTTATATAAACATAGAGTACATCAAACTACTACCCTAAATCTATTCGAATTAGATTTTTAAGAAAATGATAATTAATTCAAGAGTAATATTTTAGTGACACCGGGGAAATCCACAGTTCTTTTAAGTGTTGTCTTAAAATGTATGTATATCAAAGATGACAATTATTTGTACAGATATTAATCCGCATTGTTCGTGTTAACGAGGTTGCTAATGTTCAAACTGTAAAAATAGCAACAGGTTCACCTCACCGAGCCATTGCATCTATTGTGTATTTATCTTTACACACCTTAACTCCAACTTAAAACGAAACTTACATCGACACCGGACGATCCCTGTAAAGCACTGCTATCCAAGTGTCCATATAACTGATTCAACACGTCTCTTAAGCGTTTCACACTCTTTTTGTTTGGATGGAGAAGAATAGCTTGGAAATTAACGGGTAATCCATACCTAATACATAAAAATACTTATATACATTACATTTCAGAGCATTATACATACTGAATCTCAAAAAGCATCTCGTTACTAGTCAAATTTTGATAGCGAAGAGCTTAAATTAAATACTTGAGAACTTTGATCAATTAATTTTGAAATTAAATACTTGAGAACTTTGATCAATGAATTTGGTTAAGTACTTCGTTTTCTTCTTATAGCTAGACATGTATCACTAATCACACAAAATCGGTTACTACCTTAGTACAGATTCCACAAATACTCTTAAAGCTTTTACGTGTATCCATGCACAAAAGCATTCGCTGAAGTTAACTTTCAGCCATCTGACCAGCGGACCCTAAAAATTTATATCGGTTATAAAATACCAATAACTGCGTATTGTGGTGGTTTCGTTTTCCGGAATGCACTTTATAATTGTACATTTTGTTTTGTACTACTTGTTAAATACAAAGTACGCTAACTGGTTACACTATCAATATATTAAGTTTAAATAATATCCTGACATAGGGTATATTGCTTTTCAATCGATTCTTTTATTTACTTTCAAGCTTTGTATAGTCTGTTCATTCGGGTCCCCAAAATAGCTGCAGACATTTTGCAACTTATTTATTATTGTCACTGACCATTAAATATAGAACGGACAAGTCATATTACACACAACTTAAAAATTCCACTGCATAAAGCGATACTTACAAATTGTTTCTTTTTATCCGTCACTAATTTTGTTATTTCGTTTTTTCCTGCCGCAAGTTCTTCTTCATTGTATGTAAAATCACGTACTATGAACTTTTTTTCACGAGCATGTAATTTGAACTCTTCTGCTACCTTTTTAAAAAGTGAAACTGTAAAAAGACCATATTCCTGATCTTGAATAATAAGCTGCGAAGAACGAGGAACAACCATATCGGTTAGTTTTTCATAAATTCCTTGCCACTCATTGAATTGGGTCCTGAAAAAGCAACGTTATCAACTTAAGATAAAATAATTACGCTCCCTTCAAACTCCAACCCAGACCGAATGTTGGACCCGAACCCAGGACCTCTTAACCGTGAAGCAGGCACTCAGCCGCTATGCCACCGAGAGGCCACTTAATACGTTGAAATAAAAAATAATTTTTTCTACTCCCATGTATAAAGTAGTAGTTTCACATACTGATCGCAGTACGTGAAGTCTTATTTTTTATATCGATGCGTGAAGTGCAATGCATTTCTTATGGAGTTTATTTTATGCATTTCTGCCATAAGAGCCTATACACTTTTCGGCACGGGTAAACTTTTGAATAGATTGCTGTGCTTGTTTTTTGTTTGAACGACGAATTTGTGAGAACTGTCAAGTGAAGAGAACGTTTGCTAATTTAACTCATTTTTTAAGTTTGAGGTCGTAGAAAAAGTATAGTGTGCTTGTGACACTCGCCTTATGGCTCCTGTCGCAAGCCGCACACTCACGTAAAAAGGTCAGCTTCACGTACTTGTTACACAATATACTATTTCAATACCATAACCACTTACATACATCACTTCATAAATACTTTGTACAGCGTCATTATAAATGATTGTAGTCGAAGTAGGCAGTGCCCGTGATAATGAAATTTTGCCACTTTATACAATAGTATATTGTATAACTAGTGCTGAAAGGTGTATATTTCACACGAGTGTGAGAGTTGAGCCACCAGTCACAGGCGGGTGGCTTAATCACATGAGTGTGAAATATCCTTTCAGCACGTGTTTTACACTATACTTTTCCGACGACCATTTTACCAATTTTTCATTTAAAAAAATGGAACCAGCACCACACTTGCAACACTTTGATGTTTTAATTATTTTTCCGACGACCACTATGAAAAACGACTCATTTCACACGGTTTACTAGCATTGAAAATAACAAATTTCGCATAGCAACGAAACTGTGTGAAATTACCGTGTGCAAAACTTTGCACACGCTAAACCACACAAAGCAGTCGGCGGGCGACGTCAAAAGTCGTCATTTGTTAAAAAATAAATATTTAAAACGTCCAAGTGTTGCAAGTGTGGTGCTGGTTTCATTTTTTTTAATGAAAAATTGGTAAAGGTCGTCGGAAAAGTATAGTGTAATACACGTGCTGAAAGGATATTTCACACTCGTGTGAAATATACACCTTTCAGCACTAGTTATGTTATACAATATACTATATTTTTTAACAAATGACCACTTTTGACATCGCCCGCCAACTGCTTTGTATGGTCTAGCGTGTGCAAAGTTTTGCACACGGTCATTTCATCACAGTTTCGTTGCTGTGTGAAATTTGTTATTTTCAATAATAGTTAGTAAACCGCGCAAATTGATTCATTTTACATAGTGGTCGTCGGAAAACATAATTATAGTGCAGGGATTCTTGTAGTGATTTTTATTTTCCAAGTGAAGTATCAATTGTTACTCGTATGTCTTTTACTGTATTTACTGTGTTTTTGAATAATTGCATTTTGTGTTAGTTTGCCTGTTGATTTCGCCCTTCCTTAAAAGTCTACGTGAATAAAATTATTAAGACTACTGATGATTCCGGAGTCTTAATACGTAAGTGTAATTAAAGGCAGTCATAGAAATTTTAATAAACAAAAAGCAATATTTTAGGTTTAAAGTTGCATAATGGTGTACTCTTTACAACAGAACACCTTTATTATTAAATCTTACTATCGAAACGGTGTATTAAATGAAGACGGGCAATGGATACATTCTGTTCAAGCATGCAAAAATGCATATCTCGTTGCATTTCCAGGCATAAATATTGAAGAGGAAATTTTAATGGCTCACATTCGGAGAGTTGTGGACAGATTTGATAATACTGGGAACGTTTCCAAAGGGAAGTCGTCAGGAAGACCTCAGGTCAATGAAGAAGTTGTTGAAGATTTAAGACAACGAATGGAGCAAAGTCCTAAAAAATCTTTGTCAAGATTGTCTGCACAATCTAGTATACCATACAGCAGTTGCCAGAAAATTCTAAAAAGGACACCCTATAAAATAACATCGGTTCAACAACTCAAGCCATCCGATTATCCGCGTCGTGTTGCATATTGTCAATGGTTTCAGCATCACATGAATGACAACAGAATTTTGGATTTGTCCTTCTTTTCTGATGAAGCATGGTTCCATCTATCTGGATATGTAAATTCTTAGAACTGCCGAATTTGGAGTACTGAAAATCCACATGCATTTGAAGAAACGCCTTTACAATCTGGGAAAGTGGGTGTGTGGTTAGCTGTATCAAGAAGAAAAATAATTGGACCAGTATTTTTTCAAGGTACAATTAATGGAGTGAGATACACAGAACAAATATTGGAAGTTTTTATCAACCAGTTGGATGATGAGGAACAGCAATTTGGCTATTTCCAGCATGATGGTGCTACAGCCCATACCACAAGGGAGAATATTGCCCACCTCCAAGAAATTTATGGTGATCGTTTAATAAGTCAAAATGTCAATCCAGAATGGCCCGCTCGTTCCCCTGACCTCACTCCGTTGGATTTCTCGTTATTTGGATGGTTGAGAGATAATGTGTGCAAATAATGGTTACAAAATGTAGAAGAATTAATTAATCAAATTACACTATGTTGTGAAAACATCAATGAGGTAATGTTACACAACATTTTTGAAAGTAAAAAAAGAAGAGTGGCGTTATGTTTATAGCAAAATGGAGAGCACTTTCAACATCTATTGTAAATCTAAAGTAGAATTTGTGGGCATACAAGAAGAAATGGAAATAGTTATTTAGCGGGGAAAGATTTGGAAGTGTTGTTAATAAAGAAACTTAAGTATAGTTATTTAGTAATTATAGAGACTGATGTTTTGAGTTTCAATAAGATTATGACAGAAGAGAAATTAAGAATAGGTTGGAATATTTGTGGAGTAGGTACAAGAGAATGTAGGGGTCAGACGATGTTACAGATGTTATGGCTTTAATCATAAAAAGCGGTAAATTGTACCAGGGAAGTAGTATGTAGAAGATGTGCGATAACAGGGCACAAGATAAATGAATGTAGAAGCGAAACTAAAAAGTGTATAAATTGTCATACGGCTAATGAGAAGTTAAACTTAAGTTTCAATGATGAACATGATGTGTATGACCGTGAATGTCCGGTACTTAGAAGACAGATGGAAAGGCGGAGAGAGAGAGGATAAATTATGAGGAAGAATAGCAATTAGAGAACTGTCATAATATGGTGGAAGGAAGGATATCGGTGTTAAATGCGCAAAGTATCGTGACACATGTAGATGAAATAGGTGATTATATAAGTAATAACTCAGTGATAGTCTTAGGTTTGACTAAAACTCATGTGACAGCAGATATAGAGGATTTTGAAATCAGTATTGACGGTTATACCATATGAACAAAAATTATTTAGATAAGGGATGGCCATGGTGAACGAAATCACTGCCTTTGATAGGTTCAGCTTGTTGGTTCTACATGATAGGTTCGTTCAGAATTCCAAAGCCACCCTTTATCTAAATAATTTTTGTTCATATGGTAATATGGTAAGGGCTGATTCTGATTCTAAGCATACGGGAAGGTGTTATTTGTAATCTGAAGAAATTTTTAAATTATGATGTGGTTGCTACTTATTAAAGCAGAAGGTCTATTGGATGTTAGTGTTAAAGTTGTATGTATCTAATGAGAATATGCATTTGGTAGTAACTAGTTTATCGCTCTCCTTCGAGTTCCTTTTTAAATTTCTTTCACGAGTGGTGCATAAACTTTGTTGAAGAAATAAAGGGAAAAATTTGTATAGTAGGAGATTTTAATTTAAATTGGGATTCAAACGGTTTTTATATTGAAAAGTTTAAAAGTATTGTTGAATCGAATGGCCTGTGGCAGAAAGTTAATGAGGTAACCAATATAAATCGAGATAGTAGAACTACTATAGATCTTGTTATTACAAACGTGTGGGATACGATTGTCAATATTACTGATGTACCTAATGTTTCAAGTCATAGAACATTAAACTTCTTTATTGAATTATCAAGAAAAATGGAAATTAAAACAGTAAGAGGTAAGATTGCCGATTTTAATGATGCGAAGATTAAAAGTAAAGAATGTTAAAATGAACTATAAGGATGGGGATCTCGATGCTAAAACAGACGAGTTTGTATGTCAATTAAAGGAAGTATACGAAACGATACATCCAGTAAAAAGGGTTAAGGTATCAGGAAGGTGTTCATGGTTTACTGACTCAGTTAAAGATATGATAAATTCGAGATCGAGCGTATCAGCGCTACTTGTTGACGGGAGAAGCACAAGACTGGGTCAACTATAAAGAAGTAAGAAATAGTGCAGCGAAGATATTAAGACAGGAAAAACAAGTTTATTATGAAAATAAAATTGAGGTGGTGAAGTATAACTCCAAAGAAATGTGGAAAACTTTAAAAGAGTTAATTTCAAATAATAAAAATGAGGAAAAGTTTGAGAAAATTGCATTTGGTGGAAAGGTCGAAACTGATGTGAAAGTTATCGTTGACAAATTCAATAATTACTTTATAGATAGTATAGAGCAGATTCTTTCATCGATTCAAAGTGATGACTGGCACTTCAATGTCAACATACAATACGTAGATTTGTTAAATGAATTCCAGTTACTGGATATCAATTCTTTAAAGCGGATGGTAATAAGAAGTATGAAATGTAAAAGCAGTCCAGATAATACAGGTATCGGCGTAATAAGGTTTTTTGAAGAATTTGGGGATCCGATATTACATATAATAAATGTTTCGTTAGAGAGAGGAATTGTTCCAAGAAACTTCAAGATGGCTACAGTTCTTCCAATTAAAAAGGTAGTACGTTCAATAAAGGCTGAAGATTTTAGACCAGTGAACATGTTGCCAACGCTACAGAAGATATTAGAGAAAACCGTGAGTGACCAATTGAACAAGTATTTAAGTGTAAATAAGATCCTTTCCTCAAACCAGTCGGGCTTCAGAGAGGGATGTTCTTGTGAGACAGCACTGCAGTGTGTCACTGATGACTGGAAAAGGGGCTTAGAAGAGGGAGATATTATTCTAGTTATATTTCTAGATTTAAAACGGGCGTTTGAAACGGTGGACAGGGAAATTTTGATTGACAAACTATACAGAGTGACTGGTACATAAACGTATATCTTGGAGGGGGTGTTAGTAGAGCTCAATTGCAACTGATTTAGCATTATACAAAACACAACAGTTTTCGAAATATTTTAATTTTGGTTTATTCTTTAAAAGTCGAACAATTTGTACATTCATACGTATTTATTACTAAATTTTTTTTGAGTTTTGTGTAATGTATATTGGGCTAAATCAGTTGCAATTGAGCTCTACTAACACCCCCTCCAAGATATACGTTTATGTACCAGTCACCCTGTATAATTATGGTATTAGAAGAATATCGCTTCAGTGGTTTGAGAGCTACCTTTCGAACAGGAAACAGGTGACCAAGTTGAATGGAAAAATTTCAAGTGAGGGTGAAGTGCCTAGTGGAGTGCCGCAGGGGAGCAATTTTGTTTACTCTTTATATTAACGATATTGACACAGTGTTGAGGCATGCCTGCTGTCATTTATTTGCAGATGATACAGTGTTATATGTGAGGAGCAAAGGAGTGGAGGAAGGAATTCGTAAGATAAATGAAGATTTGGTGCTTGTTGCAGAATGGCTTGGTGTTAATAAATTGAAATTAAATGTGACTAAGACAGTAGGAATGTGTTTGGCTTCACCAAAAATTCTTCTGCAGTTTCAAGAAACTGAAGAAAAAGTGAATGTTGATGGGGCTCATGAGAGATTTGAAAGTTGCGTCAAGTATTTGGGAGTGATTATAGACCGGAAATTGACGTTCAAGGATCATGTCGACTTTGTTTATAAGAAAGTGGCTAGACGCTTGGGAGTGTTAAAGAGGTTATCAAATTATGTGTTATTGTTCACTAGGATAACGGTATACAGGGTGTTTCGAGAGGAAAGGGAAATATTTTAAGGCAGTATTCTAGGGGTCAAAATAAGAAAAAAGGTTCCTATAAATAAGGGTCCGAAAGTAATTCCTTTTCGAGATACAGGGTGTCCAAAAAATAAACTTATTTTTTAAATACATATCTCGAAAACGATTTAAGATATTAAATTGAGCTTTGGTGTGCACTATACTGGCATGAAGAGACTCTTTTTCGATCCAAGTAATTTTGACAATTCCAGCAGTGGCGTGCGTGACAGCAAAGAAATAAATAATTCTGACGAAAAATATAGTAGGTACGCCACTGCTTTTTTTCAAAATAGGCATTTATTTCGTAATCGGAAACCAATTCTAAAAAGAAAAGGCCTCTTGAGTTTTTCTGGTAGGACAAACCGTTTTCGAGTAATAATCGAAAAACTTCTCCTTTGCAAACGTTTTCTGAAATAACTAACGTGTGTTCACAAACAGTCGTCATCCCAGTTGCCTTTAAAAACAAAATTTTATATCTTTGATTAATTCGTGCAACACAATGAAGCTTGGAAAACGTCAACTAGTTTTATGAAACGTCATTGAGTACTGTCATAGCGCGTTTAGGTTTGTTCAGTTTTGAAATCATGTTTACGCCGCAACAGAAAGCATTTATGCTCGAAAGTTATTTTCGCAATGGAGTACTGGAAAATGGAGAATGGCAATACTCGATCGAAGCTTCTAAAAATGAATTCAGATTGAGGTTTCCAAATGTAGTGTTTAACCACAATCAGTTTAGGAAGCAGTTGAGCAGATCACTTGCAAATTTTCGGGAAACTGCTTCAACTGATAAACAACGGGGAGGTGGAAGACCTAGACTTCGCACGGAACATGTTGTCAATATGGTTAGAAACGCGATCGAAGAGCGACCTACATCTTCAGTTCGAAGGCTTTCCCAAGAACTAGACATTCGTACAACAACTTTGTACAATGTTTTAAAAAAGGATATTCACTCGCATCCATACAAATTACAAATGTACCAGGAGCTGTTAGGTCCAGATTATGTGAAAAGAGTTCAGTACTGCCAGTGGTTTAATGAAAATTTGAACAACAATGATGTACTCGATAAGACATTTTCTTCAGGCGAGGCCTGGGTGCACTTGAATGGTTACATTAATGCACAAAATATGCGTATGTGGGGAACCGAAAACCCTCATTACTTTAGAGAAGCAACGATGCATCCTGTTAAAATAGGGTTGTGGTTAGCAGTAAGTCGTAGAAGAATAATAGGCCCAATATTTTTTGAAGAGACTAAAATGCTGAAAACTATCGGAACATAATGCTGGAACCGTTTATAAATCAACTCCACGATGACGAGTTGCAAACCGGATATTTTCAACAGGATTCTGCGCGTCCGCACGTTGCACATGTTACTTTAAATTATTTACGAGAATTTTTCGATGACCGTTTAATAAGTAAAGACCTTTACCCACCACGTTCTTGCGACCTTACGCCTTTGGATTATTTCGTGTTTCCGTACATTAAAAATAATGTGTTTAGAAACCCAGTACACACATTGGGGGATTTGAAAAACAGCATTCAACACCAGTGCGACCAAATAACACCAGATATGCTAATAAATGTATTTGAAAGCATGAAGCGAAGAGTTAATTTGTGTATTCAAGAAAATGGTCACCATTTCCAACAGTTATTGTAATCTCAGTTCAGTTTGGTTTACTTTTGACACATTGTTTGACAGTTAATAAAACTTGCTGTTGTAAATAATGATGTTTGCATTTTTGCTCAATTTTAATAGACATACACTATCGGACAAAAGTGAAGCAACCTTTATGATAAAATCAAATATTTAAATATTTAAAATAAAATTAGCAACTGTAGAAATCAAAATTCATGTAGTTTAAGGGGTCATAGTAGGCTGCTGTCATAGGTGAAATGGGATTGTTTCCAAATGTCAAATAAGTTAGTGTGTAATAATTTATTTCAACAATACACTTTATTAGCGCGACAAAAGTAAAGCAACTCTTTGATTTGGTATAAAGAAAAAGGGTTTACGACAAAGGTAAGTTTAAAAATTAAATTTTGTAGGTGAATTAAGCTTAATAGCTCTTAGTTTTGTAGAAGTAAATATGCCAAAAGGAAAACCAATCTGTACGGAATTAAAACAAATGGTCGTAAACGCCTTTTTAGAAGGAAAGTGTAAGATTGCGATTTCCAGATGGTTTGGCTTGCCCAAATATAGTGTGTCAAAAATAATTTCACGTTATAATGAAAGAGGACATGGAGAAAAAATGCCCAAATCAGGAAGGCCCAGGAAAACTACATTTTGGATGGATAGGAGAATTAAAAGAATTTCTCAAAGAGATCCATGGTTGTCAGGACCACGGATAATTGCTGAGATTCCTGAACTGGAGGTTAGTGCGAGGACTGTTCAACGACGATTAGTTGAGGCGAAACTTTATAGCAGACGTCCAGCCAAGAAACCGTTGGTTTCCGAAAGAAATCGCCTTGCCACGCTTGAATTTGCACAACGCCATTTGAACTGGACAGTTCAAGAGTGTAAAAATGTATTATTTAGCAATGAAACTCGTTACAAAATTTTTAATTCTGATGGAATGAGGCGTGTAAGGCGGCCGGTTAATACGAGATTTCACCCAAAGTATGTTACAGCAGCAATAAAGCACGGACAAGGTAGTGTATTTTTATGGGGTTGTTTTTCGTGGAGTCGAGTAGGTCCATTACATTTTATAGACGGGACTATGGATCGCTTTGCCTACAGAGACATACTCCAAAACGTTATGTTGCCCTATGCTGAGTGGGAGATGCCTTTGCGATTTGTGTTCCAACAGGACAATGACCCGAAACATTCATCTCGCCTTGTTCAGGAGTGGTTTCGGGAGAACAATGTCCAGGTTCTTCAGTGGCCAGGACAGTCACCGGACCTCAACCCCATATAAAACCTGTGGGAAGAGGTTGAACGTTGTATTCGCACTACAAGATTCCCAAATAAACAGTCCTTAATTGATAAAATTAATGAAGTTTGGATGAATATGCCGGTTACTATTATCCAAAATTTAATTTCATCAACGCCGCGTCGTTGCCAAAAAGTTATAGCCAACAATGGATATCCTATTAATTATTAAGAACATTCTTTCTATTGTTATAACCCATCAACCATATTTGTGATTTTTTGAGTTGGTAAATGGAATAAAAATGTGTCCTTGTAAAAGTTGCTTTACTTTTGTCGCGCTAATAAAGTGTATTGTTGAAATAAATTATTACACACTAACTTATTTGACATTTGGAAACAATCCCATTTCACCTATGACAGCAGCCTACTATAACCCCTTCAACTACATGAATTTTGATTTCTACAGTTGCTAATTTTATTTTAAATATTTAAATATTTGATTTTATCATAAAAGTTGCTTCACTTTTGTCCGATAGTGTACGTTTCTGAAGTCAAAACCTACTGGGATGACGACTGTTTATGAACACCCGTTAGTTCAAATTATTTTCTTTTACAAGTTGGCTTCGAAAACGGTTTGCCCTACCAGAAAAACTCAAGAGGCCTTTTCGTTTTAGAATTGGTTGCCGATTAAGAAACAAATATGTACTTTGAAAAAAAGCAGTGGCGTACTATTTTTTCTGTCAGAATTATTCATTTTTTTTGCTGTCACGCACGCCACTGCTGGAATTGTCAAAACTAGTTGGATCGAAAAAGAGTCTCTTCGTGCCAGTATAGTGCATACCAGAGCTTAATTTAATATCTTAAATGGTTTTCGAGATACTTAAAAAAAAAGTTAATTTTTTGGACACCCTGTATCTCGAAAAGGAAGTACTTTTGGGCCCTTATTTATAGGAACTTTTTTTCTTATTTTGACCTCTAGAATACTCCCTTAAAATATTTCCCTTTCCTCCCAAAATACCCTGTATAACACTACAATAGAGGATTCACGCATACGCCAGCGCTCATTAAACGAACTAATTTTTGCATACATATTTATTAGAAGTAAACCAGTGAATTCCATAACCGCTATTATCGACATTTTCAAATTTTTTAAAATAAATACTTGAAATTTTGCATATTGGTCTAAAATTAAATTCTAAGCAACTTTTTCAAATAATTTGTCATCTAGCCGCACTTTTTTCGACTTCACGGTGATTTTTTTAAAATTTGCCGTCATATCAGTGGTCACATGACATACCAGCATTTAATGTGACCGCTGTTATCGACATTTCACCACAAATTAAAAAATCACCGTGAAGTCGAAAAAAGTGCGGCTAGATGACAAAATATCGAAGAAAATTATTTGAAAAAGTTGCTTAGAATTTAATTTTAGACCCATATGCAAAATTTCAACTATTTATTTTAAAAAATTTGAAAATGTCGATAATAGCAGTTGCGGAATTCACTGGTTTACTTCTAAATATGTATGCAAAAATTGGTTCGTTTAATGAGCGCTGGCGTATGCGTGAATCCTCTATTTTGCCTTACTTCAATTACTGCAGGCCGTATTCTGACTTAATACAGACAGTTCTAAGGTTATTAAAAGACAGAATTCGGCCTGCTGCAATTGAGTTCTTAAAAAATCACATTGTATGTTGAATGGTGGGGACATTGATTGACTACAAAATAAATGTATGGGGGTAATTTTAAGAACATCTAGGTATACACCTATAATTGAAATGTTAAAGACACTTAATTGGTTGAATATGCAGGATTTTATAGAATTTAGATGTTTGTGTTTTTTGTATAAATTATTAAATGGAAAATTACCAGAGTATTTTAATAGGTATAGGGTAAGGTTGTCAGATGTACATAGTTATAATCAGAGAGCGGAAAAGTATGCACTATAAAATCGAGGAATATGCATTTTATATGCGGTTAAAATTAAGCAAAATATGGGTTGTTGTCCGTTTCTCATAAAAACCATCTAGCATAATGCAAGCTTCTTTCTGAGTCGCCAGCATACAAGGTACATATTTCCAATATGAGATTTAAATGGTTTGAACTGATTTTGTTTTAAAATTAAAAGAGCTTTTTCTGCAGAAATAGCACACTCACTTGCAATTTCACGGGTAGATGTTGTTGGTTTGTAATTTACATATGCCAAAACTCTTTCTCGTCTTCTTGTTTAAACTTTTGCTTTTCATCATTCGGTTTCATAAATGACCCATATTGTTTTAAATTGTTTTCTAATTTGGAAAAAATCCTTTTATCTGGTTGTCTTCTTTCCATATATCTTTGCAATTACATTTCACTAGCTTCATTACTGTTTCTGTTCCTAGCGTCGTAACAAGAAAGCATGTCGTTTTTCTCTTCATTTGTATACATTGCTTATTTTAACAAATTTGTTTCATAAAATAAATTAGTAACGCAACTTAAGTAAATCAATTTGTTTGACAACGGGGTTTTTTGTTTGAAGCTTCTGTTTCCAAAGTCTACCTGTATATTATTTTGCTGCTTAATTGTACCAATAAACTTCTTTTAGCATTTAAAGAGAAAATATGAGAGTAAAGTATATCGAACCTTATATCAATGAAATCAGAAAAACAAAAGCTATTTAATGGGATCACAGCCAACTATGATTGCTATTTAAAAAAATGCAAATTTATGTTGTATCTCGAAAACCAAGAGGGCCATAACATTTTGCGTAACTTTATCGAATTCTACGCAAAAATATCTGCAACAAGACACCTTTACTTCAGCTCTAAGGTAAATGGTCGTTGAATGATATAACATTGAAGAAAACGACCTTTTTCAGTTTTTTCGAAATAATAAAAAGTTGATGGCATATGTCAAATTTGAAAATGGCATGAGATTTTGCTTATAATTCTGCCCAACTTTCCCCATTTAACGGATCCTCTATCTTTTATATTAAGAAAGTTACCCATGTAATGAGATAGTTTATGGGCACCCTGTATATTTTGAGATACAGGATGATAGAAGTATTAATATCGTTATTATTACTATAAAACAACTTTTACAAACAAAACTAAAGCGGTAAGAATCTATAATATTGTTTAAAAAACACGTTTATAACAAAATAATATTAAAAAATAATAATTGAAAAAAAAAATTTACTTCAATAAGCGGTTGCGCCGGAGCACCTTGTCCATATCTCACAGCACACTAATTCAAATCAACCAGAAACGCTAGTACAGAGTGTCGACACCCCAGCCGTAGATTAGATGGGTAGACGTGCATATTTGTGCCAAAAAAAGTAAGTTAATTACTGTTTTACTGAGAACGGAGCACTTAGTGCCCCCGCACGCGCACTTAAGGGTTAATCAGTCTAGTGTAGATATGTCTCGGGTTTGTATCGATCACTCTTTAAGTGAAAATTATGCTAAGAAAATTTTTATTTCACTTAAAACTTTTTTAAATAAATATTGACTTGTTATGCAACCAATTTAACACTTGTGTGTGGAACAGTGCATACCCAATATAATTTGAATCATTATTTTTGTGAAGCAGAAACGAGAAATTTTACATTTAGATTTACGGCTTACTTCGACTACAATCATTTATAATGAAGCTGTATAAGTGTTAAATACTTACTTCGGCACTATTACCAAAAGCGTAGTTAAATATTCGGAATCCAAAATGAAATGTTCCTTTTTAACCAAGTCAGCTAAATTGCGAGTCAGTAAGCTTCCGCTGTAACATGATTTTAAAATAATTGTTCGATTAAAATACATTATAATATTCGTTAAAAATAAGTCATTATTCCGTTGTGTTTTACTTTTTCTAATTCCATCGATTGCCTAACGAGATATACATATTAGATGGCTTGTTAAAAGTCATGCCATCAAGGCGTCCTTATAGCCTACCTTAAATATATTAAAAAATTAAAATCGGACCCTTTTAAAGTCAGCCCGTTACCGCAACAAATACATATTAAGACTTGATAATCATTAATGTAAAAAACACTTTTCCAAAAATTAATCTTCTTAAATACAAGCTAACGACAGAGAAAATTATATGTTATTTTAATAATTGTTTTTCAATAAGATTAACAAATCAACTAGTTCATTATATTATAAAAAAATAAGACAAATAACTTACGTTTGTTTCTTTTCCAAATTTTGCAAATTGCCCTTCAAATTATTGTATGCTGAAGATTTGGTTTTGAGATCGGCATCGATCTGTCCCACTTGTTTACTAATTATATCGGCTATATTTCGTAAAGACTGCTTGGTGGGATATTTGGCAATGTCCCATTGGAAGCGGGTGATATAACTTGGCAAGTCACCTAAACGTAATAAATAAAGATATAGTTGCGGAATACACGATTAATTGTTATAAACTAGATTTTATAAAACCGAGTGTGTGCCTAGGCGTTGCAATACACACAAGCATTGCAGGTCTACTATAACAGAAGCCAGGAAGTGAGCTGTGAAAGTGAAAACATAACGATAAGACACACCACTGCTGAAATAAATCATAAGTAACTGAACGGGCGTGACAAGCTTGTGTACCAAGCTGCTCGGCCACTGACCTGGCCTTAGGGGGAAAGACATGTCTGTCGGGGAATAGTCAGGAGATGTACTTGAATTGTCGACAGGCGACTGTGAGGGTGTCAAAAACACATCGGAGCCCGAATCCGAATTTTCCGTGTCCGCAGCCTCCTTTGGGGAGCCACTGCCGTCATCAGGTGGTCGCCCATGTGCCCTCAGCACCGCACACTCGTCATAAGCGCAGCCAGACAAGCACAAGCCAAATACCTTGCCAACGTCTGTTAAAGCGACACTTCAAAACTATTACAATTTAGCATTCCATCAATTTTATGTACAACCCGGCTACAATCTTTAAAACGCATTAGAGAATCTCAATTGTGCTTGCCCTAACAAATCTCTTATAACTTACTAATTTGATCTTTGTTTGAACGTTAAATGATAAAAAAAAAGTAGCCTAATAAAGACAACTTGCACCTTTCATTTTAAATTGTATTTGTTAAATGTGAAATGTGACTTAAGTCTTCAAATCATGATCAACTTCAAATGATGTTATTATTGAACACCCTTTATTTCACGGGTGCAACAAAACATCTGAAGAAAGGTGGTAATATTAATTTTTACAAAAACTATATACTACGCCTGATATTCAAAACTGAATTAGATGTACAAGATTATTACTTAAACTACATTTAAGGTTGTCGCACATTTGTTCGGAACGGAAAGGAATCGAACGCATCAGATCGGAATGTGTCGGAACCAAATCCACCAATTTAAACTATGATTTTAATGACGATTTAAAACCCTGGTTCTGGAATCTGACATTCGTTTCTGTTCCGATCTAATGTGCAGTATCCTTTATTCCTTACGTCGTTTCTGAGAAATATAATTACAAAATAAGTAAATCAACAAAAATAAACACAAACCATTCACCTACTGCGATTCTCTATTTTTAATTTGTCTAATCTATCTACTTAATAGTTGACCACAAACTGTTGCATTATTTGTATGAATAATTACCACTTTTTCTGTATATTTGTAAAAAACAGAAAAGCACCTTTACTTATCTTATATTAACTTCAGAATCCAATTCAACTTTTTTTAATAACAAATTTTTGGCAAATCTTATGCCGACTGCATATACCGTAACTTTTTAGAGAATTAATTAATATTTACAAAAAATTTACTCTTACTTCTACTGAAGTAAATCGAATCGTTACAAAGGACTGAATGTTCGTATAATAAACAATAAGAATATCATCATCATCAGCGTCAGGGGTTAAACCTTTTGGTTTATTAAGAATATACAAAGTTTAATTAGATTCTGATATATTCGTTCCTTCGTGTAATTAATTAACATTTGTCATACTGTTATTTGCAGTTAAATTCTCCTGCAGTTTGTCTCTCTGATCCTCCAAAACTTCTCCTAAATAACAAGCCACTTTACGAGTTACTTGTTCAACGAATCCATCTAATTTTCCCAAATCATCTGATAATCCTACCAATTGGTCAAGGGTGCCCACCTAAAAAAATTATTTAAGTAATACAAGACATCTATGTAGAAAATAAAACTTTGAAAAAGATCTATAAATCACAGGCAGATTTTGTATTGCCGAAACTTACCTTTAAATCTGGAATATGAAATTTATAGTTGACAGATAAAGAATTCTGCTTGCTGGTAAGATTATTCATAGTTTCCCATGTTTGTTGACAGGTTTTGTCACCTGGCGCAGATATAAGCCAATATTCTGTCATCGTAATCTGCAAAAATATGTAAAATCTATAACATATATGGAATATCACAGGAAAATTTGATTGAATGTGTGTTCATATAACAATTGAGATGAACTGAAACTTCTGGTATGTAATCTTTTCATTTAAAGACAATCGAAAAATGTACTTCTACCCGTATCGATATTAAATTAGTTATTTTCCGCCTCTACACCTTAGGTAGAAGAGGTCAAGAAATAAGTAAGTAAGCAGTTATCTTCCCGTTAGTGAACCTTTATAAAGTCAGTACCGAAATATTTTGAAACGGTAATATATTCTTCTTTAAACAACTCAATACGGTGAACGAAGTAAGTAAAGGAAATTAATAACAGGAATTTGACTGCCCATTTCTAAAACATAAATATTGAAAACAAATATGTGCTTAATTGATTACGTTATAACCCTTATTAAAAAATTATTTGTACTAGTATCTATTATTAGAACTAACCCCAAATTAATTACAAGGCAACAACCACCGTTAAGCACCTTTTAACTAAGAAATTAACTACAGTAACTTGTGTTCGTTAAAAACAAATGCCACAAAGGGTCAACTAAGTTTTTAGTAGAAAATACCTACACGTTAACACTCACCAATATATCTTATTTTATGCGATTAAAATTTTAAAAGCACCCCTTAACAACCACTCCCCACAAGACAGCTGATCGTTATTTCACGTGACGATGATGGCACTGATGGCAGTATCACGTGGTATCACTTTAAAATGTGTGCTGCCATCTAAGCCAGAAAGTGACAACCAGCAGTACATCCACCGTCGCCTGCGTTGATTAAAAACGGGCTTTATAAAGCCTGCCGAATAGGGCTGTTTGACAGTTAATCGACTAGTTCAAATTTTGTCCGTGGCGCTAGTTATCCTTTTACTGACAGCAGTATTTATTATTTAAATTTGTTAATTTTTGGTTATTCAATAAAAATTACTTTCTAAAAATGTCTTATTGCATCCCTCCTTGCCATAATTCAAGTCATGGCGTAGGTAACTACTTATCATAAGTTTCCAAGTAACAAAGTCAAATACTCTTTGTGGATAAGAGGATAAGTAAGTAGTATTACAGCAGGAGAAGATTTGAAAGGTTTTCATATTAATTTGTTATTAATATTTTCAATTTAATAGACATATTACCAAAGTTACTCTTATTTTATTTAAGAAAATTTTAAATTACCTTCAGAAAGATCGCAAATATCTATGTATTTGGATTACGATTCCAAACACAGAATAAAGGCTAACAATGTTTCAAATTTACAAAATATGGAAGACATACAAAAAGAAACAAATTGTACTCTTTTCTCAAGATTTAATTTCGTATTCAGGATAAATAACTCCCTCGAAAATCATCGTCCTGTTTCATTCCGAGGAAAAGTAGTAAGGATCTGCACCCTTCTTACACTTTTATTTATTTTTACACAGTCTCACGTTCTGGAAACCTGTGTAAAATTGAAATTAAAACTGCAATAGACTTTCCAGATTAAACATTAAGCATCAAATAACCCGTATTTATCATAAATCGTAAAAAATCAAAACCAATTGACAGCTGTCAAAGATGGATAACTAGCACCACTAGCAAGCAGTGTCAAAAATTTGCATAATGGCCATTTTTCCAAGGCCTGCTGAATTTATATTGCATATGAAAAAAATACCAATTAACTCGCCCAAGAACTAATCTGGGAATAAGTGAAAGCTTCTACAGTGCCATAAAAAGATTCAATGATTTGCCAGACGATATAACTGATTTGCAACCATATCATAAATTTATTAGCAAAATTAAAACATTTACATGTAAAATACATCTAAAATTTAATTTACAGTTAATTAGACTTTCAATTGTTTATTTATTTATTTCAATTTAAATGTTAATGTTGTATTATTTAGATATTTAATTTGGGGTTATGATTATTTAAATATTTACCTACTTGAATTTGTTTTACAAAATTTAATGTATTAGTAGGCTTTGGTACCAGCTAACAAGCTGTTTTGAAGTCATAAATAAATTAATTAAAAAAAATATATATATAAGGCCTGTCCACTTCATTTAGCCAAGACGCAATTAGAAAGGACGATAGCGCCATTTGAGGTGAACTATACATTTCTCCCTTAAAAAAATGAAGGTATAGTTCACCGCAAATGGCGCCATTGTCCTTTGTAATTGCGTCTTGGCTAAAAATGAAGTGGGCAAGCCTTATATGCAATATTATTAATTCAGCGGGCCTTGATTTTTTTGCTATTCGGTAGGCTTTATAAACTCCGTTTTTAATCAACGCAGGCGACGACATCCACTTACATAGATAGCTATAATATTTTACCAACAAAAATTCAAACTTAGACATTCTTTTCCTAAATTCATTAGAGATTTAGAAAGTCGTTATTTTATACACTACAAATCGTAATCTTTCTTTAAAATTAAAAAAAATCTTTATAGTAAAAGTAAATTCAAATTTCAGGGTGAAAATTAGTTTTTGACACAATAATCAGTTCCTTTATGTCTGTTAACACACAGTAATTCTGCGGTTCACTAAAATTTTATATCTAAAATACAATCAAAAAAGATTAATTGCTTTCAATGCATGTACAATTTGATTGTATTTGAAGTTGTCCGTCAATAGTTCCTTAAATGAAAAAATTAGCCTTATTTTGAATATAATATGCATGAAGGACTCGAAACTCGTAATGTTACACTTTAAAGCACACTTGCATGAGTGGCAGCCCCCTGGATCTAATACATTTTTGGCAAAATAATGGTAAATATTCAAAGACATCAGCACTTGACAACAAGCAAATCTAAATGTCGCCCATAAATATCGCTACCTATTTCGACATTATAACGGTAAAAATAGCCTTTCGATGTGGATATTTTCTAGAGTTAGAGAATTATTATTGCGAGTTTGACATTTTATACCAAAAAAGAAGTACAAAATATAGATATGAAATTAGATAAACTGAGTTAATCACTAATGAATGTATGATATTCTTTATAGTTAATCAACTAATTACTTAGTCATAAAAATTAATAAATAATCGAGAAGGACCAGCTTGTAGTTTACACGACTTCAAAAGCCACTCTGTACATTAAGCTTTATAAATGGGAAACGAGTTACTAATTTACAATATACGTCCAAAAATGACATTTACAAGGGTTTTTTACAATTTATGTTACTAACCTCTTGATGTTTGTATTACCATTCTCTTCCATAACAGTCCATACTGACTTTTCTTGTTATTAACAACTAGTATTTTTTGTGGAAAATATTAAAGATAATAAAATAATAGAATACAATGAAAGTTGTCTTTAGATTATAAATTTTATTGAAACAATGTGATTTTTCAATGAAACTGATCAGTTCGACCGTCTTAAAAAAAAAGAAAAAAAATACATGTGAACACTTGTCACAAAATCGAGAATTTGTTATACCTTATAAGATTATATTACAATTAAAATCTTACGAAACCCTATACGAAATACGCTCTAGCTACTAACTAAGAAAATACCAATGCTATAATTCAACCATGTAAAATTACGCAACTACTGATAATTAGATAAAAATCCATATAGTTTTACCCTTAATGCTCGGCAGAACTTCCACTGTACTGCTTCAAAAACGAGATAAAATATTAAAAGGAATGAGTGAACATCATTAATTGTTTTAAGGTATTTAGGGACAAAACAAAGATTTTTTAATACACACATAGGTACTCACAAATTTTAGTTCTCAAAACTTATACGGTTTTCTAAATAAAATCTTAATTATGTAGACAAATTCATTTATTTTGAAAAGTTTTCCAGTAATACTTAAATTTAACTAAACTTGTAAGTCAAATCTATAACTGAAAACTGCAAAAATAAATATAACATATTACAAAGGAGTACATATTTGACCTTGAGCTCAAATTGCGCTTAACTATAAAGATCGTCCGGGTCATCTTGGAAATTGCCATGATCACCACCAGTACCACCAGGAGCACCAGAACCACCGCTTGCGGTAGGAAAACGGAAATTAGTTCCAAAACCACGTGACTGCTGAAGAGTTTGTGCAAACATTTCATATTTTCGAATATCGTTGTCAGAAACCGACCGTCTAGCGAAGCGCATAGCTTCCTCAAAATGAGCTCGTGTAATTTCTGGTACGGGATCTTCTTCATCGAGCTATCGAATAAAACACATTTTCATATGTAATTAAAACTAAGCGATTACTATACAAGGGATACATGAAACAAGATCATTAAGCTGATACAATTCGCTCTGCCTTAGAAGTAATAAAGACAACATCATCGATTGCAAAACTTTAGGCAGTAATTTAACATCAACTTGTACTAATCTGTAGTTTTTTAAAATAAATAATTTACTTACATCCATCGCAATGTTAGGATTAGCAGCTCGTTCCCTTTCTCGACGTATTTCTGATTCGATACTCTGACGAATAGCAAGCTTACAAGCACGCTGGCATATCTCAGTCAAATCAGCACCTGAGAAACCATGCGTTACTTTGGAAATGTACGTGAGATCTACATCTCGCGCTACAGGTGATTTACGAAGGTTTGCTTTGAAAATGGCTTCGCGTGACTTCTCATCTGGTAAAGGTATATAAATCAATTGATCTAAACGGCCCGGTCGTAGAATGGCAGGATCGATTATATCTAGAGCAAATAATGAACAACAATATAATGGGTGGTAATTAACGTTCGGCAATTTAATGCATTTTGCAGACTAAAAAAGTACTAAATGCTCGATAAAAATATAAAAATTGGCGGATATAATATTAGAAAATGCCTTGTATTGTTTTAAAAATCGCAATATAAAGTATATAATTTGCACACTAAACTATGGTCGCTATTTTTAATCAAATGTTTATTATAAAAAATAAAAATGTTCTATAACTCAAGTTCACTATTAAATCACTAGTAGTTCACTGCATAACCTCAAAAAAACTAGGTGGGCGCGTATGCGTGTTAACTTACGGCGTGTTTATTACAACCATTTATTGTTTTAAAACTTAATTATGAGTGACAGTGAGATTCCTCAATACAGTTCATCAGAGGATAGTGGGAGTGATGTATTAGAGACGCATGGGCCAAAGAAAAGAAGGAAAAAGGTAGATAAGAAGTGGAAAAAAGAGCAGGTATTCAGTAGCAAAACCGTAGCTTTAAAATCTGTGGAAGAAGAAGGCATCTGGAACTTTTATCATAAAAATAATGATAAAGCTGGTAACGTGAGTGATATTTATAGTTGCAATAAAGTTGAATATCGAGGATAGCAATGCGCCTCGGGAATATATTTACATTATCCTTCCAATACTGAAGATGTAGTTTTATACCGATCGGAGTTGCTTCATACTTGCGACCCTATATCGTCCAAAACAACCGCTAAAATAAGCGAACATACTAAAACCGTTGATTGAGGGAATTCCCAATTCCCAATTCCCCCAATCAACGCTAAAACGGAGATCAGAACCCTATTCGAATACGACCCAAAAATAAAACCAAAAAAGGTTTTAGAAATTTTAGTAAATAAAGAGTTGCCAATTCCCAAAAAGCAACAGCTGAACAACTATTTAGCTTCTTTAAGAACGCCAAAATACCACCACTCTCAGGTGCCAGAAGCTGAAGCTGGGGCTTTTGTAGTATCTTACCAAATGGATTGCGGGGATTCCTCTTCTTTTAAATTTTTTATGTCAACCAAAAATTCAATAAGGTTATCATTGAACGCCGGTCATGTACACGCTGACACTGACGCTGGAGCTTATATGGCAAGGTTTCCCTCTATTAGTGTTTGGAACAACTGATTGAACCAGGGCATTCCATGGAGTGGCAGCTTGTGGTCTTCAATTAAGTAAAAATGAAGAAATATTCGATAGGGCTTCCATCATGTTTCTTTCAAAATGGGAGGAGCAAAAAGACTTCATAGATTATTTTCAACGTGAATGGCTTCGGATGAATCGAAACTGGTATGAAGGAGTTGACAAAAAACTTCTTTTCTTGAAGATGTAGGTGTATAATTTTATTCCTTTGCAAAATTTCAGATGATTTCAGCCCATGTTCTTTCCTCTATCGCACGACTGTGCCTACCGTCTTTTTGTGAATGCTATAGTTATTTCATTATTAGTTATGTATTACGTTGTATTATGTAACTTTTTAGTTCCTATTTGAGTAGGTACTTTATGTTTCAAGTACTTTCTTGCTAATCGAAGTTCTGCTTCATTAGCAAATGTATTAAGTTTTGATTTTTGTTGAACATTCTTGTGTTTGAAATAATGAAAACTTTGACATTTTTTTATGTACCTACTTATATTGTCAGAATTTATTATGTTAATATTATATTTTTCCCAGGAATTTTCTTATGTTTGTTGGATATTAATTTTTTAGAGAGCATTGTGATATTGTGATATTTTGATTGAACTTCGCTTATTTTACTGGTTATGCCAATTTTATAACGAGCATTCAGTATATTTATCGAACGTTTAGTATTTCTCAAGAGAACATTTATTATTTCACGATAGGTTTAGATTTTGTACTGAGCGTTCAATATTTTTATCGAGCTTGCATTATTTTTATCGAATATTTATTATGTTATCGAGCATTAGAATTTTATATCGAGCATTCATTATATTTATCGAGCATTTATTATTTTTATCGAATATTTAGATTCTAATCATGCATTTGGATAAATTAACAGGAAAATTTAATCTGCTGTCGGAATTTAATATCGAGCATTTAATTTGTTCCCCAATATAATCTCTAAAAGTACGACATCCAGAAAATATAATGGACATAAAACATTTCGATTGCCCACAACGTAAACGTATAACCTTACCGGGTCTGTTGGTGGCCCCTATAATGAAGACATTTTTCTTTGCACCCATGCCATCCATTTCGGTAAGAATCTGGTTAATAACTCTGTCTGCAGCACCACCTGCATCGCTTACGTTGCCACCACGTGACTTTGCTATAGAGTCCAATTCGTCAAAGAAAAGAACACACGGTGAAGCAGATCTAGCCTGAAACGAACAAACAATCCCATTTGTTCATTCATTTACATTTTAACAAATCTTCGACGTAAATATACAAAAAATTTTACTTTTTTTTTGTTTACTCGAGTTTTTTTTTTTTTAGGATAAATTTCCAAGTAAATAGTACCGACATATGCTTTACCTCAAACTAAAAATCTTAATATATCGATAAATAAAACCATACCTTATCAAAAATGTCTCGAACATTAGCTTCAGACTCCCCAAACCACATGGTGAGCAGCTCCGGACCCTTAACAGATATGAAGTTGGCCTGGCATTCGTTTGCGATCGCTTTAGCGAGAAGGGTTTTACCACATCCAGGAGGACCATAAAATAGTACACCGCGAGACGGTTGCATACCAAATTTAAGAAATTTATCCGGATGTTCGACAGGGTATTGTACCAACTCTTGAAGTTCCTTTTTAACATTTTCTAGACCTCCGATATCATCCCAAGTAACATTAGGCACTTCTACCACGGTTTCACGCAATGCGCTAGGACTACTCTTGGTCATTGCATAACGGAAGTTCTCCATAGTAACTGCTAAAGAATTCAAAACTTCGGCATCGATCTGATCATCTTCCAAATCGATGAGATCCATTTTTTCTCTAATTTGTTGTAATGCAGCTTCTGAGCAAAGCGAGGCAAGATCAGCTCCAACATGTCCGTGTGTTTCGGCCGCAATCTGTTCGAGATCCACGTCATCCGCCAGTTTCATGTTTTTGGTATGAATCCGTAATACTTCCAAACGGCCAGTAGCGTCTGGGATACCGATATCGATTTCACGATCGAAACGTCCAAAACGACGTAAGGCAGGATCGATCGAATTTGGGCGATTAGTCGCTGCCATAACAATAACGTGCGAACTCTTCTTCATACCGTCCATAAGTGTTAATAATTGCGAAACAATACGACGCTCTACTTCGCCGTGTGTCTTTTCACGTTTCGGAGCGATAGCATCCAACTCGTCGATAAATATAATCGCGGGGGAATTTTTATCTGCCTCTTCGAAAGCCTTGCGTAAATTACTTTCAGATTCGCCGGCTAACTTGCTCATAATCTCGGGACCGTTAATCAAAAAAAAGAAGGCTCCAGTTTCGTTAGCCACGGCACGTGCGATCAAAGTTTTTCCCGTTCCCGGCGGACCGTACAACAGTATTCCTCTTGGTGGTTTAACTCCGATCGCTTTAAACAATGACGGATGACGAAGAGGTAATTCTACCATTTCTTTGATTTGGGCCAACTGTTTTCGACAGCCACCGATATCATCATAACCGACTGCATTTAGCACTTCCTCTTCTTCCTATTAGTTTACATTCATTCAAAACAACATCGGATACAATATAATAATTTTAATTACGATACGCTTTATTCCAAAATTAAATTTTACGCAACTTAGACCATTTAGAAACTGCAGATGCAGAAGTTTTATCGTTGCAATTTCTAAAATATACTTACTGTACGCGTCAGTGATCAACTCGCGTTGCTTATTATGTCATTGTAATATTAAATGTTAACAACAGTACATACCTCACGTTTAATAGGTTCACCGTCACAGTGAATAACAGTATCGGGAGCCACAATACAATAAGGAGACGGGTCTGTTTCCACAACCTTAAATTCTATAGCACGCATACCTCCGCGTACTATAAATACGTCTTCTTTATGTATAGGTCGATAAGCCTCTAAGAAATATGGTTTCAAATATACTTCAAACAGATTTCTAAAATAAGAAATAATTCCAATTAGAAACTGTATACAGATCGATACCTACCTATCAGTGATTATCTTATAATTTATAATCTAAATAAACAAATCTTAATTAAGCAAACAATAATGGGAGAATGTAAATAAATTAAAGTATACCTATCATTACTTTCCCGACTTTCCATTACAATTTATAATTAGAAGTAAAATAATAAAATTATATTATCGGAAACTATAAATACACCTTTCAATTAACCTTGAACATCAAAGTACAAAGTACAAGTAAAGGATATTGCACCACAGTCACTCAAAAGTTTAGTTTGCCTCTATCATTTTCTTTTAAATGCCGAATTGAAAATATAACGTTACACAAATTTACTATCAAAAAATTTACAGTCTCTTTAATTCGTCAAAACAGAAATCAAAGCCTTATATTGACCAAAAAAAAAGAAAAAGGATATGATATAGGAACATACACCAAAAATTATTTATTAAACATATTTAGATTATATTTATACAGATGACTTGACAAAATTATAGAGATCATAAACTATACTTACCCTGTAAGGCCTTCCACTGTATCATCAATGGGAAGTACATGGATTCTTTTGCCGTACTTAACGTCTGGACAAGGTTGTACTGAAACAACATCAGATAATCGAACACGTAAATTATTACGTACTATTCTGTTCATTCGAATTTTCTCATCTGGGCAAGTATCGTCGGACAAGACAATGCATACGGTTTCCTTTCGTCGTTTGCCCTTCAGCAGTACCGTATCACCTCTAAAAAGTTGCAATTCGTCCATTTTTGCCTGGGACAGCGCAACAACAGAATTATCATCGTTTACAGCTTCTTCTACTAGAAGTCTGTTTGGACGATCTTTACGGCGTAAAATTGCGGTTGCCAAATCATCTGGGCTGAAACATAACGAACACGTTCAGCACGAATTTTAAACCATGTTTAATAATACTAATATTAAGTACAAAACTACTCGTAAAATAATCTGAAACTGGAATCCATTACGATATTCGATTAAAATTCAAAATGCCGGTTTCCAATGCAAAAATATACCCAAAAACGTACCTTTTCACTTCCGCCATTTCTCTTTATGTGTCCTACGAAATCAGAATAAAACTGAACAACAAAATCACAATTGTTCAGCAAAACGTTTAAATAAAAGCTAAATCACAAAGCACGATCGTTATACAATGACGTTGCCAGTTTTCTACAAAATTGACAGTAGACAGAACGACAGAAGCAAACTCATCACCAATAGGCATCCACCAATGACAAATCACAATTTACCAACGTAAACTTCCAATCGCACAGTCGTGACTCAAACATCTAGAACAACGCCAAGTTCACATTAGCGGCTCGTGAAATAAGGCATCTTCCAAGAATCATGAGCACGGATCTATCTGAATTTTTTTTGTTGAATTTATATCGGTCGTTGTTGATATCTGTTTGTTTGTTTAGTACTATTAAACTAACTAATTAATGTTGTGCTACTGGCTTAAAACGTAAACTGTAAATTACAACCGTATATTGTTTAGGTTTAGACTTTAAAGTATCAACACGTTAGAGCACAAAAAATAAACCCTCACGCGTTAGAGTCGTTATTAGAGACGCCTATGACTGTGTAGAAGCTCGTGCCACTCCTTCACCTTCACCATCTAGTTTTATCTACTGACAACAATGCAGTTAATGTTGGTAATACAGCACTCTGTACAATAATAGTATGTATCCGGCAAATTTGAAAATACCTAATCAAAATTTGAAACATTTAAAGACTTTTGGTTAATATATATAGAGTGCCGCAATTTTATTTAAAAATCTACGCCTAATATACACAAAGGACCATTTTTTTTTACGCTACTTAACGCTAATGTCTTATCCTCCCATTATCTTGTTCTTACACCTGCGTAATGTTGTTGACTAATAAGTTAAAGATGGTGGCGAGCTGTCAGGTTTCAATTTAAAATTAAATAATATTTAAATTATTGTAGCATAAAATCGTGACAAAGCTGACTTTGGAAATGGTGATAGCCTTACAGCGTTGTGATGTTATATTAGAAATAAACTTTTACACAAAATAAATTCCGCTAACATTGTACTTAGTTTCACCCTACAAAATGGCTGGAATAAAAGGTACGAACCATTATCACCTTAAATTACTTTAACAACAGTTTATTACTGGTTTAAATATCCCATATATTTCACTTACAGTAAAGCTAAATATAGAATATGACTCTCATAGAAATGTAACCGAATTATTCTTTAATAATAACGATGACAAGAACGATTGTTTCCTTCTAAATCTGTTTGTATAAAATTTTTGTCGTTATTGTAAAGAAAGTATCGAAAAAGCCAATATTTGAGTTTGTTTTGTGGTTTATTTCCAATTTCAATGTTTTTATGATTCGCATTTCCCCAAAGTTTTCATTTAGGTATTAATAATATGACGAAGTACCCTATTTATGTAAATTTAGATTTGAAATTTCACCCACCCCACTGTTAAAATGTTGATAAGTGAATTAAGCAGGAGCGCAATATTAACTTTTAGGAAACTTCAGGGAAGGTAACTTAAAACGCACCACAGGAATTTCAGCGGTAAATCTTTAATGTTCAATCATTGGCTCGATTAATTATTTTAAGAGGTAAAACAATTCTTGCGTAAGAAAAAAATACATATATTATGTGCTTCCATTATGGGTTCTACGAAAATAGAAATGTAGGGTAAAACCAGGAGGAGACCAAACTTTCTGCACAGCAGTTATAATAGACCTAAACACTTTCCGCAATGAATGTGTCAGAAAATCATTTGTATAACAGATATAGAAAATAAGATTGCGCAAATTATTGATTGTATTTTTTTTTTGTTTCATGTTCTGCTTCCACTCTCATTGGGATTTTCGATTATAACAGCGTAAGTATTTAAATTATAAGATTAACGTTGGCATATATTTGATACCCACATAAGGTGCATTGTCCATGCTCTAACAATTAGCTGCTGGGTTTTGTAAACCATAATCAAACTGCTTATGCAAAGGTAGGGTCCGTGCGTTTTATAAACTACACACCTACGTCGACATGACGTCATGCGCATAATACTAAACCCCTTTGTGAAGCTTATGTGCGATGTTGTGACGTCATTGGTTAGATGACGTAGATATAGTATATTCGCTACCACATTGGGACTGGAGTTTATGCATAAGGTACCGGAAACTCGCTAAAATAAATAAATATTAGGCGTTACAGTATTAATATTAACAATGCCGTATGTTCAGAACCGCTGGAACAAGCTCTGTAATCTCTAAACTCGTGAGTCATACGGTGTGGCTTCAAGCGGACTTGCCCTTGAATCCCAATGTGGTAGCGAATATACTATAATTATGTAGTTTATAAAACGCACGGACCCTAACAATTTCGTCTACCGTGGCAACAGTAGTCGCAGCTTGAACAATATAATACAATGTGATTTTTTAAAAACTCAATTGCAGCAGGGCGTATTCTGACTTAATACAGACAGTTCTAAGGTTATTAAGACAGAATACGGCCTGCTGCAATTGAGTTTTTAAAAAATCACATTGTATGTATTTTAATGTAATCGTACGTTCAATTTATAATAAAGTATGTTCGGCCATTTTGCTGTGTAAGATAGTAACTGGTTTCAGTTAAGTAATTTAGAACTTTTATTATGCATTCCAAAAATAATTTCGACCCATAACTTATAAGTAACCTTTCCTTACTTTGTTTTTAGGTTAGTTAGTCTAGCCTTCGCAGGATCGATTGGAATGACATTGGTAATTTTAGCATGCGCCTTGCCACAGTATAAGTAAGTAACTAAAATTTATTAGTTTATTCGTAGTTTCATAGAATTCTTAATTCTAGGTCAGTGTTTTACGTTACCATAGTTTAATAACCTATTGCATCAACTACCAATTATTTTCAACGTTTGGTTGGATAAAATCGCTTCAAACTTTAAGTATTTGTGGCTTAAATGAAATATTGTAAATGAAATTTGATGCGATTTTGTTCAGAGATCAAAATAATTGGCAGTTGATGCAAATGGCCATAAATGTTATTTTTTGTGAATAACTATAATAATTTATTTTTCAGATTATGGTGGCCATTTTTTGTAGTGCTCTTCTACATACTTGCCCCTATTCCGACTTTAATGGCTAGGCGTTACACTGAGCATCAAGGATCTAGTAATGCCTGCATGGAAGCAGCTATATTTATTACCATGGGATTAGTAGTAAGTTCTTTCGCTCTGCCTATAGTGCTTGCAAGAGCCCCCCATAATGACCCAACTATAGCATGGGGAGCT
Organism: Melanotus villosus; assembly: GCA_963082815.1. Taxonomy (NCBI): domain Eukaryota; kingdom Metazoa; phylum Arthropoda; class Insecta; order Coleoptera; family Elateridae; genus Melanotus; species Melanotus villosus. Next base: position 111,273,822 of record OY720419.1, on the reverse strand, counting down.
TGTTATCTTACACTTGCTGGAAATGTTGTAGTATACCTTACATTACTTGGTTTCTTTATTACTTTTGATCAAGAAGATGCCGATTACAACATGTGGTAGTATTTTTAGCACTAACGAAATTTTGTAAATATCGCCGCATTATAATATTTTTATATTTGTCGATATATAAGTTTCTTTTTTTTTAATGTACAAGTTTATGAATTAGATATTTGTATAATAAAATGATAAATTTAAGGATTTCTTTAAACATAATTATACATATTTAATCCTAGTTATAAATAAATGTTTTTAAACAGTTTGACGAAGCAGTAACTGATTGATATACTACGTGAACAAATTTCTGTGGATTAATAAATTGGTTTACTCGTATTTATTTCCTGGCGTTTATTGCTGTAATTGTGCTGGCAGACTAATAATAACATTTTTGTTTATAACCCTAACACCAAAAGGTGACAACCAAATACAATTATGTGTATACAGCACAACCAAGCTTACAAAAGTGCCGAGGTGGCGTATATGAGAAAGCTGTGTACCTACTTATAAAATACATTCAATCGCAAAGTATCTAATTGGTGGAGTGCGTTCGTTATCATGTTTAGTTAACATGCTTTTCCACGTTTTTGTAAGCTTGATGGCGCTGAAATGCAGATTTGTTAACAAAAATCTATTAAAACAGTGACCTTTTATTTCTTTTAACTTTCTATTGTAGTGTAAGTAACTTTCTAGAACGAAGAAAATTAAGCACATAAAAACTATGCAGATTTAGGTAGATTAACTAATTAAACACTAATTTTGTATTTTTATATTGGAAATTTTGTTTTTGTGAAAATTGGATCAAAATACTTCTGCAAATAAAGCTTTTGTGTGTCTATTTTATTATTCTTAACTTAATTTAAAAATTATCTTTGCGATCGCAAATTATACAACAGTCATTTTTAATGAATTTTGAAAAATTTCTTCGCTAACCTTCCTGTTAATTCTCCACCAACTAATTAAAAATACATACCCCAAAGAGCGAATCCTTAGAAATTCACAATCTTTAAAGTAACGTTATTACCTCAGACTAGGCCTGCGCGATATGAAAAATAATATCGATAATATGGAAAAAGTATTGATATATCGGTTAAATTGATTTATCGAATGTATTAATACATGTAATTCGATTAACTGTTCTCCTTTTATCGGGTGGCCACTTTTTTTGGCTTTCAGTGTATTAAATAATGAGTTTGATGAGGAAACACAAATGTAAATACAGTGGAACCCCTCTAACTCGAACCACCAAAATCCCAGAAAAAAATTCGAGTTAGAGAAAATTCGAGATATAGAAAGATCTTAAACTTCTTCGATTTATTTTTTATTACGTGTTTATAAGGCATACATAATATGATAGAGGAATAGTATAAAAAACGAACGATATTACGATATATCAATAACAAAATCCAAAAAATACATAGGTATTATAGTTACATATGTATGTATGTAACATTAAAAACTTATTCAAAATGCAAATTAATTTATTTTAGAAAAATAATCCATAATAAATTGTTGGCGAACTTTCATCTCGTGGCTTACTTCATAGAATTTTTCAATTTTGTTTATGGACATGTAAATCGAGTCTGATGTTTGTTCCTCGGTCATGAAATAATTTTTTAAGGTCTTGAATGCTTGTAGAACTTGCTTGGGTGATGGTTTTTCCACAATTTCTTCGTCACTTTCTTCTTGTGGTTCTTCATGTGTAATGGTTGATACACTCTGCAGAATGTCTTTATCTGTTGGATAGTTGGTAGTTAAGAGGTTACTATCGATTTCCAGAAAAGCTTCAAGACATACGTTCTCAACATTTAGCAGCTCAATACACTTTAGAAAATCTTGCCTTAACTCAACAAGCTTTGTCTTCTGGATTATGTAGTCGTTCTCGTAATAGAGCAAGTGGAATATCGTCTTCTTCCTCGTACTCGTTTCCAAAACCAACCTTTTTAAAACAATTTTGAATGGTTTTTTGTTTAACGTCTACATTCTGGCTTCAGCTTTTAATTTAAACAATGTCCCCTTAAGATTGGTGTACATTTGCTTAGACCAGAGCGGAAGTGAAAACTTCATATGAGAACATGGCAGAACTAAATCTAATATTATCCGCACAGTTAACCGGAAACGATTGGAACTAAATAGATGAAATTTGTCAGTTGTCTCTAGTTCTTTGCATAAATTCTTCTTTTATTATTGTTGTTATATAATTTTTTTTTAATAATTTGTCACCAATAGTGGAGAAGTGGTAATGATAGAAACGTTAGCATTTCGCTGAAGCAGAAGAACAAACAGTTAATAAAAGACTGTGGGTGCGAAAAAAGGACAGCAGAAAGTTTTTTCAATAGTTCTGAATGATCTACGAGCAACTTTCTGAATTAATAACGATAAGCAAGACACGTTTGGGAAATGCATTACTGCACAGGAACGATTACCAAATACACATGCACATCCACTGTCATATGCTTCGGAATCCGTTAAAATATTTCGTTCTGATCTAATGTGTGACGTCCTTAATATTTGTCCGAAGTTATTGTAAGTAAGATCAAAGTTTTATTTTTATATTTCTTTATTGGGTTTTACGCCAGTGGTTGCTAAAATGAAAATATAGTAAGCGGCTAAAGTATGGATTAATTAATTAAAACTGAAACAAATCAATTTTCGGACACGTCGATTTTATTTTATGAAAATGCACATTTTTCCATTGAATTTGATTTTTGATCGTCATTTGTTTTCGAGTAATGACATCAGAGAAAATTAAGGCGCCTTAATTTTTTTCGTGATTTCAGTAGATCCTTTAATTCTAAAAACGGTAACATAAAATTTTGACACCTTATACTGGGTGGGCTATAAGTCACGTTACCATTGAAAAATTGAATAACTTATTTATTTTTCATTGTTTTGTTTTGTGATTGTCAGAAATAAGTAAAAGTGACAGTTGGGAAATTTATAATGGAGAAATTCACAACGGAACAACGACCTAAAATTATAGAATTTTAATTTAAAAATCAGGAATCAATTATTCTGACCCAAAGAGCATACCGTCGCCATTTCAATACTAGGATTTCGCCCTCGAGGCCAACGATTTATCGGTTGGTTAAACATTTTCAAGAAAATGGTGCCAACCCAAAATTAATAGAAGGTTACAACAACACCTGCCTATCAGATTCTGATGTGTTTATATTAAGTTAGTTTTAGTTTTTAATGTTTAGTATGAAGTTTTGTTGTCCTAAATCACACAACGGCTGAAAATCCATTTGTTACAGGTGATTGCTACTGAGTACCTACTTCCCTACATGTAATTTAACTAGTCACCAAATTTGCTGAATGTACAATGTATAGATTGCAACTAAAGGGCGATGTTAAAATAAAAAAAAAAATGAAACAAAAACTCTTGTCGCTAAGCAAATTAAAACATCAGATTTTAGTGTTGGAACTGCCATCCATCGGTTTCTTGACAATAAGCGACCCGTCTTATAAATTCTTGTACATTGTCGATAGCTTGTGGGCTAATTCTGCGCATTTCAATCCTAATTCGATTTTTTAAACCTTCGAGATTTTGTGGTTTGTTGACATAGACCTTTGATTTTAAATAATCCCATAAAAAATAATCAAGAGGTGTAGGATTTGGGGTCCATTCTATCGGTCCTCGCCTGCCAATCCACCTTCTAGGAAAGAAATTGTCTAAAAAATCGCGAACAGGACGCGCAAAGTGCGGGGGTGCGCCCTCTTGTTGAAACCAAACACTATTATTTGGTAGATCAGGATCATCTTCGTTCTGTGGGTATTGAGTATGGGCCTCAACCACCCAATGGCGATTTTCCCATGCCCAATACCTGCAATTTTGTCGATTCGCTGTGCGATGTAGAAAAAACGTGGCTTCATCTGAAAATAGTATTTGGCGCTGGAAGCGTGGATTAGCATGGCACAAATCCATCATTGTTTCACAAAAGTGAAGTCGGCGGTCAGGGTCATCCTCATTAAGCTCCTGCACGAGTTGAATTTTGTATGGATGATACCTTTCTTTCCTTATTATACGTAATACCATGAGATCGAAAAAAAGATGATTCTGAGCAGGCCTTGACTAGTACAACACGATTGGCAAGACTGATTTCAAAATGTGGCAGTAAGTTAGAGGTTAATAAATGTCAAATAAATTAAAACACAAAACAGTATTTATTTAGGGAACAAACTGAAAACTAAGATGAATACATGTTAGAGTAGGTGTTCAAAATGTGATCCTTCACTAGTATTACAACGATAAACTTAAATAATTCTGAAAACAAGATTGCAAAACTGACGTACATTTGAAATGTCACTGTCACATTATAATTCATAGGCATTCTAGAATCAGTATAACCAATCGCGTTGTACTAGTCAAGGCCTGCTCAGAATCATCTTTTTTTCGATCTCATGGTATTATTATTGTTGTTATTAGTTGATTAATATATTTGTCCACGACTAGTCAATAATCTGTCAATTATTCATGTATTTGGTCAAACATAATGCTATCCATTATACACTGCCAGCAGTGAATAATAATCATTATTCACGGTGTCATGGTAACATCATTGTCTATGGTGTATAATGAAGGAAATAGGTTATGTTTCTAATCCTAAACAGGGTTTTAGTAGCGTTGCTATTTAAATTATAATTAAAAATTCTTCGTATTTGCGTTCGTGGACAAAGTATAGTATACAACTCGCTATAACGGATACTATTACCTCGGATAATGAAGGAAATTGGTTATGTTTCTAATCCTACCACTTCGTTTAACATAGTCCTACCACAGGGTTTTAGTAGCGTTGCTTATTTAAATTATAATTAAAAATTCTTCGTATTTGTGTTCGTGGACAAAGTATAGGTATACGACTCGCTATAACGGATACTATTACCTCGGATAATTGCAAAACTCACTGGCTCGTGTTGCAAACATTATCCTCGGTAATAATAGCTTTCATTATAGCGTCGTGTATAATATACTATTTCGTTTTAGGAACTGGTGTCGTAAAACTCAATAAAGAAAAAAAATGCAAAACTTGCCACAACAATCCGTAATATTCCATAAATTTATCTGTTTATACATCAAAGTGGCTATACTTTAAAAAAATTCAATTATTCTCGATAGCTGACCCATATAACTTGCAAGTTAAAAATCTTTGATCAATTACGAAATTAATAAAGCAAGACCCGCGTTAATTATTTATCGGTTTATTTTATTAGTTACATTTATATTCACATACATAACTAACTCAAATATTATTATTAGTTATTATACGAACAAGTTCTTACAAAATAAAATATAAAATACTCCTGGAGTGTGTTGTCATAATTTGTAGTATTTTATTTGTAAGATTTAACAGGCCTCTGACTTATTATTACAACTGCTTTTTTATGGACTCAAATTTAAGTCGACTGTCCTTTAGATTTAATAATTTAATAAAATACTCGATATTAAATTATTACCGGAAACAACTTTAGTGTACATTTATTTAAAAGAAAACTTTACAATTTATTTTTCTTAAATACAAAAGCCGAATAAACTTAAAAACAGACAGGTTTTAAATACATGAAATACATCTTGTTTGTAAATACAGTAAAAAGTGTATAGTTTTAATCAAAGCAGAATACGTGCGACATCAAACAGAGAAACAAATTGTGCCCGAATGAATCCATTATTTATTGTGTCATACGCCATCGGTATTTTCAGCTACGCATGATGTTGATGACGTATGTATTCCCCTCCGATTAAAACACCTTTGTTACACCGACCGTTAATTATTTTCAGTCCTTTATAAAATCACATCAACCTTGGAGTGATTAATACACTTGTAAATAAAAATGGCTGAAAATATACAACAGTTAAATTATAACCCACAAATGAACATAAAATGATAATAAAATATATATGTATAAATCATGCTGCGGACATCTTATGAAAAAATAATATTAAAGGCTCTGCCTGACTCAAATTTTCAATGGAATAATGTGACCCTGAAAAAATGAAAGAGTGATACATTCCGAAGTCGTTTAAAATATTCGATCCACAAAACTTGTGTTGCTTCAAGAAATGACAAAATCGATGATGAAATTTTGACTTTGTCAAATATCAACACCTAATACGATTATTATCACTATTTTACGATGAAATAAAATAATCAAAGAGGAATTATTATTAGCGATAACTAGAGCTTGGATTATATGCACTAAAAAATGGTAAAACATGCATGCAAATAGCTAAAATTTGCACTAAAATATGCAAAATAATAGTAATTTTTCTACAACCACCATGGAAAGTGGGATTTTCAGACTTCGTCTCCATAGATACGAGTATTGAAAATGAGTGTTTGCCGAACAAGTGAAAATTAGCGTGAGGAAAGTTTACTTTCCGCACGCAAATCTGATTTGCGTGCGGAAAGTAAACTTTCCACACTCAAATTTTGATTTGCGTGCGGAAAGTAAACTTTCCACACGCTAATTTGTTTACTTTCCGCACGCAAATCAAAATGTCAAATCTGACATTTGATGAATGTCAGATTTGATTTTGCAGAAATATTTAAATTTTTTGTGGTTGTAGAAAAAATAGTGTGTAATACATGTGTTGAAAGCTTGTATTTGCCACACTCATGTGACTGCAGCACTCACTATCGTTCGTGCTGCAAACTTCACATTCGTGTGGCAAACGCAAGCTTTCAACACTTGTATTACAAATAACTATTGTAATACAAGTGTTGAAAGCTTGCGTTTGCCACACGAATGTGAAGTTTGCAGCACGAACGATAGTGAGTGCTGCAGTCACATGAGAGTGGCAAATACAAGCTTTCAACACATGTATTACACACTATTTTTTCTACAACCACATTTCCATAAAAAAATTTAAATATTTCTGCAAAATCAAATCTGACATTCATCAAATGTCATTATGACATTTTGATTTCGGTGCGGCAAAATTATACTTTGCCGCACCGAAAATCATGCATGTGCGTGCGGAAAGTAAATTTTCCGCACGCTAATTTCACTTGTTCGGCAAACACTCATTTTCAATACTCGTATCTATGGAGACGAAGTCTGAAAATCCCACTTTCCATGGTGGGAGTAGAAAAAAATACATTTTGAGTTTTTCTTTTATTTTACAGTACCGATATAGGTGGTTATGATCCTAAAAATGCATGTTGGTGTTTAAGGGTTAAATTTCCACGTAATTTGCTAGCTAAATTAAATTATTAGTCAGGAAATACAGTCGAACTTCGATAAGTCGAACTTCGATAAGTCGAACTTCGATAACTCGAATTTTTGATAACTCGTAACAAATTGGTTGGCATTAGCGCCAAGAGTGAGAATTATGTGTAATTTTACCTTGATAACTCGAACTTCTATTACTCGAATATCTTGATAACTCGTACAGAATATTTGGCGCCACCTTTGATAAGTCGAATTTTCTGGGAATCCCGTAACTAATACGTGTGTTTTTAACCGTGTTAACCGCTCGTTTTATAACATAACGATGCAGGCAGTTCGGTTTCTGCCCTACTTAAGTGCATGTGAATGCTTTATTAGTTGTTTACATAAGTCAAAAAATAATACATACGGTGCATATTTGTTTTATCACGTCATTTTTACTGGTGTTGATATTATGTCTTTAAAACGTACTTTAAAAACTTTGTCAATCGATGAAAAATTTACAGATCTGAATGCGAATCTGTACAGCTCGACAATAAAGATGACAGCGAAAGTGATATGATAGAGGATGATTTGGAGGATGATTTGCGGCAACCACCTTCAAACGAGTTGGTTTTAAATTCGTTGAGCGTTTTGCGTTCGTATTTAAAAACCAATGAAAATACAACCGATTCTTTGTATAATGGTTTAAATAACATTGAAGCTTTTTTTGAAAATCATAATAAATACCCCTTAGTCAGTCACAAATAACACACTTTTTTACACTAAAATAAAAACTACATGTGTATTATGTACCTATGTATACTTTTCAGCATAGAAATTCCCTTGCATCACAATTTATTGTGTAATTCTTTGGTAAAATGTATTAAAGTACCTACGTAACATATATATATATAATAATAATAATATGTCTTTTATTTAGCCATCGCTAATATGTAACGCATTTTTAGTCAAATAAATACATACATAAATAAAACATACATATTACGAATTTTATTTGATAACTCGAACTTTTTTTCTGGCAAGTCATGGTTTGAGTTATCGAAGTTCGACTGTATCATTAAACGCAAACTGTACAAAAAACGAGAAGAATCAATAATCTTCAAATCAGTATGATTTTCACACCATTTTTGTAATAAAACATATCTATCGGTCGATTGTTTCAGCATTTTGAATTAGCTACGCACTGTCTTTACAAAGCAACGAATATTTCAAAACTAATAACTCATAAAATCTAAAATTTCCCCAAAACTATTACGACTGAGGAACAACAAATTCTACGAAACCCATTAACACAAGGGGTAATCCTTCTTAAACCAAGTAATCCTAAACACCTGACCTCACTGACAAAGAATAATTCCATAATTCCAAGTAAAACTGACAAACAATAAATCCCAAGAAGAAGCTCACTGAAAAGAGTTTTGAACTAGCTAAAAATAAAAATTAAGATAATTTAAGGGAAATAAATACCCTTAAATATGCAGAATAACATTTTGCATATGTATTTATTAAATATTTGGTAAAATATGCATTTATGCATTACAGGAAACACAAAAAAATGCTATAAAACAATTAAATTCGTGTAGAAACAAAATTGCAACAAGATATGCTTAAAAATGATGATATGCATTTTGCACATAATCCAAGCTCCAGCGATAACTATATTGAAATACATACCTAATGGAATGTGGAAAGAACACCCGACTTCCATACATTTTCTTTGAAGTTGAACACAAACTAAAGCCTGCCCTTGTTCGACTTTATAAATCTGAAAATATAGGTCAAGTGTTTTCCTATTTTTCTCAGTAACATATCCCATTTGCAAAAGCATTAAATTTAACCGTGTTTAGCATTTCGATATTATAATAAATTTTGGAATAAATAAAAAAAATAATATCGATCGATTTACTTACGACACTATGTTTTTTTGTAACTTGTTCCATTTGCTTTCCCGGTCTAAATTTGATGAAGCCGCATGAAAATGTACACGACGGGGTTTTTAAATTCCTCAACGCATAACTCACAGTCACATCTTGCGAATCATCGGTATTAAAAGGTTCCATTTTGGACATCCACTCTAATAAAGAGTATTTATTAGATCATTATTTAGGAGCCCGAAATATAGTACACGCCGAAAGTAATAGTTTTACTCACCTAAGCCTACTACTTTGTTGTCTATTAGTGTATACAAAATGTTTTGATTCGGTTGTTCAGTGTTGCCGTTCACTTCCTGTTGAAAGGATATTTCGGCAGGACTAGAGCTAGTGTTACAATTGCACGAGGAAACATTGTTAAATATCGCTTTCTTTTTGTGATGATCTTCGGATTTCTTTGAAAAGTTACTCTCAACAGACAACAGAGGAACGGCTATATTTTGGTGAATTATTAGGTTCGAACTTCTTGAGTCTTTAATTCGCGTTGGTTCATGATTGGCTTCTTTGACAGGTAAATTGTCATTCGAATTACTACAACTAGGAACAAGCGAGTACGTATTAGCTTCGGTATCTTTTGACATTGTAGATGTTCCAAAATCACTTTCGATGTCATTCAGATTTTCGATCCCATGACGAACGTCTTCGTTATCGGTTTGCTTCTGACTATTTTCTGACGTGGTACAATCATGGACGGTTTTTAAAATGTCGATACTTTTGGAAATAGATGTTGAATTTCCCTTTTTAGGAACGCCCACATCTTGCTTCGGTAATGGTTTTTTAAAAACACTTTCATTTTCAACTCGGTTATTTTCATTTTCTATTTCGTGATTTTCGTTTTCACTTTCTAACGGTGACGACAAGGTTAACTTATTGTTTTGTGTAAATGCGGATCCAACTTTTGTAAGGTGTAATTCAGAAGTTTCTGGAACAGAATAAGAATTAGTAAAGAAAAATCGAAAAAGAAAAATTATCTATTACTATCAAGTGATTCAGTTTTAAGTGATCCTCGATGACTTAAAAATGAAGTCATCTAATAACAAAGTATAGATAAGGATTAAGAACCAAAGTAAAACACGACTGGTAATTCCATGGATCACCGAGAATAATTTAGATCGCTTGTTACTAACGCTACAATTAATATCTGTTACAAAATTTTACCTATAAACACGTCTGCAACCTAAATTTCAAAAGCCTAAAATCTTTATAAATATAGGTGTTCTATGGAGAGATCAGAAAGTAATTTAATTATGTGAGCCTTTAAAAACGAAAACTTGTGTCAGATTTTTTTGATGCAACGTCGACCAGGCCGCGGTCAGTGCTCAGTTGGTTTAGCTTGCGGCTGACCAACGAGATTAAGACTGGCCCGGGTTCGATTCCCAGGCCCACACATACACCGAAAACTCCCTACTGCTTCCCTTGGAAGGCAATGGCAAACCGTCGAGGTATTCTGCCTAGGAAGTCTTCTCTGGAAAAAAAGTGCCAAGCACTTCCGTGGTTCCGAGCCCATATAAAGCTATAGGTACCCTATGTCTGTAAGCTACTTAACACTTTCACTGCCCACTTCGACTGGGGATACTGGCCGCCAGAACCAAGCATGGCACCGATTGGAGTCGGCGGCACCTAGGCTCCTACAGTCAAATTTTTATCTTTACTGTATATTCAACAAACTGCTTTGTCACTTATTATCTCATTCAGACAAATAATCACAACTTAGAAATGAAACTATGTCCAAAATTGTCTATTTACAGTCACAAATTTACATAAGGGTTGCTATACAACATACACTATTTTCTCGCTTTGACCAGCTTTTTCCAAATAAAAATAGCGCGCAACTTAAAACCAACCCGATAAAATTCACTCTAAAACATTCTTCTGGCACACCGACACGAAAAACATTCACTCGCTATCAATGCCAGCAAACAACTGAGTGTTTAGTGTATCCCTACAACTGGCCACGTACGTGGCCCCTGGCACAGGCTCATATAGCCGCGCGTCCGCATAAGTGGCCGGTGGCACCGAACGTGTTAACACGCACACCACAGACATATGCACAGAAGACCGGCAACATTCTGCAAACAGCACGTGACTGCAAGAAGAAGAACGTCGACCTGGGCAGTGAGGGAGTTTAAACAACACTGCCTTGTAAACCAAACCTTACATGTTCAATTCTAGCAGAGGTAGGCACGAATTTAAATGTTTAAAAAATCTAAAACCGCACTTTTTCGGATACAATATAACACAGTAAGTTTTGTGCCACTGCGAACTTTAGAATGTGATAAGTATCCCTACCAGGAATGAAAAGCCTTTAGGTTGACCAAATTGTTTGCGGCCACACGTTTATGCGCTACGGTTCATGCTATCATGTTGCAAGATGCAAAAGAATTAATAGCAAACAGTTATTTTCTACGACAATTTACAAACGAGTTAATTTGTACTCGCCATGTACGTAAACCAAAAATAATAAAAGCTATAAAATCAACTGCTAAGACAAAAGCTAAAGCCGGGTTCTCATTAGTCGATTTAATTGATCAATGAGACTGAATCTATCCCATTGAAGATACAATTGAATACGAAAATTGTTCACACGATTCAAGGGCATTGAACATTCTGTCAGAAACGATCAATTTTAAAAATTGCTGCAAAGAAGAAAATTGTGCGTGCTGGAGTCCGCATTGTGTGTAAATATTTAGTAAACCAAATCAAAAAGCGAAAAACGAGAAAACCATTTGAAATGTATCATGTTGTTAAAATGACGCAGAACTCTTCGCAATTTTATCCAGAGTGTAGGTGCCAACAATAAGCTGACGATGCAACTTTATTTGTTTCAATATAATTGAACTTTTGTTCTCACATTTCAAACACCGTTCAATTTCATTGAATCAATCCCGTTGATCAACCAAAGTAGGCCTGCCTTTCACTTCCATTGAAACGAAAAATCATTGATCAATATCGTGGAAATGATGTTCTCATTATTCAATTTCTTTACAATGACATAGATTCAGTCTCATTGATCAATGAAATCGACTAATGAGAACCCGGCTTAAGTAAAAAACTGAAACATACTTTTTGTTTGTGTGCTGGTTCGGAGCAGTGTCGACTGAACATATACTGGAGGTGGTCTACGTTGACGAGGAACTCTACCCTCACCTATAAAAATATTCGTTTATATAAAGTTTATTTTAAAAATATCATCCTAATTACAAAACAGTTTGTTTTTTTTACATTTCCACCCTCATAAGCAAGTCCTTAATTTAATGACCTTTACTTTAGGAATGTAAACAAAACTCACCGTTGCTCTGTATGCTAACGAAAAGCTGAATATTTTAATTTCTTTTTAGCATTTATTTAACACATTGAAATAATCAAAATTCCAAACCACAATCGTCAGTATTAATATAAACATGCAAATACATTAATAGAGTATTATACATACTTTTCTTATTGCTTCGGTCGTTTTTGTCACTCGAGATATTAGTAACCTGGGCGAAGCCTAAAACAAATAAAATTTCAAACTTCGGATATTTTATTAATTTTTCTGTAGAATAACTTGTTTGTACCAACAGCATTTGTAAATATCAAATAATAGAAAAATGTTTCTTAACAAATCCAATATTTCAATGTGTTCCAATTATGACTATCATAGTTATTATCTTATTAAGTATGCTCATTAACACTGTCTGTATGTACAGCACTTTCAGGCTTGAAGGCCTATGGCTCTTTGCTGATGCGTTAGCGTATGTGGTTTTAACGGGTGCAATGCACAACCTGGCCCACCTCTGCGAGTTAGGTATGTGGTTGGTGCTCCTTTAAATACCTACCTACTGCACCATATGTATTGTGTGTTTGTGTACGTGTAGGATCTTGTTACTCTGCCTCTTAGGCCTTTATTCGGAGGAGAGCGTCCTTAACCCTGGAGCACTCGCGATATGAGCATTTCTCTCACATTTTTCGAAAATTGCCGCAATTTTTTAAACTCTTGTTGCTATGGCTTTGGCGCTCCCTCTAGCTGAGCTTATATGTTTCATCTCTAGAATAATTAGGGTAGTTTGTCATTAGCTGTTATAGTGACCACATTGCAGCGTCTGTGTGACAGAGATGTGTAGAAACGTGAGCAAAACTCTCATTACGCGAGTTCTGGCGTCGGTCGAACTTATTTATATATTTAACCAGCAATTAAACAGAAATCTCCAATTACATAATGCTGGATACATAACTTCTCAAATGAACTTACAAAAATTAACCTTAATTCAACAGTACTTTAAATATAAACTTAAACTTAAGTTATTGCCCATATTTCTTAAAATATTCATTTACCATTTCCCTCTTAGTCATATTAAAAAAATCCCATTGACAATCTTTACTCAATTTGTTGGCTAACAACAGTATTCTATACAAAGGCGAGCTGTTTCCTGGTACTGAGAAGATATTGGGTGTCCTCCTTAACCTAACATCCGGTACTTTAATTAGTATTTCCGCTAATAAATAGGGAACATTCAAATTATCATTTAACACATTGTAAAGAAATGTTAAATTAGCCAGTTCTCTTCTGTTTGACATCTTTAAAATTGCTGTACTACTTTCATCTAGCAAATACTGTAATTGATCCTTGTACGAAACTCGAAATGGAAAAGTGCCTGTATAGTCCAGTAAACGGAGCCGAAAAAGGGGGGTTACCCTGCAAAAGGTCGGGTAGTTCTGAATTCTTGATATGCTGTATAGGATGGTTGGTTAGTGAAAAATCCAAATTTCCACAATTCCCTCTCCTCCGCTCCCGCCGCTGTCTTGTGGAAACCACCGAAAATCGGCACTTCTTTCAGTTTTTTGCCTATAACCTCTTTCTGATGAATTTTAGCGCAAAAAACGTTATTTACCGACTTGTATAGAACAAAATTTCCTGAAAATTTGTCATTTGAAGTTTTTTTATACGATTAATATCAACGGATCTATCAAGCTTCCAAAAAAGGCTAAAATTGCGTACTTTGCAAATTTTTGAGTTTGTTTCCACTTTACATCGCAATAACTCCGTAACACTTCATTTTAGCGTAAAAGCCTTTATAATCAATCTTGTAGAGAATTTAATTACCTACAAAATCCATGTATCAAGTTCTTTACGTCCAATGCAACAGAGTGGGGATAAATTTACAAAGAAAAAAACGAAAAATGGGATTTTTTCAAGTATAGTGCAGCAACTCTCTTTGGTTCATTATTTCTAATAATAAAAGTATTACCTTTCATTTCAAACAGAATAATCTGCATACATAGATGAAAATTTAATGTAATTATGTGTTGGCGAACGTCAGTGAAGTCTCGTGGGACTGCTAGAAAAACTTAAAAAAAAACTGCACTTTCTTCTTTTATTGGCCTGCGACTTCTTTCTACTGCTCTTCAGCTCAGAATGAGTTATTTGCCGAGTATTATATATATTCTAAGGCTCAATTTTCTAAAAATTTGGCTTATTATGTCTTTTGTTAAACCAATAGCGGTGGAGATGTACCGCCCCCAACAAGGCAAAAGTAGCGATCTTAGAAAAATATTGAGTTTTTTCCCAGTTTTCCTAGCTATAAGTAAATAGATAAATAAATAAATAACTCCTCGGCAGTTGAATAGAATCAATCTTGTAAGGAATATCATCAAATTTCATTATTTAGTTTCATTTTCTTTTTGTAAATTTATTCCCACTCTGTTGCATTGGTCGTAAAAAAATTGATACATGGGTTTTGTAGGTAATTAAATTCTCTACAAGATTGATTAGAAGGGCTTTTACTCTGAAATGAAGTGTTACGGAGTTATTGCGATGTAAAGTGGAAACAAACTCAAAATTTTGCTAAGTACGCAATTTTAACCTTTTTTGGAAGCTTCATAACTCCGTTGATATTAATCGTACAAAAAAACTTCAAATAACAAATTTGTAGGAAATTTTGTCCTCTACAAGTCGGCAAATAACTTTTTCTAAGATCGCTACTTTTGCCTTGTTGGGAGCGGTACAGCTCCACCGCTATTGGTTTCACAAAAGACAGAAGCCAAATTTTTAGAAAATTGAGCCTTAGAATATATATAATACTCGGCAAATAACTCATGCTCAGCTGAACAGCAATAGAAAGAAGTCGCAGGCAAATAAAAGAAGAAAGTGTTGGTTTTTAAAAAGTTTTTTCTGGTAGTCCCACGAGACTCCACTGACATTCGCCAACACATAATTACATTAATTTTGCATCTATGTATACAGATTATTCTGTTTGAAATGAAAGGTAATACTTTTATTATTAGAAATAATGAACCAAAGGGAGTTGCTGCACTAAACTTGAAAAAATCTCCTTTTTCGTTTTTTCTTTGTAAATTTATCCCCACTCTGTTGCATTGGACGTAAAAAACTGGATACATGGATTTTGTAGGTAACTAAATTCTCTACAAGATTGTTTATAAGGGCTTTGACGCTAAAATTAAGTGTTACGGAGTTATTGCGATGTAAAGTGCAAACAAACTCAAAATTTTGCTAAGTACGCAATTTTAGCCTCTTTTGGAAGCTTCATAGCTCCGTTGATATTAATCGCACAAAAAAACTTTAAATAACAAATTTTCAGGAAATTTTATCCTCTACAATTGGGTAAATAACTTTTTTTGCGCTAAAATTCACCATAAAGAAGTTATAGGCAAGAAACTGAAAGAAGTGCCGATTTTCGGTGGTTTCCACACGATGGCGGAGGGAGCGGAGGAGGGGGAATTGTGGAAATTTGGATTTTTCACTAACCAACAATCCTATACAACATATCAAAAATTCAGAACTACCCGACCTTTTGTAGGGTAAAATCCTTCGTTTACTGGACTAGTACATTTAGTATATAAAACACGTACAAATTTTCTCTGTACCTTTTCAATGAGATTACTTAAATAATAATTATGCGGTGACCAAACATTCACTGCATACTCCAGCTTTGAGCGAACATAAGAGCAATACAAAATGTAGTATGTTTTTATTGAACTACAGCATTTAGCGTTTCTTAAAATAAAACCTAAATTTCTATAGCTATCGTTCACGATATTACTATTGTGATCAGAAAAAGTTAGATCACATTTAAATTTTATATATTTTGTTATTTTTTTTGTAATTTATCAACAATAAAATCGGATAACTGATGCTGTTTTTGATCATAGTCTTAATTTATCAATGCTTATACACTACAGGTCTAAGGCCTTCTACAACAGGTCATTATAAGGTTAAAAAGCACATGTGAGGAAAACGCTCATGCGCGATTTATGGAGCGACAATAACAGGCGCATGTGCTCCAGGGTTAATTTGGTGCCCAACGACGAATGGTCATCAGGACTCAATACCGATCTCCAGACCGCAGGAAACTTCTGTCCATCGAGAGATTCAAACCGGGGACTAACACAACGCTAGCCTGGCGCTCTTACCACTGTGCCAACCTGGCTCCTTCATTAATACCGATGTTCTGGAATTTTTGTCTGTTTTAAACCGCTGGCATCTCTACCCTTAGTTACTTTAAACATCACACAAATCTGGGATCTTCTATTTTACTTCGTAATTTTAAATATTTTTAACCTTGACTTTTAGAAGTGAATAAACATTTTCAATATACACATGCACTTTCTTGATATCAAAACAAAACTATAAATTATACTGCTGTACCTTTCGCTTCTTAAATGACATCGTAAGTAAATCGGGCCTTACCTGACAATCTTCTAACGAAATGTGACTTTGATTTATAACTTTTCTGGTTCGACGATCTTCTCACTCTTGGAAATTTATCCTTAGATCCTTTCGGTCTACCTTTTTTTCTTAGACTTTCGGTCGTATCAGTTAGAACAAATTGATAATTTGTTTCGTTCTGTTTACCTCTTGTTACACTACTGGTACTGTCAAAACTCATTACTATTTTAGAATTTACACTAGAAGAATGGCTTTTACTTGGTAAATTCTGTGACTGGTCTCTTTTCCTTGCGGTACTTCGTCTTTCTTCTGATTGTTTTCTTACATTAACAGTTGTACTATCGGTGGCTTCAACAGTTTCAATTGGTTTTTGAGACACGTTTTGTTTATCATTAGGGACTGTTATTCTTTCTTTGTCAATATGCTTCGGTGTCTCCTCTTTATTTGTTGTATTGATACTCAAATACTCAGGAAAATTCTTTGACCGGTCTCTTATCCTTGTGCTACTTCGTTTTTCTTCTGGTTGTTTTCTTACATTAACAGTTGTACTATCAGTGGCTTCAACAGTTTCAATTGGTTTTTGAGACACGTTTTGTTTATCATTAGGGACTGTTATTCTTTCTTTGTCAATATGCTTCGGTGTCTCCTCTTTATTTGTTGTATTGATACTCAAATACTCAGGAAAATTCTTTGACCGGTCTCTTATCCTTGCGCTACTTCGTTTTTCTTGTGGTTGTTTTCTTACATTAACAGTTGTACTATCAGTGGCTTCGACAATTTCAATTGGTTTTTGAGACACGTTTTGTTTATCATTAATGACCGTTATTTCTCCTTTGTCGATATGTTTCGGTGTCTCTTCTTTATTTGTTGTGTTGATACTTAGATGATCTATTGCCATCCGTTTACTAATATTGTCTTTATTATTTGTCATATTCATGCTAATTATATTATTTTCTTTTAAACTGGAGATTACTTCTTTGTTTCCTTGATATTTCGATATGCTGCTATTACTTCTAGCTAAATTTTCATTAACTTCGTTAACGCACTTTGTTTCAAATTCACTTCTAGGTAGCAGCGAGGTATCTCGCTTACATGCCTCGTCGGTTACCGTTTTTTCTTTAATAACACATTCGAGCTTTTCAGTTTTCTTTCTTATCGCACCGGTACTCGTTTGAAAACTTTGCTTTGAATTCGTGGCGGATTTTTCATTCTTTTGATTCTCGACGCATTTATTCGCTACGCCCGTTTTGTTAGTAACATTTGTAACAATTTCGTGTTCAGCTTCCACGTTCATGCAAGTAGGGACATTTGATGTTGTTTCAGATGTAATGTTTTCTAATGTGGAAGAAATGCTAATGATACTAGGTACACGTGAACTCACACTAGCATCAAACTTATCTAAAAATTCGTTTAACATTGGGTTGTAGTGCGTATTTTCCGAAGAACTCTTTAATTTGTTACCATCCGTAGTATTACCGTCATCACACTTTCTTCGAACACGAACGAGCGGTGTTAATACTACTGAGCCTCTAGGTAATCCTTTATTTAAGGAATCTGTTGTTTGTGTCTCTCTTTCCATACGTACCATTTCACTGACAAAATTATGATCGGATCTTGTTTTCACATGTTTAGCTATTGAATTGTCCTTCCTTGATTTTTTCCGTTTTTTCTTAACATTTTCCTTTAAAGAATTATTTCGTAAACTATTTAAATGTTCCACAACAGCTCTTATAGATGAATTTATTGATTTCGTTTTCTTGGCTTTCGGCAGGGCCTCTTCGTTTTTAGATCTTTGTAACCCTTTGGCAAGATGATTTGCCAATCCGGTTGCTTCTACGGATTTGTTTGCTGTGCCCCCAATTATTGGACTTAAATCTAATAACGAATTCTGATTCATTTGTTTATTAGCTGACGAGCGACTCATAGGAGTGCTGCATGCCAACAAATTTTCGTCTGTGTTAAAGAGCTTGAATAATGTCGATTTCCTTACTCGAGGTACGCTTGGGGAGGTCTTAGTAAATAATTTCCGGGAAGGTTCTTTGAAATTTGGCTGGGGTACCTAAAACACATTGACATTAGTACATACTTAACGTCAAAAAGATAACACGAAAAATGATTCTTTTTTATAATATTTAATCTAGGGTCAACCGGGGTGAGTGTGACACCGGGGTAAATGTGACACCATTAAAAATTTTTTTATAACACTTCCTTTACATTTTCTTAAGTCAAATTCCAGAAAAGCAATTACCTATCACCTGTCAGTAATACCTATATTGTAAAATCACCTTATTTAGACATCCGGGATGGTATGAATTTTAGCATTATTTCTTGAACGTGGAAAGTTTTAAACATTGAAATTTATGACAATTGTTTTCAAATTTAAATCACCTAATTTTTTGTCAAGATACAAATCATTTATTCTAAGTTATAATGTCAAATACTATCTAAAGCATATATTAATATACTACCGCAAAAAACTCATTACTTTTATATGTGTAAATTAACTTTGTCAATATAGCTTGATTTGTAATTATGGACTTAAGTCTGTTTAATAAATAAATAAGAACTTTAAAGGTGGGTACAGACATGCAACAAATCTTCGTGTCGTAACACCGTCGCGTAACAGATTTTTGTTGCGCATCGAAGATACTGTGTGCCGAGGATTGAAGCGTATCACAACGTCGTCGCGTATCGTACGAGCGAACATTCTGTCGTTCCATCATTTAGTATTATTTAGTTAGTATTTTGAAATACGGCAAAAAGATGGAGATTGCTGCGGCAGCCTATATGTATGAGCTAGAGCAAGACAGGTAGATGACCCTTTCATCATACAAGATTTTTATGATAAATTAGCCACTCTTTTCACAGAGAAAAATCTCATTCTTAAGCCGCAACACATTTGGAATTGCGACGAAACAGGATTTTGTTGTGATCCTAGATCAACAAAAATTGTATCGAAAAAAGGAACTCCAGCTAAACGAATAACAGGTGGTAGTGGTCGAAGTATGACAACAGTTTTAGCTGGTGTAAATGCTGCCGGTCAATGTTTACCTCCAACAATAATTCACCAGGGTAAGAGAATGTCGGATAGCATGATTGGAACCAACGAATCTTATCCCGGCACATCCTACTATGCTACCAAAAATGGCTGAATGACAGAAGTAGCTTTCCTGTCTTAGTTTAAGAACTCGTTTCTTAAACATGTGAACAATTATCCTTGTCTTCTTATCTATGATGGGCACATATCTAATGTCGGTATAGATTTAATAGAAGAGGCTATTACACCTGATGTTGTGATACTAAAACTTCCACCACACACAAGTCACATACTGCAGCCTCTGGATATTGCAGTTTTCTGGGGTATGAAAGCGAAATGGGATAGCTTCCTGACTGAGTGGGCAAGAAGCAATCTTGGACAGAAGATGTCGAAACAAGTATTTTCTGATATGTTAGGAAAGTTATGGAGACACATTAAACCTGAAACAATAGTTAAAGGGTTTGCTAAAACGGGTATTTATGATCCATCTGTTCCTGGAATAAATCGTCGAGCTATTGATAAAACCGACTACATATAATTCTGAGAAATTAAAACGTTATGAGCAGTTATTGGAAACACGGACCATTACTAATGCAGACAAGAACATTCCCATGGAACATTCGACTACATCAACTACTTCACCAAATCCTCCACCAACAACAGTACAGAGCTCCTCTTCTGCCAAGCCCAGAGAATTTAAAAAAAGATAAAGAAAAAAGATATCAATTGTCAAGTCTAAGAAAAACAGGCAAGAAATAAAAGACGCAGCTAAAGATAAAAAAATTAATAAAGATAAGGAGCGCACAATGATATCTATCCAGCAAAAGATGGGACGTAAAAAGAATAATATTAAGAAAAAAGATGAGGAAAACACCAGTAAAGAAGAAGTAGGAACACAAAAATTAACTGTATCATCTGGAGAAAGCGACTTAGAATTTGAAGACGAGTTTCTGGAAATAAAGGAAGTTTCTGAAGATCAAATCCGCATGGGAAAATATGTACTGGTAAAATTTAAAGGCGGTAAAAGAGACACTATTCTCTATAGGTGAGTTTTTACAAGTTATAAAATTGCCTATCCGGAAATTTGTTCGAGAGAAATTTGTTCGACGGTAATTTGTTCGAGGTCATTTGTTCGAACGGTAATTTGTTCGAACGGAAAAATATTCAAAATTGTTAAAGATAATATTTTTCGAACACCCACTAGGAAATGTTCGATTCGAAAAAATTTCCGTTCGAACAAATTACCGTCGAACAAATTTCTTTCGAACAAATTTCCGGGATTCATAAAATTGTATATTAAAACCTAATTGAACTGTTACTTTTAGGTATGTTTGCTGCACACAGTCTGGAATAGACAATAATGGAAAATTGAAAGTAATGGCATTAAATAGTTTGAATTTAACAAAGCGTTGTTTTGTACAGGGTGGGCATAATTGGATGTTTTAATAGGGCATCTCGGTAACCATAAGAGATAGAGGAAAATGAGTGGCCAAGTCTCGATCTCTTTTTTCGAGATATGTTTAATGGTGAAAACAGAAATTGGCTATCTTCTTTTGTTTTTGAGTTAGAGCCCAAAATTGACTTTTTCGACTTTTTTTGATATCCTCATAACTCCCTTGTTTTTAACAATAGCAAATTACCGTTTTGACATTATTAAGGCACTTTTTTTAGGAGAATCTACTGGTTTAATCATATTTTAAATTTATTCATTTGTTTCTCATTTATAGCGTAAAGTTGTATTTTTTTATATGGAAGTCATAGTAGGCAATGAAGTGGTTAAAAAGAGTTTTTTTTTCCTTTTCAAAAATATATATTTGTTCGAGATATTTGGGGAAGCAAATATTTACAAATTAAAAATTTAGCATTGAAATCCCTATGGTGCGTGAGACAATGCACCACCTCGTATATTAACTGTGTGTCACAATCGCCCCAAATCATGGGGTAAATGTGACATTTGAAATAAATTTTATAAAACGTTATTTTCGTATCTAGTTCAATTCCTATACTAAAACTATTCCATAATTAACTAAATATACCATCAGTGAATGCGTCGCCCGAATTTGAACTAAAAATGTAAATTACTTTAAGAAACATATCATTATAAAGTTTAACTTTGTAAAAACAGGGTGACCCTACATAAAGCGACAATCTATTTAAAGTAGCTTTCTAACCGGCTTCGGATTTCTATAACACACGAACTTTTATATTACATAAGTCTATGTAAAACACAAGAAAAGCACTTACATTTGGTATCCTTTGCATATTCTGATATAACACAAATGATTCTTCGGTCGAGCTGTCTGACAAACCATCGTATAAGTCAGTAGGCAGATTCCTTGGTAAATTACTTTAAATTAAAAAAAATTAATAATTTTTCAAAAGTTGAACACTTTAATATATTAGGAGTCATGATAACAACTATTTTCTTTAACTTTTCCTTACAGATTCAACGATGAGTTTCTACCCAATATATAAAAATATATTTCTACTCGTCTAGATAATATATGCTATATTAACTTATCGTTGAATGTCAGCAAAAATTAAAATAAAAAACAGATATTAGCTATAAATATTATACAACCGGAACAGAAATTCCACATTCTTAAACTAAAATCGGGTATTAGCATTTCAGAACTTCACCCAGGTCCCTTAGGTTCCACTACATTATTGCATCCCGACAAAAACATAAACACCGAAATTCTAAATGCATGCCCGATAACTTTTACATAGAAAACCAGTTTGTTTGGTAGATTCTTGCTTGCAGCATTAACCCCTTGAACCCGGTGATTCATCACTTGCATCATATTTGGAAATTCTGGGTGCATCATTTTAGTTCTGGCTTGTATAGCTATACTATAGCAGCACTAAACCCCCGGATATTAGTGCATACCTCAATTGTAGTCCCGGATATAGAAAAAAAAATTGAAGTATTTTAATTTTTTCCACTCGCGGAAGGTGGTAAGCCACAGCTGAGCTCGCTCCTTATCTGTGGGCCGGATATACAAGCTACCTAGCGTTTTACACTCCCGGGTTCAAGAGGTTAATATTGAATACCTACAAGTTATCATAAAAATTAAACATTATAAAGTTAGAAGTTGCAATTATTTATATACGGAAAATGTACCCAGATGAGCACACACATGAAAAATCTGGAATTACATTAAGAATTGTTTAATTATCGCTAATAGAAAAGCCCAAATTCCAACAAACTTGTTAAGGTTAATATCTAAAAGATGTTATCTCTTACCATTTAGACATTCTTAAAGCTATTTAAATGGAAACTCTTATTATAAAAACGTATTTAAACACATTTACAAACAGTCTTTAGTAAGCAAACTAAAAAAACAACACGGCTTTATTTTTACTTTTAACGTCAAATCTATTTTAAATAGCGTTTAGTAGTTTAAACCGGTATGACAGTTGAATCGGTTTTACTACACCGTCAAAGTAACTGTATAAGACTATAAGACGCACAGGTAAACGGTTTTATAACATTCTGTTACAAATCTGATAACATAGATATGTATACTGCAATAAGTGTATTTACACGAATATTGATAATATTAATAGCTAACTAGTTATAATTCTTTATTTACGTAGCAGACATGTCAGCCTGAGCCATCTGCTTTAGATACCACAGAGGCACAGAACATATTTTATAAACATATATTATAAACCCTTTACCCTGCTTATACTGCTTACTACACCCTAACTGTGTCTATTGTACCGGCCTCTACGTGTGACTCTAACCTGTTCCATCAGTTACAATGGCAGTGATGCCAACTTGGGGGTTTTGCCCCCAAATTTAGGGGGAACAAAGATGCGAAGGGGGATTTTTAGGGGGTACATTTATTTAGGGGGATTTTTTAGGGGAGAAAATTTGTTGAGGGCGTGAAATTAAAGTGTATCGCTTGAAAAAAAAAGTGGGAAAAAACGGAAAAAAAAAGAGAAAAGAAGGTAAAATGACACGGAACATAATAATTTGTAAACCTAGAGATGCCACGGGCTGTGGCGACACTACCGGAACTGGGGCAGAACTAACTTTTTGGCGGGCTTCAAGCAACGTTTTCACGTTGTCAGTAGTCAGTTGTCACGTTGAGGGTTGAGGTTGTGTCTTGGGTCCACTCTTTGTTGTCGACTCGCGGGTCGAGTGTTTTATATATAATAAACACTTCGTAAGCGCGTAAGCCTACTTCATAAGTTAATGTGTGTAAATGTGTATAATGCACCCACATAAATACAGAAGCCATTTTA
Source organism: Melanotus villosus (assembly GCA_963082815.1). Lineage (NCBI taxonomy): Eukaryota > Metazoa > Arthropoda > Insecta > Coleoptera > Elateridae > Melanotus > Melanotus villosus. The sequence goes on along the minus strand of OY720419.1, from coordinate 111,249,728 downwards.
CACTACTCGAGTACATTTTTTATTTATATTGAAAACTTTAGGGGTTTTTAATCAAAATCTAGGGGGATTTGAAGTTGGTCCTAGGGGGAACATTCTGTAGGAGTTGGCAACACTGTACAATGGTCATGTAAAGGCAGATCCGTAATTGAGGCGTACGCGTAGGCGTAAAACTGTACGCATCCGCGTGGCTGACCCGAGCGATCCTAATTTAAAAAGCGTTTTAACGGTAACATACGTAAACATAGATGTTTGATGTCAACAGCACACTCAACAGACTGAGTTAACCTAACAAAATATCATTTTTATATTTTTAATTAATAATAATGAAATCTGAACGTGCTTTAACTGCTTATACAGGGAATTTTTCTTTTTAGTATACATATCCCCTATGTATACTTTTAAAATAAACGCAATATGTAGGCAACCAACTATACACTAAACGTCACGTCACGTGGTGCGTAAAGGTTATGTTTGATGTTTGTAAATAAAAAATAAATCAAAATTAGTGGAATATCAAAATAATTTTAATTCAACGATTACAAATTCTAAAACATAAAATATCAACAATACAAAACAGAAAGGAAAATAAAAACAGCAACAGTTAAAGACTAATTTTTTGACATTAACTTAATTTGATGATTTAAAAAGTTAGCACGCTGTGGCAAAAATCATCAAATTAAGTTAATGTCAAAAAATTAGTCTTTAACTGTTGCTGTTTTTATTTTCCTTTCTGTTTTGTATTGTTGATATTTTATGTTTTAGATTCTTTAGAATAATCGTCGAATTAAAATAATTTTGATTTATTTTTTATTTACAAACATGAAACATAAGCTTTACGCACCACGTGAAGTGACGTTTAGTGCATAGTTGGTTGCCTACATATTGCGTTTATTTTAAAAGTATACATAGGGGATATGTATACTAAAAAGAAAAATTCCCCGTATGCAGCATGTGAAACCCAGAAAATTATTATTACTGTATGTATACATATACATCTAAGGTATAAAAAACCAAGAATTCTGTAGATAGAAAGGGTGTCCGTTCTCTGTTCTCTGTGGTAAATAGAAAGAAGTATGGGTTTTATACGCACTACGCAGTTATTATTAATAATAAAAACAACAGATCTTGCCAAAATTTTTTATTTTGTGCGAATGACTCTACAACAATACGATAGTTTATTAAATTTAATTGAAAATGATATAACATATAACAAAAGTTATTTACTTCTCAAAAAAAGTAAGGTTAAGTACAGGAATTGTTCCACGTGCGTGCGGCACCGTAGCACTTCCCATTAAAATGCGACGCTTGTGCGTTTAGACAGTGACACATACATGTCTACGCGATTTTGTACGCCAAAAGTTAAAGTTAACTTAACTTTTGGCGTACTGACCTTGAAGCGCAAGAATTTTAATATTGAAGTATTTCATTGGTGCTCGTCGTTACAGTCTTTACGCGTTAAGGCGGGTCCGTAATTGAGGCGTACGCGTAGGCGTAAAACTGTACGCGTCCGCAGGATTGACCCGAGCGATCCGAATTTAAAGCGTTTTAACGGTTATACGTAAACATTTGATGTTGATGTCAACAAACTGAGTTAACCTAACAAAATATCATTTTTATATTTTTAATTATTAATAATGAAATCTGCATGTGCTTTAAATGTTTATATGCAGCAAGTGAGGCGCAGAAAATTATTATTACTGTATCTACATCAAATATACAGGGTGGTGACTCGAACACCCGAACATAGGGATTTAACATGTAAAATCATATTTTCATAATTTCCTGCTCCCCTAATTATTTTAGGCAAAAAAGCTTCAAATAAAAGTTTTAGAGCATAAAATTCTCCATCTGAATCAATAAACAAAATTAATTTTGCGTGCCTTATAACCTCAGAAATTAGGTATGAAAATGACGTAAATCACCCCAAAAATAGCGATAGCCAAGGAATTCAAACAAAAATTAACAAATGTTAACAGTTTATCTGTCAAGTTACGCTGCGTTAGTTTATTTTTATTATTACTTCTAATTACTGTTAAAGTGAAAATATGGCCAACAATTATACAATAAGTGAAAAAAATCAATTTTTAAAGTTATTTTACAGTGGTAATAGTATAAGGCAAGTGCGAGATCTATTTGCGAATTTATATCGTCATATACCAATTCCGTCGACATCAACAATCCATACCATCATCAATAATCAAACAAAATATGGGTCAGTGTTCGTCCCTTGCAAGAGTTGTACTAAAAAACAAATAAATATTGCACCAGAAGAAGATATTGAAGCTGAAGATCATAACGCTAACGAAATCAATGTATTAGCTGCGGTATCAAATAATCCAAATGTGAGCCTTAGAGAAATTGGATCTGGATTAGGTTTGCACCACACCACGGTCCTAAAAATATTTAAAAAACACAAATTTAAATCTTTTAAATTTTCTGTTCACCATGAAATTTGACTGATAAACCGTTAACATTTGTTAATTTTTGTTTGAATTCCATGGCTATCGCTATTTTTGGGGTGGTTTACGTCATTTTCATACCTAATTTCTGAGGTTACAAGGCGCGCAAAATCAATTTTGTTTATTGATTCAGATGCAGAATTTTATGCTCTACAACTTTTATTTGAAGCTTTTTTACCTAAAATAATTAGGGGAGCAGGAAATTACGAAAATATGATTTTACATGTTAAATCCCTATGTTCGGGTGGCCGAGTCACCACCCTGTATAAGATATAAAAAAACTAAGAACTCCGTAGGTAGAAAGGGTTTCCGTTCTCTGTGGAAAATAGAAACAAGTATGGGTTTTATACGCAGTTATTTTTAACAATAAAAACAACAGATCCTGCCAAATTTTTTAATTTTGTGCGAATGAATCCACAACAATACGATAGTTTATTAAATTTAATTGAAAATAATATAACGAAAGTTATTTACTTCTCAAAAAAAATAAGGTTAAGTATAGGAATTGTTCCACGTGCATGCGGCACCGTAGCACCTCCCATTAAAATGCGACGCTTGTGCATTTAGACAGTGACACATACATGTCTACGCGATTTTGTACGCCAAAAGTTGAAGTTAACTTAACTTTGGGCGTACTGACCTTGAAGCGCAAGAATTTTAATATTGAAGTATCTCATTGGTGCTCGTCTTTACGCGTTACGCGTACGCCTCAATTACGGACCCGGCTTTACGCGTACGCCTCAATTACGGATCCGGATTAACAGTTTGTTAGCAATGTTAACTAATATTTTCCCTTTATCTCATAAGCTGTTTATAAATTCTGCGCATTTGATTATAAAATTCCTATGATTTTTTATACAGTAACGGCCGATAAAAGTTATACTTGATAATTATGTCACCCTTGGAACATTAAAATAATATTGGTTGCATAATCACCAGGCGTTAATTCGTTACATGTGTATGTATGTAATCGTTAACCTCTTATACTTTTCGGTGTTGAAGCTGGTGTGTTAGCGTATGTGGTCTTACGCCTGAAATGCACAATCCGGCTCGCATGCGAGTCACGTGATTAGTGCGCCGTTTTTTGCCTACATACAGCACCATGTGTATAGTGTATGTATAGAACCTTGTTACTCTACCTCGTAGGTCTGTATTCGGAGGAGAGCGTCGTTAATTAGGTGCCCAACGACGACTGGTCACCAGAGCTCGATACCGATCTCCGGGAAAACTTGCACCCGGCGAGATTCGAACCGGGGACTAGCGTAACGCTAGCCTGACGCTCTTACCACTGCGCCACCCTGGCCTTAATTGGTTACATACAAATTAATAATAATATACCGGGCCCTGATTAAGCTGTTAAGGTTGGTAACATTGCTTCTCATTTTTTTAAATTTCATATCGATGGTAATCTGATTTGTTACTTGAAAAATAAATTTGACATTTTAAGAACGTGAGTGCTTCTTATCTGTAAAAAAATGTTCTTATTAGAGCACAAAACATGCATTGAAGATTTTCGACAACAATTTCCGAATTTCCCAGCGGTGTACCAACAAATAATAAGAGAACTTAATAAATGTCTAAATTTATTTGACGAAACTGGGACCGTTACATGAAAAAGTGACAGTGGAAGGCCTACAAAAAGAACTGAAGATAATATTCAGGATGTTGAAGCGGGAATGGCTGAATCGCTGAATGTCCAACGACATCTGTTCGTCAACTTGCTCAGCAGAGCGATTTATCTCAAGGACGAAGGATCGCTGAATTAATATTGCATATAAGGCCTGCCCCCTTCATTCAGTCAAGACGCAATTAGCAAGGACGCAGGCGCCATTTGAGGTGAACTATATATTTGTCACATTTGTCACAAATGTATAGTTATTTATGTTACAAGTACAAAATGTAGGACTTTTTGGACGAGCCGCGTTTTTTGGCCGAGCGAGCGCGCGAGCGAGGCAAATAAATAAGGCGAGTCTAAAAGTCCGTTTTTGTACGAGTTGCATACATAATTTTATGTTCGACTGCCCTCAAATGATATTTCCTTCTTAAAATAATGACGTTTAATTTAATATGACAGTTTGATATGACTTTGTTACTATGACTACCTACCTAAAAAGTTAAAAGGTACTAGTCTAAAAAAGTGGGTCTTTTTTGACGCTAAACACTGTCAAAAATGACGTATTTTTGAAACAGTCGAACATAAATAACTATTATTTTCTGTCATTTATCAATTCACATATCTACCTATAATTACTATGAATAATAATGTTGAATATTTTAATGAGGAGAGGGTACCTATTTATTGTCACAACATTTTATACCGGCGTCAGTTTTCGCACAGTTCGTGATTATTTAAAAAACTTCAAATTATCATGGCTGGTCTGCTTTTTGTGAATAAAATGCAAATTATTTATTGTAGTTTTTAAGCTATTTCTTTCTTAAACAAACAATAAATTCAGTAAAGTAGTATCAAATTAAGCGCATTTTTTTGTCTTTCGATTGCTACCACGGAATCTGCATATACAGGGTGGTGACTCGAACACCCGAACATAGGGATTTAACATGTAAAATCATATTTTCGTAATTTCCTGCTCCCCTAATTATTTTAGGTAAAAAAGCTTCAAATAAAAGTTGTAGAGCATAAAATCCTGCATCTGAATCAATAAACAAAATTAATTTTGCGTGCCTTGTAACCTCAGAAATTACTGAAATTAGGTATGAAAATGACGTAAATCACTCCAAAAATAGCGATAGCCATGGAATTCAAACAAAAATTAACAAATGTTAACGGTTTATCTGTAAAATTTCATGGTGGACGGAAAATTTAAAAGATTTAAATTTGTGTTTTTTTAATATTTTTAGGACCGTGGTGTGGTGCAAACCTAATTCAGATCCAATTTCTCTAAGGCTCACATTTGGATTATTTGATACCGCAGCTAATACATTGATTTCGTTAGCGTTATGATCTTCAGCTTCAATATCTTCTTCTGGTGCAATATTTATTTGTTTTTTAGTACAACTCTTGCAAGGGACGAACACTGACCCATATTTTGTTTGATTATTGATGATGGTATGGATTGTTGATGTCGACGGAATTGGTAGAATGACGATATAAATTCGCAAATAGATCTCGTACTTGTCTTATACTGTTACCACTGTAAAATAACTTTAAAAATTGATTTTTTTCACTTATTGTATAATTGTTGGCCATATTTTCACTTTAACAGTAATTACAAGTAATAATAAAAATAAACTAACGCAGCGTAACTTGACAGATAAACCGTTAACATTTGTTAATTTTTGTTTGAATTCCACGGCTATCGCTATTTTTGGGGTGATTTACGTCATTTTCATACCTAATTTCTGAGGTTACAAGGCACGCAAAATTAATTTTGTTTATTGATTCAGATGCCTAAAACTTTTATTTGAAGCTTTTTTACCTAAAATAATTAGGGGAGCAGGAAATTATGAAAATATGATTTTACATGTTAAATCCCTATGTTCGGGTGTTCGAGTCACCACCCTGTATACGATTTCCCATGCCATTTTCCTATGTTCGCCCCTTACATATTAAAAAAATCAAATTTAGGAAAGTAAAAAAACGAGGTGATTCTTCTCTGATGTTCCTAAGTCAACTACGTCGTATGCGTAATTAAGGGGAAATATGGGAATCGGTGCGATCGCTTTTGAACTTCACGTAAACATAGAACCAGCACTTCGATTGCCCAATATAACTTCAAGTTCGGGAACAGCTGATCTTTAGCGACGCCTGCCAGACGACGCAGACGTGACCGACGCGCCGGCTCCAAATGTAGGTACCGTGTTTACTCGAACCAAGACCTGGAGCTTTCGAAGTGTCCGTGAGATCGTTCCGCTAAAAGCTGTGTTTCGGTGAGGACAAATGCAATTAATGTATACGAATTTTGAAGTGTCTTACGTGAAAACTTTAAAATAAGGTAATCTTTACTACTTAGTTCTAGGTCAGTTAAATAATATGGCAATCTAAAAAATACAAGTTAAAAAAGATAATTCCGGATTAAATACGTGTTAATAATAAATCGAATTAAATATCTTCCCAAAAACGAAAAATTAAAATCCGAATTTTAAAATGCTGGACAGTAATAAATGCAGACAGGCAAGGCACCCTTCAGTAACTAAACGCTAAAAAATATTTAACAAAAAAAAAAGAAAGAAAAAAACGATATCCCGTAAAATAATTGAATGCATTTTTTAAATTAGCACAAAAGACAAGGAGAGTTCCTTCTTCATTCAGGCATAAACGTAATTTTAAACATTACTCGAGGCTACGACAAAAAAATACTTCTGAAAATTCGCAGTTGTGAATAATTAAAATTTTAATTGTAAATTCTAAAGACACATTTTAAATATAGGTCAAGTATGCCGTTTTTGTGGTTAAGTGCTGTTCCATATATTCAGCTATTTATAAAAGTCATCCAGGTTGAAGTATGTTTTTCTCTGCAACTGCACAACTCTTGTAGTAGGTACCTCCATGAAATATTTCGTGCGTTCAATCCCTTTGTTAAAATAAATGCTGTTATTTACCAAACTTCGCGGCTTTCGAAGCTAAAATACGTTAAAATTTGGATATGGTCTAATTGGCGAATCAAGTAAATCACGTCATCAATAAATTTTATGACATCATAACTTAGTACGTCTACATGAAGCTTCAAACGGTTTACAAATTCTATAACCTAAATTTTCTGATGAAAGACATTGACATTTTCCTATTCTATCGATATGACAATGACAATGACACACAACACGAGCTGTCAAAAATTTGTAAGTGGAATAATAGAAACATGCCAAAAATAATACTAACTTTACAAATAATAAATATGAGCTAAATTAGAAAATAAAAACCCGATTTCTTTTTATTTTCAAAAATTTACTGACCTTGTGATTAAACACGGCCGCTTAATCTTAGAAAACTACAAAACTAATTTATATTTAGCAATTACATTTTGTATTTTTTTATAGCACATTATTGGTAACGCTGACCGTTGATCATGTGATTGATGACGCGCATTACCTGACTTGCCAATTGGACTATACACGCATTTTTTTAGATATCGTTCCGGTTTTGCCGGAAGTATCCCCCATAATGTTATTTATTATGGAACGTTCGGTATACGTTGTTGTATAATTTTTTCATTTATATACGCGTACACGAATATCTTATAATAATAGCACAGTATACAGGGTGGTCCATAAGTAATGGTTCACAGACCAACAGTAGATTCGTGAGGTCAAAATATAACGATTTACCTAAAATTACCTTAGTCCAAAAATTAATATTTAGGGAGATACAGGGTGTCAAAGTCGAAATTTTAATTTTAATTTTTTGCTGTAATTTCTAAAGTTTTCGCAATATTTCTATGGAAATTGGGAAAACTACCTCTTTTCAGACGGGAAAGAATAATCCGTCCTCAACTTTAATGTAGCTCTTAAAATAACGTCATATTTGCTACACCTGATACCTTAAAATTACTTCAACTTTTTTGTACTCAAAGTTAGGGCAGATCTAATCGAAAAAAACAATTGCCTCATCTTGTTTATACAAAAAAGGTATACTATTTCAATGTCTCTAAAGTTAACGGTTTCCAAGATATTTGCGATTGAACTAAGTAATTTTACATTTTATTGTTTATTCGTTAAAAAGAGCAATTGCGGTACAAATTACACATAAAATTTAAATTTTTTTAAATGTCAAATATACCACTGATTCACTATTACTCTGTGTCCTATTATTTGTTTTCGATAAGAAAATGTCAATTTTTTGTTTTAAATGTATAAGCCTACAACTGCGTTACAGAGTGCTAAAAGAAGTGAATAAGGCGTTGCATCGCTTACTTCAATAGCAAATATCTTGGAAACGGTTAACTTTAGAGATATTTAAATAGTATACCTTTTTTGTATAAGAAATATGAGGCAATTGTTTTTTCAATTAGATCTGCCCTAACTTTAAGTACAAAAAAGTTGAAGTATTTTATTTTTAAGGTATTAGGCACAGCAAAAGTAAGGTTTTTTTAGGTGCTAGATTAAAAATGAGGGTGGATTATTATTCCCCGTCCCAAAAGAGGCAATTTCACCAATTTTCATATGAATATTGCGAAAACTTTAGAAATTACAGCAAAAACTTAAAATTAAAATTTCGACTTTGACACCCTGTATCTCCCTAAATATTAACTTTTGGATTAAGGTAATTTTAGGTAAATCGTTATACTCGTATTTTGACCTCACGAATCTACTGTTGGTCGGGGAACCATTACTTATGGATCACCCTGTATGTATTTAGATTAATTAAAGACGAGACTTCGAAATTTCACGGTCGTCCACATTTATTTTTTATTTGATCACACGATATACAGGGTTATTCAAATTCGAGGCTCACCATTGGGATCTCGGAAACCATAAGAGTTACAAAGACGGTTAAATTGGGGCAAAGTTGCGCTATACAATGCTGATTAATATTCAAAAAAGAAATTTGACCTACCTATCTTTTTTATTAATAGCAAAAAACAGAAAAATGTCAATTTGGTTTTTAGAGCATAATTTGGTTGTTATTAAAAAAATTTCAAATCTGTTAAAACTTTCTTTAAGCAACTCTTTAGCCGTAATACTGTAGTGGTATCAAAAATTCTCTACGACGTTTCGATTTTCCGGAATCATCATCAGGTTCGTTTTTTCTTATGGGCGCCATGTTGGATTTGTATAGCATCTCATAGAGTTTTTGATGGTGATTTCAACGATGTATGACATGATGGCGTTTCACTTCCGAAAACTGCTGTTATTTACAAAAATGGTAAATTTCAATAGATTGCCATGGGAAAACAAACAAAAACAACACAAAAACAAAATTCGACGTTCGCTACTGGGATTTCGAAAATAGTAAGATATTCGAAGACGGCTAAATTGGGGCAAAGTTGCGCTATAAAATGCTGATTAATAATAAAAAAAGAAAATTGACCTTTCTAATTTAGTTTTTTTTTTTCACTATCGTCAAAAATCAGAAAAATGCTAGTTGTTTAGTTTATTTATTACAGGAGATGTTCAAACTGAAGGCCGTTCTCACGTATACAAAGATTTGCTCTTTTTCTAGTATTGTTTATAGCTCTTTGAATATCTCTTGCTCGAATTGTAGCAAATGCGTTTACAATATCTCTTCTTAATTCGTCTCTATTATTGATATTCTTCTTATAGATTTTATTTTTGAGATTTCGCCACAAAAAGAAATCTAATGGAGACAAATCGGGTGATCGGGCAGGCCATTCCACGACGCCACGGTTGCCTATTCATTGATTATGGCAATGCTGTTTTATAAATAACTAAATAGCATTTTTCTGTATTTTTGACAATAGTGAAAAAAAAAGGTAAATTTTCTTTTTTATTATTAATCAGCATTTTATAGCGCAACTTTGCCCCAATTTAGCCGTCTTCGTATATCTTACTGTTTTCGAAATCCCAATGGTGAACGTCGAATTTTGTTTTTGCGTTGTTTCTGTTTGTTTTTCCATGGCAATCTATTGGAATTTACTATTTTTGTAAATAACAGCAGTTTTCGGCAGTGAAACGCCATCATGTCATACATCGTTGAAATCACCATTAAAAACTCTATAAGATGCTATAGCGCCCATAAGAAAAAATGAACCTGATGATGATTCCGGAAAACCGAAACGTCGTAGAAAATTTTTGATACCGCTACAGTGTTACAGCTAAAAAGTTGCTTCAAGAAAGTTTTAACAGATTTGAAAAATTTTTAATAACAACCAAATTATGCTCAAAAAACCAAATTGACATTTTTCTGTTTTTTGCTCTTAATAAAAATACTAAGATAGGTAGGTCAAATTTCTTTTTTAAATATTAATCAGCATTGTATAGCGCAACTTTGCCCCAATTTAACCGTCTTTGTAACTCTTACGGTTTCCGAGATCCCAATGGTGAGCCACGAATTTGAATAACCCTGTATAGGTACGTAATTGCACCTCTATTGCGCGCTATTAAAGTCCGCCCAAAATCGCATTTTGTTATGAAATTTTTACGCGAGAAACCTATAAAAAATTACAATACGCACGCTGAGGAATTTCTAACATTAAAAATCATCGGGGGTGTTGACGTTCTGAAATATGTAACAAAACTGGCAGCAATTAAGGGCAATTTGATGAGGGTTTCAGGGAAACACAGAACTTTAATTATGTACTTCGTGTTTACCGCGCAACTTATGGTTTTAGAATAGTAATTTGTAATACAAGTGTTGAAAGCTTGCGTTTGCTACACGAATGTGAAGTTTGCAGCACGAACGATAGTGAGTGCTGCAGTCACATGAGAGTGACAAATACAAGCTTTCAACACATGTATTACACACTATTTTTGTTACAACCACATTTCCATAAAAAAATTTAAATATTTCTGCAAAATCAAATCTGACATTCATCAAATGTCATTATGACATTTTGATTTCGGTGCGGCAAAATTATACTTTGCCGCACCGAAAATCATGCATGTGCGTGCGGAATAGTTATTTACGTAATCAGTTATGAAAAGAGCGATATTGTTTGACGAGTCGTAAGTTTGCCAAAACGAGCGTTAGCACAAAAGAAACAATTCTTTCTGTCTATCGCTACTTGATATTTGGACAAAAATAACATCGAGTGTAAAACATTCATGCGCTACTAGATTAAAATGTTAGTTTGCTTTTTGATAGGGAAAGAAATGAATTTTTAAGAAAAACGAAATACTATCGTAAAAAGAATGTTTTTAGGATCTCAATAAGAAAAAAAAATTATGGCATTCCATTTAAAAAAAACAAGTTGAAAGTCGCCATTTTGAAATAAGTCGTCCGATTGAAAATCTGATATCACCATTTTGTAGAGAATGTCCTGAAACATATTACTGCCAAATCTTTTGAAAGCAGTACCCATAGTGTGGCTAAAAAAAAATAAGGCGCTTACTCTGAAACAGGCTGTATATTCAAGTTTTATCTACAAGGTGTAACAAAATTATGCTAGAAAAGTAGTAACCAACAAACTAAATACGTAAAATTTAGAATAATGCCCCATGTCCCACTAAAGAAAGAGTATGTGCATTATTCCGTTTCCCATATAACCGAAAGTCATGGCAACTTTTACAAAGTGTCTTAAAATGAAATACATCTAGTATGCTTTAAATTTCTCATGTAAACATAAAAGTTTACATGGAAACAAATTTCAAAGATAACTAGATGTAATACTTTTTAAGACATCCGGCAAAACCCTGTATATTTTTATGTCAAGAGACTCAATCACGGCCTTCTTGGTTTTACGAATTGACTTCGTCAGTAAAATCAAGAATCCAATTTAAAGACATCCTCAGAAGGCAAAAGTCATGTCGTACCTGTAGTTTCGGGAAATATTACATCCATTTGGCAATAATTTGAAATAAACTTTCAGGTTGTGTGTTTTCTGTTTTGTATCTTGCCAACATGACATGTACTTACATAGCTGACGAGTTAATTCAATAGCCATCTAATGGTAGCCATACACGTACCGGCTGGCCTGTCAGTTACGCCTGAACAGTCCGCCGGGAGACCGGCGGCAAGTTGAACTGAAAACCCCATACACCTTCAGTTGAAACCAGGCCGGCGAGCACTTCACATCCTGTGATCATGTTCCCCAGTGATGAAGATGCGCGAGCGATTCTCGCTTTAATAGTTGTATTAGAGGCTAATAATAAAAAACGGAGGAAAAAAGTATGGTGTAAAGAGTGGTTGCTGAGGAGATATGCGTTAATTTGCTTAATGAATTGAAACTGGCTCCAAAAGATTGGCACAATTACCTAAGAATGGACGAAAATACGTATTTACAACTTTTGTCATTGGTTGCCCAATTAATTGCGAGAAAAAATACGGTGATGAGAAATGCGATCTCCCCACATGAACGACTAATGGCAACGCTGAGGTTCCTAGCTAAGTAACTACTGGGAGAAGTTTGGAGGACCTGAAGTTTTCTACGGTCATATCACCCCGTGCACTTGGCAGAATTATACCTGAAACCTGTGAAGCAATTTACAAGGTTCTACATAGGGATCGTGGTAATTAGGTGATTACACTTTTCAAAGACACGTTTCACTCCGGTATAAACTGATGAATTCCTCCAAACAGTAGTTTTCTTTTTCACGTGACATTTTTTAACTATGAACAGACGAGGTTAAACAGGACTCGCAATATATTCTGAGTATATAGGTACTATCTAACAGTCTCACTGACTGACGGCCTGTCGCCTCACCCCACTCACGAACCGGTACGCCTGCGCTCTCGTCAGTTCAGCCGAATGGACGAACGTGTTTTCGTTCGTTCTCCGGCCTCCGGTTCAGTCGGATCTGACAGGCCAGCCGGAACCCACTCACATTCCGGCCGCCGGTCACCCGGCGGACTGTTCAGGCGTAACTGACAGGCCGGCCGGTACGTGTATGGCTACCATAAGGATGACAAATTGAATCTCTAAATATGTATATTATATTATCACTCGTTAATGATTTTAGGATGAGGTATTGTACTACACGCCAGTTTTATTAGGAATATTTTATTTAAACAATATTTAAGACAAAATTCGAAGTTAACATAAAAAATAATAAACGGTGTTCCGCTGGACCTCTAAGACAACTTGTCTTAAAAAACAAATAAATTTCTCAACAATTCCTTAAAATTTTTTAACGAATCAAAATTAAGGAAAACCCCCTTCACTTACGTGTGATAAACGAAAACAGAGAGTATAATGGAGAGCAATCGATATAATTTAGGTTTTACTGGATGAAATAATTGAGGTGGAAAATAGGCGTGGTGGTGCGTATTTTGTGTTTGATGTATTCCGCTAATGAAAACGCAAATTATACTTACGGTAGAAGTAATGCCCGTAATGAAAGCGGCAACAACACAGATTGACAAAGGGGGTTTCGAGCAATATCTAAAACATTCGTACGAATGAAATATTTTTCATTCGTTCCTTCAAATTCCAGGGAATAATTAAAATTATTTAACGTTCGCTCAAAATAAGAAAGCAATCGCCCGAACTCGGTAACGTAAAAATTTTCTTTTTAGATGAAGCGCATAATTAAAAGTCCCTCGAATAGTATATTGTTTCATTACTATAAAAAATGCATGATTTCGGGACAAGCAAGACAGATCTTACGCGTCTCGAAATAGCTATTTATGTAACGAGTACATAATGTAGGTCTTTATGGATGCGCCAAAAAGTTTATGGCCGAGCGAACGAAGTGAGCGAGGCCAATAAATTTGGCAAGTCCATAAAGCCTAATTATGTACGAATTACATACAAAGCTTTATGTTCAGCTGCATATCAAAAAATTTACTTTTAAATTAATTTGAGGTTAAAATGTGTTTTATAGCTCTAGCCTCTTGCAAGGTGCTGTATTGAATAATCACCTAGTTACCAGGTTGTTTAACAAACAGAAGCAGCCAATCAACGGTCGTTCTACTTAGCACCGGCAGTTTTACTTTATCAGCAACCAATCAACGGTCGTTCTACTTAGCACCGGCCGTTTTACTTTATCATTATGGTGCTAGTCCGATAAATGATATAATTATGGCCTCTAAACAGTACAATAATCTAGTCATTATGAGACAGCTGAACATAAACACATTTTTTGTGCGAATGAAACATACTATTTTTTCTCCAACTACTCATAAATTCGGTAATATGACTTATTATTTAGAATCAAATATTTTTGAGAACTGTCATTGCGGAAATAAATAATCACTATACGGAGAAAATAAACAACAACGACCACGATTGCCGAATGTTGACGAAGCGTTTGTTTTTTATTTAAAATTTACCGTGTATCTTGCATCCATTTTTGTACTAGTACAAAAATGAATCGAAAAGTATACAGTTGCCATGGTAATTGGTGAACATTCCGAAATGACTTACTTTTTATACAAAATTATTCGACAATAGTCGTCTTATTCGTGTGGTTGGAGAAAAATAGTTATTTATACAACGAGTAGCTAAAGTGCCAAAGCTCACAAGTGCAAAAAAGAAGCTTTAGATACGAGTTTTATACATAATTTTTTCGACTACCACATATTTGTGCTAAAAAAGATTACAAAAACGTCAACGTCATTTCAAATTGAAATCTCACTAAAAATCATGTTAGGTACAATACGCTTTCATTGTTTTAAATTGAACACTTTTGACAGAAGCGTGTAAAAAAGTGTATGCAATAACAACGTGCTTTTGACGTATGGAAAGTGTCAAATAATAGCCTCATTTAGGAAATGGTAGTCGAAAATAGTTATTTTTATACTAAGGTCGCGAAATTCCTTTTTAGCGTACCGAGAGAAAAATTGTCGCCGAGGCCGCTTGCGACCGAGGCAGGACAATCTCGAGGGCGCTAAAGAATTTCGCGGACGAAGTATACACAACATTTTTTGTGCAGCTGTAAAAAATACATAATTACAAATTTTACTACTTTTGAAAAACAAGCAGTTTAATTCATTGTAAATAGAAACTCGGCTTTCACGTCACAATGTTTCTATGGAAATAACATAAATAAAACATAAAACGCGTTTCGCGACCATTACCCTTAGTAACGGCCGAGAAACTGTTTTTAGCGGCGTCGGCCCCGAAATCGGATTTCGCGTCCTGTATTGTACGCCAAATGACCACTTCGCGTCTGATTGCACAAAAAAAGATTTTTTTACCGATAAACGCAAGTTTTGGCAATTTTTATCTGAGTAGGTACAGATTTTCTACGAACGCATTCAAATTCATTCAAAATATATCCCCGAATGATTAATAGTTAATAATTTGCTTTAAAAGAAAACTAAGATTCACAAATTTGCCAATATAATATTATTTGCCCTGTCTGTAAAATTTTCTTCAAGAAGGTTCTACTCTATAGGTATTGCCAAATGTCATGAGCCGTGAGATGCGCAAATTAACAAAAGAGAAAGCTATAGAAAAGGTCAGGCTATAGGAGAAAGTGAATCCTAAAAACGTAAGAACGTATAGTAAAACAGTATTTAACAAAGCACACAATTCAGTTTTGAGAAAGACTGATTTTTTAAACAATCGGCAGGAACTCAAAAACAAAAACACAACAAACTTCAAACAAAACACGCGCAAACGACTATAAACACAACAAAACATTGAGGTTAAGTTGAAACAGTTGGTGACAAAAATGTTTTTAGACTGATCTATAACATCGCGAGCCGACGAATTTTGGTTTCTGCGCCAGAGGTCATGAGATTTGGTAAGGCCTATAACAACCCAAAACATTTCAGATTTTAGCTGCACATTAATATTGTAACGGTTTTAAAACGTTTATTTAAAACTTCGGTCCGTGGTGTGAATTATTTATTAACAAATTTAAGCAATGTAACAATTAACATGAAACAACAACTTATACACTAAAACACTAATACTAACCAAACACTAAACACACGATATTAATATTAGTCCGAAACACTAACTAATCTATTCAGTTTATTTAATTATGTGCACGCACTTATATTATTCGCGTACATTTATATTAACCGAGCACTTGATTACGACAATAATAGCTTCTGGTAGGTTCTCGTTGTAGACTTTGGTAGACTAACTCGTTCGCCTAAGGGATTGCGCCTTTATGCCCTGACCGCGGCGAGTGCAGTGTTGATCGCCCCAGACTTCTCCAGAACAATGAGCCATGAAACAATCTGTAACAGCTGACGCACACGCGCGAAATGATTCACGTCTCGCCTGACAGCTGGCGTATCTCGTTACAATATACTGCGAAAACATGTGCTACGGAGAACATGTTTTCTTTTTTTTATATTGTGTAATATACCGGGTGTCAACGAAACCTGGGGCACCTCCATAATTTTTTTATTTTTTAAGGTATCTAAATGAAATTTGGTATATGTAATATACTCTTCAAATGGCGTTTGCTGACATAGGAAACAAGTTTCTGTCACTTCCGGTTTCGGCGGAATTGACATAAACTTTGATATTTTAAATGGAACACCCTGTATGTTTATATATTTTTGGAATCTCCATTCAATTCTACGTATGGTAGTATCAAGTTTGAAACATTTTGATGACAAAATAACTACTTACAGAAGAGTTTATTTATTAATCTAAGGTGCCATGACCTTCGTAAAATGGAAGTCAGGGTGCTACGACACTCAAAACAAATTAGTTTAGCACTTCAACTGTAACAAGTCTGTCTTTTTTTTGTGCATTTCATTTGTTTCACTTGTTTTGAAACCCAGTATCTAGATTTAAATGTCTAAAATATGGTTTTTTTGAACGGAGAGTGTTATTCCGAATTACATTTTCATATTAATCCCGTGTTATTGGTATCAATAAAATCCTTGAAAAACGCTCGTTTTTAATATCCTAGTGTCCCACCCTAGTGCCATTTGAAAAAATAGAGTTATTCTCGAAAAAGCATTTTTGCCAACTTTAGGCCATTCTAATACAGCAACTAAAATAGTTAAAGTTCTAAAACAATTTGTCTCGAGTGTTGGGGCATCTTGACTTTCATTTGGCGTTAGTCATGGCACTCTAGATTAATTTCTGCAAAAATTTACTTTGTCATCAAAATGTTTCGAACTTGATACTACCATACGTAAAATTGAATGGAGATTCCAAAAATGTATAAATATACAGGGTGTTCCATTTAAAATAACAAAGTTGTAGTCAATTCCGGTGAAACCGGAAGTGACAGAAACTTGTTTCCTATGTCAACAAATGCCATTTAAAGCGTATATTAAACATACCAAATTTCATTTAGATATCTTAAAAAATAAAAAAATTATGAGGGTGCCCCAGGTTTCGTTGACACCCTGTATACACTATACAGGGTGTTTCAAAACATGTGTCGGAAAATAAAGGGTGGGATTTCTTGGCTAATTAGAAGAAAACAGTTCCTATTAACATGGTTCCGCAAACGCACCTTTTTCGAGATACAAGAAAAACATGAAAAAAAGTAGCAACATGATCACAAAACTTTTATTTTACAAAACTAAGCAAATAACATAAATAACAAGAAATCTATTTCATCATCGCTATGTTGACTTGTAGGCATATACACTTGTCGTATCACTGTGTTAACAGGTCTTGTTTTAATCTTTACCAAGATGATTCTTTCATTGTGTTGTTTGTAGTAGGTATGTTACCCTGGTTCTAAATTTCCTGTTTAAAATTACACCAACTCCTACTGTTCCATTTGGTGTAGATTTAGTGTGAATGATTCTGTATTTTCCACTCCAGAAGTCTCCTTCATGTGGCCATCTCATTTCACTTATGCACAAAATATCGATATTTAGCTTTTGCATTTCTATTTTTGCATTTTCAAGTTTTCCACTCTTGAGTAGTGTTCTCACATTCCAGTGCGCTATTTTACTCATGTCCTTATTTCTTTGTACGGTCTTCTCGTGTTGTCCTCCCCGGAGATCCGAATGGAGGACTGTTTTACCTCCGGAATGAAATTTAACATGGGAAGACATTCCATATGATTTAATTAAAATTGGAGTTGCGATTCCTGGGAAATATGTGTCAGTGCAGTAGTTTTCCTTCGCTTTCTGCACAATCTTCTACACTTATGTGTTTACCATTAAATGGCGGTAATATTCTATAGTGCTGTTTACCGCTCATACCGTATTTAACCCTGGTTCGCGGCCCTTACTGGGTACTATCAGCCGGAGCGAGCTGAACCCAGGTTTTTTAACGAGGTTGTTACTCCTCCCCCTCCTCCTTTTATCCTGGCTTGGGACAGGCGATAAGTCAGATCAAACTACTCCCACAGTAGCAAAGTCCTCATCCCTATCGGCGGACCAACAACAAAACATGTTGCTACTTTTTTTCATGTTTTTCATCATAAAATGCAGTTTTTCTCTAAAACGGTTCATGTTAGAGCTCTTGACTAGGGTTACACATGGTTTTGTTACACATGGTTTTGTTACACATGGTTTTGTTACACATGGTTTTGTTACAATAGACTTTATTTCACTATAAATGTCATAATGAGGTCGGCTGTTAGCTCCTCGGTGGCGTGAATGCAATGATACAATAATTAATTTTTTGTGCAACCGGACGCGAAGTGGTCATTTCGCGTACGCAATACAGGACGCGAGATCCGATTTCGCGGCCTGTATTGCGTTACCCTTAGTAACGGCCGCGAAACGCGTTTTATTTATGTTGTTTCCATAGAAACATTGTGACGTGAAAGCCGACTCTATTTACATTCATTTCTGATAAAAATTTGTAATTATGTATTTTTTACAGCTGCACAAAAAATGTTGTGTATACTTCGTCCGCGAAATTCTTTAGCGCCCTCGAGATTGTCCTGCCTCGGCAGCAAGCGGCCTCGGCGACAATTTTTCTCTCGGTACGCTAAAATGGAATTTCGCGGCCTTAGTATACAAATAACTATTAATCACTTATATCTGATGACGAACGTAAGTCCTGGGGGAGTTTTCGCTTTAGTCTTTTGTGAATGTTTTTTTGACCTGAATTGTATAATACTGCACTATCACACTGTTGTAAGTTTACTATAAACTTTGTAGTCACTTTTTTTGTATGCTGTTCAATAGTTGGTACCTATGTTTAGTTCTTCATGAATTTGGAAGTTTCTAACATACCATGGGGCGTTTGCACATATTCGGAGCACTTTATTTTGCATGATTTGTAGCTTTTTAATTTGGGTTTTGGGAGCATTACTCTAAACAGCACAACAGTATGTTAAAATAGGCCTCAAAATAGATTTATACAGGGTGATTCAGAAATAAGTGCCATAACTTTAAGGAGAGGTAAATATTGACGAAATATTAAAAAAAGTTAAATATCTTTTTTTTCTAGATGCGGTGGTTTTCATTTTACAGGGTGATAAAGAAGAAAATCCAAGAATCGGTACTAGGAGACTTTCAGTACAAACTAGTTTATCTCAAGCTACAACTTTGAGATTTGCAAAAGATATATGCAACTTCATCCGTTCCATCTTCAACTGCATTGTGTTATTTAATTTTTTTCTAACGACATACAGGGTGTAAACAAAGTTTTGCATCAAAATGTATTCCATGGCCCCTGTTTCTACGCCACTGAAATATTCTAAGTTATCAAGATTATGTGCAATTTATAGGACACTATGAATAATTAACATGTTCCTTTTTTTAAATTCATATCTGTGTGCCGAGATAAGATATGCGACGAAATATAAAATTTTTGAACCTTCTTTATCACCCTGTAAAATGAAAACCACCGCATCTAGAAAAAAAAGATATTTAACTTTTTTTAATATTTCGTCAATATTTACCTCTGCTTAAAGTTACGGCACTTATTTCTGAATCACCCTGTATATTAGCAGGGCGCATTCAATTTTTAGTAAGGATTTCTTGTTCATTATTGGATATAGCAGAGCCAGTCGCGCATGACATTGGTTAAGCTTTTTATTAATATGAAACCCCCATTTTAGGCGTGTGTCTAGATATACTCCCAAGTATTTGACCGCTGAGTCCTGTGCATTTATTATAATTCGCCATTTGTTGAACCATTGTACTAGGTGGTTGACTGATCTTTGTAGGAGTGAGATGGCTATTTCTAGATTGTGATTTTGTGTCAGCAAGACTGTGTCATCTGCAAACAATGCTAGTTGTGCTTCTGCAGTTTCCGGAATGTCATGAATGTATATAGTAAATAACCGTGAGCGCAAGATACTTATCTGAGGCACACCAGCGCAGCGGTTACATTTCTTGTTTCTGCGAGAGTGGTATTAAGTCGTACTGCGAAGGTTCTACGTTGGAGAAAATGATGTTAAGATACCAACCAGATAGGAGGGAACATTTATTTGAATTAATTTATACAATAACCCTTGAATACAGACTTTATCAAAGGCCTGTTGGAGATCTAAGAATGCGGCTACTGTATATTTCTTGTCTTCATATCCTATTTCAATTTCTTCTGTTAGGCGCAGTAGCTGCTGGCCAGTGGAATGGTTTTTGCGAAATCCATATTGATAAGGAGGCACAGCGTTGTGGCTAGCAGCGTGATCCTGCAGTCGTGTGTGAATTATCTTTTCTAGTAATTTAGAAATTGTCGAAAGAAGACTTATAGGTCTATAGTTCCCGGGGTAAGATTTATCTTTTCCCGGTTTGTGGATTGAAAATAGTTGACAAAAAGGCTAAGGATTTACTTATCAGGTTTTTGAGAATAATGTTGGGGATCATATCTGGTCCAGGTGATTTTTTTATATGTAAGGTCTTTATTATTTTCTACAATTCTCGTGGAGATGTTGGTTTACATTGTCCCGCATGTTGAGTTGTATGGTTTGCCACTTACTAAAGACAACAAAGTGTATTTCTCTGATCAGGACAAAAGCAACATACTTGCTAAGCAAATTGAAGAAAATTACACTCCTGCAGACGTAAACCAAGATAACATAAATGCCATAGATGAAATAACATTTAAAGTTGTGGAAGTAGTAATAATTCAGTAATATCGTAATCTCGAAGATAAAGCCTCCAAATAACAGAAAAATGATACCACCGCGAGGAATCGAACCTCCGACCAAAGTTATACGCACCTTTGCTCTTACCAATGAGCTACGGCGGCCGATACTCGGGAAAGCGTCAATCCTCCATACATTGAAAACTTTTAATTCGAGATATTCTAACAGCCGTAGTTAAAGTTTAAGAGCCGCATTAAGCGGATTCACAGAAACATCATACGACTAACAATGAATTCTTGAGGTGGGAAATATCACCCATTAAGAATTAAATCAAATTTTTAATTAAATATGTAGAATCACACTTCCAAGGATTCTAAGGTAATATTAAATTATTATTAAATTCAGTATTTAATAATAATTTAATATTACCTTAGAATCCTTGGAAGTGTGATTCTACATATTTAATTAAAAATTTGATTATTTAATAATAATTTAATATTACCTTAGAATCCTTGGAAGTGTGATTCTACATATTTAATTAAAAATTTGATTTAATTCTTAATGGGTGATATTTCCCACCTCAAGAATTCATTGTTAGTCGTATGATGTTTCTGTGAATCCGCTTAATGCGGCTCTTAAACTTTAACTACGGCTGTTAGAATATCTCGAATTAAAAGTTTTCAATGTATGGAGGATTGACGCTTTCCCGAGTATCGGCCGCCGTAGCTCATTGGTAAGAGCAAAGGTGCGTATAACCTTGGTCGGAGGTTCGATTCCTCGCGGTGGTATCATTTTTCTGTTATTTGGAGGCTTTATCTTCGAGATTACGATATTACTGAATTATTACTACTTCCACAACTTTAAACCAATTTCTTCAGTATTTAATAATAATTTAATGAAATAACATGTTTTCGACCAGTAAACTATCAAATAACACGTGCATTACATATACGAGTACGTTTCCTGTTAAATAATGGCCCCAGTATTTCACATTCTTGAATAATGGCTTATAAGTTACAGGCTGTGCCCAATCACAAAATTTCAGATTCCGTTACTCACAGTTTTCTGTCAATCACGAAGCTGCAAATCCTGTCTTGCGCGGCAATTGTTTTACTTGTAAAAAATGTTAACAGCTGTCAAAAACCGTGATAATCCCTGATTTATAAGTTTTTATCTTACCTAGTCATAGAAAACATATAGCATTGTACTCGCGTGTAATATCACTCGCCTTCACGCCGAAGAAATCTCAACAAACTCGTTGAATAATATACCATTATTTTATGATACCGTATTGTTGCGGGTCATTTAAAAATAAACAATATGTATTCTGAATATCATGATACGCAATTTATTGTATGTTAGCTGGGGGAATATAAGATAAGAAAATGCCAGAATTATATCTGGCTTTTATCTCGTGAAAAAGCAATTGTACAGTTCGGATTCGAGAGTATTAGCATTCCTTTGTGGCCTATCTTCACTTACTTAAACATGAAACGGGGTTCTTGGGATACACAGAATTGAGCTTTTGAATTTTGAGGTGGCAGTCAGAAATGGACGCATATTCTTCTATAAATAATTAAAAACAAGGGGGGCAAATTAAGATTCGCCGATAAAACAATGTAAGGTTCCTGTTTAAATATTACCATAACAACATCGAGCATCTCTTTTCTTTAGTATCGTAGTAATATTGTAGTTACATATGGCCGTATCGTTCCATGTTTACTTTAAACGTACCCTAAGTACGAAGTACACGAATAGACAGGAACGATGGAAACAATCACAATGAAATTAAACGGCTTTCAAAATCGTAACTTGAAATGCTTCGAAACGCTTGCTATAGTTGACACTTCCGAATTATAACGAAGTCGGTGATGTTTGCAGACATATACTTGAACTGGCGAATCAAGTAATGCATGTCATCAATAAATTTTATAACATCACAATTTAGTACGTCTACGTAAAGTTTTAAACAATTTATAAATTTTATAACCAAAATTTTCCGATGAAAAAGGTTCGCATTTTCGTCTTCTATCGCGATTCTAGCGATACTATATATTAAAATAAAGAGATAGGAGTACATAATAGTTGCTAAATACAGAGAATTCCGATTACACTAAGGTAAATAACACACAACACGATCTGTCAAAACTTTGCCAGTCAAATGTAAACACGTCAAGAATAATACCAAATAAATATGAGCTAAATTAGAAAGTAAAAACCCGATTTTCAAAAATTTATAGACGTTGGGCCGTATTCTGATCTTATGTTTAAAGTTGTCTCTAATTAAAGTCGTAGCGTAAAGCGTGAAGCGTAAACATAAAACGATATAGCTTTATATCGGGCGATCAAATGAATTCCAGATTAGGGTAATCGCTGTAAGTCAACTTTGGCTGTAAGTACCGAGTACTGCAGCGCACTATAATTTGAATTTGACAGTTCATATGTTCATAAAACAAAATATTTGCGATTAAATTAATAAGACACACCTAAAAAATAAATAGCCTACTAGATGTGAAATTCATTTGATCACCCGTTATAATTTTATCAGCTTACTGTGGGTCGCTATGTCCTCCTCGACAAGCTATGGGCCTTAATGGCCTGATAAATCGTAATACATAACAGAGATACGCGATATTGCGATGGTAATTAAGCATGACGTTAAATTTAAATACGAGATCAGAATACCGACCTTTGTGATTAAACACGGCTGCCTAATCTTAGAAAACTTCAAAAATAATTTATATTTAGTAATTACATTTTGTATTTTTTTATCGCGCATTAAGGCGGAACTGAGACAGCTCGACCGCGTCGATAGTCCGCGATCGTCCAAAATTTCAAACACATGTAAGCATATGGTAAACCTCACACTAAGCCGACCGACCGCGAGCGACCGCCACCGTCCTCGATCGACCAGTTTGAAATTCGGATTTGTTGGAAATTTGGTCGACCTGGTCGAAGCGGTCGATGATAAGTGAGGTTATGTGTAACTTGTAGTCCAGTCAAAATAGACATAACAGTTCGGAATAATTCGCATGGAGCTGATTTTTTGTGTGGACCTTCATACCTATTATAGTTCTAAATGAAATGTCAAGTCCCCACCGATCGGTGCGCTGCTAAATATTTTACGTGGGGTCAAACGTCATAAAATACGATTTTTTGGGAATATCTCGTTAACGGTTAGTTTTATTGTAAAAATAGTTATTAACGAATTTATAGCTTATGCAATTTTTCACAAGAAAGATTTAATTACTTTTTTCATAGGAGTAACCATTATCGAGATATTGCGATATCAAGAATTAAAACTGTCATATTTTTGAAGAAATGCATTCCTTTCCAAATCACCTTCGAGGTAGAGTACTCGGCGCGTTTCTTTTTATAATGTGGTATCCCTAGTAGGCCTAATCCACGATTTTCCTAATAAAACAAGAAATTGGTCTTGTTCATACTTCATTTCTAAAGTTACATGTTCGTCTTCTTCTTCTTTCTCTAGCTGCTGTATTTCCTGCGCCATGAAAAGGATGGATCAATTACATCTTCGTTGATGTCGCACACATGGTAGTTCTCTATACCGAGTGCAAGATTTGAGTAAGATTGACCGTGGCAGCTGCCACATACTGCTGACCTATTTTTCTGCAACCAAAAGTATAATTACAGCCCTTGTTGCAATTGCAAAAAATAATGTTCAGCAGTATGTCTGGAGCAGATGGGAGCAGAGTTTGAATTGGTTCCAAAACGTTGTTTTTCCATGCCCATCCCTAATGTTCAACAAGAATCGATTTATTTTAATGTTCTGCGAAAAATTCATAGTTGCTAATATCTGTGTAACATGAGCAGAAAATGACGCTGATGTTATAATAATCGATATAGCCATAGAGCAGTCTCATGCAAGAACAAGTATTGTTGAAGATGTATTTGATCCATCCTGTTTTTAGGCGCAGCCTGTGGAAATACAGCAGCTAGGGGTAGAAGAACAAGAAGACTGTAACTTTAGAAATGAAGTATGCACAAGACTACTTTCTTGTTTTATTGGGAAAATCGTGGATTAGACCTACTAGAGATACCACATTATAAAAAAGAAACGCGCCGAGTACTCTACCTCGAAGGTGATATGGAAAGGAATGCATTTCTTCAAAAATATGAGTTTTAATTCTTGATGTCGCAATATCTCGATAATGGTTACTCCTATGAAAAAAGGTAATTAAATCTTTCTTGTGGAAAATTGCATAAGCTATAAATTCGTTAATAACTATTTTTACAATAAAACTAACCGTTAACGAGATATTCGCAAAAAATCGTATTTTATGACGTTTGACCCCGCGTAAAATTTTTAGCAGCGCCCCGATCGAAGGGAGCTTTTGGCATTTCATTTAGAACTATAATATGAAGGTCCACACAAAAAATCAGCTCCAATACAAATTTACCGAACATTTTCTATTTTATCTAATGCAACGAGGTATTAATTCTTCTGGTTCACTATCCTCATTCATTTGTTTCATTTGTTGACCAGTTTTTTAACACAAAACGAAACAAACAATAACTTACGTTTCCTACTCTTTTAATAAATTAAAGTTATTTTTAAGTTTCAATAAATACGCGCCACTTCTAATATTTTGATCGCAACAACTCGATCGACGCTGTGTGAGTTACTATTTCAAAAACGATCGACAAAGCAAATGGTCGCTTATGGTTGATTATGAACGGTCGTGAACGATCGGTCTACCTTATGGTAACGTCGACCGTTGACCATGTGATTGATGACGGGCATTAGGTACTTGATTCGCCAGTTCAAGTACCTGTACCCTGTACCAAAATATATTATATATCCGTGGCCATTAACGAAGCAAAAATATCACAAACGAAAAACACGAAAGGCTGGCTGCTTTTTACAAATTCAAAGTTTTGGTGCGAGTTTAGCTAGTCTCCTCTCGTAACGCAATAAGAGGAAAGTCAAATTCGTCATGCATCAAATAACACTAAAGAGCTCCTTCTGTGAGCGGAATTTATTTACCTTTTTAGTTTATTTCATTATAAGGACGCGAAGTACTTTTATTAAAGGGAAAATTTTAAATATTTAATATTAAGTCTAATGTTTCCAGCTTCCTAAAAAGAATCGGCCGTCTTTTATAAAGTACAAAATTGTAATTTTTGAGAAATTATAGAGGCACGCATTTCATAATTTGATGTCAAAATACTTGATTTGTTTTATGAGAACCCAGTTTTTTTATAAAAACTTATTTGCCATCAAAGCTGGTTTTCGACAGCCAACCATGGTACACATGAACATGAGAAGGACTATACTACAAACATTTGAAAACAATGTCTCTAAATTATCGACAAACATGAATAGGGATAGGACATTTCGACTTGATTCACCTGATTTATCCAAAAATATACCTCTGAGTAGATGCGGCTATTCAAAGTTTGCCCTACAATAGAGCGAAGAGGTCAATTTGAACAATTATTGTAAAATTAAACATTTTCGATATACAGTGTGTTTCACTTTACATGAAGCCACCTAAATAACTATTTTATTAATATCGCAATTAGTATAAAATTTTTACCAGTGATAGAGACGAATCTTTTTTGTAGGAATGAATTTTTTTAAGAGTCCAAATCTAGCCAACTACGATTAAAATAAAAACTAGCGTTTCAAGTAAAGTCATAGCAGCGATTAAGATAGAGCAAAAAAGTATTTAAAAAAGTTGTTTCTAATCACAAAAATACTCCAAATGTGAAATTCCGCTGAAAAATTTTAATTTTAATTTTTCTACTTTTTCAGGAATACTTAACCGTTGTTCAGCCATCACAACAAAAATTCCATGTAAATTGTTTTGTGAGCTGACGTTTCAAACGATTTTTAATTGTTTTGATTGTTCATCGCACACTTGATATTTGAGATAAGGAATTTTTTAATCAGTTCACACAAAAATACTAAAAATTAAAAAATGAAATTTTTCAACGAAACTTTGTATTTGGAGTATTTTTGTGATTAGCAACAACTTTTTTAAATACTTTTTTGCTTTATCTTAATCGCCGCTATGACTTTACTTGAAACGCTAGTTTTTATTTTAATCATAGTTGGCTAGATTTGGACTCCAAAAAATTTCATTCCTACAAAAAAGATTCGTCTTAAGGGTGGGTTTTAGTTAATAGTATATTTTACAACAAGACATGAACATTTCATGTCGAGTAGTAAATGCTATGTTTTCTACGACATTTTAATTATCTGTTTGAAATAAGTTTTAATTCGACTTAATTCAAACCGAATTGTGTCAATGCAAATTATTAATTGTTTGTTTAATCGGTTCCATAGTAACACACGCATTTTTTTATTTTGTTGCCATAGATTTGGAATTCTTGTTTTCATCTCTAGAAGTGAATATGTTTTCATCTCTAGATAGAAAATGTAGCGTTTTCGCATAGGGTTTATCGTGAAGAAAATACTTGTTTTCGTATCATGTGTAGAAAAAATATTTTTCGTTTTTAAGTATTTTGGGTTGCCTGACTTAAAACCAGCCAAGAAAGGATTGGATCTTCTAGTATTGATTCTACCGGCTTCTACCTAACAAAACTTCAAAATTCAGTATAAGTATTTGCGAATACCGATTTTTAATCTCTTAAACCTCTTTGTAAACATTGACAGTGACATTGACAGAGTCGGTGAATGTTGGGTTGCCTATCTTTAATCAGTTTTTAAAAATTTATACGCAATTTTTTCTAAAGTTAAATAAAGATCACGCCAAAATTATACAAATTTGCAAAAGGGTCGATACATGCATAGGAAGGTAATATTGAAACCTACCCCGCTACATGCGAAAATCAATACATTGTTGATCGATGTCTTGTGCAAGTCCCTTTTCGTAAGTTTTTCATAATAGGCCATAATTTAATTACTATATTAAAATTGGTCGTTCTGGCCTTGTAGCGTATG
This sequence comes from Melanotus villosus, assembly GCA_963082815.1. Taxonomy (NCBI): domain Eukaryota; kingdom Metazoa; phylum Arthropoda; class Insecta; order Coleoptera; family Elateridae; genus Melanotus; species Melanotus villosus. The sequence goes on along the minus strand of OY720419.1, from coordinate 111,221,900 downwards.
AAGGAAAGGTCTAAAAATTTTAATTCATACTCGTCCTTCTTTTCAACTGTCATTATTTAACCGTACCGTTATTTTAAAATTACACAATTTTCAGCGCGTAAACATGCTACTAACCCCCCCCCCCCCCTTTGGCCTCTATCACTGGTAAAAATTGTATACCTTCTAATTGCGGTTTTAATAAAATAGTTATTTAGGTGGCTTCATGTAAAGTGAAGCACACTGTACATATGTATTGAGATGATATTAAACACTCTCTGGTTTATTATATTCAGAAAAACTGATGTGATATTAATTTTGATTTATTAAAACTTCAACGTTGTGTTTTCAAAATGTTATAATTGGCATTTAATAAGAACTCTTAACGGGTCGTTACTGAGATTCTTACTTTTTACTTTTCTATTATTAAAGATCTAATCTTTATTTTCAGTTATATTTTTTTAAATAAAACTTAATCAATTTTATTAATAGGATTTATTACAATTAAAAATTCATTCCCTAAATTCCCTATTAATTTATCTATCTTAAAAATCTTACATTCACGGTTATTTTGAATGTTCAAATTGTTATTTTCGTCCAACAGTTCCCACCATATAAAATTTCCAAATTTGATGCAGGATACCAATAACCAATCTTTGCAGTAACAAAACTTATCTTCAATATCCAATTCAAATGCAGTAACCAAATTTATCTTGAATTTTATTTTATCCAGATACAATTCTTCCTTTATTTTAATCTGGAAAATTTTATGTTTCCTCTTGTAAAATTATTCTTCTCACAACTTTATTTTAATGTGGAAGATTTTATCTTCCTTCTAATGAAATTATACTTATTATTTTTCACCACTTTATTTTAATCTGGAAGATTTTATCTCTCTTCACGTGAAAAATTATTTTTCCACTTGTTTATTATTATTTCTATCGTTTTTCGTTCCCCCGATTTTTCAAAACATCCCCATCCAATTAAAAAATTTCTTCACATTCCTAGCAACCGTATTTACAACACTTTTATCTAGTATCCCTATTTAGCTATTCAAACCTTTTACAATAATCATAATATTTACAACTTTTTTGGAAGGAACTAAACAATTAATCTAGCTATCCAATTTCTTTTTTATATTACATATTTTATTAAAATAACTAAATCCACATTAACAAATAAACCAAATTTCATCTTAGTAACAACAACTTGCAAATACCAATTAAACATCATCTCACAACCCATTTAATATCTTCTCAGTATGTTTGATTTAAAACTGACGTTTTTTGTTTATTAACAGTAAAATATTAGAACATGGGCAACTTGATGACAGTTTCTACCAATGGCGCTTTTCGCCACCATTTAGTGTTTGCTTTTTTTACTCGAATACCGTTAGATATAACAAAAAATGAAGAGATAAAACAGTTTTCTTATTGCATTTTACATAAACGGATGTAGTTGACCTTGAATTAATTTTACACAAAAAGAAATCCCAAGGCGTTAATTTTACCCCCAACCACCGAAACGCCCTTTCAGTTGAGCGATATTTCTCTTTTGCCAAAATTGCTACTAAAGTGTCCCAAATGCCTTTTCATAACCTTTATATTTTTGGAAATAATAAATTTTCTTGACATTTTAGAGCAAACTTTGATTGGTGGTATCTCCGCAGAGATGCATTCCTGGATGTATGTAAATCAGGTCAATATGCTTGTCTGAGAAATGCCTTATGGAAGTTTGTCGATATAATTTAAAAACACCCTGTATATTCGCTTACTACTATACAAGAAAGGGAAAATTTTTCGAGGTGGGCGATTTTTGAAAAGTTAGTGGAAGACAACTAAGCTGCACCGAGCAAACATTTAGGAACCACCCTGTAGAGATCCATTTTGTCCCTTTAACAAACTAAGTTTTCTTCCAAACCCTTCTATTTCAGCTTACCTCATTTCCATTAGCTCAATTTCGCCGGTTAATCATTAAATCGACTGTATCGGCCTTTCCAACATGTAGTATTATTACATTATTAGTATTATTATTAAGTATAATTATCTCTCGACAGTAATGAACTACTTTCCACCTCGGTATGTAATATATGTATGGAATATCATCATGGATTGATCAACGCGATTTAATTGAGTTTATGCCGCGTTAAATAGAAACGGGCATCAAAAAACACGAAAAGAAGTAGATCAAGTATCGCCAATCTTGGGATTACCCATTTTCAAAATGCGAACTAAAACTGTTTTAAATAAATCAAGCTGATACAATCAGAACGTCCGTAACCTTCTTGCTTGATGCGATCAGTAGTTAAACGGTAGTTGTAGATAAGTTTGTTTTAACGTGGTCACGAGAGTAGCTAATATTTTCGGTATCACGATAAAGGATTTGCGTAAGCACAGATATTCGGTATTACATATTTGGAAAAACTCCACAAAACACACTGCGTTCGAATTTTTCTTTTAATTTCACTTTCTCCAATTTCTTTGATTTACGGCGAACAAATGCTTGATTATGTGTGAATACGGGCACTTCATGAGTTCTTCTTTGCAATTCTCAAAATTTTACACGACGCATTTATATGTTAAAATTAGATCGCTTTACGAGTTCAAGACAATATTATTATTACTTTAAACGAAAGCCCGTAAAACTGTCAAACGGTTTATAAATTACTTGCTTGTTTTTATTTGTTATGGAATTTTTTATCGAGTATACTCGCAACAATATCGTTGGTTAAAAACCGAAACGTTGGTAGTAATCCCGAATTGCTCGTTTCACGACCTGCTCGATAGCTCGATTTCGACGACAAACGTCGTTATACAGCCTGTTTCTTTGAATATAAAAACTCAGGAAGGATTACTAGTTAATATATATCGACCAGTGGCGGCTGGTATATAAGGGCTACCGGGCTGCAGCTCTGACCTAAATTTTACAAAAGTTATTAGCAGTAATCAAAAATAAAAAATAATTTTCGAAATTACTTTTAATTTAGATAAACGAAATATGTATTAATTAAAACAGCATTACATAGTATTTTCAACTTAAGACATTAATTAAATCGCTTCCGAAAAGACCGAGCACATCAGAATACATGAATTCAAAGCATTAGGGCGGAATACACCGAACAACGTGCGCAAATCGGGAAGATTATGGTTTAACGCGTACAGAATATTATTCAGATTTAAATTTGCACCGGGAGCGGCCCAAACTGACGCCGATAGTCCCCCATAATATAGTCAGGAATCAGGGAGCGTAAATCCGATCACAGAGGGTGCACTCGAAGATATAGTTTTAAAAAAATATGTACCGTGTCTGGAATGACCTTGCGGATTTGAATGTGGTGGGCGCCAATCTGTCCGCGATTGCAAAATCGCGCAGGATTTGTTGCGTGTTTGAAGTTACGAGTATTAAGTGTCTCGTGCCTCGCCGATCACCGTAGTACGGGTGTATGGTGTACGTACGATCATTGCAAAATATTCACACATATTACTTATTATTATTACCTACAATATTACGCTTATTGGTTATAGGTAAATAATTACAAAAAGACAACAAAAACATTAGTGTAAGTAATTATAATATTCTTTATCTATTATTATAACTTAAGGACAAAAATAATACGGAGAATTATAAATAAAAGGAAAATCACATAGAAAATGAAAATCGAAGTTGTAACTTTTTATTAATTTAATTGTAACAATTTAAGTGTTTAATAGCTAATACATTGACCCTCACAATAACAACGTTTAATGCATTCCAATTCAGCTTTGCTACAGCTACAATTCCCAGTGCATTTCTTTAAATTTACATTTACAAAATACATTTTCGTAAGTTACATTGGGACGAACCCTTAAAGGTGCGTATTGCGTATAGACATGCAACAAAACAGAGTAACGTAACTCCGTAACGTAACGTAACGTAACGTAACGTAATTTTGTCGCTTTCAGTGTGGACGGCGCACTTCAACTACGTAACAGCGTAACACCGTAACAATACCACGTTCCATCTTCAGGTGCGTATAGACATGCAACAAAACAGTGTAACGTAACTCCGTTGCGTAACTTCGTCGCGTTCAGTGTAGACGGCGCACTGCACCTACGTAACAGCGTAGCACCGTAACAATACGGCGTTCCATGTGTTGTCGGTTTTCTAGCGTCGCACCAAAGAAACGTTTCGCGGTTATGTTACGCGTCTTCTTGAATGTCTAGACGCTCTAGTGTAACGTCGCAGCGTTTTTAGTTATAGTATAATTTGTGCAACAATGGAGTGGACACAAGAAAACACCCTGCGTTTTATTAAAATTTATAGGTTACATGAAATATTGTGGAATTCAAAACACCCGAAGTATTATAACAAAATTCAAAAAAGTGCTGCTGCAGCAACATTCATCTTGATCCACTATCTGAGACATGTACGCGATTTATGGAACCTCAAAATGTTCGCGTATGTGATACGCGGCGATGTTGTGTTACTCAAAACGATCAGGAACTACCGTATCTTCGGCGCGCAACAAATAATTAATACGCGACGGAGTTATAATAAAGCTTGTAGATTTTTATCTCCTGCATGCATTAAACATTTTCTCACGACATTGGATTTTCCTTTTTTATACAGAAAGCTAACTGTATCGCAGCCATTGTCGCATGCACTTTATTTTCCCCCATTAATAAAATTAAGGTAAGATTTTCTCATTAATTTAGAGTTATTTTTTCTGCAGCCCTTACCCCTAAAAACTCACGAGCCGCCACTGATAGCGACTATATTCAAATTTGCGGCGGAAGCGGCCGTTTTGAAAACCCACGTTTGACTCATTTGTCGATTGTTGTTGTGATTGTTTCCCGCGTGTCATTTGCTGATCATTTCTGTTAGTTAAGTTAGGTTTTCACTTTGAAATAAGAAATTATTTATAGTTACTTATGAGAGCTGATAATAATTATTCTGGTGAATATAGTGCATAAATAAACTAATATAATATCGTAAATAATAAGTGATGTAAATAGTACGATAGTATCATAGATTAGGTTAGTTTAGTTAGTGCCACTGGCAACCGGAAACGAAAAGCCGCCATATGCAAAACCCATCGCGGTCCACAATTTGTCTTGCATATGCTCATTCATGGGTTTTTATATTCAAAGGCCTGTTCGAATGCCAGTTTCAGGAGTGGTCTGCATGGCGTCACTTACCGCCCGAATTGGTTTCATACCATATAGTAGATTGCGATACATTTTAATTTAATTAACGTTCAATAACCGAGATCTGTGCGCTTGTTGTCAAAATTTATCTCTTTACTCTAAAATTTGTCTTGATTATTTCTGTATTGTTATCTCCATCATCTAATTTATTGTTATAAAGTAATGCATTTTTAAAAGTTCGAATCAAAAACGAAGCACGAGTTTGTCGAACTTGACATACATTTTTCAGTAAAAAGCAATAAATTTCATTTAATTGAAAACGGCCGCGAAAATCCTTTTTCTGCCCTAAGTGGAATGCACCCAGGGTTTTGTTTGTAGACTGTTTTGTACGACACATAAAATTTATCTCGCTTTTATCCTAAAAGCTTCCAGTATATAACAATCGATGCTGAACATGAAAATGGTTACTAAAGTGCTTGGACCGATTCATTTTTTTTGTATTACTCGAATTTTTCCTAGTTTTGACGCTTTTAAGTTAGGGTTTAAATACTGCTTTCCATAGACTTGAGCAATTTATTTCAACTATTAACAAGCGATAGCGAAATACCCATAAAAGCACCAAAAACGTCTAGAAACTTACCACAATGAATATTCGGGGATTACTTGTTTGTTTTTAACTTTATAAAAACTCCTTTTAATACCCATTGAACATTCAGAACAGCGAGATTGCGAACCTAAATCTTTTTATTCCTTTAATACTTTAATGAATTCATTATTGTACTTTCACAATGGTAAAACGCCTTGGTTCTTTTCGTGGTTTTCTGGTTTTACAATTTTGTCCGGATTTCTCGCTCCATCTGATCATCAGCCACCATTTTTCTCTCATTCGTCCCCATCCTATTTTATTTATTAACTTGTCACCAGAACTACAGTTGGCCACGACGCCCACGACTTCGGTTTATTACATTGGCAATGAAAATTGAACGGTCTTGTTGAATTTTTTGTTTATGTAGAAGACGCCACACGCCGTTAACTTTTTTATTTTGTTTATTTATTACTTTATTTCATTGCCAACATAACAGACTGAAGTCATGGTTAAGTATTGCCCAAATATATTCACAGTGGAAGTCCTGTATTCCTGTATCTAAAGAGCGATGAACTATTATTTAACGTATCTGAATAAAAAAAAATAATGTGGATAAAATAATCAAAATTACGAAACCATCAAATGTGTGTAATGGCTATGCGTTTCGGCATCAACAACGAAATGTCATATCGGGGGAATTACCGATGATGCGAAAGTTGCAAGCGAAATTTAATTATCGCCTTCCCGCTTCGCACTAATTCATTTAACATCGTTCATTGATTCGGGATATAAAGTGATGTACAATATAAGGACGACAATTACTGAATGCAGCCTCGGCGAAACCCATTTAAGGGTGGGAATTTGGAATTTTCAATGTGCAATATGTTAATACTACATACAATATTCTGCCCTCCTAAGAAAAAACGCCGTATCTACAACAAAATCAAATTTTGAGTTTTTGTCGTTATTGTAATCCTGGCAACGAAAACTGCATTATTTCTAAGCAAAAAAGTCGTATCTGGCACCTAAATTGGTTGAAATAAGGTTATTGTTGTCGTATCTACACCTGATTGTAGTGTTTGGGTTTATGACAGTTTTGAACTGAAATGCCCTTTTGTACTGTGATAAAAATGAATAAATCGAATTTTGTTGTGAAATGTTGAAACTAGAGCAACTTTGCATCAAGTATGATATAATTCTGTTAGCATATTAGGAATTTTTTTGAAAAAATCCAATTAGAAACATTTTTAAACAGAAAAAAAACCTTTGGCAGATGAGTGTATTACATCTTTACGGGTCTTTCAGATTTTAATAAATTCGAAAGAGCCAAAAAATTGTTATGTTAAGAAAACGTGAAAAATATCAAGGTTGTCGAAATTTGTTCAAATTTGGTAGGTGGGTAGAAAACTGAAAAAGAAACAACTTTTTCATTTAACATTTTTCGAAATTTTGAAAAATAACCTAACTTTTTGTAATTTTTTTTTAAATATGTCGAATTTGACAGGTATAGCCGATCGATAAAAAAAAATCGTCAAAGTCATTTCGCATTATTTTCAAAGCAAAAACTGTTCATGAAATCTAAATTTGCGTAAACTAAATAATAAAAAAAATTCCCATACGATGCGGACTTTAACGGTGACGCTGTATATAAGGTATTTGTGTACAGGTCTCCAAATATTAGTTTGCCGATGGGGAAACAAGACAGGTAAATGTTAGAAAAAGATACCCAATTCTTCCCATGCGCACAACGTGTTTTCAAGTACACTTATAACCGCAGTAATTAATGGCGAGGCTCTTCTTATGCTTTAGAACTTAGAACGAATTAATGCAGGGCTTTAAAACATTTACAAATCAACTAAGTTAGCTCAGTACTCACTTTCTTATAAATGAGAAACGTATTAAATATTATAAACATAAATCCCAAAACTATTATTCAAAACGGTCCACGTCGAGTGTACAAAATGCTAAGTTTGCTGTATGAGAGTCAAGCCCAGGGTAGAAGAATATATTCTTTATAGTCAAGCACGCTGGTCAAGCCTGAAATGAGTATTCCCACCACTTTCTTAGAGATCTACGGAGTGCCTCTTGTAGTTTGTAATTTGGGGTGGTACAAGCTTAAACTAAAAAATGCGGCGTTATTACCTGGGATGTTGTGCATACTGCATTCTTACCTAGTAATGTAGCACAACGCATATGGTAAAAATGCTTAGTAAAAATGCAATAAATTCATTTCTTGCTATAATTCATCCAAATTAGCACCTATTTTAGCATCGTAGTAGAATTCTGATGATAAATTTACTACGGAACCACACATTTTACTACGATAAATAGTTGGTGCAGAGCGTCAGATAAAAAAACATTCTCAGTTTTACGTTCGGTGTAGATGCGGTTTTCTTTCTTAGGAGGGCAATATTGCTAATCAATATTATATTAATTTATAATTATATCAAGTGGTCCAATTTAAAGTCATCCTCAGAAGGCCGAAGGCCATGCAATTAAAAGTCACGTTCTACCTAGGTTTGCGACGTATTACGTCCGTTTGACAGCAATTTGAAGTAAATTTTGAGGTTATATGTTATTTGTTTGGTATCTTTTTTTATCATTTACTGATTTGCTGAAGGACTTTTAATTTCGTAGCCATCTGAAGTTCTGAAGATGACTTTGTATTGGATCTCTTGATACTTTACTTAGCAACGCAGCAAAAATATATTACAATTTGTTTTTCTAATTTACCCCAATTCTCGAATATTTTGGAGATGGTAACGGCTTTAATTTATTAAGTAATATTTTAATTTCGAAAAGCTTTGTTATAAACGCGTTTTAGGTATGTTTTTGATATTTGGGTAATTTTACATCACGTTGTAGAGCTTCTCGCTTCTCTTACTAAGAAATCTATTCAACAATTGCATATTGTGAGAACAGAGTACACGAACGTGTCCCTTCGGCGAAGCTCCTTAGGTCTTATTACCGAACGAAATTTTGAAATTACAATAACTATATAACTAAAATAATGCATTTGAATGCGATTTAGTTCAAAACAAGCCTTTTTCTGGGATGTCAAAACATCCTTTGTTTTTATCACTAAGCCGTTTTGGACATACGTTCATATGAACTTTTTGATCAAAATAACCCAAGCAATTAGCCCTTAAAGTCTGTCGGATATATTTATAATCACCCTGTATAGTACGGACAAAAAGAAAATTGATAAAGCATGGTCCACACGCAACGATTTATCGTTCGATTTGCATGTGCAAGTAAATCGTTGCAGCTAAATCGTGACGTGTGGACAGCACATTTGACCAAATTTTAGAACTGCGCAAAGTCGAAAATTGGAGTTGAAAGTCTGAGCAGAATAGCATAGATTTTGGAGATTTGCGCATGCAAGTCGTATCGTGTGGACGCTCAATCGAGCTTTGTTCAGTTTTTAGCTGCCTCATATTACCTATAATTACCTACCGACTCGTTGTTAAAAAATATGTCGAGTATTTCGCATGATTTTCTCATTGAATTTCTTGATTTATATAAAAGGCTCACTAATTCTAATAAATAATTGTATGTTTCGGTATCCATTCTTAAATAATTTCGCCAGTCTTCGGGCTCACCTCGCAGCTCAAGTAAATGTACATGAGAATAGAAATGTCGTTTTAATAGCCATGATCTAGACCATCTAGAACGTCGAGTTATATTTAGACGTTTTCTGATTTCTGTTTTTCTTTTAACATTTAAATAAACCGCCAAAATACTTCACAATAACACTTCCTCCATGATTAACACAGCAGGGAAAAATTGCCAATTCGTGCTTTTACGAATTACGATACGAGAAGTCGTTATAATGTGGACGCACTGAGTTTGCAACGATTTATCTGCAATGATTTACTTGCACATGCAAATCGAACGATAAATCGTTGCGTGTGGACCATGCTTAAGAGTCGACCATGGAAGTATTACAACAATACAATTAAATTAAACAAAACAACCACACTTGTTTGAGGCAATGACAGTTGCTTTTTGTTTTGTAGTGACTTCAAAATTTCATGAGCAACCCTTATAAATTTTTTTCTTTGTTCATACTACAGGGTGTCCCGCAATAGGATGTACATAGCTTCAGTACGTGTTCCTGGCCTCTTTTTAAGTCAACAACTTCCAATAAACATATGGCCTAAAATTCATCGCCACAAAGTTAATCACATTTGAATGTTACCGTTACCCTCAAAGATCATAAACAAAAGATGCATTAGACGGCTTTTAAAACAAATGTAAGTAAGTGTTGTGTTTATTATTTGTCATAAAATAAGTATGGCCACGTTTTCTAATCAAGAATATGCCAATATCATCAAAAACGATTTCGACTCTATTATGAGGTCTATCACCACGATTTCACAAAGGGCACGAATGTGCATAACTAATCGAGGAGGTCACTTTGAAAACTTGAGATAGAAACTGCCACATTTTATTTTGTGAACCGTTAATTGATGTCCTTTACCAATAAAGTTTTGAATCTTTAGTGTTATTTTGTTATGCAAAAGTGCCAATAACTTTGTAGGGATTAATTTTAGGCCATATGTTTATTGGAAGTTTTCGACTTAAAAAGAGGCCAGGTACACGTACTGAAGCTATGTACATCCTATTGCGGGACACCCTGTATATTACTAAGAGTTATTTCTATGTAAAATCGTATTAAAGTACTCATAAGCTTATGTTAACTTAAACCTGTAGCAAAGAGACGCCCGATGTTGCTGCGGCAATTAAACGTAATCTAAACAATAAAATACCGACTAAAGTATATTAAAAGAGTATGTAACGAGTGTCCAAAAAGTTTTATTCTAAAATCGGTGATGAATAGCAAAGTGTCCATTAGAAATAATTACATTTGACAATGTAATTTCTTTGAAATTTGATGTTTTCGGTTTAATTCGTGCTAGACTTGATGACGCCTCTTCGAGAACACCCCGTAGATTTTTTTTTTATCGAACACAAACTAAATATGCAACGTTTGCCTTACAGATAAAGCCTAAACATAAAAGCTGTGACAAACTCGTACCAATTAAAAATGTCAAGTCAATCGGAACCTAAAGGTAAAGTGCATTCATCAACTACCAGTAGTCATCGAAAGCATCGTTCACGCTCGACGCCCAGATTCACAGACTTGGATAAACCAAGGAAAAAGAAGCATCTGGGCGCAACTACGTCCCTAGTCTCCATTCCAAATACTATAAAATTGTCCATGATGAACAGCGGCTTACTTTCTACAGGTAAGTTAATTCTCTGGTCGATGCAATTTTATTGTTTATAGTTAAATACAGAGTAAACAAAAAATAACTCATTCGCGGGAAGCCATGAAATTGATTCACTTTCTCTAATCTGGCGGCTTGAACTTGATTATTAGATATGCGGTGTGAATCTCAGCGACTGGGTTACTTTTTGATCGCTCTATAGTTAATTGTGCTTATCAAAAAGTGATATTTTTATAGGGTTTTTAAAATTTCGACAGTTATGCACAATGCGTACACTTCACGAAGAAAAAAGCGGACCTAAATAATAGCTTTGTTAATGCGTATTTTTTTAATCTTACCTAAATACCTAAGTTATCACACAGCGATCAAAAAGTAATTAAATCTCAAAAGCATTTGAATGACAAAAAGTGTCACCTGTCCGTGCGTTCATTTGTTTCTATACACGAGGGAAAGTCAGTAATTAGGTCACAAACTAATGTGGGATACCTGAAAATAGCAGTGAGCTATTTTCAAATATATCATTAGGCGGCAGCACAATCCAGCTTGGTGATACTTATTCAAGTAGAGTAATCACGAAACGAGAAGGACATGTACGTCATCAACGATCTGCGCAGCGTGAAAATTCCAGATTTTTAACTTTTTAACACGAAACAAACGAAACAAACACAACAAACACCACAAACGTCAATGACAAACAACAAAGAGTCTCGCCTTCCGTAACAATTTGCACGTAAGTGCTGTTCCCGTTTTGAGTCTACTCTAACAGTTGCTGCGTTCCAATAGCATGCGTGCGCAAGCAGCAGGCAGTGTTAAATTGGCGACCGTGCTCGTAATGACAGCCACGTCAGATTTAGAGCAAGGAAGTTTTAGTTTAAAAACTTTCTTGATTTAGCCAAGACGCAATTTAGAAACAGCGGTGGCGCCAATTGAGGTGAACTATACATTTCTCCATTAAAAAAATCTCCAATCTGTTTGGTCCACTAAAAAGGCATCTTGGCGGCAAACGTTTCGCGGGTGAGGTGCGCATGTGGCTCATACGTCAGTCCAAAGACTTTTATGCAGCAGGTATTGAGGAATTGATAAAGCGATAGGATAAGTGTATTAATATTGGTGGAGACTTTATTGAAAAATAAAGCTTGTTTTCGGCTACGTATTTCTATGAGTATTTTTTAATAGCCTTTTGTGGCCTGATTACCGGCTTTCCCTCGTATACGTATACAACAGTCAAAATTCAAACTGTCATATTACCACAGCATGATGTAATTTACGAAATGGGTACGATTATTTTTCGAAGTCGCTTGCTAATGTTCAGTCTGTATATTTCAAATCATCAGTAGGTAAATATTACAAAACTCTCTTATTTATTTTAATAATACTCGCTTTCTTACTAACCAGAGATTTACCTGAAGGAATTTTAAAAAAATGCCATCGTGTTGTCAAGTTGTAACAGCACCAATTTAAAAATTGGGCAAAATTCTTTTGAAACCATTCCTTATCTGATCTTGCACTGGTTCTGTTGTTATTCTCAATCATTCATCTTTGTCTCAGCATACTGACTTTAGTTGGCAAAAAATCTTTGGCCGGTAGCACATCTCGTGGTTTCTAATGTGTGCGTATTCTTCGTAAGTGGTATTGTTCACACTGATATGCTTATGTACTGCTTTTAGTTTCTAGTTACGTAAGTTTGCTATCTCTGGCCTTTTCACTTACTGTATTCAACAATTTACTGTTGATAACGATAAAGAAGCATAAGTCTTTTGAATGGGAGGTCCATTTATAACACAATCCTCTCCGAATATATACGCTTTATCGTTATTCTTATCATTATTATCGCTACAGATTCAAGAATGATTTTTCTTCGATTATTCCACTCATCCAATCAAATCACAGTATTTTGGTGATTGAACCAATCACAATCGAATTAAATCGAAAATACCACTACTAGTGAAATTTTCTAGAAAATTTTGCGACTAGCAGCGTTGCTTAGAGACAACGTCTGTCAAAATTTTTTGAGTGACAAGTATTTCAGTAATTTCATTATAATTCGAGGAATTATCATTCCGAATACCATTCGTAACCAGAATTTTACAGGAAATTTTTGCCGTCACAAACACTCTTGCTTGTTGCTTTGGAAAATCGTAACTCGTGCTGTCGCACTCGTTACGATTTTCGTCGCAACAAGCAGTCGTGTTGGTGACGGCAAAAAAAATTCCGGTAAAATTCTAGTCACTTGTGGTATTACTTCTGAAAATTCTGCGTCATAAGAAACTATGCATTTTTTATTTTTGTGTATTTTTAATTAAAAAAAATAACGATGATTATAGTTATTATTTATTCTTTATTTAGATGAAGTTGACTGTGAATGATTTACTGTTAACAAAAATTCATCGACGTTGAAAGTACCATGAGATCTAAAAAAAAATGATTCTGAGCAGGCCTTGACTAGTACAACACGATTGGCTACACTGGTTCTAGAATGCCTATGAATTATAATGTGACAGTGACATTTCAAATGTAAGTCAGTTTTGCAATCTTGTTTCCAGAATTATTTAAGTTTATCGTTGTAATACTAGTGAAGGATCGCATTTTGAACACCTACTCTAACATGTATTCATCTTAGTTTTCAGTTTGTTCCCTAAATAAATACTGTTTTGTGTTTTAATTTACTTGACATTTATTAACCTCTAACCTACTGCCACAATTTGAAATCAGTCTTGCCAATCGTGTTGTACTAGTCAAGGCCTGCTCAGAATCATCTTTTTTTCGATCTCATGGTATTTTAGGTTGGAAATTGTCTTGACAGAATAAAACAGTGCTGTCTAAGCGACTTCGAGGTAGTGAAGTAACGTTATGCAAAAATAGAGCGTTATCTCGGAACCCGTCCAAACTACTCCAATTTGAATGATTTTTTTTTAAACGTCGTAAATAACGACAGATCAATAAAAAAACCAATTAGGTTAAGCTGTGAAATTGAATTATTTTGAATTGGTGCTTTAGCCACATCCACAGAATGACTTTTCTGACATGAAAATTTAAAACTGAACACTCTTGTCAAATTTTTTAAGTTTTTTATTTGGTGAAAAAATTTAAAGTTTGAAACAATGGTATTCACTACACAACAAAAAGCGAAAGCTATTGAATGTTTCTTTCGAACCAGCGTAAGAATAAATGGAGAGTGGCAATATTCACTTCATGACTGCATGACTGATTTTCGTGAAGAATACCCCGATTTAGTGTTCAATTACAATTATTTTCGCGACGTTGTAACTAAATATGTGCAGTTATTTAGAGAAAGTGGTAGTGTCGCTCGTAAAAGTGGAAGTGGACCGTCGCTTAGACGAACAGAAGCAACGATTGAATTACAAACGTTATAAAATGTCATTCTGTGGATGTGGCTAAAGTACCAATTCAAAATAATTCAATTTCACAGCCTACACTAATTGGTATTTTTATTGATCTGTCGTTATAAAACATTACAACCTTTATAGGTTAAAAGTTGACGCTCATTTTTCATTAATAAATAATGTATTGATTTTATTCGAGGTGCTCCATAAGTAATGGGACACATACCAACAATAGATTCGTGAGGCTTAAATATTACAATTTACCTAAAATTACCTTAGTCTAAAAGTTAATATTTAGAGAGATACAGGGTGTCAAAGTCGAAATTTAAATTTTAATTTTTTGCTGTAATTGCAAAAGTTTTCGAAATATTTATATGAAAATTGGGGAAACTACCTTTATTGCGACGAGAAACAATAATCCGCCCTCAATTTTAACGTAGCTCTTAAAGGAACCTTATTTTTCTACACCTATACCTTATACCTCTGTAGCAAAAATAAGGTTCTTTTAATATGTACATAATATTTAATTCAGCGGGCCTTGGCAAAAACACGACCAACTTCATTCATATCCACTAACGTGTATGCCGGGTGTGAATGAAACCTAGGGCACCCCTATTTTTTAAATTATATTTTAAGATATGAAAATAAAATTTGGTATATGTAATATACTCTTCAGATGGCATTTTTTGACATAGAACACACGTTCCTGTCACTTCCGGTTTCGCCGGAATTACCCTCAATTTTGTTATTTTAAATGGAACACCCTGTATATTTATACATTTTTGGAATTTCCATTTTATTCTACGTATGTTATATCAAGTTTGAAATATTTTGATGACAAAGTAAATACTTGCAGAAGAGTTTATTTATTAATCTAGGATGCCATCACCTGCGTAAAATGGAAGTCAGGGTGCTACGACACTCAAAACAAATTATTTTTTCTACAACCACCATGGAAAGTGGGATTTTCAGACTTCGTCTCCATAGATACGAGTATTGAAAATGAGTGTTTGCCGAACAAGTGAAAATTAGCGTGCGGAAAGTAAACTTTCCACACGCTAATTTGTTTACTTTCCGCACGCAAATCAAAATGTCATAAATGACATTTGATGAATGTCAGATTTGATTTTGCAGAAATATTTAAATTTTTTATGGTTGTAGAAAAAATAGTGTGTAATACATGTGTTGAAAGCTTGTATTTGCCACACTATCGTTCGTGCTGCAAACTTCACATTCGTGTGGCAAACGCAAGCTTTCAACACTTGTATTACAAATAACTATTAGCACTTCAACTGTAGCAAGTCTGCTGTCACGTTTTTGTGCATTTTATTTGTTTCACTTGTTTTGAAACCCAGTGTCTAGATTTAAATGTCCAAAATACAGTTTTTTTGAGCGGAGGGTGTTATTCCGAATTAAATTTTCATATTCATCCCGCGTTATTGGTATCAATAAAATCCTTGAAAAACGCTCGTTTTTAATATCTTAGTGTCCCACCCTAGTGCCATTTGAAAAAATAGAGTTATTCTCGAAAAAGCAGTTTTGCCAACTTTAGGTCATTCTAATACAGCAACTAAAATAGTTAAAGTCCTAAAACAATTTGTCTCGAGTGTTGGGGCACGTTGACTTTCATTTTGCGTATTCATGGCACTCTAGATTAATTTCTGCAAAAATTTACTTTGGCATCAAAATGTTTCGAACTTGATACTACCGTACGTAAAATTGATGGGAGATTCCAAAAATCTATAAATATACAGGGTGTTCTATTTAAAATAACAAAGTTTATGTCAATTCCGGCGAAACCGGAAGTGACAGAAACTTGTTTCCTATGTCAATAAATGTCATTTAAAGAGTATATTACATGTACCAAATTTTATTTTAATATCCTTAAAAATAAAAAAATTATGGGGGTGCCCCAGGTTTCGTTGACACCCGGTATATATGGCCGTTCCAATTCAGCTAAAAACAGGTTTTAAGAAAGTAGGGCATTGGTCCTCGCTGTGGCGACATCTATTAGAATTACATAATTTAAAACGTTAATGATATTTGACGTTTTCAAATTGTATTTATTAACAATAATTGTCATATTTTAATTCAGTTAATAGACTAGTGAAAAATGGGAAAAAATTGTGTAATCTGTAAAAATAAAAATGCACCTTTTTTCCAAATCCCATCACGTTGCTCAACTAGGCTTCAGTGGATTGTTTGCTTAAAAAATTGTGGTAACTATTTCAAGAAGTTACGATAACATTTCTTTAAATAATAAATTGTAATTGCAGGTATTACTAATATTAAAGATTACTCAGCTGTCTGTAAAGATCACTTTGAAGATCACCATTTTGATTCTACTTCAACATTTACACGTTTAAGAAGCGAAGCTGTCCCATCCTTGAATGTACATAGCACATACATTACACCAATCATTTTGTGTTATTTATTATTTACCTAATATATTATTTTCAGTTAATTAGCAGAACTTTTAGTCTCCCTTCTAATACCTTCCCGATTCCTACTACTTCCGAACCCTTTGCTGTTCATAACAGCGAAAATTTAGAGCAAAAATGTAAAGTTTTGACTGCGAAACTAGAAAAATTAAATCATAAATATAAAACCTGTCTAGCTCAGTTAAAAGATGCGAAACAAAACAAGAACCATTAATTCTACAATTTTCGAAAATGTTACTAAAATTTGTAACGATGCTGAAAACTCAGACGAAAAAGCACAATTTTAAAAAATATTAATAACAAATAGAAAAACCTTTCGAATCTTCTCCTACTGTGATACTACTTATCCACAAAGAGTAGTTGACTTTGTTACTTGGAAACTCATGATAGGTTACACCCGGACTTGAATTATGGCAAGGAAGGATGCAACAAGACATTTTTAGAAAGTAATTTTTGTTGAATAACCAACAATTACCAAATTTAAATTAGAAATACAGCTGCCACTGAAAGGATAACTAGCGCCACGGACTAAATTTGAACTAGTCGATTAACTGTCAAATAGCCCTATTCGGCAGGCTTTATAAACTCCGTTTTGTATCAACACAGACGTCGCCTGCGTTTATTCAAAACGGGGTTTATAAAGCCTGCCGAATAGCAAAAATGGCCATTATGCAAATTTTTGCCACTGCTTGCTCGTGGCGCTAGTTATCCATCTTTGACAGCTGTCAGCTGGCCTTAATTTTTAGCGGTTTATGACAAGCACGGGTTATTGGATGTTTAGTATTTAGTCTAGAAAGTGTATTACAATATAAATTTTAATTTTAGACAGGTTCCCAGCACGTTATGAGACTATAAAAAATTAAATAAATAAAAGTGTAAGAAGGGTGCAGATACTTACTACTTTTCCTCGGCACGAACCACTGTGATACTACTTATCCACAAAGAGTATGTATTTGACTCTGTTACTTTGGAAACTCGTAATAGGACTTGAATTATGGCAAGGAGGAATGCAACAAGACATTTTTAGAAAGTAATTTTTGTTGAATAACCAACAATTAACAAATTTAAATTAGAAATACAGCTGAAAGGATAACTAGCGCCGCGGACAAAATTTGAACTAGTTGATTAACTGTCAAATAGGCCTATTCGGCAGGCTTTATAAACCCCGTTTTGAATCAACGCAGGCGACGAACACAGATAACGAGTTTTACCTTGTATCCAAATGAGGGCGTACCTTCAAATATTATTCCGAATTAAAAATTTCGCGGACCTGGACCGGGAATCGAACCCGAGGTCTCTGGTTTATAAAGCAAGCCCGGCTTGAATCGCTTGTTATGGATCTTTGGGAAAACTTGGAAACGTACTTCTCCTTCTTTGGCCTATCGACGTCCAATGGTGGACGTAGGCCTCTCTTAATAGTTTCCATACATCTGTCATTTGTGGCTGTCTAATCCATCACAGTCCGTCTATCCTCTTAGTAATAAATTGATAAATGACCAACCACTTTTATTTACCACCGTTTCATCCGCCCTTGCTGTTTAAAATGCGAAATGCATCGATTTCATAATCAAGTGTTATCACGGACTAACTAAAATTTGTGCTCGACTCTAGCGTGGTTTCCTTGTACATCGAAATTAATATTAAACCGTATATAAAGTCCTTTGCATGCAACATCCGTAAGCGCGAAATTCCCGATTATTATCTCGCACAAGCGGAAACACAATGTGAATATTTTCTAAGTCGGAGGAGTTTTCTTCGACGAAAACGCTTAAAATTCCGAAGACGCTAAAAATTATTCCCGTCGTAAGGTCAAGAAAATAATATTTCTCTCGTCTTTGAGTCATGATATACGTAAGTATACATCCGAAGGGGATTCGATTTTTTTTTTGTTGTTTGTTACGTTGGTTTTTCCGCTTCTTCTTTGATCCGAGATTCTGGACCGACTCTCCCACTCGGCAAGGTTTTAGAAAGACGACCGAATCGATGCGACCTGGCGCCGTAATTAAGCGTGTTTGTTATGTCTATAATTTATTTTTTTCTACCCGAAAAAATATATCAAATAATTCCAACTCGTGTGTTTCCCTTATCGTTTGCTAACAAATGTCCCAAAACAGGAAAACCACGACCATTTTTTAAAAATGCTTGCGCAGTTAATTTGGACAAAAACAAATTTCTATTCCGCTTCGGAAACGGAGATTCGAATCTCGGAGCCGAGTAACATTTTCCGCGATTTTTTATTTATTCGGCACGAATTATATCAAAATAACAAAAGAGAGGTAACATGTTTGGGATTTATACAGAAATCTTTTGTTTGTTATTAATGCAAATAGTTTTCCTTTAATTACGATTATTTAAAACAAAGGCGCAAGGGCCCCAGGTTCGATCCTGGCCCACATAGTCCAAACAAAGATGAAATGGACTATAGCCATTAATTCCAAAAAAAGGACGAAAATATTTGCGGTCGCTTCCTTTTAAGTTAATAATTCAAAATGTTTTTCTTGCTGCTAGAATTAATAGGTAATAAAATTGTCTAAATCCAGAGAGCATAAAAAACGGATTAATACAAAATTCGAAGTACTTATTAAATATGAGAATATTCATAAGTATTGACCATGGAAGTCGTGGTTATAACAGCATAAAACAATTGCAACTGTTACTGTCAAAAATGTGTGATTGTTTTGTTTAATTTTATGATACTGTAGTAACGCCTGACTTGAAAATACCATGTACATGTACAACCCACACCAATTTTCTTTTTGCTCATACTATGGTATAGGACGTATCGACGTATATAGGTAACTACGTAACTTTCAACATTTTACTTCCAGATAACGAAACCAGTGGCACAGTAGACTGATTCAAACTCTTATTAGAAATTGCTTCTTGGCCCTTTAATTTCGGTTACCACAAATGTAGCACAATCTGTTCGTTTCTAGAAATATACTCGCAAATACTTAAACTTTAGTGGGAACAAAACCCTAATAGGCGGACGGTTTTAAGGAAATTTGCTAAATTAACGTGATTATACAATTCATAATATAATTATTAACCAATCAGCATCAAGCATTTTGCTTGGTTACTACGTATTGATAAGTGAATATACCCTTGACGACGTGGTATAATCACTTTGGTGTTTCGGCTGGTCCCAAACAATAGAAAACTCGAATCTAGTATGAGTATTTTTTCAATTTTTTCGTAGCAACCATATTTACATTGTTTATCAACAAACGTCACTTGCACATACAATTCAGTTTTGTTATTTATTCATTATACTAATTAATCTAATTGTATACCACTCGAGCAGTCGCAAATAATCAAATACTTTGCCTCCTTGCTCGACGTATTGTCAAGAAACACCGCTCGTCGCTATGCGACTCGTGGTGTTTCTTGACAATACGTCTCGTAACTCGTCAAAATATTTTCGATTATTTTCTATGCTCTCGTGATATAAATAGTGACAATCGCATCCGACAACGTTTTATTGGTTTTATATCGGCGATTTCGGTATCCGTTCAGTTTTTATGTTTTATTTTACGCTAAAAAGCTGTTTTCGTTTAATCTATAGTACGATTAAAAAAATCATAAGATTTGGCTACGGAATTTTGAAGTCACGTGTAAAATTAAACAAAACAATCACACTTCATTGACAGTGACAGTTTTGTTTTATTCCATGACCAACTCTTACGAATTTTATTTTTGATCATACTATAGATACAATGTGATTTTTTAAAAACTCAATTGCAGCAGGCCGTATTCTGACTTAATACAGACAGTTCTAAGGTTATTAAGACAGAATACGGCCTGCTGCAATTGAGTTTTTAAAAAATCACATTGTATGACACAACGCACACCAACAGGAAATTTATATCATACAATTTCTCATCTTAGTTTTTTGGGTTGGAGTGTGTAACATGCCCTCTTCTTTTTGTACTTTGTTCACGCGTGATTGATTATTCAATTACTGCTCGTCCTACCGCAACATTGTCTCATCGGCAAGCTGTAACGGTTCATTTTCCGTTATATTATTTTGCTCCTTTCAATTGCTTATTTACGGTGAATGCATTTATTGAACCTCTATTTATTATATATTCACTGGTAAAAGATTACGTTTTTAGTGACTTTTTGGTTTTGAGTAGGTTTTCTGATTTGAGAGTGTCATGCGCGTTTGGTGATAGGCGTTGCGTTCGAGAAATCTTGGCTTTTTCCGTTTGGGTTGTCTGCCGAAGCAGTTGAGTTTGGCAAAAGTTATCCCGAAGTTACTCATTTAATTCTGATGGAATTTTCGTAATTATAACTTCCGAGATTTTCGGTTTTGTTTCACTTTGTGAAATTATTTTTTAGAAGCACCAAGATTGTGGTGGTAAGTGGAGATTTTTGTCTTATCATTGAACGCACGTGTTAATGGCGACTTTGTTACAGCTTCTTTTCTTTTCGTTTTATTTTACGTTGCTTTACCGTACTCCGGCTCTTTTGGTTATTGCCTTTTTGCGGCTGCATTATTTATGGAGTCTTGGATACGTTACTTGCAAAATTGGTTGACGTTTATCAAGAAAAGTTATTTACAATTGCTGGTTATTCGCAATTCGATCGCTTGGAGGAGTCAAGGTCGGTGTTTCTTGAATTGTTAAAGTGTCGTCGAATTTACCTGGTTTTAGTCCATTTATTAAATTTCTTAATTTTTAACTTTGCTTTACTTAAATATTTGTACAATTGAATTTTAACGCCTTCAGCGAATTTAACTTGCATTAATTTAATTATCTTATATTAATCATTTTTCGCTTCACGAAATAAATTTATAGTTTTGATTGTAATATACTGTAACGCTTTAGGTTGGTTTTTTTTTCCATTTTATTTTATTAGCATAACGAATTTGCGTGTTTTTTTCAAGGTAATAAGCTTGAGTTTAAACAAGGCTATTGCTATATATTTTTTGATCGTTCATTTTTTTATTAGACTTGTTTTCACTCAGGTAATAAAGGTAAGCGCTTATTTATTTTTTTATTTATCCACCTTGATCGTTTTTTTTTTACCATTCATGTATATTTTTCTTTAATTCAACTAACGTTGATATTTAGTTTTTTTTTGGTTCTTTTGAAATTAACCTAAGCGAATTGTTTTATATGTTTGCTTGAATATTTTTGGCTTTTACTTTTTTCATTTAATTTGTCTATACTATACTTTGAATTTATTAAACTTACTTATTGGTATTTCTATATTTTTTTGAAAACTGAAAAGTTTTCTGGCGCCCAATTTTTTTCATTTTTTTATTAGTATTCACTTTCTGAGTTTTAACTTTGATAAGGCAATCCTCGGCGATCTACGGCCCTCGCAAACAACTAAGTTAGTCGGCGAATTCTTTTGAGTTTTTTTGTAAGTATACAGGTAGGTGATTATTTTTCTTTGTTTCGCTTTTACCTGTTATAAAGCGTTAATTAACCCTTCGCCTTTTTTTCAACTTCTCTAACATCTTTTAACATTCTGATCGCTCCGTAACGACCGTAACGTACGTACTCAAATATTTTCACGCTGTAAAGTACCTAGGTGCCTATCTAGACACTCGTCTCTCTTGGAGCTCTCACATAAACAATAAACTGAATCTCGCCTACTCCAGACTAAGGCAGCTATACCCGATATTAAATCGAAAAACACCTTTACAACAGGATTGTGGCATACTTCTATACAGGGTGATTCAAAAGGTATGGTCCAAACTTGAGGGTGTGATTGGTGATGTAAAAATAAGTAAAAAATGCCAATAAACTCATGTCAGATTCACAATTGTTTTCTAGTTATAACAACATTTAGGATTATTTATTATTAATAAAGAGCATATACAATTATAAGAAAAATTAAAAAGTATCACAACAAAAAATGTTCAAAATGTCCACCTAGTACTTGTATACAAAGTTGGCAACGCCGACGCACGGAATCTCGAACATTCCTCAACTGTTGAGGATGTTTTCGAATATCTTCAACAGCTTCATTTATCCTATTAACTAAATGGCCCCTGTCCTGAATTTCCGTTGCATAAACTTTTTCTTTTAATGCACCCCACAAGTAAAAATCTAGTGGATGTGAATTGTGCAACGGTGCCCCGTCATGCTGATACCACATGGATCTTCGCACATCAAGATGCAGATCTTCTAATAATTCCGACAAGGCATTATCTAAAAGGTCTAAATACATGTTCGGTGGTCAGACTGCCTCCGGTGAGGATACCTTCTCCCATATTCTACCACATGTGCACGGGCATTTCCGCTGCAATAACCATACACAAAATGCATTTCTGCACGTACAGAAAATGGCTCCATCCTCCATCATTACCACATTTATTGAAAACTACGCCAATTCAAGCTTGAAACGTCTTCTGCCATAAGCAATTAACATATGCTTTACTTAGTTCCTTGATAACGTGATTTGGCAGAACACAGATAAAAACAAAGAAAACCTCTGTAACTAGATAGCGGTTGGAAATAAGACATGTGTTTATTGGCATTTTTTGCTTATTTTAACAACACCAATCACACCCTTAAGTTTGGACCATACCTTTTGAATCACCCTGTATAAATCACTCTTAAGGCCTATACTCACATATGCCTGCCCAGTATGGTGCATAACGTCAAATACTAACATCAATAAAATCCAGAAGTTTCAAAATAAAGTTCTTCGGATAGTGATCAACGCCCCCTGGTACATGAGAAATCAACAAATACACTATGAACCGTTGCCTGCGTTGATTCAAAACGGGGTTTATAAAGCCTGCCGAATAGGGCTATTTGACAGTTAATCGAGTAGTTCAAATTTTGTCCGTGGCGCTAGTTATGCTTTCAGCTGTATTTCTAATTTTAATTTAATAATTGTCGGTTATTCAACAAAAAATACTTTCTAAAAATGTCTTGTTGCATCCCTCCTTGCCATAATTCAAGTCCTATCATGAGTTTCCAAGTAACAAAGTGAAATACATACTCTTTGTGGATAAGTAGTATCACAGTGGTTCATGCCGAGGAAAAGTAGTAAGTATCTGCACCCTTCTTACACTTTTATTTATTTAATTTTTTATAGTCTCATAACGTGCTGGAAACGTGTCTAAAATTGAAATTTATATTGTAATACACTTTCTGGACTAAATATTAAACATCCAATAACCCGTACTTGTCATAAACCGCCATAAATTAAAACCAGCTGACAGCTGTCAAAGATGGATAACTAGCGCCACGAGCAAGCAGTGGCAAAAATTTGCATAATGGCCATTTTTGCTATTCGGCAGGCTTTATAAACCCCGTTTTGAATCAACGCAGGCGACGCTATGAACCAAGGCCCGCTGAATTAATATTGCATATAAGGCCTTTGTCGACAAATGTATAGTTCACGTCAAATGGCGCCTGCGTCCTTGCTAATTGCGTCTTGGCTAAATGAAGTGGACAGGACTTATATGCAATATTAATTCACGGGGCCTTGCTATGAACTAGGACTAACCCAAATAGATGAATGCATCGGCAACCTAACTAGAAACTTCCTCGCCAAACTTGATACCACAAACAATATCACACATCAACAATTAGGCCGGAAAAACATTCACACCAGACTTAAGAGAAAATTACCTCAAGATATGTACTCATAAGAGACCAATCAATAGCATCCATTCTTATCCACCTACAGGCAATAAAATCCACACCTTTTCAACTTCCGAGGAGCCACATACCTCCAAAGCCAATCAAGACGCAAACACAAATATACAACTTAACTTAACTTATCACAACCATGTATAACATCATTGTATGTTGATCTGGTATATCTAATTAAAAAAAAATATATATATATATTTTCACGAGGTATTACACTGTTACTGCGGGTGTAAAGAATTAATTTCGTGAATTATAATTTTATAATTCATTTAGGTTTTATCTAATTCCTAGTGCAGGAATATATCTTTCAGATACAACATAAAATCGTAAGTACCGCACCAGTACGATGTTTGGCACGTTAAAGATCCCTAGCAGGGGTGGAAGTCCCTTAGGTTCGGTGAAATTCTGGTCGTGTGGTGCCAATAACCACAGCAGTCGTGGCACGTCCTTGGTTCTCGCAAGCCTAATAAACGAACAAACATCCTCAAATTATATTCTTTTCATCTAATAAAATTACTATGCGTTTCTTTTCTAATTTTCATGTAAGTTCTATTTTTCAACTCCAGAAAATAATAAGAATCAAGGCGGACGGGCGTGTTTTCCCTGTATACACGTTAAAAGAGATCTTGAAACTCTTAAACCCATTTGAAACTTTTTTAAGTGACAAACGAATCAAAAAATGTAATAGTGAGTAAACCACCTTATTCGTTCATAATTCAGCAAAATATCAAAAAAAAAAAAAAAAAAAAAAAAAAAAAAAACGTTAATCAGAATACAGAACTATGACTCTAAATTTCGGATAAATGGGATTTTCAAAACGCGTTTAGCAATGAATAATTAATTTAACTTTGTAATTTGAAATGTTCCGGATAATTTATCATTCGCCTGCGGTACTTATTTTTTTCTCTCTCTCTCTCTCTCTATTGGTCAGTATAATAATAACGCGTTCGTTATAAAACATTAACAGTAATATACCGCTGCACCTTTATTTGAACCCCTTTCGTGATATTAAATAAGTCCGCACCTAATTAATGAATTATCTTGCTTCGTAATTTCCTCTCAAATCATGAAAACAAAGAGTAGTAATAATAATAGCAACGCGTGGCGTTTTGTGTCGATATCTCTGCTGACAGTGAAACGGTGAAACCGACGAAAATTTCGAAGTGTTTATTGTAAATTATACAAGACGTCGACAAACTTCTCTATTTTGACCTGATTCGCCTATATTCAAAAATGCACTAAAATTTTAACAAATTAAACGTTTTTGATGTACCATCGTGTTCAAAGAATACTGGTACAGTGTGTTACTGCAGACACTTCCAAAACTCAAAATTTGATGTAGAAACTTCTTTTGTGTGTAAATCGGATATGTCAAATAGAGGTTAAGTATTTGTCAAACTGACAAGTTTTTTAGATTTTTCATTCATAGAACTGTCACGTTGATGTTTCATGGTCATAGCCTGCTAACGCAATTGATTATGTGGCTTCAAACCAAATTTAAACAGCCAAAATTTCGCTGTACCAGTATTCTTTGAACACGATGGTACGTTTTGTTTAAAATAAAATTGACGTTCTTTTGTTTATTAACAGTAAATTAAAACGAGGGCAACTTGATCAAATCTTTTTACTGACAGCGCTTTTCACTACCGTTTATACACTGACCGGCAAAATTAACGCATAATCTAAAAGACCAGGAAATTTTTCAATAAAATGTAGTACAACTTGTAGCTAGCTAAAAATTTCAATTAGAGGTTTCAAAAACATCAAAGTAGCCATCTGTCAGAATTGTTTCTGTTACTGAAAAACAATGACGGGCTTGTTATACATAATTATTGCATCGTGTTTTTATACTCTCTTACAGGGTATGCGTTTCAGTATATTGGCATTTTGACTCTTTACACTGAAAATCTTTGATCTTCGACCGTTGAGTAATCTTTGCCA
The DNA here is from genome assembly GCA_963082815.1 of Melanotus villosus. NCBI lineage: Eukaryota > Metazoa > Arthropoda > Insecta > Coleoptera > Elateridae > Melanotus > Melanotus villosus. The sequence goes on along the minus strand of OY720419.1, from coordinate 111,195,630 downwards.
TTTTTTGTCATTATTACTTTCGGATTTTACTGTTCGCTTGATAATTATGCCAGTTTTATGTCGTGATAATACAGTTAAAGCAACCACATTGCAGGAAGAAGGAAGAACTCAACAGTATGTTGCAATACGGCTGGGAGTCCATCAGTCAACAATCTCGCGACTTCATAGACGTCTAAGAGAGACTGGTAGCGTCGGCAGAAGACGAGGACAGGGCCGCAAGCGAGCGACTTCGGCGGTAGATGACCGCTTTTGCAACTTAATTCTCTGCGCGACCGCACTCTGACGGCTCCAGAGCTTCAGGACAACCTTGAAACCACGCGAGGTGTACGAATAAGCGAAAGGACAGTGAGGAGAAGGTTAGGAGAAGCAAATCTCCACGCCAGACGTCCCGCGGTATGCCCCGTTCTTTTGAGACGACATCGGACTGCTCGATTAGCTTTCGCCCGACAGTATGTGAACTGGGGAATAGCGGATTGGGAGAAAGTTTTTTTCACAAACGAGTGCCGATTTTCACTGAAGGGTGCTGATGGACAGCAGAGGGTTTGGAGGAGAACAGACGAACGGTACGCCGAGTGTGCAATTGTCGAGAGGGACCGCTTTGGAGGTGGCTCTATCATGATTTGGGGAGGCATTTCTTTGAATGCGTGTACAGATCTTGTCGTCTTTCATAGACCCAGTGTGACCGCACATTCCTACATCGAAGATGTTCTCCAAGATCATATGTTGCCATTTGCAGCTGGTATCGAAGGCAACCTTTTGTTAATACAGGATAATGCTCGTCCTCACGTCGCCGTTGTCACTACTACCTACTTAAATGAAGTTGGAATTAATCGCTTGAACTGGCCAGCTTGTAGTCCCGACTTCAATCCAATCGAGCATGTATGGGACGATATCAAGAGACGACTACATGCTCGAAGACCAAGGCGTACTTCATTGCACGAGCTGCGTGAGTTGCTGCAAGAGGAATGGGAAAACATAGAGCAAGATTTCGTTCGCAATCTCATCATGAGCATGCCACGACGTCTCCGAGCTAATACAAGCCCGAGGAGGGCATGCAAGATATTAAATCAAGTAAACATTGCTTCTGATTCCTTTAAATCCGTTGATTTTTCTTGATGTGTTCAATCATAGTTATTACATTTTTCATTAAAAGAGGAACGCTGCGGAAGAAGAAGAGCCGTATATGGGACTAGTTATACAGTTTAGTTGTTTTAAGTCATCCTCTGTTGTTTGACATATTTGCGTAGCTGTTAATCAGAATTTTTCTATAAAATATTATGTTATATAAAATTATGCGTTAATTTTGCCGGTCAGTGTAGTTCAGTCATTTGGTAGTTTTAGCTGGAAAGTTTAGCGGAAGTTTTGAAAATTGGTAGTCTTATAGATTTTGAGGTGCTCTAACCGAATTTCTACTTTGCGACCTTGTACCGGGATGGGAAAACCCGTTTTTCGAAAATATCTCCTTACCAGTTGATTTTTCGACAAAAATAGTAATGTACAAAATTGTTCTACAGAAAATTTACAATAATTCATGTCTGATTAATTTTTTTGTCAGACTAATAGTTTCGGCGTACGAGCGCCGCGAATTCAACCGCAACACGTGTATTGGTAGAAAACATTCCACTACGCGTTATACGGGTGTTCCATGACTCGAGGTCCATAGCTTAAGGGCGTGTTACTCAAGTCATTTAGAGTTAAAATTGCTTAATAAATATATGTCCGAAAGTGCTTCCTTTTCGAGATACAGGGTGTTCAAAAAATAAGTTTTTTTTAAATATCTCGAAAACGATTTAAGATATCAAATTGAGCTTTGGTATGCACTATACTGGCTTGAAGATACTCTTTTTCGATCCAACTAGTTTTGACAATTCCAGCAGTGGCGTGCGTGACAGCAAAAAAATAAATAATTCCGACGAAGAAAATAGTACGGTAGAAGTATCACAGGAGCATATTAAACTGAGTTGCTAACTCAATTACGTAAAAAATTGTGGAAATCGCCGCGGGAAACTTGCCAAAGGTGTGCCCTGTTTGCAAGACAACGCTCCTGCTCACAGGTCGTTGATTGCGCTGCAAAAAATTAATGAAATTGGTTTTGAATTGGTTGACCACCCGCCATATTCTCCAGATTTAGCACCGCCAGACTATTATTTGCACCCAAAATTCAAAAAACATTTGAAAAGTAAAAGATTTTCGACAAATGACGACGCCATATGTGACGTTGAGGAGTGGTTTGCAGACCAACGCAAAGAATTTTTTTTTCGCATTTCATACACTAATGTATTACATTAGTACACTCAAAATCATGAAGTAATGGGTCACTTTACAATATAGCAACCATTACTGCATAGGAACGTCAGGTTTCATTAAAACGCAATTTGACAGTTTCTCGGGCAGCATTTAAAATATCTTCTGAATGGTTTTCCAAGTTATTTTCGTCACTCAAGTCCATTTCGGAATTAGATTTCCAAAAAAAATGTATTTATTTGTTTGAATTGAATGCTGTTATGTCAAAAACAGGTGTGATATCAATGGATGCACATCCTACATGTTCGAAACCTATTTATGTGAGAATATAAACTTCGAAAAAATAGTATACGCACCGCGTCAGAAAAGTGATTTAACAAGACTCGTATGGCATTTAAGTACTCGCTATCACTCGTACTCAAACCTGCCATACTCGTCTAGTAAAAATCCACTTTTCCGCACTTGGCACGTAATATACTATTAAAGGGCTTAGAAGTACTTTACGAGCCCCGTCCCATTTCAGTTGGCCCACCTTATAGGATTTTTCAAAAATTCGTCAATTTTAAGAACAGTTAAAAAAAAAATTTTTCTGTTTCCATTTTATTTTCTTTAATCAATGCCAATTCTTATTTTGTGAGCCCCCTGTAACAATGTGGATCTCCAAATGTGCCTTCCAACAGAATCACTCCACAGAGCGCTTAACGTAGGGTAATTGGCACGCCGGTTTTTTTTTCTCGATAATTCTTCTTAATGCTCTTCTATCGGCATCTGTAATTTTAGTTTTTCCCACATATCGCCCCTTTGTGGTGACTCAACTAGTAATTTTATATCTTCTAACAATATTTCTTACACTATATCGCGATAACTTTAATAAATTTGCAATTTCCGAGTTCGATTTCCCAGAATTGAAAAATCTAATAATAATTGAACGAATTTTTCCACCGTTAATCTTTCCTTTGCCTATTTTAATGAATACAACTAGCTTCAAAATGTATGAAATGCATTCTAGCAGTTATTAGCAATTGTTTTGGGACCATTTTTCTAAAGCCAATTCGGTTGTAGGCTTACTTTGTAACAAAATAGAAATGGATTGATGTATTAAAAAACCATGCCTTATTTGGAACAGTTTTGATTTTTTGCTAAAAATTTTAAAAGGAAACGATAAAGCTGGTGTTTTCTATTGCATATTATTAAATATGCCCTGTTAATTAATTTTGGACCTTAAAAAGCATGTAGTATTTATTATTTTTTTATGGTGCCCAAAAAACTAAGATTTCAGTAGGTGGGCCAACTGAAATGGGACGGGGCTCGTATAAACGTTCTGCTAAATGTGTAAGTCTTAACGCAGATTATGTTGAATAAATAAAATTTTGTTTTGAAATATTGTGGCGTTTTATATGGCAGGCTAAGTACTTATCAATACTCCCTCGTATTGTTTTTACGTGTAATAAACAACTTGTTAAAACAAACTTTATTAATAAAACAAATGCGAAAAAATGCGTCCGAGTTTGTGTTATACTGTATACCTTCGTTCTTTGTTTCAATTACTTAGGTATTTAAGAATCCGTTTTACTTTTGAAACATCCATGTTTGTTAGTTTTTCCATTTTTCTGCTAAAGAAACTCACAGCGTATGTGATATCTTGTCTTTTTTTATTGGCCAAGTACAACAAAGTTCCAATGGCTTTTCTATATGGAAATGTCTTGTTATCTTCACTTCCATCATTTCTGTTATCATAAACCATCGGTGTTGTTGCAGGTATTGCTTAATCCATTTTAAAGTTTTCTAATATATCTTCTATGTGATCGAACTGGTCAAGTTTCATAGTATATTTATTTCTTCTACTGTCCATTCTCAGGAACGAAGTCACTTCTTCATATTTTACTATTTCGAATTCTCGTTGCAGTTCATTCAACAAGTTATCGATGTCACGTTCATTTTCACCAAAGATTATTCCATCATCAACATATATTGCCAAAAATAGAGTTCCAGAACTATTTTTAAAAATGCACTGTTCAATTTTTAAATCGTTTAAGCCTTTGTCTTTCAGAAATTTTGTAAAATGCTTTTTCCATCACAAAGGGGCCTGTTTTAAGCCATATAAGGCCTTTTGTAATCGGCATTTTTCTTGTTTTCGTTTTCAAACCCTTCTGGTAATGACATATACAGTTCCTCAAGAAGTTTCTCCATGTAGGAATGCGGTTCTTATATCGAATTTCTTAATAAAATATTGATTTTTAAAAACTAAGGCAAACATTGTTCTTAGTGGACTGATATTAACTACGGGGCTATGGGTTTCATCAAAATAACTCCATACTTTTGTTGGCAGCCTTTTACTACAAACCTTGCCTTGTATCTTCCGTCATTTTTCACTTTAAATATCCATTTGTCTGTCAAAATTTTCTTTCCATTTGGTTCTGTTTCATCAACGTATTTCCACGTATTATTTTTATGTAACGATTCCTTTTCTTCATTTATTGTTTGCTTCCATTTGTCTTTATCGCAACCACTCATGGCTTCTTCATTAGGTTAGCATTACATAATCGTCAAATTTTCGCGGTTTCCTGATGGTTCGTTTTACGCCTTCCCCTAAGATGAGATTATCTTGTTGAACGTTGTTAATATTTTCTTCATTTTCTTTTTTGTTGTGGTTTCCGTCATCAATCTCTACTATTTTGGTCTTATTTTCATCTGCTTTTCCTTCTAGTTTTATTTTCTCTTTAAATACGACATCTCTTGAAACTATGATTTGTTGCTTTTCTTTATCGAATAAACGATAACCATTTTGAGTGTATCCAACAAATATGTATTTCTTACTGCGGGCGTCAAGTTTTCTTAGGTGACCCAGCACATTTTTTTATTGGTGTTACTTCCACTGTTTCAGTTGGACTTCTGTTTAACAGGTATGTTGCTACTCTTACTGCTTCGCCCCAAAATTCTTTGCCTAGTCCAGAGTCGAATATTAGAGCCCTTCCTTTTCCATTAAGATCCTATTTAACCGCTCTGCTTTTCCATTAAGCTGTGGAGTATGTGGCACACCATGTTTTTATTTCTTCGTTAGCGAATTCCTTACCATTGTTACACCTTATTTTCGAAACTCTCATGTTCTTAAATGCTTCGACCTCTTCCACATATTTTTAAGATATTCTTTTACTTCAGATTTCTTCTTTAATAAGTATACAACACAGTAGTGGGTGCAATCGTCTAAAATCATTAGGAAATATCGTTTCCCATCCCATGTGACTGATTCGATAGATCCACACAAATAAGTAGTACCTACTTAAAATTTCTAGAGGTCTCTTAGCACAATATCTGACAGTTGTAAAACATTGTCGTGTTTGTTTCGATTTCATACATATATCACACACTCTCTCAATCTGATCACAATCTTTCTTTAAGAAATTCCTTCCCTCTGAGATTCCAATTAACCTTTTTCTACAACCACCATGGAAAGTGAGATTTTCAGACTTCGTCTCCATAGATACGAGTATTGAAAATGAGTGTTTGCCGAACAAGTGAAAATTAGCGTGCGGAAAGTTTACTTTCCGCACGCAAATCTGGATTAATCTGGATTTGCGTGCGGAAAGTAAACTTTCCACACTCAAATTTTGATTTGCGTGCGGAAAGTAAACTTTCCACACGCTAATTTGTTTACTTTCCGCACGCAAATCAAAATGTCATAAATGACATTTGATGAATGTCAGATTTGATTTTGCAGAAATATTTAAATTTTTTGTGGTTGTAGAAAAAATAGTGTGTAATACATGTGTTGAAAGCTTGTATTTGCCACACTCATGTGACTGCAGCACTCACTAGCGTTCGTGCTGCAAACTTCACATTCGTGTGGCAAACGCAAGCTTTCAACACTTGTATTACAAATTACTATTTCATGTTACTAATGTCTAAATGCCCTAACTTTCTGTGCCATTCTGTACCTTTACAATTTTCACCTTCTATGTTTCCTTTTCCTTTGACTTCCATCAATTCACCCTTTTTTGCCACTGTGACTTCAGTGTTTACTGTTTACATCATCAATGAAGCTAAACAATTCTTCGTTGTTTGACATATGCGCTGTTGAGCCAGAATCGATAACAAAGCTAGAAGTATTCAGATTTTTGTTTTCTGTTTCAAATGCCACTTCACTTTCTTCCGGATCTGATTGCTTGTTTTGTTTGCGGAAATAACAATCATTTTTCTGGTGATTTGTTTTCTTTCAAATTTTAGATGATTTTATTTTTTGTTTTTCCCTTTCTTGATGGCAATTTTTCGCATAATTCTCAATTTTCCACACACGAAGCACTTTCCTTTAAAGTTAGTATGTTTTTCTTTCTTCTGGTGATTTTCTTCTGCCTTAAATGCAACTGCCTATTTAGTTTTCTGCATTCGTAGTTCTTCTGCTATAAGCCGTGAAGTTAAATTTCTTAAGTTTTTTCCGTTTTAAGTGTTGATTCCCAAGCAGTCTGAAAATATTTAAATCGGTCTGGTAGGAGGTTAGTTTTTTTGATATAACCATTTCATCATCGATCGGTTACTTTAGGGATCTCAAACGATGTGCAATTTTACTGATATGTATCGACATGTCACTATCTTTGTCTGACTTCATATTAAAAAATTCTTGCGGCGGGTTACATTTCTCTTGTTCGGTGTCTTTCTGAAAAAGTTTACATAGCTTGTCGAACATTTCGTATAGGCCGTTTCACTTTTAAAAAACCACCACCTGTTGAATTATGTTGGCAAAATTAAAATTACCTACCCTAATATTGCGATTTTAGAAATAAAGGGTTGGCATTATCATTTGTCAGATTTGAGTTAATTTTCAAAATCAATTTGTCTAACATTTTTGGAAAAATGGGACGTAAGAACCCAATTTATTAGGTTGAAAAATGAAAAATGCGTTAGTCAAATGCTTTGAGATGACAAAACAAATAACATCATAACTTCATAACTGATCATAACCTCCAAAAGTCAAGCTGAAATATTTCTCACTAAACATTGTTGCCGGTTGTATTTCTAAGGTATAATGCGACGTTGGTGGTTTTTTAAAAGTGAAATAGAGTATATGCAGTTTTGAAATTCATAATGTGTACCATGTGCTTGCGGTCGATTGACGTTAATATTATCTTTTGAGCACGATCATCTTTCTTTTCGCCCTCTTTTGCTAAATTTTCGGCTGACTTTTGTTTACTTACGATTTCATGTAATCCTGAGACTTTAAATAATACTGTTACTTGGAAGTTCTAAATTGGGAAGGATGTACAATCAACGAGTTTTTCAATTTGTATCGTATAATCCGTTGATCCAGCCATTTTTTTACGTTTTTACTTGTGTAACGTTTTTTAATCGTACGCAGTAACCACTTAACCTAAAACAGTTTTGTTTTGCTTGCTTTTACTTTTATTGCACAATTTTCGGCCTGTCTACTTTTGCTCGGCGTTCCTGGGCTCATAACCTGTTCTGATATATTGTTTTTACGTGCAATAAACAACTTGTTAAAACAAACTTTATTAATAAAACAAAAGCGAAAAAATGCGTACAGTCAACTTAACACCTTGCTAATTGCTAAAAACTTCTTAACAAAGAAAGATAGAACCTACATTCATATGAACATTTGTTCATGAAATTACATCTAGTTTTCATTGCCAAAGTTTGTAAAGAGGCTAATGAATCACCCTGTATAACAACTGCGGCCTTTTATTCCAGCATGTTCGACGTCTTTACAGGACGCACCAGCAACGATGACGTATAACGAATATTCGTGCACTTGCCAGTTTCTGTCGGCAGATTACGCTAGAGACCCTGTATATATTAGGATAAGAGTTGGGAAAATGAGACTATTTTGACAGCAATTTTTGATCCAAACACGTGATCAACACAAACGTCATTTTAATTGTCATCACGGTGTCAGTTAACCAGTCAAATATAAAAACCGCAAATATTTTAAGACAAGATTTATTTGAACAGATTAACATTATTTTCCTTTATTTCATCTCTATTATTACAATTTCGTGCGCTGCAGCCAGTCATTTTGTCGTATTTGACGCTTTATTAATAAACATCAAAAGTGTCAATTTTAACAGCTTTCAAGTAAATGCATTTTAATTAAGTAGTCCATGCAAAAATTGATCCAAACCAATCAAACTGTATCACGGCATTTTCCCAACTCTTATCTTTATACAGGGTGACATTGAAAAAACTGCCATGCATAGTACCACGCGATAGAGGACCATAAAATAATAAAAAAAGTTCTTATACGCTAATGTCCGATCGCCTTTTGTTTTCAAGATACAGGATGTTAAAAGTTTGTTAGAAAATTTAATATTTTTTTTTAAACTACAATGCATAGTACCACGCGATAGAGGACCATAAAATAATAAAAAAAGTTCTTATACGCTAATGTCCAATCGCCTTTTGTTTTCAAGATACAGGATGTTAAAAGTTTGTTAGAAAATTTAATTTTTTTTTAAACTACAATATATAGTACCATGCGATAGAGGACCATAAAATAATAAAAAAAGTTCTTATACGCTAATGTCCGATCGCCTTTTGTTTTCAAGATACAGGATGTTAAAAGTTTGTTAGAAAATTTAAACTTTTAACATCTTGTATCTTAAAAACAAAAGGCGATCGGACATTAGCGTATAAGAACTTTTTTTATTATTTTATGGTCCTCTATCGCGTGGTACTATGCATTGTAGTTATTAAAAAAAAATTAAATTTTCTAACAAACTTTTAACATCCTGTATCTTGAAAACAAGAGGCGATCGGACATTAGCGTATAAGAACTTTTTTTATTATTTTATGGTCCTCTATCGCGTGGTACTATGCATTGTAGTTTAAAAAAAAAAAATAAATTTTCTAACAAACTTTTAACATCCTGTATCTTGAAAACAAAAGGCGATCGGACATTAGCGTATAAGAACTTTTTTTATTATTTTATGGTCCTCTATCGCGTGGTGCTATGCATGGCAGTTTTTTCAATGTCACCCTGTATATACAGGATCTCTAGATTACGCATACGACCGAAATCATTCGCGCGTCTCATTACAATATTTACCCATAAGGTTGTATTATTAAGGCGATTAAAGCCCTTGGTAAATGCCAATTTTTTTATGATTTAGTAACTGCCTTCTTAGACGCATCGAAATTAAAATAAAATTGTCGATTAATTAGCTGGTTAATTTTTAAAACAGAAAACGTTTTGTTTTCGTATCATCATTAAATATTTTCAACATTGGAACATCAATGGCGATGTCGTTAATCGGGCCTGGTATCATGTTTTTCATTAACTAAGAAATAAAGCCTTTCTTAATTAAAATCAAGAACAGGTATGAATGAATGAATGAATTCTTTACTCTCGAACTTAATAAATATTTATATTTTAAAGGGCCAAAAACTTAAAGAAACTAACGGCGAAATTTGAAAGCAATTGTCTCTCCAAAAAGGATTTCGACTTCCTTACCAAAAATCACGGGCAGAATTAAAACAGAAATAAATAAAACATACGCACAGGAATTCGAATAATGTTTCCTTCGTAGCAAGGTCAGTGCTTTGGCAACTTTTCAAATTTCGCAATCTTTAGTGTCTGTGTAACCTACGCACTCGAACCGAGATGCCGTTTATTATATTTTCGATGGTTTTGCACGCGCTGAATGCTATCTTTGTAATTTATTAACAAGTTATTGACACGGTTTGCGTATGTAAAACAAGGGCATCACACTTTTTCAGATGTATTTATCGCCGTTTAAAAAACTAAAAGCAATTAAGAACTTAACATCAAGAGACCCGTTACATTTCGAAAAATGCGGCAAACTTTTCCCCTTTTTTTAATTTACCATATACGAATCGTATAATCTTTTAGTGCGGTACCGCGGAGATAATCTTTCGAAGCGATTTTAATCATAATTAATCCGGTCCAATAACTTCGGTAAAGTAAACTATATCTGAATGAATTGACTTTTGGCAACAATCCAGGCTGAACGTTTCTCGCATTCCTTCTAAAATACTGTCGAGAATGCTCTTTTCTATTTTTTTATTTAAGTTGTTTTGATACGGTTAGAAATATCCAAACACGACCTTAGTTAAAGACAACTTTAAACACAAGATGAGAATATCGACACCATTCTATTTGGAAACTGTAAATATATATTTTTTTATATTAACGTCCAAGAAAATTTACAATCTGTATTTACAAAATACATTCAGTAAATAGAATGGAAATAGATTTACAACACGCAAGAGAGCTTTCCTAAGATATCTGATTTTTAATAATAATAAATATTATCTCGTACCTAATAGGCAATGCAAAATTTAGAAGTATGAATAAAAACTACGCAAATCTGTTTTGGAGATCTAGCGGATCGATTCTTTTTAACGTTGCCAATGTTGGGCCTCTCTAGCAGGTTCGTAGCCAGGTTGTTGGTGTGTGCATGAAGCCTATCATGGTATTTCTTGCTGCACGTTTGTATTTCTTCCCTAATGGTCGGAACAGGGATGTCTTGCTGTATTAATCAGTTTGGGGCGTAGGTATCTAGGGGCATTTATGATAGTTCTTATAACCTTGCTTTGAAATCCTTGCAGAATCTCCAAATTTGAGTTACTAGCTGACCCCCATATCTGTATTCCATACGTCCAGATTGGTTTTATTATTGTTTTGTATACCGGGTGTGGCCTGACATGTGAGACATAGGAGAAATGCATGGGAAATTGAACATATGTGAATATTATCTTCTTGGCTAACTGTTACTTACGTTGTAGCTATTCATCGAAAAGTACTTTTTTTTTCAGTCGATTATAGTACAAAATTTATCTGAAATGAAGGAGAAATCGTATTTTTTCCTGATTATTAGACTGATATTAATTCTACAAAAATTTGATCAACTAGACTTGGGAGTGAATCCTTAAAATTTAATTTAAAATAATTTCCCTAAATGAAGGTATTCATTACAAGAAATCACAGCTGTCCTGATAGTTGATGCGAACACGCTTAGACATTAGCGGCTCATTAACTACTGGATACGATTTCTAATGCACACTAGATTTCACAGTTTCCAATTACTATATTTAGGGCCGGTATTTCCATCTCCTAATAAATTTATTCTCCTAGTAAAAACCTGTTAATACAATCGTTTCCATGGAAACTATTTGCCAAATAGCTTATTAGGAGGTTTATTAGGAGATGGAAAGACCGGCCCTTAGACGAATATCACATCTTCAGAGATCTGCCTCTGTAGCTCAATGGTAGAGCAGTGGCGCGTATAGCCGAAGGTCAGTGGTTCGAATTCCTGCGGAGGTGATATTTTTCTAAATATGGAATTTACATTATTTCGTTAAAAAAGTAGCTTATTATCTACTGTTAACTGAGAGTTTCTTCCCATTAACCAATACAACTGCCGAAATGTTAGCCCTAGTTGTATTCTTTTTTTTCAAGATGTGGGTTTTCCATTAAAGTCGCTTATCAAGGTGCATTCCCAGATATTTAACGTTATCTTGTTGGGGAATCTGGTTTCGGTTTAGGTTTACTGAAGACCACGTTTCTTTTCTTAGTGTAAATGTAACATGCACTGACTTGTTTTCGTTCACTTTTATTCGCTAGATTTTCAACCAGTCTTCTATCTTCTTTAAGTTTCTCTGGAGTATTTGTGATACTATGTGTGGGTTGTCATGGGATGCAAGTACGGCAGTGTCATCTGCGTAGGTGGCTACCATTGTTTGTCTTGTTGTTGGAAGATCTGCAGTATAAAGCAGATATAACATTCGTCCCAAAATACTGCCCTGTGGAACACCAGACTGTATTGGATAGAGCGGAGTCAGTTCTTGTAGAAAACTTGCAGCTGTTTCTTTATCTTATATAGAAGTCCTGTGTGTCAAACAGTGGCGTAGCGCTGATACCGCGAACGCCCGCAGCCGCGGGGGGGCCAGGCCCCGGAGGAGCCCTTTGCTCCTGCCCAACTTAACTCTTAAATATGCACTGTGATACCACAGTCTAGAATAAATCAGTCATTTCACTCTCGGCGCCACTTTGATCTTTGCGGCACGAAAAAGGTTAGTACGCATATGCCTAAATTTGAGAAGGCGTGGTCACATTGGCGCGACTTTCAATTTTGTTGCATGAAACATCCCGTATTATACCACGTGGTCAGACTGTGGTTATTGTGTTTATTCTTGGTTCAAATCGTTATATGATTTAATTAGGATTATTAGGAACGAGCTAGGTAGGTACGTTTCTAGTTTTTATTCTTAAGTCGTTTTTGTTTCTCCTAGTTTTTAGAAATAATAAGCCTATACTTGTTAATCAAAAACTTATTTCTTGTTAAATAATCATCATTCATTTCATCGTTTTAGCCCATTGTCATCCACTGCAGGATATAGGCCTCCCCTAATTTCATTCATCTCTGTCCTGCGCTTTAATCATCCAATCATATCCAGCACTTCTTTTTATGTCATCCTTCCAGCGTGTTGGTGGACGTCCTGGTGGTCGTTTTGTTCTCGGCCTCCATTCTAATAGTTTTCGGGTCCATCTTTCATCTGACATTCTTGCGACGTGTCCTGCCCAGTTCCACTTGAGCGTCGCCATTTTCTTTATGACATCTTCCACTTTGGTCTGATTTCTAATTGTTTCATTTCGTATCCTATCTCTTAATCTTATATTTAACATCGCTCTTTCCATCGATCTTTGTGTTACCTTGACCTTATGGGCAGATGCTTTAGTTAGTGTTAGCGTTTCTGCGCCATATGTCATGACTGGCAGGATACATTGATTGAACACTTTAGATTTTAAAGCTATTGGTAGGGTTCTTAGTAATGTTTGAGAAAGTTTACCAAAGGCTGCCCACGCGAGACCAATTCTTCTGGTTATTTCAGTGGTTTGGTTATCCCTGTTTAATTTAATTCTATGACCTAAGTATATACAGGGTGATTCAAAAGGTATGGTCCAAACTTGAGGGTGTGATAGGTGATGTTAAAATAAGTAAAAAATGCCAATAAACTCATGTCCGATTCACAATTGTTTTCTAGTTATAACAACATTTAGGATAATTTATTATTAATAAAGAGCATATACAATTATAAGAAAAATTAAAAAGTATCACAACAAAAAATGTTCAAAATGTCCACCTAGTACTTGTATACAAAGTTTGCAACGCCGACGCACAGAATCTCGAACATTCCTCAACTGTTGAGGATGTTTTCGAATATCTTCAACAGCTTCATTTATCCTATTAACTAAATGGCCCCTGTCCTGAATTTCCGTTGCATAAACTTTTTCTTTTAATGCACCCCACAAGTAAAAATCTAGTGGATGTGAATTGTGCAACGGTGCCCCGTCATGCTGATACCACATGGATCTTCGCACATCAAGATGCAGATAATTCCGACTAGGCATTATCTAAAAGGTCTAAATAGGTACATGTTCGGTGGTCAGACTGTCTCCGGTGAGGATACCTTCTCCCATATTCTACCACAGGTGCACGGGCATTTCCGCTGCAATAACTATACACAAAATGCATTTCTGCACGTACAGAAAATGGCTCCATCATTACCACATTTATTGAAAACTACGCCAATTCAAGCTTGAAACGTCTTCTGCCATAAGGAATTAACATTTGTTTTACTTAGTTCCTTGATAACGTGATTTGGCAAAACACAGATAAAAACAAAGAAAACCTCTGTAACTAGCTAGCGGTTGGAAATAAGACATGTGTTTATTGGAATTTTTTGCTTATTTTAACAACACCAATCACACCCTTAAGTTTGGACCATACCTTTTGAATCACCCTGTATAATGTTCTACTGTTTCCACTGGTAATGCATTTTGTTGTTCAGGTGGTATATCGATATTAGTCATGATTTTAGTCTTTGGCTCATTAAGTTTTAGTCCTATTTTGGCTGATTTTTCTTTCAATTCTTCTATCATCGATATCAGTTCCTCCACTTCAGTTGATACTAAGACAATATCATCAGCAAATCTCAGGTTATTCAGCCACTCTCCATCGATATTAATGCCTTTTTTGTCCCAATTTAACTCGTTAAAAACGTTTTCCAAGGCCAGTGTAAACAACTTGGGGGATATTACGTCTCCTTGTCGCACTCCTCTTTCCACATTTACTTTATTGGTATTTTCGTGTAACTTTACAGCTAGTGTTGCATGTTTGTATGTTTTCAATGAGCCTGGAGTATCGAAAGTCTATACGACTGTCTCGCAGTGCATCTAATATTGCCCATGTTTCCACGCTGTCGAAAGCCTTTTCATAGTCTACAAAGGTTAAGATCAATGGTATTTTGTACTCATGGCATTTTTCTATTAACGCTTTCAAACTTTGTAGGTGGTCATTTGTACTAAATCCTGCTCTGAACCCAGCTTGCTCTCTAGGTTGGTAGGCATCGAACTTTCGTGTCAATCTGTTTGATATAATTTTCATGAATAATTTGTATAAGTGACTCAGCAAACTTATAGGTCTATAATTATTTAAGGTTGTGATATCGCCTTTCTTATGTATGAGTATGATTAATGCGTTGTACCAGTCTTTAGGTATATCACCTTCTTCTAGACATTTATTAAATAAAACTGCTAGTTGTTTCCACAACGCGTCTCCGCCTGCTTTTATCATTTCATTGATTATTTCATCTTCTCCCGGTGATCGGCTATTCTTTGTTTGTTTGATTGCCATTTCAATCTCTGGTACTATTATCTCCGGGATTTCTTCCGAGCCAACATTAATTACTCGCGGTTCTACCCGCTCTCTGCGTTCTGGTTTTCTATTTTGTGATTTGTATAAGTCCCTATAAAACTCTTCGGTGATTTTAGGATGTCGTTTTTATTTGTACACAGTACTCCATCTGCATTTTTTAACTTAAAAATTTGTTTCTTCCCTATTGATATGTTAGATTTCAAAACTTTCCTGCTACTATTTTCTTCTATAGTTTTTTGAATTAACTGCATGTTGTATTTTCTTATATCATCTCTTGCTTTTTTCTTATTTGTCTTTGTAATTCTCTATATTCATTTGTCGTGTCTTTTTCCTCCTTTTTCAGTTCTCTTCTTTCTTCCATCAGTTTCAGGGTTCCATGAGTTAGTTTCTTCTCTCTAGGTTTTGTTTTTACATTTTTAGTGATTTCCTTCACAGACTGCTTCATAGCTTTTCCTATTGCGTCATTTGCATTGTTTAATTGTTCTGGTAGCTCGCTCAGTTCTTGAAATTCTTTTCTTAGGTTTTCTCTATACTGGTCTCCTCTTTCTCTTAGTTGTTGCGTTATTATCTCTGGTTTAGTACTTCCTTTATTTATAATCTTGAGTCTTTCAGATTTTTGGTTGATGCTCACTTTTGCTCTAACTAGACGATGGTCACTTCCTGTCTCAAAATTATTTAAGGCATCTACGTTATGTACTATATTTTTACGGTCTGTTATTATGTAGTCTATCTCATTTCTAGTTTTGGAATCCGGACTTCTCCATGTCCACTTCTTGTTTGGCCTTTTCAGGAAGAATGAATTCATCGCATACATATTGTTTTTCTTCAAAAAGTCTAATAGTATTTGACCTCTCTCGTTTCGTATACCGTACCCAAATTGGCCTATATTTTCTTCATTGTCGTCTTCTCTTTTTCCAAGCTTTGCGTTAAAATCTCCTATTAACATGTTATAACTCGTATATTTTTCTTGGATGCTTTGTTCCACTTCATCATAGAAGTCGTCTATATCTTCATCACTGTGTGTAGTGGTGGGTGCATACACTTGGATGATTCTTAGGTTACATCGTTTATTTATAGCTATTTTTATGTATGCTACTCTTTCTGATATACTTTTCCATTCGGTAATCCTATTCGCTAGTTTTTTATTTATTAGGAATCCTATTCCTCCTATATGTACTTCGTATATTGTATGTTGCTATATTCATCGTCATCTTATGGCAGCCTGGCCGTACCCAGTGATTCTTAGCACCCTCTGTACTGTTATTTCTTCGTTGTCCGCTGCCTGAGTCAACAATAACAGGACGGCTGGGGACTGAGGGCCATTTATTTCCTTTAACTTTCATCATTGTAGTTGTTGTTGTTGGGGGGGGGGGGATTAGGTTTTTTTTAGCCATTTAACGCACCACGCTGGCCAGTGCGGCTTGGTACGTAAGAGGTAATCCTACCTAGCTGGGACTTGGTTGCCGCCGTTGGTTCCGTTATTGTTGAAACTCTTCCGCCGCCTATGCCTAAGATATCACCCCTCTTTGATGATATCTGAGAAATAGCCGCTCCTCTGGAGTACAGACGCTAGTACCTGTTGGTCCGCGGGAGGTATTTTATTTCCCTCCTACCCTTCATATCTGAAGGGCGTTCCCCGATCCGCCACCTGGGGACGCGCCCTCTAGGGGTTACAGGTTCCCCCGAGGGTGTTAAATAATAATATTAACTATATCGTGCCACCCTGTGTTTTATTAAAAAGAAAAACAAAAATAAATAAAAATTGTATAATGGGGGGGGGGCTAAGTTGATTTTCGCAGGGGGGGGCGGATTCTATCGCTACGCCACTGGTGCCAAACCTTATCAAAGGCTTGGCTCACATCTAAAAATGCTGCAGAACAGTATCTCTTCAGTTGCAAGTCATGATTGATTTTTGTAGCTATTCTGTGAACCTGTTCTATTGTAGCGTGCCCCTCTCTAAATCCAAACTGATGATCTGCTGTAAATATAAGCTATTTGTTTTTAACGTTGCTACAAAAACTTATCAAAATGATAATAAAAAGCCTTTTTAAAACATAAACAATTTATTTTTATCGGACTCAAGATACGGCGCAAAAGGCCAGGATTGAAAATTAATTACAACAAACACTAATTAAAGATTGATTAGAACATGAATTAAGACTTGTTAAATTACCTAAAGAATTTAAATGTACTTAGAAATACAATGTTAAAGAATACAATATTAAAGTTAAATATAAAAAAATATTATCAATTCATTCATGAATTAGCAAAATATTAAATAGTGAAAATTTATAAAAGATAAATCCAAAACTAATTCATGATTGAATTGAATTACCATGACAAAATGCACACTTTATCTAAGCAGTGAATATTACAAAAACGAACAGGTGTACACACACCTGTGCGATATATAAATTTGAATCAAAAATTAAAATTATATTAATTACAAAATAATAATGATAACACTTATCTTAGGCTTCAGATGATTAAAAATTTACGAAATCTGGAATTCAGCAACACTTGACTCCAAACGGTGAAATATGGTTCAACAGATAATACAGCAGAACGGCATGGGAAAATGGTCACGTGTAAGCGAAAATTACCAAAAGGATTCATTTCCAGCGGAAATTAAATTATTCCAACCAGGAAAATACCCACAGCTCCTCCAGAAGGAAAATAATGTTAATTAACAGCATTAAAATTTAAAGAGGTGTAAATTGGAGCTGAAAATTCCAAATGAAATCAGAAAAAATGAAGATTAAGTGAAATTAATAAAGATTATCTTACCACCAATTAGTGCGAAAACGAACTGTTAACAAGCATAACAGCTACAAATCCGAACATCGGATAATAAATTAAATTATGTTCATTACAAATGAACGTGCAAAATGATGAAATTTTTAAACACTACCAATGTTTGTTCAAGCTGAAGTTCTAACGCCAAAAGAAGGAACATCTGAGTTAAAGAATCCACACCGCCCGACAGTGAAATACTGCGCAGGTCAAAACATAAACAACCCAGATGGCACTTATGCAATTACAGTTGCATAAAACTAGGCGAAAATTTTACTCAAGAAAGCTTCTAAATGAAAATAATTTCAGTGATGGTAATTTGAATAACACAAAATAGAATATAAGAATAATAGACTCGGAAAACCCGAAAGAATTACTTTTAAACAATAATAAAGACAAGCTATTGGACTAAATATCCAGGCATCAAGAAAAATATGAAGAAAATGTGAATTTAACAAGTCAAAAAGTGAAATTTTGATGAAAAATTGAAGAATTTAAATTAAACAAACACAAAACAAAAATTCTTAACGTTCACAACATTGGCAAATTATAGAAAAATGAGACAATTAATTTGGGGAATCCAAAAAATTGTAACAACGTAGCAATCATGGTCGCCTTTGCAAAAAATAAAAACTCTGCAATAAGCTTTATGTTTCAATTGGGCTACTTTTTCATATTCTGAATGGAGAAAATATTGATCTTCGTTACTCTCATTAAAACGCTTTTATTCATGATAGTATTATACAGGATGTCTCGAAAGATATCGACAAACATCGGCAAGGAATTTTCAAAGAATTACAGTATTTTGATCTAATTTCCCTACACCTCTGCGAAGATACGGCCAATCAAAGTTTGCTCTAAAATTTCAGGAACAAGGAGGTCAGTTTAAATAATAATTATTTCTGATGTAATTTTTTTTTTTATAAAACTGACGTTATTTTGTTTATTAATAGTAAATCAAAACGTGGACTAGATTAAGTTGTTTAGTACTGATAGCGCTTTTCACTTCCGTTTAATTTTTGCTTATTTACTCGAATAGGTGGATTTAACAAGAAAGTTTTCTTATTGAACTTTACATAAACAGATGCGCTTGAATATAGAATAGAATATCGTTTACACAAACGTTTTCTAATGCGTTAATTTAACCCCCAACCCCCAGAAACATCCTTTCTAGTGGTTTTTAGTGTTTTGCCCAAATTACATTTTTGACTAAAGTACATCAAATGCTTTCTTCATAACCTTTATACTTTTGGAGATAACAGATAACAAATTTGCTTTAAATTACAGAATAAACTTTAATTGGCCATATCTCTGCAGAAGTGCATTTTTGAACGGAAATAAATCAGGCCAAACTTTTGTCTGAAATATGCAGGGCCGTCTTAACCAGGGGGTGCAAGGGGTGCGGGGCACCCGGGCGCAGGGTCCTAGGGGGCACAAGCCGACCGCCTAAATCTAGGTACCATTTTGAAAACTATGATTTTTGAAAAAAAAATAGTATAGTATAGTATCCTGCTATCCTGAAAAATGTTAATATTTTTGCGCATTTATTTTACAAATACCCCGACGCCGCAGTCGGCACGTCATATCACTCAGTTGTGATGTGCAAGCCAAATCCGCTCTTAAACCTAAGAATTAAATTACGTATTATTTTATTATGTTCCGATCCCGCCGACAAACACGCGCAGTTCAAAGAGCAAAGAGCTAGGTATGCTATGTCAAAGGGCACTGCACTAGAAGCCCATAGTTAATGCATATAACTTTAAAGTTTAATTTTATTTGAAGTACTTTTTGCAAGATTTCAGTACTTTCTTTGATGATCTGTTTTCAAGGAGTATACCGTCTTCTTCTTCCTCTTATGGCCGAAGCCTAGGCCGGTGGCCTGTTAGAAACTCATAAGAACGAGGTCTGTGAGCCCTCTTTGCACGTATGACGTATGCTGGGCAGGAGGCTAACCTAACCCATCGAGAGAGGTGAAGAAGATCGACCGGCAGTGTTACGAGGTTAACGGTTATCAAAGGTGTTAATATGATAACCGGGACCGACGGCTTAACGTGCCCTCCGAAGCACGGAGAAGCGTACGACCTTATAAGATCTGGCGAGGATATCGCCGGTCTCAGGAATCGAACCTAAGATGCCTACTACGTGAGAGACCGAGGCGTTTTACCCGCGACTATCCACTCCTTGTATACTGAGTATACCGTGTGTCAACGAAACCTGGGGCACTCCCATATATTTTTTATTTTTCAAGATATCAAAATTAAATTTGGTATATGTAATATACTCTTTCAATGGCAATTGTTGACATAGGAAACAAGTTTCTGTCACTTCCGGTTTCGCCGAAATTGACATCAACTTTGTTATTTTAAATGGAGCACCCTGTATATTTATACATTTTTGGAATCTCCTTTCGATTCTACGTATGGTAGGTAGTTCGAAACATTTTGATGATAAAGTAAATTTTTGCAGAAATTAATCTAGATTGACTTGACTTACGCAAAATGAAAGTCAAGGTGCCCCAACACTCGAGCCAAATTGTTTTAGAACTTTAACTATTTTAGTTGCTGTATTTTTCAGATGGAACTAGGGTGGGACCACGGTGGCTATGGGACACTAGGATATTAAAAAATTCAATAATTTTATTGATACCAATAACGCGGTATTAATAATAAAATTTAATTCGGAATAACACTCTCTGATCAGAAAAACGTATTTTGGACATTTAAATCTAGACACTGGGTTTCAAAACAAGTGAAACAAATGAAATGCACAAAAAAAGTGACAGACTTGCTACAGTTGAAGTGCTAAAATAAGTTATTTTGAGTGTCGTAGTGTCGTAGCACCCTGACTGCGATTTTACGCAGATCATGGCATCCTAGATTAATAAATAAACTCTTCTGCAAGTATTTACTTTGCCATCAAAACGTTTCAAACTTGATATAACATACGTAGAATGAAATGGAAATTCCAAAGATGTAGAAATATGCAGGGTGTTCCATTTAAAATAACAAAATTGGGGGTAATTCCGGCGAAATCGAAAGTGACACTAACGTGTGTTCTATGTCAAAAATTGCCATTTAAAGAGTATATTACATATACCAAATTTTATTTTAATATCTTAAAATATAATTTAAAAAATAGGGGTGCCCCAGGTTTAATTGACACCCGGTATAAATTTGCCGCAACAAACAATTACTTCATTGCATTTGCGACACCCGCCGCAAGTTATTGTTTGCTTTTTGATTGCTTCATCTCATCGTTCCAGTGAAAAAGTTAGGTGGTGGTGTGGGGCTCTAGACACTATAAAAAAATTGTTAATTAAATTTTTGACAGGGTGGGAGGCGCAGGGTTGATTTTCGCACCCCGGCGCAGAATATGCTTAAGACGGCCCTGGAAATATGCCCTGTAGAATTGTGTCGGTTTAATTTAGAGAAAGATAAACGTCTTCATTATGATCAATTACAGCTTGGCCACAAAGAACAACTCAACCGTATAAAATTAAAAGGAGCTAAGCGCCAAACTTCTTGGATTATTTTTACTTGATACTCAATAAAACAAATGCAACTTACAAGGCAAATAACCAATCTAGAAATATTTGTTATTTGTCAATAAGCAATAAGAACATTATTTGTTTAAAATATTGTAAGCTGGCCTTCAAATAAATAAATAATATAAATTTTCCAGATGAGAACGGCACAACATTAGCAACTATAAACGAAAAACCAATCGCCTTAAAGGACTACATCAAAATATGTGATCAACGGCGAAAATTTCCAGTTCTTTTTAAGCTCGAATTTCAGGTACGTAAAATAAAAATCGTGTTCTGTCATATTATTTCATGAACGAATATTTCCGACAATCTAACGCTTAAAATAGCAATTTCTAATTAGGTGTTTTTACTTTTAAGTGCAGCTCTCGTTGAAAACACTATCTGATTGCAATTCTCTGGGTGTGCATCACTCGTAATGCATTCCTAATGGCGTTTACTAAAACACCCAGACCGATCGATTACTCTGCTATCTAAAATTATAGAAACTTGATGCTCGCTTATCGCAATTAACTAAACATCTAATAATTGATAACCATATCGAAGACAAAACGTTCAGACCTTAAATTTAAATTTTCATTTTTCCGAAGAACTCGTGTCTTTTTATGAAATGCAAACAAAAGGCACCTTTGGTTTTATTTATTCAAAAGCACCCGTTTTATCTCGCAGCTCCTTATTTCGTGCCGGATATGCAACCACCCCCGCTGCTTTCATTACTAGGTTTACCTATGGCATGTAATGTGTGTTGCCTATACAGTGAAGGGATTACAACCAAGGTATCTTAGAGTTTAAGGCTGGCATTTACACCATGAAATATACCTCATTTTAAGCACATTTTGTTCCAGTTTTTTAGACTCATTTTTTAAGCAGGAACGGCAGAGCATTTTTTTTGTAATTATCCATGTCTTTTCTATCTATTGATAGAAAGTTTTTTTTTAATTTCTAAAAACCAACTTTATAGTATTAAAAAATCTAAAGCTCTATTTTACTTCAAAATTTTCAAATAGTTTTTACAAAAAGATCAATACCGAAAAAATCTCTCTATCAGTAGATAGATACAACCACTCTCTTTCAAACACCACAAGATTTTTTTTCAAAATGCAAATTATGCCAAAAAAACTGGAAATAAAGTTCTAGAAAAATCGGTTTAGATTTCCAATTTATAATTTATCGTTAGGCAACACAAATAGCACAGTAACAACGAGTAAGTACTTATCGGCTTTACGGAAACTTGACAAGGAGATTACAATTTAAATACACAGAAAATCGTAATTTTGTTTTTGCCATATCTTTTGCAGTAATAACACAAATAACTATGTAAATATGCAAATTTTCAGATATGAATCTTACGCAATTCTTGACCTCTAACCTCAACTCGTTTTTGACGTTCTGCTGAAACGCGCCTTCTTATGACTTTTGATTTTTTAATTAGTTATGCAACTTTAGATACGTCAAATAGAAATTGACTGTATGTAAATGCCAGCCTTAAAAGCCGGGTTCTCATTAGTCGATTTCATTGATCAATGAGACTGAATCTATGTCATTGTAAAGAAATTGAATAGTGAGAACATCATTTCCACGATATTGATCAATGATTTTTCGTTTCAATGGAAGTGAAAGGCAGGTCTACTTTGATTGATCAACGGGATTGATTCAATGAAATTGAACGGTGTTTGAAATGTGAGAACAAAAGTTCAATTATATTGAAACAAATAAAGTTGCATCGTCAGCTTATTGTTGGCACCTACACTCTGGATAAAATTGCGTAGAGTTCTGCGTCATTTTAACAACATGACACATTTCAAATAGTTTTCTCGTTTTTCGCTTTTTAATTTAATTTACTAAATATTTACACACAATGCGGACTCCAGCAAGCACAATTTTCTTCTTTGCAGCAATTTTTAAAATTGATCGTTTCTGACAGAATGTTCAATGCCCTTGAATCGTGTGAACAATTTTCGTATTCAATTGTATCTTCAATGGGATAGATTCAGTCTCATTGATCAATGAAATCGACTAATGAGAACCCGGCTTTTAAGATACCTTGATTACAACATGAAACGAACACACCTAATACATCGTGTATTATGTATTATCATTTACAACATAACACATGAAAATAAATGAATAAAGTTGAGCGAAACTCGAAGTCTTTCCCACTTGATATATTTTAAAAATTTTACAGTAGCAAACCAGGTTTCATCTCATAGAGACATTATCAATGCATAGCAAAAAATCAAACAGGTAAAACATAGCAGGATCAGACAATTAGCGAAATAAGGTACCGAGTTCTTATAGAAAACGAAGAAAACGATATTAAAATTGCCTGATCCCGCTATGGGATAAGAGGTCCAGACATCTGGAACCTTCACAAAGCAAAGTCGTGGAAAATTTCAAAAATTACAAAATGGATACCATACTTGAAGTAGGAAAGAAAAACGTTATATTAAATTACAATAAAAGGTTAATAGTGTGAAATCACACATATTATTTATAAACTACAGCAGACTTTTGTCTGGCAGTTCCTTGTAAATGTCAGCCGTGAATGCACCTGATGCTGTAGTTTATAAATAATATGTGTGATTTCACACTATTAACCTTTTATTGTAATTTAATATAACGTTTTTCTTTCCTACTTCAAGTATGGTATCCATTTTGTAATTTTTGAAATTTTCCACGACTTTGCTTTGTGAAGGTTCCAGATGTCTGGACCTCTTATCCCATAGCGGGATCAGGCAATTTTAATATCGTTTTCTTCGTTTTCTATAAGAACTCGGTACCTTATTTCGCTAATTGTCTGATCCTGCTATGTTTTACCTGTTTGATTTTTTGCTATGCATTGATAATGTCTCTATGAGATGAAACCTGGTTTGCTACTGTAAAATTTTTAAAATATATCAAGTGGGAAAGACTTCGAGTTTCGCTCAACTTTATTCATTTATTACCTAACCCACTACAAGTATCCGCAATGGATGATCTCCTTTCTTTTGGTTACACATGAAAATGCCAAATGTTTGTTTCGTGCCGTTCGTTTCTAATCATACATCGTCATCTATACAGTGTGGTACAAAAGTATGGAACAAATTCAATATCTACTGAAATAATTGTTTTTTGGAAAAACGCTCGGACAGGTATAGCGATTTAAATTACGGTGCATATTTTAAGAGGAATCGAATTTTTTTTGCGACAGTCATTTTTCTACGGTGACGTTATCGCCCTTTTTTTTAAATAGGAACTTGCATATTTGACAATTGCAGTAGATAGTCCTTTTTTTTCTCCTTCTAATCGTGCAAAAGTTTTATACCCTCACATAAGATTTTTTTTGAGATATGGTCCTTCGAAAATGCCAAAATCGACTTTTTCGTAGAAGGTTGAAATTCGGATTAGGGGGTAATGAGACCCTCCTAATGACGTTTCCGTGGTCGGTTGTCCCTTAGCGTGCGTAATTTCGAACATACGGCCGTTCCCACCTATCAAAAGTGGTGGGAGAAATTTTTTAAAACCCGTTTTTTCGTGTCCGGCGGGGTCGCTTTGGGGTACTAGACCCAGCTCACGTTCCGCATGGGTGGGATAACAATAGACACGTATACGAAAAATCGACCCTGCCATTCGGGCATTTCGAATCCAAAATGTTTCGGATAAAAAATTGTTCTCTCCTAAATCGACCCCTCTCTTTCCGAATCCCCAAAGCGACCCCGCCGGACACGAAAAAACGGGTTTTAAAAAATTTCCCCCACCACTTTTGATAGGTGGGAACGGCCGTATCTTAGAAATTACGCACGCTAAGGGACAACCGACAACGGAAACGTCATTAGGAGGGTCTCATTACCCCCTAATCCGAATTTCAACCTTCTACGAAAAAGTCGATTTTGGCATTTTCGAAGGACCATATCTCAAAAAAAATCTTATGTGAGGGTATAAAACTTTTGCATGGTTAGAAAGAGAAAAAAAGGACTATCTACTGCAATTGTCAAATATGCAAGTTCCTATTTAAAAAAAAGGGCGATAACGTCACCGTAGAAAAATGACTGTCGCAAAAAAAATTCGATACCTCTTAAAATATGCACCGTAATTTAAATCGCTATACCTGTCCGAGCGTTTTTCCAAAAAACAATTATTTCAGTAGATATTGAATTTGTTCCATACTTTTGTACCACACTGTATAAAGTAATTCACGTTTTTAAAATAACCTTCGAAACATCCTCCAAAATAAGTTAGCTGTAGCAATCCAAAGCGGTACCAAGATGTCCTAATTAATCTTTATTTTATTTCAGATTGCCATTAAAGTGGAACAACATTCGTGTCGACATGGAACCAGGCGATCAAATTTAGAAAAGAACCAAAATCAAAGATGCATTCCTTGTAAGTAGTGTTAAAATTTTAAATTAAACATTAAATAATAGCTTCATGAAGTATTAGGTGCGTCTGAAGAAGTTTATTCAATTGTCACGGTTTGCCAATTTACTGAATTTACAACTCGGACCAATTTTCTAACTTTCCTGTACCTATAAATGAAGAACTACCCTTGCGTGTTCTGTTTAATTGTTAGTGCTTTTCATTTTAACATTTTCCGTTAAGTTTGTTTGCATCGCTTATTGTTAATAATTTATACGCAATTTAATGCTTTATTAGCTAACGTAAATTTAACTATTTGACTGTTAAGATAGATTTAAAAAGTAATAAGTATATTTTAGTTTGAAAATAAAGTAGCTGAAGCTTTTTAATATTTGCTCGAGTAATAAAGAACACAAAACTATTACACTTTGACTTGACATATTAGCCGATATGTCAGATGTGCTTTGGTAGAAAATTATTAATTGCTGTTAACGTGTTGTTCTAGATGATTACAATAGGGTCGTTCTAGAATCTATAGAGGGTGAACATGATTCAGATTATGTTAACGCATCGTATGTTGATGTAAGTACAAAATTAGTTTTTCGTGTACTAGATAGAAATCAAGCATATTGTTCAATCAAAAATCGTAAAGAAGAGTGGTACTTTTCTTGTTAGCAACACTTTTCTTCATTCATTCAATTTATTTGTATAAATATTCGTAAATGTACAATAATTGTTCAAATTATTAAACGAGGTGCAAATTTCAAACGCGTATCTTAATAATGCATTATCACACGTGTATTGTACAATATTTTATCTACAGAGCCCGCGCAAAATCTTAAAAACGTTTAAAAATAATCTGACGTTTTACATAACTTTTTTGGCAAGTCGAAAATTAATTCAAATAGTAGCTGTAAAACTGGACAAATCCATGACGACCACAGTAAAAAATAATGCTATAATGACATACCTTGATAAATTTTGAATATTTATTTTTAAAATTAACGTGACTTTCGTGAAGTACACGAAAAAATAGCATGTTCAACTCGTAAGAAAGGTGATTCTTCCATGCTCGTGAATTAAAAATTTACACTCGCTGGAAAACTCTCACTTTTCTTAACTTGTAAAACAATCTACTATTCTCTTCTTATATACTGGGTGATTCACGTAAGACGCGGCCCTTAAAATTTTCAAATGCAACCAAAATACATGTTTCCAAAGCTACTATAAATACCAAAAATGTTGAATTAAAATTTCCACGAGCTAGAAAACCATTTTTCTTACGCGTCGGATGCGCTATTTTTTGTGTACTTAATGGAAAAGTTCGAATGAAACTAATTTTCAACAGTAATATCACAAGTGATTTTACCGGCAATTTTTTTGCCTGTAAAATTCTAGTCACGAATGGTATTCGGAATGACAATTTCTCGAATTATAATGAAATTACTGAAATATTTGGGTAATATAACAAGTGGTGAGCTTATTGTCGAATATAATTACACAAGAGGTTTTATTTAGTCGGATAAATATTTTTTGCAACGAAAACGTATTGCTTAGCAATTAGACGAGAAAAATTGACAGCAGATAAAATCACGACGGCCGAAGGCCGGAGTTGATTTTATCTGCTGTCAATTTTTCGAGTCTAATTGCTGTAAAGCAATATTAGTTTGAGTTTTGCAAATAAATATTTATCCCGACTAAATAAAACCTCGAGTGTAATTCGGCGAGACAATTTAATGAATGAACAATACAAAATTAATTTTTTAATTTGGTATTGAAGCTACAATTATTAAACGTATAAGGCAAAGTTGCATAGCAACTAAAGTTAAGGTAGTGTTTTAGCCGGATAAAAGTTAGGGCAAACTTTTATCCGCTGTCAAAGTGACAAAACCACAGCGGCTTATGCGATTTTTTATACATGAATTAAATTGTCGATAATATTTTCAAAATGTCACGCCTGTAACGACTGCGAAGCAGGAGTTGCATTTTCCAAAGATTGGGATTAACATGAGTGGCATTTTCAAAATATTATCGATTTTTAAGCGAATCGCGAGTTATATTTAGGAAGGGAATACAATGATTACATTTTTCACTAATCGGTGCTACAGTTTTTTCTCAACTGTCAAATAATTTTTTGTTTGTACGTCATATTTACGTGGTTACTACGTTACTAGCGTTGCTATTGAAAATAACAAAATATTATCGCGGCAATAAATTATTTTCACTTATTGGTACAACATTTTCAAGCGTTGTGATTGGCTGATTTTCTTAAGAATTGTATTCTCAGTGTAATTCGATTGTGATTGGTTCAATTCACCAAAAATACTGTGATTTCATTGGATGACAGATTATGAGTGGAATTGTCTAGACTATACCACTCACCTTTTGCTTAACCAATCAGATTGATCGATTTCCTTAGCAACATCCAATAGAAACAATTTTCAAGTGAAAAAATCACGCGTGGTTTTCTCACTTAGGTATTTTAAATAAATGAAAACAATTCATAAATAGTAATTAACTGGTCATGATATAGTCTTAACGAATATAACGCGTGGCCCGATTTTCCTGTGATAAATTAGGATCGGATACTTAATGCGGGCTCGTGAAATTATCGTTTTAACTAGCACTCATGAACTATCCGATCCAAATTTATCGGAAAAACGGCGTCACTTGTTATATTACTGTTGAAAAATTTGATAAATTTATCAAGGTTATGTCTGTACGACAACATAGCAACGCTTTAAAACAACTACAACGCGTGCATAGTAACAAGTAAACAAACAAAATAATTGCCAAGAAGAAATGGGCGTATGTTGCGTGTATTGCTAAGGAGTAAAGTGCTGCTAACGAGTAAAGTGTTGGCTGTCAGGGCCGGCAGAAATCGTGTCCTCGGTATGTAGTACTCGATACCCGAAAAATTTTCGGGTGTCGAATTACCCACCCGAAATTTTAAAGAGCTTTTTCTAATTTTTATGCAGTTTTTTCGCTCTAGATCTATATAATTACGTCTAGATTAAAGAAAAAGAAATTTAAATGTAAGCAGACCGTCAATATAGTGAAAGTAACTAATGACAGTAGGGATTTTTTAAGTGTCAAAAGTGCCCCCCCCCTTTTTTTCACCCGTTTCCCCACCTTCTCACTCGGCACCCGAGTTTTACCTGTTCTGCCGGCCCTGTTGGTTGTTAATGATTAAAGTGTTGCTAACGATTAAAATGCCACTTTAATCTACTATTTTCTACATATTAAAATGGCGGTTTTCCATTAAGTACATAAAAACAAAGTTTGATCTAATAGGGTACCAACCACCAACGTCGCATTATACCTTAGAAATACAACCGGCAACAATGTTTAGTGAGAAATATTTCAGCTTGACTTTTAGAGATTCCGATCAGTTATGATGTTATTTGTTCTGTCATCTTTCGCTATGACCTTTCGTTACCAGATCACGTTGTGCATCAGAATTTGTAACTAGTATTAAATAATAGCAAAGAGTATAATAGTAATTTGTATCAGAAGGCTAGAAACTGTCACTTTGCAAGTGCGAGTACTTGCAAAGCAGTTTCTAGGCGTGTGATACACAACATTTTTCGGCCGATAGAAATACGTTAATTAATTATAAAAAAGAATTTTTTTATTCAAATATTTGACGCTAGAGAATTTATTTTTCTGGGGTTGGTATTATCATGCATAGGACGCAATAATTCGAATTTAAATTTAAAAATCTAGTAGCTAGTAAGCGTTAATTTTTGACATTTACTGTACTTGTGTTACAATATTATTTGTAATGTTTAGTTTTTCAATAAAGTTCGTGTTCTTTTTGTTCCCTTAAATCTTATTTGAAAAAACTCATTGAACCTAACCTACAAAATATATTTGCGTGACATGAGAGAACTGAGACAGTTGGGTTAAGCGCTACCAAGCGCATTTTAAAAAAATCCTAATTTTACTTTCATGCTTGGCTTGAAAGTAGCATTTTCTAGACGATTTATACGCATGAAAATTGAGTATTTCTAGACGGAGGCCGGAAAAAAATATTATCTATTATACCGGGTGATCAACAGAATTCATGATTAGAGAAGGCTGTCATTGGTGCTATTTTATGTTGTGTGGTTGGACACACTGAGAAATGAATAATAAATTGGCAATTGTTATACTTGAGGTTAAGCTCGTGCTTTGTACGATCTTTGATGATATAGTAAACATTATTTTGCTGAAACGCAGAAATAAAATAAGTTTGAGGAAAAAATTGGAAATTTTTATTGAAATTACAATAGGTACTTAAATGTTCAAAGTGTTGTTCATAAGGTTAAATACACCGGGTAACCTCAATTCTGACACTTAAAATTTTTCATTGCAAGCTGCAAGCCTGTGTTGGCAACTTCATGGTAAATATCACAGCCTGCTCTAATTATGAATTCCGTTGATCACCCGGTATATTCTTTGATAATAGGGAGTTATCGCAAGTACTACATTAAATTTCCGTTAACGCTAAAATCACGTGATGTTATACTTAAGCTACCGGGTGATCAACGGAATTCATAATTAGAGAAGGCTGTGATTGGTGCTATTTTATGTTGTGTGGTTGGACACACTGAGAAATGAATAATAAATTGACAATTGTTATATTTGAGATTAAGCTCGTGCTTTCTACGATCTTTGATGATATAGTAAACATTATTTTGCTGAAACGCAGAAATAAAATAAGTTTGAAGAAAAAATTGGAAAGTTTTATTGAAATTACAATAGGTACTTAAGGCAGTTCACGTGCGATAGTCTGAACCAAAACTTATTCTGACCGCGTGTGTTGAAATCTTTGAAAAACTGTATCCGCGTCTTGAAAACTTTTGGTTTGGACTGTAACTATTGCCAACTTACCGAATCCGTGCCCTGTACTATTTTACGAATCCCAGACGTATTATCGACTACTTGATCGATCGTGGCAACGCTGCATTTTCTATCGACTTTGTCACACTGACATACGAAAGTAAGGTGTGAGGTTAGGTGAGGAACGGTTGTTGCGGCAAAATGACCCGCATACGATATAAAGGAAGGTTTGCGAGGAAAAATAGTACATTATACATCAAGGGAGAGAAATGTAAGATTTTTCCTGAGGTGTAATTTGTAGCCAGAGGGCGAAGCCCGAGGGCTACAAAGCTCCGAAGGAAAAATAGCATTCTCTCCAGAGGGGTATATACTATTTTTTTCACGGCCTAAGTAGAATGATAAATATAATAAGCTCGTGCGCCCCAAATCTTTCGTTATCAAGTAGACATTGAAATTAAAAGCGTGCAGTTCCTAATTCATGAACACAACTATAATTTTACTAAATGTCAATTTTGACATATTGACATTCAAGTGTAGTTATATTTAATAGTGTACCTGCTGTTAATTTTTCAGTTGTGAACATGTAAATGTAACGTTAAATTTTAATGTAAACAAATAATTTAAATGTACGAGTATGTTTCAATTTTGGGATTTTAAACTTTAATGAACATCTAAAATTTAGAATGGCCGATTTTTATTATTTGATTCATAATGAAAACTCCCTTGGGAATTTTTTGAAAAATTATTTACCTAGGGGATAATTTATTATTTCTGTCACGATTTTTGTATCATAGAAATGGACAAATACTCCCGGCCGTGAAAAAAAGGTTTTTTCATAAGCGAATAGAAACTTGTCAGCAACTTTTCGCAATCCATATGCCAAAGACTGTTTACTTATCCGTTTAAAAAAGTATGTGGATATAATTATTAATGTTGTTACATGAGAGATTGATATTCCTTTAAGCGAACAGAAAATGTTATTTTTCTTCATACATATGCCAAAAACTACTTACATATTATCTATTCACAACCAGGAAAAGCACTAAATTGAAATATCTGGTGCATTTTTTTGTTATTGAATTCAGAGCACTGCATGTTTTTAAAATTTAGTGAGATATTTAGTTCCCTGAAATGTTGGGTTATGCTGTCATGTTGACAGATATCAAAATCAAAATTTTCATAAATAGTTCCATATGCAGTTTTTAATTCTTCTTAACATAGATAAATTGCCTTGTGTCCTCTTTCGGTAAAATTCATGGTTCAACATTTAGGTTACATTGCATGAAAATTTTTATTTTATAATTAATTAATTTGTTTAAATATCAGATTTCAATTTTCCCTCCAATCATATAGTAACCAGAAATAACAACATTACAGAGCAAATTATCTGTACCAATTGTTCAGTGCATGCCAACATAAATCTAGTGTCCGCGAGGTCAGTGAACAGATAATATATGCATATGTGTTAAAAAGTATATACGAGGTAGCGACCAAATATTCCTGGCCTAACCGGCTTGCAGTTGTTTGAGAAATAAAAAAATCTGTTCATTTTTCAACATAATCACCCTTTTCTTCAACACACTTCTTACATCTTTTAATAAGCAGCTCTATACCCTTATAAAAATACTTTGGAGTTTTGTCTTCAAAATGCTGAAAAACCGCCGCCATCACTTCGTTATCATTGGTAAATTTCTTTCCCCGTAAATCCTGCTTAAGTTTATTTTGACCAAGTTTTTACAGTTGATAACGATGGTCCACTGTCATCGTAAACTGCTTCCATCCTTCGTTTAATTTGATCTGGCATCAAACTTCTTTAGTGAGAAACTTAATCACTGCGCGGTACTCTAGTTTTTCCATTTTTGAAAAACATTCCACTTGTTGTCGGTCTACTGACAGTTATTTGTAAACAACGCAATGGAAACAAATGAAAATTTATGTGGAGCCTGAGGAACATTGTAGCCTACTATTACTTATATTATTTTGCATTTCACGCTTCTAGAAGTAGGTCGGGCCAGGAACATTTGGTCGCTACCTCGTATGTGTTAAAAAATGTATACGTGTTAAAAAAATGTATACGTGTTAAAAAATGTATCTAGAGATGATTATTAATGCTTGTGAAAAATAAATAAATATGTTTTTTAAGGGATCATAAAATAGCCAGTAGCTTTTTTTTCAAGACTTTCATAGAGTTACGCGTTTTAAAAGGTACATGTATAGATAATTTTTACTGTTGATAATTAAAAAATGAATATATGCAACATTTATTTAATTGAATGTTTTTTTCCATGGCGCTGCACCATTATTGTTTTTTTTTTATTGAAACGTAAAATTACCCCGGTAACCAACAAGGATCGTGCGACAGTTTGAATATCGCGCGTTCAAACCCCCTCTTCTCTCGTTTGCAGTGTTGCCTATCAATAGAGTCTTCTTTCGTAAAAGTTCAACACAATGGTATTAATTTTTTTTTTTTGTATAGTCAATGGTAAACGGCCATTTTACTATGTAGAATATAGTAAAGAAAAGTGGCATTTTTCTCGTTAGCAACCTTTTCCTCATTACAACGCTTGAGTCATTAGCAACCAACACTTTATTCCTAGCAACACAGTCTGTTTGTTTACTTGTTACTATGTACGTGTTGTAGTTGCTATGTTTCCGTACAAACATAACCTTGATAAATTTAACAAATTTGTCTAGAAAATTCGAACTTTTAGTACTTACACAAAAAAAATGGCGTATTCAACGCGTAAGAAAAGTGGTTTTCTAGCTCGTGAAATTGTAATTCACTCGCTAACGCTCGTGAATCAAACATTTTCCACTCGCTAGAAAACTGCCACTTTTCTTTACTTGTAGAATAATCTACTATTATCTACAAAAGTAGGTGGTCAAATGCTTCGAAATTTCACCGAATTAACTATCAAAAATGTTTCTTGCCGCCAAAAAAATTTGATCAAAGTGGTAAGAAATACATGCTTAATGTGATGGAAGATGTTACTTATTTTCCAAGTTTCATAAGGAATACCGTGTATAAGGGCATTTTTTTCATTAATTATTTTCTCTGGTTCTAGGTGGTCAATCTCTCCAGAATTTTAACCGTGTACTCAAAAACTATTTAACTATACATATTAAAAAAATCAACTGTGTCGTAAGAAAATCGGAACCTCGCGATAACTACCTTAAATGTTCAAAGTGTTGTTCGTCAGCTTCAGTGCACCGCGTAACCTCAATTCTGACACTTAAAATTTTTAATTTCAAGCTGCAAGCCTGTGTTGCCAAGTTTATGGTAAATATCACAGTCTGCTCTAATTATGAATTCCGTTGATCACCCGGTATTTTATTTTTACGGTAAATGACATTTTAGAGTTATTGCACGCCGCTATTTTGCCGTACGCTAAAGTTTCCGAACCTAACTTCAACACATAAAATTACTTGTTTATAAACACGGCAACATAACCTCACCACTCAAAATAACGTACGCAAAAACCCTCCACTATTTTATGAAAATAACGGACCGCGGTTATTTATTTAGCGTACGCTAAATGTAGACGCATGCGCATTCGTCCGATTGTACGAAGATAACGTAAGCTAAATTTAACGTTGTACTGGTTGTACTTGCAATAACTCTCTATTATCATTATACGGTCAATTTTGCTTCATCTTGCAGCATGTAAAATAGTAAGTTTATCTGCTCTGTGGTTAAATAAATAATTCTAGTTCTTTTAAATAAACCTTTTAGATCACAGAGAAGGGGCAGTGTAAGAACTGAAGCGCCACACTTTAAGGATATGGAAAGAATCGATCAATCGATCCATTCTGGGGGCTTTTTTCTCCCGCCCTTCTATCGTGATGCAACAAGTCTCGCCTTGTTTATTTAAATTTAAAATATTTATTACTGTTGTACGAGATACATACCTGTTTTCGGAAATTGTAAATTGTAAATAAAGGAACATGATTTGTATTTACCGAAAAAATATTCTCTAATTTTTCGTGAATCTGTCTAGCACTTAAAAGTCTGGTGCCAAATATTTTAACTCTTCAAAGCATTTGACTAACACATTTTTCATCTTTCGATATAATAAATTGCGTTTCTTACGTCCCATTTTTCCAAAAATGTTAGACAGATTGAATATGAAAATTAAATAAAATCTAACAAATGATAATGCCAACCCTTTATTTCAAAAATCGCAATATTAGCGTAATTTTAATTTTGCCAACATAATTTAACAGGTGATGGTTTTTTTTAAATGAAATATCTCTCTCTCTCTCTCTCTCTCTCTCTCTCTCTCTCCCTCCCCCCCCCCCCTCTCTCCCTCTCTCTAGTCGTATACTTCATATAGCTGAAGTGTCGTGATCCCATGGTTGCATTTTAAGTTGTAGTTCGGGCAATGTCCCTCCATTTGTCTCTGTCTGAGGCATACCTAATATTTTCTTGAAAAGGTATACCGGTGAATTCCTTGACTTGGTCGATCCAGCGTTTTGGGGAGCGCTCTCGAGGGCGTTTCCCTTCTACTTTCCCCTGAACAACCAGTTTTTCTAGGTTGTCGTCCTTCCTTCTGGTGACGTGTCCGAAGTATTTCAGAATTCGTTGTTTTACTGCACTTGACAATCTTTCCTGAATTTCCAGTTCTTCTAATATGGACACATTGGTTCTATGGGCTGTCCAGGCAAGGCCCGCTGAATTAATATTACATATAAGGCCTGCCCACTTTATTTAGCCAACATGTAATTCAAAGGACGATGGCGCCATTTGCGGTGAACTGAACTCCAGTCACTTGGCCACTGTCCTGTTTGCCAGATCTTATTGCAAATTTTCCATAAGAGGTCAACACCTTTTGGAGTAAGCTGTTTTAGCATTTCTGCACTCACATTATCTTCACCTGTACTGTTGTTGTTTTTTAAATATCGGATAGCTTGCTCGACTTCTTCTCTTAATACATCAGGTTCCTGTTCGATTTCCATGAATGAATGAAATACAGGGTGTTAAAAAAAAGTGTTCGGAAATTTTAAGGGCGTATAGTATAGACCAAAATAAGTGAAAAAAGCCTAATAAACATGTGTCCGCAAACTAACCGTTTCAAAGATATGAGCTATTTCCAGAAATGTACTAAGAAAATAAGAAAACAGTGTGTGGTATCAAATTTACGTTTTTTTATTTAAGCCATTTTACAATAGGTGTTCTACATGTCCCCCTTCCATCTCAACACATGATTCACATCTTCTTATAAACGAGTTTCACACCTTTTCAAAAATTCCCGGTTTTACTCGAATTATCTCACAGGCATGTTCTATTCGCTCTTGTAAGTGCGCTACATTATTAATTGGAGTAGAATAAACTAAACTCTTTAAATATCCCCAAGCAAAGAAGTCCAAAGGCGTTAAGTCAGGAGACCTGGCAGGCCATACCACTGTGCCTCCTCGTCCTATCCATCTTGTGTACCTTTGATTTAAGTGTTCCCTAACCATAACAGAAAAATGCGGTGGAGCTCCATCATGCATTAGCCACATTGCAAACCTGTCATTAAGGGGCACATTCTCTAACAATCCGGGTAAAGTATTAACCAAGCAGTCGAGATATGCTGGTGCTGACGTTTTCGCTGCGCAATGTACTTTGTTTAAGTATTGGCGATTTGTTTTTACTGTTAATCACAGCAAACTTGATTGCATGTGTAGTAACTTGGTTTGTTTTGTTCTGTTCTGTTTTAGCTCATATCTTTGAAATGGTTAGTTTGCGGACCCATGTTTATTAGGCTTTTTTCACTTATTTTGGTCTATACTATACGCCCTTAAAATTTCCGAACACTTTTTTTTAACACCCTGTATACTATATAACTAAAAGATACTTTCCTGACCAAGCCCAGGTTATCTAGAAAAACTTGTAATAAACGAAATAATAATAAAATTAGAAGGAAAACCTGGGAGATGAATACGATAAAAGCCAGCTTTTGATTTGTTTTTCATTTTAAACATTGGTTACACTTTAACCACTAACCGATATTAAATTAATTCCCTCGATGTTTAAAAGACATATTATACCGATATTGTAGTTTGTTCATTAATGAATTTTAAATTTAAATTTTAGAGTTTACTAAAACCAAATGCATATATAGTGACACAAGGACCTACCGAAGAAACAGTAACAGATTTCTGGAGGATGGTGTGGCAAGAGAAAGCTAGCTGCATAGTAATGCTCACAAAAACATTTGATTTTATAAGAGTACGTAAATTATTGATATAAATGTACCACGTATTATACATAAGTTATCAATTTTTGTTTAGGTAATGTGTGTTCAGTATTGGCCCGCATCAAAAGAAATAGAAGAAACATACGGCGGAATTCATATATCGATAGTACAGGATGAAGAATTGGCTCACTTCCACATTCGCACTTTTCGTTTATTTAAAAAGGAATTAGAAGTAAGCATGTATTTCATTAAAATATAATACAAGGATTAAAATAATTAAAATCTTTGTTAAACTATTAATTACAGGTTGTTACAGAAGAAAGACATATACTACAATTTCATTTTACAGAATGGCATAGCCATACTTGTCCTTTTATAAATTCAATTTTAGAATTCCGACGAAGAGTACGAGCAGTCGTTGGACATCGCATCAAATCTAATGAAGCTGGACCGATGGTAGTACATTGCAAGTAAGACATTTTTGTTTGATGAAAAACAATTATGTATTAGTTAACTGACTCACTATTACCATGCACTGATATCCCTATAAACACTTAACATAAACTTTAGTGACGGTGGTGGCAGATCAGGAGTATACCTAGCGATTGATGCAAACATGGAATTAGGTGAAGAAGAAGATACTTTCGATGTATTTGGGTACTTAAAGAAGTTACGCCAGTCTAGAAGAGGTCTAGTTGATAATGTGGTAACTATTCGATAGTAAAACTATAAGCTCAAGCGAAGAACTATGTGTCTTTATAATATTTTATCAAAATTGCATCACTCGAGTTTGCCCTATGAATCTACTATCATTATCATAAATTTATTTGTCTTACATTTTAGGACCAGTATAAATTTATATACGATACGCTAGAAGAACATGTTGTTTGTGGTAATTCTTGGTTTCCAGTTAGTGAACTATCTCAAAGGTTAAAACAAAAATCTCTGAAAAATACAGTGACAAAAATGAACGAATATCAACGTGAATATTTGCTTATATGCAAACAAACACCCAGGTTTTCTATAGGAGACTGTGCCGGTGGTCACCGTGGAGATAATCGCAAGAAAAATCGTGATGTATTAATAGTTCCTCGTAAGTATCCGTGTGCTGCTTAAAAAAAAACTATTAAATAAATGTTTAACGTTTATATACTTAAATAGTCAGCATGCTTTACTTATTGATGGGATTAGCAAATGACTAAGGTGCTTGTATAATATATGGTGCTGCACTTTCAATGTTCAGTGAAAAACTAATAAGAATACCAGTTTTATGGGAAAACGTTATTGGTTCTCAAATTTTATTGCAGCGGATAATTTTCGACCGTATTTAACATCATTTCAAGGGAACAACTTTACAGATTACATTAATGCAGTATTTGTTGATGTAAGTGCTTCTTGTAAGATTACTAAAAAGGTATCTAGTAAAACAAGATTATTTTACTTTAGGGTTACACCAAACCAAGAGAATATATAGTAACTGAATGGCCCGTAAAAATGACTTTGGGAGAATTCTGGTCATTAGTTTACGATTATGAATGTGCTGCAGTTGTGGTTCTGTGTTTACCTCCTCACAATTCGGTAAGTAAGCGTAATACCTTAAAAGACTCAACGTTTCGCCCACTTTTATAAGGGGCTCCTTCAGGAAGAAAGCGAGCACTAAAAGAGCACCGTAACTCAACGTGTCAACCACGCCAGAGGCGAAACTCTTTTAGCAAGAGGCAGAAAGGTAACGGTAACTCAACTTGTCAACCAAGCCAGAGGCGAGAAGGGTTTCGCCTCCGTGCTCTTTTAGTGCTCGCTTTCCTCCTGAAGAAGCCCCTTATAAAAGTGGGCGAAACGTTGAGTCTTTTGTCTCAAAATGACACGGTCCCAATCCGGAAGACGTTTTGTTAATACTGACACTGACCGTGGAAGTCTTCGAATTCATTGTAATACCTTAAAGCTTATAATATTGTGTTAATAATGTTTGCTTTTAGCAAACCTATCCACCATTCTGGCCTGAAGGAAGAGCTTCAAAAAAATACGGACCTGTTTTCACGATTGACCATATTTCCCACAATCACTACACCAACATCAAGACTTGGGTTTTTCGCATTAATAAGAAAGTAAGAACGCCTTAATAATTTGCAAAACTTAATTTGATAGTGTAAAGCAGGCATAGCAATCGGTCCATTTTAAATTTTTCAGGGGACATTCAATAAATAAGTACCTAAACATCGAAACAAAATTTTGATGATGTTTTTCATTATTATATTGCATAATATTTAGTAATCAGTATGAGAATAAATAATTGACATAATTGTATTATTACAGATAGTATCGTTAACAGAACTCATGGCGGGTGTAAAAGCTCCACCACGAACGGTTCAATTATTTCAGTTAACGTGTTGGCCCATGGGTCACAAGGTTCCAACTTCTACTAACTCGTTAGTGGAATTAATGAATATGGTAGAAAGGTGGAGGCAACGCACAGATTACGGTCCTGTTTGTGTTGTTTCTCCGTAAGTGTAATTGTCTGCAACAACATTTTTCGCAATCCTTTACTTATTATAATTCATAATGGCTTTCACAGAGAACTAACAATAATAAAACGATTTAACTAAAAATTATGCGTGTCATTTTTAGTGACGGAAGAAGCCGATGTGGAGTATATTGTGCTGCAAATGCTTGTATCGAACAAGTAATACAGCATGGCGAAGTAGATATATTTCAAGCAGTTCGAACAGTTCGTAGACACCGTCCTCAACTTGTAGAGAATATAGTAAGTAAACTTAAACGGTTTTATAATTTCCAATTCAAATTTGTTAATTTGTCTTCAAATATTTATAATAAAAGTAGATTTGTATGTTATCATAATTAACTTATGTCGATTTTTATTTCAGACTGAATATAAATATTGCTATGACCTCGTCCTTCATTACGTCCTTCACTATCTAAATAAGGATATGAAAGAGAAAACGATGATTAAGTGAAACATAAAGGAAATATATTTTGTATTTAAAATTATTCCAGTGCCAAATATACAATCATCTATATGTTTCTAAAATTGAATATTGTGTAAGGCAGAAAAACTATTTAAATTTATTAACGGCAATATATTATACTTGTTATTGATATACAATACTTTGTACACTACGTAAAAAGATGATGGAGCATATTTTTGCTGTTTATATTTTTGTTATGTAGTTGCTATTAAAATTATGTCGTAAGTGTTATGCAAAATAACAAGCATGACATTTTCATCTTCTTCTTGCAAATAAAGTATTTTAACATTTCTTACAATAATTTTATTATATTTTTAAATTGTATACAACTTACAATATGTTAACCGTATTTAAAGAGTTGTGCACTGCACCTGCAAAAATCTCGTACATCAATGCACCAGCCTGTACGAAAGGCATAAGGTTGACGATATAGATACAAAATACAAACACTTTGCAGATATTTGTGGTAGCTTTGGAAATATGGTTGCGTTTGAAGCTTTTAAGGAGCACGTCTTACAGGAATAGTCCAGTATACATATATGTGCACATGAAAAAATCTGAAACTCTTCCTAGGGTGGAAACATTTTGTATTCAAACAAATTAATTTTTGAATTGCCTCAAATGATGGTCACAGTTTTTACATTTTTGAGGTGTGCAGAAAAAATAGGATGTAACATGTAACACATCTCAAAGGGGTCATTTTTGCATTGATGTGATTGTCGACAACATTTGCAATGAAATTGTTCTTTTGACACTTGTTACGTAATATATTATTAATATCAGAGTTCCCAATAACATATTAAAAAATGTTCGAATTTAAGATTTTTGTCATAATTAAAAAACTGTAGTCGCCTGGTGGTTATGCAACCATACATACATAATCGTGTATACGGCTGTATAGTTATTAAATGCCTACCCTTAATTTTTTTTTTTTTATTACCTTTTGTTGACAAATACACATTACTAACTTATAGAAGGCTAACTTCTACGGTATCTGCATTAAGGTAATATATAAATAAAAATAATAGCAAAATCGTATCATAAACCTGCGCTTGGTATTTTGGAACATACTGTTCGTACAAATCGTAGTTGGTAACACTGGTAAAAATTCATGGTTTTATATACAGGGTTACTGGTAATTCGATACATTCCTTTGAAGATGTGATGGGACAGGAGCTAAGAAACAAATTAAACCTAACATACATTATGCAAAAATAAAAAAATAATTTCTGAGAAAAACGAATAGGTAATTTTAGTAGCTGATTTTTAAAGATTATTTTTAATAAGTTTTTATTTAAAATTTTCACATGATCGAAATGTTTCCGGATATTTTCCATTCGAAACGGATGACCATAGAGTGGGACAAGTAACCCAGTCAAAAAGTTCAGAAAATGTCAAGTAGATTTTTTAAAAATTAACTTTAAAGACATGAAGATCTACTTTTTTGAGAAAAACACAAAAATTGAAATATCTCAAAAACTATTGAGTTTTGCATAATGTATGTTAGGGTTAAATTTGTTTCTTAGCTCCTGTCCCATCACATCTCCAAAGGAATGTATCGAATTACCAGTAACCCTGTATATATATATATACAGGGTTACTGGTAATTCGATACATTCCTTTGGAGATGTGATGGTACAGGAGCTAAGAAACAAATTAAACCTAACATACATTATGCAAAAATAAAAAAATAATTTCTGAGAAAAACGAATAGGTAATTTTCGTAGCTGATTTTTAAAAATTATTTTTAATAAGTTTTTATTTAAAATTTTCACATGATCGAAATGTTTGCGGATATTTTCCATTCGAAACGGATGATCATAGAGTGGGATAAGTAACCCAGTCAAAAAGTTCAGAAAATGTCAAGTAGATTTTTTAAAAATTAACTTTAAAGACATTAAGATCTACTTTTTTGAGAAAAACACAAAAATTGAAATATCTCAAAAACTATTGAGTTTTGCATAATGTATGTTAGGGTTAAATTTGTTTCTTAGCTCCTGTCCGATCACATCTCCAAAGGAATGTATCGAATTACCAGTAACCCTGTATATGTATATATACCGGGTGTCTCAGGTAAGACGCACCATAGGGAAACACCAATGTATTTTTTCAGAAAGGATCCACGATACCTTTTGAATATGTATGAATTCGGTGTTCACCGTATGTTATTGGATTTAGTTAACGCTAGAAAGAGATAGAAATACCGAAGGCGTCTGCCATTGCGACAGGCGATTATTTCATTGTTTATTTTTATATCTGTCAATTTTGATAGCACCTAAAACTTTCATTTACAATAAAAGACGCAAAATAGGTAGTTTTTTTAATCGCCGTTTCCGCATTCTGCATATTTTAAATTGAATTCGCCTTATTACAACAGCACACGTAAAGAAAACGTAAGTTACCTAATTCTATAAACATGTAATAGTATTGAATCCTATCAAAAGAAAGCAAATGATCATCAGTCAGGTACCGAATGAACTTAAAAATGTAATGAAAATAAGAATTTGTCTAGTCAGAAGTTATTAATGCAACTTACAAATTTTAATAGTTCATGTAGATAGGTGTGAAATTGATTACACAGAGAAAAAGGCATAATTGGGCGAAGTATAAGTGCAAGAAAAATGTAACAATTATACGTTTACGTAAATAGTGATTTTAGTAAATAATTATGTAAAGTATTATGGCATTATAAATAAATTTTTTAAATTATACAATTATACTTATTGTTTTAGTATAATATCTAATAATAATAATGAATCTATAATTGTGCTTCATTGCATTGTAGATGTACATAGATTCTTTAGTAACTGACAAGTTTAACAATTTGACGTTTTGTCGCTGCCAAAATTGACAAATATAAAAAATAAACAATGAAATAATCGCCTGTCGCAATGACAGATGCTTTCAGTATTTCTATCTCTTTCTAGCGTTAACTAAATCCAATAACATACGTTGAGCACTGAATCCATACATATTCCAAAGGCACCGCGGATCCTTTCTGAAAAAATACATTGCTGTTTCCCTATGGTGCGTCTTACCTGAGACACCCGGTATATATACGGAATTTTTTACAGCTGTCGCCGTTTCTCCGTCCCCAGTTTCCAGGTTCTTCTATTATAGCAATCCTCTTCATTTATATATTATTATATTAAATACTTACCATTAAACTATTTTTTTAAATTACCTTTTGTTGATAAATACGCATTACTAACTTACAAGGCTAACTTCTACGGTATCTGTATTAAGAAAATATATAAATAAAAAGAATAGCAAAATCGTATCATAAACCATCGCCAACTGGAATTAATAAGTTGCACTTATACGGCCATCCCATTGCATTTATTTTATATGTTACAATTCATACCTAAAACTTTACAGTTAGTTCTGTATTTGGCGTCCTCTAATGGGTTTTACCTTAATTAAAGTAAACTGTCAGTGTCAGGTTAGATTTTTATAAACGTCTGTACAAGATTAAAACACTTTTAATATGAAGAAATACTATAGTTTTAAAACTTTTCTACTAAGTGGTTTCAGCGCATCTTTTAGTGATTTTTTACTGCGTATCCATTTTTTTCAAAAAGCCCTATTTTACATTTTTAATTGTAGTCAAAATACTTTAGAGGCATCGACTACGACAAACAAAGGCTCTCGTAATGTATGTAACGCATACGTTACAACGGGTAGACGAGATTGGTCAGCAGTAAGACAGGAAGTTGTATTGTCCATTAAAAATTTTCTCGATGTTAGACTTAATCTTGAACAAGATGAAACAATTCAAAATATGATATCTGCAGGCCGACCACTAGTTGAAAATCTCTTTGGTTCAGAGGAAGTAACCAATTTTGCGAGTAGTGTATGTGATTGCTGGCCTTTGATTCAAGAAATTCCGAATATTGATACTTCCAATGAAGGCACCAGACATGCTGATAAACTGAGAAAACTTATTGTTTGCACCACTGGTAACTTGCAAAAGTTATTAATCTCGTTGTTACTAGTAAGCCCCCATTCAATGACCACTGAGAGGATTATTTCTCATTTTAATAAAATAAAAACTCACTGAATGAAGACACAATGAATGATCGTCTCTTATTGTCTTTGAACGGAGTTGGAACAGCTCATTTTGATCCTAGACCAGCAGTCGCGGAGTTTTTACAGAAAAAAGAACGACGTTTTAGAGAACCAACCTTTGAAATTTATAAAACTAGGGATTTTATTAGTACCTTTTTTAGAGATGATCCTAAACTATAGTTATTTTAACCAATGTAACGAATTTCTTTTATTTTGTTGTATTTAATATTTAGTTACAAATAGGTAGGTATTTATATGTCATTTTATTATTTCAATTAAATACCAATAGGAAGTACCTACCTAGTTTAGTCAGATTACCTACCTCAATTAATCTGAGTCTTAGTATATTTTGTTTGTTTTTTTGTATTGTATAAAAAAGAGTTTATTTTTTATTTTGATTGTGTTTTATTTTT
Source organism: Melanotus villosus (assembly GCA_963082815.1). Taxonomy (NCBI): domain Eukaryota; kingdom Metazoa; phylum Arthropoda; class Insecta; order Coleoptera; family Elateridae; genus Melanotus; species Melanotus villosus. The sequence continues at coordinate 111,151,560 of OY720419.1, read as the reverse complement.
TGACACATTAAATATTTAGAATGTATGTTTGTTTGATTTTTTTCTTTTGCCTTAGGGCCGGTCTTATAATGTTCGGTTTACTATCGCTTGAACCATAACCTACGGTCAACCCGCAGTACGCGTCTATAATTTAATAGACGCGTACTGCGGGTTGACCATAGGTTGTTTCAACCGATAGTAAACCGAATATTATAAGACCGGCCCTTAATGTATTTTAGGTATCATATTTTAAATTAGCTAGAGTTTATTACAAGAGGCCAAGGCCCAAATGTCTGTATCCATTTGTTTACTGGGTATCCAATCCGAAGGCCTGCGTATCCAAATGGATACACAAAAGTACGTAAAAAGATGCCTTGAGTGGTTTTGAAGTTCGTGAGGTTTTCTTTATAGTGTCCGTTTTTTACTGTACAAATATTATTGAAAACTGGTTTCACTGTTAATGTTATAGTAAGTTTACAAATTGCTGTTCTATGAATTGTACAGCGACATATCCAATTTTGTTCCAATGGTGGAAGTAAAATATTCAGCAGCTGTTGACACGTATTTTCATAATTAAGGAATGGTAAAAGCTCTCATTGCAACCGTTTTATAATCCCCACAAAAGTAGAATTTGGATAAGTTACATTAAAGTTCCGGTCTTGTAATGTAATTAATTGCAATAATGGGACTCGAATGGTCGTAGAAAGTAAAGATGCTATACAGGTGTCACAGTGAAACTGATCATCAAATTTTTTTAGAATATATCCTGCTAAAAATGCTACTGATGCAGAGTAAATGCTATTGTCAGGTAAAGCATTTACGCTTAAGTTTTGGATCTCACTTCTTAAATCTGTTAGAAACATTGGATTTTGTACACTTTTAGTTATTGCAGTTGTCTCTGGAAGATGTGTAGAGCTAAGAAAATACTCACTGTTTGCAATATTTTTCCCATTTTTACTTAGAAATGTCAATTTTTCACTTAACCTCATTAAAAATGTTTACAACAGTGAAAATTTACATCGTAATTTGAAATTTACGTAACTAAGATATAGTTTTTAAGTTTGTATATATTTTGAATTTTAAAAATTGTAGGAATTTTAAGATTCCTGTAAATGTTAATTTGATATTTTTCCCCAGAGGGCGTTTTTAACGTACGAATCTGTAAAATGCCGTAATAGCAACTTTCATTGTGATTGAAACGGCCATATAAGTGCAACTTATTAATTCCAGTTGGCGATGCATAAACCTGGGCTTCGTATTTTGGAACATACTGTTCGTACGAATCGTAGTTGGTAGCACTGGTAAAAATTCATGGTATGTTCCACAATTTCTTTTTGACAGCAAAAAGTGACAGCAGTTATAATTTATGGATGTCAAAACTAAGTTTAGATTAAAGCGTTATTGAACGTTTGTGCATAAAACGTTTAACAACAGAAATAATTGTGAAAGTATAATAATTCTAAATAAAATCAGTTACATCGTGTTACAATGGCAATCGGAGGCACAAAAGTAGTACAAGTTACGAATATAGCACCCCAAGCTACAAAAGATCAAATGCAAACTCTGTTTGGTTATTTAGGTAAGATAGAAGATATTCGTTTGTATCCTACTATCAGAGATGTGTCGTGTCCAGTACAGTCAAGAATATGTTACATTAAGTTTATAGAAACGAGTACCGTCGGAATTGCACAACATATGACCAATACCGTTTTCATTGACAGAGCATTAATCGTTATACCTGTTCAGAATGGTGAAATTCCTGACGAGTATTTTGCGCTGGAAATGACAAGAAATGGAACTATCGTACCCGGATTGTGCCCTTCAGAACCCAATTTACCACCACACGTCGTTAATTCGGTGACTAATTTAGGAGCAGGACAGGTAATAGTTACCCACGATCCCAAATTAGAGGCAAACGGATTGCCACCGTATCCACCTCTTCCTGCAAATTACGATAGTCATAGGATCGAGGAAATTCGAAGAACCATACTTATGGTAAATGTCGACCCTTCTATACCGACCGATGATTATATTGATTTTTTTATGCCGACTGGTGAAGTAAAATATTTAAGACAATGTACTAGAGCCTCGGATAACAACGTACACATGTTGTTAGAATTTAACGATCAGCCTAGCATTATCGAAGTTCTTAAGATGAACGGAAAAGAATTTAAAGGTAAAGCGGTAAAATTAGTGCACGCTACACAAGCAATAGTAAAACCCCAAGCCAAAAGTAACGAGGCCGCACAGCGAGAAATAGAAGAAGCCATGTCACGTGTTAAAGAAGCGCAAAACCTTATTTCGGCAACTATCGATCCGGTAATCGGGATGTTATCGAAAGATAAAAGAAGTTCCAGGCGATCCAGATCGAGATCAAGAGGTCGTCGTCGAAGATCATCTCGTTCGCGGTCCCGATCGAGAAGATCACGATCTCATCATCGCTCGCGACGTTCAAGATCTAGAAGTAAACGATCTAAATCGCGTGATCGAAAGCACAGATCGAAATCTCGCTCACATAGACGTTCAAGATCGCGTTCTCGCCGTTCTCATTCTCACAGCTCGAAGTCTCGAAGATCGCGCTCGAAGTCACGTACTCGAACTACACGTAATGATCGAACCAGACACAAGAGTAAAGACAGAAAATCGAGAGACAGGTCTAAAGAAAAGGAAAGAGCCAGTCGAGGATCTAGGGACCGAGATAGATCCCGTGACAGGGACCGTGGAAAATCCAGAGACAAAGACCGCGACGGCGAAACAAAAGAAAAAAGAAACGAGAAAGAAAACAACACAGATGTCGAAGAAAAACGTTCGAATAAAAAGCTTTCCAGATCACCATCCCGTAGCAAATATCGATCTCGATCTCGTGATCGTAAAAGAAGCAGATCGCGTGATCGCCGGTCCCGTTCTAGAGGAAAACGACATTCGCCTTCTCCACGCGGTTCACGTAAGCGTAGTAAATCCAAGAGCAAAGAAAGGGAACATAAAAGAGAAAAGAGGGATAAAAGAGAAAAAAGGGAGAGATCTCCTTCCCTTCCGAAAACTTCGAGAAATTATGACGAAGAAGAAAGAGGTTATGATTCGGAAAGAAATAAAAGAAAAGATTACGCGGACAATTACGAAACTGACAACCAACAAGAAAAGGATTCTTCAGAAAAATCGGATAATATGGATATTTCTAATTCGCCTTGAATTATTTAAAACGAATCATTTTTTAAGTGTTAGTAATACTAGGAAAGATATTATTTACGTTATCAAAGTATAACAAAATCATTTGACGTATTATTAAATGAAAGTCTAAACCTTTTCAAATATCCTATAATAAGAAATATAAAAAAACATTCAGAAGCTGTTTTGTATGTATTTAAGAATCTTAAGTATTGTAATGTATGATATCTAAAATAAATTTTCCTTTAGAAATGTATATATTGCATTATATATGGTAGCAACTTGGGAAGTTAATCGCCATCGCTTAAAAAAAGGTTTTGTTTATTATTAATATTTAAAGATTAAATATATGTTTCATCTTTTGTTCAAACACTTTGCTGTATTACGAACGGATAAGTTAATAGACCCGACTACAAACAATTTCCAATTATTCGATATAATGGATCCGATTTAAAAACACTTGAAATGTAATCAAAATTAATTTCCTCAAAGCAAAAGAAATGCATCGATATTTAGATATTTGTTATCACGTTACCCGCTGTTAAATTATTCCTACGATAGATTCTTGCATAGTGACTATCATTGCATCATAGAGATTTTCATGGTACATATTTAAAAATTATATTTGCTACATTTTTTGTTTACGTAATTTTTTCTGAGGTTTTAAAATTTAAGAAGTTTTAAATAAAAATAAAAATAGCTAGATGATTTTAGCTCATTTCAAATCCTTACGCCAATGCACAGTAGCGCCCTTAAGGTCGGTCAGCTGGGCGTATGCCCGGGGCTACATAAAGCTAAAGCTTTCTTTTGAAATGAAGCGCACCACATTTCCAAACATCTCGCCGTTTAAACGTTTTTATAAATGTACAAACGGTGAGACATTTGTAACCGAATAGTCCCGCGCTGCTGGTCTGACTAAAACTAGTGGTGGGGCTAGTGCATCTAGCAACACGGCGTTCGACGACAGGGGTGCGTTGCACCGCCAGCCGTCCGAGAACATTTTGTATAACACAATTTTCTAACTGTAACTGACAAATAACCCCTTTATTTCATCTGCGCTCGTGTTATTTGAGCATTTTCACACATCGTACTTTTTTTATTTACTGGGGGCCCCACTCCATATTTGTGCCCGGGGCCTCAAAATTCAAAAGCCCGCGCTGCCAATGCAGGGGCGGCTCGTCTTTAAGAGCTACAGAACCACCAAAAATAACATTATAATTAAAACAATATCCATTAATAAAACAACATAATACATTTTACAGTCTCTCCGATGCCTTGTTGTAATGTTACTTTACGTATAGAAATTGATGAGTCAATTAACCAAATGAATAATATTTAGTATAAGGCGCATATGCAGCGTTCACAAAACAGCTGTCTTATTTGGAACTGTGAACGAGAATCTGCTTGTTCAGTAGACATCGCTGCTATACAATGGGGCTCGAAGTTGCAAATGTTAAGTTAAGAACGAGCTGCATATTTTGCAGCTCAATTTATTGAAACGCTGCCTTTTAAATGTGATTTTGTAGTGTTCCGACTGGCTACTTTTTTTTTGTACGATTATGTTTACAAACACTCCTAAAATGGACGCAATAATTAAAGTAAAGTAAGTTCTATGTACTTAATTATAAAGAACTATTAATGATAAAGAACTAAAGAAGCAAGATTACATTGAAATTAAATATTGAAAGTTTTAGCAGTAGTCGAGAAAAATACACCGTCATAAGGATTTGTATATTTAAGGAACAACTAGGTTTGTAATTGTAATCGAAAAAATGCTTTATTTTGTTTTCCGAATTATTATTTTTTTATCCGGTCAAACTGATTGCGATGATATCTATCACAAACAACCAACCGTTTTTTTAACGTCTTAATTGTCAAAGTTGGATAAGAATTTTCATGTTAGATTATTATTATTTTGATGCAGAACACCCAAAATTATTGGGTGCAAGCCGCCCCTGCGCCAATGGCAAAATAAATTTGTTTAATAAAACAATTGTGGAGGTCGCGAGCAAAACCAGTTAAATCCATATTTTTCCAAAAATGAGCGACACATCGATTCTATATAATTTTCGTAAGCTCTATCGAATTTTAAAGACGTTTGTGACCAAAAACGGTTAATTCCTGCCTAAATCGCTATTTAAAGTTCGTGTTTGGGAGCAAAAGCGGTTAAATCCACATTTTATACTTAAAGTTCGTATTTGGGAGCAAAAGCGATTTTTTTTTTAAATTTTTATTTTAACTTTTAATTAAGAAAAATTTTTTATCAGTGTTTTAACGTGTTTCAAGTTTAAAATGTATTTTTAAAAAGAATAAACGACGTTTTTCTCGTAATTTTTTATTGATTTGTGTGCAAAACCGGTTAAATCCATTTTGTTTTTTTGATTAATTTCAAAGCCTTTATCATAAATTAAATCTAAATATACACATTCTATTAACAACGTTGATCCCAATTTATGTGCCTTTGAAATTTGTAATTATTGCTTAGGGCCAAGATGTTATACGTTTTTCTCCTCTCCTGAAAAATTTATATAAATGGATTTAACCGGTTTTGCACGCGACCTCCTCAATTATAACTACAATCTAAGAGTAAAAGTGAGCACAAATTTTAAAAATTAACTAAATTTATCTAGCAATTTTCTATTTTTATCTAAAACATCTTCACTGTTTATTACCGCTTATGTTCTAAAAATAATCAAAACTAATACAGAATGATTCAAACTGAAAGTATAGCAACTGAAATTTTCAAATTCGCACCAGAAAAACAGTTAACACGAGATGAAGTTTATACCATGTAGATCCCTATGATGTGACGATAAAGAAACTCGCTGTAAAAATATAGTTTAAAATTTACTTCTATATTTCAGCTTATTCTTAAATTTTTTGGGATTAAAACCAAACGCTGCTAATCTAGCATCAGAAATTCCAATATCATCGGTTCTCTTCTTTTTAGATGTTTGTTTGTTATTATTGTTGTGTTCTCGTTTTCGTTTCTTAGATTCGATATTATTACTGTTGTCGCTTTGTAACTTGGAAACTTTCTTCACCTTCACTTCCGTATTATAATCGATGTTCTTACCGTCGTTGTTGTCCAATGTCTCGGTAACTTTCTTATTCTTTCTTTTCCTTTTTTTAATTTCTAACTTACTATCATCGTTACATGATGTGTTTGTATCTGTGTTATAAATTTCGAACCTTTTCTCTTTCTTTATTTTCGATATCTCAGTACTGTTATCTGATGTAATAGCCTGCCTACTATTTTCATTTGAATTGACATTGTGCCTAATTTTCCTCTTTTTGTTCGGAATATCATTATTCTTTTGGATATCGGTTTTGTTATGTATTTCACTTTTATTATTGGAATTTTCCCTTTTGTCTGTTTGATTAACCGAACTGGAGCTGGGTGTCCTCACCTCAGTCTCTTCTTCTTGCACAAATAAACTAGGTAAATATTTTTTCTTAAGGTTTATATTTTTACCTTTTTTATCGAAGGCGATAATATCATATTTTTCAACATGCTCGGGTCGATATTGAATGGCTTTTTTAAGGGAACACCATTTATTCAATTCTTTATCTTTTGCCATTAAGATCTGAAAGCAAAAAAGATTATTCGTAATTTTTAATAACATATAAAGAATATATTTCTTATGATCATAAGCGTGATCTTGACTATACAGTGTGTCCTAAATTCAATCCCCACCATTAGGATCTCGGAAACTATAAAAGCTACAAAGTTGGTTAAATAGGGAAAGTTTTAGGAATTTTAATGCTCATTTCATATCCGTTGAGAAATCACAGCCAACTTTGATCGTTTTCGAGGTATCTTGAAAAAAACCAAATTTGGAGTTTTCTGTTTTCCAAAATATCTCGGAAAGTATTAAGTTATTAGTTTCAAGACTTGTACATTGTGAAGGCACTTTTTTACGGAGAATCGGGTGGTACCATATGCTTATATTTATGACGCTTTGTTTCTATTCTATGAACAACTACTTTTGATTTTCATATGGACGCCATATTGAATTTTGTCGTAACTAAACTCAGCTCTTTTTTCTCTTTTCAATGATGTGTCACACGTACAGTTTTTTTGAAGAAGAGCAGGAATAAAATACATTTTTTCTTTATTCGCGTAGTAGGCTATGATAAAAAAAATGTATTTTATTCCCGCTCTTCTTCAAAAACCCCGTACGTGTGACACATCGTTGAAAAGAGAAAACGGAGCTAAGTTTAGTTACGACAAAATTCAATTTGGCGTCCATATAAAAATCAAAAGTGGTTATTCATAGAATAGAGACAGAGCGTCATAAATATAAAAATATGGTACCACCCGATTCTCCGTAAAAAGTGCCTTCACAATGTATAAGTCTTGAAACTAATAACTTAATACTTTCCGAGATATTTGGAAAACAGAAAACTCAAAATTTCGGTTTTTTCAAGATATCTCGAAAACGGTCAAAGTTGGCTGTGATTTCTCAACGGATATGAAATGAGCATTAAAATTCCTAAAACTTTCCCTATTTAACCAACTTTGTAGCATTTATAGTTTTCGAGATCCTAATCATGGGGATTGAATTTGGGACACACTGTATATTTTAGACATTTCAACACGCTTCGACATCAATGAAATATAATGCTGTGTATTATATCTTACAATAATTTAGCGGATTCATTTTTAACAAATTTCTATTCTCGAGTAACTACATTACTTTAATGTAAGTAGAAGATTCTGAAAGTACAATAATTATACTGTTATTCGATTATCAGGAATATTTAAAATTGGGAGTGCGTACTTAGTACTGTCTGATGATATTGCTAGATCTTTAATGTCCAGATGCACAAAAAAATTTAATAATAATACTTTTTCTCACTACCACCTTGGTAAATTGACATTTCATTGTCAAAAAGTCGACAATAATGGAAACTAAAACATTTAGTTGAACAAAAACAGACTGTATCTAAGGGCAAAAAAGACGATTTACCACGCCAGGTCATTTTCCGCGCATGGTACCCCATAACGCTACACCATAACGGATATAAAAAAAAATAAATAGTTATAATGGAGAATACGTGCTTATTTATTAATATTAAAACAAATTTTACAATTGGAACAACGTTGAATGTTAAATGAAGGTGTATTTACAAAATGTTTGATTTCATTCTTTTCGTTACTGAAAACAGAAATTGCGTTTATGTGTTTGTTTGTACCATAGCAACAGCGCCGTTAAACTGTCATAAATATAAACGTCACAATTTTTGTTAAATTATTAATGAATTTTATTTTGTGGTAGTGAGAAAAACGTAATGCGCAACGCGTAGGTAAGTTTCTTTTTTATCCTCGGTGGCTTTATGCCAAATTACCACCTCAGATAAAAAAGTTCACTTACCATAACTTGGAGCGCAAATAACTATTAAGTCCTCGTTTTAGATACTACATGTTCTTTTAATTGCGAGTTAGTTATTAACACAAACATGCTTACACAATAATTTAAAAAAAAAGTCTCTTCCTTTAAAACATAATCCAACTTACCTCCTCAATGGATAAACCGAAACTATTAGGTACAACATCTCTATACTTAAAACGACACGGTAAATCCCCAATGATGTCTTCACAATCCAGTTTATAGTACTCATCCAAATATTCCTGGTAAGTTTGATTATGAGGATCAAAAACTGGTTTAGGCTGACTAATCACCTTGGCAAATTTGCTTTTACGCCTGCGTTTCTTTTTCCTCGTCGAATTTTCTATTAGTTCTTTTTGAGTGTTTGCGGGATCATATTCACAATCCATCTATAAACGTATTTAAATTAATAATCTTGCAGTAACATATAATATGTGTAACTTTTAATTATTATTTATAGTACAAGACTTCCAACATAAGTACAAGAATACAATCTGAAAGGACAGCGAAAAGTTGGGAGGCCAGGAATAAATTAGAGTAATGATTAGATCAAACAAACTTAATTGCCCTTTAATTCATGATACATACATTAAAATCTTCATCTTCGCAATGTGGTTGCTTCTCTTCTTTTTCATTGTATTCTTCCTCGCCGTTTTCATTTCCCTGCCAGTGATCCCAGTTTTCTGGAATGTGTAAAACATGCGAAATAAAATTTTTCCACGTGCTCCTCATTCCTGGCTAATTGTACCGCACATTGATTATTTTAATTGCGTCAAACCTGATGTATGGTATTTATGGCAGTTAATGCTCGTGGAAACAAAATTTAATGCGTTTTTGCTCAAAATAACCAACAATTGAAACAATCAGTAGTTAATGTAGTACCTATACCTATACCATAAGCGTAAGTAAAAACTAAAATCGCTTACCAAGTTCTAATTCTTCATCGATATCTGGAAATTCTGGTTTTTGTTCAGCTTCAGGACCTTCGAAAAATTCTTCATCGAATAAAGATTGCATTCGTTTATCATGTTCTTCTGGATCAAAATCATCTTCTAAATCTTTCATCTAATTGAATATTAATTTTTGTTATAAAAAAATTACACGCCATCTTACATCATGTACTTACTTCAAATGCAACTTCGGTATTACCGGTGATTTCTTTTAATTTTTTTATCTTTTCTTCGATTTCAATTTTCTTTAAAGCTTTCAGTTGCTTAATTTCTTCCATTTTCTGTTGTTTTTCCGACTTTTTCCGCTCTTTTCTTTCGGAACGTTTAATTTTTCTTTTATCGTCTTTTTGTCTTAGAGAATTTTCCATGGTACGTGGATATCGCTTAATCTATAAAATTCCATGTGCTTAAGAAATTTATTTCGACAAAAAATGAAACGGCAAAGCTGTAAGTTTTGTTCTGATTCTACATAGCTAATACTCACAAATTCTTGATCAGGTTCTTCGTATCGAAAATTATATTTATGTTCAAAGTTTTCCTGCACGTTTACCGCTTTCTCATCCTCAGAAAGATCTTCATCAGAATCGTGTATAATTTCATCATATGTTGGAATATAGTCGTTATCTTCAGGATTTAAGAATCTTTAACAATTTTTAAAATGTAAGAAAATTGCCGGTTTATATAATATTTATTTATACGCCGCAATAAATGAACAGTTTTATTCTTACTTCTTGTTAAGGATATAATCTCTAAGGAATTTTTCTCCTGCTTCTAACTTTGGATCAGACCAAAACTCTTTTAAAGGTTTCAAATCATTTTCGACACTTTGATCTTTTAAATGCTCGCTTTGACCTGCAAGCCATTGTTTATAATCTTCTTCTTCTTTTATTTCTTCCTCGGTAGTTTTTTGTCTCATTTTAAATAAGCCTCCCCATTCTTCGTCATCATTTTCGTTATCTATATTTTTCGTACTTAACGCATCTTTTAAGTCTGCTTTTAGCTGTTTTTGCTCTTCAACATATGTCACCGAAGCCCTACATTAAATTACTTTATAGTAATATGGATAAACACAACTAAAGAACATGAAAAAATTTAGAATAAAACAAATAAAATGACATTATTATACAAAACGCTTTTACATACTCTAAATGCGTATTTTCTTCTTCGTCGTCACTTAACTGACCACCTTTTTCTAAAATTAATTTGCGTTCGTAATCTTTAACATAAACGGGTTGTTCTTTCTTCTTTTTTTTAGTTGTTGCATCGAAAGAATCATCACCAGCCTTGGGTTTTTCAAAAAATTCGAAGCTTTTATCATATATCCGTGGATCTTTATTTTTTAAACATGATAAAGTTTTAAAAAATTCTTTCTCAAACTTGTCGTTTATTTCTTCTCCCCCTTCATCATCATCTGATGAACTACTAGATTCGGAACTTTCATCTTCATCTCTATACTTCATTTGTACTATAAAAACATGTTTTAAGACATCGATGAAGTGATATACATGAATACTCACATTTATGCAACTCCTCCTTTTGCCTCCATGTATTATAATTCTTTGCAAAATCTGTATCTGTTTTTAGTTCTACATCGGACTGGGAATCGTCATCTTCAAAAAGCTTGGACATTTTTATTTTTAAAATGTCACAAAAACCCTAATTTAAGCATGCGAAAATTAAGGTTAAGTTATTTGACATTTTACACCTCTGTCGCCATATTACCAATATTACTCGTATGTCGTTTATGCGACCTGTATTATCGACATTTCACATATTTGTATTAATGACATCTGTCAAACAGTCAATGAATGACATAAGAAAGTTATAGTAGTTTTGTACAGTTTTGTAGTTTATGTGAGTTTATGGTTATGGTTACAGTGACTTTAGTTATGGTTATAATAAATTTGTAAACATTAAAGGTTTTTTTTTAAACTTCAAATTATGCATTATAGTACACGTGATTACTTTAGTTAAAAATGAACGTTAAAAAAATAATTCGGTACAAGTAGGTTACAATCAATATTTAATAAATAAATCGATGAGTCTTGAATTAAAAACAATTAGTGATCATCCTTCAAAAACTATGTCAGAAGATCTATCCGGTGTTAACGTAATTATCATAATAGGTTTAGGTGTGCTTACTTTTATAATCCTTTTTATTTTTGCTAAACGTCAAATAATGAGGTTTGCCTTACGTTCACGTAGAGGACCTCATGTACCAATAGGACACGACGCAAAGAAGGTAAAAACGATATTACGATGTAGATAAGGATATTTAAAGTATTAATAACTTTACCTTAGATTCTCCGAAGGGAAATAGAAAGAAGAATAGATTTAATACCTCGGATCATATGTGAACCACAACTTTTGCACAATGCGGACTCGAGGTATATTGTTTATCCGGGCCAACAAATACCTGCTCACTATTATCGTTTAAAAGCTGTAGATGACGTTAAACTTCTAGGTACATTTAAATTATTTTGTTTCTAATTAGTTTTATTCTCTTAACCGATTAGGTATCCACACACAATACACTTTACTTAGAAGCCTCGGTGACAAAATATATTAAAATAATCTATACTTTCATGGAGAGCAATTACGAGACCTGCTTATCATATTAAATTTTTAGAATGTGAAATTACTCGACAAGATGGTTGTTTAGCGAGACACCCCAACGATAATCTTAGGGCTTTTTTACTGACAGCCTTAGCCGCACCATTGAATGGTACAGGGCAAAGACTGGTTCATCAATTTTGTGATCTCTACGATCATGCCAGACACGATCCTAGTAATTTTGGTGATGAAGAATATCAGGCTTACAATAGATTATTATTGAAACTTTTGGATGCGTGAGTATATTTTCAAGAATACATGTCATGTTATACAGTGAAGACGAGCAATATTCCGAACCCTGTGGCCGTTAATTTTATTTTTTTGAAAAATATGGTTTGCTGATATAGGCTCTGAGGTGTTTGTTATTGTTTATTGTGCTTTCTTTTTTCAGTTTTTCATAAGATTATTCAAAATTATCGTCACTCATAATATTTTTAAAATCTGTATAAAACAACACAATTATTAAAACCTCTTTCAAATATTAATTTGTTTAGTCAAGATAATGGAACCAGATGTTACGCCAATGGCAATGACATTTGTGAATCTTTGTCTTTTTATAGTAATGCCAACTGTGCAAAGTGCGTTATCTATAAGGCGATAGAAATTTAGCTCACATGGTTTGAATTTCTACTTGTTGTCGCTGTATTTCGATGATTTATTATAGTCTTTGCTGATCAGTAAAGCCGTGTCCACATTACTCGTACTCGGGATTTTGAGATTTGCTAGATTTGAGAGTCAACTGTCCACACAATTGTACGGCTTACCAAGCACAACGCTTGGCTTGCCACATATCCACATGTATGTAGCAGAGTAACGAAAACAAGTCCGAGTACTGGCACAAGCACATGTAATGTGGACCCCGCTTAAGTTCTTTTTCTATTTTGTATGTGTTAATTTACAGCTTGTTTTTTTTTTTTTATATATATTAGGGCAAAATTATTAAAATCGTTCAATGGTAGCCGCAAAACGTCTCCAAATCGTACACCACATAAGTTAAAACACCAAAGTCAAGAAAAAACAAAAAGCCTAGACCCAACACGTTTACGTCCACCTGACGATGAAATTTTGTGTGTTCCTGAACGAGTAGAATCAAGACCAACTTCATTGTCTGTATCCACTCATCTATCAGATAATGAAACTTCTGTGTGAAATAAGTGCTACTTTTTAATATTTTCGAAATATTTTACTACACTTACAATAGTAAGTGAAAGATCGATCGTAGTAATGTAAAGATCCCGGTTTTTCCGTATTTTCAAAGTTGGTATTAAGCGACGTTTAAATAGGAACATAGCTTTTATGTGCCGATGTTTTCTTAAAATAAGCTCAACTCATAATAGTCATAACGATAAATTAAACCAGTGTATATGAGTGGTATGTATGTAATCGTTAACCCCTTATACCTTTCGGTGTTGAGGCTGGTGCGTCAGCGTATGTGGTCTTACGCGTGAAATGCACAATCCGGCCCGCATGCGAGTCACGTGATTAGTGCGCCGTTTTTTGCCTACATACAGCACCATGTGTCTAGTGTATGTGTGTGTACATATAGAACCTTGTTACTCTACCTCGTAGGTCGGTATTCGGAGGAGAGCGTCGTTAATTAGGTGCCCAACGACGCATGATCACCAGCGCTCAATACCGAACTCCGGGAAATCTTGCACCCAGCGAGATTCAAAGCGGGGACTAGCGCAACGCTAGCCTGACGCTCTTACCACTGCGCCACGCTGGCTTTTATGTATATGAGTGGTAATGATTTATAAATAAGGCTATAAAAATTGGAAGTGGTTTGTGGTTTGTAAAAACAAAAGGTGTCATTTTCTAATTTAAGCTTTTTTATTATTTTAAGCCAACTTTAACTTACTGTATCTGTATTTTTTTTAACGATTAAATATTTATATAGAAATAGATAGGGCCTAAAACTGTGTTAAATCTTTTTTTTTGTAAATATAGATTAGTTCTTAAGCAACAGGAAAATTATATTTATTAATTTCCTATCAGTAATTAAAAGCTCAGGTGCTACCATAAAAGTAATATGTTACATGTTGATCGTGCCACAGTGGATGGCGAGCCATTGGTGCATGCAACGTTTTAATGATATAGGTGAAATGGCAATATCAAAATATTCAGGATCCTGACTTTAAACTAGAAAGATTAAATGTTTCTTTTTGCATTTTTGCACATAAAAATAAAAATGCTACATGAATAAAATTACAAAAGCGTGTTTTGCACTTGGATGAGCTCGTCATTAACTGTGACATGACTTATTACTGAAGTTTCGTAATTTATTTGAAAAAGATAGAAAAATAAATAAGAATTTAAAAAAACAGTTTTTATAATTGTCCCATTGAAAATAGAAATACAAAACAAATGTTTCAGCAACTAAGAGTCAGTCGGTATAGCACAACCTAAGTATTTCAACCATTTTGATGATTTTTCAAATGCGTCCTTATGTCTCAAGGCAGCAAGAGACTGGTAAAATGTTACTTTGTAATCGTCTGGAGTGTTACTATAGTTGGTCATGTGGAATAACCATTCTGCTATCTACAATTGTTAAAAATATGTATTAGAATTTTTTTATATAACATGAAAATTGTGTGTTAAGGGAGGCACAAATATAAAATTCAAATTAACTAACCCGAAGAGGGCGATAAAAAAGGGGATGACAAATTAGATAACTTAATGAAAATGATGACAGAACTTATGAAGGATATAAAAGAGATTTAAGAAAAACAAAGTAAGTATCAAGAAGAGATTACGAAATTAAAGCAAGAAAACCATCAGCTAAGAGTAGCGAATGAAGGGATTATAAAGGAACTAAAATACATAAGCGAATTGAAAAAGGTAGGATAAAAAATAACATCATACTATCAGGACTAGAAATACAGTAATGTCCGCTTATAACGAACTCGCTTATTGCGAACTTCGTTTACAACGAACCAATTCATAAGATACAAACTAAAAGTATCATTAAAAGGTGTGTTAGTTTTTTCGCAAATAACGAACCCATTTATAACGAACTTTCGGATATAACGAACCTTAATACTTGTTATAGTCGCACAAGTTTTCGGTTATAACGAACTTAAAACGGCATTTTGCCGAGTAATCAGTGGATTTCCCGAAATCTTTCGACCGCGCATGTGGTGTGTGCTGCCAGTGTTAGTTACTCAAAGAAGTACAGGGTGGCCCATTTTCGAAGGGATTCCAGCCTCCTTAACTATTACATCTACGCAAAAAGTAATAAAGGTGTCTCGGGCCAAATTTTTGAAACAAATCTAATGGTGCAAACAGAAATTTAATATCGTCTTTTGTTTTCGAGCTACAAGCGAAAATTGAATTTTCAGAAATTCTTTTCGGAGCTATAACTCTTTTGTTTGTATAGATAGCAACAAAAAATAAAAACATTCTTAAGGCACTTTTTCATGTAGAATTTAATGGTGATATTGGATTTTTAATTTGCATATTAAGTTTTGAGTTATATAACATAAACTTGTGTTTTTTTAAATGCAAATTATTTATTGTAGTTTTTAAGCTATTTCTTTCTTAAACAAGCAAACAATTCAAACAAAGTAGTATCAAATTAAGCGCATTTTCTTTGTCTTTCGATTGATAGAGTGGTTACATTTTCTCGTGGACCGCGAAATGCGCAGAGCGGGGAAAGAGATGACTATAGAAGAAAGAAGACCAATATACTTAAAAGTGAAACCTGAAAACATGAAACTCTCTTGCGCAGCAAATTTAAAAGTTTTTAGAAGCCCCAAGGTCAAGACAGATAATTAAACACAACGATAACTTAAAACAAACGCACGTGCTAACCCAATATGGACGCAATGACAATAATAAACAAATGACGATGTTTTTAAGATGGCCTGTAACCGACGTAAACACAATTTTGTCTTCCGCGCAGTAGTTCACGAGAAAATGTAACCACTCTACCACTATCGATCCTATCAACTCAAACGGGGATCAGGAATCTGCATATACATACGATTTCCCATGCTATTTCCCTATGTTCGCCCCTTAAGTCAAACACAGGGTATACATTACAAAACATATTATGTACCTACTTGAAACATGTATGCATGCATTAATAAAAATAATGAATTTTTGATATTTATCGTTTATTGCGAACTTCGCTTGTAGCGAACCGTTTTTGTCGGGCCCTTGAGGTTCATTATAAGCGGACATTACTGTAGATACAAATAACCGAAGTGAACTGAAGATGGGAATTGAGAATTTTATAAAGCAAAATATGCAAGTAGAGCCAAAGATTAGAGACATCGTAAAGATAGACCCAAAATCATGCAAGATTGAATTAGACAGTTTTGAGGAAAAACAAGAGATACTTCTTCTTTCTTCTTTAAACAAGGGTAAGAACTGTAAGAAGATAATGCGATTTGCGATAGGGAGAAAAATAAATTAATAGAAAAAACTAAGCGGAGTGGAATGGAGAATGGATGAATCAAGACCAGGTGAGAAACGAGGACACGAACAAAATAATTAATCAAAAAACAAAAAATAGTAACTTGGAAAATGGCTACACGGAATATCAGAGGCATTAATGGGAAAGAGGCTAAGCTAGCCGAACTTCTGGAAAACACAAAACTAGACTTACTGGCCGTCACAGAAACTAAGAAAAAAGGCAGTGGGTGCGTGGAAATACATGGCGGTCATGTGATGATGTATAGTGTAGTGGATGAAGACAAATGGGCACAGTCGGAAGTTGCTTGCATTGTTAATAAGGATAATGTGAACAGAATCAAAGAATGGAAAAGGGTATCCGATAGAGTACTTAGATTGTAATAGGAAAAAGAAAAGGAATTATATATGTGTTCGATAGTAAATGGTCCTAACGAGGGAGCATGTAAAAAGGAACTGGAGGAATTTTGGAGTACTTTACAAAGTGATGTAGATGTGAAAAAGGAACATTGATATTAATGGACGATTTCAACGGTAGAGTAGGAAACTGCTCTGATAGCGCTGAAGGTTGCGTAGCCAAACACGGAGAGAACACTAGAAATAGTAATGGTCAAAAAATTATACATTTCTGCATATTAAATCATGAATAGGAGGTAACACGTCGGAAGGATTTATAACAACACGAGGAGTCAGACAGGGAAGCATATTAGTCCCTTACTTTTCATAATGATAATGGATAACATTTCAAAGAAAGTGAATCAACATATAGCAGGGATCACCTAGGATATTACAAACTAAGACCAATTCGAATGAATGAACTCATGTACGTCAATAATCTATTATTATTTGCAAACAACAAGAATGAACTGCAACAACGAATCTACAGATGGAAAAAGGCATTAAAAGAATAAATATAATTATAACAAAGACAGAAATAATAACAGTCACAGAAGTACCAGAACAGGCTGAAATCGAAGTCCAAGATCAGAAAATTGGAGGAAAACAACATCTGAGATACCTAGGGGCGATAGTGGACCAATCCGGAAAGTTAGACAGAGAAATAGCACACAGAATCAACAAGGTAGCAACTTTATATAGAATATTATATACCTAACCCAAAATAGAAACTTGTGAGATGAGAGTACTGAGAAAGATTGAGGGCGTGACGCGAATACAATTAGAAATAGACTAAAAGTTAGAAGTATACTAGACAAGATCGAGACATATAGTAAGAATGAGTGATGACAGAGTGGTGAAAGTGGTTTGGGAAATGGGACCAGGAAAAAAACAGAAAGCAGGGAAGACCAAGAAGAACTTGGAATAATATGATCTCTGGTGCACTAAAGAAAAAGGGACTCAACTGGAACCAAGCTAAGCTAGATGTGAAAGACAATCGCCTCGACACCACAGGTAGAAGAAGTAAGTAAGTATTAACTACATATGTTATTAAGCAATCTAAAGCCGCTTTCCCATGGCCAGTGGCTCTGTTAGGTTTAACACGAGGGGCACAAAGCCAAGTAATTCATTCCCACAGTGTGAAGCTTGTCAAATCGTGCGTCAAACTTGCCGAATGGTTTAAAGGTAAACAAAACTTTATTTCAGAATTAACCCCGACCTTCTTAACATTAAAATAAAACGTCTTTGTCATTGGTCATTGGCAGTTATTTTACATGACGATTATTTCTGTTGATAATTGGCTTCATGCAGAGCACACCTGAAACTAGCATCTGATCAGGCCACATAATGACGTTCTTTGCCAAAATTGTAAGTCACGGTTTTAACACAACTTTTTAGATTAACAGTCAGTTTTTGGATACCCATCATAGCAAAAAAGGTTTATTTACCTGTGAAACATATTTCCATCGCTGAGTCGTCGCTAACTGAGCAACAGCTTGTGGAAATAGTTCTAATCGATATTCTGGGGTTTTTATAAGATCATCTAATGACAAAACAAAAACATCTTGTCCGGATAAAATTACCATCGATAAAATAAACACATCGCACAAAAACTGCACCTGATAATTTGTTGTATTTTCATTGGCAATGGTGGACTGAATATGACCAAGTAATTCTAAAATCCATGCACTGGAAAAATCGGAATTCCTGTAGCATTCCATTACCTGACTTAATCTTTTTAAGACGTAATGTTGTTGCCTGCAAGTGTAACAAATAAATTAATATAACGCGAATTATAAGATCACTAAAAACAAAATTAATATACATAAAACTACAAAATATGTAAAAAACAACTTACGACGGCATAAAACAGGCAGCATCGATAAAATCATTCATCCACGTTAAGGGAGAGGCAGTTGCTTGTAAAGCGAGGGCACATCGAACTCTCACAGATAATTTCAATTTCGTATTAGTTTCATCTTTCCATAATCGTGGGGAACTTAATTCGTCAATATACCGTATTGGTAATGCAATAATAGAGTCAAGTAATATCGTAAACAGCTGTAAATCAAAAATAATAACGAAACCGATTGAAGGATAATTAGTTCAGTTTTAGTACAAGTTTTTCAAAACATACCGGATGCTCGGTATTTATCTGTAGAGTAGTATGAACTATTACTTGACTTAAAACCATTTTATTTGCATCCTGAAGATTCGCATCGCTAAGTGCTTCCTTCAAATGTACAATCAAAGTTTTAAAAAGAGTTTCTTCTTCTGTGTTTTCAGCGTTCTGTGCTTTTTGCAAGGCGTAAGCTACAGAAGTTTCAACAAATGGCCGTAAAGTCATCGGTTGTATGCTGTTACATAAATACTTTAAGTTCTCATATATAGTTAATATATTTTCATCCTGAAACATAAAATAACTCGTCATATAATTGAAATAGTCACAAGTTAACGTTAACCTTACATTATCGTTGGTCTGAGTAAGTATTGTAACGTAATTTTCAATTAACCTTCGAGCCGTGCCAGACAACTGTACTTGATGTGAAGCTAAAGTAATGCAGTAACATCGAGTTTCGGTGAAATGTATTAATTCTTGAAGGAAACACCAGTCTGTAGGAGGTAAAGGTTTGACATATTGCTGACTTAGAGCGCGTAAACATTGCAAATATGTTGGTTTAATTGTAGAATCTTGCCACTTTTGCACCTGTACAAAAAATATATATAGAATTATTGCTATTATTATTATCACTGAAAAAAAATTCAAAGTATAATAGAATACTTATTTAATCCCATAAAAAAGTGATACACTTACTTGACGTTTAACATAATTTCCTAACGCTCTTACGATACTATGTTCTGGAAGATAATTATAATCTTGTGGTTCTCGTCGTCCCTCTTCCACTTGGTATGTTCTGCTATGATAGTTTGATATTTCGGTGGATATAAATTTAATTAGTAAATTTCCGATCGCTTCCAGTGCGGTGCATTGACTTTGTAAGAGAAGAGTTATCCAATAATCACCTGCGGTTAAATAATAAATGAATCAGAATCATACCTCTTGTATTCCTGGGTGCCCCTTACCCAGGAATACAAGAGGTATGAATGGTAAAGAAGAATTAATGGCAGAATTTGAGAGCTCACAAATAAAAATTCTGTTTCTAACTGAAACAAAGAAAAAAGAAGCGGGTTATGAAGTAATTGAACAAGGGCATAGCTTATTTTACACTGACGTAGAAAAAACAAGATAGGGCGAGAGCCGAAGTTGCATGCCTGGTACACAAAGATCTCATAGACAATATTTCAAACTAGAAATTCATGTAGAAAGATTAATGAAAATAGAATTGAATTTTGAAGAGGCAAATGAAAAATTTACAATAGTGGCAGCATATGGACCAAACGAGCAAAAAGAAAAATTTGGGAAGGTTTACAAGAACTTCTTTCTCTGCCTTATCCTCTAAGGACGTTGGCAAGGGGGTCAAAGCCACATTTTTAAACGACTTAGCATTGTGAACTTTATACAAGGGAAATGTGTTCTCTGCAGTGGTTTCCCGTTGCCTTCTGCAGAGTTTGTGACAATGTATTAAGTGTATAGTATATGTATCTTGTTACTATTGTGATGACCACTTGCGCGAATATAATTTTAATAGCCACTGCCCATAATTGACTTGCCTAGCTTGATGTTCATACACTATGCTTACTTATTTACTGTATTTGTAAATATCTGTACATAAATATGACTTTATAATATAATATATGTATTAAACTTAATGGAGTATTTATTTCTTGTTTATAAGGTGAGCTACTCTAGATCAACGAACCACAACAACATTAAGGGTCCTCTGACTAAATAGTCAATTATCTAAGTAAAGGGTAAGATTTTCACTTAACCAATAAGGGTTGAGGGTAAAGGAAACCTTAGTGAAAAACTAGACGATCACAGCGAAAAACTGTAAAGGGTAACACACCTGGGGTTCGTACAGTTACGCTATCTGCAGTCAACCACTCCGCAGACAGAACTGTTAATTGTAATCAAACAATTAAATGTCTTCACTCGCTCAAGTACCGACCTCAAACAGTGGGGAATTCTTTATAAAAATCCTTGCCACTGCGTGAGATCCGAACCCAAGACTCCTAGCTAGGAGCCCAGCGCTCTTACCACTGTTTAAAGTTTAAAGTATCTAGGAGCAATAGTGGAAGAAAACGGGAGATATGAAGGGAAAATCAACAATAGAATAATCACAGCAACAAGACTGTATAATGCACTAAATCGAAGTTTCTTCAGTAAGAAAGAAGTATCAGCAGCCACCAAAATAAAAATCTACAAAACGGTATATGTTCCCACACTCATTTACGGATGTAAATCATGGATTTTAAATGACAGACTGAAAAGCAAGCTGCAACGATGCGAGATGAAATTTCTAAGAAGAGTAATGGGAGTGACAAGAAGGGATAAAATTCCAAATTAAACCATAAGGGAAAATCTAAAAGTTGAAAAACTCGAAATAAGTATAGTAAGAAGACAACTGCGCTGGCTGGGACATATAATAAGGCTGCAGGAAAACCAGTTAGTGAAAAAATATGGAACATGGGAAAACCTGAGAAGACACCGAAAGGCAGACTGAGGACTAAATGGAATCAGACCATGGTAAAGGTGATAGAAAAAAGAGGTAGCAATTGGACAGAAAGTATGAAGTGTGCCAAGGACAGGAAAGCGTGGAAGAAATTCTGTAGAGCTCCCCTCCTCCCCTCTACGCCATAAGGTAAAAGAGCGAAGAGGATAAACAAATTTCAAAATGTCCTGGAAAGTTAGAATCTCAGTGCTTAGTGAAACCAGAATTCTGCAAATTTCTTTATACGTATTTACAACTCTTCGCATAACAGTTTGAATCGCCACTTACTATGCAACCGTTTAGATATGTACTATCAATTTTATTTGTAAATAAACATATGAAACATTTTCTTGTTTCGTTTTTCACGTAGAGACCAACTACCCTAGGGGTGCGTTCGTTTATTTGTTCGGAACGCTCTTTTAATCCAAAAACTCTGTTCTGCGTTCGTTTATTAAACTCGGAGTGCTCGAAATGTTCGGTTCGGAACATTTGGAGCTTGCTCTTTTTGCTCGGAACAAATACTTGGGGCTTTAAGCGTAACCAAACTAAAATGCGGGAAATTCAAATATCTATTGTTGTTTTATAGTTTGTACCGCTTACCAGTTATTATGTCATATTTTGTCGGAATACTTTTATATTAATCAATTTTGGGTGTCATATTTTTATTTAAAAACTAAAATGGAATTAAAATTTAAAATTATTTTAATAACCATCGAAGAAGGTGATGAATTACTAATAAATTATTTATTACATGGTAATACGATCTTCACTATTAGTTTGATATTGAAGATCTTAAGGTTTATTTATTTTATAGATGATAATTTTAGTTGCTTTTTAAAAAAAGGCTATTAAAGAGGGAAAATTTTTATATTTTGGTTTAGATCCTTATTGTGCCGACAAAAAAGTGTTCCGAATCATTCGGTTATTGTTCTGAAAGCCCCGTGTGTTCTAACACCACACTACCTTGTTCCATGTTCTGCTCGCCCCATTCTTATAACAAATAAACGAACGCACCTTCTATAATTATGTGTATTATAAATAAGACAATATAAACAAAAACAAAAAACGGTTTATACGCTACCCAAAAGGTGATTTGCATCATACTTCAAGCATTTAAAACAACTAATATATGTTCATTTAACACAATTCAATGGGACTTTTTAAAGCAGTAACAATTAAGATGTTTAGAGATACCTTTTATAAGACCGAAAGGAAGAAACGCTGGAGTAGACCCTGGTGTACTTGTTTCAATTATATCAAGTAATTTCGCTGATACTTGTTCTAATTTAAAACAAGCTAAAGCATTATAAGCTGCGTAGATAACTGAAGCATCTTCGTGCATTGTTGCATAAAACCACAGCTTATCGATTACTTCTTCTATTAATTTATCGGAACATTCTGACGGTTCAAAATATGAAGCTTCAGTTATTAATTCGCACAAACTATAATAAAAAGTTTACTAATATAATATTTTCTTTGAAAAACAATAAAAATACCTTTTTATAACATTAACTCGAGTTTCTGTACTAAAACGTGGTGCCAATTCTTTCCAAGTGCTGCTGATATCGATTATTCCTGCGTTACACAAAGCTTTTATACCCTCTATGGCTATAGCTGATGCTAATGCTCCATCATTATCGGTGCATTTATTTAAAATTTCAGATAAATGACCTACCAACTCGCGCCCATGAAGTTCCGGCCTAAATTTAATAAGACGCTTAAAAAAATGTAAACATATCAGCATACGATAAACAAAACTTACCGTTTTAAACAAATTTCCTTCAATACATGCGCTTTTGTTACTTGGAACTCCCACCAGTGTGTTAAACCATCAGTTTTATTGCAAGGCGTAACTAAAGCATTCTGTAAATGTGGATAACATTTAACGTCGATATTCCACAAATCAAAAAATAACGTAATTGCGAACGATTTCATATTCGATGCTTCTTTTCCGACAACTTTCAAAGTATTTAACACTAAAGGTAAATTTTCTTTCAGTACCGCCATTTTCGGCAAAGCTTTTAATAAAGAGAAATGTACTTTAGGATTTGACGAATTAGAAAGTTTATACAAAATTAAAGTAAGTACTTGTGCGGTAGTTTCTCTGTAAACATCAGCAATCTTAAGTAGAATTTCAATTACTCGCAAAGTAATTTCGGAATTTTTAAATTCAGTCAGAAGTAAAACTGCGTAGTAATTATATAGATTTTTTTGGGAAAAAACCGACAATTTAGTTGTTCTGTTTAACCAATCCAGAATGTTAACTGGCATTAATGATTCCGATAAAATGCTTAACTGAATGGCCGAGTATACATGCTGATTTGTACTTTTTAATAAGCAGAGCTTTTTATTTGTACGCAACCTTTTTGTATTGCAAGGTTTACTTTCCGTATTATTTTCTACATATAGTAGTAAGTAATTAATAAGCTGTAACGAATCTGCAGTCAATATACATCCGTATGCCAACCAGTGAAGTAACGAAACTTTTATTAATTGCGAGGAAAATTCGTTTGTTAAATTAAACTCGATAATAAATTTGCCTGAAACAAATAACATTGTTATATTAGATGATAATATACATATAAAAGGAAATTTTATCCGATGATACTTACATAATTTCAACAAATCGTACAAATAAACCGAAGAGCACAAAGGAATGCAGTTAGCTAACATTATAAGGATACTACCGGCACTATCGTTTAAATCTTCTTTACTTTTGATGACATCATAAAGACAAGTAATAACACCTCGAGGATCATTTTGATGTTTGATCAGTTCAAAAAGAAGAGACGTTAACCATAGCAATAAAATTTGCTTGATATCACCATCCTCCCCGACGTTTTTGTGAAGAATTGCGTCGATCAAATAATTGCTCGTTTTCAAGCAATGGTACTTTGTAGATATCTGTAAATTATACAAAACTACAAAGCATACTTTCCATAGCTTTTGATTATTTATGTCAATTAAACTGCGTTATGATTTAAGTTTTACCTGTAACCACATTAAAATATAAAGCGTAATATCTACGGATTGATTATTATTCGTGGCAATAAGAAAATTCCATAACTTGTATTGAAATACTTCTGGCACTTTGGAAGTCGGATTACACATAACGTACATATAAAAAGAATAAAACAATTCGTTTGTGTGAAATTTTACTCTAAAACAAACAGAAACCATTAATTTTGCGAATTTTGTTAATTAAAGGAATAAAGTTTGATTATTCTACCTACTGTTTATTGTCGATCTCGTAAATCTTTTTAATGTTATTTAGAACATCAACCCATGTTGTTGGCTGCTGGTTTAAAACTGTGATTAATGGATGCTGAGGTGCTCGTAAATTAAATGGACATTTGTATTTTTCATTTCTGTTTGTTTTATATTTCAAGTCTATTTGTAACAAATCGCATATAGCCAAAATAATTCCTGCATATGACCTGAAATACACGTTAATATTACTTTAATATGAAACAGATTGCAAAGATTATTTGGTTAATAACAAATTCACTCGTAAACTTTTAAATCTTGGCCGCTTCAAATTAAAGAATTTACGAATCAGCTATTAATTAAGTTTTATTTAAAAAAAAAAACAACTTACTTTGTCACAGATAAAGCCGATACAAGTTCTGATAATGTCGTAGACAACTGCAGTATACCGCATTCTACCAACATAACTAGTCCCTTGCTGGCAGCTAAACTAACAAGGGTATCTTCAGATGTAATGCATGTTTCCTTTAAGTACTTTAATGGAGCTTCGTTGCCTTGTTTATTCTTTATTTTTTCGATTAATTTCGATATCGATTGGGTAACAAAAATAGGGTTACTTTGACTTCCTTTAGATTCTATCTCCATCATAATTTTTCAACCTAAAATATATATTTTAAGTTAATTGTAATAACCAAAATTCAGAATGTATGGTCAAAAAATTAAACACTTCTATTATTGGTGTATCACGGGACTGATACTACAAGAGGTATTAGATTGGCGGTAACGTGATAGGTTAAGACCTCCCAAGTTGTTTTCATACCTGGGGTGTCTTTATTACTAATGCCTGTACTTATAGACAAAACTCAATCTCGTACTTGAGAACTGCTCAGCCGAGAATGCGTAAACGGCAAAGTAGCTTCAAGCACGTCTCAAGGTGTGACCAACCTTGAGTAATGCCAAAGAATATAGATATCTATATTCTTTGGTAATGCTCAAGTATGAGATTGAGCAAAGTATCGACTATAAGTATGCGCATAAGTATACAAGGTGGTATGGCAACTACAACACCTTTGACCTTCTCTAGTTCACTCAATTATAAGCAATCCGGTGAACCGCTGCTGGGCTTCCGACTCATCAAATCCCTTAACAATTCTACTAGTCCAGAGATGCAAGAGCATTAAGAATAAATTTACAAATACCAATAAAATTTTTTCAACTGAATTTCACCTGACTGTAAACTAATTTTGAGCAAAGCTGAAATTTTTTGAAACCAAGACAGTTAGCTAAAAGACTATTACATCATCAGAGTACTTTAACCGTTTGCAAAATAATATGTTGCTACGAAAACTTGTTCAGGATCTTCACAAACTTATGTCACTCTGTAAGAACTACAGTTACAAAAAAGAAAGAAGACAAAATTTAAAAATTATACTCCTATATTTTAAAAAGACAGTTTTACAGTGAAAATAAAAATTTTATTGGTCATTTTAGATACTAAAACACAAATCAGTTAATTCGATTCATTAATTAATAATAGTCTTTCTTATATAAAATTCTTCTATAATTATGTTTTCGTCACATTTGCCACATCTGTAGAAGAATCGGTTATTATAACGTTGTCGCTGGTAAATGTCACTTGTTGTTGACTAACTTTTGGTGGACTTGTGAGTACTTTATCGATTATTCCAAATTCCTGTGCTTGAGGGGGACTCATAAAATAATCTCTTTCGACACTTTTTTCTATACGTTCTAAAGATAAACCGGTATGTTTCACATACAAGTTGTTTATTAGCTTTTTCAATTTAATAATCTCTTCCGCTTGGATCTGTATGTCGGTAGCTTGTCCCTGAACACCGCCAGAAGGTTGATGAATCATTATACGAGAGTGAGGTAAAGAATGACGCATTCCTCGAGCACCAGCTGCTAGTATTACCGATGCCATACTGCAAGCTTGGCCGACACACCAGGTTGAAATCGGTGGGTGGATGTACTGCATAGTGTCATAAATACCTAAACCCGCTGTAACGCTGCCTCCGGGTGAATTAATATACATATGAATCGGTTTATGAGCAGATTCAGATTGTAGAAACAGCAACTGAGCAATAATCAACGAACTTACAGTATCGTTAATCGGATCCATTAGACATATTATACGTTCTTTAAGTAGTCTCGAATATATATCGTACGAACGTTCTCCTCTGCCAGTTTGTTCGATCACTATGGGCACTAAACCAATATGACGAATTGACGTACGATTACTTAAACTTCTGGTGAGATGCTGTATTAAGGAAGTACTCTGATTTATTACAGACATTGTTTTTACTGTTTTTGACAGACAGGGAAAACTGTTTTAAAAACTATTTAAAAATCTGTCAAATTTTTGATACCATGGTAGTGGTATGATTAGGCGACCGAGTGCCTTCTAAAAATTGCACTAATAGCATATTGAAATGTGGCATTCAAAGTACAATAATATAGTTACCCACATCTAAAGAAAATATTTTAGTATTTAGGTCGTTAATATTTAAATCTTAAGATACTAATAATATTTAGAAAAATACGACCACCGCAATTGATTCGTACCTGTTTAAAGGTTATGTCACTTTTGTTGAATTTTTATTTCTGATAATTATTCTTCAAAAAAACGAGTAAGTAATAATATTTAATCAGTAATCAATAGCGAGGGCGATTGTGTTCCTTCGTGTTTTAATTACATTAATTGGTTTTATATATAAGCACAATAATTATTTAAATTAGTTTGTCCCGCTAACTTCAGAGTGATTTTGAGCAATTTTTATTAATTATTTACATACAGTGTGGTACAAAAGTATGGAACAAATTCAATATCTACTGAAATAATTGTTTTTTGGAAAAACGCTCGGACAGGTATAGCGATTTAAATTACGGTGCATATTTTAAGAGGAATCGAATTTTTTTGCGACAGTCATTTTTCTACGGTGACGTTATCGCCCTTTTTTTAAATAGGAACTTGCATATTTGACAGTTGCAGTAGATAGTCCTTTTTTTTCTCTTTCTAACCGTGCAAAAGTTTTATACCCTCACATAAGATTTTTTTTGAGAAAATTGTCAAAATAGTTTTACGTCCAGTAGGCCTGGTACAATGGTACATTTCTAAACAATAACTACAGTAAATGTTCGAACTGACGGCCATTAACCTCTTGGCAATACCCCAATCGAAAAATAAATTCTTGCAGTACACTACGAATTGTTTCTGGTGTGATTCTGCGTATTTCTTCTCGCATTCGCAGCTTCAGCTCTTCTAAATCCCGAGGTTTTCTTATGTACACTTTACTTTTTAGGTAACCCCATAAAAAGAAATCAAGCGGCATTAGATCTGGAGATCTAGGAGGCCACTCTATAGCACCTCGTCTGCCAATCCATCTGTTTGGGAAGATTTGGTTCAGATACTGACGCACTGTAGCTGCATAATGCGGAGGAGCCCCATCTTGTTGATACCAAAGATGAACATTCGGAATATCGGGGTCTTCTTCATTCGGAAACAACACTGATAATGCAGGAACAAGTTCGTTTCGCAAAAATTCCAAATATCGTTCACCATTTAATGTGTTTTCGAAAAAGAATGGTCCTAAGATGTGGTCTCCAGCAATTCCTGCCCATACATTAATCTTTCGGGGGTATTGAGAATGTGCCTCATGCATCCAATGGGGGTTTTCCGCAGCCCAGTAGCGACAGTTTTGCCTGTTCACAGTCCCGTTCAAACAAAAAGTAGCTTCGTCGGAAAAAACTAAGTGTCTAACAAACATTGGGTTAGCATTGCAGATCCCCATCATGTTTTCACAAAACTCTTTCCTACGATCATAGTCATCATCAGACAGCTCTTGTACCAACTGTATTTTGTATGGGTGGAATTTTTGTTTTTTTAATATACGCAATGCTGTAACATGGCTCATGTCATGATCTCTTCCACACTGACGACTTGAGGTGTGAGGATTTTCTTGGATTTGTAATAAAACGTTAAGCTGTGCGTCTGCTGCCACTACAGGGCGCCCAGCTTTGGGTAAATCTCTAACATGACCCACTTTCTCTCAATTTTACTAACCGTTGATCTTGTAATGGGTGGACGGTGTGGGTGAATTTCATTGAATAATCGGCAGACTTCTTCTTGAGTTCTGCTCCTGTCGCCACATCCAATCATAATTAATATCTCAATTCTCTCTGTTTCTGTAAGATGCATAATCTTGCTGCTTAATATCTACACTAAGTCGAACTAATTTGACACTTTGATTGAAAGTTAGCTCAAATTAAAAAAAAGTATCGAGTTCTAGACGCTTTTGCTGTTGTTGACAGGCCTACTGGACGTAAAACTATTTTGGCAATTTTCTCAAAAAAAAATCTTATGTGAGGGTATAAAACTTTTGCACGGTTAGAAAGAGAAAAAAAAGGACTACCTACTGCAATTGTCAAATATGCAAGTTCCTATTTAAAAAAAGGGCGATAACGTCACCGTAGAAAAATGACTGTCGCAAAAAAAATTCTATTCCTCTTAAAATATGCACTGTAATTTAAATCGCTATACTTGTCCGAGCGTTTTGCCAAAAAACAATTGTTTCAGGAGATATTGAATTTGTTCCATACTTTTGTACCACACTGTATAATATGTCCATAAGCCCATATGGTATAGTCCCTCTTTGGGCATAGCTACCAATTTAAAATTCCACCAAAGAAAAAGTAAAACTCACGAGTAATATGTAACTGCACCAAAACATATAAATTTACTTGTAATGTGTTTTATGAGAATTTTTTTGAAGGTGGATTATTTAATTCGTTAATTAATAAAACTTCTCAGCAGACAAGTAGATTAATTTCAATAAATAAACAGAAAGTTCTTGCATCCACCTTAATTTTTTGTAGGCCTTGTTTTAATTAGTAATTCATTTTTTGCCCCCAAAAATATAAAATTGATACTTATAAATGGTAATTTATAGGATGGGATTATCTCGGACAGAAATTAATTTGCGTCGTTTACTAAGTAAATGCGAACTTCTTATAAAAAGCAAGCAAAAAGACGACGAGCGATTTCCGCAATACATAGAATCATTGGAAGGTATGTTAAAAACTCTTCAAACTACAACACCCAGGTGAGTAATTTTTCTATAACTACCGATTTCTTGCATAATAATATAGTTTTATAAAGGTTTTATACATAATTATTTCTGTACCTACATATACTTGCAACTTATGTATTTCGGTGCTTTGTTTTATGTGACTTTCAGTTGCAAGCCACAACTAAACTATATTCAACATCGAGCTGCAGTATGAGTAATACTTATAAGTTAATTAGAATATTAATTAAATTTAGCTATTTTTTGAATTTGACACCAAAATTATTAACGTTTTCAGAGCATATGCATGCATACGCATCCTAGAGCGGCCCTGTTGGATTTCCACGTCATCTATTTATACATTTGCTTTGATTTTCTGCAGCTCGAATTTGAATATAGTATAGATTATAATTTGCTGTAGGTACACCCTTTTCAATATATTTTCTAAAGGATTGTTGTGGCGAGTTTTGCATTTTATATTTCAAATTTATGAATCATATTGTACTTGCAGTGTGATAACTGACGAAGCCGTAAATGTATATTATAGACGAATTCATAACTTAAAATTTACGTTGGGTCTTGTTGCACAAGAGGAAAATGATTTGCTATATGGTTCAGATTTAGATGACAAAGTAACAACAGGAAGAAGAAAATTAACTGCCCGTGATGAACTTCTCGGTAAGTACAGTTGAACTTCAATAAGTTGAACTTCGATAACTCGAAACAAATTGGTTGGCGTTAGCGTCAAGAGTGAGAATTATGTGTAATTTTTACTTGTGTAGGATGGCGTATGCGAGAGGGCTGCGGTTTCCAGCTTACTCTACTTATTTTTATAATGGCGTATTCATATTTACTAAAGCACATTCGATCAACTTACCAAGAATAAGGTTAATTCCACCAAGGTTAGATTAATGCGTAGCCTCGACCAAGTCTCGTAAACAATCAAAGCTTGATACACACATAAATGCTCACATCACCCAGGCAATCATATAACACAGATAGCAGCGATTCATGAAAGCAAAACATGCACTCATTACTACATTTAGCAGTATAGGTTCGATTAGTGTTACTTACAGGGGGGAGGGAATCCCCCTATGGAATCCCACGTTGCATCTAGTAGAATAACCCTCGGGAATGTTAAGAAGCGATGTGTTGGGTACCTTCAGCTACTTATAGTACTTATGAACCTGAAACCGGAAGATACGCGAACGCGCGCCAACCATGGCTGAACATAGTCGACAATGGGAAAGTCCTCCCATGCCGAGGTTCTGTCCATCCTAGATGACCAGTAAGTCTAGGAAGTCCAACAGAACCAAGAATATGCGGAGGCGGGCCTACCTTGCCATCCTGGAGGGCACGTCCAGGCGTCACTACCATAGGCATTACTACCATAGGCAGGTCGAGGGTATTTGTAACTACCCCTAGTTACAATACCCAAGCAAATAACTAGTTATATTCAGGTCCCTGAGCTCTCTCAATCAACAACGAGCGTAAATGCTCCAATCAACAATATGCCCCAACAAGCCACAGGGGCTTGTCCAACACAAGAATAACAATGATATCAACAATATCAACAACAGCAACAGCAAGCTTCACTGCTTGTCCACATCAATAACCAATACAGCTGTTTATACCGTCCGTATCTCATCGGACATAGAATTACATCCATTCAACAAACACAACTATATATAATAATAATGCATTCCTTCAGAAATTTGTTTACAAACCCTAAATTCTGGGTAATTAATTAGTCATGGACATCAAACTTTTTGAATCCGGGGTATTTTAATATTTATATGTCTGAGACGGGAAATTTAAGAAAAATAGCTAGATTTTAGGCTATAAACTTTTTGGTATTTTTTAAGCAAACTTAAAATGAAATAAGTCAGATTTACCTTAAAATAAGTAGTCATGAAAGATAAATTTAAATAAAGTCGACGAAATATTCGGTTATGCCGAATATTCGTTAAAATGGCTGAATATTACGGCTGCCGAATAGTTAACCGTTAACCAAATATTCGTTTCACCTCTATAAAATAATACCATGAGATCGAAAAAAAGATGATTCTGAGCAGGCCTTGACTAGTACAACACGATTGGTTACACTGGTTCTAGAATGCCTATGAATTATAATGTGACAGTGACATTTCAAATGTAAGTCAGTTTTGCAATCTTGTTTCCAGAATTATTTAAGTTTAATGTGTAATACTAGTGTAATTTTTCCAAAAAACACAATTTACAGACATGTATTCATCTTAGTTTTCAGTTTGTTCCCTAAATAAATACTGTTTTGTGTTTTAATTTATTTGACATTTATTAACCTCTAACCTACTGCCACATTTTGAAATCAGTCTTGCCAATCGTGTTCTACTAGTCAAGGCCTGCTCAGAATCATCTTTTTTTCGATCTCATGGTATATACAATATGATTTTTTAAAAACTCAATTGCAGCAGGCCGTATTCTGTCTTAATAACCTTAGAACTGTCTGCATTACGTCAGAATACGGCCTGCTGCAATTGAGTTTTTAAAAAATCACATTGTACAGTTGTGGACAGAAAAAAATAGGACAGTGTTTTTTTTCTAGTTTAAAATGGCCCCTGTGTTGTAATTTGATTGCAAGTCAATGTGACAAATTAATGTCATAATTATAATAAAAGCCAAAATCAAGTTACTAAATTTTATAGGATAAAGTTTACTTGATTTTTCGACTTGTCCTATTTTTTTCTGTCCACAACTGTACATATAATGTATTTTTTTCACTACTAGTATTAGAAGATGTCATTATTGACCTTATTTTCGAGCCCAGAAGATGAATTTCTCTCCTAGTGGTCAATAATTTTTTATTATTGACTACTGGTTAATAATAAAAACAATTGCTATGCGCTCAGGTGCCTATTTTAAATATGTTTTACCCAAATGTCAATTGAAATTAACCTCTCCCCTTGTTTTCAAGCAAGGCTATTTGATTTTTGTGGATATTTAGAAATAAATATACGCATCTGTCATTTTATTTTTTATTTATGTAAAAATGATTAATTAAAAGGAATAAAGGTGCTAGTAGTGAAAAAAATAGTATATAAACCACGGTAGAGACGACTTTTCTCAGCCTCACAACTTATTTGTATATATATTAATAATACTGCTCGGCTGAGAAAAATGTCTTCTCTACCTTGGTCTATAATATACTATTTTTCACGGCCGGGAGTATTTGTCCATTTCTGTGATACAAAAATCGTGACAGAAATAATAAATTATCCCCTAGGTAAATAATTTTTCAAAAAATTCCCAAGGGAGTTTTCATTATGAATCAAATAGTAAAAATCGGCCATTCTAAATTTTAGATGTTTATTAAAGTTTAAAACCCCAAAATTGAAACATACTCGTACATTTAAATTATTTGTTTACATTAAAATTTAACGTTACATGTTCACAACTGTAAAAATTAACAGCAGGTACACTATTAAATATAACTACACTTGAATGTCAATATGTCAAAATTGACATTTAGTAAAATTATAGTTGTGTTCATGAATTAGGAACTGCACGCTTTTAATTTCAATGTCTACTTGATAACGAAAGATTTGGGGAGCACGAGCTTATTATATTTATCACTATACTTAGGCCGTGCAAAAAATAGTATATACCCCTCTGGAGAGAATGCTATTTTTCCTTCGGAGCTTTGTAGCCCTCGGGCTTCGCCCTCTGGCTACAAATTACACCTCAGGAAAAATCTTACATTTCTCTCCCTTGATGTATAATGTACTATTATGTTCAGCTGTCTCATAATGACTAGATTATTGTACTGTTTACAGGCCATAATTATATCATTTATCGGACTAGCACCATAATGATAAAGTAAAACGGCCGGTGCTAAGTAAAACGACCGTTGATTGGTTGCTGATAAAGTAAAACGGTCGGTGCTAAGTAGAACGACCGTTGATTGGTTGCTTCTGTTTGTTAAACAACCTGGTAACTAGGTGATTATTCAATACAGCACCCTGCAAGAGACTAGAGCTATAAAACACATTTTTCTACAAACACTACTAAAAACTGAATTTTTAACACGGCATACTGCAATTAAAAATGTAATATTAAATCGCAGCGTGTTAAAAGTAGATCACGTGGTTTACTTTTAACACTAGTATTAAAAGGCTGCTGTCACAATGACAGAGCAACTAAAATATTAATCAAAGACTGATTTTACCTACCAAATTGACAAATCTAACGTTGCCCTACTAGCAGCTTCTTCTATATCGACCGGAATTTCTTCACTTAGATTAGAACTCATCTTAAATTATTCTTTTTCACTTTTGACAAGCATATGTCAAACAATACATATGTAAGCTCAATTCTAAATTGTTTCGTAAATGTCACGGAGTACTAGATTTCTTAGGTAACCTTTGGAATCTCTAATAGCGGCCTTTACACGGGAGAGATTACCCGCGTTTTTATTAGGGACGCGCGATAATGCGTGCGAATGAACGCGCGCAAATTTGGACGCGTAAAACCGCCGCGCCGAAAAACTTGAAAATTTACGTCTTGCTCGGTCGTGCGGTTAAGAATGTGTAAAAATTTATCGCGCGAGCAAAAGTGCCCGTGTAAATGCAAAACTGTATTCAATCGCTCGTGATCGGCTTGGCGCGTAGAATTTGTGAAATTTACACACTTTTACTTATCAAGAAACATCAAGATTAAATAAAATGTTAGATTTTTTTACAAAATCGTTATGTTCTTGCAATAATTGCAGCAGGTTTAACGATGCCAAAAAAAAAAACTATCGGTTAGTTTTCTATTTTTAGATAAATAATATATAGGGTGTTTACTAAACACGCAGCAAAAATTAAGGGGGTTATTGCTTGGGCTATTTTAAGATTTTTGTGCCCTTGAATGATTTTCGGGAAAGACGCTTTGTTGCGAAAATACAGGGCGGTAAAAGCTTTTCGAAAAGAAACAGTACTTTATTACTTTCAAGATTCTTAATTACAAAAACTGCTGAAAATGACTACCACCAGCTAGGATGCATGCATCCAATTTTCTCCTCATTGACTGCCGAACACCAGGGTTGTTTCTTATTGCATCACACCTATCAATTATCCTATTTCTCAAATGTTTTTCATTTTCCACTGGAATAGTGTAAACTAATGTCTTCAAATGGCTCCATAAGAAAAAATCCAAGGGATTCAAGGCTGGCCATAAGTGAGGTCCACCTCGTCCAATCCGGCGATCTTCATATTTTGCGTTTAAAAACTCACGAGCAACCACACTAAAATGTGTTGGTGCGCTATCGTGCATAAACCACATTACATTTCTCGTTGTCAATGGTAGGTACATCCTCTAGAAACCCAGGTAGTGATTCTTCCAAAAAATTTCGATACACCTCAGCGGTAAGTCTTCCCGGTAGAAATACCGGTCCAATTAGCCAGTCGTAGCCAGAAGTACCTGGGATCATCCTCTACCACGTTTAGCACATTTTCTTCCAATTCTACCGTTGTTACTAGCCTCTACCGAATTCCAATTGGCAAGTCCAAACATAAAATGCATATCAGTCATCTCGGCGTTCGTATAGCGATTCATATTAGAGTAGAGAGCTTCACTAAGAAATGTTATGCCTATACATATAAAAAAAATAAAATTATATTTATTTATACTTACCAAAATTGCGCACGCGAAACGAAAATTCGGCAGAAAAATTAACTTCACGCGCTTTCTTCGCTGCAATCGCGCCACTGATCACTCGTTCAAACCTGTCTTAAAAATCATAATTATACGAAGGGTTATGCGCGCGCGATTGAACGGACTTTTCTAAATTCGCGCGGTTAAAACTTCCCGTGTAAAGGCCGCTAATAAGAGAATTTAAAATGCTTTCAATGGCGTTTGTAGAAAAAATAGTGTATGATATTTGTGGTAAAAGTAATTTTATTTTGTTCGTGGGGTTGCTCAACTTGCTACGCTCGTTTCGCAATCTCCCCCACTCACAAAATAAAATCTCACTTTTAACACTTGTATCATAAATAGCTATTTAACCTCAAATTAATTTAAAAGTAAATTTTTTGATATGCAGCTGAACATAAAGCGTTGTATGTAATTCGTACATAATTAGGCTTTATGGACTTGCCAAATTTATTGGCCTCGCTCACTTCGTTCGCTCGGCCATAAACTTTTTGGCGCATCCATAAAGACCTACATTATGTACTCGTTACATAAATAGCTATTATTTAATAACTCTATAAGTCTTGATAACTCGAACTTTTTTTCTGGCAAGTCATGGTTCGAGTTATCGAAGTTCGACTGTAATTGATAAAATATTCAAACTGCATGATTTGCCATGTAACAAGCAAAGTAAGAAGCCTACATTTTTTTTGTAACAATCTCTTTAAGCTCAGTTTTAGTTTGGTAACTGAAATTATAAAAAAGTTTTTGATGCGTAATATTGTTATAGATAATTAGAAGCACTATAAAAGCATGTTCCAGGTTTGAGACAAAGAGATGTCAAAAAAACCACCAATTCAAATGATTTAGATGAGCTAATAGATTATCACGAAAACATGCAACAAAAAATTGCGGATGACATGCTTTCGCTTACTAGAAATCTTAAAGAACAATCCGAATTGGCGAACAAGATTATTAAGAAAGATACGGAGGTAAAAAAGGATTATTAAATACTGGCATAATTTAAATTTTCGTGTGAGCAGTTTCCGATATTTAAAACAAATCTTATGCCGTAGGTTGTGGGAAGGTCGACACAATTAACGGATGACAATTTTTCAAAATTAAAAGTGGAATCCAATAAATTAACGGATCATTCCAAACGAGCATGGAAATGTTGGATGTGGGTTATGTTGCTCATTGTATTAGTAGTGTTTATAAGTAGGTAATGAATAAAGTAAAAATATCCGTTATTTATATTTAATATTTTTAGATATGGTACTTTTTATGAAGGTAATGAAGAAAAAATACTGATGTTCCTGGTAAATAATGTATTTGAAGGAGGCTGAACATTCCCACTAAAAAAATGCTTTTAATAGCTGCATTACAATCATATAAGACGGAAAAACATTGGCTATTAAAAGTTGATTTACATTTTGTCATATGGCAGCACCGCAGCACAGTTTTAATACAATTTTTGGTTTGGGAATTTGCATTTTATTTATGTAGTTTCCACTGTATTTTTCCATTTAATATGTGCATAATTTGTATGTAATACATAGGTATTCTTTTAAATGAAATTTGGTGGTAAATTGACAATATTATTAGTTAACTGTATTCATATATTTAATATACCTTGTAGAGTTTATTTTTTATTGGGATGGTTTTTGTATGTATTATGAAGGAATGTTAAGTGTATTATAAATGTATATCGTCATACTCATGGTCTCTATTTATTTTATTAGTGTTCTTATCCGGGGCGGACGGGGATATCGAGAAATTTCCGGTGAGTCATGGTCCTTTCTGTGTAAATTTTGTTTCCTTCCACTTTGAATCAAATCGCTGGAGTGACTGCAATGCAGATGGTTTTGGGATCAAACCCAAGTCGAATGCTCGGTGGATGGTCACTGCAAATTATTGGGAACCAAAACACAGTGTGGACTAGGGAAGATAGGTGGTTGTCGAAGGCGTGTTATGCATGGCGTACGAGACAAGCGACTTTAACCGTCCATGTTTCCAACCATACTCCCTCGTAAAATTTAATTGTTGGTGAAACCTTTACCTATTATACCAATGATCGATTGCATAAACCGCTAATTATTTTCAACAGCTGATTCTTTAAACAAAATTCCATCAAACTTGGAAGTATTTTATTTATTAAGTTTAGAATTAACCGACAGTTGAAATAATCGGCCATTATCTTTAAACTTAATAATTTTACATAAAAAATAAATTAGTATTTAACTTATGGTAAATCTCAGTTCTTATAGCTATATATACAGGGTGATTCAAATTCGACCCTCACCATGGGGATCTCCCTTATGAGCAGAGTTAGAGGGAATGTTTAAATTCGGCAAAGTTGCTATTTTTTGTTCTCTTTAAGAATCCGCCGGCAAAATTGACTTGCGACAATTGACAATCGAAATATTTTGAAAAATCGAAAAAAGTGGGATTTAGTTTTTTGCTTGTGGCGCTCTTATTTGAATTTATAATTAAAAACTAAAAACACATTTTCATGGCCATTTTTTCTCCTCTATCTGATGGTCTGGTTATAATTTTATTAGCACGTTTCGTCTCTTGCAGGCCATCATCAACTTTCTTATTTCTTATGGGGGCCATTTTGTTTTTTTACAAATTCAGATGCTCACTTTTTCTCTGATTACAACGATATATGATATGTAGGGAAAATATTCTAAATTTAGTGTTTAATTCTCAAAAAAAGCGTATGTAACTTAAAATCATGTCTGCAATGATGCATTGTTTAAAAACAATGGAGCATCTAGTTAGGTCGCTTTTGTTTACTTGTGTAATTGTTACTGCCAGTGATATCAAATTATTATAATAATGAAGCTCGTCATGAACCTAATCTAACGAAAATACCGGATTAATGAGAACAAAATTGGAAAATTTAATACATATTAAAAATAAAAACAATTTATTACAATAAATATTCAAATAATCTGCCGTTTTCATTAATGCATAATTGTGCACGTTTTCTTAAATTTTGGACAGCTCTCTGATTATTTCTTCTGGGGATCATCTTGAAAACATTCTGTATCCTAGCTCTTAGTTCGGCAATGTTGTGAGGTGTATCTCTGTTTACTTGATTTTTTACAGCTCCCCAAAGAAAATAATCGAGAGGGCTTAAATCAGGGGATCTCGTCGGCCATTCCACTACCCCACCATTTCCAATCCAATGATTGGGAAATTCCTGATGCAAATAAGTTCGTACATTTCTCGCATTATGAGGCGGTGCATCGTCTTGTTGCCACCATAATCTTTGGGGTTCATTTAATGGAACATCTTTTAAATAATCAGATACTTAGGTACGAAGAAGATTCAAATATCGTTCCCCATTCAAAGATTCTTCGTACATAAACGGTCCAATTAAGCGGTCACGCAGTATACCCATCCAGACATTAATTCCAAAACGATGTTGTGGTCTTCTTTCCCTATTCTGCCTTGGATTTTCGACTGACCAGTAATGCTCGGTATTACGATTCGTCTGACCAAATAATTTTGTCTAAAAAACTGTTATCAGTATTACATTATTGTAATAACCAATTACAAAAAAGTAAGCGTCTGTCCGTATCTCCAGGTTGTAAAGTATGACTGACATGAATCTTGTATGCTTTATAATTATTAGGTTTTAACGTTCGCCATACACGGGTTTGCGGTAAATTTAATTCTAGAGCTATTTCACGTGTAGATCTCGAAGGAGTGTTGTTTATCTAGAAGAACATATCTTAGAGAAAACATTTATAAAAAAATAGGGCCTTAGTATTACCATTTGTAAAATGTTAGATTCATTATTATTCAAATTTCTGTTAGCACCAGCATTACGCGGTGCAGTAAACGATCCATATTTTGTTAAATTTCGATCAAGTTGGAGGAAAATAGTACGATGTGGTTGTTGCCTCTCTGGATACATTTCGTATTTTGAGTTACTCGCTAATGTCGAATTTTGATTAGAAGAATAATAAACATGTAACATATCACGTTTTTCTTCATTAGTGTACGGCATTTTGATATCACTGACAGTAACAATTACACAAGTAAACAAAAGCGACCTAACTAGATGCTCCATTGTTTTTAAACAATGCATGGCAGACATGATTTTAAGTTACATACGCTTTTTTTGAGAATTAAGCACTAAATTTAGAATATTTTCCGTACATATCATATATCGTTGTAATCA
This sequence comes from Melanotus villosus, assembly GCA_963082815.1. Lineage (NCBI taxonomy): Eukaryota > Metazoa > Arthropoda > Insecta > Coleoptera > Elateridae > Melanotus > Melanotus villosus. The sequence goes on along the minus strand of OY720419.1, from coordinate 111,111,903 downwards.
GAGAAAAAGTGAGCATCTGAATTTGTAAAAAAACAAAATGGCCCCCATAAGAAATAAGAAAGTTGATGATGGCCTGCAAGAGACGAAACGTGCTAATAAAATTATAACCAGACCATCAGATAGAGGAGAAAAAACGGCTATGAAAATGTGTTATTAGTTTTTAATTATAAATTCAAATAAGAGCGCCACAAGCAAAAAACTAAATCCCACTTTTTTCGATTTTTCAAAATATTTCGATTGTCAATTGTCGCAAGTCAATTTTGCCGGCGGATTTTTAAAGAGAACAAAAAATAGCAACTTTGCCGAATTTAAACATTCCCTATAACTCTGCTCATAAGGGAGATTCCCATGGTGAGGGTCGAATTTGAATCACCCTGTATATTATACAGGGTCCTGCAACAGTGCGTCGGGCTTTCCTAGCGCCCTTACCGTGAGAGATAGAAAAAAAAGTTTAAAGCATAAAATTATTGGTTCGAAGAGGTCTACGTCGCGAAATTATTTTCAATAATACAGGGTGTTCCACTATTGCGCTATAATAAAAACATACATTTTTTTAAATGCAACACCCTGTAACTTTTCATGTCTTCCGATGTCATTTTTTAACCTCTACTTAACTGTCTACCCACTTTTGTATTTTGTGTCAGTGTTACCAACTTATTAATTTTTTTCCGAAAAATCATTCATAAACAGACTTCACTTTAAAAATCTTAAGCGACCTTGATTTTTGAAGTAGAGGGATAAATTTTAGCAATAATTGTAGTCCGGTTAAAGAGCAACATTTTGATATGAGAAAATGGGATTCAGTTGATACAGGGTGTTACAAAAGAAAATGCCAAACTTTCCAAACTTCAAAGTGACATAACTCATTTTTTTCAAATGGAACCACCACTGTTTTATTTCGCGAATCGATAGCTTTTTTTATCCTCTTTAATTTTGTATTGAGATGTCCGATATCTAAACCCCGTAGTTTTAGAGATATTAAATACTTTTCGCAAAAGTAACAATTTAATTACATTTTATGCACCAAAGTGGGCCGTGCTAATGCAAAAAACCAAAACAAAATGTAAGTAAGCCTCAATGTAACATTTTAGTAAATTTAGAATCAAAACGGATAATACTTATGTAATAAAATTAATTGTTTTATTCAAAAACTATGAAAAGTAACAAAATTCAAAATGCATAAAAGACAAACGACTACAATAAATGTTCGAAATGTCTTCCATTTTCATTCAAGCTCAAATCAATTCGCTGCTGAAAAGATCTTTGCACTCTTCGTAACATTTCAGGTGAAATACTTGCAAAAGTGTCAACAATTCGTTGTTGCATATTTATTTGTGTTGTCGGTGGTTCGTTATAAACAATTCCCTTCACGTATCCCCACAAAAAAAATCAAGTTTTGTGCCTGAATGAAAATGGAAGACATTTCGAACATTTATTGTAGTCGTTTTTCTTTTATGCATTTTGAATTTTGTTACTTTTCATAGTTTTTGAATAAAACAATTAATTTTATTACATAAGTATTATCCGTTTTGATTCTAAATTTACTTAAATGTTACATTGAAGCTTACTTACATTTTGTTTTTGTTTTTTGCATTAGCACGGCCCACTTCGGTGCATAAAATGTAATTAAATTGTTACTTTTGTGAAAAGTATTTAATATCTCTAAAACTACGGGGTTTAGGTATCGGACATCCAAATACAAAATTAAAGAGGATAAAAGAAGCTATCGATTTGCGAAATAAAACAGTGGTGGTTCCATTTGAAAAAAATGAGCTATGTCATTTTGAAGTTTGGAAAGTTTGGCATTTTCTTTTGTAACACCCTGTATCAACTGAATCCCATTTTCTCATATCAAAATGTTGCTCTTTAACCGGACTACAATTATTGCTAAAATTTATCCCTCTACTTCAAAAATCAAGGTCGCTTATGATTTTTAAAGTGAAGTCTGTTTATGAATGATTTTTCGGAAAAAAATTAATAAGTTGGTAACACTGACACAAAATACAAAAGTGGGTAGACAGTTATGTAGAGGTTAAAAAATGACATCGGAAGACATAAAAAGTTACAGGGTGTTGCATTTAAAAAAATGTATGTTTTTATTATAGCGCAATAGTGGAACACCCTGTATTATTGAAAATAATTTCGCGACGTAGACCTCTTCGAACCAATAATTTTATGCTTTAAACTTTTTTTTCTATCTCTCACGGTAAGGGCGCTAGGAAAGCCCGACGCACTGTTGCAGGACCCTGTATATATTCACTGTATCGGATCTGTTTTATACAGCGTGTCCCAGGATAGATGTTACAATAGGTGTGATGGACAAAAAATTTTTGAATTTCATTTTAAGATTGTGGAATTAAGCCCTGCTTGGTTTGAAGAGAATTTTAAGAATATTTTCAGTTTTTGAAAAACAAGTCGGCCGTGACATTGAAGCGAAAACTATTTTCTTTTCAGGTAAAGTACCCTTTTTGTTCATGATACGGCAAGATTTTACTAAGAAAAGTTGTTCATAATAAGAAATTATGGCCCTATGCAAAATTTCAGGAAGATCTACCTACTTTGATTAAACCGTCACATTTTAGATTAAACAAAATAAATTGTATTTATTCAACATTTTCTTTGTAGAACATTGAACGAAACAAATAGCATTTACAAGAAATTTAACTTACGAAACATAATAATAACACTGATCTATAATAAATTATTTATTCTACATAACTGCCAGGAGGCCATGAAAAAACTATCGTTGACTAATCTTCCTGAAATTTTGCATAGGGCCATAATTTCTTATTATGAACAACTTTTCTTAGTAAAATTTTGCCATATCATGAACAAAAAGGGTACTTTACCTGAAAAGAAAATAGTTTTCGCTTCAATGTCAAGGCCGACTTGTTTTTCAAAAACTGAAAATATTCTTAAAATTCTCTTAAAACCAAGCAGGGCTTAATTCCACAATCTTAAAATAAAATTCAAAAATTTTTTGTTCATCACACCTATTGTAACATCTATCCTGGGACACACTGTATATACAATCAAATGGGAATATTTATTACAAACGGTTAATTAATAGTACCACTGCTCGAAAGGGGGGGGTATGCTACACCACTTTGCTCACTGAATAGTACCATAAATTAACTTCATTAAAAAGATACAGTTAAGTTCAGATTTACATAATTTTTGGAAAACCATCGATTAAAATCAATATGATGAAGTAATTGAAGTAAATGGTGACCAGATGATTTTTCATGTAACGAATAAAGTATATGCAATAACACTTCGATAAGGGAATCGCTCCGATCTTTAAATTTCTTTAACTCCTGTCGTTCTAATTGGGTAAGTTCATTGTTCCATGTATTTGCAGCCAGACAGAATTCGTCACACAAATGCAGTATTTCTAATATTGTTTTGTAAACCTGTAAAAAATTAAAGATTTTTAAACGAAACATTCAAAATTTCTTAAAACTAAGCCAACAGAATGATCAGACAATATAAACAATAGAACATATGATCTATAGTTGCAGCAAATTAAGAGACATAAGTGAGGGGATGACAATAGTGCAAGTGTTAAAGGAGGATGGAATGGGGCTAGAATGGATAAGGACAGTGAGGTAAAGAAGAGAGTAGAGACTAATAATAAATTAAGTTATAGAGTAAGATAAGCATGTAGTACAAGAGAGTTAACCAAACTCTATATTTAAGGCTGTATAGCAATTAAATTAAAATAAAAACTAACTAACTATAAACTAGAGGTGTGTCGGTTGTGAACGATTCGTTCAAAAAGAACAAGTCAGTACACTGAATCGAATGAATCGAGTCTTTACTTTGAAGTGAATCGATTCACTGATTCATTCACTCGTCTCCAAGCGTGTGGAGCCGGGAGCCGATCGAATGGGATTTGTGAATCGATCAGTTCAGAATTAGAATCAGAATTCTTTCACTAAAAAGTTCTTCATTCTTTTCTACACATTTCATATGATATAATTACTCATCTATGTGCAATAATTTTAAAAATACCTCGATGCTGAAGTTTTTACCGTGCGTTTCGCTTACGCTTTGTTTAAACAATTTATGTGGCATTTTTTAACAATAATTTTGGCAGCATCTGCATCTAGAAAGAATAACTTTTTCAGCGGTTTAAAAATCACTGAAAAATACTAAAAAGTAAGCTTGTAAATGCGATGTAAACATAAAATTATTCAATTTTCGGAATTTAAAAAAAATTCGAAAAATAATTTTTGCAATCGCGGACTGATTGGCACCCTCCACATTTAGATCCGAAAGGTCATTCTGGACAAGATACATATTTTTTTAAAACTGTATCTTCCAGTGCACCCCCATGATCGAATTTACGGCCCTAAATTCCTGACTATTGAATATGAATCTCCGATGTCATGCCGGTACATCTAGCATTGCTTCGGTTCGGTCTTTGTTAAGACTCGTTAGTCTAAGCAAAACGAGTGAATGAATGGATCATTCAAGAACGAATCACTTGGAATGAATGAATCAAATGAATCGATTCACCAAAAAAAATCAAACATTCCCATCTCTGATATAAACTCACTAAGCTATTTTCTTCACTTTGTAAAGCTGGTATTTGATAAAGTGTATGCTTGAATTCTTGTTGCGGCTTCTAAAATGACAAGATATAATTGTTACCTTATCTATTTATTCGCTTACAAATTTACCTCCTCGGTTGTCATTAAAAAAGTTTTGTGTAATAAATTTTTGAGAAACTTGGAGTGAAGCCGAATGATGTCTTCAAATTCATTAGCATTCTGTATAGCATTTTTTAAAATTGAAAACTGAGCTTCGATTACATCTACTTGGAAATAATACTGCAAATTATTAACGATAAACATTAGATTGTTTCTTAAAGTCCAAACACCAGGGTCGCTGAAATAGATAATTGTTTGTTTAGCTTTTATCTTACGTTGATTTGTTTTGTTTTGAAAAAAGAAATCAAAATACTTCTACTTATTAATATTTTAGTTTACTTCGACCTTAGAAACAAGTAGAGGGTTTACAGAGAACAGCGACTGTATCAAAGCACAACGCACAATATTGTTTTGTTAAGAAATAACAGTATGACAAAAAAAAACTCTCAAATTGAATGAAGGCAAATATGTTCCTTAACCGCTTAACGCACTCACCCAAGTTAACTCGTGCACACGCTCCCTTTCGATTTTCGCTAACCCGAGATAACACGGGCTCCTGAAATGTTTATTATTACTATTGCGCCTGCACGATTTAACTCGTTTCAATTTAAATATGCGTTTCCCCACTTATCGTCGAACTCGTTCCGTCGTTCCCCATCAAATCTCTTATTGTTTGGCCCCGCCTGCGAGCACGTACTTACTGAAGTGTGGCAGGTATTGCGTTGTTTTTGCTTGAGTAATTGTTCTGTTTTGTTTCGCTCCATCCACCTGCGATTTATTTTTACAATTTATCATACAATATGAGTTCTGATGATGAAATATACTATTGCCCTGATTGTGACATGCCGTTATGTGTTACTCCGTGTTTTAGAGTGTTCCATACTGTAACTAATATTTAAAACTGATATTAGAACTTAAGATACTTCTGTTTAGACTTATACTTTATTATTTAGTATGAAAATATTTTATTTTGTTCAATTTTTGCAATTTTTTTGTAAGCATGTGCTATATTAAATGTTTGATTTTTTTGCAAAAAAACGTGTTTTTCTGTTGTAGGTTTTACTACACTTTAATAATTCTAGAAGTAGATTATAAAACTGAAATTAAAAAAACCGGTTATTTTTGGGCCGACTTTTGAAAATAAATTGGCGCGTTAAACGGTTAAGAGGAACCTGTACTTCTTTCTAAAGCCGAGATAGATTATAACTAAAAAATGTGGTATCGGCGAGCTTACATTTTTTCTTTTCCTTCCATATGTGAAAGCCATAATTTATGTAAATCTATATGGGTCTTTTTGACCCTTAATAAGAAGCAAAACAGTTTGTTATAGAAGTTCATAGCTTTCGGATGAAACAATATATGTAACGGCCAGTGAACATTAAAGTTGATTTCTAAACGTGTCCACGGGTTCGCTTCTACAAAAGTAATCAAGATAATTGTTCTGCCTCCACAAAAAAGAAATCATTACCGATAATTTTTTCTTGAGTACGAGGTAAAGTTAATTCGAAGCGCAAGTAAGTTTTATCGTTTTCACTATATAACTTTCTGGCAGTTTCGATAAATATAAAATTAAGATTGGTAACGATGTAATCTGACGGAGTTTCCTTTATATGCTCCTCGGCTGCAATTATAAACTGCTGAAATAGTTCGCCTCGGCCCAACGCGTAATAATCTCGGATTAATTGTAAATGATCTAGTAAATGTGCTTCTTCGACCATTACTTTCCACAAATACTGAAACAACAGATAATGTACAGAGCGAGCGGGTGATCGTTAAAATAAAATTATATGTTGTAACGCTAATGACAAGAAGCAATTTATTGTTTACCTTTGTAAGTCTTAATCTGCACTCTTCGATTGTTTTATTAAACACGGCTAAATTAAAAGGTTGCCTTCCGAGAGCCTGAAGTTTTCGATAGTATTCCACATCTTTACCTTCCCATATATCTCTCTTAAATTTTAATTGAAATCTATCGTCCGAATATCGTTTTGGATCATTTCGTACTATCCATACTATGCGACCAAGAAAAAGGATTGTTTCGGCAGTTTCCATTGATATGTTCGCAGGAACCATTTCTGGTTTTAAATAAAATTTTCGAACAATCGCCGGTTTCTTTATTCTATGTTTTTTCTACGGGGAAAATACACAAGATTATATTATACACATACATTTAATCGGTCTACTTACAAATGACTCATGAAAGATCTCTGCCTCGACACAGCTTTCTGTGTCCTTTATTTGTTCAGGGTAAAGGAAGTTTTCATCAGCGCAATTTGCATCGGATATAAAAAATTCATCGAAGTTATCTACCAAATCACCATATATTATCCAATTACATAAATGTCTGTAGAAAACTGTATTTATAGACTGTACTATTCTGTAATTTAAAAAAAAAGTAGGCGGTTCACGATAATTTTTCAATTTCTGCATTGGCATACTTACTTAATGGCATATTTAGCAATGGATTCGACTCCACAATCGATGTATGTATGCAATTTACCTATCAATAAGCAACCATGAATGTTTTCCCTTTTAATTAACTGTATCATTGATTTTAAAGCATCAAAAAGTGTCACAAATTTTTCTACGCAACCTAACACATATGTTAAAGTAAGCTGAGGATTTTTTAAAAGCGTATCTTCTAAGTTTATTATTTCCTTTCGATAGTTCTCTAACACTTCATCAACTCCATTACAGAATGCTTTTATGTATAAGCCTGGTTTTACTTCACAATCGGAAGTACAACCTGAAAATAATAAACGAATCATTTTATTAAATAAAACGGATAAAGGCAAACTCTCGCTATTTATAATAAATTACAAACTAACAATTTTAATAATCGTCATTATCTTACTGTCTTTATTAGCAGCTTCACATATATGTTGGTTATCGATTGATTTTATAAAATCCTGAATTTGATGATAACTCGATGCAATAGACATAATCCTTTCTAATAGTTTTTTTTCTCCGGGATGTAAAAATTGCTGAAGGTCAATCGAGTGAACCCAATCCTATAAATTAATATGCGGAGACATAAATACAGGCGCTTTTAACATACAAACTTTAAAAAAATATTTTACCTCGCCATTACTCACTTTAAATAAGTCACCGGGACAATTCCACAAGTAAAAAAGGGTTTCGTGAATCATTATAGTATTATAAATAGGTAACTGCAATAAAACACCCATCAAAACAACTACATATTCATGTTGTAAGTTTCTGTTAATATAAATCGGACACTTCAAATGTTTAATATTAAAGTTAAGGGCATCTGGACATACTTCACACAGCATTTTGTATGTGGTCATGTTTAAAAAACACATTATTTAACCCTAGAAAGGTAACCATCTTAATAAATACGTAAAGTGTAACCATCGTAAAATTTACAATGCGAGAATTTGGCAATTAATTAATGGACGGTGCCACATATTTTATTTAAAAAAACTAGCATGTTTTAAAGAATATGCTTTAATAAACATACTTAATGATAACAATTTTTATTTATTATATATTTGAAGAAAATTTATTGCAAAATATAGCGCGATGTTTTAAATATTACAATCGCCGGTAGCGGTTGCAAAAATTGGTTGTCATACGCGGTTTTTTCGCTGGAAAAATATAAAACATGCTTCGTTTCGAAGGTCCAGGCACCCTTTGTTCCTCCTGTGCTGGTTTTGATAAAATATTTTGAATATTCTTATGGATTGATGATTGCAAAGTTTTGACTTCTAAACGTTGCTCTAACCATCATTTTCACTGCCACTATCGTCACTTATCCTATCTTTGTTAACTTCAAGTTCTCCTTGTTTTTGTATTTCTTTTTCTAGTTTCTTCGGCGCTAATGGTCTTACGGCCTCCCATTTTTTTGCCATTACGATAGTTCTCATCCTATATATAATATTAGGAAAAACTTACGTTAAATGTAACCCTCGTAAAAATTACGGCGGTCTCTTGTAAAGCGCACCTTATACAATTGGAAAATTCACTTTTACACCGACAAGCTTATACCTTACTGTTCGTAAAAGTTACGATGCTTACCTTTCTAGGATTAAGCAAAATCTGGTTGTAGAAAGAACGGGAGGGACAAGGATGTGAGGGGCATGTTTGTAATATAAAGTTTGCGCTAAAATAATACCCTTATCTAGTATCTAGTAAACACAGCAGCAATAATACATAAAATATAAAAAAAGGAATGTGCCTGTTTGTGTAGCCTTTATTATTATAATTAAAGTGCCGATTACTTTTTGTAATGTGCTGCCTTTAACCAAAATTACAGTTTTTAAATTAAATAACGTTCTTACCTTCTGATTTATTTTTCAAAATCACCAACGAAATTTTCTTTAAATTATTCAGATTTTTTAATAATTACTTATTAATTCTTTAAGGTTATAAGTTTGTATTTTTTAAACTCTGATGTTAGCACAGATGTTTGTACATCTTAAATTTAGTGACAAATATTGCTACCAACATAAGTCAGTTAAATACCCATAAATAGATCTCATTCCGTGTATTATACTTCCGAAAAGTAAACAGCAACCAAAATATGTTATTTTAGTTTTTAAAATTTATAAACATTAAATTAAATCCCGTGTTGTAATAATGAAAAACTGAAAATGTTTAAGAAACATTATCTTAAGTTTTTTTTTACACTTTTTTAAAAATATGTGTTTGCGCATGTGCAGTAATTTTCCATAATACCGTCCGTGTACTTCGGGTAGCCATTTTGAAGTTGGTATTTGTTAATAGAAAGTAACAAATTTTATAAATTATAAGTAAAATAGCGGACGGTAACTAGCTTCTTAATAATATTTACTATAAAAATTAATTATGTGACTTAAAACTTAAAAATTTTAATGTTACGTCAATGGGTTGAATGCGTTTTCTTATTTTATACAAGTGGCGGAATCCAGAACTTGACCGCAAGTATCGGAAGCTGAAGTTCCTTGGCGGTTGTAGCTGTCAGCGCTGAAGTTAATATTCAGCCGTTTCAAGCCGTGATTTAAGTTAATTAGTGTTTTAAATATACCTGTAAAATAGCGTGATTCTCGTGCTACGAAACACATATCTATTTTAAATGAACGAATTAGAAATAAATTTAATGTTTGGACATTCGAAATATAGCAGGAAATGTCCGATAATATAGATGATTTACGGGTAAGATTTAAGATTTTCTTCTTTAAGTATTTAGGAAACGCAGTGTATTATATGCAACGTTTTTTGGTCGGTTGTTTAACGTCAATCTCATATTTGAAATGATCGGTTAACAATCTGTAAAACGAGTCGCCTACTTTCTGAACGGTTGCCTTAAAGGTGGCCCTAAATGTGATTCTAATTTGGACAAAAAACATGGCTTATACAAATTATTTCAACATCCTCATGTTTATCATAACAAAGACCAATCATTTTGTTACAGAATATGCTTATTACTTTTCGTGTCTCCGAACTGCAGATGCTATTAGGTTTTGCGGGACGTAATAAATCAGGTCGTAAGAACGAATTACAACAGCGTGCATTAGAACTTTTACATGTGCGATCGCATCCTATTCATCAAAAGATAAGAGATCTCTACAAAACCATTCAGTAAGTATAGTGGGTAATATTCTGATTATATAAAATAAATTCTTTTATAGATTATTGTTGTTAATATAATAGAGCGGGAGGCCACCGCAGAAAACCTTACGTCATCTAACACAGGAATAAAATGTTTAGAAAAATGAAGTTTGTACCTTCATTTAACTAAATTTCATGGGTTGCCATGTTTCATATGGCCGCAACTCTAGGCAACCCCACTTTAAGGGTGTAAGAAGCGTATATGGGTTTTCCATGAGGACTGGGAAACAGACCAACATTAGATTCGTGAGGCCAAAATATTACGATTTACCTAAAATTACCTTAGTCCAAAAGTTAATATTTAGGGAGATACAGGGTGTCAAAGTCGAAATCTTAATTTTAATTTTCTTCTGTAATTTCTAACGTTTTCGCAATATTTTTATGAAAATTGGTGAAACTAACTGTTTTGGGACGAGAAACAATACTCCGTCCTCAATTTTAATGTAGCACTTAAAATAACCTTATTTTTGCTATACCTAATACCTTAAAAGTACTTCAACTTTTTTATACTTAAAGTTATGGCAAATTTAATTGAAACAAACAATTGCCCCATCATTTTTATACGAAAAAGGTATACTTTTCAAATGTCACTAAAGTTAACCGTTTTCAAGATATTTGCTATTGAAGTAAGTGATGCTACATCTTATTCTGTTTTAAACATTTTCTAACGCAGTAAGCTTGGATTTAAAACAAAAAATTGGCATATTCTTGTCAAAAACAAGTGAGCAAGGGGTTACCGCAAGAAATATTACGTCATCTAACACATGGATAAAATGTATAGAAAAATTAAAAAAAAATACTCGCATTTAAAAAGAAGAAACATCCCGAAAAGGTGAAACAAAAACAAAAACAAAAACATAATAATAATAAAAATAATTTTTATTCAGAACATCTGTTTATACAATAAAATAAAAATAATTCATATTTTTTCATATTATAATTAATTAATTATTCTTAGCTAATTTTAAGAATTACATACTAAAAAAACTGAACGTTCAGAATATAACAAAACTTAACTCCCAGAAGTTTTGGTTATATTAGAACTTGTATAATTGTGACGTGCATTGTGTAATACGAGAAAGATAAAGAAAAGGGACAAGGTTTTACAAAATACGTTAGATACAAAAAAATGCTAATTCTTTTGTATCTAACATATTATGTAAAACTACAGTTGGAGTGTTTAGTAACCAGCCTTTTATTTTATTTTTAAAAGATCGAATATTGGTAGTTTCTTTAGTACCTATGTAGCGGTAATTTTGGATAAATACTAGGGGCAGTGTAATAGTATGAACGCCGCCCAATAGTTTTAGAAGCCCTTTCAACTTGAATTAAGAACTTTGACCTATATCTTGTATGGTAGTCGTGGTTAATTGGCTTTAATGTGTGGCTTATTTTATATTGAAAACAAAGGAGTTTGTAACAATATAACTGTCGAATATCAAATATTTCTGTTTCAATAAGCAATTTATCCGACGGAAAATGACGTTCTTTATTGAAAATAATTTTTTAAAAATATTTTTGCTAAATTTCTAAATTTACTAAATTATGTTTGTGTACTCCACCCTAGCCTACATGTTGGCGAATTATTTTGAACTCGAGTGTAGGTATTTATTTATTAAAGAGTTAAACCCAGCTGTGTTAAGAATATTAAAATATTCTTGACAATAATCATCATTAGATGTATATAATGTCACTATTTAGATCACCTACAAATAAATGGATGCATTTATCACCTGTAACTGTATCTGATAGATATTTTTGTAGTTTATCATTAAATTCATAAACACAAGTCGAAATGGGTCTATAAACAGCATAGACAACTACATCAATGGACATCGAAATAATAGCTTTGATTACTTTTACTTGGCTTATATTTAATATTTACATTCTATGCCTGTAGGAATCTTTGATATAAATCACCACTCCGTTATTTTAATTAATATTACCTTCGTTATATATTAAATTAAAAAAACCAGGTATAAAAAAATAGTTTTTATCTATAATTTTCCAGTTTCTGTAAACACAATGCAGTCAAAATTATACGCCAGTTTATGTAGTAGTACCAATGTTTTATCTATATTTTTATTGATACATACTACGTATATTAATGTGTGTGAAAGATATAAAAATTTGCATCATTTTTGTTTTTCTTTGAATTATATGGTTGTTAGTTAATTATAAGAAAAATGTGTAATATACTGATCCATAATACAAAAATTTTGAAGTAACAATCAATTTTTCTAACAGTAATTACAATACAAAAAAAATAATAACTATAACAAAGTAGAGATAATAAATAGAGTAATAATGGTAGTAAACATAGTTAATTGTAACAGGTCTGTTACTATTTATATTTCCTTCTCATGTTCTTCAAATTTTGCTTTGTAATTTGTCCATCACAGTTTTAGGCACAATCTCGGTAAACTTGCTGAGAATATTTTCATCTTGTAACAACTTTTTGGTAGTCTCACTTATAATTTTCTGAATATCATCAAGTTGATCTCTAGTAAACGGCATTTTGGACAGGTTAATTTTTTCGATAAGATTTATTTTTACAGTTTGTATATGAGCTCGCTATACACGTCTACTCACTACGATGACCAATAAAACATGATATAATAAATATTTACAATGATAATTAACAGTCTTCATCATCGTCGGTATCTGCATCGTTTCGAACTCTTCCTTATGTTCAGCTTTTATTGCTGCCAATTTCTTATAACAATCTACATGATATTCAACATCCACAGAATGTACTGCAGAAAGTCGAATATCACCGTACTTAAAACTTTTTTTTTTTCGAAAATTAATTATATTTACACACTTAGCGCGCAGATCTTCAGAAATTGCTTTAACATTTTCGGATCTTTCACACAAAAAACAAGTGATCATTTTTGCAATATAAAAATATTTACTTTGTGAATAATGTAACGCACAAAACGAGCATTAGTAGATGGGTCTCGTTCTAAGATGTCAACCTCAGCTTAACAAATAACAAATAAACAAAATAATCAAGGCTAAACGATTTTACATGAAAATTTCTTAACTGGTCCTGTTAAATCTGAGTGTCCGAACATTTTAAACTGTTAAGGATTTTTAATAACAAATATCCCACTGACCCACTATTGCTCTGTGTCCTATTACTTGTTTTTGACAAGAATATGTCAATTTTTTGTTTTAAATGCAAGCCTACTGCGTCACAGAATATTTAAAAAATGAATAAGATGTAGCATCACTTACTTCAATAGCAAATATCTTGGAAACGGTTAACTTTAGTGACATTTGAAAAGTATACCTTTTTCGTATAAAAATGATGGGGCAATTGTTTGTTTCAATTAAATTTGCCATAACTTTAAGTATAAAAAAGTTGACGTACTTTTAAGTTATTAGGTATAGCAAAAATAAGGTTATTTTAAGTGCTACATTCAAATTGAGGACGGATTATTATTTCTCGTCTCAAAAAAGCTAGTTTCACCAATTTTCATAAAAATATTGCGAAAACGTTAGAAATTACAGAAGAAAATTAAAATTAAGATTTCGACTTTGACACCCTGTATCTCCCTAAATATTAACTTTTGGACTAAGGTAATTTTAGGTAAATCGTAATATCTTGGCCTCACGAATCTACTGTTGGTCTGTTTCCCAGTCCTCATGGAAAACCCATATACGCTTCTTACACCCTTAAAGTGGGGTTGCCTAGAGTTGCGGCCATATGAAACATGGCAACCCATGAAATTTAGTTAAATGAAGGTACAAACTTCATTTTTCTAAACATTTTATTCTTGTGTTAGATGACGTAAGGTTTTCTGCGGTGGCCTCCCGGACTATAATTATCAAACAAAATGATTGTCGTTTAAAAGCTAGTTTTTGTTTATGTATATACAGGGTGAATCCTAAATGGCGGATAGTATCCACACCACGTGATTCTGCATCAAAAACAAGGCAATAAAGTCTTATACCAATTTAATGTTAACTTCTTAGATGAGGAGTTATTGGTAGCCTTAAGTCGTATTCTGGGTTGCTTGTCGTCTGATATTTTTGTGAAATAATGATTTTTAGCTGTAGTTTAATCAACAAAAGAAATAGCTAATCTGTAATTTTACCGAACATAACCTTGGTTTACTTAAGCCTGTTTGACACGGTGACAAATTTACCGCAAAAAATTGCTGCAATTTTTAACAGAAAAATTTTCATGCAATTTTTACACTTTCCTGTTTGCAACTACTGCAATTTTTTGCGGTAAATTTATCACTCACGCCTGCGTATTGACGGAAGAATTTAGTAATTTTATTGTTGCAGTAGTGGTAGCAATGGTACCCCTGTTTACCACTTTATTTACATTTTTGACGTTTCATCTTTGGCGGGTTCGTGTAACTTAAGACACGCCCGGTAAAAATTATTTTTACGTTTCTGCGCACGGTTTCGCGCACTTCGTGCATGCAATTTATAATTTTTAGAACGTGTTTTAAAAATTTTGCTGCAATATTTAGCGAAAATTCTTGCACCTGTTTTTTCTGTATGCAACGACGGTAAATGCAATTTGAAAAATTTTTCGGTAAATTTTGCGGTAAATTTGTCACCGTGTCAAACAGGCTTTAGAATTTTCATCCGAAGTTTGAAATTTTTGCAGTGTTGTTTTGTTTTTCATAAATGTTGCAACGTTGTACAATACAATTATATTAAATCGAGCGGTTGATATTGGTGATATCGCAGGTGACGTAATATGACTGACCACACAGTGTTGCTAAGTTTACAAAACTTTAATTAACAATTCTTCAAAAACTACACGTGTTGGCCTAAAACAGATACAATTTTTTGTCCAGTTTTTAACGCAGAATGCACATATTATCCGCCATTTAGGATTCACCCTGTATATGCCCTTCAAGTTGATCGATGCGTTTTAACATTTGAGGTTAACTTCCTAATAAGTAAACACAAAATAAGTTCGTACAGTTTTTATACACGAATATGGATCTAATTAATAAACAGAGATAACACAAATTAATTGAAATACTCACCAAGAAAATTAGAACAAGTACATTTAAGATTGGGAATAGGTAAACTTAAATACTTTAGTTATATTGCGCAGGCAAAATACTTACTGCGATCTACATATAAACAGAGATAATTCATGACCCAACCCCTTGCACATGCGCTAGTAAATATAAACAGCATTATTCACCTCTTCATTTTATCTTCTATATTTAGATTAAGTCATCTGATTTGTATATTTTGTAGGTGGCAAATATAAAAATATACAGTGACCGTAATTGTTAATGTTTTTTTACTTTATATTAATACGCTTTCATATTTTGAAATTTAAAATTCAGATAAATGATTAAGTAAATTGCAAAGTTATATAAAATGTATCAGTTATTGCGTTTATACTTAGAATGATAGCAAAACTGATGGTCTTTAACTTAGTCGGAACTCTGGAGATGCGTTTCAAATGCAGGCACTTTCACATTAAAAGAATAGCTTATGTACTTGCGACAATTCGCGTATACTTTTATGTAAAGACCACTATGAAAACATCGAGTAACTATATTACTCATTTAACATAACAAGGTGTTGCGATATGAGTAGCTAACAATGATAAAGCAGTACACGAACTTCATGTTTTACTAACCATGTGCTCCGCTATGGAAGTGGACAACTCCCTTTCTTCAAAACATAATAAATTATTGTTAAGGTGTTCCCAGTTCTTGTCACGGTTGAGGTAAAAAAGTTTATCGTTGTATAGGTTGAATTGTGTGTATTTTTCGGTGGCGTCATATCTTTAAAAATTAAACTGTAATTAAAAATGTGCATAGATACTTAAAAGAGATAAGAAATTGTTATTGATAAGTCCTTTCACGATTTCAAGAATTACTTTGTTTCGTCTAGCAGTTAGTTTTATTATTTAAACATTTTTATTGTTATAGACAAAGTGGTGCATTGAATAGCACTACAGGAGGGCAACAGACTGGAAATAACGATTTATCGAATTCGGGCTCGTTGAATTCCAATATGCCCCAACAACAAGGCAATGTGTCTCGTGCAACTGCAACGGTACATCCTTATAACGTAGACACCAGACAAATGTCTGTAAGTATTAAGATTTCTCTGTAATACTTTATTTATAGGCTAAAAAGCTTCAGTATAGGTTTAACTATATTTTTATTTAGTTACAATTTAATACGTAACAGTTTATAAACTTATTTAAGTTCATATCGCATACAAATATTTTGATTTGTTATTTATAAAGAAAAAAGCAAGGAGATTCTTTACTAAAAATTGAACGCAATAAAAGCTATCGTGTATGTAGGATCTTCTATTACATTTGATAAATTTCGGTGACACACAGTAGATTAATAATCTGATTCGTAGCCGCTTGAAAACCGCAATGGTGGTTTGGAATTTTTTTGCAAGCTGGTAAAATGCGAATTCTATCAATGCTCTATGCCCCTATCATATTAAATTTTATAGAAAATATACATACACCGTACAGTTCGAAACGAGTTGCTTTTTAAAATGCCAATACTAACACTTGAAGTGGGGACTCGGACAGTTTGACTGTATTGATCGTCCATAACTGTCCAAAATTTCAAACACTTGCAAGGTTATGATAAACATTGCAGTAAGTCAACTTACCGCGAACAAGCACTACCGCCCTCAGCCAACCAGTTTGAAATTCGGACCTGTTGGAAATTTGATCGAGTGAGATTATGTGTAAGTCATTGTGTTAAATATATGCGTTTATTTCACACAAGTATAATAATTTTGGAACGTTTCTTTGTCACTTCATAACTGAAGGCATAAAATAAAATATTGTCCCTGTTCTACACAGGTACTACGAGTTAATTTTTGCTCTCTTGTCTCCTCTGATTTACTACAATCGTTCATTTTCTCAAACATCTTCTTAATATAAAACGAAATAAAGAATAAGTAATGTTTCTTACTATTTTGGTAAATTAAGGTTATGTTTAAGCTTGAAAAAAGTACGTGGAACTTACGTAATGTTTTGATCCCAACAACTCGATCGATGCTGTGTAAGGTTATTATTTAAAAACTGTCTGAGTTCTCTCGAAGGCATCAGTAACGATTATTTGTGTCAGGTTTTGTTTGGTTTCAACTTAAAACAAAAAATATCGTCTCACATGAGTTTCAGTAGTGCCTTTGTATTAACTATTGTTTTTTTCGGTATTTTTATATATCAACTTGCTTTGATAAGTTAAGGCAGTTAGCGTTGTTTATAAAACGAAACTAAAATTAGTCAGATTTCGAAAAATACATTTTTTGTTAAACTTCTATTTTAGAATGCTTTCCAGTTTTAAGAAGTGGTTATTGTGAGTGTCAAGTGTAAATTCTAGAAATTCAGCTGTAACAGAAAAAGACTTCGTATTCTAATTAAGTTAAATCTAACAACAAAGAAAAAAAATGATTACACAGAAGTGTATTGCAGAGGTCTTTGAGCAGTATCCATATAAACTATCTCAGTTTAAATACAATATTCATGTGAAGCCGATAAAATGTAAAACAGTAACACGGCATTTTTTATTTCTTAATCAACGGAAAAACAAAGTTGATTATGCTGTCAAAATTTCAAGTTAAAAATAAATACATACAAATAAAGTTTTATGTATTTTCGTAATAGTCTCAGTCGGCACCATATGGTGTCTTCGGTGAATTAAGGTGAATTTTATTGTACTTGGTACCTTGCTTGATCAGACCTGTAAAATAGAAAATGTTGTAGAAATATACTAGGTGCAAATAAAACCTTGCCAAAACATTATGTTAAAAAAAAAAAACAAGATAAAAGCTAAGAAGATGCAGATTAAAAATGCGTCTAACAAAGTGAGGCGTTGGTAGTTCCTTTATCGGCAGTAACTTCCTATCGAATTAACCAACTTTTTGGACTTTCCCTAATAAATGCAACAAGATAAGAAATCTTCCTTGGTTCAAAACTTTACAAATATGCGATTACATTATTGACAATCGACATAAGAAGATTAAGTCACCAACAAATCGGGAAGATCGGCGTGTGTGGTTGTTTTGAGCTTTCATTATGATGTTGGCTATTTGTTTGTCGTATTAGAATGTAATATGTGTTTTATGCTACACACCAAAGTAGTGTTATAATGTAACATCGCTAATGCTATAAATGCATATTATAGGCGTAAACCAGCGGTACACAGAAGATAGTCTTTAATCTACAATCACTGCGGACTGTCTAGAAATCAAACGAAACGAACAAGCTGCTAAGTTGCTATCCAAGCCTGCTGTGTAGATATACACCGATACTTTTATTCGGAAGCCGTAAAAAGCGATAAAGAACGAATACAGTGGCATTTGAGAATCGAGTGTGCATCGAACATCTTGTGTCGTAAATAAATTTGTGAGAAGAGATATCGTAGATATTTAGAAGGTATTTGGAAATGCTACATATTCACACATTCTAATCATATTAAATATTCTAATGTGCAGATCTGCACCAATGCCGCCAGTAAGAAAAAGAAGAACATTGACTGATCAACAGCAAGAAACTCAGCAAACCACACAACGAGTTACTAGATATCGTCAAATGCAGTCGATGAGTAACGCTTCACCGTGCATTCAACAAGTGGGAACTCCACTTCAGCCGGCTTTAGATGTAATTATATTTGATATTATTGCCGTCTCACTTAATCGCACTAATTCATTTCCCGAGGTTTAATTGAGAGTTGTTTCGAGGAAATACGGTCAATTTTTTTTCAGCATCAACAAATCGACACGTTAAAAAAATAATTGCAAAGTCTACGTCGCAAATTTATGGCGTCATTACAATTGATGTGATATTTCAAAAATACATTATTTGCACCATTATTTAAATCTTAAATTCTTAGCTTTTATTCTGTGTTTGTATTTATTTAAGTATTTCCGCACGAATGGGTGTAATGTTTGGTTCACAATTGGCTCACCGAGCATTATTACATAAGTAAAACTGTATTGTTTACTATTTGATGATGACGATGATTGGAGTCGAAGTCATTCGAAACATTATTTTTAAAATTTTTATGTAAAAGCGACTGCACCGAGGTTTTAATACTTTGTTTAACAAATAACTCCACTAATTTTGCCTGTACTTTCTTCTGTTTTGATGAAGAGGTTAAGCTGAATAGAAAGGTAGTATTTTTTTTTTATACTGGAAATTTTAATAAGCACAGATGCTTTGAGTCGAAGAGTAAACAACGTTTGAATGCTTTCGAATTTATTCTGCAAACGCATTTAATATGTTTATTAGGTGATTATCTTTGAAGCCCGTATGTCGCAACGAAACGTTGAAGTATATTTACAAAAGTGTCGTATTAAACACAACAAAAATCTACGTTCAAGATTAAATTGACAATATAGTTTAACAAATTTCAACCGAAGGTATTTTGTTACTAATCGACAATTGCTTTAGAATAATAATTATAATCGACTTTAATCTTGTGTGCTTTTCAGACTCGTCAGGCTATGTATAATCAAAACATATATCAGCAGTATCAACATTATGCCCAAAAACAACAACAGAACGTGTTAAATAATAGTTATCCCGTACATCCGGATGTCAAGTTTAAAAGACTACCATTTTTTGATGTCATCGCCGACTTACTAAAGCCGTCATCGTTAGTTCCTCAGAATAATCAAAGAATTCAAGAAGGACAGTTTTACTTTCATTTAACCCCTCAACAGGCAACAGACGTTGCAAGTTCCAGAGACATTCGTCCCGGTTCAAAATGCGAATACATTAAACAAGTGCAGTTACGTTTTTGTTTGTTGGAGACCACCTGCGAGCAAGAAGATTATTTTCCACCGAATGTTGTTGTTAAAGTTAATAATAAATTGTGTCCATTACCGGTAAGTTAATTATTTACGTGCGATTCCTTAAGTATCGGAAGATTTATGCGAAACATTTATTTTTAGAATCCCATACCTACTAATAAACCGGGAGTGGAACCAAAACGTCCACCACGCCCTGTAAATATCACACCGATGGTGAAACTAAGTCCTACCGTAGCAAATGCGATTCATGTGTCATGGGCTGCCGATTATGGACGCGGCTATGCCATTACGGTAGCTTTAGTACATAAGCGAAATTCTAATGATCTCCTTCAGCGATTGAAAAGTCGCGGTGTAAAACATTCCGATCATACCAGGGGTCTTAGTAAGTTTTGTTTCGAAATCATAATATCCTATAATATATAATGTGTATTTTCTATTTTTAGTTAAAGAAAAGTTAAACGAAGATGCCGACGGTGAAATTGCGACAACTTGTTTGCGTGTTTCGTTAATGTGTCCGCTGGGAAAAATGCGTATGAGTACGCCTTGCCGATCGATTACCTGTAACCACTTACAATGCTTCGATGCATCGTTGTTTCTGCAAATGAATGAACGTAAACCTACTTGGAATTGTCCCGTCTGTGATAAACCCGCTCTGTATGACAATCTGGTCATTGATGGGTAAGATGAAATTTTTTTTGGCATGATCTGGAATTTAATTTGGTGACTGTTCTTATGTACCGATTTCTAACATCTTTACTTAACAACATTATTATATCTATTGTGTGCACTAAATGAAAGATGAACAATGTGTTTATTTCAACACATTGGCTAGTTTTAGCGTACCTTAATTATTCTTATTACTCGTTCTTTAAGACTTGCTGTATATTATTTATATATTCATGTTTACCTTTAGCTAAACTAGTTAAGTAGAAGTATTAAAAAGTACACTTGCCTTTTTCTGAAAACTTATTCTTTCTGAACAGGTATTTCCAAGATGTATTAGGAGCTTCTGGAACGGACGCTAGTGAAATACAGCTGCATAAAGACGGTTCGTGGAGCACGCAAACTACTGAAAAGAAGGCTGTTACCAGAGTTGAAAAAGTACCTGATGATTCCATTGAGATCATTTCCGATGATGTTGGTAAGTAAAATTGTTTTGTTCCGATTTATCTAACACCAGATATCAATGTCATTCATTTAACGAACGGAAGTTATTATTGTGATTTCGATGATGATATTTTCTTTTTTGCCTCGTATATTTTTATGTATTTTTTTCGGTGTTTATTAAATAATTTAAAAAAAAACAAATACATCCGAATTGTCCCTCTAAAAGTGCTACTTTTGTCTGATTTAATAAAAAAAATAATACCCCACTGTTTCGAAAGTCCCAGTGATTAATATCGGATTTTGCACAGAGTGAATTAGTAATTAAAGTAAGAACTTCATTGACATCTAGGCGTACATTTTAAAAAAATTTCACAAAAAATAAAGACAAGGAAGTGATAAATTTTTCAAAAATAACTAAAAAATACTTTTAAACCCTACCAAAATGGTAAGTATATTTTCTCGTTATTTTGTAAATAGAATGCGAATAGTAAATAGTAATTTATCCAATTACAGAAGTGGTTAGTTCTGAAGCGAACCAAGTCGAATCGTCAAGTGCTGAAAAACCAAAGGAAGAATCTGTTCCGCCTAAGGAAAAAGAAGTGGTCGATCTAACGGTTTCCGATTCTGACGACGACGAACCTTTAGCTAAACGTCGAGCTGTAAACCCAAAACCCGATTCTACCATCAAATTTTCTGGTATGTTAGAACAGTATTTAATTGACTAGGTTAGATAATATTGCTAACTTATTTTCTATTTTTGTACGCAAAATATTTGTACCTGTTTGTACCGGTGATTATTCCGAATTTATGTTAAAATGTTGGCTAAAGAGATTCGATTTAATTATGTTCAAAATAATTATGACGGCCTATATCGGATGAAAATTAAATCTTTAAATTAAGGGCGATTTACATATGCTTGAAATTTTTTAAAATTTGTAAACAGATTAAATTTGCAAAGTAATAATATATAACTTGTGTTAGTGATTTAACAAAAATATGGTTCATCCTAACAAAATTTAATTACTTGTATCGTCGCAGCAATACTTGTAATACCTAAAATTCTTCTTATTAACTATGACAAGACAAAACCGTTTTAATGTTATTTAAAGAAATAATATTTTCAGGTAGTAGTAAAGAAAAATAATGGTGGAAATTTGTATGAGTATTTCACTTGTTTAGAACATCTTTTATTATATAGCAAATTTTTAATGTAACAGCTCAACCAGAATGTCAATTGATTTGTATATTTAAAAATGTGTTAGTTTTGTAATTTTCAAATAAAATTTTGTTAAACGTTGAGTTGTTTTTACAAAATTTAAAAAGAAAATTTGAAACTTGCGTATTAATTATTTGTTTGCGTGTAAAGCTGGGTTGGATCTTGAAAGTAAATTATAAACAATTACGAAAATAAGCGATTTGTAGATCATTTATTTGCTGTGTTATGTGTACTTACTTCCACTACTATAAATAAACGACTCATTTTAATTTTCGCTTAGATCCAGTAAACCATAAATAACTTGTAAAAAATAAAACGCACGAGTTACTGGTCCAAAAAATGTAATTTCTGTTCCTCTTAGGACGGGTTGCACAAAATGATCTTTTTAATAATTTAGCAAGTTAACCGATCATCAAAAGTGGATCAAAGTTTAAATTCATGTAGGAAATAGCGCACTGGCAAACAAAAAATGGTGCTCTTTGATCATTCGTTAACTTAGCAAAATTTTTGTGTAACCCGCCCTAACTAATCAGTTTTATAAACGTGATTTATTTGAAATTCAACTGAACTAAGAATCCGTAGAATTAATTTTGAAGACTAGGGTCGAAATTAGTTAGAGGAACTCAACATTTATTCGCTTTCATAAAGGACTTTGTTAGGAATTAAAGGTGCACACTAATTCTAACTCATGCTTGGGCTCGTTACTTGTTTATATGTGGACTTGTGGATGGAGTAATAATTTTCCTGATGTACTCATTGAGCTCATTTTGTGAGTAGAACTAGAGTAGTAGTGTGAACAGTTGACTGTCAAGTCTAGCAAGTCTCATAATCCTAAGTACAAGCAAATGTGAGTGCAGCTTAAGAAGGGTTTGGTGCTGGTATGGTTGATATATTGAGTTAGAGTAAGCACAAAACGAGAAGGACATGTACGTTATCTGCTATCTGCACGGCCGGAAAATTCCGGTGGCATAACACAAGATTTTTAACTTAGGGTGGGGGGCAAATTAAGATAAATAATATTAAAATTTTTGAAAATTCTATATAATATCAATGTAATCACGACGATAACATAGATAACAAACTTAGATTTAGTTCTGAAAAGAACTGATTTGGAAGAGACTTGAGAACGAAAATAAAGCTAAACACGAAACAAACACCACAAGCGCCAATGACAAACAGCAATGAGTTTCCCCTTCTGTAACAATTTGGACACACCCGAACGCTTTCTGGTCTACGGCGCATAGTTGCATGAGTGCTGTTCTCGTTTTGAGCCTACTCTACCATACATTGTTAGTCCTCGTGTATCTGTTGATGAAGCCCTTTATGAAAGTAAACAAAAGGTTGAACGCTTCTACGCCAGCAACAACAGTCTAAACCCTGGAGATGCCTATTTAATTAGGCAAAATTAAATTTTAATAGTAACGCATTTGATAATAAAGATCCTTTCTTTGTATAAACTTAGTTCAATTAAAGTTCATGATTATTATAAAACAGCTTAAAGGTAAGCATCCACTGGTCCACATAATAATTAAAAAATATATTTGCCCCGTCACATTAAATGCAATTGCCTTCACTGGTTTGCATTGGACAAACCGGGTTTTGGCAAATCCATTCAAAAT
Organism: Melanotus villosus; assembly: GCA_963082815.1. Classification (NCBI taxonomy): domain Eukaryota; kingdom Metazoa; phylum Arthropoda; class Insecta; order Coleoptera; family Elateridae; genus Melanotus; species Melanotus villosus. The sequence goes on along the minus strand of OY720419.1, from coordinate 111,087,910 downwards.
TCTTGGAAAGAAAATCCTTACCGGTGGATGCACTGTATACTACTATACTGTTTAAAAATCCAATCCGTACGTTGCAGGCCAGTAGACGTTTACTTTTGTTGTTTGGAAAAGCTTAATGTTAAACAATGAATATATAAAGAAGATGCATAGGGCGGGTTGCACAAACATGATTTAACAGCTTGGTCCAATTAAGCATTAGTCAAAGTGAACAAAATCGAATGCATATGGCAAATAACACATTAGTAAACAAAAAATGATGCTCTTTTGTCAACTGATCATTTATTAATTTAACAAAAGCTTTGTGCAACCGGCCCATAATGCAACGTATTGCGTGTGTTGGGTATTTAAAACTATCGTATAATAATTTTTAAAATATGCCAGGAAAGTCTTCATTTTCATCCTTGGATTGATGTGTTTTAATTCTGAAGCTATCTTATTTTTTCTCTAAAATTGGTGTTAACCAGGCTGCGATACTTGTTTATTACTTCTTTAATGTTGACGTTTCATTGAGGTTGGATTTATTAAGAAGGGTTGTGTTATTTTGTGTGCGATTTAAAGCTGTGATTTTTATATTAGAACATTGTTGTGGCATTACTAATATTAAAGTATGTAATTCTTGTACATGGTCAGTGTCCCATTTATATACATATATTAAGTGGCGTCCACATTACTCGTGCTCATACTTGTCGCTGAGCTGTACGAGTCATTTGAGTCGGTCACTTGCAGGTTTCCGTCCGTTGTTGCTACATGGAAAATAATTTTTCTAGTACTCATTGAGCTCGTTTCTAAGTGGAACCCTACAAGCTAAGCAAGTTTAGTAAGTCTCGCAGTCCCAAGCACAGTAATATGGACGCGGCTTTAAACTTGTACAGAGTAAACAAAAAGTAGCCCATACTTTTATGACTTTGCGCTTAAATTGGGTTACTTTCTGGTGTCTTTCACTAGGTTTAAGTGGGTCAAAAATGTAACTTTTTCTGAGTTAATCCAGTTTAAATATTTACTAGATAAGTTTTACATTAGATAAATCAAATTATGGTACAGTGCACCAGCCTCGACGCCAAAAAGGTACAAAAGTTCACGAAATTGTATCTAAAAACAAAACCAGGCAAGAGTTTTAATATTTGCACGATTAAAAATATTCTCGAAACTGTAACCTCTGTTTAAAAATTAAAGTTGTTGGTTTAGCCTATCATGTTGAAAGTAACGTGACTTACTAAACTGCTACAATGACTTTATAAAAACCATTAGAAAATATGTACTTTGTAAAAGGCATGTTTTTACTTAATATCTACGTCGTAACTGTAATTTTTTTTGGCCTATTTAATGTTACTGTTAAGTGTAAGGAATGGGGAGTTTTTGTACACAGTTTTGTTTTTAAAAAGACACATATCCCAACATTATTTTTCTGTTACGATCTCTAAACGAAAAAAAAAACCTTTTAACAAAACGAACTACCACCACACATTAACCATCGATAGTTGCTAGAAACTTTAGTTTTTTCGTTTTTTAAGCCACCCACGATGTAGTGGGCATGCATAATGGTAATTGTATACAAAATCTCTAAACTGAGATTTACATTATTTATTCGTTCCATCTTTAGAAGTAGACTTGTGGATCATTGTATTCTTAAGGTATGGTGTACAGAAACTCCCTGTTGATATAAATAAGCAAACGTACAAACAACGAAACAGCATAACCAGGTATGTAGTTTGTTCTAAAATTTACACCAAAAGGAAATAGAACTAAAGTTCCAATTTACGTTGCAAATTTTTTTACAGAATCACTGCTTGATTATGCTAGTAAAATATTTATATAAAAATATCAACATTTTGTATGTAATATGCGTATTATATATGCAACAACGCAGTACTAAATGTTACTCCTTATTAGCTTATGTAAAAATTATTTCACAACTGTAAGTTTAGTATGTAATTAGTTAATTAGTAACGAATATACTTCTAGTTTTTTATTGTTTTTTTTTACCCAATGTAATTACAACATGACTTGCTCCCGATTATTTTTGAACCTCCGCATTTAGTAATATTTTGGAATAAAATTGCTTCTTACTAAGATTTAGCGTACAATTTTCTGTTGCTTTTTTTATATTGCGAAGTAATTTTTTTTTCAATCTGTAACTAAATTGTAGGGTTTAATTTAAAAAAAACATTTCCGGTGCTTTTTATTTTTAATTATGTCATAATTTTTAATTTATTAGTGTTTCAGCAATTTTATGAAATTATAATTAGCCCGCTTTTTTGTTGTAAATACCAATTCAACATTTTACAGTGTTAAGTCATATCAGAATAGAGTGTACATTGAATAGTGAGGAAGGATCAGTAATAAACAAATAATGTACGTGTCGTTGAATATTGTCACATGACCTGTAAGTAACAATTCTTGTTACAGATACTACCAGCGTGTCGTCGAGCAGTAATCAGTCCCGTGTAACTTCTACACCTGGACCATCTTCCGTGTCAAGTTCTGGATATCCCGCGAGTCCTTCGGTAATTAATCTAGACAGTCCGTCACCACCGCGTTCACCTCAGAACACTCCCGTATCGCAAACGCCGGTTTCTCAACCGCCTTCCTGTATGATGATGAGTACTAACGGAACTATCGCCGATGCTTCGCCAATATTTAGCACGGCCGGTTCGATGCCATTCTTAGATTTAGAAAGTGAAGCAAATAACGGAACTGTTTATAATTATTAATATATTTTAGATGTTCAGCACGTTTGACCCATATTCTAAGCATTTCTCAAATTACCATAGTTTAAGATTAATTAGGATTAATGATTCGATTATTTATTCAGAAAATATTGAAGGCATGAGACTAAATGTGGAAAAAAGATGTTTGTAAATAAAAATTGATTTATCAGGGATTAAGATTTGTTTTTGTTTTAGTTAGTAACAAATTGTATTTGTGTGTATCTTTAAACAAAGTAATAGGTTTTTATTTGACTGTAACGTAATTTTTTTAATTATTTATATACATACCATTTAGATAATTTTGACTCTTCACAACTATGTATGCAAAGTAGCATAAAAAGGGACAATTAAAATTAAACTTAACGAGGCCTATTTGCAGAATTTAAATGAAATGTAGATATTTCCGCTTATGTTTCACTCGACCAACGTCCGTTATTTACAACTGCTTTACGCAAACCTAAATTTTGTAACGTGGAAGCAAAATATATTTCTAATTTTTGAGTTAATAAAAAATCTAACGATTTCAAAATTTTTCCCTTTAATATGTTACTTGTAATTATAAATCTGCATGATACATTAGTACTTATGTACTTGTAACAGTATCATAACGATTGTAAATATTCAAGTAGACTTTTTCTTAACATTAGAAAAATGTCCGAATTTACTTGTTATTCATACATCGTGCTAATAATAAGGAAAAGATTTTAAAATGTAAAGTACATGTGTGCATCATTGTCATTTGCAAATACATTACCATTTAGGTACATACTAGATGTCTAAAAGTGATTCTTATTTTAGTAAATTACTTGACAAACGTTTGAATTGTTCGTATTATTAACTCTGTTCTGATAGAAAAGTTACAAGGTAATAATTGTATCAGCTACGTAATATTTTTATAATAAATGTGTAAAGGAATGCAAAAGAACTAGGTATTTTTAATTGGAGACGACTTGCTGATACACATTGCATAACCCGTTGATTAAATTTTTGAGTTCGTCGCAAGTATTATTATTATTATTCCATTCTGGGTGTGATCTGAACTAGTCCCACTGCACTGAAGCTCTAGGCTTATTGTGCCTCGTGAAGAGACTTAACTCCATCAACCCCCTACTGTCGGGCCGCTATAAGTTGGCGAGAACTCAAGATGCGTCGTAGCTGTCAAACTGTGACATCAACTGGCATACTGCTAATATATAATACAACAAAAACAAAAAAAAAGAAAAAAGGAAATTTATAAATATGCAATAACCAAATCTAGTATCTACTCAAATAATATTCTTTTAGCCCTGCCTTAAATCTCTCTAAACATGTTTCGTTTTTAATTCAATTATCTAACCTATTAAATTGTATTAACCCGTTGACAAAAACGGACTTAAAAGACTTTTCTTTCTGAACCACATTTATATATACATTGCCACTTCCCCATGTATTATAACTATGTACATCCGACAACCTTACCATATACCCATTGGCGTAACTATTCGCAGTGTGATGGGATACAAATGTTTACAAACGCTGTTAACATAAAATAAGACTCATAAATCGCCTACGCCACTGCATTACTTTCATACTGAAGCATGACCTTGAAATTGCACGAAGTAAATATTCGGTATGCGCCGGAGTTCGCCAACTTAGAAGGTCCCGACAGTATCTCTGAAAAGGTTAAGAATACTGTTGATGGGTGCTATCGGCATTTCATTCAGTTCTGCATAATGTGCCCCAAAGTGCCTGAATCTCTGGAGACCAAGAGCCAAACAATCACATAGGACGTGTAATACTGTTTCCTCTTCTTCTTTACACAGTCTACACGTTGAGTCATTAACTACTTTCATTGTGTTAAGATGCTTTCTAAGGTTACAGTGACAGTCCTGTTATATGCCTTATGCCCGTACTTATAGACGAAACTCAATCTTGGACTTGCGATTAAGTTCTAAAATTCATAAACATACATATGAGGGTTGTTCTCTTTCCGCTGGGCCTATCTATTAAGGCCATTAAAATTTGCAACAAAGCTTAAAGTAAACCTTTTTGCAAGAAATCATGGAATTAAACAGAGAACATTATCAAGCTGTGATTTTTTACACTTTCAAACGTGGCTTAAGTCGTAAACAATGTTTTGAGGATATCAATGGAGTATTTGGCGACAAGTCGTGTTCTTTAGCTACCATAAAGCGGTGGTACAATGAATTTCAACGTGGTCGACTTTCCTTAAATGACAGTTTTCGACCTGCTAAGCCAAAAACAGCCGTTACCGAACATGATTGAAGAGGACCGGCATATTACTGTAAGGAGTATTCAAGCAATTCTAAAAGCAATTAACATCATTTTACCCAAACATTTGAAGGTACGTAAGTTTTGTTCCCGTTGGATAATGCTTGGCCACACACGGCTGCTCAAACGATCGTTTTTTTTTTTTTTGTTTTCACGGATGCAAAAATGCATTGACTGTGGAGGGGAATACTTTAAAAAATTATAAATAAATGTTTTTTATCAATAAATTGCGTATTACTTTACTAGGCTCAGCGGAAAGAGAACATCCTATGTATTGTAATTCAATCATTATTCGTTCACGAACTAAACTTCTCTATGTTGAAGTGTTGAGTAACTATAAAATAAACAATCTAAAACTCACATAAGCGTCTTTTTTGCTTGTCCTATTTAATCATGTAGCAGTAAAATAGAGGGGGTCGATAAAAAGTCTAGAAACTCTTGAAGGGGTCGATGGTCAAAGAAGTTTGGCGACCCCTGCTCTAGAGTGTCTGCGTCGCTCTGTTTGTCACCAGTAGGTGTTGTGCTTTTTCCGTAGTAGGTCCCTGATGATTCTTTTAGCAGTTAAGTAGGGAATCCCGCATGTAGATTCAGGACCCACTAGCATTTGTTCAGCGGCTGCTTTTGCTAGTTGATCAGTTCTTTTGTTGCCCTCATAGCCTTGGTGTCCTGGAACCCATTCTAAGTAAATACTGTGGATTCTGTGCAGTTGGGTACAACTTTTGAGTTTATTTTAACACTCTCAAAAGATTTTTGTGCCGCTTGGATTTAAGATGGAGATTCGCTTGTTTTCATATCTTTCATCCACCAACTTTATACACATGTAGTTATGGCTATTACCTCAGCCTGGAATACAGAAGTGAGGTGTCCCAAGTTGACGCTAGTACTGTTCCCAGTTCTTGCCTCACAAATTCCTGCTCCCAAGCTGTGTTCCGTTTTTGATCCGTCTTTATACCATTATTATTATTATCAGCCCACACAGAGCAACGACCTCCCTCTTTCTCTCATCCTTTGTAGCTTCTTTCAAGTTTTTCTTGGTCTACTCTCCCATAGTGACCGGTCCTTATGGGAAACAGGTGCCGCGTTAACGGAACAATCGGGCCACTCTTCCCAGTACTGACCCGAGGCAACGATGCTTAACTTTCATGATCGAGCGGAAATGAGGTACCTAGCTACCGCAACTCGGAACCTTTTCTTTATATCAGTTCTTGTTTATGTCCTTCTTCCTTTGCAAATATTAATACACTGAAAGGTTTTCTGAAAACAGTTCTGATTTTGTCAGATCGCATAGGTATTCAATATGCGGTGATTTTCTAACGTGTTGAAGATCTCGGTATTAGCTCCCGTTCTGTGGTACGCTTTCCAATAATCACAGATTTTTTAATCTGTATGTTGCTGCCAATGCTTGAGATTCCACCACTAAATGAAGCGGGGGAAGACTCAACAATGTTTTCATTGAGGCCGTGGGTGTGGACGACATCGCTTGGAGTACCACCTCTCCACGGTATTCAGGGTTTGTTGCATCAGATTTGATACAACTACCCTGAACTTCCCGCTAATGAGTATGGTGATATCATCTACATATCCTTGTGCTGCTTGTGCATGTATGCCTCTCACATTTAGATCAGTCAGAAGCTTCTCAGTTACAATCCTCCACAGAAGAGGAGAGAGTACTTCCCCCTGTGAACATCCCCTAGTGACGATAGCCTTCTTAATGGCATTGGCATTTCCAAGGGATATTATTGTTTTCCTATTGTTTAGCATAGATCTGATCCATTTTATTAGAGATTGAGGTACTCTGCACCCTTTCAAAGCTCTTATGGCAGAGTCAAAGGAGGTGTTATCGAACGCCCCTTCTATATCAAGAAATGCTCCCAGCGCTATCTCTTTGCTGTTGATTACACAGTGTGCTCTTGTGGTTACCTCATGTAGGGCTAGTTCCAGTGGCGGCTCGTGGCTTGAAATAATGGGGGTGCTGCAGCTTTCAAAATATACTTACATACCAGTAACGATCCCTGATATTTTTAAGGTGCATTTTAAATAAAACAAAACAAATCGAAATTGTACTCAACTACTCAATTTATAAAAAAATAAGCTTACAGGAAATAAAACGAAATAAAAAGAATTCTTATTTAAATATAAAATCCATTCTGCGATTTTTAGCTTCACAAAATTTTTCGATCACCTTTTCATTAAAATTTTTTATTTTTGAAATCATGCTTTTTTCAATGGAAATCATCGACAGAGCAGTTAATCGTTCTTGCTTCATATTATTTCTTAAAAATGATTTTATCCTTTTTAAAGTTGAAAAACATCTTTCCGGTTCTGCTGTAGTCATAGGAATTGTAATTAATATTTTTATAAGTTTGATTGTTTCAGTAAAAACCCTTGACACATTTTCTTCAGTTAATAATGCAAGTAAACCATTAAAGTTGTGAAATTCTTTTCTAGAATAAAATAATAACATCTGGAGTACATCGACCTTTACTTTTTATTTCAATTTTTTCAGGCAGTGACAATTGGGAAAATGTAATTTTTTTAACATATTCAACAGTAACACCCATGTCACCCATCATAACGTATTTAAAATAATATTTATTACATATTTAATTGTATTTTTCTGTAACAAATATTTAAATGTTAGAAAAAAAAACAGAATATTATCCTACGTACCTATATGAAAGATTAATTCGCTCTGAATAAAAACATACAAATTAAATCACAAATAAGCTGACGCTGCTAAGACAGCAGATTTCGGGCCCGTTATTATATGCTTACAAATTCCTGGCGAACAATGATGACGTTGTACACTGTACAGACCAGCAGCGTCGCGCTGCTTATTATCGTGTGTTATAGAACAAACAAGCTTGCGCGGAACTTGCAGAGAGTTTTGGACACTATTAATTTCGCAGCGTCTCTGAACTCCGCGGCACTTGCTTCGACGCGACGTACGTACATTTCGCAGCGTCTCTGAATGGAATCTACAGCTTCGGTTAAAATAATTCCCTTTAAAAGCGGTTTAATTAATTAAATTTATGTAATAATTATGCAAAATATTGAATGATTGTTATATTATTGATATTTTCAAGTACAAATTTAATAGGTAATTAATTTCCATATTTTGTTCTGGGGGTGCTGCAGTGTCGCAGCGCTTATGGACCAGCCGCCACTGGCTAGTTCACATGATTTTCTTGTTTGATAAGCAAATTGGTTTCGATGTAGAGGGTTGCCCTCAATATATTATCCCTTAAGTGTCTATCAATCAGCTTCTCTAAAGTTTTAAAGAAGAAATGACGTCAGGCTAATGGGTCTTTCGGTATGAAACAGATCCTTACCTGGTTCCAGCTATCTAGTAAATAGCCAAGTGCCAGACTTGCTCTGTACAGAGCACATATAGTAGTGAAGCAAGTGCTTCAAAACAATTTTGCAATAAAGCAGGGAATATGCCATCCACCCCTGCAAACTTGTACGGTTTAAAAGAATTAATAGCCCATGCAAAGCTTGTTTTATTGATTAACCGATCGGCTAATCTCCATTCTACTTTCCTCGACCGATTCATTGGTATTTCCAATGAGTCGGTGTTGGTATTATTTTCAGTTGTGATTATGCCGCTCGGGAAATGTGTCCAGTGATCTCAATTTTCCCTGATGTTCCCGCGTTAAAGCTTTTTGAAGTCTAGCTCATTCTGGCATACTTTCGATTTCTTCACAGTAGTTGCGAAGTACTCATCGCAAGTAAATCAAAGTGGTTTTAATTAAAATGCTACCATTTTATTTAATATAAGTAAATATAATATATAATATAAGTAAATTCTTTTTTTTTAATATTGAATAAGTACCATCCCAGAGTTAGCTAAAAAATAATTAAATTCTTAAAATTGAAGCCAGGTTGGCGCAGAGGTGGAGCGTCAGGCTAGTATTGCGCTAGTCCTTGGTTCGAATTCTTGCAAACTGGAGGTCGGTACCAAACCCTGATAATCATTCGTTGTTGGACACCAAATTAACAGCGCTATCCTCCAAATACAGGCCTAAGAGGTAGAGTAACAAGGACCTACACATACACACGTGGTGCAGTATGAAGGGATGCACTAACTATGTAACCCGCTCACAAAGGCTGGGTTGTGCATTGCACATGTAAAGCCTCGTACGTTAACGCACCAGCCTCTACACCCAAAAAGTAAAAAGAGGTTCCAGATTACAACAGACAGTTTTTTTTCTGTTGAACTCAAAACTGCGGGGTCATTCAATTAATCTCGAATATGCTTGAATTTCGATAATCACCAAGTACAACTGGAAGAATTTGAGATCATCTGTTAGGCTATTTTCATGCAAACTGGCAAAACCCAACTTTAATCTGACTCAGAATTTTTGAACAATTCTCACTAGCTTGTGTACGTTAACGTTGAGTTACTTAAATTACTGGAATAATCGGTCTCAGTACACAGAAGCACCCTGTGTAATTAAAGAAGTATTAATTCTAATTGCTTTTCCTGCAAGTACAATTTACTACGAGTTTATTTGCTTATATTATTAAAAAAAGCAAATATTGCAAGAAAATTTAGAGAACTAAGTTTTAAATGTGTGATAATATACTAATGACTAATATGTAAATGAATATTCAAGTAAATATTTGAATATCTAGTAGCACGTTCAGTTGATAAAAGTAATCATAATTTTAAATTATCATAAATAACAATACCGTTTTAAGAAAGTTATTTTCAGTTGAAAGTAAGATTTTTGAATATTTACTACTTAATCATTTATTTTTAGATATAAACAATATTAAATAAATTAATATTGCGTAGCGAAGATTTTTTAACAAATTTGTCCAATGACCTTTAAGAACTTACACATTAGCATTCAAGCAGTAAATAACTGTACATCAAGAATTTGTGGTCAATAGTGCAAAAACCTTTGACTGTTTAACCTTTCGAAGGCAGTGATATAATACAGGTTTTATCAGTTACGACCATAAACAGTTTTATGAGATTCTTTGTTTAAGACTTTTTTTTAATTTAGTTTAAATGTAGCGTTCTAGCAGAGAACATTTTAAATTAGTTCATCCAGTGTTTAAGGTAATTTAAACTACTGTTTATTATTTAGTTAATTAAATTAACAAACAATCCAATCGTTATTTTCACAATTACGTGTAAAAATAAGCGTTTATATTTAAATTTTAATATGTATTCGTTTACAAAAGTATGAGGCTTTACGATTTCGACTGTTTACTTTTAAATAAGTGCAGATTTGCAAAATTTTAAGTAATAAGGGATGATAGTTATTAATTTTCTGCCAAATAAACAAGCTTTAAACTTAGTTATAAGTTATGTAGACTAAAAATAAGTGCCTGTTTATATAATTAACATGTTTATTTTTTCCTAATTAGTTATAGAAAATAGTCATCACTCATTAGTTATCTTTATCACCTGCTTGATAATGAGCGCAGTAAATAATAAATTAATATGAATCACATTTTATAACCTTTACCTAATAATCACATATTTTTACTGTCCTACTTACTAGGCCTTTAATAGGACAGTGTATAAACAAAATAATCTTTGTTAAACTAAGGCTGCATTTAAAAAATAGACTCGAATGGCACAGATCTTTAAATGGGAAAATTTATTTTCAAAATGTCCTTTATGATAAAGTAAAATATGAAAAGAGATGGCTTAGTCACTAAGAAAAAATAAATGTTGAAAGGTAAATTAATAAATACCTGATCGAAAATTATATAATTACGATAACTAGTGTAACGTTTCCTGTGTTTTAACGCATAACAAAATATTTAAAATTTTATATTGGGTAACATCATTATAGAAATGATGAAACTACGATTGTTTACAGATATGTTCCCTGAACAACAAATTTAATGTACAAATCTTTCCAGGAAATGCAATTATCGAGCAAACTTTTTTACTGCACACAACTTTTCAAGAGTGGCCTTTGTTATTGCCTTAATAAGAGGAAGCGCAGAATCTAAAAAAAAAATCAAATATCTATTCACCTCCACGTTAATTCATAAAAATGATGTAAATTTATATTAGGTCATATTTCGCAAGCAAATTATAAATTTATGCTTAGATAGCCACATCGTAACATAAATATTAACCGTGCACTTTATTTTACTTAGTTTATGTTGAAAGAGCAAAAACATGTTAAAGATTTGGATTTTTTGTGCGTTACTGCTTTCTGTAAAAGGACTAGAAAATGGCTTAGCCAGAACGCCTCCGATGGGATGGATGCACTGGCAAAGATTTAGATGTATTATCGATTGTGATACCTATCCGAATGATTGTGTTAGGTAAGTTTTAACTTAACAGCGTCTACAAAAATCACAGAACTTTCCAAAAATGACCAGATGTTTCTTTAATTGTACGCAAAAATTTCATATCGTGATTATTTTGCAGCGAAAAACTTTTCCGTGAAATGGCTGATCTGTTAGCATCTGAAGGATATTTAGAAGCTGGATATGAATACATAATTGTAGACGATTGCTGGATGTCACGAGAAAGAGATTCACAAGGACGTTTGCAATCTGACCCTGATCGTTTTCCAAGCGGCATTAAAGCTTTAGCAGATTATGTAGGTTACTGTCTATTTAGGCATGTTACATACTGTTCACTGTAAATACTTGAGCACGTTCTGAAAATATTTCTTCATTCGCCTCTTTAACTTTCCCCGATTTTTTAACCCAGTTTCATCCATCACTTGTAGGGTAAGATTCTATTTATATAAATTCGAAGGGGACCGCGTCATTGTTGAGAAAGAAGGACTTTTCTTTCTCAACAATGACACAGTCCCAAACCGGAAGACATTCTTTTAATATTCTATTTATAAATTATTAATCGCTTAGGTTCACAGTAAAGGCTTAAAATTTGGATTGTATGAAGATTATGGCAACTATACCTGTAAGGGATATCCTGGTATTCTAGGGCATCTTGAAATCGATGCAAGAACATTTGCCGAATGGGACGTCGATTATATTAAATTGGATGGTTGTTATTCGGATTACCATACAATGGAAGCAGGTAAACATATTTCAATATTTTTGTATTATTATGTTTTATGTACGCTCTTGTACTTAAAAAACATTCGAAAAAAATTATCGAAATAGCCAGATCTCTGGCCAAACGAATGCTCTTCTTCTTTTTCCTCTTATGCCCAATGGCTACTAACTAATTCGTCAGAATGAGTGAGCCCTCTGCACGGTATGCTGAACCCATCGAATGAGGAAAAGAAAATCAACCCACAGTGGTGCCAGGTTGACGATTGTTAAATGACAATAAGTCAGATACTCAAAAAATCATTTAAATATCCTTCACGGTTGTTAGAACTATTTCCAAAATAAATTCTTTCTCAAATCCTTGTTTTACAGTGTATTATCTAACTTAAATTACTTGAATTTGTCGCTTTTTTAATTCAAAATTTTAATTGCTTTTATTTTGTGTATTTTGTATTTGTACAAACTATTTATTTTAATTGGAAAAGACAGTATTTTGCCAAGTTCAGATTTGGTAATTAATAACGTTAATTTTTTAATATTTATCTGCAATTTTAATTATGTTGATGGTCAGTGACCTAATCTTCGCCACTCTACATCAATACAGTGTTCTCTGTTGGTACTATCACTTTAACATTTCAATAAAAATGCTCACTTTTAACAATTTATTATTTTTTTGTATAATAAACAATAATTTTGCTGTTAGGTAATCCAAAAATCGTAACAAAAAAAGTGTGTGTATGCTGCAGGTTGCGCAATACTTATATTTAAAATTGTAAGTACGTAAACATTCCGCTTTTATTGAAATAACTACTTTTAGGTTACGCTGAATTTGGGCGACTCCTAAACAAAACTGGTCGTCCCATCGTCTACTCTTGTAGTTGGCCAGCTTATCAAGAACCACTGGGAGTTCAGGTTCGTGTTTTTTATATCACAAAATTTTAACTGTTATTCATAATTCACCACAATTCTAGTCGAACTACGAGCTCTTAGCGAAGACTTGTAATTTATGGAGGAACTGGGATGATATAGACGACACATGGTCGAATGTAACCAATATTTTAAAATGGTTTAGTAATAATCAGCATCGGATTGCACCTTATTCTGGTCCTGGACACTGGAACGATCCTGATATGGTAGTCATCATCTTGTTTACTATTTAAACACTAGTCAATTATTTACTAACGCTGCTGTTAATATCCTTGAAGATATGAATTGCCAGAAATAGATTATACGGCATTCTAAGTTTGAAGGTTAAAAATATCTTTTACTTTGCGTGAGCCTATCGATTGAGTTATGCTCTGGTTTGTTGATACAGTATCACTAATGGAGCTTTAGTCTAGTATCGTATGGAAATATTACTTTGCAATAGTGCTACTCGAAATTATAATGTAAACTAACATTTTTGTTTCTCTGAAATTAGATTCAAGTCTATAATCTTGAAAAGGGTTGCTAGTTTAAGTTATACTCGGAGTTTATGTACCTATTCTGTTCACTGATTTCAAAGACACCAAATTTATGTTGGCATGCACTGAACTATTGGTAGGTACCTATTGGCACAGAAAATTTGCCCTGTAATGTTGTTATTTCTGGTTACTATTTTATTGGAGGGAAATTTATCAAAATTTGAAATCTGACATAAATGATGAACCATGAATTTTACTGAAAGAGTGCAGAAGGCAATTTATCTATGTTACTAAGAATTAAAAACTGCAGTTGAACTACAGTTAAATTTAACTGAGTTTTGATTTGGACATCCATCAACATGTCAACATAACCCAACATTTCGGAGAACCAAAAATCTCACTAAATTTTTAAAACTTGTAGGCCAATTCTTCTTCAACTTGAAACTCGATAATAAAAAAAATGCACCAGGTACCTATTTGAAATCAGCGTCTTTCAAATGAGTGAACATATGGTATATAATTTAATTGCTTGCCAAATTGAATGTTTGGTTTGTTTTTCAGTTGTTAATTGGTAATTTTGCATTAAGTTATGAACAAAGTAAAGCTCAAATGGCAATATGGGCAATTATGGCAGCGCCTTTAATAATGTCCAACGATTTAAGAGATATTCATCCCAGATATAAGGAAATTCTTCTAAATAAGGATGTGATAGCAATTAATCAAGATCCGTTAGGTATACAGGGTTTGTTAATTATGACGGTAAGTACCTAGTGATTCTTTGAATATTTGTTAATTGTATGTACCTACGTATGTTTTCCTTATACTTGTAGGAAGAAAAAATAGATGTGTGGGTCAAACCAATACTTCCAGTAGTGGATGGTTCACGCTCTTATGCTATAGGTTTCTTAAGCAATAGAGTAGATGGATATCCTTATCAAATTAGCATTCCACTTAAGAGGCTTGGCCTTAACCATACAAGCGGATACAAAGTACAGGTAACTTAAATATTCACTAAATAATTGCTGTGCTTAATTTTGTAAATATGCCATCTAGTTATAAAATTGTACTGTCTTTCTTTTTAGGACGTATACGATCCTATGGAACCTATAGTGTTAAACACGAAAGACAGTTTTGATGTTAAAGTAAAACCATCAGGTAAGCAGCTTCGCTGAATATAAAGTTGATATTATTGTTATTACCTAGTATTCCCATAAATACTGTTACAAAATCAAACCTACCTTTGCTTTACACAGCATCAAGATATCCATGACATTGACATATGGTTGCGATTGTCAAGTCTTAAAGTTGTAAGTTACATTGGGCAGTATTCTGATCGTATGTTTAAAGTAACCTCTAACTAGAGTCGTGTTTAGTGTACCTAAACATAAAATGATGTAGCTTTATATGTACTATGAGATCAAAAAGTAGAAAATAGTTGGCAGCATATTTTTTAAAAATCCCTATAATAACTCAAATAATATTATATTGGCTGCATGGAAGTAGCCTGTGCAGCGCATGCGCACTTTGCTTATTTTAACATCCTGTGGTTTTTTGAGGTTACTTGTTTTGAAAATAGTTTTTTCTACAACCACCATGGAAAGTGAGATTTTCAGACTTCGTCTCCATAGATACGAGTATTGAAAATGAGTGTTTGCCGAACAAGTGAAAATTAGCGTGCGGAAAGTTTACTTTCCGCACGCAAATCTGGATTAATCTGGATTTGCGTGCGGAAAGTAAACTTTCCACACTCAAATTTTGATTTGCGTGCGGAAAGTAAACTTTCCACACGCTAATTTGTTTACTTTCCGCACGCAAATCAAAATGTCATAAATGACATTTGATGAAAGTCAGATTTGATTTTGCAGAAATATTTAAATTTTTTGTGGTTGTAGAAAAAATAGTGTGTAATACATGTGTTGAAAGCTTGTATTTGCCACACTCATGTGACTGCAGCACTCACTAGCGTTCGTGCTGCAAACTTCACATTCGTGTGGCAAACGCAAGCTTTCAACACTTGTATTACAAATTACTATTGTGTGTTTTTAACTGCCGATTTTGGTAGTTCTGTTAGTTATTTTATTTTTTAAGGGTTGCCAACTATTTTCTACTTTTTGATCTCATAGTATAACTTTATATGTGTAGGGTTTATTTTCTGTGGGTATAACAGAGATACGCGATATTGCCATGGTAATTAAACATGATGTAAAATTCAAATATGAGATCAGAATGCCGACCATTGTGTTTTTTGTCAAGTTTGGTTATTTTGTTATTTACCAATGGAGTGGAGTGATAAAAGGTGCGTTCGTTTATCTGTTCGGAACGCTCTTTTTACTCCAAAAACTCTGTTCCGCGTTCGTTTATTACCACAGAACACTATCTGTATAATATTACCGAATGGAACATTTGGAGTTTGGTTGGAACAGAGTTTTTGGAGTAAAAAGAGCGTTCCGAACAGATAAACGAATGCACCTAAAGAGAACTGTATTGTTGTAATAGCATTACATAAGTGTGGAATGGAAAAAAGTGTAATCTTTAGGACTCTGCAACCTCTCGGAATTAGCCGTATGTTTGTGTATCGGGCTATAAAATTGTTCAATGAGACTGGAGGTGTTGAGGATCGTCCAAGATCTGGAAGACCACGTTCAGTTTGGACTGTTCAGGCAGTCAAAGCCGTAATTGGTCGAATTAAAGGAAATCATCGTAAGCAGAAGATTATGTCTCAGAAATGCAAATTTCCAAAACGTCGATGTCTCACATTAATTAAACAAGACCTAGGACTAGCTGCTTACAAAAGACATACGAAACATTTGCTGACAGAGGCTTTAAAAAGAGGTAGGAGAGAAAAAGCAAAGAGGTTGTTGACTGAGTACGTGCATGATGGCCACAGAACAATTTTGTTTATCGATGAAAACATTTTTGCAGTAGAGGAATCTTTCAACAAACAAAATGACAGGGTGTATGCTAGGTAGTCCAAAGAAGCATCTCAGCTAGTGCCAAGGGTTCAGAGAGGCCATCATCCAGCAGCTGTAATGGCTTGGTGGGGAGTAACTGTAGAGGATTAGCCTTCTGGTAGCCCAGATCTCAATCCATGAGATTAGAAATTATGGGCAGTTTTGCTCAAGAAGACACTCTAATGCTGATTCTTTGAAGCGAGCCCTGACGGCTGCAGTCAATAATTTTCCAATGGATGTAGTGGTGCTGCCATAGACGAGTGGCCCAGATGTCTTAAAGCTTGTGTAGAGGCCATTGTGAATAAATCCGTTGTGTTTATAATGACAGTCGTACTTCAATAAGTCGAACTTCGATAACTCGAATTTTTCGATAACTCGAAACGAATTGGTTGGCGTTAGCGCCAAGAATGAGAATTATGTGTAATTTTTACTTGATAACTCGAACTTCTATTACTCAAATATCTTGATAACTTGTACAGAATATTTGGCGCCACCTTCGATAAGTCGAATTTTCTGGGTATCGTTGAACGTTTTGCGTTCGTATTTAAAAACCAATGAACATACAGCCGATTCTCTGTATAATGGTTTAAATAACATTGAACCCTTGACCATAATATGTCCCCTCCCTCGCCCCTGCCTTATTGTTACACCGATTAAGAAATCGTAGCTTTTATTATTTTAGTTTCTTTGCCGTCACCAGCGAACTAATTTATTGTTTAATTATTAAATTGCCCTGCTGCTAAGAGTAGACAAAACAATAATGTATTCGTTCAGAAATTTGTTTACAAACCCTAAATTCTGGGTAATTAATTAGTCATGGACATCAAACTTTTTGAATTCGGGGTACCTATTAATTATTTTCAATGTAAAATATTTTTAATATTTATATGTTTCAGACGGGAAATTTTAGAAAAAGGCTAGATTTAAGGCTATAAACTTTTTTGGTATTTTTTAAGCAAACTTAAAATGAAATAAGTTGGATTTACCTTAAAATAAGTAGTCATGAATGATAAATTTAAGTAAAGTCGGCGAAATATTCGGTTATGCCGAATATTCGTTAAAATGGCCGAATATTACGACTACCGAATAGTTAACCGTTAACCAAATATTCGTTTCACCTCTATAAAATAATATATACATATTATGTATTTTATTTAATAACCCGAAGTCTTGATAACTCAAACTTTTTTTCTGGCAAGTCATGGTTCGAGTTATCGAAGTTCGACTGTATTACCAATAACCATTTAATAAATCCTGAAAATATGCAAAAACACTTAATCATTTTTTGCCGTTCTAATCAGTATGTAACAGTATTTATGGGAATGTATGTATGTTCCTATTATAAAATTCGATTTAAAATTTTTACCGACCTTGTTCTTTACCTACACAGCTTTAGAAATGTACCTACATTATGCCCTTCTCTTATATTTTTCCGTAATTACATTACGAATCCATTATTTCTTGAACAATGATTAATTATATTGTACAGTATATTGTTTTTCCCTATCGATTGTCATTTTAGTATTTTTTGTCGGACCATTTAACATTAAAAAAGAAAACAAATAGGTACTAATTTTACTCTTAATGGACTCTATTCTAATATGGATGTAAATATTTCAGGCGTTATTCTGTTAAGAATCACTCCCATTTCATCAGAAATGCCCAGCAAGGTTAATAACAACTTGTAATTTAAGCTTAATATTTATTTGTAAATTATAAAGTACCTATTTATTTGTACTTTGCATTGTAATATGTACATGTTATTAAAAATATTAATTACGGAGGTAGCTTTGTATGTTTACCTCGCAAGGTCATTAATCAGAATTAAAGATGAGATAAACTTGTTCTTTGGCTGTAATTAACTAGTTAATAAGTCGATGTCATAAAACTTGTCTAATTCTTCAGCATTTCAGTTGATGTAACTGAAATTGTTATAAGATTTTCATGATCATAAGTTGCAGCACCGGACTTTTGCTATTTCACTGTCATAGTAAATTAACATAGTTTTGTTGGATAAAATCTAGACTACTTACGGATGCCAAAGATTTCGAGAAGGTCAACTGCTTTAGCCAATAATGCTACACGACTAGAATTTTGCCTAATTTCTGTGAAAGTTACTTAGTATATCAAATGTTGGGAGAAAAGTAACCTTGCTACCCTTTAAACCAGGCTGGGAACATAATTTTAAATTAGTTCGTTTTATTATTCACTGGAAGAAATTAAGGACTGTGGGTGCCAAGTATCTCAAGGCTTCCATTTAAAGATGACGTCAAAATATAAGCTTTTAAGATTAACAGAATTTTGTTAAACATAAGCCAACAATTGAAAATATGTTATTGTTCATAACTACAACAAAACCTTTGTACTTATATTGTTGTTTGGTTGATTTTCATTTTATTAACTAGTATATAAACCAAAATTTGATTTATACATGCCTGTTCATAGCGATTTTGAATATTTAAACGTCTATTTTACAGGTTTTCCTTTAATTTCCTACATTAATTATTGTTTGCTTTTTATTGTTATTGTAGTTACATGTAAGGAACGCATAAATTAATGCAAAATAGCCACATAAAAATGCTCGAGGTTTATTGACATTGAGGAGCTGAGCAAAAGTCATAGTCTTTCTACCATTGACGAAAGCACTTTAAAATCTTTATAATTCGAAACAGTTTTTTGCACATACAAGTTAGATGTCTGAACATACTTAATTAAATTTTTCCACTACCGTCGACGTAAGTAGAACTTACGAACACGGATAATAGGATCGTAAGTTGTTTATAACATTTGTTTATTAGATTCTACTTAACAACGGAAAATATATATATCGGGTGTTCGCGAGGAATGGGACAGCGCGATATCTCGGGAACGAATTCAGATTTTAAAATTCTGAAAACTTTGTTATAAATATCCGTTAGGAGCAGATATTTCATGGTAATTAATCTTTGCTTATTATCTCTACAGAATACAATCTTTTACATCTTCGTCTTAAATTCATTTTCTCGAAAAGTACAACTAATAGGTTATCTTAAGAAAATTCCAGTTCGCACAAATAAAAGAAACAAACCAACCATCTATAGTAACGAGCTTAGACAAATTAAAGACACACTCACACTAATACAAGAAATCTACAACAAACTGGGAGGTGGGGATCTAAAACGAATATTTAAAAACTATAAAGAATTTTACCTAAAAAAAGCTACAGAAGAAAAGAAAAACAACTACTTACACTCCATTCGAAACTCGGAAAACCCACAAAAAGTTATCTGGGGTGTTATCAAAAAGGAAACTACTGCAATACAAAAATGTACAACAACACCACCAGCTGAAGACCTAAATAAATTCTTCTGCAATGCAGCTCAAAATGTACTCCAAAAAATACAAGGAGGTAAAGGCGATCATATCAAATTTATTAACAACATCCAACTAAATAATCATACGTGTTTCTTGGTACCAGTAACAACTGAGGAAGTGGAAAAAATAATTCACAGAGTCAAAGCAAAAGACTCATTGGATATATATGGGATGAACACAAAAATGCTCAAAAAATGTTCTGATTCATTGTCACAACCATTGGCTGATTTGACCAATGCATGCTTCCAACAAGGGTTTGTGCCCCAAAAAATGAAAATAGCCAAAGTAACTCCTGTTCATAAATCTGGAGATACTAAAACTCCAAATAACTATAGGCCCATCTCAGTACTGCCAACTCTCGCAAAAGTATTAGAAGCAGCTATATTGTCACGTTTAGTATCTTTTCTGGTTAAATGTGGAATCCTTTCTGAACAACAATTTGGATTTCGCACTGGCAGTACAACTACTGATGCTATCATATTCATACTGAATTTTACATGGGACGCTTTTGAAGAAGGTGAGGAGTGTAGGATGTTAATGTGTGACCTCTCCAAAGCTTTTGACTGCTTACAAAGAGAATTTCTTCTCTAGAAAATAGAACGATACGGCATAAGGGGAAAAGTTTCAGAGCTTTTACATTCTTACATGTCAAATCACTTGCAAGCAGTATATCTGAATGGAGAACAAAGTGAGTTACAACATATCACACATGGTATAGCCCAAGGGTCGCTTTCAGGCCCTTTATTATTTTGCCGGTACGTGAATGATCTTCCACAGAACATCACGTCCTATACAGTGCTTTATGCAGATGATACCACTTTCTTGTGCAGAGGTAAAAATGAACAACAACTTACGCTACAAACAGAAAAAATCTTAGCAGAAGCCACAACTTGGTTTTCATGTAACAAACTTCTTCTTAATGAAGAAAAGACTGTTCAGTTGCCTCTGACAAGTAAACGAAATATGACGCCAAGGAATACTGGTTTTGCTAAGCTTTTAAGGAATAACAGTAGATACCAGACTGACTTGGAAGGAACATATTAATGCACTGTCAGGAAAATTATCATCGGCATTATATGCTATCAGAAGAATTAGGCAAATTACGGACAAACAAACAACAATCGTAGTATATCATGCACTTTTTCATTCATGTATGACCTACGGAATACAACTATGGGGTGAATCAGCACATGCCATTGACATCTTTATACTACAGAAAAAGGCCTTACGCATAATAGAACAAGTGAAACAACGCACACACTGCAAACCATTATTTATAAAGAATAAAATAATGTCTCTTCCATCTTCGTACATCTTAAAGCAGCTGCTTAGAGCCAAAACGGAGCTTCCACAACTAAAAAGAAAAGGATCTACAACAAAGAATTATTTATTTTTTTGGTGTCACACACGCCACTGCTGGAGTTGTCAAAACTAGTTGGACCGAAAAAGAGTCTCTTCATGCCAGTATAGTGCATACCAAAGCTCAATTTAATATCTTAAATCGTTTTCGAGATATTTAAAACAAGCTTATTTTTTGGACACCCTGTATCTCGAAAAGGAAGTACTTTCGGATCCTTATTTATAGGAACTTTTTTTCTTATTTTGACCTCTAGAATACTTCCTTAAAATATTTCCCTTTCCTCCCGAAACACCCTGTATAATGGGTGTTAGAAAACTCGTCTTATCAGTCACTGAGCCTGACATTTCTAACACTCGTTATAGGCGAGTATTTTTTATAGCTTAGTGCCGTCTCTCGCATCTCAAGCGCCAATAATCTTCAGGAAATAATACTCCAATTAAGTTCCTAGGACAATAATGGAAATAACACACTAGTTTTCAATTTTTATTTTAAATAATTTAAATTAACAATTTAAATTCAATAATTTGATATAGAAAAATTACTTTTATTAAATCCCACCAAAATGAAATACAATTTTACAATTAGAAAAAGATGAATTTGTTATAAATGTAGGTTCTTTTTTCATAGATGCACTCTGTGCAGATTCCTCATTTGGACTTTGACTTACTTCGAGTCTGGGTGAATCGATTAATGCATCTTCTGCAAACGTTGATAACAATCCGACTTCAGAAATTGATGAATCTATATTTATTTCCTGCTTCGTTCTTCCTATTAACGTCAGCAGTTTTCCCACTTTGGTTATAAAATATTTTGTTAGCAACATCCAGTTTATTATCAAATGACTCGGCTACATAGCCTTCCGCAATTTGTGAGGACTTCCAGCCTCCGTGCCTTTTGAGTCCTAAAATATCTACCCCAGAATTTACTAGTAAAGTAGCAGATGTCCTCTGGAAACAATGCCCTGCATAAATATAAATGTGGTTCCGGCAGCTTCAAAAACTGTGCAATCTGCGATGGAATCTTTACAAATGAATGTTTGCCAATTAGATTACAGATTACAGATTACAGCATCTGCCTTGTTAGACGTACTTTCTTTCGAATTTTAAAATATATCCTAAACGTTTCCATGTAATTAATATTTTCGTTGGGATTCTCAACAATTGTGAAAGTACGTTGAGTGTCATTTTTTGTTTCTGAAATTTCTATAATAACATATCTTTCATTATCATTTATATCAGACAACTTCATTTTACAAAAGCCCCGGCAATACCAACAATCATTACCGTCTATAAGAAATCAAAAATAATATAATAAAACTTTAAAAATGCTTCCTTACTTTCATTAGTAGGTAGATTTGATTCGGTGCATCTTTGAAAAATATTATATCTTCTCTATTCAATATTTTCGACTTCATTGGACAATAACCTTTGGTTTTCTTCTTTAAGTAAGCAATTAGTTTGTGAAATTTCGATATATCCACGCCTTCTTTATACTGAATTGTAGTTTTTAGCATGGAGTATTGACACCATAGACTTGCTGGTGATTTTAATTTTTCTGACCGTTCAGCCATAGAAGCCAGCATCACATTTAACCAGTGGCGGCTCGTCTATAGGGGCCGGGGCCCATCTATATTTGTATAACCAACCCAATAATTGTAGTTTTAAAAAATTAAAAAAATTACTGTAGCATTTTGTGGCAATATTGTATAATGCGACTTAGTACGGTCGTTGAGGCCAGCCATGTATTTTGTATGTGTAGAGCACGGGGCATCTATGAGGCGCGTGCACTACCAATCATATTTGCTTACCGGGTGCAAAGCTTATCTTGGGGCCCGTCATTGCGTTTGTATGTAAATAGCGCGCGATTCTTTCATTGCCTTATTATTTTTTCCTCGTTGTTGATTTGTTTTAACGTTTTTAGTGTGTTTAATTGTTGTTGTTGTTTTTTGTTATAATTTATTTTAAAGTTTAAATTTTTATTACGTCCATAAACGATACATTTTAACTATGAACAAAATCGATAGCTTATCGGAAAAATGTTTCTCGTTATCAAGTCAAAAAGAATAAAAAAATTAAGTTGTTTTTGTCCGCTGGCCCCACCTGTTTCTATTGTCACCAGCCGCCACTGTATTTAACGTTAACAGATAGCAAATCCAAAGCAACTAAATTTGCGGCTTCCTCTATCTCCATTTTTGCAAAAGAATGATCACAGAAAAAATGATTTTTAATACCATTTATTTATTTTGATTACGTGTTTGTTTCTTAGCAACAACCGAATTTCTATGGTAACATTTGCTAATATTTAAGTACTAGTAAACTATAACTTGTAAATTGTAAAATAATAAAGAATTATTGACCACTAGGAGAGAAATTTATCTTCTTGGCTTGAAAACAAGGTCAATAATGACATCTTCTAATGCTAGTAGTGAAAAAAATAAGTTTTACGTCTACATACCTGGCAATGGGCATAGATTACTCAAAACGATATATGACGTAGTGCATATTATTAATTTATTTTCTAATAATGTATCTTACTTAAATTCAACGCTGGCGGTAGTGGAAAAAATATAATAAGCGATGCGGAACGTAAGGACTTAACATTTTCGGAAGTAATTATAAGCCTCGGTTTATAATAATCTTCCTCAAATGTTATACAGGGTGTACGTGTACCTTAAATGGCGCATAATATTCGCACCACGCGATTCTGCGTTAAAAACTGGACAAAAAAATTGTACAACTGTTTTAGGCCAAAACGTGTAGTTTTTGAAGAATTGTTAATTAGTCTTGTAAACTTAGCAACACAGTGTGGCCAGTCATACTACGCCATCTGTATTATCACCAATAGCAACCCGGTTGATTTAATATAATTGCATTGTACACCGTTGCAACATTTATGAAAAGCACCAAGCACTGCAAAAATTTCAAACTTCGGATGAAAGTTGAGTACGATTACAGATTAGTTATTTCTTTTGTTGATTAAACTACAGCTAAAAATCATTATTTCAAAAAATGACACGACAAGCAAACCAGAATACGAGTAAAAGGCTGCTAATAACTCCATAACTAAAGAGTTAACAGCAAGTTGGTACTGGAGTTTTTTGCTTGGATTTTGACGTAGAATCGCGTGATATACATATTATGCGCGATTTTCGATACACCCTGTATAGTCCTTATGTTCCTTGTAGCTTAAATAACTATTAAATACCTTATCGTTTTCGGTTTAACAACCTAATTAAATTATTGTTTCGTTTGTCTTTAATTGTCATGGACGCTTAACAATACAAAATTTGAGAATAATTACTGGTAAAAAACCAGTTTCGATTTCAAACAAAGCAAATAAATTCTGCTTCTTTAATGCTCATAAAATTACAAACTATGAAGTTATATAAAATCATAATATAAAATAAAAGACCACAGTTGCTTACCAACTTTAATAAACATTTTATATAAATCAACAATTTATATCCTAGCTTAAAAATAAATATTGTCGTTTAGCCGAAAAACAGCTTTAGTTTAACAAACCAAAACGAAGCATATACTTTTAATCCACACATCAAATATAACATAACAGAATTAGTTTATGTAACATAAAAAAGCTAAGTGTTTTTTTTGTAATTTTATTTATAACAATCCAATGAAATTATAGCTACTTTCCTCTTCCGATCGCAAATAAATTTAGAGAACAGATCTATAATGTACATTATCAAAAATATTTATTACTTAACTAATAGAGATAACACATTATATAACAATTATCTAAAAAACGAAAAAAAAAAACTGTTAAATATGACTATTTAAACAACAAGACATGCTAAAATCAATAAGTATTCATGCAACAGGGAGATGCCCCTTTAGATTAAAACCGGTTTATATTTTAGGAAAATAAAGCCTTCGGATAAGACAGACACATGAATAATTTATACATTTTAAAAAAGTAAATATGTTTACTAAATAATAAAGATTCACCTTAAGATAAACTTCACCTTTATACAAATTGAACGAGTTAAAGTCTATAGAAAAAATGTTTAATGTATTCAAGGTTATCGAACATATTCTTTTGTCATCTGACACCACACGATTATTGTGTATTCGAGCTTTTATTTTAAAACAAAAGACAAGTATGAAGTACAATATCACATTTTATTAACAAGCACGAATTCGATAAAGAATATTTTAATATTAATGCCCTGTATTAAAATCACGCCCTCAAAATTAATAAAAACAAACATTAACATTAAACAAATTCAAAAACGAACAGCTAAATAACACATAAGATAAAAAAGAGAATAAATTAATTGCACGGAAAATGTAAACATTCAAGATAAATAAACAAATGTGATAATAGTAACAACAAAATATTTGTTCAGTGTTTTGTTATTAGCTGCACTTAAATCTGTTTGTTACGATTCAATTTTTAATTTAAAAAAAGTTCCAGCTTTTATAAAACGCTAATTTATACAGATTTTGATATTAACAAGTTTCCCGAAATAGATCATAATTAGCAGTAGGCCATGATCCCTTATTATTTCCCATTTCGTTAATTTTTTTTTAAATAAAATTTCAGATTTCATTATAATTTTCAATGTTTCGATCGTTGACTTGAAACTTATAATAACCTCTTCAACATCGCAGACAGTTTCTAAACGTGAACAATAAAAATAAAAACGCTGCCTTAGCAAATATCAAACTTTAAAATATTTTAAAAACTACCAACGTTGTAACTTACACATAAAAACGTAGCCAATTGAAGTTGAATAAAATATAAGTGGATTATACCGCATGCATTTTCTACAGTTAAACACATTCAGATCATTTTTTGTTAACGAGATTACAATAAAACTTAATTTCAATCGATTGTAATTCTAAACAACACAGCTTGTAAAAGTATCTTTGTAAAAGCGCTAATCCAAGTTTGATTTTTGCAACAAAAATACTTTTCTTATTTATTTGAGTTTTCTCTAATATCTAATTTATTTATGTGATATTGTCGTAACTTGATTAAGTCTCTTATTATCCTGGACTGTTAAATTAGATACTAACTTACGTAGATAAATAATACTAATATAGATGCATTTGATTGTTGTAACAGTTGTGTCTAAATCTTTTTATAAATAAATATAAATTCTGTTACGTAAAATAAATTAGAAATAACAGTTGCTACCGTAAGGGAAAATATTTGTCTTTTATATAAATTGTTCGCATTGCCTATCACCGTTTAGTATAAATGCCAAAATGCAAATCTATACTAAACCAAACTCGTCCGCTTTTTAATTTTTAATAATAAATTTCAAATTCGCCATTAAAACAGTAGCCACCTTTTTACGTTTCAATTTACAGCAGGAATCCAAACTACCTTCAAAAGTGTTCAATAAAAAGGTGTAATTTACAATTATTATAAACTTCTATTTTTAAACCCCGGTCATAACTATCGAAGCTATCAAGAAATTACAATTTTGATTTTAATGTTCACTCAAGATTATAAAAAAAATTTATATCCTTATTAATTTATTAATAAAAAAAACGAGAAATTATTTATTGCGTTACACTATAAAAAATAATTGACTTACTGAAATAAAATTGTGTTTTATATCTTGAAAGAGGTGACATAAAATTAACAAACATAATATAGTAAATTAAAAAATAATGATGTTAATATTCGCCGAGTTTTTAGACTCAAATTCGAAAGTAGGAAATAACGAAATTCTTTTTTTAAATATGAAACTGAAAAATACAATCGATCACCTGCATCTTTTAAGTACCGAATAAACAGCTATAAAATCTCTTCTTGCTTCTTTTGGCGTAGTACTTATACACAATTTCCACAAAGTGAATAATTGTAACAAATAAAATTAAAAATATATTTACTATACAATTTGTCCTCGAGTTTGTATAAAAATGTCTCTAGTAAATTTTACCCCAAAGAACCCTAACATGTCTAACTCTATTTACCCAATTTATTAAAAAAAATTCGGTAGGTCTATAAGATTTACGTTCTAATTGCATCTAGCATTAGACCGAACCATTAGTTGCATGACAAAATCTACTGTAATATCGACGATGCATCTCGTCAACTTGAGTTAGGTAATAAGTACCTGAAAACAAATCGTCTATACTACTTACAGGTTCATAGGGAACTTTATGACAATTTTTCTCACGTAATTCTAAAATTGACGTGAATTTATCGGGAGATATTTTCTTACGTTGATCTAATTGTTTTTTAATGTAACTTAAGTTAGACATTAATTTGTATAAAGGTGAATTGTCGTTACAATCTTTCGAGACAGTAATCGAATACATAGTCGAGGCCAAACCTGAGCCGTAAGAAAAGAGACCGATTTTACTACCTGCTAATTTTTCGATATTTTGATTGATTAACAACGAAATTAACCCACCGTACAAAGAAGGTGTGTACATATTTCCGATCTGATTTGCTAATAAAAGAGACGGATGGGTTTTTTTATCGAAAATATTTTTACTAAAAATTACAAAAGCCTTTTCCACATCTTTGTCGAAGTAAGTTTCGGAAAGTTTTACGTTTTTGAATTTTTCCAACCCTGGATATAAATTAGCGATGTTATCTTGTGATGTATTAAGAAAGTCGTTTAACACTAATCTAGCTACTGATTTTTGAACCAGTTTACAAAAAGGTGTATGAAACAAAATGTAATCGAAATTATTTAAGTCTACACAATTATTTTTAACAGACTGCCTGCTACTCGCTTTTTTACAATATAGCTGATAGCAACTATCCAAAGCATTTAAATAACACTGTATCGAAAGCTTACCATCTACAGTTGGATATTCCGATGTTAAATCGGGTTTGTAGAAATCGTAAGCGTGCTTCATGTATGTCGCACGTAATCCACGGTCGAATACTAACGGAGCGTTAGGCCCGACTAAAATTGCGATTGCCCCTGCTCCTCCTGTGGGTCTGGCTGAACCTTTTGCGTATACTGCTATATCCCCGCACACCACGAGAGCGTAACGACCATCCCAAGCTGAAGATTCGATCCATGAAATTGCATTGAACAGAGCGGCCGTACCTCCGTAACAAGCGTTGGTGGTATCGATACCTTCTATGTCGGTTACCCCGTGTGGTTCAAATAATTGCATTAAGACGCTCTTGACGCTTTTGGATTTATCTAGAATCGTTTCGGTTCCCACTTCTAGGTGACCGATGTCCGAATACTTAATGTTGTATCTTTCGATTAATTTATGGACTACCGTTAAGCATAAGGAATTAATATCTTCTCGATCGTTACAAAAACCCATCCTGCTCTGTCCTAAACCCACAACGTACTTTCCTGCGCCAACTCCATCAAACTGTTCCAACTCTGTTTGATCTACATACTGGGAAGGGAAAACTATTTCTATTGCAAGTATGCCAACATCTTCAGGCCAGGACCCCATTATGATATGATAATTTTCAACTGGATACTGCGTGATTTCACAATAAAAAATGATGTTTCATTCAATCTCAAGAAATATTTATAACTAAAATAAACAATTGTACTAACCTACACACGTGTATATAGCTGTCCCGTTGAATGCGCCCGACCAATTGTAATAACAACTTCTACTATTCTGAACCTGAACGCTACTGTTCGGACTACGGTAAGATTTTATCCAATACCCTACCGATGATAGCAACTTTCATTCTGCCCCACTTAAAAATATACCGTTTCAGTGTGTTTCATGCTGAATACAAAACCTTGACCTTGTAGCACAAAATCTTTTGAGGTTAGAAAAGAAATCGGTACCTATCGTTACAAGAGATAATGTCTTGCTGGGGGCATGTTTACTATGAATATTTTTAAGTGAAATCCAAATCTATCGATATATTTTGAGCGTTTAAACCCGCATTTTATTAAATTTATGTAACAATTTTTTAAATGCTATGTAGCATAGCCGTCCGCAGATTTTTTTTTAGGGGTGATTTAGTAACTAAATTAATTAGCTTTATAAATGCAAATGTTATATTTAATATTTTATTATATTGCGGTAATAATTTACAAAGAAAATGATTACGCATAAAATTAGTAATAATTTACCTAAAAATAAATATGTCTACTCTTGACATCCACCATTTAAATCTTAACGCACGTTCGAAGAACAATATTGTTGCAAAAGAAGTTACCCAACAGTAGTAAAGCATTCTGAAAATCACAAAGTTAAAATTAATATTGAATATAATTATGTACCTATTTTATTTGTTATTTGTTTAATTAAAAAAATTTAATAATTTCAATATTGTTTTTGATGATGAGTTACTAAACAAGAGACTATGACAAAATTCCAAGGCATTCTTAGTTCATGGTTATTATTTATCATCATTAATTTTAGTTTTTTGCAAATTCTGAGAACATTAACGGAAACAGATATGACAACCTATACATTTTTGAAATCAGCAAAAATAAGCCCTTTAATGAATCCATAGCCTACTACGGTTGCCATTTAAAAAAATGTAAGTTTGGCTTATATCTCAAAAATCGAGAGTGCTATGACTTTGTAGATATTTTTTTTATAATTCTACGTAAAAATATCTACAAGAAACAGATTTCACTTTGGTTTTAGAATAGGTGGTTATGAAATTATAAAACATTTAAAAAATTGCATGTTTTTAGTTTTTTCGAAATATTTGAAAAAGTTGAAAGTGTATGTCAAATGTCAAACTGGCATCTAATTTGTCTTGAAATTCTGCCCAACTTTGCTAATTTAGCCGACTCTCTAACTTCTATAATAACAAAGTTACCCATACAACACAGGTAGATTATTGTCACCCTGTATTATATTAGTTTTCAACAAGGCGTCATCTACCCAATCAATTATTTTTGGAACAAAATAAAAACGCGGGAACTGTTTAAAATTTTTGTTCGTAAATATTCTCATCGTAAGGTGGTGAATCGTTCCTTAAAAATGATAGTTTGTACGATATTAATTTAATTATACTTTCTATGAGTGGTGTAAAATAGAATATAATCATATCTTAAAACTCAAAAACAAAACAATAAAGTCAACGTAAAATAAATCACACAGCTTGCGCATAAGTTATAGATGTTACAAACAAATAATCGTAAAATGCACGAATGACGAATGCTACGTTATACAATTAAGAATTAGGCGTTCGTATAATGTGACATTTAAAAAAACTATTAATTCTGATGGGTTATTTACCAAAGTAATATTTGGACTCTGTATGACTGACGTAATAATGTTCCTTGAAATTTTTGTTTTTAATTAATAATTTACCCTAGGCGGTAGTTTATGAAAAATACGTAAGTATTAGCCTATACGCGTATTTCGGTACAAAAAAGAACTGGTTTTTACTTCTTTAATTAGGTAGAATGCAATGTTCTTTTTGAATCTTGTCTACAAAAATACATACACGAATTCGTTTACATTTAATTATACTATTTATGAGTTAATAAGATTTGTAGATATTTTAACATCATCAACATCAACATCTACGTCAGAAATACTGTTCCATAATAAATGGATATACATACCTAAGTATAAAAAAATATTTACCGACGGCCATATTTTTGTTAATAACACGTTTGTTTAGTGTCTTAACATTTTAAATTCTACATTAAAAAAAAAAAACGTTTGTTTTTAAAAAGATAATTATTAAATTCGTCCTCTTGGCCAGGTTAAGTTCTATTAAATAAAAGAAAAAACCAATATTTATTATCTAATTATCTAACAAATTATAAAAAACGAACAAACCGCCCAAACCGGTTCTTGGAAAATTACACTAGAGTACAAATTTTTTGTTTAAACGTTTGAAAAATTATTTTTTCCAAATTTAATTTTTATTAATTTTAACAAGTAGACAGGTTTTGGAGCTCTTCTGTTCATGAGAAACATAGATTTTAAAAAGAAATACTAATTAAAGCTATGTCATACATCGTTAGATTTCACCACGTAGGTACGATTGGCAAAAAAAGTTTCATTCAAATTCAAATATTTGGAGTTTTAGAAACCTTCATCTCTTTATTTGACACGCAGATTAATAAATATTTAACAAAAGTAAATAAAAACCTGTACATCATGCATGCAATGGCCTTTTAACTTTACCATTGGATGTTAAATAAACGGTAAAGTTAAAAAACATATTTTAATGAAGGGGGAATTGTTGCATAAGTTAGCTGATGAATGACTGTACCTACATGTATGTACAATCTTACATTGGAAAATATTCCACGATATTTTTAAACTTCTTTTTGTAGGTATTGCTCGAAAAATTGAATAAATTAAATTTGAATAATATTTATATATCTTCGCTTTCCTTTCTTTTCTATTGGCATCTTTTTTTGTCTTCTCTTTCCTTTTCTTTTTCTCGTTTCTTTTCTCTTTTATTTTTCCTGCATTTTATACAAAATGTCTAAGAATTACTTTTTATAACATAACTATACTGAATTTTTTTTAAATAATTAAAGCATTCGAAAATAGAAGGGCGCAACAAGTCCGTGCTGTTGAAAAATCGTATCAGTAGAACAGTCAAAGACAAGCGTTTTAAGAATTTATCTTAAATATTTTTAGATGTTTCGTATGAATTCAGAACTCTAATTTATTAAAAGTTAAACAAAAAATGCTTAATTAGTCTTAGTTAAATTCAAGCTTCATAAATACAAATGGAAAAATTGTGGGCATATCTACTTATACTATTTATTAGAAAAAGAAAAATAATAACCAAAGTATTTTCGCTGTTGAACTCTGAATTAAAACTTGACCAATCAGCAATAGCACCTACCTAATATTCCTGACGGTTCTGGACATATAATTTGATTAATAATGTTAATTAAGTGTAGAAGCTGATATTTTTGTTTTTATTATTAACCTTCAGATTATAATAATTACGTACGTAAATAGTGTCCAAAATAACATGATTAGAATGCTGTCTTTTTATTCCTCTTTGAAGGACCTTACTTGTCGAACCTGTATTCTTTCGTCGTTCTCCAATTTTTTTGTAACATCTTTTTTGCTGTGGAATTACATTAACGTCAATTGCTTAAAAAAAGTGTTTTTTTTTTTTTAAATTTAAACAATATTTCAGATGGTAACATCTTACACTTTTAAAATGCTAAATAAAAACATTTTTCTTCCTCTCCTTGCGGGAACATAATTATCAATTATCTATGAAATCTCTTACTAAAAGTTTTAGTTAAATAATAAGAAGAAGAAGAAGTAGAAGATAAAGAAGAACCTTTAAAACATTTCAAGTAAATATACAGGGTGGTCGTGAAAGTTTGGGCCACACTTTACCAGCATTAACTACATGAAAAATAGGAAAGGTTTTTTAAATATTTGCTTTCCTAAAGGGTCAGATTGAAACGTGACGGCCTTGTGAAGTTGAATTAAAAAAATTGATTTTTTTGAATATGATAAAAACCGCCAGAGATTTATTTTTAATTTTTATAGGGTAAATTAGGGTCTACCAAAGTATCAAGTAATAATTTAATAGTAATAAGAAAGCTTTAATTTGTTCAGTGGCGTAGTTAGAGGAGATTATTAATTAAGAAAAAATAGGAAAGACACGTTTTTTCAAACACTCTTAATTTTACGTAAAAAAGTTGTCTTGACATTTTTAGCACAACAAAGTTGTTTTTGAGATAAAGTTGTTATTTGTTACACCAAAGTAATTGTGCAGTACAAATAGCAATACCACACTGGAAGATATGTTTGGGTGTATTTCAAAAACGACTTTGTTGAGCTAAAAATGCAAAGAGAACTTTTTTACGTAAAATTAATTTTTCTTTCATAATACGACACAGGGTGTTTAAAAGAAAACGCGGATTTCATATTTTTTCTTAGTTAAAAATGTCTTTAATACCCCCTAATTACGCGACTGATCAAATTAGGAAAAAAATTTGTTTGAAAGTCTTCACTATTTTCTATGTAGGTACCTAGTTAATGCTGGTAAAGTATGTTCACGACCACCCTGTATTTATCCAAACTTGGTTTGTTCTATTTTTCTCCCCAATAAGTTTAAGTATTATTATGTGAAATTGACATAATTTTTTTTCATTCATGTTATGGCTAACGAATCCAGTGTAAGATTTTCAATACGTTTAAAACTTTCTTTTTCACTGTTTATGCCAAAGGCATTGAGTAGGTATACGCATAGATTTAATTTATGCACACAGTTAAAAACCGGTTTCCTAAACATACGTCATAGATATATGTAGATCGTTTTACAAAATCTTGAGGTTGCTTATCTGATACAAGGCGGAGTTAAATCATTTAATCTATTTTAGTTTATAATGTAAAATGTTAATTAGAAGCTTTTTATTTAATTAAAAACATTTTTTAAGTCATTACGTAATGTTGATGTCAGAAACTACCTACTGTTACGAAATTCTAAGATGTCTCAAAAAAGTTTGAAATATTGATTATTGACGTTAGCAATAATAAATAAACAAAAATATAGTCAACTGAACATTGTTTCAAATTTAATTTGTTCAAAAGATATCCTTGTATGACCTATATTGACTGAAAAATCCTGAGGTGAGGTTCGTTAAGGAATTGAAGCCAAAGCTTTTTCCAGAACTATAAATTCCTTTGACTTTACATAAGATTTCGCTTGGACAAGAAATAAAACAGAGCATTTCATTTGAATATTTGGTACAATAAAAATCATTTGAATTCAACAAAAACTTAATTGGGTAGTGCTAAATTACCACTTCAGTCAATGTACATGCTTGTCACTCACAATTACAGATCTCATCCAATGAAAAAGTTTCCGGAACATTTTATTTTTGTTAGATTTTAGATTTAATTTGCAAACACTGCGGTAACCTATTTTGATCTATTAATTTTAAGTTTATAACTACATATCACTCGACATATCATAATTCACAAAAATGAGGAAGAAAAAGATGAAAAATATGAG
Source organism: Melanotus villosus (assembly GCA_963082815.1). NCBI lineage: Eukaryota > Metazoa > Arthropoda > Insecta > Coleoptera > Elateridae > Melanotus > Melanotus villosus. The sequence goes on along the minus strand of OY720419.1, from coordinate 111,053,970 downwards.
TCAGCGACGGAGGATGAGGAAAAAGAAGGCAGAACAAGCGAAGAAAACAAAACAAGTAAAACAAATCCAAGAAAAGAATAAAAAGGAAAAACCAGTAAAAGAAAGAAAAAAAAAGATCCAATCTAATGATAGTAACCCCCAAATTAGTAACGAAAAAATGAACCCCAAGGAAGAAACCAGCCCTGAGAGGGGAAAAGTGTGGACACAAACACTCATGGCCCCGCTCTCACAAAAATAGCAATAACGCTCCGATTATGATATATTTATGACGAGATAACGATGTATGCAACGACTAGGGCTAATGGTAATGGAAGAAAAAAAAGAATTTGAAAAACACAAAATGCCTGCACATGCAATACACAAGGACAGAGATCTTAGAAAAAAGAATTTTTAAGTAGCACTCCCCATAAGACTGATGACCAGGGGAGTAAAACAAAACCGGCAAACCAGATAAAGCAAAACAAAATATAAATCTGGAATTTGTACATTAACTGTAAAAACATTGAAATCTGAAGAAAGGTTAATTGAATTAAAAACAGGCATTAACAAAACTAAACTACTATGTGATAGGGATAGCAGAAGTGAGAAGGGAAGGTGAGAATATTATAGAAAGGAAATCTAAAGAGATCTGGTACTACAAAGGAGAAAAAGAAGAAAGCTATGGAATAGGATTCTATAGAAAGAAAAAAATTACTAATGTTACAGGTTTATTGGACTTTCAGAATTGTACCGCGACTTATATAGTTAGTTAACACTTGAAGCATAGCAGATTTCGGGTTGCCTATCCGGTTTAATAGTTTATTTTTGCTGACCTTCATAGAAAATTTCATTTTTAGGAATTATTGAATCGATTTGTGAATTGGTATTTCGGGATCTTTAAGGAGTTCCCTTAGGCTTGTGCCCTTTTTTTGTGGAAAATTCCAGTTGGCTGGTGCCCTTTGTGTGAAAATTATTCTTTGACGTGCGTCCTTAATTGTGGGAGTTCCTTTGTTTGGCTGGTAGCCGCTCTGAAGCTTCTGTAATTAGTCTATCTTTTCTTTACTCGACGAAGGGTTTTACCATCTGATAAGGTATGCTACTGCTTGATTCTTGTTTAATTCCCTCTACGGCCAGTTGGTTTGGTTATACGATTATTTATAGTTATGGTTTGGGACTATCATTTTGTGGTTCCGTCCTTTGTTTGTGATGTTTAATGCAACCGAGAAGACTTCATATCCTACATAGTGATGTACTACACCAGTTAACCTGCAAGGTAGATTTGTTGTAATTACCTTCGTTTAGAAGGTGTACGAATTGTTATAGTTAACCGTACCGTTGTCGTAATACTTACTCCGTAAGTTTAGGTCAGCGTATAGGCTAATAAACTATTATTGTATAATATTACCTAGGTAGGGATCCTTCATTTTGTCATTTCAGTTTTACTTTTATTCACTGTCAATTTGTATTAACACCATTTTGTAATTGTTGTAGTTTTATAAAACATTTATGTTGGTAGTTAGTAACTTTTATGTTACTATGGAGTGATATATAAATATTACTTCCGGTTGTATGTTACAAGTTGTTACAATTTACTTTAATGTATTTCTGGCCCTGTTGACCAATTAAACTGCATAAAGTCAGTGCTCTGTGTTATTATTTACATCAGTAATAGTTAACTTACGCTTTGTTTTCTTTGTCATTTAAAGTTTAACTACCATTGTTTTTGAATATTAAGACACTTGAGTTGTCGTGATACCGAATATTTAGGGTGACGCAAGGACCTTGTGTAATTCCTAATTGCGCAGCAATTAATTAATCCAATTGTAACTTGAATTTATGATACGCGTTAAGATACAGGCCTGAATCTTCGTTAAATACTGGACAAAAAATTGTATAACTGTTTTAGGCCAAAACGTGTAGTTTTTGAAGAATTGTTAATTAAAGTCTTGTAAACAAGATTGTAACCCCAACGCCCCCACAGAACTCATTTTTAAACGACATAACAGGGACTGTGCACTCTACTAATATCTATCCCACAAAAGGTCAATCTTGTATCGCTTATCTGACTGACGCACTGCACTGACTTACAATATAATTGCTTGTGATCCAACCACGCACTCAGGCCACCCTGATTACATCAAAAGCATAAAACAAAAGGATAATAATTATTCAAGCCACTGCCTATATTTAACCAAGGTACCAAGGCCAGCTAAATTAAATATTACATATTAAGGCCTTTCCACTTTATTTATCCAAGACGCAATTTAGAAAGGACGATGGCGCCATTTGAGGTGAACTATACATTTTTCTCTTTAGTAAATAAGGGAGTTCACCTCAAATGGCGTCACCGTTGTTTCTAATTACGTCTTGGCTCAATAAAGTGGTAGGTAAGGCCTTAATATGTAATATTTAATTTAGCTGGCCTTGTTAGTTCTTATCAAGGCCCGCTGAATTAATATTGCATATAAGGCCTGCCCACTTCATTTACCCAAGACGCAATTAGAAATGATGATAGCGCCATTTGCGGTGAACTATATACAGGGTGACATTGAAAAAACTACAATGCATAGTACCACGCGATAGAGGACCATAAAATAATAAAAAAGTTCTTATACGCTAATGTCCGATCGCCTTTTGTTTTCAAGATACAGGATGTTAAAAGTTTGTTAGAAAATTTATTTTTTTTTAAACTACAATGCATAGTACCACGCGATAGAGGACCATAAAATAATAAAAAAAGTTCTTATACGCTAATGTCCGATCGCCCTTGTTTTCAAGATACAGGATGTTAAAAGTTTGTTAGAAAATTTAATTTTTTTTTTAAAACTACAATGCATAGTACCACGCGATAGAGGACCATAAAATAATAAAAAAAGTTCTTATACGCTTATGTCCGATCGCCTTTTGTTTTCAAGATACAAGATGTTAAAAGTTTAAATTTTCTAACAAACTTTTAACATCCTGTATCTTGAAAACAAAAGGCGGTCGGACATTAGCGTATAAGAACTTTTTTTATTATTTTATGGTCCTCTATCGCGCGGTACTATGCATTGTAGTTTAAAAAAAAAATTAAATTTTCTAACAAACTTTTAACATCCTGTATCTTGAAAACAAAAGGCGATCGGACATTAGCGTATAAGAACTTTTTTATTATTTTATGGTCCTCTATCGCGTGGTACTATGCATTGTAGTTTTTTCAATGTCACCCTGTATGTGTGTATGTATGTTTCGTCCCCTGCGTTGATTCAAAACGGGGTTTATAAAGCCTGCCGAATAGGGTCGTTTGACAGTTAATCGACTAGTTCAAATTTTCTCCGTGGCGCTAGTTATCCTTTCACTGACAGCTGTATTTCTAATTTAAATTTGTTAATTTTTGGTTATTCGTTTAGTTATACAACAAAAAGTACGTTCTAAAAATGTCTTTTTGCATCCCTCCTTGCCATAATTCTACAGATTTAGTTTTATATTTAGGCTAAATAACCAGTCCAATCCCTCGAAAGTCTTCCTGGTTTGTGCCGAGGAAAAGTAGTAAGTATCTGCACGCTTCTTACACTCTTATTTAGTTAATTTTTTACACAGTCTCATAAGGTTCTGAAAACCTGCATACAATTGAAATTTATATTGTAATACACTTTCTGGATTAAATATTAAACATCCAATAAACCGCATTTGTTGTAAATCGTAAAAAATCAAAGCCAGTTGACAGCTGTCAACGATGAATAACTAGCGCCACAAGCAAGCAGTGGCAAAAATTTGCATAATGGCCATTTTTGCTATTCGGCAGGCTTTATAAACTCCGTTTTTAATCAACGCAGGCGACGGTAGGTATGTTTTAAGGGAGAACAAGGCCCGCTGAATTAATATTGCATATAAGGCCTTACCACTGCACTAGATCAACGAATCACAACAATAGTTATAAGGGTCCTTATCATAACCTATTATTCTGTGGTCCTTATCTAATAGCGTTTTCCACTGACGGCACTGACCGCACTAGTGCGCACCAAAACCGAGCTTGCCTCTGGTCTGGTTTAAGCGGGGCACACATATACGCGGTCATAGCGGTGGCGGTAGTAGCGGTGGCGGTGGCGTTCAGACGCGACCTGTATAAACAAATACGCGCTTGCAGACTTGTCGCTACAAAGCTTGTGTTAGAGCGGTCTGTGTTGCGTTCTAGCTGGCGGTGGCGGTCAGATGCTGCGTGTTGCATTTCACCGCTGTTACCGCGCGTTCATAGTAAATGCTAACCAAACAAAACTAGCAATGACAAGTGAAGATTTATCCAATTCGCCTTCTTCTTTTCGTCATTGATTAATATCATGGACCCAGATGCTTCTCTTTTTTTGATTTATTATAAATAACAAAGAAAATAAATAAATTATAATTTATTATGGAAAATTTCAAAAAGTAAGTATCTTCGTTAGGGTTGCATTTCTTGTTCTTCATCTTCGTTTAGGATTGCAAGGAGCACAGCCTCTTTCTTCGTCCAGATTCGTTTTAATAAAATACAACTTTCGCTCAGGTAAATTCGAATATGCCACCGCCACCGCCACCGCGAAAATGTGTTCCCTCTAGAGAACGTCACCGCCACCGCTACTACCGCCACCGCTATGACCGCGTATATGTGTGCCCCGCTTTATCGTGTTCCACTGCTGTTGTTGGTGCGCACTGTCAAAGAGTGCTCTGTTCCACTCATTTTGAATTTGCACTAAAACCGCACTCAGTGCAAATTATTTGGAACTGACTGGGGTAGTCGGTCCAACATTCAACTGTAACCTATATTTATATTTGTTTTTACCGCGAAGTAGCTCCATTTGGTGAAATGGATAATATAACTTCAATAGTAGTAGAAATTATGGAGTCTTCTGAGAGTAACCTCTTTTTTAGCATGAAATTGTGAAAGTGTTCGAGTTAGTTGAAAGGAGAAAAGCGAAATTAATTGAATAAGAAGCGTATTGGAGAGGGTAGGAATAGTTAGGGTAGAGGTTGATCAAAAAAACAAAGTGCGGGAGTGAAAGTTAACGTAAAAAGAACCAAAAAATCAGTAAATAAAGCGTGAAGCTTAAGGGCGAAAATTAACACCAAGTTAAAGTGAAAAGCGCAGGATAGATAGGTACGCCTTGGTTGGCGCATTTTCTGAGTAAGCAAAAGTGACCTCGTCGAGTGGACGGTGTTATAACATAATCAATATAAAGAAAATCTAAAACTAAAACTAAAAGCACACAAAAACCTAATCGTGGAAAAAAAGAACAAACACAAAAGAAGCGTCTTTAAAGATTTAAAGAAGATACAAAATGAACGACGAAATAATTAAATACTTAAAGGACATGAAAAAAGAGATAAGTAGCGTAAAGAAAGAAATGGGAGCAATAAATAATAATATAGACGAAAAATTCGAAAAAATTGCTGAAATCAACTATAAAAACGAAACAAAAATAAGCCAAATGGAAAAGAGACTAAATGTAATAGAAAAAGAACAAAAGAGCAAAAACATTATAATAAAAGGAGTCACAACAGAAAAGAGATGCTATTTCGAGAAGAAATTATAAGAAATTTTCTAAAAGAAGAACTACTAGTAAAATGCGCAGAAAATGATATAGAAAACATAAGAAGACTCAATGCAACAACAAATGATGGGCCAATAATGGTAAAATTCGTAAATATAAGACTAAAATACATCATTATGAAACAAAAAAATCTACTGAAAGGGAAGAACATATATATTGAAGAGGATTACACAATTGAGACGATGGCAGAGAGAAGAAAACTAGTCCCACTGATGAAACAAATAAGGAAACAAGGGAAACACGCAATAATCATCCATAACAAAATAATAGTAGATGGAAAAGCCCTAAATAAAGATGAAGTACAAAAATTAACGGAAAACGAAGAAGAAAACAACCAAGATACAACAGAAGAGGAAGAGGAGATCCAAAAGCAAACTCCCAAAGAATCAGGAAGCAACAGAAAGACAGATGATAATAACCAAATAGAAACAGAAATAAATCAACCGAATGTAGAAAATGATGACAATGAACAAACCAAGAAAACAGTCCAATCAATACTCGCACCGATAAAAGAAATACCAAATACTAGCCAGAAAGTGAGTGAAGCAAGAGAAAGGAAGAAACCAAAAAATAAATAGCAACTAGAAACAAGTAAATGGACGGAAAAGAAGAAGACGACCCAGGCAACGAACAATGAATATATGAAAAAAGAAGGAAATAAAAACACCGAAATATAGAAAAAATGCAACAAATCAGAATTACCAAGCCAAAAGAGGATATCTTAGACAAAATCAAAAAACTAAAAATTAGTAAAACACAGGAAGGGGAAAAAATAAAGATGAGGCAAACATATAAGAATAAAAAGAACAAGAATAAGGAAAGCGGGGCTAATAAAAACACGAAGGAAGAAATAGCAAACACCAAAGGAACAGAACCAAAAATAGACAAACATAAACAAAACAAAATAAACATAAACAAAACATACATAAACAAACAGGATAAAATACATAAAGATAACACATCAAAAAATAGAGTGGAAAATATCAGGCTAGGGACATGGAATATAAATACGATTAATGGTAAAGAAATAGAACTAACTGAGAATATGGAAGAACTAAACATAAAAATGTTGGGATTAAGCGAAACGAAAAAACAAGGCGAAGGGAGTTTTGACATAACAAAGGAATATAAACTCTACTATTCAGGGGTTAAAAAAGAGCAAAAGAGGGAGTAGGATTAATAATAAGCAAAGAACTCCAAAATAGAGTGATACAATACGAAGCAATAAGCCCAAGAATAATAACACTAAGTATATCATCATTATAAAATAATATAAACTTCATACAAATATATGCACCAGTGGAAGGTGAAGACGAAGAGATACTAGATGAGTTCTATAAAAAATTACAAGAAGCAACAGACAAATTTAAGGAGGAAAATGGAAAGGTAGTCATCATGGGAGACTGGAACTCAAGGATAGGTAAAGATAAAGAATCGGGACTAGGATGTATGGGAGAATATGGGGAAGAAACAGAAAACAGAAATGGAAAAAGAATGAAAGAATTCTGCATAGAAAACGAATTAATAATAGGTAATAGTTTCACTAAACAAAATGTAGAAGATAAACTCACCTTTGTAGCAGAAGAAAGAAATGCAAAAAGTATTATAGATTATATAACCTACACAAACAATATGAAACACGAGATAAACCAAGTGCTAACAATCCCCGAATACGAAATAGGCTCAAACCATAGAATAATAGTAACAACTTTAGAAGTATTAGAGGCGGAGGAAATAAGAGACATAGAATATAAAAAAATAAAAATATACAAATTGAAAAATGAACAGATTAGAAGAACCTATCAAGAAAAAACAGACGAGGAACTAAAATATATAGAAAGAAACAATAAGATAGGGTGGAACATAGATGTAAGATGGAAAATGTTTAAGAAAATAATCAGTGACAAAGCAAGAGAATCTGTGGTATGAAAATAAAAAGAGGCTCCGAAAAATGCACGGAATGGTGGACACCAAACATCAAGGAGAAAATCAGCAAGAAAAAACAGGCTTGGAAGAAATATATAAGAACAAAAGATCCCATACACAAAAATGAATACCACAACTACAGAAATGAAGCAAAGAGAGCAGTGAAAGAAGGTAAACAAAAAGGGTGGGAAAAGTTTGGAACACAACTACACGAGGAATACAAAACCAGCAATAGGAAATTTTGGAGCAGAATCAGGTATATGTATGAAGGGAAGGAAAAAAAGGAAATAAGAACCATTAAAAATAAGAACAACGAGATAATAACTAACAGAAAGGAGATATTAGAGATGGAGAGAATATTATGCTGAAAAACTCCACGATGAAGAAGAAAAAGAAAACCCAAATATAGAAAACAGTAGGGGAAGAGAAGAAGAGAAGGGTATAATATCGGATGAAGAGCTAAACGAAATTGAAATGGGAGAAATAGAAGAAGCGCTTAGAAATATCAAAATTGGAAAAGCTGGAGGAGAGGATGGAATTGACCCGGAGATGATTAAATGGTTAGGAATGGAAGGAAAAAGGTGGCTCCATGAAATATGCAACAAAGCATGGATAGAGGGAAGAATACCTAAAGGGTGGGAAAAAAACTTGATACTGCCAATATACAAGAAGGGAGAACAAACGCAGTGTGAAAATTATAGAGCTATCTGCCTATCCAATGTGGGATATAAAGTATACCTTACACCAGAATAATAGAAAAGAGACTCCGCATACAAGTAGAAAACAAATTAGAGGATGAACAGGCAGCTTCCAGAACAAATAAGCAAACAATAGACAACATAACAATAATTAGAAACCTGATAGAAAGAGCGAAAGAAACAAATGAAACGTTGTACTTTTATTTATAGACCTAAGGGCCGCCTTTGACAACATTAAAAGACCGATCATCTGGAAATGCTTAAAAGATTTAAACGTACATAAAAAATTAATTACAATAATACAAGGACTATATTGCAACGTCAGGGCACAGGTAATAAACGAGGGACATAAATCAGAAGAATTCAACCTAAAGTCACGAGTAAAACAAGGAGATAGTCTAAGCCCACTCCTATTTATATTTGTAATGGATAAACTAATTAAAAACACAAAAGATAAATGTGAATCAACAACCATCGGATATCATAATTTAATTCCAACAAAAATACAAAGTCTACTGTATGCAGACGATATAGTCCTCATAGCAAAAAACCAAAGACAGATACAAACATTAGTCAACATCTGGACTCAAGAGATCGAGACCCAAAAAATGGAGGTTAATATAAGCACGTAAAACTAAACTTATGATAATAAACGAAATAAAGACGAAAATATAATAATAACATGCAAACAATAAAGCCTCGAACAAGTGAGCACCTATGAATACCTAGGAAGTGTGATAGCAAACGATGGAAGTCTAGACCTAGAAATCGCTAAAAGAAAACAGAAAGCTACAAACATCTACTATGCAATAAATAAAACAGTACTAGGAAAAAAAGAGATCGACACCCGGACGAAATCACATGTAGTAGCCTTACCAACAATATTATATGCAAGCGAAACTTGGGCGATGCTAAAGAAACATGAAGAGAAAATAAACACAATAGAAATGAGAAAACGGCGGGAAAAACAAAATATGACAGGATAAGAAATGAACAAATAAGAAAAATAACAAAACAACAATCAATAATAACAAAAATTGAAAATAAGCAGCTAAACTGGTATGGACACATTACCAGAATGACCCCGGAAAACATAGTCAAGAAGATAACAGAAACTAGAAAAGGGAAAAGAAAGAAAAGAGGAAGACCGAACAAATCATGGTTAGACAGAATTAAAGAGATAGGAGAGAAGAGAGGAAAACAAATGAATGAGATGAAAACATTAGCACTGGATCGAACTAAATGGAAGAGATGGATAAAAGATTATAAACCAGCACCATAATATCCGACGCCGAAATGGCATAAGTATGAAAGTGAAGAAGAAGAAGTATAATAAATAACTATTAGACGTGATATCAAAACTTTCATAGGATCAGCTAAATCTATTTTTGTCAATTGTAATCAAGGTGGTTATTTACAATTCTGATGGTTTTTAGTTTAAATCGGATTTACGTGTATCAAGAAATACAGCTAATTATTTGATTTGATTAGAACTTTCAAAGCTTCAGAATTTTTTCCTGTAGGTGATCATGCTGGAAGCAAAACTATTTCTGCTGAAAACCCTGTGGTCTGGTCAAAATTAATTTAATACTCATTGACAAAAGAATATTTCTTTGGATATAGAATTTTCGCTGCACATTATTAAAAGTTATGTTTTGCTTTTGCATGTGTTCCACTGCCCACGTAAATTGCACTGAAACTAACTGAGAGCGGATACCACGCAGAGCAACTAGCACGCGTTCGGTTTTTGTGCGAACTGAGTGGGTTCCAAAAACAGCCCAGTGGTAAACGCTATAAATAAAGAGCAAGATTTTCACTTAACCAATGAGGGTTGAGCGTAAAGAAAATCTTAGTGAAAACTAGACGATCATAGCGAAAAACTGTACAGAGTAACACAGGAGAAAAACTCAAGTAGATGATATAATAACAAGTAAGAAATTAAAATGGAACTGGATGGGACTACCACAACAGCGATGTACAACTAAAGTTACAACTTGTTCTCCAACAGAACTGAATAGGGGGAGAGGACGGCCAGAAAGATGTTGGATGGACGAAATAGTAAATTATGCAGGAAGAAAATGGAAACAAGGAGATAGAAAAGCAAGGAAGAGGAAGGGGGAGGGCTTGCTTTACACAGGGTAACAATCACACAATTTAAATAAACAAACAAAACTCTGCTTTAAAATTTATTAATGATACATAAAGAAAATTCAACAAAAGTTCTAGGCTGATTAAAAGTCCATCAGTCAATCAAGATTTTTCTTTATAACATCCTATTCTTATATATTTCCAGTAATTTTTAACCCACCTAGTACTTCACATTTAAAAAAAATATATTAACATCTATGTGTAATAAAATCTAAGGAATTTATAAACAAAATATTGTTCCTGTATATTATTACGTATCTTCTGAATTGTCAAATATTGCATCAGTTGAAGAAGGTAACAGCTCATAACGCTTTTGTGTTTTTTCCCATATATTTTGCTTTTCTTGAGTCGGCACTACTTTTTTACTTAAATTACCGGTATAACCTATCCCTGCCGTACCAACAGTAGATACTAGTTCGACCTGGGAAAATACCATGTATCAAAGTAAAAAGTTATCAGGATTTTGATTTGATTAACATAAAAGTTTCTTACAGGATTTAACACTCCGGTTCCTTCTTTCCCTAAAGACTGTCCTTCTGACCAACCCATTTTTGATAATAATTTAAACCCTTTATTGTCTGAACTTATCGTCCTGAAATATACGAAGACATTTTATGTAAACGCAATGTGAAACTGATTATGGTGATGGATCGAAACTTACTGGTCTAAAGAAGCTACTTGGGTTTTTTCATGTTCACTATGACTTCCAACTGTCTGCCTTCTAGCTTGCGCTCTATCTGTATAACCTGCAGCTAACTGTGTGTTATTTCCGTCGGACCAATTTACTCCGAACTTTTTACGTAATTTACGTAACTCACTTTTATGTTGTTCGTTTTTTGTAAGCGTCAAAACTTCTTGTGTATCTACAAAATTTTATTTGGATGCAATTGTTAAATAATACCTTACTTAAAAAAAAAAACTTACCTTGGGTGGTTTGTAACAAACCAGGTTCACAATGACCACAGGTTTCGTTACCGTTGTGCACGTGACATAGTAAAACTGTCGAACCAATCTGTATTTGACTACCATGCAACACTTCAATTGGATCACTTTCTTGTTTGGAAGCAGAAATTCGTTTACCATTTAACAAAGTTCCGTTCCTTGATCCCAAATCAATTATCACATACTGACTAGTATCGTTGTTGAATGCAAATTTTAAATGATGTTTACTAATATTAATATCCGGTATGAGTATGGCATGATCTCCTTCACGTCCTAACGTCCCACCTTCGTACGTAATGATATATAAGGTACCTTCTTTCAATTTAGATACTTTAGTGCTCTTTACGATAACACGCATACAAGGCGGCCATGCCTTAGAAATATCTGTAAAGGAAAAATAGAAAAATATAGTCTGTTTTTATTTTATGATTCTCGACACTCGATAAAATCCAACATCGGAAATTGGATTACTTACGAGACTACAAGTATTTTATTTGTAGAAAATTTCAAATTTTGATAGTACTTTCGACTTTGCTAGTTTCAATTTTAAATCAAATTTAGTTAGTTACATGGGTATGCTGTAATTATTGTTGATATTTAAATTTAGTATTTTAGAACCTTTAATGCGACTTTCTTTTATAGAAGTATTGGGAATTTATAAAAAGAAAAATTTATACCAGCGGGCTCTGAATCATTGGTTTCGTCAGAATACACTTGAGATAAATCACTACAGCTACTATCGGAACATTCGCCTTCTTCTAGTTCGCAAGTTTCTTTGTAGTCATCAGTATGGCGTTCCCTCTTGTATCCCTAGAAAGAACATTCTGTTACACTACGGTACATACCGAGAGCAATTTTACGAAGAGATGTTAAATTCATTCGATTGAATGACTGCATAAGATTGTCCATATCGCAAGAAGTGATTACCTACAACAAATTGGAGTCGATTAAATTTTAAGGTAATCAAATAGTAGCACGTTTACTTTTAAATTGCTCCTGTTTTTCTTCTTTCTTTTACTTCTGCCGCAATTGTTTTCTTGTGATGATTGGGCCGTACTGCTTAGAACATTCGGAACTACATCGACTTGTGAATGAAATTCATACGATAAAGTATCCGTATTGTACGTCATATAAGTACCGGTGTTCCCATCATAATATAATCCAAGTTCCTGCAATGTTAAAATGGAAGCAACGATTTGATACTTGGTCGTAAAAAATAAAATATGTACAGCTACACTTTTAGTTGCTTTATGACTACATTTTTTATTGTTCAAGTTAGCTGCAAATACACCAAAAACTTACGGCATTGTAATAATAGCCAGAATTATAATCATAATACATTCCCGAAGTTTCCTCATACACAAATCCCGTTTTCTGCACTGCTAATTCAGCCGCTTCTTTAATTTCTTCTGACAATTTCTTTGATACATCAATATCTTCTGTAAATTCATCAGTTTGAATTGCAACACTCTTTGATACTTTTGGTTTCTATAATAAAGAAAAAAATTTATAATTATAGGTTGCACGAAAAAGAAGCAGCTAAAATAATGCCAACCAATGTTCCACCCGTGTATTTCCCACACTGCCTTATTTTAGCAGTATTAAAGGTAATTATTTGATATCCGCTAATACGTTGAAATTGCATTTTTTCAAAAAAAAACTTGCTCAGATCTATTTTGTTGTGCAGAATCCAAACCCTATACCTATTGGAGAAAGCAAAAAATATGTTTTCACCGAGAACATTTAACATGAGGTGGGACAGACGATCCTTAGTACAGCATTTAAAAAATTGATCTTCCTTAACCCTGGAGCACTCGCGCTATGAGCATTTTTCGAAAATTGCCGCAATTTTTTAAACTCTTGTTGCTATGGTTTTGGCGGTCCCTCTAGCTGACTTTATAGGTGCGTTCGTTTATATGTTCGGAACGCTCTTTTTACTCCAAAAACTCTGTTCCGCGTTCGTTTATTACAGAACTCCGCATTCGTTTATAACAGATCGGAACATTTGGAGTTTGCTCGGAACATTTTTTGGAGTAAAAAGAGCGTTCCGAACAGATAAACGAACGCACCTTATATGTTTCATCTCAAGAACAATTAGGGTAGTTTGTCATTAGCTGTTATATTGACTACATTGCAGAGTCTGTGTGACAGAGATGTGCAGAAACGTGAGCAAAACTCCCATTACGCGAGTTCTCGCGTCGGTCGAACTTATATATTTTGTTATTTTTTTCTGTAATTTATCAATAATAAAATCGGATAACTGACGCTGTTTTTGATCATATTGTCTTAATTTATCAATGCTTATAGGTACACTACAGGTCTAAGGCCTTCTACAACAGGTCATTATAAGGTTAAAACGCACATGTGAGGAAAACGCTCACGCACAAATTATGGAGCGACAATAACAGGCGCAAGTGCTCCAGGGTTAACAAATAACCTCCTAGAACGCCTCTGCCAAATGAACTCGAAAACATTACTGCATGCTATGTCGAGTGCAGAACGTGAACTGTAACAGCCGATTCCTGACAAATATGAAGGCATGCAATCCACGTCGGAAGATATCTAATAATTACCAAATGAACAAAGCATTAACTAGTACCTATTCTTTACCTTAAGAAATACGTATTACCTTTAATTTTAATTTCAATCTTTGTATCTTCGTATGCTGTTTCTCTATAAACTTACGTAAAGCTTTTATTAACTGTAATACATCTGGTAAACTCTCTTCTAACTGCTTTTGAAGAGTATCACTTAATTTAAATTTATTTTGTTTAAGATAATCACTATCGTCGTCAGAAGTATAAGTTGCCGTGTTATAATTTGTATCGCGATCCATGACTGATGAAATTAAAAACTAACACAGTAGCTTATTATTTTTACTAAAAAATACCTACAAATCACACTTTTGACATATTTTTTTCTAAAAAAAGATATATTTACCGTTATTATTTCTTAAATATATTAAATTTGACATTTACAACAATAAACTTGCACGAAAATAAATGTCAAAAACGCTTAACTGAAATCTGTATTACCGACTGGAATTCACAGAACACTCTCTCAAATATAACACGCATACTCCAGCGCTTCTTAAATGAATTAAATTTGGAAACACATCGGTGAAATGTCGATTATAGCGGTTACGAAATTCACTGGTTTACTTCTACGATGTCTTGTATACAAGTGTCGCTTAAAAAATAATTGTTGAATTTATTTCTGCACTTTTTACTACGTATTTTCTAAATGTTATTTTGAGTTATACTCTACAGCTAACTCGTACATTTGACGCATTTAGGTTAAGATTCCAATATCAAAAAAAATTCTTTTTATTTGTAATCATTTAGTTTTACCTAACAAAAATTCCAATTTTAGTTAAATAAAATGGTCCGTTGTCATAAAAACTGTTTATTTTTAAAACAAAAGCTACAGTTTAGAAAGAATTATGAGTAGAAAAACAAATATTGCAACATTTTTTCATACAAAAATACGATTATAGGATTATTTTTTGTATGCCACTTCTATACTTTACCGCTAAACAAACCAGCCATTAATGAGACCGCTATTATCGACATTTCACCGATATGTATACAAAATTTAGTTCATTTGAGGAGCGCTGGCGTATGCGCGAAGATTTAAGCAAGATGTGAGCACAGTATATAAAGGGTTAATGTTCTGTGGTATATAAGGCTAAAGCATTAAACTGTGATGTGAGCAAGATTTTAAGCGTCGCTTGCGTTGATTAAAAACGGGGTTCTTGCTCTTCTATAGATTTAATTTTGTATTCAGGTTAAATAACCAGTCCAATCCCTCGAAAGTCTTTCTGTTTCATGCCGAGGAAAGATAGAAAGCATCTGCATCCTTCTTACACTTTTATTTATTTAATTTTTTACACAGTCTCATAACGTTCTGAAAACCTGAATTGAAATTTAAATTGTAATACACTTTCTAGATTAAACATTAAACACCCAATAACTGAATAACGCGTGCTTGTCATAAACCAAAGCCAGCTGACAGCTGTCAGAAATAGATAACTAGCGCCACAAGCAAAAGCAGTGTCAAAAATTTGCATAATGGCCATTTTTGCTACATATTTTGCAGGCTTTATAAACCCCGTTTTTAATCAACACCGGAGATGATTTTAAGCGTCGCCTGCGTTGATTAAAAACGGAGTTTTTTTAAAGCCTACCGAATTACAAAAATGGCCATTATGCAAAATTTTGACACTGCCTGCTCGTGGCGCTAGTTATCCATCTTTGACAGCTGTCAACTGGCTTTAATTGTTGGCGGTTTATGGCAAGCACGGGTTATTGGATGTTTAATATTTAATCCAGAAAGTGTGTGCGCTATTATCGACATTTCACCACAAATATGTATGCAAAAATTAGTTCATTTAATGAGCGCTGGCGTATGCGTGAATCCTCTATTGGCGCCACCGTTGTTTCTAAATTGCGTCTTGGCTAAATGAAGTGGTAAGGCCTTATATGCAATATTAATTCAGCGGGCCTTGTTTTAAGCATCGCCAACTGGAATTAATAATAAGTTGCACTTATACGGCCGTTTCAATCACAATGAAAGTTGCTATTGCGGCATTTTACAGATTCGTACGTTAAAAACGCCCTCTGGGGAAAAATACCACATTTACAGGAATCTTAAAATTCCAACAATTTTTAATATTCAAAATATATAAAATCTTAAAAACTATATCTTAGTTACGTAAATTTTAAATTTCTATGTAAATTTTCACTGTTGTAAACATTTTTACTGAGGTTAAGTGAAAAATTGACATTTTTAAGTAAAAATGGGAAAAATATTGCAAACAATGAGGATTTTCTTAGCTCTACACACCAGAGACAACTGCAATAACTAAAAGTGTAGAAAATCCAATGTTTCCAACAGATTTAAGAAGTAAGATCCAAAACTTAAGCATAAATACTTTACCTGACAATAGCATTTACTCTGCATCAGTAGCATTTTTAGCAGGATATACCATGAGATCGAAAAAAAGATGACTCTGAGCAGGCCTTGACTAGTACAACACGATTGGCAAGACTGATTTCAAAATGTGGCAGTAGGTTAGAGGTTAATAAATGTCAAATAAATTAAAACACAAAACAGTATTTGTTTAGGGAACAAACTGAAAACTAAGTTGAATACATGTTAGAGTAGGTGTTCAAAATGTGATCCTTCACTAGTATTACAACGATAAACTTAAATAATTCTGGAAACAAGATTGCAAAACTGACTTACATTTGAAATGTCACTGTCACATTATAATTCATAGGCATTCTAGAACCAGTGTAGCCAATCGTGTTGTACTAGTCAAGGCCTGCTCAGAATCATTTTTTTTTTGACCTCATGGTATTTTAATAGTTGTTTTTGTAACAAGTACCTAAAATCAAGTTTTTTGGGACGAATCGTTACTGTTTCCGGACGAGGCGAAGCCGAGTCTGGAATAGCAGATGAGTCCCAAAAAACACTGCACCCGTAGAACCTCATACATTAACGCACTAGCCTCGACACCCACCAAAAGGTACAAGAGGTTACAGGCAATACATTTTCATACCTACATAATATGTTAAGTACCTATGTACTATGTATATTTACGTATGTTTGTAAGTAAAGCTTTGCATCGTTGTTTTTTTTTTTGAGCACCACACGCAAAAATCCAAAGTTGCCGGCCCTGTCAGGAATTGTAACGAAACTGGCCGTTGGAAAATTTATCAGGCAGACCAGTAAAAGGAAGGTTCGAATTCTTAAAGAAAGTAACCTGTTCAATTTTAACAAATACTGATTGGTCTTTTCTATATGAAATCAAGCATGCTAACCATTTGTTTTCTGCTTTTTTTGATACCCTTTATAAAAGCTATAACGCACACTGCCCGAAAATAGTATATTTCATTAGGAGGCGAGAAACAAGGCTTTTCCCGTTCGAGCGTGGCAATTCTCGTGTGAGGCGAAGCCGAACACGGGAAGTCATGCGAGAACGGGAAAAGCAGTTTCTGCCGTGTAATGAACGATCTTTTTCAGTATACCTCTCTGAAAAACGGCGATAGAACACGTAAATTAAAATATGCGTTGTTACTCATAGCACACGCCATTTAGAATGCTTTTGAGATTTCCATAGCAACGCTTGTTTGGAATTGTTTATCGAGTGTTTCTTTGACAGATGGAGGTGGAATAGACCGAGAAAAAATTTCCCGTGCAGTGCACGGGAAAGATGCCCTTTCGTAACCCATAAACCGCCAGGAAAGCAACTGTTTTCAGAGAGGTATACTGAAAAATACATTCCAAGCACAGTAAAAAAACAGAAGTTACACTGGTTTACAGATAACTTGAAGAATTTTAGAAAAGAAATAAGGGATTCTAAAAAAGCAGCAAACAAGAGGTTTATTGATGGTTCTCAAAATAAAAGCAAAGCCACCTGGCAGATTATAAATTCGGAAACAAAGCCGGCAAAGTATACTATAATCCATTCAGAAAACTCCTGTGACATAAAAGTCACCATGTGTTGGTTAATATGAAAATCCCTATTAGACTATTAAAAACTTTTAGATTTGAGATTGGTGCACCTTTAAATTTAAATTTAATGGTTTTGTTTTTTTTGTTTTCACTTTGACACTTAAATTATTTATTATTCAAGTTACGTTTTATAATTCATAATCTTTAGAGAAATGGATGAACAGAAGCACCAACGAAGTTTATTATCAAACTTGTATTATTAATAAAGCCATTTTTACCTTGTTCTACTTAATTTTACGAAAATGACAAATGATTTATCATAACCTTACATTTCAGTTTGACGTTAAGTACATTCACTAAAAAAGTTTATAGGTTCTGTACATAAAGTACACTCCCAAATTTTCATTTGACAGCGTAAACGTCACGGGAGTTTTCTGAATGGATTATACATCAAAAATTTCAGCAGAAACTTTCAATAGTTTTTTCGCCAATGCAGCGTTAAAACTAACAAAACAAATTCCGAAATCTGAATGCTTTTCAAATTATCTTAAAAAGGATTTTTCTCCAGCAAATTCTTTCTTTATGACAGCTACAGATGAGGAAGAAATCAAAACCATAATAAATAAGATGAAAAATTCGGCTAGTAAGGATATTTATGGTTTTAACGTCAAAGTTTTGAA
Source organism: Melanotus villosus (assembly GCA_963082815.1). Taxonomy (NCBI): domain Eukaryota; kingdom Metazoa; phylum Arthropoda; class Insecta; order Coleoptera; family Elateridae; genus Melanotus; species Melanotus villosus. The sequence goes on along the minus strand of OY720419.1, from coordinate 111,035,574 downwards.
GTCAATCCGGAACAACACTGCACACCTTTTAAGTTGGATTTTCAACAAATGCATAGAACAACAAATTTTTCCTGATATTCTTAAATTAGCTAAAGTGGTTCCTATCCATAAAAAGGACAGTACGGAGGAAGTCAATAGCTACAGACCGATATCCGTATTGCCTATTTTTTCAAAGATTCTTGAATCAGTAGTAAAAAACAGACTAATAGCCTTTTTTGAAAAAAATAATGTTTTATGCAAGGAACAGTACGGGTATCGGACTGGAAAGTCAACCACAGCAGCCATAATGGATACGGTAGATAAAATTACAGAGGCTAGACAACAAAAATATATCTTCTGCAGTACTATTAGACCTATCGAAGGCTTTTGATAGCGTAACATTTGATTTTTTACATTATAAGTTAGGATATTATGGAGTCAGAGGAGAAACTCTAAACTTCTTCAAGTCCTATTTGAATAACAGGTCACAAATCGTCACTTTACCATCTGGGGAAGCGTCAGCCAAGGTTCCAGTAAGAATAGGGGTTCCGCAGGGCTCGATATTGGGCCCAATTTTCTTTTTAATCTTTATAAACGACTTACCAGTAAACCTGCAGTCATATTTTACGACTCTTTATGCAGATGATACGACAGTTCTAAATATTGGTCCTAACGTCGAACAACTTGCGGGCAAAAATAAAATAACATTAGAACAAGCTCAAAAATGGTGCGACGTCAATAAACTAAAACTAAACACTGGAAAAACCCAACAAATATTTTTTTCAACAACAGCTGAATTGAAGAGTGTGAAACTATTAGGTATCACCATTGACAGTAAGCTAAATTGGCATGCTCAAATTAGTGACCTAGCTAACAAATTAAATAAAGTCGTTTTCCAAACAAGAAAACTATTAAACTTAACAACTTTTGAAACAGCATGGTGTTGTTCTATGGGGTTGTGCACATATACTACTGGAATGAGTGTAGTACGTCTGCAGCGGGCCTAAGAAGATAGACAAGGACAGACAATAGTTGATCCAAGTATTTTGTGCGCATGATCGCTATTTGAACACAATGGAGGGAAATTTGAATTTTCCAATAATTTTATATCAACAACTGACTTAAAATGTAGAATATTAAATGAAGTGTAAAGTTCTTTTTTTGGGGAACAGGGTGTTGGAAGACATTTGACTGATGGTTAACATATTAGAATTCTGTGCTACTTTAATTAAAGCAATCAAATCTAATACTAACCGACAAACATTTAATTTATTGAATTTACCACTGCATGCATTAATGTGGTTTTACACTATAAAAGCGTATAAAAACCTCAGACAATTAAAGCTTTAAATGTACATCCTGTTCAAATTAAAAAAGACAAAGTAGGGATATTTATATCTATAATAAGAAATAAATGCACCACTGTTATTTAAAAATATTTATTGATTATGGAAAGTTATTAATTTTGTATATTTTTTTCGAATGAAATTATCTTTCATCGACATTAATTTATTAGTGTGGTGTATTCTTAACGTAATGTATTTTCTTATAATTAATTTTATTAATTGTAATCGGTGGTTATTAAAAATATCCTGACTGGATATATGATCATAAACTAACTGAGTATTAAATACTTTTAAGTTTAGAATCTGAAATATTTGATTTTCAAATGCAGCAATATTTACAATATGTTTGGGGGCGTCAAACAAATCGGAAATTAGCGACTGCGTAATATTGACTAGTTCGACTCTTCGTCTGTCCTTCTCATACTTACCGATTATTATAATTTTGTCTTTGTCAATCATCTTTGAACCACCACATTTACACTACGGTAATAGGAGTATGCTCTTTCCAGTAGTATATGTTCTAAGGGTTGTGCAAACGAATCAAGCAGAATTTTCAGGGTACAGAAAATAGTGGTTAGATTGTTGGCAGCGGCCGGTGTAGGGGAACACTGCAAACCTCTCTTTGTTCAGTTAAAACTTCTTACTTTGCCAAGTATATACCGGGTGGTGCATTGTCTCACGCACCATAGGGATTTCAATGGTAAATTTTTACTTTGTAAATATTTGCTTCCCCAATTATTTTAGACCAAAAGTGCAAATATGTTTTTTGTAGAGAAAAAAATACCCAATCCAATGATGCTATTTTGTAGTTTTTCAATTTTTCCGTAACAGAAAAACTGTGGAAATTAATTCCTGCACTTTGGTCAAAATCACTGATGCCTTGGAATTACTGAAACAGTCTGGCTTGTCAGTTAGTTACACTTGTTAAAATTGCCACATAATAGCTATTTATTATCCGAACCACGAGAGATGACCCCTGCCTCATCACACGCTGAATTTAGTAACGACAAACACGCGTGTACATTTATTCACAAACCCCATGCACACGAGAAGGATACCATTACAATAAGCCTGTGTTATGATTAAAGTGCTTATTTGACTAGAGTAGTTTAAGTCAAATGCGCGTGTTGTCACTAAAACGTCAAACTGTCAAATTATTAATACATTTACATTATTTTATTTTATTAGGTATCTAAATTCCTATGTTCATTGGAATTCGTTTTTGTAGTAGGTACCTATTTTAGTCGAGTCAATGAAGGTTTTTACTTCTAAACCCACTAAAACAGAACCGATTTTGATGATTTTGTTTAAATTGCTTGTTATATTAAATTATTCAAAATCAGAAACATTTCAGCTGGCGCTATCAAGTATTTATATTGTTTAAACTTTAAACAATAAAAATAAAAAAAATATTAAACAATTTTTTTCTTCAATGGAATTTTAACTAGAAGTGACTAATTTTGAAAATTTAGTATAATAAATAATTTTTGAATAAAAAAGTTTCAAAATTTCCATTTAAAAATGTTAATATTCAATCAGTCGGATGCAAGAAGATAATATACAAATATACAGACATATGTATATTGTCAACTGAAAAAATCAATACTTTTATAAGAATATCTAAACACGCACAAGAAATCGACCTTTTGTATCACAGGTAGAGGAATTCGAAGTCAAACTCCTGATGTTTCACCATGAATTTCGGTGTGAACGCGTGTGTTTTGAGGTTATTAATCTGTTAGAATAAGTTTTTAACACTAAATATTGAAAATATTAATGAAAATTGTTGAAGAGAACTTAATTATTGATAAAAATTTAGAAAAAAGTGCAAAGAGACAAGTAAAAATACGATGGAAAAAGTAATTATATGTCATTTATTCTTGGTTTGTATTGAAAATAATTGGATTATATTTGCATTTTGAAGAATCGAGTTATTATTCTTATTATTATGTTACATTTATATTACATTGTTACAGTTATTATGATACATTTATATGCTGTAAAATCACATTTTTTTGTAATTTTGATCATTACAGCAAAATCGCTTGCGTTGCATATAAGTTAAAAAATGTTTCCCGTTTAATAAATAATTACTCAATCTTAACTAAATTTTGTTTGCTTATTTGGGACGTATTGATTTAACGAATCTAAAAATTTTAGCCCTTTAAGTGTAATATTTTTAATTCTACAGTACTTTTTTCACTGAATTTTCCGCGCGTCATGCTCGTCGTTAAGATTATTTGCAAAAACAATTTGTGTTCAATTATTCTTTGGATGTAATGAAATCTTTTTAAATTATTAGAAATATATTTCCTGTCTTACAGCTATTGCCCTTTGAATTTGATCCTCATATTTAAAATCATACGTGTTAAAAACATTTTCCAAAATTCTTTTATATGTTACAGGAACAGCAACAAGATACTGTAGACTCTACAATTAATTGTTGTTGCATTTGCAAAGAACAGGAGAGTGCAGATACACAAATTATACAAAGTTTTTTCAAAAATTTCAAATTTGGAATTCAATTCTTGCATCCGAATGATTGAATAATTAACATTTTTCAATGGAAATTTTGAAACTTTTTAATTCAAAAATTATTTTTTAAACTAAATTTTCAAAATTAGTGACTTATACTTTGTTAAAATTTCACCGAAAAAAAAATTGTCAAATTTTTTTTTTAAATTATTTAAACAATGTAAATAATTGATAGCGCCAGCTGAAATGTTTCTGATTTTGAATAATTTAGTATAACAAACATTTAAAAAAAAAATTCATCAAAATCGGTTCTGTTTTTGCGGGTTTAGAAGTTTTTACGATTTTTCCGCTTTATTGACTGGACTATTTGTGTTGTGAGGTTTAGATAAATGATCATTTATAAATTGGTTTATTGCGTTACAGAAGAAATACAGTTGTACATTTATTGGTTAGATTATTAATAATTTAATGTCAAATTCGTATTGAAAGTACTTGACAGCTGTTTGTTTTCCGGTTAAAGCGCCAATCCTAATTGCTTGAGAATACAACTGATGCTAATTTGACTAGCAAGTAAAATCTTATATCATACGGATAGCATTGATGAGGCAGGGTTCATCTTTCGTGGTTTCAACAATATGTAACGAGTACATAATGTAGGTCTTTATGGACGCGCCAAAAAGTTTATGGCCGAGCGAACGAAGTGAGCGAGGCCAATAAATTTGGCAAGTCCATAAAGCCTAATCGTTTTTTGGGACGCATCTGCTATTCCAGACTCGGCTTCGCCTCGTCCGGAAACAGCAACGATCCGTCCCAAAAAACTTGATTTTAGGTACTTGTTACAAAAATAACTATTTTGATAACTATTTAAAACTATGTATACAGGCTGAGTCAAGCTATACGACTTTTTTTTTATAAGTTTATTATTAGGATATTGTTAACCATTTTTGGTATCGGTATGTTTCGAAGGGTGCTCTACAACCTGGCGTAGTCAGATTTTTGATTGGATGGCAAATGTCAAAGTAGCGATTTTCAATTGTTTATTTTTAAATGGAACAGTACTACACATTTTTTTGGCTTAAACGAAGCTGTAAGATGTTCTTAATATGACCCTAATGTTTTTTTTCTTACGGATTTTCGCCGGTTCTTCCAAATACAAGTAACATATCAATTAATTCAGCTCTGCTGTAATGTAAAGGCATTTTGCATGTAACCATGAACAATATCTAGCAAGAAACTGCAAGCAATAGAATAGCTTACTTGCAAGCAATAATTGTTTTGTCATAGGTAGTTACCAACAACTGTTCATTTATTTTATGCAAAAACATTGAGATGCATTTCGCGCGTCACGGCCTACTAGACTAGACTAATAAATTGGGAAATGGGAAAAACAAATTAGGGTCATATTAAGAACATCTTACAGCTTCGTTTAAGCCAAAAAAAAGTGTACTGTTCCATTTAAAAATAAACAATTAAAAATCGCTACTTTAACATTTGACATCCAATCAAAAATCTGACTACGCCAGGTTATAGAGCACCCCTCTAAACACACGGATACCAAAAATGGTTAACAATATCCTAATAATAAACTCATTAAAAAAATAGTCGTATAGCTTGACTCAGCCTGTATATCTTATCTATAGATGTAATAGTGAACACCGAACACCGCATATCAAATTTTTAATTAAATAATATTAAATTAATAAGGGCAGCGATATTTGTACTTGAGCGGCCAACAATCCGGGAACGACCCTGAGAAAGAAGTTAGTGTAAGTGCAACTGGTTTAAAATAAGTACTTGCCTATTGCAACCACTGAGCTTAAGAAGTAATCTATGTATGTTGGAAAATATAATATGGATGGTTGGTAAAATGATACTGTTTTTGCAGCATACAATAGTGAGCATTTTAGCGTGTGATTAATTTGACTGATTGGAACTATTTTAACAAGTACTTGAGCAAGAATTAGATAGAGTAGGGGTGCAGAGTAAGAAGTGATTCCTTTTAATTCGAATCAATACTTAATTTGAATTGGAATCAAAGTTATAAGTACTCAAATAAACTTTGATTATTAAAGTCAGAGTACTAGAATCATCCGATTATGATTATCGTTAGGGTTGTGCTAAATGATCATGGCAGTCGACGGACATTGAGATACTTTGCACCAGCTAGATTTTGCTTAAAAACAAATTAAAGTTTCGCAAAAAAGTATCGAATTATGTAGGTGACACAGTTGCAGTTTTATTGCCAACATGATAGACTGAAATCACGGCTAACTATTGTCCGAATAAGTAACAAACGGTGTAGAGATAGAAATAAAAACATGTGCATACCTGTAGTAAGAACGGAAGTCTACATTCATTAACATGCATATCGTTTTGTAGGCTTTCATATGAATATGAATTATGTACCTTTCGTTGCTGTAGGTTAATAAATGAAGAAAAATCAGTCAGTTGGACCGTACGACTATTATTATATAGAGTGAAAAGTAAAAGTTGAGGAGCGTAATAAGAAAAGAATTTTTCGAACGAGGAAACGGCGGGATCGCGGTCGTGCGAGTGCATTATTAAGAATGTCGAGTTTCAAGAAGAGCGCGTACGTACGTCCTCTCGCGGACAGCAACCGGTCGCATAATAAGAAATTTTATTATGTAGAATGTTAACTGTGAATCTGATTTGGAAAGAGCGCAATATGAGCGCAGTAGTGATAAGCGTAATCACCGTCAGTGGGTGGCAGTTGCAGGTGCACTCACCTGTCGGAGTGCTGCTCGCATTCCCCGCCGAGCGTCCCGCCAGAACTTTTTTGGATTGGAGTTGCAACAAGTACGGCGAGCTGCTGTACGTGCCAGTACATTGGTGCCTTTTCACGTGTACGGTTCTAATCCAGTCTTAGTAATTGCATTTCTAATGTTAGGAAATGACCGTCTTCTAACTGCACCAATGCCATTCTCTTTTCACGGTCACGCTGCCGAAGACACGTAAATAGTGCCCGGTGCATCTGTTGTGAATACGTTTTACGCAACCTGGTAACAGGTAGATTATTGGGAATTGTCTGTCAATGATGTAATTCTTAAAGAATTCGTCTTAAAGGAAAAAAGTTACAAAAAAAAAACAACTCTCGTCTTTTGAACTTTTAGTGGTGTAGCTCTCTGCATGTACCTGAAATTGAATCGATTTAGGTAGGTAAAATATTTAGTATTACTGTTTTGTTTTTTTCATAAAAAATTCTCGAAATTTTTTTCCATAAAAATCGGGTCGTTTTTATTGTATCTTCGAATATCGCATTTAAATTCGTTACGATCTTTTTCACGTACGGGAACGGAAAGATTTTATTTTGGGTACTTTAAAAATAGCTATGCAGTAATATTTTAATACGAGGTAGTTGTATAAGTTGTTTCGATATTCATACGGTGATCTGATATCCCTTTTGGGTTTATTGCTACATTTTTACGTGAGTTTCCTTATGCCTATCGTCCTAACTGCCAAAGACAAGCACCTATTTGAAAGCCTTTTAAATGCATTTACTATTCGGTTCATATACTCCAAAGCACAATAATTAATTTTAATGTAGCTAAGTAAAATAGTTATTGAATAAAACTTGAGCCGAATAAGTCAAGTCTGAAAACAGAGTTTGAGATTTCGTTTTGTCTGATAGGTACTCTGTTATTAGAAATATTGTGGATTAGTACCTATGTATAGGCTCTGTGTAGGTATTTTTTAACAATACATAGTGGATAAAGTTATAAAATAAAGGACGATTTATGTAACGGCCCTCGAAAAACCGAACTGTCTATGTCTATAACATGCTTTATAAAAATTGTTAGGTTATGTATTTTATTACTGTCATAATGACAGGTTAAGGACGGGTTGCGCAAACGTGAAGAAAATTTAATCAAAATTTGAATTCATATGGCAAAAAACACATAAGTAAACAAAAAATGATGTTCTTTAATCATTCGTTAATTTAATAAAAGTGTGTAATCCACCTTAAATTACTCGATAAAAACTTAACGTATAGTCCGTTTCATCTCCATTTGGACCAAATTAGACTTGAATTTCTAATATTATTAATTATGTTTAAAGCATTTCAGGTAATAGATTGTTTCGACAGAGTAAAACACTTTTAAGGCAATATATTTTATCGAATAAGTTGTACAATAGTTTGGGAAAACTTGGCAACATTTTGCAAAAGCTTGATGCCTTAGGGCAGGTTGCACAAAAATTAACTGATGATTAAAATTGACAAAAGAGCATAATTTTTTTGTTTACAAATGTTTGTGTTATTCGCCATATGAATTCGATTTTGTTCATTTTGACATAACGTGAGATCGAAAAAATTTCACCTCAAAGTTTGCCATGAAAAATATAAATCGTGTCTTTGCTAAAGTCATACAACTTAAGCCATTGGAACTACTAAATCTAAAACGACGCCTAACTGATAAAAATTAGAGCAGATTAAATTATTCTAAAAACTAAAATTAAATACAAATTGAACAGAAAAATGTTATTAACGGAAAATTATTTTAAAGTAGATGAGTTATGTGACCTCCATTTTCTTGGTGGCAGATTTGAATACTGTGTTTAATAGAGTTAGTGACATTTTATATGCCTGACACCAAAACAGACATAACCTCACACACCTCACATAACCTATAAAACAACAGCTGACATTTTTGTATGACTTAAAAGTCGACATACCTAATTTTGTGTTTTCATGTTTCATAGCCAACTTGAGGTGAAATTTTTTCGATCGCATGTTAGGTAAATCATGTTTGTGCAACCTTAATCTAACATAATTTCCGAGAACTAGCTATGGTCCAAAACTATAACCTTAGACTTAGATACAACTTTTTCAAATTAACAAGATTCCGTTTCGCTTTACAAAAATGTTTATGAAAGGTACATTAGGGTAAATTTTGAAAAATTCCTGAAGCAATTAAAAGCATTGAGAAGTGTAAAAAAATTGTTATAGGTATAGTTATTACAGTACCTACTGTTTTTGTGGACGTTTTCAAAGATTGACAGATAAGAAACATATTTTAAAGTTTAAAATAATTTAACTAAATTTGGAACTACATCGTTGAAAAGCACAAAGCTTTGTACATATAAATGTTTGATTTAAAATAAGTAGTTATTTTTAAGTAAATGGATAAAAATCCACGTTGATTGCTGAAACTCACTTTTATATTGGACGTAAGACAGGCTTCATATTTTGATATACACGACAAGCAGATTTAAGGGTCGGTAATGTTGCTGTGATAGTGTGATTACACTCTTCTTTTTCATAGTTTTTTGTCCGCATTATTAATTTGCAAATCTGAAAATGTCTCTAATAAAAACCTGACGGTACAACCTTTGATTTGTACACCCAAGTCTTCTATGAAAATATATCATTCTACGTTATATATTTTTCATCTAATTTGATGTTTTTACAAAATGCGGACCGAATATTCCGGCCTTTAATTTAAAGGAAAAGGAGTAACATTTTATTCGAAGTTCTCTACGAGATTGAAGTAGAGGTGGGTTTTTTTTAGTTCTTTTTAAAACTCGGTTCTGAGATAATTCGAAACATTCGGGTTCGGCCCGGCTCGGAGAAAATGTCAAATATTCTCGGCTCGGTTACCAAGCTGCGAGTTTTGAGACTTTACCGACGAACACAAAGAAAGATAAGACAGAAGTGTGCGCCCGAACAATTTCTCGAAATTAATTGAATGTTGAACTTTTACTGAACTTCAAGCCTTCACTGAATTTCAGAGCTTTACCGAGCTTCGAACCTGCAACAAGCTTCGAGCTTTACAGGCAATTAGAAAAAAGTTCGGTTGGGCTCGGTTCAACAAAATGCTGGATCGCGCTTAAAACTGGAGCCGAACGAGGTCTCGTTCCCACCTCTAATTGAATGCCTTTAAGATTACCTCAACATAGTCAAGAAAACAATCACTACTAAATGTTGACCAGGGCTTAGCTGCAGAATATCTTGGGCTGTTGTCATTGCCTAAAAGAAAATCTTTACACTGTCCAGTAAGAGAAAAACAAATTAACTCCGAGGCCACGCTGCCCCATAAGGCCCTTGAGTTGTTCCGAGTTACTTCAGAGCACTTCAGAGTGATAATAGGTATACAACAATAATGAATATCATTGGCCAAACTGTCTCAAAAAGGACAATATAACTTTCCTACATTTCCCCAAACTGACTTAGAAAGCCTCTAACAGCTTTATATTGCCCCAAAACTGTCTTCAGGAGTGTATCTACTTATCAATTGTCTTTTACTGGGTTCAAATTCAGGGTCGTTTGGCAAAGGTAGGCAGTGGCTTACCTAACTGGCTGAAAAACAGCTAAAATATTAATATTGATGTTACTCCTGAAAACCAAGCTGCATAAATGGTAGCACTCCATCTTTTAATCTATTCAGCTTGGCTTTCGACTAAGTAAAAGGTGACTAAAAGAAACATATTATATCCAGAAAAAAGAATGCCGCAAAGTTAGTGGAAAGAAGTATAAATTGTAAATTGTGAGTTTAGGCTGTTTAGACTAACATGAAAGAAAATAAAAGTATAGGCCGTTTCATCTTCATTTATACCACAGTTGGCCATGGAAAATCAGTTTATTTCACCGAATATATTTTTGAGTATTTTAAGAACCTTGGCAAGCCTTTGGGTGGGTTGCAGAAAATTTATTAAATTAACGAATTATCAAGGTTGACAAAAGATAATTGTTTTTTGTTTGCCATTGAAACTTGAATTTTCAATCAATTTTTTTCATTTTGATGAGCAGTTAAATCGTGTTTGCGCAACCCACCCTAAATCTCGTTCAATAGATTAAGGTCTTCCTATATGATTCAGTCCAGTTTTAGTCGCGAACAATCATAACGACATATGTAATTATGTATAGTACATTCGCTACCACATTGGGATTCAAGGACAAGTCCGCTTGAAGCCACACCGTATGTCTCAATAGTTTAGAGATTACAGATTTGTTCCAGCTGTTCTGAACATACGGCATTGTTAATATTAATACTGTAACGCCTAATATTTATTTATTTTACCGAGTTTCCGATACCCTATGCATAAACTCCAGTCCCAATGTGGTAGCGAATATACTATAGTTAAGTTTGTTAATTTTAATATAGCCTGGGACCTAGGATTGAAAAATGCCAGGCCAGCTAAATTAGATATAAATATTAAGGCCTTCCCAGTTTATTTAGCCAAGACGCAATTAGAAATGGCGCCATCTGTGGTGAATTTTGTTAATTTTTCTCTTCAGCTCTTGTTGCCTGCGTTGATTAAAAATGGAGTTTATAAAGCCAAGGTCAGATAAATTAAATATTACATATTAAGGCCTTACCACTTCATTTAGCCAAGACGCAATTAGAAACAACGGTGGCGTGATTTGAGGTGAACTATACATTACATTTCTCCCGTCGCCTGCGTTGATTCAAAACGGGGTTTATAAAGCCTGCCGAATAGGGCCGTTTGACAGTTAATCGACTAGTTCAAATTTTCTCCGTGGCGCTACTTATCCTTTCACTGACAGCTGTATTTCTAATTTAAATTTGTTAATTTTTGGTTATTCGTTTAGTTATACAACAAAAAGTACGTTCTAAAAATGTCTTTTTGCATTCCTCCTTGCTATAATTCTACAGATTTAGTTTTATATTTAAGCTAAATAACCAGTCCAATCCCTGGAAGGTCTTCCTGGTTTGTGCCGAGGAAAAGTAGTAAGTATCTGCACCCTTCTTACACTCCTATTTAGTTAATTTTTTACACAGTCTCATAAGGTTCTGAAAACCTGCATACAATTGAAATTTATATTGTAATACACTTTCTGGATTAAATATTAAACATCCAATAACCCGTATTTGTTGTAAATCGTAAAAAATCAAAGCCAGTTGACAGCTGTCAACGATGGATAACTAGCGCCAAAAGCAAGCAGTGGCAAAAATTTGCATAATGGCCATTTTTGCTATTCAGCAGGCTTTATAAACTCCGTTTTTAATCAACGCAGGCGACGATTTCTCCATTAAAAAATGTATAGTTCACCGCAAATGGCGCCACCGTTGTTTCTAATTGCGTCTTGGCTAAATGAAGTGACAAGGTCTTAATATGCAATATTTAATTCAGCGGGCCTTGTTAGTTCCAAATGTAAATGGAAAGGCTTTCTCGTTTTAACATTTAATATAGTCTGGCCACAGTTCCGGCCTTGAATAGACAAACAAATAAACCCAAAATTTCCTGTCAATAATTCTTTTAGGTTAAGTTATGTCGTTATGTGGTATGTGGCGAAATATTCTCGAAGAATAATAGAGAGTGATGTTAAGTTACCCGTTCAAAGTTTTATTCTATTAAAGCAACCTAAAATAGGTACTTTTAAATGTAAATTGTATTTATGCACAGTTGTCGTTAATAGAAATCCGTAATTCCGATGGAACACATTATATATTTGGAAAAAATCGCACTCAGTTGTTTTAGACTCTTAATAATATATAAAAAAAAAAAATTGTTAATCAGCTATTGAGAGCCAGAAATCGAATAAATCAAACAGTTTTTGAATTCTCCATACTCTAGATTAAATCTATGTTGTTTGAAAACCTAATCAAGGTAAGACTTGCACTTGAATTGAACAGCTTTTGGACAAGACGAAATTAAAAATAGATAAAAGTTTTTTAAAGGTCCATTTTCGTATACTTCCAGTTCCCTCAGAAGTTCCGGTGCTTAGTTAACGAAAATTTGCGAAACGAAAGCTAAATCGAAGTTAGTGCTAACTTAGCCCGATGCGATGGTGGTAAGTTTTATACTGATCGATTCGCTTCAACATTCCTCGAATGCGAGCCTCTTAAAAGACTTCCATATTCTATGATGTTTTGTGCCTAAGTTTATAGCACAATTTCATTACAATGCAGTTGCTAAGACTTGAAGTCTAGACGTTGAACAAAGAACTTGGGAATAATAACACGACTTCCACGGTACGCCAAGAAACGTTATTTTCTATTCAGGTGGATATAGCTAGCCTCACAAAAGGCGAAGTTTCAAAAGAAACGAGTAATTATCGATTGTAGATGAACTTGCAAATACATTGCGCCGTCAATAGCATCGCTCATTTTGATAAATGAATTGTTACACTTAGTTTAATTTATAATCGCAGCCGATGGTCTTTTATACAAGAATAAATGGCGAACTGTGGAAATCCTTTTTGAAACGCACCAGAAAGGCACTGAAATTAAATAATCGAAGTAGTTGAATAGCACCTAACGTGAAAGAATTGATGGATATCTGAAGATAAAACACTCAATATTTGATAGGTTCGAAGCTTTGATGATGGGTTGATTTTGAGAAAGAAAAAGAAAACACGAAAAAACGCCAACAAACATCGACCTCTAAAACTAATCGCCAACTTCCGTGTTTTCTACCACGAAAGCGCTTAGTTATGTACACCACTTATTAAAAACCCATCACAAAGATATCAAGATTAATCGCGGTTAAGAATAAATAACGAAAAACTGCAAGATGAACCGGCCAACATTGTGAGAATGGTTATAAACGGATTTAGAAACAAGTGTTGCAAAGAGTAAATTTCGCAATGGAATGTTTCTTTCGCTCGAATGCATAGTAAATATGCAATCGTAATCACAGTTCCAGTGGTAGTCGGTAATCAAAAATTGTAGCCAACTGTTTACAATCATCTGCTGCACATGATTTCTGCAATTGCAGAGGTGATTGGCTTGCAAATTGCAAGCAGAATGCGTGGTGAGTGACGAGGAACCTCGAGTCGTAAACTCGATCAGCTGCCAGACTATCGTTGCCAAAAAGAAATTTAACCCCAGTTATAGCGATAAGGGTTCCATGACAAAATTTTTCATAATTTACAGAACCAATTAACTTTAACGATGTTTATCTAAGTTTCGTGTGTAACCTATTGAAAATTCGGAAAAGAATTAAAAAGAACTTGAGAAAAGAGGACTAATTTCCTGTTTCTTAGTAGAGGTAAAAAATAGTAAAAATACACTTTTAAAAGTGTTTAAAAAATATTTAAAAATCAATCCTGAGACTTTTACATAAACTATCAATTGCATTTCTCTTTAATCATAGTCGGCCATGCTTCAATCTATCATGTTGGTAAATGTAGTATGTATAAGTAAAAAGAAAATTGATAAGGGTTAGCCCTGGAATTTTGAAATCATAGTTATGACAGCACGGAACAATTATTGCAAGTAATACACATAATTTCAAAATTCCATGACCAACCCTTATAAATTATTTTTTTGTTTATACTATAGATAGATTGCATAGTCTGGTTTGTAACCCGTATAAAGATGGTTTTGTCGGGAACATTTGAATATCAGAATTCAGTATAATTCTTATCTGACAAGACCACGACCTTCTAGATTTTTTTGTAAAACATCTCTTTACGGCCTAATCATTTGCCAGTTTCACGTGTTCTCCGTATGGCTCCACTTTGCAACGAGAACTACATACCGACGCAAATTTGCATTCGTTAAATAATTACAATTTATTAGCAATCAGCAAATTCAATTATATTGTTTGTTTATTTTGTTGTTTACTAATTGTGTTTGTGTTTTAAGTTAATATTGAAGTTAAGATCTGATAAAATGTCTTTCAACAAAAATTTTATTTATACGAGCACAAATTCTACCTCTTTAAGGTTCCCGCGCCAACTTCTTTCCAATATTATCATGGGGGAGAAATGGATGCAAAATTTACACAATCTGCTTGATAGAGTATTGTAAAATAAAATATAGTTTCTATATTATAGGTAAAGCAAAAGACGAGCAGACAGCCGGGTGTTTTATATCTGCATGCAATAATTTGTGGTTCATTGCGATGTCCCACCAAAAACGTTTATTAGATGTCATTGTGTCTTCAGAATTTTTCATTGTAAAAATGTTTAGGTATGGTGTAATTTTGAACAAGTTGTAAAAATTAATTCTAACAAACCTTGAAAGAAAATATCTGATATAAAGCTAAAAGTATCGGCACTTACACTCCGCGAGGGAGTATAGCCGGCAACATGGAAGGTTAAGGCCTCCTAAGTTGCTTTTATACCCGGTTATCTCGCACGCTATGTGAACGGAGTCGATAACCGCTTACCATCCCTACTCCACCACTGTGTTTCGGTTCCCAATTATTTTAAGTAACTAAGCCGGCCACCCGCCGACCATCCGACTCGGGTATGACCCCGAAACCGTCCGCGCTGTAGTCGAATGCTTTTACCACCCGGTCGTTCCAGAATTACATAATCTGATACATACATAGGAAGTTCTCTTTCCGCTGAGCGGCTGAGCCTAGTAAAGTAATACGCCATTTATTGATAAAAAAACATTTATTTATAATTTTTCAAAGTACATATTCCCTTCCACAGTCAATGCATTTTTGCATCCGTGAAAACAAACAAAAAACTCAATCGTTCGAGCAGCCGTGTGTGGCCGAGCATTATCCAACGGGAACAAAGCTTACGTATATACGTGCCTTCAAATGTTTGTGTAAATGGCTTTCACACCAATCTTAAGAGTTGCTTGAATATACTCCTACAGTAACATGTCGGTCCTCTTCAATCATGTCCCGAACAAGACTAATATTCTTTTCGGCAACGGCTGTTTTTCGCTTAGGAGCTCGAAAACTGTCATTTAAGGAAAGTCGACCACGCTGAAATTCATTGTACCACCGCTTTATGGTAGCTAAAGAACACGACTTGTCACCAAATACTCCATTGATTTGCTCAAAACATTATTTACAGCTTCAGCCTCGTTTGAAATTGTAAAACAGCACAGCTCGATAATGTTCTCTGTTTAACTCCATGATTTCTTGCGAAAAAGATTACTTTAAGCTTATGTATTTTAAAATATTCAAGTATATTTGTCAACCGTCACTGTCATTGAACTTGTGAACAACTACCTTCCACTGTCAAACAAAATTTGTTGCAAATTTTAATGGTCCTAATAGATATTGGGCTCAACGGCAGGTAGCTCAGTTGTAAGAGGGCTAGGCCTGCATGTTGCAAGTCCCAGGTTCGAATCCCTACGTTGCAAGTCCCTATCGGTACTAGGCCTGGTGAGACCATTCACAGTTGGGCGTAATTAACTGTGCTCTACTCGGAAGACCGGTCTATGAGATAAGACCACTACACACGTAGTAACACACACATGACACAGCCGTCTGACTTGAAGTCTTGAAGTAATGCTTAAAGGCGGTTCCGAGCAAATTGGCTATAATACACGCATACAAGACACACACAAAAAGGTAAAAAAAGATAGGCTCAGCGGAAAGAGAACAGCCCTCGTATATCAACACAATTAATTTATAAACCGTTGCTCCGAAAAATATATAAACTGTAACCTAAAAATTTAAAAAATCCCTTTAAATAAAAATTAAATGCTCTCTCCGTTCGCAAAATGGTTCATATGCGAATTAACAGCTCTCTGTTATTGTAACTAAGTTTCAAATCATAGACTATAACGAGCGCATATGGAGAAAATCGGCATAACGATTTTTAAAAAAGATGGTCATCGAGTAAAGATGTTTTATATAAAAATCTGGAAAATCGTGTGTAATACACGTGACTTAAAAATTCCATGACCAACCCTTATGAATCTTCTTTTTGCTCATACTGTAGATAGATTATATAGCCTGGTTTGTAACGAAAAGATGGTACTGCCGATAAAAAGTAAATAAAATCGAAAATCGTCAAAAACCGCTAAAAATTAAACTATCAATTGATCAATTCCCTTTTTCGTCATAATAGACCGTGATTTCAATCTACGTATTATGTTGATAAATAATTATTGACACGGTTCCAACCTGGAAGACGTTCTGTTAAACTAACACTGACCCCACGGTCTTCAAATTCAATAATTAGTTTGATTAGTATGATCTTTATTCGACAAGACATAATCATACCAAAAGTTTTTGTTACATCAACGAAACTTTCCCCCTGGCGTAATCTACCGCAGTCCGAGCAGATTACGAAAAGTAAAAATATCGGAAATTTTCAGAAATCTTCAAAAATTTAAAGTTTGTGAAGTCGTAAACAAACGCCATTGCAGATTATACGAATAATCTTTCGACATCGTCGACTGTCAAATGTAAATTTCTAAAGTTGACCTATACAATCTTGTAGAAACTGAAAACTATTAAGTAGTTTTTAAATAATTTTTGTTTTAATAGACTTTTCGTTTTACATTAATATAAAGTAAATTTTGAAGCTCAGGTGATCACGAAGGCTAAGGTACAAGTTTCACTCGTCCAATCCAAAGATCGGATTTCAACGAGCAAATGAAAAATTTCACTATATCATTTTTTCTTTAAATTTTAATGAAATTTTGTATGTAGCTCGAATTTTTAATTTAGAACATATTTTTTAAATAAAACATTTGCGTAAAGTTGATAATAAGACCACTTTACCTAACCCGCTTTATACTCTTCTTATGCTAACTACGCCATCCGGATATCGTTTCAAGTGGAATTTGGTAAAAATTTATTATAAACCAAGCAGACCTAAACTATAAAGGCTGGAAACGTTTTTCAAAACTGTTTGGTTCATTATACCATACGAACAAAAATTATTTAGATAAGGGATGGCCATGGTGAACAAAATCACTGTCTTTGATAGGTTAAGCTTGTTGTTGGTTCTACATGTCAATTAAATGTCAGTTTCGATTTGAATTTTTATTCATCATGGTATTCTCGCAATTACATAAGCGATTCATCATTGAATCTTATTTTCGTAATGGAAATCTTGAAAATGGGGAATGGATATACAGTACCTACTCGAGCTTGCCTGGTTGAATTTCGACAACAGTTTCCTGATCTTGTGTTCTTGGAAGCTGACTTTTTCAATGTGGTCCAGAATTGTGTGCGATTGTTCAGAGAAACAGGAAGCGTAACACATACGGACGGTGGTGACAGGCCAACGGTCTGTGCAGAGGAGACTATTGAAAATGTTCGAGAGATTATGAATGAAGCACCAACAACATCATTGCGAAGACTCACACAGCAAGTTCCCGTATCTTATGGTACCTGCAGAACAATTTTGAGGAGGGACATTGGTTTATTTCCTTACAAGATGCAAGCTTATCATGAATTGTTACCGCCTGATCATAACAGGCGCGTGTTATATTGCCAATGGTTCACCCAACATTTATTGCACCACAATGACCTCTTTACAGATGAGGCGTGGTTTCATTTGTCAGAGTATATCAATTCACAAACCATGAGGATGTGGAGTGCTGAAAAACCTCACATATTTCGTGAGTCTCCGTTGCATTCCCAGAAAGCTGGGGTATGGATTGGTGTTTCTCGCAGACGATTGATACCCATATTCTTTGAAGGAACCATCAATGCCCAAATGTACCGAGATAACATCTTAGAACCCTTTATAAACCAACTTCACGAAGACGAGCTACAACAGGGATATTTCCAAAATGATGGTGCCACTTCTCACACGACTCCGCAATCTATCGCTTATTTACGACAATTTTTTGGCGATCGTCTGATCAGTTTACGTTGTGTACCTGAATTCCCGCCAAGATCACCAGATTTGACTATCCTAGATTACTTCGTTTTTCCACATTTGAAAAACATAATTTTTAAGACACCAGTTCACACACTTCCTGAGTTGCGAAACCGAATAGTTGAAGAATGTGTTAATATCACACCCGAAATGCTCCGAAACGCATTTGAAAACATGAAAAGGCGTGTTAATTTATGTTTGCATGAGAATGGTGGCCATTTTCAACATCTAATGTAATAAATTGAAAATAAACCGGTAGTTTAATAACTAAGTTTTATTTGCCAAGCTGATTAGCTTACATAACCTATATAATTTCAACTACTGACGATGAATCAAACATGCAAGGTACGTTCAGAATTTTAAAGCCACCCTTTATCTAAATAATTTTTGTTCATATGGTACTTATCGCAAACCCTATCCGGGGACACGCTGTATACACAATATATTTTTTTAATCTAAGATTTGTAAGTTATAAGTACCAATAATTAATTTTGTTTCAGATGCAGGAGGTGGCAAATAACATTCTATCATGTGAGTTTATCCAAATGTGCATACATGCGCTTCGGCGCTAACAAAACATTCAACAGTCTGCGTTCATCGCAATGAATGCTGCACTCGTCACCCAAATTCGATTGCTGCTTCTGGTTCAACTGTTTTCTGAAATTCGGCTATCTGTTGGTAACTATACGTTTTCTTTTTTTCGAAATTTATTTCAATAATGAAGACCCGATCAAAATTAGGCAAAGTTTTAATACGTGCTATATTAACGAATTATACGCACTGATAGTCGGCATACAACATACAATGCGAGACAGGGCAGCGGCTCGTCAAAATTAACCATAGAATATGGTTTTTCGCAATTTTATTATTAATTTTTTTATTGTAAAATAAGACATTAAGTTGGATCTTTTAACTGGTAGTCATAGTAGGCTTTGAGATGTTTGAATTTGCTATTATACCGGGTATCAATGAAACCTGGGGCACCCCTATTTCCTATTTTTTAAATTATATTTTAAGATATCAAAATGAAATTTGGTGTATGTAATATACTCTTTAAATGGAATTTTTTGACATAGAACACACGTTTCTGTCACTTCCGATTTCGCCGGAATTACCCTCAATTTTGTTATTTTAAATGGAACACCCTGTATTTTTATACATTTTTGGAATCTCCATTTTATTCTACGTATGTTATATTAAGTTTGAAACATTTTTATGACAAAAGTAAATACTTGCAGAAGAGTTTATTTATTAATCTAGGATGCCATGGCCTGCGTGAAATTAAAGTCAGGGTGCTACGACACCCAAAACAAATTATTTTAGCACTTCAACTGTCACTTTTTTTGTGCATTTCACTTGTTTCACTTGTTTTGAAACCCAGTGTCTAGATTTAAATGTCCAAAATGCGGTTTTTTTCAACGGAGAATGTTATTCCGAATTAAATTTTCATATATATTAATCCCCCGTTATTGGTATCAATAAAATCCTTGAAAAACGCTCGTTTTTAATATCCTAGTGTCCCACCCTAGTGCCATTTGACAAAATAGAGTTATTCTCGAAAAAGCGTTTTTGCCAACTTTAGGTCATTCTAACACAGCAACTAAAATAGTTGAAGTTTTAAAACAATTTGTCTCGAGTGTTGGAGCACCTTGACTTTCATTTTGCGTAAGTCATGGCACTCTATGATTAATTTCTGCAAAAATTTACTTTGTAATCAAAATGTTTCGAACTTGATACTGCCATATGTAAAATTGAATGGAGATTCTAAAATTGTATAAATATATAGGGTGTTTTATTTAAAATAACAAAGTTGATGTCAATTCCGGCGAAACCGGAAGTAACAGAAACTTGCTTCCTATATCAACAAATGCCATTTAAAGAGTATAATATTACATATACCAAATTTCATTTGGATACCTTAAAAAATAACAAATTTATGGGGTGCCTCAGGTTTCGTTGACACCTGGTATAAGCGTTCATAAAATATAGGTACATATAGTTTGTCACAGTTATTTAGATTACTAAATGAAATATGTCATTATCATCTAGTTCAAAAATGATGATTTTTTGATAATCAAAGAATGTGCGATTCATTTTCATAATACATTAATTTGTCGCTCGGGCAATAAATGAAATTGAGATCTTCCCCTGACTGCTCTATATTTGGTAAAGATGTTACAGCAAAATATGACAGAGATACTAAAGAATCAAGTTGGCGCCTGCAGTTTCCCCATCGACATATTCTTAGACTGTTGATAGTTTGAAAATATCAACAGTTAATAACATAATGCGCTTCAATTTCAGTAGGCGTAGATACCACAAATACAGATCGCAGATGCACGGTTATTTTAAGAGTTTGTAAATTAAGATTAAGGATTCACATTTACTCGGTTATTTATTGAAGATGACGCGAAATAAAATGGCGTTACATAAATTTAATTTGCTGCGGCTAAACGGTTTTTCTTATTAAAATGCTGGAAGGTGGCGCCGGAAATATTTCGAAATTGGAACGTTGCCTCGGTACTTTCCTAGAAATTATCTTTCGCGGAGCATTTAAAATACGAATTAGTGTGTTTATTTGAAGTTTTCAGAAACGTAAAACGTTCTAAATCTGCATAACGAACGTAAAATAAGATAAATTATGCGTTAATACCGAAAGCATATAATTTAAGCTTTTATTGCTAATATGTTGTAATACTTATACGTTATAATCCATTCGTGATTTATTTGAACTCTAATTGGCAGTGATATTTTAGAACCGTTTAAGAAACCTCATAAATACACATTCTTCGGTCGGGCGAACGCGAATTCATCAAAAAATTCGAGAAAAATCGAGGTCGGTATTTTTTTATCGCCCTGTATTTCTGTAATTTCTTCAGACTTGACGTTTATGACGTTTCTTTCTTCCGTTGAACCTTCTGTATCTTGATGTTGAGATTTATATACGTCTGTGTAGAAATCTTGTAGGTACCTATTACCTTCAGAACTTTCTTGTTGTTGCCAATGATATTACCTTCTCGATCTTTTATTTTTGTTATTTTTAATTTGCTGTAAATAGTTTGGCCCTTAATACTTTCAGATTATTGTTGTTATCGATTGTTTTAGTTATCTCCCTTGTGTTGTAGTATATCTTTTCTAACTTCTTTTTGAATTATTTTACTTATTATTTTGTTGATATATTTGTTTTTTTTGTATGAGCTTTGAGAGAAATTTATTAAAGGTTGCTGGCCCTTCAAGAAGAATCAGGCTGAGTTGGGCAGCCTTCGGACTACTTAAGATATTTCTTTAACAATGCAGAGATCCCGATATGTTTAGAAAGAAAAGTGTTTGACTCATGCATAATGCCTGGGCTAATGTACGGAACGGAAACTATGACATAATGACATTCACCAAAAAGAGCATAAGAAAGTTAAAAACGACCCGCAGGGCAATGGAGAGAATTATGCTTGGAATAAAACTACGAGAGAGAATAAAAAACATCGATTTTCGAAGAAGAACTAGAGTCACAAACATCACACATTGAATAGCTAAAGTGGAATTGGGCAAGACGCATAGTCCGAAAAGCAAACGAAGGGTGGTCAAATCGGGTCACTCTTTGGCGTCCTCGAACATCAAAACGGAATATTGGAAGGTCACAAAGTAGATGGGCGGGTGATCTAAAGAAGATTGCCGGTGGAAACTGGTTAAGAATAGCTCAAACCAGAACAACATGGAAAAACTTAAGGGGGGCTTATGTCCTGCAGTGGACAGACAGAAGTTGAAGAAGAAGAAGAAAGTATACTGATAAATATTAATGCGGGATAATTCTGGCTATTCCGTCAGTGATGGAGTCCTTAAATTAAATCCTGAGAACGCTTACTTCGATTAATTTTGCAGTGGCGTTCGTCGGAAGTGAGGTTAGATTTTTCAAAAACAATGATACTGATACCTATATTAACGATAGACTCATATAGTGCTACATCATTGCACTTAACGTTAAAGGACGATTCTGAATATCTAAAAATATACAGCGTATTCTACTTGAAATAACAAATTTCATGTCTCCTTCCAGTATAACTGGAGGTTGTACGATTTTAAAAATATTTTCCATGGGTTTGTGGTACTCCAAAACCCTATTTTGCATTTTTTTCCTTTATACATTATAAGTTTATATTCATTTATAAGTCTAATTGACAGTCGTCCTGGCAAATCTCGTATTTGCAAGATGGAAGAAAGCAGGAAACTAATGAAGGAATTCCCTCGGGAATTCCCGTGAACAAACAAACGAATAAAATAATGCAAAGCAGGCAACAATGCCCTTAACGAAAAATGTTCGTTGTAAATTTAAGAATTTATCATTTGGTTATTGTTAACTCCATTGTAAAACCACGGAAGATGGTAAAACTCTTCTCAGAATACATGCTTTTAACTCGATACTTATAAATTATAAAATCTTAAAAATCAACGTAGGCTCAAACTTTTGCATATTAAAGTAAATGCTGTTACAACTGTCGTTTAAAAAATCTTCTATTGTATTTTATTTTAGGATTTACTCTAAATTCCAAAGTATATATGTATATTGGGTAGGTTGTATTTCTGTACAGGGTGGGCCATTTTCCAAATATTCCGGATAAATTTTATGACGCCAACCGAAATTTAAAATCGTCTTCTGTTTTCGATCTACAAGTGAAAATAGAAATTTTCGAAAATTATTTTCGGAGTAAGAACTCGTTTGTTTATAGAGCTAGAAACTTTTTGGGCACTATTTCGTGTAGAATGTAATAGCGAAATTAGAACTTTAATCTGATTATTAAGTTTTGCGTTATAACATAAACTTATGTTTTTTCAAATAGCAACCGTAGTTGGCTTTGAGAGCCTTAAAAGGGTAGCTTTTCCACGTTTTCAAAACTATGTAGTTTAATATACCTACTTATTTTAAGTAACAAATTAAGTATCAACCAATTTCCCAATATTTAAAAATATTAGTTCTAAATTACAATCATCGGTCAGCCCATTGAAAACAAAAAAATGAGATCAAAGTAAAACATAAAACAGCTGAATTAGCTGCCTGCCAGATTCAATAGCATTTGTTTTTGCATAGATGTAATAGTTAAAGAGATAGCGTGGAATCCCTTCGAAAATGGTTCGCCCTGTTCAGTTTACTTTTTTTACATAGTATACCTATAGGATGTCCCAGAGCGAGCGAGACAATACCATAACTAGTGTTAAAGAATGTCCTAAAACGAAAGTTAAACAGCATGAAAAATACGAACTACGTATTAAAAAATCAATTTATACTTAGTTTATTTAAACTGTAATATACGATCTATTTACAGTTTATACTTTAGACTTTAGAGTAATTTTATTTGATTTCTCAGTCCCTCACATATAATAACTAAAATTGCGGCGTGCTATTACAGACAATGAAGTTGATGGTAAGTTAATTTTTTATACATATCTACCTATAGTTCACATTTTTCCTGCAGTTTAGCTTCTGCTTAAGACATTTTTTTTATATTTTACGTGATAACCGAATTATAATATCGTTTAGCTCGTTTTGGGACACCCTGTATATACAAGCAGAAAATATGATTTATATTTATTAATAAATTTCAAGATTAAGTTTGTGTACTTTCCACAGGAAGCGTTTGGCCTTTTAACCGTTTACGGTGTATTCGATAATAGAAAACGAATTTATTAATTTTTCCTTAGAAATTCGCATTTCGTGACTCCAATTACAATAGAAGTAACGTTAAGTTAGAGGAAATCAACTAAACGTGTGTACGTATTTCTTTAGATTTCATCTTTTACATTTTAAGTCGTTTCACTATTAATGTTTCCTTTAATTACAACGTTCGTTTTTGTATTTCCCACATTTAATACTAATGAAGGTTTTATACCCTCGCATTTGTCGTTAGAACGGAAACAGTTGCAATAATTGCATGTGAACTTTGCAGCTCGTGAAATGGCAAAAGGAACTTTTTTTATGTTGTGATTTCACGTATTTTTCCACTGTTTCGTTTTAAAATATGGAAGAAGAAGAAAAAATACTTGAACTTTTTAGCTCTTAGAGAAGAACGTGACTTTCTGGCCTTCTTGATCAATGAATCTCAAAACTAATTTTATACAGGGCGCCTCTAAATTATACCGACAAACTTTCTCAGGACATTTTTCAAACAAAATTGGAACATTTTGACCTAATTTACCTTTATCCAAAAATGCACCTCCGCCGAGATACGGCCAATTAAAGTTTGTTCTAAAATTTAACGAAAATTTCTTATCTGCCAAGGTATAAAGGTTATGAAAGTATTTTGGGCGCTTTAGTAATTATCAAAAGAGTAATTTTGGCTACGTATATGGCTCGGCTGAAAGAGTGTATCTACGGATTGAGGGTAAAATTAACGCATTGGAACATGTTTGTGTGTCAGAATAATGTATGTAAATGCAAAAAAATCCGTTTATGTAAAAGTCAATAAGAAAACGTTTTTGTCTCTTGCCACCTTTTGTTAAATTCATCGTCATTCGAATACATAAGCAAAAACTAAATGGTAGTGAAGAACGATGTCAGCAAAAAATTGAAGTTCCCACATCTAATTTACTGTTAATAAACAAAATAACGTCGGTTGTTTTTAGACAACATACACATTAAAAAATTGAATTTTATAATAATTATTCAAACTGGCATCCTTTTTTTTTTTTTTAAAATTTTAGAGCAAACTTTGATTGGCCGTATCTCCCCCGAGGTGCATTTTTGGATATTGGTAAGTCAGGTCTTTAATTTTATTTGAAAAATGTATTGTAGAAATTTGACGATATAATTTAGAGCCACCCTTAAGTATCTATGTAGGGTGTAAACGGAAACCGTTTTTGGAGCTTAAAAGTGAAACTTGTAAGACTGAGTGTAAAAGAAAATGCTGTTTTTAGGAAATTTAAAATTGTAGTACTTCCGGTTTAACCTGCAACGCCCTATATGTTTTTGCACTTATGGAATCGATCTTTCTCACTTTTTGAAAAGTTCCGTTTTTTTTTGAATTTCAATTCCCAGCAATTAATTGAAAAGGACGTTTGGAAATTTATTCAACACATTTAACTTTCTAACTCAAAAATACATCTTCAGAATTTATATATTTTTTAAAACATTTTATGTGCACAAAAAGAAAAAGGGAAAATTTTAAAAGGTGCTAAAAACAAATAAGATAGGACATTAACAAACAGAAAGTGTTGTTCGAAACAAATTATTTTGCAAATAATAATGACAGAAAAACAACGTAGAAGGAGGCGAAATTAGAACATCGTTGCAGTGTTATTGCCAACAGTTAAGAATTTATAGTGTGGTTTATAGATTCGTGTACTAAAAAAAATCTGCAACGAGGCTGCATTATATTCCCACTCGCGGAGAATTTAAACTAACGAATCATTCACCTTTTTGTATATTTCTCCTTGTAATTCTCACAGTTTTATGACGTTTGAAATATTCATATCGAAGGTTCCCAATAACTTTTAGAAATTAGATTAGAATAAGATGTTTTTGTTTTAACACCAGTGGAGAAATTGAACAAGTATAAAAAAATCCATCGATTAAGTTCTTATACAGGGTGTTCCATCGAAATGATACATTTTCGATAGATGTTATTAAGATAAATCATTTTATAGGTCTGCACCTAACAATTACTATTTTTAATTTTGATAAATTTCAAATTCTGACGCAATCACTTCGTATCTGAATTTATTTTCATCGAAATCGAAAATATTTTTCTAAGAAGTTGTAAATCATAAAATTGACGATATGAAACAAATTTGGATTTACATACGTTATAAAAATTTGATTTCAATTACGCAATTGCATTGTATTTTGTTTTATCATTTCAGATCTTCTTTTCTTAGCATTTAATAACTTTATCACTGCAAGTTACTGCCTTCGAACATCACATTATTATCATAGTATCTATAATTTCATTGACAGGAAACCGTGGCTTCCCACGTAATTCGAATAAAAACCATCGACTAGACAGACTAAAGGAAACTCAAGTTGGTTTTATCGTACGATCAGCTTGTAATAACGTTGAAATGCATATAGTTTTTAGTTGAATTCTAAGAAACTGGCCGAGTTTTATATTGCAGTGTACCCCTCGTTTGATCATCCTATCGATCATAAGAATCAGCAGCATGTACAGGGTGGACCATTTTTGAAGAAATTCCAGGCTATCCTTTTAACTATTATAGGTACAGTTGTCGCCAAAAAATCGGGTACACCTATGTTTTCCCAATGTAAACTCACCTTTTAGAATAATACGTTAGTAACCTGCGCATTTAAATTAACTGTCACATTTTTCGCATGGGAACGTTTTAAACAATACCAAAATCTTAAAATATTGCCACTAGATGTATGTAGGTGTACCCAATTTTTTTGGCGACAACTGTACCTATGCAAAAAGTGATAAAGCCAAATTTTTGCCTGGAATCCATTGGAAAATGGTCCACCCTGTACACATGCGTATGTATGTATTTGGTTGTTATACAGGATGATTCAAAAGGAATTGCTAATATCTTCAGATTTGACAGTTAATTCTAGTTTTCTAGTAATTCGCATGTTCATTGGCCAGCAAGATCACCACGTCTTACACCGTTATATGGGGCTGAACAAGAGAGTTACCTAAATACGGGACTGCCACTTGACTCATTATAACGAAATGTATTACGAAAATACTATTATGAATGTCTATCCCTGGATAGTTGCGAAAACTCGATAAATAAGAAGAGTGAACATAACGGAAGGCCTGCTATTAATGCATTCTGAAAACGTGTTCTTACGGTTACAATAGTTTGTACTAGTAAGCGTGCATCCGGGAAGTAGTATAAACTATATGACAATTGATCCGAGCGTTAATTAAACCCCAGACGAATTGGGCTGATTAATATCAAATTAAGATATAAGTGCCCGCGTTATTTTATCGTTGTTACGTAAAATTGGCGTGCTTGCGAAACTTGTCTCGTGTATTTATTTCACATAAAGACTTATCCTTCCTCAAATTATTTTCTATTAAAAAAAAAGTACCGACGTGAATCATTAAAATCCTTTAGACTTTAGACCTTTAGAGCATAATTTGGCTCTGATTATAGCTTTGACTCCGAGATTTTCGGGTACTAATTATTTTGCGGACGGTAAACTATTTCCGAAAACAGAACTAGATTCATAATTTGGCAAATTGCTATGACATCACTTGCAGAAAATAAATGCTCGATTTAGATCGACTGTACTCTCTTACATAATGCGCACTGACACGGTCTCTGGAGGTTATTACCACGAAGAGTTCGAGTCCGTCTGTCTGGTGTCTGCACTTGTGTGCGTGTCGGCTGAAGAAACTACGAAGTAACTCTAAATGCGCATTATACATAAAATCCTCTGTAGGTATATCATCATTTGAATATTTAATTTCTGTTCAATAGTCGAAAAGGGCCAAACGTACAGCAGAAAGAACACCGCCACATTTCTGTTCCCTGACAATGCGGTGATTTATTTTTTTGATAATATATACAGAGCGATCAAAAAGTGAACCCATTCGTAGGAGGCGTTGGCATGCGCTATGACAGTTTGAATTTTGACGTTTGAATAAATGAACAAAACTTTTTGTTTTCAAAGGTTCCCGAGATTCAGCTACTTTTTGATCACCCGGTAGTTTTAGAGCTCTCCGAATATTATACAAAAATAAAAACAGATTTTTCAAATAAAAAATTATATTAAGGTGCATGACTTGTCAGTTTTCTTGGTTAAAATTTTTGAAGAACGCCCCTCCCAGCGAGAATCCGAAATTGAAATTTCGAAAAAGTATCTCGCATTAAGAAACGTAAATCTTTGTGCCAGGTCGGAAGTTTAGAATGAAGATTACGTACGAACCCGAGATGAGTTAGTTATTCTGTAAAATTTTCCGTAGTACGGAGTAATAGTTGTAAAATTAATCTGCCTTATGCAATGATAATAATACACCTCTGAGCAAATTAATGAAACAACTTGTTAGCCTTGCATAATTTAAATTGCAAACGGAAGTGCTATTAGATAGAGTATACTATTCGCGTGCATTAACTAACTAGAACTGTTTTTATAGACGCTTGATTACAATAATGATAAATTTATTCCGTGTAAGTTTCACTTTATTCTCCTTAAAACGATGCATGAAAGCTCGGTAACCCGGAATTATCATTTTTACTAATTCACAATCTGCATTATTAATGTCGTTTGCTTTATTTGAATCGATTAATTTACATTACCGCGATAAACATTTACCTTAACATATTTTTTTGTTTTCAGGAATGCAGTTGTTCGTCTTTTGACTTTATTTGAATGTTTAGCGATTTATTTTCTAATCTTCGGAGTTATGTTGATATTATAATTATATTAGCGATTTTAGGCCCTTTTTATTATGCATATATCGCCCCGTCATTAAAAAATTCCACTTCTAGGGCACACACAATTCTAGTCTGGTAGTGCTAAATCATCAAAACAGTCGTCGCGCTTTAAAACACTTGACAACCGTAGCACTTCCGTCAATAACCAAAGATACAAGCTGCCTACGATCTCATAATTTATTTAACTTCTTATAGGCCGTTTCTGAAAGTTTTGCTGTAGAAATATGACTTTAAACACGTTAGAAATTGAGATCATTTACTCTTCCTCCGGTTCTATCATTTGTTTTAAGTCGTGCATTACTCCTAGTTATGTTAATATTTTCCAGGTACATACTTACTTTGCTTGAGTGACGTGCCAAACGCAGCTAAATTAATGTCTGTAAATATATGGTACCACGATATAGTTATACTCGTATACTAAACGTTTTTCTATGGCCGATTGGGGTATACAATAGATCTTACACTTGGCTTTGCAGTCTGTCTAAATGCTGATCGTTCATAGGATCATTCGTTGCTCTTCTGTTTTTTCGTCTAATTCTCTTTGTAAAAGTCCAAAATAAACCTTGTATTCTCCTGTAGACTAATATCAGGAGACCCAGTTTAAAGTCATCCTCAAATGACTATGGTCGGTATTCTCATCTCATATTTAAATTTAACGTCATGTTTAATTACCATGGCAACATCGCGTATCTCTGTTATACACATATAAAATTATATAAAGGTATATCGTTTTATGTTTACGCTAAACACGACTTTAGTTAGAGACAACTTTAAACATAAGATCAGAATACGGCCCTATGACATTAAAATTGATGTTTAGTTAGACTCAGCAAATGTCATGTTGATATGGTAAGATATGTACGAATCAAACAACACATATAACTTCAAAATTTCCGATTACCGTGTTCATAAGGGAAAGGGGCATACTATTTGGCTTCGCTTGAAGGTTAAATGCTAAATCAAGTTCGACGTTTTGAATTTCGAAGCTTTTGCCAAAACTTCCTCAGCTTTAAAAGCATTTTTATTTGGAACATCTATCAGAATAAACGAAAGTAATATTTCCTGAATCTAGATAGGACGTAATTTTTAATTTCATGACCTTCTGAGGATGACTTCAAATTAGATCACTTGATATGAGGCTACACTGCTGCAGGTTTTTCTTAATCTTAAGGACGGACTAAAATGTTTTCTTTGCAGTCATTAAGAATTTTCTGTTAAGTATTATCCGTGGCTGATCAAGTGATTGTGTCAGGAATTAGACAATCTTTCAGCAGCCTTTTGTACCTTTATCTGTCGTAAACCTCGTCTACTTCTTTCATTTAGATGTCCCTTTTCTCTTCGCCTTCTTCTAAAACTGCTCTTCTTCTTCTTTTTCTCGCATCTTCTTTAAATTTCCGTTCAAAATATTGTCATCAATGAGTGATAGAGATACACATGCGAAAGGCTGCTAAAATCGTTGGTTTTTCTAAAAACACGGCGGTGCGAAATATTTAAGCCTCACGATGTAAATCCGTAAAATAAAAATCGGTTGTTTGTATAAATAAATATTGGACAATTATTTTATTTTGTCCATGTTTTTGTTATACTTTAGATAATTAGTTATTTGTTGAATATATATTTTTAATTGTTGGGACTAGTTTAATACTTTGAAAGTCAGACAGATATCCTTCGCAGTTTTTCACTTTTTTGGTTTGCCCGTCGAGTTGCTTCCTTGACTTCGTTGGTTTGGTTATAAGATAAGTTATATAATTGTGTTGTTTGTTTATATTTACGTAAAATATCGATACTTGCCGCGTTTACTTCGGTAAATCTACAAACATTTTTATATAAAATGAGCCATGTTGCAACCGTAGTTAATCTAAAATAATTTTCTAGAAGCGATTATGTCGACGCGTTGCATAAACTAACGGAAAATTTAAATGCTAAGAAAACTGCAGGTGCAATAATAATCAAGGCCGCCTTCGTTTATACGTTCTATGATGATGCAGCTTAATGCACATCAGAAACTTCACAATGCACATCTGGCGCACCACTTAAAATAGCGTTCACCGGTTATGTTGAAGGTTAACTATTTCGCAGAAACGCAAATTAGTTTATGTAATAGCGAATAATATTCCTCTTGTAAATATAGTTGCGAAACTATAATATACGACCTTAACAGATGCTAATAATATGCAATTATTACGATGCACTTATGTCGTCATTTACACACTTCGCAGGAATTATCAGCGGAATTACTTAAAACGAAACGTTCCAGTATATAGCATGCGCAAAAAGAAAATTCATCGGAGTTACTATAATAACCTTAGAATAGTTCGTTGTATTTAATGCTTTTTGCTTTGTTCCTTGTGGTTCCTACGTTTTTATTCCAAGATTTTCTGAACGCTTTCTTCTTTTTACGCACTCTAAAACACTCCGTTCACAAAGTAGGTACCTTTGGCGCTGCCACCATATGTGGTTATCGTAACAGCATAACAAAGAATTTTGCGATTTTCATTACAAATTAATTATACTTGATTAAACTAAGTCAGGAAACTTCTTTGAAGAACTTAATCTGTGGTCTCGTTTAACTTGATAAGACAGTATTACAAGATAGCAAAGAAAACATAAGATTTCCTGTTTATCTTGTTAAAAAGTCCGCAGTTTTCTGTACAATATCTTAAGAAAATCGATCGCTTTAATTAAAATAAGAGGATTTTCTAAAATAATCCTATTTTTAAAGTAATTGTTGCGTGTTAAAATTTTTTAAAGGCCTCTCACGTTTAAGGAATTCGATCTATTAAACTAAAAACAATAAGATGGGTCTCCAAAAATGTATCCTACATGATAAACGTGTAAACAATGTTTTCGTCACTTCCTGGGGAAATATTGAAAAAACTGCATTCGACAATTAATTATTTATACCAATTGATTTGTTATCCTACTTTATACACTTCGTCTTCGTTGTTCGCCTTACAAAAGACGCTAAAATTCATATCCTCGAAAAATTAACGGCCCCGAAAATAAACGCCAAATTAGTTTGGCACCACAAAACAACGTTCAAACTAAAATAAATAAATGCATTTATAATTTAACTATATGCACAACATGACAGGGTCTATTGCCAAGTTAAACAAAAATTAATTTCGTGCACGGATATTTTGAAGTCTTTACTGGTAATGCGTTTCTGTAATTCCAAAATAAAAACCTTCATTTACATATCTTGTACGTTATTATTATTTTTTTGGAATGGGGAACAAGTACATTTTAGGAACTTAATTATCTGTAAAAGAATTTAAAAAAAGTATAAATTTTAACGGGGAGTTCAGTAAACTCGGTTATTTTTAAAGAAAACTGTGTTTCGCCAAGTCAATAAATCTGCAATTCTTTCATACGAGGTACGAATCGGTAATGAAACTACCGCAGAAATTTTATGAAATGCTTCATTTAAATAGTTGTTATGGCAATAAATTTAGTTTTTGTTAACCGCCCGTAATAAATAATTATTACTAAAGAAACAATTGCCGATTTTTCAGGGTTTTCAAGAGAATTTTCAAAAAGCACCGTTTACCTCTTTGGGCGAAATTTGGGTACCAAATTTTGAAGTCTGTCAAAAATGTTTACGCCATCGGCGCGTTTTTAAACTGACGATAAATAAAAAATAAATTTAGGTTAGAAGTAGTTAAGCCACGCCAGTTACTTTAAATAAAGGTTTTAAAAATTGATCCTATTACAATACAATACCAACCTTAAACATCGTTTGTCTGCTGCAATCGGAAATGAAATCAAGTTTATACTTAATCGAATGCATCATGAGGGTAAACGACCCAACCATGGACATGTATTTTAATTTTTATGCAAATGGTTATTACAGGCATCGAAAAAATTCGATATCCTTGTATTTCTTTTTTTTAATTATCATTTTTTGTATAAAATCAAAATATTACATGTTTAATGCAAATTACTTTATAATTCGAGTCTGAATGAATTTTGTTAAATTTATTTTACATCATCCTATAACGTTATCATGGTAATAACTCCTTAGCAACGAGTTATGTTATGATACATTTAACAGCACTAGTGCTGTAATAGTTATTTACGATATGAGTATCGTAACAACTCGTATTACGATACGAGATGGAAAGTTTGTCAAACGAGACCGCAGGTCGAGTTTGAGAAATCCATTGAGGATCGTAATACGAGGTTACGATATGAATATAGTACAAAGCTTTATCTACTTTCATGAAATTAGCAAAAAAAAATTAAATATTTGTCAATAATTAATTGCCTGATGCAAAAGTTGACTGTTCCAATTTTCATTGAAATCTAATACGTTAAGGCTTGATTTTTTGTTTATTTGGTGTTGGTTGCTGTCAGTTTGAATGAAAATTGGAACAATCAACTTTTGCATAAGGTAATTAATTATTGGCAAATATTTAATTTTTTTTTGCTAATTTCATGAAAGTAGATCAAGCTTTGTACTATATTCATATCGTAAAAAGTGCATAATAAATGTTTATAACAAATAAAATAACTATCAATATGAATTCTCTTGTCAATCTGTCATTTTTATGTCAAAAGTTATTACGATACTAGTGCTGTAATATAGTTCATTACAACACGATTTTTCGTTTCGAAATATTGATATTACGAAACGAAAGTAGATAAAGCTTATAACGTGCTGTTATGGCTGTTTTACGTTACTATTTATGAATTGTCATTGAACTGTCACTGAAAATAATTTTTTATTTTTTGAAAAAAATTATTATAGGATGATGTAAACCGTGTTACGACACGCGTAACGTTATTTGCTGTTACATTACTCGAGATTTAAAAGAACTCGCTCCTTCGTCGCTTGTTCTTTCAAACTTTTCTCTCGTAATGTAAAATGCTTCATAACGTTACTAGTATCGTAAATTACTATAAAATAATCAAAATTTGAAAATTGGCCTTTTACGTTAGTTTACAACAGGGCATCGTAAGATGGCGCTACGAAATGTGTGTAACTTGTTTGTAACGATGCGGGGGGTTGAAAATTTACAATTTTCTGTAACTGGTGAAAAACCCCGCAGCTTTGGACCCCCGTTTGTTTTTGTTGTGTATTTGTAACCTAGTCTTTGATAAAGGGCAGGAAAGAAAAATCACAGTTCAAAGTATAACTTTAAGCTTAGCTTTATTCACACAAACAATGATATTCATGAACAGCGAATCTTAACAACTGATAATCGAAAGGCGGGTGTCCGTAACCGAGTTGGTGTGTTTTGGCTGCAAATCTCCTGAAAAGAACGATATAACAAAGGAGGTAGGGATCTAATAGGACACTCTCGTACGATTAAAGAGTTAAGGGAGTTTTGCAGGAGCCCAACGAGATTGTTTTGATCTCGGAGTAGCTCTCGTACACTGAAAAGGGTTAAGGACTATTGCAGGAGCCTAACAAAATTGTTTAGATCTCGGAGTAGCTCTTGCACAATTAAAAAGGAATTACCTTCTTGCTCTTCTGATCCATTGTATTTATGTAATAATTTTCGACAACCCCCAAATAGAAGGGGGTCCTTTTATCAAATCAAATTGAACTTCAAACTGAAGTTTAGCCGTGATTGGCTTACCGGTTTTGTATCAAAACCGGCATAAACTAAATTTCCCATATGAATTCGTTCATATTTCTGCCGTGATTTATAGCTATGTTGCAGTGTCGCAACGTAACCTGATATTCTCAATATTTGGGACTGCGCTAACACGTTTCAGTGCATATGATTAAGCACCAATAATTTAGCTAAGATTAAGAACACCCTTTTCGGACACCGTCCCTGCAAAGAAGTGGCCTGAAAAATAATTAAAATCCCTGCAAGGGAAACATAAATTAAAAAACCAACGAAACGTTTCGTTTTACGGATCATATACTTCTTAACTAATTTAAATCTAGCATCGTAATATTACTTACTATCGTTACATAAAATAAAAGAAAAACCAATAAGTCCTTATTTTCAAATGTCTATAACATGCGCGCCGTTACACGTGTAAAACCAAAGCGAAACAAATGCAAAAGACAAAATTAACATCTTAATATCCACGAGGCGCCGCTTGCTCTGTTATTTAATTAATGAACAAACGACCAATTTTTGCTAATTAATTCATTATTTTACAGCAAGAACGATGCTATTTAATTTTTTCTGTACTTCAAATGGGCGATAACAGCACCTCTTGCAAAGATGCAATTCGTTAGTATAGCCTTTGAATAAATTAAAAATTTCTAGAACTTGAGGTTTCTGCAAGTGGTAGGAAGCCATATCATATCCTTCAGATAAGTTATTTCTAATCCGAATGGTCGTTCGTTTCCTTTTCTGCAGTTAAGTTACGGTTACGCCTTCGAGCTTTCACAACTAAAACTTCCCCGAAGGAGGCGAAATTATTACCGTCTTCGTGTTGCACATTAGATTTATAGTTTCGAGGCATATTTAACTGTCATTTTGTTCTAAAAAGTCAATAACGTGGCACACATATGCCTCATTAAAAAGTAATTAACGTTAATTTATAACAAAACAACCATTGAAAGATTGCAAATAAGAACCTACGCCTCCTTGTATTAAAATTAAAATTAATTTTAATTAATTATAAACATTAATGTTTAAAAGATTTGTAATTAATACAAAATTTCAAAAAACAGAAGATACTCAAGTTCTGAAAATAAACTTGAAAGAACAAGCCACCCGTTTCCATTAAACGTTTAACGTCCGTTTAATGCTTTATCTGACTTGAAAATCCAAGTTGTTTTGCGACGTTATTTATCGGTTATAAATTATTTCATCTAAGTAGTTATTTTGAGATTATGTACCTTAATCACATCTGCAAGTCGTTGTAAGCTTCCGGCCTGACATGATTTCATACCCATCTGTATAAATATAATTTTGTGTGTTGACGTACGTGCATTACACATCTTTCCTAGTGTTAAATTTAGATATCCGATTTATTTAGATGGGTCAGTCCATGTCATAACGGAATGTTGTAATATGCGAGTTTGAAATAGGCAGGTTTTGATGCCAAAACAAAATTTTAAAATGTCCGAAATGTAATTAAATGCACCAACTACTAAATTACTCGTACACATTCCTGCGGATGGAAAGTAAAGCGTGATCCAGATAATTTGTGAGAAAGGCGTGCCATGGAAAAATAAATTAATGTATTTATCTACAACTATGAAATAATAGACGTATTATGTATTTACTTCCAAGTATATAAAGCTGCTCATATTATACTTCTCATAAGACACTAGTGGAATATGCACCATATTCCACGGCGGCATTTTTTTTTAATAAGTAGGTCGGGTATGTTGTCAAATGACATTAACCCATTAACGTCAAATTAATAAAAGTGATTTGTGCAGTTATGAAGTGCAAGTCTGCAATTATGGATACTGAAAATGACATACGTTATGGGATTATTAAATTTAGAAAAACTGAAAATGACATACGTTATGGGATTATCAAATTTAGAAAAATACACCGGACATTGTTTGTGAAGATTCTCGGCTACATTGTGTGCTGATGGAGGAGTAACCATATGACAACTTTGAAATGCCACTACTAAACCTGTAAATTTTACTAAAATCATAATTTCAATAAATTAGTTACCTACCTTTATTATCAAAAATTATAAATAAATATCTCGTAGTTGTAGATAAAGTATTGTATTTGACTCGCATATAATGGTTACATTACACTCGGATGATTACAATACTCGCCTGTCGGCTCGTATTGTAAACTTCATCCTCGTGTAATATAGCCTACATTATATGCTCGTTAAATAAAATACTATTACTTCAAGCAAACTCGTCATAATATTTGCTAGATTATATCTGACGGTTGCCAAAGCAAACTCTCTGCAGTAGTTCAAAATTTGCCTTTTTTGGTATTAATAAAGGCGTTTTAACATTTACGTTTCACGTTAACGTTATTTGATACAAAATTAATTCCCGATCTGCTCGATTTTAACGACAAACGTCGTTATACGGTCTGTTCAGATGCCAATTTCAGGTGTGCTCCGCATGGCGCCACTTACCGCCGGAAGTTGTTTTATACAGGGTTATTATAAATGATTGTAGTCGAAGTAGGCCGTAAATCTATATGTAAAATTTCTTGTTTCTGCTTCACAAAAATAATGATTCAAATTATATTGGATATGCACTGTTCTACACACAAGTGTTAAATTGGTTGCATAACGAGTCAATCAGTCCTACTATGTATCCCAAATGTTAAGATAACATACATGTTACCAAACTCTGTTATGTTATGAAGCAGATTTCTTACTATGTATCCCATGTTATGTTTACTAGCTAACGTAGTATGTTATGATGTTGCTTTTATATGTAACATAACATACAAAATATAAAAGGCAACTTTAACATGCTGTTATAAATAACCAAACCTTTTACGCGAAATGTCAAAACATCAAATTAAATAAAATAAACAAACACGCCCACTCATATAACGCTCTTTGTCTTGCATTTGTTATGCGTATAATGCTATTTCATGATATACGAAATATCACGAATGATTTCTGTTACTGAAATTATTTAACATACATTTTAACAGTGAATGTTATTAAGGGATACACGGTAGCGTATTTAAAACACTATGTTAAGATGTATGTTATTTAAGCACATGTTATTATAACATAACAGGTATATGTTAAAAATAACGTACGGGATACGTAGTAGGACTGAATATTTATGTAAAAAAGTTAAAATCATTTTTAAGCGAAATAAAAATTTTCTTACCATAATTTTCACTTAAACAATGATCGATACAAACCCGAGACATATCTACACTAGCCTCTGATTAATGGTCTCGTTCCCTCATTGTTTGATGCATAGTTAATAATGTAGGTAGGTATACATATTACTAAAAAACACACAAAGATAATCCGAAACTTATTTAATAATGATTATTTACAATGTGATTTTTTAAAAACTCAATTGCAGCAGGCCGTATTCTGTCTTAATAACCTTATAGAACTGTCTGTTAAGTCAGAATACGGCCTGCTGCAATTGAGTTTTTAAAAAATCACATTGTATGTTTATTTACAATAAATGTTGAAAGTTCTCTCCATTTTGTATTATCAAATCCGTCCACAACTCTCCGAATATGAGCCATTAAAGATTTCCCTTCAATATCTGTGCTTGGAAACGCAACGAGATATGCATTTTTGCATGCTTGAACAGAATGTATCCATTGCCCGTCTTCATTTAATACACCGTTGCGATAGTAAGATTTAATAATAAAGGTGTTCTGTTCTAAAGAGTTATATCATTATGCAAATTTAAACCTAAAATATTGCTTTTTCTATTTTGCGTTTAGAATAACTCCATTCTAGCACCCAAACGACGTCATTTGAGTGTTAGAATAAGTCGTTGGTGTGCTAGAATAGACTAGTAAAATTTTCTGTATTGATGTTGGTAGCGTTGAATTGTCAACTGACATACGTCAAAAATTATTTTTCATACTGGGATTTTGGACTTGTCCGGCAATAAATTTTTTAACGTTTTTTGTGCAATTTGCCTAATTTTCGGCGGCGTTAGTGATAAACTTTCTTCTGCATTCATTTTCAAACCTTAAACGCGAAAATAAAAAAAACTGACGTTTCAAATTAATTTTTTACACAGCCGCCTAAAATTACGCCACATAAACGTCACCAACCACCGCAAAATTCCCTAGATTTAAAATTTTTATTTTTTAATTTATAAAATGGTATAAAGCGGCAAAATAGAAAAAATAGTATAAAACACTCGTTGCAGAAGGTCCTTCAAGCACTCATTTGTTCCTCAACTCGCCGCTATGCGTCTCGTTTCGGAATTTCAAATTCGTGCTTGAATAGATGCCTTCTGCAACTTGTATTTTAATATACTAATTTTTCGTTTATTAAAATTTTTATGACTACCTTTAATTACACTTTTTACGTATTAACACTCCGGAATCAGCAGTAGTCTTAATAATTTTATTCACGTAGACTTTTAAGGAAGGGCGAAATCAACAGGCAAACTAACACAAAATGCAATTATTCAAAAACACAGTAAATGATATACGAGTGACAATTGACAGTTCACTTGGAAAATAAAAATCACTACAAAAATCCCTGCACTATAATTATGTTTGTATAAAGCGGCAAAATTTCATTGCCACGGGCACCGCCTGCTTCGACTACAATCATTTATAATAAATAATAACTAATAACCCTGTAGCAGCTATGAAAAATTATGGTAAATTTCGATATTTAAGTACCTAACAATAGATAACCGAGATTCTCGCGCCTACGCCTACTGCCAAAATGTGCATTTTTTACTTTCAGGTTTGTTGTAGTTATTTCTACCTATTGTTATATTTGTGTTATTGTATTGTAATTGTAATACAATGTGATTTTTTAAAAACTAGATTGCAGCAGACCGTATTCTGACTTAATACAGACAGTTCTAAGGTTATTAAGACAGAATTCGGCCTGCTGCAATTGAGTTTTTAAAAAATCACATTGTATGTAATCTGTAATTTAGCTATTGTATTTTGGTAAAAACTCTCCATTTAACTTAAACTTCGCTGAACTCAGTTAAATGAAACTTTTGTGACAAGCACAGAGTAGGCGGCGACGCGGCGAGTAAATATGACAACTGACAGTTTAGAGGTCAAGAATAGCATTTTTTCTCTCATGGTGCACCTTTTTCGAAAATAATGTTGTTCATATTGCATTCGCAACAATAAGCCACAGGGAAACTTAATAAGTGATAAACGTGATTTTTTCCTATTTAGACAGTCCAAGTTTTCCCATCTGTAGTTCTTTCATGTGCCCTTTTTTTAAATTTCCTTTAAGCGTAGAGCTATCATTTTTTTCGTGAGCATTCGCAACACTTGGTCACTCTCACCCTACAAGTGTGATAAATCTCTTTCTGTATGTTTAAGAAAGAACGTTTACGTAATAAGTTAAAGTAGTAGTAGACTATTTTATAAATTTTAAATCTAAATAACGTTCAAAATACCAAATGTGGAAGAACATTATTTTTTGTTTTGATGCGACATTTGAACACACTTGTATTCTTATAGCAACAATAACTTGTTCCTTTCTATTGTACTGCTTTCCTCCTTCATAAATTTTCTTAACCAACCATCCGCACAGATTTTCGATTATGTTCAAGTCAGGTGATAGGGCAGGTCATCGTAAAAATATGAATATCGTTATCCGCAAGCCAAGTGGTAACAATGCTGGCAGTGTGGATTGGAGCATTGTCATATTGAAAAATCCGTTGATCTTCTCCAAATAATACGTCAATGTTAAGTTTTCGCTGCTGGATAAGCGTTAAGTACATACTTCTGGATTATGATGATTACGTTTACCGACCTACGATCACAAATGGCAACCCAGATCACAGTGCCACCACCTCCACCATGGCGACGTGTCTAACATTTTTCATTTTTCCGTAAATCATGAATAGTTATTTGCGCTCCAAGTTATGGTAAGTGAACTTTTTTATCCGAGGTGGTAAAGCCACCGAGGATAAAAAAAGAAACTTACCTACGCGTTGCGTATTACATTCTCACTATCACAAAACAAAATAATACTAATATTTAACAAAAATTGTGACGTTTATATTTATGACAGTTTAAAAAATTATAATCTAGCGTCCTAACGGTGCTGAGCGATTCAGAAGAAATTGAAGATTTTTCTGAAATTGAAGTTAGTATTAATATAATATTAATAAATAAACACGTATTCTCCATTATAACTATTATTTTTTTTTTATATAATACCGGGTGTCCGGATTTCGTAGGGACAACATGGGTAACTTTTGTATTTAAAGAGATAGAGAGATGGTTAAATTAGCAAAAAGGTGCAGGTTCGAGAGCTCATTAAGAATCCATTCTCAAATTTTACTTGTCACGGCTCACTTGTTTAAAATTGAAAAAAAATCAAAATCTCCTAATTTCTTTTATTTGCCGTAACTTTTTTGTTACTTAAGATATTTAAGATGCGGTTTGAACTAATTTGCATGGTAATTTAAATACTTTTATTGGTACTTAATAAAACCAATTTCATTTGTGCAAATTCCTAGTCCTAGTGGCCCACTAGAATTAAATCTTTATTTCTACATAAGAAATTACAACAAGCATCTTAAAACAAATTATTATGTGCAACACTTTTAAAATAACCCAATCGAACTTTTTAGCTAATATTTTGTCCAAAAATACTGATAGGTATTTTAAAAGTTTTATCATATGCGTAGGGTGAGTGTAATCAAGCATCTCGCGGTGTGCCTATTGCCTATATCTACAATTTGAAACTAAATCAACTTAGGAATTTTTTCAGCGGGTACGTGTTGGTCAGCCATGGTACGGAACGGTCGCTGTACGGAATTATTAAACGAATCAAGCACCAAAGAAGATTGCTGTGACAACCGTAATAATATTGCAACAGCGTGGTCGTCCGAAGAACTCGACTCGGGCACTCTTTTTTTCTGGAGGGTCCTCGGAGGTGGAGTTCCATGTTTGCCTTGTAAAGGTTGTTACTAGTGCTTTTACCATTTTTTTCTGAGTTGCTACATTAAAATATTTTAAATTACGTGGACATCTGCAGAGGGTGTCGACACTTAGCCCTCATAGCTTTTGAGTTGGAGTGTGGATATTCTTGTTGTAAACATCACTTAATTGACCCTCTTGAAATGATTTCTGCAGAAGTCCATGTGAAGTTGTTTCTGACTTCAAAACGTTCACTTTTAGAATCCTGCATTGGCGTAACGTGCAGTAAAGGGAAAATGTGCACAATAAGAAATGGTCGGCCGAAATGCGTATGTTCGCCGAAATGTCGAAACACAAAACCACAAGTTAAAGGTCCAGTTTGTGGTACTGATGGTCGAAGTTATCGTTCCCTCTGCAGATTAAGAAAACGAGCCTGTAGACGAAAAACGGGCAATCTTTCAGTCGCCTACTACGGTTTATGTCAAAGTTAGTATTTCATACGTTTATTTCCTTCCTAAACTAATTTTGGGCGTTTGCCTTTTGTGTTTTTTCTAGATTCCTGTGATAAAATAACATGTCCTTCCGGCAAGCATTGTCTTGTAGATCAAAATATGCGTCCCCATTGTGTGAGGTGCGCACGTAAATGTCCCGCTAGTCCAAGTCGTCGTCAAGTTTGTGGTTCTGATGGTATTACGTATCCCAGTGCTTGTCATCTTAGGGAAACGGCGTGTCGGAAAGGAAAAGCCATTCCAGTGGCTTACAAGGGTAAATGTAAACGTAAGTCATGTGATGTTAGGTTTTGCTTATTTAGAATAACTCCAAAATAATTTTAAAAGCTATCTTTATAGTACAGTTATACGTCGGTATTTTCTCTTATAAAATACTGACGAGTCTACCAGATGTCTTTTGATATTACCGTTGTAACTAAACACCAAGCTAAATTTAAATATAAGGTGATAATACGGGCCATTATGTTTTAAGGACTATAAAGTCTGTTGTATCTTTTAATGTGTTACTGAGCATAGTATGTAAGTCTTATGGAATTATATTTTGGGGCAATTCTACCGGAGAAAAAAAATATATTGGTATCATAGGGGGTGTTCGGCCTCATCAAATGCACTGCCATCGATTATTTAAAAAATTAAAAGTATTAATGTTCACCGTCGCCTGCGTTGATTAAAAACAAACTCCGTTTTCAATCAACGCAGGCGACGATGTTAACAAATTGTTATTCAGGGTGACCACGAGGAACGTATATACTCATTTTTGAATACACAGTACAAAGTCAATTTTTCACGAAAACGTTATTAAGTATCTTTTTTTAAAATGTACGTGAGTGTATCCCATTTATTTTACATCGCAAAAATC
Source organism: Melanotus villosus (assembly GCA_963082815.1). NCBI lineage: Eukaryota > Metazoa > Arthropoda > Insecta > Coleoptera > Elateridae > Melanotus > Melanotus villosus. The sequence goes on along the minus strand of OY720419.1, from coordinate 110,993,035 downwards.
ACATCTTGGAAGTGACGTCCGTCTTCTCTGATGCAGTTTTGAATTCGGGTCTTGAAGCTGTTCCACATTCGTTCCAATGTCCCCTCATTTATCCGTCGTACCTCTCTACGAATGGCCGTCTTCAAGTCGTTTAATGTACGGAGTTTGTCAACGTAAACTCGCTCCTTTAAATATCCCCACAAAAAAGTCGCACATACTCAGGTCTGAACCTGGAAATCAAGTGATCAGAAAACAAGGAGGTTCATTGAATTCCTGGCTGTGTGGGCCGTAACCCCATCTTGTTCTTGTTGAAACCATACTAGATGTTCCAAGTCGAACCTTGGCAGGTGTGGCGGAAAAAAGTTCTTTATCATGTCCACGTATCGATTAGAGTTAACTGTGACCGCTACCTTTTTTTCTTCAAAAAAGCAGGGTCCAGTAACACAACGCCTGGAAATCGCAGACCACACTGTTACACAGGGTGAATGAAGGGGTCTCTCATGGAGTTGCCTTGGATTTTCCTCTGCCCAGTACCTGCAGTTTTGCTTTAACGAATCCATTTAGGTGGATCATCACTCATAAAGATGAGCGCATCGTGTTCATCGTGAAAAAGAACCTGCATCCTTTCAGCAAAATCCTCCTGCTGGCCATTCTACAGAAGTTTACAACCCATTTTAAGTTGGTTTTGCAAGTTGGAATGAGACGGAATAACCTCTGACCCACAACCACTGAGTCGCCATTTTTAACATACGTGAAGACACCGTGTTCCACCAACCACTGCTGCATTGTAACCAAAGATAATCAATTTATTCTCCTTGATTGTAACTGAAATGACAAACCAACAGGAAGTGAATGACTGCCACGCCACTCCTCCACGTCCCCTTGTTGCCGAGTACAGTTCCCTCAAAAATGAGTACGTTGGAAAGAATTATATGTCAGATTATAGATCATCGTTATGGTACTAAAAATATCGATGCTCGGCTCGGCTTGGGTTTTGCTTGAGATTGAACGTAAGATTTTTGGAACCAAGCTGAGTCGCTCTTTTTTCTAAGTTGCTTGTAAAGCTCGAAGCTCATTAAAGGCTCAAAGCTCGGTAAAGGTTCGAAAGTCGATAAAACCTCGAAGCTCAGTAAAAACTCAAAGCTCGATAACCGATCCGAACCGAGAATATTTGACATTTTCTACGAATTAAGCCGAGCACATTTCGAATTTTTTTAGAGCTGAATTAAACTGAGCTTGGAAAAAACTAAAAGATTCCCACCTCTACTGTGAATATCTAGTCATTCCCTGAATATTGTTTGTAGGGGGGCATACAATGCCATGATACGAATATAAATATGTACAGTAAAACATCAGAAGAAATAACATGTGAACTTTAAAAATAAATTAAAAATACATTTGCTATGTACAACTTACTGCAAAATGCATGAATTTTTTAACAATAATTAAGTAGGTACCTCTAAATATTATTTACAGTGCCTACTAAAATTTTGTTACAGCTTCGGCCACATGCAGTAAAATTCGATGTCGTGATCAACAGTTCTGTTTAAACGACTTTAATTCGGGTTTGCCACGATGCGTTACATGCACTCGTCGGTGTCCAAAACCTAGGCATATGCCAGGCCCAATATGCGGCACCAACAACAAAACGTATCATTCTTGGTGTTACATGATACAAGATGCATGCGCCAAAGGGTATATCATTGAAACGAAGTATTCGGGAAAATGTGTAAGTACTTTTTTACTTACTTTGCTGTAATTGTTTGTGTAGTGATGCTCTTGATGGCTTTGTTTTGTGATCAATTTACACAGAGTAAATGTATGTCTGGAACAGTTGTGTTGGCCATATTGTTACCTTAATCTTACATAAGAATTCTAACTAAACATAATAGTGTAATTTATTTCCAGGGAAATTCTACAGAAACCTGACAAAATTTAATTTCGAACACCTGCTGCAACAAAACCAAAGACCTATACTGTAGCCATAAAAGTATGGATATTGTTAGTAAATATTTTTTAAATTTCAAATCATAGGAAGAAGTTTGCAACAATCTGGTAAAAGATATGTTTTATTATAACTCATACGAATGTACTCACAGCTTGACGTTAAACAAGATAAATTTATGAAAGTTACGCAATTGTAAAAGACGATTATACAGGGTGTTAACAAACAAATGTATGATATTTGTAAGACATACAGTACAGACCAAAATAAGCTAAAAGTCTTAATAAACAGGCGCCCTAAAATTAATCGTTTCAGAGATATGGTTGATTACAATATTAGTCTCGATTATTTAAACGTAATCACTGCAACGTTTATTGGTAAGAGCAAAATGATAGTAGGCTTATCAGTTTTTTGTTCTGACAACTTAACTTAACTTATGGCCTCCAAGATCACCTGACTTGAATCCCTTAGACTACTTTCTGTGGGGTAGTGGGGTTACTTGAAGAGCTTAGTCTATGCCGCACCTGTTGATGATCTAAACGAATTACGTCAGCGAATCCAGCAAGGTTGCCAAACTATTTGACAAATACCAGGAATTCTTGAAAGAGTTTGCGGTTCATTTATTCGGAGGTGTAATGCATGTGTAGGAAGCGATGGGGTGCATTTCGAACATTTACTTTAGTTACAACTAAAACTTTTCACAATTAATTTGTTTTCTTACTAAAAACAGACATTTTAAAAATTAAAATATAAAAATTAAAATCAACTCAATCTCTGAAACGATTAATTTTAGGAGACCTGTTTATTAAGACTTTTAGGCTTATTTTGGTCTGTACTGTATGTCCTACAAATATCAAACATTTGTTTTTTAACATCCTGTATAGTGATTGTAGTACTGTGGATTATTAAAACTGGCAAAAACCAATGGTCCTGTATGCTGGATCATTGTATTGTGGAGGCGCCACAAATTGGTAGATATTACTAAATTATATAGACTCCGAGTAAGGCTATTAAATATTTCAACAGATTATATGTTTAACACAAATTGTTACACAATTCAAACCTGGATATGTTCAGTTGTTCTATTACATTAATGTAATAGTAATTTACCATATAAGTAACGTTATGAAGCTTTTTACATTACGAGAGAATAGTTTGAAAGAACGGACAACGTTGGAGTGAGTTCTTTTAAATTCTCGAGTAATATTAACAGCAAATAACATTACGTATGTCGTAACACGGTTTATTTTATCCTATAATAATTTAAAAAAAAAAATTATTTTTAATGACATAATCCATAAAGCGAAACGTAAATCTGCCATGGCTGTGCTGGTACCCAAGCGATTATTTGGAAAAAACAATTGTTTTGAATTGTGGTTGTGGCACCTCGCCCATAAAACTTATCCTCGTCTGTTATATTACCCATATCGGCCTAATATCGTTATACCGGGTGTCAATGAAACCTGGAGCACTCCTATTTTTTAAATTGTATTTTAAGATATCAAAATGAAATTTGGTATATGTAATATACTCTTTAAATGACATTTTTTGACATAGAGCACACGTTTCTGTCACTTCCGATTTCGCCGGAATTACCCTCAATTTTGTTATTTTAAATGGAACACCCTGTATATTTATACATTTTTGGAATTTCCATTATATTCTTCGTATGTTATATCAAGTTTGAAACATTTTGATGACAAAGTTTATACTTGCAGAGTTGCAGAAGAGTTTGTTTATTAATCTAGGATGCCATGACTTGTATAAGATGGAAGTCAGGGTGCTATGACACTCAAAAGAAATTATTTTAGCACTTCAACTATAGCAAGTCTGTCACTTTTTTGTGCATTTCATTTGTTTCACTTGTTTTGAAACCCAGTGTCTAGATTTAAACTTCCAAAATACAGTTTTTTTGAACATAGAGTGTTATACCGAATTAAATTTTCATGTTAATCTCGCGTTATTGGTATCAATAAAATCCTTGAAAAACGCTCGTTTTTAATATCCTAGTGTCCCACCCTAGTGCTATTTGAGAAAATAGAGTTATTCTCGAAAAAGCATTTTTGCCAACTTTAGGTCATTCTAATACAGCAACTAAAATAGTTAAAGTTCTAAAACAATTTGTCTCGAGTGTTGGGGCACCTTGACTTTCATTTTGTGTAAGTCATGGCACTCTAGATTAATTTCTGCAAAAATTTACTTTGTCATCAAAATGGTTTGAACTTGATACTACCATACGTAAAATTGAATGGAGATTCCAAAAATGTATAAATATACAGGGTGTTCCATTTAAAATAACAAAGTTGACGTTAATTTCGGCGAAACCGGAAGTGACAGAAACTTGTGTCCTATGTCAACAAATGCCATTTAAAGAGTATATTACATATACCAAATTTAATTTTGATATCTTAAAAAATAAAAAAATTATGGGGGTGCCCCATGTTTCGTTGACAGGCGGTATACTATAACAGCACTAGTGGTGTTAAAGGTACCTTAACACAACTCGTTGCCAAGGAGTTATTAGCATGGTAACGTTATAGTATAAAATAAAATAAAATAATTAAAAATCAAAAAAAGTTGATATTTGTTAGTTTATAACAAAGTACCGTAAGATGGCGCCACACGAAAGATGGAAATATTCCTAAACCTAAAAGCTAAAGGGAGCTAAAGCTGTACCGATGTAGGATAGGAAAGCAAATTTTAGCAGGTCATGAACTTTATTAAGCCAAAAAGGGATTAAATTTACATTAGACAATCGTTGTAAATTGTATTTCACACGGCTAGTAAACTACAACATTCTTATAATTTTATAGATTATTCGTAACAGCGAGTATGACACCGACTTAACAAATATCAATATACATATATTTGTTTTCAATTTCAATTAGTATTTTTTTAAATTTATTTTTTATAAACAAGTATCTTTCGTTAATTTAAGTTAACAATCAAAAATAAAATAAAAAACTTATTAGTGTTACTTAAATCAATCTTGAACATGGAAACTTATTTAGTGTAAATTTTCTCTGTCATATACAGGGTGTCCCAAAAAGAGTAAAACAGAATTCTAGTTCGATTGTTATGCAAGCTATTAAAACTCGTGCTGGGACACTCTTAATAGGGAACAGCAGGGAATTAAAAGGATTAACGTTAATTGCCAATTTACTACTTTGTTTACGCGAGCAATGTAATCCAGATGTCAACCACATATTCCATAAATCTGGAAGTTAGCGAATTAAATATTTACACTCCTAGAGTTGTGAAATATGTATTAGGGCAATCGAGGCTTGATTGTTCATGTAAACCTAGTTTAGGACGAATGTAGATTTTAGTTTGAATAAATTTACGTTCATAATTTCAAAAATCATTCTATGTACAAATATAGTAATAATTATAAATGGTATAACAACAACTTTCACACTCTAACACAAAAAAACTTAAAAAATGAATATTACGAAAAATAATATTTGAAACTGAAAGAATGGGGATTTAAATCTTTTCTGTTATACAATTGTTTTTGTTACCAAAAATGTATAAAGAATAAAAATCCACTAATTCGTTAATGTACTTAATGTAAGTCTGGATTAGAATCTAAACTCTTCCAAAGTAATGCCCTAAGAAAGAAAGAAACAAAAAAATAGAAAAATCGGAAAAAAAATAATTTCCGGCAATTCTTCCTTCTGTTACAAAAACGTCTGAATATAAATCTTGTAGTCAGAAATGTTATATATTACGTTTTTGTTTTTTATATGTCTAACTATATTACCTTTATTTTTATAGTTATTTATTAAAAAGAAAAAACCCACTTGTTAGTCCTTGTACAGTATTGTTACTTGAAAGACTGTAGATGCACAAATGCTTGTTTAGCGAAATCGAGATTCTCTATGTAGTTTTGTACTTAATTTAGTCTTTAGTTTAGTAAGTTTTAATTTATTTAATATTTATTGTAGATATAGATTCCAACAATGTACTGAGAGTATTAAATTACCAATAAATTGCTATATTAGAAGACTCTTTATTTTGTTTTCCTTCCTGATTCTCGCTGCACGTAAAACAGGTTTAACAAAAAAAAATTTGTGACAATTCCATTATAAAGATTATTTTGAAAGAAATAATTTATAGTTTGTTAAGTAAAAATTATATTCTCTTAAAAATGTACATACCGAAAATTCAAATAATAAAATAGACAATTATTTATAGAGCCATGTTTTTAATACTGAACCTTATAAATTAGAATGTAACTTCTGTTCAGAATACAGTTGCTATTTTTAATGTGAGATATTAAAAAGGAGGTTATTGTATTTTTAATCGCAATTAAGGGGCGGATGAAATAGGTTTCAGGTTGCACCAAATACCGATCAAAAACTGTATACGGCAGTATTAATCTTGTGCACCATGAAAGCACTGCTTTTTGGGTGTATTCTGATGATATTCATATTAGGTAAATATCTTAATTTATATATTTCTTTTAATTGAATAATAATTTAATGTCCTTAAGACACAAATAAAATTAGCAATTTTTAATTTTAAACAAATCTTTTTTAATAGTATAAACTTATGAAATGCAAGGAAGGCATTTGGAAACTCGATCAAATTTATTTAACATACTCTTAGTTAATTCCTTTTATTTTAATATATAATATATGTTTAAAATGAGTTGCGATTAAACTAAGCGTTGAATGGTATAGCTTTATATAAAGTTCTTATGTAGAAAAGAAACAGATAAACGATACTGTTTGGATAATCATCGAAACATGTAACCATTAAATTACCAATAAAAATTCTTAGAACAAAGTGTATGTAAACTATAGCCAAATAAATTTATTATTATTATTATTACAACATTTAATGAAAGTAATTGCGGGTGTTATTGGCACCTTTACCCGTGCTTCTTTAATATTTACATTTTTTAGGCTTAAAGTACAGCAAAGCTGATGATGATTGCACTCGAAAAACGTCACACTTAGCACCGATTCGTCTAAAAAAGGACTTGTTATGTGATTATGAAAGAACCATAAGGCCTGTTGTTAATCAATCTAATGCAACTGTTGTTACTATTAGAATGGTGTTGAAGTTTTTTTCATATGTGCGTAACTTTTTTTATATTATATTGTAGGTATATTATAAAGCATGTAACGTAAAAACCATTTACATTTATTAATCGAAAACAGTTTAATACTATACTACGTTTCATACTTCAGATTCAGTACAGGCAGTACAGGTTCTTATGGAAGGCGATGTAGCCATATTTCAGCACAAAACTGTTTGTAAATAAATATGCACCTGTCAATCATAAATAAATCCTGCTTTTGTATTTCTGAGCTACAACTACTAATCTCTTACTAATGACTTTTCCTTTACTAACCATATTTTTGTCAGCGATATTCAAACAAATTTTTATGTAAAAATATTTGCTGGTTCATACTTATTAGCTTAAATTTTCTAACTTTTTAAAAAGCATTCCTCACTGATATGTGATAATTTCATTTTTTTAACATAACCCGGCATTGATAAAAACAAAAAGGCATTGGTCTAATTGCGGCAATATTACTCCCGAAAAATTTGATATTTATTGAGTGTTAGTAGATATCTGCGAGGAATATTTCTGCTAAATTTGAAAATAAGCACACCTCCAATAACAAAATTATAAACTTATAAACTCGGATATCAGGTATCAGCTGAGAAAATTGTTGGGAACTTCCAATTTGACTAACACATAAATTTAAAACCTCGGTTGTTGCCGAGAACTGATAATGTCGACAAAAAAACTCCCATAACGTTTACATTGCCCTATCTTTACCGTACTGAATCTGAAGTATAAAACATCTTAGTATAAGCATTTTTTGGTTTCTTCAGTATGCTTTGTGTTATTATACAGGGTGTTTACTAAACACGCGTCAAAAATTAAGGGGGTTATTCCTTGGGCTATTTTAAGATTTTTGTGTCTTTGGAAGATTTTCAGAAAGACGCTTTGTTGCAAAGATATAGGGCGATAAAAGTTTGGATATTTAAAGAAATTTAATATAGCCTAAGTAAAACGATGGTGTACTGCACTGGGCCTATCGAGTACAAGAAATGTCCAGAAATCCGTATTTATCTTCCATTCTACAAATATGGCCATACCATTTCAGCTGTTTATCCTTTATCTTCTTAATTACTGATTCCACTTCTAGCATATCTCTTATTGTTTCGTTGTGTATTCTGTCTCTTCTGGTGTGTCCTGTTATTTTTGTTAGGTACTTCATCTCTGTAGCTGTTATTCTAGATCTTAAATTGTCTGTCAGTACCTAATACCCAGTTCTCTGTTGCATATAACAGTGTCGGTAAGTATATTGTATTATATAGGTACCTGTAGTTTGGTTTTATTGCTAATTTCTGGTTTTCCAATTATGGTATTGTTTATCATATAATATATGTAGGTATTTGATTTGTTTTATTTATTCTATTAGTGTTTCTGGTTCTATTTTCCCATTTTTTGTGATGACTGTGCTTAAGTATGTATAACTTTCTACTTCTTCTATCCTGTTATCATCTATTTTAATTTCTTCTAATTTTGTATTGTTCTTGCTTATTTTCATTAATTGACTTTTATGTAGGTAGGTATATTTATTTTTAAGTTCACTCTTTCTAATACTTCTTTCCACAGATTTATAGCAGTTTGTGTATCTCTTTCGTTTTTGTTAAACAGTATTATATCGTCTGCATATATGAGTTGTTGTAAGATCACTGGTTCCATGTGTCTTATTCCGATTTTTGTTTCATTGATTTTATTTCTGCATCTTCTGGATATCTCGTTCATGATGATTACTACATTGCGATTACTAAAAACTGATATTAGTTGCAGTCACACCAGGCTATAATCCATTCAGAAAACTCCCTTGACGTTTACAATGTCAAATGAAAATTTGGGAGTGTACTTTATGTACAGAACCTATCAACTTTTTTAGTGAATGTACTTAACGTCAAACTGAAATGTAAGGTTATGATAAATCATTTGTCATTTTCGTAAAATTAAGTAGAACAAGGTAAAAATGGGTTTATTAATAATACAAGTATGCAGTGTAGTATTATGAGTATATGCAGCCTAAATGAAATTCAAAAATTATTATCTACGTAAAATTTCAATCAGTTAAAGGTGGCATAAAGTTAAAGAAAAGTATCATCAAAATCGTCTTCAGTCTTCAGTATCTGAGTCATGTAAATCATCAATGGTAAAATGTTCATTATTGTGATGAAATAAATAAATTTTTCTTTGTAGTTCCTCCTTTAAAAATACCTTGTAATAATCATCAAAATTTGTAGATTTTCTGCCACCCTTTTGTGTATCTTCTAAATCTTCCCCATTTTCAAATTTTGTAAAAATGTCCTTCACTTGAGCTACGCTGATCTAAGAAAGGAGATGTAGGATTGGAAAAGTGGTTATAAAGGATAAAATGTAGGAAATCTTACTGAAAATATATATGCAGCCTTTTCAAGAATTGTATATTTATTTAAGTGAGGACTGATTTCTTGCCTTTCTAAGCAGTATTTGCATACAGCTTCTTTCTCTCTCTTTGATAATAAACTTCGTTGGTGCTTCTGTTCATCCATTTCTCTAAAGATTATGAATTATAAAACGTAACTTGAATAATAAATAATTTAAGTGTCAAAGTGAAAACAAAAAAAACAAAAGCATTAAATTTAAATTTAAAGGTGCGCCAATCTCAAATCTAAAAATTTTTAATAGCCTAATAGGGATTTTCATATTAACCAACACATGGTGACTTTTACGTCACAGGAGTTAAGTGAATGGATAATAGTGCAGATAGCGAAAACACTATTAGTTTTACTTTTTACTGTAGATTACATACGTTGCTGATTACGTTTCCATTAGCTCTCTAATATGAATCGCTATATGAATGTCGAGATGACTGATATGCATTTTAAGTATGGACTTGCCAATGGAAATTCGTTAGAGGCTAGGCAGTTGTACAGTGAACAATTTCCCAATTGTCATGTTCCTAATAGAAAAACCTTCCAAAGTATTTATCAACGTCTTCATGAAACAAGCACATTTATACGAAATGCAAGACCAGGAAGGCCAAATACAGTAACAACAGTAGAATTGGAAGAAAATGTGCTGAACATGGTAGAGAAAGATCCAGTTACTTCTACCAGAAAAATGGCAAATGCGTTCAATGCAAGTAATAGGACTGTGTGGAAAATTTTGAAGCAGCAGTGCTTTGTATCCATACCATATTTAGCGCGTTCAGTAGTGATGGGCGAATTCGAATGAAAAAAATCGGATCATTCGATTGTCGTCGGTATTCGAAATGTTTCGATTGTTGTCGTCAAATCATTCGAATGATTTTTCATTCGGAAACTCGGGGACCAATGACGAATAAAACTGAAACGAATGACGAATGAAAAATCATGCCAATGATTTTTCATTCGAATGATCATTCGATTGTTGAAATTATCCGATTGCCGATTATTGGATTCTCAAAATCATTAGATTGTGCCCATCACTAGCGTTCAGGCACTTATCCCAGCTGATTTTCCTCAACATATTGCATTTTGTCAGGGGCTTTTGCATACATGCCCTCAACTATTGGCGCTGATTCTTTTTACCGATGAAGCAAATGTGTCCAGAAATGCAATTAGGAACTTTCATAATAACCATGTATGGGCTGACGAACGATGGTGCACCAGCACATTTTAGTGTGGTTGCTCGTGAGTTTTTAAACGCAAAATATGAAGATCGCTAGATTGGCTGAGGTGGACCTCACTTATGGCCTGCTCGATCCCCATACTTAAATCCCTTGGATTTTTAGTGTACACTACTCCAATGGAAAATGAAGAAGATTTGAGAAATAGAATAATTGATGGGTGTAATGCAATAAGAAATACCCCTGGCGTTTTTGAACGAGTTCAGCAGTCAATGAGGAGAAGATTGGATGCATGCATCCTAGCTGGTGGTAATCATTTTCCGCAGTTTTTGTAATTAAGAATCTTGAAAGTAATAAAGCACCTAGGTACTGTTTCTTTTCGAAAAGCCTTTACCGCCCTGTATCTTCGCAACAAAGCGTCTTTCTGAAAATCATCCAAGGACACAAAAATCTTAACATAGCCCAAGGAATAACCCCCTTAATTTTTGCCGTGTGTTTAGTAAACACCCTGTATATATTCAGCTTTACCAGGCCTTTAAGGCCTATAGCATAGACAAATAATTTAATCTATGCCTATAGCTTGTCGAGGACACGCCGAGCTGTAGTAAGCTGAGCCTGGTTCGGGTTACCGGTCAAAGTTCTGACCATGTTGTGTTATTGTTCTCGGTTAAATAATTTTGGAGGAGACAATTTTGGTAGTTTTTCATAATAGAGACATTAACCTAGATTTATTTTACAGGAAATGTATAGCAATACTATATCGGTTCATAACTGGTTAGCTTTGGTAAGTACACTTTCACTTTAAGTTACTATATTTATTGTTATTTTATACTCTATTATTTTAAAAATGTCTCAGTACTGGAAAGACGAGCATCTGAAATGGGAACCTGCCCACTATGACTCTATTAAGCAAATTCACATATCTAGTGATGAAATATGGGTTCCCGATCTTTCAGTATACAACAGGTAACTAAAACTATCTTTCATATTTTCTTTGTAAATTATCCTTCGGCTTATCAAAGTTGTTAATTTTATGGTTTGATATAATTTTAGAGATGATCAATCTGGGAGCCCGAATGCTCTTACTTCAGTAGATTGTTTAGTAACCAATACAGGTACAGTTGTTTGTGTACCTCCGGCACGTCACAATGCACTGTGCATGGCAGATTTAACAAAATATCCGTTTGATAAACAAAACTGTTCGTTACGATACGGATCATGGGTTCACAGCGGAGAAGAAGTAGATTTTAAAACGACCTCGACTCCGGTTACTTTAGAAGACTATATTCCAAATGGGGATTGGAAGTTACTTACAGTGAACGTTAAAAAGTTCGAGGGGCATTTCAATTGCTGCCCGGATAACTCCTATCCCTCTTTAAATTACAACTTTCTTATAGAACGACATTCGGCAACTCATGCGGCAACGGTAATAATTCCAGCACTAGGTAAGCAGTATGATTTTGTTTTAAAATGACTTTTTTAACGTACATTTTATTTTCCGTAAATTAAATTTTAAACTGGAGGAAATTTATATATTCTCAATATTTATAAAAAAAATTAATATCGACGTTTACTTTTTCAGTTATGATTTTTTTAACACTAACAACCTTATGGATGAATCCAGCCGAAATAGACAGATTATGTTTGGCATGCTGTAATCTTTTAGCTCAAATAATGTACATTCAAACTCTGTCGTGGGAATTACCATCGAATGGGGATAATCCTCCCCTTTTAAGTACGGTTCGGTATGTAACATGCAACAAATCTTTAAATTTATTTCTTATAGTTTTATATGCAAGAGATTCATTACTACTGTGCACATTTACAATTATTTTAACTGTTGTGCTAAAGAGTATGGTACGTTCAGTAACACCAAGTCCTGCATGGATATCAGTAATCGTTTCGGTAGTATTGAACAATCAACCCGGACAGTTTCTGTTGTTATATGATGTAGGTTTAAAGGTGGGTATTTTACATTATGCTATGTATAGATACCAGGTGAGCAGTTTCAAAACGGAACATAGCAAAATTGAGTTCGAAACTACGTTAGTGTACACCGTTGCTCCACATTTAAACGTACAAAAATAGTAATGGTATCAATGGATAGAAAAGAATGGTGCCAAGTGAAAAATCTGCGAAACCATGACTATACCTATTTTTCTAAATTGTAATTTATTTTAGTTAAAAATAATAGTTACGAGTTAATTTTAGCTGCATCTTACGGACACAATTTTTCGCTATTCATCGATACCATTACCATTTTTGCATGTTTAAATGGGGAAGAACAGTGTACACTATCGTAGTTTCCAATGCAATTTTGCTATGTTTCGTTTTGAAACTGCTCACCTGGTATTTATTTATTATTAATTATCTTTAATCTAGGGAGTATCGGCAGCTAAAAGTGAAGATGATGGTGCTAATCTTATTAACGATGCCAATGCTTCAACCACGCCAAGTAAAGATTGGCAGTTATTTGCTAAATTACTCGACCGATTAAGTTTCATTGGCTTTACTATTACATATTTTTGTATGTTTATTACTTTTGTTGTGTAAAAGAAAAATTATCTTTACTAATATTTTTTAAATTTCGAGTTATATTCTTATACAGGGTGTGTAAAAATTCGCGTGCAAGCTCTGCGTAGCTTTATTCCTTGGACAATAATAAGGCGAAATTCTTATAGCGAAAAAGTCACCAGATGCTTCCTCAACTAGTGGGAAGCCTTCAAAGTTCAAAATTGGCAATGCGAAAAGGTAGCCGTTTTTGCAAAATTCTGTTACTTTATGAATAGATTAAGTAATAACGGCAACAATTTAGTATCGTTTATCAATTAAAAGTACCAAAAAAAATATACTAGTCTTCGTAATTATAATAAATAAAATGTATTTGCTTGCATCAAGAATGTAATGACATCCTTGATACAAGCATACACATTTTGAAGAATTCTATGAATTGAAATTATGAAGACTAGTATTTTTTTTTGCACTTTTAAATGATAAACGATGCTAAATTGTTGCCGTTGTTACTTAATCTAATGCATAAAGTAACAGAATTTTGCAAAAACGGCTTCCTTTTCGCGTTGCCAATTTTGAACTTTGAAGGCTTCGCACGAGTTGACGAAGCATCTGGTGACTTTTTCACTATAAGAATTTCGCCTTATTATTTGCCAAGGAATAAAGTTACGGAGAGCTTGCACGCGAATTTTTACACACCCTGTAATATTGTGTGTATATCATCTTAATTTAATGTCAGCTGGTCAAATATACGTTTTATTTTAAGAAACATCTTCATAAATTACATCTACATGACAATAGGTACATCAAATGCATGTAGCTTTTAGAAATGTTATATCTAATACGTTAATATATAGTATAATATGTTAAATGATAGTATTGCAATTAGAAAAGATATGCTGAAGTGTTTTAAAATTGAATTTAGTTATGTATTTTTTTAGTATTTGTGTTTTATTTTAAAACTAAGCAAGAGTATATACCAAATATATTTTAAAACTGAATAAAAAATACACCTTCAACGTTTTCTGTATTATGCATATTTAGTTTTATCTCTGTGAAGTACCTACTTAAATGTGCACATCTACTGCATTGATTATTTAACACCACGAGTTCGATTCCAGCAGTGGCTATAATTTATCGTGGCGCCAATTTTCGGTTTAGGTTAAGGCTATAAATGTGTTGCGGGTGAAAGCTGGAGGTAAAAAAGAAGAACGGATTATACATTAAGTTAAATAAGTAAGTTCTTTTAGATTTTTGTATAACATTTTGTAGGACTTGAGAACATACTTCGATCATGTTAGTTTCGAATTTTAATATCAAGGTTTTTAATACGTATTCTCCCAATAAATATTTTTTATAATAAATTAAAAATGAATATTTAACCTAAAAAAAAAACGAAAAGTACTTACAAAATTACTTGCGGGAATTATTCAGCTCAACACTACACTACATAATTCTAATTTTGTTATGATTTTTAAATTTTAAAATACTTGCACCTACACTTTTCCAAAAATATAAGTTTCTTAATTGCTTAAGATTAATTAGTGTTCATTTTATTACAAACTACATTACTTTAAAATTGTAAATACCTCTTTTGCATTAAACAAATAACTATAAACGGAATGTTGACCTTGAAAATCCCGCCTTGTAGCAAAATCCAATCAGTGGCGTTCTGATATTTTACTTAAGGGTGTTAACAAATTCTAAAAATTATTACTGAATTAAACGATCAAATGATCTTTTTTAAAATAAAATTATGAATTTCGCATGGCATATGTTTCAAAATGCGATAATTACTTTTTATGGTTTAATTTATTCTTTCAATTTTGCCACCCAATTTAAAAATGCTACTCCCAACCACTGAAAAGTTTGTCAAATTAAAACAGTTGAATTTTATAACGCTCTAGACATTCCCTTTGTGCTTTAATGCGCCTTTTTGAGAAAACTTTTAATAGAATATTATAGAAAAAGCTCGAAATATCCCATGATAATATTGTGATTTTTATTTTAAATGTGTTTTGATAGCATATTTCTGTGTGTCAGTTCATATTCGCGGTTTTAATATTGAAATGGTTAACTAAAGGTAAGCCAGCCACGCTTCTATTCCTTGCAACTTATATTTTTATGATAAATACTAAAACTGGGAAGTATAAAGTAGAAATTACGTGACCCTATTTATTTTCCAGGCGTCGAAAATAAAATTCTGAACTAACAATGTAACGGACTTCACAAAACCAAGTGTTCGGAAAGCATAAGTATATGTGTGTTGACCGAGATAATGTATTAATATTCACTGACAACATATAAAATACAGGTAAGATAAATGATCGATTTATAATATTTATTTACAAAAAAAGTGCAGAAAGCAATTGGGACTACTATTCTAAAGGAGTGTTCAAAGTGTAGGTCAGTGAAGTAGCTTTTCGCAGGTGTCATACACAACCCTTTTTTTATGACTGCCTTGTAAATTATACTCTTCACACTATAAACAAGTTGTGAAAGTATATTTCTATATCAAACTGCGTACTGAAAATGCTTCGGGTATTATTTTTTGGTATAGCTTGCGTCGAGACCATTGTACTGATATTGTAACGAGATTTTCCGTGCTACATTATAATGTACTATTTCCAACTCTCATATGTAAGCATATATGTTATAAAACTGGATATAAAAAACAAGGTAAATCACATTGTGCGATTAATATTTTTTGTGCTCAAATTGGTGTACTTTCAGCAACAGTAAAAGTTTGGAGTACATGCATCAAATCCTACACGGAAGAAATTCTTTTTTAAAGACCACTTAGAATTTAAAACCAATGATTTGAAGAAAAGTAAAAGTAAATGTTTCGACGCGCTGTTAAAATGCTACTGATAATAACAGATACACAAAAGGATCGTTGTACAGGGTTATCCATTTTTGACACTTTTGCTGGGTATCTCGGTAATTATTAAATATATCAAAAAACTGATGTAGGTGTCATGAGATGTTTTTGGGAGAGAATAAAAATGGTAAAAGCAGAAGTTAAAAATGTTCGCTCTTGTAGAAGATACGGGGGTAAATTGAAAAATTGGCGATTTTAGAATTGACCACTATAATCTTTATTACTAATAATAGAAGAAATTGTTTAATATAAAAGTTTCTTAGTTTGCTAAGAAGAATATGAGGCCGCTTGAAAATCGTATCTACGGGGTCAGATCAAAAAGTTATCGGAGCTAACTTTCTTATTTTAAATGGCACACCCTATATATTTTTAGCCAAAAAATATGCATTTTTAATTCTCGTTTCAAACATATAACACACAATATACTTTATTATTTAAATAAGTGAATAGTTTCAATTTTTATATTAAATCAGTAGTAGGCCGTGCATTATGAACTAAGAAACCGAAATAAAAGATCTCATTTTTCGTAAAAAAAATAATTATTGTTAGTTATTAAAGTAAAATAATTTGCATCCAAAATAATTTTGGTACAAAAATAGGAAAATTCTTTTGTAAGTCATCGGCAAAACGAAGTCCTATTTCGCAATTTCCGTGGGATTTCAGTATTGTGTCAAGTCTACTTTCTATGGAAAGTATTAAAATTATTTTTTACGAAAAATGGGATCTTTTATTTCGGTTTCTTAGTTCATAATGCAAGGCCTACTACTGATTTAATATAAAAATTGAAACTGTTCACTTATTTAAATAATAAAACAGATTGTATGTTATATGTTTGAAACGAGAATTAAAAATGCATATTTTTTGGCTAAAAATATATAGGGTGTGCCATTTAAAATAAGAAAGTTAGCTCCGATAACTTTTTGACCTGACCCCGTAGATGCGATTTTCAAGCGGCCCCATATTCTACTTAGCAAACTAAGAAACTTTTATATTAAACAATTTCTTCTATTATTAGTAATAAAGATTATAGTGGTCAATTCTAAAATCGCCAATTTTTCAATTTACCCCCGTATCTTCTACAAGAGCGAACATTTTTAACTTCTGCTTTTACCATTTTTATTTTCTCCCAAAAACATCTCATGACACCTACATCAGTTTTTTGATATATTCAATAATTACCGAGATACCCAGCAAAAGTGTCAAAAATGGATAACCCTGTACACATAGTTTAGTGTTAAGTACATTTGAAAATTAATTCAGAGGAAAGTTTCACTTCTAAATATCTTATTCGTCTTTTAAAAAATGCACTTCGGCACAATATTTTGAATTGGCATTTTGTATCAATAATTTTAATTGTTTAATAGTAAAGCATTTTTATTGGAAATATATACATCTGTTGTCAATATAGGTTTCGTTGTATACGAGCTTGGTTAAAATTAAAAAAAAATAGAAATCGTAATAAAATTTAAAGTTTTGAGCTATTTTAAAACATAACATACGCAATAAGAGCAACATGGAACTTCTCACTTTTTTCTAACAGTAAAAACAGCAATATTTTCACATTTTAAGTACTAAAACCGTTCTTACTGCAAGAGTATATTTATTGCGTAACAATTCTTACGTAATTACATTTTTCGTTTTTATACAGAATATTACAAAGTGTACAGACTACAACCTCGTATTAAAAACAATTTTTCTAATTAAACAATCGCTCCACTAAAACTGGAACGATTTAAATAAAAATAGTAGTATTTAAAATTATTTTTGAATTTCATAATTATTGATGACAAAGTTTTACATTAAAAAATACACAGTACCTACCAGGCTTAAAATTTCAGTCTACTACAATAATTATTATCTATGACTTTTAAAAGACATTAGCCTTTACACTATTTACAATAAAATAAATCATTTACAACACGTTTGCATTGCAAAACAGCCGTGGGTCTAGAAATAAAGTCATTGGGTTACAATGGCGGTGCGCACTAATTACAAGACACTGACTATGGAATGCATGAGTCACTACAACACTGGCAGAGCTCTAGAGTTAATCCTTTCTCACTTCGGTGGATAAGGGTTAATCACAGTAACCGCAGCTGCTTGTTGACTCGCTAACACTGCGGCTGAAATAAAGAAAAGATACGTTTAAATCTTCGATTTCCACAAATCTACGTTTTGAGTGTTTACTAAAGTAAACTCCCCAGTTCGTTTACCCGCAAAAAAGGTCAACAATGTCATATTCCTTACCAAGTTACAAGACGTTGAAGTAGTATTCAGGTAAATGTAATTTGCATGCGAGAAAGGTATGCGGTGAATTTTTAAAACCACAGCTAACATAATGGTTTTTGTGTAGGAATTACTTAAACATTATAACTTGGTAAGTAACAGGAACTGAATATTACATTGTTAAGTTTTTGTCTTCAAATGATCTCTGAATGTTTGTTGTAGAATAAGTAAACATTGTATGTTACGGTTTCTACCGAAATTAAATAAATTCGTATTGCTTACCTCCATAAGGGGCAGGATACATAGGATAACCCAGGCCTACATGCGTATGATGATGAGTATGCACATGTCGCTGAGGAGGAGGTGATCGTGATTCTTTATTTTCACCAGGAGTTTGTTTACCACCTGTAGAAATAGTTCCGCTAGCCTGAGAAGTCACACAACCGACCATTTGATTCTGTTGTTGTCCCACGGTTGATCCGTTACTTCCGGAAGGACTCGAACTGGCTACGGAGGTTTTAGGTGTAGGAGATTTAATAGCTCTCTCTTGTAGTTCGTGAATTTTATGAGAGGAATAATATTGCGCATGATGCTGCAACATATCGAGAGCTTTTGTAGGGGGAGGCGGACGAGATAGATCTTCCGGTGCGTGATAACGAGGTATTTGAGGATGAAGGTAGGGATTACCGCTATACGGACCTGGTACCATAATACCGCGGTACATGGGATGATTCGGATCAAAGGGTAAAGCACCATAATGAGGAGACTGCATGTAACTTGGATGAATGTACGCATATTGAGAGGTCGGTGGAGGTGGTGGTCCTTGAGTTTCCATGGTAGGTTTAACACCTTCGTGTTTTACGTCCTTGTCTTTTTTCTCTTCTACTTTTTCTTTCTGCTTTAAACTGGGTGCGGGTGGAGGAGGCGCTTTATTAGGGGTTCCTTTATGATCAGGTACTTGTTCTTTTCGTCGCTGATCCGAGTATAAGTAAAATCGTCTCATATCCTCTTCACGTTGACCATGTTGGGATTGCTGTTGTCGAGGATACATGTAAGGGCTCATTTGACTTTTAATTTCTATACTCTCCTTTAATATTTGATGATTTTCATTTTGTTGCTTTTCTTTGAGTGACAGATCATTTTTTAATTTACCAGGAGTAGGTACTTGTATGGGATTGGGAATGGGCGCAGAGGTCTTTGTGCTATGATCAGCGGGGCTTGGACTTTCTTTTATCCTTTCTTCTTTTATTTTGTCTTCCGGAACGATAGGTACTGATCCGAAACTAGGATCCATATTATATGGATAACCAGGCACGTACCCGTAGGGGCTGTAGTAATGCTGCTGAATAACTTTTTGTTGATATTCGGCACCTTCCTTTTTTCCATCCTTCTCGACCGATTTATCGATTACCTTTTCTTGTTCCTTCGCTTTGGGATCTTGAGATTGCTGTACAGACGGCATAATATAAGGAGGCTGGCCGTAAAAGGGGTACATTCCGTATTGAGGCAGATGGGACATGGGTTGCCCGGTTTCAGTCTTTTTGTCAGAGCCCTTGCTCTTGTCCCCCATATCAGGCTCGATTACGGGTGCGCCATCGTCCGAAATATCCGAATAAGCTGGACTCTGAACTTCATCCCTACCAGATGGTTCCATTCCAAATACCGGCTGTTCAGTTTGAGGAGGATGTGGACTACCTGCTGGTGACTTTCTATTTTTCTTTTTGTAATTAGGTAATTTATTTCGCTCCTTTTTATCATCTGGCATT
This sequence comes from Melanotus villosus, assembly GCA_963082815.1. NCBI lineage: Eukaryota > Metazoa > Arthropoda > Insecta > Coleoptera > Elateridae > Melanotus > Melanotus villosus. Next base: position 110,973,082 of record OY720419.1, on the reverse strand, counting down.
AATGCTGACGCTGGTTTAACTTTGAATTGAGTAATTTTACCTGTTTGCGAAGGACTTTGGGGCTCATGAGGAGACATTTGTGAGGGATTTTGATTTAAATTTTGAGAATTCTGAGCAGGAATTAGCAGAGTAGGTGGCTGGTCGAACACTTGCGAAGGTATATTTTGTGGTTGCAGTTGATTTGTAAAAGACTGCAGTTGAAGATTCGATTCTGTTTGCTGTATATTACTCTGATCTGGTGTTATCGATACATTTACAGTTCTCACTGATGAAATTGGTGTTCCTATAAAGAAAGTGTCGTTTAAAATTATGATAACGTATCATAAGTACATTCATAATAATTATACTAACATTTTCGGACAATACTTTTAACTTAAATAACGCTATTTCAAATTTTGAAAATATGGTTAATTGATTGGTACAAACCTGCAACGTGGGATTTATTTCCCCCAAAAACGCCTATGGGAAATTCTTCCGAGGAATTGAAACGGAGGACGCCAGGTTTGACAATATTTTTAGCCTCTACCAGAGGCACACTTGGAGATCCTACTGAGGTAGCCATATCTTGAAGACTTTGAGGGGTTTCAGGAGAAGGAGGTGTACTACGAGGAGTTCCCGGTTGACTAGGAACTTCTAGCAATCCCGTTCCTCTTAAAACTAATGGAAGTTCGCCATCTTTCTTCTGCGGTGTTAAAGGACTATCCTGACTTTTATCTGGTGACTTTACAGGAGTTACCGGACTCGGAGCCTCAATATTAGATTCATCGTTTTCAGACATGGATGTAATATCTTTGGTATCGTCATCGTCGGCAGATCCATGTGCATGAGACTGATGGTATTTAAGCCCATTGATATGTTTGTACTTTTTCGAACAATTGGGTTCGGGACATTCTAATAAAATAGGAGAGGGAGGTGGACTTCCACAGGAAGAATTAGGATTAGGGATGGGGGCAACCTTCGCCTTTTTACCACTGGAATTACTGGCAGTTTCTTCTTCGACCGTTCGGCTTTTTCGTTTGTTGTTTGGTTCCGGTCTTGGAGGCACAAAAGGTGTGGGCGATGATGGCGCTGTAGAAGGACCGGACCCGTTGGCAGCTCCTCGACGCCCCTTTATACCACCATTCCGCAACTTACTATGCACCGACGATCGTGTCTCTGTGAAGTTGCTGAGATCAGTGCTGGGTGATGCACCAGCAGCCCGCCCTCGCTTACCTCGTCCTTTTGGAGTCCGAGAATCCAGATCACTTGTAGGAGAATCACAGAATCTGGAAAAATTTATAATTTTCTTTTTTACTGCTTTTCTTTATTAATTTAACTTGCGAAGTCTTTAACTTATTAAAGTCACTATTTGGATATTCTTTAATAGGTACATGTTACGGAACTTTTTCCTTCTATTTGAATTCCAAAGCCGTGTCCATATTACTTGTGCTCGTATCTGGGATTGTGAGACTTAAGGCCAACGCGCACTTAGCCACGCCACGGCTCACCACGCCGGACGGCAATTTTAAATTACATTGGTTGTTATGGAATAACGCGCACTTATCCATGCCACGCCACGGCGCGCTATTCCGTAACAACCAATGTAATTTAAAAATTGCCGTCCGGCGTGGCGCGCCGTGGCGTGGTTAAGTGCGCGTTGGCCTTTACTAAACTTGAAAGTGGACTGTCCAAGTTATTCGCTTAGCTCTTAGCGGTACTCGTAGTGTTCAATGTTGAGACGAGATCAACGAGCATATTAGAAAGTTTATTTTCCAGCCACAAGGTTCGCAAGTCTCTATGAGATTTTTTCTATAGTGGCAAGTCACTGATTCCAGCAGCTATCCGGCTCGATACATGACTCGCCACCCATTCGCATATAGACGAGTAACAAATATGAGTCCGAGAACGAGCGCAAGTAATGTGGAAAATCAATTACTGAAAATGAAAATTAAAAAAAAACTTACCTAGGAGGTGCCCAGTCATGGCGTGTGCAATCAAGGAGAGTCCCTACGTACGTTTTACCTCTCCAGGTAACATTAACCACCAGCACACCTACAAAAGTCACACTGGCAATTTAAAAAGGTACAATTTTGTAAACTAATCTGACAGGGGAGACAACTTTATTTTCACCATGCCTACATTAAGCCATATACTGCGATTAGTGTTAACATGAATGCACTAAATATTTTCTTTATCTTAGGTGACACCTTTATAACCGTATGTAGTAGTATCAAACATTTTTAGATGAGATAGAGACCGATACAAAGAGTTAACTAAAGTCGTTGCAACGGAAGAAGTAAATAACTGTTCAGTTAGTTAATTGCAGTAAAAACTTGCCAAATTGATTTTTTAGGTATCTCCATACTGAATATTATGTATAGCAGTGGTGCCCAACCTTTAACTTGGCTCGAGCCAATTAAGAATTTAAAAATTTTAGGCGAGCCACAAATATATTTTGCACTTTTAATATTTTAATTTTAAACGTACATAATGCACAAACAATAAAAATTTGTACCTAATATGTTAAAGAATATTTGTAATTATGTACTCTTATACTCCTATTTACCTATTAAGAATTCAAATACAAATTAAATACAGGAAAAACATATTTTTAATGTGAAACCTGATACTGCATTTAGCACATACAAGTTGATAAAATGGGCCATATCAAAAGGTGGCTCGCGAGCTACAGGTTCGGCACCACTGATGTACAGCAATCACTACAGTCAAAGAACCTATTTACATATTTTTTGAAATACCATACCGATTTAATTAACCTTCATTTCGAACAATTTTTAAGTTACCTTCCAATGTACAGTAAGCTTTGAATTTTGGAAAATTGCTTTTAAACACTTTTGTGAAGGTTAGCGGCCCAGTTATAAAATTATGAATTTAATAAATTTAGCTAAAGGTAGCCATACATTTTGGTTTATCTCCACAGTTTTACCTGTTTGGGTAAAATGGATAATGTATGGCAGAAAACTGACGGTTTTGACGGTGATAAAAATTATCTGCCGATGCCTGAATTTTTAATCGTTCAGTTCATCGTGTTCGTTCAAAACGGACAATGTATGCCTCTATCAGTTTTGTCGGAGCAAGTTTTTATCAGTGCCGTTCGGGCAGTAAAACTTGTATCTGAACAGAGTTCATTAGTTACGATGTCTACTCCTCACCTTCTGCTTATTCTTTTTTTAATTTGCTAATTTTGATTCATTGAATTTTTATAATGAATTCGAAGACTTCCACGGTCAGTGTCAGTATTAACAAAACGTCTTCCGGATTGGGACCGTGTCATTTTGAGACAGAAAGACTCAACGTTTCGCCCACTTTTTTAAGGGGCTTCTTCAGGAGGAAAGGGAGCACTAAAAGAGCACGGTAACTCAACATGTCAACCACGCCAGAGGCGAAACTCTTTTAGCAAGAAGCAGCAGGGTAACGGTAACTGAACTTGTCAACCAAGCCAGAGGCAAAACCCTTCTGAAGAGAAACAGAAAAGGCAGCGACTTTATACCGGCTGTATCCGGCCAAGCGTATCGGACTGCGACGACGATTGGTCAGAGGTGGAGGGAGCGGAACCAGTAATGATCGCGGAATTCCAAATATCGGATAGATAATAACCAGTGTCACGATTCAAGTTATTAGGGTGTAAGAGTTTCCATAAACAGTAATGCAAAAGGAATGAGAACGTATTTATTTTCAAAATGACACAAATCAAAATCATAAAAATAACAACTGAAAATTAACTAAAAACTAAGCAACTCAAATTAATTTTCAATGACACGGTCCCAAATCCGGAAGACGTTTTGTTAATATTGAATTTTTATGTTTGAAACGTTAAATTCCATATAAAAATGATGCTTATGAACAATTACTGATTAAATTGAGAGAAGTTGACCCGGATGCTATGAAAGAATCCGTAAAAAAGAAGATAGATTCGCTTCGTGGGTGTTTTTTTAAAAAAGGTAATAACGTCAAAACGGATCGGGAACTGAAGAAGTATAATTAAACCAATCACTTGGTTCCAACTTCAGTTCCTTCAAGAAATTGATATGGGAGAATCGACTTCTTTTCAGAGGCTATTCTTGCACCCATTTTGAAAGTTTTTTGCATTTTAACGTTATAGCCCCGCCGCCACTGCTAACCTATTTTTTCGAATCATTTATTGCGAAAGCTGGTAAAAGACTGTTGATTAACACGAAATATAGGGTCATTTCTGCCGTTCGTTCTTAACTGAACAGTTTTGCCCGTACGGGTAAGTCTACGAAAAAAAACCGAAAAACCTTAAGGCAATAAGAAGAAATTTTTGTTTTTAATGCGGCTTTCAGACTATTTGCTAAGCAATTTCTTTTTTAAATATAAGGTTATATAGATCTAAATGACATTTTAAAATACAATTACCTCCTTCAGTCTCATGCCATACGATCCCTTCCAGTGTGACACTAGTACCAGGTTCACAAGGTCCTAAGCAATCCGGCTCGGTAATCGTGCCGATACTTGTGCCTACACAAACATCCGTCACCTCCTGCAACAAAAAAGATGCAATTAATTTCGTATAATTTATTATAACAAAAATGGTAATAAAGGAGAATGGTGGGGCAGCGAATTGAGAATTTACTTTGCGATCAACTCACACATGAATCAATTAGTTAACATAGATCAGGTTGGTTGTATGACCGCTATAATCAGTACCATAAATTAAGTAAAAAAGTTAATATTTCGAAAGCAAAGAATATTCTTAGCAAAGCTGCACTTGCTGAAGATGACTTTCTCAACTTAACAACAGTAGAGTGAGTAAGAATGCTTGCAACTAAATTCGTAGCAGTACCTTACCTAATTGCTTATTTAAATATTACATTAAAACTCACTCTTACTTTAATTTAATTTTAGACGAAACAGCCCTGAAATTGAAATTGCTTATATTTTTACCTGTAGGTAGGTACCTACATGTTCCCTCTTATTTTTGGTGTAAGTAAAAACAGTCGAAGTGTATTAAATTGTAAATGTTCATGAGTTCAGGCCATTAATTAATATTCGGATAAACGGGGTTTTCTTCGTTCTTATTTTATAAAAACTTACCACCATCTTGTATACTTTATGCACTAATAAGAGTATTCTACACAAATATGCTGTTTGAAAGTTTCAAGATTAAAACAAAATTTTCTTCATTCTTAAACCCTTATCTTAAAGTATACAGAAATTAAACTAAAAACTAACACAGTTAAAAAAAAAATCAGAGGGCGCAAATATACACCACTGAACACTTTATGCAGTAATGATAACGGTCATAATGGTTAAAGTGCATGCTGAAATTCAAGTTATTAAGTTAACAATAAGTTACTGCCTGAAGCTAACATGAATCACTAAGTGAAAAATGTAGTCAGCTAATATTTCTTATACAAAGGCTTACTACTGAAACAAGGGTGGGCATTTTCATTTGGCAAAATGTGAAATTTAAACTAAGTACGTTAAACATTTTTCAATTATTAATTTACCCGAAAAATTTTCTTTATTTTTAATTTCGTAGCGTTGCGTTTACTTTTAAATTAGTAGTTGCGTTTACTTTTAAATTAGTAAAGTATTAATTTGTTTGTCCTTAAACGCTTAATAATTATAAGCAATTATAAGTTACAAAAACTATAGGTTTAAGATAATTAATATACTTCCAATTATAGGTTTGAAATGCGCGCTATTAGCCGGTAATCGACACAAATGAGTGTTGTTGCTAACCTCACTTGCATCTCTTGTTGTTGCAATTGTTTGATGATCCGACACCTGTTGCAATTTGTGTTTTGTGTTGCAAATTCAAGTTAATTTTTGGAGAAAGTGCTGGTTTTGTCGACGTGGTGAGTAATTTTACTTATTTTTTACTTATTTACAGCAGAGCGGCATCTTAATTACCTAATTAACTTCCTTCAATTTCAAGTTGCATATGCGGTATATTGCGCACTCAATCATGTTATGTACGTACATTATGTAAATTTTTGTAACTCAATTTGGTGCAAAATCAACTTTAAAATTTTTGTATTAAGTATACAACTAATAATAAATTTTAGGTGTTGGGTCTTCTAATCGCACTTATTCTTGTCACATCATAAGTTGATGAGCTACCTATATAACGACAAGCAACAGTAATAGTTTTTTATTCCCTCGATAAATTTAAATGTGTATTCCATGCTTAAGAGAAAATATAATACAAAGATTCAGCTTCGTAACTAACTCATACGGGTTCAAATCCCGAGGTGACATGGAAGACTTCAATAACGAGCCATCATGATATGAACCCACTTAGTTAGGATGGTTGTATGACTTAACAGTTGATGCCTTTTGTCGAATTTAAAGCATTAGTAAAACATGAGAAATATTCACCATAGCCACTTTCATACACTCTATCTCACGATCTTGCTGTTAGATCAAGTTGTAGCTTTCCGAAACTTCAAAAGTCATGTTTTGCTTAAACAATTAAAATTATTAAATCTCAGTGAAACGTATAATAATAGACATACGTCAGATACATTGAATACTACCTAGTACTTAAATAAGGTAACGTTGGTGATGGATTCGTAGAGTATCTAAAATTCATAATTAAATTTATAGCAAAGTTTAGTTCTTGTGAGTGATATAAATATTAGCTCAAGTTTTAGTTTCAAATATTTGGTATTAAAAAAATACACCTATAATATCTCAAGTTTTCAGAAAAATATTTATAGGTGTAGTTTTGTAGTTAAAATTTATACACATGAAACATAAGGATATCGACATTATTATATGATATGCAATAGAATCACAACCAATATTGCTAAAACACGAAGCAAAAATTATAGCTATAGAAATGAAATTCTTAAGGAAAATAATTGGAGTAACAAAATTAGATAAATGGAGGTCAGAAAAAGTATAGGACACAATGAAACAGGAAAAAATAGTTAATAAAATATCCTATGATACTATAATAACACAAATTTTAGTGAAGCCTTGCTACCACATACAATTCAGTAGTCATATTTTTTTCACTGTCTAATAAGGCAGGGCTGTGGAGTGGACTTCAGGGAGAATTTCTGGTTAGTGGAGTCGCAGTCATAAAAAAATGTAACGATTCCGACTCTGAGTCCATGTTTAAATTTTCTAGAAATAAAAAATTGCGAGGTCCTCCGTTGCCACTGTAGACCCCTGATTTAAATTAAATGAATTTCATTTTATACTAATTTTTTCACTTGTTTTCATGTATTTTGTAAGCTTTCATTTATTTCAAATAAAAAACGTTAGAATGGGAATTAATAGCTATTTATGATACAAGTGTTAAAAGTGAGATTTTATTTTGTGAGTGGGGGAGATTGCGAAACGAGCGTAGCGAGTTGAGCAACCCCACGAACAAAATAAAATCACTTTTAACACGAATATCATACACTATTTTTTCTACAAACGCCATTGAAAGCATTTTAAACTCTCTTATTAGAGATTCCAAAGGTTACCTAAAAAATCTAGTACTCTGTGACATTTACGAAACAATTTAGAATTGAGCTTACATATGTATTGTTTGACATATGCTTGTCAAAAGTGAAAAAGAATAATTTAAGATGAGTTCTAATCTAAGTGAAGAAATTCCGGTCGATATAGAAGAAGCTGCTAGTAGGGCAACGTTAGATTTGTCAATTTGGTAGGTAAAATCAGTCTTTGATTAATATTTTAGTTGCTCTGTCATTGTGACAGCATCCTTTTAATACTAGTGTTAAAAGTAAACCACGTGATCTACTTTTAACACGCTGCGATTTAATATTACATTTTTAATTGCAGTATGCCGTGTTAAAAATTCAGTTTTTAGTAGTGTTTGTAGAAAAATATACTTTTTTCCAATTCCTACACATAAAGTGGCATTTTAATGTGTCAAATCTAGTTATTAAAGTAACATTTTAATGTGAATAGTGGATAAAGTGTTGCTATAAACATTTTATTCGCTCTTTCCATAACGACACTGTTGCTGTAAACATTTTATTCACCCATTCCTTGACAACGTGATTAAACTACTTGTAAAAATCATGGTGCCTTTAAATTTAGGTTGCTAGGCATTGTTTAAAAACTACTGTAGTATTACTATTTATGTAAATAAGCAATAAATTGATAATTAACTGTTTTTTAGAAATTTAATGTAGGAATTGGAAAAAATATTGTATGCTACACTTGAATAAAGACATTTAATCCACGACTAGTCAATAATCTGTCAATTATTCATGTGTTTGGTCACTCATAATGCTATCCATTATACACTGAAATCATTATGCACGGTGTCATGGTAACATCATTTCATTATGCACGGTGTCATGGTAACATCATTGTCTATGGTGTATAATGAGGGAAATAGGTTATGTTGTCATTGAAATAGGTTATGTTGTTATTTAAATTTTAATTTAAATTTTAAGGCTGTTTGGTACCTGTTCAATCAAAATAAATCCGCTACGGGGCGCTAGTTGTACTAGGTATTCCCCTCTTCCGTTTACCTACCACCTCCCGTTTACTTTCGTCGCAGGTTCACCAACCCTAATTTGTACGAAAATACATATAAATTCGTCTTTTAGATATTTTATGGTCGGGATAGTATGAATGTGAATTGCCAAAAATTCATTTATATTTTTTTAATATAAATTAGTATATTTTCGAATGTTATTGCTAATTATACTAAATAAATTGCATACTACTTTTAAATATACAAAGTATCTATTATCTTGAATGTTACTAAATAACCTTTAATTTAAAAAGCTACTTTAGGGGCAGTGGCGTAGCAGAACACTCCAACGCCCCCCCGCAAGAATATACTACGGGCCCCTTTATAAAAATAAATAAATAAATAGAACTAACCTGTTGATATCATATTAATATGTAAATACTTTGAATACCTATATCGCTTTTTAAAGTTCTTGTTTTACAAAAATGGACCCCAAAAAGGTCTGGGTCCCCTGCCGTGCAGGGTTTGCAAGGATGTGATTTACGCCATTGTTTAGAGGTTAAATTAACAAAGCTATGCAGAATTACTATCGAAATTTATTGAATTCTACAAAAAATTATCAATAAGAAAGTGTATTGACATTAGCTATAAATTAAACGGTTATGAAAATAAATAAAATTGAAAACACTGGCAGTCCAATTAATAGTTCGTCAATATGTCTTTAGGATGTGATAGATTTTCTCGATATCCAGATCTTCTAAAGGATAAAGGACTACTAATAATAAAGCTTGTTTGTAATATAACTGATAAACAGTTAGTTATTATTTTGTTACCTTTCAGAATTTCAGATTCAGTTCCACTAGGTGCAGGTGAAAAACCTATATGGAAAATCTGCAGTTCTTTCTTCTAAATTATCATTTTGTGTGATAAAAAGATAAGATTTCTAAAATGTTGAATAAAGAAAACATTTCGAACCAACTTAATTATTGTATTATATTACCCAGAGCCTTTTCTTTCAAAATTTTCATATACTTCTTAATCTGGTAGACTTTTCTCGTTGCTTTCGACAGCTTACCTCTTTTACCAGATTTAGACAAAAATACTTGTTCTTAGGCATGACCTAAAATACTTATACAGTTATACAGTAGAAGGGCAAGCGTAGTAACTTACTCGTAATATGACGCTTTTAAAAATTACACTGCAGTGTTCTTGTATGTAAAGCTACAAGTACTATGTATACTTGTAAACTGCAAAAACTACAAAATGCATACTAAAAACGTCTATGTAAAATTATTGTAATGTCAATCAATTTTATACTGTCATGTTATCAGTATTACTAACAAATATTAATACAAAAACTAGTACCTACTTACGTAATTAGTTTTTCACGGGCACTAAGAACAAAAAAATAAACAAAGTAACGTTTGGAACGGCTCCAGCCACGATATCCAAATAACGTGTTGTAGATATCGGGATACGTCTATCAATTTATTAAATTGTCACAATTTAAAATTTTTTTGACATTATAAGTTATCGCAGATGCCGAGTATTCCCCTACATCTATTAATAGGCGGGGGTAATTAAAGTGAATAAGAGCTAATGAAGGATGACAAGTGTTAATTGCAAGGTTCTACCATTTTCTAGCTTTCTCTATTACTACAACACCGATTTTGATGGAAAAGGGATTAAGAGCAAGTAGACACCTTGGACAAGAGGATGAATATAATTTTAATTCGATTAGTGCCTTGGCAATGACTTAAAAATAGTAATATTTATAGCGTAAAATTCGCTGCAGTTTTGAATTCTTCTAAAATAATTATTTTACGCGAATTGGTTTTTATAACAATAATTAAAATTATGTCATCCCAAAATAGACTATAAAAGCTATCATTTCCCAAGTGAAACTTGCTAATCCGATAAATGGATGTTTCAAAAGCTAGGAAATAAGATCGGCCCTAAAAGACGTGATAACAGGTAAACTAACAAACTTTTTATATATTTTTATTCGACAAATCTTAATCTAATAATGTGATCTAACAATTTAATAAACATATTTTGCAAAAAATTAAAAAAAAAATTATGTACCAAACAGCCTTAATTAAAAATTCTTAGTATTTTGTAGTAGAGGATAAAGTATAGTATACTATTCGCTATAATGGCTACTATTACCTTGGATAATTGTAAAACTCGCTCGTGTTGCAAACATTATCCTCGGTAATAATAGCATACATTATAACAGCGTTGTGTATAATATACTATTATCCACTCAAGGAAAATAGCTCACGAGGCGCAGCCTCGTGAGCTAAACTTTTCCTTTCGTGGATAAAATTTCTCTTTATTCACTTGTTCCATAAATAGCTATTAGTAGAGTACAATACAAATTTTAACTCATGTGAATTTGAACTTTGGCTTACATTTTGAATAATTTCTATAAATTTTTCTGTATTTCTTTCTATTACATACACCATAAAATGTCTTAGTATTTAATTTTGTCGAAGTCGGAATCGAATGTTTTTTTACCAACTCCGCAACCCTGGTCTAAGGAACGAAGTTATAAAATTTGATACTATACGTTAATGTTAATTGTATCATTAGGCTTGAAGAAGCTTTAATAATATCTAATGTTTAGATTTATTCGTTTATTATCATACTGCTCTCATAGTACTAAGTTGTGCCGAGGGCTTACTCACATAAGCTGTTGTTTAGTAGAGGCGATGAGTCCTCGGACTTGCACCACACATCAGCAGTTTCTATTCCAATTTGCACTCTTATCCAAATAAATCCATGTCACTGCTGGAATCGAATCTGTGTTAACTGATTAGCTAATAAACATTTATCCAGCTGAGCTAGACTATTTTACAAGATTGCAATTTGTATTTTTATACTCCTATTACATTTTAACTTGATAGTAGCAGTAATTAATTGGCTTAAATCTTAACTCGGTAACAGTTTGAGCTTACAGAAAAGACAACACATATTCTGAACTATAAGACAACCTTGTAATTAAAATATAACTTCATAAAAATAGGTAGTTAAACTTAGTCATAAAAGTAAGATATTGAGTTTATGTACAAAAAGTTTTTGTACAGTAGGGTCTTTCAAATTAAAACATTGCTACTTAAATATATTGATCGGTATTCTCACCTCATGTTTAAATTAAATGTCGTGTTTAATTACCATGGTAACATCAAGTGTCTTTTCTACACATTAAAAATATAAAACTATATCGTTGTATGTTTATGTTAAATATGAGTTTAGTTAGAGACAATTTAAAATATGAGGTGAGAATAGAGGCCAATGCGCGCTGCTTAATCTGAATATGTAAGGGTTGAACACCATAAAACAGTATTTTTTAATTTTGCTTATCGATTTATATGTAAAACAAAACTATTGATAACACATGGTATAGTATAGAAACCAATTCAATTTTGTACGATTAATGATCTGAACAAGAATACAATGTTTGAAAATGAAAACAACCACCATAAAACAATGATAAAGTATTTTTTCTACTCCCACCATGGAAAGTGGGCTTTTCAGACTTGTGTTTGCCGAACAAGTGAAATTTGGGTGCGGAAAGTAAACTTTCCTCACGCAAAATGTCAGATTTGATTTTGCAGAAATATTTAAATTTTTTTATGAAAATGTGGTTGTAGAAAAAATAGCGTGTAATACATGTGTTGAAAGCTTGTTTTTGCCACACTCATGTGACTGCAGCACTCACTATCGTTCGTGCTGCAAACTTCACATTCGTGTGGCAAACGCAAGCTTTCAACACTTGTATTACAAATTACTATTATTTTATCCTATAACGTTATCATGCTAATAACTCCTTAGCAACGAGTTGTGTTAAGATACCTGTAACAGCACTAGTGGTGTAAAATTCATAACATAACCAAATTCAAAACAACAATCCAAAACAATAGTTTCTTTCCAAATAATCGCTTGGATACAAGCACAGCCATGGCAGATTTACGTTTCGCTTTATGGATTGTCATTGAATTGTCATTCAAAATATTTTTTTTTTGCACTCCCGGGCGTAAAGTGACTACTTTTCTCCCGCAAAGAAGGGCGTAAAGTTCATTATTGCAGACCTCGGGTGCACTTTACGCTCGCGACAAATTAATTTGAAATATCACAAAAATACCTTGGTTACAATACAATTTTTATAAAATCACTCTTGCCGTGAATGCGTCAATTTGACATTTTTAAAAATGTCATTAGAAAAATTTTATTATAAATCAAAAAATTTAAATAAAATCTCCGTTCGTGCAAAAAATATTGTATGTACCACAGGCGTAATAAGCGACTTTGGCCTTTGGCGTGTTATAACCCTCGGCTAAAGCCTCGGGTTATAATATTCACGCCGCAGGCCAAAATCGCCTTCTTTACGCCCTTGATACATAAATAACTATTTTTCTCCAACCACACGAATAAGACGCCATATTGTCGAATAACTTTGTATAAAAAGTAAGTCATTTCGGTATGTTCACCAATTACCATGGCAACTGTGTACTTTTCGATTCATTTTTGTACTAGTACAATAATTGACGCAAGATAGGGTTTTACATGTTAAATTTTAAATAAAAAACGAACGCTTCGTCAACATTCGGCAATCGCCGTCGCTTTTGTTTATTTTCTCCGTATAGTGATTGTTTATTTCCGCAATGACAGTTGTCAAAAATATTTGATTCTAATTTCTAAATAATAAGTCATATTACCGAATTTATGAGTAGTTGGAGAAAAAATAGTATTTTTCATTCGCACAAAAAATGCGTTTTCGGGACGCGTAAGATCTGTCTTACTTGTCCCGAAATCATGCATTTTTTGTACTAATGAAACAAATAACTATATTTTTTGAAAAAAATTATAGGATAAATTAAACCGTGTAACGACAAACGTAACACGGTTTATATCATCCTATAATAATTTTTTTCAAAAAATAAAAAATTATTTTCAGTGACAGTTCAATGACAGTTTAATGACAATTCATAAATAGTAACGTAAATCAGCCATATCGTGCTGTTATAAGCTTTATTTCATACTGTCTGGTAAATTCAGTTTCCCGGCGCCATTTTGTGTCCGGAAAATGAGCTATTACGGTATCAGAGCCGGAAAATGTTGCTTGGCAACATTTTCCGGACAGTTATTTTATGCACCCAATCAGAGCCCGTAAAAGTCTAACCAAGCCACACCTACCGGCTTTGACACAGTAATGTCACATGTTGACGTTTTGAAAAAAAAATTAAAAATCAAATTGTTGACAGTATGAAATAAAATACATAACGACATTCGTCCGTGAACTCTTTTTACAGTACTCGTTTCGAGTTTCAAGACTCGGCTCCTTGCGTCGCCTCGTCTTTAAACATCTTACTCGTACTGTAAAATATGAGTTCCCGGACTTGTGACGTTAATTACTATTACAGCACTAGTGCTGTTAAATGTATCATAACATAACTCGTTGCTAAGGAGTTATTAGCATGATAACGTTATAGGATGATGTAATAGTTATTTACGTAATCAGTTATGAAAAGAGCGATATTGTTTGACGAGTCGTAAGTTTGCCAAAACGAGCGTTAGCGAGTTTTGCAAATTACGTGAGTCAAACAATATCGCTTTTCATAACGTATTACGTACAAAATTTTATCTAATTTCGTAATTTCGTTCTTCCACGTTCTAAATAATAATTCATTGTCAATATCTGACAAGCAATAAATTACTTTATTTATTATTATAGTAGGCATCTGCGCGGCATTTGGTTTAAAATTGGGTTGTGTAATATTCTTTTTCTGAAATCGTCAAGAAAGCTTGTCATGACAGAACTCAAGTTGGTCATGAAAGTGTCACTTTACAAGACTAGTCACTTTCATGATTTTTACAAGACTCATCTGTCACTTTACAAGACTCATCTGTCATTTTTAGACTGCAATTGAATTAGAAATCGTCACTTATCTTATGAAACGTTTATTTAATATAATTAAAAACACTAACAATGAAATACAACAAATTATTAATTGGTATTAGAACTATTAAAATGAAAATTAATGTTAATGCTGCCGACACTAGTATTATGCACATTAGAAAAGTTTATTCCAGGTATATAATTCAAAGCATTATTATTTCTGTTTTCTGTTGCGTTAGCTATGTTTGACAACACTACTTTTTCGTTGACATCCATGTTAGGAATATTAACATTGTCAGCTACAGCAGTCTGATCAAATGCACTTGTTGAAGGAATTTCACTCGCGCTATTTTCCGTGAATGCACCTTGACCTTGCTGTATCTTTTTGGCAATTTTTCTTTTATTTTCTAATGATTCGGCTACATAGCCCTCCGCTACTCCTGTAGAAGACCATCCGCCGTGTCTTTTAAGGTCTTCTATGCCACTTCCACCATCAATCAACAAAGTTGCTGATGTTCTCCTCAAGGCATGGCCCGTATATTCCGCTGCATTTTGTAAATGAAGAAAACCAGCTATTTTAGCAGGTATCTTTCCGAAGGTATGAATTCCTACAGCCTGAATACTGCATTTACCTTGTCTATATGAAACAAATAAACGCCGGTGTGGTGTATGAGCAGGGCGAAGTGCTAGGTATTTTCTATATAAGGCAATATTTCCGGGTTCGCCAACATCGTCCAAAATTAAAAATCGTCTTCGTTTGTGAGTTTTCGAATCTGGAATGTTCACAATGAGAGTATCATTCTTGTCTTCAATGTCATCTAGAGTCATCTTCGTCAACTCATCGCAACGGCATGCTCCGGCTAGTCCAAAAATTAATACAACCTGAAAATATAAGCCGCCAATTTAGATTATTTTATAATTTATTTATTAAAACTACTTACTTTTAACAATAGGAAGTCGTGATCGGGAGCTTTTCGAAGAAACTCGTTTATCTCATTTCTTGAAAATACTCGGGACTTTTTTGCTTCATATCCTACCGATTTTCTTTTCAGATATGATTTTAACTTTAAATAATTTGCGATATTGATGTTTTCTTTAATTAACAGCACGGCTCTAAGCATTGAATAAATACTCCAGAGGCTTGAAGACTTGTAAATTTTACTTTCTCCAGCAAAAAAAGCCAGCATCACTTCTTCCGTAACTTGATTAACTTTTTTGTTATTACACCAGCTTTTGAACTTTGCATATTGTTTCTCATATCTTTCTTTGGACTTATCCGGAAGCAATTCTTCCACTGCAGCAGCAGCTTCTTCAATTATTCCAGTGGGAAGAGTGTTTTCCATATTATAAAGCACTTTACAACTGTTTACAACACAAATTGTGACGCTTAAAAAATTTGTTGACAATTCATTGTCATGGATATCAACTTCTCATACGACTCTGATGTTGATATATTTTTTCAGTTTAAATCTATTTTTAGTTTTTAGAAAAACGATTTCAGAAAAAATATAATACATCACTGGTCATGAAAGTGTCTCTGCTTGACTCGGAGGCTTTAAAGAGATACTCGGACGCTACGCGTCCTCGTACTCTTCAATAAGCCTCCTCTTCTGCAAAGTTTCACTTTCATGACTTGTAATGTAATATACTATTATCGCCAACCGTCAGTAAAACCATGCATTACCATAGCGGCAGTAAACAAACACTTTATCTTACTGTACAAATCAAGCATTTTACCTGCCGCTAATGTTAATCAACATAACCATGACTGTATGACATTGAACAAAAATCGTTTGTTCCTGTCACAGCTCCAACAGTAAAAGTTTTGTCGCGAGTTATTTATAGAAAATAATGGAAGTTATTTTTATCAATTATTATACATTTTTACGGTTGGCGATAAAATTTTGTATGCACCACGTCAGTAAAGTGTCTTTATCGAACTCGTATGTTACTCGCCTCGCTCGGTAGCTCGCTCGGCTCATAATCTCAGACTCGTTCGATAAAGAATCACTTTACTGACTTGGTACATAAATAACTATTATCCAATTCAGTTACGAAATGTCAACATTTCGACATTGATTTTAGTTGTGACGAGTGGTTCATTTTGTAACTAGTTACAAAATATGCTCCCATTTTGTAACTAGTTACAAAAAGATGATTTGAGTTGCGAAAAGTGTTTCATTTTGTAACTAGTTACAAAATATGCTCCCATTTTATCACGATGACTCAGTTACGTAATAGCTATTTATGCAACGAGTTGCAAAATGATGGACTTTTTATCACCAGCCTACTTTGACTTACTGACCAATACTGGATTTTATCAAAGTAGGCCGATCATTCTGAAAATTTGCATAACTCCATAACTTTTTATTCTGAACAACTTTTCTTAGTAAAATATTGGCGTACTGTGAATGGAAACAGTACTTTACCTGAAACGAAATTGACAAATAATGAATTTTATCAAAGTAGGCCGATCGTTCTGAAAATGTGTACACCGCCATAACTTTTCATTCTGAACAACTTTTCTTGGTAACACTTTGGCGTACTGTGAACGGAAAAGGTACTTTACCTGAAACGAAAAGAGTTATTGCCCAACTGTAAAGGCCTACTTGATTTAAAAAAATCGAAAGTAAACTAAAAATAAGTTTCAGACCAAGCAGGGCGGAATCCCAAAATATGAAATTCCAATTCGAAAATTTTTGGTCAATCATACCTATTGTAAACTCAATCCGGGGACATACTGTATATCGATATATCGATATTTTTTCCCGGCACTAACCGTGACAACACATATCGTTTGTTTAAAGGTAACTTAACTTGCAAAATCAGCTGTTAATTTTACAAGTTAGTAGCTTGTAAATATTAACTATCAAAATGAGTAGACAGCTTTGTAAAATGACGTTTACGAGTGAGTAACAAATAAAACTTTTTGTTGATAAGGTAGTAGTATCGAATCGTGTTATAGAAGAGATTGTGTTCAAAAACAATAAAAATAGTTGGTTATAACTGCTATGTAATTGAGAACATTGAAAAATTCTTTCTTAAGTAGCGTCAATTGTTTTTCTCTAGTTTTTCCATATGAATTAATTAGTGTAATGTAAAACATCATAATATGTACTTATAGGAAATATTGAAATACCCACATACTTGCAAAATAAAGGTTTTACTGATAACAGGAGAGTAAGGTAAATACAATCTTAAGCTGATGAATTTCAGATTATCTTCTACAATGCTAACAACTTTAAGACAAGCTTTGCCTTGTTCACATCAAAGAGCAATTTAAGGTTGGGACAAATTACTAGTTCAAAGTTACTATTTATTTAGTGTAATCTCTGTATATGTAACCTCTTTTACCTTTCAGTGTCGAGGCTGGTGCGTTAGCGTATATGGTCTTTACGGGTGCAATGCACAACCCGGCCCGATTCTGCGGGTTACGTGGTTGGTGCGCCGTTTAATACCTACATACATACTGCACCATGTGAACAGTGTAAGTGTGTGTATGTATAGGGCCTTGTTACTCTTCCTCATAGGCCTATATTCAGAAGAGAGCGTCGTTAATTGGGTGCCCGGCGAAGAATGGTCATCAAGATACCGACCTCCATACTGCATGAAAATCCTGCCTATCGGGAGATTCGAACCAAGAACTAATGTAACGCTAGCCTGACGCTCTACCACTGCGTTACACTGGCATCTTATTATTTAGTGTAATACTTATTGTTAATGCTGTTTGAAGAGAATAGGTGAAAGTTGTTGGAACGTTGCTTAGTCTGAAATCCGTCAGCTTGGGATGGGTTTCGTTTTAAAAACGGGTTTACTAACCGTAGATGTTTCAGAAAAGGAAAACTTTCAATCGGAAAATAAATAACTCAATTCGGTATCTATAGTTCTTTCGCAGTACGGATGGGATAATCGGGAATTTGTAAGGGAAGATGGATTGCGATAGGGTGTCGACGTTGATATTTGCGCGCGCACCATTAGCAGATACGTTACTACGTGCGGTTTATAAGCTAAAGCTGATGAGGTTCTGGTTGCCTTGCGCCCTCACAGCTCATTTAATTTAATGGGACTTGCATCCCCTTCTGCGCGCCTTTGTTAACCCGGAACCCGCGAACGGTGGTATAGCCCGCAGTATTGATTCCAAAAGCCACCCGCGTCCTTTCTGCCATGCACACCACTACGCGGATCACCGAACACGTCGACATCTGCTTGATAGAAGAAACTTGTCACGCTAACCCCTCGTATATTTTATTCGTTTACCGGATCACTTTATTATTATTACAAACAATGACAGGGGAATATTCGGTCCAATATCTCGTTTCCCTTTTGAGTTTTCGTATTCACACACGATGAAAACGTCGAGATTTATTTATTTGACTAAACTGATATTTATGGTTTTATAATACTTCAAAAGTTAACGCTTTGATATTAAACGTCTGAACTTTTTACATAAATCAAAATTCAAATTGCAATGCCGCAATACTATATAGGGTGTATCACAATTCCATCGACAAACAATTAGGGTTGATAGAGGGTATCAGGCCCTTTTAGAAATAAACCCCAAGTCGCAAGACATCGACGCTAGAGGCTTCATAAGAAGTCCCAAAAGGCGTATTGGAGTAGGTATCTAGGTATTCAGTATTCAGTCATTCATACTTGGGGGTGCCTGTAGTAATTATCTAAATGAGAGAACCAACTGTTGAAAACGCTAGCTAAATTTATATATTTCATTCCCATATACAAGGTGATTTTACATACAGGGGGAGTATAAAGTATGGAGACGCCGATTTTCTGTCGTTAATATTTGTAAGGCTGGTCGCTGACATGCAATTTTTAGTTTTGCAATAGTTGCGCAACAGTTTGATCCGCGAACTGACCAATCGCGCTCACATACGCAACTAAATCGTCGATCACACTAATGTAAGCACACATGCAACTAAACTGTTTAGTTTCATCATGAAGTTTAAAATTAATAAAGGTGTAAAACAGGTAGACGCACTATCTGCAACTATCTTTAACCTGGTATTGGAGGGAATAATTAGGGGCTAAACCAAACACTACAATAATACAGCAAGAAGCCCAACTAGTAGCATATGCCGATGATTTGGCAGTAATAGCTAAATCAAAAAAAAAAAACTGCAAAAAAAGTTGCAAACATAGACATTGAAGCTAGGAAATATGATTTAAAAATAAATGAAAAGAAGACTATGTACCTACATGAAGTGTGAAAGAGATTCAGTGAATAAGGAAGATGTTTTATTAGTGGGAGACTACTTTTCAAGCAATAGAGAAATTTAATTATCTTTGAACAACGATTACAATGTTAAAAAATTAAAAAACTAACAAAAATTGAAATACATAAAACGTTGATGAGGCTTACTGTGACATATGCACTAAAGACAGGAACATTAACAAAAAAAGAACAAGAGGAATTAAGGAGATTTGAAAGGAAAATTCCAAGAGTAATACTGGGTCCAATAAGAACTGAAGAAGAAATTAGAAGCAGAATGAACTTTGAAATAGAGAAAGAAATTAACGAGGAAGATATAGTACGATTGATCAAATCGCAAAGAATAAGACGGTTTGGACATGTAATGAGGAGGAAACCACAAGAAATGTTGAAGATTACTGAATGGATGCCATACAAAAAGAGAGAAAGGGGTAGAGCTAGAAAAAGGTGCCGAGATGAAGTAACACAGGACCTGGAAGTTATAGGGATGAAGGAATAGAGGGTGGCAGTCCAAAATAGGAAGATATGGAAAAATGTGATACAAAAAACCAAATTACATAAACAATTGTAGAAAATAGAGAGCAGAAAGGATTAATCCACCTTAAAAATGGTTTGAAGTCTTCATATAAGAAGAGGCTATAATTCATAAGCATTGAAAGGCCAGAAGAAGAACAATCAATGCAACTGTTTGGTTGCAAGTCAGCTTTAACGTATTTGAATCTGTACGATACAAAACAATTGCACGGAATTGCGCAATCAAATAGTTTGTGTCAGGACACAAACTTTTTAGTTGAGCAACTGAACAGTTGCATATCAGTTACATGTGAGCGCATTACCATATAAACCCTTGGTAGTCACTCTCGCAACCAAACTGTTGCGCAATTGAAAATTGCATGTCAGCGGCCAGCCTAATACGCATGACTTCAAAATTCCATGGCCAACCCTTATGAATTTTCTTTTTGCTCATGCTATAAATTAAAATAGATTTCGAATGGTTTTCGTTTTGTTTTTATTACTGGCTATTCAACTCATATGTCATATATCAAAAATCGACCAATCAAAATGCAAGATTTGACGTTTTTAAGCCAATCAAAACGAATTGTATCGACAATTTTCACTAGTGATATGAAGCGACAATTTTTTGAAAACAGTTTATTGCTAGTAATATCCCGCAGAAAATAATTTTCATGTAAACAAACTTGAATGTGGACTAATTTATGAAAAATGATTCGATGGAAATGATTTTTTTTCGTTAATAGTCCCTCAAATACCATTCGTGGTCAAAGTTAAGTAGATTATTTTTGCTGTAAAATCACTCATGTTCCTTGCGATTGCGAATACCGCTCGTGCTGCGCACTCGTGATATTCATATGCAAGCACAAGGAACATTTGTAATGTTACAGCAAAAGAATAATCGACATAACTTTGACCACTTGTGGTATTGTAAGTGAATATTTCTATAATTGGGACAGAGCCATTTATTAAATAAGAAATTTAGGCATTGAGATAAGGTCGCATTCGGGCGAATCTTCCATTTAGGCAAACCAAAGATTTTAAATAAAGCAAAACATGATGTTTAGGAAACGAGTCAGATTTAATAAATTTAAACCTCCTCATTTACTTCAATTTAGAGAAGAAGGAAATTAAAATTTGCAAACCTCCTCCGTGTTGCTTTGTGAAGTACTCGGTTGGCCCACGTTTGTTGACAGCATAGTAGAATCTTCTCCTTTGTTATCGAAAAGCTGGGAAAACTCTTTCTTATGGCGTGTTTCTAAATGTCTTTTTATACCACTTGTATTTCCCTGTTTCATTTTGAATTTACTTTTACGATTCTTACATAGTAAACATACTGCTTCTTTCTTGATATTATTATCGTGGATATCGAAATACGACGAGTATTTCTTCCGTTTTATGTTAAACGGGGCGATATTTTCTTTGTCTTCACTCATTTTACAATTGTGGCCGTTTTTAGATTTATCACCACCACATTTCGCAATTTTTTTCGTAACGTTAATCGCTGTTTATTGAGAATGTAAAACTTTTTGAAATATGTGTTAAAGAAACCTTGCGTTCGTTCATGAACCATTTGACTAACTAAAATTTGAGTGTAAATGACATCCATGGAAGGGGAACGTTGGTTGTTGCTGAATTTTCTAAGAAAACATTACCGGTAGTAATTCAAAAACCCTGGAATTACGGGGGATATTTGCAGTACGTAAGATTATCTTGTAATACATTTGTTTTACGGGCTTAAAATAGTTTTCGGTGCATAAAAACAGTACATAAACAAACAAACTGGGTATTTCCAATAATTTATGTTCAAACGTATTTCTAACTGAAGTAATGATTAAAATAAACAGAAAAACAATACAGCCTTAAGTAACTTTAACGTGTGGAAAAGGGCTTCAAATTTGAACGTGAAATCTGATCATGATCTTTTAAAAAAATCAGTAAGTTTTGAGGAGATACGAACTATGTGTTGTGCGTGTTTCCTTTATAATTGTTCAACCTTAACGAGAGAGGTACTCAATGGAATATCCCTAAGCAGCGCCACAGGTTTACCCTACCTCATTAAGAGTGATTACGGCCGCCTCTAGGTATATTCTAGTTCCCTTAAATTATCACGGCAAAGTTGAAATCGTCCCTCTGATAAAATGTCAAGAGACTCGTTTACGGTAAAATGTCATTACATAGGCGTTACTGATTTGCTTACAGTTGTAATTAGCTAAAACACGGACAGGAATTATTTTTGAAAATCTAAAAAGACAGTTTGTGATTATTTCCCCTTTCTGCATTCTTTGTTTATTTGGGGATACATTTTATCAGTTGTAAATATACTTAGGGTTTTGAGACTTTTGTTAAATTAACGAATGATTAGGGTTGACAAAAGAGAATCATTTTTTGTTGACTAATGTTTTCATATGAATTCGAATTTTGATTCGATTTTGTTCATTTTGACGAAACTGTTAAATCATGCTTGTGCAATCTGCCCTTAGTCTGAAAAGGACTTCGATACACTCTTTTTTTGTTTTGATATAATGCGTTTCAAAAATCATCTAAAATATTGCAAATATGCAAACGCATACTATCTCAAGCCAATTAACAAACGCTTCATGACCAAAGATGAATATTTGAGATGCCTTCTGGAAACCTTCAAGAAAAAAAAGACAAATTCTTTAAATTGAAATGAAACCATGAAAGTCATTTGTAATTGTTAATTTTAGACAAATCAGCGAAATTTAAAGCTCTTACAATCTAATAATTAACGAAACCCCTTAAATTATCAATATCCTGTATATGGCCTCTTGACTTTGAATTAAGTTGCTCAACTCCTGGCATTCAACTACAACCGAATTAGTTTGCATATGAAAACAGATTGTTGTCATTTCAGGCTGCTACTTATTTAACGATATTAAATCACACAACAAATTGCAACTTACCACTGCAATAATTTTAGTATTAAAGTAAGCGTTACAAGAATTCATTATTTTACGAGAATGAGATCAAGTAGAAGCCTCAAAAACGAAAACAATTGCTAAAAAACAGTTCATTTCAGAACATTTTATCAACAGTTAATTAAAATATTGCTTGTTAATTAATGTTTTATTTTAATAGTTTAATAACCAAACTAATCATTCATAAAAATTAATAAAATCGAATTAGAATTCAACTTTTTATGGCTAGTAAACAAAACATAACGCTCTTTTGTTTATTTTAATCGTTAGTTAATTTGATAAAGCGTTCATTCAACCCTCCCTCAGAGTATTCTACAAAAAACAACTGAATTGCACGGATTTAAATTTGTGTATAGAACAGTAAAAAACGTTCTATGAAACACATTTTTTTTATTTCGGGAAGCCACAAACGATTAGAAAATGACTGCGGTTTTTAAAATGGTCGAACCTTCCGCTACTAAATTCGCGACGGTACACCATATTTTATACGAAGTTTTGTCGGTATGCTATACATAATGGCATGAAAATGAATCGGTAGAGTGCACTGGAATTTTATGATGCCAAACGAGTTCATTCTCTACAATTTTTTTGTATAGTTTATGCAATATCACTTGGCAAAGTACATGCATTAGTACTAAGGTAACGATTTATTGTTTTTCTTTATCTCTACCCAATCCAGGGAAGTAATCAGTTTTTGTGTGTATTAACTGCAGAAAATTACATCAGTTTCCTATTGCCTTTAAATTTGACTTAAAATGTATTAAACATGAAGTTGTTGTAGTAAGCCCTTGTGTTCTTGTTAACTTCTGCCAACTCAATTTCATATAGGTAAAGGAAGCAAAACGTTGGTCTTACGTAATAAATATTTTGACGTTTGTTAATACGCAGCGTTGCCAAATGTATATAAATAATCTAACCTCACTTTGTTTCCAACTCTTCTTTACATTTATTTTATGAAATTTAAACAATTCAATTTAAAAAAAAACTAACAAAAAATTCACTGAAATAAAACGACCTTTTATTTGGAATTTACTACATATATTTTGTACAAAGCATTTTTAAATAATTGGTAAATCCAAAACAGTATTTCATACAGTTACGTTAGTCAGAATCGAAATCGCGCGAATTGTAATGACAACACTGTGCTCGATCACGTATCACTGCAAACCTAAATTACGCGAGAAAGTAACTGAATATGACAGCGGCGGAGAGTCAGGGATAGAGGGAATATTTTTGTTTTTATAGTGGTATTACTATTACCACGAACGGTGACGTAAGACCAAAGTTTTGCTTCCTTTACCTATAAACTATCGTATGAGCAAAAAGAAAACTCATAAGGGTTGGCCATGGAAGCCATGCCTTATTACAATACCATAAAATTAAACAAACGATCACAATTCTTTAACAGTGACAGTTGCTTTTTGTTTTGTAGTAACCTCAAAATTCCACTGCCAACAGTGCCAACTCTTATGAATTTTCTTTTTGCTCATACTAAC
This sequence comes from Melanotus villosus, assembly GCA_963082815.1. Taxonomy (NCBI): domain Eukaryota; kingdom Metazoa; phylum Arthropoda; class Insecta; order Coleoptera; family Elateridae; genus Melanotus; species Melanotus villosus. The sequence goes on along the minus strand of OY720419.1, from coordinate 110,948,589 downwards.
TACATACAGTGAGCACGCAAAGGTTGGAACAAATTCGATAAAATCTTTATTGGGCAAGTAAGAAAATAATGCTCGGACACGTCGATTTTATTTTTTTGGTGCGCATTTTTGTGGTATACGTATATTTTTTATTACGTCATCCCTGTTCGAGTTATGACGTCAACATCAGTTTTTTTAAATGGCAACACTCTCTTTTAATAATAGCATTTAAAAGAGTACCTTTTTGTGGGTATAGACACAAAATTTTGTGGTATGTTACATAATAATATTTTCGAAAAAAAGTTTTAGAATTCATAACAATGTAATGAAATAGCAATAGAAGAAATAATAAATACAACTAAAACCCATTCAATTAAATGTTGAAATTGCATACCATTCAACTCTTGACAATATCCATCTATTGGTGATTTAGATAATCTGTGAATAATGTGGTGACGCGCCATCTTGTTGGTACGATGGTACCATATTGATTCGTCCGGCATTTGGGGATTTTGATTATTTGGATATAGTGCTACAAGTGCGGGAATTATCTGTTGTTGTAGCAAATTCAAATATTTTTCAGCATTTAATGCGCCGCCAATAGAAACAATTGTGGTACTAATTTCTAATGTTATATGTCTAATAATGTTATGTAACATACCATAAAATTTGGCGTCTATACGCAGAAAAATGCGCTCTTTTAAATGGTACTATCAAAAGAGGATATTGCCATTAAAAAAAACTGATGCTGACGTCATAACTCGAACAGGGATGACGTAATAAAAAATATACGTATACCAAAAAATGCGCCTCAAAAAAAGAAAATCGACGTGTCCGAACATTATTTTCTTACTTGCCCAATAAAGAGTTTATCGAATTTGTTCCAACCTTTACGTGCTCACTGTATATTTGTACTTACTTGAAATATGAACCGTTATTGTAGTGTGACTGGCTGGTTTCTTTCCTCTAAGGTGATTTTTACCGAATTTTTGGTAAATGTTTAAATTTCGCGTTAAAAAATTAATTTTATTAAGTTTATCCTCGAGATTTAGTCGAATACAAAAGTCTTAGATTGAAAACTTCAGTATCTAGACAAATGAACATAGGTATCTAAAAAAATTCAACAAAAAATCAACACTTTCTCGTTTTCCCTATCTCTAATATAAACATGGTGTATGTTTATATTTTATTAACGGCGAAATGCTTATTAAAAATGCAATATTTAATAGTTTTTGTAATATACATTAATGTAAATTTGTTTTAAAACAGCCATTTTTTACAACTAATGTAAATTTTTACAATTTACAATTTGACCGGATTTATCACGTTTGGTATCTTGGGTATTCAACAGAGATGATTCATTATAAATTCAAATCCATTATGCATAATTTATCGCGCCCGAGGACTTAAGTTGCCTAGTTATGTAAATTCCAAACTTCAATCTAATACCGGTGTTAACTCATGAACAAATAAATTAAGTAATTAAAGCAAATGCCGGGATTTTTTGTTCCTTGTTTGGGATTTTTTGTTGATTTTGGTAAGACGGTTGTTTGTGCTTTCCAATTTGGTATTCTGTTGATTTTATCAATGCAAATGGTTCTGAATAAGTAAGTACCTTAAAAACTGCCAACGAACTGACTGCCATGTTAAGAATTAACAACGGTATATATTCAGTTACTTTTGAAATTTGCGCTGTCACAAAAGTGCGATTGTTTTGTCAAAATTCCATGGCTAACCATAATTAATTTCCTTTTTGCTCATACTATATATTCTTTTTTATAACGTGCGTTCAAAAATGTGTGTCGTCAAGTTGGCGGTGGCAATCTGCGAAATCTGCTTTACCGGCCATTCTGAACGTCTAATTTCGAGGTTATAGTTGTTGTTGTTCCTTTTAATTTCGTTAATAGTAGATTACGTACCAAGTAACGAAAAGTGGATTTTTACTAGACGAGTATGGCAGGTTTGAGTACGAGCGATAGCGAGTACTTAAATGCCGTACGAGTCTAGTTAAATCACTTTTCGGACGCGGCGCGTATACTATTTTTTCGCATTTTATATTCTCACATAAAAAGTTATCTAAATTTATTGAGATACATTCTGAATAAAATTAATAAAAACACTGAAAAAAGTAGGCGGATTCTCGATCTGACAGTAACTGTTTTTGACATAACAGAATTCAATTCAAACAAATAAATACATTTATTTTTGGAAATCTAATTCCGAAATGGACTTGAGTGACGAAAATAACTTGTAAAACCATTCAGAAGATATTTTAAATGCTGCCCGAGAAGCTATCAAATTGCATTTTAATGAAACCTGACGTTGCTATGCTGTTTGGTTGCTATGCTGCAAAGTGGCCTATTACATCACGATTTTGAGTCCCGTAAAGTAATACTTTACAGTACGGAATGCGAAAAAAGTTCTTTTCAGAACTAAATTTGAGTGTTTTCTTATAAAATGGTGTTAACTACAGAACAAAAAGTCTTCCTCGTTGAGAGTTATTTTCGAAATGGTTCTAAAATGAATTAGTCGAGACTACATTGCATCCTGAGGGGGCGGCAATTAGCCAGAGAAGAATAATTGGTCCAATATTTTTTGAAGGTAAGTAATTAGTTAATGCATTGCGACTATTAGGAAAGTAAAATTTTATAAATTGTTTTAAGGCACTTTGACGGCTGAACGTTATCGCCAACAGATCTTGGAATCATTTTTCCATGAATTACATGATGATTAATTACATGATGATGAGTTACAAGTGGGCTACTTCCACTCCGCATTGTACACGTGAAACACTGGAACTACTGCGTGAATTTTTTAATAATCGAATTTACCCATGTGTTATAATAATACAACCAATTTTAGATAATAAAGTTTATTTGAAATGTCAAATTTTGTAATTAAAAGTGGGGTTACGTTGTGCTACTGTAACATATTATGAACGACATACTTGAAAACAAATTTTCAAAGGCAACTTGACCGCACACATTTTTGAACTCCCTTTATTATTAGAGATTATAAGTTGATGTGCGTATAACCGTAATTTTAATAACATCATTCTAACTCTAAACAAACTAATTTGTAGAACAGCATTCACCATGTTCAAATACAGCTAGACATAGTTTATGTTTGAATATTTAAGATATGTTAATGAAAAATACTATAAAAAATTTAAATTAGTCAGTAGGAGTCGTTGACAAAGTTTAGAGAACCTAAAATATGCTTTCACATACGCCAAATACCTATAGTTAATGTATCCATTTATTGGCAAAATATGCGTCAATAGCGTTAACTAGCCTATAATCACGTCAGTTACAGTTCTTTGTTAGATTGTGGAAGGGTTTTGGGTGTTTTGCTTGGACGTTAATTAATTATTATTTAATAAGAAAAAGAACAGCAAAATAAAAAATTAATCGATCCTTAACATTTAACTCGACTACAAATCTTTTTTTGTGCAATCGGACGCGAAGTGGTCATTTCGCGTACGCAATACAGGACGCGAAACGCGTTTTATTTATGTTATTTCCATAGAAACATTGTGACGTGAAAGCCGACTTTCTATTTACAATGAATTAAACTGCTTGTTTTTCAAAAGTAATAAAATTTGTAATTATGTATTTTTTACAGCTGCACAAAAAATGTTGTGTATACTTCGTCCGCGAAATTCTTTAGCGCCCTCGAGATAGTCCTGCCTCGGCCGCAAGCGGCCTCGGCGACAATTTTTCTCTCGGTACGCTAAAAAGGAATTTCGCGGCCTTAGCATACAAATAACTATTTCAGTACACGCTCCCAAAAGTAGCTACTTTACGGACTCATTTAATAGTCCGTAAAATGCGTCTTTTCCGGACTCAATCCCAAAAAGTCTGGTTACTATAGTGACACTCATTTAAGTCCGTAAAGTGCTATATTTTCGGCCTAGTCCCTAAAAGTTGTCATAGCAACCTTTTGCGTACTACTATAGTGATATGTGGTCTGATCACATTAATCATACATAATAAAAGGTTTGAATCTGTTTTTGGGAGCTTTAACAAAAAAATGTTGTTTGTAACACGTACCTAAATCGTTTTTTGGGACTCATCTGCTATTCCAGACTCGGCTTCGCCTCGTCCGGAAACAGCAACGATTCGTCCCAAAAAACTTGATTTTAGGTACTTGTTACAAAAATAACTATTGTTGTATCTACAAACTATTTGTACACTTCTGATGTAAAAGAATTGAATTACAAGAAGGAATATCTGGAAGTATGTATCTGCAATTTATATTTCTTTTTCGTGTAGTGATATTATATGCCTTAGACCTTAAACAAACCTCTAAAACTTTATTAGAGGTTTTATGAACGTACCAAAACTAAACTGGGCCAAACAAAGTGATTATTGAGCTCGTACGTTCTTCAATTGTTTCTACTCATCTTACCTTACTATAACAATAAAAATAACAATTATACAAATAACCTAAAATATGTATCTGATGCGGAATCAAACGTGGAAATTTATCATTCTGTAAAACATAGTTTCGAAAATGTTGAAATTAAATGTGCGTTACTAAGTAAATGCGTGTCACTGGCAAATAAACCAGAAGGAAATGCTGAACTTGCACGCCACAGTAAATATTGCTGGCAAGCAAGGGAAAAATATTTAGACAGTTAGGTTATTTTACGTGCATGCTAAGGAAAACCATATCATAACACTTTTACTGGGGTGTGTTTGAGTGTTATGTCACGCTAGAAGTTACGATATTTATATGTTGAATATAAACCCTAACTTTCTGCCCGATATATATTTTTAATTAATTAACGCCACCAACTTTGAGATTAAACCATTATCTTTATAGCATACAACTATATAAGCACTGACTGTACCAATTTATAGTACGACGGTCAAATCAATGAGGTGATCACGTGCTGTTCAAGCTTACCAGCACTGTCCATATGCAAAAAGTTCAGTTTACACAGTAAAATTTTTGACGGTTGGTCTGGATTGGTAAAATATGGGGGAAAATTAAAGTATCGCCAAAATATTTATGTGTTACCAAACCTAAGCCCCTAAATAACTAACTTAATTCCATAAATTAATTTTAAGCTCTGTTTAACTAAACCGTCTCCTTACTTTCGTCTTCAAATTAACAACAATCTGAACACTCAATAACTAGTTAGGCACCTCTTTTGTCCCGCTCGAAATCGGTTCTGTGTATAAATTATATACGTTTGCACAAAAATAACTAACGTGTCCCAAAAATTACCGATTTGTCACTAAATAAAATATTCTCAGCGCCTGATTACGATATATATTTTATTCTGTTGCCGTCACCATTACAGTAGCAGCAATTAATTTACTTAGTTATCAAAAAATAGGAAGTGTTGGTAATTTTATACTTTTGATTCGCAAATATAATGAAAGACGCACCAGAGAACGGTTGGGGATAAGACCGACGCGTGCGTTGAACTTTATTCTTAAATTGACACGCATTTGCAGCTGTTTTGAGCTGCAATATAGTTACAAATTATGCTTATGCTTATGATACTTTTAAGTACTATGACGTACCTGGCGGTAAAGCTGAAACAATCGAAGAATTTGAAAACAAATGGACAAACTTCAACGAGTTCAAGAAACAATTCTTCAGCAAGTGGGAACTGGCTTTGCCCCTATATAGGGACTGGATACATGGAAAATGTGACGTTTTATAAACAATACTTATATGTGCAAACATATTATGAGGTTAGCCATCCGCCTCAAGCTTGCAAGTCCGCCACTTGAGGTCAAAAATGCGCCCATTGGTCTAAAAAGAAAGTCCCCTCTTTCTTTTTAGACTCTACCAAATCTAAGTCGGCACTCATTATACAGTAATTATTATTGTTTTTATTTCTTAAACATGTAAATATGATGTTCAAGTAAATAAATTTCTTTCATAACTATATTTCATAATGAATATTTATTAGGTATCAACCTTTTATCACATACGTACAAGCTGTTGACCAGAGGCCACCTATTAACAATGAAAATAATCATTGAAAAATCAAATGAATATGGGTTCCCCTTACACCTCGCTTTTATAGACTATCGTAAAGCATTCGATAGTATAGAACAATGGGCCATATACAACTCGTTGGCAAATAGTAGAATTGACCACAGATATACTCAACTCATAAAACAACTGAATAAGGAAGCCACAGCAACTTATGTATATATTACATGAGAAGTCGAAACCGATCCGATTCAAGAGAGGAGTAAGACGGGGTGATGCACTCTCTCCGAAACTTTTCAATCTGGTGCTTGGAGACATATTCAAGAAAATGAACTGGAAAGAGAAAGGAATAAACGTGAATGGGGAACGGTTAACTAATCTACGATATGCCGACGATATTGTCCTTATATCACAAAATAAAGAGCAATTAGAAGAGATGATTACAGACCTAAATAGGGAATCGCAGAAAGTAGGATTAACTATGAACTTGAACAAGACAAAAATAATGTACCCTGGACCAGAAATACAAATTAACGTGGAAGGAACTCGAATTGAAAGAATTCGAACAGGATGGGCTGCCTTTGGAAAATTAACCTTCATCCTAAAAAATAACAAAATATCCCAACGACTCAAAACTAAAGTGTTCGAACAATGTATTCTGCCAGCTATAACCTATGGAGTAGAAAATTATGCAACAACAAAAGAAAATATCGAAGCAATAAGGGTAGCTCAACGAGCGATGGAAAGGGCAATGCTGAACATAACAAGGAAGGATAAGGTTCGAAAGAATTCGAGAGAATTAGAGGCATCACCAAAGTAGGTAACGGATATAGGAGTTACAATCGCCCAACTGAAATGGAGCTATGCTGGGCAAGAAGCAACACAAGCAGATGGAAGCGTAAGGTAATAGAATGGAGACCGTATGAACACAAAAGGGGAAGAGGACGACCACCCATGCGCTGGTATGATGACTTTAAGAAAACGGCTGGACTAAACTGGATTCAATTAGCACAAGATCGGGATAGATGGAAAACACTAGGGAAGGCCTATATCAAAAATTTAATGGGGCTTAAGAAGAAGAAGAAGAAGAAAAAGAATTAAATAGTACCTATATAGTCCATTATGTTATAATTTTTTACTTAGTATTCTTTGGTTTCACACTAATTTAATTATAACCTAGATTCGATGCTTGAAACTATTTTTTGATGTTTGATTATTTTTTCTGATCACAGAAATACATAAACCGAGGTTCGTGTTCAAATAGTTTGATGTTCATAATTTGGTGATAAATTAGATATTCTAATGGCAAGTTTGATTGTTTAGTAACTCATCAAATTTACTGGTAGGTGTAAATGAATAATCAGATATTCGTATTGAAATAGTTTGGTGATCACAATTTGGTGACAAATTAGTTATTCTGCAAGCAAATTAAATTATTTAGCAACTAAAAAGAGAATAATTAGGTGCTTGCTTAATTCATACCCGTAAAATATTGGGTTGTCTGCGTAAAGAGCACATAATCACTCAATTGGTTAGGTAATCTAAATGTAACCGTGTACATTTTTGTAACAAATATTGTCAGCGGGTACTGCTTTAGTAAAAAAAAACGAGTATTTCATCAATTTTGTTGGTAGTTTACACAGCCTACTGTGACGATATTTAATTGAAATGCATATTTCAAATCTCTGCAAAGATCTCGTTTAAAGTAAATATGAAAGTAGTAAGGGATGAAGACTGCGCTTTACGCTTACGTTAAGCCGGCTTTAAGCTTATTTCCGCTTCTAAGACGTAACGTACACAAATTTAAATACTGTACCTTCAAGTCTCGTGAAGTACAAGTCGTAATTTTATTTTTATCGCATAGTAAATAAAGTAAATAATCACGTTATACAGACGAATAGATGTAAAAGGTAGCATGCATCATGGTAGTAACATACCGCGAGATGGCCGTTCAGTACAAACATTGTATGCGTGCTTAAGCTAGACCAACAAGCAAACACATAAATTATCTATAATGATACTATAAGTTACTGGCGGCATCACGATGGATAATTATATTTAGTGCTCAAAACCCATTAGTGTCAAATGCATGTAATAAATTCATGGTGCCAAATTTAATAGATATTTATATTTAAGTACTGGTACGGCTAGTTCAATTCAATAATGTTGTCGGGGAACGTCTTTAAATGAACACTTAACAGGACATCCTGTTGACGCGAATTAAATAGACGACTTTAAAGGTTATAAAATGACGATAAAAGTGATTGCCTAACTTATTATTGCAAAATCCTTCAAATAGCGTCTAAAAAATTCTCAATTTTCGCAAACTGACCATTCGAATTTATAACCTACCTCAAGTAAATTAATCTGAAACAGGTGCTCGCTCAGTAAACTGGAAACTTTAAATAATCCCCAAAGTACAAACATTCAGCGGAATAAGGTCTGGCAAACGAGCAGATCACGTTATGGTACCTGCACGACCTACCCATATAACATAATACGCGTGCAAATATTTAATTTGAAATGCGAAAATAGTCTTTTCAAATTACGTATTTTTATTCCCACAAAAATAATCCCAGTATTCGAGCACAATGCTAAAACAAAACAAAGTTCAAAGTTATCTGTACGAGTACGTTACTTCGTTAAATATTTACACCGTTTGATGTAGAGTCGCAGTAAGTAAATATGAACGAACGCATGAAAATAATAATATTTACATTTCATTATTCATCCTTCAAGTGTGGATTTTAATTAAACAAAATATTTGATACATATTTGTGTAGGTATGCATGTTTCCCATAACACCAGGTTTCGTCGACGATTATGTGAGCCACATTTTACGGTACTTTGTACTTTTGCACGTGTCCGGTGTTGCAAAAAATACTTCTTTTACAATTATTGTAGAGGCTCCATTATCCGAAATAATGGGTATCGGAGACATTTCGGATATTTGAAATGTCTGTTAATACGGAGTTTTTTAACTAGTTATTTATTGCCACAAATAAGAAATGTATTAACAAAACGTCTTCCGAATTGCGACCGTATCATTATAGAGACAGAAAAAATGTATGCCTATTATACTATCTGTTTAAAAAAAAATATATAAGGCTTGGCTATGGAAAATACAAAAACAATGTTTACTGCAAGCATTAGAATAATTGTTGATTGTCAACTGTCGCCACTGTTCATCATCATCATCGATTGACATGGAACAGATCCCCGTGGATTAATCCTGGATTACGCCAGGCCCACTCCATGCCAATAAACTGTGAAGTGATTTTTTTAAAATTGGAACAGTCAACTTTCGCACCAGGCAATTAATTATTGCCAAATATTTAATTTTTTTTTGCTAATTTCATGAAAGTAGATAAAGCTTTGTACTATATTCCTATCGTAACCTCATATTACGATCCTCAATGGATTTGTCAAACGCGACCTGCGGTCTCGTTTGACAAACTTTCCATCTCGTATCGTAATACGAGTTGTTACGATACTCATATCGTAAATAATTATTACAGCTCTCTTATGAATTGTGTTCGAAATTTCAAAGAGTGGCTCTATTCGAAAAGAAAAATCTGGCAGACCCAAGAATAAGAGAATAGCTGAAAATATTAATAACCTGAGATTATAGACAAAACTCAATCAAAAGTAATAAGGAAGATTTGCCAGGAAACAAATTTATCTGTGGGCACTTGCCAGAAAATTTTAAAAACGCCGGTTGATATGGTGTCATTTCCTGAATCGTGTTTAGACATGACGTTAAACTTTTTAATACCGACCCATAACGATAACTCTGGCTTATTAACCTATAACACGTACAAAAGCCGCATGCGCATATTGCTTTTATTCTAAAATTATGAGCTTTACAATTACTACTTACTTCGCGATTAATTAACTTTAACTATGTACTGGGTGATCCACATAAGACGCGCCCCTTAGCGATTTGAATAGGCAACCCAACTTACAAATTTAGAAATAACCTTGATCTATGGTCGTGGTTCAGTAGGTTCACCGTGCGTCTGAATGGCCCGGGTTCGATTCTCAGGGTCACATATACACCGAAAACACCCGACCGCTTCCCTCGGAAGGCGATGGCAAACCACCGAGATGTATTCTGCCTAGTAAGTCCTCTCTGGAGTAGAAATGCAAGCACTTCCGTGGTTTGGAGTCCACGTAAAGCTGTAGGTCCCCTATGTCTGTAGGCTACTTAACACGCACACCATAGGCATAGGAACAAAGACGACACAGTATATGATATAGCAACACCTATTCAAAATTGGTTACATCCTGCAGATGTTCCTAACATTGAAGAAGCAGATGGTGATTTAGAAGCATGAATTAGTATATACAGGGTTATTGGTAATTCGATACATTCCTTTGGAGATGTGATGGGAGAGGAGCTAAGAAACAAATTAAGCCTAACATACATTATGCAAAAATAAAAAAATAATTTCTGAGAAAAACGAATAGGTAACTTTCGTAGCTGATTTTTAAAAATCATTTTTAATAAGTTTTTATTTAAAATTTTCACATGATCGAAATGTTTGCGGATATTTTCCATTCGAAACGGATGACCATAGAGTGGGACAAGTAACCCAGTCAAAAAGTTCAGAAAATGTCAAGTAGATTTTTTAAAAATTAACTTTAAAGACATTAAGATCTACTTTTTTGAGAAAAACACAAAAATTGAGATATCACAAAAACTATTGAGTTTTGCATAATGTATGTTAGGGTTAAATTTGTTTCTTAGCTCCTGTCCCATCACATCCCCAAAGGAATGTATCGAATTACCAATAACCCTGTATACTGACGGCAGCAAAATAGATGGGAAGGTAGGATTGGGTACAGCCGAAAATAAGAGTACGTCAATTCGGCATCGTTCTCAGCAATTGGACATTTCAAGGAGCTCTCAGCAACGAATAATGGTACGGGATTTGCATCTTCACCTGTACAAGATTCAACTAACCCAAGAGTTAAAGCCTATTGATCATTCGCAACGTCGACAGTCGACGTCAGTTGGTTTTTAGAGCAGTACGAAGATGGACCATCATTTTGGCGAAAAAATCATCTTTAATGACGAGGCCCATTTTCATCTTGACGGATTCGTAAATAAGCTAAATTGTCGGATCTGGGGCTTGGAAAATCTTCATGAGATTCATGAAAGACGGATGCATCCTCAAAAAGTTACTGTTTGGTGTGGTTTTCGGTTCGGCGGGGTCATAGGGCAATTTTTCTTCGAAAATGAGGCCGGTAATGCGGTTACAGTCAATGGTGCCTGGTATCGAAATATGCTACAGGAATTTACCAATTGAAAGGTATGGACCTCGATCAAATGTGGTTCCAACAGGATGGTGCCACATGACATACAGCCGCAGAAACAATGACTTTACTGGCAGAGAAGTTTCCAGAGCGTTTAATCTCAAGACGGTCGAAGGTCAATTGGCCGGCCAGATCTTGCGATTTAACCCCTTGCGACTTATTTTTGTGGGGATATCTTAAATCCAAGGCATATGCCAACAAGCCGAATATAACAGTTGAACTGAAAAATGAAATCCGGCGCGTCATCGGTTAAATTGATCAAACTATCTGCAAACATCTCATTGAAAATTTTGTCAAAAGAACCAGATGCTGCAGACGTAGTATGGGTGGTCATTTGAACGACTAATTTTCCATATTAAACTGCATAATGTCTACTTTAACATTAAATAAAAATTATTTGATATAAATGCAAAAAGTGTTGTTTTATTTCAAAATTAAATCCGACGTTCAATTTTAGAGATGCACAATCACCATCATCCGACTCTAGTACAATCTACGCTAATCTAAACAACTTAGATATTACTTAAGACTAAGACTTAGCTGTGCGTCATGTGTGTGTCTTGATTCCACATATTTATGCTCTTGCAGTAAATTACAGATGCGCCATATATCACCATTCGAGTTTTCTCCTTCTCGCGAGTGTGGGTGGGTCCTTTCCTGTTTGTTTTCGCTTTTTCTTCGGGCTTTCTTCTTTTTACTTCCAGTAGCACCACACCTTTATGTAGTTCATTTAATCACTTATTTCACGAGTTTTAAAGGGCGTTCAAATTTGAGGCAAAAATTTAAATTTTCAATAAAACACATAAATTGTTTGAAATGCCCAAATATTTTTATTGAAAATGGAAGAAGACATGTTCCGGTTAAGAATGGAAAATAATATTAGACAAGTGACCTCCTCTGCTACTTCGGCAAGCCAGCATCTTTTTACCAAGATTTTAGATAACATTTTGGCATAAATGCGACACAATTTCCCCAATTTCTTCAATTATGTTGTTCTTAACTGCTGAAACATTTGAGAATTGTTAGCATACACTTTACTCTTCAAAAAATTCCAGAAGAAAAAGTTTAACGGTGTTAAATCGCACGATGTAGGCGACCGCTTGATGTCTCCTCTTCGAAAAATTATTCAACTGCCAAATCTCTCTCGCAAAAGATGGATTGTTGCGTTGACTGTATGAGAGGTAGCACCGTCCTGTTGAAACTACATGTTTTCTACGCGCATGTTTTCCAATCTATTCCATAAGGAGTTTTTTATCATTGTGCACCTGATGAATGAATGATGGATTGATGTGTTCGAAACGACCACTACGACTGTAGGTTGTGCTTCTTTAATCTTGCATTGAACCACTTTCATCAAATTTCATTAGAATACCCCGAATGGTTTTGACATTTTCTCTACTATATTTGGTACGAAATTTTCTACAAAACTTTCACCAAATTTATAATAATTTTTCACAATAAACACGCGTTGTTCAATCGTATAGCGCTCCATATTTACTAACCGGAATGCCTCTGCTAGCCATTTTTCAAACATGCCAGCGCACTCTAGTCCGAAAAATATAAATGTCGACAAATTTAAATTTTTGCCTCAAATTTGAACACCCTTTATTATAATTAGCGCCAATCGATTATTACTTTGATACTTGGGAGTACTGGTGTCGCCCTGTAATTATAATTTTTAAGAAATCGCGTTTTCAGAACGAAAAACTTGAAATTAGTGAAACAATCGGAACTCGCTCAAAACGATGTTCACTGGACCAACGTCCGCCACGAACTTCTTGGCTATCAACTGTCGTCACTGTTGTTAATTTAATTGAATTATGAGCTGATTTTTGATGAAAAACATCGTTATACGGCGTGTTAAGTTAAAAAAAACAATTGTGAATTGGTGCTCTGCATGGCGCTCATTAACTACCTGGTTTGAAACTTAGCTAAACAGCTGTCAGCGTACTGTCACATGTAAATCTAATACCAGAAATTTTTCAAGGTTTGGAAAAAAATTGCCTAAAAAAAGGTTTTTGCGGAAGCCAATATCTTTTAAATGATAAGAAATTATCAAACACAGCGTAGGAAGTGCGTCTGGTTGTAATAACTTTCTTCCTAGAGCAGTGTTTTCATAACAATAATTTTCAGAATGAACACTACAATTTTATTTAACTTACAATACTGTATCAGCAATCATAATGAAGCAATAAATTTTCAGGCCATTTCTTTCCAATAATTTTCAGAATGAACACTACAATTTTATTTAACTTACAATACTGTATCAGCAATCATAATGAAGCAATAAATTTTCAGGCCATTTCTTTCTTAAGATTAAGATACCCCGAAGAAAATTTTTAGAATAATCTAAAAGCTTAGTTACGAACCAGAGCCGGTAACTAGCGCCATGCGGAGCACATCGGCGTAATAGTATTCCTAAAATATGATCGGTCCGAATAGACATTTTACGTGAAAATCTAGAAGGTCATGGTTTATCTTTATTTATTTACTTATTTATACACTGACTCATATTTTGGAACATGCTTCAACTTAATAATGCGATGTGAACTAAAATCATACTAAAATCGTGTTATTTTAAGATTGTCTGTGCTAAGTGTACAAAGCATGCAGGACAGGTTTTTTCTGTTTTACTTGTTAAATACGCTTTCCCAGTTGTGACGCGAATAGATTTCTGACGTACTCTGATTAAAGACCAAAAATCATTTTTAGTATGGGTTTTTTAAAAATAAATCTCACAAATCTGTGTCTAAAAATTACCGCGCTGCTCTATTTTAAGTCCGAGGATTACATTTTTAGCCGCCAAAAATTACAGTATGATAACCCTCGCTACTCGCTAATCCTCACTGAAAGCTCGTTAATTTGACGTACTCGTATTAATCCAACATTTAAAATGTACCTACATACATGGATATTTAATTTATGTGCATAATTTAAATTTATTAACACCGAAAGCGCTTAAAAATTAGTGGAATTATTGTTTTGTTTTCAAATGATTATTATGTACAATTGCGGACAAAAAAAATGGAAACACTAATTTTTACATTTTGTAAATGCGCCTTTTTCATATCATTGAATCATAGTAGTCATTGGTTGTTTTTGACAGTTTAAAGTCAATACGACATGAAAGGCATAATTACAATATTTAAAAACAATAAAAAACGGACACTGGATTAACGTTGGTGTTTCCATTTTTTTGTCCGCAATTGTACATGCATATGTATGGTTGTTGAAATTTGAAATAAATAAAGGTACAAAAAAGGGCGCCGGTGATGCCATAGCCGCCTACGATATACATTTAAACTGTTATTACTAAATTTTCATTTGAAATGTTTAAAATTCGTCGACGTATCTAATAAAACACCAAAGATATACAGGGGAATCGAAATTTGGAAAATTCTGTTTGATTGTAATAACTCAAAAATCTAACGAAGACTTCAATTTTGAAATCTTAAATTGTTTAATTCGACCAACTCCGCATCTCTTAAGAGTTTTCGATGGCGAGCTGATCAATTTGGATACCTGTACGTTACTGATACCCTAACATAACGTTTTTTAAAACTGAATTTCAAAAGTGAAACCCCAACGGTGAGGGTATTGTACTGCCTGAACGATAATCAATACAAAGGTATATCTTATTCACCCCTTGTCGATACCAAACGACGACAAACTGAACATGGGGCGAAAGATACGAATTTAATCTTTCATATAATGGGGGGAGAGTTCGTAATTTGTGTATATACGAGAGCTGTAACAAACGACACGGATGTGCTTGGAAAATCTGTTAAATAAATATTTAACTTTTCAATTGTTTGTTAGTCACATATCAAACGGAAATGTTTGCTGCCTTGTCACGTTAAGACGACGCGTTATTTTCTACAATACACGTTCTGTGGGAAAACGTTCAGGTTCGTGTTGATGTAATTCAGTTTAAAAAATGAAACTGAATAATGAACACGTAAAATCTCTAGTTAGGAAGAAACTTGCTTACGGAACTCGTTTGTTAAACAAATACATGAATAGTGAATACCAACATACCGTTTGTTGGTTTTTCGCCGCAAGCATTAACGCCCTAATTGTCAGTTACAATTACTTAAAAAAAGCATCATCAATTATTGGTAAAAAATGAATAATCTAAATTTCGTTTATAATAAGATTGCACCATTACACAATAAATAGATGTGATGTTCACTAACATTTTTTACAGGGCGGTCCTTAAGTAATGGAACACCAAGTAATTGCTCTTTTCGATCAAATCTGCCAAAAAGTTGAACCGTTTTTAAGACGTTAGGTGTAACAAACGTAACTTTCTTTTAAGAGCTACAATAAAATCGGGGACGAAGTATTGTTTCCTATATCAAAAGAGTTAGCTTCATCACATTTTTTATGAATACACTTCGTTAACTTTTGGATCGAGGTAATCCTAAGTAAATCGTGATATTCTGACCCCACGAATCTACTGCTGATTTGTGTCCCATGATTTAAGGACCACCCTGTATAAATTAACAACTGCTGTGATTTGCAATTAAGACTTAATTAAATATAAATATTTGTAAGATATGTAAATGTGTAACAATACACATCAGAAAACTACAAGAGAGTTTCGCATGCGATTCTATTGTTTAATCGAATGCGAAG
Organism: Melanotus villosus; assembly: GCA_963082815.1. Classification (NCBI taxonomy): domain Eukaryota; kingdom Metazoa; phylum Arthropoda; class Insecta; order Coleoptera; family Elateridae; genus Melanotus; species Melanotus villosus. Next base: position 110,932,695 of record OY720419.1, on the reverse strand, counting down.
CTACTTTTAGATTGATGGGTTTAACTATGTAATTAGTTACTTAATAGAATATTACATAACGTAGTTCATTTACGACTAAATACCTCGAATCCTCCTTCTTCCAACTTCACGTCTTTGTAAAGTATGTTTTGTATTCGGTTATATCTTTAGTGGATAAAACTGCAAAACCACAACTAACGTATTTCAGGAATTGCCATTCTCACTAATGCACTTCCTAATAAAATTGGCCGAAGTTAGATTGAAGATATATTCTTCGCCAAGTTATCGCGTTCTTCGCTGTGAATGGCAAGTAAGTTTCCGAAAAGCATAATATATGATTTTAGCACAATGTTGGAGTCTTCAGGTTTGCAACTGAATCAAACCAAAGGTTCTAAATTAAGTTTAACATCTTTAATGTTTTCGTATTACCACTTTGTTCTCAAAATTTGAGAAACTGTACAGAGTTTGTAACAGTTTGCCCCATTTACTAAAAAAAAAAAAACATGCTTCGTTAAAGTTTAATGTATAACCTAAGTTTTGTAGAAAACCATCTTCTTAAATATTATCATCTCTTTAAAGATATCTCGAAACCTTCAGCATAGAAATCTTTTGCTAGATGTATCGGCCCGGTATTGCTCCATTATGATAATGGCCAACCCTATACAAGTTCGAGAACTGAACACAAAACTTCAAAAATTTATACGAAAACTTTTTGAACGTGGAGCTTACGTGTTAAACTTGGTTTGTGGCGATTTTTGTTACTTTGATCCATCAGTGCGGAAAAGGACGTTAACAAAACGACTTATATGCTGCAAGTTTCAAAGCATTGCTAAGACAAATTGGGCAATATTAAAAGACTATAGAAATAAGGGTATCAAACGATTCAATTTAAAGTCATCCTCAGTGATCCATGGAATTAAGTCATGTCTTAACTATAAACAACTAATAAAAATTCAGGTATCTAGATTTATGTGATTATTAATTGTTTTGCATTTTGTCAACATTTCCTGAACCAAGCTAAAACTTGACTTTTAATTTCGTGGGTCACCGAGGATGACTTTAAATTGGGTCACTTGATATATTATTCTATGAGCGCTAGTGAATAATAACCATTACACGTGAGTAGAATACTGTATATGGTGCAAGTTAAAAACGTATAATATCGCAAATTTCATGACAGCTGTCAAAAATTTTTAGGAATAAAATAATTGCGGCATATGATGTGCCAATAATTGCCCATACATGGCTGCTAGATGATAATAACAATAGCGACATAAAGAATTAGTAGCTTCGCGACTGCGACTGGGGGAAAACCGTCAGTAATGGAATCTGCAGTTTCGTGCGTTTAAGTCATTATTCAACGACATGAATCATAAAGGCCATTATTTAACGGGAGAAAATTAAAGTATCACCAAAATATTTATGTGTTACCAAACATAAGCCCCTAAATAACTAACTTAATCCCATAAATTAATTTTATCTACTCCTGCTAGGATAAGAACCTATTATATCATTCATTTGAGTTCGATAATGAAGTTTATTATCGCACTGAGTGAGATAATGAATTCATTATCAAACTCAGTGGGATAAGACAATATTTATGACCACAAGTTTTATTTTTTATGAAGAAAATACCTTCGTTGCAGCTTCTTCTATGTGCAATACTTTCACAAATATTTACCGGTTTTTCTCCACAAATCAAGGAAAAATTAAAAATACAAAATTATTGACGTACAAATTATTTAGTTACTATGACGAAAATAAATTATGCAGACACGATGCTACTCTGATTTTAAATAAAATACCATGCTACTCTGATTTTAAATAAAAAAGATGGTCTGTCAAAATTATGTAATTTTTTCAATTTTGAGCAGTCATAGATAAAATGTTGTATTATATACGTGTGATATAGGCCATTAACATACTCATGCTCTTACTCCGACTCGGTCTAACGCCCTCGTCGAGCAACTCAACGCATTCGTATGTTAATGATGCCTTTATCCCACTGATATAATGAATAACTATTAAGCTCTGATTAACTAAACCGTCTCCTGTTCACAATGTTCACAATTTGGTGATAAATTAGATATTCTAATGGCAAGTTTGATTATTTAGTAACTCATCAAATTTACTTAACTGTAAATAAATAATCAGATATTCGTATTTAAATAGTTTGGTGATCACAATTTGGTGACAAATTAATTATTCTGCAAGCAAATTAAATTATTTAGCAACTAAAAAGAGAATAATTAGGTGCTTGCTTAATTCATACCATTATTTAACTGGAAACCCGTATATCATGAACGTATAACTTAATACTCATTAAAAAGTTATATTGTTACCTTTATAGCTTTTTGTCATTGCCGATTTTTCTTCGTATTTCGCAAAGCAAAAGTGACGCACTTATGCATATTGAGACTAACCGCGACTCACTCAAAATTAAGATTCAATTTGCTTGCCAAAACGAAAGTTTTTTTTTTTTTTTTTAAGGAGTGGGAATATGGAACTTGAAACAAAAATACAATTACAAAATCTAGTAATTTTCTACTTACTTTGGAATCTGTTTTAAGTTTTTTCGGTGGAGGTGGGGAGGTACTACGTTCTTCTGGAGAGTTAATTTGTTGGAGAACCGGCGTGATCGCTTTGGTGGGCTCGAGCTTGGTGACAGCGCTCGAAACTGTTACCGCAGCCGGACTGGACGGCGGACCTGGTGGTGGTCCTGCAGGCGGCGCGGCAGGAGGTCCGGGGCCCGTGCTAGAAGGAAATAAAGGTCTTTGAGGTCCAGGCTGCGAGGCACTCACTCTCACTACACCGTTCACTTCGGACACTGTCACTGAGGTTGTAGCGGTTACCACTTTTGGGGTAGGTTTATCCGACGCGTGTTTGTCGCGAGTTTTGTCGCGACGATGACCACTCGATCCCCGTTTACTACTGCTGCTGCTACTACTACTACTGCTGCTGCTGCTGCTGCTGCTGCTGCTGCTACTTCCGCTGCTGCTGTTTATCGCAGGCGTCGGCGTGCTCGGCGTCACAGGATGCTTGGCGCCTCCTTTTAGTTCCGTACCTTCGGCATTTCCGTTTTGTTCGTTACTTTTAACAATTTCGTGTTTCGCCTCGGACGTCTTAGTGCCGGGCTTTGTACGCTTAATTTTCATCTTAAGGCCTTTATCCACTGTCGCTGAGTGTTCAATAGCCATCTTGGTCGCGGTTTTTCCTGAACTCGCTGGACTCGCGTTTGTCGCCATGGCACTTCCCGCCCCCACGCCCTCGTTCGTTTTCTCTATATCTGCATCTAAATCTATTATTAGATTTCCGATTCCTATGTCCCACTCGTTGTCATCGTATTCAAAATTGGAGGCCTGGGTATCTGCCTTCGCCGTCGTCCTGGGGTCCGCCACCCTTGCTCGGTGGCTCGCGTCTTGCGAATTGGATCTCATTGGGGTCGCCATCCGCTATGCCGGGTTCTGCCGCAGAGTCGCTGCCCCGCGGCACCCGCCAGCACCCAACACTGCATTTTACCACTGTAACAAACAACTACTTTAAAATTCCTCCCTCCGTACACGTTTACAATAATAAAAGCTAAGCAATGCTAATTTCCAATTCACATTTTATACTGCGCGATCATGACCATAGCGCAAACAAACAAATGTCAGATTAACCACGACCAACTGCATCTATATACTCCGTATATACGGCCAGTCCACTCTGCCTAAAAATAGGTTTTGAGACAGTAGGCCATAAAGACCAGAAAGTGGTGTCATCTATTACATAAACTATAACCAATTCGGAAGATAACTGTAAATTGTCGATTGTCAACAATTTGTCAAATCAATTTAAATTATTTGGTCGATATTTATTTCTTACAAAGAACAAAGTAATTAATTAAAGCAATTGTGCGAATCTGGCGTTTGTATAAAAATAAAAATCCACCATTTTTCGAAGTTCATGTAAAACTAAATTGTCGCGTTCTTTCAAATATGATTACGGTAAGAAAGATTTACAAAGCACAACAATTATTACAATACTGTTAACCGCTATTATTACATTCTTCAGCTATCCCAAGAGTCACTGATTAACGAACTAGTTAAAAATAGCACAAAAATAGGACTAAAAATGAACAATAGAAAATCCTGTTTACTTATTAACAGATGTGAATGCAACATCTATACTCATGGAGAAGAAATTCAATACAAAGGTAAAGCTAAATGCTTAGGCCAAATTATTTTATTCTCAGAAAACCGAAACAATATAGTACAAGAAAGAATACATAGCTAGTGGATGGAATAAGTTTTGGCAGCTCGAAAAGATCTGAAATGAAACAACTAACTTAAAACTTAAGAAAAAGCAATATATTACCGGCAATGACATAAATATGCAGCACAAACGTGGAGTCTAATAAAAAGCAACAGCAAAAAAATTGTGACACATCATAATTATGCTAAAAAAAAATTCTTAAGATCAGAAGAGAGGACAGAGCAAGAAATGAAGATCTTCCATAAAAATTAGTAGTATGTACATTTAATAACTACCTAGGTAGGTACCGCTATTAGCAAACTGAAATGGAAATGGCGAGAGCACATAATAAGGAATAACGGGCATTATGGGCAAGTAGAACTACAAAATGATATGGTATCCATCTCTATACGGGAGAATAAGCGACCGCCCAAGAACAAGATGGAAGGAAGATTTCATAAGATTCTTGGGCTGCAACTGGGAAAATATAGCACAACATGCAGTGGAAACGCCATGAAGAGGCATTTGCCTGCGCGTGGGATTAACTACAATATTATCAAATATTAAATAAATAAATAAATAAATAAAAATTCAACTAATAAATTTAATATTCTTTTGAATTGTTGCACTCTATAAAAGTATTAATTGTGTGCTTCAACACATTAAAACTTTTTGAACAAAGATCTACTTTCACAATGTTTTTTAATAAATTGGTTGACAACTAGTTGACATTTGTAATACACTGTTGACAGTTATAATAGTAACAACAACTTCCTAAAGGGGGCATTAGTTTCTGGTCCTGTCAAAAAATTTGTAAAACGCGAAGTGGAGCGGCCTTATAGGGACGAAGTCTCTATTGATACAGTTGGCCTTGGATTAACGAATGAATTAAGTTTAGCTGTAGGAAAAAGCACATCGAAATGAATGAAATCGCCCTTTTTATTAATAGTTGGTCCAAAATATGACTAACTCACTCTCAGTGTCAAAATTACAAAAGGTAATTGAATAACAATTTGTCAATTTTAGACCAAGCACCAATAAAAACGTGATCCTAATCATATTGATGTGCTTTTTTTCTACAGCATATCATACCGAAATAAAGCGTTTAAGCTACATCAACGTGAAATATATTTTTCAATGAGAAAACATCACTGTATTTAACTCGTTCAGAATGGTTTGGTAACGTAGCAATTGAGTTAAGAACTTTGAGCTGTTAAGCAACACAGGATGCTAATTTAGTATGTAAATACGCAATACCATGTTAATAGTTTGGTTTGTTGATTCTACCACGGTTGTTACTTGTCAAAGTACGTTTTTAAGCTTTTTTTACATCGACTGATGGTCAAATAATACTCAGAATTAAAATATACAAGGAAATCGAAATCAGCATCGGCTTTAGGAAAATGCGCCAGAGTAAATAAAATTATCGTTTTTGGACGTTTTTTATGCCTTCTTTACAACACCACAAAATGTACTCATATCTGATAAGCCATATATTTAGTAATCATTAATTTGTTTGATTTATGCAACAATGACATTTAACCTTTTCCTTTTTATCTACTAATTACGCTATTACCAACTACAAACCAACACGCTCTCCAGACGTGGCATGCTAATTAAACCATATTACATGAACAAACGAAAAGGTTTGCTAATGAACATATAAACGCTAAGCGTTTCCACCTATAACCGAAAGTGACTTTTACTAATTAACTGATTAAACAGCACGTTAACTATCTACTAAAAGATTAACATAACCTTCAAACTATTAAAAGAATTCATTCTAAATTTTGCTGCGTAGAAAACAGTTGACATTTAGGAATTATTGTTAAATCTCGGTCGTTTATTCTTTATGTAAAAAAAAAAACAAAATTATTTAACATTAAATATTATAAGACGTTTTCTTAGGGTGGATTGCACAAAATTTTTGTCATGTTAAGAAATGATCAAAGTTAATAAAAGAGCATCGTTTTTTGTTTACTAATATGTCATCTGCCATATAAAACTGAACTCTGATTCGATTTTGTTCACTTTGACGAAGCCGTTGAATCATGTTTGTGAAACCCGCCCTTAATCTAAAAATTGGCGAAGAATCTTCGCTGGACTTTCCATACTTTTTATTTTTGAAATTTTTAATTTTTTTTCAGCTAGTTCTAATCAGCCGAGCTAGAGGTACAATCGCCCAGGACGCAATTTATGACATAGAAACTTCGGGCAAAAATTATTCGATTACTTTTCAAATTCTCTATTGATTTCCTAAGTAAAATTTTGAAATTTTTTTCAAGGAAAAATCTGCGCCCAAAAAAACATGGCTAACTTCCGTTTCCGGTTCCGGATTTTTTTGATTTGATATTTTACAGATGTACTGTAATTATAGGCCCGCATACCAAATTTGATGAAAATCGGCCCAGTAGTTTTCGAGATATGACGATAACGCCACAGTCATTCATAAAAAAGTAATAATTAAAATAAAAAAGCTAGAAATCGGTAACTCTTTTAGGGAAGGATAGTTAATTTTAAATCCTAAATTAGGATCCAGCAACACCTACAATAGCCAAAATATTACAGTAATTTTGATGACATAATTAAAGACTTTGCAACGAAAAAGTCCCGACAAGTTATTTAATAATAATCCTATATAATATGTAATAATGCTTTTATAATAAATAATTTGTATTTTCAACATAAATGAGCAGAGTAAGATAATATTTTTTTGAAAAAGTGGGTAATATAAACAAAAAAATATATATTGTAGTCACGCAGATTCGAACCTCCAACCGTATGCGGGTGGGAGCTTGGTCTCTTACCGCTGGACCAAAATACCGCCGTCGTTAAAGCGGTGACTCCTGCCCTGATATTTATCTTCTTTCTTTGGAATGTGCCGTTTCCGAGAATTTTTTTTTTTAAATTTTGAAAAATTTTTTCAGCTAATTATAATCAGTAGAGATAGGGGTACAATTTGGCGTTGGGTTTATAAAAATATGTTGATGCGTTTTTGGGAAAAAAAATGTTAAAGTCCAAAACTTCAAATGGTCATAAAAGGCGTTAGGGAAAAATTTTGGGGATGCGATCAACGCTATTTGAAAGGCATCTTGATTTACTACCGACCCAGAACATTTAAAAAAAATCGTGTGTGTCGTTTCCGAGAAAAGTTTTTTTGAAAATTTGAAAATTTCCAAAACTGTCCGGACTTTTTATTTTTGAAATTTTTAATTTTTTTTTCAGCTAGTTCTAATCAGCCGAGCTAGAGGTACAATTTGGCCTTAGATTTATAAAAATATGTTGATGCGTTTTTGGGAAAACCGTCCTTAAAGTTGCGCTTTTCAAAAATTCGCCGCGGGCGCAATTTTTGACATAGAAACTTCGGGAAAAAATTATTCGATTTCTTTTCAAATTCTGTATTGATTTCCTAAGTAAAATTTTGAAATTTTTTTCAAGGAAAAATCTGCGCCCAAAAAAACATGGCTAACTTCCGTTTCCGGTTCCGGATTTTTTTGAAAAGCTTATTTTATAGATGTACTGTAATTATAGGCCCGCATACCAAATTTGATGAAAATCGGCCCAGCAGTTTTCGAGATATGACGATAACGCACCCACCCACCCACCCACCCACCCACAGACATTTTTCAAAAAACACATATTTTGGATGCCTGGACCCTAAAACGTGTTTTTTTCGAATTTTTACGATTTTGAATTTTTGCACGATTCCAATACTTTCCTATACATGCGTTGCAAGTATGGAAAGTAAAAATACTCGGTACACTCGTTGCAAACATTGCAATCGTCTATAATAGTAGTAAAAGCAGAACTGCTCAGAACGGAAGTTTTCTACGTTGGTGTTACCGAAATGTAGTAGTTTGAGCTTCGTTTTTAGTTGTGGCTGCAACAAAATTGATCACAAATGACAGAATTATTCGTAGATAGAAGTTACATCTGGAAAATTTGGTATTGACAATTCCATCCTGTCATTTTCTGACGACTTTTGTTTTCACCACAACCACGGCCTGCTCGATTTTGACGACAAACCTTGTTATACGGCCTGCTCAATTTTAAAAAATTCAATTATAACGGTGCTCATTACCTTCCTAGTTTGAAACTTAAAAGCTGCGAGCTGTCAAACAAAATTAATATCAGCTCATTTAACCAATTTATCAAAAAGGTTTGGAAAATAAGGATTTGTTTAAAATAAAGATTGTGACAGAGGTGTCGTTTTAGCCCGTGCAATTTCGGCTCGTTACGTAATTCGTGCTGTTTCAGCTCACCGATATCCGGTAAAAATAATTAGGTATACTTTCCGTTCAAGTGATTAATATTTACTCATACTAACATCTATTTAAAGATACTCCTCTTTCGTAAGAAAATCTTTCAAAAAGTAGGTAATTCGACCTTCAAATGTCATACCAGGAAAAACGAATTTAACTGGTAAAACTTACATTTTCAACATACGCCTACAATTGAATTAATGGTTCTTTTAAATATAATTTTTTGTGTCATACTTTTATAGTGATGATAAATAAAGCAACCGATAGGGCAACACTTTGAATCCATTTCTTTATTATTGAAGATACAGCATATATTCACACGTTCGCTTTGTGTATTAACAAATAATTGGAAAAACTAACATTAAAGCAACAAAGTAGTTATTGAATAAAGTCCACATTTTACTCTATTGCAATGTCGGATTATTTGATTAAAGGGGAACCGCATTTGTTTTGCAAAAGTGATTAATATAGAATTCGGAGCGAAACAGAAAACTATATTAGTTGACGATGTTTATATGAACATAGAAAATGCAACAACAGATATAGATTTTTTACCAATGAGGATTATCTTTATCAGATGTCAGTATAAGAAGATACCAATGACTTGAGCGGAAAGTGTACCTAATTATCTTTACCTGCCATCGCTGGGCTGAAACTGCACGATTGACGTCGTGAGCCGAAATTGCACGGATCAAAACCACACGTAGCCGTTGCAGAAGCCATTCACTTTCAAATTATAAGAAATTATTAAACACAGTGTAGGAAGTGTCTGGTTGTAATAACTTTCTCCCCAAAGGAGTGTTTTCATAACAATCATTTTCAAAACGAAAACTATAAAAGCGATTAGTCTCAGGCCTTTTTGTTTCTAGAAAATGTAATCACATAGAAATACGATGTAGATCAAGAAAAATATATTAATTCGCATTATAATAAAGAGTTTAATTTAAACTGCAAGACTGTACAAGAATGAAGATGTAAGTTTTCGAATCATTTCTTTTGTAAGGCAGGTGCTGAAAGAAATTCTTGGAATATTCTAAAATGATTGGAACTTGTGCAGGTAGAAATACAACATTTCTTTCTTTCTATTACCTTAAAGTTTAAAGTAACAGGTAACAGTTTACAGCTGTCAGTAGTAACAGAAAAGTAGTCTTATTAGTAACTCAATAAATAATAATACAACAATATTAAACCATAATATAGCACAAACGATAACATACCAATAATAATAAATGGAAATAACTGGTAAAAATACATTTTGAAAGCAAGCGCAAGCAAATTTGGGTTATCGATCGTCACTAAAATTTAAATTTTTCATATTTGGTATAAAACAATTTCCGGCGGTAAGTGGTGCCATGCGAAGCACATCTGAAACTAGCATCTGAACAAATTGTATGACGTTTGTCGTTAAAATCGAGCAGCCCGTGATTACAACTCTACGCTCTTTCGAAAGAACAATATCTTTCTAAAAAGACAAAAAACTGCTTCCTCTCTTCTTCTGTGATAATAGAAAGCCCTATTACTGAAGTAAATGATACTATGAATCGCGATCGCTCATTCATTGCGGAAGTAAATAGCATGGAAGAACCGTTGACCAAGAATGATTTTGAAATGTTTTGCCAAATTTACTATCTGAAAATTAATATTAAATAAATAAATTAATTAAAAAAATTTTAAAAAACAAGCTCAATAGATATTCGGCCTGGTAACTTTAAGAAACAAGTTTCTAAAAATATACCGAACAAGGAGAAAAAAGAATGAAGGAAATGCCAGTCGGATACTTTGACGCAATAAAATCTACAAATATCTCGGTAGATGGTTTCTGCGTGGACATTTCTCAGGTCCAACAAGATGCGTGACACTTCGCAGAACACATTATGTTCATTATAGAACGTTCTACCTTCGTAAGCTGCTCAAGAAAAAAACTGGATTTCGTAACTACCGTAAAAAGTTCTACTCGTTTATGTTTAGAAAAAAATAAAGGCACTTTCTTCTGGTTATTTCTTTTTTGATTTTAAAGGGATTCAAATGGATGATCTTCTCTTGGGTCAATTTTCGAATTTTTGTTAAATATCTATTCCTAATTTCCGTGGGTTTGTAAATGATAAATTTCACTTCTAATTAAGGGAGTTTAGATACTTGGTGCCCGTAGCCCAAATCTCACCCAATCAATAAACAGAATGTCTTTGATGGGACGAAACAATGATACCAAATCAATTTTAAACGTATATCTGTCAAAACTGCTATCGAACCAATTGTTAACCCTTGGGAATATTTGGAAACATAGGTACTCCTTGATAACATGCGATCAAAAAAATTTCACCTCAAGTTGGCTATGAAACATGAAAACACAAAATTAGGCATGTCGACTTTTAAAACGGCCCACTAACGTACCAACTAGTTGTGCAATTTTAGAAGTTGGTGCAATTATTGGTGCGTTAGTGCGCGCGATTGTGTTAGCAATTTCAAGTTGGTACGAAAGTTGGCAGGTTGGAGTGCACTGCACATCAATTTGAGATTGGCGCCAATTAGTTGCTGCGTGTGTGTGCAGGTTGCCCAACTAACAGTACGATTTCATTGTAAAAGAATTGCTCTTCGTGACGAGACTGTGTTCTGCTTTGTTATATGAGGTGCAACAGGCTTCAGTAACTTTTGAAATGTCTTTTCATCCATGGACAAAAAGTTTTTAAAGTCATTAGGCTCATTGTCCCGTAAATGGCTTAATAAATTCGTATGCGTATGCGTATATTGTTTTCGTTTTTCAATCCAACTTTTTATCCGACTTCTTTTTTTGCACCTTTCTGTAAAGCTTAGCACAGCACCGACCTTATGTTCTTTTTGAAATTTGCGACATCTTTACTTCTAATAACACAGAAAGGTACTGAACGAAAAATAAATTGCATACAAAATTGGTATGTTAGTGGATCAGTTGGTCAGTTGTCTATAAAATTGTAACAACGTCAAGTTGTACAATTAGTTGGTACGTTAATGGGCCGTTTAAGTCATACAAATGTCAGCTGTTGTTTTATACGTTATGTGAGGTGTGTGAGGTTATATCTGTTATGCTGTCAGGCATATAAAATGTCACTAATTCTATTAAACACAGAATTCAAACCTGCCACCAAGAAAACGGAGGTCACATAACTCATCTACTTTAAAATAATTTTCCGTTAATAACATTTTTCTGTTCAATTTGTATTTAATTTTAGTTTTTGGAATAATTTAATCTGCTCTAATTTTTATCAGTTAGGCGTGGTTTTAGATTTAGTAGTTCTAATTGCTTAAGTTGTATGACTTTAGCAAAGACACGATTTATGTGCTAGGGTTGTTTCTTGGGGGCAAGAATGTGGCAGAAAGTATCGATTTCATGTGTAAACTAATAACAGAAATATCATAAATCTTCGTCGTAAAATCACGTTCCTTTTGGCAAATTAGTTCGCCGCATATATGTAAACAAGGGGACCCACACGTGGTCTGCTAAAAATATCAAATTTCAAAGTAATTTAAAATATACCAGAGCATTGGGATTTTAACTCAACCATGGAATTTATGATATTAGAGAGCAAGGGTTACATTTGGATACCAATCTATTTATGAAAACACTCGTGAGAACCTTTAATCACACTCCCCGCTACATGACAATTTTTAGTATAAATATACAACAAAATTTTATCAAAGGACCAGTCTTCATTATTCAGTTACGCTGTATAGTGGTCTGGGATCTCGATTAGTACGCTGATCGAGTGTATCTACTTACTGTAAAGTATACAGTTAGTAGTGCTGCACTCTGTTGCTTCGCATTAACTAGTACAAATCGTTCATAAGGGGTCTCCCTGAGTAATCCAAATGGGATACGTACAAAATAGCGCCTTCAAAAATAGCGCCTCAATAACCGCGCCTCCTAAATAGCGCCTTCAAAAACAGCGCCCGGCAAAAACAGCGCTCGTCAAAAATGTCGTCATCAAAAATGTCGCCACCAAAAACGTCGCCTAGAAATAATAGCGCCGATCAAAAATGTCGTCGGCAAAAATGTCGCCTGCAAAAATAGCGCCATTCAATAATGTCGTCGGTTAAAAATGTCGACATCAAAAACGTCGCCCGAAAATAATAGCGCCGATCAAAAATGTCGCCTTCAAAAATACCCGTACCCGTGTATTACGACGTCGGCGTCGGTCGGTTAAAAATATCGACATAAAAAACTATTATCCAAAAATAATAGCGCCAATCAAAAAAACGCTCTAGCATACTTTCGTCAAAATTATTAGATTTAGAATTTTCCTTACAAACAATAAATAATCCTATTAAAAGTGTTCAGAATATTAACTTGTATTTAATACGTAGATAATATAATAGTAAGACAAGAAAATGATGTAGCGCTATTTTTGAAGGAGTCAATCTTACCACTGACATTTTCGATCGGCGCTATTATTTTCTGGCGACGTTTTTGATGTCGACATTTTTAACCGACGACATTATTGAATGGCGCTATTTTTGCAGGCGACATTTTTGCCGACGACATTTTTGATCGGCGCTATTATTTCTAGGCGACGTTTTTGGTGGCGACATTTTTGATGACGACATTTTTGACGAGCGCTGTTTTTGCAGGGCGCTGTTTTTGAAGGCGCTATTTTGGAGACGCGGTTATTGAGGCGCTATTTTTGAAGGCGCTATTTTGACCCCCAACCATCCAAATTAACCGAAAAGTTAGCAGTTTTAATATATTTCACGTATTCAAGATTAAACTTTATCGAAATTTACTGTAAGGTTGCCCTGATGTAAGTGCTGATCTGCTGATCACAATTAATTACAACAAACGACAATTCTGACTACTGAGATATGTCTTGGGCATATTCTCAATCAACGATCGGGTGAAACATCCCTTACAATGTACGAGGATACCTAGTATCTCGTATATTCTCGTACATGAGATGAGAGGCAACGCTTCTCATGTACTAATTAAGAGTCTTGCATAGCGCACGTACTCTGTTAGAGGGCAATTGCACCCTCGTCAAAAAGATTGGTTGTAAACCACATTTGGCTCCAGCCGCTTAAGATTGGTTTTAATATCAATCACTTAAAAGACCGATCTTGTATCGCACATATGACTGACCCCGACTTCCAGCATAATTTCTTGTGATCAACCACACACTTAGGCCACCTTAAGTACATCAAAGTCATAAAACAAAAGTATGATAATTATTCACGCCACTGCCCTTAATTAACTTGCCTAGTCTGATGTTCATACACTATGCTTACTTATTTACTGTATTTGTAAATATCTGTACATAAATCTGACTTTAAAATATATGTATTAAACTTGGTGGAGTATTTATTTCTTGTTTTATAAGGTGAGCTACTCTAGATCAACGAACCACAACAACATTAAGGGTCCTCTGACTACATAGTCAGTTATTTAAGTAAAGGGTAAGATTTTCACTTAACCAATAAGGGTTGAGGGTGAAGGAAATCTTAGTGAAAAACTAGACGATCACAGCGAAAACTGTAAAGAGTAACACACTGGGGTAAAGTTACAAGTTGAAAGGAATTAAATTATCCGCGATTTTCTTTATATTTAATGAAAGGGGACTGATATTCCAAGATACTTATCCATAGTTTCTTAGTACATATTTATATGAGCAAAAAGAAGAATTGATCGGGTTGGCCATGTGCATTACGATACCATAAAATTAAACAAAAGAAATGCACTTCTTTGACAGTGACAGTTGCAATTGTTTTGTATTGTCATAACAACGGCTTGAAAATTTCATGGCCAACCCTTATGAATTTTCGATTTGCTCATACTATAGTTTAAGTATGTTTCCGCGACTCCTTTCGATAAAGATTTTTATCGGACAATTGATTACAGTGCAAGGCAAAAACAACTGCAGTCCTTAATGAGAATAATGCGTGTTACGCCAACCACTTGGTATAAACAAAGTCCATGTTAGATCGATGTAGTATAATAAAGTTATTACAAAAATCCACGCCTACTTGTTCGTATCGTGACCGTGAACGGTGGTGCATTGACTCGAATGTTAAACGTTTCGTGTTTTACTCCCACTTTTGAACGTACTTTGATAATCGGGAAAGCAAAAAGAGTAATAGGTTAACATTGTAATTTGTTTGATTTACACTCGACGACAAATGCATTAACATACAACGTTCGTTATATTACTATTAAACGGTAAAGGGAAACTTTAAATTGTTTCGCTAATTTATTCAACTGCACTTATTTTTAAACTCCCGACACTTCATAATAATTGCATCGTTGTTGTTTGCTGTTGGCAGTGTTGGCACTGGCACCATCAAATACGGTAACGAAATTAGGAGTTCTTGTGTAATAGGGTTTCTTAATAAATTGCACCTATATGTTAATTAGTTAATTACGAGTAATTAAAGCACTGGTAATGGATCGCTGCGCTGCGACTTTCTTTTTCATAGTAGGTATTCGTCGAAAGTAATTTTAGAATGAATAAGGCTTAAATGGCTATTTGCAGCGTCGCGTCGTTGTCTAAAAGTTTCAAACATGGTATAAAGTAGACATTTTTTGTGTTATAATCATGATTAAATTTAAAGCTGTAGCGAATATTGGCCCTAAATAAAGCGTATTAGGACTTAAATACTAGTTTAAGCCGGCTTAAATTAAGCTTCTGCTTAAGCCTGGACTAAAATACTGATTCAGGTTTTAGACAAATTAACCTAAAGGTTGAAATTTCAGTCCAGGCTTGAGTAAAAACTTATTTTAAACTAGTTTAGTATGTATTAAGCTTTATCAGGCCATTAAGGCCCATAACTTGTCACTATGGCTTAAATCGAGTATGTCACGCTTAAGCCGTTGTTTTAAGCTAGGCTATTGCTTAAGAGGGTTCTTTTTGACTAAAATAATGCAGCATTTGAGCATTCGAATTTTTTCTAAACTTCGAAGGACATTCTTAGGTTTCGTGCAGTTTTGGCCCTTGCGATTTCGGTTCATGACGTCAATCGTGCTGTTTCAGTCCAGCGATGGCAGGTAAAGATAATAATTAGGTGCACTTTCGGCCCAAGTCATTAGCATCTACTCATACTGACATCTGATAAAGATAATCCTCTTTTGTAACGGAAATTCTATTTCTGTTTACAAAATAATTCAAATTTTAAATGTCGTTCTCGGAAAAGTTAAATTATTATACGGTACGTATCGAGTCGGGCACGTTACGTGTACGGCCGGTATTTTTGATTCATATTATCATGCACGGAACGTTTAGGGGCACGTAACGTTTCAGTTCCGAAAAATAATGTTAAATAAATGGTTTTCAATAAATTGATGTATTCATATTATACGGCACGTATCGAGTCGGGCAGGTTACGTTTACGGCCGGTATTGTTATAAGAATATTTTGCCGATATGCAACGGGACGTACTGGAACATGCCCGGACGTATAATGTGAATTACCATCAGTTCGGTTTCGTTCAGTATCGTTCGAATCTATTTAGTGATGAAGGTTGGTTATTTTGTTGGTGAAGAAGGTTAATTGCATTATACAGGGTGGTCCATAAGCAGTGGTGGTTCGTGAGTTTTTAAGGGTAAGAGCTGCAGAAATAATAACTCTAAATTAATGAAAAAATCTTACCTTGATTTTATTAATGGCGGAAAATAAAGTCCATGCGACGGTTTTTGTAATTTACAAACTTTAAAATTAAAGATTTTAATATTTTGAACCACATCCTTTTCTATTGATAACATAGCTAAAACATTTACCGTTCTTGCGACATAGTGTTTCTTAAGAATGCTGAAAACTCCATCTTGAGAAGGGGATTATTAAAAGTTCTTCAACGGAATTCATATTAAATTTAGGTAATTCTACAACGCTAACCAAACACTACGTAAACACACAGCTTGCGTGCATTATTAGAAGTAAGAAAAGTATATGTACATAGTTATCTGGTAATTCTGTAATTGTATAGCAACTTGTTTACTAAATAAATGTTTATATTATTATTATCACCACTAAATAAACACAGCTCACAGAAAGCATAACACTGTTCGAGACAAAACATTATCTTTAAACACCGGCGAGTAACTGCCGTGCGGTACATTCGGCAGCACAGTTTAAACGTAAATCTTAATGCTTTAAACTATAATTGGGTATTTCCGCACGTTGTTCGGCAATTCAAACTGTACAAGAAATTTCTGCGCTTTGAATTCATGTATTTATTGTATTATGATGTGCGCGGTATTTTCGGAAGCGGTTTAATTAATATCTAAGTTAAAATATAACGTAATGCTGTTTCAATTAATATACATATATGTAAACGAAATTTCGTTTATGTAAATAAAAAGTAATTTCGGAAATTACTTTTTATTTTTGATTACTGCTAATAACTTTTCTAAAATTTAGGTCAATGCTGCAGCCCGGCAGCCCTTATATACCAGCCGGCACTGTCCATAAGTAATGGGACACAGACCAACAGTGTGAGGTCAAAATATTACGATTTACCTACGATTACCTTAGTCCAGAAGTTAATATTTAGAGAGATACAGGGTGTCAAAGTCAAGATTTTGATTTTAATTTTCTTCTGTAATTTCAAAAGTTTTTGAAATATTGATGTGAGAATTGGGGAAACTACTTTTTCTGGGACCGAAAATAATAATTCCTTCTCAATTTTAATGTAATGTTTACTTAACAGTTAAGGCAGATCTAACTGAAAAAAAAACAATTGCCTCATCTTTGTTAAATAAAAAAGGTTATCTACCTAAATTTCTCTAAAGTTAACCGTTTCCAAGATATTTGCTATTGAAGTAAGTGATGGGACACAGAGAAATAGTGGATCCGTGTAAAAAGAACTGTCCTAAACAAATTATTAGATTAAGAAACGAAGCATTTTATCAAGAGTGGGTGCATTAAGTGTGAAGTTAAATTTCCAAAAGGAATAACGGTGTTCACTAAACATTTAGAACGACTTGAATTTATTGACGGAGTGATAAATTGCTAGAAGTATTTCACAATATTAGAAAAGAATGTGTTGCCTACCACATGGAAATTCCATCCAGACAATGATAAATGCAAGCCTACTGTGTTACACAATGCTTAAGAAATGAATACGATGTTGCGTTATTTACTTCAATAGCAAACATTTTGGAAACAGTTAACTTTAGTGATATTAAATGGTATACCTTATTTGCATAAAAAAGACGAGGCAATTGTTTTGTTCAAGTAAATCGTAGGCAAATCATAATATTTTGCCCTCACGAATCTACTGTTAGTCTGTGTCCAATTACTTATAGACCATCCCGTATATCAACCCCTTGAACAATGTCAAAAATTCCCCTCCAAATCGTTTTGTTCTTTTGCGGTACAACATATCTTCATCTACATCAACCAATAATGCAGTTGCACATAGGTCTTCAGTGTTAAAACGAACATTATGTATATAAAAACACAATCACTGGTGGTACAATGTGAGTCCTGCTGACAAATCCATTCTCTACTGAACATGCTTGAAACGTCGAGTGCCTGATAATGTGAATCCGCCGTACGGTTGCCCGAACCGTAAAGGCCAACGCGCACTTAGCCACGCCACGGCGCGCCACGCCGGACGGCAATTTTAAATTACATTGGTTGTTATGGAATAACGCGCACTTATCCACGCCACGCCACGGCGCGTTATTCCATAACAACCAATCTAATTAAAAAATTGCCGTCCGGCGTGGCGCGCCGTGGCGTGGTTAAGTGCGCGTTGGCCTTGACGCTACGTGCCTGAAACATTTCGTGCATGATAATATAAAGCAACCTTTTAAGTTTTAGGTGTGAACTGTAATTGCTAACGTTAAATCATTTTCGTAACATGATTAAATGCCAAAGAGTTTTTGAATATTTTACAAAACACTCAAAATAAGTCTACTATTTAACTATTTGGCATTTTCTGTAAATAACAAAAACATTTTTGCAAATCGATGAAATAGTATATTACGTGCCAAGTGCGGAAAAGTGGACGAGTATGGCAGGTTTGAGTACGAGCGACAGCGAGTACTTAAATGCCATACGAGTCTTGTTAAATCACTTTTCCTGACGCGGCGCGTATACTATTTTTTCGCATTTTATATTCTCACATAAAAAGTTATCAACAGTAATATAACAAGTGATGCCGTTTTTCCGATAAATTTGGTTCGGATAGTTTATGAGTGCTAGTTAATTTGACAATTTTCCAAAATTAACTAGCACGAATTAATTATCCGATCCAAATTTATCACAGGAAAATCGGATCACGCGTTGTATTCGTTAAGACTATATCACGAACAGTTAATTACTATTATTTATGAATTGTTTTCACTTATTAAAACGCACGTGTGATTTTTTCACTTGAAAATTGTTTTTATTGGCTGTTGCTAAGGAAATCGATCAATCTGATTGGTTAAGCAAAATGTGAGTGGTATAGTCTAAATTTATTGCGATTCATTCTGAATAAAATTAATAAAAACACTGAAAAAAGTAGGCGGATTCTCGATAACATAGTAATCTGACAGGAACTATTTTTAACATAACAGCATTCAATTCAAACAAATAAATACATTTTTTTTTTAAATCTAATTCCGAAATGGACTTCAGTGACGAAAATAACTTGGAAAACCATTCAGAAGATATTTTAAATGCTGCCCGAGAAGCTATCAAATTGCGTTTTAATGAAACCTGACGTTGCTATGCAGTAATGGTTGCTATATTGTAAAGTGACCCATTACTTCACGATTTTGAGTGTACTAATATAATACATGAGTGTACTAATGTAATACATTAGTGTATGAAATGCGAAAATAGTTATTTATACAACGAGTAGCTAAAGTGCCACTTTTTTGCACGCGTGAGAAAGTTTAAATCTCACAAGTGAAAAAAAGAAGCTTTAGATACGAGTTTTATACATAATTTTTTCGACTACCACATATTTGTGCCAAAAAAGATTACAAAAACGTCAACGTCATTTCAAATTGAAATCTCACTAAAAATCATATTAGGTACAATACGCTTTCATTGTTTTAAATTGAACACTTTTGACAGAAGCGTTTAAAAAAGTGACAGATGTGTGCAAAAAAATTTTTTGCATACAATGCAATACAGCGCCACCAAGCAAACAAATCCATCGGAAAATATGCCAACTAATTTTAAAAATTCGTGGCGGTAAAAGTTTAAGCCAATACCTACAACTCCTGCCGGCGTTGTACCTTCCGTGTCAAAAGTGAAAGTAGCTAACAAATTGACAGTTATCGCGTGTTTGTGTTTCTTAATTTTCTCTGCTTTCGTTCCTCTTTATAAAAAAAAATCAGTCTTTTTTAAGATTATTTTTGTTCGACTTATTCCTAATAAGGTAGGCATATATTTTATAGATAATTTAAAGTATTTTTAAAATGAAACTTTCGCATAACCTCAAAATATATTTTTTACCTATTAGGTATTTGCTATTTATGTATTTATTTATAGAATCCATTTCTTCTAATCGCTTTTATCGCTATGGCAAGTAAAGGGAAAAAACTGTTCATTCCGAAGCCAGAAATATAGTAGACAAAATTTATCTAAAATAAAAATAAAATTTCCTTATTTATTTCCTTCTCAAATCTAATTCTGGTACTTGTCTACTAAATTTTCTTTTAACAGTTTTAACAAATTTATATAAGAACGTAGGTACATAATAAAAATTAATAAACTTGCAAATACACAATGTTACACGTTTAAATTTACCGCCAAAGTACTATTGACACTGAGTGTACCTCTAAAATACAGCGACACCACACCACGCCAACTTGACAGACTTGTTTGATTGGTGGCGCTGTAACAACGTGCTTTTGACGTATGGAACGTGTCAAATAATAGCCTCCTTTAGGAAATGGTAGTCGAAAATAGTTATTTGTATGCTAAGGCCGCGAAATTCCATTTTAGCGTACCGAGAGAAAAATTGTCGCCGAGGCCGCTTGCGGCCGAGGCAAGACAATCTCGAGGGCGCTAAAGAATTTCGCGGCCGAAGTGAAAAAGTGTAGGTCACATGCGAATACAATATTTGGCACGAAAAATAACCATGTCGGGGATGGGTTTGGCAGAATTCTAGTGGGGTAGTGCTAAAAGCCATGGCAGTTGATGCGCGTTGAGATCTCTGGCATCCACAAGTCTACATTTCGCCCAATGAGTCAGTGAATAATTTTTATAAATAGTATCAGTCAGTTTGATATACAGGCTGCAACAGGTATGATTGGAAAAAATTTGGAAGCTAATAGATTTTCAGGTTGCCGGACAAAAATTTTTATAACAAAATTTTTCTGTTCTTTGAACTTCTTGAGATACCGCAAGACAAAGAATTTGAATATGCTGGATTTTTTCATGGGGGGCGGGGATACCTTAGCGAAGCTGAAGATACGCATTTTGAGCGGAATTTGTAAAAATATTTGTGGATTCACTTTTTCGACTTTTTTTTACTATTGTTTTGTAATATTTAAGTTGTTTTTAAGCAATGTAAGCAATTTTGAACATTAGAAGTTAAACGAAACTTTTGTCAATGCCCAAAAAGCATACAAAACAGAAGATTCTGTTAAAAGATTGTATCTTTGAATATAAAACTATTTATATACAGGGCCTTAATGATTTGGGATAGAAATCGATTTTATCGGGTATTTCTGGGTATGTTTTCAATCTTAAGTTTTAAGCTTGTTCGGCATTTAATTTAGCGTTCCATTTATTTGACAAAAATAATTATGATTAATAACAAAAATAATAATAATAATGATGACGATGGTGATGATGATGATAAGAATGATGATTAATACGTAAAATATAAACGTAATAAAAATGATACTGTACAACGACCAAAATAAACTGATTTAGAAAATAAAAAATAATCTCAAAAAATTCCTACTAAAAGCCTCTTAAAAATTACGCAAGTTGTAAACAAACCTGCTAGTGCAAAACGTTAGATAAAGAGCCTGGTCGTCTGAAATAGCATGATTTTCAAACTAATTTATAAAGTATTTTTTAGCTAAAATTTGAAAATAAAAATATGCACCATCACATAGCTATACTAATTCCAAATTTTGCGAATTTTGATTAATTTTCTGCCAAAATAATTATCAACGGTTTTTAATTTTATAGAAATTCGCGTGCTTTGAAAATTTTTTGATAAGATGTTGTTATTAATACATACGAGTATAATCAAAAAAAATTGCATCGTCAATACTTGGTTCGTTATTTTCTAAACGCATATGTTTTTTTTTTTTGTAATAAAAAGTTTGATTAAAAATGGAAATATACATAATTCAATTAAATATGATTTGTTTTAGTGCTTATTTTTACCGAAGAAAAGTCGGGTGTACTACGCTTAGGCCATAGTTTTAACTGTTTTAAGTTAGGTTGCTGCTTAATTATATATTTTTTAAGATGTTGACAAAGACGCGAGGGGTACGAATTCTGGCAATTTAATTTGAAAAACTTAATAAAACCGAAATACAAATCCTTCTGACCAAATAAGTTTGCACAAAGAATGTTTTAACGACACCTCTATCCTCTATCAAAAAAGCGAATCGAATTCACGTTATTCGAACAAACTAGAACTATCGGAAGTTAGGACAAAAAATTCAGAGTTTTATTTTCGTCCTAAAAATACACACGGTTGTAATAAAATAACATAAAATATAAGGTTTATCAAATCATTCTAATATTTGTGTTGCCTTACAAAGCTTTAACGAGGAAAAAAAGAACAAGATCTCGTTTGATAATCTTCAAAAGGCAAGAAGTGGTTCTACTCAAGATTCACGATTGTCTAACATAATGAGACTTGATTTAAGATAAAGGACACTTGTGCGCGATATAGGATTACGTGATACTTGTAAAGACTAAGTTAACCGATACAATAAAATGTTGACCTTTTCTACAACATCATTAATTCTAAAACGTGTGGTACTGCAATCTAAATTAGCGCTATTAAACTACCGACGGCCTTTTGCTTGCTATAATTACAGATTTAATAGGGGATAATGAAAGAATTAAAAATTATGCAAAGTAATCTTGACAAATCACTTAAAGACATTGAATATGTGCCCAAGATATTTTTATGTCAAGCATGTATATTTCCCAACTCAACTAATTAATTAAAGAATCTATTAAATTATATCACCACAAATACTACCATTTCCCATAAAAACGTCACATATTCATTTCATTTAAAAAAAAAAACAAAAACAACGTACAAACAAAATAAGAATGTAATTATCACGCTATTCGTGTCGTTTGACGGATGTAGCGGTTTATGGTTGAGTGCGAAGATAGCCATGCAACTATAAAAATAATCTGTAACTACATAGGTACATAGAAAACAAAAACTACGATGCGTATCCTTACAAGATATTAATTACCTGCACGACATATAAAATTTAAAGTCACTGTACTCGACCTGTAACGACATGTTATAATGCGGTTGTCACAATCTTACGACAAAGTTTATTTCTTAAGAATTTCGCCCACCATTTTTTAATTAGATATCAAATAAGATTGTAAATTTTACTATTTTACCTAACCTAACCTAACTTTCAGGACATGGAAATGACTATCCTATTGATGTCACAGTTAGCCAAGGTTTTTATTTAGTGCCTGTCATATAGTTTAACAACGACTAGCTAATATTGCAAAATTCATTAACGCAGCTTTGTAAAGCTTTATCCAAGACTTTTACTTTTTTCTATCGCGATTAATAAAGCAGACATTAGTAAAAAAAAATAATAAAAATCATGTTTCCTGGAGATGCTTAGTAGGTCATGACTTTTCAAAAAACAAAAGCATTCTTAATTTGACGGTTAGTCTAGTATAATGATGCCCCTTACTTGACTCGTAAAATTGCATTTAATTTCTCATTTAACCAATTTTCTATCCATTATAAATTTTGATATTGCTAATTCAAATTAAATAAATATTTAAACGAACTTGAAATTAATGAAGAAAAAAACGCTATTGTATGTTACTCTGAAGGATGCCAATGCTGTGATATTCATCTAAACAACCATCATTTCAATTATTGATTAATTATTCGAATCAAAGTATCCATATTGAATTTTAAATGCTAATTATTTCGCTTCCGGAACAATGAACTACCTGCGTGTAACTATGAGATACAAAGCGAACGATTAATTAATAATTAATAACGACTTGTAATTAGCTGCTATTAAAAGAAACTACTTGTATGTTCACAATAATGTTATTCAATTACTTCCAATTTTCGAACGTTTCCGGTAATTATTTTGAACTCGAATATATTTAGACATAACCTGCATTAAATATAGGAAATCCGAATTTGGCCTTTTCAAACACTAAGTAAGTAGCCGGCTGTTTTTCACAGTTCGTAATACACTTCCCTTAAAGGTGCCCACAGACTAGCATACATGTGCGTCATACATGTATGTCATACGTGCTCGCGCGTTGATGTTTGCCGGTGTGTGGTCAAAAAATCTCAAACATGTGCGTCGCACAAGTTTTCTGGTTTGGCCGGAATTCATCAACGCGCAAGCATGAACTTGCATACAAGATTGTCGGTGTGTGGCCAAGTATCACGCTTCATTCACATACATTTTGAGTACAGTGTCTCGCGTATTTAGGTTCAGTTTGTTTTCTGCCGGTTTCATAATGTCTAATTTAAGACACTTTTCGAAATAATTTAAGACACTTTTCGAAAGCCTTTATGGCAGATTTTATTGAACTTTACAAAAGTTATCCTTGTTTATGGAAAACCAATAGTAGTGATTACAAAGATCGAAATAAGAGAGATACAGCTTATACAGTTTTATTTAAAAAAATACAAGAAATTGAACCAAATGCAACAAAAAAAAAACTGAAACAGCTAAAATAAATAGCATACGCGGTAGTTTCCGAAGAGAAATAGCTGTTGAACTCATTTATTTCTTTTCTTTTTAATTAAAGCAGCGTACGCCGCTGCTATTAGAATGTAATCGTCATCACTGCTCATCGTGCACTTCTAAACTAACTTGTTTGACAAGCTAGTGTGTAGGTCTGTGGGTAAACCCTATTGTCATACATGTACGTCGCACATGTACGTCACACATGTATGGCGCACATGTATGCTAGTCTGTGGGCACCTTTTAGTACTAAAACATTATCACAGTGAGCTTTAAAAAGTACAGCCTGCAACCAGCTTGTAACGGCGCGCATGTTATAGGCATTTGAAAATAAGGACTTATTGGTTTTTCTTTTATTTTCTGTAATTGATTGTAAGTAATATTAAGGCGATTCTGTAATAGTTATTTATGATCCCAATTAAAAACAAAATTTTATCTGCTGGCATCAATATACAGGGTTATTGGTAATTCGATACATTCCTTTGGAGATATGATGGGACAGGAGCTAAGAAACAAATTAAACCTAACATACATTATGCAAAAATAAAAAAATAATTTCTGAGAAAAACGAATAGGTAATTTTCGTAGCTGATTTTTAGAAATCATTTTTAATAAGTTTTTATTTAAAATTTTCACATGATCGAAATGTTTCCGGATATTTTCCATTCGAAACGGATGACCATAGAGTGGGACAAGTAATCCAGTCAAAAAGTTCAGAAAATGTCAAGTAGATTTTTTAAAAATCAACTTTAAAGACATTAAGATCTACTTTTTTGAGAAAAACACAAAAATTGAAATATCTCAAAAACTATTGAGTTTTGCATAATGTATGTTAGGGTTAAATTTGTTCCTTAGCTCCTGTCCTATCACATCTCCAAAGGAATGTATCGAATTACCAGTAACCCTGTATATATTTTTTTAAATTCAAAATTTAGTATTTTTGGAACGACAGGTGCATTCAGTTATTATTATAAAAAATAGTAAGCAAGCTGCGCTTTATTTATTGTCAAACACTGCTGTCAAGTAGAAAGCGTTGTTAAAATTAATTTGCAATTTCACAAGTTGCAAATTGAATTTGTAGTAAAATTTAAGAAAATGGGTGATTCTGATGAAAGTTTACCTTCGGATTTGAAGGAAATTGCAGAAAATGTAGTGGACTGAAGTTCATTATGGTATTGAGTACCATGATGGATTCATTATGGTCCTAGGACTATAATGAACTGCCTTAGGTCACTAAAATGCAATGACATAACGTTGTCATTATGATACGCCAGTTTTACGATGCTAGATTTAAATTAGTTAAGAGATATATGATCCGTAAAACGAAACGTTTCGTTGGTTTTTTAATTTATGTTTACCTTGCAGGGATTTTAATTATTTTTCAGGCCAGTTCTTTATAGGGACGGTGTCCAAAAAGGGTGTTTCTTAATCCAAGCTAAGTTATTGGTGCTTAATCATATGCACTCAAGCGTGTTAGCGCAGCGAAGTCCCAAATATTGGGGTTACGTTGCGACACTGCAACATAGCTATAAATCACGGCAGAAATATGAAAGAATTCGTATGGGAAACTAAGTTTATGCCGGTTTTGATACAAAACCGGTCAGCCGATCACGGCTAAACTTCAGTTTGAAGTTCACTTTGCTTTGATAAAAGGAACTCCTTCTATTTGGGGGCTGTCGAAAATTATTGTATAAATACAATGGATCAGAAGAGCAAGACGGCAATTCCCTTTTAATTGTACGAGAGCTAATCCCAGATCTAAACAATCTCGTTAGGCTCCCTCAATAGTCCTTAACCCTTTTCATTGTACGAGAGCTACTCCGAGATCTAACCAATCTCGTTAGGCTCCTGCAATAGTCCTTAACCCTTTTCATTGTACGAGAGCTACTCCGAGATCTAACCAATCTCGTTAGGCTCCTGCAATATTCATTAATCCTTTTCATTGTACGAGAGCTACTCCTAGATCTAACCAATCTTGTTAGGCTCCTGCAATAATCATTAACCCTTTTCATTGTACGAGAGCTAATCTGAGATCTCACAAAGCTCATTAGACTCCTGCAAAACTCCCTTAACTCTTTAATCGTACGAAAGTGTCCTATAAGGTTTCTACATCCTTGTTATATCGCTCTTTTCAGGAAAAACACACCAACTCGTTTACGGACACCCGCCTTTCGACTACCAGTTGTTAAGATTCGCTATTCAGGAATATCATTGTTTATGCGAATAAAGCTTAAAGTTGTACTTTGACTTGTGACTTTTCTTTCCTACCCTTTATCAAAGACGGGGTTACAAACACACAACAAAAACAAACGAGGGTCCAAAGCTTCGGGGTCTTTCAACAGTTACCGAAAATTGTGAATTGTTGTGACCTAATTTTAAATCATATATCTTATGATACAAAAAGATCGAAATCAGGCATAGCCATGGAAGAGTAAACCACGCCTTTTAAATTGTCTTATTTATTGTTTAGCTGAGTTTACCATGAATGTATTAAGTAGTTTTTGCGCTTATTATCACTGCAAATAATTGACGTTTTCGATTACATCAAAATTTGATTACTGAATATATGAGCGTTACTAAAAGGCTTAATGTTTTATTTTCAGAGCTACACCTGATTTCGATCTTTTTTTGGTTGGGCATAGAATTTTGAAGTCATGATTAAAACAAAACAATTGCAACTGTCACAGTGAAAGAAGCATGATTGTTTTGTTTAATTTGATGGCCTTGTAGTGCCTTCAAAATTTCATGGCCAACCCTTATGAATTAATTTTTTGATCATACTATAGATATTACTAAATTATAAAGTCTCAGGCGACTTTATAATTTATTATATACAGTTGATTTTATTACCCTCCCTTAAGACGTCCCCTCGGGCGTCAGGGCGGCCGGCCGCTTTGACGATCGCGGGGGGGGGCAGATATGCTTAATTGCTTGGTGCTGCCCTATGTCAAATCCAATAGTAGTTGATTTTATTAGTTTACAAAGGCCACTTCAATGTTTTTATTTCTGAAATATCATACGTTCAAATAAAAAATACATAAGGTAGTATTGCTACTGACGTATGGAAGCGAAATCTAAGCTTACGGGTGTCAGGAATTTCAACCTACCGTTTTACCTCACAAATGTAGTAATGAGTTGACTGTTATTATTCATTTTTTTATGAAAGATTAACCTCGGTGTTGTTCTTATTTACAAGTATGATACAAAGACAACCACTACTTCATATTTTAACAATCGATAGAATAGGTTTTCGTCGTGTACAAAGTTTTAAAGCCTGTGGTTTGCTTTTAACTAAAATTTAGATGATTTTTTGCTATGGTTAAAACGTTCAGTAGTATCCATTTGCCATTTTAATTTGGGGTTGATCATGTTTTCATTTTGCTAGGTTGTATTTTAACAAATATCTGATGGAACAGTTCCAAAAACTTGAAGAATCCAAGTTCGTTTCCGTAGTCAGTAGGTCATCAGTCATCACCATCACCCTTCTCCGTCAGACGATTTGGTTTCGGCTCAGTAAAAAGACAAGTTGAAAATATGAATGAAAATATGTTATCCACAAAAAGGGAAGCAAAGCGGAATGTTTGTGAACAGCTTTGTTTTGATTAACTTTACGAAACCGTTATACGTCCATTTCGTATTATTGTGGAAATGTCCCCAAAACCACAACAAACAATTTTAATCAACGAAGTTATTTTAGTCGTCGTAATATTATGTATCAACTGTTGATGTTTGAAAGACAAGGGTAACCGAGTGGGAAAACCTTTGAATTTTTAAAGGGTAAAAGCAAGGGTTAATCCCGAGCGAATAAATCAATGTTCATTTATGTATGTATGTATACAATCGGAACGCGTACACAATTTGTCATCTGCTAATTCGAAGGCGCACGAACTCTTATTTTCTCGTATTAAAAATTCAAGAAATAAAGTCAACAAACAAGCCTTGTCATCAGGTGAATAAAGAGACATTATCTTGAAAAGTACTTTGAACAATGAAGACGGAAGAATGTAGGTAAAAACTGTTGCATGATTAGCTACCACTTAGTTTATAATGCCCAGGTGACAGCAGAACAAGCTGACAAGATGTGGCAGAACACAAAGGCTCTTGTTCAACAAGAACAGAGACCACGACACGCCCACAGTTGTAAGTAGCAGCGGATCGATGAACCAGCGAGCAGACCACACAATAGCATTCCGTACCGCAATTTCAACATGCAACGAATAATGAACAAAACTTGAGGTGTTTTCAAAAGCGCAATCTTCCGAGGGTTCACCGGAAAAATATCGCGTTACTTAATTATACTGTCACGGTACCTGCTTTGCGCTGGATAACAAATTCAATTTTGCGGCATTTATTAACGCGTAAAAATAACCGACGACGAAGCTAAGATGAATCTGAAGCTTTGCAATAAAGTTTGCTCATAAACCAGAACGGTCAGAGTAACGAAATCTGAACTGCTGTCGAATTTTAAGGACCTATTAAAACTAATTAAAGATCTAATCTATTTTTACGAGGTAAAACAGAGTTGAGATTCTCAAATATTCTTTTTCAGAGGACGAATGTTAATACTCAGTTAAAAGAAAATCTTCCAGTATGGCTACATAATAAAATTACTAATCGAGTCTCTTTTGGTCAAACCTGAACCCAAAAGTTTATGTGAAGTAGACTAAAAGGATCTTTCGGGATTGAAGAGAAGAATGGAAAAGAACATTTGGAAAGAATAACACCAAGACAAAGAAAAACGCAGGCAGGTCATTAAAACAACAAAAACGGAACGAATAGCAGAAATTGCATTCTGAAGCATCTGCGAAACGACGAAAAGAAGACGCCCCTCTGTGGGCCCTATTATTGTGCATGATTAATAAACCACAGACAAAACACTTTTGACGATCAAAGTTTAAACTTCGAAAGATAAATACGCATCCACTGATACGATTCTGGATTTCTTGAAGTAACTAAGGGCGGTTTGCATAAATGTGTTTTAATTTTCTTAATTCCTTAATTTTAATCGTTTGTTAAAATGAACAAAATCGAACCAAAATTCAGCCTGGTTCTGGTCACCCATCCAAGTTCTGACCATGGGCACCCATGCTTAACTTTGCAGAGCGATGCGCCACACCAATACCCACTACCGTACCGCCTCCTCTCAAATTCATATATTAGTAAACAAAAATTGATGCTTTAACCAGCTTGGGTTTTACTTACTTGTAACCATGGGATTAACAAATATTATTATTATTTATATTTACAGATCACTTTACTCCCAGGTTCTGCTGGTTCTTTACGTTTTTAAAACTATATAACAAATTCATTGCTCTTTGTAGTAACGACAGATCAATAAAAAAAACCAATTAGGGTAGGCTGTGAATTAAATTATTTTGAATCGGTACTTTAGCCACATCCACTTAATGACATTTTAAAACTTTGCAATTTGACATTTTTATTGTAAACCATCGACCTTCGATGTTGTAAACAAAATTTATAACCTTAAATTGAAACTGAAACAAAAACATGAAAAAATTATTAATTTACGATATTGAAATTTACATAAAACTATAGGATTTGTTGAAAATGTTGTCCATTTACGTCTGAACATAAACGAATTCTTCTTTGCATTCCAGCAAAAACATTATGTAACATTTGAGGTGAGTTGTTGATTTCTTCACACTTTTCTGTTATGCGATTTCTCAGTTCTTCCAGATTATGAATTGGCGTTGAATAAATTGAATTTTTAATGTAAGGCCATACAAAAAAATGGCTATGATTTAAACGGTCAGCAAAATAATAGAGATTTGGCCAGCATTAATAGTATTTTATGTATCTAAGACGAAAAGTAAGTCTTTAAGGTATGAGCAAGTTGTTTACGGCCGAGGCGGGTAGCCGAGGCCGTAATTACTTGCGAGTACCTTAAAGACACTTTTCGTCTGAGGTACATACATAATTTTATGTCATACTGGTTTCTAAAGTTGTTAAATTATTAAAAGAAATCTCCAGCAATTTGTAGCAGTATTAGTTTTAAGGAAGTAGTCTAAGGCGCAACAATTCGTATCTCCTAGCAACGAGCATTTATAGAACAAAAAGTGACACTTTAAAGAACTAGGACTTTAAAGTGTCACTTTTCGTCCTATAAATCGTTCGAAAAACGTTGCTTTAGAAACGAGTATGACATAATAGTTATTTGTATGCTAAGGCCGCGAAATTCCATTTTAGCGTACCGAGAGAAAAATTGTCGCCGAGGCCGCTTGCGGCCGAGGCAAGACAATCTCGAGGGCGCTAAAGAATTTCGCGGCCGAAGTATACACAACATTTTTTGTGCAGCCGTAAAAAATACATACAACTGACATATTCATATTTCGCGACCTTACCCTTAGTAACGGCCGCAAAATATTTTAACGGCCGTTCAATTTCTTTACGAACAGCTTTAAAACGATATTGTCAGCAAAAAAATAGAAAATTACATCAAAATAATTATGTGATTGGCACAATGTTGTCAGTATTTTGTTACATTTGTCCTGCTGTAAAATTACAATGACAGTAGAAATTGATCAGTAACCAAATACTTTTTTATCGGCTCCAAAATGAGGTAAGTATGTTTTAAAAATGATTGAATAGGAAATAAATAAAACAATCGGGTAGAAAGCAAAAAAAGTCAGTATTTATTAGAAAAGAAAAAAACATAACTGTAATAGGTAACACAACCTACCTATAATTAATACAATAATTATTGAACAATAAGTGCTCGTTTGGCCAACCAATTGAGCCGCACTTTCCAACAATGTAGCTGCTCAAAAAATAACATCATGCTTATTTATTTTTGTAGCTGACAAAGTTGTTTATTTGCCGATACTATAAAACCTTTTTCAATTTGCCGATTAATATTAGAACATCAAATGTTTTACCCGCAGATGAATCAAATTAGTTGCTGCTCATTTAATAATTTAGCAGACCAACTAATAATTTTGCTGCTCGAATAGATTTTGGGCTGCGCGACTAGCGATTTATATGCCGCTTAAAAGTTTATTGTGCCGACATAATAATTTTATTTTGCTTACCATAATTTGCTGTTCGTATATTAAAATCGCAAACCAAAAAATAAAATGCTGCACAAATAATTGTTTCGCTGATTATTCTTGCTGATCGAAATTTTAAATGGCAGATCATTTAATTACTTCTCCAAAAAAATCACATATGTTCAAATCGCAAGACCTAGTTGGATATGGGATTTCAGCGTTCCTGCTTATTATTCTGTTATCGAAAAATTCTGTAATTCTTCGCCATCTAGCTGATTGATGAATTGGTCGAGTATCTCATCCCGATATCGTGCAGCAGTGAGTGTGCCTTAAAAAAAAATGGGACCCACCAATCTTCTTCGACAAATTCCAACCCAAACACCAACTTTTTGAGGATGCAAAGGTTGTTCAACAAAAAAATGAGGGTTTTCACTTGACCACCACCTCATATTCTGTGAATTGACCTATCCAGAAAGATAAAACCTCATAAGGCCTCATCAGAAAAAAATACAGTGTTCAGAGCTGCTTCATTGTTCAGATTATTTTGAAACCAATTGCAGAATTATATTCGTCTTGGAGGGTCTATTGGTAAAAGTTCATGAAAACATTGCAGTTTATATGCATGACGGTTTAAATCTTTTTTTAGGATTGTTCGAGTTGTGCCGTAAGATAAATTTATTTGTTGAGCCAATACTCTAATGGAAGTTTTTGGCTGTTCATCCATAATCTACCGGGCAGCTTCAATCGTTGCTTCTGTTCGTCTAAGCGGTGGTCCACTTCAACTTTTACGAGCGACACTACCACTTTCTCTAAATAACTGTACAGATTTAGTTACGACGTCGCGAAAATAATTGTAATTGAACACTAAATCGGGGTATTCTTCACGAAAATCAGTCATGCAGTCATGAAATGAATATTGCCACTCTCCATTTATTCTTACGCCGGTTCGAAAGAAACATTCAATAGCTTTCGCTTTTTGTTGTGTAGTGACGTATTTTCTCAAACATTTGATATCTGGCCAGTCCGGAGTTACGAGAAGTGTCAAAACGCCTTGCTAACTGTTGCAGAACACAATCTATATCTAACAGCGTAAAATGCTTTGCGAAAATGAACTTGTGGGTCGGGAGAATTAAACGTAATCATCCTAATAACGTTGATGCTTGAGAAAATTTAGAAAGAAGATCTCTAGCTTTAGTTCCTTCTCAGTAGGTACTCATTTCTTCCAAACTTTCAAGAACCGTATCATACTGATCAAGAACTGCTTTGATTGCCTTTCCTCTACATAGCCAACGTGTAGGACACTATAAGCCGGTGACGACTTCGCCTCTACGAGACTACCACGACCATGCAGGCATGCACACGCTAGTGACAACTGAGACTGACGCTAGGATTACACGAGTCAAAGCCGTACACAACAAACAACAACAGGTGCTGAACTGGTAAATAATCGTAAACACTTTTTCCCCTCATTTGCAGTAAATATAAATAAAAATCCCTATAAAATATTGGGTGGGTCCATAACACGGCAGGACCGGTCGACCAAAATATTGGGTGGGTCCGGACCCACTCAACCCACCCAGGATCGCTGCCTATGATCCTGGGTCAGATTATGTCCGGGTCAGTAAAGTTTTAGTGGTGGCCACCCTAATCCGGCCCGACTCTGCGGGTTACGTGATTGGTGCGCCGAGTAAGTAAGTAAGTAAGAGTAAGTAAATTCTTTAATAATTTGAATAAAAAATTGTGTATAGTCTAAGTAAGTTTTAAATGGCGGTTGACGGATTTTTGTTTCCCCGCCCTATGCAGTTTCAGATTTAGTTACAACAAAATATAACGCATGGCAAATTTTACGAGCCAGAGCTGGACACGTTGTCTTTGCCAATGGACCACGGCGTGGATGTGGACGGCATAGGACGGGGAAACAAAAATCCGTTCAACCGCCATTTAAAACTTACTTAGACTATATTATTTTATACCTAAATCGCAAATTCAAAAACAATATTATGTTTCACTGAAAACAACAACAATTAACGTTGTTGTAAAAATATTTTTAACATTTTTAGTCGAGATTTGACTTATTCAATAAAAATGTAAACCCATTTTTACTAAAAATTCATTACACTTTTACACTAATAGGTTTAAGGGGGATTCCTAACAGCGATAATCGAGGGAAGAATCGAAAGAAGAAGTGCAAGAGGAAGACCTCGATTGGAATATATGAAACAAATAATGGAGGACATAGGATGCACAACTTACACAGAAATGAAAAGTAAATGCATGGAAAGAAACTAGTGCAGGGCTGCAGTAAACCAACCAGAATTGAAGACGATTAGAAAGAGGTTTATTATTATTAACAGAGGACTCAAAAAAAAACTCTTGACCTCATGTCCAATTTTGCTTTCCATAATAAAAAATTAACAAAACTCGTAAATACGATAAATTCTATTACATTGGAAACCGTATTAAAGCACTTCGTAGGGACGATGAATTGAGATAAATATGAAATTAATGTATTTAATTTAAATGTATGCCCAATAACTGTTTATAGTAAATAAACAAACTAGTTAGATAACTTATATGTATTAAGTTATTTATGGCTAATTCGATAAATAAAAAGGCATTTTTAAATTCTTATTTATACCTATAGAAGTTTGTTAATAATGCCTGAGTATCTCTTCAAAAAAAAGATGATAAAGTTTTGAGGAAAAAATTTTGAAAATTTGACGCATCTTTGAAACTGTTACATTTTTTCACTTGAATATAATCGATTAATTCGTAAACTATGGATCATTAACAGGCTTTTATACCCAGGTCTACCCATTTTTAGAGAGAAAAAAAAAGCCGCAAAGTTACGGCTTTAAAACAATTGCGGGGGCCATGATTTTGGAGCTGAAAAAAGTGTTCTAAATGCCTCTATCGATTTATGCAGTTCGAATCTATGAGGCGTTTTCCGAGAAAAAAAACACTCAAAAATATTTCTGGTTATGTATTTGGGTCTCCTAGACTCCAAAACATTTTTATTGGGTTTTTAATTTTTTTGATTTTCTAAGATCCGGGTTTCTTACGTAATATAGAAAACGGACAATTTTTTAAATACAAATATTTGTTTCTATTTATTTAATGTACACCTAAGCCGATTTGTAACCAATCCCAATGTTCTAGTCACTAACCGCCCTAATAAGGGAATAGACTGTTAACAACCAATACATGAACTGTAATAACGTAATAAGTAATAACTAAAATCTCCCTCTCTCCTTATTACAGTAAATTAGAAAAATTATTTTTTGTATAGTTGTAAATAATACAGGGTTGCATGTTAATTTTGTGTGCCGCTACATTCCTTATTGTTCTCGAATTAGCCAGAGTTATTACTAATTTATTAAATGTCAATTTTTGATGTTCGGGCTTGCGGGAGCGGCATATTTCATTTTACTCTGCACAGGCACAGCCAACTAGGTGTATGGCCTTTTTAATTATCCTGTATAACTATGTAATTAGTGCTATTTGAAATTGCTTTTTAATTAACATTTGTAATATTTAATTCAGAATATTTCAATGCACTTATCGAAAATAATTCATATACTATAGACAGGGGCGGCTTAAGGCCCGGGCGACCCGGGCGACTGCCCGGGGCGCCGCGCCGGGAGGGGCGCCAAATCGGCGGATGAAATAAAAATGAAATGAGAAAAAAATCATTTTCTTTTCGCTAATAAAAATAGGTAAAGGTGAATTTTGGGCAATCTTGCAATCTACTGTTAAAACGATTATTTTTTCATTATAGGAATACGTAGTAGTTTATTATTTAACTGAAACGTTTACGTCCAGAAACGTCAAAAAATATTAAGTACCGTACACTGTATACATTGTTTCCACCAAGGGAGCTTACTCCCCTGCTTAGCGCTCCAAAACTAAATAGACTCGTCCGCTTACGATGCGTTCTGTTGCAGATAAAAAAGCTCGCAAATGTTTTTTGTAATAATTTAGCAGTAATTATTGTTTATTGCTTATAATGTACACTAATAAAATTTTGGAATGCAGTGTTAATTTGTTTTTTATTAATTGTCCACCATAGTCGTTAGATATAGTTAATACGGGGGGGGGGGCGCCAAAATGCCCTCTTGCCCGGGTGAGATTTTTATCTTGAGCCGCCCCTGACTATAGATAAAGAGTCTTGCCATTTCCGTTGCTAATTCATCTTCTTTTCAAATTTTAAATATTAAAGGTGTTAAAACTAAAACCACAAAGAGTTGTCAATCATTATTAAGTTAATTGTCCCAAAGATATTTGCCTTGAAAAAATGAGAGAATGTTTCTTCATAAAAATTTATTGAAACTTGACTTTTCCAAAGCTTTGGCTACAAATTCTACTCGTACAAAATATTTTTACAGCTTTTTAAGATGCTCATTATATCCACAATTTCAATCAAATTTGTCCTACGGGCACCTTTTTTTGATTTTTTGTTTTAATTATTTTGTCATTTTATTTTTATTATTTTCCGTATGAACAGGACAACAGGTAAACGTAAATAGTATATTACGTGCCAAGTGTTCGTAAGTAATATTTTTTTGGGCGAGCATGCGAGGCCAAAAAAATACTTACGGAACAAGGCGCATACACTATTTTTTCGACTGCCTGGAAAAATATCAAAAAACGTAATAATATTAAAATTAAATTAACATGATTGACAGCTGTCACAATAAAATTACGAAGTGGGGGGAGTCACATGGCGGAGTATAATATTCGCTTACCACTACGCCGTTCGCGTAAGTAATATTAACTTCATTACTATGACAACAATAAACAAAATGTAAATTCCACTTATGGTTCTAATTTTTCGTCAATAATGGTCCACTTACTAATCAGGAGGTCGAAAAAACTAATTGAATTAAATACACGCTTATCACAATTTTAAAATAAAATATCGGCCTCGTAGAACACATTCTATTGCAATTATTTATATATTTTCACATCAAGAATTGTCTCAAATTAATTTTTGTAACAAGGATCAAATAGCCTCTGTATATTTTAAAAATTAGTGGAAATAACTTGTGTTCAAAAAGTTTTGTGGTTTTAGGCGGCTGTAGATCGTAAGCCGTTAACGCAATAAAACGAAACATAGATCTATCAAGTCAAATGTCGCTGTCAAATTAAAATGGTTATTGTTTATTTGTTAAAAATAGCTTCAAACATGCAAAGAGAAAAAAAAAACTAATTAATGACCGACAACGTTTGTAACAGCTTTTATTAACGAATTCAGTTAACGGTATTCATTTTATTTATATTGATTAAATGACATCTCAGTTTAAGCGGTGTTTAGTTTTAGTTAAGTAAATTAGAAAAAAGTGAAAGTAGGCGTGTTATTATAGATGATAGACATATGTTTTGCAATTTTCCATAACCGCCCGATACTGAATAACTTTTTGATGACGCGTTACCTTAAAAGGAATTTACAGGGCGATCCAAAAAGAGAATGCATTTGCGTTTTATTAATTCATCAAAGCTCAACATGAGTTAATCTCCCATAAAGGTTATTATTTGATCACTCTGTATAAACATTTTTGCAAACGGTCGTGAGTCACGGCTTTTGATTCAAAAGTAACAGTAAACTAAAATGAACATCGGAAATTCGCAAAAACACTCATCCTTTTAACCTTTCGCGTGAAGTTCGTTAAAAGTGTACCTTCACTACAAGATGGCTTTCACAGCTACTTGATTACGGTTCCATTTAACAGTAGGCCAATTAAGGCAACATTTGTTGGGTAATTTATTAGTTAAGATTCGTCTTAAAACTGTTATTTTCCCACTCCATTACTGACTAACCCATAAAGGGCACATTTCGTCAGTTAACTCTTCTGACGCTTTAAATTGTTTAAAACATTGACTTTCTTAAAGTCTCCCCTACGCAATTTTAATACTAGAGTAAATTCTAGTTTACTTTCTTTTTATTCGCTTAAATTGTGTTGTTTTTACATCAAATAATATGAACGTGAACGTTGTGTGGTAATTGTGGTATGAGTTTTACCTGTTTATGATTGTTTTCTGGCTTTGTTAAAACAATTGAAAATGATCGAGATGCAAATCCAAACTCAGAAGTTGAGCATTCCAAAACGAATACTCAAGGAACCTCCCTAGGGAGGTAAATGAAGCGATTAATTTAGTAGCAATCCATGTTAAACATATTAAAATTTTTAGGTGACAGTTTATGTAGGATGTGGAAAAAATATACTTATATACAATGGAATCTACGATTTAATCGATTCGCTCTGGCTCATTTTGTAGGCCCAACACCCCAACAGAGTAAATTTCACTTATTTTCGTTGTTATGTAAAGAGCTAATATCACAGTAACTTATTTTTTTTAAATGTTGGTGGCAACAGTTTATTATTTGAAATTAAATGGAACTAAATTTAATTACCAGTAAAATAAACAAAAAATAAAATTCCGTTGCATACTTTGATAATAACAAATATACAATGCATCGAGAGTAACAACAATCGCATAAATTTGAACCAATTAATTATTAAGATAACTTGCGTTACAAGGTCAGTTTTGTTAAACGTGAGATAAACATTACAAGGTTAATTGGCATGTATAAAAACTGTTTGATGGTTAATTAGTGCACGAGACCAAACAAGAAAAAAAAAGTTTAGTTTAAATTATGTACACGTGCAAAACAGTTTGGATTTACGACTGCAGATTTATTTGTTTTTTTGTAACCGTCGAAATTTTTACGGCGGAAGTATTTTTAAAATTTAATAAAACCGATCCCGGCTACTTTGACTGTCAAAAAAGTGAAAAACGAAATCGCATTGTATACAGGGTGTTTCAGAACTGCACGGCACCATTTTAGGGATGTGTTCTCTAGTACAAAATATTACGATTTAGCTAAAATTACCTTAGTCCAAAAGTTAATATTTAGGGAGATACAGGGTGTCAAAGCCGAAATTTTAATTTTAATTTTTTGCTGTAATTTCAAAAGTTTTTAAAATATTGACATGAAAATTGGGGAAACTACCTTTCTTGGGACGAGAAATAATAATCCGTCCTCAATTTTAATATTGATCTTTAAAGAACCTTATTTTTGCTGCATTTAACACCTTAAACATACTTCAACTTTTTTATACTTAAAGTTAGGGCAGATTTAATGGAAAAAAACAATTGCCTCATCTTTTTCAAACAAAAAAGGTATACTAGTTAAATGTCTCTAAAGTTAACCGTTTCCAAGATATTTGCTATTGATGTAAGTAATGCAACATCTTTTTCATCTTTTAAACATTCTGTAACGCAGTAGGCTTTTATTTAAAACCAAAAATTTGGATATTCTTGCCAAAAACAAGTTATAGGACACAAAGTAATGGTGGATCAGTGGAATATTTGTCAATAAAAAAATTTCAGATTTTAGTGTAAAGTGAGGTGTAAAGTAATGCTGTTTAAGGACTGAAAAATGTAGTATCACTTACTGCAACAGCAAATATCTTGGAAACGGTTAACTTTAGAGACATTTAACTAGTATACCTTTTATTATTATTATTTCTCGTCCCAAGAAAGGTAGTTTCCCCAATTTTCATGTCAATATTTTGAAAACTTTTGAAATTACAGCAATAAATTAAAATTAAAATTTCGCCTTTG
Source organism: Melanotus villosus (assembly GCA_963082815.1). Taxonomy (NCBI): domain Eukaryota; kingdom Metazoa; phylum Arthropoda; class Insecta; order Coleoptera; family Elateridae; genus Melanotus; species Melanotus villosus. The sequence goes on along the minus strand of OY720419.1, from coordinate 110,893,735 downwards.
ACACCCTGTATCTCCCTAAATATTAACTTTAGGACTAAGGTAATTTTAGGTAAATCGTAATATTTTGTACTAGAGAACACATCCCTAAAATGGTGCCGTGCAGTTCTGAAACACCCTGTATACTCGTAGGTAGGAATGTAATAATTTTTACGCTTGATTAAACAATTAAAAATATTCGCTTTAATTACCGTTCAATACAACTTCTACAAAATAAATAAGCCGTAACGAACATGACCGCATGGTTTAATAAATTCTACAAGCAAAACAATTAATACAGCATCGAAAATTGTTCAATGCTGTTATTATTATTAACTCATTGTCAATTGCAGCTCTTGATTAGACTAACATGTTTAATAACATAATAACCGTGAATGCTATCATCGTTATTCGTCCGAGTTAAAATAAATTATTCAACAGATTGCTGATTGCATTAATCCTTAAACGTATGTTTTTTTATTAATTAAGGTTGACTTTTCTAATTGTTTACTTGGCTAAAATACAGTACAAAAATTAATAAAGCCCCATTTTTTGTCCAACTGGAAGTCACATTTGTTCCCACTTCAAGTTAAACATCCTGCATATTTATTTTTACGTGCTTTGTTTTAGTATTGTATTTTGAATATTCTATAATTCTATACTATACAGGGCGAGGAAAAAGTAACGCAATATCACTATAACTCTTTTATTGTCGACTTTAAAATAAAAATCTTTAACAAAAGTTGTTAGATGGTAAATACTTTATATATCTGTGGCCTAGAATTTGTCTTACGTCATCATGTGTAAGTACAAGGGCATGCAACTTTACTATTTTAAATGGCAACTTATGATTTTTTTACAATTCTGGAATCGCCAGATTTTTCTGCTTCTGTCAGAATACAAATTTTAATAGGTTGCATAAGAAATTGTTAAGATAAACTGATTTCATTATAACGTAGTAAGAAAGAAATAGATAAAATATTTTTTTCGGAAATTTTAAAGATAGGTTAGGACAGAGTTTATTTTGTGGTTAGGACATTGTTTAACGGTTAATGGGGAACACTTTGAACATTTATTGAATTAAGTTTTTTTTCTACGTCTGTTAAAAAAACATCACTTTTTTCATTAAATTGCGTTCATACAGTACATGTTTAATTAACACTCGAAAAGCGCGAAGAAAAGTGCCATAGCGTTTCATTTTTTCACTCTTTTCCCGTGAAAAAAAGTACCGTAGCGTTTCATTTTTTAACGCAATTTCAATTGCTGATCAAATAAATAGTGTGCTGGAAACAAACGTCAGCTAACTTGTCAAATCAACTATTTCGTGTTGTGCAAATTGCATTGTCGACTTTACTGTGCGGTTTTGTGATAATTTTAAAAGAAAACGAGGTTTTTTAAATTAAAATTTTCTAAAATGGATAGATACCGCCAGTGACAAAGAAAATATTACATGAACACCAGAAGAAATTATCAAATCTACAACGGATGCAACAATGAATCTACTGCCCGATACATTTAAACAGCAATGCTTAAAAGAATACAATTTGTTTATGGAATGGCGTCTTCAAAAAAGCGTAAATAGCTTCACTGAAAGAGTTTTATTCTCTTATTTATAAATAGTATACCGTTATAATAAAACACGTTTTAGTTCTGACTTCAAACTTAAATCGGACTTTATTAGAATTAATCAAATTTACAGACGTAGAAAAATTTTTATATGAAACTCGCGAGTAAAGCTGCTTTTTTCACTTATAGGATTTGCCGCACTTGCTACCGCTCGTGCGCCAAACTTTCCTATTCGTGAAAAAAAGTAATACTTTACTTACAATGTGATTTTTTAAAAACTCAATTGCAGCAGGCCGTATTCTGACTTAATACAGACAGTTCTAAGGTTATTAAGACAGAATTCGGCCTGTTGCAATTGAGTTTTTAAAAAATCACATTGTACTTGTTACATAAATAACTATTGTTTAACCTCTCCAAATAAAGTTCTTCTTGCATAAAACACGGTTGTACGCTTTATTGGACTTGGAATCTTACTTAAACTTTTCCCAAAATTTTACTAATGCAACCTACTAAAATTTGTATGCTGCCAGAAGCAGAAAAATCTGACGATTCCAGAAATGTAAAAAAAAAATCATAAGGTGCTATTTAAAAAAGTCAAGTTGTATACCCCTATACTTACATATACTTTTTTAATTTTTATATATTGTATATTTCACTTATTTTTCGTTTCTTGAGAAATAAAGACCTTTATTATTATTATTATTATTATTATTACACGTGATGACGCAAGACTAATTCAAGGCCACAGATATATGGAGCACTTACCATCTAACCCATCTAACAACTTTTGTTAAAAATATTTTTTCTAAAAGTCGATAATAAAAGAGTTATAGTGATATTGCGTTACTTTTTCCTCGCCCTGTATATGTTTTATACTATACATATATACAGGGTGATTTGTGAGGAACCCCCCATATTTGGATAATGTGTTCAGGAAATTAAAAGAAACAAAAAAAGTATAATAAACATATGGTCAAATTTCAACCGTTACTGAGATATTGTGAAAATAGTTTTTAATCAGGTGAATTTATTGCAATGCACTAAGAAGGAAAACTGCTTATTTCGTAACATAAAATACAAACTAATTAATTAAATTCTCAAAAATACAGCCGTTCATCTCGATGCATGCGTCAGCTCATTTGTGAATTGCACGGGTAGCTCGTTGAAGCCCACGGTGATTATCTCTGATGAGTGCTGCGCAGTTAGTCATTCTAGTGTTCACTTTTGTTTAATAAACTAATGATTTCAACCATCCCCAAAGGTAATAATCTAGAGGCGTGAGGTCTGGTGACCTTGGTGGCCAATTCTGAAAACTCCCACAGCCAATCCAGTGTTGAGGGAAGCGATTATTAAGGCCACCTGATTAAAAACTATTTTCACAATATCTCAGTAACGGTTGAAATTTGACCATATGTTTATTATACTTTTTTTGTTCCTTTTAGTTCCCTGAACACATTATCCAAATATGGGGGGTTCCTCACAAATCACCCTGTATGTATGTATAAACAGTTCCTTATGGTAATACTGTTTTCAAAAAAAGGAAGCTAGAAAATGAAGATTTCTTTCTGTAAGTCTCGTCTGTCACTAAAGTGTTATCGATTTACTCAGTATGTGGTTATATCGAAATACAGCGAATAATAAGTTCCGTTTTTATAATACTTTTCGCAAATAAATTGAATTCAAACTAGGTATGTTTGAATAAATTAAAGGCGGCTATGGTTCTCTGTGGTTCAAACGAAATGCTGCTAATCACACGAAATATTGTGCTTCTGTTTATGGCACAGCCTACTAGGGTTTTAGGTAAAGGTAACGGCACTTACACTCCGCGAGGGAGTATGGCCAGCAACATGAAGGGTTAAGGCCTCCTAAGTCGCTTTTATACTTCGGTTATCTCGGACGCTATGCGTACGGGGTGATGTAGTAAGCACCACGCCTTCGACAAGCGCCTACCTTCCCTACTCCACTACTGTATTTCGGTTTCCAATTATTTTCAGTGACTGGGTGGATCACCCGCCGAGCATTCGACTCGGATTTCACCCCGAGACCGTCCGCGTTCTAGTCCAATACTTTAACCACTCGGCCATACTAGTTTTTAGTAACTCTTTCATTTTAAATGACAGCCTGTATATTTTTTACCTTGTTTTTAAACAACTCTTTTTGTTTCATAAAGAAGAACATCTTATCGAACATTTGAAGTAACCATAAAATTGTCACATTAAAGTCAGAAATAGTCACCGTCTGAAAACAAATAACGAGATAAACTAAACTGCAGTTCCGCTTATTAATAACCTGTCTCAAAGAACCTCCACCTTGAGTCCTTACTTAATTTTTTGTCTTTCTTTACATTGGCTTAACCTTCAGGAGAACAATAATTCTTATGCATAGAGGAACCGGTTTATGCAGACTAAAAGGCCTAACCGCCGTTGATTTACAAATGCATTGCATCTAAAAAGAAATCCGACAAGGTAGAACTTCTGGCTCTTCAATGCAGACAAAAAGAACTTGTCGAACATGTATGTTTAACGTAAGCCTTTGTATTTTTGTATTGCTACATCGATAATTTATCAATATCTCTGAATTCCATAAGAAAATTTATGGTTCTTTATATAACGAGTGTTCGTTATAGGTTAAGCAGTACCTAGATCTTGATATGGTAGTGTTCTCAATGTTCAGAGTAAATAGTGACGTCGACCGTAACGACTAAAGTCGTTAAATTACACCTCATTTTTGGAAACTGCTTATTTCGTTAAACTTCTGTGTTGACCTAACGCACCCTTTTCCACTTAAATTTTTATTTTGTATTCGATGACGTTCTTGGTAGCATACATACTATATTGACTAATTTTTTCCTTATTAAAAAAGCGCTCACGTATGTAATTCAAATATGTATATACAGTTTTTACGTAGATTAAAGTAGGCTACACGATTTTTGATAACTTTTTATCATATTCGAGTAATTGGTCAAAGTTGTAATTTAAAAAAAAGCCAAAACCATAGTTGGCTCTAACCTAATTAAAGCGCTTTTTTTCCTCTTTCCAACCATGTAACATAAGCCATGTGTTTAATTTGAAAAAATGAGAAATAACGATTTTTAGGTTTTTTATTGCTGAATCAAGATACCCATGAAACAAAACACCATTATAAGCCATTATTCAACGATGTTGTAACTACCACTACTGACTAAAAAAATAGTTTCGGAACTTGGATCTAATTCTCGAAACTTAATTTTTAGTTAATCATCAAAAACTCAACACATAATGCACAACGAAACTATAAACACAGCTATTTATCCATAAAAAGAGGTTTAGAAAAAGGTTAAGTGTACAAGAAAATTTATTATTCATTCAACAAATTGCAGAAGTTACCTAACAATTCAAACATTCAATAGCATGTTTTGCAAGAATGCTTGTGCGTTTGTGGTTATATAATAAACGATGACCGTATTTGGGTGTAAAGTGAATGCATTGTCTATTCAAACGTGACCCCTTAATGAAATACAGTCCAATACAGACATTTTTTTGATAAAGGTGCGCCATGGAAAAATAAACGAATGTCTTATTTAAGTAAACATGTCCATTTGTTTTTTCCATGGCACACCTTGACGAAAAATTATGTTGATCTACGGTAGGGTGACCAGACGTCCCGGTTTTCCGGGATTGTCCCGGTTTTCACTCAACAATCCCGGTGTCCCGAAAACATTTTTCGGGACACTTATATGTCCCGGTTTTAATTATAATAAGGATTTCGTAATTAAATAGAATCAGCAGTGCTAGAAAAAGTGGTATTTATTTCCAAACGTGCTGGTATTTTGACCAATATTAAAAGTGTTTCAATCTTTGTGAATATTTGTTCGCGTTTGGGTGATATACTATACAGTATACAGGGTGTCAACAAAACCTGGGGCACCCCTATAACTTCTTTATTTTTTAAGATATCAAAATGAAATTTGGTATATGTAATATTAATTATACTCTTTACATAGCATTTTTTGACATAGAACACAAGTTTCTGTCATTTCCAGTTTCGCCGGAATTAACATCAACTTTGTTATTTTAAATGGAACACCTTGTATATTTATACATTTTTGGATTCTCCATTTAATTTTACGTATGCTAGTATTAAGTTCGAAACCTTTTGATGACAAAATAAATTTTTGCAGAAATTAATGTAGAGTGCCATGACTTAGGCAAAATGAAAATCAAGATGCCCCAACATTCGAGACAAATTGTTTTAGAACTTCAACTACTTTCATTGCTGTATTAGAATGACTTAAAGTTGGCAAAAATGCTTTTTCGAGAATAACCCAAATGGCACTAGGGTGGGACAGTAGGATATTAAAAAACGGGCCTTTTTCTATGATTTCATTGATACTAATTACGCGGGATTAATCTGACAACGTAATTCGGAATAACACTCTCCATTAAAAAAAACAGTATTTTGGACATTTAAAACTAGGCACCGGGTTTCAAAGCAACTGAAACAAATGAAATGCACAAAACAAGTAACAGGCCTGCTACAACTGAAGTTCTAAATCAATTTGTTTGTCGGAGCACCCTGACTTCCATTTTACGCAGGTCATGGCATATGGCATCCTAGATTAATAAATAAACTCTTCTGCAAGTATTTACTTTGCCAGCAAAATGTTTCAAACTTGATACTAACATACGTAGAATTTAATGTAAATTCCAAAAATGTATAAATATACAGGGTATTCCATTTAAAATAACAAAATTAAGGGTATTTCCGGCGAAACCGGAAGTGACAGAAACTTGTGCTCTATGTCAAAAAATGCCATTTAAAGAGAGTATTACATATACCAAATTTCATTTTAATATTTTAAAACATAATTTTAAAATTAGGGGTGTCCCAGTTTTCATTGACACCTGGTATAGATTGTCTTGAATTCGTTATTTGTGTTCCTCTTCATTGATTGCAAAATAAACAATTAATCAAACATCAACAATTAATTTTTGTGCTTTTTGGATACAAGTGTCCCGGTTTGCAAAATATAAAATATGGTCACCCTAATCTACGGTCACTTTAAAGACAACCAATAAGTAAGTTATGAATTCGTAAGTGATTAAGGTCAAATGCCATTCTCCCCATTATTAAATATAATGAAGTCATAAAAATCATTTCTGCATATTTTTCTGTCTACCTGATTTAATTTAAAACACGATCCTCAGTTACCGACAATTACAGGTTATACGTAAGCCGCTGCCTGTCAGGTACAAATTAATTTATGGTAATTTTAAACATGAATGCGAATGAAAACATCAGCTGTGCACGAGTGAGACTAGAATGTATTTAAAATTACATTACATTATATCATAGAATGCATATTCGCTTTGAAATCGATTTATATTCCGTAAAAATGCACCATTCATAGTCGTAGTTTTACAAGCAACGCGTGATAACTTATCTAAACTTTTAATTAGAAGTCGATTAAATATTTTTATCTACTCCTGCTAGGATAAGAACCTATTATATCATTCATTTGAGGTCGATAATGAAGTTTATTATCGCACTGAGTTAGATAATGAATTGATTATCAAACTCAGTGGGATAAGAAAATATTTATGACCAAAAGTTTTATTTTTTATGAAGAAAATACCTTCGTTGCAGCTTCTTCTATGTCCAACGGAATACTTTCACAAATATTTATCGGTTTTTCTCCACAAATCAAGGAAAAATTAAAAATACAAAATTATTGACGTACAAATTATTTAGTTGCTATGACGAAAATAAATTATGCAGACACGATGCTACTCCGATTTTAAATAAAATACCATGCTACTCTGATTTTAAATAAAAAAGATGGTCTGTCAAAATTATGTAATTTTTTCAATTTTGAGCAGTCATAGATAAAATGTTGTATTATATACGTGTGATAAAGGCCATTAACATACTCATGCTCTTACTCCGACTCGGGCTAACGCCCTCGTCGGGCAACTCAACGCATTCGTATGTTAATGATGCCTTTATCCCACTGATATAATAAATAACTATTATCAATCCGATAATCAGCAACTTTCTGAAATTCCATAAATTTTAATAATACATATTATCATAAAAAAATATACTGAGATGTCTTTGCAAGGGCTTATTGGGAACTTTAAATCTTTAAAATGAATATCTTTATTAGTAGTACTTTCATTAGTTATTACCTTATTACATTCACAAAAGTTAAACTTACGAAAAGCTTTCCTAAAGTAAATATGTAATTCTAAATAAAACCTATTAGCTTTTACCCAAATATATGCGATTAAAAAACAGTTATGTATTTTATAGGAGTAATTGCTAAAGGTCCAATAATTAAAATTCTTTAGAATCATTAAAACAGCACAGTATGTATTAATGACAGCTAATTACTTAACAAATTTATAGCTGCAAGGTGTTTCGGGAAATAAAGATCAGTATCTATCTACGATAAGTCTACCGTACGATCGAAAAAAAAAAACAGCAATTAAAGTGGGGCTTGAATTAAGAAATTAATGATTTAAAAGGACAGGTGTCAAAATTATTCGTTACTTTTTTCATATTAACAAGTTAGGTTAAATTTCATTTATTTTAGGTTGCTGTTGTATTACTAACCATGATATCCCCCCAGTCAAGGCCTACTCCAATTTTTTTCTTCATCGATCTTACATCAAATTACAATCATTGAGGTTGGCTAAATACTGAATTAAAAATTGTACATTTTAACATATTTCTTACTCAAAACGTAGTAGGCTAATAGTTAAGGTTTTAAGTGAACAGATTTAAACTAAGTAGTGGAAGCAGTAAGCGTTAAAACCTGTTTTTGAGAGAATCACAGCAGCAGAACTAACTACGTTAATTAGCCACTGCGAAGATATCAATCAAATGCCATGAATTACAATTTTGAAAACGTGAATTTAGAGCTTCACATTGAAATTAATTTCAATTATTTAATATTTCAACGACTTTCGAATCTACTGATGCAAATTATTAAGTGGCAAGAATTAATTTCCCAACATTATAAATAAAAATATTATGTACCTATTAAAAAAGTTACTTTTTTATCGATTTGACTCGCATAAATCAAAACTATGCTTTTAGAACCTTTTAATTTCATCCTGTCTTATTTTTAAAATTTATTCGTGTTTTTCATTAATAAATTATAAAGGTTTTTAGGTAGCAGTCAAACTAATCAAATTTCAAAACCCGAAATGAGGAATTTTCCATTTGTTTTCAATTTATGTGAATTTTTGAAACTAGCCCATAAGAACGTTAAATTTAGATCATATTTAATCAAAATAAAATAATATCATTTTAGAAATATTCCGTGATTGTCAAAAACCTCAGCAAAGTCACCAAAAAACTTAACCAAATTACCGATTTATTTTCGGTACTTTCAGATGCTGGTAACTTACTAAAGCTTAATTTTTCAAAATTAAGTCAATTAGTCGCATTTAAAATAAGAAAAACAGAACCTAAATTAAATTTCATTATTAAGCAAAACAGTTTTTTCTGTAAAAACGATCTTAAATAACCCACGAATTAAACATTTCTTGCAGGAGCACATAAAGTTGTAAACCCCGCGTGTTTTGTTACCATTAACAGCCTTAGAAATACATCAAAATCTCCAAAAATGCATTTAAATGGTATACCGATACCCTATAATTTATAAAACATGCGTTTTTACGAGTTAGTTGGCTGTGCGGCAACGTTACAGCCTACGTCACGGGATAGTTTGTTACCAGTTGCCAGTAAAGGTGTGAAGACAATGGTGAAGTGACGCTATGTAATTAATTACCAATTAATTTACAAATTTTTAGTTTTTTTGATAAATTGGTAAAAAGTGTTAGTGTTAACCGTTAATAGAATTTCCGAGCTTCGTTTTGGTCTGTAAATCATAATCGTAGATGCAAATTTACTTCCAGAATTAACAAAAATACTTTTGAGGTCAGCGTGCCAGACGCCTGTAGGAACTTGCATGAAGTTAGTTCTGGCTTTATGAATGCGTTTGTACGGAAATGTTTCTAAACTTCGCTAAATTCTTGAAAAGGTGTGTTTTTGTTTGTTGTAAACGATGTTATAATAGGAATACGATATTCTATTAACGATTTCTAAGCAGTGGTTATGAAAAATTCCTGCAAATTTAAGATAGTTGTGAATTTCTGCAATTTTGATCCATCTGATGATAAAGGTAGGCATAATTATTATAATTAATTACAATTAGACAGTTTAAATGCTGACGACTAAATTTACATGTGCATGTTACAGAAAAAATGTTCTTGAGCTGTCAGCCAAGCTGCAAATTTATTTTTGAGATCGCAGTCTCGGGGATTTTATTCTTTGGTTAATTAATAAAAATAAACTAATATGGAATTAGGTTGGAAAACTATGCATTTAGTTGTCCGCTACAGCAATATGCACTTTTTTTTGATAATAATGCAATTATCCATGCGGAAATTTCGTCAATTTATTAGATCATGACAATCAAAGACAACTAAATCAAAGGACCTTTGAAAACAAAACTATTTCGTTCAAACGCCGCCCATGAACTTCTTTTATTTTTGTCCATTTTGTATTTCAATTGGAAAACATGCGAACGCATTACCAAGACATCTGAAACTTGTATCCATACATGTTTCGATTGTGAGTCATTAAAGATAATGATAACAATAGTTAAATAGAAAACGTATTTACTGTGGCAAATTAAAATATTGGCAGGGCCGTTATTCGTTAATAAATAATCTCGACTGAAGTTGATTCCTTAAAATTGATGCTGAACCCGCGTTTTAACTATTTTGCAAATTTGTAACAGTAAAGTTACAAATACATAAATGTATACGTTGACGATTGTGCAGCGGATAATTTAACGAACAAAGTTAACTGTTGCGCTTCGTATTTACATGTGAGTACATCAATTTAGTTTCCGGACTCCCGTGGTCACATCACGCTCGGGTCAAAGTTCACTCTCATGACCCCCAACGAGCTGCCGTTTATTACTTGTCTGACAAGTTAGATAATAATTCATATTTCGTGTTTGGTTCAAAAATATCGCCTCTTGCGAGGTTCATGTTACGCGAATATTATTCAATCTACTGGCGTGCATAATTCAATTAAATAACATATACCGTACAAAACCTCGCATTCACGAACTTTGATTTTGTTAGGGGACACAATTTCTTTGTTGTTAACAATCCTCTTCCTGCAGGAAGATTTGGTATAAAAAGATCTTGAAAAAATCGTTACATTTCTTGATCGATACGGTCCTCCCCTTCTGTAAAATATCTCTTCTTAGCTTAAACTGAAGAAAAAGCATCCTTGTTTTGTCGCTGTGGAAATAAATATGGACCATTTGCGATATATTTGTGCCAGAGTTGGTCAAGATTAATTTTTCTAGTGGTTTTTTATAATTTAACCAAAAGAAAAATTCACCCAACACTCTGATTAACCGACACAAAGCTTATTACAGAGAATTTCATATGTAATATGAGTAAAAAGAAAGTTCATCAGGGTCGACCGTGGAATTTTTAACTGATGTGTACCTATGACAGCAATAAATTAATTAAAGAAAACAATCACAGTGAAGTGTAACAGTTGCAATTGTTTGCGCTGTCATAACCACGACTTCAAAATTCCATGGCCAACCCCGATGAATTTTCTTTTTGCTCATACTAATAATAATAGTAATAATAATAATGCCTTTATTGTGTCCGTAAATTGTACATGTCAGAGAAAGGAAAAAACAAACAAAAAAGGACAACAAAGGGCGCAGTTCAGCTACCCAGTACTCCAGGTGCTGTTCTTCCACTGAACCCAGTATTCTAAAGAAATGAAATTTAAAACAAACAATAAAAATGAAAACGTGAGGAGAGTAATATAATTGAAGTAATAATAGGAACTAGTATTAAAATTATAAGTAACAATTAAAGAGTTAAGAGTTAGGATTATGGAGCATTTGCTTCAAGCAACTTTTAAAGCGTAAATAAGGCATTTGTTTCAAGTCGGCCCGAAGATTGTTATAAATTTTGGTGACATAATACGAAAAAGTACGTTTATACGTTTCGGTTGCATGGAAAGGAGGAGTGAGAAGTCCCTTGAATCTCAAATTAAGATTATGTACATCAGTTCGAAACCGTACAGTATTATATAAATAAATAGGAGTTTTGGTTAAAATAATTTTATGAATTAAACAAGCTGAATGTAAATATCTTCGTGTTGACATATTTAACCATTTTGACTCCCTAAGTTTATGAGAAATATGTACCTATATGCTGATATTTACGAATGCCATAGCCATAGCTCAGTCTTAAACAAGAATTCTGTACTCTTTGTAATCTGAGTTTGTCTAAAACAAGCAGATTAGGACCGTAGACACAATCGCAGTAATCAAAAACTGAAAGCACTAAAGAATTACAGAGATATTGTTCTTGAGTAACAGTTAAGACATCTCTGCACTGGTATATTTGCCTGAGGTTGCAGTAGGCTCTTTATATACATTTAGAAATATGCAGTCGAAACCTCAACTCACTATCAATAAATATATAGTCCTAAATTTTTTACTACATCTGAAAATACTAAGGTAGCATTATTGATTCTTAATTTAGATTTTAAATGATTTATTAAGTATTTGATCTTTGTGCTTCCCGAATACAATAACCTTTGATTTAGTAGGATTTAATTGAAGAGAGTGTTTTTAGACACCTGGTATAATTTTTCTAAATCATAATTTAATTGATACTAGGATGAAATGAGAAATATAACTGTGTATCGTCTGCATAGAAATAATATGTAGTTAGAATATTCAATATAGTGAACGAAATTGGAGATATACAAAGTGAATAAAAGGGGTCCTAAAATAGATCCTTGCGGCACGGCACCCCTTGGTTTACAGTAAGAGCATCTGAGTGAGTATTATTTATAATTACAGTTTGTTGACGCTCTGTGAGATAATTAGTTAGAAACTCAATAGCCTGAGAATGCAGACCAACATAATGTAAGATGGACCAAAGATCCAAAGAATATTATGATTAAGTGTATCAAAAGCCTTAGTATAGTCAAGCAAAACCATCACAGATGTCCCTTGTCAATAGACTTAAAGATATCATCCGTAATTTTTAACAGTGCAGTACTGCAACTATGTCCCCTCCTAAAACCAGATTGTTCATGTGGTAATATGTATACTATGTTTATTGACATGTTGGATTAATTGGGGCTCAATTATTCTTTCTAAAATTTTAGATAATACCGGAAGTATACTGATAGGGCGTAGATCATTCGATGAAGAAGGTTGGGTTATCTTTGGTGTGGGAACAATATAAGCATGCTTCCAGATTTTAGGATATACGCTTACGCTGTTTACGAGTGTTTACAATACAATAGTTTACAATGTGCATTATACCATGAGATCGAAAAAAAGATGATTCTGAGCAGGCCTTGACTAGTACAACACGATTGGCAAGACTGATTTCAAAATGTGACAGTAAGTTAGAGGTTAATAAATGTCAAATAAATTAAAACACGAAACAGTATTTATTTAGGGAGCAAACTGAAAACTAAGGTGAATACATGTTAGAGTAGGTGTTCAAAATGTGATCCTTCACTAGTATTACAACGATAAACTTAAATAATTCTGGAAACAAGATTGCAAAACTGACTTACATTTGAAATGTCACTGTCACATTATAATTCATAGGCATTCTAGAATCAGTGTAGCCAATCGTGTTGTACTAGTCAAGGCCTGCTTAGAATCATTTTTTTCTCGATCTCATGGTATAAGGTATCAAAAAAGGACAGCAGTGCTTAATTATTTTTATATTTAATTCGTCACATTTATCAGAAGCTACCTAGGTAACTCTGTTTTGATTGAACTAGGATATTCAACGCTGTGAAAAAACCCATGCCCCAGGGTTGTAGGGTAGGGGGCTATGTTAAATTACATACACCAAGAAACTAATTTAAAAATCGTACGTAATTTAAAAATTTTAAAGACTTACTAATACAATTCAATTATGTATCTAATTTTTATTGTTAACTTTACATATGTAAGGACGTAGGTTAAAATAATAATGTAAAAGAAGACAATTTACTTAATTTAATTACAAGAACATAAAAATGGGACAGAGCTTACATTGCGATCGTAAATCTCGTTAAATTGAATAGTACATAAAATTATAAATAATAATAAACATGGTTTATTATAAAATTGTGTTACTCTATCGACCAACACAATACGTAACACGTCGATGTCCGTGACAGCGGCGGTGTAATTTAATTATTCATTGCCCATAAACTTTTACAAACATTTGTACTATAAATTTAATTTCCATTGATTAGCTCGCATATCTATATTTATATGCATGTATGCAATACCGGATTATTAACACATAAACAGTTTATAACTAGAAACAATAAGTGAAAACTGTACGTAGGAGGCACCCTATTCACATGAATTAACAATCACAATAATAATAATAATAATAATAATAATAATAGTAGTAAGCTACAAATATGTCGTGTAATTTAATACCATTTTAATTTGATATAGAATTGAACACCATCATGTGGGAGCTTTTTCAAAGGAAAAGAATCGTCCAATAAAATATGCCAGCCCTTTATGTAGGTAAAAATTTAAGATCTTTCAGTGTGTCTTAAATTAAACTTATTTAAATGACAAACTTCGAAATTTCTTCTTCGCATTTTGTAAAATTGCCCAAATACTCTAAGCTTAAATGAATTTTTTCTAACGTTGTTATGCGCACAATTATTGATCTTAATAATTCTTATGTTAATTTGTTGTGTTTATTTCATATTTTGGGTAGGTATATCCACAAACAAAAACAAAATTGCAAACGCCCTACGCCCACATAAATATACATTATTTGTATGTTGTATATTTTTAGGCATCTTTATGTAGGTTAATATTTGTTTTATCTTTAGTTACCTATAGTAGCAATCATAACCAGAGTTGTAGATAACCGAGATAACGATATTTACGGCTTGTTTGATAACAAATCTGTGACCTAGTAAATTACTAAATGTATTTTTAGTGTAAATTTAATTACCTTCTTCCTATGGAATTTGTGGATTCAAAAAGTCGATCATTATACATAAATGAATTACCTCAACAACACTTGAGTTGCACAAAAATCATTTAACAGCTTCGTCAAAGTAATCATTAGTCAAAATGAACAAATCAAATCAAATCAAATCAAAATTCAAATGCGCATGACAAATGACATATTAGTAAATAAATAATGATGCTCTTTTGTCAATTTTGATCATTCGTTAAATTAACAATAGTTTTATGCAACCCACTAATTGTAAGTTTTTTGTTCTTAGGTAAAAATCACAAAAGAAACGCATTCTATCAAATAACTACGAGTAGATAAAACAGGTTAAAATAGTGTGGTTTCCAAATAAGAGTTAATTATCAAGATGAATTATTAAAACATTATTAAATATAATAACCATCTAAATAGATCTCCATAGAAGGAGAACATGTAATTATTTCGTTCAGTTAAGACAGAAATTACACGCTTGATGGGAATAGGTGTGGCGTGAAGCTAAGTAATATTTGAAATGGTACGTCGATCTCGTTGTTGTAGAACGAATTTAGAATTAATAATTAAAGAGGAACGCGCAGCACGAAGACTTCCTACTCATTTTTGTAACGTACAACTTCAAAACGAAACAAATAAACGTTGTTGCGTGTTGTGGTGGCGAAGAATTATTGATGCAGAGAAAGGTATTTAAGCCTACGCCGAATTACGTCGTCTGTTGTAAGCTTTTCTTTAATTCATTTATCAAAATGCGAGTTTTGTTCGTTCCTTCTTTAAACTGCCAAAAATAACAATCGAAAATTTGAAGGTCTATTTTTCCTAATTTTATTTTTAGAATTCTAACAATTTCTTTGTGTCACATTTGTTGTAACACACACCTGTATACTAAGGAAACGTGTTTGGTGGAATTTCCATTGCCTTTTGGCAGTCTTGGCCCTAAATTTACTTAAAGAGAAATCCCTGTGATTTAAATAACATGTGATCAAAAATATGTTTAATCTGGGGTGGCTATGGATCGTAAAACATACAGCCTTTGTTAATACACGCCTACCTTCACTTATTATTAGTTAATCTTACTTAACCAAAAGGGCGTCTGTGACATTAACTGCTACAATAAATTGCCACTGTCAATTAAATACATTAATCGAATGTTTCAAAAACGCCCAAGACGTCTTTTACTACATTTTTTGCAAATTCTTTAACAATGATAGTTGATTTGACAGGCGTCGTTTTGTTCCTTAATAAACAAAGCAAATACATTCATATTACGATCCAAGACTAAAAGATTTTTTGATCATACGTTATTAACTACACTAACATTATCATTGTAAACGTTACATTTTCTCAAAATACTCGATATGCCTTTTCAGACGTATCCCCACGTTGTGCAAACACGGTAACGTAAAAGTAATCAGTAAGTAAAGGGCGGATTTGTAGGCACAATAAAATATTAAATTAGGCAAAATAACTGTTGAAAATAGGCACATTTCAGGCAACAACGATTGAGTAAATACAATGGAACTAAACAAAAGAGGCATGAATTTTTTTTCAAGATTTATTAACACATTAAATATTTACACGTAAAATGAATTTCCTACTATGTATTTTTCTAAATTTTGCTGGGTAAATTTGGTTAAATTTTCCTGGGTAAATTTGGTTCTTCTAGCAGTTAAAATATGCTTATATTTAGAAAACGACCGCTCTACATCAGTTGCGGCTCGCCAGGCGAAGTAGGTGAAGTGCCTCTTCACCTAAAATTTGTGCATCCAAATTATTTTATATTCAAATTATTTTTTATTAATCGACACTTCAATACTACGTATTGAGAGGATTTTTTTAATTATATATGCATATTATTTACCATAATATACGCAACTGTCCACTAGCCTATTTTGTCCCTGTATATTTTTCAGTCACTTTGACATGCGAAATGAAAATTATATAAAAAATTGTTAGCGAATAATAGCAAAAAAGGCACATATAAGGGCCAAATCGCTAATTCAGGCATGTTTTAGGCATTTAACTTCAAACAGGCATTTTTATGCAAAATAAAATTTTTGTAGAAGCATTTCCACCTCTAAAAACGCATTTATATTTTATTACAATATTAATTAAGTGTTAAAACAAACAGGCGAAATAGGCAAAATCCGCCCTTTAGTAATCAGTAATCAGTCACCTACCTATTAACAGTTCCTTGATAGTTTCTATAGTAAAACCAGTGAATAAGCTACCCAAAATCCAAATATTTTGAATACTTGACGTATCTTATCTTTACTGAATGTTTAGTAATTCTTTGGCAAAACGCCACACTACAAAGAAACAAAATACTGCAACCCATAAATACTGTCAAGTTTTGTTTATTTGAAGAAACACGAACAATTCTAAACAGCTTTTAAACTTGCTACTACAAGAATGAATAATACGATTTGGTAGAAATTAATGGCGCAAATTTTTACGTATAAAATACAGTTAACCATTAATTAGCGAAAAACTAAAACGTTTTTATTATTCAGATATTCGTACGTGAAACAACTTAATTAAAACTCACACCTTCTGAATCTTATACACAATATTTTATTATCCTACGTGCTTTTGTTAGTTTTGAACAATATACAGTTATCGAAAGATATATGTCAGCTATTTTACGATAACATTTCGTAAAACAATAAATGGAATCTTCCTTGGATTTCCCATATTTGCTAATTATAATTTGCAATAACGGCGTTTTTGAAATTATTTTTTTTTATAAAACATCTAATCTGTACTAAACGCTCAGTTAAGTTTATTTCGTGGAATTTACGAAGTTTTGTTGTGTTGTTTAATTCCTAGTTTAAAACTACTACCTGCCTTCCGAAAAATAAGCCAAATAGTCGGGTAGTGCTAATGACCGTAGCAGTCGATGTGCGTTGGTATTCTTGGCACTCACAACCTTTGATATCACTCAATAGTAAATAAACAAACGAATATATTGTGCTGTTTATCTCAATAACGACAAATAAGGAACGAAAACCATATCAAATATATAATTCCGTTATTAATCTGATCGGATGCTTTTCGAAACAATCTACCGTTTGATGTTAATCATAGACACGAGAGGATAAAATTTGTTGGCCGTAGATAAAGTTCCTGCTAAACAGCAGAGCTGTTCGCCAAACGGGCTCAAATAAAATTGCAGTTATGGTTTACGGTGAAAACCTTTCTAGCGCGGTTTTGTGATATTCCATTTAACCTAATCCTTTCATCTACGCTGGTTCAATAAAGCGGCTCCATTATTAGCTTCGCCTCCCACACCACGTTTCACGCCAGTTGGCCTTTAGAGCCGAACAAATTGTTAATACATCCTGGTCTTTACGACTTCGTGTTTATTTGCACCCCAAAAATAGTAACTACATGTTTATTTTGCACCGATGAACATGGGCTGGTTTACTCGTAAACCACACCGTATCTAGGAAATGTTATTACGTTTGAGAACTCGGAAACACGTAACACAGATTTCGGTATTTTGTTTCAAATCCTGTTGCATCACGATATAAATTCGCAAACAATTCATAAAAACAACTCTCATAATATTTAATACAAGATTTCATAAATAACTTGATCGATGACTTTTAACTAAGTACAAATTCGATTTATGTATTTCTGTTTGTAATTTTTATACATGTTTCTTTATATTTAATCACTTTCATAACCCTTGACAAAACCATGATAGAAGCAAATCATCAATTTTTGAAAAATACAGGAACTGCCTGAAATGCGAGTTCGTGGGCGGGTTGCACAAACATGACTTATTAATGGTTTCGTCAAAATGAACAAAATCGAATTAGTACATTAGTAAACAAAAACACGGCGCTCTTGTCAACTTTGATCATTGGTTAATAGTTAATATAACAAGAGCTTTGTTCAACCCACCCTTTGTATTATGTCTCTCAATAATATGTCACCTGCAACATAAAACATAACAATTTATATGTATACTTGTATAGAGCTCGTCATAGACTGTTCTATCATTTTTTATAAGAGGTCGCTCCAATTCTATGGTCTTCTTTGGACCGTAATATGCAAACTTAAAATTTTTAAAATAATCTTCGCACTACATAAACATTTAAGTACGAAGCATAAAATAGTTTTATTCTTTCCACTAAAAAAATTCTCGGTGTTTCTGATATGGCAAAGTCGTTTTGCATGTTTTGAAGTACATCGTTCTTGCTGCGAACGTGTAGTAAAACTCGAATGTGATCATGTAGAAGACATAAAAGAAAGATTAAATTACTATAGCGCAAACAACTTGGCACATCGCCAGGGTCAACAGAAGTGCAACTCTTGTCACTCGAAGAATCATGTTCCCAGGATGCCCACGGTACTTTATATCTCAAGGTTGTTAATCGAGTTGTCATTGGACTAATTAAATATCTCTGCCCGATGGGAATTAGTAGTTGACGTTGTTGTAGCCGTGCAGTACACCTACTTCTCATCACCGGGTTGCTCTAATGGTCTAATAGCGATAAATTCGAACGTAATATCAAGGTTCGCTTGTTTAATACCACCGTAATTATCGTATGCCCAAATATGGTGAACATTCCTTTGGTTCTTGGTTGGTCGAACAGGTATCGGAACGTTAATGTAATGCGAACCGCAATAGAGCGACAAAGACAATTAACTTAACAGTTCCGAAGGTGAATGTGATTGCGTTCAGATTTTCTATAAATATTCATTGTCTACGCGATCTTTTTAGACCATTTTTTTGCCAGCGTAAAAAAAACTCTTCCAGGTAAAAAAAACATCTTCTGTCCAATAACTAAACTAAATTAATGTTGCCGGTTGTAACACTCTATTCTTTTATTTAAGGTGGGTCTTTCCATGTTCTAATAAATATATGACGGAGACCTTTGTTAATACAGTTGTTTCTTGTTTCCATCAAAAATATATGGCAAATTGCTTATTAGGAAATGGAAAGAAATCTAATACACATGACAACACGACATCCTCTAAATGACCTGCCTAACATACAATATCTGACAAAATCACAAACCGCTATCGTAAAATCGTTCCAGCCAAAGTAATAAATTGAAAATATGACCTATTTTCGAACTTATTTAAAAGCACGACCTCTTCGATTTTGCAAGCTGATGTCTCTCTACCGCCCGAGCATAATTATGCTTAGTTTAAGAGTTTTCCACATGGCGCCAGTAAACACCTTTTGACAGGTTATTAAGGACGCGAAATTTAAACAAACAAAAAATTTTTGAAATCATTTTTTTTTAATTAAACTTATTTGCTGTTAACGTAATATATTTGACTGTCACATCCAAATGCCATTAGCGTTTTCTTCAAATCAGGGATTCTATGGAAAATTAAAAATGCCCAGACCGAGGGAGACTTCAGCTCATAAAATCAAGAAGGTTGTGCTTAAAAGTTAAGCATGGCATTAATTAAAAAAAAGTCAATACAATGGTATCACCACCAAGGATTAATAGAAGCTTAAAGCTTTGGGGACAACCTACTTCAAACTTTACATACGTTATAACATAATAAACCCACGATGATGAAAGCTTTAATTTTATAATCACTTGCCAACAATAAATAATCAATCTATTTCTCACGCTACTTTCTATTTTCTTTTCAGTTAACTAATCAAACCTCCGAAGGCAAAACATTATTATTGAATTTATTCGATATTAAATCGAAGTATAATTAAACAATTAAACTATTTACACGGCAAATACTTCAATTAAATAGTTAATTAATTTACTACCTTCGTAGTCCTACTTGTAATGTAATGCAGTAAATTATACACTCAGGTGCAAAAAAAACGGGTCATTTTTTTTTCTTTTAATTTGTATGTTGTTGTAGTACTTAGAATAAAACTTTTAGTGTTTTACAATAAAAGAGACCACAAGGTGTAGAAAAAAACAACATATGGTACTTATCAGTTTATTTAATGAACATTAATAAGCGAAAATGAAATTTAACGATAGGAGTTCTTCACTACCTATTGCCAATTCGACATTATGCATAGAGCATCAAGGTGCCTACTGCTTTCATTTGTTTATTTTCGATTTACTGTTATTCCCAATAGAGATTGGTGTGTTCATTATGGTTCTAAGTGCTGAAGATTGTGCAAAAGCTGTAGCTCTTGTGGAAGACGGAAGAAGCCAGCGGTATGTGGCCAGATTACTTCATGTCAGTCTTTCTACCATCCAAAGAGTACTTAAACAGTTTAGAGAGACCGGCAGAAACACACGGAGGCCGAGATCTGGCAGGAAACCAAAAACGACTGCTAACGATGACCGATTTCTCGTCCTTAATACTCTACGGAATCGTCATTTGACTTCAGTGGAGACAAAAAACCAACCCCGTGAGGTTCGTGGTACAGATGTGAGTGTGTGGATAGTTCGTCGAAGGTTACAAGAAGTTAGCTTAAAACTTGCAGACCAGCAGCTGGACCAAAACTACTCCCACGTCACCGAGTAGCCAGACTCCAATTTGCTCGCGAACATTAAAATTGGACATTGGCACAATGGAGTACTGTACTGTTTACTGAGGAGTCTAGGTTCTGCCTACATTCACCAGATGGAAGAGAACGAGTATGGAGACGAACGGGAGAACGATTTGCGGAGTGCACGTTTAACCCCCGGGTTAGCCATGGTGGAGGTTCAGTGACGGTGTGGGCAGGATATCAATGGATGCCTGCACCGAATTGATTGTTATTGATGGCGGGTCGCTGACTGCACAGCGGTATATTGAGGAGGTTTTGGCAAATTACGTAGCTCCATTTGCGCCATTTATCGGCGATGACTTTGTTCTGATGCAGGATAATGCGAGACCGCATTCAGCGAGGTGCGTCACTGAATACTTGGATGAAGTTGGAATAGGAAAACTAAACTGGCCAGCATGTACCCCAGATGGAAATCCTGTAGAACATGTTTGGGACATGCTGGGCAGGCGTGTTAGAGGACGTGCAGTTGCAGAAACCACAATAAATCATCTTCGTGTGGTACTTCAGGAAGAATGGCAGAATATTCCGCAAAATGATATTCCTGAGCTTATTAGTGGCATGGGCCGCCGTATGGAGGCAATAGTTAGGGCTAGAGGAGGCAATACAAAGTATTGAAATCTATTCAGATGAAATTTTCATTCTTAATCTCTGTTAAGTTTATTTTGCGGAACTGCAGTTTCTTTATTGTATACGTACATTATCATTTTTCCTTATTAATGTTCATTAAATAAACTGATAAGTACCATATGTTGTTTTTTCTTCGCCCTGATGGTCTCTTTCATTGTAAAATACTAAAAGTTTTAGTCTAAGTACTACAACAACATAAAAATTAAAAGAAAAAGAAATGACCCGTTTTTTGTGCACCTGAGTGTAATAACTTGCAACAATATATTATATAAATAAATTATACGATACTTACGTAAAGAATCTAAATGCATACTGTTGATAATAATTATTTATAAACTAACACAAACACCCATTAAAATGCACTTGATAAAGTACTTACAATAGTTAGAACTAGAACCATTAACGTTGTTATCTAATTTGTTTGTGCGATGAACATCTCCAAAGGTCGTATTTAATGCGTATTGCAGTAAAATAAAAAAACCGTAGACCACCGTCTTATCTAGAATTGTTCAATTAAAGTAACTATTTAGCAACTAGTAGGCCACGACTTCAATTTATTATGCTGATATTAATAGTATATTATACACGACGCCATTATAGCGAGTAGTATATTATACTTTATCCTCGACTACAAAATACTAAGAATTTTTAATTTAAATTTAAATAACAACATAACCTATTTCAATGACAACATAACCTATTTCCTTCATTATACACCATAGACAATGATGTTACCATGACACCGTGCATAATGAAATGATGTTACCATGACACCGTGCATAATGAAATGATGTTACCATGACACCGTGCATAATGATTTGAGTGTATAATGGATAGCATTGTGACATTATGAGTGACCAAACACATGAATAATTGACAGATTATTGACTAGTCGTGGATAAACTTATTTAAAGATGGGATATGGCTAGCTAAATTGCTGTGGTGCAGTAGAGCAACATAGAGTACAATGCATGTCATATAAGCAAAAAGAAAATTCGTGTGGGTTGACCATGGAATTTTGAAGATGCTTGCATTACAATGCAATACAATATAGTAAAATTTAACAAAACAATAGTTTGACAGTGACGGGTGCCATTGTTTTGTGCTGTCTTAACCATGGCCAACCCGTATGAATTTTTTTCTACTCATGCTGTAGTTGAAAACTATTATATAGGTATTCTAAATTGGTCTAACTTGAATAACAGATTGAAATTTACAACTGGCAACATTGATCCCACCATGAGCTGGCTATACGCCGTAACATTAATTCGGCGCGATTTCAACTGATAACGATAGATTTGTACCACGAATCGTCTTGTTTACTCTGACGAAACGCTTTCCTTATTATGACTTCCTCTGATCTAAAAACACGATGCATTTTTCAAGCCGTTTGTACATAATAAAAATTGCAAATATGCATGATTATCAGAAAAGAAAACAATTATTTGTTTAAAATTATAAATTGTATTAATAAATGTTAAATAAACAATACTAAGCAAAAATAAAAACAATCATGCACATAAACATTTAATATTTCTTTGGCAGTAAACAAACACAAACAGAAAACAATAGGTAATCTATTTTTGAAATAAAGTATTTAAGTAACATTCACGTAAACGTGTGCCAACATAAATTGCAGGAATGCACTTATTAATAAATATTAACAGTAAGGATCTCGACAGAGAATACTTTGAAATATTGGGTTCTCAATTTCACCCACTTAGTAGCGACCCTCCCTTGGGGCCTTTACAGCTATTTCCGGACAGTTGGAGGATGTTAGAACGATTAACCCCATTAGTTTGCAACCAACGACCGTCACTGCTTAGATTATTAAATTAATTTCGTATTAACGGATAATCCTAATTCGTGAACAGATAGTGATAAACTTCGGAATTTGTTACGGAAAATATTGGGATAAGGTAGTTATTTAAAACTAAAAGACATCATCCGTTAGAACCAAAGAGTTATTTAGAGAGTAAATCTATATGCTTTAAAAGCAAGCTTGTCGATGACATTGCCATAAATGAAGCATGGATTCATTATGGTATTGATGGTAGATACGAATTCTCACGGTTTCTGGGCCTTTTACGGGAAGACTCCTGAGGTTCTGAGAAGTTTTTAAGTATTTATAGCACTCGTGAAGTAATTATACGTGTAAATTATTAAAACAGTTATCTTCGTCAGCTTGTCTCACAGATGTAGGCTTTAATTAATCTTTAAAATGTATTTCGCATTTTTACAACAATTTCAAGAGGCAAAGCCGCGGAATGGACTCGTTAGGCAGTCTTGGAGACACTCTTATTAAGTTAGGAACATTTCTAAGTTAACAATTTCCATCCTTTTGATGCAGCTCGGCCGATTTTTAGCCGTATAATATTTTCGAAAAAGATTTTTTGAAGAAGTCCGAACCAATCGTAGGTACATTCTGGGGCAGTACAGAGGTAGTTATACTCTATCGTCAAGATTTAACCGTGACCAATCTCTGCAAAAATGCACTTACAAAACTCAATTGGTCCATAAATAGATTACGATGATTCGAGCTCCTGCAACTCTTCTAAACATTAATTATGTTCGACAATCGTTAAAAATAAAGCGTCCACGTTGAAATCATATACAAAAACAAGTACCCTTTTCAAAAATGACAAATTTAGGTCGATAGCCTCAATTTTTTCCCATTCACAAATGACAGAAATTCTGAATTAATATTTAATCGAGGTAAAAGCCACTTTATTTGAACGTTGAACTGAATATTTTTATAGCGAGCAATGATAATATTTAAAGCGACACCTCTTAAAAGTTTCTTTGATATTAACGATCTCCAGAAATTGTTTATCCAACATATGCCACGGAGAGATAAACATATAACACTAATAAAAATCTGTTACATACAAGATGAACCGTAGCGTTGCCAAAATCATCATCGCCATTCATTTTGGCAAGTTGCAATATTTTGGTTTGTCACTATTATAATTATAGATATTTCAACGAGGACATCGGTCACACACGCAAAAAAAGAAATAAAAACGATATTAACGAAAGGCAATAAATATTTCATCTACTTTCACAGTGTTTTATCGGGCCACATTCATAATTAAATGTGTTGTTCTCGGCTTAATCCTTTTTTTTTCGAAAGAATAAACGTACGATTTTATAAATTCTTGATTTTTTAATTTTCAGGTTCATAGTAGGCGTTGTGTCAACACCGTTCATTGTCCGTCTAAACAAAAGAGCTTGAAACATTTGTACCGAATGTCTGGGATGGCTATGATAATAATTTATTATAAGGCGTTTTCTTTATAAATAACAATTATTGTCAACGCCTTTTAAATTTCGACCAAAAATGTGGCTGGAGTTACGAGACATATTTAAACATAAAGAGCCTCTCTCTCAAAATTTCAAAACTTTTGGCATATTCCTTATAACATGACAAAGGAAAATTTGATTCGATTTTGTTCAGAATAACAAAAGGCTGAAAATAATTGGTGATAACTGCGATAGGCCACAAGCCTTTGTAATACCTACTTCATGATTTTGCTTAAACTAATCAGGGAGAAATTCCCATGTCAGTGGCATTTGAAGTCTATTAAAATTAATTGGCATTTAATAGATGTGCCTACTTTAAAATACTGTCTAAACGTACATGTGTTTTTATTTATAACGATATAATTACTGCTGGATCATCTACATAACGTTCAAAGAAATCTGTTATAATTTCAAGCTGTTTTCTTTAAGAAATACATAGGGCGGGTTGCACAAATAAAGTAATCAATCGTCAAAATGAACAAAATCCAATCAAAATTTGAATACGTATTGGAAATAATGCCGACTTTGGTGATTTGTTAATTTAACAAACGTTTTATGCAACCCACCCTTAGTAACGTTACTTTAAAATATATGTAGTTATCATTAAAATGATGGTTTTCTAGTATTTTGAATATCTTCCAAGGCTTTGTATTTGAAATCCTTTCAAACGTAGTTTTTGGAAGATTGGCAGTTTGTTGTTGTTTATTCCCCCTACTACTCCCTTTCTCTCTCTCGCTCTCTCTTTCTTTCTCGATGCCATCAAGATTTATTAGGATTTGTGTTTAAATCTAATAAGTATCTGCTGTAGAGATTTCTTGGAAATTACCGTATTATAATATCCGTTAGGAACTCCCACCAATAAGACAGTTGAAGGAAATCATTTTTTTATTAGGTTTTCTGCAGTTCGTCATTTTGAAAGTCCTCTTGTTTTGATTACCCCCGCAGAATATTTAAATGTAACTCCACTCTTCTGAACGTAGTCCGTACCGACAAATTACTATAATCAATAATTCGAAGATTCATCAATCTCTAATCTTGAAGAAAAGGAAACTTCCACTTCTGGCTGTAATTTGTTTAAACTACAATCCCTTTAGAGGCAGTTTCTGTTAAGGTACCTCAACGACGAAAAATTTATGAGGGCGCATTATGAAATCGAAGGACTAGCTTACCCTCAACAGTAAATGGATATCCTGCGTTTCTCGATTTTTTTCGTTGCTATTAACTTTCTCTGAATATATGCAATTAAAATAATTGACCACGTGACGGAAAGCCAGGGTAAATTGTTATAATCTAAACCAAACTATCGACTCCACAAGTGAGTCTTATAAAAATAACTCGAATAAGGTTCTAATCGTTGTAAAGTTGCGACTAATCCGAAGAGCAATTTAGACATCGAACCATCCTCTCTTTGTCTCGATTCATCGTGCGAACGTTTTAACAGAAGTTCATTTATCAAATCGTCGACAGGTAATTTGTGTAAGCAGTCGGACAATCTAGTCTTGGAGATATTACCAATTCTAACAAGATTCTTTTGGCGCTGCTGTACTATACTAACGTTTGAGTGAAAACGTAAAGCTCAAGCTACCGCAATCACAAAATGGCTTCCTCGGATCGAAGCCGGGAAGGTGCATTAACATTGCAAGAGTGACAAGAAAAGCCGTATACGAAACTTGGGCAGAGGGCGAGAGCGACTACCGTGGTGAATTCAACATAAGACGGGACAGATTTGGTAAAGGAGGCGATGCAAGGAACCGAGCTCAAAGGACCATTCGGAACGTGGAAGAGAGATAGAGGAGAGAATTTGTTGTGTGTTTATAGCGTGGCGCGTCATAAACAAGAAAGACGGGTGGGTCACCGTACTTTTCTGAAGTAAAACAAAGATGGAGAACAAAATACCAAACATGCAGACAGCGTACTTTAATGATGGACGCCTTTTGTCGATCTGCTACAACTATTAGGCGTGGCTTATACGTACCCGCGTCGGATGGTAATTAATATCCACACTACCACGGTAAGAATTATAATCCACTAGGTATATTCGAAGTGCGTAATCCGTCAGTTTGGCGTGCACAACAGATCCTGGGCACGGTGTCACTCACACGTTACACAAACACCATCACATTCACACCACGACATGAAGGCGCACTTTTAGGCCAGTCGAAACGTTACACTCTCGCACTTAACACAAATAATTGACACAACACGCTATCCGATCACCCACATTGTTCACCGCAGACCATGGCCAGCAAACTGCTGAGTACGTGATGTGAAACGGTGTCGAACTATCGACGAACGAGCACGAACTCCGCCGAAAGGAAACACCAAGCATGAACAATTCTATAATACCTTCGCAAACCGCCAATATCAGCGAAATGTCCAATTGTTAAATGTTGTTTTATTTGTTTCTTTTTTTACGCCGTATAAATTACGAGCAATTAATCACCTAACGATCATTAACAGGCGCCGCACCAAAAAACAACCAAATTCCGGTTAATGTTTTTAATGTTTTTTTCTAAATTTCCGCATAGTTATTCGCCAATTAATATTTAAATTTATACAAAATGGTGACGAGATTTACAAGCAATCGTCTATAAACATTAAAGGAAAATCTCGATACCATTCAACTATAAAACATAAAACGCTAAATTCCTGCGTTCTTTGAACGCCTCGCTACTACTATTTATTGCTTTTGCCAAATTCCTCCCTGTTACATTTAAGGGGCGGATTAGGCAGTTCATCAGTTATGGATAAATTTTTTATTTTAACCATCCCGTTCTTATTCAGAACACATACCTTAAACTCCTAGAAATATATTATTATAGCTCTTTTGAAAATTATTATTAATGCGATAAACGAACATTGGAACATTCGATCGGTCACTTTATGAAATTAGCACGTTAGTTCAAGTTACGTTTTTGTTGTTCAAAACCTACCGAAAAACTTACAAAATTCAATGAATGTATACAGGGTTTTAAAAGTTAACAAAAAATAAGGTAGCTAGATTTATGTGATTATTGTTTGTTTTATATTTTGTCGACATTTCCCGAACCAAAGTAAAACAAAACTTTTAATTCCATGGCACACTGGAGATTATTTTAAAAAATTGATTACTTTAAGGGAAAGAACTTAGAAAGACAAATGATGTTCGTTGTTACACTGAGTAACCGCAGAAATAGTAAATATAGTAACTTTCCCTCAATATATCCAGAATAGAACCATTAAACTGCCTTTTATTGTTTATGGCCGGCGATATTAATTCTTTAAATTTTCTCAAAAAAGAAAGCGTGCCGCGCCGAAAGTGAAAACGATAATTTTTATAAATAACATGAACAATCAAATATGGTTTATAAAAGTAGTAATCCTATTGTTTCGTAAAAAGTGAATTACAACATAATACAATGATTTTCCAGCAAAATTACCGTTTTTAAATTGTATTAGCTTAAACAACGGAAACTTTACGCACCAAATAATATTGTCATCTACGATGAACGATACTAGCATGAAATTATTTTGTTGTTATATGGACCACCTATGTACCAATGAAATTGATGAAGAATGTCCAATTTCAGTTATAAAAATGTACGCTCCTTAAGTGACAAATTTAGCTTATTTCATGTTCTAAGAATAGCTTAAAGCAGATAGATACATTTCCTTGGAGAAATTTTTTAGTTAAAATCATTTAAATGATGGTTTTGTGGTTGGTGCCTTTAAATGTCGAAATCGACGCCAGCTTTTTATTTCGCTACCAAAATAAAGTCCGAAGTCCAATAATAAATTTCGATTAATAAGTCATCAAAGCATAAAATATTAGTTACCAATTTGCATAAATGAAGCCGCAGGATCAACACAAACAAAATGTGCTGCCAGAAGCGACAGACATGTTAACAATCAAATTTGTGGGATTTAATCATATTTCGACTTCATTTATAAAACAACACGAATGAGTTTGTAGGTTAAGACAATTTATAACCGAAAGCATCTCTCTCGAAAAAAAAATTGTTGTCTTTAGTGTTAATGAGCTGTCCTATAAGGAGTAATATTTTATTAAGTTGTTTTTTTTTGTAATAAAAATTCGATGGGCGTAAAGCCTAATGCGTTTTGCAAAGCTTTTTCCAGAAGAACAAAATTAATCGCCATGACAATATGGTAGTTTTAAAAAAATGCATGATTTACTTATAAGATGTTACAATTTAATACTGACCATTCATTGTTTTAAAAATTGCAAAAATAATGTACAAGTTGACTTGTTAAATTTCCTTTATGATAATCCGGGGAAACGAATTTTCAGCATTTATAAGTGGGCACAAATTTTAAAATCCCCATTTAAATTCTTACGTCGAAAAGAACTAAGAAATTAATTAATTGCAAGAGCGAGGATGAACTCCGGGCCATTTTGCATTAACTGGTTTCCGTTATTGAGTTATGAAATAAATTAAGCCCGAATTATTTTAGTTTCTAACAAATTAATTAGTTTTTAGCGTATAACATTTAAAAATTAACATAAGCTGTGATACAACAGTAATTTACATAAATTTACTTTTCAATTGCCACTTATATCACGTTGATGGTTGATGGTCTTTTTGCATATTACACGAATATTATTAGGTATGAAATTTACTGTAAACTATCGAAATATTGATTTTTTTTAAGTAATCAAAATGCCAAATTTTAAAAAGTAGCTTTAAATTCAAACATCTTGAATTTTTTTAAAATTCATATTAAAATCGTAAAAATTGGAAGCAAAACAATTACGATACTTTAAATTCTTTTGTTTAGGATTCCGTTGTTTTTTTATTGACTGAAGTAAGTTAATAACCGCGGGGAATTTGTATATTTATCCCAGTTTTATTTATAAAGCGTATTATCATTTTCTAAAGATTTTCCTCGTAATTTACATAACATATTTCGAGTACAATACGATAATAGATATTCGGATATAACGTGACCGTTTCGAAGTTCCTTTTTTCTATGAAAAAAGGGAATACAAGTTGCTTCACTAATGGGTTATATTGTAACGAAACAATTGAATGGGAATT
Source organism: Melanotus villosus (assembly GCA_963082815.1). Taxonomy (NCBI): domain Eukaryota; kingdom Metazoa; phylum Arthropoda; class Insecta; order Coleoptera; family Elateridae; genus Melanotus; species Melanotus villosus. The sequence goes on along the minus strand of OY720419.1, from coordinate 110,863,697 downwards.
TATACATACCGCCTCATAACGCGAAGTGCACACAACATGTAAACGAAATTTCAGTCATTAACACACTCGCAATGTGTTAGTGGTAATTGTTGGCCGACTCGTACAAATATGACTAATGCATTGAATAGTCGTTGAGTGTAATTTACAGGTTTACACGCCAAAGTAATATTTTATTCAAAAAGAAACCGGCGAATAACAGATATGTTGTATTACAACGAGGATACAGCTCTAAGGAGATGAAAAGAGTTTTTTAAAGTCAGTCTCCGCTGGTAGATGAAAGCCGTTCAGATAGAGCGTTCCGTTGGAACAACGGCCGCGGCGGTCGTTGTTCGTGCGGAAATTCAGGATTTAATATGGCCGTGCCGAACTGCGTCGGCCGTGTCGAACCGCTCTGCGGAGGTCTACCATGTGCTACGGTGCGCACCCTTCCCCGTCAAGCCAAACGAGTGTCAATCCGCCACAACGAGGCTCACAACACTATTTAGATTGGATTACGTGGTGTAATGGAATCTACGGGCTATCAGGAGGTTGCGCTTGCTCCTCTCTTGTACGGCAATCGTGTAGACACGAGTGTATAATTAATGGAAAATTCGATTATCCACACTCACCTTCTTCTATAATTATTCCTACTTTATGATTTACCTTATGGTTCTACTATCGCCGGAACCAGTTTTTCTACCCCTCTCGATTGTTATTATCAAGACACGGCCGGATTACTAATTTCCAGTTGCTCGACGGACGGATTCCTCATCATATCCACCTTTAATTTCTTGATTCTAACCATTCTAACGATGTTTAGCGAACGTGCATCTCGAGACCGAGCAATTAGGTGTATACAAGAACCAATTAACAATTTTATAGGAGAGCTGTTAGTTATCCTTTTAGTGTTACGTTAAGAAACTCGAGCGTACGGCAGCTTATTAATAGATTGTAAAATAAGGCTCGGGGGTATCGACTCCTACACCGAGTCGATATCTGTACGCTAGGCTAAAAGTGCGATTCTTTTGAACAACGCTGATTCGTAAGGGTTGTCTTTGCACCTTCAGAGAGTTAACTACATTTATTTTTGTATTTTAAACGCGATTTGTTAAGGACCGATGAGCACGTGCAATACTTAGCCTGCACCATTAACATTGTCTTAATTAGGATCATTATAATCCATTAACCGATATAGGGTGGGTTGCACAAACCTCCTGCTAAAGGATGATTAAAGTCGACAAAAGAGCATCGTTATGTGTATACTAATGTGTTACTGGCACATACATAGGTGCTTTAAAATCATGATTGAATAACTTGGATTGGCAATTTGAAAAATCTAACAATGGCTCTTTTTCAGAGTTACTTGATTCGTCACGCATATGAGGGGTGCATCCTGTTTGTGGCTAAAAAAATTTAAATCATTTGTTCGTCAAGATTTGGCGTATTCTAGTTAGAATATCCCGTATTGTTGCTGAAAAATGATAACAAATTCTCCTTTCCTGATAAAAACCCTTGGTACGTGTTCAAACAAGCAAATGGTGGATTTGATTTTCAGTAGTTATGAAGTATTTTAAGAAATTTTAAAGATTTTTCAAGCACCTTTTAAAATTTAATCTCTTAATGTTTGTCAAAGGATCAAACTGATCAAAGTAGTCAGTGTCCCATTAATTATTAAAACAAAATAACGATTATATCATGTAATTTTTGAAAGAATTTTATTTCAATTATGTTTGGGGATCGTGAATCCCAAGTATGGAGGGCATACAGAATTCGCAGAGCTCCTCTTATACCAACCATTCTACCTGAATTTTTTTTAGTCTGTTTAAATAATAATAGTTTGCTTATGTATTTCTAGTTCTAGTGACAAGGTCCTTTTTCATGTACAGGATTATACAGATATTTTACAGTCAACCTAACGGTATTCAAATTTTGCTACCTGGACCTTTTCTCACTTCTTCTAATTCCTAGGATATTATTTTCCCAAAATTCAGCATTTTTAAAATTCTTAACAAATGAGCAAATAACTTAGGATACCTACTTGTCTGTTTTAAGTGCGCGAATTTCTTTTTGATTTTTATTTGATCTCTTTAAGTTTTTTTTTTTTTTTTATTATGGGTCAGCTTTTTCTGGGATACTAGATTCAATTAAGTAACTTAGACCGGGAGACTCTCAAAATTGAGTGTGAATACGTTGGAATTATTGCCAAAAACTTTGGTTTAAAACTACATATAAAATATTCTTAGCATTTGATTTTGATTAAAACATTGCATTTTAAATGAAGAGTACACGGAAAAAAGGGGGAAGGTCACAAAAACAAGTATTTGAGAAAAATTCATTTTAAATATTGTACCAAAAAACGTGTAATTCAATCACGCACCTAAATACTATGGACATTCCCCGTTCCTTCCCTGTTTGCGTTGGACATTCCCCTTTCTTATAAAGTATATCAATCTTTAACGGGCTCTAGATCAGCGACCTAACCACTTTTATGTAATTGACATTTCTGACATGAAAGTATTCCCTATTAAGCAGCAATTTTTGAAATTCTGTGACTTTCCCCCTTCTTTCCGTGTACTCTTCAAATGTTTCATTTTATCAAGTTCCTACAAAAAGAACAAAAAAAGCACTTGCTATAAAGCAGTTGAAATATAATGAAGAAATGGATTCATAAATATGAAAAATCAGAAGAATAAAATAAGTATGTTCCGCCGCCCACGAGCGTCTCTTTAGAAACACAAGCTGCACGAGTATAGAAACAAAAGAACAACACCAACAATATAAACAATGCATAGATCGTTGACCCGCCATCTAGTGGAATGTGCAGTAATATAATGGCAGGCTGCAGAGGCTGCTAATCAGTGATACAGAGAGACTATCATAGATGGCGCCGCTAATAGAAAATTTGAGTTTTTGTATTAATTTTAAAAAATAAGCTATTTAATACATTTTAACGTTTTACTAGTCGTTAAATTGTGCGTACAAAAACAGTAACAAAAGTTTATATAAGAATATTATATCCATGTAAATATTGTTTTTGATTCATTAACCTTATTCAGTTAATAGAAATTTGATGAAGCTGCTGAAACAGTGATTGTAAATAAGCAAATAATTATTTCTAAAAGCCACGAGGATCTAGATATCTTGTTGGGATAACTCGTAAAACATGTTCAAAGCGACCACTATTGGTTTCAATGCAGCCATGAAGCACCTCTGCTATATAGCCTAAATACGAGGGTTGGAATTTTAATAGTGCAACTATATAATCACTACAGTTACCGAACACATACATGTTTAACTGCCCTTCGATGTAATCACTAGTATTGTGTAGTACCCGTTTCACAATAATGTGAAAGTCTCAGGATGCTATTGGCAGCGCCTGTTTGGTTGCTCGTACGAATATGGTGGTCTACTGTCTGTCGAATGTCTGGAATAGTTCTGAACTGAAAGTTGCAAAGCAGTTCCTTTATCTTGGGGATCAAGTCGAAGAGAGTAAGGTAGATAGCAGACTAAGTACCCTTAGCATCATCTGTTGAACAGTTTATTAATCTCAGAGTTTGCAATACGTGCTCCAACGTTGTCATGCAAAATGATGGGTGGCTTATGCAGCGGGTAGCTCAAGTGTCATAATCTTGTTGCGTTGCATTACATTTCTACAGCCGTGTTAACACTACTAAAATTCCAATTCTTGTATGTTCAGAAATTTTTGGATCTTTGTAAATATTCGCTACACTGAAAGGTAGAAGAGGACCGGATAAGTAAGTAAATATATCTAACAACAGCCTACTTTAGCTCTGTAGCAAAAAAATATTTCCTTTTTTAATTAGCCCCATAAGAAAAAAATTCATCGGGTTGAGATCTGGCAAACAAGCAGACCATATTATGGGCACTATCCATTTACTTGTTAATAAAGCACTAACATTTCTGATCAGGATTTTTTCTGATTATTGATGTTACAATTGGTTTAGTTAAAACAAAATCAAAAACGAACAATTTTTAAACAAAATTCTACAGGATTGCACTTTTAAAGCTCATAAAACTCAATTTACACTGTAAATACTTAATGAAAACTAATTATAAACAGTAGGCCGTAAAATTTTTGACAAATTACAGATTTATTCTATAATACTGAAATGTCCTGCGTATTATACATGTGTGAAAATTTATCCAGTGGCAAATTTAACTACCTCGCAGCATTTCTGGGAGGGTTCCTTTTCTTTACAGGATGGTGGATAATGATAGATGTTAATGCCACTTATCCAAACGTAATTTCAGAAAATAGAATTTATTACTTACCTGGAATATGCGCAACATTTTCCCTCATCGTAGTGAACATAATTCCGATGGGTATTATTCAAGATTCTTACTATTACACCGAAACCAAGTGTTGTGGTCCTTTAATGGCAAAATCGGTTTTGTTTGTAGGATTAATAATGGCATTCGGGTCCCTTATTGGTGCTTCTTTTATATTAGTAAGCGACTTTTTGGTAAATTCAAACGTGCAATTATGGCCAGGATTCGGTGTATTTTTACAAAACGCACAGATTTTTGGTGCAAACATGATTTTAAAATTTTGTATCAAAAACGTCGAATTTTAGCGAAACCGACGATTATGTTTTAGGTTTATTACGATATATTTTCATTAAGTGTAACTAATAAATTTATGTCAAATTGTGATATTTTATTCTTTAGGGCTGGCCACCCTTGCGTGTGTTAATTTAAAACTGATTTTTAAGTAAAATATTGTAGCTTCCTTCTACCAAGTTAAAAACAAAGAAGTATCTAAAATGGGGTCCGCATTATTCATGCTCGTGTTCATATTCCGGTTGGTACTTGTGGGCAAGTAGCGAACCATGTGCTGAGCCAGATGAGCTGGGCGAGTTGGTGACTTGCAGGGCTCTGTTCATTGTTGGTACAGCAAAGTAAAGCTCATAAAAAGACTTATGATCTTATGAACCTTGTAGACGGGAAAGCAAATCTCATAGTTCCAAGTACAAGCACGAGTAATGTAGACGCTGTTTTAGACTATGAGGTTTGAGTTCCAAGGTTTGTACGACCTACAGATGTGGTCATATTATTAGAAACCGAATTAAAATTAGAAGAAATCTCGGATAGCACGTTTCGTAAGACCTTCATTTAGTTTGTAACATTGAAAATAGCATTAATATTTCGTAAAGTATCCTTTGGCAGACTTCAGAGTTGGAATTCTTCTTGGCATGCTGAAGTTGACTTTTTGGTCGCATTTTGCGTACTTTTCTTTTTAAGAATTGACCAAATATTTTTAGTTGGATTCCTATCCGGGCTATTTTCGGGCAATGCAAGTAGATCAATTTGTTTCTGTCTTAAATAATCAGTCATCATTTTCGATTAGTGACATGGTGCACCGTCTTGCACGGACACTCCACCTTTTATAACCCATTATTTTAATTTTCGGTATAAGCAAACTGTCTAACGTACTTTTTTATTATACCATCCACATTATAAATATCACTAAGCCCTTTTGCAGAAATGGCAGCCCAGACCATCACTTTTGTAGAAAACCTTGCATTTAGTTTGTCCAAGTTTTAATTGCAGTTTCTAATAATATGGCCACATCTGTAGTCACCTTTTCAAGGCGCACCTGGGATTATCCAGTAATGCTCGCTGGTATTTTTAAAATCTTTAATTTGTCAGTCATTTCAATAAGCCCTTGCTAATAACCCTTTTTGATAAACTCTAGGATTACTGCAAAATGAAAAACTTGAACTTATAAGTATACTCTAAATATGTTTAATACATTTAATGTGTTACACATGTTGTTAAGTTAAAAATATGCATTTTTACATGTAGGTATAATACTTATACCGTAGGAAACATTTTCAAAAGCTTCGATACATTTCCCATTTTAAAATTAATCATAGCCATTTTGACAATCTAGAGTTTCAAAAAAATGTAAACTGCTGTCAACTTCAAAATTGTTGTTTAGTACTCTTGGCACTGTGATGTTATAAATATCTTATTCGAAAAATACAAACACGGTAAGCATACTTTATCTCGTTAAAAGCCCTTTAAAATAAATTTTTTTTTTAGATGTTCGTGTCAGCTGGGGTAGATTTAAAGTTCCACAGTTATCCGATACAAGATTGCGATTTAGTTTACAAACCCGTTCAACAAAATAATATAAATTCTTTATCTTGGAGTAAGGATAACGGTTTTTTAACGTTGTTATGTGAAAATGCAAAACCGGAAATAATATCGTTAAAGGATCTCGACAATATTAAAAACGTTCACACCATTTCTGCTATTTGTGACGCTTCCGCCGTTTCATTTCAAAAAACCACCAAGAGATACATGGGTATAGGAACAAATTCTGGTCAAATCGCTCTGTACGATACTAAAAACAAAGTGATTAACAAACTGTTTGAAAATACTTCGTGCCCGATAAATTTCATAGATTTCAATGCCAACGATAAATGTATGGCTGTTTCTTGTGAAAACGGTAACGTTTTACTTTACGATACTAAGAAAACGAATATTCGAGAAATTTATAGCGTAGCAAATACGTCACGTTCGACGACAATGCAATTTCACCCGAGTAAAAAGCACCTTTTAGCGGTAGGTTCAGAGGACGGATCTCTAATACAATGGGACGTAAATGCGGGTCGAAACGTATTTGGTGCACAAATTCACACCGCTTCTGTTACCGGTTTGGCATTAGTCGAGCGAGAAAGTTTTTTTGTGTCTGTCGGTAGTGATCATAAGTTTTGTATTCACGATGTAAACATGGGCGAAAACGTCTTCAGAAGCAATTTACCGCATCCACTGACTGCGGTGGACGTTGGTTCTAACAATTTTACGGTAGCTGTTGGGAATATATTTGGTAATATTTACGTTTACGATATTCGTCAATTAATGGTACCCGTCTCCGTCACAAAACCCCACAATGGCAAAGTAAATAAAATATTGTTTGAAAATAAAGTAGCGGATGATTTTGCGGGAAATGTTTCTGACATTCATACAACTTGCTGTCAGCCTCCTCAGGAAATTACGTTCAAATGCGAAACAAAATTGGGAAAACAAAATACAAACGAAGAAGAAATAATCGTAAACGTAAAGATGCCTTGCGCAAGGAAATACGCAGGGGAGGACACATCTAAGTACACTACATATAGGGAAAGCGAAACGGACCACGCATCGATAAAATCTGTAAAGGAAGTAGTTACGGATTCCATTCATAAAACTACCGAAGAACTTCGATTACAACTTATGCAGCAAATTAGTAGTTTACACAACGTAATTTTAAACGAATTCCATATACTCGAAGATCAAATGGAAGAAAAATGGGACCTTTTAAATTCTGTTATAACTACAAAATGCATTCAGAACAAAGATTTATAATGTATATAAAATTATCAAATATCTTGTAACTTTTGTAGCAATAACAGTGGCATAAATTTTTCAAGTAGTTTTCTTAGATCGTTAAGAATTTGTTGCGCTGTAGAACAATCCAAACATTTTGAGGACTCGTTTTTCTAAAGAAAGCTGTTAAATATTTTATGGATGGCATCGTTTAAAAGAACAAACGATTTGCTTTTCGGTATTCTATTTTACGTTAGATATTTTGTTTATTTTCCTGAAGTTCCCATAGCATGAATTTGCAGGAAGTTTCTAGTTTCTTTTCTGTCGTACCACTGAGTTTTAATTTGTCCAAATTGCTTGATTATGAGAAAAAATTGTTTGGTTTTTAGACTTGCTCAAAAAAGCGGATGTGCTCAATCTGGAAGGTTTTGTATTTTTGTTATTGACAAAAATTTGTGCATGCATAGGTCGGCTCGGGTTGTGGATGCACAAGTTAGTACACAACTATATAATATACAGGGTGATATTGAAAAAACTACAATGCATAGTACCACGCGATAGAGGACCATAAAATAATAAAAAAAGTTCTTATACGCTAATGTCCGATCGCCTTTTTTTGAAAGCTAACAAATCAGATTCCCATTTCTCAAAAGCTTCTGGAGATTTTTCAGCTCTTTTTCTTTTAAGATACTCCTTGATGCTTGTTACGCTGTTAGTTCTTGGTCTACTATCCGATTTTTCCGGCGTATTCATGAGTTGCTTCTTGTTTGATATAGCCCTATACTCTAATAACACTTCGTTTGTTACCGTAATTTCTCACTTCGTAAATAATTTCACAAGATTATAGGTTGAAATATTTTGACTTTCACTGTAGATCTTTTGCCGCGTTATAATTTTTAGGTTCATAAACGTAAATTAGTTCAAATAGCGCGCACGTTAGTTCAGCTAAATCGTTTATTCGTGTCAATACAACCGGTTATCACACAGGTTCCGCAAATTCCGTCCTTGTGTTATCACACTTCGTTCACCTTTCAATAATTAATTTCAATATACTTGTCTTTTGTTGATGTTTTTTACACTGTTCTTATTATCATATGGTAGGTATTACTTACGGTTTTCGCACTAGTACACTTTTAAAGTTTATATCTTAGCACTAAATTACCAAAATAAATAACGCTGCTGGCACGCCTTAGTTTGGATACGTACCGTAACCTCCTCATCCTACAACTATATATAAACCGTTCAAATTTTTGTATGTGCTCAAGTCAGTAAACGACTTATCATTGGATTATTTTGCTGCTCTTATGAACAAAAACATGTGTAATCATTTAGTCATTTTATTGGTAGCTAAGAAAACATTGTTACCTCATACTGTTACAAAAATACAAATAGTATAAAAATACCGAGTTATATAATATAGGTACAAATAATACAATAAATCCATAGTCAAAGTAAAAAATATACAAATTGAGTAACACTTTTTGCTCATTTCTAAAATGGAAATTATGTACTACAAAACTCGAATCGATTTATCTCCTTTATGCCTTTCTTAAATAAATAAACAAACATTCATTATTATGCATAACTTAGAAGTAAAAATGAGCGCGAAATAATTTTAAATAAATAAATAGATATATTATGATAATATGAACATCAACATTCTGTACATTTGTACTAAATACTGGACTAGGTTCGTTCCGTAAGTGCCCCCGAAAGCTTACGATTGATATACACTTTATCGGCGAATATTTCACATTAAAAACTTACTTAATTAATATCCCCGGGCTTTAATTGTCTTTCGCCTTCGTTTATAAATATCACCATCGCTTTATACAGTAAGAAAACTCCCAGCATTCTTTGCTGATGAGAAGACCAAGTAGAGGCAGTTCCGTAGAAATCGCCCGATTTTTTGTTTCCAATGTTATCGAGTTTTAAAGCGTTTATCATTGCCGCTTCCCTTGTATACGCTTCGACCGGTACAACATTCTGGAAAACATGCAAGCATACAACCCCGAGATTATCTTTCCAAATATTTAATATGCTTTGCAGTTTATTATTTGCGGTGTTGAAGTTCTTGTCATTCCAAAACGTAGTTGCTTCGTTTAAATGCCAATAAGGTCGGTTACGTTTTCCTTTCCCAACGTAAAATATTGAAGATACAAATGTCTTCCAAGTTTCTATCGGAGAAAGATGTTTCTCTCTTGCCGGTAAATTATTTGTAACTCGCGGGTCTAATAATAAGTAGGTAAACGAAGATTTGTTTATGCCTTCTCGCCATTTTCGGGAAGGATCCGGATTACTAAAATCTTTGAAAATTATATCCTCTAAATCTTGATACGCTGATAAATCATTCAACCAGTCGGAAGTTTTTAAAGTCTTTTCCAGTTCCACGGAAAATACTGTAAAATAAAAAAAAACTTTGTTAAACACAATAAAATTTGCTAATTTACATACAATATGGTTTTAATTACTAAGTAGTTGTGAAACTAAAACAAACCAAAACAGTTGTGCACAAACTTGAATATCAATTGTTACTAAATTAAGATATTATGTATTTGGTTAAAATAAAATATTATTTATAGGAATATTAAAATTACCAGAGATAACATTATATTAGTTTTATTTATGAATTGTTGATATCATAACTGCAATTCTTTGTTTTACTTTAAGCTAATCAGTCTGTATCAGAATTTAAATAGTAACATAAAACAAATAATTATTAATAAAAAGGCTTATTCTAAAAATATTGACAATTATCAATTACTAATTAATATGGACGTCATTCATTTCTTTTGTTGATAAAAAGTTTCCATGTTGTCTTGTCGTCTTTTACTTTTCAAATAAACAGTCATAAAATCATCAAAAATATTCCATTTAATATGGCAATTTAGAAAAATTGTAAACAAATTTGACACTGAAATATTCTAAAATTTAAAAATGAAAATATTTACGTAGATATCCTACATCATATTTGGCTGTTTATAAAAACACGCAATCGTTCATAAAATACTTCAAAAGTTACTGTAAATTTTGTTATATTTAGCAGTTAATAATTTTACCTACTTTTGCATCGAACCGAATACAAATAATTTTTGAAAAATACACCCCTCATTTTTACAAAAATAAAACTTTTTCCTTTGACAAATACCTTAAATAAAACAAAACATTTTCCAAATTTTCATAATAAATTAAGAGGTAACTACTAGTTTTCTTACAAATATTTTTTTGGTGTGCGATAACCATTATTCGTAAATCTGTTGTGCATAAGTAATAGTATATTATAGACCAAGGTAGAGAAGACATTTTTCTCAGCCGAGCAGTATTATTTCCCGACATGCGAAGCATGGAGGGAAATAAGTTGTGAGGTTGAGAAAAGTCTTCTCTACCGTGGTTTATATACTATTTTTTTCACTACTAGCACCTTTATTCCTTTTAATTGATCATTTTTACATAAATAAAAAATAAAATGACAGATGCGTATATTTATTTCTAAATATCCACAAAAATCAAATAGCCTTGCTTGAAAATAAGGGGAGAGGTTAATTTCAATTGACATTTGGGTAAAACATATTTAAAATAGGCACCTGAGCGCAGAGCAATTGTTTCTATTATTAACCAGTAGCCAATAATAAAAAATTATTGACCACTAGGAGAGAAAATCATCTTCTGGGCTCGAAAATAAGGTCAATAATGACATCTTCTAATACTAGTAGTGGAAAAAACAACTTCTAATTTAATTCCAATTATTTTTAGACATACCTATAACTAAAGTTGATTATGGTTTTCTTAAAATGGGGAATATTCTCTTACCTTTATGGGTTTCACTGCAATTTGTGGGTTCCGTTATGCAAAGAGAAAGCCTCTTTTTAAGGTGTTGTAACTTTCTGAAGTACACGCGTTTCGTAGTCCGAGTAATAGGTCCTGGATCGAATCCGCGTTGTGTGAGTTCTTTTCTTAAACTGTCCGTATCATAATCGAAACTTGCCGGTAAGGATGATAGTTTCGATGATTGTGATTGGATAGCGGATATAACGCTGGCTTTTTCATCGCTGAAAAATTAAATAAAATTAAGTATAAAAATATCGGTTAAATATGGAAACGCATTTATTTACCTTTTCTGATTGACGAGCAATCGCTTCTCGTACAATACAATTCCCTCTTGGTTGTCTGTGTATTTGTACACTTCGACGATGCTTATAAAACTTGAGTCTTTATTTGTAAGCGCATCATCGGAAATATTACAAGGCACATTAGTTATGCCGTTTAAATTTGTTACTTCGGTATCGATTCCCAATTTGTATTCATTGCCTTTTGTTATGTGAGAGTTACTTTTGTCAACGGAGAAAGACGATATGTCAAAAATGTTTTGCTCTAAAATATTTGTGCTTCCAGAGATTTCGTTGCAAGTAAAGTAATCGCTGCTTGTATCTCTTATATTTCTTGGTGATTTTTTTATGGGGCTCGAGTTTGATCTTCCTTTAAATTCTATGTTTGGAAAATTATTTATATTGGACGATACGTCCGACAATATATTACTAATATCCTGCGTTGTATCAGGAAGAGTAACGATTCCACTTTCACGAGACACTTCCATTTGCTTATCAAAGCTTGTTGAAATGGTAGGAATATCAATGCCCTTCTCTTGTGCCAAAGCTTTCTTTAACTTGTATTTGTTGCTACATTCGTATTCTAACGAAATATTTTCGATAATGTTATTAGAAGCACGTCGGTTGCAATTAACAAAAGCAAGATTCTTTTGGCTCATCCTACCTGAATCTGAAGAACAAACAAAAGTATTGAAGGAATTTTCCTTTTTCTTTCTGATTTCGGTTTGTTTTGGTTGTGTCGATGGAGTTTCTAAGGCGTGTGTACGACACCAGTTTCGCACATATTCGTTAGGCGTTGTTTGTGGTAATTGCTGTAAATTATGTATTGGGCTGTCTAATTCTGACAGATTTTCCTTATCGTTATCTACTTCGTACTCTGCTTCGGTAACACCGTTGTTGATTATAATTTTCTCTGGAAAAAGAAATTAATTTCGAGAAACATTCTGAAAAATGAGTTTTATAACGGTATTTAGAATTTGATTAATCCAAACATTGAACGCTTAATAAATATATTTGTTTATGCTGTGATTATTGCCTTATATCTGAATTATAAATTGTTTAACTGATAATGATTTTTAAGTTAAGCTTGCTATTTGCTAACTGTTCTTGATTTTGCATTTTAACCCTCTTAATTAAAAAAAGAGTTTACAAAATAAAATAATCTGTTTAAAGTAATGAAAACTAATTGATTTCTTAAAGAGATAACTAGTATTTGTTTTTACAGTGGTTTTGTTATATAAATTGTGCATTAAATAACAGTAGCTAAAAAAAGATTGTTTATAATTTCTTTTACTTGATACATAAACAGATTCGGTTGTCATGGGTAAAATTCATTTATTTAATAAATAATTAACTTACCGAGGCTTATTAGATAACCTTCCTTTTCTTGCAGATTCTGCATAGTAACACCGTTATAAATTACGCTATGTATTAGCTGTGCAATTTTTAGTTCCTTATGTTCAATAGCATAATCTAAAGATGTTCTGTAATTATCGTCCCTTATTTCGGGGTCTGCCCCGCAACAGATGAGTATTTTTACAATTTCGATGCGACCCCATGCTGATGCTATATGCAGAGGTGTTAAACCTTCGTCGCTTCTATCGGAATAAAATTATCGTTAGTTCAAAAATAAGAAATAAATTTGTTATATTTACCTAACATTTGGATCGCCACCGTGTTGTAAAATTAATTTTACAGTGTTAAGAGCAAACCCATCGCACTCATTTCCAATGGCCAAATGAAACGGAGAAATACCAGTTTCTGGTAAGACAATATTCGGATCGGCACCTTTTTCTGTTAATATGTATGACAAACCCCTGTAACAAAATCGTGGGTAAATTCATTGTGTTTTTTTAATTCATTCATGTCGAAGACGGTTGCAAGTAGTGGTTGTGGCGGTATTTCAGAAACAGCATTTTTTTAGCTGCAAGTTAAAATTCCCAGCCAAGGAAAAAATGTGTTTTATTAACCATTGGATTTGGAAGCAATTGATTTGTTTTATGATTATGGGCTACAATTTTTAAAAGTGTATTGCTTTGTTGGTCTATATCAGCAGTCGGCAAACTGAGGCTCGCGACCCATATACGGCTCTTTCGGTACGTACATGTGACTCTGAAGTAAAATTGAAAGGCCAGCTTCACACATTGCATTTTAGCAGGCCCTGCTTAATGAGAGTCGTTTGGAAGGATGTAAGTATAACACACAGAAAATAAACCCTCAGTATAACATTGTTTCATAAGCATAAAGGGAGGATGAGAGTGGAGGGGATGGTTGAGCACATGGTAAGCTGGGCAGCCAAACAAAATGACTTAATAAGTGAGCGCAGGGTGCCCCCTATCAGGCAAAGTAACGTTGGTAATGTCGAAATGTGAAATTTATGGGTCTCGAATAATTTTAAAATTTTTGTGAGGGACAGGATTGGCTCCTCAGTCTGAAAAGTTTGCCGACCCCTGGTCTATACTGTCTATAGGTTTGGAATCAGATTATTCTTTAATAAATTCTTGCACTATTAATGTCTTTGTTTTAAAATAATACTGTTTTCTTCCACATTTAAAGCCTGTATATCTTTATTAAAAAACAACCATAGTAAATAAGATATCTAGAAAGTTTCTTAAAAATAAGCAATAATATTATTTGATAAAGAATAATATAATATTCCCGTTGAACACTTATTATAATTATATTTGTGAGTATATCTCTGCTATAAATAGAGTGGTAATTTGTTTGCATGTAATGTAACTGCTTTAAAAAGGTACTATAAATAGAACAATCCATTGATAAACAATATTTCTTAAGTTGACGTCTATTTTCTACATTTTGGATAAACATGCGTTTTTGTTTTTAAATTTCCATGTAATATTTAAACAAGGCATAGAATTATTGTAAAATACCCCAACAAAGTAACTAAGCTACCACCATTTTGGAAACACTACATATTACCGTATGTAGTGGATCAATCGTCTGCTTTGTAATTCAGAGGACACATATTCAAATCTCAGTGGTGTGATTTTCAAATTCGAAGTGACCGAGACTTGAACCTTGTTAATAAATTAGGGCTAATCATGTATATGTCGACTTTATATAATCAAAAACAAATCGTGAATGTGTCTTAGCATTTAATTCGAAGTAATTAGCTAATAATGAACGAATATATGTCACAAAAGCTTTAATAATTTTATTTATGGACGGTCCAAGCTTTTTAAATATGAAAATATATTTATAAAAAAATTATCGTATTATATTTGCGGAACCATCAGGGCCAAAGGCCACTGTGCACCATTGATAAACTAATATAGTGGGCGCCATGTCATAATTAGATGTTTATTTTTGCGTAATTTATGTGACTTTAATAACGTAAGTAGTCTTTGTACTTTTGCAATGAAATCGTTGACATTGTGGAAAGGGGATTTTAAGATCAAAATTTGCCTCGTTTACACAATGAGACGTCTTTTACTTGAAATGTTTTTTTTTAAATGTTAATCACATTTGATAAATCTGAGATTAAAAAAAAAAGAAAAACAACATGTAATACATAATCGACGATACTACATCCGGATATATTTTTAGCTTAAACTTTATAATTTTCATTTAATCGTGGCTTTTATACAGAATGATGGAACTTGGCCGGACACTAAAAACGGACAAATAGTTTTATTTATTAACCTTTAAATTTTCCAAACCCAAGGTTGCAGTAATTGTCACAAGAATTAATGGAAACCTTGGCATTACCATAATATATTAAATTTGACACTATCGTACGTTTATTGAATTTTTATTTTTCAATAACACGATAAAGGGAGATATTAATAAATTTAGTAAATATGTCATGTCTTTCCCATTAACTGCAATTTTTTAAACAATTCTGGTAAAAAATCGAATAAACTCTTGTTATTGTGACAATGACACTAATTTAGTAACTAATTCTCTATATAATTTATGGAAAGCTTGGTTAGATGATCGAATAATCCTAAAGATTTAGAATACTTAATTCTGAGATTTTAATTGTTTTAGGATTATGAAAGAACATTTTTTAGTCTAAGTGCGGATTGCACAAACTTGATTAAAAATGAACAAAATCAAATCACATACGTAATTTTAATGTACAGTAGAAATCGCTTATAACAACATCGGTTGTTACGACAACTTGGTTTTAATGGTTTAAAACAGGTCCCAGTAATATTCCATTAGCTTAAATGTAACTTTTCTCGGTTATAACGACAATGTTTTTAACGACAACTCTGTTATAAAAACACAATTTTGAATCGACTTTTAACATCTAACACGGTTATAACGACAATTCTTAATTATAATAATTACACTTAATCAATACTTTTTCTGACCTTCATTTAGCTACGTTTGACAAGGCAGAGTTGCATTTTTAGCGGAAAGGAATGCCCTGTAGTGTGTCTGAAATTCTGTTAATAATGAAATTCAGTTGCTCCTTTGTTCCAAATGGTTAAAAATGTCGAGTAAACGTAAGCAATTTTTGTTTGAACAGAAAATGTTAATCATTTAATGACATAGAAAAAGGCGACAAAAAGGCTGATATGTGTCGGAAGTTTGATATATCAAACAAATTCTACCTTATTACAGACAATATCAAAAAGCCGCGAATCTTTTCGTATTGCATTCGATAAAAACGAAATCAAATCAAAAAATGCGTAAACCTCAACACGTTGCCGCCGACCAACTTCTTGCTGCCTAAATATTATTGCTATAAATGGACCCCTACTGAAGATAAAAGCAGAAGAATTTACTATTCTTTTAGGTATTGAAAATTTCGTGTATGTATTCGAATGGATGGTTTCAAAATAAGACATGGGATAAGCATGGGTGAAATTAGTGGAGAAGCAAGTTCTGCAAAAGTGGACGATGCTAAAACGTGGATAACGACGAAAAAGGCATTTTTTATAAACTATTTTACTCGATAAAACTTTATTAAAGTTTAAAGGGTATCAAAAGACAGGCTGTGTTAATATGGATGGCACCGAAAAAAGAAAACCGATAGTTATTGGAAAATTGCGAAATCCTCGTTATTTTAAACATCTACGACATTTTCCCGATGTTCGGTATCATGCTAATAACGGGTGTTCGAAAAAAACTGTGGTCAAGTGACCTATGGAAAAATTTCAAACGTAGAGCGCAGCGTATAATATATACATATGTTACAGTTGTGAACATAACCCCACTTGCAAATGTCACTAAAAACCAAGGCTCGCTGAATTAAATATTGCATATTAGTCTTGGCTAAATTAAGTGGGCACAAGGCCCGCTGAATTAATATTGCATATAAGGCCTGTCCACTTCATTTAGCCAAGCCGCAATTAGCAAGGACGCAGGCGCCATTTGAGGTGAACTATACATTTGTCACAAATGTACAGTGTGTCCTAAATTCGGCGTTGACCTCATTTAAAAGGCCATTTTAAGTGATTTTGCAATATATAGTTTTTTTAAATTTTAAAATTACTGATTTGATAAACAAAACATAGTAAAATCTGACATATGTAATAAACATTTGAATGCCGTTAAGACTCTAATACTATATTGTTTCATGGCTAACTGTTTATTTTGTGATAGTTAATGTTAATTTAGGTATAAATGGCCGATAATGCCCTTATTTCAAACACTAAGTATAGTAAACCATATATATTTGAAAAGCTCTTAAAATGGCCCTTTAAATAAGGCCGACACCAACTATGATTCCTATTTAAAAAAACACTAGTTTATGCTGTAACTGAAACACCATAGCAAATGGAAAAAATCTACGCCACTGGAATCTACGTAAAAATATCTATAAATAACCTCTATACTATATTCAGATATTTCTATAAATAAACAAGTTATAAGACTTGTAGACTAGTAGAATTGGAGTAATTTTCAGTTTAGCGCAATAACTCGAAAACAAAAGAAGATCGCCCATTTCTGTGTCCACCATAGAATTAGTCTCAAAAAGTTGGCCCAATAACGTGCAATCGGTTTTGCCGTAGCTGTACAAATAACAAAGTTACCCATACATCCACATCGAATTTAGGACACACTGTATAGTTCACCTCAAATGGCGCCTGCGTCCTTGCTAATTGCGTCTTGGCTAAATGAAGTGGGCAGGCCGTATATGCAATATTAATTCGGCGGGCCTTGGTGGGCAGGCCTTAATATGCAATATTAATTCAGCGGGCCTTGGTGGGCAGGCCTTAATATGCAATATTTAATTCAGAGGGCCTTGCTAAAAACCATCGTGTTTCGCAATTGAACCGTGAAAAACTGGAAAGTTACTCGCTTGCTAGTTTTAAAAAGAACTGGTTTTCTAATAAACTTCAAAAATAATTTTTTCTACTCCCATGTATAAAGTAGTAGTTTCACATACTGATCGCAGTACGTGAAGTCTTATTTTTTATATCGATGCGTGAAGTACAATGCACTTCTTATGGAGTTTATTTTACGCATTTCTGCCATAAGAGCCTATAAACTTTTCGGCACGGGTAAACACTTAAATAGATTGCTGTGCTTGTTTTTTGTTTGAACGACGAATTTGTGAGAACTGTCAAGTGAAGTGAACGTTTGCTAATTTAACTCATTTTTTAAGTTTGCGTTGAGGTCGTAGAAAAAGTATAGTGTGCAACACATACGTGAAGCCTTCTTTACTCGTGTGCTTGTGACACTCGCCTTACGGCTCGTGTCGCAAACTGCACACTCGTGTAAAAAGGTCAGCTTCACGTACTTGTTACACAATATACTATTGTTGCCAAATACGTGTAAACTGACGTTTGACAGCTGACATTCTATGCCAGCTAGCTCCGGCGGTAACGCTGACAATTGCAAACACCAGCCAACTTGACCGCAGGTTTTTTTGAACGCTTGTTACGAAAGTATGGATGACATCCCAACTTTTTGAGGAAGGAATTTTAAAGTGGGGCCATGAATTAAACTTGAAGAAACGTACTGGAAACGCAAATTACAGAGGCAAATTCTTGGATGCGCAGTAAACATATTTCATCAGAAGGCGTTACCATTTTATGCAGTACAGCCAATGAAATGCCGACTCTCGGACGGACTCGCTTATTTCACGAGGTAAGCTGCGCAGTGAATTTGCCTCTGTAATTTGCGTTTGCTGTAAAATTCTTCTATTAATCGACAACTGTCCCGCTCATTCATACCCCAACAACTTGAAAAATATTAAAATCGTATTTTTACCTCCCAACAGTCCCAACACTACAAGCGTCCCCCAGCCTTTAAACCAAGGAATAATAAAAAAAAATTAAAACACATTACCGTACATTGACTTTATACACAATTTTGGAATGTGTAGAAAAAAGCAAAATTATTCTGTTACTCTTTAAAAATATCGAATTAGCTTGGCTAAAGGTAACATCGAATACGATTAAAAACTGTGCTTTGCTCATGCAGAAACGACAATAAAATGGAGACGTCACTGAAACTGAGTTGATCGAACCTGATGATGTTTTCGACGAATTAGATAACATGCCTCTTTCAAAAGTTAAGGAATTGTTAACAACAACTTGCAGCGGTGTGCCGTTTGATGCACACGTATCTATCGATAACGATTTTGTTACAAGTGAATTGATAAGTGACAAAGTGACCAAGAAATTGCAAAAAGTGTTCAAAATCGCATACACGATGATGACAGCGAAGAAGAACAGATCGAAGTTCCACCTACAGATTTAAAAGCGACGCTTTAAGGTGCGTACTGACTTGCAACAAAACACTACGAACAAACAGAACGAACCGCGCGCGCAGGAACATACAGAACAAACATTTTGTGCAAATGTTCGCGATGTTTGAAGTGCACGCTGTGTTCGGCCTGTTCCCAGATAAACTCCAGTCTGAAAATGGACAACGGGGTTGTAGCAGCTGGTCCATTTTCTTTTTAACTTCTTGACGAGAACATCCCATGCTTTCCGCTAGGACATCCGCGTCATGTTTTTTTTATTTTATTATAATAAGAACCATGTTTCGGATTCCATAGTTCGGAAAATTTTTCAAATTGGTCTATTAATAACATGGAAGTATCACGACTCCACTCCATTTATACCAAATAATTATTAAATGGTTTAAAATAAGAAACTCTGAACTAGTACTTAGTTTATATATTTAAAATATTTTAATAACACCTTGCTGCTGCAACGAACAGGACAAACAGTGCAAACACGTACTCACTACGGCCGAACCGAACAAACATTTCTTTTGTGCATTTGTTATTTACCGACAAGACTCGGAAAATGTTTTGCGCGTTCGGCGCGGAGTTGAAACACGTACTCACTAGGCGAATTCTTTCTTGCGCGCGCGGTTTGTTCTGTTCGTTCGTAGTGTTTTGTTGCAAGTCAGTACGCACCGATGCTGCAAGGTTGTTAGAAAGGTTCTGTGATGTTTCTGCTGATACAGAGTGTTCCAATAATGTTTGTATTGTAAGGAAAAAGGCAGAAAAACTATTACAACAGACAAAAATTACGAATTTCTTTAAACCCATTAATATTAGTTAAACAATACTTTTTTGATATTTTATACCACTATAATAAAAGTAGAGTGTATCGATGTATCTTCACGTTTTGAATTAAATACGTAACACTTTTTTAGATGTTTCATTTTAATAAAATATGAAAACTGGACATGTTATTATGCAGGACTGGTTGCAGCGACAACTCGTTTGTTGGTCCCTTCAAAGTGGTTATATCCAAGTTTCACTATGATAAATTGCATTTAGTAAACAAAAAAAGATGCTCTTTTGTCAACTTAGATCATTAAGTTACCCACCGTAAGCATGCCCATATGAAACAAAAAAGCAAAACACTAATATCAGTTCCAAATGCTTTTGGATAAGGCTTGGCAATGGAAAAATGACAGTTTAACTTGTGTAAATGGGATGTTTTTTAAATGCTGTCATTTTTTATACTTAAGGGTGTCATTTTAATTAATTAAATAAGCAACCAGATTTGGCAATTTTCAGAAAATGTAAATGTTGGACTTGCAACTTAACTAAATGAAAATCAATCTTGCATTTGTATCTTCGTCACATAAATCCCGAAAGATTACAAGACAAAATTATCAGTTATTTTATTTAATTGCCGATTAGAAATTATGACTTTTACAATTTTGTCTACAGATTAAGTATATTCGAATAACTAGTTTTAACTAGTTCTCTTTATTAATTCTAATAATAAGCATACTCTGCAGCTCTATGTACATATATGCATTTGGATAAAAATGAGATTGCACTCCATATGACCCAAAACACAATAAGGTTACATGCGTACTCGGAATCATTTAAAAGGTCACTTTTCGTATTGTACATTAACGTAATTTGAGGAGATATTAACAATTAAAAATATCATAAGTTCACTTTTAATTATTTTAGAGTTATTTACAGCTTCGATAATTTTCGATTATAACTTGGTCGTGCTTTATTTAACCATATGGAGTTGTCCTTTAAAATTGTATTAATTAAACGATCGAGTAATAATTTCATTTGTTACTTCTGCCACTGTGCTAGATAAATCTTGATAACGACATCCCTCTATTGTTTTAGTCATTCTCTTTTTCTTGAAAATGTTTTCATAATAACGCAGGATGTAACGGAATATTTTTCCTTTTTTCTTTTTGGACTATACCACTCACATTTTGCTTAACCAATCAGATTGATCGATTTCCTTAGCAACAGCCAATAAAAACAATTTTCAAGTGAAGAAATCACACGTGCGTTTTAATAAGTGAAAAAACCACGCGTGGTTTTTTCACTTAGGTATTTTAAATAGGTGAAAACAATTCATAAATAGTAATTAACTGTTCGTGATATAGTCTTAACGAATACAACGCGTGATCCGATTTTCCTGTGATAAATTTGGATCGGATAATTAATTCGTGCTAGTTAATTTTGGAAAATTGTCAAATTAACTAGCACTCATAAACTATCCGATCCAAATTTATCGGAAAAACGGCATCACTTGTTATATTACTGTTGATAAAAACTTTTTGGTAGGATCGGCAAAAAATTAGTCGACGCAGCTAATCAAGTATCATAAACCGAGAGTACTCTAGAAAAACTTAATAAAACGTCTTAAAACAATTACAGATTTGGTTTTAAATAAACCGGATAAAACCGAATTCGGCTGACAGTATTAGAGATAATTTTATTTATTGACCGATATTGTTAGTCGTAATCGTATTCACAGAATATATTTCCAGTTTGAGATAAGACGTGTAGAATTATAAATGAAACATAAAAATAAATCGTAAACAATAATTTATTATTTACATTATCTATTTTGACTAATTTCAACTCAAAAAGTCACGCAAAAATTAATAATAGCACCCGACCAATTAGTAACACGAAGTCAATACACGTTTTCTGATAATTTTATTAATTATAAAACGAATTAATTTCGCCGATAAACTGAAACGCGATTAAATTACTTTGCTGGTTGGTATATGTAATTTTCCTTAACTATAATGCGGTTTGTTAATTTAGTGGCTACCATGAACTTTTTTCTTTCTTTTATGCATTTGCAGGAGAAAGGTCGGAGAAAGGCACTGTTTCCTAAAATAAATTTGATTTTTGAGGTTTTACATTACGTCAATACAATATTTAATGAAACTTTCCGCTGATATTAGTAATAAAAAAAAAAATAGGACAAACCTTTCAAATTTGGGGCGACGATCGATCACACCATTTTTTACAGCTGGGTGTGATTCTAATTATACTTACATGTTTGTAAATTTATCACTTGCGCTTTTGCATAAAAAAAGCAAGCACAAACTACAGTATGTCCCCGGATTGAGTTTACAATAGGTATGATTGACCAAAAATGTTCGAATTGGAATTTCATATTTTGGGATTCCGCCCTGCTTGGTCTGAAACTTATTTTTAGTTTACTTTCGATTTTTTAAAATCAAGTAGGCCTTTACAGTTGAGCAATAACTCTTTTCGTTTCAGGTAAAGTACTCTTTCCGTTCACAGTACGCCAAAGTGTTACTAAGAAAAGTTTTTCAGAATGAAAAGTTATGGCGGTGTACAAATTTTCAGAACAATCGAAAGTAAACTAAAAATAAGTTTCAGACTAAGCAGGGCGGAATCCCAAAATATGAAATTCCAATTCGAACATTTTTGGTCAATCATACCTATTGTAAACTCAATCCGGGGACATACTGTATATGAAATGATTAATGTGCCCCGTCAAAAATCAGACATTTAATTTGCAATAATCGTTAGGACTGTTATGCACAATATAGAATTTAAATTTTGTCAAAAAGTAGTACCTAAGGGAAATTCAAATAAATCATCTGCATTTAAACTATGTTGGCAATGGCAGTGGAAAATTCGACAAATGAAGTTTCCAAAATCCGTTATTCTATTGTTAATGAATGCACTTCGTTTTGGGTTAGGGATGCCGTGGTTAAGCTACCAATTTTTGATCTTGATTAAAATCAATTTGGCATTGCTGTTTTATTTTCTTAAAGCAATTTACAATTTACAACCCGGAAAAGTCAAATTATTTTTATAACTGACGAATCGTATTGACAATTCATGACCAACTTAGTCCAAAAAGGTCTTCCGATTTATTTTTGAAAAATCATTACGTTTATAAACAAACCCCCCTATTTATCAAGTGTAATTCATGTTATATCTCGAATTCTACGAATTGTAGACACAACATGAGTGCTGCGTGTTTATAAGATACTTAAAAGTGTTACTTAGGAGCGCTAATAAGTAGAATATTTAATAAAGAATTTGTTTATTCATATACTTGAGTAATATAAAAAGCCTAACCGTTTAAAGTTTGAACTTAGAATTATACGCAAATATATGTGTAGAAATACCTCATAAAAAAATATGAGAGGTAACACTAAAGTTCAAAATTTTTATAACGAAGAATTATTTATGAAATACGAAATTAATTTGCTTATCATTTTATAGTGCAATTTAAGATAAAGGGCAATTAACAAACTGCTCTGGTCATAAAATTTTACGATGAATTACATTTTAAAATATTTTGATTCAACTTTTAAATTACTGATAAGGCTATTGATTTCTCAGAATTAGTTATGTAAGTTTAAATCATCATTTGGTGTTTCTGATTGCGAATCTTGCTGTTAACATTTTTCTTAACAATATTTTTGAGGGCTGACAGGTTGATAATGAACGATTTCCGAAGCACGTTTTGAGTATTGTTCGAAATTTGAAATTGTCAATCTAATGTAATTTTCTATTGCGAATCTAAGCGAATAGAACTTGAACCTTCTGAAGGACAGCTAAATAATACAATTCTTAAAATATTCTTAAATTCTTAAACTACAGTTTCATCAAGTTTCTTTTTCAAAAAATGAAAAAATAATCACATTTTTCTAACAGAAAAAATAACACAAGAAACAGAAAAACGAAGAGCTAAAAAAGAAGAAAAAAACCATGAAAAAAAATTACCTTACATCGTTGTCTTCTATTGCATCATATAAAGCTGAGGCTAAAGCAAAATCTTTGCGATTTCTTCCACGATAAATGTTCATCTTTTCTGCTGGGATTATGAAGAACCTAATGCTATTGCGTGAGAATTTTCAGAAACGCCGCTTTAATAATATAGAACAGTTTATCAAAGTATATTTAAATCCACTGCGACTTAAACTTTTTTACAACTTCTCTCGACACACTCGAACCACAAAATGCACTCTTTGACCCACATTGCCTCCTTGCAACAATTGTTTACTATAAATGTTTCGAGGTTATGTTTTTAAAGCTTTTAAAAAAGGATGGCCGGCCGTTCGGTAAAGAGAGAGGGGCGCCCTATGACGCCGACGCCGTTTGCTCTCCGATAAGAGCATTGTTTATGGAGGAAATACGCGTTACGATGGCTGCAATGCGATAGGGATTAAAGATAATCCATAACATTTAATTGTAAACACAATAGTAATTTACTGAAGTAAAAGAAAGGAGACAGTCATCATTAATTCATCCGCTCTCTAGACTGTTCTATCTTTTAAATATAAACAGTAATACATTATACATTCGTAAATAGTTTAAAGTCCAACGAGATATATAAATAACAGATAATTCTATTTATTCCGACAAATTATTGCACATGCAAGTTGTTAATAAACGGCTACAAAAACGGAATAAGTTCGACAGTAAAAAAAAACACGAAATTTTAACTATCTAAAGGGCCTTGTTGTTCTGACGCCACTGGCGCCTATAGCCATAATTTATAATCAAAATTTTAATCTATAAATAAAAATTAACAAAACAGCAACGATAGCTACAGTAATATCACTGATTAGTGATTTTATATATTCGTCGTTGTGATTTTCTCACGAAGTTTCATTAATTTCTTCGATTTATCACTATTCTTACCCCTCGGCCTTGATAAAGTTTAAATTAAATCAAATATAATAATATTTATTTAGTATATATAATATTTTGTTTAGTAATGCCATAATTAATTTAGATAATTTTAGATGTATGTTGTGGATAACACGTTCGCAAGTTATTATTAGACATTTAGGACCCGATTATCCTCTAAGCAAAATCAGCTAAAATTTAGGACTCTTATTAACCCACCAGCCTTTACACTGAATGATAAAAAAAAAAGTTACAGATAAAGACAGACAGGCATACAGAACTTTTTTGAACCTATCCACATCAACTAGATCGAACGAGTCAACCCCCAATTGTCCCCAAATTTAGTTACAGCTAGTAACGAACTTGAGATTTCATAGAGCAACCCCTCGTCCAGTTTTTATTTGTTGCCTTAGCTCGATAATTTCTATATTTATTGTTTAATCGATAACATTGACAGTTTAAGAAGTTGCTTGCAATTAAAAATGATTTATTTAGAAACAATTATGATGTTTGTATAATATAATCAAAACTGATAAACAAAATGTATGGAGCGTCATTTTCAAAAGATCCGTTACCCATAATCATAAAAGTAGCTCTTTTTCTATTATCGTTTCATTTTCTGTACCTACTATTTTTGGAAAGGGTAACCTTGTGGAGCGTTCATTTTTTGTATTACACTCTGTATAGTAATAAGAACGCCTCGTGGTACTAAAATTTAGTATTAATAAACTTTTTTGTGTACAAAACAACACACAACAATTTTACAACGGAAAGGATTGTGTAGCAAAACCATAAATATATCAAGTTTTATGGAAATTTCATACTGTGACAATTGACGTAATTAAATAATTAACAAAAATAAAACAGTTATTGCCTTTCAACAAATACAAAGACTATTTTAAATAGTTGGCATAAAATTAATCTTAAAACTCGGTATCAATTAATAATACTATTGGGATTTGAAAAGGTTAATAAACTTGTGTCTAATTCTCTTTGTTATTCTCATATAAATATTGACACCTAAAAACCATGACTACATTTCCCATTTCAAAAATACAAAGGAAAAATTTTCAGTTGGTGGAGAAACAGTCGTTTCTAAAATTGTAAAAAGCCTTTTATAGTCGAGTCAATGAAGGTTTTTACTTCTAAACCCACTAAAACAGAACCGATTTTGATGATTTTTTTTTTAAATTGTTTGTTATATTAAATTATTCAAAATCAGAAACATTTCAGCTGGCGCTATCAGGTATTTATATTGTTTAAACAATTAAAAAAAAAAAATTATTAAAAAATTTTTTTCTTCGATGGAATTTTAACTAGAAGTGACTAATTTTGAAAATTTAGTATAATAAATAATTTTTGAATAAAAAAGTTTCAAAATTTCCATTTAAAAATGTTAATATTCAATCAGTCGGATGCAAGAAGATAATATACAAATATATAGACATATGTATATTGTCAACTAAAAAAATCAATACTTTTATAAGAATATGTAAACACGCACAAGAAATCGACCTTTTGTATCACAGGTAGAGGAATTCAAAGTCAAACTCCTGATGTTTCACCATGATTTTCGGAGTGAACGCGTGAGCTTTGAGGTTATTAATCTGTTAAAATAACTTTTGAACACTAAATATTGAAAATATTAGTGAAAATTGTTGAAGAGAACTTAATTATTGATTAAAATTTAGAAAAAAGTGCAAAGAGACAAGTAAAAATACGATGGAAAAAGTAATTACATGTCATTCATTCTTGGGTTGTATTGAAAATAATTGGATTATATTTGCGTTTAAGTTTGTTTATGCATTTTGAAGAATCGAGTTATTATTCTTATTATTATGTTACATTTATACTACATTATTACAGTTATGATGATACATTTATATGCTGTAAAATCACATTTTTTTGTAATTTTGATCATTACAGCAAAATCGCTTGCGTTGCATATAAGTTAAAAAATGTTTCCCATTTAATAAATAATTACTCAATCTTAACTAAATTTTGATTGCTTATTTGGGACGTATTGATCTAACGATTCTAAAAATTTTAGCCCTTTAAGTGTAATATTTTTAATTCTACAGTACTTTTTTCACTGAATTTTGCGCGCGTCATGCTCGTCGTTAAGATTATTTGCAAAAACAATTTGTGTTAAATTATTCTTTGGATGTAATAAAATCTTTTTAAATTATTAGAAATATATTTCCTGTCTTACAGCTATTTCCTTTTGAATTTGATCCTCATATTTAAAATCATACGTGTTAAAAACATCTTCCAAAATTCTTTTATATGTTACAGGAACAACAAGATACTGTAGAGTGTAGACTCTACAGTTAATTGTTATTGCATTTGCAAAGAACAAGAGAGTGCAGATACACAAATTACACAAAGTTTTTTCAAAAATTTCAAATTTGGAATTCAATTCTTGCATCCGAATGATTGAATAATTAACATTTTTCAATGGAAATTTTGAAACTTTTTAATTCAAAAATTATTTTTTAAACTAAATTTTCAAAATTAGTCACTTATACTTTGTTAAAATTTCATCGAAAAAAAAATTGTCAAAATTTTTTTAAAAATTATTTAAACAATATAAATAATTGATAGCGCCAGCTGAAATGTTTCTGATTTTGAATAATTTAGTATAACAAACGTTTTAAAAAAAAATTCATCAAAATCGGTTCTGTTTTTGCGGGTTTAGAAGTTTTAACGATTTTTCCGCTTTATTGACTGGACTATTAGGACACTTTCTCAGAAAATCGGCGATTACACACCCCTTACATACAGAGTTGCCAGGGGAATTGTTAATGTAACCGGAACAAGAGGGGGGGGGGGGTCTGTATGATCGCCTTTGGGGTCCAAGGAAAATTAAAACAAAAATTAGTTAACAAAATTGAATCTTAATAGCAAAATTGGTAAAAAGGCGCAATTTCCAGATTTTTTACTATTTTCGATAAACCGGGATATTTGACGGCCCTGAAACATTTGAGGCCCCAATTCGGAAAACCCTATCACATGTAAGAATCGGATAGAAGATGATTATCGGGATTTTGAAAGGTTTTAGCTGTTGAACATAGATAACATTAATAATTTTGAAAGAAAATTTCATTATAATACATTTTTCATATCTTATCATGTAGTACTGAGGCTGACTTTATGTGCCGAGGTGCAGCAGGGATGTTGAAACTCTTTTGGACTTGTATCATGATCCATCCTCATATTAACTTAATCCTTAATGATAAACGAAATAAATACTTAATAATCGGTAGCAGAAGCTTTGGTGGGGTAACGATTGGTAACTTGACGTTTCACTTCCCTATTAAACAGACTTAATACATTCGACTTAAAATTCTTCGTTATAAATAGAAAATTATAAATCATAACCATCGTTTGACTCATTCATACAAATGAGTTACACAGATCGTGTTAAAAAATGTACAGGGTGTTAGGTTCATAAACTAAGCATCTTCAAAATAGATCGACTTTCTGTTTTGATAATTTAATAAATTTTATACTTCTCAACTGGGGTTTTCATCACTAGTTGCTATATAGAAATTAAATTAATAAACCCCTAATTCACTGAAAGTACATAAATGTTTTGGAGACAAGTTTTGTGTGTCACTTTAACTGACAAAATTTTGCTTACCTAATATATTTAAACCATTTTCGATTTGTTTGAAAACAGAGATTTCTTTGAAACGTTAGGTTCACCGAATTAGCAGTTTATGTTTTTTATTAATTTAATTTCTATTTTAGCAACTGCTGGTGGCAAAAAACTCAATTAAGAAGCATAAAATGTCAAACTTCCACAACAAACTTTTAGAAAATTTTTAGAAATTTAATAAATTATTCTGTTTTTTGTATATTCCGAAAACAATGGTATATCACAGTAGAAAACACATTGTCGTCTCTAACTAACTCGTATTTAATGTAAACATAAAACGATATAGGTACCTATTTTAAATGTGTAAATCAAAGTCATACAATATTGCTATGATAATTAAACACGACTTTTTTAAACACGAGGTGAAAATACCACCACCCAACAGTATTCGAGTAAATAAGCACTATCAGTAAAAAAAATTAATCAAGTTGCCATGTTTTAATGTACTGTTGTAATGATGGGCATGTTATAAACATTTTGAAAAGGACTTGAACGAATAACTGATCTTTCCTTTATTTTATGTAAACATGTAAACGAATGTAACTACATAATATTAACGCGGATTTTGTAATTTGTTTTAAGATTTTAGATAATAGATTTAAGGGCAAATACCTTAATGTCTATGGCGACTACATTGAGAAATAGTTCAGATGTATGAATAACCGAATGTGAAGTGGAGTGTCTTCCATCCAGGAAAGTAGTGTATCGTTCTGCATTTAAGCGATCATAAAGAACTTCGATATCAAGCAGCCCACGTATTAACGCTAAAAAGCATTGTTGAAATCTTGTTTGTACGATGGCATGGGGTTTTTGGAGAGACCATAGATGGTAGTTGTGGGTGGTACTAATGCCATCCCTTGTAAATTGAGCCTCATTGGTCCATAGTATTCTACCTAAAAATTTCGATATTCGGTAATATTACGTAGCAACCAGATGCAAAACTTCACACGTTGGCCATAATCTTGGGGTTGTAGTGCCTGAACTTGTTGAACGTGATAAGATTGCAGTTCTTCGTGATGTAATGTCCTCCACACAAAGCTCTGCGAAAGGTGCAATAGCGCTGCAATGCGCTTAGTACTAAGTGTAAGATTGTCCAGAACTGCATCGATTACATTTCATTCATTGTTGACATTATTTTCTGCAGCGTGATTATCAGCATTATTAATAGCAGTTAAACCAGTCTCATAGAGTCTTGGAAAAGTACGGTCAAAAACTCTATGAGAGGGTTGCTCTCCATTTGTATATCTGCGACAATATTCTCTGGATGCACGACGAGCGTTACCATTACAGTAACCAGTAACCATACACAAAAACAATATCAGCATATTATTCAGCTGCACTGAAACTTGGCATTTTTTCAACGAACAATTGTTAATTATTAATTTTATTCTTTTTTTGATAGCAGCTGCTAAAGTGCTACTTTATCTATTAATTTGAGTAGATAAAGAATCACTTTAACAGCAAGGGTAGATAAAGTATACTTTAACAGCAAGGGTAGATAAAGTAATTTATTTATTGTTTGTAACCCTAGAAACGCCCATACTAATGACATTTTAAAACGTGACTCGATTTGTAATTTTTTAAACGTCAATGTCAAATAAAATTTATTTTATAATTTTTTTCCTTTAAAATAAATGCCATAGAAAAAAATAGAGTATTATACACGACGATAAAATTTAATTATCTTCTCGAGCGTAATTAGCGTCTTGATTGGCGTTTCGACGCTAAAATACGCCCTCGAAGATAAAATACAATTTTATCGTCTTGTATAATAAGTAACTATTTACAGAAAACAACTAATTGTAAAATATTAACTTTGTCAACAAACAAGTGATTGTCAGTTATTGATGGACTGTATTTTACTTTTTCAATGGTAACTAGATGTATGGATTTCCTGCAACACTTTTAAAGCTTTGATCTCTTATAGTTCTATAACGAAGCGAAATAGGACCTAGGTTCATATAACAGTTTTCACTTAAAATGACTTTTCCAATAAAATGCCGAAGTTTGTTATACTCATTATGAATCTCCCTATATAAGGATAAAAACTTGAAATATGTATAGCCCGGCAGCATTGGTGAAATTATCAATGCTTTTAAACTAAAACGTAACGTAAGCATTCGATGTTGAGGTTAACCTCTGCTGGAAAAATTTTCAGAGTACAGCAAATATGTCTCATTAATTAGACCATTTCAGTCAGTACTAAGAAATATTGAAAAACTCCAATTTACAAATACTTACTTTGAGGTCAAAGGTCTAACTGTGTTGTATTTTTCTA
Organism: Melanotus villosus; assembly: GCA_963082815.1. Classification (NCBI taxonomy): domain Eukaryota; kingdom Metazoa; phylum Arthropoda; class Insecta; order Coleoptera; family Elateridae; genus Melanotus; species Melanotus villosus. The sequence goes on along the minus strand of OY720419.1, from coordinate 110,832,999 downwards.
TTCTGCATTGTTAGTTTATTTTAAAATAAAAACACAGTTTGGTTTACATGGAATTTTTCGTTAATTTAATTTGATATTACTAAATATACATTAAATATTTCCAGCACACTTTTATAAATGATTATAATTCGATAGTTTATTTACATGCTGACAATTTTTTGCTGAAATATTTCCAAAAAGATAAACAAATTACAATTTTAGTTTGAAATAAAATACTATAAAGTAAGTTCAAAAAACGTTTTGAATCCTGTTAGAAGACCACACGACCTTTACACTCGGTATGATAAAAAAAACATCAAGTATAAAACAAAGACATTTATTTACAAAAATATTTTCAAAATATACATAAATCTGCATTTAAAAAAAATTTAAAAAGTTTAATCACATAACAAACACAAAATGATATCACAATTATATTAAAATTTATTAAATACCATTTCCGTTATTATATTTCACAATTACTTTGCTTTACTGGCATGAACCCATACTGGGGAGGCTACCGATCCAATTTGTACTCTATTGATTGTGAAGATTTCATCAAACACATTGTCAACATTGTAAAATTTATGTAAATCTTCTATCGCCTTGTCTTCCATCTGTAAAACAACCGCATAAAGTGATTTGTTTTTTTTTTAATTGATTGCTTGGTCGATTTGGTTAATGTAACCTAAACTTAACTAATGACGTTCATATCTGGTGGTTCTTAAAAATTTTTTCAAACTACCAAGCTTTATCGCGCCACTACGCCATCTTGATTTATATTTATTTCAGCATGCATTCGAAGTGGATTAATCATACAAACCTGAGTATGTACTAAAAGTTTGGTTTTCATCTTGACGAGGTTTTCTTTTTGCCTTTTTTCGTCGGTAATTATCGAATTAATAGTTATTGAATCTGGCGAACCCACGGGACTTTTACTAAATTCTGTGCAAATTTTCCACGGGTTTCTTGGACTTTCTAAAATCAAAAAATGGAAACTAGAATTCATTTACGAATACAAAAGTTAAGATTTATACTAAGAATTACCTGATAATATAGGGCTACATGGTTCTACCGCATTTGAACTACTTTCAGACGATAATCGTTTCCGTTGTTTTTGTGACAATTTAGTGATCTTTTGCTTGATATCGATTCGTTCAGATTTATTCGGTGATTTTGAATAAGTTCCCGACGAATTATGACTATTTAATTCGGGAAAATCTGTTAACGATGCTTCCGTAATACTAGATTTCAATGGAAGTTTAGTATATTCCGTTACTACATTATAATAGTTCATTTTATCACGTGCAATCACTATAGCTTTCACTCGGGATTCAATTTTACTCAAACAAGTGCCTTCCGTTTGTGAAGCGTGTAGCTGTTCATTTGCTACCATACTTTCAATTTCATTCCTTACATTAGTACCCTCAAATTGACTAAAAGTTTCGATATTATCAAAATTGTGCTCTTTCTTGTTAAAATCGGCCGAACCACTTTTTCTACCTCGTGATCGTTTCTTCTGTGACTTTGACTTATTACCACTATTATTTTCGCAATCGCTGTCTTCAAACGAAATATGATATAAACTATTGGCCTCAGATACAATTTCGTCCGAAGGAGCGTAAGAATACGGAGTTATAATTCTTTGCTGCATAATCGGATTATATTTACAATAAAATTGGGTAAGTTCGTGTAAAATGTCTTCGTCTACGAATTCTAAAGATTTTGATTCTAATACTGCAGCTAAATTGAGACAGACAAATTCCATGCAGTATATTTTGAGCTGTTCGGCATTATATATGGAAGAAAACGATAATATTTGAACGACATTCTTTAACGTTACGAACGAACATAAAGTACATTCACAAATTTCTTTAAGTCTTAAAACGAATAATTGATCGGCTATAATTAAGAGATGGCATACGTGATCTATGTCTTCCTTATCTAAGAGAGGTAATTCATCTGTATATAAATATTCAATAAGCTGATATAATACAGCATAAGGAAACGGAAGAGAAACTTCTTTGGTAGTAGAATTCTGCAATAAATTTTTACGAATAGTATAGGTAATTTTATATGTCATAATGATCTTTTAACTCACCTCCGTCCATCTTACAGAGAACAGATTATTAAAATATTCTAATCTAGCTACTAAAATGCATTTGTGGGCAGATATTTCCTTTTTTTCTTTAGTTTTTAAAACAACATCTTGTAATTCCGGAAACCCTGTTCTTTCAAATTTTGGTTTGATATACGCGTTTCCGTATTTCTCCTTTTTTAGTAAAATGTATCCGTTATCGTCGTAAATCACGTTATCTAAAATTCTTTGTAATGTTTTAACACCGAACCGTTTGGCGGTCTCCTGCAACAAACGCACGGGATCTCTCGTAGTTTCCGATTCTGAAACAGATTTACTTTTCGACTTCTCATCTTTATAACACTGAAATGCAGACTTGCACGATTTTTCAATTTTTATAATTTCTGGGTCGTTGTCTTTTTCTAATTCTTCTTCTTTTTTTTTCTTGCATAATAACTGTAACTTGTCGGGGCATTTACCAGCTTTAATAAGATCACAACTACCGGTGTAAATAAATAATAATAGCTGTTCAAATATATCCGGGTGAACATTTGATAACTCGATGATTTTGTCTACGCTTGCAGTTATAAGGTTACCAAGTCTGCTGCTACTAATCATTAAAATATAATGATGTACTGGAAAGGCACGGTTTCCAACTTTAAAAATTATATCATGGATTCCGTCATTTTCTACCGTTTCACGTAACAATAAATACATGTGGTCTTGTATGGTGGAATCTGATATTTCTGGCACTTTTGTAAGGAGAGCTTTCGGACTTGCCTGAAAAATGTATAAAAATCATATAACGCCTGAAACTTTCGAGTCTTTAAAATGTATTTTATACAGGGTGGTGAATTACTTTATGCACCATAGAAATTTCTTAATATGTAAATATCTGCTTCCCTAATAATTTTAGACCAACAGTACAACTAAGTTTTTTGTAGGGAAAAAAAATCAGAATCCCTTCATACAATTTTGCATAATTTTTGATTTTCATGTAACTAAAAAACTGCAGAAATTAAATCTTACACGTCAACAAAAATCACTGATGCCGTGGAATTCGTGCGACAAAAAAATGGTAGCTATTACAGATTGAAATTCTTTCTGATCGAACGTTTGATATTATTTATTAAAAACGAATTAGGCGGTAAAATAATTTTTCGTAGACCTTTGCAAAAAATTAAATTTTACCTAGGTACTTACTTCCATGCGACTTTTTAGCCTTGGGTATACAAATAACTATTATTCAACAGGATGTGTGTTAACAAATGTAGCTAACTGACTAGGTTTACTGACAAAGAACAATTGCTTTTTGTTTCAGTAATTCCAAGGTATCGCTGATTTTTCGCAAAGTGCAAAAACCAATTTCCAGTTTTTGTTATAGTTCTCATTTAACTTTAGCAAAGTAAAGAAGTGTTGCGCTCCAAGTGTAAACAGCTAAAGTGAACAGTGAATAGTGTTGACCATAAGGTCAAGTTTTGTAGTTCAATAACAGTGTACAATAACAACAGCTTCTTCAGTGAACTAAACACATCAAATAAGGCCACCATGTAAGGCATGCCAGGTTACAATCTTCAGCACCCAGTTACTCCATAAATGGTTATTGACCAAATCCAAAATAGCCAACAACCAATCATTCAGCCTTCTCAATACCAACAAATTCCACTTCAAATCATTCTCACAAATGTAAATGCCTGCCCACTTGCAATTCCAATCTTTCTCGCCACTTTCTCAATTTGCAAATTACCAAGATCTCAGTACCCTGATGCACACAATGGGAGATCAAGAATTTTAGTCTACAACTGCAGGAAAACAGAAGCAAAGCAACCAAGAACAAAGCAACTTAAAGCAAAAATGAATAGAAGAATATTGGCTAGGTGCCCCAAAAGTATTCAGAAGATTCCAGCCACATGCAGATACAGGAGTCATCCGAAAAGGAAGGAACAGAGAAATAAAACACCCTCCAATATAATGTAGATGCCGTAAATAATCTCAAACCACTGACTGACAAGTTTGAAGAGCAAGCTATATGATAAAACTAATAGGTAATTTCCAATTCAAGATTCAAGTAAATCTTCCAGAACATTACAGAAAAATTGTTAAGACTCTCAAAAAAAAAAAAAATTCATTCGTTTCAACATAAACAAGATAATGAATTCGAAGACTTCCACAGTCAGTGTCAGTGTTAACAGAACGTCTTCCGGGTTGAAACCGTGTCATTGTTGAGACAGAAGAACTCAACGTTTCGCCCACTTTTTTAAGGGGCTTCTTCAGGAGGAAAAGGGGAGCACTCGACTTGTTAACTAAGCCAGAGGCGAAACCCTTCTGAAGAAAAACAGAAAAAGGCAGCGACTTCTAACCAATCATCTTCTTTGTCCGATACACTTGACCGGTCACAGCCGGTATAAATTCGCTGCCTTTTTCTGTTTTTCTTCAGAAGGGTTTCACCTTTGGCTTGGTTGACAAGTTGAGTTACTGTGCTCTTCTAGTGCTGCCGTTTTCTTTCTGAAAAAAAGCCCCTTAAAAAAGTGGACAAAACGTTGAGTTCTTCTGTCTCAACAATGACACAGTTTCAACCTGGAAGACGTTCTGTTAACATAAACAAGATAGAATGTTTAGAGTGGTATTGAGAGATATGCATCCAACGGTTGACCTAAAGGACCTCACCGAAGAAATAAACTACCATTGTCGCAAAGTGATAAATATACACAACATAAGGCACAAAGTTGCGAGTGTTTTTTGTAAAGATTGAACAAAAAGAAAACAACAAAGACAAATACTCTATTGAGCTTTTAATGAGATCAAAAATAAAATTTGAACCACCCCACGTTTAGCATGAAATAATTCAATGTCTTAACTGTCAAAGATATGGACATTCCAAAATTTACTGTCACAGGTGACCTCAATGCGTCAAATGTGCAGATCATCTAACAAAAAATTGCGAAAGAAAAGAAAGAAGCAAAAGTATTAAATGCGCCAAAGGCAATCATCCAGCTAACTATAGAGGATGTATATTCAAAGAAGAAAATATCCATCCCTGAGACCCAAACAACATTCACAGTTAGTTCAACCGGGCACATCTTACTCGGACAAAATAAAAACTCAAAGCCAGCAATCGAATCTAATCAACGTGTCCAACCAGTTACTCTAAACAGCAACCAAATTCCACAAGAGAATAGTCCAAATACTTAGGAATGCACTTGGATCGTCGATTAACTTGGAAAACACACATTTGGAAAAAATGTTACAACTAGGGTTGAAATTCCCCAAAATGTATTGGTTACTAGGAAAACAACTCAAAAGTTATCGGTGAACAACAAACTACTGCTTTACAAAGTTATTCTAAAACCAATCTGGACATATTATGGTATCCAGCTATGGGGATCCGCCACTAATTCTAACCTGGAAATTCTTTAACAATTTTAAAATAAAGTAATAAGAATGGCAATCAATACTCCCACATTATGTGCCAAACTGGTTAATCAAGCAAGATATTTCGGTTCCAACTATAAAGAAAAACGTCGAGATTCAGTAGCAAGTATCAACAGAGGCACAGCACACATTCTAATCAACTCACATTCCACCTCTTAACTAGGGAAGGCATTAAACGACTAAAAAAATGCGATCCACTAGATCTTCCCTACAGATTTTTTCTAATTTTCAAATATACGACTTTGTATCTTGTATTCTAAATGTAATTAGTTTAAGATAAGTTACCGTTGGGTATCAATATTATAATGATAGATTGTAAATTTGCAATAAATGTTATTAAAAAAAGTTTTTCTGTTGTGGGAAAATCGAAAACGTTGCAGAATAGCATCAACAGGTATGGTATTTTTTTTCCCTCCAAACACTTAGTTGCACTTTTGGTCTAAAATAATTAGGGAAGCAAAACTTACATGTTAAAAATATCCTATGGTGCATGAAGCAATTCACCACCTTGTATAACAAAATAAGGCATGCACCTGTAAAACAGCATAATTTCGACCTTTCAAATCGCTGTGTATAGAAACTGCTCTATGTATGCGAGGTATTTTAGTAACTTTTAAAAGCTGACAGTTATCCTTTTCTAAAAACTCGTGAAAAGCACTTTTATGGATATGTAAATTATTTTCGGTAGTTTTTCTCTTTCTCGGTTTTAGTATTCCTTGAAAAGCTTCACCGGTGTATGTAACAAATAATACTTCGTTTAAGTTTAAAGTTATTTGACGAATTTTTAGCGCACGATTAACGGAAAATATACATCGTGCAAACTGCGGATTCGCTTCCTGCCATATGTAAATGTTACCAACGTTACTAAGTCCAACAACCGTCAATTCGTGGTTTTCTTCGGATGATAAGCTATTTTCGATTTTTTCATTTAGTTTTCCGCCAACTACACTAATGGAAGTTATATTTAGTTGCCTAAAATATTAAAAAATAATAACAAACCTGTATTACTGATCATTGCTAAGGCAGTGGATTAGTCTTTTTATACAAAATTATGTATACATACTTGGAAGCAATTTTACGACATTGATATTCATGTAAAACGTAAATATCCCCCTTTTGAGTAACAACCGCTGTAGCACCATTACTTGCTGCAACTGCTGTTATTTTATTATCAACGCCAAGTAGACATGTCACTAACTTCGGCGTTATTATGTATTTTTGAGGATTTTTATCGTGTCCTAATTGCCCACCATGTAAACCCCATGAATAAATAGCACTCGGTCCCCACACTACCGTATGGTAACGCGCTGCACAAACATCTTCCACTTGATGCTGTGTGAGCGGTAGGGGGCAAGGCGTCAGACTTTGTGTCGGAGGAGGTTGTACTCCTAAAACCCGGTGCGTGTTCAATCCACAAGTCCACACCTACAATCAGTGGTTCGTTTTCAATATTTTCTGGTACTTCTGTCGATTGAGACTTACGTGTCCCGATTCTGACAAAAACACACTGTGATCTATAGCGATACTGGCTTTTTTACAAATAACAGGACTCGTATGACCGCTTGCCGATAATTTAACTAACTTAGGTGCCAGCACAGTTTTTTCAACTGAAAGCCCTAAACGTCCTCCTTGCCCATGTCCACAAGCAAATATTTTACCATCGGTTGATACCAATATGCAATGAAATTTTTCCAAACAAATTTGGTTTACGTAAAGATTAGGATATTCCTTATGGTAAGCATCTAATAATTCGGGCATCAAACGAGCTTGTTGAGGTCCTAACGTGTAATTTGTATTTGATCCCCACACGTACACTTCTCCTTGACTTGCATCGTATGGCTCTGTCAATTTCCAACAGTCATTCATTGCATGTTCTAAGCTCGTTAATCCATTATAATCGGTTAATGTCATATTGGCACCTTAAATTGCCCTTCGATTAGAAATAATTTTTAATTATTAAAATACAAATTTAAGGTCTAAATTTAATACTTTTTTTCATATAATACAAATAAATTTTTCAGTCTTTGCTTTTAAAAATTTTCTAAATAAAAACGTATAGGTACATACAAACCTAATTTAATAAGATAAACGGCCACATTAATTTTTCCATAGAAAATACTCCTATGTAAAGGTGTGTAACCGGATTCATTATCTTTAATATTAATATTAGCGTGTTTCATTCGTACTAGCCATTTGACTACATCGCAACGTCCGCAAGAAGCTGCTACGTGTAAAGCAGTACGACCTACGGAATCTTTTACGCTTTCGCAAGAACAACATATATGTTGCAGGTACGCACATAGTTCTGAATCCAAAGCCTGTCGTTTTGTTAAAGTTGCACAAACTAATTCTCCGTGTTCTATGCATTTACATCGTTCGACGCATTCCCTTTCTTCCAATAAACGTACCTGAGACATAACCTACAAGTAAATTTTAAATATTAAATTAAATAAACTATTGTTGCTATATTACAAGTATAATTTTTCCATATGTATACAAAACTTTTTAAAATAAATTATGTAATATAGGAATATTTTTTAAATTAATAGTTACGTTCTTAGAGCATAATAAATTTACTTACTAGGGCTTCTAAATATTGTTTTTCTCTTAAAATTATGTCCGTTAATTATTGGCACAAATTGCACAATTTTGTTAAATACAAAATTATAGGCTTGACGACTGACAGTGATGGCCTTGAGGTTTTGGTAAATTCGCGCTGTTGTCGAGACCAAAATATTTACCTCATAGGCGTAGAAAGGGGTTTTGGATGGGAGAAACTTTAACTTTAATTTTTCATTTATATTTACATATTTCAGCTATGAAACGTTACTTCATAAAGTAGGTATTGTTTCAGAATTTCAAATACCATCTAAGGAAATAAGTTATTTGGTCAAAATTGATCGCCCATTTTTATGGTTACATCTTTCTGGCAATGATTTGAAAAAAACTTGTAAGGCATTTATATTTGGCAATAATTTTGAAGTAGGTACTAAATGGTACTAAAGCATGATCGGTATTCTCGCCTTATGTTTAAATTTAGCATCATGATTAAATAGAAATACCATGGTAACATTGCGCGTCTCTTTCCTATACATTAAAAACACATAAAGCTATTTCCTTTTTATTTTTTGTTTTGTTGATTGTTAAACACGACTTTATGATAATGCTTTATTATCAAGAAAATATTATATTGATTATTTTTTGACATTTCTTAAAACCAATGAAATGTTTAATTTTTTGTCATGTGACTGCGTTTTAACCAATCCTGTCATTATTATAGTGAGAATAAAGCTGTAGAGATTATTCGCGGGAATAATAATCTCTGTAGCTTTTGTTTTTGTTGACAAATGTCAGTTGTCAGATAGGTAGTTATCAACGCAAGTAAAAAATAATCTAATTAAATATAATTCGAGAGTTCGATAAATTAGAAAATAATTCTCCAGTTTCTTTCTCAAAATTGTTGTCATTTGGCAATAGCCACTCAAGCCCTACGGGCTTCCCTGACTATTGCCTGGTGGCAACAAGTTTTCGAAAAATCTGTCAAATTATTTTCAATTTATGTATTCTCACTCTCGTGTTATACTGTTATATTACTACTGAAAACATAAGGATACGGAACACAAGCGCACACGCACACATATGTTACATTGCTACAAAGAGGGTGGCCGTGAAAGTTTGGGACATGCTTTGACCGCTTATAAGCTTTTAATTTTTTGCCTTTTCCGGCTTATAATTTTTTTATTATTATTGCTATGTAAAAAAGTTATTAATAAAAGTTGTAGAGAATTAGATTTTCTACAAAAAAGCCTTGTGCAAACTTTTTGTAAGACTCGCGAATTAACCCTCTTTTTCAAGATGGCGGCCGAATGGCGGGGGGGGGCTACCACTCCGAAAACCCTGATTTAGACTCACCACTGACCCCTCTACACATCGATAAAAAAAATCGCTGCCTACCCAAAATGCAAAGTTGAATTAGCATTTGACTGGACTATTATGGCATCAGCTCAAGCTGTTATACACATACCATCGTGTTCAAAGAATACTGGTACAGCGAAATTTTGGCTGTTTAAATTTGGTTTGAAGCCACATAATCAATTGTGTTAGCAGGCTATGACCATGAAACATCAACGTGACAGTTCTATGAATGAAAAATCTAAAAAACTTGTCAGTTTGACAAATACTTAACCTCTATTTGACAGTTTTGGAAGTGTCTGCAGTAACACACTGTACCAGTATTTTTTGAACGCGATAGTACCATCGTGGAAGTGTCTGCAGTAATAACACGCTGTACCAGTATTCTTTGAACACGATGGTACTATCGCGTTCAAAAAATACTGGTACAGTGTGTTACTGCAGACACTTCCAAAACTCAAAATTTGATGTAGACACTTCCACACACTTCTTTTGTGTGTAAATCGGATATGTCAAATAGAGGTTAAGTATTTGTCAAACTGACAAGTTTTTTAGATTTTTCATTCATAGAACTGTCACGTTGATGTTTCATGGTCATAGCCTGCTAACGTAATTGATTATGTGGCTTCAAACCAAATTTAAACAGCCAAAATTTCGCTGTACCAGTATTCTTTGAACGCGATAGTACATATTTAGCTCCATTCATGCATGGTTCCGTTATAGGAGGTGTGTTCAACTGAAACCCATCTTTAGTCCATAAAAAATTTATTCAGAAATATAAATACAAATAATTACCACCACAATTAAGGTACTTATCCCATTGTTTCACCAACGTATGTATACCCTGCTCATAAAATTCTTGTGGCTAACGCTAACGAAACGTACAGTTGTGGACAGAAAAAAATAGGACAAGTCGAAAAATCAAGTAAACTTTATCCTATAAAATTTAGTAACTTGATTTTGGCTTTTATTATAATTATGACATTAATTTGTCACATTGACTTGCAATCAAATTACAACACAGGGGCCATTTTAAACTAGAAAAAAAACACTGTCCTATTTTTTTCTGTCCACAACTGTACCTTATATACCAACAGCGGCCTTCGAGAATAATCCGGATCGCACCAGAGGCCAGTGTTGAGACGTACCTAGGTAAATGTACCTAGGTACAAGTACCTAGGTACTTCTCTTGTACCTTCATATACTAAAAGGTCCATATTTTTAGAATTACCTTTACCTATACCTAGGTATTTTTTAGAGTTACCTTGTACCTAAAAAACATAAAAACTTAAGGTACAACGTAAATTCTATTTTCTCTGTAAAACTACGTAAAAAAATTTAAACAATAATTGTGGATATAAAGAGAATATCAATATATTCATATAGTTCGAATTTTATTGGCGTCATTTGGGTATTTTGTGTAGCGTATTTAACGGTAAAGTGAAAGAGAATGATGATGCCATTAATATTATCAAAATATAGTGAAGTATTTTGAAGATAAGTCAAAAAATTTAAAATCCCTATTTAATTATGAAATCATTTTAAGAATTTTTAAATAATAAATAATACAATCATACTCTCATCAGCTCCTATTGAAAGACTGTTTAGTACAGGAGGACAAATTTAATTTTAACTTCCAAACGAAATAGGCTTTATGATGAGGCTCTTGAAACTCTATTGTTCTTCAAGAAAAATAAATAATATAAATGATGTGCATGATGTAGGTATGTTTAAGAAAAAAATTTATTTTATTTAAAAAATGGTAGTATTTTTTATATTTCAATTTTCACAATCGATCAAAAAAATTATTTGTGCGGTTGTACCTAAACCTGTACCTACAATATTTAGGTACATTTTTACGGTAACTGTATTTTTACCTAGGTATTTTTGTAAAAGTATACCTGTACCTGTAACTAGGTAATTTTTTCTCTGTGTACCTGTACCTTTACCTAGGTACCAAAAAAGAAGTACCTGTTACAACACTGCCAGAGGCGATGATGTATATCGAATAGTCGAACACTCGCGATTCTGTCGGCAGATGACTCATGCGACTCGTTACAATATAATTTGTATGCACTTTGCACGAAAATGTCCCATTTTGCAAAATATAAAATATGGCCACCCTTGCTAAACACTGCATTAACATGGGACACCTAATTCTAATTTTGGAGAGCGCCCACCAAAGAATAATTTGGGAAAGGCGCGCGAAGCTCGTCCACGTGAATGCCCGCACTTTAAAGATGTTTTATTCAGTTCTACTGAATTATTTTAAAGAATTATGAAAACGGGCGTTTTGTTTACCTCTCATGGCGGCCATTTACATGGGTTTCGCCACTACGGAATCCCTAATACGCAACCTGATTTTTCTGCGCATGTCCGAAAGCTCGCGTATAACTTTACGCACCTGGGACGAAGTCCCTTAAGTCCGTATGAGGGTTTATGTTCTGTGGTCCGTATTTTGATACAGGATACAGTTGGTCTTAAAACAAAAGTACGCTGGATGGGGATGTCCAAAGTCACCATAACTTGAAAAATCCCTAACCTTACCATCGTTTAATAATGAGTAATAAACTCCCAATCGAGTTTGAGTTTGAATTAAATGGGATTTAAAAACGAAGTTAAAACAATGTTAACATTAAAACATAATACAATGTGATTTTTTAAAAACTCAATTGCAGCAGGCCGTATTCTGACTTAATACAGACAGTTCTAAGGTTATAAAAGACAGAATACGGCCTGCTGCAACTTTTTTAAGTATAAGTTCGTGCCCAGGGTATGTATCCCATAAATTTAGTTTTTCTACTCCTTGTTTCGAAAGTAGGCTTTTGTTCCCTGAAATTTGGGCCGAAAGTAGGCAATGTCCTCCCTAGGGAGAAGAATTATAGCAACACTACCTTGGAAACGACGCACAACATACTGTATCTTGATAAACGAAATTCAGAAGGAAATCTAAAATAATAAATCATCGAAATGATTTTAAAAGTGAGTCGTAGAAAAAATTATATGTATAACACTGGAGGAAAGCCTTCTTCTCTCCCTTGGATGATTAATGCCCTCCGCTATCGCGTCGGGCATTAAACTTCATCCGCGGGAGAGAATACATGGCTTTCCTCCCTAGTTTTATACAAATAACTACCATGAGATCGAAAAAAAGATGATTCTGAGCAGGCCTTGACTAGTACAACACGATTGGCAAGACTGATTTCAAAATGTGGCAGTAGGTTAGAGGTTAATAAATGTCAAATAAATTAAAACACAAAACAGTATTTATTTAGGGAACAAACTGAAAACTAGGATGAATACATGTTAGAGTAGGTGTTCAAAATGTGATCCTTCACCAGTATTACAACGATAAACTTAAATAATTCTGGAAACAAGATTGCAAAACTGACTTACATTTGAAATGTCACTGTCACATTATAATTCATAGGCATTCTAGAACCAGTGTAGCCAATCGTGTTGTACTAGTCAAGGCCTGCTCAGAATCATTTTTTTTTCGATCTCACGGTATTTATTACATTTAGAACCAACGAATGATTGAACGCAGCCAAAGCCAAGTTAAATCTAATGTTTGGGAACGCAGATACGGTCAACTGTCAAATTGCAATGGATGCACAGAAAATTTTCTCGAGTATTTTATCAAAAAAAGAGATTATAGGAAATTGTAGCTGTTATAGTAAATTCGAGAAAATCGGTTATATCAGGCATTACTGATTAAAGTTCGTGTTTTAGAAATAGTTATAAAATAAAGAAAAGAGGTAAGAACTGGTGTGTTTAGTGGCATCTTGTGGCAATTTAATTCGCTCATAACCACGTTTGTAACAGGTACACGTGAAAATTAAGGTCAATTGTACTAATTCCTTCTCAAGTTTCAGCAATATGGCAGGATGGGGTATGTATTTAAAACAATATTTTAACTAATTAACGTTATATGTTGCTATTTTGTTAGATGATGATAATTTTGAGCCACTAGAACTCCCAGGTGGTGGCTTGTCTAACAAATGGGAAGGTGAAGATGAGGATGATGAGGTTAAAGTAAGTTACCAACATATTTGATTCTGTAATTTGCAAATAAGTAAGTAAAGTAACTCACTTATTGGAAAAATTTTGAAACAAATATTGATTTAGATTAAACAGCTTGAAATATAAAAAATAGCCTACGTATGACTCATAATCCGTTGATATTATCAGGTACGATGTTAACATGCATTAATAGAATGACATTTTCGAGTACATTTGTTGTAAAACTATGTGTACCCCTTTATACTTCTGCCATATGTGAAATTTTCGACGAAGGTTAAACATTATTTTTTTATTGTTCGAGGTAATTTAAATATTAGTTTGTGAAAACTTGTCGAATTCATGGTGTTGCTCTTTATTTAAATTATAATACGACGCATTACGTGTGGTTTACAAATATTACAATAACGTAAAAGTAACTGATTAATCAGTAATCGACAATTAACACTACGATCTTTAATACATTTTACATCTTACAGTAAAACGCAAATATCTGTGCAGCTGAGAGTATTTTTAAATGATATATGTTATAGGAAAATTGGGAAGATGAAGAAGAAGAAAAGAAAGCAGCAGCAGCAGCAGCAGAAGAAGCAACTGAAGTAAAAACAAAACCGAAGAAAAAGTTACAAGAAAAAATTGCCGAAAAAGAGGTGAGCTAATAAAATATTTGTTAAAAAAGTTATCGTTTTTCGAAACTAATTGACATTAATTTGTATCCTCAACAGAAGTTAAAAAGAGAAGAACATGAGAAGCGTTTAAAAGAACAACAAGAGGAAGAAATATCGGCCCAAGAGCAGCTGCGACGTCAAAAAGAGTCCGATTTAAACGTGGCTTTAGAAACTACTTTCGGTGGTAGCCCAGCTGCTGTAGATGGTGTACCGACGAATAAAGAAGAATTTCAAGAATTGGCAGAATCACTTACGAAAAACATACAACAACTTGCCAAAAGTGAAGAATACCCCATTTTTGCTGAAAATCTTATTAGAGGCGTTTGTGCCACATGTAAGTTTAAATGATTTGAATTTATTAAAGACACAACTTGGTCAGGCAAGTACCTGTGGGACAGCCGATATGCATTTTTATCACGGAGCCGATTTGAGTCCAACTTGTTAGTTAACGATTAAGTTAGTACCAATGGAAGCTGGTGGTGCGTTCAGAAGGACCTTGTTTTTTTTTGTACAGGCATATCAAATTGATATTTAGACTGCTATGTTTTTATTTATTTGAAACATTTACAACCAGTTTCACCTTGCGTATTAGCCTTTGTTTAAAATTAAACGATCCAAACAGGAAGCAGATTATGCTAATTATTAAAAAAAAAACTTACTGTTTATTTTGTATAATAAAATGTATTGGTTTTTTGCAGTAAATTCTTTCGATATAAAGAAAATTAAAACGACCATAGATAATATGTATTTGGAAAAGCAAAAAATAGAAAAAGGCGATAAAGCGAAAAAGAGTAAAGGAAAAGGAAAAGCTAAACTTAAAATGGAAGGTGACAATGTAAGTATTTGATATTTAAATTTAATGAGCCCAGTAATATCTACTTTTTTTTTAGCTAAATCAATATTCCGCTTATGTGGGCGATTTTGATGACTATGACGACTTCATGTAGCAGGCTCACATTTTTGATTATATTCTTTTTTAATTAGTAAGCGGGTCTTAAAAATTACTGAACATTTAACGTTAATCAAATTTAATCGGATTATCGTTTAATTGTTGAAGCATGCAGGTTCATGATTCTGTCTTTGATCTTCGTAATTACGGTTTAAGTTTGAAGAAAAAGGTTGTGTTGGTGTACATGTCTAACGAATTAATTGTGCAGTAATTATTAGGCCACCCGCTATTAACATAAATAAATAATTACTTATTGAAAGTGACATTTTATCGTGATTTTTAAAATGAACTCTAACCGAATACAGTCTTATATTTTATTATGCAAGATGCAATGTTTTTGTTAAGGCTAAGGTCTGGTTTTGGATAGATATTAATTTATTACAGCTGTACAGTTAACGATCATGTTCTAACTTAATGTATATTTTAATGATAAGAGTAGAAAACGGTACATAAAACAAACAATATTTATATTTTCTTCCAAAATCAGGTTCTTATATTGTTAATGCAAATATACGGTTTTGCATTGAAATGTTGTTTTTTTTTTTTAATTTGTTACTTCGATAGTATTTACATAATGAATGATAGAGAATCATATTTTAATAGGCTTCTCTTCAATTAATGAGTCAAATTTTTATTTCTAAAATGGCATCCATATTAATCATGCTTGGACTCGTATTCATCTGTATGTGGTATAGAGTTGTGCTTATCGATATTTTTGACATTCGATATGATATCGATATTTAGTTATTGTATTCCTTGGTAATTATCAATACCGATACGATATAAAAAAGCACAAATTAATATTAAGGCATATATTGAAACTGCATAACAAATGTCATAAAATAATGGCAGAGCCAGAGCCCAGATAGCATGCTAGACATCAGCTATGTGAAACTGTGACTGTCAACCCGTCAAGCAGTTTTGTAAAAGAAACAACTACAAGAGTAAACTTGTACGACGTCGATTGGGTAAAGTCGGCTTATAAATATTAAAACAACTGTATGTAAAAAACTTAGAAATTATTTTGTAAAAATGCGAAACGTAAAAAATAATTATGACGATACATATCCTGTATCGATATTGTCTGCTTATTTACTGAATCGATATATCGTATCACTAAGCACAACTCTAGTATCTGGATGGGTGATGAACCACAGCCCGAGCCGCTCAAATCGGCGGCTCACAGGGCACTGTCGGTTGTCGATACATCAGAGAAAGGCTCGTAGAGGTTTGCAATCCTTGTGGACGGAAAATTATTTTTCTAGTATACTCGGGCTTGTTTCGACATGGTATTTTACAAGCCAGAGTACAGCTAAGAGCTAAGCAAATAGGGTGGACAGTTGAATCTCCAGTCTCAGAGTCCTGAGTAAAAGTAATGTGGACACACCTTACTACAGTAGACTCGCGATTATCCGAGTTAATTGGGACCGAGACCACCTTGGATATGAAAAAACTCAGATAATACGGAAATCAATGATTAATGGGTTACAAAAATTGGCAAAAACGTAACTGCATTAATGTAAAATTGTAAACGTCATTTATTAATACATTATACGAAACAATATTGTATGTAAATGTAGGTAAAAGTCGAAACGTCCTCAAGCGCACGCCTTCACTTCACTAATGACTGCCTCGGTTAACCCAGAGCTTCAGATAGTCGGGGCTCTGTTTACCGCGAGTCTACTGTAATATGAGATTTTTACTACAATGTGAAATTTAGTCTGTCGAGCATGGAAGATCATAGCTTGAGTGCGGCAAAAGCTTGCAACCATATAAGAAATTAATTATTTAGGTATATGAATCATGAATCTAAGATGAATTTATGCAAATCTTTTTTTAAACGGATCGTGCTTAGCGCTTGCAACATACTGGCAATGAAAGTAACTGAAATAGTTATTTTCGTATCAAGTGTCGAAAGTAGCAAATATCAAGCGAGTGTTTATAAATAGATATACGAGTGCGGAGCGTAGCGGAGCACGAGTAGAAATATTTATAAACACGAGCGCAGATATTTGCCTTTTGAACGAGTTACGAACACTATTTTTCCCACGACCAAAAATGTACATGTCAAAAAGTAACACTTGACAGTTCAGGTAAAACGACCGTCATTTTTTGTTTTGCAGAGGCCGCAGCTTGCTATTATTGCGCAAACTGTGCGATATATCCCTATACGTGTTCATATCGCACGGGTTGTTCATTTGTTTTGCGAAAGTCAATCGCATGTACATAATTTTGTTGCTACTCACATTTATGACATTATCACACCTTATACAATTCGCGATTTTGTCGGAGCGAGGAAGTCACCCCTTCGAAAGTTTGCGAGCGACTGACCACTGTTTTTAGAAATGGCCCAATTATGGGGTAGAAAACAATTGAAAAACAAAAAAGCATCAATTTCTATTAATGTGTATGTAATCGTTAACCTCTTATACCTTTCGGTGTTGAGGCTGGTGCGTTAGCGTATGTGGTCTTACGCGTGAAATGCACAATCCGGCCCGCATTCGAGTCACGTGATTAGTGCGCCGTTTCTTGCCTACATACAGCACCATGTGTATAGTGTATGTGTGTGTATGTATAGAACCTTGTTACTCTACCTCGTAGGTCGGTATTCGGAGGAGAGCGTCGTTAATTAGGTGCCCAACGACAAATGGTCACCAGGGCTCGATACCGAACTCCGGGAAATCTTGCATCCAGCGAGATTCGAACCGAGGACTAGCGCAACGCTAGCCTGACGCTCTTACCACTGCGCCACCCTGGCAGTTCAATTTCTATTAATTTCAATAATTAATTACTCAATTATGCAAAATGATATCGCAGAATTAATATGTGGCTCCATAACATTCTGTTTGAAGAAATTTTTTGTACCTACCCGAATTGCCTTATTTTTACAATTTTACAAATTACATAATGTAACACTTATAATAACGTCTAATTTTTGAATTTATTGCGTACATAACATTAACCTAAAATCGGTTTAACTAAATTGTAATTGTTAAAATAACTTTTTAACACGTTGACTGCGTTATCGGTCTCGGGGGACCGAAATCCTACTTTGTTCGAGTGCGGTATAATTTTAACCAAAACTTCCCTTAGTGCGGAATGTGTATTTGACGTCTAAAGTATAATCAAAAATTAGATGCTTTTCTATGCAGTTACGGTTGCGGGAGACTGATGCTGTGCTGAACTTTTATTGTAAGTGTAACGCATAGATGGGTCTATAAATAATCGTAAGTATTGGTCCCCGGCGAATGTCAACACACCTAACAGAACACTAGGCATCAGTCGCCGAGGACCTACAACGCACAGGAGGCAAATTAACAATTCTGCTAGCCGCAGTCAATGTGTTAAAGTTTAAAATTTGTAAAACTTGAAAATGGTTAAGATTGACCTGATTTACTATCTTTAATACAAATAATAACATGACAAGTTAAGATAAGTTAATATGATAAGATCTAATATATGCAAGTTTCAGTAAATTGTCTCGACAAATTTAATAACTTATTTTATAATCGTAGACAGTTACTTATTCGGATTTGTGTAGGCAAAATAAAGGACAGGGTCTGACGATGGTTTTATAGCTGAAACCAGTAAATACGACCATAAGAAAAGTAAACGCTACAAAAATTAATTTTTGATATCATCGGCAAACGCAATTTTGAAAGTTTTTACCGAAAGTAGGATATTAACTAATGTAACATGGAGCATTGTTAAGGCAACAACAATTATTCAATTATGCAAAATTTGGTTGAAATAAGTCAAAATAATTAGAAAATTTTGAATTAAGACATGCAATGTGTAATTTGTATTTTAACGTAGCTTGTAAAAAGGTATTTCGATGTACTGTGCGTTAAATTTCCAGGAGGTTATGCAAATAAAGGTTTATTTGATTATTTTGCAATTGTTTTATTGTGGTTTTAGTTTAATATAATCATTTTCAGTGGTAGTTGCACTCCAGTTTATTGTACGAGACTATACAAAATATTATTAAATCAATTTGTAATTATCTAAAAGAGTCGTGAAATAAGTTTTATCTTCTTAATAAAAATCGAGCTTGGTGTAGTCTTCTCCATGCATCTGGTATCTTTTGATCCGGGATAACAGTTTGGAATCTTGAAAGGATTATACAAAGGTCGGGAAGTTGATTCAAATTTATGACTATTTAACATATTACATCTGGGATCTGTAGAGCCAGGATAACAATTTGGGGGCATAAGAAGCTTGTAAGGGTATTTGGTTGTCGAAGTCGTTTCAAAAACGCATCTGGGATCGAACGTTTCAAAACTACAATCTGGGAATATTGGTTTTATAGTTGAAGGTATTGGTTTGTATTCTGGCTTACTACATCGAGGGTCAATCATGTCAAAATCACAGGGTGATGGTGGAAGTTTAGTTGTCATAGGTTTAGTTGCAGTAAAACTGGATTCGGATGCGCATCGGGGATCAATTCCATCAGAATTACAGGGCGATTGTGTGGTTTGTACAGACGTAGATGGAGGTTTGTATATGGGTTTAGTTATTGCTGAAATCAATTCAAATATACATCTTGAATCAATCATATATGATGAATTACATGACGTTGTAGGTTTGATGGTTGTAGATACGGGTTTATAAGAAGCTTCAGTTGCTGTAGGAATTGATTCAAAAGCACATCGAGGATCAATCATATCGGAATTGCAGGGTGATTGTGTAGGATGTGTAATTAAAGTTGTAGATGAAGGTTTGTATGGTGGTGTGGGTTTACATCGAGGATCGTTCGCATTTAAACTACAGGGCGGTGTCGCAGGTGTAGGTTTAGTCGCAAAAATTGTAGCACATCGAGGATCAATCGATGCATCAGAAGTACAACTTGTTGCTATGTTTTCGGTTTGTGAAGTGATTTTTGTAGTAGGCAACTGTGTTACTGGTTTTTTTGTTGTAATGTAAGGTCTGTTATGAACGTGTGTTGGTCGTTTGGATGTAATAAAATGGCAAGGAACTGATGGCTCTTGATCGGGATAACATGGTGGTGGTGCAGTAAAAGTAGGTCCATAATCAACATTTGTTCTTCTTGTAGTTGTGGTTATACAGGGTGTTTCTTAATAACATGCTAATATTTAAGGAGGTTATTCTTGGGCCCATTTTGAGAAAAAAACTTCATATGAACATATGTCCTAAAGGTCTTAACTTTTGAACTACAGGGTGCTACAGTTTTAAGAAAAAAATCTTTTTTTTATGATAACTTTGGTATGACCCTAGATATTTTTGTGAAACGTAGTACGCATCTTCTATGCATCAAAATGCATTTTCTGCTGTACAACATAATTTCATAATGTTACCGTTTAAAAATTATTCTCTTAAATAAATTTTTGTTTAAAGTTACATAAATTGTTTTTTCTCGTAAGTGGTCTAGCGAGACGCAAATGAATGAATTTTATTTTTTTATGCCAAAACCGTACGTCAAACGAAAAAAATCAAGAGACCAGATTTGCTCAGAGAGGAATGAGGATTTCAAAAATAATTTTTACTTTAAGAAAAAGCAGTGGCGTATCACTTTTCTCTTTAAAATGATTCAGTGCAAATCCCGTACGAACGCCACTGGCAAGAACAAAAAATTATGTTGTACAGCAGAAAATGCCTTTTGATGCATAGAAGATGCGTACTACGTTTCACAAAAATATCTAGGGTCATACCAAAGTTATCATAAAAAAAAGATTTTTTTCTTAAAACTTTAGCACCCTGTAGCTCAAAAGTTAAGACCTTTAAGACATATGTTCATATGAAGTTTTTTTCTCAAAATGGACCCAAGAATAGCCTCCTTAAATATTAGCATGTTATTAAGAAACACCCTGTATAGGTTTCAACAACTGGCTTACGTTTATTAAAGAAAAACTTCGTGTTTGGTTTAATTATCGACGAAGGTTTTTCTTCTTTCCTAATGTAATTCTTTGATGAGTAATTACTTAAAGTCGAGTTGTTGTAATACAACTGCAAAATAAATCGATCAGAACAGTTTTAACCAAACTTAAAAACAGAGTTACCTCAATAGTACAGTTTATGTAAACAGATTGTTTCACAGCAGGAAATCGAAATGAAGTTACGTAAGTATATAACAATGTTACGTTTTGTGATCCCACTTTCGACTTTTTTATCCATTTATTTACAAGTAACGACGTTCTGTAACAAATATATATGTACTCACATGTATTTAAACAAATTATGTACTATTAACGTACACATTTTTAGTTGCAAATTCTTCTTTGTTACTAATCAATTTAAATTTAATTAAAGAAGTGTTAAGGGTTGGTTCGCTGTGAGTCCAACATTCGTCTACAATAATATCGCAACTTTGTTGTTGGTCATCTTTGTAAATTAATATAGATATAGGTTCACCAACTTTTATTGGAGTATTCGGGGTGGAAATCTAAAATAAATTTTAGTAATACATTTAAACTTTCATCTGAAAATTGGAATCTGAGTTTTTTGTTTTTTTTAGCTTTTATACCAACACAATGATGTTGTAAAATTGTACAGCGGCTTGGTGCCTAGAAATATCTTCAGTTAGAGTTTATAGCGCTAGCTTTCCCGAAGACTGTTTTAATTACCGTTTCTGATATTTTGTTTTATTTGTGAAAACTGAAGGGATCGAAATCCAACATGATTATACATAAAAATTAAACCAGTTACATACATTTGGATATACTCCCCGCAGTATTTCCATCCATACATGTGCCGCTTCATCTGTCGAAGAGAAATTTTGTTTTTGTGTTAAAATCGAATGAAAGTATATTTCGTCCTTAAAAGCAAGATTGCTGTGTATATTAAATACCTGAAAAATTGATTACATATACAAATTTATTATGAAACTTTAAATTGATTTCTTTTGTTCTAGTATTCTAATATTGGTATGACTATACTTTCTACTTTTTTAGTATCTACATGTAAGCCAAAGTTTATTTTTAAAAGACGTCGGATCGAAAGAAAGTTATAACCATAGTTTTACACACTGGCTGCAATTTCACATCGGATTGGAAGGTAATCGAAGCTGATTTGAAGCCGAAAAGGTTGACATATGCATATCTGACAACACTGATGATCTCAGCGTTAAAGCCGATTCTTCCTCCGCATTTCTGAAACTTTCTTATGTCTAGTTTGCTTATTGCTAATAATTTAGAAAAATAGCTCATTCGGAAGTATCAAAAGAATTTCCCACCGTCTTTTCTTAGCAAGTGAAAAGTGTATTGTACTCTCCCTCAAATTGTCTTGTTGTGCTTATGTGGTGAACTGACTGCTTGGTGCTTCTTCGGCTTCAGCAGGAAGTGCCAATGTGTCTATCATTACTTCCTCCCTACTGCTGGT
Source organism: Melanotus villosus (assembly GCA_963082815.1). Lineage (NCBI taxonomy): Eukaryota > Metazoa > Arthropoda > Insecta > Coleoptera > Elateridae > Melanotus > Melanotus villosus. Next base: position 110,810,627 of record OY720419.1, on the reverse strand, counting down.
ACGACATGGTCTGAACCAAATTAATGCCCAACAATAATAAAAGAACTCAAGTAAAGAACTAAGAACAACTGACAAATTTTATTATTTAGTTCCAATCATGTTTGCTCAAATGTGCAGACAATATTAGATTTGATTCTGACGCATTCCGATCCAAAGTGTTCGATTTCGTTCTGTTTCGGACAAAGGTGGGGCAGTGGTAACAGCATTGGCTCCAGATTTAGATTCGAATCTCACCAATGGTTCCAAAATTCTTCAATGTTAGTTGGTACTTGACATAAAGCCATTTAATTGTCCGGTTGCAATTAACCATTCTATTTGACGAGTTTTACCTTGCATAACAACAAAATTTAAAGGAAGGTTGCACAAACATAATTTAACGATTTCTTAAGATATTTTCTAGTTTTGTATGTCATATAAAACTACAAAACTTTGCTCGTTCTTAAAGCTTTTAGATTTGTTTGAAAACAGTGATAGACTTATCTTCGAAACATTAAAGTCAGTGAGTTAATGGTTAATTCATTTAATTCTGTTTTAGGAACCGGTGGCAAAAAACTCAATTAAGAAATATACAAAGATTTCTTCAAATTATATATATATATATAATCTACCCCTCTTCTACTTTTAAGTGTCAAATTAATTATTTGTTAAAATTAAAATTCGTATATCAGGGAACACATTAATAAAAACAAAAACCGATGCTGGTTTGTCAACTTCGTTCATTTGTTAACTTAACAAAAGTTTTACTTAATTCACCATAAATCATTTAAAAACATAGCTTTGTTCCTTTCGTCAATATCTGTAGCAGATGTAGCAGTTCAAGCAACCAAAGAATATATTTATGTATTATATGTATCTATACTTAATGAGAAGCTCGTTAGCGCAGTGGTAAGAGCTCCTAGCTAGGAGTCTTGTTCGAATCTCACGCAGCGGTAAGAATTTTTACAAAGAATTCCCCATTGTTTGAGGTGGGTACTCGAGGGAGTGAAGCCATTTCATCGTTTGGTTTCAATTAACGATTCTATCTGCGGAGTGGTGGACTGTGATAGTAACAAGACACATATACTATTTACACTTAATACACATTATTAGTGGGAACCTTTGCTGCATTAAATAAAAGGTGGTATGGGTAACTGCTAGCAAGCAAATCAACACAGGTTCGATTTTAATTGTAGCCACAATTTAATGTGGAGCCAGTTCGATTTCAATTTGTTAGTTACGCATGTGGTTAAAGATATGAATAGAAGCTGGTGGAGCTTAAAGCATGTCCAAAGCCGCATCCTCATTACTTGTGCTCAAACTTCTTACTCGTTTGTATGTTGATGAGTTACATGTTCTACATCGAACTGCATGAGTTGTTCAAATTAGTGACTTGTATGGCTCCGTTTATAATCAGTACATTAAAGAAAGACTTGTTACTACTCCCAAAGCTTAAAAAAAAGTAAACAAACCATAATGTAATAATAATCCATATGAGGCAAAATACAAGTAATTAATAAGTAGTGTACGTAAATAGAAAAGTCTTAAGCGGCATCCATACTACTCGCTTAGCTCTTAGCTGTACTGTAGAGTATATCAGAAAAATTATTTTCTGCCTACAAAGCTCGTAAGTCTTTACAAGTTTTTCTTTGATGTACTGACAACGGACAGAGCCCTGCAAGTCATCGACTTGAGCAGCTCATTTGGCTTGGTACATGGCTCGCTATCTGTCCACATATAGATGAGTAATGAGCAAGAGCCCAAATACAAACACAAGCACAAGTAATTTGAATACAACTTAGCAGGCCAAAAATAGTATTCTGTCCCGCTTGTTGACGGTAAAATTATTATACAAGTCAAAGTAAACCAAACTTGGCTTATGCATGCTCATAAGCAATCTACCTACAGCCTAGAATGTGCCGTGGGAACAGCCATGGCTTGCCAACTTGTGCTCATCAAAATGTTCGTCAAGCCTATAAACTGGCCAAGCCACATGCCATGGGAAAGAAGCTTTATAGACGCAAATACAAGCACAAGTATTCTGAATGCAGCTTAAAGAGATCCATCACCTCCGTTGCACCCCAGCAAGTATGAAAGAATAACCCTCGAATTGCTTAACAATAAAAGAAGAGAAATTGTTATTTATATACGAATACAACAGACATCTTAATATAAAATCCAATTATTTCAGTTGGGCAAGTGTCTACTAATAAGCTATCCATAGGGGAGAGTGGGACAGAATCAGGGTTTTCTAATAAATATGTCACTATATCAAGCGATAGACCGATTGAAACGCGACTAATTCGTCTATGGACCAAGCTACCTAAAGCGTGATCTTTTAATTAAGGTGTAACATGTATGAGTATGACTTACATTTAAATACAGAAACTACTAAGTGTGTAATTGTATCCCCCGCGCAATTGTGTCCCGCTTTCCCCTACATGTTTGGTTTTGATATACCATGAAATCACAATGGTTTAAACCTACTTCATAAGATTTACGACATAGTGGGAATCAGGGCCGCGCAGTCTGAGTCAGAGTTCAAGAGGAATTTCTGGTCAGTGGAGTTGGGAGTCTTAACAGTTATAGCACAGAATAAACTCTTAACAGAAGCGACAAAGTGCCGAGTGTGGGGTGGTCAAAATAATGGGAGCGGGGGTGAACTCGAACACGCCCACTAGCAAGTAAAATTTCCTATTTTGCTGTATATTTAAGTGCAGCGCCAAAGAGTTCGGGTATTATTTATTCAAAATATTGTTTCAATAAAACATAAATACGCGGAAATGAGTGGCAAAAAAGTGGTAATTGGTGTTCAACGCCAAAATGCAAAAATAAATTAGTAAATAATAAATTAGTATCAATTTTTATAGTGTCAGCTTCTGTAAGTTTATTTGTTTTAGAAATTTCCATTAGTACTCAAACATCACCTGGAGCTGTGCCTGAAGTCAGCAGCACTTGCACCCCCAGAAAGCAGAAATTAACGATCAAAATTGAAAACCATACGCTGAACCGGCGTAGCTACGCCTTGTGCTGGCAACATTAAAATCAAAGTGCCGCTCTGTCTTGTCGCTTCTTAAGAGTTTATTCTGTGGTTATAGTAAAAAAAATTACCGACTCTGACTCTGAAACCGCAGTTTGGTCCGTTGTCGCTATACAGGGTGTCAACGAAACATGGGGCACCTCTATATATTCTTTATTTTTTAAGATATCAAAATAAAATTTTATATGTTTAATATACTGTTTAAATGGCATTTTTTAACATAGGAAACAAGTTTTTGTCACTTCCGGTTTCGCCGGAATTGCCCTCAACTTTGTTATTTTAAATGGAAGACCCTGTACATTTATACATTTTTGGAATATCCATTTAATTTTACGCATGTTAGTATCAAGTTCGAAACATTTTGATGACAAAGTAAATGTTTGCAGAAATTAATCTAGAGTGGCACGACTTACGCAAAATGAAAGTCAAGATACCCCAACTGTTTTCGTTGCTGCATTAGAATGATCCAAAGTTGGCAAAAATGATTTTTCGAGAGTAACTCTAATTTTTCAAATGGCACTAGCAAGGCACTAGGGTGGGACGTGGGACACTAGGCTATTATAAACGAGCGTTTTTCAAAGATTTCATTGATACCAATAACGTGGAGTTAATATGAAAAACCGTATTTTGGACGTTTAAATCTAGGCACTGGGTTTCAAAACAATTGAAACAAGTGAAGTGCGCAAAACAGTGACAGACTTGTTACAACTGAAGTTCTAAAACCATTTGTTTTGAGTGTCATAGCACCCTGACTTGCATTTTATGCAGGTCATGGCATTCTAGATTAATAAATAAACTCTTCTGCAAGTATTTACTTTGTCATCAAAATATTTCAAACTTGATACTAACATACGTAGAATTAAATGGAAATTCTAAAAATGTATAAATATAGGTACAGGGCGTTCCATTTAAAACAACAAAATTGAGGGCAAATCCGGAGAAACCGGAAGTGACAAAAACTTGTATTCTTTGTCAAAAAAAATCCATTTAAAGAGTATATTACATATACCAAATTTCATTTTGATATCTTGAAATATAATTTAAAAAAATAGGGGTGTCCCAGGTTTCATTGACACCCGGTGTATACCCCTGATTTAAATGAAGCGAATTTTATTTCATATTAATTTTTTACTTGTTTGTTGCTAATGCTAGAATGGCAATTTAATTTATTCAGTCTGTAGTATTTCTGTTTCTAGAAGAGTATACATTTTGACTCACGCGAATTTGAATTTTGACTTAAATTTTGAATATTTCTTTATCATATTCTTTTTCTCTTTTTCTTATTACACACGCTATAAAATGTCTGTATTTCATTTTGTTGGAGTTGGAGCCAGAGTTAGAGTTGGAGTCGAAGGTTTTTTTTAAGAATGAAAGCTACATACTGAAATGATTTTATTAGCCTTGTCTGACACAATAATATTAAACATAAAGCATTTTAAGGTAATACAAAGCAAATTTTAACGAAAATTCAATAAAAACCAGGAAAAACTCTAAATGAAGGTGCATTAAAGCAAATAGAGTTGGACATGACCATTACCTCCCACCAACAAATAATGCAAATAAGCTTCAACCATAGACTAACTTATAAGTTAGTCTATGCTTCAACGTTAAGTGCCTTGATAGCATAATAGATTAAAAGTCTGCTTTGCAACCGGCTGACACAGGTTGAAATCCCAGTAGTGGCTTGGAAAATTTATTTATTAGGTTAGTCGCAGTTGCTGTGGCTGCCTCAAATAGAATAGAAAAATTAAATACCCTTGCAATGATATAAGAAAACAGAATGAAGGAGTGAGTGTTAATATATTTGTTATTTTTAAACACCTAGATTTAATACATGCAATACAAACATTCATATGTTACCGTAATTATAAATAATTCCAATCCTGCTTTAATTATATGCGGCATAGTTTCAACAAAAAATCCTGAAAAATACATGAATTGAGTTTAAATTAAATTAAATTGTGTTTCTATTATACTCGAAACTATTAGGATTATTTGAAATTACCTACTGATCAAGATTAAAATAAGGTAATAAATACTTTTTTTATATAAATGGAAAATAATATTTTAATATTTAATTAGTTTTTATTTATGTTTATGATTTAATTTCCTTTACCACAAACGTTTTGGCTAAACAAAAATTAAGCAAATTTTGAATAATTCTTAAAATATACAAGTTTTTTAGTATTAAACCTAAATTTCAGATTTCTGGTTAAATTTAACATTTTTTTCTAAAACATATTTTGAAAATTATTTTAAAATCAAACTTACCGGTAGTTTGTGCAAAATTTTTAGTAAAAAACGGACACAAACTGCAACAAACAAGGCCAAACTTCAAATGTAATAGTTTATGTTAGGGCAATAACTTATATGGTGTTAGAAGGTGAGAATGTTAGATTTAATAGCGGTTAGACAAGGTGTTTTGTACTCAAACTCTACATATTTTGTAGCAACGTACCCGTTAACGTAAAAAAAATGAGAGTATAATTGGTGTGTGTTTTAAGGAAAAGAGATTTTTGTTAGAAAAAATTGCTAATTTTGTAATGTAACTAGTGTTAGATTGGGTATTCTTTGATGCAAATTGAAAAGAATCAGTACCGATCCTAACGGGGGACTGTGGGGCTCTAACCCCCTTTATGGGTTTACTAAATTATTTATTTTCTCATTATTCTCCTGCGGAGCATAAAGTATTTATTTCAATATAGGATATTAAAAATATGTTTTTAAATAACTAAGTATAAGGTCAACATTAATGCCAACCCCCTGCCTTAGTAAAATTCTGTTCTAAGACCACCACTGGAACAAATTAACATTTTTTGTTTAGGTATATTTCATAGATACCTTGGATTTTGGATATACTAAAATACTAAAAAAAAAACTTTTATGGCTTTATTGCAAAATATTTTATTGGCTATTCAACACAATTCATCCGAGATGAAAAGGTGGCCTATTTAGTTACATTTTGTATATTGTGATTCACACTTTCAGTTTAGATAAATTGACACAATAACACAGGTTATTCGGCTGATGTACAGACTTGCTAGCCTCGTTTTTATCGGTGAATGACTCTGAAACTAAATCGCTGAATTTTTCGTTTATCTTTAGTTATCAATTTATTTATTTATTTTGTTAACAAATCACGGTTCAAAAGAATTCTAAATGAGTACAAACGAAGAAAGTCTGCAGATTGTAGCCGACGTCGATTTGCCAAAATTACGAGACGAATATCAAAAATTCCTTCCACGTACAACTCACGTGTATACTTTTTTAAATTGTATTATAAGATGGAAGAAGAAACGTCCAAATTGTGCAACGGTATTGGCTCCTCATGGAAAATGGGAAAGAGGGACATTTGTTGTTATTCAGGAAGTAAGTTGTTTTTAGTTTTTTAAAAATTGTAGTTTAGATTTAGGAATATTGATCTATCTTTGTTTATCGATACAATCCGTTAATCTTAAGCGATAATCACAGGCATTAAGTTTCATTCTATAGGGTGATAAAAAAGAAACAAATGTGGTTATGACTTTTGGGACATACTTTGATCTCATAGGTAAATGCCAAGTTGACCGATAAATTTTGTTTTTCATTGCCAACTTTATGATCACACTGTAGGTATACGTAAATTGCAATGTAACACCCCGATAGCGTAGTTAGATAAGATTTCAATCCAATATTCGTATGTTATGATCAACAATATTCTGAAACAGCAGACAGAATACAAAAAACACAGATTTAAATTACTTAAAATTTTTGTTTTTTTAATTTATTTTTTAGTGGTCGTGCTACAGTTTATTTTTGTGCACTTTAGAAGAGGACTGCGAATCCTTATTTAACGCTTTAACAACAACAAACAGAATCGAGTGGAATAAACTTTTAGTGTTATACGCCGTCCAGAAAAACCAGTTTCCAAGAATTTTGCAAGCCTTACAAAATGTGGAATTTCCCATTCATCATTCTAATTTTTATGACGTATGGTGGATGCCAAAAAATACCGCACTTAACTTGGACATAACGTGAGTTATTTAAAAAAAAATACGAGGGAAACTCAAAAAATAATCCAGCTAGGTTTTGTAATAAATAGTTGACAGGTTTGGGTTGGTTTTAAAAATAGTAATTTGAAGGATTTGCCTGTGTAAATGGGGTTTTAATGAATTACTGATTGAGGTTATACCATTTTCCTTTTCTTTCTGTCATTAATAATATAATTAATGACAGCAGACAGGGTTTCTAGTGTTATGCTTTATTTCAGCAAAGTAAAAATAATGCAGAATGGGCTTTTTAAGGCCCTACAAAAATAAGAAATAAAGACGCTGATAATATGACAGCTCAATTACACAATCTGTAATGTTTGCCAACTTAATAACGACAAACCATGACCCCTTTAGATTGGGCATATTATTTTTTTAACTCCCCCGTAGAGTGCTTATCAAACGACTTTTAGTTCTTTTTTAAATAATTTCAACGACTAATGACTAAGCAGTCGCAGCTGTTTAAAATAATAATACTAATAATTTCATCAAATAAGCAGAACCATAATGGAAATATTTAAAATTTCCAGCGACTGTCCTCCTGAAGTTTACGTAAAAGAACTGGAAACTAATCATGCTGCTGTTATTAATTCACATTGGCCCTCTAAGTTTCCAGGCTCCGAAGAGTATTTAGCAACATTTATAGAATTAAACCGTGGTTTTGGAGTGTTTTTAAAGTCGGGTAATACATTGGTTACGTGGATTTTGCAAAATCAAACTGGATTAGGAGCGTTACAAACGGTTGAAGAACACAAGAGGAAAGGCTATGGGGGTTTGGTAACGAAGCACATGGCGCGAAAAATGGCAGAAGATGGCGAAGATCCTTCGGGGATAGTATTACAAACTAATGTCGCTTCACAAGCTATGTTTAAAAAATTAGGATTTGTAATTGTTGAATCGGTTGTATTCACTGAATCTGAAATTCGGTGGTAGAATTATTAAAAATTCTACTTTATGAAGCGTTTTTTTTTTGTGTTTGGGCGGAATGTCAAGATTTTGAAGAAGGGATGAAAAACATTGTGCCTTAAAGAAGTATGAAATCGTTTAGCGCCTCCTGGTTTCTTCTTCGCATTTGCTTCTTGTTTTTTAAAGTCAAGCAAGGGTTGAAATTGGAACGTATTTCTCTTCGATTGTTGACCAAAGCTCTTACCCCACCACAATATCGAATTTATTTAAGAATTAAACAGAATTTTAGTTCTTTTGCACCCACAATAAAGATTAAGTTTTTGCCTTATTAGTTTATTATAAAATCGAGCAAGTCACGGTCCAAATAAAAAAAAAATTCAGTGGGGTAAAATAGGTTTTTAGTTCAATTTACCTCCCTCGCTCCCCCTTCTCATTAGAGCTGAAAGCGTTAATTATGTTGTACCACCGGCCGACTAATTAATTAAATCGATTTTATCGGTCATTTTTAAAGTTTATTTTGTTACACATCTATATGCATTGTTTGAACAGTTAAAACAAAGATAACTTTATGATATATGAGCGAGGAGCGAAGATTAAATAAATTCGAGCATCAGTTAAACAATTTCGTGTGGTTTGGGAATTTAGTAATAACCGTACTGTTTCCACGAAAGAGCTGACGAACTGGAAACCAGCTTAAAAAAGTACGCTCCTGCTTTGAATGCTTTATAAATCGAGAGCGATCTAGGCAGAAGTTTTGACTGGACATGTTTGCCTAACATTCGATTTTATTATTATTATTATTAGGATCTTATTAACCTATAAAAAATTCGATCTCGTCAAGTTTAAAGATGAACGACACAGACGTGCTACAACTAATACCTGACGAAGATATACCGAAATTACGAGAGATTTACAAAAAGAATCTACCTCGGGCTTCTTACGTTTATAATTATTTGGAATCCGTTACGAAATGGAAAAAGGAACGCCCGGACAAAAATTATCTTACTTTGATGGCACCCCATGGAAAATGGCAGGATGGAATTTTTGTGGGAATACATGAGGTACGTTAAATTCCGATTTTTTAATTATTTGGTTTTTTGGAATTTCGTTTCCGATAAGTGACGTCAATAAAGCAATTGTTTGAAAAAAATTGATCCAAGTTGTCATTGATTTCAATTGCTTAGTACCATTTCGTACTCCAGAGGGCAGCAGCTATTGTAATCGTTACTCTCTTTTTTAAGTTGTACCTCAATGCACGCCCATGTGAATATACTTTTCATCAATGCTGTAGCTTTAAATTTTTTCTTTAATACTTTGCACAAAACTTTTAATTAATTAATGATTGAATGCTCGAAGTTGAGGAAACTTTTCTGTCGATTAATTTAATGAAACCTTAAATTTAGCACTTTTCATCAGAAATTAAATTCAATCGTTAATAGTTTTATATGTCCAGAATTATATAAGGGTTGAGGTTCTCAGGCCTCTATATCTGAATTTTTCTTTAATTATACCTACTAAAATGTGTGGATGTTTCTTTTAGTACACATGTTACGAAGTGATTATGTTTACCCCAGAAGAAGATTGCAAAAGGTTATGTGAAATTTTAACAGAAACGAAGAAAATAAGATGGAACGATCGTTTACTCTTATATGCCGTTTACGGAGATCACTACCCAAAAATAATAAAAGCATTAGATAAAACAACCTTTAGGTTTCTATGCGCAACTACCTGTAATGTTTTATGGATTCCGAAGGAGAAAGCCGTCAATTTCGAAATAGAGTAAGTGACACTTACTTTTATTATAATTATTAAGTCACTGTTATTATATCTTTTTTTTTAATGCAGTTGTCCTTCAGAAGTGTACGTTGGGAAGCTCAATAAAAGTCATGCCTCAATCATAAACTCCCACTGGCCGCACAGATACAAAGATTCCGACAAATACATAGAAACATTGATAGAAATGAACGGTGGATGCGGAGTGTTCTTAAAATCCGACGATACTCTAGTTGCATGGGTACTTCGTAATTTAATCGGATTGGGAGCGCTGCAAACTGCGGACAATTATAAAAGGAAAGGATATGGTAGTTTAGTTACAAAGGCGATGTCTAAAGAAATTGCCGAAAAAGGAGCCGATCCGTTAGGAACGGTTTTAGCGGACAACATGATCTCACTCTCGATGTTCACTAAATTAGGATTTAAAATAGTAGAACAAGCTCTTTTTATCGAGAGTCAAGAAATGAGAATGGATTGAGAGGATACTTGTTAACTCGCCATTAGTATTCCATTATTTTATTATATTAATAAAATTTTACGTAATTAGTTGTAATTATAGATATTAGTTTTAGTGAATTGAACTACATAAGAGTTACAGTGACTTTGAATATATAAAAAAAGAAGTGTCATCATGACATTGACATGTAATTGTCTTTTTCTCATATTTATGGAACTCATTATTTGTTTGGAAAAATGTACACCGAGATTAATTACGTAATCACAGTAGAATATTTAGATGATTTATTGGTAATAAAAAATATAACTTCACATAGCAACAAAGTGGTTAAATATGCTATTACGTAATTATCTTGATACCATATCTGTACTGAGTTTGCAAAATTATTATCTACTCAAATAAAGCGCTACCTTTAACTAAATGTATTTAAACAATAGCAACATTATTAATATATATATGGTGAAGTACTAAGTGCTAATAACGTAGCGGGAAAAAATGTATGAAAACGAAGATATTTTACAAAGTATTCCAGATGAAGATATACCAAAGCTAAGAGATATTTACAAGGAATATTTTCCACGAACAGTATATGCGTATAATTTTTTACATTCGGCTCTAAAATGGAGAAACAAGTGCCCTAATGAAGATTACGTTAAAGTAATGGCACCCCATGGAAACTGGAAAAATGGAACTGTCGTTGCTGTTAACAAAGTACGTAGGCAATCATAGTTATCGATGTAAATTTAAATCTTTTAGCCAACATTAATTGCAGGTTTATGTTAAACGATTTAATATAATTCATCCGACATTCTACTTATATAGTATTTATTTATAGAATAATGGGTATGAAGTCTTTATTTCTACTTTAGAAAAAAATTACGAAATATTAAACGAAGTGATAACGAAAACAAAAAATGTCGACTGGAATAAACGAATGCTCGTATATGCAATACACGATGACCTTTATCCTACCGTTTTAAAAGCGTTACAAAAAACAAATTTTACACATCTACGAGATATACCGTGTCAAGTATGGTGGATGCCTTGGGAAGAAGCCCTTCAACTTGAAATTAAGTAAGTTAAACAAAATAGGCTTTGCGGAAATATTTCGCCAACATGTTGACGGTTACAAACTACAATACTTGTATTATACGGAGGAAGTTTTAGACGTTATAAGGACAATCAGATGAAAAGCGTTGGGAAGGAACTTAACAGGAAATTTACAGTTTGTTTTGCACTGGTGTATAACCGTAATCTTGTTCTGAATAACAAATGGTTGAAAACAATCGCAGCTCGGTATTGTAAGGCAGGTAGTAAATAATTGCCGAAGTATTGTCACTTCATGACATGCATAAAATTATAATCTAATCTTCGGGTTTATAGCCCAAATGCTACAGTTATGGCAGTTTCTGATAAGATAAACTTAGACAATGAGGTTTACCCAGATAAAATTTTCAGAACAATCATTTCCATGAGTACACAGTAAATAAGTAACAAAAATTTTAAATTCGGAATAAACAATAAAATAAACTTAAGTAGGTACTTTGTACATATCATCAATGATCCCTTGACAAGTTGGCCGTTGTTGACTCTTCAGCAAATTATCGGCATATAACTTAAACTAGAGTTGTGCTTATCGATATTTTTGACATTCGATACGATACCGATACGATATCGATATTTAGCTATTGTATCGATATTGTATTCCTCGGTAATTATCGATACCGATACGATATTTTTTATAAATGAAGCACAAATTAATATTAAGGCATATATTGAAACTGCATAGTAACAAATGCCAGAAATTAAAGAAAAAAAAATTGCAGACATAGCATGCTACACATCAGCTGTGTGAAACTGTGAACGTCAACCAATCAGCAAACAGTTTCGTAAAAGAACCAATTACAAGAGTAAACTTGTACGACGTCGATCGGGGGTAAAGTCGACTTATAAAATAACTGTATGTAGAAATTATTTTGTAAAAATGCGAAACGTAAAAAATAATATTTAAACGATACGTATCGATCCTGTATCGATATTTAAATTGAGTATCGATATTGTCTGCTTGTTTACTGAATCGATATGATATCGATATATCGTATCGCTAAGCACAACTCTAACTTAAACCACACCTTAGTTTACTAAAATTTTTACAAAAACTCTACACTCACAAAATTTGCAGAATATCAAAAAGGCAACAATTTCACTTAAACTTTTACTGCTCGTTTTAAATACAACTGGAATAAATTAAAATTTAATTCAACAAAAGCACCGGTTTAGAATTTCACTGGCTATATTAATTAAATGCATAAATTAATTGTTAAAACAGTTACAAATTTTAAGGTTAATGTTCTTCCCGCCTTTGTGTTCAACAATAGTTCGCTCCACCCGAACATCCCCGATGACGTTGCTGTACTAAACTGTGATTGGCGATTGGCTTCTTCAAAACAGTAGTACTACGGTATTTACGTCGTTTCCATAGCAACCACTGTGAATGAAAGTTGCAAGCCCTTTAAATTTGTAATCCTCTCCCTCTTTTTTGTGTGTCTTTTATGCGTGTATAGCCCATCTACTCGGAATCGCCTTTAGGCATGTAGTGGTCTTGTTACTCTATTTGGTCTATCTCATAGAACAGTCTTCCGAGTAGAGCACAGTTAATTAAGCCCACCTGTGAATGGTCTCACCAGGTCTAGTACCGATCCCAGAGGCCTAAGAAAAAGTCTCCACCAACGTAGGGATCGAACCCGGGACACGCAACATGCAAGCCTAGCCCTCTTACAACTGAGCTACCTGGCTTACCTAAATTTGTAATCCTGCAAAAGCGTTTAGAATTGAATTTTTTATGTTTTGCCAATGTTTTCAGTTAATTTTGGGTTGATTAATAATTGTAGTCCAGTCGCTAGGTACGTAAAAAGGTCGTTACCTTGCAAAAGGTTGGGTAGAAGATTTTTCTTCCTACTTGTATATATTAGGGCCAAGTTTTCCAATTCGGCTGACATCGGGACAACTTTCTGTGGCCAAAAACCACGAAATTTTAGGACCTTTCTTGGCGTTTTCAAAATATCTCAGATGTGGTTCGATCTAGCGCTCTCTTTCTTTTTTCATTTTAAAGAGGACAGAATCTCCAACAAATTTCATTATTGCAACTTTTTCCTAAACCCAATTTAACAAGCGTGCTACGATGCTACAGCGCCCCATATACAGGGTATCTCAGACATGACTCCCCAGGCCTATAACTTTGTTATTTTTAAAAATAACTATTATAAACTATATATATTCGTAAATGGGAGCAAATTCTCTATAAGATGCTGAAAGAAAATGTTAGAAAATCTGTACTCATATTATGGCAGCGATATTCAACTTTTTTTTTTTTCAAATTGCACACTATGCTTTTTTTCGCTCATTCTGATAGTACTTTTTATTCTCTTTATAACCATGTAAACCAATATTGGTCTTACATAAGAAAATTCTCAAAAAAAATACGATTGAAAGTTGAAGTCTAGGTTTGCCATGGAAACAACTGATTGTTGTAATTTGTACTCGTCGGCGATAAAAACAATAGCGGATACCTTTCTGCATACAACCTTGCTGCTCTTCTTGCATTCCTCTCCCATTAAACCATAAATAAGGATCATATCAAGCTTTTCAGAATTAGTGTAATTCATTTCTAATACTCCTACGATTTTAAACAAGAACATACAAATACAGAAAGAGCACTTGTCATTCTTTACAACGTAAATTGCAATTGTTTTGCAGCTATACGCTATTGTTTTCATCGCCGACGAGTACAAATTACAACAATCAGTTGTTTCCATGGCAAACCTAGACTTCAACTTTCAATCGTATTTTTTTCGAGAATTTTCTTATGTAAGACCCATATTGATTTAGATGGTTATAAAGAGAATAAAAAGTACTATCAGAATGAGCGAAAAAAAGCATAATGTGCAATTTAAAAAAAAAAAGTTGAATATCGCTGCCATATAACGAGTACAGATTTTCTAACATTTTCTTTCCCCATCTTATAGAGAATTTGCTCCCATTTACGAATATATATAGTTTATTATAGTTATTTTTAAAAATAACAAAGTTATAGGCCTGGGGAGTCATGTCTGAGACACACCCTGTATATGTATTTGAATTTTTTACCAACTTGGCGAAAATAGCACTTTATTCAGTTTTCTGATCCGTATAATAATATGTATTTGGTGTTACCATTTTTTAGTTGTCAATAAACCGTATGCAACAGATAAGTTAGGGTCCATAAGGTTGAAAGAGAAAAGAGGCCGAGAAGAAGAGAGAGAATAGAGGCAGGTGTTCCGAAAGCCGAATCCAGGGCCCTAAAACTGATGTGATTATGTCACTGAACAGTGCAATCATTGGAGGAGCAGACGTGAACTGCCATATGCCATATGTCCCAAGAAGTGGGAATGGCAGGGGTAAGGATAGTTGATAAAAATTTTCAGAGTGCGAAATTCAAGAGAAGAGTCAAGGTAGTAAACCCTTGCATCTTGCATCAGTTGTCAGCTGCATAAAAGCAGGAAACATAAAAGTTAATGCTTTTGATCCACTAACGTTGTTTCAGAGATTGTGTCTTGCGAAGCAGTCTGAAGAAGACTTACAGTTGTTCTTCTACGTCTATGTTCTCAGAAGAAGGGCTGCGGAAGAGAACAAAGTCTTCATTATATAGTGCTTTACCCAAATTCAGGAGCAGAAATTGGTTGGGAAGAATAAGTTTGTTGTTGTTGATGGAGGGTATTTCCTACATAAAGTTATTTGGTCTCGAAATGCTCCCGTTGCTACAGTTGCTAACAGTTATTCTTCTTACTTGAGAAAACACTCTGCATCACAGGTTGCAGTTGTTTTGATGGATATCCATCAGATGTTGCAAATAGTGGCACAAAGAGTTTTGAAAGGTTGCGCCGTTTTAAGATGCATACTTCTGCTGATGTTATCTGTGATGTAAACATAATCAATCAAGCCGCCCAGGACAAGTTTTTGGCGAACGACAATAACAAGGACCGTTTGATAGAACTGCTTAAAAGGAAATTTCAACATTGTGACATTCAAGTAAAACAGGCAGAAGGGGATGCTGATGTTTCAATGGTCACAACGGCCATTGCAAAGGCCCAGGAGTTCGAAAGAGTAGTAATAGTTGGGGAAGATATTGATCTTCTTATACTGATGACTGGGCTAGGACAATCTCACAAAAACTTGTTTTTTCTCAATCCTGGAAGAGGAAGTGCAGGAGATGTGTTGTTCTCAACTACATCATTCAAGTATGACACTGAAAATATTCTCTCCGTTCATGCGTTTAGCGAGTGCGATACCACATCTTCTCTCTTTGGCCAAGAAAAGAAAAAAATTTGCACCATTTTTGAGAAGTACCCTCAGATGAAGGAAGTTTCAAGAATCCAGACGCCACCACTGAGGAAATAGTCACGGCAGTAGACAGGTTTCTTCTTGCATTGTACAGTGGTGACATCAGGATCCACCAAACACTGGACTCACTGCGGTATCAGATACTTAGGAAATGGGCAACAAAAAGTAAATCCAATCTCTACAGGCTACCACCAACACGAGATGCTGCGCGACATCAGTCGCTACGATGTTACCACCAGGTACAAACAAACTTGGTTGGGAAACGAAAAAAATCCCGAAGAATGGGAGTGGGTACGCAGTAGACATGGTCTAAAACCTATTGAGACGAGTAGAGATGCAGCGCCTGAGCAGCTACTCAAAGTCCTTTCTTGTTCTTGCAAGAAGGGTTGCAGTGGAGCATGTACCTGACAAAAAGCAGGTTTGAAATGCTCAACGATTTGTAAACATTGTAGTGGCCCTACTGTGAAAATGTGGTTGAGATTTCTGCCACAGGGGAAGATGATCACGACGAAACGATGGATATGATAGAGCAACTCCAAGCCGACGCAGATGAATTGGTTGTCACCGGTCTTTATCCCCAGGGGGAAACTGATGGCACAGCTATCAGTATTAGTAGTGGAGGCGGGAGTGGGGGGGGGGGAAGCATGGGATGGCAGGAATAGGAGGGGGAATGCAGAAGTAGCAGAACTAGTTGCAGACGGTTTATTGACAATCAAAAAAGTTGTAACACCAAATATGTACAAGTACAAATACGAGTAATGGGACCAGAAAAAAGAATAAAGTGCTATTTTCACAAAGTTGGGAAACATTCCTATATATTGGATGCCGTAGCGCGCTTATTATTGTTTTTAGAAAAAAGTTGTAATATTAAAATTTGTTGGAAATGTTGTCCTCTTTAAGATGGAAAAGAAGAAAGAAAGCGCTAGACCGAACCATACCTGAGATATTTAGAAAAAACCAAGAAACGTCCTAAAATTTCATGTTTTTTTGGCTACCTAAAGTTGTCCCAAACTTCTACCCGACCTTTTGCAAGGTAGCATTTACTTATTCACTGGACTATTAATAAACTTGCAACTCGTTGATGACGTTAAAAAACATGATCCAAATTTCATAAAAAATTGCAGACCTACATATTTCTATTTCGCCTTGTTTCTCCAAGGTATTTGTATAGTCGGATTCGATTTAATTTGGCATGTGGGTTTTCGCAGTATAGTTACTTTTATAGTTATACTGCTCTCTTTCTAGCTTGTTAGTGCGTATAGGCTATTAGAGCGAGCGCAAGTCTTGCAGATGGCCGTTCTGAAATTTATGAAATGACTTGTGAAACGAAAAGAGATAGCATTTACTGTGTTCAGAACGGTTCAGTATATGCCAAATTAGATCGAATCCGACTATATATTCTTTCTTAAATCGTCTCACCAACTATCTAAATATACTCATTATTACCTATAACTAAAAATCAACATGACTTTCGTAGAGGAAAGTCAATGATGTCTGGTATTCAGTCTCTGATTGCTACAATATTGGAAGCTATGGAGAAGAGCAAAAGTTCCATTGGTGTATTTTGTGATTTGTCGAACGCTCTTGATTGTGTAAACCACAAAATTCTGTTAAACAAGCTGGAAATGTACGGTATTCGAGGCAGGGCCGTCTTAGGCCATGCAGGGGCCCTTGGGCACACAGAGTTTGGGGGCCCTTTTAGATTTTAGAAAGCAAAAAAAAAAATAACGTGACCTATTTACTGAAAACGCTTAACCCTCCTGCTCAAGTTGCGACAAATTCGTTGCACGCGTTACGCATTCCAGCTGACTCACTAGAGTTAAAATCAGAGGAATCCCCATTCAATCGGCAGATCGGTAGCGTCGACATCTATCATCATGATGTTAATACCGTACCGTACGTGTCTACATCAAGGCCCGCTGAATTAAATATTGCATATTAAGGCCTTACCACTTCATTTAGCCAAGACGCAATTTAGAAAGGACGAGAGCGCCATTTGGGGCGAACTATACCTATTAATTGCCCCATGCACCTGCGAACAAATTGCACAAACTGACGTTGCACAACAGATTGTTGTGCAAACAAGGTCGCCCATATACTATACGCAATTTTGTGCAAACTTCAGTTGGTTTTGTCGTGTACCTACGGAAACATGCCGTCTGACGACGCAGCCAGTTATTATTTATAAAATTGGCCATTTTAAAAACACTACCTTCTACCACAGTATAAACCTTAAGTTTATACTGTGCTTCTACTTCCAAGCGTGAAAAAAGAAACTGCAGTTTATTGTATAATGTGGTGCACAAAGCCCATACACGATGCAATAGTTGCGCAACGCCACTCGTTGTGCAATTAATTTCAAACAATTTTGAATTTCTGCAACTAGTTGCGCAGCACGACAAACAACACCATACACTATACAATTGTTTGCACAACAGCCTCTGTTGCGCAATTTGTTCGCAGGTATATGGGGCCTTTTGGGACGAATGTATAGGTCACCTCAAATTGCACCATCGTCCTTTCTAAATTTGCGTCTTGGCTAAATCAAGTGGACAGGCCTTAATATGCAATATTTAATTCAGCGGGCCTTGTTCTACATTATAGGTAGTGCTAACGTAGGTGACCGCTAGATGGCATGGCTTAGCATCTGTTTTGTTAATTATGGGTTGAACTAAGAAACCAATGTGTTTTTTTTAATTGATTAATTTAATTGGATGAAAATATATCATATATGGGCATGGGTTTCGGCATTTCGGGGCCCCCATCAGGCCGGGGGCCCTGGGCTCGTGCCCCACGTGCCCTTAGGGTAAAGACGGAACTGATTCGAGGAATAGCTCTTTCTTGATGTGATTCTTTTTTAAATAACCGTAAACAGTATGTCAGTATCAATCATTTTAATAACGTTACTAAAAGAGTAGTATTCTCAAATCCCTTAGAAGTTGCCATTGGTGTACCTCAGGAGTCGATTTTAGGGCTGGTTTTATTTTCTCTTTATATCATCGACCTCGATTCTCTAATACCCCCTACTTGTTTAAGATAATTTAGACTCTACATTGAATGACAAATGCAACAGGGTGCTTGACGATTTAAGTAGTTGTTCAGTCTCAATAATTTGCACTTTAATATTGAAAAAACGGAATATATTAGATTTCATAATAGATAAAAATATTGCGGTGACATTAATCTTCGAATGGCCAATAAGGTTTTACCCGTCAGTAATAGTCTTAAGGTTTTTGGGAATTATAATAGATAAAAATTTAAACTGGCACGATTATTGTTATTCTGTCATTTTAAAATTAAAATTTGTATATTTTTAATTAAAATCTTGAAACAGATACTTACGACACCAAAACTTATAACTGTTTACTATGCTCAGGTCGATTCAAGGTTACGTTACGGTATATGTTTTTGGGGCTATTCCTCATCTGCTGCTGATGTTTTTATAATCTAAAAACGAGTTTTAAGACCTATGGCGAGTAATACTAGTATTCAGTCTTGCAAACCAATATTCAAGCAATTTGAAATTCTAACATTAGCATGTTTATACATTTATGAAATGTCCATTTATGTCTTTATAAATCATCGTAGCTTTGCCCTTGGTCGAGATGTGTACCTATAGTATTGATACGAGATGGAAAAATCATTTTCGTTGCCATTTCACAAATACTATGCTACCCTTCACTCGCCGAACTGTATGAGTCTTAAAATTGTTAATCATCTGCCACGGCTTGTAAAAGATGCCACTTCAGTATAGATATTTAAAAGTACATTATGGTGAATTTTCTTGTTTTTAATATAAAAAATATTTTTAGCCATGGCCCTGAAGTGTACATAAAAAAGGTGGATAAGAGTCACGCTGAAATAATAAATAACCACTGGCCACACAGATTCAAAGGATCCGAACACCAGATAAATTTCCTTATAGAAATGAACGGAGGATTAGGAGTTTTCTTAAATGGTTCAGATAAGTTAGTAGCATGGGTTTTGAGGATTCAAATAGGGTTAGGCATGTTACACGTTTTAGAAGAACACACGCGAAGAGGCTATGGAGCTTTGGTTGCAAAAGCCCTTTCGAAGGAAATGGCCCAAGAAAAAATTAATCCTTTAGCTACGGTTGTAATTAACAATACAGCCGCACTAGCTACGTTTAAGAAAATTGGTTTTAAAAACTCTGAAACTATTATTTTCATTGAAAATAAAGAGGAACAAACCGGTGAGAATGGCTCTTTCGCTGAAAAGGCTTCTTCTGATCATTTTAATTCTTTGGGAATTTAATCGGTCGTTGTTTTTAGTTATTATTGGACCATAAACAGATAGGTTTTCTTAGTTTTACTACCTCTTGATAAATTTAACTTCGATTATTTTCCTTAATAATCCTTGTTAATTTAAATGTTTTCAAAATTATTGATAGGAAAACTGGTCCTTTTACACATGTTTAAATTTAAAGTCATGTTTAAACACCATGGCAACATCGTGCGTCTATGTTCTACGCGTCTAAAGTGATATAAGAGGTACCTATATAATTAGAACTTTCAATGTTAGCTTCCTTTGTGGCCAAATTCTGGGATGACCACTGTTTTGTTATTACAGTTCGTTTAACTTCTGTATATTATTGTTACTAGTTGTTTTAAATAAATATTAATATACTAATAAAGGAATTTATTTCTAATTTGTACATTAATCTGTAAATCTACATTTAATGTTTAATTGTTAAAAACTTTACATTTTTCCGATAATTGGTTCTTAAAAGGCAACTCCACCTTTCACACGGAGATTAAACTGATCATAGTAGATGTTCATTTATAAACAATACAATAACAAAATGTGTTTTTTAATCTTTAAAATAAAATAACAAACTATTTTACAATGAAGAACTCAAAGGGTACGGTAACTCAACTTGTTAACCAAGCCAGAAGCGAAACCCTTCTGACCTTATCCTTCTTCCTCTTGCTAAAAGAGTTTCGCCTCTGGCGCGGAGACACGTTGAGTTACCGTGCTCTTTTAGTGCTCTATTTTCTTGCTGACGAAGCCCCTTAAAAAGTGAGCGAAACGTTGAGTTCTTCTGTTTCAACAATGGCACGGCCCCAACCCGGAAAACGTTCTGTTAATAACATAACACAGCTACATAATTATATTGTAAGAACAAAAAAGGAAAACAAAAAATAAAAACTGGAAAGAATATTTCGAAGAAATATTAAATGGCGAAATGTACGCAGAAATAGATTACCAAGCAGGTGAACAAGGAGAGGAAGAAACGACGAAAGAACCTACAGAGCAAGAAGTGGACGACATAATAAGTAGTCTAAAAAAGGTAATAAAAGCCCTGGAGACAATGAAATAAAGCGAAATATATAAAATATGGAGCACACATTAAGAAAGGGAATATTTCAGCTGGTAAAAGGAATTTGGAATACAGAAAACATGCCAAAAGTCTACAAAGCCATTATCATAACATACAAAAAAGGGGATATTAGCAGGGCCGCGCCAAGCTATTTCGCCGCCCGTGTGCAAAACTAAATTTTGCGCCCTTATAAGTATTTGTAAATGTAAGTGAACTGCTAGATGTTTATGAAGCACCTAAACTTTTTTTATTAAGAAAATCACACCACATAACAGATGACAATAATCGTAAAAATTATTTGTATTCAATTATAAAATAAATTTTATGTTTTGTGGCTTTACAACTGTTGAAGGAAAAAAAAATGCGGTTATTAAAAAAAGGGAGTCCATAATGTCACTCGTCACTCTCTATATGGTCGAATTTTCGAGCCAGGTAATGCACGTCATCAATAAATTTTATGACATTATAACTTGGTACGTCTACATGAAGTTCCAAACGATTTACAAATTTTATAACCTACAAAATGTCAAATGCCAAACAAACGTTAATGATACACAACACGATCTGTCAAAAATTTGCAAGTAAAATTGGAAATTGGAAATATAAACATGCCAAAAATAATACTAACTTTACAAAAAATAAATATGAGCTAAATTAGAAAATAAAAACTCGATTTCTCTCTTATTTTCAAAAATGTATAGACCTTTTGATTAAACACGGCTGCCTAATCTTAGAAAACTACAAAAATAATTTATATTTAGCAATTACATTTTGTATTTTTTTATCGCGCATTATTGGTAACGCCGACCGTTGATCATGTGATTGGTGACGCGCATTACCTGGATCGCCAATTGGACTATAGCAATAATAGAAATATTTGTAAGTCTTTAGGGGTGTTCGGAACGCTCTTTTTACTCCAAAAACTCTGTTCTGCGTTCGTTTATTACGGAACGGAACATTTGGAGTTTACTCTTTTCGCCCGGAACAAATAGTTGGGGCTTAAGCGTACCACGTGACCTTGTTTCAGATTCTGGTTTTGTTCGTTCCGTTCTTAGAACAAATAAACGAACGCAGCTTTTCTTGTGACACAGTGGACCTTAAATAATTTTTTCTAATTTTTAACTTTAAAAATGACCTCCCACCTGAAGCTACGGAAACTGGTAACTTTAAAAATATTCGTATTGGTATTTGGCAATATTTGGGAAAGTAGATATTAATTGATTCTCAAAAATGTATTGCAAAATTGACTGAGGGTCTAAACCAGATCGCGGCTGTTCTTTAAAGTGACATTTTAGACATTTGATTTCTTCAAATATATCAGTTGGGTCAACATCCGATTCTTTACGTGACTTATCTTTTAAATTTAGACATAAATGTTGACAAGATTTCAGCAGTTCTTCATTTGAGAAAGAAAACATATTATTATACATAAATCCAAATATTTTGTTAAAATTTTCCAACCCCTTAAATCTTTCGTTAAGACATGATAAAGTTTGATCCAGTATGGAGTAGAAAACGTTCACTTTGTAATAAATTTTGGGATCTGTTATGCGTTCATCTGTATGTTCATAATAAAATTGTTTTGTCTTTTTTCCTTTGACGAACGGTTTCAGCAAATAAAAAATTTGGATCAACTTCAAGCTCTTCAACTAGTTCTAACATCAACAAGAACTTCATTAGATCCTTTGTCAGACCAAAAATTTGTTAGGTTATTTAAACAATCTACACACATCTTTATATTTATTTGTGGATCTTTCAGGGTTAAGGTCACTGGATCCTAACTCCCATGTTAATCTATGCCACCATCATCTGTCCATCAAATGTGTAATGATTACAGATTGCAAATAGTTAATAACTGAATAAAAAAAAATGTGGATTTTGCATTAACTTCAATCAACAGAATTGATTTTAAATAATACATTATAGGGTGGCGCAGTGGTAAGAGCGTCAGGCTAGCGTTGCGCTGGTCCCCGGTTCAAATCTCGCTGGATACAAGACTTCCCGGAGATCGGTATCGAGCCCTGGTGACCACTGGTCGTTGGGGACCTAATTAACGACGCTCTCCTCCGAAAACAGGCCTAATAAGAGGTAGAGTAACAAGGTCTCACACATACATATACATTACACTCTACACATGGTGCAGTATGTAGGTACAAACGGCGCATCAACCATGTACTTACCCTTTTTAACTCATGTGTTCCTATTACCAAAAGTTCGTTTTCCAGTGCGACAAATTATTAATTTTGGACTGAAATACAAAGTCAAACTTACCCTTCATAACTAATGTGTTCCTATTACCAAAAGTTCGTTTTAGAGTGCTACAAGTTATCAATTCTCGACTGAAATACAAAGCCAAACTTACCCTTCTTAACTCATGTGTTCCTGTTACAAACAGTTCATTTTCGAGTATGAAAGATTATTAATTCTGGACTGAAATACAAAGCCAAACTTACCCTTCTTAACTCATGTGTTTCTATTACCAAAAGTTCGTTTTCGAGTGCGACAAATTATTAATTTTGGACTGATATACAAAGCCAAGCTAACCCTTCTTAACTCATGTGTTCCTGTTACAAACAGTTCATTTTCGAGTATGAAAGATTATTAATTCTGGACTGAAATACAAAGCCAAACTTACCCTTCTTAACTCATGTGTTTCTATTACCAAAAGTTCGTTTTCGAGTGCGACAAATTATTAATTTTGGACTGAAATACAAAGTCAAACTTACCCTTCATAACTTATGTGTTCCTATTACCAAAAGTTCGCGTTAGAGTGCTACAAGTTATCAATTTTGGACTGAAATACAAAGCCAAACTTACCCTTCTTAACTCATGTGTTCCTATTACCAAAAGTTCGTTTTCGAGTGCTACAAATTATCTCTTTTGGACTGAAATACAAAGCCAAACTTACACTTCTTAACTCATGTGTTCCTGTTACAAACAGTTCATTTCCGAGTATGTAAAGTTATTAATTTTGGGCTGAAATACAAAGCCAAACTTACCCTTCTTAATCCATGCGTTCCTGTTACCAAAAGTTCGTTTTCCAGTGCGGCAAATTATTAATTTTGGATTGAAATACAAAGCCAAACTTACTCTTCTTAACTCAAGTGTTCCTGTTACAAACAGTTCATTTTCCAGTGCGACAAATTATTAATTTTGGACTGAAATACAAAGCCAAACTTACCCTTCTTAACTCATGTGTTCCTGTTACAAACAGTTCATTTTCTGGTATGAAAAATTGTTAATTTTGGACTGAAATACAAAGCCAAAGTTACCCTTCTTAACTCATGTATTCCTGTTACAAACAGTTCATTTTCTGGTATGAAAAATTATTAATTTTGGACTGAAATACAAAGCCAAAGTTACTCTTCTTAACTCATGTACTCCTGTTACAAACAGTTCATTTTCTGGTATGAAAAATTATTAATTTTGGACTGAAATACAAAGCCAAACTTACCCTTCTTAACTCATGTGTTCCTGTTACAAACAGTTCATTTCCGAGTATGAAAAATTATTAATTTTTGGCTGAAATACAAAGCCACACTTACCCTTATTAACCCTTGTGCTCCTGTTACCAAAAGTTCGTTTTCCAGAGCGACAAATTATTAATTTTGGACTGAAATACAAAGTCAAACTTACCCTTCATAACTAATGTGTACCTATTACCAAAAGTTCGTTTTAGAGTGCTACAAGTTATCAATTCTGGACTGAAATACAAAGCCAAACTTACCCTTCTTAACTCATGTGTTCCTGTTACAAACAGTTCATTTCCGAGTATGTAAAGTTATTAATTTTGGGCTGAAATACAAAGCCAAACTTACCCTTCTTAATCCATGCGTTCCTGCTACCAGAAGTTTGTTTTCCAGTGTGGCAAATTATTAATTTTTGACTGATATACAAAGCCAAACTTACCCTTTTTAGCGCATGTGTTCCTGTTACAAACAGCTCATTTTCTGGCATGAAAAATTATTAATTTTGGACTGAAATACAAAGCCAAAGTTACCCTTCTTAACTCATGTATTCCTGTTACAAACAGTTCATTTTCTGGTATGAAAAATTATTAATTTTGGACTGAAATACAAAGCCAAAGTTACCCTTCGTAACTCATGTATTCCTGTTACAAACAGTTCATTTTCTGGTATGAAAAATTATTAATTTTGGACTGCAATACAAAGCCAAACTTACCCTTCTTAACACATGTGTTCCTGTTACAAACAGTTCATTTCCGAGTATGTAAAATTATTAATTTTGGGCTGAAATACAAAGCCAAACTTACCCTTCTTAACTCATGTGTTTCTATTACAAACAGTTCATTTTCTGGTATGAGAAATTATTAATTTTGGACTGAAATACAAAGCCAAACTTACCCTTCTTAGCACATGTGTTCCTGTTACAAACAGTTCATTTTCTGGTATGAGAAATTATTAATTTTGGACTGAAATACAAAGCCAAACTTACCCTTCTTAACTCATGTGTTCCTGTTACAAACAGTTCATTTTCTGGTATAAGAAATTATTAATTTTGGACTGAAATACAAAGCCAAACTTACCCTTCTTAGCACATGTGTTCCTGTTACAAACAGTTCATTTCCGATTATGTAATATTATTAATTTTGGTCTGAAACACAAAGCCAAATTTACCCTTCTTAACTCATGTGTTTCTATCACCAAAAGTTCGTTTTCGAGTGCGAAAAATTATTAATTTTGGACTGATATACAAAGCCAAACTTACCCTTCTTAACTCATGTGTTCCTGTTACAAACAGTTCATTTTCTGGTATGAGAAATTATTAATTTTGGACTGAAATACAAAGCCAAACTTACCCTTCTTAACTCATGTGTTCCTGTTACAAACAGTTCATTTTCTGGTATAAGAAATTATTAATTTTGGACTGAAATACAAAGCCAAACTTACCCTTCTTAGCACATGTGTTCCTGTTACAAACAGTTCATTTCCGATTATGTAATATTATTAATTTTGGTCTGAAACACAAAGCCAAATTTACCCTTCTTAACTCATGTGTTTCTATCACCAAAAGTTCGTTTTCGAGTGCGAAAAATTATTAATTTTGGACTGATATACAAAGCCAAACTTACCCTTCTTAACTCATGTGTTCCTGTTACAAACAGTTCATTTTCTGGTATGAAAAATTATTAATTTTGGACTGAAATACAAAGCCAAAGTTACCCTTCTTAACTAATGTACTCCTGTTACAAACAGTTCATTTTCTGGTATGAAAAATTATTAATTTTGGACTGAAATACAAAGCCAAACTTACCCTTCTTAACTCATATGTTCCTGTTACAAACAGTTCATTTTCGAGTATCAAAAATTATTAATTTTGGACTGAAATTCGGAGCCAAACTAACTCTTCCTAGCTCATGTTTTCAAATTATCGTCCTATTGCTGTGTTGTCGACATTTGCAAAACTTTTTGAAAAAGTCATCCACTACAGGCTCCTAAGTCACTTTCGAAAAGTTAATTGTCTAACTGCAACCCAGTATGGCTTTTTACCTAACAACTCAACAGATTCAGCAATTTTTAATTCATTAAGTTAGCTTTATGAAAACCTTGATAAAGGCAAATATGTATCTGGCCTATATTTTGACCTTTCTAAAGCCTTTGAAGTTATAAATCATCAACTACTGTTAAACAAACTAGAGTCCTTGGGTGTCCGTGGTGTAGCTAACAACCTTATTCGGTCGTATCTTCAAAATCGTGTCCAAATAGTGTGCATACCTTATACTGAATCCAAAAAAATTAGAAAATATGCGTATTCAAATAAATCCTCTGTAAATCTAGGTGTCCCTCAAGGCTCGGTCTTGGGACCTTTACTGTTTTTGGTTTTTGTTAACGATCTTTGCAAAGGCTTCCCTGTCAACCATTCCTTGGTTCAGTTTGCGGACGACACGACTTGCCTCGTAGCAGCAGATAGTATTGCCGAACTCTCTCGGTCTCTATCTGGAGTAGCTTCTACAATGGCTTCCTGGTGTGATTCAAATTGTATGTATCTAAATCATAATAAAACAGGTATGATTTTCTTTAAAAATAACACCTCCCAATCTCTTTATGTCAAACTTGCTCAAAAATCTGTCCATCAAATTACATCAGTAAAGTTTCTGGGAGTTACTATAGACGAAAACTTAACCTGGTACCACCACATTACCAATATTTTGACAAAATTAAATTCGGCACTTTATCTAATTAGATTTACAAGAGATTATCTGTCACTTAATAGTCTAAAGGCCTACTATTTTGCTATGATTTATTCTATACTCTCCTACGGCATTAAGTTCTGGTATCACTCGACTCATACCGGCAAAGTATTCATCATGCAAAAAAAGATAATAAGGGTCATGCTTAAACTTCCCGCACAATCATCGTGTCGCGAGCACTTTAAAAATCTGAGGATTTTAACCTTACCAGCTATTTATATTTTCAATGTTGCATTATACGCGAAGAAAAATCTAAATTCTTTTAAGAGGAACTGTGACACCTACAGTATTATGGAAACAAGGCAAAACCTTGACCTGCAGGTTCCTGCTCATAAGTCGGCTTTATTCGAAAAAGGTCCTATGTACAATTGTGTAAATATTTATAACAAAATACCCAAACACATAAAAGACCTCGCAGATATAAAAGAGTTCAAAAACCAGTTACAACTATATTTGATTAACAAGGTACCTTACAATATGAAGGAATTGTAAATCGTTTTGTCTGTTATACGGTATGTTTTTGTTTTAAGCTGTGCCGTTTTACTTATGTTTGTAAACTTATGTATTATCCTCTGACGTTTGTCTATGTTACATATTTTGTAATTTCAGGACAATAAATAAATTGATTGATTGATTGATGTGTTCCTATTACCAAAAGTATGTTTTCGAGTGTGACAAATAATCAATTTTTGGCTGAAATACAAAGCCAAACTTACCCTTCTTAACTCATGTGTTCCTGTTACAAACAGTTCATTTTCGAGTAAGAAAAATTATTAATTTTGAACTGAAATACAAAGGCAAAGTTACCCTTCTTAACTAAAGTGTTCCTGCTACAAACAGTTCATTTTCGAGTATGAAAAATTATTAATTTTGGATTGATATACAAAGCCAAGCTTACCCTTCTCAACTCATGTGTTCCTGTTACAAACAGTTTATTTTCTGGTATGAAAAATTATTAATTTTGGACTGAAATACAAAGCCAAAGTTACCCTTCTTAACTCATGTACTCCTGTTACAAACAGTTCATTTTCTGGTATGAAAAATTATTAATTTTGGACTGAAATACAAAGCCAAACCTACCCTTCTTAACTCATGATTTCCTGTTACAAACAGTTCATTTTCTGGTATGAAAAATTATTAATTTTTGTACTGAAATACAAAGCCAAAGTTACCCTTCTTAATTAATGTATTCCTGTTACAAACAGTTCATTTTCTGGTATGAAAAATTATTAATTTTGGACAGAAATACAGAGCCAAAGTTACCCTTCTTAACTCATGTATTCCTGTTACAAACAGTTCATTTTCTGGTATGAAAAATTATTAATTTTGGACTGATATACAAAGCCAAACTTACCCTTCTTAACTCATGTGTTCCTATTACCAAAAGTTCGTTTTCGAGTGCGACAAATTATCAATTTGGACTGATATACAAAGCCAAGCTTTCCCTTCTTAACTCATGTGTTCCTGTTACAAACAGTTCATTTTCGAGTATGAAAAATTATTAAGTTTGGACTGAAATACAAAGCCAAAGTTATCCTTCTTAATCCATGCGTTCCTGTTACCAGAAGTTTGTTTTCCAGTGCGACAAATTATTAATTTTGGACTGATATACAAAGCCAAACTTACCCTTCTTAACGCATGTGTTCCTGTTACAAACAGTTCATTTTCTGGCATGAAAAATTATTAATTTTGGACTGAAATACAAAGCCAAAGTTATCCTTCTTAATCCATGCGTTCCTGTTACCAGAAGTTTGTTTTCCAGTGCGACAAATTATTAATTTTGGACTGATATACAAAGCCAAACTTACCCTTCTTAACGCATGTGTTCCTGTTACAAACAGTTCATTTTCTGGCATGAAAAATTATTAATTTTGGACTGAAATACAAAGCCAAAGTTACCCTTCTTAACTCATGTATTCCTGTTACAAACAGTTCATTTTCTGGTATAAAAAATTATTAATTTTGGACTGAAATACAAAGCCAAAGTTACCCTTCTTAACTCATGTACTCCTGTTACTAACAGTTCATTTTCTGGTATGAAAAATTATTAATTTTGGACTGAAATACAAAGCCAAAGTTACCCTTCTTAACTCATGCACTCCTGTTACCAACAGTTCATTTTCTGGTATGAAAAATTATTTATTTTGGACTGAAATACAAAGCCAAACTTACCCTTCTTAACTCATATGTTCCTGTTACAAACAGTTTATTTTCAAGTATGAAAAATTATTAATTTTGGACTGCAATACAAAGCCAAAGTTACCCTTCTTAACTCATGTACTCCTGTTACAAACAGTTCATTTTCTGGTATGAAATATTATTAATTTTGGACTGAAATACAAAGCCAAACTTACCCTTCTTAACTCATATGTTCCTGTTACAAACAGTTTATTTTCAAGTATGAAAAATTATTAATTTTGGACTGAAATACAAAGCCAAAGTTACCCTTCTTAACTCATGTACTCCTGTTACAAACAGTTCATTTTCTGGTATGAAATATTATTAATTTTGGACTGAAATACAAAGCCAAACTTACCCTTCTTAACTCATATGTTCCTGTTACAAACAGTTTATTTTCAAGTATGAAAAATTATTAATTTTGGACTGATATACAAAGCCAAACTTACCTTTCTTAACTCATGTGTTCCTATTACCAAAAGTTCGTTTTCGAGTGCGACAAATTATCAATTTGGGACTGATATACAAAGCCAAGCTTACCCTTCTTAACTCACGTGTTCCTGTTACAAACAGTTCATTTTCGAGTATGAAAGATTATTAATTTTTTCTACTGAAATACAAAGCCAAACTTACCCTTCTTAACTCATGTGTTCCTGTTACAAACAGTTCATTTTCGGGTATGAAAAATTATTAATTTTGAACTGAAATACAAAGGCAAAGTTACCCTTCTTAACTCATGTGTTTCTATTACCAAAAGTTCGTTTTCGAGTGCGACAAATTATTAATTTTGGACTGATATACAAAGCCAAGCTTACCCTTCTTAACTCATGTGTTCCTGTTACAAACAGTTCATTTTCGAGTATGAAAAATTATTAATTTTGGACTGAAATACAAAGCCAAAGTTACCCTTCTTAACTCATGTGTTCCTGTTACAAACAGTTCATTTTCGAGTATGAAAAATTATTAATTTTGAACTGAAATACAAAGCCAAACTTACCCTTCTTAACTCATATGTTCCTGTTACAAACAGTTTATTTTCAAGTATGAAAAATTATTAATTTTGGACTGAAATACAAAGCCAAAGTTACCCTTCTTAACTCATGTATTCCTGTTACAAACAGTTCATTTTCTGGAATAAAAAATTATTAATTTTGGACTGAAATACAAAGCCAAAGTTACCCTTCTTAACTCATGTACTCCTGTTACAAACAGTTCATTTTCTGGTATGAAAAATTATTAATTTTGGACTGAAATACAAAGCCAAACTTACCCTTCTTAACTCATGTGTTCCTGTTACAAACAGTTCATTTTCTGGCATGAAAAATTATTAATTTTGGACTGAAATACAAAGCCAAACTTACCCTTCTTAACTCATGTACTCCTGTTACAAACAGTTCATTTTCTGGTTTGAAAAATTATTAATTTTGGACTGAAATACAAAGCCAAAGTTACCCTTCTTAACTCATGTATTCCTGTTACAAACAGTTCATATTCTGGTATGAAAAATTATTAATTTTGGACTGAAATACAAAGTCAAAGTTACCCTTCTTAACTCATGTATTCCTGTTACAAACAGTTCATTTTCTGGTATGAAAAATTATTAATTTTGGACTGAAATACAAAGCCAAACTTACCCTTCTTAACACATGTGTTCCTGTTACAAACAGTTCATTTCCGATTATGTAATATTATTAATTTTGGACTGAAACACAAAGCCAAATTTACCCTTCTTAACTCATGTGTTTCTATTACCAAAAGTTCGTTTTCGAGTGCGAAAAATTATTAATTTTGGACTGATATACAAAGCCAAACTTACCCTTCTTAACTCATGTGTTCCTGTTACAAACAGTTCATTTTCTGGCATGAAAAATTATTAATTTTGGACTGAAATACAAAGCCAAAGTTACCCTTCTTAACTCATGTATTCCTGTTACAAACAGTTCATATTCTGGTATGAAAAATTATTAATTTTGGACTGAAATACAAAGTCAAAGTTACCCTTCTTAACTCATGTATTCCTGTTACAAACAGTTCATTTTCTGGTATGAAAAATTATTAATTTTGGACTGAAATACAAAGCCAAACTTACCCTTCTTAACTCATGTATTCCTGTTACAAACAGTTCATTTTCTGGTATGAAAAACTATTAATTTTGGACTGAAATACAAAGCCAAAGCTACCCTTCTTAACTCATGTACTCCTGTTACAAACAGTTCATTTTCTGGTATGAAAAATTATTAATTTTGGACTGAAATACAAAGCCAAACTTACCCTTCTTAACTCATATGTTCCTGTTACAAACAGTTTATTTTCACGTATGAAAAATTATTAATTTTGGACTGAAATACAAAGCCAAAGTTACCCTTCTTAACTCATGTTTTCCTGTTACAAACAGTTCATATTCTGGTATGAAAAATTATTAATTTTGGACTGAAATACAAAGTCAAAGTTACCCTTCTTAACTCATGTATTCCTGTTACAAACAGTTCATTTTCTGGTATGAAAAATTATTAATTTTGGACTGAAATACAAAGCCAAAGTTACCCTTCTTAACTCATGTACTCCTGTTACAAACAGTTCATTTTCTGGTATGAAAAATTATTAATTTTGGACTGAAATACAAAGCCAAACCTACCCTTCTTAACTCATGTGTTCCTGTTACAAACAGTTCATTTTCTGGTATGAAAAATTATTAATTTTTGTACTGAAATACAAAGCCAAAGTTACCCTGCTTAATTAATGTATTCCTGTTACAAACAGTTCATTTTCTGGTATGAAAAATTATTAATTTTGGACTGAAATTCAGAGCCAAAGTTACCCTTCTTAACTCATGTATTCCTGTTACAAACAGTTCATTTTCTGGTATGAAAAATTATTAATTTTGGACTGAAATACAAAGCCAAAGTTACCCTTCTTAACTCATGTACTCCTGTTACAAACAGTTCATTTTCTGGTATGAAAAATTATTAATTTTGGACTGAAATACAGAGCCAAACGTACCCTTCTTAACTAATGTGTTGCTATTACCAAAAGTTCGTTTTCGAATGCTACAAGTTATCAATTTTGGACTGAAATACAAAGCCAAACTTACCCTCCTTAACTCTTGTGTTCCTGGTACAAATAGTTCATTTCCGATTATGTAATATTTTTAATTTTGGACTGAAACACAAAGCCAAAGTTACCCTTCTTAACTCATGTGCTTCTATTACCAAAAGTTCGTTTTCGAGTGCGACAAATTATTAATTTTGGACTGATATACAAAGCCAAACTTACCCTTCTTAACTCATGTATTCCTGTTACAAACAGTTCATTTTCTGGTATGAAAAATTATTAATTTTGGACTGAAATACAAAGCCAAAGTTACCCTTCTCAACTTATGTATTCCTGTTACAAACAGTTCATTTTCTGGTATGAAAAATTATTAATTTTGGACTGAAATAGAAAGCCAAAGTTACCCTTCTTAACTAATGTACTCCTGTTACAAACAGTTCATTTTCTGGTATGAAAAATTATTAATTTTGGACTGAAATACAAAGCCAAACTTACCCGTCTTAACTCATATGTTCCTGTTACAAACAGTTCATTTTTGAGTATCAAAAATTATTAATTTTGGACTGAAATTCGGAGCCAAACTAACTCTTCTTAGCTCATGTGTTCCTATTACCAAAAGTATGTTTTCCAGTGTGACAAATAATCAATTTTTGACTGAAATACAAAGCCAAACTTACCCTTCTTAACTCATGTGTTCCTGTTACAAACAGTTCATTTTCGAGTATGAAAAATTATTAATTTTGAACTGAAATACAAAGCCAAACTTACCCTTCTTAACTCATGTGTTCCTGTTACAAACAGTTCATTTTCGAGTATGAAAAATTATTAATTTTGAACTGAAATACAAAGCCAAACTTACCCTTCTTAACTCATATGTTCCTGTTACAAACAGTTTATTTTCAAGTATGAAAAATTATTAATTTTGGACTGAAATACAAAGCCAAAGTTACCCTTCTTAACTCATGTATTCCTGTTACAAACAGTTCATTTTCTGGAATAAAAAATTATTAATTTTGGACTGAAATACAAAGCCAAAGTTACCCTTCTTAACTCATGTACTCCTGTTACAAATAGTTCATTTTCTGGTATGAAAAATTATTAATTTTGGACTGAAATACAAAGCCAAAGTTACCCTTCTTAACTCATGTATTCCTGTTACAAACAGTTCATTTTCTGGTATGAAAAATTATTAATTTTGGACTGAAATACAAAGCCAAAGTTACCCTTCTTAACTCATGTACTCCTGTTACAAACAGTTCATTTTCTGGTATGAAAAATTATTAATTTTGGACTGAAATACAAAGCCAAACCTACCCTTCTTAACTCATGTGTTCCTATTACCAAAAGTTCGTTTTCGAGTGCGACAAATTATCAATTTGGGACTGATATACAAAGCCAAGCTTACCCTTCTTAACTCATGTGTTCCTGTTACAAACAGTTCATTTTCGAGTATGAAAAATTATTAATTTTGGACTGAAATACAAAGCCAAAGTTATCCTTCTTAATCCATGCGTTCCTGTTACCAGAAGTTTGTTTTCCAGTGCGACAAATTATTAATTTTGAACTGATATACAAAGCCAAACTTACCCTTCTTAACGCATGTGTTCCTGTTACAAACAGTTCATTTTCGAGTATGAAAAATTATTAATTTTGGACTGAAATACAAAGCCAAAGTTATCCTTCTTAATCCATGCGTTCCTGTTACCAGAAGTTTGTTTTCCAGTGCGACAAATTATTAATTTTGAACTGATATACAAAGCCAAACTTACCCTTCTTAACGCATGTGTTCCTGTTACAAACAGTTCATTTTCGAGTATGAACATTTATTAATTTTGGACTGAAATACAAAGCCAAAGTTATCCTTCTTAATCCATGCGTTCCTGTTACCAGAAGATTGTTTTCCAGTGCGACAAATTATTAATTTTGGACTGATATACAAAGCCAAACTTACCCTTCTTAACTCATGTGTTCCTATTACCAAAAGTTCGTTTTCGAGTGCGACAAATTATCAATTTGGGACTGATATACAAAGCCAAGCTTACCCTTCTTAACTCATGTGTTCCTGTTACAAACAGTTCATTTTCGAGTATGAAAAATTATTAATTTTGGACTGAAATACAAAGCCAAAGTTATCCTTCTTAATCCATGCGTTCCTGTTACCAGAAGTTTGTTTTCCAGTGCGACAAATTATTAATTTTGGACTGATATACAAAGCCAAACTTACCCTTCTTAACGCATGTGTTCCTGTTACAAACAGTTCATTTTCGAGTATGAAAAATTATTAATTTTGGACTGAAATACAAAGCCAAAGTTATCCTTCTTAATCCATGCGTTCCTGTTACCAGAAGTTTGTTTTCCAGTGCGACAAATTATTAATTTTGAACTGATATACAAAGCCAAACTTACCCTTCTTAACGCATGTGTTCCTGTTACAAACAGTTCATTTTCTGGCATGAAAAATTATTAATTTTGGACTGAAATACAAAGCCAAAGTTACCCTTCTTAACTCATGTATTCCTGTTACAAACAGTTCATTTTCTGGTATAAAAAATTACTAATTTTGCACTGAAATACAAAGCCAAAGTTACCCTTCTTAACTCATGTACTCCTGTTACTAACAGTTCATTTTCTGGTATGAAAAATTATTAATTTTGGACTGAAATACAAAGCCAAAGTTACCCTTCTTAACTCATGCACTCCTGTTACAAACAGTTCATTTTCAGGTATGAAAAATTATTTATTTTGGACTGAAATACAAAGCCAAACTTACCCTTCTTAACTCATATGTTCCTGTTACAAACAGTTTATTTTCAAGTATGAAAAATTATTAATTTTGGACTGAAATACAAAGCCAAACTTACCCTTCTTAACTCATATGTTCCTGTTACAAACAGTTTATTTTCAAGTATGAAAAATTATTAATTTTGGACTGATATACAAAGCCAAACTTACCTTTCTTAACTCATGTGTTCCTATTACCAAAAGTTCGTTTTCGAGTGCGACAAATTATCAATTTGGGACTGATATACAAAGCCAAGCTTACCCTTCTTAACTCACGTGTTCCTGTTACAAACAGTTCATTTTCGAGTATGAAAGATTATTAATTTTTTCTACTGAAATACAAAGCCAAACTTACCCTTCTTAACTCATGTGTTCCTGTTACAAACAGTTCATTTTCGGGTATGAAAAATTATTAATTTTGAACTGAAATACAAAGGCAAAGTTACCCTTCTTAACTCATGTGTTTCTATTACCAAAAGTTCGTTTTCGAGTGCGACAAATTATTAATTTTGGACTGATATACAAAGCCAAGCTTACCCTTCTTAACTCATGTGTTCCTGTTACAAACAGTTCATTTTCGAGTATGAAAAATTATTAATTTTGGACTGAAATACAAAGCCAAAGTTACCCTTCTTAACTCATGTCTTCCTGTTACAAACAGTTCATATTCTGGTATGAAAAATTATTAATTTTGGACTGAAATACAAAGTCAAAGTTACCCTTCTTAACTCATGTATTCCTGTTACAAACAGTTCATTTTCTGGTATGAAAAATTATTAATTTTGGACTGAAATACAAAGCCAAACTTACCCTTCTTAACACATGTGTTCCTGTTACAAACAGTTCATTTCCGATTATGTAATATTATTAATTTTGGACTGAAACACAAAGCCAAATTTACCCTTCTTAACTCATGTGTTTCTATTACCAAAAGTTCG
This sequence comes from Melanotus villosus, assembly GCA_963082815.1. Classification (NCBI taxonomy): domain Eukaryota; kingdom Metazoa; phylum Arthropoda; class Insecta; order Coleoptera; family Elateridae; genus Melanotus; species Melanotus villosus. Next base: position 110,774,568 of record OY720419.1, on the reverse strand, counting down.
TTTTCGAGTGCGAAAAGTTATTAATTTTGGACTGATATACAAAGCCAAACTTACCCTTCTTAACTCATGTGTTCCTGTTACAAACAGTTCATTTTCTGGTATGAAAAATTATTAATTTTGGACTGAAATACAATGCCAAAGTTACCCTTCTTAACTCATGTATTCCTGTTACAAACAGTTCATTTTCTGGTATGAAAAACTATTAATTTTGGACTGAAATACAAAGCCAAAGCTACCCTTCTTAACTCATGTACTCCTGTTACAAACAGTTCATTTTCTGGTATGAAAAATTATTAATTTTGGACTGAAATACAAAGCCAAACTTACCCTTCTTAACTCATATGTTCCTGTTACAAACAGTTTATTTTCACGTATGAAAAATTATTAATTTTGGACTGAAATACAAAGCCAAAGTTACCCTTCTTAACTGATGTTTTCCTGTTACAAACAGTTCATATTCTGGTATGAAAAATTATTAATTTTGGACTGAAATACAAAGTCAAAGTTACCCTTCTTAACTCATGTATTCCTGTTACAAACAGTTCATTTTCTGGTATGAAAAATTATTAATTTTGGACTGAAATACAAAGCCAAAGTTACCCTTCTTAACTCATGTACTCCTGTTACAAACAGTTCATTTTCTGGTATGAAAAATTATTAATTTTGGACTGAAATACAAAGCCAAACTTACCCTTCTTAACTCATGTGTTCCTGTTACAAACAGTTCATTTTCTGGTATGAAAAATTATTAATTTTTGTACTGAAATACAAAGCCAAAGTTACCCTGCTTAATTAATGTATTCCTGTTACAAACAGTTCATTTTCTGCTATGAAAAATTATTAATTTTGGACTGAAATTCAGAGCCAAAGTTACCCTTCTTAACTCATGTATTCCTGTTACAAACAGTTCATTTTCTGGTATGAAAAATTATTAATTTTGGACTGAAATACAAAGCCAAAGTTACCCTTCTTAACTCATGTACTCCTGTTACAAACAGTTCATTTTCTGGTATGAAAAATTATTAATTTTGGACTGAAATACAGAGCCAAACGTACCCTTCTTAACTAATGTGTTCCTATTACCAATAGTTCGTTTTCGAATGCTACAAGTTATCAATTTTGGACTGAAATACAAAGCCAAACTTACCCTCCTTAACTCTTGTGTTCCTGTTACAAATAGTTCATTTCCGATTATGTAATATTTTTAATTTTGGACTGAAACACAAAGCCAAAGTTACCCTTCTTAACTCATGTGCTTCTATTACCAAAAGTTCGTTTTCGAGTGCGACAAATTATTAATTTTGGACTGATATACAAAGCCAAACTTACCCTTCTTAACTCATGTATTCCTGTTACAAACAGTTCATTTTCTGGTATGAAAAATTATTAATTTTGGACTGAAATACAAAGCCAAAGTTACCCTTCTCAACTTATGTATTCCTGTTACAAACAGTTCATTTTCTGGTATGAAAAATTATTAATTTTGGACTGAAATAGAAAGCCAAAGTTACCCTTCTTAACTAATGTACTCCTGTTACAAACAGTTCATTTTCTGGTATGAAAAATTATTAATTTTGGACTGAAATACAAAGCCAAACTTACCCTTCTTAACTCATATGTTCCTGTTACAAACAGTTCATTTTTGAGTATCAAAAATTATTAATTTTGGACTGAAATTCGGAGCCAAACTAACTCTTCTTAGCTCATGTGTTCCTATTACCAAAAGTATGTTTTCGAGTGTGACAAATAATCAATTTTTGACTGAAATACAAAGCCAAACTTACCCTTCTTAACTCATGTGTTCCTGTTACAAACAGTTCATTTTCGAGTATGAAAAATTATTAATTTTGAACTGAAATACAAAGCCAAACTTACCCTTCTTAACTCATATGTTCCTGTTACAAACAGTTTATTTTCAAGTATGAAAAATTATTAATTTTGGACTGAAATACAAAGCCAAAGTTACCCTTCTTAACTCATGTATTCCTGTTACAAACAGTTCATTTTCTGGAATAAAAAATTATTAATTTTGGACTGAAATACAAAGCCAAAGTTACCCTTCTTAACTCATGTACTCCTGTTACAAACAGTTCATTTTCTGGTATGAAAAATTATTAATTTTGGACTGAAATACAAAGCCAAACTTACTCTTCTTAACTCATGTACTCCTGTTACAAACAGTTCATTTTCTGGTATGAAAAATTATTAATTTTGGACTGAAATACAAAGCCAAAGTTACCCTTCTTAACTCATGTACTCCTGTTACAAGTAGTTCATTTTCTGGTATGAAAAATTATTAATTTTGGACTGAAATACAAAGCCAAACTTACCCTTCTTAACTCATATGTTCCTGTTACAAACAGTTCATTTTTCCTATCAAAAATTATTAATTTTGGACTGAAATTCGGAGCCAAACTAACTCTTCTTAGCTCATGTGTTCCTATTACCAAAAGTATGTTTTCGAGTGTGACAAATAATCAATTTTTGACTGAAATACAAAGCCAAACTTACCCTTCTTAACTCATGTGTTCCTGTTACAAACAGTTCATTTTCGAGTATGAAAAATTATTAATTTTGAACTGAAATACAAAGCCAAACTTACCCTTCTTAACTCATGTGTTCCTGTTACAAACAGTTCATTTTCGAGTATGAAAAATTATTAATTTTGAACTGAAATACAAAGCCAAACTTACCCTTCTTAACTCATATGTTCCTGTTACAAACAGTTTATTTTCAAGTATGAAAAATTATTAATTTTGGACTGAAATACAAAGCCAAAGTTACCCTTCTTAACTCATGTATTCCTGTTACAAACAGTTCATTTTCTGGAATAAAAAATTATTAATTTTGGACTGAAATACAAAGCCAAAGTTACCCTTCTTAACTCATGTACTCCTGTTACAAACAGTTCATTTTCTGGTATGAAAAATTATTAATTTTGGACTGAAATACAAAGCCAAACTTACTCTTCTTAACTCATGTACTCCTGTTACAAACAGTTCATTTTCTGGTATGAAAAATTATTAATTTTGGACTGAAATACAAAGCCAAAGTTACCCTTCTTAACTAATGTACTCCTGTTACAAATAGTTCATTTTCTGGTATGAAAAATTATTAATTTTGGACTGAAATACAAAGCCAAACTTACCCTTCTTAACTCATATGTTCCTGTTACAAACAGTTCATTTTTCCTATCAAAAATTATTAATTTTGGACTGAAATTCGGAGCCAAACTAACTCTTCTTAGCTCATGTGTTCCTATTACCAAAAGTATGTTTTCGAGTGTGACAAATAATCAATTTTTGACTGAAATACAAAGCCAAACTTACCCTTCTTAACTCATGTGTTCCTGTTACAAACAGTTCATTTTCGAGTATGAAAAATTATTAATTTTGAACTGAAATACAAAGCCAAACTTACCCTTCTTAACTCATGTGTTCCTGTTACAAACAGTTCATTTTCGAGTATGAAAAATTATTAATTTTGAACTGAAATACAAAGCCAAACTTACCCTTCTTAACTCATATGTTCCTGTTACAAACAGTTTATTTTCAAGTATGAAAAATTATTAATTTTGGACTGAAATACAAAGCCAAAGTTACCCTTCTTAACTCATGTATTCCTGTTACAAACAGTTCATTTTCTGGAATAAAAAATTATTAATTTTGGACTGAAATACAAAGCCAAAGTTACCCTTCTTAACTCATGTACTCCTGTTACAAACAGTTCATTTTCTGGTATGAAAAATTATTAATTTTGGACTGAAATACAAAGCCAAACTTACCCTTCTTAACTCATGTACTCCTGTTACAAACAGTTCATTTTCTGGTATGAAAAATTATTAATTTTGGACTGAAATACAAAGCCAAAGTTACCCTTCTTAACTCATGTACTCCTGTTACAAATAGTTCATTTTCTGGTATGAAAAATTATTAATTTTGGACTGAAATACAAAGCCAAAGTTACCCTTCTTAACTCATGTACTCCTGTTACAAATAGTTCATTTTCTGGTATGAAAAATTATTAATTTTGGACTGAAATACAAAGCCAAAGTTACCCTTCTTAACTCATGTATTCCTGTTACAAACAGATCATTTTCTGGTATGAAAAATTATTAATTTTGGACTGAAATACAAAGCCAAAGTTACCCTTCTTAACTCATGTACTCCTGTTACAAACAGTTCATTTTCTGGTATGAAAAATTATTAATTTTGGACTGAAATACAAAGCCAAACCTACCCTTCTTAACTCATGTGTTCCTATTACCAAAAGTTCGTTTTCGAGTGCGACAAATTATCAATTTGGGACTGATATACAAAGCCAAGCTTACCCTTCTTAACTCATGTGTTCCTGTTACAAACAGTTCATTTTCGAGTATGAAAAATTATTAATTTTGGACTGAAATACAAAGCCAAAGTTATCCTTCTTAATCCATGCGTTCCTGTTACCAGTGCGACAAATTATTAATTTTGGACTGATATACAAAGCCAAACTTACCCTTCTTAACGCATGTGTTCCTGTTACAAACAGTTCATTTTCGAGTATGAACAATTATTAATTTTGGACTGAAATACAAAGCCAAAGTTATCCTTCTTAATCCATGCGTTCCTGTTACCAGAAGATTGTTTTCCAGTGCGACAAATTATTAATTTTGGACTGATATACAAAGCCAAACTTACCCTTCTTAACTCATGTGTTCCTATTACCAAAAGTTCGTTTTCGAGTGCGACAAATTATCAATTTGGGACTGATATACAAAGCCAAGCTTACCCTTCTTAACTCATGTGTTCCTGTTACAAACAGTTCATTTTCGAGTATGAAAAATTATTAATTTTGGACTGAAATACAAAGCCAAAGTTATCCTTCTTAATCCATGCGTTCCTGTTACCAGAAGTTTGTTTTCCAGTGCGACAAATTATTAATTTTGGACTGATATACAAAGCCAAACTTACCCTTCTTAACGCATGTGTTCCTGTTACAAACAGTTCATTTTCGAGTATGAACAATTATTAATTTTGGACTGAAATACAAAGCCAAAGTTATCCTTCTTAATCCATGCGTTCCTGTTACCAGAAGATTGTTTTCCAGTGCGACAAATTATTAATTTTGGACTGATATACAAAGCCAAACTTACCCTTCTTAACTCATGTGTTCCTATTACCAAAAGTTCGTTTTCGAGTGCGACAAATTATCAATTTGGGACTGATATACAAAGCCAAGCTTACCCTTCTTAACTCATGTGTTCCTGTTACAAACAGTTCATTTTCGAGTATGAAAAATTATTAATTTTGGACTGAAATACAAAGCCAAAGTTATCCTTCTTAATCCATGCGTTCCTGTTACCAGAAGTTTGTTTTCCAGTGCGACAAATTATTAATTTTGGACTGATATACAAAGCCAAACTTACCCTTCTTAACGCATGTGTTCCTGTTACAAACAGTTCATTTTCGAGTATGAACAATTATTAATTTTGGACTGAAATACAAAGCCAAAGTTATCCTTCTTAATCCATGCGTTCCTGTTACCAGAAGATTGTTTTCCAGTGCGACAAATTATTAATTTTGGACTGATATACAAAGCCAAACTTACCCTTCTTAACTCATGTGTTCCTATTACCAAAAGTTCGTTTTCGAGTGCGACAAATTATCAATTTGGGACTGATATACAAAGCCAAGCTTACCCTTCTTAACTCATGTACTCCTGTTACAAACAGTTCATTTTCTGGTATGAAAAATTATTAATTTTGGACTGAAATACAAAGCCAAAGTTATCCTTCTTAATCCATGCGTTCCTGTTACCAGAAGTTTGTTTTCCAGTGCGACAAATTATTAATTTTGGACTGATATACAAAGCCAAACTTACCCTTCTTAACGCATGTGTTCCTGTTACAAACAGTTCATTTTCGAGTATGAACAATTATTAATTTTGGACTGAAATACAAAGCCAAAGTTATCCTTCTTAATCCATGCGTTCCTGTTACCAGAAGATTGTTTTCCAGTGCGACAAATTATTAATTTTGGACTGATATACAAAGCCAAACTTACCCTTCTTAACTCATGTGTTCCTATTACCAAAAGTTCGTTTTCGAGTGCGACAAATTATCAATTTGGGACTGATATACAAAGCCAAGCTTACCCTTCTTAACTCATGTGTTCCTGTTACAAACAGTTCATTTTCGAGTATGAAAAATTATTAATTTTGGACTGAAATACAAAGCCAAAGTTATCCTTCTTAATCCATGCGTTCCTGTTACCAGAAGTTTGTTTTCCAGTGCGACAAATTATTAATTTTGGACTGATATACAAAGCCAAACTTACCCTTCTTAACGCATGTGTTCCTGTTACAAACAGTTCATTTTCGAGTATGAACAATTATTAATTTTGGACTGAAATACAAAGCCAAAGTTATCCTTCTTAATCCATGCGTTCCTGTTACCAGAAGATTGTTTTCCAGTGCGACAAATTATTAATTTTGGACTGATATACAAAGCCAAACTTACCCTTCTTAACTCATGTGTTCCTATTACCAAAAGTTCGTTTTCGAGTGCGACAAATTATCAATTTGGGACTGATATACAAAGCCAAGCTTACCCTTCTTAACTCATGTGTTCCTGTTACAAACAGTTCATTTTCGAGTATGAAAAATTATTAATTTTGGACTGAAATACAAAGCCAAAGTTATCCTTCTTAATCCATGCGGTCCTGTTACCAGAAGTTTGTTTTCCAGTGCGACAAATTATTAATTTTGGACTGATATACAAAGCCAAACTTACCCTTCTTAACGCATGTGTTCCTGTTACAAACAGTTCATTTTCGAGTATGAAAAATTATTAATTTTGGACTGAAATACAAAGCCAAAGTTATCCTTCTTAATCCATGCGTTCCTGTTACCAGAAGTTTGTTTTCCAGTGCGACAAATTATTAATTTTGAACTGATATACAAAGCCAAACTTACCCTTCTTAACGCATGTGTTCCTGTTACAAACAGTTCATTTTCTGGCATGAAAAATTATTAATTTTGGACTGAAATACAAAGCCAAAGTTACCCTTCTTAACTCATGCATTCCTGTTACAAACAGTTCATTTTCTGGTATAAAAAATTATTAATTTTGGACTGAAATACAAAGCCAAAGTTACCCTTCTTAACTCATGTACTCCTGTTACTAACAGTTCATTTTCTGGTATGAAAAATTATTAATTTTGGACTGAAATACAAAGCCAAAGTTACCCTTCTTAACTCATGCACTCCTGTTACAAACAGTTCATTTTCAGGTATGAAAAATTATTTATTTTGGACTGAAATACAAAGCCAAACTTACCCTTCTTAACTCATATGTTCCTGTTACAAACAGTTTATTTTCAAGTATGAAAAATTATTAATTTTGGACTGAAATACAAAGCCAAAGTTACCCTTCTTAACACATGTACTCCTGTTACAAACAGTTCATTTTCTGGTATGAAAAATTATTAATTTTGGACTGAAATACAAAGCCAAACTTACCCTTCTTAACTCATATGTTCCTGTTACAAACAGTTTATTTTCAAGTATGAAAAATTATTAATTTTGGACTGAAATACAAAGCCAAAGTTACCCTTCTTAACTCATGTATTCCTGTTACAAACAGTTCATTTTCTGGTATGAAAAATTATTAATTTTGGACTGATATACAAAGCCAAACTTACCCTTCTTAACTCATGTGTTCCTATTACCAAAAGTTCGTTTTCGAGTGCGACAAATTATCAATTTGGGACTGATATACAAAGCTAAGCTTACCCTTCTTAACTCATGTGTTCCTGTTACAAACAGTTCATTTTCGAGTATGAAAAATTATTAATTTTGGACTGAAATACAAAGCCAAAGTTATCCTTCTTAATCCATGCGTTCCTGTTACCAGAAGTTTGTTTTCCAGTGCGACAAATTATTAATTTTGGACTGATATACAAAGCCAAACTTACCCTTCTTAACGCATGTGTTCTTGTTACAAACAGTTCATTTTCTGGCATGAAAAATTATTAATTTTGGACTGAAATACAAAGACAAAGTTACCCCTCTTAACTCATGTATTCCTGTTACAAACAGTTCATTTTCTGGTATGAAAAATTATTAATTTTGGACTGAAATACAAAGTCAAAGTTACCCTTCTTAACTCATGTATTCCTGTTACAAACAGTTCATTTTCTGGTATGAAAAATTATTAATTTTGGGCTGAAATACAAAGCCAAACTTATCCTTCTTAATCCATGCGTTCCTGTTACCAAAAGTTTGTTTTCCAGTGCGACAAATTATTAATTTTGGACTGGTATACAAAGCCAAACTTACCCTTCTTAACACATGTGTTCCTGTTACAAACAGTTCATTTCCGAGTATGTAAAATTATTAATTTTGGGCTGAAATACAAAGCCAAACTTACCCTTCTGAACTCATGTGTTTCTATTACCAAAAGTTCGTTTTCGAGTGCGACAAATTATTAATTTTGGACTGATATACAAAGCCAAACTTACCCTTCTTAACTCATGTGTTCCTGTTACAAACAGTTCATTTTCTGGTATGAAAAATTATTAATTTTGGACTGAAATACAAAGCCAAAGTTACCCTTCTTAACTCATGTCTTCCTGTTACAAACAGTTCATTTTCTGGTATGAAAAATTATTAATTTTGGACTGAAATACAAAGTCAAAGTTACCCCTCTTAACTCATGTATTCCTGTTACAAACAGTTCATTTTCTGGTATGAAAAATTATTAATTTTGGACTGAAATACAAAGTCAAAGTTACCCTTCTTAACTCATGTATTCCTGTTACAAACAGTTCATTTTCTGGTATGAAAAATTATTAATTTTGGGCTGAAATACAAAGCCAAACTTATCCTTCTTAATCCATGCGTTCCTGTTACCAAAAGTTCGTTTTCGAGTGCGACAAATTATTAATTTTGGACGGAAATACAAAGTCAAACTTACCTTTCTTAACTAATGTGTTCCTATTACCAAAAGTTCGTTTTCGAATGCTACAAGTTATCAATTTTGGACTGAAATACAAAGCCAAACTTACCCTCCTTAACTCTTGTGTTCCTGTTACAAATAGTTCATTTCCGATTATGTAATATTATTAATTTTGGACTGAAACACAAAGCCAAATTTACCCTTCTTAGCTCATGTGTTTCTATTACCAAAAGTTCGTTTTCGAGTGCGACAAATTATTAATTTTGGACTGATATACAAAGCCAAACTTACCCTTCTTAACTCATGTGTACCTGTTACAAACAGTTCATTTTCTGGTATGAAAAATTATTAATTTTGGACTGAAATACAAAGCCAAACCTACCCTTCTTAACTCATGTGTTCCTATTACCAAAAGTTCGTTTTCGAGTGCGACAAATTATCAATTTGGGACTGATATACAAAGCCAAGCTTACCCTTCTTAACTCATGTGTTCCTGTTACAAACAGTTCATTTTCGAGTATGAAAAATTATTAATTTTGGACTGAAATACAAAGCCAAAGTTATCCTTCTTAATCCATGCGTTCCTGTTACCAGAAGTTTGTTTTCCAGTGCGACAAATTATTAATTTTGGACTGATATACAAAGCCAAACTTACCCTTCTTAACGCATGTGTTCCTGTTACAAACAGTTCATTTTCGAGTATGAAAAATTATTAATTTTGGACTGAAATACAAAGCCAAAGTTATCCTTCTTAATCCATGCGTTCCTGTTACCAGAAGTTTGTTTTCCAGTGCGACAAATTATTAATTTTGAACTGATATACAAAGCCAAACTTACCCTTCTTAACGCATGTGTTCCTGTTACAAACAGTTCATTTTCTGGCATGAAAAATTATTAATTTTGGACTGAAATACAAAGCCAAAGTTACCCTTCTTAACTCATGTATTCCTGTTACAAACAGTTCATTTTCTGGTATAAAAAATTATTAATTTTGGACTGAAATACAAAGCCAAAGTTACCCTTCTTAACTCATGTACTCCTGTTACTAACAGTTCATTTTCTGGTATGAAAAATTATTAATTTTGGACTGATATACAAAGCCAAACTTACCCTTCTTAACTCATGTGTTCCTATTACCAAAAGTTCGTTTTCGAGTGCGACAAATTATCAATTTGGACTGATATACAAAGCCAAGCTTACCCTTCTTAACTCATGTGTTCCTGTTACAAACAGTTCATTTTCGAGTATGAAAAATTATTAATTTTGGACTGAAATACAAAGCCAAAGTTATCCTTCTTAATCCATGCGTTCCTGTTACCAGAAGTTTGTTTTCCAGTGCGACAAATTATTAATTTTGGACTGATATAGAAAGCCAAACTTACCCTTCTTAACGCATGTGTTCCTGTTACAAACAGTTCATTTTCTGGCATGAAAAATTATTAATTTTGGACTGAAATACAAAGCCAAAGTTATCCTTCTTAATCCATGCGTTCCTGTTACCAGAAGTTTGTTTTCCAGTGCGACAAATTATTAATTTTGGACTGATATACAAAGCCAAACTTACCCTTCTTAACGCATGTGTTCCTGTTACAAACAGTTCATTTTCTGGCATGAAAAATTATTAATTTTGGACTGAAATACAAAGCCAAAGTTACCCTTCTTAACTCATGTATTCCTGTTACAAACAGTTCATTTTCTGGTATAAAAAATTATTAATTTTGGACTGAAATACAAAGCCAAAGTTACCCTTCTTAACTCATGTACTCCTGTTACAAGTAGTTCATTTTCTGGTATGAAAAATTATTAATTTTGGACTGAAATACAAAGCCAAACTTACCCTTCTTAACTCATATGTTCCTGTTACAAACAGTTCATTTTTCCTATCAAAAATTATTAATTTTGGACTGAAATTCGGAGCCAAACTAACTCTTCTTAGCTCATGTGTTCCTATTACCAAAAGTATGTTTTCGAGTGTGACAAATAATCAATTTTTGACTGAAATACAAAGCCAAACTTACCCTTCTTAACTCATGTGTTCCTGTTACAAACAGTTCATTTTCGAGTATGAAAAATTATTAATTTTGAACTGAAATACAAAGCCAAACTTACCCTTCTTAACTCATGTGTTCCTGTTACAAACAGTTCATTTTCGAGTATGAAAAATTATTAATTTTGAACTGAAATACAAAGCCAAACTTACCCTTCTTAACTCATATGTTCCTGTTACAAACAGTTTATTTTCAAGTATGAAAAATTATTAATTTTGGACTGAAATACAAAGCCAAAGTTACCCTTCTTAACTCATGTATTCCTGTTACAAACAGTTCATTTTCTGGAATAAAAAATTATTAATTTTGGACTGAAATACAAAGCCAAAGTTACCCTTCTTAACTCATGTACTCCTGTTACAAACAGTTCATTTTCTGGTATGAAAAATTATTAATTTTGGACTGAAATACAAAGCCAAACTTACTCTTCTTAACTCATGTACTCCTGTTACAAACAGTTCATTTTCTGGTATGAAAAATTATTAATTTTGGACTGAAATACAAAGCCAAAGTTACCCTTCTTAACTAATGTACTCCTGTTACAAATAGTTCATTTTCTGGTATGAAAAATTATTAATTTTGGACTGAAATACAAAGCCAAACTTACCCTTCTTAACTCATATGTTCCTGTTACAAACAGTTCATTTTTCCTATCAAAAATTATTAATTTTGGACTGAAATTCGGAGCCAAACTAACTCTTCTTAGCTCATGTGTTCCTATTACCAAAAGTATGTTTTCGAGTGTGACAAATAATCAATTTTTGACTGAAATACAAAGCCAAACTTACCCTTCTTAACTCATGTGTTCCTGTTACAAACAGTTCATTTTCGAGTATGAAAAATTATTAATTTTGAACTGAAATACAAAGCCAAACTTACCCTTCTTAACTCATGTGTTCCTGTTACAAACAGTTCATTTTCGAGTATGAAAAATTATTAATTTTGAACTGAAATACAAAGCCAAACTTACCCTTCTTAACTCATATGTTCCTGTTACAAACAGTTTATTTTCAAGTATGAAAAATTATTAATTTTGGACTGAAATACAAAGCCAAAGTTACCCTTCTTAACTCATGTATTCCTGTTACAAACAGTTCATTTTCTGGAATAAAAAATTATTAATTTTGGACTGAAATACAAAGCCAAAGTTACCCTTCTTAACTCATGTACTCCTGTTACAAACAGTTCATTTTCTGGTATGAAAAATTATTAATTTTGGACTGAAATACAAAGCCAAACTTACCCTTCTTAACTCATGTACTCCTGTTACAAACAGTTCATTTTCTGGTATGAAAAATTATTAATTTTGGACTGAAATACAAAGCCAAAGTTACCCTTCTTAACTCATGTACTCCTGTTACAAATAGTTCATTTTCTGGTATGAAAAATTATTAATTTTGGACTGAAATACAAAGCCAAAGTTACCCTTCTTAACTCATGTACTCCTGTTACAAATAGTTCATTTTCTGGTATGAAAAATTATTAATTTTGGACTGAAATACAAAGCCAAAGTTACCCTTCTTAACTCATGTATTCCTGTTACAAACAGATCATTTTCTGGTATGAAAAATTATTAATTTTGGACTGAAATACAAAGCCAAAGTTACCCTTCTTAACTCATGTACTCCTGTTACAAACAGTTCATTTTCTGGTATGAAAAATTATTAATTTTGGACTGAAATACAAAGCCAAACCTACCCTTCTTAACTCATGTGTTCCTATTACCAAAAGTTCGTTTTCGAGTGCGACAAATTATCAATTTGGGACTGATATACAAAGCCAAGCTTACCCTTCTTAACTCATGTGTTCCTGTTACAAACAGTTCATTTTCGAGTATGAAAAATTATTAATTTTGGACTGAAATACAAAGCCAAAGTTATCCTTCTTAATCCATGCGTTCCTGTTACCAGTGCGACAAATTATTAATTTTGGACTGATATACAAAGCCAAACTTACCCTTCTTAACGCATGTGTTCCTGTTACAAACAGTTCATTTTCGAGTATGAACAATTATTAATTTTGGACTGAAATACAAAGCCAAAGTTATCCTTCTTAATCCATGCGTTCCTGTTACCAGAAGATTGTTTTCCAGTGCGACAAATTATTAATTTTGGACTGATATACAAAGCCAAACTTACCCTTCTTAACTCATGTGTTCCTATTACCAAAAGTTCGTTTTCGAGTGCGACAAATTATCAATTTGGGACTGATATACAAAGCCAAGCTTACCCTTCTTAACTCATGTGTTCCTGTTACAAACAGTTCATTTTCGAGTATGAAAAATTATTAATTTTGGACTGAAATACAAAGCCAAAGTTATCCTTCTTAATCCATGCGTTCCTGTTACCAGAAGTTTGTTTTCCAGTGCGACAAATTATTAATTTTGGACTGATATACAAAGCCAAACTTACCCTTCTTAACGCATGTGTTCCTGTTACAAACAGTTCATTTTCGAGTATGAACAATTATTAATTTTGGACTGAAATACAAAGCCAAAGTTATCCTTCTTAATCCATGCGTTCCTGTTACCAGAAGATTGTTTTCCAGTGCGACAAATTATTAATTTTGGACTGATATACAAAGCCAAACTTACCCTTCTTAACTCATGTGTTCCTATTACCAAAAGTTCGTTTTCGAGTGCGACAAATTATCAATTTGGGACTGATATACAAAGCCAAGCTTACCCTTCTTAACTCATGTGTTCCTGTTACAAACAGTTCATTTTCGAGTATGAAAAATTATTAATTTTGGACTGAAATACAAAGCCAAAGTTATCCTTCTTAATCCATGCGTTCCTGTTACCAGAAGTTTGTTTTCCAGTGCGACAAATTATTAATTTTGGACTGATATACAAAGCCAAACTTACCCTTCTTAACGCATGTGTTCCTGTTACAAACAGTTCATTTTCGAGTATGAACAATTATTAATTTTGGACTGAAATACAAAGCCAAAGTTATCCTTCTTAATCCATGCGTTCCTGTTACCAGAAGATTGTTTTCCAGTGCGACAAATTATTAATTTTGGACTGATATACAAAGCCAAACTTACCCTTCTTAACTCATGTGTTCCTATTACCAAAAGTTCGTTTTCGAGTGCGACAAATTATCAATTTGGGACTGATATACAAAGCCAAGCTTACCCTTCTTAACTCATGTACTCCTGTTACAAACAGTTCATTTTCTGGTATGAAAAATTATTAATTTTGGACTGAAATACAAAGCCAAAGTTATCCTTCTTAATCCATGCGTTCCTGTTACCAGAAGTTTGTTTTCCAGTGCGACAAATTATTAATTTTGGACTGATATACAAAGCCAAACTTACCCTTCTTAACGCATGTGTTCCTGTTACAAACAGTTCATTTTCGAGTATGAACAATTATTAATTTTGGACTGAAATACAAAGCCAAAGTTATCCTTCTTAATCCATGCGTTCCTGTTACCAGAAGATTGTTTTCCAGTGCGACAAATTATTAATTTTGGACTGATATACAAAGCCAAACTTACCCTTCTTAACTCATGTGTTCCTATTACCAAAAGTTCGTTTTCGAGTGCGACAAATTATCAATTTGGGACTGATATACAAAGCCAAGCTTACCCTTCTTAACTCATGTGTTCCTGTTACAAACAGTTCATTTTCGAGTATGAAAAATTATTAATTTTGGACTGAAATACAAAGCCAAAGTTATCCTTCTTAATCCATGCGTTCCTGTTACCAGAAGTTTGTTTTCCAGTGCGACAAATTATTAATTTTGGACTGATATACAAAGCCAAACTTACCCTTCTTAACGCATGTGTTCCTGTTACAAACAGTTCATTTTCGAGTATGAACAATTATTAATTTTGGACTGAAATACAAAGCCAAAGTTATCCTTCTTAATCCATGCGTTCCTGTTACCAGAAGATTGTTTTCCAGTGCGACAAATTATTAATTTTGGACTGATATACAAAGCCAAACTTACCCTTCTTAACTCATGTGTTCCTATTACCAAAAGTTCGTTTTCGAGTGCGACAAATTATCAATTTGGGACTGATATACAAAGCCAAGCTTACCCTTCTTAACTCATGTGTTCCTGTTACAAACAGTTCATTTTCGAGTATGAAAAATTATTAATTTTGGACTGAAATACAAAGCCAAAGTTATCCTTCTTAATCCATGCGGTCCTGTTACCAGAAGTTTGTTTTCCAGTGCGACAAATTATTAATTTTGGACTGATATACAAAGCCAAACTTACCCTTCTTAACGCATGTGTTCCTGTTACAAACAGTTCATTTTCGAGTATGAAAAATTATTAATTTTGGACTGAAATACAAAGCCAAAGTTATCCTTCTTAATCCATGCGTTCCTGTTACCAGAAGTTTGTTTTCCAGTGCGACAAATTATTAATTTTGAACTGATATACAAAGCCAAACTTACCCTTCTTAACGCATGTGTTCCTGTTACAAACAGTTCATTTTCTGGCATGAAAAATTATTAATTTTGGACTGAAATACAAAGCCAAAGTTACCCTTCTTAACTCATGCATTCCTGTTACAAACAGTTCATTTTCTGGTATAAAAAATTATTAATTTTGGACTGAAATACAAAGCCAAAGTTACCCTTCTTAACTCATGTACTCCTGTTACTAACAGTTCATTTTCTGGTATGAAAAATTATTAATTTTGGACTGAAATACAAAGCCAAAGTTACCCTTCTTAACTCATGCACTCCTGTTACAAACAGTTCATTTTCAGGTATGAAAAATTATTTATTTTGGACTGAAATACAAAGCCAAACTTACCCTTCTTAACTCATATGTTCCTGTTACAAACAGTTTATTTTCAAGTATGAAAAATTATTAATTTTGGACTGAAATACAAAGCCAAAGTTACCCTTCTTAACACATGTACTCCTGTTACAAACAGTTCATTTTCTGGTATGAAAAATTATTAATTTTGGACTGAAATACAAAGCCAAACTTACCCTTCTTAACTCATATGTTCCTGTTACAAACAGTTTATTTTCAAGTATGAAAAATTATTAATTTTGGACTGAAATACAAAGCCAAAGTTACCCTTCTTAACTCATGTATTCCTGTTACAAACAGTTCATTTTCTGGTATGAAAAATTATTAATTTTGGACTGATATACAAAGCCAAACTTACCCTTCTTAACTCATGTGTTCCTATTACCAAAAGTTCGTTTTCGAGTGCGACAAATTATCAATTTGGGACTGATATACAAAGCTAAGCTTACCCTTCTTAACTCATGTGTTCCTGTTACAAACAGTTCATTTTCGAGTATGAAAAATTATTAATTTTGGACTGAAATACAAAGCCAAAGTTATCCTTCTTAATCCATGCGTTCCTGTTACCAGAAGTTTGTTTTCCAGTGCGACAAATTATTAATTTTGGACTGATATACAAAGCCAAACTTACCCTTCTTAACGCATGTGTTCTTGTTACAAACAGTTCATTTTCTGGCATGAAAAATTATTAATTTTGGACTGAAATACAAAGACAAAGTTACCCCTCTTAACTCATGTATTCCTGTTACAAACAGTTCATTTTCTGGTATGAAAAATTATTAATTTTGGACTGAAATACAAAGTCAAAGTTACCCTTCTTAACTCATGTCTTCCTGTTACAAACAGTTCATTTTCTGGTATGAAAAATTATTAATTTTGGACTGAAATACAAAGTCAAAGTTACCCCTCTTAACTCATGTATTCCTGTTACAAACAGTTCATTTTCTGGTATGAAAAATTATTAATTTTGGACTGAAATACAAAGTCAAAGTTACCCTTCTTAACTCATGTATTCCTGTTACAAACAGTTCATTTTCTGGTATGAAAAATTATTAATTTTGGGCTGAAATACAAAGCCAAACTTATCCTTCTTAATCCATGCGTTCCTGTTACCAAAAGTTCGTTTTCGAGTGCGACAAATTATTAATTTTGGACGGAAATACAAAGTCAAACTTACCTTTCTTAACTAATGTGTTCCTATTACCAAAAGTTCGTTTTCGAATGCTACAAGTTATCAATTTTGGACTGAAATACAAAGCCAAACTTACCCTCCTTAACTCTTGTGTTCCTGTTACAAATAGTTCATTTCCGATTATGTAATATTATTAATTTTGGACTGAAACACAAAGCCAAATTTACCCTTCTTAGCTCATGTGTTTCTATTACCAAAAGTTCGTTTTCGAGTGCGACAAATTATTAATTTTGGACTGATATACAAAGCCAAACTTACCCTTCTTAACTCATGTGTACCTGTTACAAACAGTTCATTTTCTGGTATGAAAAATTATTAATTTTGGACTGAAATACAAAGCCAAACCTACCCTTCTTAACTCATGTGTTCCTATTACCAAAAGTTCGTTTTCGAGTGCGACAAATTATCAATTTGGGACTGATATACAAAGCCAAGCTTACCCTTCTTAACTCATGTGTTCCTGTTACAAACAGTTCATTTTCGAGTATGAAAAATTATTAATTTTGGACTGAAATACAAAGCCAAAGTTATCCTTCTTAATCCATGCGTTCCTGTTACCAGAAGTTTGTTTTCCAGTGCGACAAATTATTAATTTTGGACTGATATACAAAGCCAAACTTACCCTTCTTAACGCATGTGTTCCTGTTACAAACAGTTCATTTTCGAGTATGAAAAATTATTAATTTTGGACTGAAATACAAAGCCAAAGTTATCCTTCTTAATCCATGCGTTCCTGTTACCAGAAGTTTGTTTTCCAGTGCGACAAATTATTAATTTTGAACTGATATACAAAGCCAAACTTACCCTTCTTAACGCATGTGTTCCTGTTACAAACAGTTCATTTTCTGGCATGAAAAATTATTAATTTTGGACTGAAATACAAAGCCAAAGTTACCCTTCTTAACTCATGTATTCCTGTTACAAACAGTTCATTTTCTGGTATAAAAAATTATTAATTTTGGACTGAAATACAAAGCCAAAGTTACCCTTCTTAACTCATGTACTCCTGTTACTAACAGTTCATTTTCTGGTATGAAAAATTATTAATTTTGGACTGATATACAAAGCCAAACTTACCCTTCTTAACTCATGTGTTCCTATTACCAAAAGTTCGTTTTCGAGTGCGACAAATTATCAATTTGGACTGATATACAAAGCCAAGCTTACCCTTCTTAACTCATGTGTTCCTGTTACAAACAGTTCATTTTCGAGTATGAAAAATTATTAATTTTGGACTGAAATACAAAGCCAAAGTTATCCTTCTTAATCCATGCGTTCCTGTTACCAGAAGTTTGTTTTCCAGTGCGACAAATTATTAATTTTGGACTGATATAGAAAGCCAAACTTACCCTTCTTAACGCATGTGTTCCTGTTACAAACAGTTCATTTTCTGGCATGAAAAATTATTAATTTTGGACTGAAATACAAAGCCAAAGTTATCCTTCTTAATCCATGCGTTCCTGTTACCAGAAGTTTGTTTTCCAGTGCGACAAATTATTAATTTTGGACTGATATACAAAGCCAAACTTACCCTTCTTAACGCATGTGTTCCTGTTACAAACAGTTCATTTTCTGGCATGAAAAATTATTAATTTTGGACTGAAATACAAAGCCAAAGTTACCCTTCTTAACTCATGTATTCCTGTTACAAACAGTTCATTTTCTGGTATAAAAAATTATTAATTTTGGACTGAAATACAAAGCCAAAGTTACCCTTCTTAACTCATGTACTCCTGTTACAAGTAGTTCATTTTCTGGTATGAAAAATTATTAATTTTGGACTGAAATACAAAGCCAAACTTACCCTTCTTAACTCATATGTTCCTGTTACAAACAGTTCATTTTTCCTATCAAAAATTATTAATTTTGGACTGAAATTCGGAGCCAAACTAACTCTTCTTAGCTCATGTGTTCCTATTACCAAAAGTATGTTTTCGAGTGTGACAAATAATCAATTTTTGACTGAAATACAAAGCCAAACTTACCCTTCTTAACTCATGTGTTCCTGTTACAAACAGTTCATTTTCGAGTATGAAAAATTATTAATTTTGAACTGAAATACAAAGCCAAACTTACCCTTCTTAACTCATGTGTTCCTGTTACAAACAGTTCATTTTCGAGTATGAAAAATTATTAATTTTGAACTGAAATACAAAGCCAAACTTACCCTTCTTAACTCATATGTTCCTGTTACAAACAGTTTATTTTCAAGTATGAAAAATTATTAATTTTGGACTGAAATACAAAGCCAAAGTTACCCTTCTTAACTCATGTATTCCTGTTACAAACAGTTCATTTTCTGGAATAAAAAATTATTAATTTTGGACTGAAATACAAAGCCAAAGTTACCCTTCTTAACTCATGTACTCCTGTTACAAACAGTTCATTTTCTGGTATGAAAAATTATTAATTTTGGACTGAAATACAAAGCCAAACTTACTCTTCTTAACTCATGTACTCCTGTTACAAACAGTTCATTTTCTGGTATGAAAAATTATTAATTTTGGACTGAAATACAAAGCCAAAGTTACCCTTCTTAACTAATGTACTCCTGTTACAAATAGTTCATTTTCTGGTATGAAAAATTATTAATTTTGGACTGAAATACAAAGCCAAACTTACCCTTCTTAACTCATATGTTCCTGTTACAAACAGTTCATTTTTCCTATCAAAAATTATTAATTTTGGACTGAAATTCGGAGCCAAACTAACTCTTCTTAGCTCATGTGTTCCTATTACCAAAAGTATGTTTTCGAGTGTGACAAATAATCAATTTTTGACTGAAATACAAAGCCAAACTTACCCTTCTTAACTCATGTGTTCCTGTTACAAACAGTTCATTTTCGAGTATGAAAAATTATTAATTTTGAACTGAAATACAAAGCCAAACTTACCCTTCTTAACTCATGTGTTCCTGTTACAAACAGTTCATTTTCGAGTATGAAAAATTATTAATTTTGAACTGAAATACAAAGCCAAACTTACCCTTCTTAACTCATATGTTCCTGTTACAAACAGTTTATTTTCAAGTATGAAAAATTATTAATTTTGGACTGAAATACAAAGCCAAAGTTACCCTTCTTAACTCATGTATTCCTGTTACAAACAGTTCATTTTCTGGAATAAAAAATTATTAATTTTGGACTGAAATACAAAGCCAAAGTTACCCTTCTTAACTCATGTACTCCTGTTACAAACAGTTCATTTTCTGGTATGAAAAATTATTAATTTTGGACTGAAATACAAAGCCAAACTTACCCTTCTTAACTCATGTACTCCTGTTACAAACAGTTCATTTTCTGGTATGAAAAATTATTAATTTTGGACTGAAATACAAAGCCAAAGTTACCCTTCTTAACTCATGTACTCCTGTTACAAATAGTTCATTTTCTGGTATGAAAAATTATTAATTTTGGACTGAAATACAAAGCCAAAGTTACCCTTCTTAACTCATGTACTCCTGTTACAAATAGTTCATTTTCTGGTATGAAAAATTATTAATTTTGGACTGAAATACAAAGCCAAAGTTACCCTTCTTAACTCATGTATTCCTGTTACAAACAGATCATTTTCTGGTATGAAAAATTATTAATTTTGGACTGAAATACAAAGCCAAAGTTACCCTTCTTAACTCATGTACTCCTGTTACAAACAGTTCATTTTCTGGTATGAAAAATTATTAATTTTGGACTGAAATACAAAGCCAAACCTACCCTTCTTAACTCATGTGTTCCTATTACCAAAAGTTCGTTTTCGAGTGCGACAAATTATCAATTTGGGACTGATATACAAAGCCAAGCTTACCCTTCTTAACTCATGTGTTCCTGTTACAAACAGTTCATTTTCGAGTATGAAAAATTATTAATTTTGGACTGAAATACAAAGCCAAAGTTATCCTTCTTAATCCATGCGTTCCTGTTACCAGTGCGACAAATTATTAATTTTGGACTGATATACAAAGCCAAACTTACCCTTCTTAACGCATGTGTTCCTGTTACAAACAGTTCATTTTCGAGTATGAACAATTATTAATTTTGGACTGAAATACAAAGCCAAAGTTATCCTTCTTAATCCATGCGTTCCTGTTACCAGAAGATTGTTTTCCAGTGCGACAAATTATTAATTTTGGACTGATATACAAAGCCAAACTTACCCTTCTTAACTCATGTGTTCCTATTACCAAAAGTTCGTTTTCGAGTGCGACAAATTATCAATTTGGGACTGATATACAAAGCCAAGCTTACCCTTCTTAACTCATGTGTTCCTGTTACAAACAGTTCATTTTCGAGTATGAAAAATTATTAATTTTGGACTGAAATACAAAGCCAAAGTTATCCTTCTTAATCCATGCGTTCCTGTTACCAGAAGTTTGTTTTCCAGTGCGACAAATTATTAATTTTGGACTGATATACAAAGCCAAACTTACCCTTCTTAACGCATGTGTTCCTGTTACAAACAGTTCATTTTCGAGTATGAACAATTATTAATTTTGGACTGAAATACAAAGCCAAAGTTATCCTTCTTAATCCATGCGTTCCTGTTACCAGAAGATTGTTTTCCAGTGCGACAAATTATTAATTTTGGACTGATATACAAAGCCAAACTTACCCTTCTTAACTCATGTGTTCCTATTACCAAAAGTTCGTTTTCGAGTGCGACAAATTATCAATTTGGGACTGATATACAAAGCCAAGCTTACCCTTCTTAACTCATGTGTTCCTGTTACAAACAGTTCATTTTCGAGTATGAAAAATTATTAATTTTGGACTGAAATACAAAGCCAAAGTTATCCTTCTTAATCCATGCGTTCCTGTTACCAGAAGTTTGTTTTCCAGTGCGACAAATTATTAATTTTGGACTGATATACAAAGCCAAACTTACCCTTCTTAACGCATGTGTTCCTGTTACAAACAGTTCATTTTCGAGTATGAACAATTATTAATTTTGGACTGAAATACAAAGCCAAAGTTATCCTTCTTAATCCATGCGTTCCTGTTACCAGAAGATTGTTTTCCAGTGCGACAAATTATTAATTTTGGACTGATATACAAAGCCAAACTTACCCTTCTTAACTCATGTGTTCCTATTACCAAAAGTTCGTTTTCGAGTGCGACAAATTATCAATTTGGGACTGATATACAAAGCCAAGCTTACCCTTCTTAACTCATGTACTCCTGTTACAAACAGTTCATTTTCTGGTATGAAAAATTATTAATTTTGGACTGAAATACAAAGCCAAAGTTATCCTTCTTAATCCATGCGTTCCTGTTACCAGAAGTTTGTTTTCCAGTGCGACAAATTATTAATTTTGGACTGATATACAAAGCCAAACTTACCCTTCTTAACGCATGTGTTCCTGTTACAAACAGTTCATTTTCGAGTATGAACAATTATTAATTTTGGACTGAAATACAAAGCCAAAGTTATCCTTCTTAATCCATGCGTTCCTGTTACCAGAAGATTGTTTTCCAGTGCGACAAATTATTAATTTTGGACTGATATACAAAGCCAAACTTACCCTTCTTAACTCATGTGTTCCTATTACCAAAAGTTCGTTTTCGAGTGCGACAAATTATCAATTTGGGACTGATATACAAAGCCAAGCTTACCCTTCTTAACTCATGTGTTCCTGTTACAAACAGTTCATTTTCGAGTATGAAAAATTATTAATTTTGGACTGAAATACAAAGCCAAAGTTATCCTTCTTAATCCATGCGTTCCTGTTACCAGAAGTTTGTTTTCCAGTGCGACAAATTATTAATTTTGGACTGATATACAAAGCCAAACTTACCCTTCTTAACGCATGTGTTCCTGTTACAAACAGTTCATTTTCGAGTATGAACAATTATTAATTTTGGACTGAAATACAAAGCCAAAGTTATCCTTCTTAATCCATGCGTTCCTGTTACCAGAAGATTGTTTTCCAGTGCGACAAATTATTAATTTTGGACTGATATACAAAGCCAAACTTACCCTTCTTAACTCATGTGTTCCTATTACCAAAAGTTCGTTTTCGAGTGCGACAAATTATCAATTTGGGACTGATATACAAAGCCAAGCTTACCCTTCTTAACTCATGTGTTCCTGTTACAAACAGTTCATTTTCGAGTATGAAAAATTATTAATTTTGGACTGAAATACAAAGCCAAAGTTATCCTTCTTAATCCATGCGGTCCTGTTACCAGAAGTTTGTTTTCCAGTGCGACAAATTATTAATTTTGGACTGATATACAAAGCCAAACTTACCCTTCTTAACGCATGTGTTCCTGTTACAAACAGTTCATTTTCGAGTATGAAAAATTATTAATTTTGGACTGAAATACAAAGCCAAAGTTATCCTTCTTAATCCATGCGTTCCTGTTACCAGAAGTTTGTTTTCCAGTGCGACAAATTATTAATTTTGAACTGATATACAAAGCCAAACTTACCCTTCTTAACGCATGTGTTCCTGTTACAAACAGTTCATTTTCTGGCATGAAAAATTATTAATTTTGGACTGAAATACAAAGCCAAAGTTACCCTTCTTAACTCATGCATTCCTGTTACAAACAGTTCATTTTCTGGTATAAAAAATTATTAATTTTGGACTGAAATACAAAGCCAAAGTTACCCTTCTTAACTCATGTACTCCTGTTACTAACAGTTCATTTTCTGGTATGAAAAATTATTAATTTTGGACTGAAATACAAAGCCAAAGTTACCCTTCTTAACTCATGCACTCCTGTTACAAACAGTTCATTTTCAGGTATGAAAAATTATTTATTTTGGACTGAAATACAAAGCCAAACTTACCCTTCTTAACTCATATGTTCCTGTTACAAACAGTTTATTTTCAAGTATGAAAAATTATTAATTTTGGACTGAAATACAAAGCCAAAGTTACCCTTCTTAACACATGTACTCCTGTTACAAACAGTTCATTTTCTGGTATGAAAAATTATTAATTTTGGACTGAAATACAAAGCCAAACTTACCCTTCTTAACTCATATGTTCCTGTTACAAACAGTTTATTTTCAAGTATGAAAAATTATTAATTTTGGACTGAAATACAAAGCCAAAGTTACCCTTCTTAACTCATGTATTCCTGTTACAAACAGTTCATTTTCTGGTATGAAAAATTATTAATTTTGGACTGATATACAAAGCCAAACTTACCCTTCTTAACTCATGTGTTCCTATTACCAAAAGTTCGTTTTCGAGTGCGACAAATTATCAATTTGGGACTGATATACAAAGCTAAGCTTACCCTTCTTAACTCATGTGTTCCTGTTACAAACAGTTCATTTTCGAGTATGAAAAATTATTAATTTTGGACTGAAATACAAAGCCAAAGTTATCCTTCTTAATCCATGCGTTCCTGTTACCAGAAGTTTGTTTTCCAGTGCGACAAATTATTAATTTTGGACTGATATACAAAGCCAAACTTACCCTTCTTAACGCATGTGTTCTTGTTACAAACAGTTCATTTTCTGGCATGAAAAATTATTAATTTTGGACTGAAATACAAAGACAAAGTTACCCCTCTTAACTCATGTATTCCTGTTACAAACAGTTCATTTTCTGGTATGAAAAATTATTAATTTTGGACTGAAATACAAAGTCAAAGTTACCCTTCTTAACTCATGTATTCCTGTTACAAACAGTTCATTTTCTGGTATGAAAAATTATTAATTTTGGGCTGAAATACAAAGCCAAACTTATCCTTCTTAATCCATGCGTTCCTGTTACCAAAAGTTTGTTTTCCAGTGCGACAAATTATTAATTTTGGACTGGTATACAAAGCCAAACTTACCCTTCTTAACACATGTGTTCCTGTTACAAACAGTTCATTTCCGAGTATGTAAAATTATTAATTTTGGGCTGAAATACAAAGCCAAACTTACCCTTCTGAACTCATGTGTTTCTATTACCAAAAGTTCGTTTTCGAGTGCGACAAATTATTAATTTTGGACTGATATACAAAGCCAAACTTACCCTTCTTAACTCATGTGTTCCTGTTACAAACAGTTCATTTTCTGGTATGAAAAATTATTAATTTTGGACTGAAATACAAAGCCAAAGTTACCCTTCTTAACTCATGTCTTCCTGTTACAAACAGTTCATTTTCTGGTATGAAAAATTATTAATTTTGGACTGAAATACAAAGTCAAAGTTACCCCTCTTAACTCATGTATTCCTGTTACAAACAGTTCATTTTCTGGTATGAAAAATTATTAATTTTGGACTGAAATACAAAGTCAAAGTTACCCTTCTTAACTCATGTATTCCTGTTACAAACAGTTCATTTTCTGGTATGAAAAATTATTAATTTTGGGCTGAAATACAAAGCCAAACTTATCCTTCTTAATCCATGCGTTCCTGTTACCAAAAGTTCGTTTTCGAGTGCGACAAATTATTAATTTTGGACGGAAATACAAAGTCAAACTTACCTTTCTTAACTAATGTGTTCCTATTACCAAAAGTTCGTTTTCGAATGCTACAAGTTATCAATTTTGGACTGAAATACAAAGCCAAACTTACCCTCCTTAACTCTTGTGTTCCTGTTACAAATAGTTCATTTCCGATTATGTAATATTATTAATTTTGGACTGAAACACAAAGCCAAATTTACCCTTCTTAGCTCATGTGTTTCTATTACCAAAAGTTCGTTTTCGAGTGCGACAAATTATTAATTTTGGACTGATATACAAAGCCAAACTTACCCTTCTTAACTCATGTGTACCTGTTACAAACAGTTCATTTTCTGGTATGAAAAATTATTAATTTTGGACTGAAATACAAAGCCAAACCTACCCTTCTTAACTCATGTGTTCCTATTACCAAAAGTTCGTTTTCGAGTGCGACAAATTATCAATTTGGGACTGATATACAAAGCCAAGCTTACCCTTCTTAACTCATGTGTTCCTGTTACAAACAGTTCATTTTCGAGTATGAAAAATTATTAATTTTGGACTGAAATACAAAGCCAAAGTTATCCTTCTTAATCCATGCGTTCCTGTTACCAGAAGTTTGTTTTCCAGTGCGACAAATTATTAATTTTGGACTGATATACAAAGCCAAACTTACCCTTCTTAACGCATGTGTTCCTGTTACAAACAGTTCATTTTCGAGTATGAAAAATTATTAATTTTGGACTGAAATACAAAGCCAAAGTTATCCTTCTTAATCCATGCGTTCCTGTTACCAGAAGTTTGTTTTCCAGTGCGACAAATTATTAATTTTGAACTGATATACAAAGCCAAACTTACCCTTCTTAACGCATGTGTTCCTGTTACAAACAGTTCATTTTCTGGCATGAAAAATTATTAATTTTGGACTGAAATACAAAGCCAAAGTTACCCTTCTTAACTCATGTATTCCTGTTACAAACAGTTCATTTTCTGGTATAAAAAATTATTAATTTTGGACTGAAATACAAAGCCAAAGTTACCCTTCTTAACTCATGTACTCCTGTTACTAACAGTTCATTTTCTGGTATGAAAAATTATTAATTTTGGACTGATATACAAAGCCAAACTTACCCTTCTTAACTCATGTGTTCCTATTACCAAAAGTTCGTTTTCGAGTGCGACAAATTATCAATTTGGACTGATATACAAAGCCAAGCTTACCCTTCTTAACTCATGTGTTCCTGTTACAAACAGTTCATTTTCGAGTATGAAAAATTATTAATTTTGGACTGAAATACAAAGCCAAAGTTATCCTTCTTAATCCATGCGTTCCTGTTACCAGAAGTTTGTTTTCCAGTGCGACAAATTATTAATTTTGGACTGATATAGAAAGCCAAACTTACCCTTCTTAACGCATGTGTTCCTGTTACAAACAGTTCATTTTCTGGCATGAAAAATTATTAATTTTGGACTGAAATACAAAGCCAAAGTTATCCTTCTTAATCCATGCGTTCCTGTTACCAGAAGTTTGTTTTCCAGTGCGACAAATTATTAATTTTGGACTGATATACAAAGCCAAACTTACCCTTCTTAACGCATGTGTTCCTGTTACAAACAGTTCATTTTCTGGCATGAAAAATTATTAATTTTGGACTGAAATACAAAGCCAAAGTTACCCTTCTTAACTCATGTATTCCTGTTACAAACAGTTCATTTTCTGGTATAAAAAATTATTAATTTTGGACTGAAATACAAAGCCAAAGTTACCCTTCTTAACTCATGTACTCCTGTTACTAACAGTTCATTTTCGAGTATGAAAGATTATTAATTTTTTCTACTGAAATACAAAGCCAAACTTACCCTTCTTAACTCATGTGTTCCTGTTACAAACAGTTCATTTTCGGGTATAAAAAATTATTAATTTTGAACTGAAATACAAAGGCAAAGTTACCCTTCTTAACTCATGTATTCCTGTTACAAACAGTTCATTTTCTGGTATGAAAAATTATTAATTTTGGACTGAAATACAAAGCCAAACTTACCCTTCTTAACACATGTGTTCCTGTTACAAACAGTTCATTTCCGATTATGTAATATTATTAATTTTGGACTGAAACACAAAGCCAAATTTACCCTTCTTAACTCATGTGTTTCTATTACCAAAAGTTCGTTTTCGAGAGCGAAAAATTATTAATTTTGGACTGATATACAAAGCCAAACTTACCCTTCTTAACTCATGTGTTCCTGTTACAAACAGTTCATTTTCTGGTATGAAAAATTATTAATTTTGGACTGAAATACAATGCCAAAGTTACCCTTCTTAGCTCATGTATTCCTGTTACAAACAGTTCATTTTCTGGTATGAAAAACTATTAATTTTGGACTGAAATACAAAGCCAAAGCTACCCTTCTTAACTCATGTACTCCTGTTACAAACAGTTCCTTTTCTGGTATGAAAAATTATTAATTTTGGACTGAAATACAAAGCCAAACTTACCCTTCTTAACTCATATGTTCCTGTTACAAACAGTTTATTTTCACGTATGAAAAATTATTAATTTTGGACTGAAATACAAAGCCAAAGTTACCCTTCTTAACTCATGTTTTCCTGTTACAAACAGTTCATATTCTGGTATGAAAAATTATTAATTTTGGACTGAAATACAAAGTCAAAGTTACCCTTCTTAACTCATGTATTCCTGTTACAAACAGTTCATTTTCTGGTATGAAAAATTATTAATTTTGGCCTGAAATACAAAGCCAAAGTTACCCTTCTTAACTCATGTACTCCTGTTACAAACAGTTCATTTTCTGGTATGAAAAATTATTAATTTTGGACTGAAATACAAAGCCAAACCTACCCTTCTTAACTCATGTGTTCCTGTTACAAACAGTTCATTTTCTGGTATGAAAAATTATTAATTTTTGTACTGAAATACAAAGCCAAAGTTACCCTTCTTAATTAATGTATTCCTGTTACAAACAGTTCATTTTCTGGTATGAAAAATTATTAATTTTGGACTGAAATACAGAGCCAAAGTTACCCTTCTTAACTCATGTATTCCTGTTACAAACAGTTCATTTTCTGGTATGAAAAATTATTAATTTTGGACTGAAATACAAAGCCAAAGTTACCCTTCTTAACTCATGTACTCGTGTTACAAACAGTTCAAACAGTACAAACAGTTCTGGTATGAAAAATTATTAATTTTGGACTGAAATACAGAGCCAAACGTACCCTTCTTAACTAATGTGTTCCTATTACCAAAAGTTCGTTTTCGTATGCTACAAGTTATCAATTTTGGACTGAAATACAAAGCCAAACTTACCCTCCTTAACTCTTGTGTTCCTGTTACAAATAGTTCATTTCCGATTATGTAATATTTTTAATTTTGGACTGAAACACAAAGCCAAACTTACCCTTCTTAACTCATGTGTACCTGTTACAAACAGTTCATTTTCTGGTATGAAAAATTATTAATTTTGGACTGAAATACAAAGCCAAACCTACCCTTCTTAACTCATGTGTTCCTATTACCAAAAGTTCGTTTTCGAGTGCGACAAATTATCAATTTGGGACTGATATACAAAGCCAAGCTTACCCTTCTTAACTCATGTGTTCCTGTTACAAACAGTTCATTTTCGAGTATGAAAAATTATTAATTTTGGACTGAAATACAAAGCCAAAGTTATCCTTCTTAATCCATGCGTTCCTGTTACCAGAAGTTTGTTTTCCAGTGCGACAAATTATTAATTTTGGACTGATATACAAAGCCAAACTTACCCTTCTTAACGCATGTGTTCCTGTTACAAACAGTTCATTTTCGAGTATGAAAAATTATTAATTTTGGACTGAAATACAAAGCCAAAGTTATCCTTCTTAATCCATGCGTTCCTGTTACCAGAAGTTTGTTTTCGAGGGCGACAAATTATTAATTTTGGACTGATATACAAAGCCAAACTTACCCTTCTTAACTCATGTATTCCTGTTACAAACAGTTCATTTTCTGGTATGAAAAATTATTAATTTTGAACTGAAATACAAAGCCAAACTTACCCTTCTTAACTCATGTGTTCCTGT
The DNA here is from genome assembly GCA_963082815.1 of Melanotus villosus. NCBI lineage: Eukaryota > Metazoa > Arthropoda > Insecta > Coleoptera > Elateridae > Melanotus > Melanotus villosus. The sequence goes on along the minus strand of OY720419.1, from coordinate 110,745,135 downwards.
TACAAACAGTTCATTTTCGAGTATGAAAAATTATTAATTTTGAACCGAAATACAAAGCCAAACTTACCCTTCTTAACTCATATGTTCCTGTTACAAACAGTTTATTTTCAAGTATGAAAAATTATTAATTTTGGACTGAAATACAAAGCCAAAGTTACCCTTCTTAACTCATGTATTCCTGTTACAAACAGTTCATTTTCTGGAATAAAAAATTATTAATTTTGGACTGAAATACAAAGCCAAAGTTACCCTTCTTAACTCATGTACTCCTGTTACAAACAGTTCATTTTCTGGTATGAAAAATTATTAATTTTGGACTGAAATACAAAGCCAAAGTTACCCTTCTTAACTCATGTACTCCTGTTACAAATAGTTCATTTTCTGGTATGAAAAATTATTAATTTTGGACTGAAATACAAAGCCAAAGTTACCCTTCTTAACTCATGTACTCCTGTTACAAATAGTTCATTTTCTGGTATGAAAAATTATTAATTTTGGACTGAAATACAAAGCCAAAGTTACCCTTCTTAACTCATGTATTCCTGTTACAAACAGTTCATTTTCTGGTATGAAAAATTATTAATTGTGGACTGAAATACAAAGCCAAAGTTACCCTTCTTAACTCATGTGTTCCTATTACCAAAAGTTCGTTTTCGAGTGCGACAAATTATCAATTTGGGACTGATATACAAAGCCAAGCTTACCCTTCTTAACTCATGTGTTCCTGTTACAAACAGTTCATTTTCGAGTATGAAAAATTATTAATTTTGGACTGAAATACAAAGCCAAAGTTATCCTTCTTAATCCATGCGTTCCTGTTACCAGAAGTTTGTTTTCCAGTGCGACAAATTATTAATTTTGGACTGATATACAAAGCCAAACTTACCCTTCTTAACGCATGTGTTCCTGTTACAAACAGTTCATTTTCGAGTATGAACAATTATTAATTTTGGACTGAAATACAAAGCCAAAGTTATCCTTCTTAATCCATGCGTTCCTGTTACCAGAAGATTGTTTTCCAGTGCGACAAATTATTAATTTTGGACTGATATACAAAGCCAAACTTACCCTTCTTAACTCATGTGTTCCTATTACCAAAAGTTCGTTTTCGAGTGCGACAAATTATCAATTTGGGACAGATATACAAAGCCAAGCTTACCCTTCTTAACTCATGTGTTCCTGTTACAAACAGTTCATTTTCGAGTATGAAAAATTATTAATTTTGGACTGAAATACAAAGCCAAAGTTATCCTTCTTAATCCATGCGTTCCTGTTACCAGAAGTTTGTTTTCCAGTGCGACAAATTATTAATTTTGGACTGATATACAAAGCCAAACTTACCCTTCTTAACGCATGTGTTCCTGTTACAAACAGTTCATTTTCGAGTATGAAAAATTATTAATTTTGGACTGAAATACAAAGCCAAAGTTATCCTTCTTAATCCATGCGTTCCTGTTACCAGAAGTTTGTTTTCCAGTGCGACAAATTATTAATTTTGAACTGATATACAAAGCCAAACTTACCCTTCTTAACGCATGTGTTCCTGTTACAAACAGTTCATTTTCTGGCATGAAAAATTATTAATTTTGGACTGAAATACAGAGCCAAAGTTACCCTTCTTAACTCATGTATTCCTGTTACAAACAGTTCATTTTCTGGTATAAAAAATTATTAATTTTGGACTGAAATACAAAGCCAAAGTTACCCTTCTTAACTCATGTACTCCTGTTACTAACAGTTCATTTTCTGGTATGAAAAATTATTAATTTTGGACTGAAATACAAAGCCAAAGTTACTCTTCTTAACTCATGCACTCCTGTTACCAACAGTTCATTTTCTGGTATGAAAAATTAATTATTTTGGACTGAAATACAAAGCCAAACTTACCCTTCTTAACTCATATGTTCCTGTTACAAACAGTTTATTTTCAAGTATGAAAAATTATTAATTTTGGACTGAAATACAAAGCCAAAGTTACCCTTCTTAACTCATGTACTCCTGTTACAAACAGTTCATTTTCTGGTATGAAATATTATTAATTTTGGACTGAAATACAAAGCCAAACTTACCCTTCTTAACTCATATGTTCCTGTTACAAACAGTTTATTTTCTAGTATGAAAAATTATTAATTTTGGACTGAAATACAAAGCCAAAGTTACCCTTCTTAACTCATGTACTCCTGTTACAAACAGTTCATTTTCTGGTATGAAAAATTATTAATTTTGGACTGAAATACAGAGCCAAACTTACCCTTCTTAACTCATATGTTCCTGTTGCAAATAGTTCATTTTCGAGTATCAAAAATTATTAATTTTGGACTGAAATACAAAGCCAAACTTACCCTTCTTAACTCATGTGTTCCTGTTACAAACAGTTCATTTCCGAGTATGAAAAATTATTAATTTTTGGCTGAAATACAAAGCCAAACTTACCTTTATTAACCCAAGTGTTCCTGTTACCAAAAGTTCGTTTTCCAGTGCGACAAATTATTAATTTTGCACTGAAATACAAAGTGAAACTTACCCTTCATAACTAATGTGTTCCTATTACCAAAAGTTCGTTTTAGAGTGCTACAAGTTATCAATTCTGGACTGAAATACAAAGCCAAACTTACCCTTCTTAACTCAAGTGTTCCTGTTACAAACAGTTCATTTTCGAGTATGAAAAATTATTAATTTTGGACTGATATACAAAGCCAAACTTACCCTTTGTCACGTGCCAAACGCACACTACGACATTGAATTGGGGATGTCAAATCCGGAATGCACGCGGCTAAGCTAAAACAGTGGAGATGGGTGGTTCGTTTCGCTAAAATAATACTCAAAACACTTATTAACCCTTCAAAAGGGGATGGTCGTAAACGGTAGACAGGGCGCCACCATGATTAAAATCACCTCAAAGATCTAAAAGAAGGAAAGCCATCATGGAAGGTTTCCAAGGGCTCGGATAAAAAGGGGGTCGTCGTTATAGCTGCATCCTGTGCAAAAAGTAACTTACCTTGCTACTAAAATCACCTTATTGCAAACTCTAAATCTTGTAGGCAGGCTAACACTTTATACAAAAATCTTAAATAAAACTTGAACACAAAATATCCTGAAATAAACGGGAAGCACTGAACACAAATAACGAGACCAAACTGAATTGAATATTAAGGTATTTAATTGAGTTTCAAAACGCAAAATGAATACAAAACATTACATAAAAAGACAATCAAAAACGCTACGTTAAAACAAACTATAATAAATAAAAGGCTTACTTTAAAGGAACAAGAATTAAGGGTGCTATATTTACGTTACTTAGAACAAAGAGATTCTCAAACTTAACCCCTTAATTCCAAACAAACAGGAAGACACAAATAATACAAAAAAAAACAAATTAACAATAAACACCAATAATTTTACATGCAACATAATATAAAACAATAATACTCTACACTTGAAGATACTTTGAACACGAAAATCTTTACGTTATTAACACAAATGAAATTGTTACGTTACTTTACTTGCACATCAAAACACAAAATACAAATGACAAAGGCGGTACATATTAACTTCAAACACTGAAAAACAAGCCTGCCAGCAAGAGGCAAACGTCGGCAATAAAACTGACGTTGAACACAACGGCAAATGAAGAAAACAGGAGCAGCTTAAAGAAGTAGTTTTACCTGGCGATGTTGATGGTACAATGAACCAGGGAGCGACGTGAAACTGGACGAGCTTTTCCTTCGAAGACGGGTGCGGGAACAAGACGAAGAGTAATCCTTAAAGTGGTAGGTTGCAATGCTCGAACTTGAAAGCAGGCTAACACTTTACACAAAAATCTTAAATAAAACTTGAACACAAATTATTCTGAAATAAACGGAAAACACTGTACACAAATTACAACACCAAACTGAATTGACAATGAAATATTTAATTACTTAAAGACACAAAAATGAACAATGAAACATTACGCAAAAGACAATCAAAAATATTACGTTACAACAAATTTATGACTACGAAACTTACTTTACGGGAAGAAGAATTGAGGGAACTGTATTTACGTTAGTTAATGTAAAAATATTCACAAGCTAAGCCCCCTTAATTCCAAACAAAGGAATAGAAAGACACAAATAACACGATAAACAAATTAACAATAAACACCAATAATTTTACATGCAACATAATATAAAACAATAATACTCTACACTTGACGATACTTTGAACACGAAAATCTTTACGTTATTAACACAAATGAAATTGTTACGTTACTTTACTTGCACACCAAAACACAAAAATCAAACAAATAACAAAAGGCGGTACTTATTTACTTTTAAATCAAAACTAAGAACGTTAATATTCTCAACTTCTTTCTGTAACTCGACAAAGGACAAAGCTTTAATAAATTTAAACACGAAATTTGTTAAACCAAATAATTACTGCGGAAATTATCACCTTTAATTTGCAGCTCCCGTTTTTTAGAGTTCAAAGTCGCCTTTCTAAGGGGAATTTTAAAGATTATTCGAAAAACTGCGAAGAGAGAAAGAGTGAGGTAGATTTTTATAAGAGACAGCAAGTGGGAAGTCCCAAATGCACGTACTAATCTGGTTTTGCAAGAGTTGATTTATTTAATTTATTTAAACTGGCAGTTGTATTTGGAGTTATGATAGATTTTCAATTGGAGTGTTGCTAATTAATTTTTATTGTGTTTTGATTAGTTTTCATGGTCGAAGTACCAATTTGAAGAATATTGCAAGTTATCAATATAACTAGTTACAGACTTATCCATTTACAGTAAAAATAGCCCGAAAATTTCCTGGGATTCAGTTGTTTCCCATTCTATTTTCTTCCATAAATTAAATGAAATATATTAAGATAATATATGTTTATAAAGTTCTGTTTGTTTTAAAATAGAAAACTAGACTAGTAACGTTAAATTCATAAAAAAAAACCTTCCAGATTAGAAAAACAAGGAGGATTGACCTTGAACTAGGTTAAATCACTGTGAAGTACCGTGTTTTGCGATTAACATTGAGTGATATGATACAAAAAATAAAATGGTGTTACGATAATAAATGTAAATAGAAGTTTAGAGCGTAACAATGCTTATCAAATGATTAAATATTTTAAGATGCAACAAAATTAATTGTTCTAAAAATACTGAAAAGTTGAATATTTTATAAGACTGATTATGACTTTATATTTAAATATTGAATTCAATAAGCTTTTTTCGGACTTTTTAGTTAACCTAGCAATTTTAAATCTCCACAGAAGCGACCCCGAAGTAATTTACATAAAATTAAAATGTTAAAAAATAATTCCGATCAAACCTATGTATGTACAATCCATTCGCACATTATTTGGTCTATAGTTGGGCATGATGCGTTTACAGCACTGCTTATTACAGCACTTTCTGAGATTAAGCGTTATTTGTACTGTTGATCCTTATTATAGTTTTAATGTTAGTAAATTATAAATTTCCAAGTAAGTGCAGTTTTACTCAGGCGGTATTGAGGTTTTCCAGGTTAATTTAATTTAATATGCGGGAAATACGCCATTGCTTAACGTAATATGCGATTTGATGTAACTGAATTTAATTCTAACCATATTTTAAGTTATCTGCATTTGCAAAAAATGAGAATTAAAGATTTTTAGGTATCTTAAATCAAGTCAGCCATGAAACAAAACACAAAGCATAAATTACAGAAATGACATAAAATTATTAAGGAGGCAAAAACATACGATATTAACATAAAATATTAAATAAATTACGAAAGCCAACATTTATTATAAAGTTAGTATTGTTTTGCATTCTATTTTTTAAGAATACATATTTTTGTTAACATTTTGCGTGTTCCTGTTTTCTATGTAAGGTAAGGGGTAACGTGACCATAAATATTTGGAACGAAAACGGGACATTTTTAAAATGCATTTCTATAACACGAAACCGGTCACCACAGTTGTTTATAGATAATATAAATTACATAATATAAACTAAAAATGCTAAAGAAAATGATAACAAAAAAACAGAACAAAAACCCTTGTCATGTAATAAGTAATAACAAATAAAAAACGAAAACAATTATTGATATTTTTCCGACGACGAAATTTGTTTTAATAAGTGTTTTTGTAAAATTTCAGACAATCCATCTCAATGTTAATTTTTGTTGCACCACCAATCTGAAATTAGTTCTAGCCAGGTTCTAGCATAAACTAAAAATATTGTTTAGTTTATGGTTCTAGTGTGCGTTGATTGGTTGGCTTGGCGACTTTGTACTTTGTAAGCCAGTTCATAGAGGGCAACATGTCATATCATCTGCTACAAACATTTCGAAAGTTTCGGAATAGTACGTGAAAAATTACGCAAAATATTATTGCTTGTTCAAAAACGGGACAAACGCCCGTCCCGATGTAATTCATTGGGACAACGGGACACACTACTTTAAAACGGGACTGTCCCGTTCAAAACGGGACGTATGGTCACCTTAATCATATACCTACTATAGTAGGTATATGACCTTAATGTAAGGTCCTGTTAAATGTGTGATATATGGTCTGTGTTTTGTTATGGCTGTCTTGATTTAGCAATACAAAAACCTAAAAATCGTTTCCTCAATTTTTTTCAAACTAAACAAAATAATCTGGCTTATGTTACATGGTTTAAAACAGAAAACAATTTGCGTTTCTACTAAGTCACAGCCAATTATGGTTAATATTTAAAAAAAATACGTTGTTTAATTACCCGAAAATGATAACAGTTATCAAAAAATTATGTAGCCTACCTTAGTTTATGTAAAAAACTATTAAAAAAGTAATTGGAGCATATTTTTCTATATTTAAAAATTTAATAGAAAAAGCGAAAATGCTTTTGAATGGCACCTCGCATAACAAGTTTCTTCATACTATTGAATTCCTTGTAAAAAACTGGGCTGCTTTGTTTATTTAACCGTTTCTCTATTTTTACGCATTTGCTCCCTTTTCCTGCTGAAGAAGTCCCTTAAAAAAGTGGGCGAAACGTTCAACCCTTCTGTCTCAACAATGACACAGCCCCAACAAGGAAAAGGTTTTGTTAATACTGACACTGACCGTGGAAGTCTTCAAATTCATTATAACTAAGATGTAAAACATAAAGTGCAAAATTGGGCGACAATACATAGACCATCGAACGTAACAAACTTGCCAAAAGTAATAGAAAAGTCTTCGAAATTACATTACATAACCTCAATTTTTAAAAAATCTGACTTTTAAAGGCCCTGTTTACACATAAAAACCGCCAAACGATCATGGCCTACTTGAGGTGAAATGTGGTCTGAATTGACTGTATTTATTTTGACATCCGCATTATCCGCAAGCCTAGATCCCGCCTTATAAATAAATAAATCGAAACAACTGCGACAAATCAATTAAGAACAATTTTCCTCGCAAACGCCACCTGCGCTTTTAAAAAAGAAATTTTTAAAATCTCTTTAATTTTTGATGTTTAAAAGCCAACATTAATCTCCGAATTGATGCAAAACGTTCCAAAATTTATCCTAAAAATGTTCAGATAATTAATTAAAAAAGAACCTCTCGATTAAATAAAGCACAGATATGATAGAAGGTTGTTAAAAGTTCAAAAAGCGCACATTATTCCATTATGCAACTTAGTTATGCGACGCGGCACCCCGCCGATGTATAAAAGTAGGTGATGGGACAATTGTTAATGAAATTGATAGCTTGTCCACAAGATAATTCAGTACGCGTTCGGCAACCGCAATGATCGCTTTACATGTTTTATTAGTTTTTTTATATGTTTTTTCTAATAATTTTAATCTAACTAAATCTTACATCGTCGATCCCGGTCCAACAATAAAAGCGACGAAGGGAGAACTATGGCCCAAACCTCAAGAACAAGCTAGTTTGGAACAGTTTTACATTTTAAGACCGCAAGCTTTTGAATTTCGAGTAAGTTTTTTTTTTTAATTTATTTCAAGCTAATTTTATAACTAAAGTTAAATACTTATTTTTTTAACGAAAGATAAGTTGTTTTGGATTTTTTTTACGTAGGAAGCTGTAAATTATAATTCGTTTGTATTCATTTTAATATTTAGTTGACCATGAGCGTCTTTACTGTGTGTAAACTGCAAACTTCAGGAATTGAGGTTACGTAACCAATTTCTGTGACATTTAACAAGCCCTGTTTACAACCAATCAAAAGAATTTATTTATTTTTTCAATTACATACATATTTTTAGTTTCAGTTTTTATTTTTTGCTTTTGATTTTTTGACGACCCCTTAACAGCTTTGAAAATTATAGCAATTTTTGAAACACCTGAAAAGTTTGTAACGTTGCCTTAAGCAAAGAAAACAAAAGAGAAAAATTGCCTTAACTGAAGTTCAAAGTCTGCAAAATATCTGCAACTTAAACAAAAGGAATCGAAGCCAATTAAGGACTAAATAAAATCAAACAGATTATAATTATTATTGTAGTGACTTATAAATAAACTCGTAATTGCTGAGTGGAAAAAACACCTTTTTATTTCTAGACGTTAAAAGCAAACAAACAGTAGTTTTTAATTGAAGATTAAAAAAGACAGCAACAGGAAAAACGTCAAAACTAATAAATTAAACATTCGATATTCAGTTATGTAAGCCACACGTGGTATATTCCAAGATCGCAAAATTTGCTTAAAATTAAAATTTTTAAATTCAAAAATATGTTTTTCAGCAAGACAGATAAAATTTAACAAGGAACTAATTGTTTGTGAAGTGGAATTGATAACAATTTATTGCAAACAAAACAAATCAAAATAACCAAGGCAAAATATTGTTGCTTGAACTTTTATAAACTTGTTATCATAATTTGCAAATTGATTTATCGTCTTTATACAATGAATAATTTATTCTTTAATCAACTTAATTTGTTGTATTTTTTATCGATCATATTTAAAGCCCGAAATGTGCATGAGTTTTTTAAATTTATTTAATACTGAAAAAATAAGCAAAATTCGTCATTTCGAACCGTACTTTTTTAATTATTATTACCAGAAACTTATAGTATTTTATGTATCTAGGACGAAAAGTAAGTCTTTAAGGTATGAGCAAGTTGTTTACGGCCGAGGCGGGTAGCCGAGGCCGTAATTACTTGCGAGTACCTTAAAGACACTTTTCGTCTGAGGTACATACATAATTTTATGTCATACTGGTTTCTAAAGTTGTTAAATTATTAAAAGAAATCTCCAGCAATTTGTAGCAGTATTAGTTTTAAGTAAGTAGTCTAAGGTCTAAGGCGCAACAATTCGTATCTCCTAGCAAAGAGCATTTATAGAACAAAAAGTGACACTTTAAAGAACTAGGACTTTAAAATGACACTTTAAAATGTCACTTTTCGTCCTATAAATCGTTTGAAAAACGTTGCTTTAGAAACGAGTATGACATAAACAATATTATTTGTTCACGATCCTCTTGCGTTGTGGGTGGCCATGGAAGTGTGACAGTTTGAATTCGAAGGCTTCCACGGTCAGTGTCAGTATTAACAAAACGTTTTCCGGATTGGAACCGTGTCATTGTTGAGACAGAAGAATTCAACGTTTCGCCCACTTTTTTAAAGGGCTTCTTCAGGAGGAAAAGGGAGCACTAAAAGAGCACGGTAACTCAACGTGTCAACCACGCCAGAGGCGAAACCCTTTTAGTGCCCCCGCTTCCTCCTGAAGAAGCTCCTTAAAAAAGTGGGCGAAACGTGTTCTTCTGTCTCAACAACGACACGGTTCCAATCCGGAAAACATTTTGTTAATAGGATTTGCCAAGTTTGAAGCGCTTTGTTTATTTATTAAATGAGCGATATCCAGGGTTGTGGATGCCAGGAATCTCGCAAACTAACAAAACAAAATCATGGCCAACTGCTAGCAAAAAATAACGTGAATCAATACTGTTAATATGTGCGTGAAATTTCAGCTTAATAATATTAATTTTGATTATTTTTTTGTTTACAAATTTAACAATATGTTTTAAACCCAAAAAAAATCTTTAAACATTTTCAAGCAGTGAAAATAGATAAAACACTTGCAACTCGTTGCCAAGTCCCATTTTTAAAATTAAACCAGATTATTAACGTTCTAAAAAACAATTAATTTAGAAAGTAGCTTTCGATTTGTTATGAAAAAAAATAGGAAATTATTAGTTGCATTTCTGTTGATAATAATTGTTTATTGGGCTTATTTACTACAATCTTCGTGATATTATTTTTATAATGTGAACTTTGACCGGTTTGCATTATAATTTCTAGCGACTTAATACGAACTCGTTGTCTTCAATAATTAATGTAATTAACTTTGAATATGAATTTGGACAATTATGGTTGATGTTCGACAAGGCCATTGGAGTTTATGAGGTTAAAGGTGTGCAATTTATTAACAAAGCTACCATTCACTTCCCAAAATTTGTATCAACAACGCTTTTGTAAAATTTGTTTTATTAATCTGTATAGGCGGTGACAACTGCAGAGTTATGAAAAAAATTTGCACTTTGAGAATAAATTCGGAAGCAAATATTGAATTGTTTCTTTATGTTTATTCATCAATATGTTGTTTGAATCACGGCCTTCTTGGATTTTAGGTGTAAGAGATTTTTAAATCAAATAAAATTTCATGCAAATTTTTCCACATAACTCCTTTGGAAAATTATTCTGTAACTCAAATAAATTCTAATAAAATTAGTTTATAAATACTTGGAATTTCGTATGTAGGAGTAACGAGGATATTAATTCGCACATTTGTACCAATAAAACTGTTCAGTTCAAAGGTCAAGCTATCAATCAACCATAAGCTAAATTAACGCTTAAAATTAGAGTGAATTAAATGCAAAAGTTAATTGAATTATTTCTGTTTTAAAATGAATTACCTTAAAATATACTGAAATTAATTTAATAGGTGGGAAACATGCCATTGCTTGAGGTAATATGCGATATTTCTGGGGAAAGTAGTGCAGTTTTTTTTTTATGAGGAATTCAATGGTACAAATTTAATATACGAAGTGCGGTTAAAAAGTTAAAGGCGAAAAACAGAAAAAATGCTTTTTCTATTATCCCACATAGTTCGTTTAGTTTTAGAATTAGAAAAATATGTTTCAAATACTTTTGTAAAGTTGTTCCCTGTTGGCATGGGGTGGGCCTGGCGTAATCCAGGATTGATCCACGAGGATCTGCTCCATGTCAATTGATGATGATGATGATGATGAAATACTTTTGTAAAAACTTTTTATGTAGAATAAGGTAGGCTATGGTTTTTGATAAGTTTATCATTTCTGAGTAATTAGCCATGGTTGTAGGTATTTTTTTAAAATAGAAACCATAGCATTTTTTTCTCTCAGCAACAAAAAAACCAAATAATCGTTATTTCTCAATTTTGTTCAAACTAAACAAGCACATGGCTTATGTTACATGGTTTAAAAGAGAAAAAACTTGCGTTTCAACTAGGTCACAGCCAACCTTTGGCACAACGAAGCAAATTTACCAAAAGTAACGGAAAAGTCTTCAAAATTAGATTATATAACCTCAATTTATGAAAAATGTAACGTGTTTTAAAGGTCCAGTTTTCATAGTAAAAACCTTAGAATATCTGAATATAAAACAAACAGGAATGAGGGTATCGCTTTAGTAGTAATACAAAAAGTGAGACGGAAGTCGCCATTTTGATAATCTATTATTTGTAATCATAGTTGTGAGACTGACAGCTGACAAATAATAGGTTAGTTATGCTGTTAGTGGTTTTTCTCCAACAAGGACAAATAAAAATTTAGGAATAACTTTCCATAAGTAAGGATCTACCTTCATTTAATGTAACTATGTTCATTACGAATAATATTTAAGAACAATTCGATGTTATAATTTCAATGTCAAAGAAAGGTCACGAGTGAATATCGTAGGCGTCACATACATATTTTATATAGACTAGCACTTTGCAAAATATATATTTAAAAAACTGTTTTAACCGTCAGTATTATAATAGATTATTTCTTGCAGCTTCTAATTTTTGTTCATTCGGACTTTTACTACATTTTTTGTGATTTATCGTCTTTGAATATTTTATATTCAAAGGTTTACGTATCCCGTATTCACTCTAAAAGGTCCGTCACTGACATACCGGAAACATTCAGCCGCCATTTGCATCATCTATCTTGGTCTCACGAATGTTTTGTGTAGCCTCATTCCTGTTAGTTTTATATTCAAAGGTAAAAACTGTCAAACGGTCATAGCCTACCTGAGGCGAATCGTAGTGTGAATTCTGAATTGACTGTATTAAATATTTAACAGTTGAAATCCTAGTATCTAGTTTTGATTTTTCACTCAGTACTAAGTTCGTCATACATAAGCTTTGTTTTACTGGTGTTTATTTCTAGGCCAACTCTCTTACACGCATTGTCAAGTTCATTTATCATTGTCGTGATTTCTCCTAGGTCATCTGATATTTGAACTACATCATCTGCAAAACGGAGATTTGTTTAGCTGCTCTCCGTTTATTGTGATTTGTGATATACTTTGTATCCCAGTTAAGTGTCTTGAAAGCATGTTCCACGACGGCTGTAAATATTTTGGGCCAGTGGCGGCTCGTGGACCGTTTTTCAGGAGGGTCATTTCGAATTTTAGCTGTATAGGCAAGCGTGAAAAAAATTGTGTTTTTAAAATATAAATGTATTTAAACTCCAGTCGGACAAATCATACATGCCCTTACGAAAATTACGGTGAACTTCTTTATTTTTGTCCTTGCTGGTCTGTCTAATTTGCAGTTCAGGGAGTGGACGACCATTTGCTTTGAGCTCCAACCGTTTCTCAAAACTTAAACTATGATTATTACTATTAGTTTTGACTTCTTTAATTGTTTGAACTACCGACATGATGAAAGTTGAAACCTTAAACCACAAGTAATCAGATAGAAACATACCCACCTCCACAGACATAGCAGGAAAACAATAAATGTTATAAGACGGACGTCCGACGTTCCATCTCTATCTCGAGCATGCATTACGTCGATTACGATAAAACAAAATGATTCGATTCTGCAATCAGACCACTCTCGGGCTGTTGACCGTAACAGCGGAGATACGACGTCCTGTTTCCTTGTTTAGTGCGAGTAAAGTTGCAATAACTTTGTTTCTGTCGCGCCCGTTGGAATTGTTCTTCAAGATTTCGTTAACGAGGGCAGGTCCCTATTTGACCCGGGCGAACTCGACAATCTCCGCCGCGAATAAACTTATTGTTCACGCCAACTGCTGAACTACGCTAAACTCAATATACGAAAATTTAAATATCATAATTGAAAATTATATTGTACAAAACAAAGTGTATTGATACTGTCTTTTTCTTTTTTCATTTTTTTTCTTTTGGGAGGTCATTGACCAAATGACCTAACGAAGAAGCCGCCACTGTTTTGGGCGACAAAGCGTCGCCTTGTCTGATTCCTCGTTTAACTTTTATAACTTTTGTGATTGTATAATTGTAGTTCGACTGTCATAGTTGCATTTACAATGTGATTTTTTAAAAACTCAATTGGAGCAGGACGTATTCTGACTTAATACAGACAGTTCTAAGGTTCGGCCGGCTGCAATTGAGTTTTTAAAAAATCACATTGTATGTAAGTCTTATAAAATAATGTGTGGAGTGTATCTATAGTCTATACGACTTTCCCTCATGGCATCCAAAATGCCATCAATTTCGATGGTGTCGAATGCTTTGCGGAAATCAACGAACATTAAAGCAAGTGGTCTATTATACTCAATAGTTTCTTATATTAGAGTTTTAATACATTGGAGATGGTCGTTGGTTCCAAAGCCTTGTCTATATCCGGCCTGTTTTCTAGATTGATAGAAATCCAGTTTTCTTTTCAGCCTAGTTGTTATCATGTTTGTGAATATGGTTTAAAAGGCTTATATGTCGATAGTTTTCGAGCTGTGCCTTGTCTTTTTTTTTATGTATTAGGATCTTCACTGATGCATTGTTTCACTTGTGGATATGATGCTATTATACAAGCATAGCTTTCTTATTTTTTTCAGTAATGGCTCGCCTCCGGTTTTTATAGTTTCCATCACTACCATCCTTTTCGGAAGCTTTATTTTTTTCATCTTTGTTTCTGCTGTCGAAATATCTGGTAATTCTTTCGGTGCTTGGTTGATTATGTCTTCTTTTGGCAGTTTTTTTATGATCTTCTCCTTCTTCTTTTACTCGTCTACTCCTGTATAATTCTTCTACAAGGTTTGAGATCTCTTCTCTGTTTGATGTTTCTCCTTTTTTATTTTTTAGTTTTATTATAAATCCTGTTTTCCGTTACCTATTATGTTTTCTTATAAGTACTTTAAAGCCTTTGTTTTCGTCAATAGTTTGTTGCATTTGCTCGTTTCTGTATTTACGTACATCTCTTCTGACAGCTTTGGAGACTTCTTTTTCAATTTATTTTAGTTGTTTCCTATCTGCGATTTTGTTGCTTCTCATCTTTTTTCTTTTTTCTTTTGTTTGTGGGCTAATTTTCTCTCCTCTTTTAGGCTTTGGGCAGTATCGTTCTTGTTCTTCTGTTATTATTTCCGCAATTTGTTCGCTTAAGGTGTTGATACTTGGAGCTTATGGAAGTGTGGTTTCCAGCTTATCGTTAATAAATTTTTATCAATGTTTTCTGGGTCTGCCCAGATTGGCCTAACTCTCTACTGGGTCAGTCGATATCTTTCTTTACCATCTGGGCTTTCCCATGTCGACCTTCGGTGTGTTTTTTTTTTTATAAAAGAAGCTATTCATTGGGAATAGGTTCTTTTTCAGTAAGAAGCCCACTAACGTTGCTCCTCTATCGTTCCTGCCTTCCGATCCAAAGTTTCCCATTTGAAATAGTACCTTCGTGTGATCTTCAAGCAAAGGTACGCTGCTCTTGCCGATATGTTCTTCATTGAGGTGATGTTGTTGGCGTGCTTTTTGTTTATGAAGAAGCCTGCGCCTCCATATGTTTCTGTTTCGCTGCCTACGTGGTAAAATAAATGTCCTAATTTTAATGTTCTTAAGTTTTCTCCACGTCGCGTCGCTTTACTTTGCTGACGCCTACGATATCCTATTTAATTTTCGCCAATTCGAGCTCCATTCAATCAGTTTTTCTTCTGACAATAAGATTGTTGCATTATATATGTTGCTACATATAGCTTTTTAAATTTTTTCAATATTCTTTTGCTTGTCAAATTTTTTTCTTCTGGATTTTTCCTACTCATCTGGGACCCTGGGGTAATAGGTACGTTTTTAAAATCTGACATGTTGCATTTTTAGAAGGGTTTAGCATTTGTTTTATAACCCATCTCTCTTGCCGTGCGTCTTGATGCGCAATGGAATAGGATAGGAAAGAATTGTAAATATGGTGATTTGTAGGATCTAGGGTTGGGGCCTGATTTCTTCAGGTACTGTGGTTAGAGGAGAAATCATGAACTCACGTGGGCAGGATTGCTAGGTCCTGAAGTAGATCTACTCGTATTCTCTACCGGGATCGTAGACTAGAATAAAAAGAATTCCCGTTTTTCATTTTTAATAAATGAAAGTTTTTGTTGCAGTTTTCAATATTTCTCCTTTTGAATTGTTGGCGAGCACTTAATAATTCTTTTAACCTTTTTAAACCGGTTAAAAAGTTATCGGCGAAAAACAAAAAAAATGCTTTTTCTGGTATCCTACGTAGTTCGTTTATTTTTAGAATCAGAAAAATATGTTTCAAATACTTTTTGTACAACTTTTTACGTACATACAAGAGACAAAAAATTGTGTTTTAACTATGTCACAGGCAACTATGGTTTTCATTTAAAAAGATACAACTTTGGATAATCACTCGAAAATGATAAGAGTTATCAAAAGGCTATTTAGTCTACATTATTCTATGTAAAAAGTTATTCCAAAAGTATTTGGAGCAAATTTGTCTAATTTTAAAAATAAATGATCTACGTCTAATAATAGAAAAAGCGATTTTTTCGTTTTTCGCCAATAACTTTTTAACCGCGCTTCGTATATCAAATTTCTTCACATCATTAAATTCCTCATAAAATCTTTATTACTTTGCCTATTTAATCATTATTCTATCTTTCAAAATACGAAGTTTATTCATATATCGTCCAAGAAATAAGGGGTAGGTAGCTTTTCTGATGTTTATACTCCCACAATAATAATAATAAACCTCTTACAATGTAGGAAATTCAATAAGTGAGTTTTATTTTGTTGTTCGTTTTTAAGAACTTCCTGTGTAATTTCTTAAAGCACAAACATTAAATAACGCTAATATAAATAAATAAATCTTCAAGGTACTTCCTTATTTGTTTGAATTGCATACATTGTTACTCTGTGCTTTGCTCTAAATTACAGTAATTAAACAGCATTATAATGTATGATGCTCTAACTAAAAAAAAAAAAAAAATGGGTGGCCCCTAAAAAAGTGATAATACCAGGGTCGTAGTTTTAGGGGGGTAAAGGGGCGTAGATATTCTTCTTGTGTATAAGCTTAGCGTATTTATTTATTTTATACAAGAGGCAACAAGCTTTGTTCTTTGTCATTTAAAATAATCAGGATCTAACCGTTATATAAAAACAATTTACACCTTCGCTGTTCTTTTAGGTTATTGCCAAAAGCTGTGGTTTGCTAGAAAATGCTCTTCAAAGATATATTCACATCATCAACACAACAATCCCACAATCCAGATATAGGCGGAAGGGTTCGGTACAAGAAGGACATTACTATAAACCATGGAGGTCCGACAAAAATTTCATAGGGTATTTGGATTCTTTAGACGTCCTCTTAGTTGAACCGTGCGAGGATAATCAACTGCCTACTGAAACTATGAATGAAAAATGTGAGTTTTCACTAAGGCTAGTTAATGTATCTATAGGGAACACATGTTTTTTAAAGCTGAAGTTAAATTAATGTACCTAATTATTAAGCAGAAGTACACATACTTATTTAAAATTGCAAACAATATTTATTCACAATTAATTTTATTTTATTTCGTAGACATACTTAACGTAACTTCCGATTCTCAGCATTTGTTATCGGCTACCACAATATGGGGAATATTGAGAGGCTTAGAAACGTTTTCTCAGCTGATGTTTCCTACAGATGAAGAGGCTGTAAGTTTCACAAGCATTCGATACATTTAAACTGATATTTGGTGTAAGTAACTAACACAATATACAGGGTGTCTATTTTTTAAACTATATTTTGAGGTATCAAAATGATGGGTTTAAAACTGCATTACTTGACATAGAACATAAGTTTCAACCACTTCCGGTTTCACTGGAATTAACCTCAACTTTGTTATTTTAAATACATTTTTGGAATCGGGATTTAGTTTTACATATCGAATTTGAAACATTCTGACGTCAAAGTAAATTTGCAGAAGAATTTATTCCTTAATTATCTAGAGTCACGCAAGAACTTGTTTTTGTTGGTGTATTAGAATGCCCTAAAGTTGGGAAAAATTATTTTTCGCGAATATGTATTCTTTTTAAAAGAAAATGCAACCACAAAACTCCTTCTAAGAACAACCGAGATGAAAACACTGAGATCCATAACAGGCTATACTCTAAGAGACAGACAGAGAAACGAAGACATTAGACACACATGTGACATCGATGATGTTGTCAGATGGTCAAGAAAAAGGAGAAGAGAGTGGAGGGATCATGTCGATAGGATGGCTGATGACCGGTTGGCAAAAATAGTTAAAGAGGGCAAACCTAAATCCAAAAGGCCCCCTGGGCGACCACTAAAGCGCTGGCGCTGGTATGAAAGCTGGACATCGGTGTCACAAGACCTACTAAAACGAGGATTTTATTACCATATACAGACTAAGTCCTAACTTAAGAAGATGATGAAATGATGATGATGATATATTCTTTTTAAAACTATGGTGGGACACTGGCGCATTAAAAAACGAGTGCTTTTTAATGATTTAATTTATACCAATAACGTAGGATTATGATCGATTATATACCTATAAGAGTAAACTGTAACAACGTTTTTAGAATTGTTGTTTTGATTCAGTAAGTGATACTTGGTTGAAAATCGTGAACGATGCGCGGTTGAACTCACGCAAATACGCAAGCGGCAGAATAAACTCACCCGAATGGAGCATTTTTAAAATGTATGTCCCCCGAGCAGTGGCGTAAAGGCAAGTAAAGGAGTTGAGGTCATAAATTGTCTGATGCGTAAAACCGAATTTAACATTCGAGACACGCGCGAGTGAAAACTACAGTAAATAAGTTCGCGAAGCCGAAGAGAAATGACATGTATGAATACAAAAGTAAAACAAGTGCCACCAGTGACCAGGGAGGCCAAGGGTACAAAGTGTTCCAAACGTAGCAGAACTCATAAAACGGAAACGTGAACTGGAAGACCCAGATGAATTCGAGAGGTGTGAGGTGGAGCAACTAGCCTTCCCGAAAAGTGTAAAAATCAGTTGAAACCCACAAAAAGTAGAAGAAGCGGAAGGAGAAGAAACAGAAGAGATAGAAGCAGTTTTGAGAAAATTGGTTGAAGTAAAGGAGTAGTTAAAAATTTAACAAACGACTATCAGATATGAAGGCTGAATTCATAGTGGTAAAAGAAGAATTACAAAAGATAAAAACAGAATGGGCGGAAAAAGCGAAAACTGACAAAAAGGAAAAGGAGAGCTGAAAGAGAGGACCAACGGCCCTGAAAGCAAACTAGAAAAACAAGAGAAGGAAAAAAGGAGAAACAATATGGTGATTAAAGGAAAGCTTGGAATTCAAAATTTAAAACAAAAAGTTGCCGAGTTCTGTCACGTGCTAATCTCACACTACGACATTTATAGGGGATGATGGAAGTCCTGTGGCACTCGGCTAGCAAAACAGTGAAGAAGGGGCGTTCGAAACGCTTAAAACCCTTCAAATAGGGGTAGTCATAATAGGGATGAAATTAGGGCGCTACTACGGGAAGTCACCCTAAGATGGTTACTAGCAACGTACCGCAGATAGTTCCTCTAAGGCTCTAAAGTAAACACGATAAACACAAATAAAAGGCGAGAAAGAATTGACAATGAAATTTAATAAATGCAAATAATATTCGAAATATGACACAAAAGGGGTTTATAAATTCAATCTTAATTTATATGAAATGATGATTAAGGGAGACCACATTTATTTAACTTTAAGGCAAATATCAGTTACAAGTAGGTTCCCTTAATCGCAGTCAAAAGAAATGATGCTGGCAAATACAAAACTTAAGCTAGAAATTCAATTACAAGTAATTACACACATGCGACATGAAATACGTAAAAATGTGACGGCAATTCGCAATGTTTCTACATTATTAACACTAAAACGAAACGGTAACACACACTAGTTGAAGACTTGAACACTTGTTGAACGAAATAAACGGAAGGAAAGTAGGCTCGAAGTACTCGAATGATTGACAGTAAATTTAACTAACGCCTTTCCACGAGTAAACTTAAAAATGAATAAACCAACCTAGCCAGCTGATTGTCAACGGTCCTCAACCTTTACAATGTGAATATACAAATCCGCCCAAGGCGATTCACAAAGCCTTCAACATTACCACCGGACAAACAGATCGATCAGAAATCGGCTACTAAATATACAAGTTGCAAACAAAACACAAAGATAAACAAAGGCGTTACTTATTTTAAAATTTATACTCGCTAAACAATATTGATTACGTTTAAAATTAACGTAAAACTATTTTTCAGCTACAAATTAACTGCACAACTATTTACGATTATCCCAGATTCGCGCACAGAGGATTACTTCTGGATACTTCCAGGCATTTCATTCCCGTACCTAAAATTTTGAAAACTCTCGATGCAATGTCATACAACAAGCTGAATGTATTTCATTGGCATATCACCGATGACCAAAGTTTTCCTTATCAAAGTTTAAAGTATCCGGAATTAAGGTATGCTGCCACTACTCTTCATCCTTAGTTCCCATTTAATTTTTGATTTGTAGTGAAAAGGGCGCCTACTTAGATTCGTATGTTTATTCAAGTTCCGATGTACAGAAAATTATTAGTTATGCTGCGGCAAGGGGAATCCGTGTGATGGTAGAGTTTGATACCCCTGGTATGTAATTTTCAAGTACGTCTTAAACTTTATTTAAATAACAAAACTAATTTAGGTCATACAAGATCATGGGGCGAAGCATTTCCTGAACTTTTAACACCTTGTTACAATAAATCTCGGGTTCTAACAGGACAATATGGACCAATGGATCCAACGAAACAATTTACGTACGACTTCCTTAAAGATTTCTTTGATGAAGTTATCAGAGTGTTTCCAGAACAGTATTTGCATTTGGGAGGGGATGAAGTTGAATTTGAGTGTTGGTATGTACAAAAGTTTTGTTTAATACTTGCAATGTTATAACGAATTATTATCGATATTTCCTTCTGCAGGCAAAGCAATCCTGATATAAACAATTTCATGGAAAGAAATAACATATCGACTTATGCTAAATTAGAAGATTATTATATACAAAAATTGCTGAAGATTATAGATAACCTGAAAGCCAGATCTATTGTATGGGAAGAGGTATTTGTAAACGGGGTAGAGTTACCAAATACAACGATTGTACACGTTTGGAGAACCCAGTGGCAGTCAACAATGTACGAGGTATGTAAATGTTTATACATAGAAATTAAAACAAATTCTAATATAATATTTACAGGTAACAAAAGCAGGTTTTCCAGCATTACTCTCGGCATGTTGGTATCTGGATCATTTGGCAACAGGAGGTGATTGGTTTAAATATTACGACTGTGACCCATACGATTTCGTAGGAACCGATGAACAAAAGAAATTAATATTAGGGGGTGAAGCCTGTATGTGGGCAGAAGTCGTAAACGAATTTAATGTGGAATCGAGAGTATGGCCAAGAGCTAGTGCACCTGCTGAAAAATTGTGGTCCCCTAAAAACACAGACGTTGCAGCTAACGCTGCACGAAGGTTGGAGGAACATTCATGCAGAATGAATAAACGAGGCATACTAGCGCAACCACCCAATCATGCTGGCTTTTGCGAACTTTAAATAATTTAAATTTAAGTTAATCGTAAAATAGATTAAGAATTTAGCTTTTTATATTTGCACATGTAGGTACATATTATGTACAACATGCAGTTATATTTAACTGTTTATTTATTATGACTTACTGTTTATGTTTAGAACGTATTAAATATGTTTTTAATAAGTTGAACAATAGTTCCTAAAAGAAAAAATAATATACCTAATAAATAATATGAGTAAATAACTTCCAAGTTTTTTTATACACCTTCCTTAGAAATCTGTGTGAATCTTAAATTTAATAAGTTAACAGTGCACATTCTAAAATAAAACATTTATTTTATAAGAGAGATTTGCGTTGAATTAGTGAGGTTAATGTTTCATTTCATTTTCTAATCTCAACGATGGTTGAAAATGTATGTATGTTAATAGTGTTGCATATCAACACTACCCCACATTTTTTAGAACTAATAAGACGTATAAAGTCCTATTAGTTAAGAGAAAACCGCGATACCTACAAATAAAATAATTATTAATAAAAAATTAAGATGAAGAGGAAACCTTTAGAAAATGTAAGAAAACAGTACGCTCTCCCGGCAAAACTAAAACTAATATGAGGGTGACAAGCTAGAAAAAATAGTGCGATGCAAATGCTAGCAGCTAGGGTAAAGGAGAGGAGAGCAGAACAGAAAGAATGTAGTAAAGAGATAAGGAAATTAAAAAAAAACAAAACAAACGGATACATCAAACAAGAAAATACAATGATAAAATAGAAAATTAAGACAATAAATGCCAGATTGGATGCGATGGAAAGGGAAAAAAAGAAGGAACAATTATACTACAAGGATTATTGTTGGGAGATGGCGAGATGTTTACATCAAAACAATCAAAGGAGAACTTCATTCAAAAACAACTAGAAATGGACGTCGGGATTAAATCGACTATGAAACTAGGCAGAAAAACTTAACTCGTGGAATTCAGCAATACAAACGATAAAATAAAGGTCATGAAAAACAAAAATTAACTATAAGGAATAAAAGGTCTACATTAACGATGGCATGTCAAAAACAGAAAGAGAGATACAAGGAAAAATTAGGAAAGCCGCTCAATAGAAAAAGAAGAAGGGGAAGAAAATAAAAATAGGGTTCCAGAAAGTGTTTATTACTAATCAAGAATGGAAATGGGACAAGACTGAAGAAAAATTAACATTATCGCATGTAAAAATCCTAGCAATTACAGAAACTAA
This sequence comes from Melanotus villosus, assembly GCA_963082815.1. NCBI lineage: Eukaryota > Metazoa > Arthropoda > Insecta > Coleoptera > Elateridae > Melanotus > Melanotus villosus. The sequence goes on along the minus strand of OY720419.1, from coordinate 110,722,899 downwards.
AAAAAAGGGAACAGGGCCACAGAGCTGGAGGAAGTCCACATGATGATATTAAGCGGAGTCACATTTGAAGAAAGAGCAAAAGGAGGAGTTGGGTTAAGAATACACAAAAATATGATAAAGTAGGTACCTACAGAAATGGGAATACATATCCGGAAGGATAGTGAAAATTGAAGTATAAATGACAATAAAGACAAGTTTTGGAAAGAAGCACCAGAAACAATGTAAAGCTGCAAAGGAAGAATTGTGGCGATAGGAGATTTAAATGGCAGAGTCGGCATAAAGGATGCCAAAACTAGCGATGTAATAGGGAAGCACGGAGCGATAACGAAAAATAACAATGGGCATAGAATTATTGATTTTTGTGTACAAAATAACTTATTAGTGATGAACTCATTCTTTCAACACAAAGACGCACAGAAATACACCGAAGAGGTTCCGAGCAAAGGTAAAAATCCATTATTGATTATGTGCTGGTAAACAGAAGCCTTAGGCAGAAAATAAGAGATGTCAGAGCTATAAGAGGATCAGAGATAAATAGCGATCATTATACCTCTTGAAAGCGAAAACGAGAATAGGTTGCCGGGAAGTGGGCAATAATAACAATAAAGTAGAACTGCGAAATAACATTAGTAAGGAGACAATAAACACTTACAGATTAATGAACACAGAAGTAGCGTGCAGGAATAGCGAGAAAGTTAAAGAAATAATAGACAAGGCAAGAAACAATAAATATTGTAATGTATAAAAAGCACAGGAAACCTTTAGAAACATCCTAATCAGTGCAGGAAAAGAAATATGTGGCACAACGAAAATAAATAGAAACAGAAAGCAAACGGCCTGGTGGAATGAAAGTGTTAAGAAAGAAGTTAAACTGCAGAAAGAAAAAGGGAAAATGTACTTATGCAAAGGAAATAATGCTGCGTACCAAGATTACAAAAGACAGAGGGAAAAAGTCAAAGAAATGGAAAATGGAAACGGATTTCCATACGAATCAAAAAGTGTTCTTCAAAACATTGAAAAAGTAGGATCCGGGAACAAAAATGAAGTAATTAAGCCCATTAAGGACGAACACGGAGCAATACTAACTGTGGAGGAACAAATAATTGAAAGCTGGAGAAGATATTGTAAAAATATGCTGAACAAGGAAAATAATGAGGACAACAACGAAACAATGTATAACATCGAAGAAATCCAACGACAACGACAACATATACAACTAGAAGATGTCAAGGATGCCATAAAAGAGGATCAAAAAAGGAAAGGCGGCTGGGTATGATAGTATAACAGGAGAAATGATGAAAAACATGGGCACAATGGAGTACAAACGAAAATATGTAATATGGCCTGGGAGGAAGGGAGTGTACCAAGGGACGGGGAGATAGGTGTCATTGTGCTAATATACAGGGTGTCCAGAAACTCACTTCACAAAAGAAAACTGCAAATTCTAGAGCTCATTTTATGTCGATTTGACGTAAATCACCTTATCCAAAAATGCTTGCTAAGGGAGCTAGAGCTCTTTAAAGATGGCGCCCTTACATCGGTTTAATTAAAATATCTTCAAAACGGTTTCCTTTTAAGTTATAACATTCTGTACATGTATTTCGTGGAATATGCTCAATCGTATGGCACAAATACGATTTTTTAATTGTAGTCATAAGCGGCTCGTTTGGGAGGGGTATTGGACATTTTTATTCATAACTTTTTTGTCTTTGAAAATTTCGCCATTTTGACATAACATTTAACAAATTTCGATTTTTTATAAAAAAAATGATGCTCTTATCTGAAGTCGCTATGACGCACCGTTTTTGAAAAAAATCGATTTGAACTTTTCATGTTCAAAGAGCTCTAGCTCCCTTAGCAAGCATTTTTGGATAAGGTGATTTACGTCAAATCGACATAAAATGAGCTCTAGAATTTGCAGTTTTCTTTTGTGAAATGAGTTTGTGGACACCCTGTATAATAAAGGAGAGACTGTAACTATCGAGGAATCGCCCTGATGAGTATTTTGGAAAACTGAACCGGGAACTAGAATCACAGCTTGAACAGTCTCAAAGTGGTTTCAGGAAAGGCGGGAGCATACAAGATCATGTGTTCACGATTAAACAAATGGCAGAAAGAATAAGAAACACAATAACACAAATGATGATATTTATCAAACTGTTCTGAAAATGGCATTTAATAGTCAATCAAGAAAAATTATAGAAAAAAGTGTGATGAATAGGAGAAAATTGACACGAAACTAATAAGAACAATAATGAGCATGCATAAACACAGTAGAAACATTGTACAAACAGATAATATGCAATTGAGTGAGTTCTAGGTAAACTAGGGTGTTCGGCAAGGAAGTGTTTTGAGCCCAACTTTATTTAACCTGGTCATGGACGATGTAACAAAAGAAGCGAGGAAAAGAACGTATGATACACATTGAACGTGAGGTATAGAAATTTGGAACCAGTCCGGATAAGTAACTAAAATTGACAACTAAAAATAAATGAGGAGAAAACAAAACTCATGGTTAGTGGAAAATCAGATCGAGCTAAATGGAAAGGTAATAGAACAAGTTGATACCTTCAGATACTTGGGAATACAACTCGATAATAAGGAAAATCACGACATAGAAATCAACGGCAGAATAGGTGTATCACAGCCTCAGTAATAATTTCCTGGGATAGAGAGAAGTTTCCGTAAGAGCAAAAATGAGAATATACAGAGCCGTATTTGTATCTATACTAACATTCGGCTGCGAAACTTGGGTGCCAACGAAAAGACTATAGAGCAAGATCCAAAGTATGGAAATGCAGTGTGGGAAGTTAAAAGTCAAAATAAGAAAAATAGGGGAAGCCAAAGACAACAAGGAATCGAAATATAGAGAAGATAGTAGAAGATAGAGGGCTCACGATAGGCTAAGCATCAACCTTGGCGAAAAGAAAGAAGGAGTTAGTGTGCGACCGAAACTAAGTTTTGAAGCCGTAACCGAAACCGAAACCGAATTTCGGCCTTCATCCCAGTTTCGGCCGAAACCGAAACTTATGAATTTTATATTAATTTAACTAATTTTTTACATAGAAGTTAGTTAGTTACTCCTACTTGTTGTAAATACAGGAAACACATAGTTTTATTCCAATAATTTATTTTGTATTGCTATTAACGATAACACGATAAGTATAATTATTCTTTTATACTTACATATTATCCCTCTATAACTTAGACTTGTACTAACTTATTATTTGAAACGTAATCTTTCACTATATTTGCTAACATATTAAGTATTCTCACTTAAAATAAAAAAGGAAGAAAGAAGGAAAATAATAAAATCTCTTTACTGACACTTACAATAAATTTAAAATTGTTTAAAACGAAAACAAAATTTTTAAACAAGAACTGACAGAATGACTACAAAAGCAAATGTATTAATAATTAATTTTATACTTAGTCGGCCGAGGATTCCCGAGGACGACTCAAGACGTAACGACCGAACTTCGTTACATCTCGCTCGGGTCGGGCGTCTTTAAACAAAAATAGTTTCGGTTGGGCCGAAGATTCGGCTGTTTTTTGGCCGAAACCGAAACTCAAGCTGAAACTCGTATTTTAGGCCGAAACCGAAACTTCGGTCGGACTCTAGAAGGAGTGGAAAGAGTTTATTTATAGGAAATAAAATAGTATATAAATACGAACACGTTTGAAATATAACGCCTCACATCTAGGGTAAATAATATACAGTGACCGGCAAAAAGTTCGCAACATATGGAAAAAATTTTACGGGGGATCGGTTCTGCATGTCCGATAACCTAAAAATCGAATTTGATATGTACTGCTGGTGTGGCAGCAAATTTTAAAAAATCACCGTGAAGTCGCAAATAGTGGGGTTAGATAACAAAATATTGAAGAAAATTATTTGAAAAAATTGCTTAGAATTTAATTTTAGGCCCATATACGAAATTTCAAGCATCTATTGAAAAAAAATTGAAAATCGCAATTTCGATTTTTATGTTATCGGACATGCAGAACCGATCCCCCATAAAAGTTTTTTCGATACTCTAACAATAAAAATTGTTCCCAGTTCCCATATGTTGCGAATTTTTTGCCGGTCACTGTATTTTTAGGGTATTAGGTGTATCAAAAATAAGGTTCTTTTAAGAGTTACATACATTAAAATTGAGAATGGATTATTATTTCTCGTCCCAAAAAAGGTAGTTATCCCAATTTTCATATTAATATTTCGAAACCTCTTGAAATTACAGCAAAAAATTAAAACTAAAATTTCGGCTTTGACACCCTGTATCTCCCTATATTTTAACTTTTGGACTAAGGTAATTTTAGGTACCTAAATCGTAATATTTTGTACTAGAGAACACATCCCTAAAATGGTGCCGTGCAGTTTTAAAACACCCTGTATATAACAATTTGCTGGTCTTAATGCTTAATGCTTTTGAAATGCTATGTTTGGTCTACACTTCTTTGTGGATGCGAGACGTGGACCCTAAAACAAGACGCAATCAAGAAAATACAAGCATTCGAAATGTGGACCTACAGAAGGACACTAATAAGAATCTCATGGACTCAGAGAATGACTAACGAAGCAGTTACCGACAAAATCGGTTCAGAACCCCAACTTATGAAAACAATTATAAATAGAAGAGCAAAATACTTTGGTCATATGATGAGACACGGAGAATATAAAGCGTTACAATGTTACAAACCATAATAGAAGGGAAGATAGAAGGGAAAAGAGCAGTAGGAAGAAGAAAGAAATCCTGGCTGAAAAACCTAAGAGAGTGGACATCACAGAACTCGGCAACACTAATCCACAACGCCACAGATATTAGAGAGATATACGCTATGATGATCGCCAACCTCAACTAGAGACGGCACCTTAGATAGATAGATAGATAGAATGCTGTAGAAAGCAGCAAGACTGTCTTGTGACTAAAAGTTTTCTGATTTGATTCTGGCGTGGTTAGTAATATTGAGAAACATGTGAAATTATACCTTCTTTTTGAAGTAGAACAGTAGGTTTTATTAAAATTTTAGTTGGAGAATAACCGTACTATCGCGTTCAAAGAATACTGGTACAGCGAAATTTTGGCTGTTTAAATTTGGTTTGAAGCCACATAATCAATTGCGTTAGCAGGCTATGACCATGAAACATCAACGTGACAGTGAAACATCAACGTGACAGTTCAATGAATGAAAAATCTAAAAAACTTGTCAGTTTGACAAATACTTAACCTCTATTTGACATATCCGATTTATACACAAAAGAAGTGTGTGGAAGTGTCTACATCAAATTTTGAGTTTTGGAAGTGTCTGCAGTAACACACTGTACCAGTATTCTTTGAACGCGATAGTACATGGAATCCCCAAACCTACATCTCATTCAATAAACAAACGGCTAAACTCCCGGTATGCTGGTTACTGAGCCACAGCCGACCATCTTACGTGATAGAACTTAAAAGTGTCAAACGTCAAAGTGGTGTCAATAAAGTACCCAAAAAAGAAATTGATTGTACAATAAAATAATAATGGCATCTATTATATTAAGATCCAGATTATTATCACCTAGTCACTTAAAAACGTAAGTTTTTCCAGTTTATAATGTTATATATTTTTTTATAGGTGCTTGTTAATATGTTATTCCGAAATAAAAATCATACGTTTATAGTTGCTCTGCCTGCATTTCAACCAGTGCATCCAGATTCAGCGAAAATATTGAAAAAGCTATAAACCAGAAAGAAGCACCATTAATCAAAAAAGAATTAGCTCTATTAAAACCCGAAGAAATAGCACAAAGACGTCAACTTGAAGGATCCATCACAGTAGAAGGACCTGTATGTTTACATAACATTAATAAGAATCTAATAAAATTCTATAGCGATTCAAAAAAGTCAAATTATTGGATGTCCTCTCAAACGCTGAAATCTCACTTTTTTTAAGAAAAGCTTGTTACAGTACTTTTTTCATAGCATCCGAATGTGAGGTTATGCGAACCGTTTTGGAAGATATCCGATAATAACCAAAAAAGTTCTTTTGACATTTTAAGAATCTTTCTAGGTCAAAAGTAGTTTAAATAATGTCTGAATAAGTCAAAATATTAACGAGATATTTTTACAGAGTGAAATATCAACAATAACTGGTGTACCCGAAGAACATATAAAAACAAGAAATGTGCGTATCTTTATGCCTGCTAAAAATGCCATGCAGAGCGGAACGGATAATATTGGTCAATGGGAAATGGAATTTGAAACTAGAGAAAGATGGGAAAATCCTTTAATGGGATGGTCTTCTAGGTATGTATATTATCGTAAATCTTTTGTAATAAATTCAAACACATTCTTAATATTTTTCAGTGGCGATCCACTTTCAAATATGTCACTACAGTTTTCAGAGAAGGAAGATGCCATAGCTTTCTGTGAGAAAAACGGTTGGTCATGGTTTGTGCAAGAAGAATCGGCCAAGAAGGAAATGAAACCTAAATCATATGGAGTTAACTTTTCATGGAATAGACGAACACGTGTGTCTACAAAATAATATGTGGATAGAATTATGATACAATTATTATAAACTGTTGTTAATATCTTAGAAGTAAATGATTTAACGAACTTAAGATATTTTGCTAAAGTCCCGAACATTAGTTTTCCAGCACGAACTTTATGGAAGAAAGAATAAAAGCGAGGTAAGTGATTTTCTCTAGTTGTACCATAGAGGAAATAATTATAAATAGAGATCCAATGTTATGGACATAAGTGTATAGTCGCTGTCAAGCTAAATGGTTAAAACCACTTGAGCCTTAAATCTAAAATCCCTTGTAAAACCTACCAAAAGTGTAAACCGCATTTAAAAATTCTATTTAAAAGACGGAAAATTGTAAACAGATGAAATATGCTTATAATAATTGCTACACTAAAATTTAACAATACGGTCTACACCGACAATCTGTTTAAGAGCTTCTTGTTACTAGGTTTTACAAGGGATTATAGATTTAAGCCTCAAGTGGTTTTAACCATTTAGCTTGACGGCGACTATAACCAGTGTCTACTTAGGCAAGGGCTCGATCAGTGCTGCTCCAAAAAATGTAGTAACTATTTGAAATAAAGCATGCGACTTAACTGCACATACTTTACACCGCTCACCCGCTACTGTTTCCGTTTAGACGTATAATTCCTAATCGTAGGGTGATAACACCGAAATAAAATTAATACTATTCCATATTGTTTGTAAACTTTTAGTAAATATACATAAAAAATAGTTCAACGCGAACAGATGACGTAACAACTGACTCCTTGAGTATATGTATGTAAACTTCCCCAGTCAAAGTGACTTATCTAAGGTATAAAATTGTTTAATATCGCTAAACTATACTACTTAATTGCCTAAGTGTATATTATTACAATTTAAAAAACGTTTCTTAAACTATTGATTAAATGAGGCGTGTCGAATGGGGTGTATATGTTTATCTAAACTAACATCTAAATATTTATAAAATGCTCTATTATTTGAACCCTGATCACACACAACCGCAGGTACTATCATGTGCAAAAGTAATGACACGCCTAAGATTCCTGAAGGAGATTTTCTTAAATAAAATAGGAGTAACTTTGGAAATATGTGTGTTAAATTAAAAATATTAATAGAGAGTTATCGCAAGTACAACGCTAAATTTAGCGTATGTTATTTTCGTACAATCGGACGAATGCGCATGCGCCTAGATTTAGCGTACGCTAAATAAATAACCGCGGCCCGCTATTTTCATAAAATAGCGGAGGGTTTTGCGTACGTTATTTTGAGAGGTGAGGTTATGTTGCCGTATTTATAAACAAGTAATTTTATGTGTTGAGGTTAGGTTCAGAAACTTTAACGTACGGCAAAATAGCGGCGTGCGATAACTCTAAAATGTCATTTACCGTAAAAATAAAATATCGTATAACATCACGTGATTTTAGCGTTAACGGAAATGTAACGTAGTACTTGCGATAACTCTCTAATAACAAATAGAAAAACCTTTCAAATCTCCTCCTGCTGTGATACTACAGGGTGGGTATAATCATCTGTGATGCCAGTAGCCATGGAATTAGCTACATAGAAATGATGACTAGCACTATATTTTAATATAGCAATGGCAGTTGTGACAATACAAATGACGTTTGTAGGTTAGGTTACGTAGTTGAATTCCTTAATTTTATTCTTCTTCTACATGCCATATCCTTTTTAGGACGTTGGCGAGTGGGATCAAAGCCACATTTTTAAACGACTTGGCGTCGTGAACTTTGTTATATCCCCCTTTATACTAGGGAAATGTGTTCTCTGCAGTGGTTTCCCGTTGCCTTCTGCAGATCAATTTTATTAAGCGGTGATAATTTCTAAGGTAATGCGATCACGGATATTTGTGCCCACCCGGTATTTATCCACATAGAGTATTTGACTTTGTTACTTGAAATCTCACGACAAGTTATGCCCGGACGTGAATTATGGCAAGGAGGGATGTAACAAGACATTTTTAGAAAGTAATTTTTGCTGAATAACCTGCAACCAGTGGCGTACCTAGCTTTGGGAGGCGGAGGGGGCAATATGTCTTGAAGGCGCCTTAGGATCCTTTTAGATATTATAGGGAAAAAATGACAGACGAAAATTTTAGTTTGGGGTAACTTTAGGAGCGCATTTTTTTGTCTATTTTTTGCACTTGAACAACGATTTTTTTTGTTTTTTTTAATATAGTAGTTCTAGTTCACTTAAAACAATAAGCAAATCTTTACTCTACAAAATCAAACTGCAAATTGTCGAAATGAAAAACAGAACACTGCTCTATTCTTTTTAATTTTTTATACAATACGTTTGCATTTAGACGGATCGGCGGCTCTTTTAAAAATAAAGTTACACATAAAAGGGGTTATTTGCCGCCGCGACGTAAATCGTAAATAATGTTCTTTTTTATAAATATTACCGGGAAAGACGATATGATGACAAAGGACGAAAGTTACCGCTGCCGACGCCGACCAGTGCGACGGCATCGGCAGGTTTCTAATTTAAAATGAATGCAGACATTATTTATCAGGGCGGTAAAAAATAAAATAAATACAATGTGGGGGCTCGGTTGTTATGTTATAAGGAATATAAAGATCTTGCTCACTGTGCCATTTTGATTTTATCACGTCTATAGGATTATGTAATAAGAATAACTATACTTTTTATTTTGGTTGAATTAAAAAAATATAAAATCAAAAAAATGCACGGCGCCGAAGTCGCCAAAAGGAAGAAGGCGGGGGGGGCAGACTGCCCCCCCTAGCCCCCCCGTAGGTACGCCACTGCCTGCAACGAACAAATTTAAATTATAAATACCGCTGTCAGTGAAAGGATAACTAGCGCCCCGGAGAAAATTTAAACTAGCCGATTAACTGACAAATAGGGCATTTGGCAGGCTCTCTAAACCCCGTTTTTAATCAACGCAGGCGACGCGTATACAAAGGTGCCGTTGAATATCCATTCTTATTTTTCAATCTATGGTTGTACTTAGGAATTGGGACAAAGTAGTGATAAAAAATGAAAAAGCGGCATATTTAGTTGGTCACGCTTTAATGAAACTCTTATTCCCTACAATATTGGTAGTATTTAAAATTTAAATATTACTGGTAATGTTCATTTTATTTAACTCTACATCGTAAACGAAAAAGAAAACAATAGGCAATTGGGATATGTTATATTTAAAAGCTAATCTGATATCGTACACAATCTAAGCCTATTTAACTCGTACGAACAGAGAAAATTCAAATGCATTAATGAAGGCAAAACTTCTCACTAACCATTCAACTTATACAATTTTTGGCGTAATCTACGATGCTTCAATATTTTGGCATTACATATTTGAGTTTAATTCAATTAAAATGTAACAATATTATTAACAATTTATAATACAATATCACAATGATTAAAATTAATGTAGGCATTTTTACACAGGCTATTTTGTAGTTTCGCTTCGTATTAAATTACTATACAAAGCAAAACTTTACCGAGATTTCTAAATATATGAATTTACGTGTGGCCTATCTAATATTTTACAAAATTATTACTTACTGGCCCCCTTACTATATATTAAAAACTAACAGAAATTTGTTACTTTATATTGCTCTTTGTCAGTTTCAACAGACAACAAATAATTTTAACTTTTCTAATTAAAAAATTTTCAAATGTAACCATGCACAAATCACATATATTATGATTGGGACAACTTGAATTTATGTAGAAGAAGCTGTCGAAAGCGAACTGTTGGTTTTTCGGTAAATATTAAAATCGGCCGGTTATTTTGCCGTTTAGTGTTTCAGCATCCAAAATGTCCCAGCTAAACAGTAATATTGAACCAAAAAGGACCTACAATAATATTAAAAAAGTTCAAAGAAGGTTTTAATTATTGTAACAAAATCGACGATGATTTTTAATTTTTATATAGTTTCTAAATTTGATGGTCCATGGATGGGGGTTTAAATTTCGAATTACATATCGTTGCTTCCGCTATTACTAATCGGTCAAAAATTTGCAAAACGTCAGAATATTATTTTGGTCCAGAGTAAATAGATTGAACTTTTTTAACATATTGTTTATAACAATGTACCTATACGCAGGTACATACCTACATACAAAAATAAATCTAACTTATATAGTATATTTTAGGCCATTATAACTTGTAATTCGATATTGTCAATATGCTGATTACTTAAAATATTTTTCTTTTCTAGTTAACCCTCACTATACGTCTCAAAAACGTGTGCTAAGGTAATTTCTCAAAATGTAAAGAGCAGTTACAAAAGATTGTAGCTTTCTAAATTTGTAGCAAACGCAATTTTGAAATTAATGGAAAGTGCAACAAAATAGTATTCGTCACCCTGTTTAGTTTTTGTTTTTAATTACCCCAACGAAGTATTTCGAAAAGCTGAGAATCACGACACCCAATTAAATTCAAATTACATTAACGGGATTAATTTTTTTTGCATATAAATTTGTGGAAAATATCGATGAACGCAGGCATCGTTTGTTAAAAAAACACGAATTTGTTATTAGTTTATCGTTTCTTCCCATTAATTCCAAAATTGAATAATAAGAGTATAAGAATTTAATAAGCTACGGAAACTGGAATCTATAAACTACATTTACTATTAAAATTTCCTAACTACTGATTGTACAACCGTTTTGATGTCTCAGACTTTTCCTATATGCACATAATAATTGACTGTCATATATAGTGAGACGAAGTACTTTTTTTGTCAAAATACTTTACATTCTAATCTTTATTTATAAATTAAAATTGTACAAGTTTTAGTAAAAGGTAATGGAAGCATGAATATAATTTTATCCGTGTGCTATTGCGAATATTAAATTTTCCTCGTAACAAGTGAGACTGATTTATTACTAAAACTTGTTAGTAACTTATTATGTATAAGCTATCAGTTCATAATGTACAGTAAAAACGAATTCTCTAGTAAATTATATACAAGTTTTATAATAGTTACCTAAACCTTGCTGCATTAATTTAGTTAGAATTTACTTTACCATTTTCACATAATTAAGATACATGTTTTACCTATGTGTTAAAGGATGACTTATTTACATTCGCTAAATTAAACCTATAAAAAATTGGAAATAACTCGATGGAATGTTAACGTTACATATGGAATTTTTATTTATTTCACTTCAGAAACTACCCGAATCAAGCTCGTACGTGCGTAACACTAATAATTTGTAAAAAGTTTCAGTCTTCTGTTTTCACTTTAGTATTCGTAGCTAAGTATCTGTAGGTTAAGTGAGTTAAGCACACTGTTTAAATTTTTAAGTAATACTGAGGATCTAGTTTCATGTTTACTGTGCAAACGTGCATCAAAGTATTAAGTAAATATTAAGAGTTTATATGGAAGTTTTTTAAATATTTAACTCTTACTTTCGTGAATTTCATCGTAAATATAAAATTACTGTAGGTGCGTTTGGTATTTAGTTTTAGTAACGAAAAGCGATCGATTTATTTTTAAACCCGGTCCTTTGTTATTTAATAATGTGCAATTAAGTTTGAAAATTAGAACGCTCATTTATATTAAAACTGGTGAATATACGTTTTGTAAAAGCGAAGGAAAATTATTACCATTTACATACTTTTGCCATTATTTTAAATTAGAACGTACGTTTGTGTACGAAAATATAAAACGTTAGTAGTTTCTGAATGAGAATCTTCATTTTAAGTTATGATAATCAGTATTTACAAAGCAAAATATAGTGGTAATCAGTTACCTAATGGAAATTGCGGATTTTCAAATGACCGAATTTAGATATCGTTCGAATATTTGGTTATTAATTTTCGATGTTAATAGTAGCTTTATTTTATTATCTTTTTTAGTCTTCCTTGCTGTTTTAAAACGAACGTAAAAATTATTTTTGAAAATACGTTGCTCCAGTAGCGTTTTTAAAATCTCACGAAGAAAATAACTGTTTAAATCCGCTTTTCTTAGATTGACGAGTTAGGTGTATGTGTGGGCTGTGTGATGTGTGTGGTTTAATTAATCTAACTTTTATTGCGTTAGTGATTTATTTAACACAAGTTTTCAGTTAAAATCAGCTATCTTGTCGAATATCACTGTCTTTTTCTAAGTCAATAATGCACTGTTCTAATTCACTATCTCGTTCATCGTCTTGATAGTCAGTAATATCATCGACTTCTTCCTGATGATATTCTTCGCTTTCTCTATGTACTAATACTTGAACAACGGTCGCTTCGCTCTGTTGCCGATGGAGTGAAGGTCTCGAGGAAGGCGAATCGGGCGAGGGTTCTGTGACTAAAATACTGACATCAGCCCCATTAGGTGGCTCAGATTCTGCTCTTTTGGTAACCGGAACCGTATTACTATTAGTCTTATTTATTTTAAACGAACCTATTCGATCTAGCGGTTTTCTCTTTATTAAACTTCCACGTTTGGGTTTGGGTTCTTCGGTCGTCGCGGACTGTAGAGATTGCGAAGTGCTCGGTTTTATTCCCTTCTTCGCGGCCGGCGGAGATACGGAATCGTCAGAATTTTCTACCGCATCCTGATGACGCAAGAAGAAGTTGTATATGCTTCGGCGTCTTGGGTGAGCAGGAAGTGTAGGTGTTGTCGGAGAATTTGCTTGCGGGGTTGCACCACTTACCATAATGTTGACATCGGCGGATTCGCGCGCCAAGTCCAACTCCTCTGGGGCCATATTGGCTGCGCTAGATAACAAAAGCAGCGGCAAATTCAGCCACGGACCACCTAGTTCACTAAGGTCGCTCGCGTCTGAGGCCCGAGAGGACTTGCGAGAAGATGCGCGACTCCCTCGATGCACATGCAAGAATGCGGACAAGCGACCTTGCCAACCTCCACCCGGGGACGATGTCTGCGTTTGTTCGTCTTCGACGTCTCGCTCGAGCTCCCGCTCTCGTTCTCTCTTTCTTCTACAATAACATTAATGATTTAAAAAGTTATTACAGGGTATTAAATTTGGACATATAAATTCAAATCTTCCATACCAACTTGTTTGTAACACCAATTTGTAAGGGGAAAGTTTTTAAAATTAATATGTTCTTACTTGATATACTCCCGAAATGTTTTTTGGATTAACTTAGCCGCTTTATCTTGCCTTTTCCATATGCGAGTTGACGAAACTATTTCCAGCTGCTTTCTCGTCGGGAATTGCTTTTTGAATTTTATATCCATCTGTTCTTGTAGCTGTAATGGAAAACCATGTTACGTCCAAAAGATTCTTTTAAAGCATGATCCAGATATAACCGGCATCGACAGACCAGCACAGGCACGCACAGGACCGACAAAATATTAAACACTGAGATTATACAGGGTGTTTATAAAAGAACTCGTCGGTTTCAAATGTTATTTAAACAGCAATATATTCAAAGAATTACGTACATGAGTACGGTATATTCTGAAAGGGCAAATTCTGAAGTTTTTTTGTGTGTTTAATAAAGTTCGATATGTGCACCATTCGTTGCCCTGCACACGTCCAAACGGTATCCAGCTCTTCCCTCGTATTCGCCAGCATATCGGGTGTAATGGATGCTACTGCCGCAACAATCCTCTCCCGTAGTACCGCCATATTCGCGCCTATAATTACGCTTAACTGTGATTACTGAACGCTTTTCAATGAACCAAATCTCGCACTGAGCTTTCTGTTGCGGTGTAGCCATGACAGACAGTGAGACTGCCGACCGGATACGTTCCCTCCCGCGCGCGCGACAAGATCACGCAGGGGTGCCAACCGCGACGAATATTAGTGATGAAAAACTTAGTAATATACCGAACAAAAATATGAAAACCATGCTTTTAACTTATTCCGTTATTTCATAGTGATTTTTTGAAACCAAGGAGTTCTTTTATAAAAACCCTGTATTCCGAAATTCATATTGCGCCGTCCCGCATCGCACAGACACGCACAGTGCTGACCAGCACCGGCCAGCATTCTTCAAAATAATGTTTTATCGGCGACGGTCACGCATTTACGTGACTGTATTGCAGTTTTACTATTTTTGGCAGCTTGCTGTTCTGTAATCGGTCGGTACTTGTCGTTAGATGTGAACTACTGCTGAATTTGTCGGTCCCATACGCGCCGATGCTCCGATTACAGAACAGCAAGCTGCCAAAAGTAGTAAAATCTGCCATACGTAAATACGTGACCGTCACCGACAAAACATTATTTTAAAGAATGCTGGCTGGTGCTGGTCAGCACTGTGCGTGTCTGCACGATGCCCGACGGCCTAATATGAATTTCGTAATATAATTTCATTGTTTAATATTTTGTCGGTCCTGTGCGTGTCTGTGCTGGTCTGTCGATGCCGGTTATATGTGGATCATGCTTTAATTCCGTACCTGTCTAAACGTATCCGTTTCTTCTACGTGACCGAGGACATGTTTGACCAAAGCGTGCAAAATGTCCAAACAATGGATTCTGTTACCTTTTGCAATCGGTAGATTAAAGCTTACTAAAGCTACCGTATTCGGTTTTGAAATTCCTAAAGGAGGATCTAAGGAAGCTATAAAATCAGATAATTGTGAAAATCTGATGAATTGTGCGGCGTGAGGATCGTATCTACAAAAGAAGAACGGTTAATTCGATTTGTAAAAAACCGGAATTGTAGTACAAGACTTACTTGGACCATCGAATGTAAAACATTTCCAAATCATCCTCTACAATTCCAATTTCCTCCTCCTGGTGAGCTTGGTTGAAATTCTCCAGAATAATAGCGATGTACATGTTTATAATGATCATGTAATTAATAATAATGAAACTGGTAAAATAAGTAATGGATAATAAAGGGTAGCCGCAGTCTCCGTTACTTTGACTTCTAAACGTTGGATCACAGTCTGGAGGTTCTATCATTAAAGACTCGAGAACATCGTTCCAGCCAGCAGATGTCATTAAACGAAATAACAAGTGCATGGAATGCCCGAACGTTTGAAAGTTAACCATATCATCTAAAGCACCCGTTTGTCGAACATGTCCGAACAATGACATTCCGATAATAGCATAAATAAACGTAACCAGCGCCAACAATGCACCGATATTAAACAAGGCTGGCAGGGATACTACTAACGCAAATAAGAGTTTCCTGATGCCTTTCGCAGCCTGAAATATGTGAAATAATATTATGTTTGCGTTTGTTTTTCGAAGTGTATCGAAATACCTTTATTAAACGTAAAATTCTACCTATTCGAAAAACACGTACGACCCGTAATAGGGTTGGAGATACTGGAAAATCTATCATAATATCTTCCATGAGAATTCCAAGGATGGAAGCTAGTACTAATAAAAAATCAAACACATTCCAAGGCACTGTGAAATAGTGATAACGTAGACCAAGCATTTTCACTATCGCTTCTGTAAGAAAAATGCGATCGGTTATTTTTAATTTCGTATGATACTACCGTGATGTTACCTACCTAAGCTGAATACTGTTGTAAAAAATGCGTTGCTAACTTCTAAAATGAAGAAAACAGCATGCGGTTGATTATAATGCTCGATTCCCATCGTTAACATATTTAAAAAAATTAGTATAAAAATTGCAATTTCGAATCTTCTGGAATTCGAAAGATCATAAAACATCGCTAAAAACGGATTGATTGGTCGTTTTATAACTTTCTGCGGCTTTTTTCTTCCTAATTTTTTCATGGCCGTGTAATAATGCTTTTGGCTTTCGGTCAAAAACATTTCCAAAACTCCACCTTCGTACTGAATTAATAATTGGTTAATAAACGACGATCTGTTTTACACGAAGCGATACTCACCTTTTTCTTTAACATGTTAAAGTTGTCGATGATAACTCCAATAAATAAATTTAACGTGAAGAATGAACCACACACTATGAAAATAACGAAATAAATATAGGCATACAAATTCGCTTCGCGCTGAGGCTGCAAATGTACGCCTCTAGCGTCAACTGCGTCTGCCATTACTTCCATCCATCCCTCAAACGTTGCCTATAAAGTTGTTAGTGTTTTATTAATTAAGAATAAGTTTAGAAGTTGTATTCTAGAACAACCATGGTGCTATATTAGAAATGCTGTAATTTAAAAGTGCATAACGTAACTGTGAAATTTTATATATTTGTAGTTACTTCAAGCGATTCGTATAAAATTACCTTCAAACACAGCAATCTAATAAGATTCAAGAGAAAAGCTTCAAAGAAGAGAAACATTAGAAGGTGATAAGTAAGACGATAGCATTCAGTTATAAATATAATCTAATAAAAATATATATAAAAATATTATAAAATACAATTAATCATTCAGCGGTGGCTTTTACTATTTTACAGGCCGGATCGTGTGAGGCTATGATTTACTTAGAGTAAATTTCTTTAAATTTATTTTTTTATGTTTGACTGAGTTTCGTGTATAGAGAAACGTCACTCAATTTCATTACTTTTAAGAGTGCTTAATTGGGCTATTAAATTGGAAACACGGCTAGCCCCTGGAAGAACTACTGAAAATATTAATAGTAATTTAGTTAGCCAAACCAAATGACGTGTGTATGTGTGTTATTTACTTGTTAATTGTATTAAATTGTATACAACTAAAAACTGAACAAAATTAATCTTTTGTACATCACGTCGCACTCAATAAAATATTGTAACAGTTTTAAAACGTTTATTTAAAACTTCGGTTCGTGATGCGAATTATTTATTAACAAATTTAAAATTATTAAACAACGAAGAAACACGAAATAGCACTTAACACTAAAACACAACACTAATATTAATATCGGCAAACTAACTAATTTATTATACAAGTTATGAAGTTAGTTTATATTCACGTACATTTATATTCACACGTATTTGGTAGTAGACCGAAGTTCGCTAAGAGAGTGCGCCTTATATATAGACCAGCCTTCACTCCAGCAAGCTCTACGGGCTTCTCGATCACTCGCGAAAGCAGTGGAAATTTCTAGTAGCCGATGACGCATGTGATCTCGCACCTGCTCTCCGCGATTGCCGACGCATCTTGTTACAATATCTTGTGGAAACGTTTCAAATTCGCTACAAATCATAAGAGAAGAAAGAAATGGTTCGTAAACATGAATGAAGTAGAACATTATTTGGATTACAACTTACTTAGTCTCATTCATTCCCGTTGGAACATAGGACATCTTGTTCTATTTGACGCTATGTTTTGTTCACCTGGTTCATTTTTTGAATACGCCCCTTTTCTATGTTTCTTTCGGCCTGCCGCGCTTGTCTAGTTAGATTGTCTTCGTCAGATATTCGCTCTGGCTACCTTATGCGTAGTATTTGCCGCAGACATTTGTTTAGAAACACTTGTAACTTAGATGTTGTTTTTCCACGTTACTGTCCCATACAGCAGCACAGTTTAAGGGCTTGTTCTAAGGCCTATACCTTTATCGCAGTTAAGGTCTTCCTGTAGTCTAGAAAGACTATCCAAATAGGTATTTGGTAGCCTGTTGTTTTCTCTGTTAAAATCCTGATAGACTGTAAGTGCTCTATGGTGCTGTAATCTTTCCTAAACGCAGCGTGTTCTTCTGGCTGGTAGAAGTCGAGCTTTGTTGTTATTCGGTTTACTATAATTTTTGAACGCAAGAATTGATTATCGCTACACGACCTTAATTATGCAAATCTATAGGAATGCTGCACTGCAGATAAGGATTCATGAAGACACCAACATAATAAACATTACCAGAGGACTCAGAGGAGTACGACAAGGGAATACGATGTCGCCAAAACTATTCACATTAATATTGGAAGACGCTTTTAAGAATATCGAATGGAACAACAGCGGAATTAATATCAACGGCGAAAGATTACACCACTTAAAGTTCGCCGGCGACATCGTAATCTTAACCCGAGTTAATAAGCCTAATAAACGACATAGATGAAGCAACAAAGAGAGTAGGCTTAAAATTGAATTACCATAAGACCAAGTGTATGACAAACGAAACAGATACAGAAATTACAATTAGAATCTAAAACAGCCAAATTAAAAGAGTAAGCTAACATAAGTACTTAGGCCAAACAATTACGCTGTGGAAAGGAAATCAGGAATTAGAGATCGACGAACGGATAAGATTAACTTTGGGTGCATACGGAAAAATAAGACCTTATGGAGATGGATATACTTTTTCCCTTGAAAGTTCAGTTGTACCATCAGTGTATCTTCCCAGTGACATTGTAAGGTATGGAGCTGAAACGTGGATATTCACCAAATCCATTCTGCGTAAGCTTCAAATAAACCAAAGGGCCATAGAAAGGAAAATTCTAGGAATATCTAAAAAATGGAAGAACAAATAATGAATGGACTAGGTCAAGAACAAACATGCAAGACATTATGAAGAGAAGAGAGAAAACTGAAAAGGTTTAAGGGAGGCTTATACCCAAAGGGCAGAAACTAGTTTATAAAAGAAGAAGATTCTTAATTCTTCCTCTTCTAACTGCGTAAAAGGGTTCCATTGTATTCCTATAGTGTTGTTTGTTGCTCTTCTCATAACCCAGTTTATTGTTATGAGAAATATTATTGGTGATAGGATGCATCCTTGCCTTACTCCGCTTCCAATGGGTTTTTCTTCGAGGTTGCCATCATGTACAATCCTTGCTTTGCAGTTCTCACAGAACAGTTTGATTCCGTGAATAAATTTGTCTGGTACTCCATATGCCTTAAGTACTTTCCACATCTTTGATCTATCCACACTATCGAAAGCTTTCTGAAAGTCATTAAAGTTTAAATGTAGTTTGTTGTTCATTTCTAGCGATCGTTCTATTATTATTCGTAGTGTGCAAATGTGGTCTATGCAAGACTTGCTCGTTCTGAAGCTTGCTTGGTTTTGGCGAAGCGACTTTCCAGTTTCTTCCTTCATACGTTCTAGTATTATTCTGGTTGGTATTGCTTACTGTACATAGAATGGTTATATCTCTCCAATTTTCACACGTAGTGGGATCTCATTTTTTTGGCAACTTTACAATGAGTCCTATCTTCCAGTCTTGCCATATTTTATGTAGTAACTTAAGTAGTATGCCTTTGCTTGTTGCTAGGTCTGCTTTGATCAGCTCTGGTGTAATGTTGTTGATCTCAGGTGCCTTCCCCTTTTTCATATATTTAATGGCCTGTTTTATTTCCTGTTTAGTTATCTAGCTTGTTCTTATCTTTAGACTGGGCTTGTGTTCGTCTATTTCTGTGTCTCCTCTCTGATTTGTGTATCGGTTTCCACGTAATATCGTATAGTACTTTCATATCATTGTTTTTTGTCACTTCTTCGGCCTTACTTAACGCTGCTTCTTGGATTTTTTTTCACTTCTTTATTCTTGATTTGGTATAGAGCCTTTATTTTTTGTTTTTCTCTTCGCCTTGTGTTTCTTTCATGTTGTTTCTGCTATCCATTCTGTATTTCCTTTCTTTCGGGCCTGTAGCGTCTCTTGTGCTGCATCTAGGTAAGCCTCTTTGTGCTTGTTCAACAGTTCTTTTATATTGTCACTATTTTCTTTTGAGGTTTCTTTGCTGAACTTTTCGTTGAGTTTGCTTTTAAAGTTTTCTAAATATTTTCTGTATTCCAACCATTGCGTGTTAAATATTATTTAATATTCATTTTGTTTTCTCTTTTCATGGCCGCCAATTTAATTAGGGCTACATACATAGGCACTACATACCTGAGATAAAGCAGCAGTCAAAACAGGGGTAGCGAGCGGTGAAAGTGCGCCGAGGAAGATTGACGCGCAAAAAAGTGCTGTTCCACCAACACAATGCGTCATAGCACAAGTCGACAATTGCATGATCTACCCTATTCTCCAGACCTGGCCCCGACTGATTTTTTCCTCTTGCAAAACTTGAAAATTTGGCTCGGTGGGAATAAATTACCGTCTAATGAAGCCGTGATCGCAGCTGTCAATGAGAATTCTGTAGCCTTTGAAAAAAGCAACTGTTCTAATGGGTTGAGAAATTTGAAATCTCGTTGGACCAAGTATGTAGCCCTCGATGGAGTCTATGTTGGAAAATAAAATTGATTTTTCCCAAAAAATCTGTTTAACTTGTCCTTTTACCCTAATTATCAAACGACTCTCGTACAAAATACAAATCTAAGTCTAGGTGAAACCAGGTGGACCGATAGTGGAAGTGTGACGCTTATGTCTTATTATGTGTGGATTACAACAGTGCAAGAAATATATACCTGCATTTAATCGCTTGAAGAAGAAATACGATACGTATTTCTACCGCCCCACTTAGATAATCTAAAGTTGCATTTTTTCTTACATAATGGCATGTAAGATATATTTGCATAAAAATAAATATGTTCCTTTCCGACTTATAATTGTGTTGTTTTCTTGCAACAAAGTGTTCATTTTAAAATTTTGAAATTTTTTGCTTAGTTTGGACGGTGTTTGGACAAATACCTGCAATGCGGTTTCATTCCCTGCTATTTGCACCGTGTTTCTTCCAGGTGTTAGTGGTGGCGCTACTGTTCCTTGTTTCCAATAAATTTGGAATAATTAACCACTCTTATACCTCGAATCTTAAAAGAAGAGCTCTGCGTCATCACTGGAAGAATTTAGTGACGACAAGTTCTTCACGTATGTATACTTATTTCAGAAGAGTAAAACAAGGATAAGAGATATTAGTGTGTCTAACGCTCCCTAACTGTTGATTTGAATCACGCCGTACGGTCACGTGATGATGTCACCTGTCGGCTGACATTTCACGTAATTAATTGCAGAAGTGAAACTCTTTTGGCGGAAAGGCATTGGCACTCTCTTACGTTTTCCTCCAGAAAGGCTTCGCCTGTAGCAAGTTTGGTATGCTTTAGCTACTGTGCTCGTCTTTGGTGTGATTGTCATGTCGAGCTTGTTTTAGTTCTTTTCAAGTTCTCGATGAAGCCTTTTGCAAAGGTGATTGAAACGTCAGTTCTACAATATCCAAACTCAGAATCGTAATTTAACTCCGATTTTGCCCATAAAAGCTTTCGTAAACATATAAAAGTAGATTTAATAAAAATTTACTCTTCTTAAATCATGCCGTGATATGATCAGGTCTTAAAACAGACAACGCCTTGGCAGTAGTGGTGGTTTTTGTTGAAATTTCAAAACAGAAGTGGAAGGAATTATAGGCAATCGTTTCAGTCAAAAATATTTTCTCACCACTACTGTAGTTATTGCACGATTATGGTACAAATACTTTAAGGCAGTAAGTTTGATTTACGTAAAAAAGGTCATTTTTAAAGTAAGAATCGCAGATAATTCATAACGCATCGTCACATTGCCCACTTCAGTTTCGGACATTTCAGTGTATAAAATATTTTTCAACAATTTACAAATAGACAAGTCGATTGTTCATTCCAACAACACACTTTGCAAGTAAAATTTTAAATGGAAGAAGATTCGGCCTACTGAAATCCATCGTTAACACATCGAAGTGCATGGAGAGTGTCGTGAATGAGGGAAATGTATGTAAGTTATTTAAGGGCGGTATTTTAGCACCCTTTTAAGTAGGCTTAAACCAAGTCGCACTATTACGTGCAAAAGTAATGACACGCCTAGGATTTGTTATTGTATGATAAACAGCCTTGCAGCAGTCGATGAGTAACTTGGGCATAACCATAAGACCTTGTACGTAGGATTAACAAGTTAGAATAAGAAAGTTACTCATCGACTGCTGCAAGGCTGTTTATCCTACAATAACAAATCTTTAGGCGTGTCATTACTTTTGCACGTGATAGTACATGGACTAGCGATTGGCGATTTGCGGAATGTGATTTTTGTTCTGACTAGTTAAATTTGAGCGCAGTTTAAGCGGCAATTTACTACTTCAAGATTTTGCGATTTCTGCAGAACATGGAACGATTTCAATATTTTGCGACATCCGCTGGTTATATTCTGAACTGCGCATACGTTAATTTAACCAGCGGATATCGCAAAATATTGAAATAGTTTCAAGTCCTGCGGAAACTGTAAAATCTTGAAGTAGTAAATTGCCGCTTAAACTGTGTTCAAATTTAACCAATCAGAACAAAAATCGCATTCCACAAATCGCAAAATGCTAGTGCATGCACCTAGCTTTAAGCATCTTTTAAGCTATGCTTTAGCCTAAACCTGCACTGAAATACCGATCTTTAATATATGAAGCAGTGGCGTAGCTACATATTCAGCGCCCAGGAGCAAGTAAAATCCGTGCGCCCCCTTGTTTCTCGGAAGCGGTCTGGCGAATAAAATGTTTTGACAATAAATACCCTCTCCTCATTAGAACATTGAACATTATTATTCATAGTAATTAGGTAGATATAGTTGGATTCGATCTAATTTGGCATGTACTGAACCGTTCTGAACACAGTAAATGCTATTTCTTTTCGATTCACAAGTCATTTCATAAAGTTTAGAGCTGCCATCTGCAAGACTTGCGCTCGCTCTAATAGCCTATACGCACTAACAAGCTAGAAAGAGAGCAGTATAACTATACAAGTAACTATACTGCGAAAACCCACATGCCAAATTAAATCGAATCCGACTATACGTGAATTAATAACTGACAGAAAATGAAATTACAGATTTAAGCTATTTCTTTCTTAAACAAACAACAAATTCAAGCAAAATAGTATCAAATTAAGCGTATTTTTTTTGTCTTTCGATTTATTCCACTATCAATCCTATCAACTCAAACGGCAAGCAGGAATCTGCACTGTATACGATTTCCCATGCTATTTCCATATGTTCGCCCCTTAAGTCAAACACTCGGTATAACATAACACATTCATTCAAGAATCACACTTGAAATTCTTACTACACAAAGTAGACAAAGGGAATATGAAGCGCTAAATACTAACGTTTGCTTTAAAAAAAACCGAATATTTGCCTGTCCCTGTATTCTGCGCCGATGTTAACATGCGTTCATGGGATTCCCCCGATACATACAACTTCTTTGCTGTAAGACACAACTTGTAATACGTATAATGAGTGCTTATAGTTGTGCTTTTAAACATTCTTAGCAATCATCATACATTTTTACAGGTTTAGGTGTGTAAAATGTTATATTTTTTATAGTGTATATTTTTTGAAATCAAAATTATGATAAATTAAGTGCATACTAAAATATTTAGGTGGTTATAGTTTTATTTATCTAAAATAGTTATTTTTGTAACAAGTACCTATGACAACTTTTAGGGACTAGGCCGAAAATATAGCATTTTACGAACTTAAATGAGTGTCACTATAGCAACCAGACTTTTTGGGATTGAGTCCGGAAAAGACTCATTTTACGGACTTAAATGAGTCCGTAAAATAGCTACTTTTGGGAGCATGTACTAAAAAATATTTAATTTATTTTTTGTATATTTTATAGAAAATCTCAAATCGAATTTTTTTTATACAAATGTTTTTACAAATTTTTATTTCGCCCTTCCTAATTTTGCGCCCTCAGAATTTGTGCGCCTGGAGCAGTTTGCTCCAACTGCTCCACGGTGGCTACGCCACTGATATGAAGAACAACTGCTTAAGAAAAAGTTGTGTACATTCCGAACACGGTGATTTACCTGACAAATTATTATTTAAAAAATGACCTTCCTAAGTAAAAAAGCACAATCATTACCAAGTAAAAAGCGCTCCTTGATTTTATGGATTACGTTTACCATCTTTAAGTAATAGAAAAAGAAGGTTAAAAGAACATCCAACCGATAATTCAAATATAATAGCAGTTTTTAAAAATATATACACCCAACACACATGCAGATTATACAATAATTATGTAAAATAATTCCTACTTACTACTTGAAAAAGTGCCAGATACGCAATACCCACATGGTCAAACGATACTTTAGAATTTATCCAAGTAAGATTATTTGCTAGGCACTCGTATTTGTTTTCTATTTCCTAAAAGCAAATACTCAAGTTTAAACTTGCACCGGTTAACTCTTAAGTTCAAATTTCGTGTTTAGTATGGATTAATATTAAAGTGAACGTTACGAAATACTTACGGAAACTGGTAGAGTTTCGCCATCGTCATCAATACACTTGTAAAATTTTCCACCAAAGAACTGAACTCCCATAATTGAAAATATTAACCAAAATACTAAACACACCAGTAGGACATTGAAAATGCTCGGAATGGCATACATGAGCGCGTTTACTACGATGCGCATCCCTTGCCATCTGCTGATGGCTCGAAGTGGTCTTAAAGCTCGTAATGTTCTTAACGATCTGAGAACTTTCAGATTTTCATTTTCCTCTATTAATAAACTGAACATAGACACCTATAATTACGTTAAAATAAGTTTTTAAAATATTAATGACGACTAAAGCACTTACAAAAACAATAGAAAAATCGAGCAACGTCCAAAAGCTCGTAAAGTACTTGTTAAATCCCAACGCAAACCATTTTAAAAACATTTCCAATAAAAAAATAATACAAAAGGCTAAATTTGTCCAGTAGAGAATACTTTTTAACCTCGGGTTTTCGTCCAAATAAATATCTTCGAAACATAAAGTAACGCTCGATGCAAATATTAGAACCAAAATAAACCATTCGAATGCGGGAGTGTCGACCACCGCCAAAATATTTGAACGTAGTTTCACAAATTCCTGGTACGATTTCATTTTAGTACATGTTTCCCAAAATAAGCACCTGCAAAAATCATTTGACATTATTTTTAACTTACTTTAAAGCTCAAAAACTTACTGATCGTAACAACGTTTCGGAAAGCAGGCTGGGGGTACCTTCGCAGGTTTATTCCTACCAAAACCTGGAAAATTTCCTAAACCATCCATATATTGTCCTTTCGAATTTCTTCGTCCTCCAACGGTTAGTTCATCGACATACGAAACCAAAGTTTGCCAAGGTCTGTTTGTTTCTTCATCTTTATCTTTGTTAGTGTTAGGACATAGAGTGGTTTCTTCAGTTTCGGTATCTCCCGATGTTCCTCTGTTTAAATTTCTAAGCTCCACTGTTTCATCAGTTGTTTCGTCTGTAATTTTTAAATTATTTCTCCGTATTTAAATCCAAGTTGCGCTTACCTTTGCTTTCACTATAAGTCGTTCCTCTACTCGACGATATGTTTGGTTGTAATCTAGATTTATCATAGCGCTTTGGGGTTGATTCTTGTTTATTTTCACCTTTTTCCTGAGAGTTACCATTGATTAAACTCGAATATCTTTTATTACCCTCACTTTCTTGTATTACATCCTAAATAATTTTACGTAAAGGTAATTTTTTAATCAAAAATAATAAAAAACTGTCTGAAAAATATGTGAATGTGCCCTTAAAGTGCTGCTGAAATTGTGATATTCTGTTGGAGAAGGTCGTCCACAGACTCTTATCCACTTAAAAAGTATAAAATGTTACAGTGTAGTTTGTTAAGTAATTAAAATTATTGTGTAGATACTTAAACATTATGTATATTCAAAGGTGATGTAAAATACTGACCTGAAGTTTTTAGCTTTTTTTACGTTATGTTTGATTTTTACAAGGTTGATGTTAAGTAAGAGGTTAAAAATAAATAGGAAAGTAAATAGTAAAGAAAATACAGGTTATTATAAAGCTAGAGAAGAGAAAGATTTAATTAACAGTTCAAAGAAGCAGTTTTTTTATAGCTTTAAGTGTTAAAAATTTGAAGTCTATCGTAAAAAGCAACTTACTTTGTATTCGGATGAATCGTAACTAATCAACGAAATCGGTCTGTTCATAGCCTCTTGGTAACTCCTGTTGTGTACTTTATCCTTTGGGAAACCTATTAGTGTTTCTTGAAAGGCCTTCGTATGCAATCCTGCGTAACATAAACAAAATTCCAACTCAAACAATATTAACAAATTAATACGCATCGATGACGAACCTTTGCTAAATTCCTTTTCTTCGGCTTGCCTTTGCATAACTTCCCGAACGATTTGTTCCAAGCGTGAATTGCTTTCGTTTTCACGTAATTCTCGAGCTAAGGCACGTTTTCGACGCTGGTGTCGAATAAGAGTTTGAATCCTTTCGAAACTTCTTGCTATGTTCGATTCGTCACCAACCTCCTATTAAGTTATAAATTAATTGAATCAAATAGTCGGTAATTAACAAAAATTAAAACCAACCTCTTTCCTGGTTTTAAGTTCCTCGGAATTAAAACTATTCAGCAACAAAGCCAAGAACAAGTTTAGTACCATAAAATTTCCCATAACTAAGGTAGGTAGGAATACAGCGAAACAGGTGCCCGGACCCTGTTAGGAAACATTTGTTAAAATTCAACTTAAGAATTATTTTTCTCTGTTTCGGTATTAGATTGATATTATTCTAACGCGCTTTTTGATGCTAGAATGAGCTATGTTCTTAAACGATTTTTGGTGACATAATATACAAAATATCTATGCAACCGTTGCTATTCTTTAGTGTCGAGAGACTGATGTACAAACAAACTAGACTTTATACTCTATTACAATTGCGTACTAACAGAATAAAGAACACAGGCATACACAATATAAAGGATGGAAGTTTGTTAATGAAAGAATCATGACTGTTAGCATTCAAGAATTAGGAAATATTCAACTCATAATCACATATGGACTAAATGTAGATGAACTAAAGGAAACTAAAGATAAATTTTCCGAACAACTACAACAAACAATAGATGAGGCTGCGGAAGAAATAATTATCTGTGGAGATTTAAATGCAAGAGTCGACGACAGCCCTGAAGACTGGGAGCATGTACCTAATCGAGCCGGGGAAACTATTATAAATGATACAGGCAAGAGGCTGCTAGATGCTGCATAGCAAACGAAAATTCAATGTAAGGACATCCACAAATTCACGAGGGTGGCAGAAGGAAGGGATTAAAAGTCGATAATAGATTATTTTATAATAGGGAGCGACCAAAACCACAATGAAAACTAAAAACGCATTAAATCAGGACAACCAAAAATTATTTGCCGAACGTGTCGACATAAAGATAGCATCTGCTAAAATAACATAACCACAAAGCCTAGCGGAAGCGAGGGGCATGTTTAAAAAAATTTTAGAAGCGGCTACTGAAGTGTACGGACCCAACAAATTAAAGAAATTGTGCAAGAAAAGAAAAAAGCATGGCGGAAATACCCCGGTAGCCACACAAAAGAAGACTACGATATCTACAAGGTACATAGAAACAAAGTCAAGATAATAATAAAAGAAGCCAAACGTCCATTATATGGATCAAAACAACAGGGAAAATCAAAAACTATTTCTTCTATAAGGCCTTCAAAGACTTAAGAAATAGGAGCGAACCAAAACCAACCCTAAAATACATAAAATCCATTCTGACAGAAAAAGATCAAATCATGTGCAAGTGGAGGGAACACTTTACAACCATTTAAACGTCAAAAATGAACAACAGGATAAAAAGCTCGAAGTACTCCCAAGGGAAGATGTCCTGCAGACATTGAACGGGGACCCAGAAATCACTAAGAAGGAGCTACAAACTGCAATGAAAATGATGTAGGGAATGCGCGAATGATTTCAGTCGTATGCGTCATCTGCTCGCAAATGTATCTCGATTGTTTGATACACGTCATCGTTTCTGGTACGTTCTGGAAAGACGTCCAACATACTGGAATCGAAGGTCGCAGTTGGTATATAAGGCGCGTTTCCTGAGCAAGCAAGTAGTCTAACAAAGTTTACCAGTGCCGACCAAGTACGCTCGGTGAATATAAATGTGGCGGAATAATACAAGCGAAACTGTGTAGTGTTTCGGGTTAGCGTTTAAGTCGTTGTATCATGTTAATTGTACTGTTGTTCAAATTTGTTAATAAATAGTTCACATCACGGACTGAAGTTTAAAAAAAAAACGTTACAACAACATATCACCAGAAATGATGAAACATATGGGAGAATCAAGGGCTAATTATCTGTTAAAAATTATCAATCTAGCATGGGAAATAAAATCAATACCGATCAACCTGGAAAAATCAATGATCATTCCCATATTCAAGAAAGGAGGTCCAAGAGAACCCAAATATTACAGCGGGATGTCGCTTCTCATTGTAGTGGGAAAAACATATTCACGAATTCTGGACACTAGGTTGCGATTACAAAGAACCACAATGTGGTTTCAGGCCTAATAGAGGTACCACAGAAACGACAAGTCTCAGAGAAAAAAAATTGGAATACAACAAAGAAGCGCACTTCTGCTTTGTTGATCTAAATCAGGCATTGACAGAGTACCTTGGCAAGAAATATTTAACATATTAGCAAAAAGTAATATAACACATGAACTGACAGATGCAATAACCAGTTTCTATAAAAACACGTATAATATTACTCGAACAGCTAACGAAGAATCAGCAGTTTTTACAACGAATTCGGGAGTCAAACAAGGTGACATTCTATCACCATTTCTCTTTGTCATGATAATGGATAATATAATCAAATCCTGCACACTAAGAATAAAGTCGCTCAAGCTCTCTCAAAATCTCGGAACTATTGTATGCTGATGATGAAAAACGAGCAAGATGTGCAACATAACCTTAACATCTGGAAGCAGCACATCGAAAAAAGGGGTTTGGCCATCCTTATCGAAAAAACCGAAACAGTGATAAAAAGTTAGTAATTTGTAAATAAATAAAAATAAACGTTTTTATAGAAAGCAAGTAAGATGTTTTTATCAACGCCCGGGAGATATACATATGTACCTATGTCCGTTAGCGCACTCATTTTGCGTGCGATAAGGACTTTATTACTGCACTGTTTTTAAACTGTGGTCGTCACGGATTCGTCCATTTTTACCTATTTTTACAGCTACAATTTGAATTAATTTTCGACTTGTCAAAAAAAATTATGTAAAACGTCAGATTATTTTTAAAGGTTTTTTAGATTTTACGCGGGCGTAGATAAAATATTGTACGATACACGTGTGATAATGCATTATTAAGATACTTGTTTGATTATGCAACTCGGCTATCGCCTCGTTGTGCAAATTTCAAACGCGTATCTTAAAGCCGCGTTGACATGGGTCGTGAATCACGAAGGTGAGCCACGTTCGTGGTACCACGAATCTAGTAATTTCACGACTTGAGTCATTCCTCTTTCCTGAAAAAGGTTTACACGGCAAAAATTCAGTATTTGTCTCAGTCGCGAAAATGCAGGACTTGGTGGCAGAAGCATGTCAAGTTATGTGTGGAGTGATAGCAGGCAGTATTAAAAAAGAAAAAATTGGCAAGAAAAAGAAACAACAGACGATGGTGGACAGCCCCAAAATTCAAAAAAATCACACTAATATGAGGGAAGCTTTACCGGCCAAGAATAAAACTGGAAGTAATACTTCGATCTTTAGTTTGAGGAAAGAATCCATTAGTTTGAACCACCTCACTTTAGGGATATAAACCCCGTCAGAAGAAGTCCCAGACTTCATACTCTGAGAATTTTTTAAAACTTCTTGTGAGTAGGAGCTACGTAAATTTTTGAATTTCATTATTAGATGGATGTCTGTAAAGCCTTCGACTTCCATTGCAGCAGCAATTCTTCTTGCTGCAGCTGCACAGGACTCCCGTTTTTTTATAGTCCTCTCTGGTCGGATCCACAAAACCGGCTCAATTTGATATAATTCTAGAAATTTACTGGTGTCTGCGTCATTTATTTTTAAAATATGAGTAGCCATGATCAACACAACTGTCTTCTTGCCAGTGGCGTATCCAGAAACTGCTCATGGGGGGTGCAAGGCCATACCCAACCCAACCCCCCCCCCCCGCCTCCCGCACTTGACCTACTAGTTTCCTACACCTAATTCCAGTTTAAACCTAGAACTGACATAAGCACGGTTTTTGTTGGTGCAGTCGGGTTCCCAAAGCGTGAAAGTCGATACAGTTATTAATAAAAAAAACAATAATACACTTAATTTTTTTATTTTTCCTTGAAAAAAATATGTGTATAATATTTATTTTTATTGCTTCGTGTTTGCTATTGAACTGGTCGGGGGGGGGGGGGCAATTGTCCCCTTTGCCCCCCCCCTGGATACGCCACTGCTTCTTGCTCTGATCACGATTGACTAAACGGTGATGTTATTAATAACATCACCGACTAAACGAAACAAAAATCAAACAGCTTGTAGTATTTGTAATTAAATGTAACACAATACTCGAGGTTCCGTACGACAACTGTCAAAACCCCTGACCGTGTCTCTTGACCCGGTACCGTAAACTTACGCTACTACACAGGTTTGATATTATCACGAACGGAATATTTCGGTTCGTGAAAAGAACTTACGATTCATATTTCACGAAACTAGCAGTTGACACGGCGCGTGGTTTACGAAAGCGTGGCTCACGTTCGTGATTCACGACCCATGTCAACGCGGCTTAATGCTCATATCCCACTTGTATCGTAATAGTTATTTATGTTCGACTGTTTCAAAACTACGTCATTTTTGACAGTGTTTAGTGTCCAAAATCACCTACTTTCATGGACTTTTACTATTTAGGTAGGTAGTCATAGTAACAAAGTCATATCAAACTGTCATGTTTAATTAAACGTCATTATTTCAAGAAGGAAATATCATTTCAAGGCAGTCGAACATAAAATTATGTATGTCACTCGTACAAAAATGGACTTTTAGACTCGCCTTATTTATTTGCCTCGCTCGATGCGCTCGCTCGCCCATAAAACCCGGCTCGTCCAAAAAGTCCTACATTTTGTACTTGTAACATAAATATCTATTAAATGTTTCAGGAATAATATAATTAATAATAGTTCTAAGGCGTTTTAACAGCTTATCAGTTTGCTTGTACACCAGTCTCTATGATCTTGAGTTTGTGACGTTAGTCGCAGATACCTTATTCAATGCTAGCAACACAAATGTTAAATGTTAAACTTCTATCAACTGTCAAACTTCTGTCAACTTTCAAACATCAATGTTACCAACCTAGCTATTCTACCAAAATTTCCCCAACTGGTAATTTTATAATAAAAATATACAAATAAATAACGTAAATGAAAGCCGAAACAGAGAAAATAGTATAAAATCTCTTTACAGAAGGCCATTCAAGGACTGATGTGAAAAGGTTGCCTTCTGTAACTTGTGTTTCAATATACATACCTCCGTGGTTTCCGCTCGCATACAATCCCACAAAGGTTCGATCCACTCTCCGCATAATATACGAAAAATCATCATGAACGAATGAAAAAAATCCGTGAAATTCCACCTGGTAAATATTAATAATAATTTTGTAAAGACCACAATTAAAGTTAGTAAATACCTAGGAACGGGATCCGGATAAAATTTTTCTGGAGTATAATCTTTGGAGAAGAGTTGCATGCCTATCACAGCGAATATGTATATAACGATTACTAAAATGAACGTTAAATTTCCTAGAGCACCGATTGTACTTAAAATAATGCTTAATAAAACTCTCATGGTTATCCAGGATTGTGCCAATTTAAGAACACGTAACTGCAATGGTAGATCGTTATTAATAATAAAGATTACTTAACGTCGTCTTGTTTACTTACCAATCTTAAGCCTCTAAGTACGGACAGACCATCTACGAGTTCGAAAATAAGATCCAAAACACTCGCAGATACTATAATTAAATCAAAAATGTTCCATCCGTTTTTAAAAAATTGTTTACTGAGCGCCATTAGTTTCAATGTACATTCTAAAGTAAAAATGGAAGTAAACACCTGCAAAAAGCACATTAATTATTAACCAAATCTTCGATTAGTAAAAAGCAAAATGTTGAGGAAGGTTCTGTAATAGCCTCAAGTAGAGACTAAAAGGGGCCGGTACAGCAATTTCTTTAATTATTGTTTTAAAAGCGAAGTTAATTAATGTTTTGGATTTCAATCTTTCAGAAGTTAGCTAATTAGCCACAAACACAATTTAACAGTTTCATCAAATTATTCATTTGGCAAAGTAAACAAAATCGAATCAAAATTCAAATTCGTATAACGCAAATAATACATTAGTTTACAAAAAGTGATGCTTAACGTTTACGCGCAACGTTAACTTACCTTATTGCCAATATCGAGTGCCCTAAGTACCGATCCGCTCATACCATGATGCTCTAACGCTAAGAACATGGTATTTAGAACAATACATACTGTTATAAAAAGCTCAAATAAAGGGTCTCGTACGATTTGATAGAGACCTTGTTGAAACTGAAGCCACCCTGTATAATCTACGCAGCATTGCTCACAACACGAGCAGTTGCGATCTGGAATATCATCTGGAATATAAACAAAAATTATAGCAAACCGAATTAAAATGTAAATTATTGGCTTAAACGGTATAAATAGGCAACACACGTTACGTTTTAAGTAACTTGAACTATCACATGTTGCCGATTCAAACTTAACTAAAGGGTTACGAGCCAAAAACGAGCGTAACATACATTAAAAAACAAGCTTACCTATAACAACTATATGGGAGAGGTATTCAGGAGGTAACGTATATAAATTATGTTTCTTCTTTTTACAACTTCCGACGCCGTTACATTTAATTACTTTAATTTGTTTAGGACTGAGCGCTAAAGTAACAGGAGTGGCAGCCACTTTTTGGGACTAAAATTAATTTAAATTAAATTAAGGTTAATTAATTTCCATTTGAATTTACTTTAACTATATTGGGGGTATGCGAGGCAGCGTCTTCCGAGGTAGCATCGGCTTCTTCGTGATCGTCAACTACCCCGGAATCGTCGAGTGAAGATTCTCGATTATTACCTTCACTATTACTACTTGTTTGTCGACTGTGCAACCCTATTCGGGTGGGAGCTGCTAGAAAATAAATATCTCAAAAATTTTAAACTAAAATAGGAATTTGCGTAATCATAAAATAAAACGATTACAATTAAAGCATAATCGTAATACTGTACCCAGTCTACTGGAAGGATAAAGTGTATCGGGACACTTTGTTTCGGCCATTTGAACATGTTTGGTTGGAAGAGCTAACGGGAGTGCTTGAGAATGTGGTGAACTGTGACTGTGTCGAGGGCTCGGGCTCGGGCTTGGTGTAACGGAACGACGTTGTTTTGTTGATTTCGGAGATTTCTTTTCCTCCTGTTTCGGGACACTTGGTGCCCCACTTTTATTATTATCACCACTGTTACTAATACCACCACTACCACCTCCACTACCGCTACCACTACCGCCACTATTTCCAGTCACCATTCCACCAGCACCTCCACTTTTTGGTCGTTTTCTTCTTCTAGTTTTCTTTCTTGTGTATGACGCTAACAACACCCCTTTTCGTGCATCTATTTTCTTTAATTTGTGTCTCGATAATTTCTTAACGTTAATGTGGGAAGGATCGAAACTAAACGTGGAATCTTCACGATGATCCACTAGGTCTTTTTTTCGTTCCTGTAAAAGCGATTAAAATACTTCAAATAAGTTTAAAACCAAATTTATTAGTTAATTAATATATTTTGCAACTGTTTTTAATGTTTTGATTTTATAAAAAAGTTTGGTTTTGGTTTAATAGCATCGACTCCTATGGGTGTTCTAACAAACAGGCTGGTTCATGGAAATGTCCATGCCAAGACTGGGATTTGAGCCTGTTGTAAAACGGGCTTCCAACCACGCGCCACCGAGACCCCCTGTTCTCTAGTATTCAAGAAATAATAAATGCTAGAAGAGTAAAAACAAACAACAATAAAAAATCCAACCAGTCTCGGTGGTGTAGAGGAGAAACCGAAGGTCTCGGGTTCGATCCTGGCCAAAGCTTTGCTTCCTTTCAGATGCAAGGTAAAACTGCAGGTACTTTGTTACTGTGATTTTGGCACAATAAGAATCCCTTCCAATGGTAGAAGTCTTGTACGTTCGTGGAGAAATTCCAGGTAATGTTGATGACCACAGTGGTCGATGCTTGTTTGAGATTATTGGTACTCGCAAGTCCGGTTCTTATTCAGGAAGTAAATAAATTGTATTTTGGGTATTTAATAACAATTCTTTTGAATACTAAACTTGAATTACATAATATTGGTTAAGGGTGATAATAGTTGTTGCTGCGATTAAAAACATTACGTTATAAAAATTTTAAGATTTTACATACCTCCTGAGTTATTTCCGCTTCTTCTTCGTAACTTAGCGCTACCACAGCCAACATCAGATTTATGAGGTAAAACGAACCAAAAAATACTACTACGGTAAAAAAGGAAACACTTATCGGTCCACAGGACGATAAGACCTACAAAGATTAATATTTATTATTCTTTAATTATCGCATGAGCATAACTGGGATGGATTTGCGTGTCTTCTTAGCTAAAATTTGAAACTTCCTGAGAAAACGTTATAGGCAACCAATCATAGCCAAGTACAGGCAACTAACTATACTTCTGTATAATTGGTTGCCTATATTGAGGCGTTGTCACCTTTCCAATGTTATGTTTTAAATAAAAATAGCCTGTTCTCGGTTTATAAATTAATTTCGGTGCTGTATTCATATAATCTAGCCTTACTAATTCGGCAAAATAAAGAAACGAAATTATTGGGGCTGTCGTAAAAGTGAAGGGGATTATCAAAAGAATTTATCGTCGCTGG
This sequence comes from Melanotus villosus, assembly GCA_963082815.1. Taxonomy (NCBI): domain Eukaryota; kingdom Metazoa; phylum Arthropoda; class Insecta; order Coleoptera; family Elateridae; genus Melanotus; species Melanotus villosus. The sequence goes on along the minus strand of OY720419.1, from coordinate 110,687,947 downwards.
TGCGAAAAACAGCACCACAGTAAAAACAAGGAGGATATTTAAGGTCAGCCCTTCATTGCTTTTTATAGAAGACGGAAAACTCTGTTGGGATTTATATGAACGGATCATTGTTTTATTATATCAAGCCTTTTTTCGTTACAATAAACTTTAGCTGGCCATTACTGCAAAAATCAAGTTAATATTTCGCCAGCGTATCAGATATTTTATATTACGAGTAGTTCGAAAAATTTGTGTAATTTCGAAGTCACTGACGGGTTTCTTTAAATTTATCAAAGTTTGATTTGATTTGGGTGGTGTGAGTGTTGAGGCATTTTTTGCAACACTACACGTTTTGATAGGCTTTTTTGGAAAGTTCCCAAAAGGCACGTAAAGCCACTGAAATTTCTAAAATTGGGGATTACTTTGAAAAGCTTTTCAGGGAAGTTTAACCTTTGCTAATTGTTAAAAACTTACCATATTGTATACGTTTTCCCAGTAATCTAACGTAATGAGCTGAAAGGTTGTGAGCATCGACCACAAAAAATTGTCGAAACTCGTATAACCATGGTTGGGGTTTTCACCCACACATAAACAAGTGTGGGTAATGGGGCAGTGCCGCGCTCCAGTCACGTTTCCACACAACAACGGATCGCCGGTCTCATTTTTCACCATCCAATTTTCTGGGTTATTGGTCCAGCTAGAATATATATCGATTTAATTAGACCTTCTAATTATAGTTTTTTACATGCAGCGTAAAAACGCCTTCCCGATACAGGAAATCCGAATACTACGACCCTTCCATCACGGTTGATTTAGTTTTTAATATGTACGAGGGCGAATTTTCGTCTTTTTCAATCAGAAGATGTACGAAAATTTGTGTGTAAATTCTATAAACATTTTTGAGGAAAAATCTGCAATTTTGAGACTAAGCGTAATATATATTTTTAAGCAGATAAATAAATAACGATATTATTGGTAAAAAGAAGGTTTAGTTTCATTTGAAAGGAGAAAACACTTGCAGGGACCAAAACCTCTCGGAATCCCACTGTTAAGGATGAGATCTGAAAGGATCCCGCTAGAAAAGTTCCTTTTAGCAGAATAAATAACGGGGAAGGATCTTCGTCGACTTTTCTGTGCTTTCTCTTAAAGTGCGTCGAAAAGCGCAGTTTTTGGAAAATCATTTTGAAATATTAAAACTTTTGAAAATGTCTCGCCTTTACACAAAAAATTCTTGTAGAGAAAACAAGAGATTGGACATAGTCTACTTCAAATGAGAACGTTTTCAACGTTAAAAAAATCTTCAGTTTTTGTCAGATTTTGTTTTAATTTTTTTAATGGTTTTGAAAGGATAAAATACGTTAAAAAACTTCAAAATTTTGCGTTAACAAACGCAAAAAAAAAATTCGTAGAGAAAACAAGAGATTGGTCGTAGCCTACTTCGAATGAGAACATTCTTTGCGTTTAAAAATGTTCAGTTGTTTGTCAGGTTATATTTTGATATTTTAATGGTTTTTGAAGCATAAAATACGTAAAAAAATTCACAGAAATTTAAAAATGTACTCACTTGAACCACGTTTCGTAGGACGCATTGTGATCATCCATCTTCAGCACACATTTATTACGTAATTCTCCCATATAAACTTGAAGAGCGAAAAGAGCGAACACCATAAGGCAAAATATCGTTAAAGTCATTACTTCCGCCAGTTGTTTGAAGGAATGTAACAATGCGTTGATAATGGTTTTGAGACCTGCAACGAAACAATTTTATATTTATTGTGGATCGTCATTTAAGAGACGAATGGGCCCTTTTAGGCCCTAGGTTTAAATTGGAAATACTGCGATCGTAAACTATATGAACCGAATAAGTGGACGTAAAAATTCCATAAAAAAAGAGGAAAATGGGAAAATGGGGCGGTTGTCTTCAGGTGACGTTATAGTTCAATTAAATGAAAACTAACAGCTCTATTTAGAAATTTCCTACAAAAACTAAAAATAATCCGACATACTTATTAGTAACATTTCTTTGGCTTGTTTTAATTTAGTAATAAATTCTTTTAGTAAGGTATAGTTTTTGTCTAATATTATTGCCGGCAGACACGAAATATAAAAGGTTAAAGTTAAAACACGGGTTATATATTCAAAGTAACATGGTTATAAATATTTAAATAAGGAACAAAAACGATACCAGGTTCGGCTGTATGCGAATATTACAAACGGGATTATTACTGCTAATCAGTTCATCGATTTGCTTAGTAACCAACTATTTACTGAGGCATAACCGTATAACCCGCCATAAACGTGTATTAATGCTTTGGTTTACTGTTTACAAGGTGCGAATCGATTGAAATTGGAACGTTCTAATCACTGAATTGTTACATTGTAATTGATGTAATTGTTGCAGCTTCACTTTGGATGTTTAGTAAATTAGTAAATGAAAGCGATACGTATATTTAGTCAACTAAAATCATAAGCAAATTAAACATAAAACCGTATGGTTTTATAAATGATTTTATGTGTGTAAAAGAGCCACACGATGTTTCCATGGTAATTAAATATGACACGACTTTAAATTTAAGCGAGGCAAGAATATAAGTTCAAATGTTTGTATCACTGTTCAATGCTTTATTTTTAGGGTAATTAATTTTGCAAAGGTTGGCACTACCGTAATAACAACTGAAATTTAATATTCGGCAAAGTCTATTATGTCGATGATAATCAAGACAGCCTTGCCACCGATCTGATGTTCATCTATTTTGTTTTGTAACCAATGAAATTATGGCCAAAAACCCTAATTACAGCACGCAATTCTTAATTACATAATAAAACTCACTAAGTTATTAGATTTAGTTATTTTTACGAACGCGAATGAATAATACTGCAACGACTTCATTAAATCATTCTTACTGGAGCGCATTTTTATGTAAGCGGCGGCTGCTTCTTCTAGAATACGTCAGAAGCTTCCAGACTGTTTCGGACTTGCTTGGCTAAGACCTTTAAACGATATTGCTCTGTAGTATTGAAACTGTATTTTACAAAAAGGAACCAAGGTTTCAACGCTCTTTATTGCTCGTAAAATTTTAACCTTGATTGGAATCTCTATTGTTTCTAGAATTTACTATTTTATCGACGGTTAGTATGATTTTTTTTAACAATTTGACATAATTATAGCCGGAGTGGCCGAGTGGTTAGGTAAGGAATTCAACTACATCACGGGGTCAAATGTGAGTCAGATGTTCGGCGGATGGCTTACCCAGTCACTGAAATTAATTGGGAACCGAAACACATTGGTGGGGTAGTAAAGGTAGGCGGTTGTCGAAGGCATAGTGCATACCACACTACCCCGTACGTGTAGCATATGAAACAACCGAGGTATGAATAGCGACTTAGGATGCCTTAACGGGATATGCTCCTTCGCGGGGTGTTACATAATTATACTCAGCAAGGACTTTATGTAATAATATTTATTTCAAACCTTATTTATTCATAAGTTGTTTTTATCGAACTATTACCATCAGCAAAATAATTTTTGTTGCTTCAGCAAACAGTTTGTTACAGAAAAAGAAAGGAGTCGAGTACGAGTAGTATAGCTGTGCGGATGCTTCGCATTCTGATAACAGTGCAATACGCTTGGTAAACGTAGTAAGTTATATTTTACTTCTTTCCATTAAAAGCAACAACAATCATGACACATGACTTAAAAATTGACTATCAAGTGTTTAACATGTGCAAAATTGACAGCTTATATCTGTCTATTAACCACGTGCAAAAGCGATACGCATGGTCCGCTCAAAATCCATTAACCAGTACCAAATATCGCCTACCACCACATTTGGAAACTGAGTTAGCAGATAAACAATCTTACAACAACAACGGCTCGCAAATATACCAAAAATCACCAGTAGTTATTAAGAATCTACCGCTTTCCCTCGCAGATCAAGAAATAAAAAAGAGCTAGCGAAAGATCTACCAGTTTGCCAGTTTGCACATCTGAACTCCGAAAAAATAAGGAAGCGAAACGCATATTTTCACTAATAGTTAGTACTGTATCACTCCATAGTCACCGTAGAAGCCAGAAGAAAATCTAAGAATATACCAGAGTGTCATAGGTGCCAACAGTATGGTTACACCAAAAATTATTGTAGCCTAAAACCAGGCGACCACTTACACACTGATTGAAAGAAGAAGTCCAATGACTTTCCAAAGTGTGCAAATTGTGGAGGAAACTACAGCGCAAACTATCGTGCCTGTACTCATCACATTGAGCTGTTAAACCAACGAGTAACAACGCAACGCAATAACTCCCAGATCTCTTATGGCAGAAATACATGCATAAACGACGCACAGGCATTTGCAGAAAAGCTAAAAGAGGGTTAAATCCAAGTAATAGAAACCTCATCTAATGGACCATCAATGCCTAACAATCTAATACAACTTCCCTTTCAACTTATGACATCCTATCTTCGCCAAATTAACTCTTTTATCTCCACACCTCTACCACTATGCAGTATGCATACATGGATCATAAACAGATAAAAATAATGATCCTCAACTAGAACATGGCATCAAAAATCAACGCTCGTAATTTATAACCTTCCTTAGCTAGGCACAATGTAGACATAGCCTGTATATCGGAGACACATCTTGATGAATTCATCAAATTTCAAATTCCTGTATACTACTACTACTACGTTTACCCAAATAACCGAAATTCTACGACAGCGGCAGAGGGAGTTGCAATCATTGTTAAAAAAAAAATGGGCACATACGACTTCCTGAAATTCGCAAACTGAGAATTGAAATGACATCAATAAAGGTCAAACTCGATGATTAGAGCTGCGTAACTATAGCAAACGCCTACAGACATCCAAATATAAAGCTAGTTAAAGAACATATCACAAAAATCTTTGATACAACTGAAACACTGCCACAAATCCATAGAAACTTTGTAATAGCAAACTCTTTTCAAATGTTGGCACCCATGAGTACATCTATTACCCATACCGAGCAGACCATCAGCCCATTGACATTGTCTTGTCGAAAAACTTTAATAAACTTGTATTTAAAAGTGAACTCAATTCAGACCACCTCTCAGTGCTGGTGTCAACAAATCATCCTTAAATCCCCTCCAAAAGTGTCACAGATACTCCCTTTAGTAAAAGATAAGCCTCAACCCCTATCATCAAGAGATATCTACAGCATCCCTTATTCTTGTTTTTTGGTGTACATTGGAGAAACTGGTCGCTCAGTACACACACGTATGTATCTGTGAACACAAACGTTGCTTGAAATCAGGTCTTCTCTTACTGAGTTACCGTGCTCTTTTAGTGTCCCCGTTTTTCTCTTGATGAAATCCACTTTCGTGGGCGAAACGTTGAGTTCTTCTTTCTTAACAATGACACGGTCCCAACCCAGAAGACGTTCTTTTGATACTGACGGTGGAAGTCTTCGAATTCATTTCAAGATATAATGCTTGCCCGAGATTAGGTTATTTCCTACAGTCATGGAAAATTGCTTCATATCTTAATGTTTGCAAAACCAGGCAAGGACAAAAAAAAATAAACAACTACAGACCGCTAAGTTGGCTGACTTTGCTACCTGAAAAAGTGAACCACAAACGATTAGTTGATAATATATCGAAAACTCGAATATACTGCCTACCTTCCAGTTCGGCTTTAGAAAAGGCCATTCAACTTCTCATCAGCGGCAAAGGATCAGTGAACTTATCGAACGCGGATTTAAAAATAAAAAATATACCACAGCAATCTTTCTTGACGTCGCATAAGCTTTTGACAGACTGTGGATTGAAAGCTTTAAAAAGAAAATCTCGAATTGACATACCTCAAAACCATAATTTCCTCTTTCCTCGAAAATTGAACTTTCGCAGTAAAAGACAACTCAACGCTGCGCTGTCTGAATTAAAAAATATTGCAGTATCCTGGGTTCCATTTTATTTAATATAACTATGTACTTCAGACCTACCAGAAATTATCTTAACGGACCACGAAGATTAAGTCGATTAAGCTTCACTGAGACCATTCATTCGTCTCATTATGTTATAATTTAAGTTATTAGATTAATATCACATATTATCACAACAAATCATAACAAATTTATGTTTGTTGATCTGGCAATAAATAAATATAAAAAAAAAGAAAAAGGTTATTTGCAACCTCGGACTTCTGGTCGACTCTTTGAGTTCCCCATCTTGCCGGGACACATTTTTACATCGGAACAAGCGGCCGCTGCTTACTCCAGAATACGTTAGAACCACCCTCCTTGTTTGTAACCCGCTTTCCGTTACAACACACTTATACGAAAAGCAACCCTTGTTTGCAGTTGTCGTTTTAAAACGACTTTACTAAACTTATTTAGAGATTGATTTTGTATTGGATTTCAAACTTGGTGCTTTAAAGGATACGTAAATTTTGAAAGTTTAATCCTACTAAGCCGCCCTTGCCTTCTAAAACACCACTTCATTAGATACAAGGTGAAGCTTCACCCTTTTAAACCTCGGAATTTCGTGCGAAGTGGAATTATACGGACGAGTAATTAATTACGATAACTTTCTTTTCATATTTTTAAAAGATAAAACGCCCAATTAACTTAATTCGGTCCTCTAATCTGCGTTTTAATCTCCTCGGCATGTCTTGTAAAAAATGATGTTCCGGAGATTTTGTTTTTTATCTCCCACCGCATTTACACCTTTTAAAATACTGTTTTCTGCAGATGAATTTGTTGTGTTTTTAAAGTATTACTTAAGATTCAAAGATGAATGAACATAATTAGCATTTGAAGAGAAAAATCAGAATTAAAACGAAGCAACAACCGAGAATTTAAGCAATCTAAAGTTCGTTAAAGATAAAGTTGTAACGTGGAAGTAATACGAATTACAAATTACGGATTGCCCTTTACAGGATAATATTCGGGTGCACAAAGTGCTAACTTTAATTGATGTTTAAATTTGGTTAAGCAAATATTTGTCTATTAAAACAAACACCGTTGTAAAACCTTTAGCAGGCTACGAATTTCGTTGGTTAATTTATTAAACAACGGGCCTTCTATTTCAATACATTATGTATTTATTGCTTTTATTCAATTTTGACGTTTTAAACTGACGTTTATTTGTTTCTGGCCTGCCCATAAAAGTTGATGTTTTATAAACAATCTTTTAAAATTTTTATTCCGCTAGCGATTTAAAACTTTTATTCCGCTAGCGCTTTAAAAATGTCAAATCGCTTTAAAAATGCCAAATAAATGTCAAAATTGAATAAACAGTTGTATTACACTTGCGGATTAAAATTAATTTATTAACTCGCGGTATCAACGCGCTTGCGGCTACCGCCGCTCGCGCGGTTAAACGTACCGCTCATTAAACATTAATTTAATCCACATGTATAATAAACAGTTTATTGCTAGTTATATCCCACGGAGAACAATTTTCATGTAAACAAACTTGAATGTGGACTAATTTATGAAAAATGATTCGATGGAACTGATTTTTTTTCGTTGAATAGTCCCGGAAATACCATTCGTGGTCAAAGAATTGTAGATAATTTTTGCTGTAAAATTACTCATGTTCCTTGTGATTGCGAATACCACTCGTGCTGCGCGCTCGTGGTATTCATATGCAAGCTCAAGGAACATTCCTGATGTTACAGCAAAAAAATAATCGACAATTCTTTGACCACTCGTGGTATTGTAAGTGAATATTTGCGCTTTAAAACGACTCGGACGTTGCGTAGTTGACTCGCCTTGCGCCTCGTCACCTAGCAACGTCCTCGACTATTATAAATCGCATACCTAATATTCTTGTTATATTAATAGCTATAAGTTGTGGATGGCTAGGGCCATGTGGTTTTTGATAGTTTTTACTGCGTAAATGGGACTTGTAAACTATCAAAAGTTGAGGTTATGTGCTGTGACATTTATGACGTATCCATTTCGCATTAGGCAGTAAGTTTTGAGGGTTAATTTAATTCTATAAGAAAGAATATTCCGTACTTTTTGATTGTTTTACAATAAATTCTTCATCTTCTCCTCCTAATTTATATCCTCTTCTCTCTGCCACATTTTTTCCCCTCTAACTCGTCGTCTTCCTTTTTTTACATTTGCTTATCTTGTTTTTCCTATAATTCTTTTTCCAGTTTTTCTTCCCTTTCTCTTAACCCTCCTACTCTTCCTTTTTCCTCCTCTTACACTTCCTTCTGTTGTATCATAGCCTACTACACGAATAAGGAAAAAATGTATTTCATTCCCGCTCTTCTGCAAAAACTCCGTACGTGTGACACATCATTGAAAAGAGAAAAAAGAGCTGAGTTTAGTTACGACAAAATTCAATATGGCGTCCATATGAAAATCAAAAGTAGTTGTTCATAGAATAGAAACCAAGCGTCATAAATATAAACATATGGCAGCACCCGATTCTCCGTAAAAAAGTGCCTTCACAATGTACAAGTCTTGAAACTAATAACTTAATACTTTCCGAGATATTTTGGAAAACAGAAAACTCCAAATTTCGGCTTTTCCAAGATATCTCGAAAACGGTCAAAGTTGGCTGTGATTTCTCACCGGATATGAAATGAGCATTAAAATTCCCAAAACTTTCCTTATTTAACCAACTTTGTAGCTTTTATAGTTTCCGAGATCCTAATGGTGGGGATTGAATTTGGGACGCACTGTATAAGTGTATATGCGACAGGTTGCGCGTATAGATTTTTTTAACATTTGGTTTTTTATTATGTAATGTAATCGTTTACCTCTTATACCTTTCGGTGTTGAGGCTGGTGCGTTAGCGTATGTGGTCTTACGCGTGAAAATGCACAATCCGGCCCGCATGCGAGTCACGAGATTGGTGCGCCGTTTTTTACCTGCATACAGCACCATGTGTATAGTGTATGTGTGTGTACGTATAGAACCTTGTTACTCTACCTCGTAGGTCTGTATTCGGAGGAGAGCGTCGTTAATTAGGTGCCCAACGACGAATGGTCACCAGAGCTCGATACCGATCTCCGGGAAAACTTGCACCCAGCGAGATTCGAACCGGGGACTAGCGTAACGCTAGCCTGACGCTCTTACCACTGCGCCACCCTGGCCCTTGGTTTTTTATTATACATTTTTTAATTAAAAGAATTGTTTAAAAAATAATAACAGTATTAGACAAATGCTTTATTTTCAAGGGCATTAACGTGATTAGTCGTGTTGGACAACTCGAGTACCCCAGTTCAATTTAAATTGTTCTACGGGTGGGTGAGTAACCCCATTAGGCCTTCCTAAAGCAATAGTGAAATATCTGCAACGACTTTATACCAGTAGAAAAAAATGTTTTTTCTTGGTCTTCAAAATAGACGTCAATAGCCTCTTTCAGCTCGTTGTCATCCAAAAACTGGATATATGGATATTTTTAGGACTATTCCCTTCATTTGTCAAAAACTTTATGACACTTCGATGTTCTAATTTTACTCATTTTTTGTTTCAAAACACTTAATAGAAAATGTAATAATGAACGAATTCAAATCAAATTTGACACACAAGTAGAAAAAGGTTGTCAATTGTCTCTGTCATAGCGAGGTAGATAATTTTTCTAGTTCCCCTCGTAATACGTTTAATGTTTAATGGTTATGCTTAGGACTTAGAATGTGTAGACTCACTACTAATTACTAATAAGTGTTTCCACGCCAAATTCTCTTGTTCAGTTTATAAAAGTCGTACCTACCGCCGTCGTAATAAAAATCAACACATCAGGGTTAAAAAGTATGTAACTGTTTTTTGAAGAATTGTCAATTAAAGTTTCAGAAATTAAGCAACATCCATTTTAGTCATGGAAGTATAGCAACACAACACGGTTGATCTAATTTTAGCAACAATATTTTACGTGCGAATTTTAAACGGTTAACAGTTAAACACACATTAAAATGAAACTGTAAAACAGTATAAAAAACGTTTTATACTGACCTAGCATAAATATGTAAACATTGACTCCTCCGTTCGACAGAAAGACATACTTAACCTAACGGATTACAGAATCAGTAATGAGTAACTGTACCAAGTTCCAACATATATTCAGAGTTTTATGCGAGAATATTAATGTAGTATTCGAGCCTGCAACAGGAAGTTTAATAAACCCATATCGGTCAAACAGAAGAAGAAAAAAATGCGTTTCATAATTATCCCAGCGATAATCACGTTGTATTTGTTTAATGAAAGCGAGTGCAAGTGCGACGTTTTTAAAAAAGTTAACATCACCGCCTTTCCCGTTATCGGGGAAAAATTTAATACGACAGTGAATAACGCCTGTGTCGAACCTGGTTTATTTAACGGGCGCCCTATAAAAGGTCTGTACGTTCGACATCAAATCGTGGGCCAACTTAAGCAGCACGCAATTAGTGATATGAATAATTTGGATGTGGTTTCCTTTGATAATTGTTACATAGACGAAATAGAATCGGGCGCTTTTAATAACGTGCCCCAATTATCAGAAATATTTCTGTTTAAAGCGTGCGTTAAGGAAATACCTCGGGGGGTATTCAATAATTTACCATCGTTACGCAAGTTACGGCTACACGATAACTGTCTTAAAGTTATCCAGGACCAAGCATTTGCCAATATTTCCACGCTTAAAAAATTATATCTCTCCCATAATTATCTGGAGGATTGGAGGAGTGAGTGGTTCGTAAATTCGACGGCCGTTGAAAAAATCGACTTCGAATTTAATCGAATTAGAACGATACCCAGCAAAGCCTTTCGCAATTTACCCAATTTAACTATCATAAACTTTAATTACAATAACATATCCTCGATAGGACTTAATGCCTTCGAAGGGCTACGACATCTAAAATACTTGGGCTTAAGACATAACCGCCTCACCGTATTGGAACCCTCGGTATTTCACGGGGAGTTACTTATAGATTCTTTATTCGTCGACGCAAATTGGCTAAATTTCATCCCAACAGCAACCTTAAATTACATAACCGTCAAGAACGTTACTTTGGATGGAAATCCTTGGAAATGCCCATGCTTGGAAAATATTGGACATTGGCTGCGTAGGACTGGTGGTAAGGTTAAGGCTTCCAAACATTGTAGAGGGCTTAAAGTACGCCAGTGTCTGCATTTTAACCCTTTTTACTACAACTGCGACGAGTCAGTTGATGAGAAATTAACTCAGGTTTATTTTGATGTGACTAGAAATTATTTTGCTTTGAATAAGAACGTTTCTAATAATTATTGCTTACAATTGGATTAATAAACGGAAATGTTCGTACCTTTATTTATTTACTTGTTTATTTGATTATTTATTTATTTATTTATTTACTTGTTTGTTTGATTATTTATTTATTTATTTATTTATTTATTTATTTATTTATTTATTTATTTATTTATTATTATTATTAGCGGATTTATTTAGGCGTGTTTTAACTCTGCTTTTCCTTGTTAGTTCGAATTATTAAAGCAAGCCATGTAACTCGCAAATGTATAAATGCTTAATAAAGATTTTACAGTTTAGTTTTTTTGTCACAAATAATTGTTTGATTAAATAAATTTACCACTAAATAAATTTTAAACTAGCGAAGGTGTCGAAAAGTTAATGTTTAATTACTTCGCTTATATTTGATTTACATTCACTGAGTTACGTTTAAAAGGCCAGAGGCGTAGCGGAAAATTCAAGGGCTCTCCGCCCTTCATAAAAATAGATAAATAAATACATATTGGAATTTCAAATTGGGGCGTATATGAAGCACATTGTTATAGCAAAGTTATTAAAATACTATTAGATCAATTTTTGGAAATTAAGTTTTTAATGTATTTTTCCGACAAACGTTTAGGAATGTTACTTTCCCACACTCATTTTGCGTGCGGGAAAGTAACCATTAACGAACCATACGTATATCACATATACGGCAGGAATTTACACGGGAAACAAACATATAATAATAATGTGAATTATTAAACTAAATAAATATTATTTAAAACATAAAATCTATGCTTGTGGGTGCCAACTGTTCAACCCAACAGAATTTGTTTTAATCTATTTATTTAATGAGTGCTTGGAAAATGAATTATTGCTATCACAAAAACTATCTTTATATTAACAGGTAAAAGAATTGCACAATCAAAGTAGTGTATCAAAAAGAGATTGAAAGATCATGCTTATTACGAGGGCGTAATTTTATGTTATCTACATAGCCATGAAACAAAAAAGCGACGATGTCAAACCGATTATTAAAAAATAGCTGTGTCATTTAGATGTACATGTGGTAAGAGAGATTTGGAAAGGTTTACTTCTTCTTCTTCTTGATAAAATGAGTGAAATTAAGGTAAAATATCGCAAAGTTCTTGACAAAAGATAATCAACGACTGTGAGTTCATAGAGTTAAAGCATCCACCTTATAGCCTTGATCTAGCTCCGTCAGATTTATTTTTATTCAAAAATTTAAAAAAGCATCTCAGGTGAAAGCGTTTTGCATCTGATGAAGCACTTAAAGAAGCTGTTGGACAATATTTTACAGTTGGAAAAAAGATGGAATAAGTGTATAAGTGTTGAAGGAAATTACGTCGAAAAATAAAGGGTTGTTAATATGATACGTATATTTTCATGGCTAGGTAGATAACATAAAAATACGTTCTCGTAGAAAATGACAAAGTGGAAAAAAATAAAGAAAAAAGCGAACAAGTTTAACAAACGAATGGCGAAAATATGTATACAAAAAGGAAGAAAACAGGAGTAAAATTAATAAAAAGAGGATATCAATAGAAATAAGATAAGGCAATCGACTTTAAATTAATTTTACATAGGTACGATATGGTAAATCGAAAAGCTAGAAAATATACAAAAGTCCAATAAATACAATACAAAAAACAAAACGAAAAGGGACATGAAGAGCAGAAGGAGAAACTAATAAAGGGAAAAGGATGAGTTTGCAAAGCAGAAGCTCTAAATTGGCCAAGAAATAAACGTTAAACAAATTTGCATCTTCATTCAAATCAAAAAGAATGAACGACAGATGGAATTGAAAATGAAAAAACGAAATAGAATAAACGAAATCAGAACACGAAAAGCGAGGAAAGCAAACTAATTAAAACAAATAGGAGAAAGAAGAAAAAGACAAGAAGAAGACAAAACAATGGAAATTAAATAACATGAAAACATAGAAGCATACAAACGATATAGAGTGCATTGATGATAAGGGGAAGAAGAAGGGGGAAGACGAGAAGAAAAATATGCGAAAGGAAGGGAGGAGAATGGGGGGAGGAGAAAGTGTGAGAGTTACAAGAAGAAAAAAGGGGGGGGGTGTGTGAAAAAATTACGAAGAAAGAAGGGATGAAAAGGGGGGAGTAGGAAGAAAAAGAGGAAGGGAAGAAGGAAAAGTTGGAGGATGATTAAAAAGAATCAAAAGAAGAACAGAAGAAGCAGAAATTGTTAATAAACCTAATTATTTTATTAATAAAAATTGTTCAGTATTTTAAAGAAAAATATTAAAAAGCAGCTATACAGGGTGATTCAATAAATATTGTCATTAATTTTAAGGGTAGGTAGAGTATGTCAAATAGAACAACTTCTCTCAATAAACCATGTGTCGCAAGTAAACGGTAACCTCCGAAAAAAATTATAAAGATTAATACAAAAATTGGTTGGTGGTCACTGGAGCTTACATTTATCAAACGGCCTTCTCGTTCAGTCTGATAAGAGCCCCAGTTCATTCGCTTCAAAAGTGCATTCATCGAACGTTTTAATGGAATTCGGAATGCTGCAGCGGCTCTGAAAGACAGTTTTGTGTTGTTTGTTTGTGTAGAAGTTAACAACATTTTTTTGTAATACTTGTAATCACTTTTTAAACATGCCGCTAATTATTGTTTACTGCCAGTTTCAAGCCTGAAAAAATGTGAAGGGGAAAATGAAACCTGTAAATTACATACGTAACTGTGTAATGTTTCATTTATTTTTGCAGGGTCAAATTTCTATCACAGGTTTTTCAAATGCATATCAGCCAGCGGTTCTCAAAAGTGTCTAACAAAATTTGAAATTAACAAAAATCGCGATAAGCTTCAAATTTTTAGACTTTTTGAATAGGTGTGTCGAACACCCTATCCTTCACAGCACCCCATAAAAAAAGTCTAAAGGATTTAAGCAAGGGGATCTTGCTAGCCAACACACCGGACTTACATTAAATGTTTTTGACCATGTGTAATACATGGATGAATGTGTAATTTTTCTGTGCACCTTTTGGTATAAAAATCCAATATGGCGGCCATAAGAAAATCAAAAGTTACCCAGGAAAACTCAACTATCTAGTTTACCTAGAAAATTTTGAAGGAGTGTTGTAATAGATAGCCCTTGCTTAATTATGTAAACACCCAAAATTTCATTTTACTCGTCCTAATAGCAAAAAAAGTTATTAAAGAAATTAAAAAACGCAACTTTTCAGTTTTTTCAGGATAATTCAGAAACTACAAAAGCTATCTCCGATTGCTCTTCAATTGTTTAAAGAGCCTAAAATGGCACAACTTTTTCCATATTTAACCAACCCTGTATCTCTGACCGTTTCAGAGATCCCAATGGTGTACATTGTAAAAGTGACCACCCTGTATACCTATTTAATTTAATGACAATACTTTTGAATCACCCTGTATAAAGCACTTTGAAGACAAAATTAATTTCTACTGATTAAGTTGTAAAATCATTAAACGAACTTACAACGGACTGAAGAAAATTAAACGGAAATCGAATATTCCAGTTTGCTTGTTATACGCAATTTACGACAAAATTATTAAACATTATGCCACACAAAAAGTAGCGGCAACTAAAGTTAACTTTATATTTTGTACCTAAACATCAGTAACAAGAATACATTGTTTGGGAAATTATTAATACTTCTATTACGTGTGTCTTCATTATTTTTATGTTTATTTGTGTTTCCTACCGAACACCCTAATTGGGTACAAATGGGAAATAAACAACGAAAGAAGAAGATTTTTGTTTCTGTTCGCTTTTAAACTTAAACGTTTATTTATTCATGTTTTATTTTTTCTGGATTTTTTAATCTCGAAATAGTGAAACCTCCGAAATAGTAAACAGCCTTACAAAAATTAGTTCGTTAAATCGCGACTCTACTTTAATACCAAAATTAGTTTTCTTTTATGTCTAATTAAATTAATTAAACATAAAAATAGGAAAATATAAAAGTAGGCGTTGTAAACTGATAGCGAACCTGTCCTAAAAAATCTGATAATCAAAAAACAATAACAAATTACTCAGCGTGTCTTCATGGCCGACTAAGTCTGAACTTTTGAACTTGAAAAAAGTAGGAATAAAACTGCCGGGTTACTTTTGGGACAAATTCAAAGGATTCCTGAAATTCGGTTAGGAGAAGGTTGTTACCGCATAACAAAGTAAGATCTGCTTTAGGTGTTTAGAGTTATTTGCCTTGTTTGCGTTCTTGGAGTGGTTCTAATTCCGGGCTATCCGCAGTACTAACGGCATTGTACTGTCGTTGACTATTTGCTGCAGGCTGCATGCAAGCTTGCAGAACAGGCTGATGTTTCTGTCTTTTACTTTTTAAAATTTCCTTTCAAGATGTTTCCTTGGAAATCTTTAAGAAGGATTATTTTGTATGCAAAATCTGAGTTTCGAAATTGCAGTTTAGTTCTAAAATCTGGTTTACGGTTTTTTGTTTAGCATGCTTGATTAGATTATGAATGGTATTGGATAAGCAAATCGTTGAAGAGATTCATTTATAAAAAAACGTATGGAATAGCTTAGATTTTGATTATTACCGCCTTAGGGTGGTACGTGTACACTTTACTGCCAATAAATAAATCTACCTATCCCCTTTAAACAACAACCTAACAAGCGAGTAGTGAAAAAACATAAAAAACAACTTATGATATTCTTTGTAAGGCTTAAAAGATTGGCGACTTTATCTCCTAGAAAGTTGGATAACTGATTATCTCTCAAAACCACGTTATAAGTCAAGCTACGCTTAAGAACCCTTTGGTCTGGCACAAACTTCAAAGTGAAATTAAAGAAAAGCCACAGCTTCTCTTCAATCCCTTTATAAAATTCTAAAATTCCAGTCGTTTATTTAACACACCGCAATGCTTAAAAATTTTAAGTTGTGAAGTTTGAAGGTGTTTGACGATTATATAATCGTCAAACTTCTCGAAACTTGAAACGTTAGCACTCACTTGTAACAGAATGGAGAACAATTTGTTCAGTTATTGGCTTATATTAATGAGATCCAACAGGAAAACTAAATGATGCCAATTTGCTCGGCTTGGGTTGCAAAGCTGTGTAACTTAGATTGGAGAACTAGAGAAAGCAAATTGTTAACTAAAATTGTAATCCTGCACTAAGCTATTACACCAAACGTAATTAGTTTCCACTACATACTTAACGTTTAGAGTCCAAATGTTTCAAACTTGATGGCTACTAACATATGTAAAATGAAATGGATATTCCAAAAATGTATAAACATACAGGATATTCCATTTAAAATAACAAAGTTGAGGATAATTTCGGCGAAACCGGACGCGACAGAAGCTTGTAATGTCAGTCAAATAATGCAGTTTTAAGAGTGTATTAGATACACCAAATTTCATTTTGATACCTTAAAATATAATTTAGAAATTAAGGGTGTCCTAGGTTTCATTGTCCCTCGGTATATATTTCTTCACCATTGACACCCAATAAAAAAAAAACAATTGACCATAAAACAAAACAAAATTCAAAACAAAGGAAAAATAAGAAGGAAGATCTAAAAGCAGACGAATAAAAAATTACAAAGGTTTAATAAAAAGGTGAGAGTAAGTTGAAATAACAAAAGAAGAATACGATAAAGGTAATAACTAATAACAAAAGCAGATTGTAAGGTAAACAACTTATTTCAAGTTTTATTTATCGTAATCGGAACAGAAAAAGAAAAAAGAAAAGAAGAAGTAAACAAGTTCACATCGAGAAAAATTTACAAAAAGAGGAGGAAGCCCGATAGAAATTAATTTTATACCATATACTAAATCATAAAGAAACAGATAAAAGTAAAAAAAAACGAGTCTAAGCGAGAAACAGGATTCGTCGAATGCCCGACGAAACGGAAACGGAAAAGAAATCAGACAAGCGAAATTAAACGAAAATACGCAGAACAGGAAAAAACCGGCGACGATGATAAAAACACGGCAAAAAATAGGAAAACATTAAAAAAACGTTGAGGATGATAAGAATGAAGATAGTAGAGCAGTAGAGTTAAGCAGTAGAGGAGGGAAAAGAAAATTACGAAGAAGGAGAACAAACGAGATGCAAACACCCAGGAAATAAAGGAGAAAAAATTCAGCAATAAAAATGAAAGATTGTCTTTTAAATCAGAGGGAAGGAATGACTGAAGAAAGAAAAGATGTGGGAAAATAAACGAATATATGTAAAACTGAAACTGAATGACAAGATTCGCAGAGATAAAAACAGAAAACTGAAACTGAAACGGAATCACAAGTTTCGCAGTGATAAAAACAGAAAATAAAGCCTGAACAACGACAAAAATAAATTGGCAACGAGAAAAAGGCGGCGAAAATAAAAAAACAACGTTGCCGATCGCCACTATTCAACGTCCGTTGCATACTCCCTGGTCTTCTAATTCAAGTACGAACATCTCTCCAGGTAAAATCTGCTTTCCTTTTTGCTGCACCTGCTTCCGTCGTTTGTGTTTCAACACTAGTTCAACCCCTTATGTTTGCCTCTTGATGGCAGGCCTTTTAAATGTTGTTCAGTTCAATTTAAAGTTTAATAAGTACCGCCTTTTGTTGTATCTTTGTGTTTTGTTTGCAACCTGTTGTTTTTCAAGTAGTCGATTGCTGTTTGTCCGGCGGCATTGTGAGAAGGCTTTGTGAATCGCCTTTCGGCGGATTTTATGTTCACATTGTAAAGGTTTAGGGCCGCCGCCAAATCAGTTGACTAGTTGTTTAATCGGTTCTGTGGTTGAGTAAAGACTTTCGTGTTCAGAATGTAGTTTCAGTTTTAAGTTAAGTTTAAGATACTATTTTGTGTTTTGTTGCAAGTGTAAAATTCTACGGTGCTTGTTGAATTATTAATGTAAGATTTATTGATCCTATATTTTGTTTGGAATTGAGGGCTTAGTTAGTAAATAATTTGCCCTACCTAACGTAAATGTAGTACCCTAAATTCTATCGTTCCGTAACATAAGTGTAGTTTTTATTATTTGTTTTAACGTAACATATTTTTGATTGTCGCCCTCTCTTATGTAATTTCTTTGTATTCATTTTCTTGTCATTTGATTCATTAAATATCTAACTATCAATTCAGCTTGGTCTTGTTATTGTGTTCAGTCCTCCACGATAATATTTGTGTATTAGTGTTTTGTTCAAGATTTGCGTGTAAAGCGTGCCTGCCTACAAGTTAAGAATTCCAGTAAGTAAGTCATTTTCAGTAAGCAAGGTAAGTCACATCTTGCAGCAGGATGCAGCTATAACCCCTTTGTCCGAGCCCTTTGGGAATTTTCTGTGGTGGGTTTTTCTTTTTTTAGAACTTTGGGTGACTAAAATTTCACAGTGGCGTCCTTTCTACCGTTTACGATCATCCCTTTCGAAGGGTTTTTAAGTGTTTTGAACCGCCCCTTCTTCACTGCTAGTCTAGCCGCGTGCTACCGATTTTGACATCGCTATCTAAATGTCGTAGTGCAGAATAAGCACGTGACAAAATTACGTCATATCTGTCATATTACATAAACATAACCTCTACTTATAAAGCTTTCGAAGTTCAATTTTCAATCACAACTGTTAAAAAATCATAGCTAACTACAAATTAATTAATTCGAATGGATTATACATTACACGAATTGACATTTAAATTAAACCAGGAAATTAAGTATATATTTCGACCTTTTTATTAGAAATATTCTAAAGAGAAAGTGTACAGGACGTACACACGTACAGGTTATGAAAAATGTCAACTAAAAATCAAAATTTTAATTAACTTCATCTGCAAAACTGCACAGCAATAACTGACGCTGTCTATGAATGAGAATGTTTTGAAATTTTTACACATCCTGATTTTTAAAGCGAACTTTGCTCGTATCTCGCCCGCTTCAATCTAGACCGCAATAATTAATTTAAATTCCCCCTAGGGAAATGTTCATAATTATGTTTTAAAGCTCCACTTTCGGTAGTTAATATTTCACTTTTAATATTGTAATAAACGATCCTGTTTACTCTGAAAGCCCGGTTATTCATAACCTATATTTCAGTTTCATATCATTACGTGTTTTTAATGCACGGTGCACAGAAGACAGATGGAGAGGAGGGAGTGGGTGGGAGAGGGGGATGAGAGGGTGTGGGGAGGATGATAGAGGGGGAGGGGGAAAGATGGGTAGGTAAAGGTAAAATAATTCAGACGAATTTAATTTTCAATTATTTTGGAACGCCAACGATTTTTAATTTTTGTTTTTCATTCGATTTATTTTGTTTTCACGGGCGATGTTGAAAATAATGTTGTACAAAGCGAATTAGAACGGTCCCTGATTATGAAGCAGAGGTAAAATACAAAGTCGCTTGCAGGAATTACTTACGAAGCTGGTGCATCGGATTTCAATAAAGTGCAATTTTCGGATGTGCTTCAGGGCGGTATTATTAACTCGGGGATGTATCGGTGGTGAAACTGTAAGAGCGTCGGGTATTGCAGATATTCCGTTAGCAAATGTTTCAAATGCAGTTGTGGAACAAATTGAGTTTGAAAATAATGGATGGGGACGAGGGTATGGAAATATTGTAATTTGTAACGCTCAGTGGCGCATTAAGTTTATACGTTTCGATATTGTTAGAGATATATTGCTCGTAAAGAGATAGATACTCCAGCATTTTTCTCTTGTCACGAATTCATCAGCAAAGCATAACAACTAAAGAAGATGTGACTATCGTTAAAAATGATAAACTGCTGTAGCAAAACCATAAAAAACAACTCCCAAGGAAGTTTTCACTAAATTGAACTTGCGATAAGTCATTGCTACAAAAATCAAGAGGAAATAAACTTTAGAAAGTATATTTTCGAGATTCCAAATGGCGAATTTCGGATTTAAAACCTACCTACTACTCGTTCTTCATTTATACTAAACGAGAACTCTAAAGCCGGTTACTCACGTTCCAACAGCCTTCTCAAAGTAACCGATCTTCAAATCGAACAAAATCGAATCGAAACAAATTCATATTGCAAACAACATGTTAGTAAATAAAAAACAATGCTCTTTGCTAACTTTGATCATTCGTTAATTTAACGAAAGTTTTGTACAACTCTTAAGTTAGTTTTACAGTTTTAAGTACAGAGCAAAAGAAAATGCTCAAAGATAAATGATAAACAGCAACTTTAAATGTTCGTGTTCCTTAAAACGAATTTAAATTGAAACGGGACAACCTGTGGTTATGATGTAATCAATATCTTCGGGATGCATATCTGGTTAATTTACGAAAGGTCTGTTCTAACAGTCACGATAGGGACACTTCAATACTTACTTTTAAAATAAACAGCTTACGATCAAATGTAAAATTGTTCAATAATTCGCCACTTTAAAAGATTTATAGTAAGTTGTAAAGAAATTAACGTACAGCTAGGAAAAGAAAGCAAACATGGGAAAATCCTTTTATTTTTAATTTAAACGGACTATTCAAGGGTCGTCGGAATTTTTTGAAGGTTTATTTTTAAACCTTAAGGTCGATCCATGTTTAATTTTAGATGAGAACTGATCTAATGCATTCGCAATTTTTTGGACCACAGTAGGCCATGATTCTTAATTCATTTAGGTTGGCATTCAAGTCGTTTATCAACTAAAGGGCCGATTGTTTCGTCATATAAATTTTTGCCACAATTGGCAACGCTGGTTCTGCCCTAACCATAGTTTAATGTTAACTTGACTTGATTTTTAGATACGTATCACTTAGGGTGGTTGCACCAGCATGATTTAACACTTCGCCAAATTATCATCCGTCAATATGAATAAAATCTAATCAAATTTGAATGCGTGTGACAAATAAGGCGTTAGTAAACAGAAACTGATGCTCTTTTGTCGTCTTTGATCAATTGTTAACTTAACAAAAGATTTGTGTAACCCACCCTTGGTTTTTTAAAATTGCTTATTAATTGATCAAAACCGAACACTTATCTTGCTAAACCTTTAAAACTAAAAAGAAAAACTCACCTGGCAAAATGGAAATAGTCTTTAAAGCACGTAAAACACGAAACGTCCGTAAACCAGCGAGATTTCCCACTTCCATACCGATGGTGGCATATCCGCTGGTTATAACCACAAAATCCAACCAGTTCCAAGGATTTCGCAGGTACGTATATTTATTTAAAATGAATCCCTTGGCTATGCTTTTTATTATCATTTCAGCCGTGTATATGGCTAAAAAAATATACCTGAAACAACAGAAATGTCCTGATTAGATATCTTAACAACATTTAAACACATGCAACATAAAATATAATATAATAAGTTGACAAGTGTAATGTAACGGAACGCTGCGTTGTTGGCAGGAACTCTCGAATGATCTCGGTCGCTATAGAGTACTCTGGCAGGTTCGAGAATGAAATCTAAGCCTGCGTGTTCAATGAACGCGCTAGGGACAGTCTACTCGTGGGGGTTAACATAAATAGTCTTAACATAATAGACAGTCTCGGTGTAAATAAATTAGTTTAATTTAATTGTTGTGACAAACTCCGAACTAAAATTTTTAAACGTTACAGTAGTTTATAATAAATGACATGGAGTACAATCCCATTCATATACATCAAACTATTACATTTTCATGGCCACTTATGAGGTATAAACATCGTGAACGGGTTATACATACGGAATAAAAACATAATCTAAAAATACTAGTTTCTTCTTTTCGATTTATAGTTTTACCAAACCAGCTTACAAAATTTATAAACGAAGAACATTTGAATAGCGTAGATCAAAACTTAAACGTTATAATGAATTGTTCACGTTAATTACATAAGGCATTCAGCAAACTACGATGGCAACGAAGGTGGAGTCTGTTTTGTATCGAAAGAATTCTTTTTAGGTTCTTTTGTTATTTTTAATGATACCATATTAAAAAATGGCACATTACTCGATTTATACGTTTATTTGATTTGTTTGTTATCCTGGCTCTTTTGTATTTTTCTGACGATACTTTTGAATGAGCAGAAGTCCACGAGCGATTGATATAATAACCACAAAGATATAAAATCGTATTGTTACCGAATAATAGACCGCAAATCGAGTTTGTTTTGCTCCGTTCGAATGAGAAATCGGCTGGGAACTTTGCACACACTGAAATTGATTGTATTTCAAAGAATAGTAACTTTGGCTTGTGTCGTCTTGCGAAATTATTTTAAAATGCATTTGTAACTTAAAAATTAAAATATTTTGTAGTTTATACGCTTATTTGTCAGTTGTGCGCATAAGTTTTGGTTTTTACCGTTATTTTTTTAAGAATAAAATGAAAAATTTGGAGAAAATGACGTGATTTTGATTTTTTATTTGTATACGCCGTTTTTAACTGTTTTGATAATAGAGTGGGCCTTGATCTCTTTGTATTAGGTTATACAACTTGTAAATGATTGTTTTATTATCTGCCAATGCCATTTTCGTTCGACTGTACCTCGACAAATTCTGTTGTAATTATGAAGAATATAAAATCATTAAAGACACAGTGATAGCATTTTGCCAAAAACGATAAAAAGGGGTAATATTTTATAAGTCACATAAAGTACGTAGAATGCATTAAAACAAATTCAACTAACAAAATGGTCATTAATATACAATATAGAAGCACGAAGTTTATATCCCTAAAATCAGGGAATTTTTCTGTACTGGCAACAATGTAAAATACAAAAAAGCCATGTTATGATTATGCTTGCTAGCCTTCTAGACTGTACCTATGCGTTAGTGGGTTTCAATTATATCAACATAAATAAAATTTACCATGGCCTGCTCCGTTACAAAAGTCTTTGGTAAGGATTTATCAGAAATACCCTGAAACTGAGTATTTTTTTAGGAGTTCTGAGCGATTTCATCAAAGACTAGTAATTTCAACAAATGTTGGGTTTAAAAGTTAAGCAACAGAAGAATTACAAGCGTCCTTTGGTCTCAATTAACAGTTTGCAATAAACAAAAAAGTGTAAACCATCAAAATACTTGTAAACGCGCCTCTACCAAAGCCATCCCCTTTTCAAGATTATTTTCGTTTGAATTACTTCAGTAGCTCCATTTAATAAGAAAAATATGTTCCTTAAAAACAAACTCCTGTAAAATTTCGTTAAATAAATTCCCACTATTACCATTCATAAATTAAAGGTAATTGTGGTTTGTTACAAATTTTGTCCTTAATATTTGATCCCAGAACAACAGTGTGTAAATAATGATCTTCCACGGTTCTATACCGCAATTAAAACGGCAATAAAATGTTAAAGTAGTGTACTAAACTTCAAGAACTCCGAACATTTCGAAGCGTAATGGTCGGAAATGCGAACATTTTCTAGCTTTCTGTGTTATTACGGTGGTTCTTGAATTACGTTGTAACAGCTTATGTATTCTGATTAATTATTTAGTTACATTTATAATTTTGGTCATATCGGGTTATTTTCAAGTTTTTAAGTCGAAAATAACGTGTGATCAAAAGTCTTCGTGTGGTTTTGGGCGGCTATGTGGCTATTGTTGCACGCCTACTTTAGTTAATCTAACCTAACTAAAAGGTAAGTTAAACTGAAACCTCATATTTAACTCTAATAAAATTCATGCCGTCACCTGAATTTATTAATGGAATGTTTAAAAGTGACTTTGGAAACATTGTCAGTCGTCAGTCGACATTTAATTTTACAGCCAGAGTTGGCTTGACAGTTGCATTTGTTTGTGACGTAAGAAACTACGAGCGTCTTACGATCCATACCCGATCGAAACCGAAAAATGTTTTTTGATCACATGTTACCTCCCTAGAATTTAAAACACGTTTAATACAGAAATTTTTGTTGGTCTGTTTTCATACGCCGATGGGCTGGTTTTAACTAAATTAAAATTTGCCAACCACCAACAGAGCTGCTTACTGATATTGCTTTACCAAACGATCGTAGGGCGTGATAAAGGCTCGGTTTTACTAAGTTTCGCAAAACAGACGTCGATATAATAAACGTATTAACCAAGGAAAGGACGTGTAATCTGTCAGAGTTAATGAACAGATAGATAAATTAGCTTCTCAAGTTTGATTTTCTCCATGAGTTGCATGCGGGTCCCTGCTAATTTAGCAACTATGAACTATCGGATTAAAGTGCGAAAGTCCATTTCTCACACGACTAAAAACAACTTTAGACCTCAACTAATCAACAGACCGTTTTCACCAAGCCACGCACGTAATAACTAATTAATCAGATATAAAATTCAATTTTCTAACAAATTAGTTTTAAAATTTTTAAATCTAAACTTATTTCACAGTAATTTAATTAACATACAAATACTTTTAATAAGGTTGATGAAGATCCGAATTGTTAATATTCTAATATTTGTTTATGATTTCAAATGCTAGTCCGATCTTTAAAACACACAAAGGACATTTAAAAAGCAAAGAAACTGCTTTACCTATTGGACATCTTTTATGCGACTGATTTGATACAGCTAATTCCATTCTGAGCTGGTGAGTTTATGATTAAGCAACGTACCTCATCATACAATTCTAATAATTCTGATTAAAGATTATCAATAGAAGGGAGGTACGTTGCTAAGCTCTTTGTGTTTGGTTTTTTCAAAATTTTTAAGACATTTTGGTAACAATTTTAGAGTTTTTGGAAATTAAAACTAAAGGCATCGAAAGATCATTCCGAATATTATTTTGCAGGCTTTTGTTGTCGAATTTTTAGACATTTTGGATCATTTTTAGACAGCTCCGTTTTTTGCAAATTCAAACCAAACTCTTTTCTAAACTGTCCAAGTATTACTTTTGTCTTTTCTGTCGATTTTTTACCAATTGTTTGAGATATTGTGATAAAGCGATGTTATACAGTGCCACGCGCATTAATATGACGTGTCATCTACGGTCATTACACTGGCATTGCACGTATGCACGTGGATACTGAAACATGATACTGTACAGCTGCATAAATGACGAATCGGCATTCTTTAAAATATGCAGATTAGCACGTTCGTGGTTTTAGGTGAATGCATGTAGCGTCAGTACAAGGTGGGGTGCTGCCGTCCTATATATATAAGCGATTGCTCTGACAGAGCTTATGTTATGGTCAGTCTAGCCGTCAAACAATCATGTTCTCCAGAAGTAAGGTCCCATCCTTCGTACTAGTGGCGTTTTCTATGATATGTATGTAACACTATTTGTTTGCATTTAACTTAAATGTAATTCAATTCATAGTAAGACTTGCTAATAGTTTGGTTTTAACCCTTTGTTTCATTTATTAACTTTGACGTTAGTACGTAGTACTCCTAAAATTGTCTAAGTGCTTACTTTTAACTTTAACGCTAAACAATATTTGTAAAACCTAATCGAAGTTCAGACAATAATAATTATGTTATGGTAGTTGAACCAGACTTTTAATATAAAACCTTTCGCAACAAACCAACCCACACGTGACGTAGCTGGTTAAGTACCTACACCTTGGCACTTAAGAATTATTAGTAATTCTTCTAAATTTAATTAACCTGTTTTTACCAGATTTTAACATTGCTTTTGGTGATAACCACTACGTTACAATATTTTGGATAATTTGTAGACAGCTCTGCCTGTATTAAGACACTTTTTGCAAATTCAAGCCAAATTATTTTCTAAATCTCTCTAAGAATTATTTTGCAGGCCTTTCTTGTAGATTTTATAGAGATTTTTTGATATCTTTTGGATAATTTTTGGTCAGCCCCGCATGCCTTTTGTTTTGATTTTTTTAAGATATTTTGGATGACTTTTAGACAGCTTGGTCTGGATTTAAAGCACTTTTTGAAAATTCAAGCACTTTCCAAACTCCTTCCGATTTCAAACCTTGCAATCTCAACTTTGGTTTTCATGGAATGTTAAATCCTTTCCAAAGTTTGTGACTATAATTTTGCAAAGCCATTTTCGCATCTTTGGACATTTTTAGGGAATTTCGTGGTTATTGTAAGTTGTAATATGAGTTTACCTTGAGTGGCCAAAACCAAAATCTTTTCAAAAATGCTTAGAGTATTATTTTTTAAGCAAGCGTTTCTCGAATTGTTTAGAGCATTTTGGATAATTTTCTCACGAACCCGCCTTTATTTAAAGCGTTTGTGTAAATAAAAAATTTTCCGATTATTCTTATTCGGGCTTTCGACAGTGATGCTTTTCAAAATTTCTTTTGTCAGAATTGAAGCAGCTTTGGGAATTCTATTCTATTCTAAAAGGGCTTCTTCCCAGTTTTTTCAAAATTTTTATTTTTTACCGAAAAACATCTATTTTCGGAAATCAAAACCAAGGTATTTTCAAAATCTTTACGGTTTTCATCTTTTAATTTATTATTTCTCGATGATATTTTCCAAAATTCGTAGGATAGATTTTATAAGATTTGAGGCATTTTAAGTTTCAAAAACAAAAAGTCGTCACAATTTTTTCTGATTATTATTTGTTTGGTTTTTCTCATTGGGTTTTATCAACGTTTCTGGGAATTTAAAAAAATCCGCTGTAAAATTTAATATTCTCGTCTGTTATTTGTTAGGTTTTCTCGCTGAGTATTTTTCAAAACTTTTAGGAAATGTTTGTCAGACTTTGAGTATTTTTGAGTATTAAAAATTATTATTTGTTAGGCTTTTAGTTAGGAATTTTTCAATATTTTTTATTACACTTTAAGTGTTTGTGTTAATCAAAAAATAAAAGCTTTTCAACACCTTGGCCATTTTTAATTTTAAGCGTTTTTGGGCAACATTAAAAAAATTATGAAATTTTTGTACGGGTTTGTCCTGTTTTAAAGAATTTTGGGAATTGCTAATAATGGGTTTTGAAAGTTTTTTGAATTATAGGTATTTAGGTTTTAAGTTTTTTTTTAAGATTTGGGAACCAAAAATAAATGCTCTAAGAAAGCTTTTGCGATTTTTCTAAATTTTTGGGACATTTTTGCATAATTGTTATGCAAGATTGTCTTGCTTTAAAGAATTTTTGGGATTATTAATAATAATTTTTTAAAATTCTTTAGACCTGTTACGTCAGTTTTTTGCGAAACATTTTTTGGCAGGCATTTTTGAGAAACAAAAATAACGTATTCCAAAATCTTCGTGATTATTAATTATTAGGGTTATCTCGTCAACGTTTTTCAAAATTTTTGGGCCATTTTTATGAAATTTTTGGGACATCTTTATGTATAAGTTTCAGTATCAGATAGGTTTTAAAGGTTTTATTAATAACGGCTTTTGAAGACCTTTTTAGAATTGCGAATTTTTTGGGATATTTTTGCCGTTCTTTCAGATTTGAAGTATCTTGAGAAACAAAACAGAACGCTTTTCAAAATGCGTTTTCGTTTGGTTTTTCAAAAATTTTTAGGATTTTTTTGGGAATCAAAACTAAACGCTCTTCAGAATCTTTTAGATAATTTTCCTGGTGGTCCTTTTTCAAAATTTTTTGCAATCATTGATTGGATTTGATGCATTTTCTTCAAAAATTTTTAGTATTTTAATATTGTTGGTTTTTGGGAAATCGGACTTTAAGCGTGAGCGTGGAGTTAGCTATTTGGTTGATACTTACTCAGCTTCTTCGATGGTTTCTGTCATGGCTAGGAAGACACAATTGAGCAAAATGGTGGCCATAACAAGGTAGTCAAAGTACTGATTAGTTGATATGTATATACACGCTTTTCGAATACGATTCCATGGGCTGAAGAAGAAGAACGAATTTGTAGCGGTAAAACGATGAATGTAATTCTTACGAAATCGCTTGGAAACTACACAGAATGTCTGAAACAAAAAGAAAAGTTCGTATTAATTTTCGGTTATTTTAGGTTTAATACAATAGAGGGTAGAAATGTACACATGTACAGCGTTAATAAGAACATATTTATAACGTTCTAAATTGAAAATGGCAACAGAAATTTGTAAAATGGCTTGTTTACGGCGCATTCGCAAAAGTGATTCATTACGAATTATCTTTATTTATTTATTTTGTTGCAAAATATATTTTGTATTTCAACTTGGTGATACTTGCATTCATTTATAATACCATGAGATCGAAAAAAAGATGATTCTGAGCAGGCCTTGACTAGTACAACACGATTGGCAAGACTGATTTCAAAATGTGGCAGTAAGTTAGAGGTTAATAAATGTCAAATAAATTAAAACACAAAACAGTATTTATTTAGGGAACAAACTGAAAACTAAGATGAATACATGTTAGAGCAGGTGTTCAAAATGTGATCCTTCACTAGTATTACAACGATAAACTTAAATAATTCTGGAAACAAGATTGCAAAACTGACTTACATTTGAAATGTCACTGTCACATTATAATTCATAGGCATTCTAGAACCAGTGTAACCAATCGTGTTGTACTAGTCAAGGCCTGCTCAGAATAATTTTTTTTTCGATCTCATGGTATAACGTACCTAATTACAATAGAAAACAAAAACGAAACAATTCGTCCTAAAAGTATGACAGTGATTGATATAAAAATTCAAATTAACTTCTTAAAGATAAAACGAAACCATTTAACTTCCCGCTGAATTTTATTATAAAATCCTTTTAAAACCCTCTCGGTAAACTAAATCCTGGTTAACTTTAATGCCTTTAAAAATGCATCAGGTAAGTTGAGCTGCACAGGAACCGTATATCTCTCGGACTCCTGAGGTATGAGAAGACCGTAAATGTATGTATGAAGCTTACTTACGATGTGGGCTGAATTTCAGGAAACTCGTAATAAATTCACCGAATGTACTTCGGGTAAAATATTTTGTTTGAATCGCGTTGCATTCTAATCAAAAGAATTTACGGTGCATTCGCAATGTTTTTTTTTATTTTAGTAGTTTGTGAGTTAAATTTGTTATATGTTATATTAGTAGTGAATTGGTTTAAAAATCCAGATGATCTGTTAATTTCTCAGAATAAATTAGTTGTCCAATTACTTCAATCTTGATTTAACAAATCAAATGTCAAACTGAAAACGCTCGTTTTGATGTGAATCATAACCTCAAACTGTATGATAAGGAAGGATTTTGACGTTAACGTCTTCATTCGACCTTAAACATTTTTAAAATAAATCATTTCACCGTTGTACAGCCTCATACATTAACGCACCAGCCTCGACACCGAAAGGTATAAGAGGTTACAGACAATACATACATAGATAGGTACATTCCACCGTTATGCTTCCTATACCGTTAGTCTCCGCCTACAATTTGAGATTTAGTGACTATAATTGGTCTCTGGCAGCTGTTAATGCGCAAGCTCAGTATGTTACCCAATCACGTTGATTGCTTTCGTCGGTCAGTGACCCCAAGCGGTACATTTTTGAAACTGGGATTGCAACAGGCCAGATAAAGAAGCTTGTGATTTGCATTAACAAAATTATTCCTCTAACATAACCTATTGTGGTCTAAAAAATCACGAATACTTAATATTATACAGGTTGGGAGATTGAAAATATATTTAATTATTTCAATAGTATTCGTGTATTTTTTATGCATTTTTGCAAAGTTAAAGTTAAAAAAACAAACGCGAAAGTCTTTCAAAGTAAAAATAATTAACTATAATTAGACATGAGTTCGCGCAACAGGTAATTCTTAATCAAAACGTCAGATTTTAACAAGGGTGTTACTAATCACTGCCACCTAATTTAATTAGAGTTTTTCCGCTTTACACGCCGCAAAAACGGACCTGTAGATATTTATCATCGCATGACAATGTATTTATTTTTAGTGTGACAATTTTAACCTAATCTTATTACGAAATCGCGGAATCAGCACTAATTTAACGGGTATCTATTTATTCCAGTCTAAGATTTTTTTGGTAATATTTTGGTTAGTATCCTTTCCTGGTGTATGCTCTATCCAATTCCACTTGTTTTGTTATTTTTCACAATTTTCTGTTACTAATGATTCTTGGTTTAAAAATTTTGCAGCTCCGACGTAGCCATTTGTTTATAAAGTACTGAATTTTATTTGTATTGGTGTTGGTAATCTTCCGCGTTTCACAGCCAATAAAAGAATCGATTTAACATTACTATTGAATATTCTCACTTGTGTGTTCCCACTTATGTGCGCTGGTGCCCAGGTTTCCTTGAGCATGCCGTATGCTGGTCTTGCTTTCCCAATTTTATAATCAACATCTTCCTCACCACCAGTATTCGATATCATACAACCTAAGTAGCAGAAGCATTCTATGCTTTCTCTATTTCTTTGTTATCTATTGAAAGTTATTTACGTTTATGTTTGCTTCTCCAACGCGAATTTATTTAGTCTTCATAACATTAATCTTTAACCCTACTTTAGTGGCTTTTTGAGTTACTTGTAGTAAAGTATTATTCTAAGTCAGCCAGTTGTGATCTAATACTATGCAGTTCTTTTTGTTTATTGATTTTCTTAATACGTGATCTAGCACCATATTAAAGATGAGTGGAAACAATATCAATCCTTGTTTGACGCCTTTTTGCACTTTTATGCCTTTATTTAAAATTACGATGGAGGACATGTGACTGTGGCGTTTTCGTAAGTTAATTTGATGATGCTAATCATTTTCGGTAGCAGCTCTTGCTCTCTCAGATTTTTCACAATTTCATCATGATTAATACTATCAAACACTCGTCCGAAATCCAGAAATAACAGGTATAGGCTGTTATTGTGCTCCTGTGTCTGTTCCAGTATGTGTCACGTACTAAATCCTCACTAAGGCAACTTATAGGGGACGTCGAAGTCCTGTAGCTCGCGGCTAACAAGCAGTCGAACTAGGGGGGGTTCTAAGCGCTCAACCCTTCAAATAGGGGGATCGTAATCGCGAGGAAAAATGGGCGCCACTGCGGAAATCACCCAAATTGGTCTCGAGGAACGTACCGCAGATTGTTCCTTCTGGGCTCGTAGGGGATTGGGGTGGCTGCACTGGCTGGTTTACATTCAACTTTTACATTTTCATTTATAAAGTTCAATATTATTTTCTCCAAATTGAAATTTAATCCATGGATTACTATGTTTTTCTATTATGCTGAGTCTGTGTTCGTGATCCTGTATTTTCTTATTTATTTGGTATTGATTTAACTGTAGGTTTTCGAATTTATTATTAATGTTTATGTTTACCTTCGATGTTTCATCTGATAAGGCATTTTTATTACATTCAATGCAATTGATTATTTCCTCTATTTGTTGTTTTAAGGACTCTAAAAGTGGAGCAATATAGGTGTCGTCATGTTACTTCTAATTAATTGTAGGATGTTGTGTTGCCTATGTTGTTAATTTGAATCCAAGTATTTGCTGGTATTTGGCTGTTTTGAACCTTATGTTACCTTTAGCTATTTTAGTTTTCCCTCTTGTTTCTATGTGTTATTTTGTATAAGGCACAAATAAAAAAACTCTGGACAATCGTGTGTAGATAAATAGGTGCTAACATTGCAAATCACAAAGTTTGTTTAGCTCTTTGAACAGCAACTGGATATTTCTGAAATATTTATTTTTAATTCAATCATTTCAGTGTTAAGTCCTCAAATTTGCTTGGCGGCCTTCTTGTGCAAGCCCACGTAAATTATTTACGAATATTGCTTCTCTATTCATTATATAATCTTTGGTTACACTTATCTGATTCATATAAACTACTCAAAAGAATTAAGGGGTCAAAATTTCAAATGCTTGAAGTTTTTTTAGAGCCGATGACATTTTAATGAAACTTGGTATACGCATTGGCGAAACATTTAGTTTAATGAAATGCTATAAAAATTGGATATCATCTTAACATCTACCACATCATTGAACACTATATTAAAGTGAACCAGAAACTAAACCTAAAACTCATATCAAAAAATTAATATTCTTAAGAATTCTCAATGAACCTAAACAATACCTAAACCTAATATCGTACAAAGCTTCATCCAGCTTGAATTACGGCATTACACCTGCGTGGCATACTGCGAATCAGTCTGCGTATGTTTTCTTGGGGAATACGTCGCCATTCTTCAATGAGAGCTTCTTCCAGTTCTGCCAGCGTATCTGGTGGGTGTAGACGCTTGCGAATACGTTGCCCAAGTTGATGCCATAAATGCTCTATGGGATTAAGGTCAGGACTGAGTGCTGTCCATTCCATAGTGGCTATGTTATTCTGGCCAAGATACACAGTGACTACTCTAGCCGTGTGGGGACGAGCGTTATCCTGCATAAATAAAAAATCTTCTCCCACGGCAAGTGCTTGAGGCAGGACATGTTCTTCAATTACTTTATTAATGTACCTTTCTGCCGTGAGAGAGCCATTTCTGATGACAACAAGTTCAGTGCGGCCGTTTATTGAAATGCCGCCCCATACCATTACTGAACCGCCGCCAAAAGCCACGACTTCCTTAACACATGCTGGCAAAAAACGCTCGTTTGGCCTTCTCCACACCCTAACTCTACCATCATTTGTCCATAACCTGAACCTCGACTCGTCTGAAAACATCACTTGACTCCACTGCCTCAATTGCCAATGTTCATGTTCACTTGCGAAGAACATCCTCGTTCGTTGATGATTTCTGGTCAACTTTGGCTTCTTTTCTGGGCGTCTAGATCTCAAATAGACTTCCCGAAGTCGATTTATTACCGTTTGGTCGCTTATCTGAACTTGCCTGGCTCTGGAAAGGTCGATTTGAAGACTACGAGCGGTTTTCGAAAGGCTGCGAAGGGCTTGAAGTCTCAAAAATCGGTCGTCTAATAGGCTTGTTGCTCTGTGGCGACCCTGTCCAGGCTTCCTGGTGACAATACCAGTCTATTGGTGCCTCTGCCAGAGCCTCCACACCACAGACTGGCTTACATTGAGTTCTTGAGCAACACTTCGCTGCACTCTGCCTTCTTGTAGTAAGGTAACTGCTCTTGACACTTCTACTGGATTCAGGTGTCTTCTCATTGTTCGTTTGACCACGTGACACCAATATTTTGTGGTTGTATTAAAAAACCTCCGTCTTGCAGTAATTAAAATCTTATGCAAATACTCAAATTTTCGTACAAAACAAACTTGTTTATTTACAGTTTCTAAGAAACGCGGAAAAAACAAACGAACGCAATAAAACATTGTTGCTGAATACTTGATTGATGGAATATATCCACACCTATCTTCTAGCTGATATCATAAGGAAGATATACCTTCTGAAAAAAGTGACCCCTTAATTCTTTTGAGTAGTTTAGTAAAATATCAGCGTATTGAGTAATTTTTGCCTATAAAAATTCACCCTTTTAATGTTGGTGTGAATTTCGTTTTCTTGTACATTTTCCTTTGCTGTTGATGAGCTATATCCGTTCTACGGGTGTTGGCAAGGTGGCCAAAACCTTAAATTCAAAATAAATTAAAACGACAAGAACTGAACAGTTTTCGCCGTTATGCTAATTGGTTGCCGTTTGCATAACAAAACAAACACCGAATTAATATTAAAGGCAATGACCAGTACGGAAACGGCAGCTTTCTAATATCGGATTTGAATTTGAATAGGTTTTGTCAAACGTTGTTCAACTTTCCGAGGTGCATAACAGGTTGGTGGAGCAACAAGTTCGTTCAGAAAATGTAATACCGTGGTTTAAGCTTGGCTTACTAATGTTTCCATATTCATTTTGTTCATGTATACGATGTTCAAAATTGATATAAAGCATCCTACGAACGTTAATTTTAGCGGTATGCAAATTATCTCGGCTTAACTGCACTTCTAACGTGTGCGAGTGATTAATATTATGCTGGAACGTTTCATTTGGCACTACCGTTGGGATATTTACTGAAAGTTAAATTTTAAGAAGCTCTATCGTTGATAATCCACTAATAAACTGAATGAATAGTTGGAATGTGGTCAAAAATAGCACTGAATTTGGAAAAATTAAAAGAAGAAAAAGACGAGAAGAAAGAAGAAGAAAAGAAACAAGAAGAACAAGTAAAAGTGTAAGGAGATTATATAAATTTATAACTGGAGTAAGCTGTGAGTCTTTCAAAAACAAAACCACAAAACTGTCATCAAGAAACGTGTCAATTGGCAAGTGTGAGGTTAGGTTGTGTTGAAAGTTGCCCCGCGAGAACACACTACGAATTTTGAAAAAATCTTTTTGTTAGAAGAAACTCCATTATGTCTATCGAACAGATCGACAATCGAATCCGGATCCAATTTAAAATTCAAAACTTTTGGATTAAAATTCGAACCACCTAACCTAAATTCGAATTTCGAGTTCAAGTAAACGTTCTTCAGTTTGGGTTTTGAGTTTCAATTTACTTTTTTGAGAACCAGATTCCAAAGTTTCTTTAAAACAAGATTCAAAATGATACCGTAAGGTGTAAACTTGGATTAAATTTTCGCAAATTCACTACATTTTCAACAAAAAGCCTGGGTTTTGACCAAGTTTAAAGCTTAAATATTTAATACCAAGCCAAAAATTGAAGAACAGACTCTTCAAGTTAATCTTGGCAATTGGAATCAACAATGTGATTTAAAACTTTGTCTCTAAATCCGGATTATGAAATTCGAAACGTTTTGAAATTTGGAAATGCACGCTTTTGCTTTGAGTTTGAAGTCTAAATTGGAAAATACGAGCCTTCAAATTTAAATCTGAAGATTGAAACCAAGTCAAAAATTTGGCTCTAAATCAGGATAAGAAGATTCAAAATTTTATCAAATTTTTAAGTGTAAACTTTGAATAAGAAACCAACGATTTCTTTCAAGTTTGACGCCTAAAA
The DNA here is from genome assembly GCA_963082815.1 of Melanotus villosus. Classification (NCBI taxonomy): domain Eukaryota; kingdom Metazoa; phylum Arthropoda; class Insecta; order Coleoptera; family Elateridae; genus Melanotus; species Melanotus villosus. The sequence goes on along the minus strand of OY720419.1, from coordinate 110,653,124 downwards.
ATTTAATTTCAAGCCTTTATTGGAAGGTACGAGCCTTTAAGTTGGGTTTGAAGATTTCTGATTTGATTTCAGATTCAAAGTTCAAAATTTTCTTTTAAGTAAATCGAAGATCTAAGTTTTCAAGTCTAACTTTGAGGATTAATATCAAAAATTTTTCCCCAAATCCATGTTAGAAGATTCGAAACCTTTTCAAGTTTTGAATAAGATTTGATTTACAGTTCAAGCCCAAAAGTTTAATTTCGAGTCTGAATTACAAGCTTTCAAATTCAAATTCGAAATTTAAAACTGAAAATTTGATTCAAATAGTTATTAGTTATTAGCCTCAAATCCTAAAATTGTTTAGATTTCGAAAACTTATACTTTGAGTACCTACCAAATGTTTTATTTGAGTTTCAAAGTTCATTTATAGCAGAAAGTTTAGTTTTTTCAAGCATAATTTGAGAATTGAATTCAAGGGTTTGATTCGAAACTTTGTCTCTAAATCCTGATCGGAAGGTTCGATTCTTGAAATTTTTTAAATTTTGAAAATGTACACTTTCAATACTTAAGAAATTTATGATTTGATTTGAGTTCCAAAGTTCAGATTCCATTTAAAGCCTGAAGTTAATATTTTTTAAGTATAATTTTGAGGATTAAAATCAAGGATTTGATTCGCAAATTTGTCCCCAAGTCCAAATCAGAAAGTTCAAATCTCAAACTTTTTTAATTTCGAAAATTCACACTATCAGTAAACAAATTACGGTTTATTTTGGGTTTCAGAGTTTATATATATTTTTTGAGTTCAGAAATTTACACTTTTAGTACGAAATTTATGATCTGATTTGAGTTTCAAAGCTCAAATGTTTCATTTAAAGTCTAAAGTAGAAAATCTTAGTTTTCAAGTACAATTTTGAGGGTTGAAATCAAAGGCTTGATTCGAAAATTTGTCCCTACATCCGGCTCAGAAGGTTCTAGTCTTGAATTTTTTTTGGATTCCGAAAATTTACACTTTGAGAAAAAAATTATGATTTGATTCAAGTTTCAAAGCTCAAATATTTAATTTAAAGTTTAGAGTTAAAAGTATTAGTTTTTAAGCATAATTTGAGGATTAAAATCAAGGGAAAAATTTAGTTCTCAAATTCAGATCAGAAGTTTTGAATCTTTAATTTTTTTAAATTTCCAAAATTTACACTTTCAGTAAGAATTTTACGATTTGATATTTCAGCCTCAAGGTTCAAATATTTCACACTAAAGCTTAAAGTTGGAAATCTTAGTTTTTAAGTATTAAAATCAAGTTAGTTTTGAAGCTGGAGTTAGAAGATTCAAGCCGATTTTTACGATTAAAATTGATATTTTGAAGCAAGCAAATTTGGATTAGATTTTTAAAATTGTAATTCGATTCAAATCTAGAGTCTTCTATTTCTAACAATTAACGATTTGGGGGTTGATGATTCAATACACTTACAACCCCTAAGCGAGGCGATTCAAGGCGATGAAAACCACTAAATGGTCTTATTAGAACCTTAAAAGAATAAGCCAAAATAAGTAGAACGGGCAAGAACGAGGGCAATATGTAGAAACCATACGAACGTAGAGCGAGGTTAAGTAAAATTATACTATAAAAGAAAACGACCAGCAGTTAGATGGAGAGAAATAAGGGTTTTATGTAAACCGAAAGAGGGAAATAAGACAGCAATTCAATTATTATATCGTAATGGATGGTAAGTAGGTAATTAGAATTGCTTTTTTTGCCAGAAAACCATTTTGTTTATCATGCTGCAGAATATCCATTATGTTTGCTAACTTTGTTTGTTTTCTTTGGCTTATTTTATTTCTGCCTGTGGGTCAAATCAATAAGGGTCGGTATTTTGGTGCTGGTTTAAGCTAAGACCTTAAATTAGGGCTTAAATGTAGGGGACTTGACTTAAGCCTTAGTTTAAGCCTACTTAAGCTAAAGCTTCAACTTAATTTGTATTAAAATATTAGCCAGAAATCCTTAAACCTGGTAAGGTTATTCAACACATTTCGCGTGTTAAAGAAGGCTTTTATAGTTTTTAGAGGCTATACTTGAAATCTGCAGCGGTGTTATTGGATTATAAGTTGTTAATGTTACTTACTTTTCACTGTCGGTGGTTGAATTGCCACTTTTTTAAACTACAACCCAATAAAACTGATGAAACGGATGTAAACAGAGGGACAGCAATTGTTTCCTTAAAATTAGGGAATTTTTCACTACTCAGCACCACTATTAAGTGTAACTGTCATTATTGCCAATAGAAATAAAAATTTCTGGGATTCGTCTTACCCCGAAAGCATCATTAACGATTTATAAATCCAAAATTCAAATCTATGAATAATAAATAAAATCTAGGCAACTGCAAGTGTTATGTTAATAAATCCGATGTTTACGGAACACAGTTGATAATGCAATCCGATAACCTAGCAGAATGTAACTGTGAATTTATTAAGTTCCGCCTATTGCATATAAATTTTAATAGTAAGAGAAAATGTGATTTCTTGTTGGGCTAAGCACGGCGTTTCCGTATTCCGTTACTGCATACAACGTTCAGTTTGTTATGAAAAATATCTGCAGAGGTGGCGTTAGCCCTAGGGATTTGCGGATGCCGCTTTGTTTCCGAGCACGTCGGTAAAACCGTGTGGCCTCTGGCAAGTTACTAAATCCGATGTAAACCCATAAAAGAATTAAAAGATAAAGCGCGCCAATTTTCTAAGGAAATGTTTACACCCGAAATGTTTGTTCGGTATCTTATCGAGTTACTTAAAGAGGATATTGAGAGCTTCTTTGGAATTTTAGAGACTTTTTAAACAAGTTGCGACTGGGCCTTATTCAAGATCGACTATATTGTAGGATATTAGCCCAATTATAATAATAATGATTTATTTTCTAATGATAGGTTTGACTTTCTTCCAATTAACCAGTAGATATTGCAACGAAACGTGTCATTTATCGGCAGGAACTCTCGAATGATCTCGGTCGTTACAGAATACTCTAGTCTTAGTGCGTTTCAGAATGAGATCGAAGCCTGCAGTAAGATATCAGCGCTTTCAATGAACGCACTTAGGACAGTCCAAGTCGAAGTCTGCAGTGCTAAAAAGGCGCGTTTGGTGTGCGCGCTGAGATAGTCTACTGGTAGCGACCGCAAGAAAGCGAAATTTAAAGAATTAAGAGATCATTCAGTCCAAAAGTATCTTACCAGTCTAAAGAAGAACGAACTAACAATTGACATAAATAATTTATGCAAGACAAAAAATAACATTTGTCGGCTTGCAACCCTCAAACAGAACCTCCAAAAACAACTAAAGACTTGATACAGATTATAAGGTCAATAACATGTACAATGTACACATATGTACAAAAGTTGTAATAGACCATTTGTTTGCATAAAATATGGTAGGTCACACAGCACTAGCACCTGGAAGTAACACAAAGACTGCCCTTCAATATGTGCATTATGTGGAAGTCCTCACCCCCCCCTCACCTGTTACCCGACGAACTATAACGGTTGCGAATTTTACCCCAGACTGTTAAAACCACAAAATACCAACAATAGATTAAACATTCGACCAACTTAAGTAGTACAAAGTCATTCAGTGTTAAAAGAACGTCTTCAGAGTTGGGCCCATGTCATTGCTGAGAAAGAATAACTCAGCGTATCGCCTGCTTTCTTAATGGGCTTCTTCTATTTAATGTCAACTGTGTAGTGTAAGTTCTTTACGACAATCTTGAAAGTCTGCTCTTCCTTAGGTTGGTAGGTATAACGTATAATATTGTTGTTCCTCATAATCTAATTAGCTTTCGATGCGTATCTGGGACATTGCAATTGATTCTTATTGAACTCGTATTATCTGCCATGCTTTTTATGGTGTAGTGTCCATTTTCTACGATGTCTTGCAATATTTCATTTCCGGAAAGTTTATTACACCATATACTGTTACATGTATTTGCTAGTTTTTTCAATAATATTAGTGATGCGATATATCTAGTAGTCAGTCGTAAGTTTAGTTTTTGGTTTTCAGGATTGATATTTATTTTCCTGTTTTTTATACTGTAACGAAACGCGTCATCTGTCGCGTCAACTCTCGAATGATCTCGGTTGCTACAAAACACAGTTTGATTGTTTATAAACCAAAAAGTTCTATGACAATGTTACAATTGTTGCGTTTTGTTATCCAAATAAATATTTCTTTGGGGTTGCAACAATACTGCAACGTTGTTATTATTAAATAATAAGGTCAAAAAATTAACTCCCAGCAACAGCAGTTTGAAAAAAACAAAGCGTTCCTCGCATTTTTGGATATGCTTTAATTACATTAAATTTTGACTTATTTTCTGGAAATTTTTGTTATCGCTATTATTACCAACAGTATTAGAATGCAAAATAATTTGATAAATTTTATTTGATAGAGTTTTAGTTAGTAACATTGCACAGTTACATTGATGTTTGTAAAGTTTACATATTTATTTAATAAATAATTTTCTGCTTAGTGATAATACACACCGTAATTTATGCATGCATACTCTGTAATTAAACCGGTAGATTAATTTCAGAATTAAATTATTCATTACGTTCGTAAATCACTAAAGTTTCCCAAAATTGGAACATGAAACCGTACAAACAAAACACACACTATTGCAATAGTCACGAAAATTAATTTTAGATTAAATTTAGTAAATTAAAAATTATAAAGAGTTTATTTTGAAAACGTACAGCGTGCTGAGTGTTTTGTATTCAACCGTATAGTACAAATTGTAACTTTTTAGTTTAATTACTGCGAAGTTGCATAATGCAAATTTACTGTACGTAATGTGTTTATGCGACAATGCAGTTACTCGTGACTTGGTTAAATGGATTGTGTTTCACAATGGCAATTTATTTGTAAGTTTATTAGGTCGTTTACTGCATGAGAAACCGTTGTACATATAATGCGTCCAGAAGCTCTTTTGGCCAAATGGTTTTTTGTTTACTAAGGTAGTAATCGTGACATTTGTTCAGTTAAATGTTATGTTAACAAAGATTTGTTGCCAAGTATTAAAGGCCGGTGGCACAAAGCTTTTGTTAAATAATTAGCAATTGATCAACGTTGACAAAAGGGCATCATTTTAACATTGAAAATGTTTCTGGTTTCGCGTATATAGGGGCTTAAATTCGCTTAGAATTTGATGTTGCAAATGCTGCTTTTCGAGAGTGATCGAGCGGCGTTCGGAGCTGTTCGGCGCTCTACTCTGTCCGATAACTTAGACTGTGCGCGGTGCATGTACAAAGTTCCCCATACTATAGTTGGATCCTTCCTAAGACTGTGTATTGTTTAGACTGTGACTTTCTAAGATTTGTGTTCTACTTCATCATGTTCAATGTCTCCTTCGGTTCCACTTTGCGAAGGACTGTAAATTTTTTGTTTACTAATGTGTTATTTGACATATTATGCATTTGAATTTTGATTCGATTTGGTTCACTTTGACTAATGATTAATTTGACCAAGCTGTTAAATCAAGTTTGTGCAACTTGCCCTTTGTATAATATTTATGAAAAACTAGATTTTTATAACGCAGGACATTACGTACAACTGGCAACGTCCGTTCTGTCACGCCATACCCTTAGGCTAGTGCAATTTCTGCTGATGGCATAGTTTTATATCGGGGATAGTTTTGTTTACACTGACGAAACTGTTCTCCCAGAGTGGCCAACTGTGATTAGTACAAATTTTATTTAATTTCATTTCTTTTAAATCCAATAAACTTTAATATAAATATAAATAAAATAAACATGATAAATAATAAAGCAAAGACGAAATAAAGATTGACAAATTTCAATCAGAACTCTGCAAATTGTTAGGTTATCTATCTCAGCTGAAATATTAAACGTTCCGACCCTGAACTACTTTCGTGCCTGTTGGTTTCTCACTAAACCAAGGTGTATTCACTTTCGAGTAAAATTTTCTGAAACTGTCAGGCAGGGTTAACTTTGTTCAGATAGTGTCTTCATTAATTTAACTTATTAACTACACGAAAACTTCCGAGCTTAATGTCAAATGGGATCCGTTCTCGGTGTTTTTAGACCAGAGTAGGTCATTATTTTCATTTTTTACGTTAGTGTTAAATTATTTGAGAATCAAAAACAGGTAGTGATTTGCCGAATGTCGGATGTTTTAGGTTACGTTGAAGATGCCTTGCTACTAAATGTGGCTTGTTAGGACTACTCTGACTTTAATAATAAGATTTAGAACTGGCAACCATGGTTCTGTTGCCAACCATAACGCTGCAAATGTATTATAATATTTATCAGAATTAAATTTCACTAATTAATATTTGTGATGATGAAAAGTGGCATAATTTCATACACAACGAGGTAAAATTCTGACGGAAATTTATTCAAGGGTGGTTCTTTGTGAATCTGTATTCCTATAAATTAACATTATAATCAAATAAAATGTATTAATAACATAAAAAGAATACGTTAAAAATCTTCTAATTACAGCGGTGCTTACTATCTTCTACAAAATCACTTTTATTCTAGCTTTTTGGAAATAAAATAACTGAAATAAAGTATGATCAGCATTTGTTTCTAAGATTTCTGTTTTCTGCGCTTAAAATTAATTACATCTAATTTCACAGAAAGTTTTTAGAAATACAAATTATTTCTAGAAAATCAAACGATAATAAGTAAAAAATCCTGACCGTTTACGTTCAAGAAACTGTTAGAAATTGCAAATTCTGGAAATTTCTAAAGCTCACAACGCTTCTCGTGTTTCAGTACTGTTGAGGTTTAGCTCCTGATGGCGTTACTGTGGCTCTTCACTGTGGAACTATGTTACCAGTTTGTTGTTGAGACTTTCGCTGTTTTGCTAAACGATATCGATCGGCTGCGGATGTCTGACTGGCATAAAGTACTACAAAACTATAGTCGTGTGCTGTACTGGGCCGTATCGTTCAGTGTCGCGCCGTGTCGCGCCGTACCGCACCGTGACGTGTGAGCTAACACTATTTCACAAACAGGCGAAAATATTGTCAAGGTTTCCTTTTTTGCCCGTTTGTAATTCATTATAATAGTCGCCGTCGTGACTCGGTTGGTTCAGCGTGCGTTTGACCACTGAGATGGGACCCGGGTTCGATTCTCAGGGCCACACGTACACTAAAAGCACTCGAGTGCAAACACTTCCGTAAACATATGGAGAGATAACCGGCAACGCCCTGTAAAGAATAGAATTCATTACGATATTCAAACCCGGCTAGGGAGAGTGGGTAGATTCAGTAGCCCACAAATCCTTCTTGCCGGTCCTAAATCCTAGAAACATAAAAATCGTAAAAGGAATCAATGGTTTGACTAGGAATGCATGGAGTCCATCAATAAATGAAAGGCGTCACGAAACCGGATGCTACAATCAAACACCAGATATGAGGAAGCTAGGAGGCAAACTAGACGATTATTGAGAACAGAAAAAACGGAACAAGCTACAACAGAAACTCGTAGAAACGGAAGAATGAATGGGAGAAAACGAACCATGGAAAGCATATAAAGAGATAAATTTTTTCAGAAATCGCTTCAAAAACATGTCCAAGAGCAAAGAAGGAATGATGATCCTAAATAAAGGAGTGAAGAGCAGGAAAATGAAGTAAAAATAAAACACAGAATCTGTATCACACGGAAGAAGAGGAAAGTAAGGAAACAGTACAACGAGTACCTATAGTGGAACCGCCATATAAAAGTTAAAGAGGAACAAATTACCAGGAGAAGACGAAATACCAACGGAAGTGCTGAAGGGAGGTGGAAGAATAGGTATACACTACACTATCATCATAGATGTGTTGAAAAAAGAGTGGGGTATAGGAATTATCTGCTCACTAAGAGGGACCCTTCACACTGTGATTCAGGTGAAAGTACGAAAATCGGCCTACAGGCTGTTTACCATCGGCCTTTGGAAGGGCGATGGGAGGCTGAAGGGACACGTTCAGCTTATGTATGTTTGTTTGATAGGGTCTGACCAACTGCTTAGTTCTAGTAGTGATACAGTGTCTTCCTATTACTCCTTCACCAGAAATTACGAGGTAACTATCCCTGCAAGGGAGGAATGCTCATTACTGCTCAGGGACCGCGTCAGATCATCTGATCTATTGTGCTTCACAGATGGATTGAAAACAGATGCAGGATCCGGTGCTGGAATCTATGACGACCGATTTAGAAGGAGATTGTCTCTCGCACTAGGCAAGTTTCCTACGGTTTGCCAGACTGAGCCCTCTGCCATTCTAGCCTGCGCCTAGGAAAACTTTGCCAGAGCCTACCAAAACAGACATTTCTATATATGTATATTCCGACGGTCAAGCAGCGCGCAAAGCTTTAAGTTCTATAAAAACCAAATCAAAACTGGCCACGGAATGTCGATGGTTCCCGGAAAAGCTCGGCTCGATCAACTAGGGTTGTGTAATCAGGTAATCTAGTTGGCCGGTCACAGTACCATTCCAGGCAACACTGAGGCCAACCGCCAGAGAGGGCCCCCCTTTCAAAGCCCTGGACCGGTCCCCGGCCTATCTAAAGCAAGCATACAGCAAGCAATTAGAAACTCATTTTTGGTTCATCTCATATTGGGCGTCGCGCCCTGGGCTCCTTATGGGGCATGACCGTTTTAAAAGACATTTGCATTTGACGGGCCTTTCTGAGGACTTAAGTTACATATTCTGCAACGAAGCAGAAGAACCCCTCTTAATCTCCTCTTGCGATGCCCCAGACTACTTCTATTGACGCATCGCCTATTTGGTCCCGATCTCCCGATGATATACGGAACGCTTCTATGGACAATATCATGGACTTTGAGGTAGGTGCTGGTCTGTTTGAAAGCATTCTTTAATATGCGGCGGATGCACAACGGGCCTAGGGCACCGCCGAAATAAGAAGAAGAAGCAGAAAAATAGGCTAAGGGTTTTCGGCAGGAAGGTAGTGCGCACAATCTTTGGACCAAGACAATAGTAAGGGGTTATGGAAGCTCTATAATCAGCCATACATATCACGAAAAAGGCAAGGCTCAAATGGATGACAGGTGGAACGGATGATACCCGACAGCACAACCTGCCGAGTTTTCAACAGCCAACCAGTTACATGAAGTCGAAAGGAAGACCACATTCTAAATTATTAGATAATGTATACGAGGACCTACATATACTGAGTACGTTGTTGTAAGTTTGTTGTTGAGTCGATAAAGACCCTTAATGGGTGGTAAAAACCGCGAACAAGAGGGACAGTATGATATTCAACAACAAGACCAAGTTACACCTGGAAAATCTTCATCTCATCAATGAAAATCGCTAACAATGGCCTACTTGGTTCAGATAAGATCGTAAATCCGTTATAACGACGTAGATTAACTTCATTAACTCTGCGTAAAATGATTCTCAATGTACTATCATTTGAACTTTAAAAACTTAGCAAACGTTCTGACGCTAATCTCAAACTGCGGATATAATCTGAAAATCCGAAAATCACTTTTTAAATGTCAATACGCCCGGTGATTAATGGAAATCCGCCCAAAAAAAGGAAAGAGGAAGCCATTGCGCCGTTACAAAACTAACATTATCGTTTTCATGGTTAGAGAAAAACATCGACTTTAAAAAGGGCAAAAATACATATATCATCTAACAAGCGTACAACACTCGCGGATTCCTTTTCTTATCTTCAGTTATTTGTTTACAGCATTGTTGTCGGCATGTATAAAATTACCCAAAAAGGCACTTTAACTGAAATGGAACATCGACAGCCTGTTATAACTTACAAAGCTTATAGGAAAAATGAAAATACAAAAACGTATAATTTTCCACCAACGCCTACTTAATTTTCGCGTCTTTATTATAGATTCTCAGTTTTTTTTAAGTAACGCCTAGCTGGTTTTCGTGTTTCTTTTTAATTATTTATTTTTTAAATTAAAAAAATTGACTTTGCGTTATGTAGATGCATCTTAAAAGCAGTTAGGGTTAAGATATCCCTCCATGTTTTCACTGCTGCTGTTTAAATTCAAGTACGCTCCGTTGATAAGGCTGCGTTCCAGAGAGGCTTATTATTATGCTGAAAACTTGGTTCTTTGTACGTACGTTACGGTTTCATTTTGTTCTCTGCGAAGCAAGTGCGTGATATGGCATTAAAGAGAAATTGTCGGGACAAAAGGGAGAATAAAAATGAAAAGAGTATACGCGAAAGGTGGCACGTTGTTATGTAAAGTGAATAAGAGTATAAAAAATACAAGAACCTCCTCTGAACTTTCCACTTGCTCCTTCAGAAATCGGCATGTAAAAATTTCATGAAAGTATTTCGATTTTCAATACAGGTATTCGCACAAGTTTGTAATATATTGGCGGATGGGTTGTATTGAGAAACTTTTCCTTTTTATATAAACGTACGGAAATATTGAAATTTTATATAACTGAAATATAAACATAAACTGAATTGCTTTTTAAGACGGCTTTTGTGCGATGTGGATACAACTTTCTATGGCTTAAAGGTTTCCAAACGTTTAAATGTGAAAAGCAAACATCAAACTTTGACTAAATTTATCTGATTATTAAGAAAATTTCAGAGTTGCAACTAGGAGATTTACCTGAAAGTATTAAATTAGGACTGAAAATTGAACTTAAAAAGTTCTGCAACAAAATGAGAATGTAAATAAAACTTTGGGATATAACTGAAAAACATATAAAAAAATAGAAATGATAGGTTTTCATGTTTTTACTTTTTTTTATTTCAAAAATGTAGCAAACTTCATTCAGCTTTGATAGAGGTGGCCGATATGGTACTAAAATATCAAAATGTCAAGAAACTCGCCATTAAATTTTCAAAAAATATAAAAAAAAATGTTGATTATTTTCAGTAAAAACATTGAAAATTGAGGTTATGTAAATTCAAAAGTGTAGACTGGTTTAAAATCAAGAGGCACGATTTTTGTTTATAACTGTATGTTTATAGGCAGATAACGTGTGATCAAAAATAATTCAGCCTCGGGAGGCTATTCATCTTATTGTTCAAATCAAACGAAGTAAAATATGCGACTGTCATGTCAACTGTCATTGTTAAATTAAAGGGATTGTTTTTTATTCGGTACAAAATATTCTGGAAACGTAAAAAAGGGCTCTAATTTAGGTTTAAATGTCGAATGCCAACGTTTTATATGTCGCTTTTATTGACAAACTCAGTATGATTTGTTTTAAATGACTCTAAATTCTAGTGCGAAGCTAACGTGAAATCAAAAAGTCTTTCGGTCTCGATCGGTTGTATGTAACATCTTACGTCACAAACAAAATCAACTGCCAAGGTGCCAAGTCAAGTCTCACTGTCAGATTAAAGTGGTTGCCTTTTATTCCCTAACAAATAGTTTGGAAACATAAAAAGGGGCCTTTATTTATGTATAAATGTCGATTGTCAATATTTTACACGTCTTTTATCATATTGTATTGACCATCTCGGTTTGATTTTATTAAAAATAACTTTAAATGTTAAAGCGAAGCTAACATGCGATCAAAAAGTCTGTCGATCTAGATCGGCTGTGCATCGTAAGGTGCTCGTATCACCTTACGTCACAAACAAAAGTAACTGCCAAGTCAAATGCCACTGTCAGATGAACGTCCTTCTTTATTATTCGCTAAAAATATTTTAGAAACGCGAAAAGGGGTACCTAATTTATGTCGAAATGTCGACGGTGAACGTGTTATACGTCTCTTTTTATACTTTATTGGCGAATTCGGTATACTATTTTTTAATTTTAAATTTCAGTGCAAAGTTAACTAACGTGCGATCAAAAAATCTTTCGGTCTCGATCGCTGTACATCGTAAGGCGATCGTATCTTACGTCACAAATAAAAGCAATTTAGGGTAGGTTAGGTTAGATTGGAAGCCAGGTAGCTCAGTTGTAAGAGGGCTAGGCTTGCATGTTGCAAGCCCCGGGTTCGAATCCCTACATTGGCGGAGATTTTTTCTCAGGTATTTGGGATCGGTACTAGGCCTGGTGAGACTATCCACAGTTGGGCTTAATTAACTGTGCTCTACTCGGAAGACTGGTCTATGAGATAGAGTAACAAGACCACTACACACGTAGCAACATACACATGACACAGCCGTCTGACTTGACGTAATGCCTAAAAAGGCGCTTCCGAGCAGATTGGCTATACATGTATACGAGATACACACAAAAAGAAAGAATAAGGTTAAGTTAGATTAGGTTGGGTTGAGTAGTAACAAGTGAATGTAGACGTGAATTAACAAATGCTCTTTGTTTTATAATCCAAAGCCGCCCGAGATTAAAAGATTTGTTGATCATACGTTATAATTTCGGCCTGATAATTAATGAAGAGGAACTCAACCCCTAATTTTCAGTGTAAAATTAGAAATTAGTAAAGAATAACAATTTAGATATGAGATTAACTGGGCAACAGAAAATTACGATGGCTAAGTTACGCAAAGTTGTGGTTTTGGTCTTTATGAATTCAGTTTTTGTCGCATTTTATATCGTGCATTGAAAGAACAGCATGTTTAAATATTAAATGTTGTATTTTTCACAGCCAAATTAATAACGCTTGAAATGTACCTTCCATGTAATATAAATTTAAATTGCCCAGTGTAAGTTGGGCTTTTGTAGCTTTAAAGATTAAATGATCTGAAAAATGAATTATATTGTGTCATAGCATAGGCAAAACGTAGATTCTGTCCAGTACTACACCCAAAAATACAGAGTTTCTTAATTTAGTTAGAAACAACTGATTTGCCAATGTATTAAAGAATTCTGAAAATTGTGACTAAAAAAATCATTTCCTCAGAGTTTTGAACCTTCTGATTGCAACTTGAAACGGGACACACTGTATAACAACGACAATTTTAAGATTACGGCGTTTGCTCGAGTTCAGCTGACAGGCATGAAACTCAAACCGCAAGCTTATAATCAATTTTGCATGCACGTTTGATGTCAGATTTCATTATTGCGCCTGTTATCCTTTAATGATTAAATCGAGAGCCTACACTTCGACTCAAATCCTTGAAAGTTAAGTGGTGAACTGAATTCTTAAGTAAAAGTAAAAGTTTTTTAACAAGTTAAGTTCTAACTCACATCTAACTATTTATATTTTTAAAAATTACAAAAGCAAATACGAATTTTGTTTCCTTCATAGTATGAATTAATTATTATTATTGTTAATATTTTTTTTTTCACTAAATTCTCATCCGTTTCATGGTTTCATTTAGTAGAACGGTCACAGTCAAGCTCTACTAATTTTCTGGTTTTGTGTGTCAATTGAGGAATTGGTGTGTTATGTTATTATTATCATTATTGTTGGTATTATACTCAGCCTGAAAGGAATTGAGTTCCAGAAGTGGGAGCTGCAAATATCTGAAATTCTATAATAATTAATCCATCATTGAAAATCACTTGAAAACTATTTTGGTACGAATACCTAAAAGTATAAATCTATTACGTAATGTAAAAAGAAACAAATTAAACATTTTAACAGCGGCCCTGGGCTAAATAGAATAAAAATACCAAAGGCAGTAAGGATTTTACTATCGTCAGCGGACATAAAGCACGCAGAAAACGTAAGTGATGCCTCCTTAATATCCGTACAGCGGTTGTTATTTTCTGCTTTATATTCCAAAGTTTACGGGTAGAAATTAATAATGTAATTTATCAAACCTGTCCGAATTTCAGCCCACTGTGGTTTTAGAATCGCGATTGTTGCATATCTGAGTCAACTCAAAGTTTTGGATTACAACGTTCTATAATAAACCGCGTGTGACTTTGTTATATACTTATGTACTGTTCACATTATTGGCAATAACCACTACGTTACAATATTTTGGAAAGCAGTTTGTGAAATAAAACTAGCAGTTAGATACAGAGAAAAAGAAATAAATGGAGCTAGAACGAGACGAGAGAGATGAGGAGGAACAGGAGGAAATAAGAAAAACGCGTGTGCGAAAGATACAGAAAAATAGAGGGAGAGAGAGAGAGAGAGAGAGAAAAGGAGGGCGTGGGGGAGAGAAAGGGTGACGTTAAGAGAGCGAAATGTTATTTTCTAAAAGCGGACGGAAGACATACAGTGGCAATCCCTGTCGAAAACAGAGCAAGGTGGAAAAAATTAGTGAAGGAAGGTGGCAATCTCAGTGGACAAGTAATGATAAAGGTAATATAACAAAATCATTTTCCCCCTCAGTAAAAACAAGACTAAAGATACAAATTTTCGTAGAATTGTCCCCAAATAGCCAATATTCACTTTTCCTTTGCATAATCAAAAGTATAACAAAATAGTAAATTACTATTCGTTTACGAAATTTGTACATCATGGGGGGCTATGGAAATGTAACAGTTTGACTGTGTAAATATGACAGCTCTAATAATGGTCTGCAACAATTTATTGTAACGGAAAACAAAAGTTTGTTGAATGCAACTCAACAAAATCCAATTATGACCAACTTGCTTGAATATATTAATCAGAAAGTAAATCCAGACATGCTTTTGTTTGTTTTGATTTTTCTTGATTTCCCTTTGATTTTTTGAACCTGTTTAAACCTCGGATTTTTCTAAGACAATTTCATTTTATTAAATAATACCAATATTTACAAAAATAAATAACAAAACCGTTCCCATTGTAAAAAGTTTTAAGTGCGCTTTAGTATCGATTTAAAAAAGGAAGGGTTCTTCCTTCCTGTATAAATGCAACAGGCGTTCACTCGAGAGGAATTCGGAAATGCCACGTTTCGAATTTCAGAAGTTATCGAAGAAAGTTTAGAAATAGGAATGTCGTTCAGTCCGTACTAAAGTTACGAAGCGGTGATATGGATCGGAATTAATGGTTGGACTTTTGTTCTAGATTTACAATTACCAAACTACAATCCGGAACTAAAATCGAGACACAAGGGTTTCTATTTATTTATAGAAATAAATTTTGGAGAACTTGCCTTTTACGTAAAAATTTAAGGAGGTGAATGATATTTGGCACCTACAAAAATTACAGGCTGTTACCAACATAATAAACTGATATCATGGCCAATTAGCATACAAACAAAGAACGAAATGATTTATACATTGATGGTTTTCGGAACTGCCTGTTTTAGTTTTATTTTAATTCATAAATTTCGGTTTAAAGCAGTTTTCGAAACTAATTAGTTATATTTAAACTTTCAGCCTTAATAAACTAATAAATATTTTAAGGCAGTCTATTTGAAAAAAATCAACAAAACATTGTTATTTTATTTTTACTTCTGCTACACCAGCACTAGGCGTAGATATCAATTGTTATCCGGAGGTGATAACACTAAATAAACCCGCTACTCTGTTGCGTGGGCGTGAGGTTCATAAAAGAAAATAGTAGTGCTCACTAAATACCTAAACTAACGATGTTCCTTGGGCGCCAGACTCTTTCTTAAGTAACACTGTCTTCAGTCGGATCTCCCGAAGAATAGACCTCCAAAGTGAATTGACTTGATAATAAAACGCAAGGTTTTGTAATTAACGAAATAGAATATATTAACTAGTAAGCAAAACACATACACAATTGAAATTGAAAATTAATAATGAAGTTATCGTTCAAATAAAATAAATAAAGAAATTACTAAGATCGTAACCAAATGTAGGTCTAAATGTAATGTTTCAAACAACAAGATCTAATTAAACAAACAAAAAACAAAGTTCCTAACTAAACGAAAGAAAAATGTAAGGTTTAAATTAACCCAAATCGTAATTAAACGAAAGTAAATCCTCTGAGGATTCGCAAGGATCAGGTAATGTTAAACTAAATTAATAACTAACGCACACGGAGAGAAATGAGCTCACTTTTGTCGTCGTCGCAGTTATAGAAAACATAATAACACAATAGTAAATAATAATAATAATGTCTTGCGAGACCTGTCGGTAACAATCCAATTACGATATAATATAAATTAAAAGAAATAAACAAAATGACTAAGTTTAAACGCGTAAATTGAATATTCCTTTACAAAATCAAAAATACAATTGATAAACGAACGTTTCCGTAACTGCAACCACAATTTTATTTAATCGTACAGAAATACGATTTACTAAATTGACATTAAATGTTTGCAACAAAATACTTTAAATTACAATGAATATTTTAGTTACGGAAAATATTTCTAATCAAATTTCTAATAACACAATCTACTAATATATTTTTAATATTAACTAATATAATAAGATAACCTCAAAATCAAATTTATAAATGAACGTCTTTAAATTCAACTAAATAATCAGATAACATCAAAATCAAATTTATCTGACCTTAACCTTGAGTTTAAAAAAAAACTTGCAGGATACGAAGTTTAAATCAGAAAAATTCCAATTAATTGCCTTCTAATTTAGCACGGAATGGACGATTTCTTCGGCCCAATGAACTCCAAAAAATTGAGGTCGATCCAACAACAGATGTTTTCTAATCAACGAACAGGTGGTTTTACGAAGTACAGGAAGTACTAAAAAGTACTACAAGAAGGTACTAGAAAGTACTAGAAGGGCTGAAGTCCAACGAATACCGTAAGAAATCTTCAAATAAAACCAATGCATTACATACCAAAAGTTGTTAAAATGCCCCTTTGAAACGCTTCTATCAAAATGGTTGACGAACAGATTATATCCAAATTAATGATGAAAATGGCTTAAAATCCAAAACTACTAACGTTTTAATTTCACTAAAGGCCTAAAAGGCAACTAAATACCATTTTCAATATGTCGAACCTCAGGATGAATAAACTAATTTTGGAAAACCAAAAACTAAAACCGAGGTTACGACGATCCGTTCACCACGAATGACTAAAGTAGAAGCTAACCACTAAATTTTCCAACAGAATTCTCTGAAGAAAACCAACCTAAAAATTTACAAATTCCCTAAAGATTATAAATTCACTAAGTGAAGGTCAAAAATAAGAAGAGAAGGGCCTATGACGTATGCATTGCATGCAACCATGCATCTTAGATGTAACTGGGAAGTCTAAATATACAACTAGACTAAAGTAAATCCGATAATTTACATAAAACAGCAAACGAGTTATTTCTACTGTAATACTTCATTTAGCTTGTTAAAAACTCTTACAAAATCGAAGGTAATTTATTTGCGTGTGAGAAATGATGTAAACTTTCTTACCAAGTCGAAAGGCAGTAAATTTTATCATGCAAATTTCTTTGTTTGGTAGTTTTTATGGCAAACTGTTGTGGCTTAAAATAGCTTTCAGCTTAATCACGATATGTGATTAGTTTGAAATTAGCCACAAAGAAAATGGGAATTTTATGAATTTAATAATAATGCTTGAGTCAAAGGATTGGTGGTTTGTCAGGTTATTGGCTGCTTCGCAACCGGTCCACACAGGGTGCGAATCTCGATGGCAGGCTGGAAATGTTCATGGTCCGAAGCCCTTGGGTAGTATCGATGAAACATTAAAAAAAAATATGATAGAAGACGTATTAGATTTAAAGATTTAATCACACTTTTTTTAATTAATAGCTTCTAGTAATAAAGTTCTGTGGACTTGCTTTTTCAGTATTAAACGCTTATAAAACTAAATAACAATATTAAAGCACTCCAGAAATACTTTTAAATTAAAATTCAATTATTATTGTATTGAATTTATTTACTTATAATTTTCTGAATTGAAATTTTCGCATGGCAAAATCAAAACAAACCAATAAAGCAGGATTGAAGTTATCTCGAAAAGCATGAAACCGATGTTTGGATGAGTTTTTCGGTGTTGATTCGTCCCGACAATAAAATTACCATTTCAAATGTAGCGATTACAGTAACAATTTAATTAAACGCTTCGAATATTTATCCGTTGTTATTAACCTCATTTATCTTTCCGCTATAAATCATCCTAAATTAGCGTTTCCTAATGGCATCACAACATGCGGCTTGCTAATGATTTTCACTCTTTTACATGATCTCAACTACGGTTTTTCGGACGGACGTTCATCTAAATTTCCTCGTCGCCGAGCCGGTTAACTAACGCTGGTAATCTTCTTTAATTTGTGTTTAGTCTGTAATTATTGCAAAATTCCAATGTTCTACACGGGACAGTTTCGAAATTAACTCGTGTTTTTAGTTTTTATCTGTTGATGAAAAATTTACCTCGGCACTAACAGCTTTAGAGTTTAGAGTGTCTACAACAAGCTTTAGCAACTTGTTAGGTTAGGTATTGAACAACAGAAGGAACGATTGAACGAAGAAACAAATAAACGACTTCACATGTTCCTTGGACTGAACGTCAAAACTGATGTTGACACATAACCTAACTTTTGCTATAAAGCTTGCCGTTGACACTTTTGCTATAACTTTTGCGTTTTCTGTACTAGGCTAAATCGCAACAAGGCAATGAATTAACCTTCAAAGAAATTAGCCAAAACTAAGCTTTTTATTTAAAAAGTCCATCCCCTAAATGTAATTTTGTTGTTTTTAGAAGAAGATTTAATTCAGAAAAATCGAGCTTATAATTTAAACTAAACTTTGCCCAACAACAAAAAGCCTAACCCCCGAAGTCTAATTAACCTAAAAATTAACAAGTTTGCCCAAGGTTTATAATTCGTAGCAAACTAGAATAATAGAGTTGCGGAAACTATAGACCAAGCTCCTTAACAGGAATTAATAGGTCTGATACAAGTTCCCCGATAGTTAGAAACGGGATTATGCTTCAAAGAGCATTTAATAAAATTACGGTTATAAATGCGGGCTCTTGCAATAATTAATGAAAATGCGGTTCTTAGACTGCGTGAAATTCCAGGTTTTTGCTGCATATCCACAGGTACTTGTAAATATTTCAAATGCAAAAAAATAAAGACTTTTGCCACACGATCCTTGAGGAAACCTGTGTGCTTGGTAGAGTGTTAAATATACCTGAAACAAAAATCGGTAATTTAATATCAGTATTGAGCAATGTTAAGGTTTAAATGAGATTTTTTTGGTTGTTTGAGTAAAGATTTTCTTTGTTAAATATTTAGCAACAAAGCAAGTTTTTCTTATCTTTTAGGAAAGCTTGAATCTGAACTTTTTTGAAAGGCACAAATATTCACATTTCTATAAGTAAGGCAGGCTATGACTTAACAGTTTCTGTTGTGTAAATCAGGCTTACCGCCAATTAAATGAAAAAAAGTTGAGCTTTAGAAAATAAGGCTATCTAAAGACGTCTGAAATTCAAATTTTTATTCATTTGCGTCGAGCAGGCCACGTTCTTTTGGAACGAAATTAGCAAAAAAAATGAATATAAACAGGGCCTCTTGTCATTAATAACCTGAAAGTTTAAACACATAACCTCAAACCATACTTCATCGAAACCCCATTTACACAGGCTTACTCGATGCCAAAACGTAGCAAATCGTTTATAAATCAAAGTTCGATTAACACAGGCAAACATATCCAATTTATGGCCAAATTCTACCCAAAAATCACCAAACGGATTATATACACAAGTAGTTTCAAATAAAACTGAATAAACCAAAGCAATCTCCGGTTTACTTCAATTTTAAAGTTAATCAATCTATCAACGACGTAAAAAATTCAGTTAAGTGGAAAACAAGCTGTGTTAATCAAATTCACCAAAGCTTTTAATGAAAAAAAAAAATAAATAAGCTTCTTAATAACTGCAGCAGAAAGTTGAAGTAGTTTACTTCGTGTACCGAAATTTAATAAGGGGAGTAAATTATCTTTCGTTTAAATTCAGTCGGTGGCCGAATTTAACAGTTAATTAAGAATTTTTGATTTGCTGAACAGAATATTGATTTGAAATGAGTTGTAATTTTTTTTTTGGGTTTTCCTATTACATTTTAACGAACGTAAAGGCAGAGCTGATTCCCGCGTTTGATTGTTGATCAACAAAAATTTAAGGCTTGTTTTAGCTTCTTTTTGGAATTTTCGAAAACTAATAAAAGCAATTTAATCGGCTTCTTCAAATAAATTGCACATTACGACTTAAGCAAACGCACAAAATTTATATAGATATATATTTGCGAATTTTTTTACAGTTTATAACCGTTTACGCATCCTAATCGCCATTTTCTTCGGTCGTGCCAAACATGTTCTTCTAGTCCTCTTTGTTCCATGGCTTCTTCTACTCCTCTTTTTCAATTCTTTCGAGGTCTCTCTCTTTTTCGTCTTATCCGAGGTTGCCACTCCCATACTTGCTTTGGCAGGCGGTCATCTGCCATGCGTCTTAAATGGCCGTACCATTTTTTTGCCTCAACAGCATCAATTATGGTTGTATCAATGCCCATTTATTAAACCTAATTTAACTGACGAAATCGCCATAAATAACGAGCTGAACTTTTATATCCCCAAAAGTAGGAAAATTTTCCGCACTGGCAACACTGTAGAACATAAAAACGTATATTTAGGTTATGTTTTTGACATTTTAATATTCAAATACGTATATGCCTCTGGGTTTACTCAAGCCAATCGAACAAAAAACTTCCATGGCCTACACTACATGCTATTTTAGTATAGTATTTAAGGTTAAATACAATCAGTAACACTGCCAAAGCTTGTGATTAATAAGCTACTCCTACAAAACTATTCGACCAAAGTAAAACTCTTCCAATAATTAGGCTTTTAAATATTTGACGTCCTAAAAAATTTGCTGCAAATAGTCGACTTGTCACTGTCGTGAAAACAAATCGAAATATCCCAGCATGTTAACAAAAAAAAAAACAGCTGCCGAATCTTCGATTTAGAATTTTGTATCCTCAATTTGTTATTTAGCTTACAACGTGTGTTTAAATGTCGATTCTTGCTATTTATCGTGCATGCTCTTTCAATGGATTCGCTGTCGCGAACATGCCGCGAATAAAAGAAGCGAACCTGCATTAAATAGCCCTTAGAATCGGTCAATTGCTTCTGTACTTTGAAAAATCATTCCCGTCAGTTTATTGTTTCTGCTGACTGGCAACCGTATACGTAAAAAACAAGTCAAATTAGTTCAATTATCCGGAAACAAAAGAACGGGAATCGATCAAAAACAAAAGAATTTTTTATCGCGAACGCAATAGGCTACTTTGATCTTTGGGTTTGGATCGTACCTAGAAATAGCACTAAATTGCGAGAATAGTTTTCAGTGCAATTGATTTATAACAGTAGTCCAATAATAGAAATATAAATTTTGGAAAAGTACCAAACGGGCAAGATTTTATCTAATAACAGTTTGATGAAAAATTACCAATTGCTCCGCAGGGAGCTCATAATTTCCATGTGGACGGAAATACCCTAAATCTGGCAATACAAATTGCGGCCGTATAACACTGCGCTTTGGCAGTTTACGATGTATTAATTCAATTTGTTACTACGTAATTTGTTAGGTTATTTATAAAACAATACGATGACATACGATGCGCACATATCATTTATCAGGTAGGTATATTTCGTGGTGCATCTTAATTTTCCTATCCAGGCTTTTTATGCTACGTAGGTAGATAAACAAATGACAACTAAACTTCTATATTTTGTTGTTTGAGAGTTTACATTCACTGGTTCGATTACCTATTGCTTTTGAGAAATACGTGCACGTATATTTTATCATAAGTAACAGGCATATTTCATGCCTGGGTATCATTGTTTAAGTTAGAAAATGGACCTTGTTTAATTTTTAAATTATCATTTTATTAATAACTAATTAGTGTACGTGTTGATTTATTCTACGTGTAAAAATGACTCACTTCCGTTGTTCATATTCGATATTTGAAAGTAATTTAAAGATAGGCAAAGGCGAGAGAGTTATTCCACGTACGTACACCTACTGGTATAACCCTGGATGGCTGTAAAAAATAGATATTAGGCGCAGGGGACAAATAAAACGATATCTTCGCTTTAGTATTACACGTATTTTATCGAAATGCACATTTTTATTTGATGCCCGTATAATTTAGATGAACTGTGTGTGTAAAACTGATGCATAAATATCGAAATGGTCATTTACTCGACGTATAGCTTCAAAGTTTAATTTTAAAAATACCACCTTTGGGGTTCTCTCAAATTAATAATAATTTAAAGTTTATAGCGCTACCGGTGAATTGGATGATATTTATATTTGGCACATGTTTGTAGGAATCGTATATGAGGGTGTTATATT
Organism: Melanotus villosus; assembly: GCA_963082815.1. Taxonomy (NCBI): domain Eukaryota; kingdom Metazoa; phylum Arthropoda; class Insecta; order Coleoptera; family Elateridae; genus Melanotus; species Melanotus villosus. The sequence continues at coordinate 110,631,051 of OY720419.1, read as the reverse complement.
TACACGATTAAACGGTACGAATATTTGGTAACCAAAGGCACTCTTGGCTTGAGGCAATTGCCAACGCCCAAACGTGTTCATTATTATGATATGTCTCTTCACTACACATGCATACCTTTCAAACTAATAATGTAACTTTCGTAAAGTTATTGGTGAATTAGATCACCTAAAAAGCAGCGACTGAACTCGACTCCGATCACCTACCTGCCATGCTCAACTTCAACTATGAGCCGTATTGTAACCCCAAATTTCCCAAATTAATAAACGGCCCAGTTAATTGAAAACTTTTCAGAACTATAATGAATGATGTAACAAGCTGTCCTAGTAATTTTTCTTCTTAAACCGATTGATAACGCGGTGGAATATTTTAACGAAAGAATTGTATCAACTATTAAACAAGTTACTGTAGATACTCGGCCAAATGAATCCTATAATAACCAAATCCATCCCCGGCATATTTTAAATCTTATCAAGGACAACCATACCACTCGAAGATTATGGCAACAATCCCGAAATCCGGTAAGTTAATGTTCGTCTTAATCGTACAGCTACTACATAGAGTCTCTCAACCCAGGAAATCCTGATATGTGGAGGACCACTAAAAGGATTCTCAAGCATAACAATCATTCCGACTCTTAAAATTAATGACGATAAGTTTTCAGAAGACAAGGAGAAATGTGAAGTTTTTGCCCAACAGCTTGAGGATACATTTACGACTACTTACCATAAAAATGTTCGGCAAGTTGAGAAAGAAGTCGCTAACATCGATTACAACAACATAACCCTTACTGAATCTGTATCTCCCTCTGAAGTAACGTAATGAATCAAAAAGCTTAAACTCACAGAAAGCACCTGGTAAAGATATGATCCCAATGTGATTCTCAAAAATCTTCCACATAAATAGGTCTGCCTATTAACTGCTATTTTGAACTCCTGTCGGCATTCCTTACAAGATGGAAACAGGTGGTAATCCAAATGATTCATTCCCAAGCCTGGCAAACCTTATAACAACCCGGCCAACTACCGACCAATTAACTTGCTATCAACTGTTTCTAAACTTTTAGAACGTATTATGCAATCCCGTCTAAACAGCCCTCTCGAGAATAGAGACATTCTTCCGCAGTTTTAGTTTGGCTTTAAAAGTGATCATCCTACCTCCTATGATTTGTGAGGAACCCCCCATATTTGGATAATGTGGTCAGGGAACTAAAAGAAACAAAAAAAGTATAATAATACATATGGTCAAATTTCAACCGTTACTGAGATATTGTGAAAATAGTTTTTAATCAGGTAGCCTTGCATGCATGGCCACCAAGGTCACCAGACCTAACTCCTCTAGATTATTGCCTTTGGGGATGACTGAAATCATTAGTTTATAAAACAAAAGTAAACATAAGAGAGGCACTACTCGATAGAATAACTAACTGCGCAGCACTCATCAAAGATAATCACCGTGCGCTTCAACGAGCTACTCGTGCAATTCTCAAACGAGCGGTGATATTTTTGGGAATTAAATTAATTAGTTTGTATTTTATGTTACGAAATAAATACTGTTCATTCTTAATGCATTGCAGTAAATTGACCTGATTAAAAACTATTTTCACAATATCTCAGTAACTGTTGAAATTTGACCATATGTTTATTATACTTTTTTTGTTTCTTTTAGTTCCCTGAACACATCATCCAGATATGGGAGGTTCCTCATAAATCACCCTGTATAGCATATATTTTTAGAAATCTCATAACGAGTAGTACGTGTAGGGACCAAAGGCACTGTTGGTCTCAGGCCAACGCCCAAACGTTCTTACTCTTAGTTTAGTTTATTATAACTACATACACGCCTTTCAAATTAATAATGTAATTTTGCAAAGTTATTGGTGCATTAGAATTGTTTTATATTTGGCATACGTTTCCATAATGATTGGGTGACGTAAAAAAATTGGGACACAAGTACTTCTGCCTTGATTAAATTATAAACATGTATAAATATTTATGATTAGAACAGCTCGCTTCTCCACTTATTTAAGTATTTTATTTCGATCCGGTATGAATTTAATTTGCAATGTTTGTATCTACGCATTGAATATTAGAAACTTGAAAGTGAGGTTTATCATTTCATAGCTGAATTGTATCTAGTGTGTTAAGCTTAATTTTCTAACTAACAATTCTGTACTACATACAATATTAATAATTGCTGTTTGAATGAGTGAGTGATGGTGGGACAGAAGAGGGGGAGGCAGAAGAGGGTAGGGAGAGAGGAGCGAAAATTAAGGGATAAGCTGAAAGGAAAGTTTTTCACAAACAGAACCGGTCGCTTATTACAGAAGTCCTGTTAGTAAAAACTCTAAAATTAAGAGGAAAGGGATGGATGCTAAAAGGGATTTTCAAATAAAGGGACAGCGAAGGACGAGAAAGGTGTTATTGAAACCCAGAAACGTAGTACCAAACAAATTCGGCCGGAAATCGAAACTCGAGGACATATTGACACATTACAGGACCTGCTTCTAACCGATCGGAGAAAGAAAATTGTCTATTGTGTCTATTCCCCAAGATAAGAGACAGGTCGTCAAGGAAATGGTGATTAATTGCCTGTGATCCATCATCTACAAGATTACAACGAAGTGCTTGTGGTACAGACAGAAACGTTGCAAAATAAATTGGGCAAATTTAATATTACAGGTGCGTGAAATTGCGTTCAAGATCGATAGTGCGGGGTTCATTATTAGAGTGTCTAAGTAATTATCTTACCTGGTAAACAAATAAATATTATTTCCTTCTTTAGCAAATTTCCGTGAAGTCCGATAGATTTATATTTAATTAAAGTAGGCCCTGATTTTTATTACATAGTTGGCCTGGAATCTGTTAACTATAGCTTGACGAAGTTTGAGGTTAGGTTTACGCCCGGAAAAATCTGAAAATCGACATTAAGGCTACTCCAGTCTATTTTACCAACTTCGCAATACAAATCAAGGCCTACTCTAATTACATATAAATTTAGTTAATCTCACGGAGTTTCTATCATTTCATCAACGTTTTTGTGTAGTTTTATTTGATTCAACAATGCCGCAGTGATATGTCTACGTGACGTTATTCCACCAAGGCAATTTAAAAAATGAACCCAATTACAAAAATTAATAAACGTCCCACTTAAACTGAATAATGGGTACAATTTCGTTATGCATCGTAAGGTGAAATTCATTACGTGTAAATAAAACCCGGGTAAACTAAATGTCGGCAATTTATTCCATTCAAGTAACAAGTAACCCGAGTGCTACCTTATTCCGATCGTTTTTCTACGCCACTCTATCCAGGAGATAAGATACAACGTGAAAGAATGTTACGTGGCTACAGGTGTTCGTTAAAAGTAATGTTGCGGAATTTTATTTTCTTTCGGTGGGCATTCTGCCAAAATATTATTAAATCTTTTGCTACGTGCGCTATTTCGTCAAACATTTTGAAGGGGGTATAAAGAAACAGTCGATAGAAAAGGTTCTTCGGACAATCTCTAAGAATAGAAGGAGAATAGATCGGACAATCGAGTAAGTTTTATAGAAAGACTTATAAAATGTGAGACGTAACCTTAATTACGTCTTTTTTTAATTAAGTTTTCCACCGTATATTTTCTACAATTTGATCCAAAAATACTGCTGCCTTTTTCGGTTCCATCTTACTGTTTATACTTTTTTGTTATTGATTTTCTTCCTTTGGTTCAATTTTTCTTTTTGCTTCTTTTATTTCGATGATCTTCTGTTTCTAAATTTACTTTCTTCTTGATTTATTATACAGGGTGTATAGTAAATGGCGCATAATATTCAGACCACGCGATTCTGCGTTAAAAACTGGACAAAAAATTGTATAACTGTTTTAGGCCGAAGCGTGTAGTTTTTGAAGAATTGTTAATTAAAGTCTTGTAAACTTAGCAACACTGTGCGGTCAGTTATACTACGTCACCTGCGATATTACCAATAGCAACCCGCTTGATTTAATATAACTGCATTGTACATCGTTGAAACATTTATGAAAAGCACAAGCACTGCAAAAATTTCAAACTTCAGATGAAAATTCTAACTAAACGAAGGGTATGTTGAGTACGATTATAGATTAGGTATTTCTTTTGCTGATTAAAGTACAGCTAAAAATCATTATTTCATAAAAAATATGACACGACAAGCAAACTAGAATACGACTTAAGGCTGCTAATAACTCCATAACTAAAGAGTTAACAGCAAATTGGTACTGGAGTTTTTTGCTTGGATTTTGACGTAGAATCGCGTGATATAAATATTATGCGCGATTTTCGATACACCATTTTATATTATTTTTCTTTCTATATGACTTTTCATTTCTTCTAAAACGCTCTTTCATTGTTGCTGCTTTTCTTCTGTTTTTGTTTTACTTTTGTTTGTTTTTTCTATTCTGTTTATACTTTTTCGTTTCTGTTTTTCTTTTTTTGGTTCTGTTCTTTCTTCTTTCTGATTTTTTTTTATTTTGATTCTGTTTTTAAAGTTACGTTGTCCTTAGTTTATTACATATTTTAGATTTGTTATGTTCTCCCATTTTGTTATTATTTTTTGAGATGATATTTAATTGGTATTTAGGAGTTTAGTGTTACTGAAAATATAGAATTAATTTTTATTAATGTGGATTTAGTTGTATTAAAAAAATGTAATATACAAAAATAGATAGCTAGGTTAATTATTAAGAGCCATATTCATAAACAGTGTTTAAAGTTAGATGTTACTAATTGCTATAGCAACATATATTAATTATATTGGTTTAGTAGCTACTAAACCCCTACTAACTTTAAATACTGTTTATGAATATGGCCCTAAGTGTTTAAAAAAAAGTAAATATTATTATTATTATTGTAAAATTCGAATAGCTAAATAGGGTTAATATATAAAAATTGAGTAAAAAATACTGTTGTCATGAATGGGAAGCGATTTTCCAGTTGAATAGGGATATTTTGAAAAACCCAGGAGACAATAACAAAATATACTTAGAAATTAAAAAAAAAATAATTTTCCAAGTAGGAAGCAAAAAAGATCTTTCTCGTTTCATTAATTATTAATTATTGAAAAGTTTAATACGAATTGAAGTTTAAATACTTATATTTATTTTCCAATACAACAAATAAAGAATGATTGAAGTTAAATAAAATAAATTACAAATCATATTACTACAAAGTTGAATTGGAATTGAAGGCGAAGTAAATTGGAATTGAAGACAAAGTAAATTGGAATTGAAGATAAAGTAATTTGGAATTGAAAACAAAATCAATTGGAATTGGATATAACGGTATGCTAATATAACTATGTGTCATGAATTAGCCGTGGAAGAAATAAAGTTCAAAGGAAGATAAAACAAAAACTGTGAGTGTAAATATTATGTAAAATAAATTTTAAATAGGGAAGGCAGGGAAAATATAAAATTGTAATAAATCTACACTATTAAAATTTGAGTAAATTTATTTAAAATCTTGAATAAGAATAAATTCAAATTATCGAACCTTCACGAGGACCCGTAAGAGTTTTCATAACAATAACTGAGATAACCAAGCAGGGTTAGAAGTGATCAGTACAATAATTGTTACATGCAAATGTGGGCCATCTCACATTTTGCAATGTTGTTAATATCATATCATTATCTATATTTTATTATTATTTATCCTCATGTTTTCCTTGTTTATGATTTTGCGTATTTATTATAGAACGCCTTTTTGTTGTTTCTACTTTTTTATGTTTCTGATTTGCTTTTTTTCTGTTTTTTTCTTCTAACCTTCTTTCATTTCTACCTTACTTCTTATACCTATTTTCTTCTTTTGGCCCTTTTCTTTTTTTCCGTATGTAAAATAAGATATATTTTGTGGCTATTCTGCTTTTGAAGTTTGTTTCCAATTTATTTTATATTTTAAATTTTTTGTATTCGTATATTATTATTATTATTTTACTATTATTTATTTATTTTTTACTGTGTTGATGACCTTTGTATATCTGTTGTTGCTGTCGTCATTCTTTATGTTTCTGCTCTCTTTCATTTTTATTTTATTGTCTCTGTTTCTCTTCTTTTGGTTCTGTTTTTCTTTATTTTGTTGCTCGCCTGTTTTTGGAGCTATTTTCTTCAGTTATTCTATATTTTCGAATTAGATATTCGTACTTTCTATTACCATTATGTTTCATTATAATTTGGTCCTTATTTTGTTCCCTCTCTGTTTACGAGTTATTTTGTATTTTATCAATGTCATAGTCCTTTTATTCTCTTCTCTTTTTGTTTGTACTCCTCTTCGGCTCTTCTTCTCCTTTTAAACGTCTTTTCCTTAATTAAATCGTATTTTCTCCTTTTAGTTTTCTTCTTTTCCACTTTTCAAACGTCATCTCCTTCGTTAAATCTTTCCTTTCTTCTTTAAGTCATTTTGTCTTCTTTTTAGTTTTCTTTTCCGCCTTTTAAACGCCCTCTTTCTTTTTAAATTCTTTTCTGCTGTTTTGAAACTTCATGTTGCCCTGTAAGCTTTCTTCTCCCTTCGGTCCTCTCTTTTCAGTCTTTTCTTTCAAACAAATTTAACTCGTTGAAATCCTTTCTTTTCTCTTTTTGGTTTTTCTTTTGTTCTCCTTTCTTCTGCTTTTGTCGTTATTCCGTTTATGTATTTTTTTTTTGGGTTTTCTACTACTGTTGCCTTTTCTTTGTTTACTTTTTTCTGTTTCGGCCTATGTTTTATTTGTTTGTTTTTCGTTTGTGCCTTATTTTTTAAACTTGTCTTTTGGTTTTGTATTTTTATTTTGTGGCTGCCTTCTGCTCTTTTCTTTTCCAGTTATTATTCGTTTCTTTATACTTTTGTTATCTTCTTTGATAGGATTTTTTAAATCAAACGTTTTCCTATTTATTAGTCTTTTACTTTTTATCCGCTTTTTGTTTTGCTTTTTGAATCGTGGTGGAGGCGCCGAGAAAAATTTTCGGCCTTTTTCGGAAGATCGTTGAAGGAATCGGTGGCAATTTGTTATTTGATTTAAATAATTTTAGGGGACAGAAATGATTTTTTGTTGTTGGGGGAACGGCCGGCAACATGGAGGCTTAAATCCTTCTAAGCCGGTTGTCCCGCAGGCTATGCGTACGGGGTGATGTGGTAAGCATCGTTTCCTACACCACCATTGTGTTTCGGTTCCCATATATTTTCAGTGACTGGGTAGGCCACCAGCCGAGCATCCGACTCGAGTTTGACCCCGAGGCCGTCCGCGCTGTAGTGGAGTAAAGGAAATAGAATTTCTTCAGTGCCAAAATCAGTCATTTTCAGGTATTTTTTGCTTAATAAAAACTAACAACAGCAATTTGATATACTTAATCTACGACAAATCGATTTCATTTGAATACCTTGTTTAGTTATGTTCGTATTTTACAGAACTCTTATCTTTTTTTAATTTTAATTAATTTATATTTAAATCTACATCAACTTATTGCGCTGGCTTGCTCAGTTATTGTCGACGATTATTTGCAGCGGTGTAATAAAAGGCAAAGTGTATTTTATGGCACCTCTTAACATGTATCTGCAGTGATGTCCGTTATAAAAACGGCAAAAACTCCAATTTGTTCGTAGAAAATTAAACGCAAGTGGTCTTCAGGCTAGGCTTTTAATTGCCGTTTTTATCAGCTACGCCCGTGTCACCCTTGTAGAAAGCCAGTTTACAACCAGACTAATGTTCTAACCAATTCTGTGGTTCAGGCCTTTATGGGAGTGCTGAAGATTCTCAGTTTTCTGTTACCAAAATTGAAAGTTACTCTTAAAAAGATTTTATCGGCGACTTAAATTATTTGCAAGGGCCAAACTTTACTTGCAGTGGCGATAAAAAAATAGAATTTTTTGCCCTGGATTGACACCTCCAAAGTAAAGAAAACAAATATTTTGTATGCGTTTAAGTTTGGAACAAAATCTTATTTTCAAGATGTACCTATTTACTTTTGAACTATTGTATTGTTTGTTTGGTTATATAAACACAGGGTTGTGGTTCTGCTAACTTCTGATGAGTATCTAATTACATGTTAGTTTGCTGCACTATGCATGTTGTAGGTTTATGTATGCTGGAAATTTTCTAATTATGCAGGAACTTAAAGTTTACAAAATGAATAATTAAGCAGTTCGGATACCTTGAAATTTTTATGAGAAAATCTACACACAGAGAAAAAAACGAGGAAGAGGAACTGAGATGGTGTGGAGAGGGTAGGGAGGATAGAATATGGATGAAGAGGAGGAAAATGAAGAAGGTGTCGAGGACGAGGAAGATGATGGCGCGGAGGAGAAGGGCGTGAAGGCCGAAGAGAATAATGTGTGGGGCAAGAGTGAGCAGGAAAAGGAGGAGGATGTCGAGGACGAAGAAGTAAATGTTAGGGATAAGGGCGAGCAAGAAAAAGAATAGTGGAGCAGAAAGTGAAGTAAGAGGGAGATGCGAATGTAAAAAGTGAAGAGGAAGACGAGGAAGAGTAGCAGCAGAAGACGTTAGTAAATAGGAATACTAATAAAGAACCCTAACTCTGCGAGATTAATGGCGACGAAATGAAAAATGAAAGCCTAAAAACCCCTCTTACAAAATATTGATTTCATATTTAAAATCGTGATTAAAGTACACACAAAACCAACTAGTTTTACGTAATGTTAGTGTGTGAGAAAGAGACGTATAACGTTGCCATGCCATTTAAAAATTTATCTGAAATCGAACGTTCTTTACAGTTGAACTAATAATAATAATAATAATAATAACAATTAACTTAACTGATTAGCTAAATCTTTTTTTTTTGTAAAAATGCTACAACGATTACATCTCGTTAATGGGTTTTCAAATGCGTATGAATATATTTAAATCGTAGAGTACTATTGAAAAATGAAACAAATGAAATGACGAAACATGGCCTTTTTCATACTATTTTCGAATTTTCCTAGAAATAGTCAATCTGTTACCGATGAAAACGGCAGCTTCCGATGAACATGTACGTCCTACATTGTTATTTATTGATTTAGAAGGCTACACGGCGAGTTATATTATTTATGCTCTACATATCTAGTTTACGCTTCCATTACTGTTAAAAATATTAATACGTTGTAATGTATGGGTTTAATTCTTGGGATTTATCGAAGTTTGAAGCTTGCTATTTTGTTTATTTATAGATCTATTTATAAATAAATCGACAAATATTTACTTTACTCTTGCATTCATAAATATTAACATTAAAATAATACTCGCACAAGTTACTGAAATTTGTAGTTTGTGTGTTTATTTACAGTTTATACTATATAGGGTGCCTCAGGAAGTGCAAGTAGTACTTTGAAGACATTTTGCAAGCTACAAAAAGAAAGAAAAGCAACATAAATAAAACCAAAACATCAATAAAGTTCCATATTTTTCCATTAAAATAAATATCGCTTCCGGTAAACCCAGAAAGCAACATGAAAACCCATGCGCGTATTAAATAAATTATTTTTCTACAGTCGTTCAAATTTTTGTAATGCAATTACTTACTACTGAAAGGTGGAACATCTTTTTTGCTAGATAGAATCATAAGCAATGCAAGTTTTTTTACACAAAGTAAGCTAAATGCTGCTTTCCAATTGTTTCCAAAAGAATCACAAATAATACAGCATCTCATAATAAAGCAAGTTAGATCCCACTTCCTGTTTTACCGGAAGTAGTATTAATTGAGTTATTTAACACATAAGCACTAAGAGTTCTTCCAGGAGTTGCTATTTCGCTGGACAGAATTACAAATGGTGCACCTTCTCATAAAAAAAGCAAGATTGTTGCCACTTCCTGTTTTACAGGAAGTACATTAACTCAGTTATGTAATACATTCAAAGTTGGAAAACTTTTTGCTGTTTATATATTGTTTAAGACTGTTTTTTTGAGGTTGTGAGGCACCTCAGGACTTTAAAACCCTCCGATTTCATTGACATTTCAGGCAGCAAACAACAAAACGTTATTTTTGTTACTCTACGAATTGAACATTTATAGTACCCCGTGAATTGAAATAAAACCTCAAAATAACACAATTCACAATAAATGTGTGTCATTTTTAACAAAAACCTTAGCCAACTGCCTTAACAAATATTATTAATTTCTAATAAAATTTTAAAGTTTACACTAATTTTTAATACATGGGAATTCTTGCCAATCACTGAAATAACTTGTGAGTCTTTTTTTAGTATACAGGAAATTGTAAAAATCCACCCGTCGCTTCATAAAAATACAGTAAAAATCACAACAGGTAAAGCCGATGGGTGGACTTCCGCCATTAATGTATTTTAGTACGGAAGCAGCGAAAAAAACGTGAAAGCGCGGAAGGCCGTGGTCGGATTTCCGTCCCTGGGATCGTTTGCCCGAGTGATACAAGAACCAGGGTTTCAGAAAGGGTTTTATTTTAATAGGCTTTAGTCTTTAGTGTTTATGCTTTTTACTCTTGAAGAAGAGATTGTTTATTCAAATTTTTTGGATTTTTCTTCCATTTCCATTATTAAATGGTGCAAATTTAGAGAAAATTCACATGTTCGCCTCGATTTCCCTCAGATTTGTCGAAATTCCCGATAAGAAATAAATCTTAGAAAAATAGAAAAATATCACTTCAACAAGGATTTGAGTCACGGAAGGATAGTGGTTCAAATCCCTGCGGATGTGATATTTTTCTGTACATAGTTTGAAATATGTTACAATAAATGACAAACCACAAATAATAAATGATTTTCTTGGGGTAGATTAATTTGATCTGGGCGTGGGATTATCACTGCGAATCGGTGTAATTATGCAAATAATCTTAGATGTTCTGCTACCCAGAAAGTTTGAATGATGATACGTAGTATCCCAGAATGCACTAAAGCGGCCCTTCTCGTGGGGATTATGGCCTGAGTGTAATCGAACTTCAAGTGAATGTTATGAGATACAACTACCGATAACGTAGAATCCACCGAGACAACATTAAGTTTCATTTTACTATAGAATTTATGTCGGAGACTGTTTTATATGCGGAGTAAATTGAAATATAAACCCCTGACTGTAAAATGTGGGCCTGTTTATAACGTCACTTCCTGGGGTAAGTTACAATGCAATTGTATTTCTGATAACATCTGCGGATTTTATTATGTTTGCACGTTTCTGAAATACAAAACGCGATGCGATGCATTGTTTTTTTTTTGATTATTTCGGTTATCCTATTTTTTTGAAATTATTTCAATACCAACAAGAAAAAGAATGCATTTTAAAAATAAATGAGTCTTTTAAAGCTGTTGACTCGGAAGACTGGTTGATCAAGACGGCAAGGACAAAAATATGAGTTTATTAGCCTAGGGTCGTAACAACTACTTTGAAACCTGAGCATATGTAACTATTATTTATGTTTTTGATAAGTTAATTTAGTGACAATTAATTTGTCAAAAATCATTTGAGGATTTAATTTTTAAGTTTTAATATTTAAAACCCATTCGAAAACCCGCAGAAAGGCAGAAGCAGCTACATAAAGACCACAAACGCCACTAAAATACCAAAAATATTCCTTAAATATACGAACATGCAATTATGACAAAACAAATCGTATGATCGTTAATTCCTTGATATATATAGGGTCTAACCGAAAATAAGTTCACTTATTTTTTTCTTATTATATTTTGGAGTTGAAAATTTAAACTTCCAAAGCCGAATATAAAGGAAAATGCAATTTTTGGGTACGCAAAGCGATTTTACAACACTTCCGGTTTCGCGGGAATCGAGCCCAATTTTCGGTTTTTTAATTGTTCAACTCTAAAAAATAAAAAGAATAAAGGGACGAGCCTATTTTCGTTTTTACACCATGTATAGCTAAACAAACTAAAGTACACAAATGCATAATTAATCTTAAAATGAGCGTTTCAAATAAACATTTTCGAATCTACGAGTACTTAAATGCTTTAAAATTGCATTTTGAACAGAAAATAACTAAATGTGTGAATTTTACGACTTCAAACGTGCTGTAGACGCGATTACATTTAATAAGTTCTTCAATTCTGCAATAAAATGGATTTTTAGTACTCGTAAAGCGCGGAAATGACATTTCGTGCATTAATCGGGTTTGCTTGATGATGCGAAGCTTTTGTTACAGCTTAAATATTTTGTAAAATATTTAAAGTCCCCGAGAAAAGTTGCTATAAAAAAAGAAGTTGATGCTACTTCCGGTTTTATCGGAAGTTATTTGTTAGGAGTTCGCAGTTTTTGACTGTTTTTTGCTGTTTACCCTTTGTTTAAGACATATTTTTATAGATTACATAATCACTTGTTCTGGGACGCCCTGTTTAAAACTTCGCTTAGAGGTATTCGAAACGATTGCTGTTGCCTGTAAATTGTTTGACTACCCACCGTCTACTTTGAATTAATTTATGAAATACAAAGCTACCTGAGATTATTTTAAAATATTTTTGGGAGTTTTTGACCTACAAATCTTAGCTTAGGTTAATATTTGGAAAGAGAATTAGAATGTATTTGTTTACAATATTGTAATAAAGCGGTGTTATACATTTCCACGCACATTGATATGACGTTTTATCTATTTTCATTATACGGGCGAGATGCACGTGGATGACTATGAATCTGAACGATGACACTTGAGCCAGCTGTGTACTGTGCGGGAGTTGACTTCTTATATAAGGAACCGCTCAGAAGAGCTCACTACACTATTGTTGGTGTAGTAATCGGAGAACCATGTCCTTAAGAAGTCAGGTCCTTCGTACTAGTGATGTTTCCTATGATTTTTATGTAAGACTATTCGCTGTATTTAATAATGTAATTCAATTCATAGTAAGACTTGCTAATAGTTTGGATCAAACCCTTTGCTTCATTTGATTAATTTTAATGTTTGTACGTACTTGTAACTTATACTTAACGTTGTTTAAGTGTTCAACTTTAGTTCTAAATAATATTTTGTAAACCTTAATCAAAGTCGGACAATATTATGTTATGTTAGTTGAATCAGAATTTTAATATAAAACCTCTCGCAGCAAACCCCCACGCGGTGTAGCTGGTTAAATATACTACCCCGTTGGCACTTAAGAATTCTCAGTAATTCTATTAAATTTAACTAACTTATTTTTGCTAACTTTTAACATTAGTTTTGGTGATAACCACTACGTTACAATATGAACTGGTCGTCTTTTTAGGCCACATCAGACCGTATTACGAGGGTGTCACACCTATGTAATTATTTTTAAGGTCGTGGTGTACAGCGTTGCCAGTTCTAACATTTGTCCAAGCTAAAGCAGTTCTAATAATCCACATCTGCCAGCAGAACAGAAATTATGGCCTGCTTTGGTTTTAATCAACACTATTTAAGAATGACTCAGAAGCGGCAACTAGTCCATTTTGATGTTTTACGATTGTAGCAGATAATCTGAGCTAAGCTCATTAAATCAATCTATTAATAAGAAAGTGGAAACCCTAAAGTTTAGCACGTGCTCACTTACACGTACATTATAAAGGGTAATATTCGAAACTCCATTGATTAAATATTAAATTCACGCAATTTCACATCAGTTCTTGGTTATTAATTCTGGAGACGACACTATCATTTGCATTTCAAAGCAAGCATTCGTAACGATAAGCAAAATCGTTGCCAAATTCATCTACGTGCAACTTTAACGTGTTGCATTTCGGTTAGCCTTGGGAAACATTTGATATTTTATGGATTTCTGGGTTTTCAATGAAATTGCAAAGGATTTCTGAAAATGCAATTTAAACACTCCAACAAGTATAAAAGTTTCACATTTTTTTAGTCACCAAGTAGGTCTTGATCTGACGAATTTTCGCTTATAGGTAAATGGGGCTTTGATGAATTGTTCGTTGAGGTCATGTTGAGTGTGCTTTTTAGGTTATTACCAACAACTCGAGAACCTGTTGTGAGTTAGATTTTTCTAAGCAATTTTTTAAAATTTGCAATATGACAACTATGGGATAAATCATTTACACAACTAAACCTTTCAGGGTTTTCCAACTTAACAACAAAAATCTAAAGCCTTTACACAAAAGTGAACATAACCTCAATGTTAACTTGGGAAAGCAACTGAGCAGTAATAAACATAAAACTTATTTTATTATAAGAAATGTCCGCTTCCCTTTATAGTAGTAAAATGTTTAAACAAATTCGTAAACAGTACAAACCTAACCTGCAATCTGTGCCAGCAGTTTGACGCTTGACAGTCATATGTTAACCTTAATCCAAAGCGTCCTTTCTAATATTTTTTACTGATCGCACTTTACATACAGTGTGTCCACGGATGGAGTTGACAATAGGTATGATGGACCAAAAATTTTCGAATTGAATTTTCATATTTTGGGATTAATCCATGCTCGGTCTGAAACTTATTTTTAGTTTACTTTCGATTTTTTTAAATCAAGTAGGCCTTTACAGTTCAGCAAAAACTCTTTTCGTTTCAGGTAAAGTACCTTTTCCGTTCACAGTACGCCAATGTGTTACTAAGAAAAGTTGTTCGGAATGAAAAGTTATGGTGTTATGCAGATTTTCAGAACGATCGGCCTACTTTGATAAAATTCATTATTTGTCAATTTCGATTCAGGTAAAGTACTGTTTCCGTTCACAGTACACCAATGTGTTACTAAGAAAAGTTGTTCAGTATGAAAAGCTATGGCGTTATACAAATTTTCAGAATTTTTAATAAAGAATTACTTTTCGTCGTAAAATTAATAATAAAGATTTTTCTCCTATTGTCAATTTCTATTATCAAATCGTTCCGAAAATTTGCATAACGCCATAACTTTTCATCCTGAACAACTTTTCTTAGTAACACATTGGCGTACTGTGAACGGAAACAGTACTTTACCCGAAACGAAATTGACAAATAATGAATTTTATCAAAGTAGGCCGATCGCTCTGAAAATTTGCATAACGCCATAACTTTTCATTCCGAACAACTTTTCTTAGTAACACATTGGCGTACTGTGAACGGAAAAGGTACTTTACCTGAAACGAAAAGAGTTTTTGCTGAACTGTAAAGGCCTACTTGATTTAAAAAAATCGAAAGTAAACTAAAAATAAGTTTCAGACCGAGCATGGATTAATCCCAAAATATGAAAATCCAACTCGAAAATTTTTGGTAAATCATACCTATTGTCAACTCCATCCGGGGACACACTGTATTTGTGGCTAAAACCCAGCTTTTTAATTTAATCCAAAACATTTTATATTAAATAATATCCAAGAAATTTACGAGTTGTAACGAAAAAGATACCGTTTTCATAACGAGGGGGTTAGTAAAACTTTACCACCGAGTAAAGTTCGCGACAGACAAGCAAGCCCTGCACGTTGTACATTTTAATATAATAAAGTCTACATTGTATACGTGTTTTACTATTTACTGAAGTTGCGGTATTTAACGAAACCGCTCACAAAAGCGTCGAAAATTCGGCAGAACTTGGGTTGATCTTTATATTTAACACATCATAAATTATTTTGACGTTCGGCTTGCACTTTCTGACAACGGCATTAATCAAATTAATGTTTGTATAATCAACTGTAGGGGTCGGTGATGATGTCGTTTAATGGGGTGGTATACTAATGTTCTTATGTTGAAGCACCAAATAAAGTTTCTACCAAAGTTTTTGGTTTTTGTGTTTAGAATTTTTTAGATTTTATTTAACTTCTAGTTGGCCATGCAGCTAGTGTTTTTTAAAATTTCATGTTGGCCATGCAGTTTGTTTGTTTTTTTAAGTCAAATAGCTCATGGCCAACTCAATTTAAACTTTAACCCACAGTTTATGCCAACTTCTAAGATTTTTTTAAAAGAAATTTGTTACAAGTTCATTCATGTTATGTGTCCCTCAACTCGACAACAAGAAACTGCAAAATTAGCAACATGAATAACGTCTGTTCGAGACAAAACGCGACTGAATTCAATTAAAATGCAACAAAATCGAGTTTCAGTCGCCCGTAGGATCCACGTTTAAACTAGAACGTTTTCATTACCTGTTACACACATACACACCTTTACAATTGTTTCAGCGCAGTGATTACATTGTCGTTGTACAATTTCTATTATGTATTACGTAAATCAATAGAGAACAAAGGCTATTAAACGATATCGTGAATTATACAGAAATGTGGAAAACCAACCAGCATTGTAATGTTTGTTTGTAATAATCAAGTGTGTGCTATCGCAGAACCCCTTTTTGCAGTGCCAAGAGAAAATATTTATAATTTTAATGATAAATCGTTTAAATTATTACATTTGTATAATAATCAAACTCTTTTAATATGCATTATGGCGAAAGGCATAACAGAAACCCTCACTGAAATTTATTTCAGTTTGAATTTTATCAAATTTTAATAAAATTCTGATTGTTTTGTGTTTTATCGGTTTACCAAAAGTTGAGCATGACTTTTAAAATACGTACACTACTCTGATGAGTTACAAATAAATGCAGATTCGAATCTAGATTTAAATATTTAGAAACTTCGATTCAAATTCAAATTAAAGTTCAAACAATAGGAGTTGCGGTTTTTATATCCAGTTTAAACTTACGGTCTAAATTCGAATTACAAACCTTAACTGTAATTCGAATTCGAATACTGAATTAGCAACCAAAAATTTCAAGCTACTACAAATTACAGAATCCAATTTCGAATTTAAAATCGAATCTGAAGTTTTCAATTTAAAATCTGGTTTCGAAGATTCGAATTGAGAGAATGAAATGCGAAATCGAACATTCGAACATTGAATTTTAAATTAAGAACTGAAAATTCATACTTCGACACAAATCATGTAGCTGAAATTCGAATTTGATGCCAAAAATTCCAGTGCCTCACGCTTGAATTTAAATTCGAATCGCATCTGATTTCAATTTTTAATTTTAATTTCGAAATAGTGTTAAATACGAGTATATTAATTCGGAGATTTGAATTTTATAAATTCAACAAGCAATCAAACCTGAAATCGAAGATCCGAGCGAGTTTCGCTTTGAAGCCGAAACGAATAAAAAGACTTTATTTTTCTATGAAGTTTTTATTACGAACATAGGAGTTAAACATGTACATGTACTACTGAACTTTACGACCAGCAGCCAGCAAAGAACAAGTTAAGACTGATTGACTAATACAGTGATAATCTGTTTGCTTATAATAGAGTTCTCTACACTAGTCACATTAAACAGAGCAAAAGGTTAGAAGACATATTGCAGTGATAACAAACTATAACACAAATGATAATCAGTTATTTATAATAGTGATTCTCATATCAGTGTCTAGATTAATCACACCGAACAGGGCAAAAAGGTCAGAAACCATATTCTGGTGATAACAGGCGAAGACACATAACTAGCGTTGAATTTAAAGAGCACCAAACTTGTATTTTTGGATTGGAAACAGAAAATTAATATTTTGAAACAAAATGTTTGTTCGAATTTAGATTTGAATCAACCAGCTTTTAATGGTTTAACAGTCACTTCTAAATATGAAAAATTAATAGTGTTAAATATTTATTCGAAGATTTGAGTGCTGAATGACTAGAAATTGAAATTTAAACCGTAAATTGGAAGATTGAACTCAGAATTTTGCTTGAATTACCAAAAAATCAATAAATAAGGTACTTTTGATTGAGCGTCGAATTTACCGCCTAAAATCCGAAGCTGAGAGTTGAATTTACATACATTTGATTTTGGTTATTAGTTCTTAATTTCAAAATTGAGTTAAATTTTAATATAAGTAGAGATTCTAATTTTAGAAGTAAAAATTCAACAATTTTGTACTTGAATTCCAATTTAGAATTAAGAACTGAAATAGTACATTACATCCGAAGTGGGAAATGTTTCATTACAGCCGAGGGCCGAGGGCTTATGCGACATAGGGCGAGGCTGTGATGAAACTCCCACCTAGGTATGTATACTATTTTATTCACAATTATTAATCATTGAATTTTAAATTAATTTTATTAATATTTTTTGACAGCTCTCTTATAATTTATTTTAGACTACTTTAACATGTAGATGTATGACAGTGTCGCTAGTCGCTAGGCAACCAAACATAAACATTTCCCGCGCGTGGGTGGATGGGAAGTGTTTTCTGTTATTTCCCACCCAAGAGATTGTCATTACAGTTAGGAGTGACGTATTTCTCAATCTTTAAAAGGTTAGGAATCGACATATTACTATAATGATTGTGAATAAATGTATGTTTCTGTAAAATTTTAGAACAGAATTGCGACCTTCAAGCTCAAAATTCGAATCTGAAGCTTAAATTTAGATTCGAATCACATCTTAATTTAAATTTTCAGCACTTAATTTCAACGCGAGTGTTGGATGTTACTTTAGAGTTTCGAATTTTATGAATCTAAAACTAAATCAAATTTCAAATCGATTCAGTTAGATACGGACAGCGAATTCGAATTTTAAATTAGAAAACAAAAATTCTTATTTCACTATCAAATTCAGAATCAAACTTCGAAAGGTCAAAAATTCGAGCTGACAGATTGAATTTAGAATTCGAATTACACCGGCCCTCGATGATTCAGTATTCAATTCTAAATATGAAAAATTAATTGTGTTAAATATTCATTCGAAGACTCGAATGTTGAATGAAGAGAAATTTAAAGTTAAAATTGGAATTTAAGATTCGAACCGTAAATTTGAAGATTGAACCCAGAGTGTTGCTTGAATATCTAAAAAATTCTATTTCAACAAATACTTTTGAGTGAACTTCGAATTTAACGCCTAAAATTAGAAGCTGAAAGTTGAATTGACAGACGAACCGCATTTGATTTTGGTTTTTAGTTCTTAATTTCAAAATTGAGTTGAATTTTAATTTGGAGATTCGAATTTTAGGATAAAAAGTTTGAACTTGAATTGATTGAATTAAGAACTGAAAATGTATGTTTCTATAAAATTTCAAGCTGAAAATTCGAGTGTTGATGTTACTTCAGAGATTAAAATTTTATGAAATCAAGTCTCAAATCGATTCAATTGATTACGAACAGCGAACTCGAATTTAAAATTAAATTAAAATAGTCTGAGTCTCAATTTTGAATTTATTGTAGAATTTCATTAAATTTTGAATTCGAAGCGTTGGAAATTAATTGGGAGTTTTGAATGTAATGAATTCAAATCGAAATCAAATTTGAAATTGAATATTCCAACGTTGAAAACAAAGAATGAACTCAAATTTAAAGTGAGGATTTGGAAATATACATTTTAAAGGTAAATTTCGAATTTAATTCAATTCAATTTCACTGCACAATTTTACTTGAGTTTCGAATTTAAAACCTAAAATTCGAAGCTCAAGGTTAAATTTACATACATTATATTTTGGTTTTCAGACCTTAATTTCAAAACTGACGGTTGAATTTTCATTTGGAGGTTCGAATTCGAATAAAAACCAATATCAATTCTAAAACTAAAGAAACGGACATTGAATTCAAAGAATGAATTCGAATCTTGAATTAAAAGCTTCAAATTTATATTCCTAGATTTTTAGTTTTTCAAAACCGAGTGTTAGATATTACTTTACAGATCTGAATTTTATAAATCTAAAACACAATCAAATCTCAAAACAGTTCGGTTGAGTACCAACAGTGAACTCGAATTTTAAAGTAGTAAACGAAAATTCTTATTTTACTAAAAAATTCAGAATCGAATTTCGAAAGTTTAAGTTTGAGTTTACTGTAGAAGAACTCGAAGTATTGGAAGTTAAAGCGAAGTTTTGAATTTATTGAATCAAATCAAATTGAAATCAAATTTGAAATTCAATATTCGAATACCGAAAACGACGAATAAATTCAAATTTAAAATGAGGAATAGGAAATACGTATTTTAATTGAAAATTTCGGGTTTAAGGTCAAAAATTCGCGCTGTAAGTTTGAATTTAGATTCGAATCACACCAGGTTTCGATGGTTCAACACTCACTTCCTCACTTGTAAATATGAAGATTTGAAAATGTTAAATATTTATTCGAAGATTCGATTGTTGAATGAATAGAAATTGAAATTTAAGATTCGAACTGTACTCGTAAATCTCAAGATTAAACTCAAATTTTGTATCGATAAGAATTGAAAATTTTTGTACGTATATTATATTTATAGTTTTTTAGATATTCGAATTATATGAATCTTAACCGAAATCAAATCTGAAATCGATTTGATTGATTACGAACAGCGGATTCGAATTTTAGATTAGGAAACAATTCCTATCCTGTTATCAAATTTATAACTAACATTTGAAATCCAGAATTTAAGCCTTAAGTTTGAATTTATAATAAAATTCGAATTAGAAAATTAATTCAAAGTTCAGAATTTCATCAATTCAAATTTGAAATTCAATAATTGAACTCCGAAAACGAAGAATAAATTCGAATGTAAGGTGAGAAATTCAAATTACATGTATATAAAATTGCAAATTTAAGCTCAAAAATTCAAGGTGTAAGATTCGAGTTAGGTATATCTAATTTCAATGGTTTAGCTTTTAAATTCGAATCTGAATTTGACGATTTAAATGTTGGATATCCGAAGGATCGAGTTTAATAAATTTAAATCTTGGGAACGATCTAAACTAATAGAATCGAGTAGGTACCTATTGAATTCACGAAGCATATTCGAAATTTGAACTGGAGCTTGCCATGTTCTATTTGAGATAGAAGTTCGAATTCAGATTCGAATTACAACTAATGCACAATCAGAGATTCAAATGTTAAACTCTGAAATGAATATTCGAATTGTAAACATAGGACTGAACTATCACATTCCAAATAAAACCAAACTTCGAATCTAAGTTCGAATCATGCCTGATTTCAAGGGTTCGGCTTTCAACTTTGAAAGATTTGAATTTCGAATGCAAAAGTCCAAAACTGAGCCCCAAATTTGACTACCGATGGTATAGTCTTTAATATTGAATTTAAAGGTTGGAAGTCAAATCTGCATTAAGATTCAAGTGATGAATATTAATTTTAAGATTCGAAGTTTAGGAATTAAGTCTAAACCAAGACCGAAACAAATAAAACATTCGAACATTGAATTCAGAAAACCTGTTCCAATTTGACTGAAAAATTAATGTTCCAAGTGTAAAATTTAAAGTTAGAACTTGGGGTTTGAGCTTGAATTTCATAATATGAATTGGATTTAAAACAATTTGAACGGTTGGATTAGACGATTCAAGTCTTCCGGTCTGTTTTAGAGCACCCAAATGAAGAATCGAGCTTTCGGCCCAAATCCGGAGATTCGAATGTTTTCAGATTGAGAATTTAAAGTTTCAATATTTTTTGGATTTTGACGATTTTATTGATAAATGTTAGAAAACTCTTCTTAAAATCACCAGAGTGGTCGAATACAACAGCGAGGCCGGTCTCGGGGTCAAACCCGAGTCGGATGCTCGGCGGGGTGGTCCACCCAGTCACTGAGAGGTACCGGACATGAAAGCGACTTAGGAGGTCTGAACTCCCCATGTTGGTGGCCATACTTTGTTGAGTTACGTAAGTGCTATACCTTTACTTATTTCTTAAAATGGCAAAGTGCAAAAGCAGACCTAAACAATTTTCGTAACGTAACGGAAGCAGAGCTGAAATTGTCGGTGCAAAGGACTAACGATGCACCAGCAACGAGGCAAGTTTGACAGCATCAATCATGTTTTGTGAATAGCATCCACGTGTTTGATTACTTCCCCATGATAAAGCACACGTACGTGCACGGAGAGATCATTTGGAACACCCACCCCGATAACTGATGAACTAACTCCTCCTCGTTGGGAGTTCATACACAACGGAAGTACGGGGCGTCAAATTTTATAGAAAAGTTTTCAAGATTTCAACGACAAAAAACCTTTTCAAACGCCCAAAGGAATTTTTATAGTGTACCTTGCAAACATGTGATACCTATTAAACAAAAATTTTATAGCCTACTCTACGTACTACTATCAGAAAGAGTGATATATTCACGAGGATGATCTATAAATGTAAACTTTACTAGACATTCGTATTCATATAAGGTTAAATTACAAAAAGCGAAGTTTTTAAAAGTTTGTTTTCCAGTCTCCTGGAACTCGAATCTGAAATCCATTTTCCCGTGCGGCATAAAGTATTGATATCCATTATGGTGGCACATGCCCTCAAATTCGCTCTAAGCAAAAATTTCCATTATTCAACTCTAGCTATTCGTAAAAATCCTTTTAATGGGCTTACATGATTCGTGAATTTACCTTTTATTGTCAGCTATGGCTTTTAACAAACTTTAATCGGTTTAACTTGCGAAAACTTTCTGCATATCACTGTAAGGTTGTATAACCTACTCATATTTTATTTCACTTCTGGTTTAGTTGGAGCTTTGATTTTTTTTTTGCAAATTTTAGGGAGTTTTCGGCCTTGTTTTAATTTAGAGGTATGGATAAGCTTTGGTTAATTGGCCGTCCTAACTAAGAGGATGGCGCGCAGAAACTATCGTCGGGATTCGAACCCTGTTTATTAAACGCTATACTTAGTAATTTTCAAGATTTTTATATTGATTTAGTATACAAGGAGCTTTCTATAATTTCGAAATTGTTAATTTTAAGAGTGCGATTAAAAATTACGAAGAAGCGAAACGCACAAAATTAGAAGTTTGGAGAAATCTGGCTGCAGTGCGTAATGAATGTGCCAGATTAATTAATTAAAATCTAAGCAATAAAAATAAGTTTGAAGTTGAACTAAACTAAAGTCTGCGGTTCTTTTTGAGTTTAAAAGGTGGCGATACTTCAAAAGGTAATTTTCAGGGCAGAGCTTCTATTGGATTATTTATTAGTTAGTTAATGTTGTTAATTGCTGATTGCAACTATACTAACGTAATTTTGAGGTTATATTACCAAGTTTTCTTAAACTTTGGTTTATATTTTATGTTTTATCGACGTCGTTACAGTAATTAAAAACACATGAGTCTTAGTAAAGAGCAATTTTGACCACTAAAGTTTGATGTAAAAGGTACAAAAACAAAACGAAAACTCGATGACATAACTTCAAAGTGTCATTATGATGGTTGCATTCAACATTTGTTTAAATCCAGTTTGCTTCTTAGTATACATATAATTGATTGAAACCACTTTGCAAGCACAGGACCGCAGAAACCCTCACAGGTTATATTACGATATAGGGTGCCACAAGCAGCTGTGGTAGGGCCTATCTTAATAGCTGTTAATAACTTTATTACTAGTATTTCAGAGGAAACCTCATTTTACTAAGATAATAACGAAAATGACTGTTGAAAAACGCCACTTAAACGATTTCTTGGGAATAATATCTTTCCGAACTATAGCAAAAAGTTCATGATATTCACTTTATGAATTCAGAAAATCTAAACGATAACAATGTTTAATTTGTAGGCGCCTTTTTTTATGAGCACCTATCCTGTTCAAATTACGTTTATTATTCAGCAGGTAAATCTGATACTCCAAAAGAGAGAGAAATGAAAATTCCATCACTTCGACAAAAATTTAACCAAAGTTCTAAGACACATATAGAACAATTCCTACATGTTTTTCTTTGTAAACACGGGATCCTCACAGGTTATATTATGATATGGGGTGCCACAATCAGCAGTGGTAGGGCCTGTCTTGACTTCAATGTATGTTAATATTAATAACTTTACTATATTTCAGAGGCAAATGTAGTTTTGTTTGTATCTCATTTTAATAAAGTAATGATAAAATAAAACTTGTAAAACTGATTTCTTGGGGACAAACTCTTTCTGAACTATTACAAACACTTTGCGAACTCAGAAAATCTAAACGGTAATACGTTAGATTTGTAAGCGTCTTTCTTGACGAGCAACCATCCTGTTTAAATTATGCTGATTATTTAGTAGGAAAGTTCAAAAGCCCAGGAGAGATTAATGAAAATTTCAGAACATTCGACGAAAATTTAACCAAAGTTCTAATGCATTTAAAGAACAATTCCTATATATTTTTTCTCTTTTTATTTACCTACTACAAAATTTCTTGTATTTTACACGAAAGTTGGATTATTTTTTTAAAATAAATATTTGACCAACGGATTAATAGTAGTATTAATTGTTGAATTTATTATAAAGTTTGAACAATTACAAAAATTCGGTGGCATAACCACAAAGTATGATGGTTGCATTCAACATTTGTTTAAGTGGCCGTCGGGATTAGTTTTTTTGTGCAATCTGTAAGGAGGAATTTTTTTTGTGTTTACGTCATATCTCACTGAAATTCCATTTTTTAAAGAATTCATTCTTAATGTTCGTAACTTAATACACACCAGATTTATAAATTATTTCATTTTAGTTTGTGACTTTGTAAAAGGGTTTTCTGGAGCAAATAAAGATATTAAGTAGGAAGATTGTTTGACAAAAATTAACTAAAATTAAGTATGGAGTTTGATACGAGTTTACAAAAGTTTGAGGTAGATTTGCAAGAGCTCTGTTCAATTTATTATACTAAATAAATTGACAATTACTTTTAAATATGTATACAAGTTAGTTATTATCTTGAAAGTTAAATAACTATTAATTTAAGAAGCCACCTTAGAGGTTACATTAACAAATTTATGCAGAATTACAATCGAAATTTATTGAATTCGACAAAAAATTATCAACAAGAAAGTGTATTAACATTAGCTATAAATTAAACGGTTATGTAAATAAAATTGAAAAAACTGGTAATTTCTTGTTAATTGTTTCTGAAATATCACAAAAACTTAACTTTACGTTATAATTTTAATTTAATCTATGAGCGTAGCTCTTATGAAGATTATGATTACTGAAACCTGCGTCGTCTCTACACCTAAAATAGGGTGTAAGTGGAAATTCCTTTGTGCATATACATAAATTAAGGTATCGAGTATAGTCCCCAGCAATTCTCTTTGGTGAAATCTATAGTACGAGCAAAAAGAAAATACATAAGCGTTGGTCATGAAATTTTGAAGTCGCTACAAAAAAACGCAACTGTCACTGTCAAAGAAGGGTGCAGCCACGCCAATCCCCTTCGAGTCCAGAAAGAACAATCTGCGGTACGTTCCTCGAAACTATCTTGGGTGATTTCTGCAGTGGCGCCCATTTCCCCCCCGATTACGACCTCCCTATTTGTAGAATTTAGAACCCCCCTTTTTCGACTGCTTGTTAGCCGCGAGCCTAATGACATCGATGTTCCCTGTAAGTTGTCGTAGTGCGTAATTAGCACGTGACACAATACCTTCTAGATTTTGACGCAAAACTTTTTTAGACGGCCTGCTTATATGCCAGTTTTAGGTGTTCTCCGTATGGCGCCACTTTGCAACTGAAACAATTTTGTACCGAAACTGCATACCGACGCGAATTTGAATTAACGGTAAAATCAGTGCATTTCTGGATTCTGAATTCGATGTGGAGGGTAAACTTAAGTTTACATGCAGTTAGGCCACAAATCGGGCCCATTGTGCTACCTCCGTCACAACAACTGAGGATGTCTGCAGGAGCAGCTATGTCAAGCCAGAAGTCCCCCAACTTTGTTCATTCCCGTGAATTCCAGAGTGTCCTTTTACCCATACGAGTTCTAGGGCATTGTTTTAAGCTGCTAGCTTTAGGATTTTTTGGCATTGGAGAACCACTTCTGATACTACCTTGTGATTGTTTAGCGCCAATAAAGCGGCTCTACTATCGCTGGGTATTCTTACCGTTTTGTTCTGTATTCCCCCATCCAGAACTATGCTTGCACCCTGCATGATGCCTATGACCTTTGCCTAAAATAGGATAGCGTATTTACCTAAGGCAGTACTTTGTTGAAGTTTGCTCCATAAGAGAGAATTGTTCGAATCACAGCAGTGTACAGCCACAGGATAGCCTTTGGGGTAGGGGAGTGTCTGTTCATTGCGCGGCCACACTGCTAAAAGGCAACACATGTTTTCTCCATTTTGAACTGATGATGTCTTCCCCAGTTCAGTTTCTTTATCAATGGTAACTCTTAAATATTTGACTTCATTTGTTCAGTTCAGTGGGATTTGCAGTGTTGCTGCCCTTAGGAGACCTACTTTTCTTTTCTTTGTGAATAGAACCATATCCGTCTTCGTTGGATTTATAGACAGAGAGTGGTCATTGCACCATTCTTCAGTCAGTCTGAGCATCAGATTGCATAGTATCGTTTCAAACTTGCCGTTCAGCAGGATGGATATCCACTTTCTGATAGTGGTATTAACACCATGCTCTTCTAGAGCTTCATCTATACTGTGAAAAGTTGTTTTATCGAAGGTACCTTCTATGTCTATGAATACCCCTAGGGTAGACATTCCATTGTCAAGCGATCTTTCGATCCGACCTACAACTGAGTGTAGTGCAGATTCTGTTGATCTTCCTGTGGTGTAAGCATGTTGGTTGGGATGCAGTAGTTGAGTTACCAGTGCATTTTCCCGAATGTATCTATCGTATAGCCTTTCCAGCGCCTTCAGGAGGAAGGAGGTTAGGCTGATGGAACGAATCAGTGCATATGCATTAATTTGTGGTTCATTGCGGTATCCTATCGAAAACTTTAAATTTTTAATGTTATTGCACCTTCAGAATTTTTCATTTGTAAAGAAGATATTGATACAATTCAGAAGGTTTTTGTCTCTGGCTTGATTGACAAGTTGAGTTACCGTTACCCTTTTGCCTCTTTCTAAAAGAGTTTCGCCTCTGGCGTGGTTGACACGTTGAGTTACCGTGCTCTTTTAATGCTCCCCTTTTCCTCCTAAAGAAACCCTTTAAAAAAGTGGGCGAAACGTTGAGTTCTTCTGTTTCAACAATGACACGATCCCAATCCGGAAGACGTTTTCTTAATACTAACACTGACCGTGGAAGCGTTCAAATTTATTATAATTCTGAAGGACTTAATATTAATTCTTGGAAGAACAAGGTTTGATACTTTGACGCAATTATTTTATTAACCGCCATTCCGATAGATATTGAAATTATAATCTAAAATATAAAAAACGCCTTTAAACAGGAACCAAACTGTTGTCTCTTCATTGCGCAAAATCGTTGATCATACGAATTAACAGCTGTCTACTATTGTAGTTAAGTTTCAAACCATAGACTATAACTAGCATCATGCGGAGAAAATAAATTATCGTAATGGTATTTTCACGGCCAACTTCAGTCATATCCACTAACGTGTATATATGGCCGTCCCAATTTTATTTCTAAATATTTTTGACAGGTCCTCCTGTCAGAGCCTTCTCCGGCAGAATGTGTAATTACGCTTTGTCATTCTACTTTGATAACTTTGCTAATTGAAGTTATATCAATGTACTGAACTGGGACTTGGAAATATTTATATTGTCCTGTAAAGCTAAAGCACGTATAGGAAATACATGCTTTGTTAGTTGAATTTGACTTTGAATTAAAGCCTCTCGCACAGCTAAGTAAACCCCACGTAACGGAGTCTCTACAATCATTATTTAATTAACTTATTTTATTTAACTATTGTTATAATACAGCCCTAACTCACTTCGTTACAATATATACAGGTTAGTGGATATGAACGAAGGTGGCCGTGAGTATTTTAAAAACATCTTCTTTGACGGTGACAATTGCAATTATTGTTTTGTGCTGTTATAACCACGACTTCAAAATTCCACGGCCAATCCTTACGAATTTCCTTATTCCTCAAACTATATAATTTAACGTAGTAAAAATAATTATAGTTAAGTAACCAAAATAAAATTTATTATGTAAACCCCTGAAACTCCGAAGAAAACGCCAACATAATTAAAGCTTCGGAAAAGTCAAGGAAACAATAAAAAGCTCTTGAAACACCGCGACTGAAATTGAATTATTATAAAATAAAACTACAATCTATTTATAATACCGGTCCAATTATTTTCTACTTAAAATCCAAAGTGGTTATTATTCAAATCATCAAATGATTTAAAGACGTACGAAACGGGCCATGTGACTACGTTAGCGTGACATGACGTGGAAATGTAAATACAACCAGATAGAAAATTTGATAAAGTTACGCGAAATATTGCATATTTGATGAGCGAAAATACGGATTTAATATTTGGAGAATTTTACAAGGACGATTTACGTTTAGATTTAAGTTTATGCTGGCGTTAAATAGGCTCTGATTTTGTAAAGAGGAAACTTCCGATTTTTATTTCTCTGTTAACAACGCAAAGTTTGCTGAAGCAACAAAAAGGGATTCTGCTGAGGATGATAACAGTTCGATACACGCAACTTACGAATAACTAAGATTTGAAATAAATACTATATTATTGAAATGAACAAAGGAAGATTAAATAAATTTCAGGCGTCCTTGATGAGTATAATTATGCAGAAGGATTGTTAAAAAAGAAGAAATTAAGAAATCCGGATACTGCGGGCAAAACAGTAAATTCCACAAACCATAAAGATACCAACCTAAGTTAAAACATTACAAACAGCAAAGAGCGTTGGAAACTCGGTTTCTTTTTTTAAACTAGAATTTCTATTTTGATACTACAAACTACAAAGTAATATCGTTTAAAGGCCTTGGGAAGTCTAAAAGATAAATCTTAGACACGACTTTCAGCATTTTTATTTTAAAATCGGTTTGAAAAGTTATTAGGTTTTTTATTTGAATGGTTGTGCTCAAACAAGTTCCTAGTTTTGATGATACAGCCCGAAACGTTATCGGAAATCGGAAAGGGACGCCTGGAACAGTCAGTAAACTTCTGGCGTATTCTAGAATAGGCAGGGTCCTCCGGTATAAAAATCCGTCCTGGTAAGAGTGGAAAAGTGTACGAAGGATCTCAAACAATTAATATTATTAGTTATTACATTGGGCGATACTCCGGGATTGTAATAAATATTAATGGTATAAATAAACATTCCGTGTAAATAAATTAGACTGAAACTGTTTAGTTCGGTTGTTAGTGTATCTGAATTAGAAAATAAATGTTGTAATTATTTATTTATTATTATTATTATTAGCCTGCATAGGGCAAAAGCCTCCATCTTTCTCTCTTCCTTTGTAACTTTTTCAAATCTCACTTTTCGTGAGGGGTTTCGGTGTATTTTCACATATCCTCGTGGGAAAGAGGTGCCGGCATTGACGGGATGTAATTATTTACTTTAATAAAAGTAAGTCGCACAGAACGTTACAAAATTATTAAATTTCTGCTGCTTTTCATTAAATAAACATTACCTTGTTTAATTAATATTATAATCAACAAGTCAACATTGGCGCATAGTTTTAATCGCCGGCTATTTAATGGTGCCCATTTAGATAAAAATTGTTTATGGTTTTTAACAAACGCTTAACATAAGTCACCAATTATAAATTCCTAAAGTTTCGGGAATATTTAAAAATTAAAAAAGGTATCAAAGTTAGTTTAATTAAATCTTGAAACATTAAACAAGTTAAATTCGTGTATATTAAGCTTAGTACACGTTATAATTAACTAAATCTACATACTAAAAGGGTGACATTTAACTCATTCAGTGCTCCTTAAACATTAACCACTATAAAGTGTTACTATATCTGTTATCCCGCTTTATTTCGGGGGCAAGGACTTAGATTAATTAATATAAATTATGCGTTATGTTGTTAGAAGCCCTAGAATTAACTTAAAGCGCTGAAATAACTCGGTACATCCCTTTAAGACAGATCATTTTCATAACATTATTTATTTAGATGTTATTTAAAGATTAAATTTTAAAAATTTAAAATTTTTAATGTGTTTTAATATGCCACATACAGTCTTGAGAACAGCCAAACAATAGAAAACTTCAAACTACCTGTTAAAAAAAATCTAAAATCAAGTACATACATCCAATAAGTTTATAGACAAGGTAAGGCGTGATTTTTGTGACGATAAGTTGGATCGCCAAATGTTTATCTCAGGACCAAAGGCGATTGTTGCCTGTAACAATTGCATAACCCATACCGATCATGTAACAAAAAACAAATCACGGCCTATTTTATTTACAAATTTATTTGAACGCCCGTTACACATTCTTGAAAAATCGCACTTTAGTGAACCCTGCATTTTACGTACAACGAAACGTAAATGTGTAAATTAAAATTCCACACTTCTAGCCTGAAAGATAACACGAAAGGTTAATTTCTAGACGAATTAAACGAAATGAGAAGGTTAACATTCACAGCAAGCTAACAAACATAAAACTTCCTTATATCTACTTGGCACGTGTGACTTAATTTATTAAAACCGTACATGAAAAGTAATCGATTAGCCTGTTGTAACGAACTGGCTTTGTGGCTACTTATCAGGTAACATACTACGTGTCGTCGCTTGTAAAGATAACGCGATGTTTAGGGCGGAGCTATGAATGTAATCAGTTGGTTTGGCAGATACCGTGATTGATTGATAGTCGATGATGATGATGTTCGATAATTAATGAGCAAATAAATAAGGCAGGGAGTAAATAAACATTGTAGCCAATAGCCAATAAACAAGTTGTTTTAATCATTTTTAAAACGATGAATAAATTTACAACGAAAGAAATTGAGTATTCTTCTAAGTTTCTATAGTGTGATCAACTGCCAGCTTTTGGTTTAGGTTTAACCTATTACCAGTCTATTTCTTTCATGAAAAATGCACACAAATAATAATAATTTCAATTAATCATCAACCAAGGCTCTTAGTTACTCCTTCCTTTTATATAATTTATCACATAGTATTACTTTATAATGTCTCTGCTTCCTTATTGCTCGAAAATTTAACGATACCGTAACAGAGATTTATGAATCATAACTCACGATTTGAGAACTGAAAGCTTATTGTATTACGTGGAGTGTTCAACTGATAATTTCTAAAACAGATATCGTAGGCTGCTTAAACTTTACCAATTACAGGCAAACCAATTTCCGTTCCAATACTGTTGATATCTAAACGTTCCGTGTCACGAAGTAGATTTATATGTCCTGAGTTTTACTTATTGATAGTGTCAATTTAAAAATATTTCTATTCCAAGGCGGTTTCGAGCTTGCTGCACTCTTAAATTTTAAATAATGATTCTGAAGCTTCCGATTTTAGTTGGCTGGAAATTTAATAAATAATAAGCTCGTTAGAAGCCCAGCAATATCAAGACAGCTATGAAAACTTAGCAAGGCACAGTTGTTTTAGCTTAACCAAAGGGTATATTATTGTAACATTTTTAAAACGTTTATTTAAAACTTCGGTCCGTTGTGTGAATTATTTATTAATAAATTTAAACAACATAATAATTAATACGAAACAACAATTTAAACACTAACCCAAAACACTATACTAATTTATCTGTACAGTTTATTTATATTCACGAGCGTGCACTACGCGTCGCGTATGCGCACTGCGCACCGGTAGACTGACTCGTTCCAAACAAAACGCGCCTATATACCAACCGCGGCCTTCGAGAACGCTCCGATCTGGAATATTCTTACCAGACGATGGCGTAATCGAACAGTCGAGAACACGCTTTCGTCGGATGACGTATACGACAGAAATCACACGTGCTCCCAACAACCGCTGACGCGTCTCGTTACAATATAATTTATAGAAGTGTAACACATGTGATTTGTTACGTTTAGAAATCAGCAAATGAAGCGAATTTGAAAATTCTAAGATTTAACTGGCCAAAATAGAACAAAACCTGACAAATAAATAATGCAGAACCCTTCACTTGATATACCTACTCAAACTTAGCTTGATAAAATGCCATTTGTTTATTTACACAGCTAATGATTACCCTGCTAGAAATATTATACAACTTTAGAGCAAGTATTTGATGAACAAAATATGAATAAAAAAATTATAGTTTGTCCTTTCAGTTGGCAAGGTTCGAAAAGAAGGACTTCGGTTGTTAAGCTGACAGTGACAATCTTCTTATCTGCTACAAAGCAATAGTTTACCTTCTCTTAAATCCTTTCTTTAGAACTATAAACATTATGATCTATTTATTAGCAGGTAAATCGTTGCTATTGTAATATCTTCGTTGAATAATCCTACTAACGGAGAATACTTCGCGTAGCGCTAGTTACCGCCTGTAATTTGAAACCTAATTAGTGTTTGGTCGTTGAGGGATATTAATGCGCATGCTCGGTATTTTAACCAATCACTGAGATTTTTTTTCGTACGTAAGCGCCGCCATGCGGAATACACCTGCAGCTAACTGAACAAAGAAATTGTACTACCATCTATGGTTTATGTACTCGTTGGTCTGTTAGTTCTGTAACGAAGCAACGAAAATTTTGTGAATAAGTTCAACAACTACTGTAGGTTTTGTGTTAGTGTTGCTATAGATTGAACTTTAGGAAATTGCCGCTTTTTCAGCAACTGCTTCCGTTACTGTCTTTATATGCTAGCTTAGCGCGATTTACAAACAAGCTATGAATACGAAAGAGTAGATTAAAGTGAGTGGTTTTAAGGAGGCTGCTATTGGTATTCAAGGCGAATCGCTTTGAAATATTCGGAAACGCGCTTAATTTGCAAAAAAGCTTTGATTGCATTTTTGGTTATTTAATTGAAAAATTTGTTTTTAAAATATTGTGTTTTCAATTTGATTTTTCTTAGTCTCACATTAGAAACCTTCAGCAGTTTTAGGAGCGTTGAAGTTTTAAGTAACAGGCTAAAGAGTGGTAAGAACTCCACGTCTATGTTCTGATATTAACGTAACGTATGAAATTAGCAATTAGGGCGACTAACGTTTAATGAAAGTTATTAAAGGGATTAACCGATTTCACTTTCGCATGAAACCTACAGGTTAAGAGAGGTCGTTAAGTGGGTTGTTACAAAATCGAGGGGCTTATTTAGTGGAACGGTGGTTGAATTAGTTGCGGAACAACGGGAATAAAGAGCTTAAAAAAGCACGATGTAACGACAGAAGTTGTACGTTTGTCTATTATATAGTTAATTAAAGACAGTTAAACAAGGAGTCCTAACGGGTGATATTCTGTATGGGGCGCCACAGGCAACGTGGTAGGGTCTATCTTATTCTTAATATATGCGTAACCTTACAAATAATTTGTTTTAGAGGCGAACTCACTTTGTGAGGATGCTTCAGAGCAAAACGGCATTTAAATGACGTTTTTGGGATCAAACTGTTTTAAAACTATACCAAAAAATCCACAATATCTACTTTACGAACTCAGAAAACCTAAACGATAATTAAGTTAAGTCTGTTGACGTCTTTCTTGAGGAGCAACTCTCACGTCCCAATTATGTCGATTTATTAGTAAGAAAATTTAA
The DNA here is from genome assembly GCA_963082815.1 of Melanotus villosus. NCBI lineage: Eukaryota > Metazoa > Arthropoda > Insecta > Coleoptera > Elateridae > Melanotus > Melanotus villosus. The sequence goes on along the minus strand of OY720419.1, from coordinate 110,597,897 downwards.
AAGTGTCTTGTAGATGAAAATTGTTATACGTGATGAGCACGTGATCACTCTACTGGTTCAGTACTCCAAGTGAACTTAAATTCAGTCAAATTTCTGGAACCTCAGAGGAGAGATCGAGGAAAAATTTCACAACCTTGGACCTTCTAAGACATTTAAGTAACGTGTTCTCTTTGTGTTGTTTTTATTACAAACTTTCAACTTATTTATCGGTCTTTATTTGACTAATTCAATGAAATCTTTTGTTGTTTCCTTCAGTCGCTAATGGCGAATATTTGGCTGGGATTAAAGTTCCACAGCGAAAAAATTCAAGTCTACAGCTCGAAGAAACACAAATAAAAACAGCAAACATTAAAGGATTGAATCATCTTAGCTGTCGTATTAATCATGTGGCGCCCACATTTCGATTTTGGGGCCTTATTTGGGCCTTTCATGGTTATCCAACTGTCTAGTTGAAATTTTGCCAAGTTGGTAGCGGTTAAGTGGAGGCGCCCACTTGTCTTTGTATCGAAATATACAAATTAAAAAAAATGTATCAAAAGCAATAAATAAGCTTCGATATGTAAAATCCCCATCAACAAAAAAATCTCTGATTAATTTTAATGATACGATGTACTCCAAAAAATCCTGTCAACCGTTTAGTATAATTTTATTTTAATAATCCAGAAATAGCTGTTGTAATTATGAAAACCCAGCCAGTGTAATCCGCAGAACGTAAGGCGTTGCAATTTTATTATCGAATTTTGCGAGGGCGTTATTATGCAGAGTTCTTGTGAATTGTAAGCTTTCAAACTTGGTTTCGACGAAACGTAATTTTAGAGCAAAAACTCATTCGAACGACTCGCCCATTTTATGTATAATCCGTCCGCTGTAATTGTGGACAGAGCTTGGCCATGGAAATGCATTCGTGTGGTTTCGGACTCATTCGTGTGTGAATTCGTCTTCATTGATAGATAGCTTCATTATTTAATTAACATAAAACTGACAGAATTGTCATTTCGGTTTAGCTATTTTTAACTCAAGGACAGAAGCAGCTGGAGAGAGGGCATTAAAAATTAAGTAAACTAAAGGAAAAACCAACTCTGGCATCTTCTTTATAAATTAACAAATAGAAACTATAACTCTATAAACAAAAAAGCTAACTTTTGTCGTAAAATATCGTAAACAGGTTGTAACCTAAATTAAATTGTAAATCCTATTTTAATCCTTTTAAAATCTGCGGCGGGAGTTGTTTAAATAATCTGAGGCAGGTTTTAATTTTTAATTTTATTTTCAATTTTTACTGTTTTAGTTCTCAAAAGTGTCGAGCAAAATACTTCTGTTAAAAGCATATTTCTACCCCTTTTTATAACTAATAAATTCAAAGGCGGAATAACCAACCCTTAGAGTCGGCTTAGAAACTGAAAAAATCCTCTTAGAAAAGTTAACACTTTCTTTATGGCGGCTATTAAAAAACGTTTTGCAGAAAACACGAATGATACCGCAAAATATTCGGGCAGTTAAATTTGCATAAATCGCCCGTAAAATAGAATTTTTCATATTATGCCACCGAAAATCTGTTATCGCGTTCCCCGAATCGTCAGTCTACTCACACTAAAGGTGAAATATTACGCCACAAAAGAACCGCCACCAGCGAAATTCAAACAAAAATCGTTCGAGAAGAACCTTTGCCATGTAAAACGGGACATCCTACACCTAAACTTTGCCCACTGAAATAATTTACGAAGTTGTAATTTAGAACCTACAAAATTTTGTGACGTATAAATCACGGCGATAAACTTAATAATTTAGGTGGAAAGTTGTTTGTTTGTAGCTTTTGGAATTATTTGGAAAGCTTAGCAAAATTTCGTAGAACAACTCAGGATAATGAGCTACAGTTTTTAAATCCAAGGGGCTTTTGTTAATACTTCCGGTTTTAGCGGAAGTGCCAATTTACGAATTTTAAGCAGATAAAACGCAATAACTCCGTTGTATTTTTAAATTTTTACCACCTTTGGTGAAGTATTTCTTGAAAGATAGACGGTTTTCTGATATTTCTTTTAAACAAAGAGGGCTTTATAATACACATCAACTTCGGTTTCTTATCGATCTCTGTAATTATGTTATAATATGCAAAGTTTTGAAGCTAGTGGTTGACTTATTAAGATATTCATGTACAACATCCAACAATGCTAAAATTATGAAAATTTGTTAGGAACTCTTCGTAAATCTCGCTTATGGACTACATAATATAATTGAAGGGTAACTTTGAGCTTAGCTTGAGAAAAACAGCGAAAAATAGAAAAACAGTCAAGAAAGCTCCATTGTTTAGGAGATTCTTATTACATTATGTAAACTCTTGATTTATGAAGAAACGAAACTGTTTTGGATTTTCAGAAAAATTGAAGCTTTGAGTATCATTTTCTCAACGTGAAAAGACAAGTACAGGAGGTTCTATTCACAGACCGAACATTGAGGTTACTTCCGGTAAAAGCGGAAGTGCCAAGTTTTGGGTTTTAAGCAAAGTTAAACAGAATGCTTCGTTGTATTTTTACATTTTGCAAATCGGAAACAAATATTAAATCCGCACTATCGATTTCTACCACTTGTGGGAAGTATTTTTTGAAGAATCGCCGACTTTTCTGCTACTTCAAAGTGTTCGTTTCGGCTTTTAAATAGAGAAGGCACATATTAAGTGTTCTCCATCGATATTTGTAATCAGGCAAAAATTATGCAATTCATGTACTTGCTTCAAAAATTCAAAACTTTGAAGCCGTTTATTTGGACGATTGTTTTTGTTCAACTGGAGCTGGTGGTTGAACTATTAAAATATTTGTCTACGAATTCAATAATGCTAAAATGATTAAAATCCGTCAGATACACTTCGTAAATTCCGCTTGACGTCTACAAATAATCGAAGGGAAACTTTGAGCTTAACGGGCTTTGGCAAAAACAACGAAAATTCCAAAAACTGTTTGTGCGATTGTTATTACATGTGCATCACACCATCCTTGATTGATGACGAAACGAAAATATTTTGAATTTTCAGAAAAATTGGAAATTCGAGTACTTCTTTACCAAAGTGTAAAAACAAATACGGGATTCTATTAAGTTGACATCACTTCCGGTAAAGGAGGAAGGGTTTCATAATCCTTTTATGGTTTAAAATACAACATTTTATTACTATATTTAAGACTGTAAGCTTAATTTTTCACCTAGAAAAAAAAACAATGGGCTTATTTTTGTCTACGCCCTGTAAATATTTACCTAAGCAACTGTGTTTATCTACAAGTATTGAAATATAAATGCCTATGTGTGCTTTTTACGTGTTGATTATTAGTATTGATCGAAGTAAATAAGTACTTCACCAACTACGTTACTCTAAAAAAAGAAATGCAAAAAGTGACTAATAAACTACGAACTGGCTACATACCAAGTGTCAGAAAATGCAACTCTAAAAGAGTAGGTGCTTCTGTAGAAGAAACCTATAAGTGGAGAACATGACACAAGCAGTACAGTAAAGAGAGTGCTGTAAAATATAGGCATAAAGAGCCCTACCTTATTCGAGCAAGCGATACACGGTCCCAGGAACGAGTGCTGTAAATTAAACGACAGGGTAATAAGCAACATCGACAGTGAGATAAAAAAGTTAATTTAGCACACAGATAGTGAACATTGCAAAAAATCGAGGAAATTTCCTTTCGGGCTCGGAATTTCTAAATTCGTTTTTTCACCCTCAGGAACGTCAGCTCCTCGTATAAAGCTTAAGCTACACAAAAATTCGTGCGATACATATTTGGGACACACTTAAATTTTTTTGTTTGTAGGTTAGGTCAAAACAATTTCAGCTTTAGTAAAGAAACGTGGGTTTAGTTTTGAGAACTCAAATTTTGACTTTAACAAAACTCAAATCATGTAGCTTTTGGATTATTCGCACTTTTATTGTGCCAGAAAGCTTACAACTTGTTTCCTTCTACTTGTAACTGTAATCATTAATTTAACTTAATTTGATTTAATTTGGGTTAATGTAAGACAAAGGAATTCATGCACTTGCAAACACTAACTTAATTTTTACTTTTATTCACAGAGTACAGGGTTTGTCACGACGACCGTCTAGAGTCTAGAATCTAGAGGATAACTTATAGTATACCGGGGACTCCTATAAGTGTGATATACTACTACATTATTTAGTGCAGAACACAAGTTTCTGTCACTTCCGGTTTCACCGGAACTAACGTCAACTTTGTCATTTTATATCGAACATCCAGTATATTTCTACATTTTTGAAATCTGCATTTAATTTTACGCATGTAACAAATTTTAAACATTTTGACAGCAAAGTAAGTTTTTGCAGAAGGATTTATTTATGGGTCTAGAGTGCCATGACCAGCGTAAAATGAAAGTCAGGGTTTTCCTACACTCAATTGTTTTAAAACTTCAACTGTTTTTGTTTGGTGTATTAGACTGATCGAAAGTTAGCAGAAATAACTGTTTTTCAAATGGCACTATGGTGGGACACTAGGATTTTAAAAATGAGTATTTTTCAAACACTTAATTGATACCAATAATGTAGCATTAATCTGAAAATTTAATTTGGAATAACATTCTCCATTCAGAAAAACAGTATTTTTATCATTTAAATCTGTGCATTGGGTTTCAAAACAATTGAAACAAATGGAGTGCAGAAAACAACTGGCATACTACGCTACAGTTGAAGTACTAAAACAATTTGTTTGGAGTATTGAGGCACCTTGACTTTCATTTTATGGGTTATGGCACTCTATTCTTCGTTTCATATTTAAAGTTCAGTACGGGAGAGATACGGCAATGTTATGCTTATGGGAGTTTTGTGGTCAATGTTGCCACTTCTCGGCAGAGGTCAGCGGTCTAAGTTGTACCGATGACAGAGACATGCAGAATAAGCTATTAGAAAGGGATTAGCAGTTGTTAGGTGTCTTGAAATACAATAGCCGGATTTATTTATGGTTGACAGGTGTATATTCACTTCCAAGTAGTTTTGTGGTGAAATCTGGCTACCTCGCTTTTCATAAGACACCGTACTGAACTTTAAGTATGAAATTAAGAATAGATTAATAAATAAATTTGTCTGCAAAAATTTACTTTGCCGTCAAAATGTTTCAAATTTGATACGAAAATACGTAAAATTAACTGTAGATTTCTAAAATTTATACATAAATAGGGTGTTTTTATCTAAAATAACAAAATTGAGGATAATTTTGGCAAAACCGGAAGTGGCAGAAACTTGTGTTATACCTACGTCAAATAATGCGGTTTTAAGAGCATACTTATCATATTTTAATAAATTAAAATATAATTAAAAAATAGGAGTACCCCAAGTTTCATTGACAGCCTGTATATATGTTAAAATTTGAGGAATAGAATTTTCGAATACCTCAAATCGATCACAAATACTTTTAAAATTGTTCAAGTTCCGGTTATGTCGGAAGTAGATACTAACTCTAACTTTCAAATATATTTTTAGATCGTCTTTTAGCGATGAGTGCAATGGTTTAGCAGTATAGGGTCTATCATTAATATTTCAGTATTTATTCAATTGTTTTTGAGAAGTCTAACTGTCTAACTTCAGGATGAATGACACTGCAAAATTAGTTCAAAGTAAGCGTATCTTATTAGGATTTAATTTAAGCGTATCACGATCGAAATAGCTAGAATTACTAAAACGTTTACCGGTATACAGGGTGATCGGAAAATACTGAACTCGATGTTATTCGTATTTTCTAATTTCCCATATTCGACTTGCCAGTTGGATAGTCACTGCCGTAAGCTTTCAGAAGACACCCAACTTGATAGATATTTAGAAACCCATTTTCTAAACTCACGTAAAAACTATGACAACAATCTTTGTTTGCATTGGCAATTATTTTCGCAATTACCAATTGCAACTGTAGTCTAGATACATTATGATACTGAAAAGCTAGCTGACAGCAGGAAAAAGTAAAATATGACAATTAAACTAATGTAACTTAGTAACCATTAATCATGGACCCAACAAATGGGGTATTTTCCGAAAGCTTAGAAAAGCGGAGTCGTTCTATTTAAAAATTTCAGGAAAAATCGACGTTTCCATTTTTTCGATCGTCCTGTATAATAAAAAAAAAACCTAGAATTTTTTTGCCCTCGTAATTTTGTTGAAAATAGATCTACAAAATTATACCCTCAAAAACAGCTTACATTTCGACTTATTTACGGTGTGGTATTCGCCTAAAGTGAGTTTACTTTTCTCAACGACAAGTGCATAAATCACTATGCAACTACTAATAATCGACCCCTACAATGCTATATGGTTACAATCAGCATTCAAGGGAGAACCAAAACATCTGAGAATATATAGGGTGTTCTACTTAAAAAAAATATAACTTTACATTGTCACGTTTTTATTGAACATTCCGTATATCAGAAAATAATTTTAAAATAAGTATATAGAACGCCAATCCAACTTTTCTCAATGATATTTTGACACAATTGTGATAAATCCCAGATTATTAGGACACCCTGTATATACTATAACTTAAATTAAAGGAAAGTCTAACCGACGGTTGTCATGATAAATCCTGTATATTATTTCAACAGCTTAAGTATCTAGCCTGTGAAGGACAAAAAGTAATGAAAGCTGAATGATTTCTGCTTATAACTATATGTGAGTAAGTAATTATTTAAATGACTATGATTTATTTGTAATTGAGATGAAGTATTACGGGAGAAAATAATATTTGTTACTTCCTTATTCCATACAGAAGATTTCCGAAATGAATGCGAATACTTTGTAGGAAGAAAACAAGGTATTCAATTTATTTTACGTGAACTCTTTGCTATCAAGCGATTTGAAGTATTTTCTGAACGTTTAACCAAATTTAATCCAAAGGTAAAGTAGGCCATGCAATCGAAAACATAATGTCATTGTGAATTGCCCCGCATCGCTGAATGCAACCGCCGACAATGACATTTTGAGGTTATGTCAGCGACTTTTTGCGGTTGCGGGTTTATTTCAATACGTTTCACATCAAACTCCAGTTGTTTGCAATCGATTGTTTGCTTGTAATAGTTTTAATCACTTAAAACGTAAAAACTAAATCAACGTCCGTAAAAATTCGTTAGGATAACCTCCAAATATCATCATTGCGATGGTTGCATTCAACGATGCTTCAGTGATACCATAACCACAGAATTTTTTGTTCTGTGCCATAATGGTCGCTTTCAACGCTACAGGAGAGTTCACCATAACCTATTTTCATAAGCATGGCCTACTAGATATGACGTTTTGTTGATTGCTTCGTACCTACGTAAATGAAATCGAAGCAAAGGTTTCTCTCGCACAATTCGCATAATCCGAATAAAACTACGAACTATTTTTTTTAAAGATACTCCCTACGTCCCTACTTAATATCTGCGTTCCTTCGGAAAAAAATCTGTATGAAACGTGACTAAATTCATGTGGTTGAAAGTTTGGTAATTATCATGCCCCGAACGTCAAGAACGCCTAAAACGTTTAATAATCGTTTAAAAATGCACACCAAAACACAAACATTGCAGTGACACACACGACACAAACACAATAAACACCTATCTTACCGTTTCCGAGAAAAAGAAACCCCAATTGAGAGCCCCAAAGGTTAAATAGACTGAGACGATTAGGTTTTCATCACCTGTCAAGATTTCGTGAATCGCTGGAAGTTAACCTAACATTGATCAAAGGAAGCTTCATAAAAAGGTTTGTCAGTAATTTGTTTATTGATCATATTTGGTTTTCTGATTTACAGCATTGTGAATATTTATTTTGAACTTTGCTCATATTAGATTGATTGTTCAAATGTTATGAATATTTAGAAGCATTCTCAGAGCCTGTATTAAATTGCTATATGATCGGTTGGTTGGCTTGGTTATTTACTTCGTGATATCAAGGCTTGCGGATGCCAAGTATCTTCACGCTTGGTGATTGTTTTGGTCATTTAGCACTACCCGACTAGAACTATGTCGATTTAAGAGATTTGCACCCTCGGAAGGGATTTTTATCGTGCTAAAAATCACACGCGTGGGCCTTTATATCCGTAGAGTTTAGATTTTTTTCCAGATTAAAAAATCTCGCCTGGTCTCAACCAGGATCGAACTCGGGACCATTGGTCTACAAGCCTGCTTTTCTACAACTGGCTATATTTTCTCACTGCTCTGCAAAACTTCTTTCTGTTAAATCTTCGCAGAAACTGGCAAATTTTTACTATTCTCACCGATTAACTGCCTATTAAACATTCAAAGTTCACTTAATTGCCACAAAACGGGAATAAATTATCTCCCGGCTACAAACAGCCACAATTTGAATTAATTAATATTCTGATACGTCCACTAAAATTCAAACTCTATTAAAAGTAATAAAGTTTCGCCCCAATCTACAAACTCTTAGTTGGTACTTGGGTGGATACCACACATTTGTCATCGTACGAACACAAGACTCCCTTCAAGTGCTAATGTGCGATAAGGAATTATTCACTCGATTTACGTGCACTGTTAAGTCCTAAATCACTTTAGGGTTGCGAAGTTCTTTGATTTAATGTTTCGTGAACTATGATTATGGTGTATTCGGCTTTGTTCGGAATTGTTCCCTTGCTGTAAATCCTTGCATTACCTTTGCTATTTAGAGCTACTGTTTGTGGAATTGAACGAAATTATTTTTGATTCTGTTGATTTAGTTTGTTATCGCGAGTGGTTTTTAAGCATTCTCCTCCATAGTCTATGCATTTTTGCATCTGTGAAAACTAATCTTCAAAACATTTGCTCCAATCTTCCCGCGTTAGGTTCTTCGCTTCTTCGGCTAATGTAAAACGTAAACCTCGTAACCTATCCTTTACACGTGGAAATAAAAAGAAATCATTAGGTTTCAAGTCTGCACTATACGGCGAATTGAGCCATTATTTAAATGTTCTGGGTATTCAATACTCAATCGTTCGAGCAGCCGTGTGTGGCTGAGCATTATCCAACGGGAACAAAGCTTAATCACCTTGAAATTTTTGTGTAAAGTGGTGTTAATTGGTTTTACACCAATCTTCAGAGTTGCTTCAATACTCCTTACAGTAACATGCCGGTCCTCTTCAATCATGTTCTGAAGAAGACCAATCATGTTCTTTTCGGTAACGGCTGTTTTTGGCTTAGGTGCTCGAAAACTGTCATTTAAGGACCACGTTGAAATTCATTGTACCATTGCTTTATGGTAGCTAAAGAACACGACTTGTCACCAAATACTCCATCGATTTCCTCAAAACATTGTTTACGGTTTAAGCCACGTTTGAAATTGTAAAAAATCACAGCTTAATTCCATGATTTCTTGCGAAAAGGATTACTTTAAGCTTATGTATTTTAAAACATTCAAGTATATTTGTCAACGGTCACTGTCATTAAACTTGTAAACAACTAATGGCCCTAATAGATAGGTTCACCGGAAAGAAAACAGCCCTCGTAATATATGTTTCTGCTGAGAACTCCCATTACGAAAACAACTGTTTATTCTGCAATCGTCTATTCTCACCATAAAGTGTAGTAACGAAGCACATCATCTGTCGGCATGAAACTAGCGAATGATCACGATCGTTTAAAATGCATCATCTGTTGGAACTTTCTGGAAGTTCTCATTCGCCATGGAATACCCTAGTGCGTTCCAGAATGGGATCGAAGGCTGTATATGGTGTATAAGGCGCGTTTGGTAAGTATATTGAACGCTTAGTTAACTAAAATGTGTGCAGGATAACATAAATAATCTTAAAATAAACAAATATTCTCCGTGTAAATAGAATATTTTAATACTTTGTGTGTCTGCGTTTTTATTTTTTAAAAGTTCTTGCAAATTAGATTTTTTTACATTTTAAAAAATCTCAGAATGATTAAGATGTGTAAAAATATTTGGGTAACAAAGGCACTCTTGACTCGATTTAATTACCGATATCTAAACCTACTTACAATTAGGATTGCTCGCTTCTCCACTTATTTAAGTATCTTATTTCGATTCGATATGGACTTTGTAATATTATTTAAAGGTGGACTAGAAATTATTTATGTTTAGCATTTAGTTTTAGAAATCGCATATATAATGTGGGTAGGAATTTGGGAACCAAAGGCACTCTTGGCCCAAGAAAATTACCAACGTTCATACTTCATATAATTATTAGAATAGGTCGCGTCAATTGTTTTTATAAGTGAATAAGATAGAGGGGTTAGGTCAGGAGGAACTAGACAGAGTGGAGAAGGTGGAGACGGCCAGAAGACAGAGAGAGGTGATGAGAGAAGGGACAGAAGAATGGCAAGCAGACAAAAAGAAAGTTTTTCACGAACAGAACTGGTTATTTTTACAGAAGCAAATGGATTTTTAAAAGCACCAGAAATTAGTATAAGGTAAACTATTTAACAACTTATCAGGTTTTTCGAAAAATGCCAAAACTGAGGTTTTGGTTTAATTTTAATTTTGTTTGACATTTAAATCCAGAGCATTATATTAAGTAAAAATAGAAAAATTCGCATTAATGTTTATTCATTAATTTTCTAGTTTCTGGGTCGGTGCAGGGTTTCAAAATTCGGCCCCGAATTGAAAATTTGATTATATTTATTAAAGAAGAGATCGAATTTTGATTCCCGCTTCGAATGTGGAAACTTGTTTTTGGACTCAGTAAAATAATGATACATATTAAATATTATTTGTATTAATTCGGATTTTGGATTCAAAGCCGACTTAGAAGGCAAAATTATGAATTCAAACTCGAACCCTTATTTTCGAATCAAAATTTTTGCTTCAAATATTAAATTGGAATTTTAAACCGTCTTCTTAAAAATTTTGAACAGGAAATAGTCAAAAGTTTTAAAATTTTGAATTTGTATAATACGGTTTAAGTTGAATTTGTTATGTGTAAATCTCAGAATCTTGATTAAAGTCCCAAATCTTTGAATTCCGATTAGAGTTTTGACTTGAGAGTCGCAAAATCATAAATCGAAAGTTTCGAAACTGAATTCAAGATCGAAACATTTAATTTTAAAATGTTCGAATTGGTTAAATTGGAACTTTCGGATTCAGACCTTTAAATCGGTATATTTACATTAAATTTAAACCTGAATGCTTGGAAATCTCAGATAGAAAATAATTTTAAATAGTTCGAAACTCTCAAATTTATTAACTTCGAATACTTGATTTCAGCATCGAATTTCCGAGCTCAGACAATCTCTTGGTTTTTAATCTCTTAATCATGGTTTGATTTTTTGAATTCGAACTCGAATATATTGACATTAAATCATAAACTCGAAAATCTTAGTTGAGTTCGAACCCTTTATTATTCTCGAATACAGGATATAAACTAAAATTAGAAAATAAATTTTTGAGAAGGGCTTTTAACGCTTAGGTCATGAACTCCAAGATAAGAATCAATACAACGAGAGCATTTCGAAGCATTAGATCTTCTGAATGGTCTAAGGTTAAGGAACTGTTGATCGGCGATTGTTTATATTGCCGAATGTAATAGAAAACTTGTATTAATTTTAAATGTAATTGTTTATAGTTTCTACGTTTATATTAAAAGTTAAAAAAATGCCAGCAAAAATCAAAAAAAGTTATAAACAAATAATCAGGAGATTATCCAAGCTATTTAATTTAATACTCATTTTACTACGAATAAACCTCGCGAGTCCTTTAAAACATCCTTAAAACAGATTACAGGCATTGAAAAACCCAACATCAACTTTACCTTAGCAATTTATAAAACATAAAATTCCCCACTTATTTTTTAACAGAAAAGTTTAACAGGTTTATTAAACAAACGACCCGGTTAAATTTTTCATCAGGTGAAAGTTAGTCCAGAGTTAAAAGTTTGTTTGGATGTCATACTCGTGCCCAATTTTTGTTTCACTGGGTCGTAACTCTTTTTTACGGCGACCCTATTACGTACAGTAAACACTTAAATTTTCATTATGAGTATTGAATTTTTCATTATTTATGAGGGTTGTACGCCCTCAACGTTTCGCTGATTTTCATTTCCACCTTATCGGCTAATTATTAAAATTTCCTTTGTTTAAAACGCTTTTTGTTCTGTATGTTAACTGTTTGATACTTTTTCCGCTGCCAATTGGGTTAAGTTGCACCTGCCTGTTAATATTTAGTCATATTTGAAGTAGGCGGGCTGTTGCGACCATTTATTTATTGACTATTGTAATGCTGGGGAAGTAAGTATAGTATGGCTTACCTCTCTAGGGACGTAATAACTATTTTCCGATATAAGTATTGGGTATGTTCCTAATAGCTTATTTAGTGAGAATTACTGTTAGCTTAAATTCTTTGCGGCAAGATTTTCCATTCTCGACACACTTACTTCCCATGGTACGTAAATATTTTTCTGCTGGACATTTATACGAAAGAAAAATGCATACAAATAATTCGAAAATCGCACCGGTTTAATGCTACTGCAGTCTTTAACGTTCACAATTGCTTACAAAAGATCAATAATTGCCAGGAAAGTAGAACGACTGCTTCGAATATCGTGGTGATTGTTTGTTAAAATATTAGGTTTTTCCGCAGCACATTACTTTTATACAAACCGATTTTAAAATATTTCCCGGCGGGAGTCCTTTTAGAACGATATTTATTAAATATCGGCGGAAATTACCGATATTAATTATTCTTATCTAATTATCTGTATTTGTAAGGATGCGAAAAGGCAGCTGAAATAAATTTTTAGTAATTTCTAGGAGAATTCAGACAGAATACGTAAACATTATTAGAAGACGTTGAGAGAAATTGAAATTGTTTTTATGAAATGATTTAAAGCTATCCCGACAGCTCAATATTGTTTCCCTTAACGGAAAACTTGACTGGCCTAGAATATTTTGGAGGGCTTTTATCCAAAATACGTAAATAGCTAATGTTACAATATGAATGAAGGAAAATGAAGAGCCTGGTGATTCCCTGATGTGCGTCGAAGCGAACGAAATGTCAGGCCGATATTAAATTTTTCATTTATTACCATTCGAATTTTTCCTCTATAATTCTTGCTCTGCAATTTTTTGCCTTTATGGTAAAATTTGGAATTCATTGCTTCCCTAAATTAAAGCCTTACGATTCAGCTGGAGGAGGAATTACAATAAACAGTATTCACATTCCACGTAGACAGTTTGTCAGGGATGTTAACGGGAGAGAAGGGCAACACTGAGGAATTTCTTTACTTTCAGGGTTTGAAGTCCAAACAATATTATTAGGGACTATTAAGAACTAAAAATGCTTGATTTCAGTCAATGGTTTCATTGCCTCGTAGGTGGTAATGGAAATATGATAGTTTGGTGGGTTTAAACATGACTTCTATGTATTGCTTGTTGAAAACTGTTTGCATATGTTTTGTTTAAAAGACTTCATTATCAATTGGCTGTTTACTTTTCGGACAAGATCGTCAACTGTTATGGTGATTCGCACTTTAACACCACCTGGAAAGCTCGTTGGCGCAGTGATAAGAGCGCTGGTCTCCTAGCTAGGAGTCTTGGGTTCGAATCTCAGGCAGTGGTAAAGATTTTTATAAAGAATTCTCCACTGTTCGAGGTCGGTTCTTGATTGAGTGAAGCCATTTAATCGTCTGGTTACAATTAACGATTCTGCCTACAGAGTGGTCAATTGCAGATAGTAACAAGACACAAACACTATACACTTAATACACGCTTATAAACACTGCAGAACTACGTGATCTCCTGGCTACAAATGCCGTACGATAAATTAAATTAAACCACCTGACGAGAATAAACAACAATATTAATCCATAATTCTCTGATACAAAAAAAAAAACCTAAATTAGACCTAACAACCAACAACTAAGTCGAATTGGCAAAACCTAGTAAAATGTCAAAATGTCAGTATTATTCACTGAACGCAACCCATACAAAATAAAATCAGCGCCGACCGCGATCTAACATCCCAAAACCGTTAATAACCCGAAAAATTTTGCTCGCGTATTTCACAAACTAGCAACGAGAGTGTGCATTTAGCTTTTACACTAATGATGTTGTATATGTTACAGTTAAAGTATGTAATACGTTATTCTATAGAATAACTAGATATTGTATAGAATAGCGAAATTACTTAGATAAAGTGTGTAATGAAAGCTCATTCTACACTATAGCTAGGCATTGTATAGAATAACTATTACAAGGCAGTTAAAGTTTCAAATGATTATCTGCATTCTACACTTTACCTAGATAATGTGTAGAATCGTAAAATGGGCACGATTAACCCTCCGATTGTTTTCGGTTATGAATGCCACGATGCGAAATTAGAGGTCAGTTTAGTAATGTGCACTTGTTTCTAGCGTGTTTCAACAAAATGTGTATGTTTTAAACTCAATATGGAATCTGATGTAGTTAGTGAACTAAACAATGAAAGTATGAAGAATAGATTCAATAGTCTATTATCTGAAGAAAAGTCAAATAACCTTATGATTTCCCGTGAAAAGTATTTTAACCTTATCGAAGAAGTGAAGAAATCAAAAGCTATGACTAAGAAAGTACCTCGAGATTACCGGTTGCTTCAGCATTATGATATAGTACTGAATGTACAGGGCAATGAAAAATTAATAGTGCCATTAAAAGATTCTACTTCAGATGTTAGTTTTTATTGCGATAGTGATGAACTATTTGACATTATTTATACTGTCCACGTTTCAATCGGACATGGAGGCAGGGATCGCATGGTTAAAGAATTAAAACGAAAATACATAAATATTACCCAGCGTGATATAACAACATTGTTTGTGAATCTTGTCAACAGAAATTGAAAAAGGAAAAAAAGGTGTTGTTGTCAAGCCAATGGTCTTCTCTCAATTAAATTCTCGCTGTCAAGTTGACTTAATTGATTACCAATCGCACGCGGACGGCAAATACAAATTTATTTTGGTATATCAGGATCTTCTTCTTCTTCTTAGAGTGGCATTCCCTTTACAGGGCGTTGCCTCTCTTCATATACCTGTGGTGTGCGTGTTAAGTAGCCTACAGACATAGGGGACCTACAGCTTTACGTGGGCTTCGAACAACGGAAGTGCTTGCACTTCTACTTCAGAGAGGACTTACTAGGCAGAATACCCCTCGGTGTGTAAACAACAGACATCCGTTGTTCGTTTATTCATCTTTTTGTTTTGCTCTAGTGTGGTTTTCTTAGTTATTTTACCATATTTCCGTTTTAGGTTTATTTAAATAGTAATTCATTTGTCTGTTTATCTCTTTCAATCGAAATGCTATTTTAGTAATATTGTCACCATTACATGAACCATGTTATCTTAGTAAAATTAAATTTTGTTTTCATTATTTGCTTTTTTGTTTAAATCTCTTGATTCTATAGTATTTCACACTTTAGCTGATTTTACACTGTTATTCCATAGAATAACTAGCTAATCTACAGATTAACTAGGTAAAGTGTAGAATATTATTTTAATTTCAAACTTTAACTGAATGGATCAGCTAATTCATAGAATACCTAGTTATTCTATAGAATAACGGCATTTCATACTTTAACTGTAACATATATAACGCTTGCAGCAGAAAAGTCGGGATGGTTTTATTGTGCAGATAAGCTTCGTTTATTATGTATCTAAATTCAGAAATGCAAACCGGTTCCGTGGTGAGCAACCGCATTGCAGAAGCAATACATGTAATATTCAAAGCGAAAAATTCTCATATCACGTAAACAACTCTACAAGATTTAAAAACGGGGGTTGCAAGCACTTAATCAAATATTTATAGAAATCCTTGAGCACTGAAAAGGTACAATCGAAACTACTGTTGGAACTTTTAGCGATCATTTTTTATAACAAGCATAATTTAGGTGCGAGTTTTAACGAGAGCTCCAATTACAATTAGTTAATTGGCGTTGGAAACTTCATTTAAATTAGAATATGTAAAATCAACTGTCATTTTTGTATTGTGGACGAGTGCTTTATTAAATTCGACCTATTTCTCCGTTAAAAAGTAGGTTAATAAAGGTGTTAAAAATCAAAACTGTCGTTTATGGAGATTGCCCTAGAATTAGATTACTCACTTTAAATTATTATTTCGATTAATTACTAATTACATTCCAGTTTCAATGTAAACTATTGTAAACGCTAAAATTTCGAAAGAGGAGTGCATTTTATTAAAAAACGTAGTTCCAAGAACATCTTTGGTTGAGACTTTAAAAACTCAGCGAATTAAAAAGGGTCAAGAAGATTAAACAGACGATAATAATTATTTTTTACGAAAAATGGGATCTTTTATTTCGGTTTCTTAGTTCATAATGCCCGGCCTACTACTGATTTAATATAAAAATTGAAACTGTTCACTTATTTAAATAATAGAATATATTGTATGTTATATGTTTGAAACGAGAATTAAAAATGCACATTTTTTGGCTGAAAATATATAGGGTGTGCCATTTAAAATAAGAAAGTTAGCTCCGATAACTTTTTGACCTGACCCCGTAGATACGATTTTCAAGTGGCCTCATATTCTACTTAGCAAACTAAGAAACTTTTATATTAAACAATTTCTTCTATTATTAGTAATAAAGATTATAGTGGTCAATTCTAAAATCGCCAATTTTTCAATTTACCCCCGTATCTTCTACAAGAGCGAATATTTTTAAATTCTGCTTTTACCATTTTTATTTTCTCCCAAAAACATCTCATGACACCTACATCAGTTTTTTGATATATTCAATAATTACCGAGATACCCAGCAAAAGTGTCAAAAATGGATAACCCTGTACACGATGATTTGTTGTTAATTATTAATATTATTATGATTAAAAATATTTTTTAAGAGTCGGCTGTACAATCTTCTGATAAAGTTAAACTTCCAGAAAATTTCCTTGTTACCCTTTCTTCATACAATTTATTGTTTTCATAGTAAATATCCTACAGTTAAGTTTATCAGGGAATTGTAAAACTAGCCTTACATGACGTACACAATTTGTTGAAGATTGTAAACAGAAAAACAGCAAAATATGTTTGTGCTATCACAGATGTCATCAACGGCTGACACAAATATTGTATCGAATCGTTTTGTGCTTGTACTTATCTAGAAACATTCATGTGGAACGATCTGACATTCTGTGCTCATTCCGCTGTGCTTTAGTAATGGCGTAACGATTGTACGCACTGCTTAACTACCATACACCAGCTTGCCTGGTTTCATGTTCTTGTTGATATATTCATATCCTAAAGTGCATTCGATTTAATCAGGGTTATGTGTAATCAGAAACGTATTCAAACGAATCTGGGTCATTTGGATTTGATTAATTGGGTTAATTTGACGCTTTAACACCTTGTGAAGTTATACTATTGATTGAAATTGCTAAGTAAACAAATCTTTTAAATCTAAAAGGATTCGCATCCAGATTATGTTCGTTTGGCTACGATTGTGATTCGAACCCGTGTTTCTTTGGCTGTCCAGCAGACCAAGAAAGGACTTTTCTACATTAATTTTTCCATTTCAAAAGTATAATAAAAAAGTGACATTAACTGGCTATGTCTTTATAATGACCTACAGATAATATTAATATTCGTCTGTATCTTTAGTAAGCCTTTTGTTATGTCCACCGTGTCGATATTTAAGCAGGAATACTTAGTAAACTGGATTGCGTGTACGGTCAACTACCGTGTTGCACGCATGCATCGTATGACGTGTAAAACGAATCAATATACAGCTAACCAAACAAACACTTGTTATTTTTATATTAGGGTGGAAAATATAAAAAACAATGTGGTGTAGACCATCGACTGAAAAACCGCAAACGCATGCTCCGTTTAAGGCAATTTTAGAACCTCTGTAATATAGATAAAAATTCCTGATTATACACTACTGTTAAATGTTCTAAATTTGTACGTGTGGTTTTGAAATATTTCTACTTATCGATACACGTTTCACGATAACCTGCAAAAGTTTTCGCAACTATAATGACCTAAAATAATTGTCGACTTAGTGATTTTAGAAATTAGCAAATGTTCATAATTTTTCCTAGATTAGACATTTCAAAATTTAATTTTGTCAAATAATTCGTCAACTTTCAAACTTTAGATAAATACAGTGCGAATGAATACATTTGAAATTAGAGTAGGCTGAGGTTTTTGTTAAACAATTGGTAACAATGAATCTACAAAACTGTCAGCTGTCAAGTTTTGAGGTTAGTTTAAATGTCCACCACGTTATAAATTACACAACAGAAGTCATGGCCTACACTGACCACCTATTCGTTTAATTTATTGGTATCTAAACCAGTCTGTCATTAAAAAAAGAAGAAGAAAACAGCATTAACAAAAAAGAAAACAACAGAAAAACTCAGTGAAACACGTATCCCAAATCACCGACAACCATTCTTTGGCAAGAATTTTCATTACAAGAAAGTTCGAAAACTAAACCGTATGCTTTTGTTTGACTAACATATAATATGGTCAATTCCCCGCAGTCCAAGCATATAAACATGAAGTACGTGTTATTGATCGCATACAGAATTAAATTTTTATCACATAAATTCACGGAACCCTTGTTTGTAAGTTTTTAGAACTCGGGAGTATCTTTAGACTTTAGATTAATATTTTAATCGGGAAAGCCTTTCTTAACTACTTTTTGATAAAAAAAAAAAAACAAAAACTTCAAAGCCACTAATTTAAGATACTTTTTTGAGTTTGGATTGTGTTTTGAAAAGGGTTTGAAAGTTTCAGACGAAGCTCGTTTGGTATCGAAGTGAAGGTATGGGAATTAAAACTCGCTGATTTGCAAAAGTCGGCGTTACTTGCATGTAATGTAAGTTGGCAACATTGACATTTAAAACGTCAAACGTCACGCTTTGATGATCACTAGATGAGATTTGGTTATTATTATTGCACTAAAAATGGAAAAATTTGTACCAACAAAACAGCATATGCGGAAAGTGCATTATTTTTGTATAAATAAAAGTGCGGCTTAAAGTCATTGTTTGCTGTTTAAAGCTTATGATGAACATGCTCTATCGGAAACCATTTGCAGAGATTGGTTTAGACGATTCAAAGGTAATGATTATGATTATGATGTGCAAGACAAAGAACGTCCAGATGAGATGAAAAGGTTTGGAAATCAAGAATTGGAGGAATTATTGTACGAGGATCCAAGTCAATCACTGGAAGATATGTCAGAAGTATTAAATGTCGATCGTTCGACTGTTGGAAAACGATTACACGCAATGGGAATGATTCAAAAGTTAGGCAATTGGGTCCCACATGAATTAAAGGAAAGAGACCTTGCGAAACGATTAACCATATACGAATTGCTGTTTCAAAGACAAAAAAAGTCATTCCTCCCTCGAGTTATTACTGGAGATGAAAAATGGATTAACTATGATAATCCTAAATGACCAAAAGCATGGGTAAAGTCAGGTCAAGCAGGTCCATCAAGGCCCAAACGGAATATTCATGGTTTAAATGTCATGCTGTGTTTCTAGTGGGACCAGAAAGGCGAGGTGTATTATGAGATCCTGTAACCAAATCAAACAATCAATGCCGAGCAGCAGTGGCGGACTGGCAAATTTAACCGGCCCGGGAAATTTGGTAGTGACCGGCCTCCTCTCACTATTATTAGGATGGCCCATAAAAATGTCGTTTTTTTGTGGAAAACTTTATTTAATAATAAAACAAACATAAACTCTTATTCATTAAAGTATAGACCATTATGAAGTAATGTCTTTCGCCATCTTTCTGCAAGAAACTCAATGCAGCGACGGTACCATGCTGGATCTTTCGAGGTAAAGAATTCTCGGCATGCAGCTTCAACTTCTTCAACTCTTGTGAAATTTCTTCCACGCAGGAAGTGTGCCATCGATCGGAATAAGTGGTAATCTGAA
Organism: Melanotus villosus; assembly: GCA_963082815.1. Taxonomy (NCBI): domain Eukaryota; kingdom Metazoa; phylum Arthropoda; class Insecta; order Coleoptera; family Elateridae; genus Melanotus; species Melanotus villosus. The sequence goes on along the minus strand of OY720419.1, from coordinate 110,578,036 downwards.
GGTGCAAGGTCTGGACTATAAGCTGGATGAGGTAGAAGCTCTAAATCCAACACCCTAATTTTCTGCCGAGGCAGTATGGGATCTGGCGTTATCTTGCTGTAGAATTGCGCGCCCCCTATTTACCAATCCAAGGTAACGCCGACGTAGGGCATCATGCATCCTGTCCAACTGCTGACTATAAAGGTTGGCGTCAAAGGTGTGAATAACGCCTTGAAAATTCCACCATACACGCAACATGACCTTTGTCTGAAACCCTTATCGTTTTGGGACAGGTAACGCAGGTTGTCCGATGGTAATCCATTAACTTTCTTTGTTAGAATTATTAAAATATATCCATTTCTCGTCGCAAGTAACGATCCGTTTAAAAAAACGTTCGTCCCAAGGATTTGAAAGCAGATAATTGCAGACCTTAACTCGTATTTCTGCCATTGCTGGTGTCAATTCATGTGCAACTTCTCTGCAGCGTCTATTGGCCTTTCCAATTTGATGTAAATGACGCCGTATAGTTTCTTTGAAATAACCAAGTTCTGCTGACAACTTACGAGTACTTGTAGATGGATTAAGTTCAACAGCGTCTCGCAGTTCGTTGTTATAGTCAACGTCACGGTAAATGGTGAAAACCACTTCAGCCTTAAATTTATAATCCCTTGTAAAACTAGTAACAAGAGGCTTTTTAACGATTGTTGTCGTGGACCATACAGTTAAATTTTAGTATAGCAATTATAAGCATTTCATCAATTTTTCTTCTTTTGAATAGAATTTTTAAGTACAGGTTACACCTTCGGTAGGTTTTACAAGAGATTATAGATTCAAGGTTCAGGTGGTTTCCACCATTTACCGTGAAGTTTACTTTTCTCAACAAATTAAGCCGACCAGAACCTTGTTTCTTCTTGAGACTTGTATCTCCTTCATAAAATTTATTGAACCAACGTTGTGCTGAGCGAATGTTCACTACTCCGTCCCTCTCCACTTTACATATTTTTTAACTACGGCGGTTGTAGAAACGTTTTGTTCCCAATAATGACGCCAAATTATCAAAATTTCGTACTTTTCGTCTGCCATTATGACGTTTGTTGACTTTGTTGTCACTTGGAAACAAAAGAATAATAAAAGTAAATCGGGCAGAGATGTTCGCCTACTTGATAAGTTTCTAATGGTGTATAACAATAGCACATTTAATGTTTCTTTTCTAGACCTATTTAATTATATTGCAATTATTAGCATTTTCTTCTTGAAAAATAGTATCAACCTATAATTCACTGCAGTGAATTATGGATTCATAATTCACTGTTTGCGGCTAATCACAAATACAAATCCAAAAATCACTATTTCGCTGATCCAATGATATTTTAAATAGCCCGCGATCAACTCTTTCTGCGGCTGACAATCGACTCGCGTGACGCCCAAGTGTGTTATCATATTGTTTGTTTACGTTTTTCAACGGATTAAAGTTATCAAATTTGAGTCTAATCTATTTGTTTAATAGGTGTAGAAAAAGCATAGTATTACATTCGCGATTATGGCCATTATTCGCTCAGATGATTTACGCCACTCGCCAACGGCTCGTGGGCTCAAACGTCATCTTCGTGAATAATGGCTGTCAAAATATGACTAACAAACTGTGGAACAGGATAGGGCGCGCTGGGTCTACTTCGTAATACTACGTCAATGACTAAACCTTATAAAGAAAACTAATAAATAAATACTTACGCATTTTTTAACAAAACAATAAATTATTGCACAATGTCGAGTCTAAAATCTTAAATTTTGGTTTGTATCCAGCGCCTACACCAAAATTAAGCAAATTTTTGACAATTTTTCCCAAAAGAATTAAAATTCATTCAAGCTACTTTTTTGTCATTTTTAAGCATTTTCTCGGCACAAAAGTTACATGAGAACCTGGAATTACAATTTTACAGGCGCCTCTTCTTCTTTCTGTGCCTTATCCTTTCTAAGGACGTTGGCAAGGGGGCCAAAGCCACATTTTTAAACGACTTGACGTCGTGAACTTTGTCATATCCCTCTTATACTAGGAAAATGTTTTCTCTGCAGTGGTTTCTCGTTGCCTTCTGCAGAGTTTGTGACTATGTATTAAGTGTTTAGTGTATGTGTCTTGTTACTATCTGAAGTCGACCACTCCGCAGACAGAATCGTTACTTGTAACCAGACGATTAAATGGCCGACCTCAAGCAGTGGGGAATTCTTTATAAAAATCCTTGCCACTGCGAGAGATTCGAACCCAAGACTCCTAGCTAGGAGCCCAGCGCTCTTACCAATGCGCCAACGAGCTTCTCATATGCGCCTCTAACAAAATTAATAATTTTGATTGACTTTCCCCAAAAAAATTCTTTTGTTGTTGCATTTCAAGTTTTATGTCCTTATTCTCAGGGATTTACTAGATCAAAAGGGAACAAATTCGGTCAAAAAGGATTTGGAATTAAACAATTTTCAACGTGCCAGGAGCCTCTACCAAAATGTTTGCAAAGTTTTGTTCGAATTTACAGATTTGGGAATGAAATTCAAGCATATTTTTCCCGATTTTTCTGGGGAAAATCCTTTGGTTGTCGCATTTAAAGCTTCAGCCTCAGAGATTTACCTAGACCAAAATGCACCAAATTCTATCGAAGCGAGCCTGGAATTAAAAATTTTATAACTTGTCCGGAGCCTGCAGAAAAATTAGGAAGATTCTGACCAATTTTTCCCAGCCAAATTTATTTGGTGTAAAAATTCAAGCTTCGTTTTGTTATTCTTAAGCATTTCACTGACAATAAAAAGCAAAAAAGCAAGAAATTCCACCAAAGAGACTTTGATTTATAATTTTTGAAGCGTAGCTGGCGCCCCACCAAAATTAAACAAATTTTGCCCGATTTTCTTAAAATAAATTTTTCTACTCTCGTCGCAATTCATGCTTTATATTGCTGTTCTCAGAGATTTACTAGACCAAAATGCCACCAAAGAGAACCTGGAATTATCACAACTCACGCTCTATGCCACTATTTTTAGGATTTTACTATACCAAAAAGCAACAAATTCCACCGAAGAGTATTTTAGTGCTTTGGCCAATTTTGTTCAAACAAATTATTTTACGATTCCAAATCAAGCTTTATGTTATTATTTTCATTATTCTCAGAGATATATTAGACCAAAAGGCAATGAATTTCACCTAAGAGGGCCTGGGTTTAAGAACTTTTTAATGAACTCGGCGCATCCGCCAAAACTAAATAAATTTGAAAAAATGAATATAGCGAAGCAAGCTTTGTTTTATTATTATTAGTAATTTGTTCGACAAAAAAAGCAAAAAATGCCACCAAAAAAACCCGGAATTAAAAAAATTATAGCGTGTTTGGCGCCTCCACCAAAATTAAGTTCCACTTCGCAATTTTTAGGCATTTCCTCACCAAAAAAGCAATAAATTCCACTGAAGAGAACTCAAAATTAAAATTTTACAGCATCCCCACTATCCCACCAAAATTTAAAAAAATTTTCCGATTTATCCCAAAAAAATACATTTGGTATAGTATTTCTTCATGCTTGAATTCGAAAACCTCCACGGTCAGTGCCAGTATTCACAGAACATCGTCCGGGTTGGAACCGTGTCATTGTTGAAACAAAAGAACTCAACGTTTCGCCCGCTTTTTTAAGGGGCTTCTTCAGGAGGGAAAGACGTGTCAACCACGCCAGAGAAGAAACTCCTTTAGCAACAGGAAGAAGGGCATGGAAATTCAACTTGGCAACCAAGCCAGACGCGGAACCCTTTTGAAGAAAAACAAAAAAGCTAGCGACTTTATACCGGCTATAATCGGACAAGTGTATCGGGCGAAGACGACGAAAGGTCTGAAGTGGAGGGGGCGGAGTCAGTAACGAAGACAGGCCTCCATATATCTGGTACACAAAACCACAAGAACAAGGGATGCTATAGACGCCTCTTAATGCAAGGCTTGAGGCTTTACTGAAGAGAGTATCTGTGATACTTATGGAGGTGGTTTGAAGATGGTTTTGATGTTATGTTTTTTGAGAATCCTACCTATGTATATGAACACCAACTTGTCGAAAGTAGGGCAACAAGACAGTAGCCCGGTGTGTATAAGTATTCTGAGGACTTCCAGGGTGTGAGGGTTGTAATTGTTTTTCGATCTTCTTCCTAGCATCCCTTTTTTTATACCCATTCTTTACGAGATTGTCTTGGATATGGGCTAAGTCGACATGAAGACTGTCGGGTTGAGAAACTGATAGCACGATGAACGAGAAACTGGATTACGGAGAGCTTTTGTGCCGAATGACGATGTGAATTGGTGTGAAGATAACTATGTATGTGGGTTTACGATAAACTGAGTGTGTAAGATGACCACTAGGTTTGCGGGTTACCAGGACGTCGAGGACAGGGAGAGAACCGTTCAATTTTATTTCCATTGAACTTGGTATCAGGGTACTGATAATTAAGATGTACTAGGAAGGAAGCAAGGTTATGTCTACCATGGGGACAGATAATAAAAGTATCATCTACGTAACGGAACCAGACCTTGTGTTTTAAGTCGAAGAATTCCAGGGCTATTGCCTCAACAGATTCCATAAAGACGTTTGCAAACACCGGAGAAAGGGGAGAACCCATAGCAGCGCCTGTTAGTTGCTTATATAATCGGTTATTAAACAGAAAATATGTGGAGCAAAGACAATTTTCAACGAGAATGGCTAAACTTGCAGGTTACCGTCTTAAACTAGTAACTGTTGATATCTACTGAGTCAGGAATGGGGATCTTTGTGAACAGAGACGTAACGTTAAAACTGATAAGCAGGATCTACGGTGAGATTGTCGATAAGGTTCGTGACACTGGTTATCATCTATCGGACATCTGGAAGTCCGCTATCGTTACTGGCTCCGCTTCCTCCATCTCTGATAAATCGTCATCTTCGTCCGATACGCTTGCTCCGTTACAGCCGGTATAAAGTCGCTGCCTTTTCTGTTTTTCTTCAGAAGGGTTTTGCCTCTGGCCTGGTTACAAGTTAAGTTACCGTTACCCTTCTTCCTCTTGCTAAAAGAGTGTCGCCTCTGGCGTGGTTGACACATTTAGTTATCGTGCTCTTTTGCTCCTGATGAAGCCCCTTAAAACAGTGGGCGAAACGTTGATTTCTTCTGCCTCAACAATGACACGGTTCCAACCCGCAAGACGTTCATACTGACACTGACCGTGGAAGTCTTCGAATTCATCAAATAAATTTTGACCGATTTACCCTGGAAAAATATATGTAGCGTAGCAAGTTTTAGTTTGTTATTATTAGTCATTTGTTCGACAAAAAAGCAATAAATTCCACCAAAATTTATAGCGTACCTGGCGCCTCCACCAATATTAAGCAATTTTTCCTCGACTTTTCTCGGAAAAACTAATTAGTAATTACGTATAGCAAATCAAGCTCCACTTCGTAATTTGTAGGCATTTCCACAGCAAAAAAGCAATAAGTTCCATTGAAGAGATTATTAAAAGTTCTACAGCACCTCCACCACCTTTACCAAAATTAAACAGATTTTATCCGATTTGTCCCAGAAAAATCTGTTTGGTGTAGTATTTCAAGCTTTTTCTTGTTATTCTTACGCATTTCTTCTACAAAAGCGCAATAAATTCCACCGAACAGATCTAGAAAGTAAACATTTTCAACGTGCTCAGACCCTCCATAAAATTCAAGTAAATTTTAACCAATTTTTGATTTTTTGATTCGATTATCCAGATTTGGGAGTAAAACTCAAGCTCACTTTCGCTTTATAAAAAAAGCCTTTTTTTAGAAAAGTTGAAGATATTCTTGTTGTTCTAAGACTAAAACCGAAAATTCCACTGAAAAACCGAATCTTTTACCAAATTCTATTTTTTTTAAACGACTTAAATAAAACCTTGGAAAAAATAAAAGGTCATTAAAATTCATAACCTAGGTTTCATTCATGGAAATCCGGAGCATCCCCCGACATACTAATTTATACAATCACGTTCGCGCCCTTCTTGATTCGTCCCCTTAAAACCAAAGGAAACCCCAAGCTTGCTTTCTATTTCCACAAATAATGAAGAAAGCAACACGAAAGGAAATGAAAATAATTCTCGACGAACATTTGTATGAGAACAGGTAATTTAATATAAATTCTTGGCAAGGTACCGAATACTGGACTCTCTCTCTTCACAACTAACGTTCCGTACAACACTCCGGTAATAAAATATTGAAAGCAATCCAGATTAGAAGGGTATCTGATACCCCTTGGGTTACAACCCGTAATACGCCAGGATAGGATTTAAAACCTGCAATTTCCTAAATTCAATCGTCTAACAATCTTTGTATTGAAGTCTTTCGACGATATATCGCTTGTTTACAAATTTCCTTCTTTGTTGGCTACTTTTTATACCTTTATTTAGGAAGATCTAACGTTTCAGGATGAGTTCTTAAGCATTTCTAAATAAATATTTCGTATTCGCAGAGTAACTCAAGTAATTTACAATTTAAAGAAGGACTTTAAACTTACTCTGAAAAGGTTCGTTTATCCTTAATCTTATAAATATGCAGCGGGAGAAAATAAATGAAAAATTTGCAAATTCTTCGTTAAATCCTACTTTGGAACAATCGGATTAACAAATAGCTAAAATCTCGTTTAAAAGAGTGGCAATAATTTTTAAAAATTCTTTTGATACCTATAGCCGCCAGTTGCATGTTGATTTCTAAGAGCTTGGATTAATTTTCTTTATTTTGGGCTAAATTGTCTTAACTGAAAGTTTTAAGTTAGCAGCAACAAGGACGTTGGTTGTTAGCTGCAGAAAAATAACTTTTTGAGGTTTCTAAAGAAGAAAACTATAGAGTACCTATACAAGGTAAAGAGGTTGAGTTTTCCAGTTGGTAGGTGCGAAGGTACTTATCCGTCCTTTTAGTAGTTAAAATCCGCGATTAAGTGTGTAACGTTGTAACAGGTCAGTAATCCCCAATAATTGGATGCCAAAAGGGTCCAAGTTGTTTGCCTGATAAATCATCAGCACCTAGCTACAGTACGGAAGAGTAAATACACGATTGTTGCACATCTGTGCTTATTTATATGCTCTATTGCAAATCAGTTTTTAGTGGAAATCAAGGAACAAGTAATAAAATTTTATTTTCTGATTTATTACAATTATTAGCAATGTTTGTTTGTTTATTTGTTTATTACGCGATTTATAGGCCTGCGGATACCAAGGCAATTATTTCGATCACCAACTTCCGAAAAAGGAATTATTAAAAGCACTTTTAGAAGTTTCAGGATTTTGAAATTAGTGTTAATTGTCCCTTAGGAACCCTTCTTATTAAAAAGATAATTCCACAAAGGACTAAGCAACTTCACGGACGATGATAAAAACACCATCCTAATATGATTAAGGAAACAACTCATCCTGTCAACCGTTAAAATCCTGTAAAATAACCGCAATCCGTCTGAGTACATCCCTTGTTCTTGGCATTTGTCAACAAGCTACGTGATAAGAATTTCGGAACGTTAAACTGCGATAAGCATACAAAAAATATTACGTAATTGACTGAGTATGCAATTTGCGTTTTGTCCATATAACATGAATATTTTAAGAAATCGGGAAGCATTTTATATTAAGCCCTTCTTATTCGGTATTCGCATCGAAAACTGATACATCTGAGTAGATGAATACGTTCTGAATTTTAAGCTGCGTATTAAGAGGGGTCGTTTTGGGGGAACTTAAATGGAAGAAAAGTAGGAGATTTATCTTTTCTGATTTTATCTGTGGAGTTTAGGATGATTTGGGGCGAAAAGGTGAAGAGTTTAATCGATTTGTTGCTGATTTTCTATGGTGTAAGCGCAAATAACTGACTTTATTGAATGTTCACGTTCATATCAGCATCAAAGAGTTCTATCGCTACTACTTAGTTTAATTATGGTTTGTAAATTGTTGGTGTACAATTAAAAGTCACGTAAATGCGGTACAATAAACACCAAACCCGTACGCAAACTGTCATTGGCTAATTAGCGCGTAGAAATACACTTGACAGAAAAGTATATAGTTTCATATTTAAAGCAGAATGATTATTTCTTTACAACTCATTATTCTGGGCGTAAAACAAGTAACGTAATTGATTTAAATCAACGTTTGGATTCAGATTAAGCAGAAGTTTGGATTAAGTCGGTTTAAATTATGACTTAAGTGGAGTACAAGCAATTGAAGCAAAAGTCTTAGGCATTTACTTAAATCTTAACTTAAATTCCGACCTTTTAAGGATTTAAGTTAGCGTTTAAACCTAGGCTTCTCTTTAAATTCGTATTGAAGTACCAACCCTTAGGCTTAGGCCGAAGCTTAACTTAAGGTGGTTTAAAATAGGGCTTAAACTATGCTAATAACTAATAACTGTAGGGACATTTAAGTTGGATTAAACTAAGTGTTAACTTAAACGATTACTAAAACAACTATCCTAGTTTAAGTCAACTTAAATTAGGATTTGAGTGTCGTCCCAGCAGCCGAAGCAGTATACAGGGTGCCCGTTTTTCGACCTCAAGCATGGGGATCTCTGTTATTATAACAGATGCGAGATCGGTTAAATTAGGGCAAAGTTGCGCATTTTTATGGTGATCAATTATCTGAAAGAAAATTTGATCTGTCATTTTTAGTTTTTGAATTATTGGAGAAAAATGGAAAATTGTGATTTTGGTTTTAATTTTTTTAAACGAAAACCAATAAAACTAGACATTTTTAACCAAGACATTGTGAAGGCACTTTTTTACAAGGAATCTGAATCTGGCATCGTGTTTTCCAAGGCATCCTAGATGCAAGAGTTACAACACTTAATATTTTTTTTCTTATGGGCACCATATTTGATTTTTGCATTTTCGAATAGAGCTCTTTTTTCTGATTACGACTATGTATCACATGATATGGTCAAGCTTTACATTTTGATTAGAATTTAAGAAAAAAGTTTTTGCGAAGAATGCTTTGGAAACAACAACATCTACTTTTGTCTAACAAATAAATTTTTGACAATTCAATTAAATTTAGAGTTGCACGTTCACATTTCTTCCCAATTTACCTACAAAATTAAGTTTTAAATTAAGAACGGGATAAGGCAGAATTTTTGTATTTAAATTGGAACAAAATTAAAAATAATGCAACCGAATAGTGAAATTTAATTGAATTGTCAAAAATTTGTTTGTTAGACAAAAGTAGATGTTGTTGTTTCCAAAGCATTCTTCGCAAAAACATTTTTCTTAAATTCTAATCAAAATGTAAAGCTTGACCATATCATGTGATACATAGTCGTAATCAGAAAAAAGAGCTCTATTCGAAAATGCAAAAATCAAATATGGCGCCCATAAGAAAAAAAAAATTAAGTGTTGTAACTCTTGCATCTAGGATGCCTTGGAAAACACGATGCCAGATTCAGATTCCTTGTAAAAAAGTGCCTTCACAATGTCTTAGTTAAAAATGTCTAGTTTTATTGGTTTTCGTTTAAAAAAATTAAAACAAAAATCACAATTTTCCATTTTTCTCCAATAATTCAAAAACTAAAAATGACAGATCAAATTTTCTTTCAGATAATTGATCACCATAAAAATGCGCAACTTTGCCCTAATTTAACCGATCTCGCGTCTGTTATAATAACCGAGATCCCCATGCTTGAGGTCGAAAAACGGGCACCCTGTATACGCCGAATTAAGCTTAGGGCCTAGCTAGCGTTTAAACCTTTACTTAAATTCGTATTGAGTTACCAATACTTAGGGCCGATATTTCAGTTCAGGTTTAAGCAGGACCTTAGCTTAAGCAGGTTTAAATTTGGCCTTAAGCTAAGGTATTAAGTGACACTTCAGTTGCACCAAACTACGTTTTAGCTTAAATCAGTATTAAAATATCCACCTTTGGATCTAATATTTCAGTTAAAACTTATTTTAAAGAAGCATAGCTCATTAACTATAGAAAAATAAGCTTTTTGAAGAATAAACCATAGACTACATAAGGTAAAGGGGTTGAATTTTGACCTTCTATTGATCTGTGGTAGGATATATGCTCTTTAAGCCGATTTAAGCTAGGCTTCTCTTGAAATTCGTATTGAGATGCGAATTAGGGCCTGTATTTTAGAACAGGTTTAAACAAAAGCTTAGCTTAAGCAGATTTAAATTGGGACTTAAACTAAGTAATAAGTGTATAGACACTTAAGTTGGATTAAACTATGTTTTAACTTAAGTCAGTACCAAAATACCCAAACCTGAGGCTAGTACTTATTTCAGTTAAAGTTTAAGCTAAAGCTTACTCTAAAGAGGCGTAAACTGCTGTAGAAAACCGTAGACTATATAAAGTAAAGAGGTTGAATTTCTACCTTTTATTGATTTGTGGTAGGACTTAAGTTAGCGTTTAAACCGACTTAAGCTAGGTCTTTTTAAATTCATATTGGAATACTAACCCGTAGAAGCGGTATTTCAGAACAGGTTTAAGCGGAAGCTTAGCTTAAGTGGGTTTAAATTGGGGTTAAAGATAGTCCAATAAGTGTAAGTTGGATTAAACTAAGTCTCAGCTTAAATCAGCACTAAAAGACCCACCTTTAGGGTTGGTATTTCAGTTAAAGTTTAAGTTAAAGCTTAACTTAAAGAAGCTAAACGATGTAGGTCATTAGCTGCAGGACTTAAGTTACCAGTTAAGTCTGTTTAAGCTAGGTTTATCTTTAAAACTGTATTAAGATACCAACCCCTAGCGATGATATTTTTTAGAACAAGTTTAATTAGATGCTTAGCTTAAACTGGGGCTTAAGCTAAGCTAATAAGTGTAAAGATACTTAAGTTGGATTAAACTAAGTTTTAGCTTAAATCAGTACTAAAAAATATCCAACCATGGCCAGTATTTCAGTTAAAGTTTCAGCTAAAACTTAGTTTAAGGCGACTTTGAAATTATGGCTTAAGCATAACCAGGCTTGGCTTAAGTCTTAACTTGAGTCTATTTAAGTTAAAGTCCAACTAAAAACACCGATGTTTAATCAAACAAAGTATGGCAGAAAATTTAAGAAAGTAATTATTTTAAGATATAATTAAATCTCCAAACAAACGAGTTCTTTCTAGAATGATAAACTTCCTAATTTGGTTTTTATTTATTTATTTTAAGTTGCACAAGTTAAGGACGAATTTGAGTTTAGAACTAACCTTTCTGTAAAACGTTTGAATTAATTTACGAATGAAGGCCAATTAGTTTCAGTCCGCAAATATTCAAGTAAAAATGTGCAAAAATTTAGTAAAATAAGTGGTTTAGATTATTTAGCCCTACTTAACTGAGAAATTGTAATGAAATGAATAAATACTTACAATGGTGAATCAAATTTGGCACAAGGATGTACAGATGATATTGCAGACGATCATCAAAGGCTTACCTGTAAAAAAATCATACTGTTAGTTTTGATATAATAAAACTTTTCAAGCGTTTTTATAGAAAGGGACTTCCACCCTACAAGAGAGTTAACGTAGCAAACATAGTATTAGCACGAGACCTACGATATTAATTCGTATTCAGATTTTTTCCACATTAAAAATTTTACCTAACCCCTATCAGGATCGAACCCATGACCTATGGTTTACAAGACAAGGTTCCTACTTTTTTATACCGACGAGTTCGGTTCTTTGGAAGAGTTAAATGCGTTTACGCATAAGCTAAAAGCATTTTTATATTTATATGTATAGGCCAGCTATTGAAAATTAAAAGTTAACAAGTAATTGAATTCCTGGTGGCGAAATAGCCTAAAATGCAATAGAAAGAAATTAAATTTGCACTATGATGCTATGCACGGCTCAATTAAACTACAAAGGTTTATTGTAACCAAAATGGTGTCGGGTTGTAATTAAATAGCGACCGGAAAGTCGTTCTATTAATAACATTAGCAAGGGTCACATGAATTCAATCCCTTACCAGAATATACACGAATTAGCAAGGATTGCACGTTGCTATGAATATACACAAGGTTCGCAACTGCGGCACGTTATTCCAAGATTTTCCGATCCTTGCATTTTGATTAATCTTACGTTTTAGCCTTTTATTACGCAAAATTTAATTTTCTACAAATAACTTAAAAGCGACAAACAAATTCAAAAAAAGATTTCTTTGATTTTTAAAGCCGATGCGAACAAAGGCTTCATAACAAGAATTAAAAAACCGCTGGGGAAACTTCACCGAAAAACCCAACAATACTTCAAAGGTAAAAGAAGCAAAGTGCGATTCATTTTAGAGCATTATTCCGTTCATCTTTCTTGATTCTCGTAATTGTTCTTGCTGTTCATGCTGCAGACAAAATGCCATTGAAAGCCCGATTTCCGACGAATTCTGCTGAGAATGAGCAATCGTCATTGTAATCTGATGGCAGCGAGACTCTGTGTGAAAACCTCCTTTAATCGAGTGACTTCGGTTTCAGGGGGAAAATTTATAATGCCCGACAACTGGGACAGATTTATGGATTGCCAGGAGGATTTTCTACGCATACGACTGATTAATTCCTTCGGCTTTTCGAAGTTTTTGCAGAATAAAAGAGTGTATGGAATTTTGGAAAAATTTAATATTTTTATTGATTTATCGAAATACGTATTTGGTCTTAACAATTTATGGGGTGTTTCAGCACTTATCAGCGTCCCAAAAGAATTTAAGGAATTACTTTGAATAAAGCACCAACACCTCTACATATTTGGCATATTTTTTTATTAATTCTTTAGTACAACCAATAATTGTTTTGTAATATCCAGAGCTTTTTGCAAAGAACTTGCTGTTTCTCACATAACACTAAAAAAAAGCTGTGAACATAACTGTTGATAAATTAACATTATTTTATTTAGTATAGAACACATGGAAGACATGTTTAAAAAGATTAATTGGGATAAAAAAAGGCGTATCGATAGACGGGGAGATGTTAAGCCATTTACATTTTGCCGATGACATCGTACTATTTAGCGAAAGTAAAGAAGAACTGCAAGGAGTGATAGACGAACTGCAACTAAGACCTAAGGAAATAGGTATGAAAATAAACATCGCCAAAACAAAATACATGACAAGTGACATAATAGAAAACAACATCGGCCTCAACCTAGAAAATCAACAAATAGAAAGAGTAGATTCTTACATATACTTAGGTCAAAAACTAGAAATAACAAGGAAAAACTTGAAGGCAGATCTGAACAAAAGAATATCCTTGGCATGGGCCAGTTTTGGAAAATTACAGAAGATCTTTAAATCAAATATACCTAACACCATTAAAGCAAAAACTTTCGACCAACATATATTACCCGTATTAACCTATAGAACGGAGATTTGGGCCCTGAACAAAAGCACCGCAGAAAGACTGAAAATTACCCAGCGAGCAATGGAGCGACGCATGCTGAACATCACTCTTAAAGATCACATACCTAACACAGAAATAAGAAGAAGATAAAGGTAACAGATGTGATATACCGAATATTCAGATTGAGATGGAATTGGGCTGGCCATGTTGCCAGACTTGAATCGCGCAAACACAAGAGATGCATAGGACGTCCCCAAACAAGGTGGACGGACGATATCAAAAGACAAACCGCTCATGAGTGGATGCAAAGAGCCAATAACAGACAAGAATGGAAACAACTTGGGGAAGCTTACATCCGACTATGGATGGTATAGCTCTAGAAGTAGAAGAAGATTAAATATACTACATATTATACATATGTATATGAGGAGAATTCTACAAAATATACAAATATACATATACCAAAAGGAAATTTTAAATCAAATCAAACAACCATAAGTATTCTGGCCTATTTTGATTATTTTTTTTCAAATAATTATAAATAAATCTTTATTTCTACATGTATACACATATCAAATTTTTATACATCAAGTGTACTGTCTGTTAAAAGAATAAAATAACTCTAACCTTTTATATATCAAGTGTGCCGTCTTCTGAAAAATAAAAAAAAATACAAAACGTTAGCCTTTACTATTTTTATTACAGGTTTATATTTTTCGGATTTGCGATTGGAAGTTAGGCTCTTCAATCTCACAAACACGTTTAAATTTGCAATTACACCTATATTTGTGATATACGCAAATACACATTAACGAACTTGATTCGTGATTTTTTTGGCCTACTTTGAATACCTTCATATTTTTAAGTAACTCTACCTATAGTATTAAATAAATACAGCAAGCTACTTGTTCTTAAATATACATGTATATCATTTATCTTCATGCATCAGCTCAACAAAAATCTTTTTGTATTTCTGGAAGGCTATAGTTTCATTGAGGTTATTAACATTGCCAAAACAGCAGATTTTTTGAATTTTTAGGACATCATCTACAATCTCTTTTGAATACGTGAATATATTTAAATATGTCTGAATGGGCATGTATAAAATATTCGTATATTCTTCAAAATATGCAAAAAATACCCTAATTGCAATTACCAAACTCAATGCAGAATACTTATTAAAAAAATATATAAAATACAGAGCTCTCCATACAAATTTCACAGATTGCGGTGTGTTTTATACTGTGTAACTCTGAAAAGTCGTCAATTTTTTCTAAAGACACTCTTTGACGAAAGCTTTTTCTCATAAAACGCACAAAGTGATCAGTTCAACAAATGTTACATAAACAAAACACGGCGTAAATGAAAGCAAAAATCACAAATATGGGTGACCGGTGCGCGGTGGTTCCGCGGGTTGAGTATCTGCTTCTGCTGACAAATCAAATCTTGATGGTGGTTTGGAAAATTTCGAGATTTGAAGTTGGCAATGCTCTATGACCAAAACATTCATTGCGTTAGAAATTTAGAAAAAATAAAACTAGCAAACATAAAAACTTAATCTGCTGTCTTTTATAAACGTAATAAAGTAGCAAAATCTGATAAACGAATATATACACAGTAGATGCTTGCTTGCATGAATACAAAAGGTTTCCATGCTGCAGACAAGAAAAGAATGTCCTTGTGAAAATAAACTAGAGTTTAATAAGGTCACTGGTGACGTATGGCCCAGCAATAAAGATGGACGTGCTAAGAAAATTTATAAATCACACAACCTTAGATAAGGTACCTACTAAGGTTGTGTATCTAGCTTCCGTGAATTACAAAGCTTCTGGTTAGATTCAATATTCATAGCGTCCAGCCAATTTTATTTATTTTTAACTAAACTGCAAATATACTTGTTTTATGTATGTATTAAGTGAAGAGCGTGACAATTCTATACGTACATAAATTCCCGAAGATGGGCGAACTTGTCGAAACACCGTAAAGGAAAAGTTAATCAAAAATACAATTAATTGCACAGTTTAGTTTCTGACGTAAATCCATGAAAATAAAATATAATTATATGTTCAAATTGTATTTTTATCCAGCAAGGAAGGAAAGTGGCTTTCGTAGTAGTTAGTTACGTCCCTAGGACGGTAAATTCACACTTACGTTGCGCTATCCCACTTCGTTTAAATATGACCAAATCGGCAGTAAAGAAATAGATTTACAACAACTGAGTTACCTACGTATTGTAAATGTGACAGATAGTGCGAGTTGAAATTCTGAACGATGCGTTCAAAGTATCTATTGATATGTCACCCCCAAAGAAGATAACAAATTGCCACCGCTTCTTTCAATACATTGAGTGGAATATAGGGTGAAAAGAACACAAGAAATGGCTTAGGGAAACTGACCTCTTAATAGTTCCTCTTTCGGTTATAAATTATATGCTGAGAGTGAAACTTTTTTTCTAAAATTACTTGCAGGATTCAAATATATTATTTATTAAGTCTTCAGGAGCGAGAATTTTATATCCAACTTCAATGATGATATTTCACTAAATTAAATGTATTTGCACGGTATTTTTGGTTAGAATTTATTGAACTCATATAAATAACGGAGTGACTATAAATACAGTGGCAACAGTGTTATTTCCCTAAACACGGGGAATGTTTCAATAATGTTTTGCGATAATAAAATTCAGTTATGGAAAAACTTTAAACAAAAAAAAGACAAAACATCAGCCCACGCGACAACTGTAAGTAACTGTGTGAAATAAACCAAAAAGACACCAAGATATTTCGAAAATGGCGCAGCTTTATTTATGGCAAACTAAAAACAATCGAATTTAATGAAGAGAACGGACAAAAACAAAGGATTACAGTAAATTCAGAGCGTCACTGCATTTATTTGGATCGCGCATCTCCAAGAAAGTAAATCGTTCTTACGAGGTCATTGAGCTTATAAGGGCAAATGCTATTCATGTCAACCGGGGCAATGTCTGAATAAGAAACAGTCGTTCCTTTCGAGATTTCCACAGGAAAAGTTCGGTTTCTTCGTGAGTTTTCTGAACGTTAATTTCTAACACTTCACCCTTTAACCCGATTTAAACTAAAAGAATTCGTCCTGACTGTTGGTTACACAGGTCATGGCCTCATGGCACTCTATAGATTAATAAATAAATTCTTCTGCGAAAATTTACCTTGCGGCCGAAATGTTTCAAACTTAATACTAGCATATGTAAAATTAAATTGAGATTCCAAAAATGTATAAATATACTGGGTGTTCTATTTAAAATAATAAAGGTTAATTCCGGTGAAACCGGAAGTGACAGAAACTTGTTTTCGACGTCAAATATTACAGCTTTAAGAGTATAGCAGATATACCCCAACAAAAGGGGTTAGGAATCAAATTGTTTCAGACAAAATAGCACAGATTTAAAATATTTTGTAGATAAACTCTCCACAGGAACAAATGACAAGAAAGTGAACTAAAAATAAAACGAGCATGGTTTAACATAAAATCTCCAACAATATAATACTTGGGACCTTAAAAAATAAACAGCTAATTAACCATCCGGCCTGTCCATTTTATCTCCCAACCTGTTAATGGCTATGCATAGGCAACACACATACCTAATACGTAACAGGCAAACCTTGCAAAAGCAGCGTGCATAGGTGGTTGCCTATTCAAAATGAGATGTTGAATATTCTAAAACGAGCAAGTGTCTCTTGTTTAGCTAACTCGGTTCGAGTACATACACGTCGCGTTACTTCATACGTGGGTTATGAGTGACATTAATAACAGCCAGAATATGTCACACTCAGAATATCATAATAGAGAGCATACACGTTCTGTTCTGTTAAAACAGAATGTTCCACAATAAAGCTTTGTAAAGCAGTTCGCGTTCTTATGGTACAAAATGAAATTCTAATTACAACGGAACGCCGTGTAAAGCGACAGATTCTAAAGAAGCTGTGCTAAATATTTCAATTAACCTTATTGTGTTGCTTACAAAAGGCTTAGGAATAAATTCAGAGAAATACCAACGATGTGTTTTAATTTAGCATAAACTAACAGTAAATTAAACCGTCTGAATTGGTTATGAAAAATTGAATTTGTTTGTTCGTTTTAAGAAAATTTTACAAGGATTTAAAAAAATGACGCTCGCATAAACATATTGGATTTCGTCCAATGAATAAACAAACGAACAAGCAAGAAAATAGTTTCCGAGTAAGGCTAGGAAAGTCCTAAAATATTCAAAATTTGCCTCTAAGAACGTTCGAATCTCAAAAATTATTATTCTATTTTTTGTGTACTTCATGAAAAGGATCATAGTAACAAGCAAACAAACAAAATAATTGCCAAGGAAAAATGGGTGTGTGTTACTGTATTGCTAAGGATGTCACGTGATTTTGCATTCCCGTGTTATTTTGCTATTTTTAAGTCCTTAGAAATTATTGTTAAGATTTTTCAGTATGGTCCTGTCCTTAAGTTTGATTCCGTGTCGATCATTTTATTTTCGTGCTTTGTTATGTTATTTCTGCTACAGTTAAATTCGTTTTGTCTGGAGGACAGGAAAGGTTAAGCCTAATTTGGCACGTTCTTTGCTTATAGTTCTACGAATTCTTAAAGTCAATTTGATATGTTTAATTTTTATAAAAGGTTCTTTGTTCAAAATCACAAGGTGACCTAAATTTATGTGTACTTTGGCAACGCATGATGTCATCTTGTTTCGGTTATTGCATTTCTCGTGATACAGTGCGGGGGAACCCCCTGTACGATCGACGCGTCAGCTGATTGTTTCAGCATTCCTTCAACTTCTTCTTCCGCTCCCCTTTCTTCAGTGCGTGAAAGTTTACCAACCATGCCGGACGTCTTCTGAGACGTGGTGCAGTATTTATTGGCCCAAGGGTAGGTTCTTACAAATACCGGGAAGGCTGCCATTATTGGTGATTTCCTCGTGGAGGATCACAGTAGCGACATAGTCGGATTCCAAAAGGAACGCCATTATAATTCCGGAAAGAAATAGACTTGTGTGTGAGAAAGTTTAAGTGACAGTGTTGTCGTGCCGTCTACACAATTTCCTCCTCGTGAGGGATCCAGCAACGCCCCCCCTCCCCCTTAAGGATTATTCTTCGCTTGTTCTTGCAACCCGTCCAGCTTCACGCCACTCCCTGATTTTTTAGAATAAACATCTCGCCAGGTAAAACTGTCTCCTCTTTATGCTGCTCCCGCTTTCTTCGTTTGTATTTTCAACCTCAGTTCAATTTCCACGTTTGCCTCTTGCCGACAGGCCTTCTTCAGTGTTCTTTTTGTTTGAAGTTAATAAGTACCGCCTTCTGTATTTACCTTTGTGTTAGATGTGCAACCTGTTTTTTGAAATAGCCGATAGCTAGTTTATCTGTTTTGTCCAGTAGCATGTGGTGAAGGCTTTGTGGACCTTGCCTTGGGCGGATGCAATCTTCACATTGCAAATTTGAGGGCTCCTGGCAACTCAGTTGACTGGCTTATTAATAGCAATTTTGGTGTTCAAGTAACGTTCATTTGAGTTTGTAAAGTAAAGTCTTTTGCGTTCAAATTGTAGTCAAGCTTAGAATATTATTTTGTATATTGTGTTGCATGTGTAAAATTTATTTGGTGCTTATTGATTTTCTTAATGTATTTTGTTATTTGTGTTTTCCTATCTTTTGTTTGGAATCGAGGGGCTTAGTTTGTGAATATCTTTGCCGAACTTAAAGTAAATGTAGCACCCCCAATTCTCGTTCCTTTAAAGTAAGTCTTGTATTTATGATTTGTTTTTAACGTAATGTATTTTTGATTGTCTTTTGTGTAATGTTTCTGTATTCATTTTTTGTGCCTTTGTAGTATTCAATTCAGTTGGGTCTTGTTATTGCGCTCAGTGTTTTCCGATCAGATTTTGTGTTTCAGGGTTTTATTAAAGTTTTATGTATAAAGTGTTAAGCCTGCCTACAAGATTTAAGAGTTTTGCAGTAAAGTAGAGTTAATTTTCAGTCCAGCAAGGTAAGTCATACCTTGCGCAGGGTGCAGCTACGACAACCCTTTTCTCCGAGCCCTTGGAAATCTTCCATGATGGGTTTCCTTCCTTTAGATCTTTGGGCGACTTAATTATGATGATGGCGCCATATTTACCGTTTACGATCACTCCCTTTTGAAGGGTTGCTAGCGTTATTTAGTAGTATTTCAAGTGTCGCAAACCCCCCTTCTTCACTGCAGCTTAGCCGCGTGCATCCCGGATTCGACATCCCCTATTTAATGTCGTGGTGCAGAATAGGCACGTGACAAGGAGTAAAGTGCTGCTAACGAGTAAAGTGTTGGTTGTTAACGATGAAAGTGTTGCTAACGATTAAAATGTCACTTTAATCTACTATTTTCTACATATTAAAATGGCCGTTTTCCATTAAGTACACAAAAAAAGAAATTTTCCAAGCACTTTTTAAAAAGCCAAATAAACAACTAAATCAGTAAAAAATTAGTTCCAAAATAAGGGTAGGGAAGTTCTAAAATACTCAGAATTCGATCCTAACAATGTTCAAATCTCATAAATTAAAATTAATGAAATTTTGATTTGTTATTTATCGATTTCCGATCTGAAATTGGAGGGTTAGATCTGGAAACTAACAAAGGTTTGAGACTGCAGTTCTAACGTTCGCAACCTGCTTCATTATAGATTCGAATTTTTAAGCCTTATCGCAGAAAACAGGAATCCAATTATTCGAATTATCAGTAGTAATTGTTTGAGTTCGAATGTAAGATCCTATTCAAACAGGCTTATCCTTTCAGGATTGTTATGTTTAACACTCGAATGTTCTTGGATGCATCTTTACTTTAGTAGTAAAAATTAAAATTTCTTTATCAAAAATTCCAGCCCACCTATTCAATTCTTCAAGAATTCTGAATAACGTCATCGAATGATCTCAAAGACTAAAAATTTCCCACACCTAAATCTAAATTTATTAACCTTTCGTACCATTCGATTTCTAATAAATCAATTTTATCCTCTGCCTACTTTCAGTCAAGTTGACAAGTTTCGATTCTCGTTACATCTGAAAAGACAGTACTCGAGCCCTTTAAGTGTCTAAAATAGCAAAGTTCCCCAAGAAGTTCACTCGAGTCGTTCTATCTAGGCTTGAATTTCGAGCAGTTGTAGTAGGCGGTGGAATAATCCTGATAACTTCTAACGGCGCGTGGTTAAGCTCGATTAAATGAATGATTGTGAGGGGGCTTCTTTTATTATATTTTCCTTTTCCTCGAGCACCTGTTTCTGTCTGCTTCGCCTCATAAACGCCACCTTTAAATTAATTCCAGACACGTTCGTATCGGAGGCACACATTTTTATCATTCTTTGTGGTTTGGTTGTACTTGTGATAGTTTACCTTGCAAAAGGCGTTATTTTATTGAAGGATAAAGGATTAAAAAGGGCTGAACGAGGTTTTTTAAGTTATGAAATTTTTCTACGGTCGAGATTTGAACTGTTTGGCTCCACACAAGTAACAAAGGGCTTCACTAAATACTCTTTTGAAGAGATTCTTGAATTTTAGAAATTTTGGCTTTTTTAAAACGTTAGTTGGGCCCCCTTTTAAAACGTTAGCATTCATCATTCCTCTCCACCATTTCTCCCGAAGTAACTTTGTTTACTTGAGACAATATCGAAGACCTTCAATTTTTTAAGTAGGTCCAAATTTAATAGCGACGTTTTATCTTCCACCTCTCGAAGGGGTTCGGTTCTAACATTTTATCTCGGTAAAAGCTTTTATTACGACAGCTACATCGCAGATCATGTAACATATGTAATTTGCTCGATATTGCCAAGAAGGGCAATTCAGCTGATTGAACTTTAAAAGATGTTCAATATTTACGACATAAAGAGTTTTATTTTATTTGGAGTTTGAACTATGACCTTAGCTAAAGGAATCATGGGCAATATTTATTCAGCTTATTATTATGGGATCAAGAAAATTATAATTGAGGTGATTTTTTTTTATTGTTTGTTGATTGAGGTTACCAACTACGTAACAAAAACCACAGCCTACTCGATTTGTTTGATCACATGTTATAAATCTTTACAGACATCCACCAGGAAATTAAATAAAAATCCATTCTATTATCTCCTAGTTCATAACAACAATTAAAACTTATAACTGAGGATATTATTTTAATTTAGTGTTAATCCCAACTAAACGAAGGGAAGGTTTGGGGTAACACAAACCAGCTTAATATAAATTCGTGCGAGTAGAGCGCAGGGATATTTACCTTCCTTGAATTGTTAGGGTAAAGGTAAAACCATAAGCATACAAGTCCTCAACAAACACATTTAGAGCGAATAATATTCAAAGTATTCCAAAAGGGGTGAGTAATGCAATATAAGGGTCAACTTGGGGCCTAAAATGTTGATTAGGTTTAATGAACGTTTCCCTGTTAAATGCGTTTTGTTGTTTAGTGTATCAATCTGCAGTAGCCAAATTCAATTACTTAACTAAACTAGACTAATAGGTTTTAATAAAATAGATCGATGGCCAAAACAGCCACAACATACAAAGTGGATTAAATAAAAGTAACTGGAGGTGTCTTTTTTTTTGGTGTTTTATAATCCTTTCAGGAAAACTTCAGCTTTAAATCTACATTACGCGAATTTTTATCATGCTAAATTTGTACAAATTGTGCAGGTCTTTAAGCAGAATTTATGTATGTAGGCAAAAGCTGCGATTTCTGGCGCTTGAACTGATTTATTGTTATAACGTGCCGTTTAAAAACTAAAATGATTTAATTAAAATTTTGGAATGGCTTGCACGCTTCCGCACGAGTTTGTTGTTACAAATTTATTACATCATTTTTTGAAATAGCATGTATTTCGGTGGTCGTTAACCTAACTACTTACTTAGCAGGATTCGAATCACCAATTTTTAAAAATTCGGTTGCATCGAGATTTGAACCGTGTCCTCTTGGGTGCAAAACTGACATTTAACTACTAGACTACCAAGATGTGTGCACCAGTTTTCTTAATTTTCCTTTAAGTATTCCACATTTTAATTCTGAATCGATTGCACTCACTTTCTTTGAGTTAAATTGGCTTTAATAAAGGTTTAGTCTTGTAAGATATCGAATTTTAGCAGACATCACAGACGAAGTATAATTTAGTTATGCTGCTTTAAATTCCTGTCGCTACGAACTAGTTTTTCTTTAAAAGGGTTTAAAAATTCGCAAATTCGGTTTTACTCATTGACGAAATTTTTATCTCGGTGATAGTCACGGAAATCTGACAATTAATGTGTGTAAATAGTTTCTACTACATTTTACGCATTGTAAACCGTATAAACACCAAGTCAAAGGAAGCGAAAGATCAACAGCCATAGTAAGTGAAACCGAACTGGAAAATATAACAAGGAAAAGAACAGAAGCTTAAATAAAGATGACTTTGAGAGGTCATTAAAAGTCTTCCAAAAAAGTAAACAGAACACCGGTGAAGGACCTTAAAGAGAAGAAAATATGCAAATAATTCAGACAAATATAGAAATGGAGAACGTAATTTAAGCAACAGATGGGCCAGGAAGAAACTTGAGGAAAATAACAAAGAACAAAGGAGACATTTTAGTTGCGAAGTAAAGATAAAATAAAGATGAAAGATTACACACTGATTTAGGAGAAGCGAAACAAGGAAGAAACGGAACTGGTTTTATTGTTACGGATAGTATGCAAGGAAACATTTTAAATTTCCAACCCATAAATGGAAGATCATACCTACAAATTTAACATTAACCATTTATTACGTACCAACAAAAGAAGCAATAGATGGAGAAAAGTAACTTTTTACAATGATGTAGAAAAGGTTAGAAGAACGTCTTCTGGGTTGGGACTGTGTCACTGTTGAGAAAGAAGAACTCAACGTTCGCACGTTTTTCATTTGGAGGAAAAATGGGCATTAAAAGAGCACAGTAACCTAACGTGTGAAGCACGGATTATTTTGGCACGAGAACAAAGGACACGGTAACTCAATTGGTAAACCAAACCGAAAGCGAAACCCTTCTGAAGAAAACGGAAAAAAATAACAGCTTATACTGGTTGTAACCGGTCAAGCCTAAATCACAAGAACAAGGGATACCGTAGATGCCCTTTGCTAACAGGGGTTTATCTTATCTTATACTCGTACCGAAGGCAGTATCTGTGACACATTAGGAGGGGGTTTGAAGATGGTTTTGATGTCATGTTTTTTCATAATCTTACCCATGCGACCAGGAACCCGGCCCCAGTAGCCTGGGGGTGTACACTTGTACAGACGTTCTGAGGACTTGAAGAGTGTGAGAGTTGTAATTCTTTTTCGAAGATTTTCCTAACGTTACTTTTGTTGTGCCCTTTCTTGATGAGATTGTCTTGAATATGGGGCTAACTCGACATAAAGATCGTCGGGTTAGGACACTGTAATACCACGATGAACGAAAGAAAATATTACGGAGAGTTTTTGTGCCGGATGATGATGTGAATTGGCATGAAGATGAGTAGGTTTACGATAAACTGAGAATTCAAGATGACCATTCGGTTTATGGTTGACCAGGACGTCGAGGAACAGGCGTTGATTGTTGAAATATTCTAGGAAAGAAGCAAGGTTGTGGGTGTTTCATGAAGCCAGATAATAAAAGTGTCATATACATCACGGAATAAAACGTTGAGTTTTAAATCAAAGGATTCCAGGGCTATTATCTACCTAAAGCGGTTCAATAAAGATGTTCGCAACAACCACAGGAGAAAGAGGAGAACTGATAGCAGCGCCTGTTACTTACTTATAGAATTGGTTGTTAAAAAGGAAATATGTGGAGGAAAGGCACTTTTCAAAGAGGATGGTTAAAATTGCAGGTTTTCCGTCTTGGATTAGTAACTGTTCGATGATAGATAGTCGAGGGGCAACGATGAGATTATCGATGCGACAGAAAGTTTGCCTCAGACTGGCACGACCAAGTGTGTGAACAGGCAGCAAAAAACAAAAAAATGTAAAATTAAGTGGTTGCAAACGAACAAGGAAGAAGACAATGAGGTGTATAAGACAAAAAGGAATGTACCAACAAAATTGTATAAAGATAAAAAACAAAAATGGTTGAATAATAAAATTGGTGAAATAGAAGAAAACAAAATAAGAAATACGCTTCTATTCTATCAGCAAATTAGGTTACATAAATCCAGACAAGGGGGATAAAAGGTGAAAAAGGAATTGTTCAGTACGAAAGGTATGGAACAAAGAAAACAAGGCAAACCTATTTATAAGGAAAGAAGAAGAAACACTAGTAAATCTTAAAGAAGTGCGTAATGATGACAACAACCTAAAAATGAAAAGGCACCTGGATATGATAATATGAATAGTGCTTATAAAATACATATGAGAACATCTACGTAAAGTAATACACACACTCAACAAAATATTTGGAGAGAGAATAAAATACCACTGGAATGGAAGAATGAGAATGGTAACCATACATTACAGAAAAAACTAATGTAGATAGTCAGATTTTCTAATTTAAATAAGCCAAGCAAGGGGATGCCTTAGCAGCTATGTTTTTCAATATAACACTAAAGAATACAAAATGGACTCCCTCCGCAGGTAGTTTAAACGGCAGACCGAAGAGTAGATGGTCAGAGGAAGTACGGAAGTACTAGAAAGGCAAAAGATAGAAAAATATGGAAAAGGTTCATACTTTCAACTAAAACCACCCGGAAGTTGTAAAGAAAGTGAAGAACGACGGGTGATTCACCTCAAAATATTAATTGAAAGGCGAACGAGCCGCAAATATTCAAAAGGAATGCCCAACATACATACTGGAACGAAACGCGTCATCTGAGCAGGAACTCTCGAATGATCTTGGTCGCTTCAGAACACCCAGTACGTTCCAGAATGAAATCCAAGCCTGCGAGAGGATACGCAGTGCATTCGTAGCGACCGCAACAATATGAATAAGTGTATTGAATGCTGTACGTGCGCGTTAACATAAATAGTGTTTAAATAAATAGACATTCTCGGTGTAAATAAATTAGAACAATTTTTTGTGTTATTTTATGCTTTTGTTTTTTAGTGCTTAGGGTTGTTGCTATTGCTGTTAAATACATAGATAATTCACACACCGGACCAAAATTTTAAAAACGTTACTATACTAGTATTTTATTATCCTGATTATAAAAGAGTCACAAAGTTAATTTTGAAATTTTGGGATTTATGTTAAAAGCAATTATAAATTTGTATCTCAATAAATCAATTTAAAGCTTTTATAAAGAATTGAGTTAAAGGTCTTAAAGGGTATTGCTGCATAATTTTTAGGAGTGTACTGGCAACACTGGTTGCGTACACCTGATGATAGGCAAATACCCCGAAACTATAAGTGTGTGCCCATCGATCGATGTTTGTTCAGTAGTTTAGCGTAAATTAAATTTTCTTATTCTTTTATTTAGATTTGCCAACTTAAAGGTTACTTGCTGACATTTAACCTTACAAAAGTAAATCATGGCCCACCATCTGCCAAACTACTGTGACTGAATAATACATAGATAAAATAGGGGTAAACATTTATTTTCGGTTATTTAAACAAATTGCAGGATCTTTCAAAACACGAGCCAAAATGCAACAAGAATGAAAGTATACGTACTCTAAACAAACTAAAGGTAACAATATGGCGGTGGCCAGTAAAAGTAAACAATAAAACCCCCCTTTTACAACAGGCTTCGAATCGTGAATTCCGTAATCGAAACATGAGCTTAGTTTTCTCGTCCTTTCCCTGATTAGACGCCTCCGTTTATTTGACCTCATCTCTTTTCATGTTTGAACTAGCCACCCTTCGGTTGTATTTCCAGGTTTGAAGAACTTCTACTTGATGGAAAAAAAACTTTCTGATTCAGCCGTTGTGTTTTCTTTTAAGTGTCAGATTATTCTTACGTCAATGAAAGTAAATTAGCTGCTAACAAGATAGCCGTAAAGTTCACTCTTTATATTGAATACGATTGAGTTACCGGTCAAGTTAGGTTATTTACATGACAAGGGAGGTAAGTGAGATTTATTCTGACGAATATGGAAGACTGCAACTCAAGCGTTTGTTTGTACTTCAATTATGTGCGTCTTTTTTTGTTTTTGTTAATATTATATAACAAATTTTCATGCTAAATAAAACACAAAAACCCTATTATGCGTTGTTGTAAAATTATTCTAACTTACAAAAATAATTAACTTCGATTACAACCAAGCAATAATCAATCAATGCCTGAATTAATTAAAATAAGTGCTTTTGAATGATTTTCCACGATATTTAAAACGCGAATAAAAAAGTCCGATTTGTACCCATAAAAAAAGTTGATAATAAAAAAATGAGTACCAAGAAAGCAACCAACGCTAGGCCACTAAGTTTATTGGGCAATTTCATACTCTCCCGGCCTCCCTGATTATTATTTCTGACCCCCTGGGGGGTTACGACCCACAGTTTGGGAAACACTGTCATGCATAATGTATACGCAAAGACGCAAGGTTTACTTTATCTTTTGATTTAGAAGAGCGAATCTATTATAAGTTTATTTGTTTTATTGATTTTGTATTACCAACACCTTCGTGTTTAAACTTACTATTTCATGTTTTTAAAACGTTCAATTGTTTTTTGTTTTTTTTTACTATTTTTAATATTTTTTAAAGCATAGGTTTTAAACAAACGTTTAATTTTAGACCACCGTCTGTTAATTGAAGTTTAAATAACAGACTAGTGCGGCTTTTCAAGCATTTTTGTCCTACTGGGTTGTGAATATGATTGGGAAATAAGAGGACATAAGTTTGAATCCCATTCATGCCTCGTTGTTTAAAATATGAGCGATTGAGTTAGGAATCCTTTTAGATAAGTTAGTCAGCCAACCCCTGAAGAAGAAGATTGCCTCTAATATCTTTTAGAGCCACAGTATAAATCATTTTATAAAGAAAATATGAAAAAAATGTTAAAACTAATGGCCTAAAGTAGTTCTGCACCCGATTCACAGTCTCTTTTAATTTATTCCGAGTACGAGCATTAATAAGAAATAATTACGTTAAAACATAAAAATCAATAATCACAATCTGAAAAGAGTAAAATTGGAACGAAATGAGAGCTCATTAAGGAACTATCTAAAAATTAACACAAAGCATAATTATCAAAGGGAAACTCTGCGAGCTTTCAGCTTTTGGTTTTTATTTAAGCGGAAATAAATGAAATAACTCGCTCGCAGCAGTAGCTTTTCAGAAGCAGAAATTAGTTACAAAAAATATTCCCATTACATTTTGGAGCACTGGATGAAAAATGCTCGATACGCAGCTAATTTTAAGTGAAAGTGAAACTGGCTGTTATGGACGAATATTTCGCGGAGGGTTTTAAATAAATTATTTGTGGTTTTCGGTTTTTAGTAATTCATATAAATTCATGACCAAAGTAGGCCATGAATTTTCGTCGCAGTTGGTACACTAAAGGACAGGCCATAAAACTGTCAACATGTTTGAGGTTAGGTTTGCGTTTTTACGGTTCAAATGTTACCAATTATCAACAGAAATCATGGCCTACCCTGATTGTAAGTTTAGTAATATCAGAATCAGTGTGAATTTGAGGCGTGCTTCAAAGATAGACATTTCTGTCTTCATCAGTGGTTTTCTTACAAAATTTCAGTAATCTACTCAGTCAAATAAAACCTAAATGTAAAACGTTTTATTGCTGCAGATGCAATAAACATGGTTATAAATGTTTTAATAGCTCTTTAAAAGTCAGTGAGTACAAACTACCAGATTGATTTAAATGTATTCGCCACTTTTACTGCAACACGACTGAAGTTTACTACTTTTTATTCAAATTAAAAATTTCTGATCGGAACTCTGTGAGTTAATTAAAAATAGAAGTTCTTGAAGGTCCTGATGTTCTATTAAACCTTACCTTGGTTTGAAAGGGGGTTGCAAGTTGCAATAGCGCTGATTCGCACATTTTTCGACAGAAAGTATTTTTTGTTGTAATGTTGCCATACCTTACAGTTTTTAGTTGTTAAAAGACCAATAAAATAATTCGTTGTAATGTGAGAGCCACTGTATGATTGTCCCAATTATATTGTCACGAAAAAAGCAGGGATTATTTGAGAAGGTGCTGGCTCCTGATACTGGAACTCTCTAGAAGCTTCTAGAGCCGCCGTGAGACTAGAAAGGCTGCAGAGATATACGAAACCACAGTAGGCAATTGCTTTAAATGAGTGCTCGGCAGTTTTATTTATTTATTGTGTTAGTATTACACATTTAAAAAAATAATTAATCATTAAATAAACAAACTTTACATTAGGGTTAGTTTAATTTTTCGTATCGTTTCACGCTCAAATATCTTAGGAAATCTTTAATAGTCTTTAATAAAATAATAGCTGTTTTGACAGTACAGAATCCCAAATTTAAATAGAAATGCTTTTTGGCACAACAGCAATGGGTAATTACTTAATTTTGAAGGAATGCATAGAATTGGCATTCTTGTAGCAGGTCTTTAGAGAGGAGCCATAAGCTCATTTACTGATAATTTAAAGAAGAGTAATTAACAAGGATACATCTTCGAAATTTTCCAAGTCGTAATGGCCAACTTACATTTTTTATAGTTAAGACATTCTTTTTATAAGAAATGGACTGATTTGACATTTTATTTAATCATTGAAAATCAATAGATGGAGGGCAACACACCAAAAGCGAAGCAACAAAAATAAATAAATACTAAATATTTTCTTTTGTTTCACGAACAGATTTGCATAAGTTCATTCAATAAATTCGGTAAATATCGAACCTAAACCAGGTTTTCTACAAAGGAAGGTGAACAGTTCAGAATTTGTCGCTCTGTTCTCTTTTGTGTGTGCCTGTAAACACGCTGATTTGTACTTTTCCACTTGGTCTGATTCGTTTTCTACGCGTTTCCATGCAAATCAGACACTTTTATGTAGTTCAACTTTTGTCAAATCCTTCGACATTCGTAAAACATGCACGATTGGACGGAAATTTTTCCGATTTTATGTTAATAAAATCCTGAAAACGTTAGAAAAGTAATCTTAAAGCAAGCTTGCCAAGAGTGGAGACTTTTCTGTGAACTGAATGTTTTTCTGGTAGAGGTGGGAATGACAGCTTGAAGCTCAATCTCAGCTAGGCTCGGCTTGGATCTGCTCAGCTCGGTTCGGCTCGGCTCGAGATTTAAGTGAAATCTAGCCTACGTTTTGTCGAACCGAACCGAGCCGAGTCGAGATTTGTTTCTGAATTGCTTGTAAAGCTTGGAGCTCGTTGTAAGAAGAAGGCTTAAAGTACGGTTAAAAATTGTTCGAGTTCAAAATCCTGTCTTATTATTTTTTTTCGTGCTTCTCGGTTAAGGCTCAAAGCTCGGTAAAGGTTCCAAGCTCGGGAAAAGCTGGAAATTCGAGAAAAATTTGAAGCTCGGCACTTGGTAAAAGCTCGGTAACCGAATCGAACCGAGAATATTTCACATTTTGTCCGAACCGAGCCTAGCGTGTTTTGAATTTTCTCGGAGTCGAGTCAAGCCTAGCTTAGAAAAACTAAAAATGTCCAGCTCTATCTTTCAGCCTTCCTGAAGATCAAAAGTAGGATTTGAAGTATTAAACTCAGAAACGCCATCTTAATGTATGTATTATAATAACTGCAAGCCAATGAAATGTAAGGAGACACGTGATAAGGAAGTGCGTTACGAATAGCGGATCCCAGAACGCCCTGGAAGCTTCTAGCGTATTTCAGAATAAACAGCGACCGCATATACAATAAAAATCCTGCTGCAATTTAATGCATTTTTGTGACTGCCATATGTGTTATCCTTCTTTAGGCATTACTTTAATTGTGGTCGTAATTTTTGTTTTCATAAATAAATGTAAACGACCGAAAGAATTTCATTCTGCATGATTTTCGGGCATTGCTTTGAAGAAATGGAAAGAAACTTGATTAACGTAATTCGAATATTAATTTCTCTCTTTTAAGATAATTTTTCAATATTAATAATTAAATTACCCCTTCGAATATCCTGCCAAATTACTTATAATAATTCGCAACTCAAAGTTTACCATTGTCGAACAACTAAACAACAACGCCCATTCTATTCAAAATAAAGCATCACATTCTTGTTAATAAGTTGGAAAATAAATAAATCTATTCAGAATTCTGTTGTTGTCATCTCGAAAGGATATTAATTTAATGTCTGCCCGGGCTGCTTTGGAAATTACGAATTATTATAACGACACTAACCCTCGCACCCCCCGAGGGAGGGAAGCCCATGTAATCCTTCCACGTTATCTTAATGTTTTCGGGATAAACTGCTTACTTAGATATGATTCATGTGAAAGAATGTTTTTTTTTTAATAAAACTTTTGTGTAATGGAAGTTGGTGACACCTTTGGTTAGTGTCTAAAAGCTGGTACTTTTCAATTACAGTAAAGTAAAGAGAATCTAAAGTTTAGTTGTGTAATCGATATATTATTAAGGTCTTAATTAGCAAACTTAATAGCAGAGCTTTGTGTAGTGAAAGTTTATAAGTTTTTTTTTCTAAATTGAAGTTTGCGGAGCTTTGCTTGCTTTCGAAGGTAATTAAATTCTGTTTAAGTTTAGTTACAAAATTCAGAAATAAATATTGTTTTGACTTAAAAGCAAAATTTAGTTATTTAAAAGGTTTCGACATTTACCCTTTGAGGGAGTGTGGCCGGCAACACGGAGGGTTGACGCAGTGGTAAGAGCACTAGGCTCCTAGCTAGGAGTCTTGGATTCGAATCTCGCGCAGTGAAGCTTTAATCGCTTGGCTACAATTAACGATTCTGTATGCGGAATAGTCGACTACTTCAGATAGTTACAAGACACTTGCAGTATACACTTAATACATGGTTACAAACTCATTTCACAAACTCAAACACATTTCCTAGTATAGGGGCGGATATAACAAAGTTCACGACGCCAAGTCGTTTAAAAATGTGGCTTTGATCCCCCTCGTCAACGTCCGAAAATGATATGGCACTAACGGCATTCACGGCTGTCGCGCGTGTTATGCTCACAGGGCGACGTGGTAAGCACCACGCCTTCTACAGTCGCTTACCTTTTCTTCTCCTGATTAATTTGAGTGACTGGATAGGCCACAGGCCGAGCATACGATTCAGGTTCGACCCTGAGTCCGTCCGCGCCATAGTCTAATATCTCAACCACTCGGTCACTTCGGCGGTTAATTTCGTTAATTAATAAAATATAAAGGGGAACGTTTTAGTCTAAAAGATAAGTTAAAAGAGGCGAATTAATCTTCGAACTAGTCCTGTAACACATAATTTAAAATAATTACATCTGTCTGCTGCAGAAAGCAGAAGATAAGTCAAATATATTGCAGTCGTTAAAAGTGTGGCACAGTTTAAAAGTTAATCCTACATCTGGACAAACACTACGTGCTACGAAAGTTTTCCGATGTTTTGAGACGTTTTTTAAGAGTAATTCAGAGTGTTTAGAAAATTACCGAATTAGCAGTTAACTCAGGATTCCGCTAGATGGCCGACTTGATTGAGATATGCCATTAGGTGCGTTAATTTTACGCCTGGCTCAGCTCAAAATGTGATAAGGAAAATTCTGTAAAATGGCCAAAATAGGAAAACTTTCAGTAAGAAACGTGTCGAAACTTGTGAAAATCAACAGATATTTATGTAATCAGACGCCCAGCCCAGTATTCAACGAAGGCAATCCCGAAGTTAGCTATCCCATTACTGTTTCTAAATAAAGCAACATTCTTTTATTGGCAATAAAATCTGCTGTCACAGCTGTAATAAAAGGTTTATTTCGCGACCCTTAGGTGTAACAAGTGGAAATGTAACCGGAAGGAAAAATATTCGTCTGGATTTTTGTCTAACGATTTTCCAAATTATTCTTTAATATTTACTTGTTTCACCTAACAATTTGTTCATTAGAAAACCCAAAACTTTGTGTTAAAAAAGGTACCGAGTTTCAACAAAAATTTAGCAAAGTAAAATAAACAAACGGTTTTCAAAAGAAAGATATATCGTTGAAAGCAACTTTCGAGTATTTGCGCACATAAATTCTGTAGAAAAGGTGACAAAAGATTTCTGTTGGAAATGATAAAGCGCAGAGCTTTTTCAATGTCTTTTAGAAATACACAATGTGTTATTTTTGTCTGATTTTATACGCTGGGTATATTTCGAATTTTTCTGCTTTTGATTCGATGCTATTTCTCATTTTCATATTCCTCCTTAGTTAAATCAAAATCGATTCTGTTTTGTAACAGAACATTTTCAGGTTTTACAGATATTTATGCAAAACACTGTTATGTTGTTAGTCTAATTTAAAGTCATTTAAAATCAGACATTAATCAAAATTTAAATGGACAGAATTAAATACAAATTTTTAATTTTTAAAAAGTGAATAAAAATAAATCAAAATTAAAGATATACAAATAAAAATATCGAGAAAATTTTTTAGGATTAAACCTGAGGATACATAAAAGTCAAAAATGATTGGTGATAAATTTAAATTTCAGAAATGTATAAATTTTCCTTCCAATAAGGACTTGTAAATTACATGCAGATAACGTGTTGAGTATCGATGGATGATTTACTGGCCGTAATTTCTCCCAAACGCTCTTAAAATAGCTCCAGGTCGAAAGTGATTATTCATATTTACTGGAATATATAATCTCCACCTGACATACGGAAATTATGTTAGTTAACTTCTGGTTAATTTAATCCCGCTCATTTCCCCTTTTCTCCACTGCCATAAATGATAATTACTAGCTAATCGTCTTAATGTTTTACATTATTTAAAACTAAGGACAAAGAAGTGGATTTACTTCGAAACATTTGTATATTTTGAGGTGCTATAATTTTATTTATGATTTACGTCAACAGCAGTAAACGAAATTACAGTCAGAGTAGGCTGTGAATTCGGTTAAATAAACAAACAAGCGAAAAAATTAACACGATCTTTAATTGTGCCCTCAAATTTGGCCGGCGATACGCTATAATCGGCATTCAAAAATTCTTAACGCTTTAAAAAAAAACAGAACGAACTTTCTGACCGAACCTCTTTCTTTCATTTTGGCCATAAATTCTCCCTTCATCCGACGATCAGAAGACATGTTGTGTTAACTCTGCAATGCTCGTTCGAGGATTTTTAAAATTTTAAATTGCTCCATTCCTATTAACCCCATAAAAAATGATTCCAGGATTCGTTGATCAAACGGCCTGCGCTATAAACTGCCAGCTGAGACCTTCCGCTTAAGCCTACCTACCCGCGGTGCGGAAGAACTGAATTTGATCCCTTAGTTCAGCGGAACTAATTTTCTCCTATAATAAATAATTGCCGGTGCAAGAAGCAATTACCATTATCTAAATCTAGTAAAAAAATGGTACATTTTAATATCAAACTCCCCCTCAAGCCTCAAGCCGGGATTTTGTCAGATCTTGCCACTTCTACCACCACAGCCAATGCGGAGCAACATCGGATCATCAACGTCTCGGTGCGGTTGATCAAGATCAACGTCTTGAATCGACATCCTTGCACGTTCCATTGCCATTATCGCCTCAACACTCCGCTGGAACTGCTCGCTGCCGACTAAGCCGCCAGACATTGCTCGTTACCAGTCACCTCAACGCTAGAACCTCTCGTCGCCGCTTACGCCACCAGAGGCTGCACTTTCCCAGCCACTTCCACACTCCGCTGGAACCGCCCATCGCCGCCTAGGCCACCAGACGCTGCCCGTTCCCAGCCACTGCTAATTTCGTCCTCTACTGCTGAGGCCACACCATCACCCATGTCGACTGGCGTCTCCATCTTACGACCTTCGGCACATTTCTCGCCAGATGAAAGTTCAGGTTCCCTATCGTCGCCTCTCCCCTGACGACGTGCGCCTTCGTCGCACCGTCCCCCATTGTCGACGCTCCGCCGCCTTCGGTTTTATTGCCGCATTCGCCGTCGCTGCCGTCTGAGCCGTTGCCGCCGCCCTCACCGCCGCTGTCGTCCTCTCCGTCGCTGCCACCTTCGCCGTCGCTGCCACCTTCGCTGTCGCCGCCGCTGGCACGCTGGTCCAGGTCCAACACCGTCGCCACTCGCAACACCACGACGCCTAGTTTTCACTATTGTAACGAAGATGAATGTAAAAATATTAAGAAAAGCTAGAACTGCGTTCAAGTTATTCAATTCACTAAGCTCAGACATTTTCGAACACGCTGTATGTGACCTAGAACCTTATACAATAAGCGTATTCCTTATGTAAATGTTAGTGCTTGTAATTTTATGTTTTTGTTTTTTTACTTTTTCAAACTTTGTTATATGTCAATGTTTTGAAATAAATTTATTATTATTATTATTATATATATCGCTGAGAATAAGCTAAAAGGTATGGTTTTACCCAGCCATCAAGCAAGCAGTACCTATGGTAAATCGACACCCTTCAAGATGTAAGATTGTTTAATTTTAACTTAACTTTAATTTGTGTAAATTATTTAAATTCATTTTATGGACTTAGTCGTTTAAATGTAATTTAGGACTTAGAAGAATAATTCTTATTAGTTTACTTTGGATTGAAACTTTGTTTAACTTTACTTCGAAGCAGGACTTGTAATAATTTATATTTTAACTTGACTTAAATTCAGGACTTAGACCAATTTATATGATATTGTAAAACTAAAGCACTGATATGATATATATGATTGTTAATTGAATTTAACGTTGAATGAAAACCTCTCGTAAAAACCCAAGCAATATTCAAGTGGCGACGTGGGTCAAAGAGTCTACCAAGCTAATTAC
Organism: Melanotus villosus; assembly: GCA_963082815.1. Taxonomy (NCBI): domain Eukaryota; kingdom Metazoa; phylum Arthropoda; class Insecta; order Coleoptera; family Elateridae; genus Melanotus; species Melanotus villosus. Next base: position 110,543,001 of record OY720419.1, on the reverse strand, counting down.
AGTAACTTATTTATATTTATTATTAACAATAAACCAACCCCCCACTTCGCCACACTATTAATAACTACAATTTTCCAATTCACGATTGTGTACAGACATTTTTTTTGTTTTTTTTTATTTTGGTTGGTTATAAATAATTATCTTCAGCCTTTTGTCTTTAGTTACTGAGCTAGCCAATTTGAACACAGTGCTCGTTAACAAGCAGCACCTAGTTTGTGTCAAAACAACCAAAACTGATTGGAACAAGTTCAACTGTTATCGAAGCGTAAACCTAATCTCAAATCTGACAGCTGTCATGCTTGGTACCGACAGATTTGTCATTTGTTTTTCATGGGCTTGAATTACCTAACAAAGATCAAGGCCTACTCCAATTGCCAGTTTATTTCATCTTACAGTAATGTTAGTTGTAAGATTCGACAACGAAACAGCGTCCAGTTAATCTGGGCAAGAGGCTGCCAAAAATTCATTACCAACGTAATACACTGAAACAATGGACAACTACGATCGAAGTAATGAGTAAACGATGCAAATAATTGCAAATTATGAAATTTTGTTTAAAGAGATCAAATTAAGCGTAAAAGTAAAATAATTTAAGAAATCAGGAGAACAAATTGAGGTAGCTTTCTAATAGTATAAATTTTAAGTAGATCAGCATAAAAATAAAATTAGGCTGACCGTTAAACCATAGGTACTTGTTAAAGATGCTTTTGCATGCTCATGCCGGTTAAAGCAAAGGAACGCAACGTAAAAGGAATATACAGGAGATCGTTAGTAAAGGAACTTAGTTCACGCAATTCCTTCATTTTAGTTGAGCCGTTCCTTTGAATATAATGAATTGCTGTTAAAACGTTCTTTAGAACTACGCAACGTTTCTTTCAGCAAAAAATATTTCTCATTCTGCTTTTTGGTCAATTTTGAATTATCATTTTAGGCATTGAATCCTTAAAAATGTAATGTCGATTTTAAGATAAATCGCAGCAAGCTCAGAATAGATGGTCATTTTCGAGATGTTTTGAGTTTGTTATAACATACGTTCAAATAAAAAATACATGGATGAAAACAACTGTCAGTCGCGCTCGTCAAAAATAAAACAATACAAATACAATCCGCTTACAATTCCGAAACAATATTTTCAACTGTTGTATCCATGGCTAACTTTTATGTACGTTACAAAATTAAAAAATGTTTGCGGTTGCATTTCAAGGCAGGATTTGCCTGGGTTATTTATATTTTGTTACGATAGCCGACTTCACAAACTATTTACATAGTTAAATTTCCCGGTTAAATGACAAAATTATAACGAATTGGTTACACAAAGCGAATATCCATTAGACACGTTGAGTCAACACGTGTTCCAACGCTATCATCCAGCTCGTTTACATATAAAGTCAAAACTCGGTATTTTAAGACGTGTGCTGACACTTACGTTTATTCCTAAATTAAATCCGTCCATAAAATCGGGGGATACACAAAATTTACCTTCGTAATTTGTTTAAAAGGAAAATTATGGTTGGTTTATGAGGATTGCGTTAAGTCAAAAACAATCGGAACTAAAATAATATTTAGTATTTAGTTTGATTTAAACTTTCACATGTTAACCTTAAAACGCTTACAAGTACGAAGTGATTAATGGTGAATTCCAACTGTTGCTACAGCTTTAACATTCTTCAAATTTAAGAGTATTATAACAGGGCACGCTACGAATAGCGAACGTTTTGGAAGCTTCTAGAATATTCTAGAGTAAGCGGCAGTCCATATATAAAAATGTTCCCAGTCAACATGCCAACGAGAAGTCTAGAGTCGATTTAAACTAAATACTAGATAAACATTCAGTTTAAATAAATTAGTTCTGTTAATTTAAATGTTCATAAATCAAAATTCAAAGCAAGTTTAAGTTAGATTTAGATTTTAGAATTATCCCCTAAAATTGGAACTTTGTCTTCAAGCTCATTTGTTCCGTTTCTATATTAATAATGATATGTAATCTAACATTTTCACTTTAGAAACAAGAAATAAGAGAATTTAATTAACAAGTGCGAAACATACTAGAATATGAAGAAACTTGAAGCTTTACTTATAATCCATTCAGAAAACTCCCTTGACGTTTACGCTGTCAAATGAAAATTTGGGAGTGTACTTTATGTACAGAACCTATCAACTTTTTTAGTGAATGTACTTAACGTCAAACTGAAATGTAAGGTTATGATAAATCATTTGTCATTTTCGTAAAATTAAGTAGAACAAGGTAAAAATGGGTTTATTAATAATACAAGTATGCAGTGTAGTATTATGAGTATATGCAGCCTAAATGAAATTCAAAAATTATTATCTACGTAAAATTTCAATCAGTTAAAGGTGGCATAAAGTTAAAGAAAAGTATCATCAAAATCGTCTTCAGTCTTCAGTATCCGAGTCATGTAAATCATCAATGGTAAAATGTTCATTATTGTGATGAAATAAATAAATTTTTCTTTGTAGTTCCTCCTTTAAAAATACCTTGTAATAATCATCAAAATTTGTAGATTTTCTGCCACCCTTTTGTGTATCTTCTAAATCTTCCCCATTTTCAAATTTTGTAAAAATGTCCTTCACTTGAGCTACGCTGATCTAAGAAAGGAGATGTAGGATTGGAAAAGTGGTTATAAAGGATAAAATGTAGGAAATCTTACTGAAAATATATATGCAGCCTTTTCAAGAATTGTATATTTATTTAAGTGAGGACTGATTTCTTGCCTTTCTAAGCAGTATTTGCATACAGCTTCTTTCTCTCTCTTTGATAATAAACTTCGTTGGTGCTTCTGTTCATCCATTTCTCTAAAGATTATGAATTATAAAACGTAACTTGAATAATAAATAATTTAAGTGTCAAAGTGAAAACAAAAAAAACAAAAGCATTAAATTTAAATTTAAAGGTGCGCCAATCTCAAATCTAAAAATTTTTAATAGCCTAATAGGGATTTTCATATTAACCAACACATGGTGACTTTTACGTCACAGGAGTTAAGTGAATGGATAATAGTTAGTATTAAATGTGTATTACAAGAACGGAAACTGGCACTTTGTGAACGTTTCAGAAGTGGTAAGTTTAGTTTATCAGAAGTTGCTAACCAACATGTCACTTCCAGTAGATTAATTCGGTATGTAACGGGCTATTTTGAAGTTTTATAACTCGCTTATGGAGGGCGTTTAATTAAAATTTTATGAACTATTTCACAATGTTTAAAAGAGCCGAGGATGTTCATGGAAGCATTAAAGAATAGTGCGTGGAAAGAATTTTAACTTGAATTTTTGTAAATTCAGATAATCTACAGGGTGGATTCTAAATTGACAAAAGCAACCAATAAATTTCCTTTCAGAGCTATACAGCTGTACTGATAAGGGCCCAGGTGTGATGTGACGTAACTTAGCTAGTTCATTCTTCACTGTAAAACTGCACTGTTCGAACGCTTTAATGGAAGGTCATCCTAAGATTGTAACCGTATGACCGAATTAATTAATAATTGATGTTTTAATTTACGGGAAAGCTCTTCAAAATGCTGCAGCAGCTCTGAAAGACAGTTTTTTGTTTGTGTTGTGTGTGTTTGTCTGTGTTTGTTGGACGAGTCCAGTTTCTCTTTATTAACAACATTTTTTTCTAATATCACTTTTTAAACATGCCACTAATTGTTTACTGTCATCAGTCTTAAGCCTGAAAAAACTGCAGAGGAAAGTGAAACCTGCAAATTACATAATTGTGCAATGTTTCATTGGTTTTTGCAGGGTCAAATTTCTATCGCGGGCTTTTTTAAATACATATCAGCCAGCAGTTCTCAAAATGTGTAACAAAATTAAAAATAATCAAAAATCGCGATAAGCTTTAAATTTTTGCTGTAATGTACTTCTATTAAGGTCAGCATATACCCATTTAATTTAATGACAATACCATTGAATCGCCCTGTATATCAAACAATAGCCTTCGATAAACGACATCAGGATCTCGAAATTGAAAGAAGGATAAGGCTAGGCTGGGCGGCATACGGAAAATTAAAGCATATTTTAAAGATGAAAATCCCAGTGCAACTGAAAACTAAAATATACAATCAATGTATACTCCCTGTAGTGACGTATGATTCCAAATCGTGGGCCCTGACCAAAAAAACGATACACAAACTAAGAGTACACCAGAGAAACATAGAACGTAAATTACTGGGTATATCATTAAGAGACCGTAAGACCAACGAATGGATAAGACAGAAGACGCATGTGACAGATATAATAGCAAGAATCAGTTCTTTAAAATGGCAATGGTCAGGACATGTAACGAGACATACGGAGAACTAGAGTGAACACATTACCAGATGGAGACCTTGGAGAGAGAGGCGAAGCATAGGGCGACCTCAACAAAGATGGTACGACGACCTGAAAAAATTCGCAGGACTTAATTGGTACCAGGTTGTTAAGAACAGAGAAAAATGGTCCAACATAAGAGAGGTCTATATCCAATGGATAGATCACCGCTGAAAGAAGAAGAAGATCCTGATTTAACTTAATTTCGATTCCGCGCGTTAAAATAGTAACATTTTGTAACTTGTGCAGAATATGCAGATGCTCATCTGATCTTAAGCGAATGTCTTGGTATTTTTAATGCAGCTACATAACATTTCTAACAGATTTTCCCAGACGTTCGGTTTGCCCAAAATTATTTCGTCGATTCAATTTAAATTTTTAAGGGCTTCATTTTTATAACTCCCAGCCTTACATTGTTTTCTTATCAGTGCTTAAAACACTAAGAATTAGCAGCTATAAATTTAATAACCCATGTAAAATTCCGTTTTTATATCAAAAAATAAGTACTTTTTTATACGAAAAGTTATAAAAAGGTTTTATTTGATTATTACTTAATTAAATGCAGGAGCTTAATCGGCGTGATTATCATTTTACGACAGGTTTCATAAATTATACTCGTAGCTGTCGGCTTTTTAATGAAGGAAACTAAATTTGAAATGTTTACTTTTTGTTTAAAATTCTTCAAGGTGAAGCTAGAATTTAGCAATTATTTTTGCAATTTTTTTGATCAAATTTAAGGGATCGGTAGGGCAGCAGATTGAAGGTGTGTTTGGATACGAACTTACACAGAGTGCGAATTTCGTCGACGATTTTGAAAATTTACAAGAGCCGACGAAATACAAATTATGTTAGTTAAGCTTAGGCCGCCATCTGACCGTTACAGCCACCATTTTAAATTAAGTAAAAAATAAATGAATTTAATTTGACAAGCCTACAAAGCCAATTTTTCTTGTAGGATTGGTATTAATACACCAAAAACAGAGACCTACATACGAGTACACTTTTATGTGAGTTAGAATGACATAGCCGGATCACATATAGAGATGCATAGGGAAAAAACCTGCTAAGACACACTACTAAATTCCTGCTTTTCTCAAAATGACTTATGTTCTGTACAGGCTTACAACTTAATAAAAAGGAAGCCGAAAAACTGCCACAGCGCTCTAATAAAACCTATTTAATTCCTCTGACAACTAATTTCAATTTCAAGTTCTATTAAAGCCTGCCCGAATGTCCCAATTGCTTTTATTAACGCAACTTCAAAGAGGTATATTTCGCTTCATTTAATTATTTACCGCTCGCTCTTGAAAGGGTCTTATATTTTTGATTACCTCGCTAAATGAACCGTTTATTAAATTCGCAATAAACAAAACAATCTCTCGATAAACAAACAAATTAAATAGAAGCGAATACAATCGCAGCGGGTAATTTTAATAGCAAAGCAAAGTGTACGTTCTTAAAACAAAACAAATACAACAAAAACAAGTACGAGTTTAAAAATAAATAAAACTGTGCTGAATCATTAAACGCTGCAATTAACTGTGTTAATCTCGCTAAATCGTTGGAAGCTTCCGGTACCGGAAGTTACTTTTAGGGTTACTGACCACTCCGGTTAAAACCTAGCAAATATGTTTCATCGTTGCACATTAAATTCTTTATACGGGGATGTAGGAACAGTGAGCGCCATGTTGGCTAAAGCCCCTACAAATAATGATCTGGAGGCGTCTTAAAAGTGTCAATCTCTTCATTTCAACAAAAATGTAAGATTTCGACCCACTCTTATTCTTTTGATTTTGACTTTACTTTGCTAATGATTTTTTTTTCATTTGTTTTGGCTCTTCTTATTAAAACTATGTCATCTGTATAGACAATAGCTTGTTTTTTTTTTTTGCTGTTGTAGACTGCACTACGCTTTTTCGTTATCATTTCTAGCAGTAAATTGAAATATAAAGGATCCCCTTGTCTCAACCCTTTTCTCATGTTAAATACTCTTGATACTGCTCCATCTACTCTTCCCTTACCAACCGTTGCATCTAAAGTCATTCTTACCAGTAGGTTTATTATCTTTTTTGGGATATGTAACTTATTTATCGAAGTATGGGCCTGTCTACGCGATCACTAATGGAAAAACTTGCCAAAGCCATTGACATGAAAATGCTCAATCTAAAATAACAGATAGAATAAGAAATGAAAGAATTAGAGAAAAAATAAAGTTAATAGGCGTTAAAAAGCACCTAGCATCTCCAAAATGGAGATGGGCGACCCTACCATGAGGCAGAGCGACGAACGATGGAATAAATAAATCCAACATTGGCGACCGTGGACTGGTAAAAGAAGTGTAGGTCGTTGGCCGACCAGATAGAAAGATGATTTGAAGACGACAGCAGGCTTAGCATGGTCTAGAATAGCCCAAAACAGCGACATATGGAGAAATAAAGAAGAGGCCTATATGTATAACACTGGATGACAGCAGGCTAATGAAGAAGAAGAAGATGGCATATGTAGTTACAAACTCTTTTCTTGTTTAACTGTCAAAATTTGATCTATTGGCGATCTTTCTTTTACAAAACTCCCTTGGTAATCTCCTACCTCTTTATTGGCGTAAGTACTTAGCCTCTTTCTGATAATAAATGTTATCACTTTACAGGTCACATCCAGCAATGCAATTCACCTATAGTTACTATCTATATTTTTTGGTCCATTCTTATGGATTGGACACATTATCGCAGAGCTCCACATTTCTGGCATGTATTCCATTTCCATATCTTAGCAATGTAACTTGAAAATTCTATTCTATAGTTCCAAACCTCCTTTAAAATTTTGACTGTGATGCAGTTCTATCCCCCACTCTTGTTATTTTTTATATACTACTTTAGTGCTTCTTCTACGAGTACCTTTTGTTCTGGGGGGTTTATCTATTATGTTTTGGTCTTCCACCTCTGGGATGTAATGCCACACTTGGGCTTAGTTATCTTGTATTTCTTCATTTTTAAGCTCCTCAAAATGTTGTACTCATCCTTCTAATTTTCCTTTTGTAGTTCCAATGTTCCGTTCTATATCTCAATATGCACTCCTTGAAGGATATGCCTTCCTGCTTTTCTTAACTTGCTGGTAAAAATTTCTAATTTCATTTGAGCCAATTCTTTCGATGATTTCGTTTTTATTTCTGCAGATTTGGTTCGCCTTTTCCTTAGTTCTTCGTACGTTTCCCTCTTTTTTTTTAAGCATCTTCATTCTAACTGTGTTTCTTCTTTCTAAGGCGTCCTTACACTTCTCATCATACCAGTCTATTTTGCAGTTCTTCCGCCCGTAAAGCTATTTCTTTGATACCCTTTCCATTACCCAATGCTCTTCAACTTTTATTTTTTCTTCGTGCGTCTTCAGCTCAGAATCGTTTTCAAACTGTTCTTCAGTAATATTATTTTTTAAAAGTCGTACCTTATATTTTTCATTCGTTTAGTTTTGATTTCTGGCGTTTTTGGTAGTTCTTGTCTCATTTTCATAACAACTAAAAGATGGTCGTAGTTTTCATTCGTTCCTCTGTCTTAATCTTGAGCATTCAGTTTACCGCATAACGAAGGCGTTATCACATCTCCGGTAAAGAAAACACAACTGCAAATGTACTAACACTTGGTGACCTTCAACTGAAGGTGTCCTTAAAATAGGGCCAGTGTGACCTCAAGGTCCAATGAGCGCCTTGGCCTCAAGGTTACTCGGTGACCTTGAAACTAGACTTTGAACTTGGTATCAAGGGCGAGTGGAGGGGGATGGTAACAGTAGCCTCCAAATTCATCTACTGTGTGATACTAATTTGCTATGGTGGCTGGGTAGTCATGCGTTTCGTTTAGCTAATCAGAAGAACTTAGCTTCGGTCCGAGGTCCTTACTTCGAATGATGCATTTGTTATTTTTAAAAATAACAATATTTCATTAATTTAACTGTTTTATGGAGACAATACCTTTATAATTTTTGCGTTGTTTAATGTTATGCCATATTTACGCTCGATTTTGTCAATCTTGTTGATTCTAAAGTCAGTCACGTGCATTTTAAATCTGATATCGAAATCATATCTTCTTTACCCCATATATTTTCGTTTATAGTAAGAACAATTCATTTCCTAATTTTTTGATTTTTTCAAGATGTTAAATTCATCTTTAAAACTTTCTAAATCATTTCTGTAGTGAGGACCGTAAACAATTTTAAAACCAATTGAAAGATGTGAAAGAAGCGGTTAATAGTTACAACAAAAGAAGAGAAAAATTGAGTATAAAGCAATGAAAAACTCTGTCTAAACACTTAGGATACACGAAGTTCTCACAATACTAAACGAACCCCCTCGCCCCGAAAATTACAACTACGTCCTCGCTTTCATACGCTCTCTAAATTACGCTCGTTTAATATTCAATACGCTCGTGATAATTACTTTGCACCATGCTTGAAATATATAAAAAAGTCTTGGCTAAAAAAAACAAAAAAAAAAAAAACTAAAGCTCTAAAAAGCCTGTCTAATGCAAGATTTATTTTAAAACAGAAAACGTCAATGTCGGTAAGTAAATGTGCTCCAAAAATAACTTTGTAATATTGATCCCTTACTATTTTTCCAACGGAGACATTTTTATGAATTCATCGACTTTCTGGCTCCCTGTGTTTAGTCCGTACTTATATAAGTTAGCATTATGCAAAATAATAAGAGATTAGAATAAAGTAGAATGTAAAATTGAAGAATATGTGGTGAATGAGTGAGCAACAGAGTGCGAGAGAAAACGGCGAAGGGACAGAGGGAAGGTTACGAAGGGAAGGGAAGAAAGGGTGGAAGAGGATAAATGAGGGAGGGAGAGTAAGGGAAGAAGTTTGAGGAGGCGAGGAAGAGGCAAGCAGGGAGGGTGAGAGAAAGTAAGAGAAAGAAAGGGCCCAATGAAGAATTTTGAGGAGGAAAGAGGGCAAGGAAATACAAAGGAGACTTTAACTCAAAACAGGAAAGTTAGAACTTAAAATTAATAAAAACAGGATTCAAAAGCCCAGAATAAGAGGAAAATTTCAAAGCTAACCTCACATTTTTCAGTTAATGATTTCTTAAGTTTAGAAACAAATTAACGAATTTTTGAGAAAATTCACAAGGGCTGAGAAGAATCAAGCAATAGCAGCCGAAAACCAACTTAGTTTCAGATTTCCATACATTTACACAACTCAGATTAACATATAAATTAGATTCAAGCTGAGATTTCGCATGAACCCGTCGACTTTGCTAATAAAACTGTTTTCCTCGGTAAATATGGGGAATTTTAATGTTTTATTTAAACATCGTGTATAAATGAACAAAGAACTTCGCCTCTACGTTGAAGTTTTGCAGTCTCACGAGGGACAGTCCAGACAGTTCGTATTTAGTTTTTAATATGAAGTGGCAACAGGTTTTCTGGTGTGTGTCGGAAGATGACCTTTATTTTTACTTCCCTAGACGGGTTCAATTTTCCTTTGACGTTAGGAAGATTATACCATTTAAGTTAACAAGAATTATCAGAGTTAATCGATAATTTTATGGTTGGTTAAAGGGGCGGTTTTTTATATTTTCCTTACAAAATGCATGAAATTAGGTGTTTATTTTTTTAGTGGTTATTAATCGTCTGACATATGTATATAATTTAAATTATCAGGATTTCGATTTCCGTTGATCTGGAGTCTTAAAAAATTCGACACGACTGGGATCTGAACCTCTAACCTCGTGGCTGTAAAGAAGACACCTTGGCAACCAAGAGATTAGATTTATATGTATCTTGTTTTTAAGTTAAGCTCTCTTAAGTAAGCGTATTAGGTAATATATTAAGGGCCACGCCCCCCGTAACCGCCTACTCTCCCCCACTCTGCTCTACTGTTTTTGCTGAGTGGATAGGCCACCCGCTGAGCATTAGATTCAGGTTTGAACTCGGGACCCTTCGCGTTATAGTTAAATGCCATTCTGCTCTCTGGCGTAGATAAAACAAAAGAAAAGAACTTTGTTAAACAGTAGTAAAGGAACAAAAGGCCAAATCGCAAAATTTCCCAATTCTTTTTGTTTCCCTCTCAGTTCCCAAATTCCTAAAAAGAAATCAGCGTGCTTGACTTTTGTTTCGAATAAAAAGTTCTGAAATTTAATCAGTGAAATTTGTATGCATATCACAAATAAATCTTGGCCAGAAAGCGAAAAGGGAAAGGATCTGAATTTGTGGTTTGTAAAAAATACAAGTAGCAACTCGAGGCTTAAGTAATGAATTTTAAAATTAATAAAATTAAGTGGGCAAGAAATTAATTATTTTTGTTTATCGGGCATGAAAATTAATAACTACAAATTTCCTAAAATTCCTTGTCTGTCTCTATAATTTGGACAAAAATCAAAACCGAGGAGTAGGTTCTCCAGAAAACTTGCATAAATAATTAAATGACAAAATAAAAACAAAACCAACACCTCTATAAATTACAGGTGACGTGGCAATTTCACGCAATACACCGCATATACTTTACATAAACATTAATAAGAATTAATCCCATATAACTTTGACCTTTTCTTTACAAGTACGAGCGAAGCAGCACCACAAAAAGACCACCTACACGTATTTTGTACACAATTGTGCTTTAACAAACACATTTCACCCCTTACGTTAAAAATACTGGGTACGCCATTAATTTAATAAGAATTCTAAAATTAAATGTTCGATACGGAAGCTAAAAATAAATTCCGTTAAATTATTTTCCTGATATAATTTTAATACACTATGTTGCTTTCGATGAAAATCTGATTTGCTTAAATAATGGTTGTTACGTAAATTATTTTATTTAACATCAAGTAGGCCATGATTCATAGGCAGTTGTTACAAAATCTTCTGAAATTGAGGTTAGGTTATCTGTCACTTGCTTTCTGGTATATTTAATAGGCGCCACTGTCAGACTTGTTTCCACTTCAGATTTTTTTAACAAATGGCGAATCTTTGATTTTTTATTTGTTACTGTGTTTTTACTATACTTTCTGTTCCTGTAACTTTTTGATTTATTTAGCAATTCCTAAAATCACCGCTTTGTAAAGTTACTGAGTCCATAATTCGAAAAATCTTGCAACACAGCCTTAGCAAAGCTCAAAACCAGTAAAGAACATTTGCTATACGTAATAATACTACAGCTTAATACAAAGCATGGCCCACTAAGCTTTAAACGAATTGTGAATTGCTTAATAAGATTTAGCTCTGTATTTTTCCCAAATACTTTAAATTCGTCGATTTTAACCTCTATTATAATTTTTAATTCTTTAAACTAGGTTTACTAAAAAGCCTTTTGAACTTTATACACACAAAGAAGAAAATAAGTTATCATTAACAGAAAATGCACGAAGTTAATGAAAAATCCGGAACAGAACGGCATATTTACCCGAGGATGCTCTTATTCTCCGCAGACCAATTTTCCTTTGTGAAATATAAATTTATCTTAGGGGCAAAAGTTTTGAACTAAACATAACTAAACATAATATTGTCTCCGTCTTGCGGAAGACCGCGTAACATTTTCGTCTCACTAAAAACCACGCTTAATGGCTTCGTTGGCCTTTTGGGGCACTAGAATTTCGTACTCTCACGTTGACAATGACAATTTAGTTTATTTACGCATCCTATTTGACTAAAAAATGGGCGTACGCTTTACAGGCTTAAGACTTAGGTGTGAAATTCGAACCACTTTTTAACTTTTCTCGGATCTCGTTAGTGCGGTTAATCTGAAATTTTCTATAAATAAACTTCAGTGAAACGTTCATATTTTGGCCGAAATATAGAAGTGAATCTTTAGCTCAGAACTCTAAATTTAAACTTTTGAAGAATTCAAAGTTTATACTTTCTGATCTGACTTATAGGATTTTTCGAATATTTGATAAAATCAGGTGAGGTCAGATTAGTTAAGTAGGCTTAAATTAGGTTTCGGTAGAGAATAAGTTAACCTAGGTTAGATTTGGCCGATTTAAGTTAGGTTAGATTGATACAAGTTAGGTTAGGTTTGACTGATTTAAGTTAAGTTAGATTTGAATAAGTCGCTTTAGATATAAAATAAAAAAGAGAAAAGATACAGCCAGTAGATTGAGAGATTATTCAAAAACAATTAAGTCAATTAGAGCTAAGAAATTCTCAACCGATATTGTGGAACACAAAAATCCAGACCCAATTGCAGAAAGATATTATATATAACACCGATAATGAAAAAACCGAAGAAAAACTGTATGAAGAGAAACAGAAGAAAAAAATATGTCTAAAGTTAGATCAAGCGGGATCCAAACTACTGATTTAGACCTTGAACAACAACGAACAGCAGTAGTTGAGCTAAAGCAAAGGATAGAACAAACAGAAAGTAGTAGCAGACGAAAACTGGCCGGTAGGGAAATATCACAATACCACAGAATAAACTCTTAACAGAAGCGACAAGACCGCGCGGCACTTTGATGTTTATGTTGCCAGCACAAGGCGGAGCTGCGTCGGTTCAGCAAGTAACTTAGCTGTATGGTTTTCAATTTTAATCGTAATTTCTGCTTTCTGGGGGTGCAAGTGCTGCTGACTTTAGGTACAGCTTCAGGTGATATTTGAGTACTAACGAAAATTTCTAAAACAAATAAACTAACAGAAGCTGACATTATAAAAATTGATACTAATTTATTATATACTAATTATTTTTGCATTTTGGTGTTGAACACCAATTACCACCTTTTTTGCCACTCATTTCCGTGTATTTATGTTTTATTGAAACAATATTTTGAATAAATAACACCCGAACTCTTTGGCGCTGCACTTAAATATACAGCAAAAATAGGAAATTTTACTTGCTAGTGGGCGTGTTCGAGTTCATCCCCGCTCCCCTTATTTTGACCCCCCACACTCTGCACTTTTTCGTTTCTGTAAGGGTTTATTCTGTGACAATACGAACATTAAACAAGGAACCCCCCTTATTGATAAAAAGGGAAACTGGCTTGGCAGTCTGCCATCTAGAAAATGAGACTAAAATGAGAAAAGGAATGCACAAAACAAAATATCCGGCTTGATGGAACTCGAAGAAGGGCACAACTTAGCTAAACCACCAAAATTAACAAAAATTGCAAAAGCTAAGACAATGGAAAATTTTACAGATTAAAGTTAAAGCAACCCTAGGAGAAGAAGGTTATAGCGCTATTCACACAGGGCTGCTTAAGAATATGATGGATAACAAGACAAAGAGGGTTGATATACCCAGGATCAAGATATCTTAACTCTCCGAGGTAGGCTAGGTTTTGCACACGGCACGATCGCCCCGGGTGTTGTCGCCTGCCTGACGTCACAACTGGAAAGCACCCCGTTCAGCCGTTGTATCGTTTGTCGGAAATCAAAGATAATCAAGTCTACTTTTATATTGTATAGCAAATTACTACAAAAATATTAAACTCTATTTCACTCTAAACAACCAAAACGGCGTTTATCGGCACGTTGTTTCTCTGAGAAACTTTCTGACCGAATGATGACAGATGACAGATTCCACTTGTGACGTAGCCGTACCTCCCCTCCGACCGTACGCGTCCCGCGCCATGTTTCTCGTACCCCAGTAAGCTAGCCTACCTAGGAGAGTTAAGATACCTTGCCCAGGATGACAAATATCGAAGTCAGAAAGTACTGCAACACAGGAAGTACATGAATAAAGTAAATACTGTGGAAAAGAACGTTACCATCAAGATACATAGAGGATACAAAACCATTCCACAGAGGCTGCAAGAGTTTTGTCGCGCACGATTTCGCTAGACCTTCTGGTGGATGAAAGGAATGAGACTATAGGGAAGACGAGGGGACAAAAAAAGGAGCAAGGTCAGAGGAGATTTGGCTGCATAAAATAGGAAAAACAGACAGTGATCAGGACTGGTACTGTTGGCAAGCAGAGGTATAAGGACACATCACGGGAAATGCAAAACATACCATACTTCATTCTAGGCAATGGAAGAAGTTTAGAGCAAGCGTGTACACAGTGGTTGACAGCGGAAAATATCGGAAAACTGTCGGAAAGAGAGATGAGTAACTAGAACATAATCGGTGGTATGATAACTAAAATCAAAAAAGGGAAATACTAAGAGGAACAGAATACAAGGCATGATAATTAAAGGGAAGAAGTATAAAACGAACGTCTTGATGAAATATATTTGTGGTACCAAGACGTTTGAGAAGAGGGGAAAGGGGGGTGAGCAAAAAATAATGACTTCCGTTGCAAGTGAAATAATTATTAATTGATTAAATAGTCAAAATTTTGTCTACAAATAAATAAAAGAACAAAAGAAACCACTTGTAACTAACAAAAATTATAACAGTAAAATAATACAACAAAAATCAACATTTACCGATTCTGACGTACTTCAGGTGGAAAAAATTATATATTTATTGCCACTGCAAGGATAAATTTACGCGAACACAACGAACTATAATTATAACTGAATAGTTTTGTAGTTTCCATGTTTTGTTTTATCGATTTGAAGTTTTCCAGGCTAACGTAAATCAAATAAAAAAGTCATTAGCCAACTGTATGTTTATAACTTTAGATTCCCCCAATAATTAATCACCGCTGGTGCGGTGTGGAATTTTCTTCGTTCGCTGTTATTCTATATAAATAAATTATTGCACGCCAATCACTGTTCACTAGACACTTAGTTTAGAGAAAACCGAAATGTCTTGGATTATTCAAACCTGAAGAAATGGTTAAATTTTACATTTTCCAAGACGTGAATGAAGTTTTTCATAAATGATTATTAAAACCTTAATTAAAAATCAATTTATCATTTTTTAATAATTTTAGAGATGCGTGGAATCGGTGGTTCGAATCCGTGCGGCGGAATTCACGTTTATTAATTTTTTTTTAAAATTTACGTTCACAAAAAGAGAAAAGTTCGAGAAGTGTTTGTTTAATTTTAAAAATTTAACTAAACCTAAATTAAAACAAATTAAAAAAATGATAAAAGTTTAGTTTGAAACACCCAGGTGCACGTTTTTAGACCTATAATAAAATGTTAACGGTTCCGCTAATGGGAAATCGATTACGTCTAAATGATAGATAAATTAAGGTTATCGAATGACCAGCTATTTCTTGTAACGCTTTTTGAACTTTGCAGGCACGGAAGGTCCGTATCGCGTTTTTGTTACCATAAATATCACACTTACAAAACCAAAGCGAGAGATAAGTTTTAATTTTAGTTGTTTGGGTAACACAACACGAACCTCCCAGGTTTTGTTAAATAATAACATTTCATTGGAATTTTTTCGTTTGTTGTTTTTATGAATGCTGCTTGCTTTATTTTTAAATATTGTTTCGTCCTTTGTAAACGAAACTAAAACATAATAAAAATTCGCCGAGTTTCCGAAATTCTAAATTAAATTTTCAACAGCAAATAAATCGAACGATTGAACAACCCAACAAAATCAACTCAGGAAAATTAATGTCGTTTTCTTCAAGAACTTTTCCAAACGGGTCGTTAAACACTAAACAAAGAAAAAAGGGTTAAAAACGTAGAAAAATTAGATCATTCAATCAAACAAACTCCAAACTAACAGAAGAACGAGAACGTATCTAGAAAATTTAACATTATTATCTTTTCCTTTTCGTAAACGAAATTTTATATTGTGGGGCTTCCTAGCAGAATGATGGCGGAAAGTTTCTTTAACTACTTTGGAACGGGGAAAAGGGCAAAAGTAAACATCCAAGTCCGTTTGTGGGGCTTCACCTTTTTTGAAGTTATAAAAGTATTCCACTTCTGCCAATTTCATTTTTACTGTACGCCAGTGAACATATTTTATGCATAACCGAAAGTTATTCGTATTTTATGTTGCTTTTTATAAGTTGTGAGGTTTTAGGCAACTTTCGCTTTTCTTTTTCATCAGTTTAAGCAACAAAGAATGCTAAACAAAATTGCGGGAAATCAAAGTGCCCGAATAACAAACAATCGTTGATTTTAGTCTATAAAATTTCGACTCTGTTGTTGTAGTTTCGAGCTTCAATTCCAAAATTCTAATTTTGATTTCGCAGTTTACATCCTGTTTTGAATCCAAATTTAAATTCAGGTTGAAGAGGCAAAATCATCAAAACGAAGATTTCGATCCTTTTTTGTACGGATTCGAAGTTCAATTTCAAATATTGAAAGTCTCTTAATTTTGTAATTTACGACCGAAATGCCTGTTTAGAACCTAAATCTAAAAGTTCGAGAATTCAAGTACAACGAAGTTCAGTAATAATTGAAATGCAATCTTATTAAAAATTTAAAATCTAATTGAAGACTTTGATCTTTGAAAAGTTAAAATTCCCATTTTATAAATGCCTGTTCAACATCAATTTAAACACAAGTTTCAACATTTAAATTCTGAGTTTGCTAGTTTAGAACCCAAATTTAAATTCAAAAACGGAGATTCAAATCGAATAAAACAAAATCGAGTCTTTAAGCTTCGAAATTCGATTCCAATTAGGAGATTAGATTTTTGCTGTCAATTAGAATTTTATAATTCATATCAGAAACGCCTGCTTGTAACCTAAGTATAAATGCAAGTTTAAATAGTCAAATCAAATCAATCTCCGTAATAGCATCGAATCTTTAAACTTCGAAATTCGATTCCAACTGGGACATTAGATTTTTTTATAAAGCAAATTAGTTTTACTGTTATTAAATCAAAGTCTGATTTTACAACTTACATTTCCTTAAACTACAAAAATTAAAATCGAATCAAGCTCTGTAACAAAAATCAAATCTTTAAGATTCGACTTTTTTGTAAATTGGAGCCTTAACTATCAAAAAAATTGAAGCCTAATTTTGTGACTTACATTCGAATTGCCTGTCTGTAACCTAAATTTAACGAAAGTTCGAAAATTTAAACCGAATTTCGCTTTAAGAATTAAACTCTTCCTCTGAAATTCGAATCTTAATTTCAGCAATTCGATGATTTTACAATTACAGTCCAAAATGCATATTTGGAACCTAAGTTTCAATCGAAAAATCGAGACTTTCTCATTCGAAATTCGACTCCAGATTTAATATTTGAATCGTTTTCTTACAAATTTGAGTCTTAATCTCAAAAATTCCGACCAACAATTTAAACGTTTGAAATAAACTTAGTTCTATAATTCAAGTTTTCGCTCATGACATCCACCTTTGAGGCAAAAACAGAAGCATTTTTTGTACCAAAGGGGCCTTTTAGAAATATTTAAACAAAAATTAAGGGTTTATCCTTGCAATCCCCGATTTGAAGCCGACGTAATACAAACAAACAACAATAAACGGCGTTTCTAACAATGTTACTCTTATAACGCTACAACAACCTGCATTCCGTATTTTAAATGTATATTCGTATATTCGACCTAAACCACCGGCCCCTTGGGACGCCTTTTCATTCGAAATACTAACATTTACATTAAAGAACAACAGTACGCTTAAATAAACCCGCGTTAACATTCCTTCAAGTCCTTTAAAACATCGCTTAAAGTTTCACCAAACACAGCTTGAAAAGGAAAACGTGTTAAAATAATGACATATATGCAACGAATATGAAAAATATGCATATCATGCATGGTTCTTTCGAGGAACAATCGAATATTTCGACGATTAACTCGCAAAAACGTCGTTGCCTAATGAGAAAAATTAATAATTAATAGGGCAACCAATTAAAACGACAAACAAAGCAACTGAAAATTTCTAGAGGGCGAAATTTTCACGATAAGAAATCCCAATAAAGTCCTAAATGGCTGGAGGAATAAAATCACGGTCCAAAAATTTTACGTAAAACCATGCGGAAGTTCTTTCGTTTGTTTGTCTTTCTCAAAACAATATGCAGAAATCAGTAAAATATGCACAAATTCAGTGCTGAAGAGTGAAGACCTTCCCCCAGGATGTTCTTTTCGTACAATTGATACGAAAAATCCCTCCTCTGCAATTTCACAAAAGGGAATTTTTTATTTCGGCAATTAAAACATTTAAACAATTTCCAACAGCGTCTGGTTTTTAATAATAAAACGAAAACGGGCAAAAATTAAACGGAACTAAAATCCACGGTTTTAAATAATGAATAAAGCAAAAAAAGGCTGGTAATCTCGCTGCATTGCGGGTTGAAAAAGGTTGCGTGCCGATGCGAACACCGATTGTGCCCTGCGTCACACAACCAGAGCTGCTCATTTGTCCTGCTAGGATTAACCATTGACTCGTTCTGCTTCAGGGTGAGCTTAATGTGATTTGCTCTACAATAAACACGAATTAAGCACAACTAATTTGTGGCATATGAAGACAAATTTCGAAAATAAATTGTACACTAACGAAGTCACTATGAAAGAGGAGACATTTAATTTTCTTTGGCACTAAAATATGTTTTCGCTGACAAAAATATACTCTGAATAAGGATAATATAATTCTAGGTGTACTTTTAGAGGTTCTAAATTTAAAGCAAACGATCCCTCGATAAAGAAAATACAAACGTAGATGCTGATAAAGTTTATTAAGAAGATGTGATGGATAAAAGGTACTTTGTAAAATAAAAAGAAACGTTAAGTCAGAAAGGCATAGTGCGAACACCCAGGGAGGTCGTATCGAATTCTCGGCCAACACAAAATGCGACCCAGCAAAAGCATCCAGTCAACAAGTTCTCCAGAGCACCAAAGATTTTAATTCCTAGTAATATTAATAAACATTCGGTGTAAATAAATCAGCCTGAGTCGCATTAATCTCAGTGTTAATAAATTAGTAAATAACATTTTTTGACCATTATTAGTTTAAAAAAAGGATTCACACAGAACTCAAGTATGATTTAATGAAATCGTTACACATAGAAAAGTTTGGGAACACCAACAGTCCATTGACTCTTAGAAAAATCAAAGGCAAGTTATTGCACATGGCATCTCATCGCAAAGTTTAAGGATTAACAAGAGTTTAAAGCAAGTTTTAACGAAACGTGTCATCTGTTGGCAGGAGCACACCAGTGATCTCGGCTGTTCGAGACGCGTCGACTGCTGGAACTTTCTAGGAAGATCTTGTTCATCATGGAATACGCTAGTGCGTTCCAGAATGAAATCGAGGTCTATAGGTGGTATATAAGGCGTGTTCGGAAAGCGCATGGGTAGCACACCGGTGGCGACCAAGGGCGCAAGTGTGAGTAAGTGTATTGAATGCTCGTTTAATATAAATGGTGTTAAAATAAATATACCTTCTCGATGAAAATAAATTAGTTTAATTATTGTTCATGTTACTGTTAGTTCTGTGCTTTTATTTATTTGTGATTCAGTTGTTGTTCTTATTACTTGTTGCGTTTCTTTAATTGTGTTAATAAATAATTCATACCAAGAACCAAAATTTAAATTTTTAAAAATGTTACACAAGGTTATATCCTCTTCTCAATTTTATTTGACTTGGGACGAGTTGCACAAACATAATTTAACAGCTTTGTTAAATGAATCATTCGTTAAAATGAACAAAAGTGAATCAAAATTGAAAATCAGGTGTCAAAAACACATATGCAAACAAAAGGCGATGTTCCGTCGTCAATTCTGATCATTCGTTAACTAAAAGTTTCGAATTTATATGACAAATAAAACATTTGTAAACAAAATCAACGCTCTTTTGTCAACTTTGCTCATTCGTTAACTTAACAAAGGTTTTGTGCAACCCACCATTCGTGTTGTAAATATTAAAGGAAACACACTGACTAAAAACTTTAGCTTGGTCTTGATATTGTGTTCAGTCCTCCCCGATAATATTTGTGTCAGTGTTTTGTTAAATATTTATGTGTAAAGTAACGCCTGCCTACAAGTTTAAGTATTTCAGTAAGTAAGTAATTTTTAGTCAAGCAAGGTAAGTCACATCTTGCCGCAGGGTACAGCTATACAAGCCCTTTTGACCGAACCCTATGGAAATCTTCTGTGGTGGGTTTCCTTCTTTTAGATCTTAGGGTGACTTTAATACCACGGTGGCGCCCAATTTCATCCCCATTATGACTACACCCTTACTTGAATAAGGGTTTTACCGTTTCGAACCACCCATCTCCACTGTCTTTCTAGCCGCGAGCCTAAGAGACTTTGCCCCTTTAAATGTCGAAATGCCAGTTTGGCACGTGACAACATAGTCTAGAACAAGTGAGCAATTTTAACCGTTCGGAAATAAAGCGCAGATTTACAGAAGGCGGAACTGTGAGGGTGTGCCTCATTAAGCACAATTAAATCAAAAGCGATGGCGAAGTCGGCAAAAAGACGACAATATTGTCGTGAATGAGACCGTGATAGTTCCAGATGCTGGCTCATACTTCTAGAACAACTGTCTCTAGCAGGTATCTAGAAAACCAGCAGAGATGTAAAAGGCGCCCGCTGCCGGCAGCGGAAATACCTTGCGGTGTCATTTTATTAGAAAGCCTTTTTAGGGCGAAGCTCGTGAAGAAGTTTTGTAAACCAAACATATTTTACCTTCTTTTAGATATGGCAAGTTAATAAAATTTTCTAAATGTTAGACATTTATTTTAATTTCACTTTTTTGTATTAACTACTTCATTCCGTTTGAAATTACACAGAATACTTGTTAAAATGCGGCTCTCTGTATATTTGGACCAATTTCTAATTTTGCAATAGATTGTCACATAATCAGAAATAGGATGAAACATTCAAATCTAAAGCTTTAAAAAGATAACGAAGGGTGACATAACGACGTAAAGATAAAGTTCAGTTCAATTTGCTTAAATGTCAACGTTCGCGGGAACAAGTCATGTATATGAAACCTTCGCTTTTATTGGAATACAGGTATTTATTTATATGCTTATCGGTCTATTAAGCTCACATTAGGTTCAAAAAAATTATAAGCATTTATAAATTATTATGAATTCGATGATTTCCACGGTCAGTGTCAGTATTAACAGAACGTCTTCCGGGTTGGAACCGTGTCACTGTTGAGACAGAAGAAGTTCTATTGTCTCAACAATGACACGGTTCCTACCCGAAAGACGTTCTGTTAAGAAATTATCATGTTTAATGATGTTTCGTACTAATACTACTGGTATTTAGAAACAACTAAGCGTATCAGGTGCTTGAACAGCTTAAGGGAGTAGACATTCGCTTTGGAAATGAAACGACATAGTTTCGAATATCAGTCGTTCGATTCTTAAAATTTCAGTTTCAGATGACCACTGCCTCCCTTTGGAGATGCAAAACGACCTTTGGCTCTGTTTAGGGTATTAAATCCTAGATCGCTCTGTGGCTGTACACTGCAATAGTGAGACCAACGATTACCTATGCTTTTCTGGTTTGATGGACGGCCATTTATGAGAAAGCTCAATCATATTCAAAGATTGTCTTGGACTTACAGCCGTGGTGCGAACCGCTCCACGGTGGCCCTTGAAGCAGACTTCAGCTACTGATTAAGTCCGAGGCTGGAAGGGCAGCCTACAGGGTCAGAGAGGAATAAGTTCAGCATTCAAGAATTCTACCCTTAATGGTTGAAGTTCCGGCATTGCTAGCTAGGAGTGATTCTATTACCACCACGTTCTGCATTCATAAAGCTTTTAAGATATGCATTCCTACTAGGAATGACTCCGAAGGGGCTTGTCTGATACATTGACGGTTACAAATCGAGTGGGAATATATGGCGACAAACCGGGATCCAAACTGATGTTTGCACTCGGTAAAAAGGCCACCGCTTTTCAGGGAGAGATTCCGACCCTAGTCTGTGTTCGAGAGAATCTTCGTAAAAGGTACTCTAACTTGTATACCTATACTTGCCGTGATAGTCAGGCAGCAATTCAGGCGATTAGTTAGCCCAGAATCACCTCAGGGATGGTTCTAGAGTACTGCCTGGCATTTAATAGGCTCGGCGCAAACAACTAGATTAAAGTTCTGTGGGTTCCTGGACATAGTAACAATGAGGGTAACAAAGCAACCGATAATGTGGCCGAAAAGGGCTTGTTGGAGTCTCTTTGAGGACCTGAACCGGCTCTGGGAATTACCTAAGCGGTTGCGAAAGAAAAGATTAATCATTGGTTTGGAGCTAAATGGTAATCGTGGCATTAAATAGACTCGGTGTAAACAAACAGATTAAAGTATGAGAGTGCCATGGGTGACGCAGTAAAATTGAGGGTAATAAACAAGCTGATGGTCTAGCCAAAAGAGGCTTTCCGGACCTGGAGCGGCTCTGGGAATTACCCAAGCGGTTGCAAGGGAAAATATTAATCATGGGCTTGGAGACCAAATGGTAATCAACTGGAACTTGCAAGTATAGTAGATATGAGACTGAAGAAACTCCTTATAAGGTTGTTTTCGCCTGACAATACCCAATACCCAGCAGATTATACAGCTGGCCAGAAAGCAGTTAAGGATCGTGGTTGGTCTACTAACAGGTCATGGATACCCGAAGTAGCATCTGCAGACTATGGGAATTGCTAATGACCTATGTTGTAGAAGATGCAAAACAGAGAAAATATGCTCCATACATGTTCTGCGCGAATGATCCGCGCTTATAACATTAAGGCATAAAATATTCGGAGCAGGTTTAGCAGAAACACAAGCTGTTAGAGAAATCCCTGTGAACAGGATTCTGACTTTTGCTTTGGAGTTTGATTTTTTCAGGATAACTCAATAGGCATATAGGTGGTTAGTACAATGGGTCTTTTGACCTGAGTGCACTGCATTTTATACGGCCACCAGCAGAAGAAAAAGAAGAAGAATAAGAATCATAGTTACACAAATGCAAACTTTAAGAAAAATTGAGGAAAAAAGTTGTCTAAATAAAGTAAGAAATGTACAAATAAAAAGATAATATGATACCCAAGAAATAGGAAAGTGGGTGAAACGAAGAAGAAAAGATACCAGATTAGTTACTAAAATGGTACGAGACACAACCCGGCGTGGAAGAAGAAGAAGAAGAAGCCAAGGTCGTCCTACCAAAATATGGCAAGGTAGCCTGGATTAAATAAGCTTCAAGTTTAGAAAAAGTAGAAAAAGAAGGTAAGTGAGGTTAAGGTAGAGCGTCATGGTCTCATTTAAATTATAAAAAAATAACATCAATATACATTTAGAAATTGTTCAGTGCTTAAACTCTTTAAAAAGTTGAAGGATTAGACGTTCGCCTTATAAACGCGAGGACACAGGTTCGAATCCCACTCATTGTTTGATTTTTACAATTAGTTGGGTAAGAGAGGTTAAGGTAGGTGGCCTTAAAAATAGTTTAATTTTTAGGTCTTAGAAAAACCTAATGGATTAAGCGTTCGCCTTGAAAACAAGAGGACGCAGGCTGTAACACTACTTTTCGGTTTTCAAAAGGAGTGTCAACTGAATTAGGTAGTCGAGGTTAAGATGGAGGGCAAAATTGCTTTTGCAAATTAAAAAAGTAAATATTTAAATGATGGGCACTTACAGCTAGATGTCAGTTGGCTAAGTTTTCAACTCAGGTGGCTACGTAACAGCAAACACCTTACCTGAAAATAAAAAGAAGTGGTATTAGAAACGTTAAAGAACATACAAATAACTAAAAACTTAAATGTACTACCATATTATACCCGCAATGTTTATTCATATTATTTGTTAATGATTTACTTATTGACAGAGATCTAGGCTTGCGGCTAACAAGTATCTCTTGTACTAAATTATTCCGATATTGTTAATTTCATTTATTCTTAGCTTAATTAATATATTAATAACAAACTTGTTTAGGTTCTTAAATTGCCTACGATCAATTTGATTTTGTGAACTGTAAAAAAATTACCCTAAAACCTAAAGGTTGTGCACTTTGAAAATCGAACATAAAATACCATTAAGAAAATGGGGACCTACGAGGCGTCCCAGAATGACTTAGAAGAAAAAGTGGAAATCTGTACAGATTATCCTATAAGTAGAAGTTTGTGAAGCGGGAGCGGTGGCGAATAAAGCCGTTTAGGTTAAACTGAGGGAAGGAATGAAGGTGTGGCTTTTCTGCGAGCTCACGCAGTTATTTTTAGAACGACGGAGGAAAGTGTTATGCTATTTTCAAACATTCTGCTAATTTTTTTAGACTGTCCAAAGCGTCCCTTAAAAAAATTAAGGATTCAATTAAACAATAAAATAAAATGAAAATTAAATGGGCGATTAATAGGCTGAAGGTTGGTTTTTCCACTTTGTTAATTAGCTAACAGTTCATGTGTAAGCAATTGTTTTAATAAAGGTTACCAAGGATTATTTATTAGCTAACGGCTTGCTGAAATTAAGGGACTTCCTTAAAAAGGTCTTTATTTATGCTAAACCTGATATTTGAAAAAAGGTAAAGTTGACAATCGTCAACCTCGCACCACTGCGGGTTGACCTTCCTTTGCTTATTCGATGGGTAAAGTTAGCCGCCTGCCCAGTGCTAAGAGGGCTCACAGAACTGGTCATTACGAGTTACTGACAGGCCATCGGCCATTACAGGAAGAAGAAGAAGGCCAAGTTTCAGATTTTTTCAACTAACCGAAATCGAACCTGAGACGTTTAGTTTACAAGACCGGTTTTTAAAAGATAAATTTATTAAATGGGAAGACCGATCCTAACGCTATTAATTGGGTGGTTTAAATTTTCGCATAAGTTGAAAACACAACAACAAGCTTAACAAATCGAAACAATACAATGTTTAAACTAAATTTTCTAACTGGTTCAGGAGAATAACACAGAGAAACTCGAGTATTCCCAGATGAAATTTCGTGGCTGTATCGCCGAAGGACATTTCCAATAGTTTCAGGATTAGATCTGTGTAAATCCCATAATTATACTCGACCTAGTCTTATCATTTACCATCCGATTCTGCAACCAGATGAAATACAGCCTTCATGTATGTATAGGGAATTGAAGCACGAATATTTAAAATTAAAAAATTCGAATCTGCCAAGCGATCTTTCAAATTTAAATATTCGACTACGTTTCCACACATAAATACCGAATTCCAAAACTTGACATTTAACGCAAATTCCTCTTAAAACATGAACATTTTAAGAACGAATTATCTCCTAAAATGCCATATCCATCCTAAATTCTGAATTCGGATTATAAATCTTAAAATTTGAATCCCCGAAGCGGAGTTTCAAATTCGAATATTTACAGACGAGAGCGTATTTTTATTTATCTACCCAGCCATGACAAAAAATACGTATCACATTAACAACCCTTTATTTTTCTACCTAACTCCCTTTCACACTTATACACTTATTCAATTTTTTTCTAATTGACCCATATTCGCAGAAAAAGTTCTTTCGGCAACTCTGCAAAATATTGTTCGACAGCTTCGTTGAATGCAAAATGCTTTCCCTGGAGATTTTTGAGTTTTTGACTAGAAAGAAGTCTGACGGAGCTAGGTCAGAGCTATAAGGTGGGTTCCTTAACTGTATGAACCCACAGTCATTGATTACACTGCGATGTTCCACCTTAATTTCACTCATTTTATCAAGAAGTACTCAGATCCTCCTATAAACCGCACACATTAAACACAACTTAGCACATGTACTTCTAAAGGTCGCAGCTATTTTTTAATAATTGGTTTAAGATCGTCGCTTTTTTGTTCATAAAAATGCGCCCTCGAAAATAAATTCCAAATTTAAAAATCGGACTTTAATTTAAATTTCTCATACAATACTAGTTTTAAAAATTCGATTTTTGAAAAACTTGTACGAAAAAAGGGGAGACCGAGGTAGTTCTCGGGAACACGCCGCTGACTGCCAGTGGGAAGGTCGGGGTTCTTGTAATAAGCTGTAAAAAAAATGAACGGGCGCCAATCAGTTACAAGCGTGTCCTTCAGAAAAATAGGAACCGCAATTGATAACCAATTCCTTGAAAATACTTTAAAACACATTCAACCCATTAAAAGAACTCTCAGATTGTTCAGGCATTTAAGATAAAAGGATTAAATAGATATAGGTATAAACAATTAAATAATTTGATAAATGTAAATTAGGTAAATAGACAACTATACTAAATAATTAAATAATATACAGGGTGTTCCGTATCGTTATGTTCAAATTTTGGGAGCATAAAATAGACTTAATTCTAAGACTAAAAAACACAAAAGTGATAGGTCGATCTTTATTCGTTCTGAAGTTACACGCCTTTGAAATTATAAAGCACGTGAAAGAAACCACTATTTTATTTACTCGTATTGAAATACGAATTTACTAAAATGACGAATGAAAGTTTACAACAAAATACTTTAAATTACAATGAACAATTTAGTTACGGAAAATATTTCTAATTAAAAGTATCTAAAATACCAATGAACTAAATATCAAAATTATCACTCTACTAAAATGTTTGAACGTCTTTAAATTTAACTAAATAACCAGATAACCTCAAAATCAAATCTGACCTTAACTTTGAGTAAAAAAAAAACTTGCAGGATACGAAGTTGAAATCAGAGAGATTCCAGTTAATTGCCTTCTAATTAAGCACGGGATGGACGATTTCTGCGGATTCACAAATTCCAAACCAACGTGATGTCAAACTAACAGCACGTGGACAACAGATGTCGAACTAACAGGTGGTTTTACGAACACGTCGTTCGTACACGAAAATCAGCAACACAAGAAGTACAGGAAGTACTAAAAGCACTAGAAAGTACTAGAAGAGCTGAAATTCAACGAATACCGTAAGAAATCTTCAAATAAAACCAATGCGTTACATACCAAAAGTTGTTAAGCGCCCTTGAGAATTCTTTAAGCAAAATGGTCGATGAACAGATTATATCTAAATGAATGTTTAAAATGGTAATCCAATATAAAACTCACTAACGTTTCAATTTTTCTAAAGGCCTATAAGGCTAACTATACCATTTTTATAATGTCGTACCTCAGGATGATTTAAATAAATTTTGGTAAAACCAAAAACTAAGACCCAAGTAACGCCCTGTTCGACGAACGTCAAAAGTAGAAGAAGCTAACTTATAAATTTGCCAACAGAATTCTCTGAAGAAAACCAACATAAAATTTACTAATTCCCTACTAAGTGAAATTAAAAATAGTAAGAAGAGAAGCGCCTAAGACTTATGCATTATATGCAGCCATGCAAGCTTAGATCTAACTGGAAAGTCTAAAGAAATGAATATATACCTAGACTAAAGTAGATCCGATAATTTACGTAAATACGCAAGCGAGTGATTTCTACTGTAACACAATACAAACTCGAAAAATTCTAATCCAGATTTGAGATTCGATTCCAGATCTGGCAGTAAAATTCAAATTTCGATCAGACCAATAGATCTGATAATTAGAAATTGCAGTTTTGTTTATACAAAAAATATTTAGTTACTAAATTTTACTAAAAAGTTTTTGCATGGTGGGCACGTAAATAATTTAAAAAAATAACAAAATAAAAACAACAAATTTTAACCACAAAACAATACCAAGCACGACTTTATCAATTAAGCTCACTGTTGAATATGAAACATCACGAGAACTAAATTTAAGAGGACCCAATTTATTACACGAATCAGATCTGAAAGGTTGCCGCCTGACAATTTAATTTTCTATCATTATGGAGAAAGAGACGTGCTGATTTCGATTCAGAACGTGTCCTTTGATTCGGGGAACCAAAGGAATATGAACTTGGTGGCAGACGACATTGTGGCATCTCTCCGACTAAAGTTTCGCCTTTGAACCTGATCGAATTTAAAGGCGTTTTTCAGAAAAGAACAAATTCTCTTCTAGGTTTTGCTTAAGGCTTCCTGAATTGCAACCAAAGCAAAAATTAAGAGACGACCACGAAACATACGATCGATACTTCTTAACTCAGTTTCCCAAGTCCCAAAAAGGAACAACAAACTCAAAAAAATAAATCCAAGATGGTCAAGTTTTCACGCAAAAACAATAAATTTGAAAAATTGAAAATTATGACGAGTCTTTTGGGCCTCACTGCATGAATTATGTATTCTTAATATAAGCAAAAAGTGGCTCTTTTCGTCAGTTTAAAAATTAAATGTTGAATCGCACAATCCGTCCGCCTATTTTGCGTTTGTGTCATTCCTTAACTCTTCACCCAGTAATTTATTAATTGGGGTCGTGCTGGTGCAGGCAGCGAATTATTTTTTCTAATAAATAGCACTGGACATGACATTACCGAACATCGGGGGCGTTTTTATTTCCCCAGCCAAATTTCTGGGCACTGTTTAAAATTTTCAAGCATAATTATAATTAATAATCGCGGAGTATGGTAATATAATGATGATCAGTAAGTTATTTTTGCTAGTTTCGCTAAAATGTATTCAGAAAAATACAAAGTTTAAATTATAGGGTAGTTTTTGCCGACAGGAAAAAAATTCTGCTTGGCGAGGTTTTCTGCTCCCCGAACGGATATTTATCTTACTAACCCTTGAACAGAGCGCTGTAGGTCATGTATGAATTTTAATGCCTTTACTGCCCATCTTTCTTTGGGTTATGTTTATATTTATATTTAGGCGAATTCGGCCCTATGAAAATCAAAGTTTTTGTATAAGCGGTTTTATCAAACCACAGCAGGCCATGTTAGCTGAGTTTAGATAGTGTAAACATGACTTTTTGATACAAATTGCAAAGATTACGTTGAATTAATATTGAGGACTTTAAGATCACGCACCAACGTAAGATGAAAATCTAAGCAACTGGGAAAAAATTAAGACTCCACAAAACTACGTTGTGCTTTAGAAAAGTTTGTAATGGGCATTCATTTAAATTTGGTGCCACTAAGATAGTATGGAGTATTGTTACTTGTATATAAGTGCTAAAAGACGACACACAAATTAATAAATGCGATGCGAAGCGCAAAATTGACCGCGCTCTGATGCGGGTGGTTCGTGTAAATTTCGTCGGCTTCGTTTCCATTTTTGAAATTAAGGATTTTATGTTTATGCAACGTTGGTGAGTGGCTTTAAGTAAGTGAAAATCTGAAAATAAATCAACGGATACAACTATTTTGTAATTCTAGTAGTTGAATCGGGAGCTGAAGCCTTTGCTGTCCATATTTCTTTAGAATATTTATATTTAGGCAAATTCAGCTCTATCAACATTAAAGTTAACTGTAAAAGCGGTCTTCTGCTATCATAGCAGGTGATGTTAGCTCAGTCTCGATAGTGTAAACAAAACTTTTTGGTACAAACTCGTCCCATTTGTAAAAATGACATTGGACTAATATTAAGATCTCCACAAAAATACAGTGTTTTAGGACATCTTAATGTTTAAATTTATTGCCAGTAAGATAGTACGGATGGCTATTACTTGGAATAAGTATCAAACGAGAGCTAGCGCGTTAATAACCGCCCAAACTGACCGCGTTCTTATATGGGTGGGTTTTGTGAATTGCGTCAGCTGTTTCTATTTTTAAAATTAAAAATTTTAGGTTAAACTTTTAATGCAATGTTCGTAGATGGATTTGAATAAATAAAGACCTGTAACATAAATCAACGGATTCAACTTTTTTGTGATTCTAGTAGTTAATCTAATCATCTTTCTTTGAATTCAGCTCTATGAAAATCAAAGTTTCTATGGTACTAACAAGACTATTTGGTAAAAATTGTAAAAATTACATTGAATAATATCATGTACAATATACAGTAGCACCAACATAATACAATTCTAAGCAACTGGGAAAAATGAGCATTTTAGAGTTTCTCCATAAAAATACGACGTGTTTTAGGATGCTGTGCTTAAATTTAGTGCTACTAAGAAGTATGGAGCGTTATTGCTTGTATACAAGTGCCAAAAGAGGGCACACAAATTAATAAACGCGAAGCAAAGCTCAGAGGTGATCGCGTTCTTATATGGGTGGGTTATGTAAATTTTGTCGGTTCCGTTCCTATGTTTGAAAGTAAAAGTAAGCAATGTTCGTGAATATGTTTGAATAAGTGAAAGTCCGTTTAATAACTCAACTTTTTTGTAATCTGGCAATTAAGGCTGGAGCCTTTACTGCTCATCTTTTCTTAGATTATGTCGCCTAAATATAAATATTTAAGCGAATTTAACTATATGAAAGTCAAAATTGAATGTATAAGCGGTCTTCTCCGATCATAGCAAGCCCTGTTAACTCAGTTTCGATCGTACAACTAAGACTTTTTGGTACAAACTGTAAAACCTACATTGAATTAATATTGAGAGCTTTAATATTACGTCTTACGGCAAGCAACGGTCTAAGCAACTGGGAGAAAATTAATACGTTGGAGCTTCTCTGCAAAACTACGGTTTGTTTTAGGAGGGTTTCTAATGGGTGTCTGTTTAAATTTAGTGCCAGTATAAAAGTACGGATGGTTGTCACTTGATGTAAGTGCCGAAAGGGACACGCACATTAATGACGGCGAAAGAAAACGCGAAGGTGACCGCGCTCTTGTACGAATGGGTCTTGTAAATTCGTCGGCTCCGTTTGCATTTTTAAAATTAAGGGTTTTATGTTAAACTACTTATATAAAGTTCGTGACTGGGCTTAAATAAGTAGAAACCCGTTTAATAAAAAAAAATGTATTTCTGGTAATTAAATAGGGAGCTTCGATAACGTAAAGAAAACTTTTTGGTACAAACCGCAAAGATTACATTGAATTAATATTAAGGCTGTTAATATCTAAAATCTAAAATATAAGCAACTGCGCAAATATGAATACTTCTGAACTTTTCCGCAAAACTACGGTGTGTTTTCGAGGGGCCTGTAATGGACTTTTATTTAAATTTAGTGCCAGTAGGTTATGGGGGATAGTTGCTATATGAAGTAAGTGTTAAAAGAGGACACACACGTTAATAACGGTGAAGAACTGTACAGAACTGACCGCGCTCTTATGTGGATGAGTCGTGGAAATTCGTCAGCTCCGTTTGTATACCTAAAATTAAGAATTTTATGATACGCAACATTTGTGAATAGGCGTCAACAAGTGAAAGCCCGTTTAGTAACTTTTTTGTACTTCTGGAGTTTAAATCATGAGCTGAAACTGTTGTATAACTCTGGTACAACAAATATTATTATAGGAATAAGTTACGCTTGATTTAATTAATTGCCCCAAAAATAGAACTGCACATGCAACTTGGCAATGTTTGTTTCGTAAAAAATTAAAAAATAAAATGAAAGTAAAAGTTGTAAAACCTCTATTATTAATTAAAAGCAAAAATAGTATTTATTTAACGCTTTAAATCCCTCGTTTGAATTTTAAAAAGGCCCTTAATATGCCTAATTTAAAAATAACAGAAGGCCATGCATTTACAGGAAATGAGAATCGCAAAGGTGGTAAGCCAGTGCGGTCCTGTTTGCGGTAAGGACATACCACACACTCCGTTTAATCAGCAGTGAAACAGGGCTATTAGACCGCTAGGCTACATCGATCCACGGGGAAAAACTGTGTCAAAGTCCACATACGTTTTGTATTATACCTGATGTTATATTTATACTATGTAACACCTTTGTTATTTCATTTAAAAAGAAAAATAAAAACATTAATTTGCATTATTTCGCCCTTCTTCTTTGAACTTTTGGACTTTATCCCGGTTTGAAATGTTCGTATCGTTTACATTTAGAATTTTTGTGAAATTAAGTGGACACATCCGCGATATTCCGTGGTCATACATGCGAATCAATATTTAAAAATGCTTTACTTTGTATAATATAAAACTGTAGGTGGCGTATTTTATGCTCACGTAGAGAAAACGTTTTTGTTATTTTAGGTAAAGCTACTTTTGAATGCTCACGTACCAAATCGAATTTTGATACGCCAGTTTTTTTTTCATACACAAGGCTGTTATTTAAAATTAAATTTTGTAATAAATTCGTTATCGTTCCGAAACAGACGAAGGCCGAAGGTCTTCCACCTATTAGATAATTACACGTTTGCAGAACGAAATACCTTCTTAGATTAAGCCGAACATTTATTAAATTTCCATATTTAGGATGAATACACAATAAATTTTGTATCAAAGTAAAATCCACCGTCAAATTGAATTATAAGCCATTTATTCGGAGGAACGTGATGCGATTTACTTTACAAAAAATATTTCCTTTAAGGCTTTAAATGGCAGACGGACGATCAATACTTTAAAGAAAAAGTATCCCGACAGTGAGAAAAATGTTAAAGGCTGTATACACCATTCGGACTTTATTGGACTTTAGTTGGCCGTAAATTTTTCAGTTTTTAAGTTGCATAATGCGATATACTACAAAAGCGTTTACCAACGTAAAAATCAAATCAGGAATAAAAATTACGAAGAAGGAACGAAAACCCTTTAATTCGATAAAGTGCATAACGCATAACCACAATTTTTGAAGCTGAAAAACCTAGCTTACACGGCAAAATTCGTCAAATAATCATGGTTAACAACAATATAAAGTAATAAAACACGAATGGGTTGCACTGTTAAATACATTTTGCGATTAAAACCCATTTTAAGGCTGTAAACCAAAACAACTATACCTAGGTCAGATTACATAACCTCAATTTCTGAAATAGTAAAAGCCCAGTTTAAACGATCAGATTTGTGAATTATAAATGGATTACACAATAAATTACATCTTGTTTAAAAACCTACTGTAAGTGAAACATTTGTCAGAGTGCGTAACTTCAATTTCTGATTTATACAGTGAAATCCACTAAATGGCCATAGCTAACAAGATACGCACGTGAAACATAAATGGTTTATACCATAAATTACACCTTATATTTAAGAACCTATCAAAAGTGAAACACTTCAAAGGTACTAAGTAATATTCGATAGTTTTTACGAAATGTTAGAATGCATAACCTCAATTGTTGAAGCTTTAAAAGCCCAGATTACAAGGTAAAAATCTATCAAAGAACTATGGCTAATAAGATAACAAGTAAAACGTGAATTGGTTATACCATAAATTACAGCTTCTGATTAAAAGCCTCTTGAAAGTCCAAGCATTTTAAAGGTAGCAAAATCGAGCAATCTTTATATAACATCAGAGTACATAACCCTAAAATTTGAAGCTTTAGAAGCCCACATCACATCGTGCAATTCATCAAACAATTGTTAATCTCAAGACGTGAAATAAAACATAAAAGGTTATGCCGTAAATTACATTTTATCGCAAGTCAAACGTTTTAGAAATGGAAAGCATACTCAAAAATTCACATCATCTCAATTTCCGAAACTAAAAGCCTAGTTTAGACAGCAAAATTCATGAAATAACCGGGGTTGAAAACGATAAGAGGCAATAGAAAGCGAATGAATTCCACTGTCAAATACATTTTGTAGTTGGTGCTGTCCGATTAGCTAACTTCAATTTCTAAAACAGTAAAACTCCAATTTAAACGATAAAATCTATGAATTATGATTAGATTTGCAATCTTGTGTTACTTTTTGAATTTTGCGCCATTTTGAATTCTTGGTAAAATTCGTTAGTACGGCACTGTTCTTTTAATTTTATTCCCGTGTTAATTATGTTATTTTTGCTACAGTTCAAATTCATTTTAGTCTGTAGGGCATGCAAGGTTAGGCCAAGTCAACGCGTTTCCTTGCAGTTCTACGAAACCTTCAAAGTCACCCCAATATTTCGTCATAGTAGAAGTTTTCCTTTGTGAAAAATCACAGTGACCTAATTCACGTGTATTTTGTCGACGCATGATGTCATCTTCTTTCATTTAATGCAGCTTCTTGTTGATAAGGTTCGAGGAATCCCCTGTACGCGAGGCTATGTCAGCTGACATGTTTCAGCATGGTTCGAGTATTCCACCCCCCTTCGCCAGTACGTGACAGTTTTTCGAACATATCGGACGTCTTCATAGTAAGCTCTGGATTAAGACGAACGTGCAAGTTTTATCGTTTCCAGCTTGGGTATTTATATCACCCGAAAGGCCTCTTATCTCTCGTTAGTTTTAGTGGAAAACTAAATTACGACTTGGTCGGATTATATTAAAGAGTGCCATATAATTCCGAAAAGACATAGTTTTGTGTGGAAGTTTAGTGATAGTTGAAGCACCGTCCTCACACAGTTTCCTTATTAGGGATTAAGAAAACCCACAGCATTAGGCATATTCTTCGTTGTTTTGTACCCGTTTCCGGGAAAAAAGACACCAACTTCCATTTGGGCTACCACCAACAAGCCCTCCCCAGACTCACGTCCGTCACGTACTCCCTGACCTTCCGATTAAGTACGAACATCTCGCGAGATAATCTACTTTCCTTTATGCTGCACCTGCTTTCGCCGCTCATGTTTCAACGTCAGTTACAATTTCTACGATTGCCGCTTGCTGGCAGGCCTTCATCTATGTTGTTCAGTTGAATTTGAAGTTTAATAAGTACCGCCTTTTTTTGTTTTTGAAACTTTAAAACCCTATTTTACAAGGTAAAATCTATCAAACTACTATGACTAATAAGATAACAAGTAAACCATGGCTGGCTTATGCTTTAAATTACATTCTACCGAAAGTCAATTTTAAAAATGAAAAGCATACTCAGAAATGTACATAACCTCAATTTCAGAAGCATAAAGCCCAAAATTCATCAAATAATCATGGCTGATAAGGATATGAGGCAATAAAAAGCGAATTAATTTTACTGTTAAATACTTTTATTTTATCCTATAACGTTACCATGCTAATAACTCCTTAGCAACGAGTTGTGTTAAGGTTAAGATTCAGAACTCAAGGGTGAGTTTTAGTTAAAATATTTTTCGTTTTTAAGTATTTTGGGTTGCCTGACTTAAAACCAGCCAAGAAAGGATTGGATCTTCTAGTATTGCTTCTACCCTTAGAACAAAACTTAAAAATTCAGTATACGTTATAAGTATTTGCGAATACCGATTTGTAATCTCTTAAACCTTTTTGTAAACATTGACAGTGACATTGACAGAGTCGGTGAATGTTGGGTTGCCTATCTTTAATCAGTTTTTAAAAATTTATACGCAATTTTTTCTAGAGTTAAATAAAGATCACGCCTAAATTATACAAATTTGCAAAAGGGTCGATACATGCATAGGAAGGTAATATTAAAACCCACCCCGCTACAGGCGAAAATCAATACATTCTTGATGGATGTCTTGTGCAAGTCCCTTTTCGTAAGTTTTTTATAATAGGCCATAATTTAATTACTATATTAAAATTGGTCGTTCTGGCCTTGTAGCGTATGAAGGAAAGGTCTAAAAATTTTAATTCATACCCGTCCTTCTTTTCAACTGTCATTATTTAACCGTACCGTTATTTTAAAATTACTCAATTTTCCGCGCGTAAACATGCTACTAAAACCCCCCTTAACGAAATTTTATTAACACAAAACAATTTTTTTCCAAATAATCGATTGGATACCAGCACAAATCTATGAATTTTGTTTAAAAACTTATTGGAAGTCAAACGTTTCAAAAGTAATTCCAGAATTACGAACCTCAATTTCTGAAGCTAAAATTCTAGTTTACACAGCAAAATCAACCAAACGGTCATGGTTCGTAAGAAGTCGCAAAAAGTGCGGATGGATTATAAAACAAATTCCATTTTGTATTATCTGCGATGGCAGATTAATCCTTCAGTCCAGTAAAACATGTAATTAAACCGTCGCTGATAGGGTGTATTGTTTTGTAACTCTCGATTCTAAAACCGTCAACGAATAATGAAAGTTCATTCATTCGTATATTGATTGTCAAGATGTACAACATCAAAATTTCCGTTGAAGAGGCGAGGAGAATATTTGACCTATTAAATGCGGGTTCAAAAGCACGAGATGTAAAAGGCGCACTTATTTTTTGATTTGTTATTAAACATAATTTTTTTTATAATTTATTTCAAATTAATTTTATTAAAGGTTATTTCCAGTAAAGTCCCCAATTATTGGCCTTTCAACCACCAATGTTTAAAGATTTTTTTAACTTAAAAAATACAATAAAGTTTTTATTTTATAAGAATAAATTACATGTGACACAAAAGAAGCGTTCGGACGTAAAATGATTTTCACGTGTAAAACAAAACCATTAATTCGCCCTTTTTAGATTTATAGGTTAGACTTCCGTTAAATGTGTAGGACAACGCTGCATGAGCTTAGCAAACTTTAATATGAAATTGTATCCGCGTCACTGACTGTTTTATTAAAGTTTCGGTGCATCTTGTTGTTCTCTTTATAGAATTAATGAAGTACAGCGCACAAATATGAGAGTCGGAAAATATGCGAACTACAAGAATTTTATTTAAAATATTTTAAGCGGCAAGATATTCAACCAATCACGCAAGAATGCTTAGTTCGGTACATCCACAATCAAAATTACGAGTTGTCAAATTTGTATCGTAGAGCTGCATTTCTATTTCATAATAATTCGTTTTACAATACATCATTCCATATTTTATCAAATTATCAATCATTTATTTTAACTCCACGATCTTATTTTCTTATAGTTCTTATAGTTAGAACTGTCGCCGAAATCCTTTTTAACCTGAATGTACGCTGAAAACGACTGCAGCGCTCGCCACGCCTCATCCGCTCTCTTGTTTGCTTCGGTCAGCTGTATAAATAAAAGACAATACCTACCAAGGGAATATAAATGATTCAGTTTTTGACTTAAATTTGGCAAATTTGCCTGTGTAAATCAGGTTTTGTTTCATTATTAGTTATATTTTCTTACGTTGTCCTTTGTTTGTTTCGTAAGTTAGATCTAGGGTGGCAGGGTTCACAATGCTTATCAACTGCCACAGTCTTTTAGCAGTATCCGACTAGCATTTTATCGAAGCCAAAGAACTTTCACCCTGGAATAGCGTTGACACGACAGACCTCCTGTTTTATGGTGTATTTGTAAGAGGGAAAAACCTTGCTCGGGATCGAATCCGAGGCCTTTGGTTTACAAACCAACCTCACTAATCCTCTGCCACCACGGAAGCCAATCCAATCATAATAATGCTTTTTAAATTACTATTTATGTATAATACGAAGCAGTGTTACTAGCCAAAAATGACGATATTTCTTCTGTTCTGCCCCCCCCCCTAACCATTTATTCCTTGGTTTGTTTAATAACGGGTCACTTACAACACGTAAAATTAATTACGAATGTTGTATGTCAAGCTAAAACCGCACACGCAACCTGAGCGACGTATTGGTGAATAACGTTAGACAAAAATTTCGAAAAATTATAGGTTGGACTGTTAATTTTCCACCTGGAGCACAAAACGTCATTCAGAAACGTTCGTGTCTAAACGTATAAAAAAGTTTAACCAACTTTGACTAACTTTGGCTAATTATGCAGTTAGCTAATACTCGTAAGAAAATTTCGGTAATTTAGGGCGTTTTACACGGAATCTTTTATTAAATTATTTCTGTTTGTCCTACATAAAGTTTCGTTTGATAACTTTATTGTTGTGGGTTTCAACCGTTTCCGGAAAACTTTTTCTGTTCTGAATTTAATAGTTTTGAACATACATACAAATTTAAAATTTTTGGATTTTAAAGCCATGCTCAGTGCATCCACCGAAGTAGAGTATTTTTTTAATCAACTAAAGTGGCAAAAACTTTCGCTAATTTTTTTAAATTTCGACAGACCCATCAGAATCACAGAAAAACACATGGAAGATTTTAACGAAGCCTAAGGAAAATCCCCAATTAAGTAAGACAACAGAATAGCGAAACTCAGGACTTCCTAAAGCTACAAACAATATTTAGTTAACGATAACAAGCAACGTGTTCAACAAACTGCATCAAACTTCCAATTTCCAAGCTTTAATATACGTCCTCCTACGTAACACTAATAACAACACCTAACTAAGCCAGACTACAAAGTTCCAGTATAATCCTGTCGTGTTTGTAACATTGTGTCTGTTAGACTTGATGGAACGATAATTTCGAAGTGTAAACCTTTAAGTTTACACAAACAACCTTCAGATCGAGTTGTAGTTTTAGATGTTATTAGTTCGCATTTTCGCAAATAATAAAGATGTTAACGCGTCCATTGCGTGATAACCAGTCGTTGAAATCGTCTGGGATGACAAAATCAGGATAGTTCTAGAATTATTTCTTTAAAGATTTTTGGATTTGATTAACCCACAAACAAACCAGTAAATAAAGTAACTTATAGCGAAAGCTGACAATTTACATTAGAAATTATTGTATTAATTGGAATAAGAAAATCGTAAAACTTCCGCTGAAATTTTACACAGTGTTCTGAAAAATCTTTGTACAGGGAAGTAAAATCAGTAAAAGCGCGGAACGCTTGGGTTCACTGACCGACGAAAGAAATCGTTCTCATTGGACGAAATATTGGGCATGCGCATTAACAGCTGCAAACGACCAATCACTGTAACGACCTTCACGCAGTGGGCGGTAACTAATGCTTGGCGGTATTTTTAAATAGTAATCAAGACGAATAAAAACGCCAATCTCTTATTTAAAAATTTCTACGACTGCATTAGTACTCTGAGTTATCAGAAAATAATGACAATTTATTAAAAATTGAATGAATGTTTCTTTATAAAATTTTGAAGAAAGGCAGCACATTGAAACTTACTTTTCTGTCATGATAAATAAATTAAAGTTTTAACGAAAATTTAAAAATTTGCAGCAACTAACCAAAACCAATAAATAACGAAAAGTTACCGAAAATTTTCAAGCGGGAATCCGTCGAAAGAGAAAAAGAAGTGCCTATCTTTTTACACGGCTAATTCATAGGCTCTTTTTACTGTAAAGCAGCGGAAGATAAACTAAGAGAAACATAAATTCTAACGTCCAACGAAAGTTTCGAAAGTTCTACCAGAAAGTAAGGCAGTAAATCGTATTCACAAACAGAACATTTACTCCGGGTAAGCGGGAAATTTCGTGGCAATTTTAAAACTATTACGTGAGAACTGAATGAAATTTAATTCGAGATTGCGCCGCAATTACGAGATGTTTATTAATTAAAATTTGGTTAATTTACGATGTTTAAACGAAAGATTTGAGTGAAAACACCCAAAAATAAAACAGGCACAATGTGTTCGTAGCCCTTTTTGGAGTACAGTAGGCCATGTTAAGTTGGGACTTTCATTGGTGTACACAAAAATGTTACTTTCAGAATCAAATTTGTTGAATTCACTTCTTTTGGGTTTATTTTTGGTGAATTTAAATTTATATAAAAATATATATTAATAGTTAGTTAAATTACACTGTAGCGACTTCAAGGGTTGGTGGCTAAATTCAATAAAAATGGGGTTATGGTTCATGACAGCTGCTCGACTTTCCCTACAGCAAAAACCTAACATATTTTGTGAAAAAACTGAGTTTTTTATAAATGATAAATCAGCAATAAGTTAATAAATCTCACCCAATAAATCAATAAACAATAAATTAGAACAACATCAGTCAAGCAACCTTTGGAAACAAAGCATCATTAACATAACCTGGTATTGAACAAATGCCGATTACAGGTCATTCAACTGTTATTACCATCTGAGTAGAGACAAAGCATGGCCAACTATTATCCAAGTATGGAATTAAGAGCGTATAAAGAACATGTGAAGAACTTCTTTCAAAAATAATTAATCTCTGTTCAAAAGGAGAAATTCATTAAAAAAATGGGGTAAAAATCTAAAATCTGAGTATTTCTACAAAAATTCAAAAAGACAACTAAGAACATTCATAAAACAATCCAACTCTGTTTACAAAGAAATTACTTTCTGTGTTCGAACCTACCAGAATCGGAAACCAAGCACGAAAATCGTACGTCTAGAGTGAATTAATGTGTAACGAAGTGGTAAGGATGATTTATTGTGGAAGAGATTTCCAGAATTTAATACAAACATCCCGCGTACGTTTATTTTAGCTATTTAGGTTTATTTAACGGTCAACATATTAATTTCAGAATACAGATTTGGGGTGTTTATTTGAAGATAAATTACATCAACGAAAGATTAATTATTTCAATAACAGCTGGATTAATTTTTTTTAATTAAAATTGGGTTGGTTTACTTCGAATATAAAATTTAACAAGTAAAATAACCAAAGAATTTGGCAAATCTAAGAATGCTAATAAACTTGACTATTTTAAATATCCAAGCAATATAAAGTTGAAGCTTTTTGCGGTTTTTTTAAAACTAATAATAGTGTTTCGAATTTCCAGAACACAATGGCTTGATATGCACGTACGTAAATTAAATTAATCAATATGTGCCTAACAGCTTACTCCACTGTTCGTGCATTAAACCAACAATCAGGAAAATGCTAACACTAACAAATCAATATTTTTTTACAACACAGCTAAAACAGCAACAATTTACGATTCGTTTTAATTCCTAAAAATTCCCCTTTAACAATCTTTATTCTTTCTAAAAGCTGACTTGAACATTATTTCGCACCTACATTTTATAAAATCCTATTTTAGTATCACCCCAGGCTTAATACCTAAATTATAAATTGACGAAATAGTAATTAACGTCACAAGTCCGGGAACTCATATTTTACAGTACGAGTAAGATGTTTAAAGACGAGGCGACGCAAGGAGCCGAGTCTTGAAACTCGAAACGAGTACTGTAAAAAGAGTTCACGGACGAATGTCGTTATGTATTTTATTTCATACTGTCAACAATTTGATTTTTAATTTTTACATGTGACGCTTTTTCAAAACGTCAACATGTGACATTACTGTGTCAAAGCCGGTAGGTGTGGCTTGGTTAGACTTTTACGGGCTCTGATTGGGTGCATAAAATAACTGTCCGGAAAATGTTGCCAAGCAACATTTTCCGGCTCTGATACCGTAATAGCTCATTTTCCGGACACAAAATGGCGCCGGGAAACTGAATTTACCAGACAGTATGAAATAAATTATTTAAGAGCCCAGAATTTTCAAATTCCAATACCGTAATAATCCAAGATGATTCCGTAAGCGTTGCGGCATATAAGCTATGTCCCGAGCTGTTTGCTTTCCGTATTTTCATGAAAATTCGCTGAAATGGCGAATCAAGTGTGAAGCAAAGCTTTCCTGTCAAAATAAATCGCCTTAGGTCGTACTTTAATGCTTAACTTATCAACATTTTGAGGACGTTGATCGAAATCTTGAACGAACTTTAACACCTTTTAGAGTAGAGTAGCAAAAACCATGTGTTTTTAGACTATATTTGAACGTTTATTGCTTGGTGAAGTTTTAGTGTTTTTTGTTGCAAATTAAGTCAGTATTTTTTATAAAAAATACCTGCAAAAGTTTAGCGAAAAAATTCTTCTTCCGACCTATTTTCGGTGGGTTGTTATAGTCCATCTCAAACCTCGAAAGAAATATAGGACTTGTGGAGAACAGCGAGTACCTGTGAATAGCCAAAACAAGCCGCACAAGAAAACTAGCAACGTTATTTTGTTGAAAAAGGGCGATATGATTGTGAAAACTCCCAAATTAAACGAAAACAGCCGTGCTTTGTGAAAGCTTGTAGCTTCAGACGGACTATAGACAACTAAGTTGTCAATTCCCCAGTAAAGAGTTCCTCATACCCGATGTAAGTCGTTATTAGTGCTACTGCTACTGCTGCAACTCCACATTTGTGAAAAATATACTGTAACCTCAGTCGTTTGAAACACCTGAGTTGGAACTATCTGGAAGGATCTCGCCATGGAATACTCTAGTTTGCTCCAGAATGAGATCGACATTTGCACATAAGACGCGTGCGGTAAGCGGAACAGTGACGACCAAGTTCCCATTCTTTAATTGTGTATAAACAATTCACACTACAAACTAAAATTTAAATAGGTATATAAAAAAATTACATCCTTTGGTAGGAAGTAATTAAAAGATTAACAATTTAGAATTGTGGAAATGCAACGTCCAAAATCCCGTTGCACACTCTACCGTCTAACCTAAAATGGTTTTCGAAATTAGACCGGAGGTTGTAATTTGTCTGATACCAATTTAAGCCCCGAAGCTTACTAAGGGAAGGTCTGTATTTACGTGCTCGTCCGTGTCATTTCCTTCAGTGTTATACTGAAGCCGTAAATGTAATAGAAGTTGCCCCGTGGCATTCACACAACCATACAACAGTAATGGTTATTTCAACAAGACATCTAAAATGTCTATTTTTACGAAGAGGCTCGTATTTATCTACGGAACGTCGAAAACTACCACAAAAAAATTCACAAAAAATGCAATTTCCACATAATTTAGCTTGTATGCAACGGGACATTTCGGTTAATTTTTGGCACCCTTCAGGCTTCATTTGTTAAAAAATTTTAATCTGCGAACTGCAATTATTTACAAACATTAAAAATCGCAATTCGAAATATTACGATTAATTTCAAACATTCATTCTATAATTAAAACTGTAATATTAACGAAAATATTTCAATGATGCGTGTGGTTATTCAATAAACAAATTTAACTCGGTTAATTCAAACTAATTCCAATTTTCAGCAGGAACCACATTTCAACAGAGTGCACTACAAACACTAAGGTAACCTCAAAACTTATTACATTTGAATTTGTTACAAATATACACCGCTTACTTCTTTTTAGGACAATAGTTGGGCATGATGTTGGGTTATTAGGTTGGCAACGTAAATTAAAATCGGCTAAAACTGATGATTCTTTAATTGTAAGCTATATAGACGGGTACTGTGTTGCAAAATTTTGCTTTAGTTTATGTTTTAGGAAAGATGTGGCCCAATGAAGATATAAGCAGAATTTGTTTTGCTTAGTTTTTGTTTTAATTTTCGTGAAATAACTAAAACAAATCTTTGAGTTAAACAAAAGGAATATTTGACAAGGCAGTAATCTACATAACCTAAAACTGGGCAAATTCCAGTCGTAGATCGTTTAATTATTGTTCTACCAACGTAAACGAAAGTCACGGCTACCACATATTGTTTAAACAGGACCTGAATAGTGTACATCAATGTAATGTATTAGCTACTCATCGTCTGGGTAGTACCGAAACAAGAATAGGCCCAGGGAACCCCCTACCTGCCGTAAGAGTGGCGACTGTCCTGACCTTAACCTACACCCATATTAGTTATGGCCAACGAACCCCAAATGAGTTTTAAAACGAACAAAATAGTATCCCAGGGGGGGGGGGGGTAGAAAAACATCCAAATCCTATCCTTTAAGAATAGCTGCCTCATGGTTTCTTCTTCTTCTTCTTCTTATGGCCGAAGCTTAGCCCAATGGCCTGTTATTAACTCATAATTATGAGTTCTTTGCCAGACAGGAGGCTAACTTTACCCGACGAAAGAGGTGAAAAGATCGACCCGCAGTGTTGCGAAGTTAACGGTTATCAAAGGTGACTATCCGCTCCTCAACCATGGATTCTAGTGGCTAGTGGAGGCAAAAAATCATCCCGATAAAAATCAAAAGCCGAAAGAAAACAGATTATTTACAACCATTTTCAACATCTTCTTCTTCTTATGTGCCCTTTCCGTTTTCAGAGGTTGACTACCACTTGATTTAATTGATCGCTGTGTTCAGTTGTCGTGCAGTCAATCCTATCCAGTTACGGATATTATTTTCAACATAAGAACGCTAAAATCCCAAGAACGCTGCGAAGAACTGAAAGAAGAATTAGCACAGATTAAATGGGATATTTTAGGCCTGAGCGAAACAAAATTACATGGAGAAGAATGTTCTGTTCTACCAAACCAACAAAGAAACTGACCCACATATTGGAAGAATAGGTATCTTAATAAATAAAAGATTATAACATCTCAGTAAGTCATCTACATACTGTTGAAATTATCGAGAAGATGAAGAAGCAGGGACAATGTACGAACACATCCCAAAGCAATCAGAGAAAACGCGCATCAAAATAATAGTAGAAGAAGCAGGGAATAGCAATATAGAGAACATCCCCAATAGATGGGATTTTGGCCTAGGCATCAAATGAAGGAGAAAATAGGTTCATCAACTACTTACAACAAGAATACCTATACCTACTGTGTAAACACCTTCTTCAAGAAAGTTCCAAACAGACGATGGACCTGGAGGACGCCAGACGGAAAAGTGAAAAATGAAACTGACTTTATTATGTGTAACAAGTCTATTATTAGTGATGTATCACACAAACATCAAGACCTCCCAAAGAGCACCTATGAACTGTCAGTTAGAACTCCACGTCCCAAGAGCAATAAATGCTTGGAGGTAACAGGTCACAAATCTAGAAAAATTGGAAGAATAAGAAGAGAAGAAGCATCAGTTCTTAACAGATTTGATATGGAAAGTGATCATAAAATGTTGCGAGCATAAGTTGGAATCAACACTAGACTCGCAAGAAAAACTAGTAGCACAAAAACGATTCCCAACCTTAGACGAACAAAAAACAATATAAA
Organism: Melanotus villosus; assembly: GCA_963082815.1. NCBI lineage: Eukaryota > Metazoa > Arthropoda > Insecta > Coleoptera > Elateridae > Melanotus > Melanotus villosus. Next base: position 110,498,536 of record OY720419.1, on the reverse strand, counting down.
TAGTTGCCAGAAAGAATGGAGACGAATGAGTCAGAGATATGGATAAGCAGAATGACTATCAGAAGAATACGCTCAAAAGCACAACCTAAGAAGAGTGAATTGAACAGAATTCAAGGCAAATGATTGAAAAAAAAGGTTTGAATAAAAATTCCCCCGAATATAACACAGAGGAAATTGAAAGAGTGATTGAAAACAATCTAAATATGAAATTACTAAAAACATTGGAAAATGACAGATAAACACGGAGTTATTAGAAAGGAAAAAACAGAATAGAAATCGCTGCAAAATACTCCTCAGTCGGACCAAAGCCACGATGAAAGAATTGTAAATGTGGCTTCGGATCAACATGGAAGGACAAATACGAAGAAATGGAAGGGCTTCTGGTGAAGATGGTATCACGAAAGAAATGTAACTGTGGAGGGCACAACGACCATCGGAGCAATAAAAGTTCTTATGAATGGCGTCATCCCAGATACATCGCAAAATGCTCAAGTCACTCTGTTACTTAAAAAACGAAAGAAACTTAAATTACATAACTATAATAGTCCGATAAGCCTTCAACCCAATTGGGAAAAACGTGGTATTGACGGTCGATATTTAAGTCACCTTAGATTCGCGGACGACATCGCCCTTATTAGTGGTAATATAGGGAAACTATAAGAAATACTGGAAGAACTGCGAACAGAATAAAAGAAATTTGGGTAAAAAAATGAACGTGTAAAAAACAAACGTAATGATAAAACACCATGGTGTAGTGCTTGCTGATAGCAAAGAAATCTAGAAGGTAGATGAATACATCTACCTAGGACATACATTTAAGTTAGTTAAACAGGACGTATGTACATCCAAAGACACGTAAAGCTGGCGGTCCCACTTGTTATAGTAACACCTTGAGAATCGCCAACTTCGCACCATCGAGGTCGATCTTCTCCTTATTCGATGGGTAAGATTAACCTCCTACTAAGCGTACGTGCTAAGAGGGCTCACATAACTCGTTACTACCAGTTACTAACAGGCTATTGGCCTAGACTTCGGCCATAAGAGGAAAAATATACCTTGGGCTGCCGTTGGAAAACTCAAGATAGCTTGAAAGCTTAATATTCCAAGATACTTAAAAATAAAAGTTTTCAATAAATTTAATGTTTCCTAGGGCATGGAAATAATACAATCAGCAAATCGTTTCAACACAAAAGATTATCAAAAAAGTAGAAGATGCCATAGGAGAATTGCAACCTTGAAGTGTAGTCGGGAGGGACATGTGGCTCAACAAGAGGAGAGAAGATTGACGAAACAAATAGAGCATTTGCGACCATGAGAGAAGCGTAGGTAAACCACCATCGCTGGTTGGATGACGTAAAAGTTGTTAAGCACTATGTAGTATGAAGTGGCTCAAAACAGAAAAATACGGAGAACTCAAGGCGGGGGTAGGGGCTATATCCAGTGAGTGAATATGGAGAGACTGCTGGAGAAGAAAAATAATGCATTAGCCACTCATGAGCCTTCTGTTTCGTAATGCCCGCACAAACGTAAGAGTTTGCTGAGTGTAAACGAGGTTTTCCTACATATCAATCGTAAATTGAGCTTGACTTTTTAAGTTAGGGACCTTAAAGTTATAAAAAATTACTAAAAAAATATCACGAATGGATGAGTATTTTTTTTAATTAAGCATATCGGCGTCGATTAGGTACTATGATCATTGGACTTCTAAACTTAAGCCTATTTTAACCTACACAGATTTTAACACCAACCACGCTCCTGATCGAGGTCAGGTCATGGTTGGGTTCAAACCCGCAACCTCACGATAGTGCTCGCTACGCCACCGAGAGGTAGGATTATTATTGCAAAAAATTTGGTGTTTAGTGATATGTGCCAGCTACCTTTTAACAGTTAAGACTTGTCAAAGATATAACCTCAAACTTTCGCATTCAACACTGTTGCCAGCACCTCAAAAATTTCCCTAGATTTAGGGATACAAAATTGTCTTGCTTTGTTCACAACCATCTCATCTGTTAATCGAGTTTAACAAATTCCACATTTTTTGTGACTGACAAAACCTCTTTTATACTTCGTTTTCTGTTACTTTTAAGATTATACCAAATACGAGTATATTGATTGTTAATAAGATTTTACTAGTTGATAAATTTTGTAATTCAATCAGCCACTTCCAATCAACAAATTACAAGACAATCGCGTAGACCTAAATATAGATATAAAAAAATATAACATAAAAACCATTGACATTGAGTACACAGTACACATGGATCAAACTTCGTCCGCTGTCTTGCACTGACCAGTTATTAACATGGGTTTGGATCTCCGAAAATAACTAACCAATCCTTTCTGCGCGTATAGAAATAAGATAAACGTTCAAACAAGCCTCAACAGAAGTTTAAATTTTATTACCGCCCAAAGATTTAGCTAACAATGTAATTAATTTTAGATTTTTTTTTAAATTAAATAGCCTTTTGAATTTTATCGAAACAAGTTACTTCTTATTAGGTAATATTATGGTACACGAAAAAATTTCTCAGAATGCTGATTACTAAAGTTTTTAATTTTCGTAAAGTTTGGAAGTTTGTATCTACGCTGACGTCTTTCGTGAACTTGAATATAAATGCCGTTTTTATAACTTCGTTAGAAAATACATTTAATCGTGCTGAAGTTTTTTTAATGGCGCAATTCTGCTTCGAACGCCTTTTAAGTAAATTTTTTTTTAGAAAATCGGATGATGGGATATTAATTAATTCTGCCCAACAAAATCTAGTAATGAAGGCGTCTGTCTATCATAAGGTGGTCATATACAGGGCGAACCTAACCTTAAACTTTAAACTCAGAATTTCCACATTTTAAGTTTATCTTTCGAACGAGAGTTCATTTTTAAGATTCCTTCAACAAGGATTTTAATACATTTCCTCATATAACATGCCTTAAAACTCATCAGGCTAAAGGTTCCCCAAAATAACTTAACAGCATTCGCATGAAAGCAATTCACAAAGTGAAATAAAACGACCCCTTATTTTACTACTTAATCAAATGCAGAAGAACAGTACGTGTATTTATGCCGATTTATGCAAGGGGAAACTGGAGGTGTTTAACTGAAAAACAGTTCTATGAACTTGGGGAAGTACACTTATTATGTAGATACCTACATATGTTCTAAATACGCTCCGTTGGATAACCCCTTGTGAATAATTAATTCGAGTGGCTTATGAATTACGGGATATAAGACTTTACTTACAGCCCAAATTTACACCAGAAAAGGTCTTGTTTACAGTAACAGAACATAGCGTACTGCGATATAAACAGATTATTAAAGCTAAAACAGATAAAAGTCTAAATTCAAATTTATTTATTTATATGTTCACAGAAATCCTAAAACGCTATTTAACACCTTCTAAGGAACTGAAATCGACAATGAAGGGTTTTAATCTTTTAATCTTTAAGTTTAAATTAAAGGGATTGCCAACCGTGATAAACCCGTTCAAAATCTACTGTTACGGAAGAAATTGCGAATCTTCCACTAAAAAATAAAAATTATGGCGACTTTTCTTAATTTTCGCAGCCTTTTTATTTTTAATAAAGGTTTTTATAAATTGTATCGCCTTATTTTCTTCACAATACCTTTTTGATAAACTAAAAGGCGACAGATATTTTGTTAATTCTGAATTAGCAAGTATTACTTTTGAGTGGACATGTACCGGTTGGAAAGCAAATACGCTCTTGCTGCGAGGTAGCCGGACAATATCCCAACGTACTTATGATTAGGATTGGTCGCTTCTCCCCACATCTGTGCCTCTAACATTAATAAAGTAACTTTTGTAAAATTATTGATAAATTAAATATTCATTTATATTTTTAGAAATTGCGCATACGTATGTGATTAGGGCGAGTAGGAATATTTGGGAACCAAAGACACTCTTGACTTGAGGTAGCCGAACAACACCCGAACGTAAATATAATTAAGATAGATCGCTTCTTCCCACAGTCGTGCTTTGTAAACTTATTGGTGACTTAGAAAATATTTAATTTTAGAAATTGCATAGAAGAGTGTATATTATTATGTGATTAGGGCAGGTAGGATTATTTGGGAACCAAAGGAACTCTTGGCTTGAGAAAAGTGCCGACGCCTAAACATTCTTATAAGCGTGTTAATTTTCAAGGATTATTTATCCGTATTATATAAAGTTAATAATTGGTCTTAGTGAGGAAGGGAGAGGGAAAGAAAGAGGAGAGATAGTAAGCGTTAGTGTGAGAGAGAGAAATACAAATTTCAGATTTTTAATCAAAATATTAAATCGAAGGTAACATTCCACTGGTTTCAAATTTACATGTTAATTCCAGACTCAGCGCTAAAGGAGAAATTCAATTGTTAATTACGGAAACTTGGAACGCAGAGTGAAATTTCAAACTTAAATCCAAATTCTAATTTAAAAGTTGGACAGAAATTCCAGGTTTGAATTCTGGTTTAGCAAAAATATGAATCTCAGACCCACAAAATCGAATTCAATCGTTAATTATTATTAAAGACTCTTGATCACCTACTGGATTAGAGGCTTGTCTATTGTGCAATCAAGAGGACGTGGATTCTAACTCTGGAAATATGTCAAACCTCCATGGAAATGGCCCGAACAATTGCAAAACGTTCAAAACAGTTTTAGAATGTCTCGAATTGTCTAGAAATGTTCTTAACTGTCAAGAAAATATCTCAAATTGCCCTAAACTGCTGCAAAAATGTTCGTAATTCTTTGAAAATGTCTCAAAGGTCCCGCTGGATTAGGAGCTTGTCTATTGTGCGATCAAGAGGACATTGGTTATAAGCCGGTTATCGTTAGATTTTTTAAATACTAAGTGACTAAAGTTTGAATCCTATTAAAATTTATTAACAATTGATGTAACTAGCTAAACCTTTAAGTAATAAAAAAGGTTTATACTCAGACCTGATGATAGCAACTCCTAGCTTACCAAAACTTGTAACTTCTGCATTTGTTTTATAATGGAATTATACAAAGCGTTTGTTTACTAAGTTGGTTCGAAACTTTGGTTTAATACTACTTTAAAACTGAAACCTTTGTGGGTGTTACGTCGAAATTCATGTTTCAAAAACCATTCGATCTCCAAAGCAAAGGCGAAACTTGCAGGAAATGAAACGGCTCTGTTACGAAAGTATTCAAATTTTAATAAATAAAAAAATAGAAAAAATTAAATTTGTGTAAAATTATAACTATTGACCTATATTATGTTACTGTGTCAAAGTGCGCCCTTGGAAAATCGTTGTGCATACCTAGTTTAACAGGTGAAGGTCGATAGTATTATAGAAACAGTGGGGACCTAACACGCATATGCTACAATCGTGCGGCTTTGTTTCCCTGCCCCTGGCTGGATAAATAGGGTTGGTACTTGGGCCATATAAATGAAGTATTATTAAACGTGTCTCACACCTACTAAATTGTGTTAATTATTTTTAAAGTTACTAGCAAAAAAATTCGTTCATTTAAAATAAATTTAGGAGAATACCAAATTCCCCAGAAATTTTCCAGGAACAAAGTGAGCTGCAGTGTTTATTATTCTGCTGCATAATGCATATATTTATGGAATTTACAATTTTTATATTAATAGCTGTAATGTATGGGTTGGTATTGTTTGTTGCCAGCACATGTTTCGCAAGAAAATATTTTGCAAGCCCTAAGGTTTAAAAAATTGTACGTTTTGTTTTTAGCGAATACGAAAGGGAGAGTTCAGACGAATTTAAGACAAACAAATGTGGTATTCCAGGAAAACTAAAGAAAGGCTTTGCACACGTCCACCGTGGTTGTCGTTATTTTCGCACACCCGATGTACGACTGACTCACCCGATGCACGCCGGATCCTCACCTGACCATAGGTCGTCTGCTATAATTCCCACATAAATTTATTTTGATTTAAAAATTATTCTAGCAAACTTTGACAAAACACACCGCCCACCTTGCACAGTTGCTTTCTGTCTAATTTTCATTGCCAATTTGATTTGAACTAAAGTCATGGCCAACTATTGTTTAAACGAGGAGTGAAAATTATGGCAAATTTTGCAACATTTTTAACTACTCCTTAGCAACAATTTAAAAAACTTTCCACCTCATTTAGTTGAGCCTATTTTGTGAAGAAAGTTATTTATTTTAAACCCAAGAAATTTGTTGGATTTCTGTTAAATTATCACAAAGGTTGGCTAAATTGGAACAAATTTAACATGATTGGGTCCACTTCACGTACTCTCTGATGATTAGATTAACGGTGCATTATGTTACAGCTTGCTGAAGTTTTAGTTGAACGAACAGTTCAAAATTGAGTTATTTAACTGTCCGGTGCAGTTGCGGCATCGACTACTTTATAATTAATTTAAAAGGCCCGTTAGGCTTAACAGAAATCATTCGAATTTTGCTATAATTACTAATAATTCAAAAATTAAACATTATAAATCTCAGACATGCCCTTTTTTAACATCAATTTTGAAAAAAAATCTTAAAAAAATATCTCTCTGTTAAAAGGCTTTTCTATAGCTATTAGTCCAGGGTACAGACCCCTTTTTTTCAAATTATTAACACTCGTCTAAAACTTCGTGAATGGCTTCATTTTAACGTAACCTACAACTTTTTGATCTACGAAAATTCTCGGAAATGGGCAGTTTTCATTCTGGAAATCGGAAAACACGTCAATTTAATGATGTACTAAAAAGGTATGATCAACCCTTTGCTTTCCACTTTAATCGTAAGACAATTTGATAATAAAACCGAAATCAAAATTGGCCTACAAAAATATTGGGCCGTTTGCCGAGACCTCCACCCCCAACATGTGAAAATAACGAGGGTATGAAAATTTATCAACAACCAGCTGATTTTCACGAAATTGTTTAATAAATATTAGTACAATCAAATGGTCATACTGGTCTACAATTTTCATGGGCAGTTTTTTCAGACCTACGCCCTAAACATGTCAATTTTACGATAACCATTTTACTGATTAACAACCATTCCTTCTTCTTTTTTTTTCTTTTGAAATGAAGCGTAGAACACGCTGAAATATGTGGCCTACAATATAAATGGGCCGTATATGTACAGTTGTACAGTGTGTCCCCGGATTGAGTTCACTATAGGTACAATCGACAAAAAATTTGAGAATTTTAATTTCATGTTTTGGGATTCCGCCCCTGCTTGATTTGAAAAGAATTTTAAGCAGATTTTTAGTTTTTTAAAAATTAAGACGGCCATGAAAAATGTGAAAAAACTATTTTCTACTCAGGTAAAGTGTCTTTTTGGTCAATAATACGGCAAAGTATTATTAAGAAAAGTTGTTCAGAATATTAAATTATGGATCTGTACAAAATTTCAACCGATATATCGAATAAATCGATATATCGATACTTTTTCCATATCGATATTTTCCATATTTTTTTATATCGCGCAGCCCTAATCATAACAGCTTTTCACTCCCTCCACTTACTTCCTACCTCCATGGTTACATCTGTATTACGTTACGTGTTACCTCGTGGTTCTTAATTATGCAGTGCTTTTTGTGTACATTGAGTGAAAAAACAGGATTTCGAGAAAAACAAGAGGGTGTAAAGCATTTTTCAAAAGAAATATGGCTTTCGTCCAAACAATTTTTGGAGATTCGTAAACGTCTTAACCATAAGTTTGGCAACGTGTTTCTGCACTAGAGTTGGGATAATGATACCATAGGATACCATTCATCTTGTTATAAGGACATTAGAATTAATAAAAAATATTTATTGCAAGAAAGGTAAGTCGAACATTGTTCAAAATACCGGGTATTTTACCTAAGGGGCGAACATAGGGAAATAGCATGGGAAAATAATTAAAATTTTAAATTACTATTTCCTTCTACAATTTTTCCATTATACAGTAGGTGGCCACCTAATTAGAAACTTTCAAAATATTTTTTTGTTATGGGCACAATGGACCAAAAACTTGATAACACATTTTAGATTCTGTTCCAATATCCCTATCGGAATAGTACTAACGCCTTTATGTAAGATTCCCTTAGTGCCACAGCGCAGAATCTATAAAAACATGTTTTTTTGAACGTAACATCGACGTTCTTCCGTTGTGGCAATTCACCAAATTTGAATGCCATTGAGAACTGTTGTTGGGCTTTAGTTAAAAGTAAAGTTTATAAAGTATGATCAAAATTTCTGTTCATCAAGTATGGCCGTGGAAGTGCTAACCAACGCCTTTAAAACTGGCTTACATATAATATTAAATGTGACAGTTGTCAACAATTTTGAAGTAAAGATATGTGAGCCAATTTTAAAAGCGTTGGTTTGCACTTCCACGGCCATACTTGATGAACAGAAATTTTGATCATACTTTAGTTTTAGAAACGCTAATTTAACAAATTTTAAGAATAGAATCCTAAATGTATGGCAGAACGACCCTGAAACTTAAACTATAGCGAGAAAATGCGTAGATAGTATATATGGCAGAATCAATCAAATGGGGGGGGGGGGGGGGAATAACAAAATTTTTATTTTAATTGGATTTCCCAGTAAAGTAATAGTTAATAATAGAAATTAAGTATGTGTACATTATACCTATATAAGCAATAAATGTGTTCTAAAAGAAAGATAATATTGAAAATTACAAAAGTTTATAATTAGTTGGCCACCTACTGTAATCCCAAAAAGTATAAGTATTTCAATCTAATAAGCTATTTAAAGAAAATATTAAATTTTCTCAGATTTTCAAAAAAATTGTTTTTTCCAATTTGCCAGCTTTTCTTTGCACATTTTATGACATTTTCGAATTTTACATAAAATTTTAAGTAAAAAACAAGTGTTCTATTTTCTCACATTAGAAATATTAATACGAAGTAATTAATAACGACCAAATTAATTTTTTATATATACGGAATTATAAAAATGTAATTTTTGTCTTTTTTTTGTAGGTTAAGCGATACAGCCCAATATTTTTGTAGGCCACTACATTACTTAATCACCAACTAGCTCACCTATCATGTGTGCTTCGTGGCCTACAAGTGTTAATCAGTAAAAGGGTTATCGTAAAATTGACATGTTTAGGGCGTAGGTCTGAAAAAACTGCCGATGAAAATTGTAGACCAGTATGACCATTTGATTGTACTAATATTTATTAAACAATTTCGTGAAAATCAGCTGATTGTTGATAAATTTTCATACCCTCGTTATTTTGACATGTTGAGGGTGGAGGTCTCGGCAAACGGCGCAATATTTTTGTAGGCCAATTTTGTTTTAGCTTTCATTATCAAATTATCTTACGATTAAAGTGGAAAGCAAATGGTTGATCATACCTTTTTAGTACATCATTAAATTGACGTGTTTTCCGATTTCCAGAATGAAAACTGCCCATTTCCGAGAATTTTCGTAGATCAAATAGTTGTAGGTTACGTTAAAATGAAGCCATTCACGAAGTTTTAGACGAGTGTTAATAATTTGAAAAAAAGGGGTCTGTACCCTGGACTATATAGAGTAAAAACTATCCGAGAAAAACATTACTCAAGTCACAATAAAACTTATGAAAAATTGAAGCTTCTTGTAGATATTGACGTACTAATGTATACGGAATGAACATTTCAGATTCGAAAAAATACACTTCTTTTGTGCCCTCTACTCGGTTACAATCATTTTTCAAAGTCTGACTTCCATTCAAAGATAAATGTAGCTAAAAAGGCTTTGTTGACTCTTTCAGTGCTCGTGAAAAATCTGGATTTACGTTGGTAATTAATTATTTCCTATATGTTCACTCAAAATTAATTCTGGGTTAAGCACCAGTACCAGCGAGAATATAATTTTTTTTAACTGAAAGCGTCTTCAGAAAAACACAAAAAAACCTGTTTCGGTTAAAAGGTAACCTGGCTGTTGAACAAGGGGTGAAAATTGAGAGGACACTACTCCTGAAAGATATTAACAAGTGGTTACAGTAGGCCGTGATCAGTTGGTGTTGCTGAAGGAACTGCTAACTGTCAAGGTTTGAGGTTAGGTTTACGCCTTCGTCAACAAAGAAAAACTAGATGATCGAAAAGGCTTCCCCAGATAATATCAACAAAAATCAAACCCTGCTCTAATTGTATATTTATTCGGTCTCATTGAAGCCTGCACACGTTTAAATAAACTGCATTTCTGCGGCACTGTTTATTGTTCTACGAGGGAATGCACGCCACATAAACCGTACTTAATTCTGGAACAAATAAATCCGCGAAATAAACAAACGAAACAGATTTCAGCTTATTTCTCGCATGCCACCAAATTGACGCACACGGATCCGTTTAATCGGGTAATTACAGGTGGCACGGACATGAATATCTCGGTGGTTTGCGCGATTGATGGTAGGCTATTTCCTCTACTAAACAGCCCGCTAAATGGTTTGGTTTAGATAACGGTTAAATACGTCGACATCTAAACGAGTAACGAGTTCTTTTCGTTGTTTCACAGCGGGACATTTGTACGTGAATTACCATTTAAATGTTTTCATATCATGTTAACGAAATCAACTTGTCTTTATAAAACACATCCCTTGTAAAATATTACTTCCACTTTGTCTAATCTTGGTCAAACAATCAATGTTGTAGGCTTTTTTTGGTTTGATTTGGGTTTTGCTGTTTCTATTTTAAAGTTTCGTTTGATAAATTACTTTGCTAATAACCTTTTTTTTCGGTAATTAAACATATAAAAAATTATGTATAATTCCTTGTTTGTATAAGTGCAGTTGCGTCATCAGTGACGTCAATACGTTCATACCGAAATATCAGGGTGTTAAACGGAGTTTTTTATGTAAAAAGCTTGTAAAATGAAAGCTTATAATTTATAATATAATTGTTATAAAACAATTTGTGGCGTCTTCCACAAGTAAGGCTTAATTAGTACAATTCCGCAAGTGTTTGTGAAATAACACAATAAGAACGAGGTATAACGCATTTGAAAAACTGATTACGTAATCTTATTGTTAAAAAGGGCCAACTATACAACATTTCCCTCTTATATTGCGATAATTACAAAAATGCATGCACAAAATTGATTTAACTGAGTGTCCTTTAACAAAATTTAAATTGCCGCAATCCCTTACTTTGCAAGATTTTAATCTATGCAACTAACAATTTCGCATCTAAACCTTGAGATAATAAGCAATTGAGGCTCAGTGTGCAGTGTCGTAGTCATCTTGCAAGTATCGGAATTTTGTGAAGGTATAATACAATAATACAAAGTGTTCTGAATTTGATTTCGTGCCAACCTATATAAAAGCAACTTTAACTTCGACCACAACTACTTCCATTGAGTTGTTAAACCCCAATTGCCAGATCCAAATTTCCGTTGAGTAAGCTTGGGCTACCGACAAAATTGTAGTGAGGGTTCGAACAGAAACTTTCACCGGCGTGATTGTTACATCACCTCCAAGAATACGCTTACCGAATACAAGTTGGGCTTTTATCAGCTGTTTCTTTTGATGGATTTTTGTTTCTTTTCATGAATTTTTCCTTTCTCTGATAAATTTTCCTTTTCTTTGAATGAATTTACTTTCTATGCCGGCGAATGGTTTTCTTAAATATTTTTCCAAATGAAATGTATTTTAATAAATCTTCTAACCAAAAGGATTAAAGGTCGCAAATGTTCAAAGATCAGTAAACGTAATGGCAATTTAAATTGTTGAAACTTCTCGCTCGTTTAAGCTTATCGCACATTTACTATTACGAGTAAATTTAGTCCCGATGTTTATTCACTGGCCAATGTATAGCGTGGGGTTTAAATCAGCGACCGTAAAATTGTAAAGCCCACTTAAACATTAACCCTGCGTGAAATTTCATCCCTTAGAATTCAATGTTTGGTATTAAATGTTTAAGATGACAAAAAGATACGTCAAATTATCAAAAAAATTAGGAAATTTTGGAACTCGTATTAAGTTAACTAAGAAAATTTGCAGCATTATTTTTAATTGAGTCACATTTTTGAGTAAACAAAAGTTAAAGGAATTTCAAGAATAACATACTCATCGCCTCTTCGGAGAGGTTTATCACAGTTAAGTTTTAGAAAAAAGGCTGCCTTTCATGATGTTAAGATTCTAAAAATGACCGGACTTCGTCAAAAGTGCCTTAAAATTACGAAAAATTGCAAGAAAATAAGCCAGATACTCTCAAACTGCAACAAAGTGTTTTGAACTGCCCTCGGAATAACCTAAACAGCCTCGAAAATATCCTAAACTACCTTGGAAATGTCCGGAACTACTGCAATACCTGTATATCCCGAATTGCCCTACAAACGTCCTAAACTGCCTGAAACACCGCATACTGCCTCAGAATATCCTGAGCTGTCACAAAATGCCTAAATTCCTTGAACTACCTTGGAAATGTCCTCAACTATATAAAGATATCTCTAACTGCATTATACATATATGTCCCAAACTACCTCTAAAATATCCCGAACTACCACACCCGACCTGCCTGGAAATGTCCTGAATTATTTGAAAATATCTGGAATTGCATCTAAAATGTCACGAACTGCCTTTAAAATATACCCTGAATTACCTCAAAACATTTCAAACTGCCTTATAATATTCCGAATTGCTTGAAAATGGACTCAACTAGTTCGAAAATATACCAATCTTCCAGGACATTGTCCCGAACTATTACAGAATATCCCTAACTGTTTTAGAATGTCTCGAATTGTCTGGCAATGTTCTCAGTCAGTTATCAAGAAAATGTCTTGCACACGCCCTAAATTATTGCAGAAATTTCCAGGATTGCTTAGAAGGTGGCTCAAACTGTTTCGAAAATATTCTAAACACCTAAACTACCTGGAGATGTCCCGAACCGTCTTCGATGTGCACCAAACTGTCTGTAAAATATTCCAAACTACTAATTGCCTTTAAAATATTTCGAACTGTTTCAACAACTTGCAAAGTGCCTTGGATGTGTCACGAATTATTTGCAAAATATGTCGAACTGCCTTGAAATGTCCCGAATTTCCTAGAAAAATCTCCAACTATCAGCAAAATATTTCAAGTAGCCTCGAAAATCGCTTGATCTGGTTCGAAAATATTATAACAAAATGCCTTGGAAACGTCCCGAAATGTCTTGATCTGCCCTGAACTGCTTCTAAAATGCATTGAACTGCTTGGAGCTACGTTAGAATGGCCTGGAAATGTCCTCAGCTGTCACGAAAATGTCCCGAACTGCCTTGAAAACATACCAAAGTTCCATGAAAATATCCCGAACTACTGTAAAATATCCCGAACTACCGTAAAATATCCAAACCTGTTTTAGAATTCCTCGACTTTGCCTAGAAGTGTTTTCAACTATAAGTAAAACATCTTAGATTGCTTGGAAGCGTCCTAAACTGTTACGGTAGATAATGTCAAGAATTGTTTCGGAAATATCTCAAACTGACTCAAGAGATCCCAAATTTCCTGAAAATGTCCTGAATTGTCACAAAAATGTCTTGAATTGAATTGAAAATATCCCAAGCGTACTTTAAAGTTTATAAGTTCAGAACGAACTGCTTTAAAATATCCCGAACTCGCTAGAAATGTCCTTTTCAACTGCCAAGACGATATCTTAAATTGTTTGGAAGCATGCTAAGGTGTTACAAACATGTCAATCAAATCTTTGAAAATGTCTCAGTCTGCCTTTAAAAGATTTTCAAATTGTCATAAGATGACCCTAACTGCCTCAAAATATCCCCTGTCTTGGAAGGTACTAAATTACTTGGAAACGTCCCCAACTGTCATAAAAATGTTTTGGATTGTCCCTACAACATCCTAAGCTTTTTCGAAAGTTTAGAAGTACAGAACAAACTGCTTTCAAATACCTCAAACTGCCTCGAAAGGTCCCGAATTGCCTAGGAATGTCCTCAACTGTCACGAAAATGTGTTGAATTGCCTGGAAGTATTCTAAACTGTTACGGAATTGTCAAGAATTGTTACTAAAATGACGCTCATTAACTTGAAAACATGTCAAAGTTACATGAAAATATCCCGAACATCCTCAAAATATCCCGTATTGCCTTGAAAGGTTCCGAAATTTTCTCAACTGTCACAAAAATGTCTTGTTTGTCTAGGAAATATCCTAAGCTGTTACAAAAATGTCCAGAATTTCTTTGAAAATGTCTCAAACCACCTTTTAAAAATCTCAAATTATTTGAATAGGTTCCAAACAGCCTCAGAATATCCCGAACTACCTTGAAAGATCCTGAGTTACCTGAAAATGTTCTGAACTGTCACAAAAATGTCTTGAATTGCCTCGAAGTCTTTTTGCAAGTTTGGAAGTTTTAAAATATCCCCAACGGTCTTGAAAGGTCCCGAATTACCTGGAAATGTATTTAACCGTCACGGAAGTGTCTTGAATTGCCTGGAAACGTTCTAAACTGTTATAGAATTGTCAAGAATTATTACAAAAAGGTCACTAACTATCTTGAAAACATATCAAATTTCCACGAAAATGTTCCGAACTACAGCAAATTTTCCTGAACTGCTTTAGAATATCTCGAATTGCCTAAAAAGGTTTTCAGCTTATAAAACAAATCTTCAGTTGCCTGGAACTATCATAAACTGTTACAAAAATGTCCAAAATTTCTGTGAAAATATCTCAAACTGCCTTTTAAAAAATCCACATTGCTTTGGATATATCCCGAACTGCCTCAAAAGAAAATATTTTGAATTGCCCGGAAGTGTCCTAAGCTGCTACATAACTGCCCAAAATTGTTTCGAAAATCGTACGACACTAATTAACGACCAATAAAAACGTAATATTGAGCATAGTTACCACGGCAACGTCCAAATTCCTTGAAAATTTTTGTTTATAGCTACACCAACCTAAGTGAAATTAATAAGTGAAAATTTTTATGTCAAATATAACAAGTTCCTACGGTTACGTTTCTAAAATTTAAATATTTACTGAATTATTATTGCTTTTAGTGTCGATGTCGTTACGATTTTCTTACCGAATCTATCCTCGAGCATTAATTCATGCCCGGGAAATTTTTAGTAGTGCATTTCAACAATGTAATCGGCCCTCGCGTTTTAATACGTTGTTGAAATTCACACCTAAACATTTCCGGAAAGAATTAATGCTCTTCTGAGGTTATAAGTGAAAATTGCCTCGAAAAACACCAAAATTGTCTCGGATATGTCCCGAACTGCTTCAAATAATTCCGACTTGCTTGTAAATATCGCGAATTATCTGAAAATATCCTCAACTATTAGATAAATCGTTTAAATTGTCCTAAGCTCGAACTGCTTCTGAATTGCCTTGTAATATCCCAAACTACCTCAGAAAGTCCAGAACAACAAACTTCCTCAGTGGACTGGACTCGTTCCTGGACTACCTACTTTATGTACACGATTATTTTTATTAAGTTTAGGCAAATAAATTAGAAGAAAAACAGCCAAAAAATTATGCCTGTGAAAGCTGTTTTTATATAATTTTTTAGAATTCACAGAATTAAGACTGGGCTTTAACCAGCTTAGTCTTAGACAAGTATAAAACAGGCAACTACAATTTTATTTCTGAAATGGGCGTTCTTCCAGTAAATTTTAAAGAGTTTTATACGTAAATGTGGTTATTTTAATATCTTGTAAACCACTTCCGATATTGATTTGCTTGTCAAAGCTTGGATAGGGGACTTTACTGATGGAAGAAGTGTCGGCGGAAAGGAGCAAAGATCCGATAGGTCAATATCGTTATATCCCAGCCTACTTACACCTAATTGCTTTAATCGCACAACTTAAGTGGGTGATTATATCGCGGCTACAAGCTTTTCACTTCATATTTCACAATTTTTATAGCACTAATTATTGTAACGTTTAAAAATATTTGGTTAGGTGGGTGAATTATTCATTTAACACTAAGTATCAAAACGCAACAATATAAGAATTAATAAACAAAAAAAGGACAGTAACTAACAGTAACACGAATAAATTAAATTAATTTATTTACACCCACTTAGGGGCGTTCAGTAGATTTGCTCACTTTTTTGCGATCGCTACGAGTAGACTGTTCCAAGCGCGTGCATTGAAGACCCTTATATCCTACCGCAGGGTTCGATTTCATTCTGGAACGTACTACAGTATTCTGTAGCGAACAAGATCATTCAAGTCAGCAGGACAGATGCCGTGTTTCTTACATTACCTTTGTTTTAGGTTATTTAAATCGTCAAGGCTTGCCTTTATTCGAATGTAGTTTTACGAGTTTAAAGAACAAAAAAATTACACTTTTTTCCAATGTTTTTTGAGTAAATCACAAACAATAAATTTAATAACATTGAAAATTCTAGTCGAAGTCAAAACCAAACCAGGCAGTTTAAAAGCAATCCGAGTTAAAAGGTAAATAAAATTGCAAAAACCCCAATAATCATCGTTTAAAATACAACCAAAAAGGGCAAACAATTTAATTGGGCCATTAATTTGATAAAGTTTGAAAGAATATTTTCACATCGGCCTGCTTTTTTAATACACCTCGCAAATATTCCAGAATTTAAGGTTTAGAGTCCCCAAAAAAAAATTTACCACATTCATTCGAAGAAATTTATTTTATTCATGGTTTCAAATTCATCAGGATTATGTAAAAATGGTAAAACTCCATTAGCAGATACTTCCTGCACCAAGACTTTTTTAAACTTCATTAATGAATATTTAAAAAGCCCATCCTTAGTTCTAAATTGCAAATGAATACTTTTTCCATCGGTTTGAATAATTTGACCAACATCAATCAATATTAGCTAAACGATCGTTCAATAAAGAGACAAGTCGGATGTGTTCGAAGCCAACGTTTTTATTGGGGACCCCCTTTTTTTCTTTTATAAATGGGACGCATAAATTTGCTTTTCAAATTCGGTCAAGTAAATGACGATTATATTGCGACCGTGATTTATTAATGTCATTTGTTAAAAATTTGTTTAACGTCCATTTTGTATGGAATTTCGACAATATTCGGAAACGCCGTTGAAAGGCTTGTTAAAGTATAGTTTTCCCAACAAATTTTATTTTTGGAGCTAAAAATAGAATGGTAAAGCATTAACGATTACAACGTAACACCTAAATTTAGACAACAATAAATGCATTGAAGCTAAATTTCTTTGTGATCGATAAGTCGAAACGTACTCGGTTTTAACCTTGTCAAAGCTGACGTATTACGGGTTTACTGTTTTTGTTTGTTAATTTTTAATGGGCGATTGTTGAAAAAGGTCGAAGGAAAACGGACAGACACGAAATTGAAGCCAAGAAAAGAATTTCTACGTTTTTTCGTCATTGCTTAAAATATCGAAAATTTGAAAGCAATTGGTTGCTGATGAATGCTAAATCGCTTTACAACCAAAATCTCGTATAAAATAGCAATCCTTGGAACCCGCAAGCCTAGACATTGTTCAATAATAAAATGTATGTTATTGGGGATTTTCCAGCATGAATGCAACTATCAAAGAATCACTGAATTATCACTGAACGCAACTATCACAATTTCGCAACTTCATTTTGAAGTTATATTGTCTAGTTTTCGGAGGATGTTATTTTTAGTTTTTCTATCAAATTTTAACCTTAACTTTGAAAAATTATTGTGATGGTTAGAATAAATTGATGCCATTGTTTCGTACGCCGCATTGGGTTGTTCAGACCTAAATCATGTTATATATTTGGATCCCGTTTGTCAAACAGTTGAATTGTACTTGCAAATAATGTTTTACCAATATATGTGATGTTAGTCCATTCCATATTTTAATATAACCTTTCGCAACCGCCAAGCTAAACACTCGCAAGGCAGTTAGGCTCAAAGTCTCTACCATCGTATTAATATAAAAACATAGACGGCCTTAACCCACTATGTTGCAATAAGCCACTTCGTTACAATATTGTCGGGATGTACCATTTTAGCGACAAACGAGTACACCCACAGACATAACACGGTGGTCAGTTATGTGCACTGGAAAATATGCAAAGATGTTGGTGTAGAAGTGTCCTATAAATGGTATTCACATGTCTCAGACGCTGTTATCAACTCGCAAGACTATACCATCATGTGGGATTACGGTATTCAAACTGACCGTATCCTTAGGGCCAATCGTCCAGATATAGTGGTTCATGATAGGAAGAACAAGAGCTGTCTCCTTATAGACGTTGCTGTACCAGACGATCGCAACTTCATGATCAAGGAAACCGAAAAGATCCCAAAATACAAAGACCTAGAAATTGAGATTAAACGGTGGAACACCAAGGCTAGAACCGTTGCAGTGTTGATAGGTACTCTTGGATTATCAGAAAGGGAATTCAGAACCAGCTTGATTTGATGCCAGGAAGAACGACAGTCTTTGAGGCACAAAAGATCGCGTTATTAGGCTCAGCACACATCCTGCGTAAAGTGCTTTAGCAGAGGAAATCCTTAGGACTCTGGTTTTGGAATGATGAGGAGTAAAAAATATAGGATCATGCAACTAGTGATGCAGGATAATACAGAAGAAGGAAGAGACGTTCTGGTGGAAGAAAGACGTCATGGCTGAATAACCTCCAAGATTGGTACGGAAAAAGTAACTATTTAGAGCTGCCGCCTCAAAAGTACACATAGCAAGGATGATCGCTAATCTTCGTTAGAAGAATGCACTTAGAAGAAGAAGAATATGAGTTTATAAAACTTGTATTTTACTGTGCCAGTAGCTGGTATAGTTAGATGTAACGTGTGATCGAAAAAATTTCACCTCAAAGCTTGCCATGAAAAATATAAATCATGTCTTTGCTAAAGTCAGACAACATAAGTGATTAGAACTACTAAATCTAAAACCACGCCTAACTGATAAAAATTAGAGCAGATTAAATTATTCTATAAACTAAAATTAAATACAAATTGAACAGAAAAATGTTATTAACGGAAAATTATTTTAAAGTAGTTGAGTTATGTGACCTCCATTTTCTTGGTGGCAGATTTGAATTCTGTGTTTAATAGAATTAGTGACTTTTTATATGCCTGACAGCAAAACAGACATAACCTCACACACCTCACATAACCTATAAAACAACAGCTGACATTTGTATGGCTTAAAAGTCGACATGCCTAATTTTGTGTTTTCATGTTTCATAGCCAACTTGAGGTGAAATTTTTTCGATCGCATGTTATTTTATAAAATAGTAAAGAAAACATTCGACCAACCGCCTTTTTCACTGACATTTCGCTTTTTAGATTTTGTGTACCTCTTTAGCCATTATTTACCAAAAACATTGATCGGATCCGAGTTTGAAGCCTAATATTTAAGTCTCTCCGCTTCTGATTCGGATTTTTAGTAAATTCGGATTTAAATTACGCATTGGGATTCATGCTGGAATCTTAATCAGGGTATAAGCTCGAGAGCTTAAATTTCAATCCAAATTCAAGCTTCGGATCGTGAATGCCGAGTAAAATTTTTAATCTTAAATCTGGTGTCATTTTTTGCACATATGTCAATCCTGTGAATCAGATTGAAATTCGAATTCGCTTTACTGAAAACCTCGAATTTAAACTATCAAACTCCATTTACAATTTTAGAGATAGATTTTCAATATGAGTCGTGTGATAGGCAAATGTTGACTTTTGAATTAACTTTTAATAATATATTAGGTTTGAAATCGAATCCAAATTAAAAAAATAGGATGTTTCTGTTAATTTCCGCAGATTCAATGGATTATCTATAAATCCATCTTCCAAAGTTGGATTTAAATTTCGATTTAGGCATGGAAACCTCGAAGCTTAAGTTCGAAACTCAACTCTGAAATTTGACTTATATCTTAGGCAGGAATTAAAAGATTTAAGTCTCAAAACTGGATTTAATCATTTCAGATTCAAAGTTAAATGGGAAATTTGATTTAGAGATTAGGTTTCAAATTCCTGCTTTAAAATTTATAAATACGTTCAGAATTCAAGCCTGAAATTCAGAATTTCAATACAAAATTTAAAGAGTGAATTCAGATTCTGGCTCTGGAATTAATAATAAATACATGGACGAAATGTAAGACTGTCTTAAGCTTGGAAAAAAAATCTCAGAGCTTAGGTTGTTTGATTTCAACAAGTCAAATCTAAAACCTGAATTTAAGAATCGCATAGGAAATCCGGATTCAAAGAGTCGATTTTCTCGGATTCGAACTGTTTGAGATTTAGATTTAATTTTGATTCCTGCTGACGACTAATTTTCTAAGTTTGGAACATTAAGCTGTACTTAAAATATTAAACTTACGAGTATACCGTTTGAAATTCAAATTTGAAACTATAGATTTTAGATCGAATTTAAAATGCCAATTCAAATTCTGAATCAAGAATTAACGAAAAACATATTCGTGTATGAAATTTCAAAGATTGAAATCGAAAAGCTTAGGTTTCTATAGTTTTAATTCAAAGACCGAATTTCAAATCCGGATTCAAATTTGAATTATTTGGGATTTAGTTTTATTTCTATTTCTGACGATTGATTTTCTAAGTTTGAAGCCATAATCAGAATTTAAAATTATCGATCGAAATTCAAGCTTGACATTGTAGATTTTGAAATCGAATTTAAAAGATGTGTCAAAATTCTGAATCAGGAATTAATGAACGTCACGTCCTGAACGAAATTTGAAGCTGAATTTCAAATCTGAAATCCAAAACTCGTAGCTCAATTTAATTTCAATAAGGTCAATCTAAAATCTGAATTTAAAGATCGAATTTCAAATCCGCATTCAAAGAGTGCTCACATTTGAATTGTTTGGGATTTAGATTTGTTTTTATTTCTGACAACTGATTTTCTCAGTTTGGAGCCTTAATCTGCATTTTAAATATGAAACTTAAAAAGCTTTTCGTTTGAAATTCAAACCTAAAATTGAAGATTCTAAAAGGTGAATTGAAATTCTAAACCAGGAATTAAAGAAAAATACTTGGTGAACGAAATTTGAAACTCAATTCAACTTTGCAGTAGGAAACTGGGAGCTCAGGTTTAATTTCAACATGTCAAATCTGAAGTCTGAATTTGAAAACCGAATTCCAAATCTGAATTCAGAGTCGATTTTTCAGATTTGAACTATTTGAGATTTAGATTGGTTTTTATTTCGGTAGATTAATTCTAAAGTTTTGAATCATTATCTGAATTTAGAACATTAAACTTTAAAGAGCTTATTTTGAAATTTAAGCCTGAAATTGGAGATTTGAATATCGGATTTAAAGGTAAATTCAACTTTCGAATTAGGAATTAATGGAAAATACGCCAGGAAAGCAATTTTTATAGAATTTCAAGCTTAAAATAGAAAACTCAGAGATTAAATTTGATTTCAACAATTCAAAGTTTGATTTGAAGATCGACGTTCAAATCCTGATTCAAGGAGACGATTTCGTTAATCAAAATATCAATTTCAAATGTTTAAAATTGCTAAAATAAACAAAAATAAATTTCAATTAAATAACAAATACTTCAAATGTGTGAAATACGGACCCCGTCGTAGTTCTGTTTTAATGAGATTTAAATTTAAAATTAATTTCCCGATTTACCAGAAGCCTTCTGCTTTGTTTTACTGTCAACGCGTCAGTTGTTTAATTTACTCTAACAAAACAGATTGCAACTGAAATGGGATGAAGTTCTTTTCAGTTTGTGCAAATTTACATTCAGCACGGATACTTTCCTGCGTATAAATAACTTTTACGGTCTTTCAATAAAATAAGTCGAGCCAAAAATCATCCAAAACAAAAGCAAATATAATGTTGGGAATTTCATTTTGTTCGAAACTTTAAGCTTGAAACTTTAACCTTAGTTCGAGAGATTTATAATAATTTCTGTAAGAATTTTAACAGATTTTTTTGTGTGATAAATTAAGACTAAAAAAGGAGTGGAAAATTAGATTTCGGCTTGACTTTGCCCAATTAATGTAGTATATTGATAAACTGAAATTAATTTTGAAAAATGTTTATATGAAAAAAGCACCTCCGCGTGGTAGTATAGTAGTAGTAGGAAAAAGCGAGATGGGATTAGCACTGCATATAAAGCCGAAGGCGAGTGGTTCGAATGCCTGCGGTGGCAATAAATATTTGACCATAATCAGAATTTTCATAATTAATAGAAATGTATTGAAATTAAAAATTCACTTAATAAGTTATTAGTTAAAAATTAAACACAACATACAATTGCTTTGCTAAGCTCCTTTAATTCCTAATCAAAGCATGAATGTTAACAGTTTTCTATGAAATTTATAAGTTTTAATAAAGGAACTGATTAAACGTTTAATACATTTAATCAAAGGTCAAAATTCGGCCCTATTTCTATTAACTTCGTAATAAGGTTTGACCCGAGCACTCCATTTCTGGAAGTTTTACGAGATACACTGTGTGCTGTGGATTAAGAGATAAATTCTGTTTCGTAAGAACGACCCTTAATTAACTCCGTGAGGGACCGAACCGTTCTGGATTTTTTCCAGAATTCTATAAATATACCCTGTTTTGCTTTACTTGTTTACCTTTCAAAGGAAACAAATTTTTTAGCACTTACCGGGTATGCAATCGATAAAGAAATAAAGCATTTAGATGTCAACCGCACTTG
Source organism: Melanotus villosus (assembly GCA_963082815.1). Taxonomy (NCBI): domain Eukaryota; kingdom Metazoa; phylum Arthropoda; class Insecta; order Coleoptera; family Elateridae; genus Melanotus; species Melanotus villosus. The sequence goes on along the minus strand of OY720419.1, from coordinate 110,476,011 downwards.
TAGAATGATTGTATTATGCTGGATCATAGATTTTATTGTGTTTTCTTGTATTATGTATGAAGATGTGCGCTTTTGAAACATGGTTCATACTAAATTGTGTGTGGGACAAATAAGTAGGCCATATATTCGAAAACAATTGCCATTCTGTTATTGAATGCAGCCATTACAATAACATTTTGAGGTTAGGTTGAGTTTTTACTGTCAAAGTACGTAAAATTCCAGTTAGGATTTGCTATTTGAAGCTTCAAGCCACACTCAAACTTCAAATTTTCGATTTAGGACTCATTCGAGCCATATTTTAAATTTTAAATTCGATCCTCATATCTTAAATTTGAGGCTTACTTTCGAACGATAGGCTAATACAAAAGGCTTTATATTTTAGATGGACTTCGCCTCTTCATCTGAAGTAAAGCTAAATCTAAATCCTAAATGTTTCAAATATAAGAAAATCGACTCTTTGAATCCGGATTTGGAATTCGATCCCCAAATTCCTACTTCAGATTTAGCTTGTTGAACTTATTTTCAATTTAAGCTTGAGATTCAGTTTCAAACTTCGTTCACGAAGTGTTTTGAATCCACTCTTTAATTCAATTTTAAAATCTCCAATTTCAGGCTTGAGTTTCAAACTATAATATTTAGGTTTAATGTTTTAAATTCAGATTATGGCTCAAAACTTTTAAATCAATCGCCGGATCTAAAAACAAATCTAAATCTCAAACAGTTCAAGTCTGAGAAAATCGATTCTTTCAATCCAGATTTGGTATTCGAGATTCAAATTCAGACTTTAGATATGACCTGTTGAAATCAACTCCAAGCTCTGAATTTTTGTTTTAAAGCTTGAAATTTGGTTTAAAATTTCGTTCGCGAGGTATTTTTTATTAATTCCTGATTCAGAATTCGAATCCGCCCTTTAAATTCGATTTTAAACTCTCCACTTTCATGATTGAATTTCAAAAAATAAATTCTAAAGTGTGATATTTTGAATTAAACTTAGAAAATCATTTTTTTGTCAAAAATAAAAATAAACCTAAATCTCAATCAGTTCGGATAATCCTTTAAATTCCTTATTAAAAGCTCTAAGTTCAGGCTTAAATTGTAATTGATAAACTTTTAATACTTTAGTTTCAAATTATGACAAATTAATCCTCAAAAATAAAAAGAAATTTAAATCTCTACCAACTCGAATCTGAAAAAATCTATTTGAATCTGGATTTGGATTTCAGTCTTCGAATTCAAACTTCAGATTTGACTTGTTGAAATCACAATCGATTTTAAGATTGAGATTCTAATTCAAATTACGTTCGCTAAGTATTTTGCATTAATTCCTGATTTCAAATGTGAATCCACCCTTTAATGCGAGTTTAAAATCTCCAATTTTAGGTTTGAATTTCAAACGATCAGCTCTTAAGTTTAATATTCAAAATTCAGATTATGGTGCACAACTTTTAAATCAATCGTCAAAAATAAAAACAAATCTAAAACTCAAACAGTTCAAATCTGAGAAAATGCACTCCTTGAATCTGGATTTAGAATTCGAGCTTCAAGTTCGGATAACACCAATCGTCTTAAACAGTTGAAATCTGAGAACGTCGGTTCTTTCAATCCAGGATTTGAAATTCGATTTTAAAGTTTAGATTTCAGATTTGACTTGTTGAAATCAACCCTAAGCTCTGAGTTTTCGGTTTCAAACTTGAGATTCAGTTTCAAATTTGGTTCACGAAATATCTTTCATTAAATCCTGATTCATAATTTGAATTAATCTTTAAATTCAATTTTAAAATCTTCAATTCCAGGCTTGAATTTCAAATGATAAGTTCTTAAGTTTAATACGTACTTTAATTTCAGATTATAGCTTCATCAGAAAAAAAATAAACCTAAATCTCAAACAGTTCAAATACGAAAAAATCGACTCTCTAAATCCAGATTTGGAATTCGAATTCCAAATTCTGATTTCAGATTTGACTTGTTGAAATCAAACCGGAGTTTTCGATTCAGTTTCAAATTTCGTCCACGAAATTAATTCTTGATTCAGAATTTGAATCGACCTTTTAAATTCGTTAACTTAAATCTCCTATTTCGGGCTTGAATTTTAGTTGGTAAACTGTTTTATGTTTAATATTTTAACTTCAAATTAGGACTTCAATCTTATAAAACAAATCGTCAGAAGTAAAAATAAATTTGATTTCAAACAGTTCAAATATGAGAAAGGCGACTCTTTGAATTCAGATTTGCCTTCGATCTTCAAGTTGGGACTTCAAATTTGGTTCACAAAGTATTTTAAATTAATTCCCTATTCAAAATTTAAATCCATGTTTTAAATTCGATTTTAACATCAATTTGCGGCTTGAATTTTAAATTATAAACTCTTAAATTTAATATTTAAAACTCAGATAATTTCTCCAAACTTCAAGAATAAAAATGAAATTTGAATCTCAAGCAGTTAAACTATTAAAGTTTGAAAAAATAGACACTTTGAATCCGGATTTGAAATTCGATCTTTCGAATTAGACTTGTTGAAATAAAACTAAGTCCTGAGTTTTCGATTTTAAGCTTGAGAGACAGTTTTAAATTTCGCTCACGCATACATAATTTATCATTGATTCCTAGGTTGATATTGGAACTCACTCTAGAAGTTCTGTATTCAAACCTTGAATTTTAGGCTTGAACTTCATCAATTTCATACCTGAAAGTCGATTACGATTTCAAGTTTACAAAATTAATCGTCAGAAATAAAAATGAACCCAGTTGTTAATCTTCCACAAATTAAAGCTTTGCGCACTGATTTGAAATCTAATCTCTAAATCAAACTTCCGATCTGACTACGAATCTTTAACAAAATGAAATGTTTGAATTTTTAAATCCAGTTTTTTAATTTATATCTTCAAATCCTTGCATAAGATTTCAGAGTTGAGTTTCGGACCTGAGATTCGAAATTTTTAAACGAAAGTTTGAATCCTTAATCCAAAATTTGAGTGAAATTTTATGAAATAGATACATAAAAAGTCGCTTCTAATCTTATAATTTTTTTCAGTTCGGATTACGATTTCAAACCTAATCTATAGTTAAAAGTCGATTCAAAAGTCAATATTTGCTGATTAAATGACAGATTCAGATCCAAAGATTGTAAATGCAGGTTACATTCGGGATTTTAATAAAACGAATCCAAATTCGGATCTGATCCTAAGGCTCGAAATATAGGTATGTAAAAAATACCGTCCGGATTTAAGATTAAAAATTTTACTCGGCATTTATACTCGAATTCGGATTGAGAAATGTAAGGCTCAAAACGCACACGTGGATTGAAATTCCTAGTATGAATCCAAATACATGATTTAAATCCAAATTTAGTAAAAAATCCAAATGGCTTCAAATCGGATCCGATCAATTTTCTTGGCAAAGAAGATATTTAAATTTTATTTGACATTCGTGATTCGAAGCTTTGATTTGGATTGAAATTTATTTTGTTTTCTTTTTCATTGTTTAAAAAATAATCAAACTTAAAAGAATGTGATTTGAAGAAAAGCTGTGTTTGAAAATAATGAACGAATAATAAAGAAAGAAAAAAAAATTAGGAACAAAATGCCCTTTGATTTTTGTTATTATTTTCAATGTGAAATGGAATGTTTCTTTATCCTATCGAGAAGGCTTTGAAATCCATGTTTCACCATCCTCGGGATCTGCATAAGCCCTACGTGTGAACGTGATTTAAGCCCGGGGCATTTCAGGTGCAAACCCCCTGAATTTCCTTGTTTTCGTTTCAAATATTCACCCCATCCAAATAAACACGAAGTGAGATAATTTAAATTAAATAAACAGCCAATTAAACAGATTTTCCTACCTTAAAACCATGGAATTTTCTATTTTCTGCTCTTTAAAAAAGTCAGTCTTGGCACAAACGAAACGTTCCCAAACTTTATTTAAAATAAACCGTCCGTTGTATTATTTTGCAAACAAATTATCAATTAACGTAAGTAGTAACTAGTAACCAACGACACTGCGAGTTTAAACAGACGACATTTTGGTATGTTTAATGTAAACTGTGTGATTGAATAGCACAATTCGTGACGATTACAACGCAGGTGGGAACTTGCATGGCCCAGGTGGGCGCCCATATGTGCACGTGTTTTCTGACGGAATGGCAGAACCGATAAGCCAATATTTATTTGTTAGGAAGATACAGCCTTGAGCCATTTACTAAAATAAAGTCACATATTTAATTTTTTAATGATTTATTTTCATTTAAAAATTCTGAGTGTTAAATAAACTTTGAGAGAAAAATGTTAAAACAATACAAATAATTTTTTTTATCATGCAGAAAAATAAAACACTCAAAAAAATTCCTAAAATTAATATTAAAAAATTTAACTTATTGCTTTTAATGCTTGCACTTACGACCCTCGGTATGTAATATAGTCTAAGTAAGTTTTAAATGGCGGTTGAACGGGATTTTATTTCCCCGCCTTATGCAGTTTCAGATTTAGTTACAACAAGATATATTATAACGCATATCCGTGTCCCGCTCTGACTCGTAGAATTTGCCACGCGTTATATCTTGTTGTAACTAAATCTGTAACTGGATAGGGCGGGAAAACAAAATCCCGTTCAACCGCCATTTAAAACTTACTTAGATTATATATGTTGTTGGAATACTCGCACTACTTTATAGCTTATCACACCCAAAGAAGCAAAGCTCTTAAAACTAAAATTCTAAGCATTAATCCTTAATGATTCAACCATGATTTTAAAAATTTAAAAAATCCAGACAGCCTTTCAAAAAATGCCTTTTTGGAGAAATTTACCAGGCGTCGAGCTGCAAACTTAAGTAATATTTTTTAAACTGTTAAATTATAACCATTTAACAATTTAAATTAAGATCAGAGAATCCAGTGTATGGTATTTCAGCATGTCTGGATAAAAATAGGTTGAAAGATGCGAAACGAAAAGAAGCAAGAGTATGATCAAAACCTTCGGGGAACAATGCCTTGGTAAAAGAAAGAATACAACTGATGCTTAGAAACTGCGATAAAAGGGATGAAAAACGTTTTGGCTGAAACAGAAAGAAAAAAGGCTTGTAAGATGGGGAAAATAGAGAAAAGGTCAAGAGGACTGACAAAAAACTTCATAGTGGTTAAGTGCGTCCAAAAAAATTAAAGAAACAGGCAGGAGTGCCAATGAAAATAAGACGATCTGCACACGATTTGGAAGATGAGAAAATCTCGAAAAGAGGCAAGAGAATGGCCAAAATCTTTCGGAAAAACAACGATTTGGTAAGTGTTTAGGAAAACAAAGGTAGTAAAAGCGAGAGAGAAGAAATGGTAGAAAACAATTTGCCGAAACAAAACGAGATTTATGGATGAACGCAGGTTGAAGGACGGGAAAAATTAAGAAAAAGACAAAAAGATGGCCAAAATCTTTGGGGAATCACGGTTTGGCAAGTGCTTTACAAAAGGATGGGAACAACTGGTCAGAGGCGACGATAAAAGCGATAAACAGAAGAAAATGGAAAACGTTTGGCTACAATAAAAAGAAACGAAGACAATTTGGAAGATGGGGAAATTGAGAAAGAGTTTTAAAAGTGCCGGTAAAACCTTTAAAGAACGATATGTTAGTAAATGATTTAATACGACTAAACACGAGCAATGATAAGAGCGAGGAAGAGAATGCAGTGAAGAAGGTTCTTCCAAAACTGAAGAGAAATCGAACAATAAACAATAAACACAATTCGCAAGACCATCTGGAACAATACCAGTGACTAGTATTTAAAAACAATAAAAAGCAGCTGGGCAGAAGGGTGTCCGCCTCTGTCTTTTTGCTGAAGCAAGACGAAATTTATGGATGAACGCAGGATAAAACATGTGAAAAGTTAAAAAAGGGACAAGAGTATGAGCAAAACTTTGGGAAGCAAGAGACCTGGAAAGACCCAAAAAAAAAATGACAATGAAGAATAGGCCAAAAGGCGTAATCCATGAAGCGATTAAGAAGAAGAAGAAGAAGAAGAAGAAAAACAACTGATTAGAGGCGACAATGAAAATGAGATGCATAAAGGAATGGAAAACGTTATGCTGAAATAGAAAAAAAGAAGCCAATTTGGAGAATGGAAAAAGAAGAGAACTATCATGCTAACCAAAAACCTTCCGGAATAATATTGTTGCGAAGCCGTTTTGCCGATTAATGTTGGGAATCAATATAAATAAGTTAGGCACTTTAATAATTTAGGTAGAGTCTTTAACCAACGTCGCCACTTGAATATTGCTTGGCTTGTTACGAGAAGTTTTCATTCAAAGTCAAATTCAACTAACATTCATGTATTTCATATCTGTGCTTTAGTTATACAAAATAATATAAATGGTTCTAAGTCCCAATTCAAAGTGGTATTGATACAAATTATTACAAATCCTGATGCAAAGTAAACTGATATAAATTACTCTATGTTCCAATTAAAAGTAAAGTTATACAAAATTATTCTAAGTTCAAATCGACACAATTTACTCAGTACTAAGTCCAGAGTCAAAATAAATTCTTTAACAGTTAAGAAATAAGTTCCAGTTACATTTAAAACGGCTACGTCCTTAAAACGAATTTAAATAATTTACACAAATATTGAATTACAATTTAAGTTAACATAAAACAATCTTACATGTATTTACTGGAACATCCTCTTGAAGGGTGTCTATTTTCTCATAGCTACTGCTTCTTTGATGGCTGAATATACACCATATCTCTCATGTGATTTCGTTTAGTATTTATACAGAAAAGTGACCCCCTTCTTCCAATATTCAGTATCTTATCCCAGGCGCGTGGCAACTGCAGAACCGCATACAAGCACGTATGTGGTGTCGAGCTACAGTACATTGTATTTCATGTACGTGAGTTTCCTTGCATTCTTATAAGATATAGCTCGATACGTTACACGTGTATCTCGCCAGAATAATGACCTTATCGAATGGCGTCATATCAACCACGAGTGCGAGTGAATTGACTAAATTAAATGCATTTCAAACTTTGCTTAATATTTTTACATTCGCCTTTGTTGCAATATCAGCGACCAAAATTTAAAAACAAAAGTTGAAAAACAACGCAACAGGCACAACCCCTGTAAAATTACACGCAAAGATACAGTGGTCAATATCTTTTTGAAACTTCATGGAACAATATAATGTCACATTTTTTAAAAAAGAGATTAAACTACTGGACAGAAGAGGCGATCGAACCAAGAAATAGAGCGTAGGGAAGGAGATATTACAAACACAAAGAAAATCAACCAATAAAGATAAGTAATTTGTAAGATGGGCTAATAATCTTCTAGACTCTAGAACAATACCAACGACCAGTATTAAAAAACAAAAGTGAGAAAATGATGGCTAAAACCTTTGGCAAGCAACAATTTGGCAAGTTTTTTCCAAAAGAAAGAAAACAACTGGTTGGAGGCTGGGTTAAAAGCAAGGAAAAGAAAACAATGAAGAAGGCTTTGCTGAAAGAGAAAGAAACTGTTTCAGAAATGGGAAAGCTTGAGCAAAGGCAAAAAGGTGGCCAAAAGCTTCGTGGAAGAATAAATCAAGTGTTAAAAATTGACGAAAAGAGCTGAAGAAAGATGGCGATGAACGTAAGGAACAGAAATAAGTGGGAAAAACTCTGCTGAAACGAAGAGCCAACCCTTTTTTGGGTATTGGCTTTGACATCAAATTTCCAACAAAAGACAAGTTGATGATATTAATCAACTACAAAGCTCATAAAGTACGAAAAATCAACTTTCATGAATTTACATTGACCAAAAAGCCAACAATTTTTAAAAGCTTTTGGTTTGTTTAAATTGCAGGTCGATACAAAACACAACGTCTGTATGGTGAAAATCAAATTTCAATGCCAAATTTGTAAACCAAACCCTTTGAAACCTTAAACTCGTAATACTCAACATATCCACCAACACATATTTCAATCAAATTTAACCTTTCCATTGGTTTACGTCTCAATTTCGACTCGTTTTGCATATTTTTAGTCCAACAATAACATTACAAAAATCATTTGGAAAATTAGCTGCTTGTTAATCCGACGAACCAATTAAATTAGCTAAAATTGTTGTTTAATTGGCAATTCAAACTGTAAAATAAAACGAAACGGTCCGAAAAGATACTTTCAGTAGTTTTTCAAAGGTATTAACGTCTTTAAAATATAAATTAAATCCAAAGAGCGGATAATGGAAATCTTAATAAAGGCCAGAACACAAAGCTTGAAAAGGACCACTTAAACACAAACGCAAACTTCCAGAAGCTCTGTTTACATTCTGATCAAAGCAGAAGTGCTTATTTTTCTATAATTTGATTCTGTAATTTGATGAAGCTGGGGATATTAAACGATTGGCTTAAAAACTTAGTTTTAAAGAAAACTACAAAAACCCAATCGTTCTACTTGACAAGTAAACAGGGCGAGATTGAAATCTTTAATAAATATTTATAAAGCGTCTGCAATTTTAAAGTTATCCGTGCCGTTTCCTGGCTAACAGGATTAAACTTTGAGCTCCTTTAGTTTGCAGTTTAGGAATTATAACTATTCTCTCCCTGTTCAAGTTGGGACGATTAAAAGTTTTAATTTACGTCTTTCTGTGTTGCAGAGTTGGATGTAAATTGTCTGTAATTTGATCCAGATTAACAATTACGCAGATTAAAGCTGCATTTTTAAATTTTTTGTTAAAATTTTTAGGTGATTTAGGCGGCAGTCCCACTGAGACACCATCACCTACCACCATCAACCGCCACCAACTGAAATTACATACTGCAGTCTCACTGCACCACCGCTGATCACCAAAAATTTAAATTTCCCGCTTTCCTGTTAGTTTTATAGTAACTTTCATGTTGAAGGTTGTAATTATATTATCACGTATCTTTGTGTAGGTTATGTTTATGTCATTCGCGTGTCAAGTATGAATCTGTATTTTCGATTACGTTTATTTTAGGCCAGAATACCCACAAATGGCATAACCTGCCCAAGTTTACCTTATATTTAAATTTCCCGCTTTTCGCTGTCGTAAATCAGCTGACGCTACACGCCCTGGCGCACGCGTAGTGTCAACAACCACCGTCCACCGTCCACCAAAATTCAAACAAGTTGAAATTTTCAAACCGGTGACCACCATTTGATGACGGTGGGTGGATGTCGGTGGTTCAGTGAGACTAACAGTATATGATTGCATATGTTTTAATTTTAGTTGATGGCTGTGGGTGGTTGATGGTGGCTCAATGGGACTGCCGCCTTGGCCTTAGAGGGCGAAGAAAATTTTTTATTGCAAACTGAGCAGGCCATGATTGTTTGACAGATTTGGCTCTGTGAATTGAGGTGATGTTGTCCATACTTTTGGTTCTTTAGGTCGTATTTAATAGGAAACCGAACTACAAAGCTTGTTACACACGGCTTTAATGTTTTTCAAAGCCTACTCTGCTTTACTTAATCCATCGATAATGCTTGTAAAAAAAATAGGCCAAAATATGAAGTCTCTGTTCCCGCAAAAAAAAGAAAAAACTGGGATTCTAGGTAATTGTGTTTTTTCTTCTTCTATATTTCAAATTAAGATTATTAAATGTAGCGACGAGTTTCATTGTTTCAACAACTCGTCAAGAAAAACCGCCCCAGTTTCCGCTTTTTCCTAATTAAGCGCCAAGTACAGCATGCTGTCAAGTTTTATCCTTCCCTTTTTCAAGGAACGTTTACTGAAATGAACAAAACATTACGGCCTGCAACGCATTGCTAAATAAAACGAGCGCATCTTTTATTAAAACTAACGCTCGAGTTGTGATTGCTCCAAGATGTTTTAATCACACGGTCGCTATAAAAAAAGGGACTTTCTATGCCTGCTTTTGCAAGTGAAGGAAAATGGCTCCGGCGGGGTTTACTAAGATCTGAAGGTTTAAAATTTTATTGTTCGGGGAAAAATCGAAGACAAGTAAAAATAGAAGTTTCAGGAATTAAAATTTAAATTTCAAGGTAAATTTTTGGAATTCTTAAACGTGAGTGTTACATCACGCATGATAATTTAAAAAAAGTCCAATAAATTCAAGCCCGAAGGGTTCTTAAGTTGTGTTATGTTAAAATATATCATGTTTAAAGTATGCATTCTGATAAATAACACACACCGTAAATTAAAACGCTTGAATTAATTACACGTATTCCATGCTGAGCTGAGTATAACGTAATTTTTTTGCCTGTTTTTGAAAAGACATCCTGGAAAAATTAACGATAATTAGGTGATAGAACTGACTACGGTTACGTAATTACAGCGGTTTGGAAACAAAAGTACTGCCCGTTTTGTTTGATATTTCTCGGCTCAATTTCGTTGTGCGTTTGTTTGATGAATGGCCAACTAGCACGGAAAAGTACAAGCAGTAAAGCGGAAAACTGGCTTATAATATTAGCGTGGTATGGAAAAAGTCGATAATCCGCACACTCAAATGCTGGTTGTAAAAATTGGAAAACTACCGGTTTCGTTCGAAATCTTTCTCCACGAACCGGTGGTTACGATTTTCTTGTTGTTGTTGAAAAGATTTTGGTATTTTTTATTAAATTAGATAATAACAATGGCACTAAAGATTAACAAAACTGAACACTCCGCCTAATTAATTTAAACTGAATGTTTAGTTATATTCCTAGAATTTATCTTAAACTCCGCTGCTTATTCTAGAATACGGTAGAAGCTTCGGGGATGTTCTGGGCGTTGCTATTCGCAATACGCTTTCCGATCCAGTATTTCCATTAAGTATATTAATTTCATAACTTAAATGAGGAGCGGATAGCCACGTGTAAAAGGTCTCTCACGTAGGCATCTCGGGTTCGATTCTCGCGACCACCAAAATTGTAAAATTTGTACGCTTCTTCGTGCTTCGGAGGACACGTTAAGTCGGCGGTCTCGGTTATAATACTAACATCTTTGATAACCGTTAACCTTGCAACACTGCAGCTCGATCTTCTTCACCTCTTTCCACGGGTGAGGTTAGCGTCCTGCCCAACATACGTGTAAAGACGGCTCACAGAACTCATACTTATAAGTTAGTAACAGGCCATTGGACTTCGGCCATAAGAGGAACAACTTATTACGCGTTGATTGTTTACTTATAGGGCGAGATAGAGGCTCGCGGTTGTCAAAGATATCACAACACATTGAGTTCCAAGGTCACTTAACACCAGAATTTTACCAAACCTTCCAACCTGGGAAGCTAGGTTTTGTCACATTGGTACGGTTTTACTGCCCGAAAAGTATTTCCACAAAGAAACTCTAAACTAACCTTGGTTGGGACCGAACCCGAGATCTTTAGTTTACTAACCTTCATCACCAATAAGACCCGTTACTAATTGTCTAATTTCGTATACTGCTTCGATAACTTATTAATTTTAACAATCTAAGAAGTTTGATAAAAAATGTAAGACTGGCCTTGTCAAGTTTTAAATTATGTAAAAATAGACCTGATTTTAACAAACAGTGGCGAAAGGCGAGACTCAAGAAATATGGTAATTTTAAGCGTTATCAAAGATTTTGTAATCGTTTGTAGCTGCCAGTTTCTGGCACGAAGGTGTTACATTTCGTTTTTTATTTTGTTTCGAATTATTTGAACAAATTTAATATTAATAACATCGCTCACTTTGCTGCTGCCATTTCAAGCCAAAAAGACTATTTTTTAAAGCTTTCAGAACCTTTCAGTAGTAACAGCAGCCTACCGTGTTAGGAAAGCCTCTAGAATGGATATCCAGATTTTAAAGAATTTTAACTCAACTTCAAACACGTATACCCTTAATGCAAATCAGCAAAACCCAAAATGTAGGGCTAAAATTAGCCAGCACAGAAATGTAGCTAAGCTACAGCCCAATTAAAGATTTTACAACAGTGAATGAACTGCACTTTAAGTGCGGCATTAAATTTACCTTATTACACTGAACACAAAACAAGTTATAAACCAGGATCAACAGGGTGTTAAAATGCTTACCTTCATCGACCCGGTAAATAATGCTCTCTAAATCCCAGAGACGTAATTCTATGTTAAAGGTAAGGCTTAGTCGACATTGATATTATAAGCGTGTGAATGTTGACACCATAAATAATTCAATAACTATCACTTGGTGGTGATTTAGTCGCATTTTTATTTAAAATACTTTCTGTTTCGTTTGTTTAGTTCAAAATACTGACTGGAGCAAGTCGCTATTGACAATGTTCTAGAACTCGTTTGGATCAAAGGATATTCTGGACTATACGGTAATGAGAGAGCGGATGGTTTGGCAAGGGAAGGCTCGGAACAACCCTTTTGTGGTCCCGAACCTGAACTCGCACTATCCCCAATTGCAGTCAATACCTTAATCGAAAAGGAAACCCGCAATCGCCACAGCGAAAGATGGGGCAACATGAACAAATGCCACCATGCAAGGATGGCGATCCGAAGCCCCTTATTGAAGATGGCAAACTTTTGTATACATCTGTCAAGAGACAAATTACGACTTGTTGTAGGAATATTGTCAGGACACTGTAAACTAAATAAGTACGTGCACAGGATGGGACTAAGTGAGGACCCAATCTGTCGGGGTTGCGACTTAGAAGACGAGACAACAGAGCATATTCTGTTCGAATGCCCTGCACTCGCTCCAATCAGAGGATCCATGCTAGGGGACTTCTGGCCTAGTATGGCCAGTATTAGCAGCATCCCTCTAGCTAGTATCCTCAGGTTTATTCAAAGGTTAGGATGGCTTGAGTGATGCGCCTAGAAGAAGATGTTGCAATGGAGGCAGCACAATGGGCTCATAAGAGGCCTAAGTGCATGTGATGTATGTCACCTTCTACCCATAATCCAGAATTCAGAAATTAGTTCAAAATATTCTTGATTTTGGCGAAAAACGTGTTTAGTCGGTATGTTCGGATGACAGTTGCAAGCGTGCACCACTTAGGATCACTGACCGACACAAACAATCATTATCATTGGCCTAATTGCAGCTTCATAGGACCAATGATGGTCGCTGATTTAAAACTATGGTCGGAGCCTAGCGTCATGCGGAGTGCACATCAGTTCAGCGGTATTTTTAAAAAGTAATTAGACTGCGTGGAGACGTTAAAAACTCTTTCTGTTTCGTTTGTTTTTTGCTCACAACAATCACAAATTTGGCGAAAAAGGTGTTTAATCGGCCTGTTCGGATGATAGTTTCAACCGTGTGCCGCTTGGAAGAATTACAATTAAATCGAAATAATACGGTTTGTCAGAAAAATATGCTTCGTGATTAGAAAAATGCGAATTTTTGAAAGAATTTTCAACACGAGCAAGATATAAACAAAGTGCTATATGAATTTCAACATGATTTTAGCTAACTAAAACTGCTAATTTGCTTAAATTAAAGTACTGGCCAAACGTATCTAAAATATTACAAAAAAAGATAAAAACGAACAAAAAATTATGAGGAATCTCACTTACATTGTAAGCAAATAAATTTCACTTTACTGATTAAATTAGTAAGGGAAACCTACATTAAATCGAATAAATTTCAATTTGAATAAATAAAAAACTGGTGTAATCAGAATACCGAATTATTAATAATATTTTACGATACGTACAACAAAACTTGCTCGGTATTAATTTCACAGCTAATCCAATTATAGTTCTTGATGTAGCATAAATTAAGCTTCGACAGCTTTCAACATAGCCGTTAAATTAATTTCCTTTTATTAAGTTACATGCCATACATAGCTAATATCGTATATTGACTACGAATATTCTGTCAGAATCGAAATATGCAAACATAATTGCAACAAAGTGGCTGTAAAACATTACCGTTTCTATTAAATTCTGTTCAAATTACTTGTAGGATATTTAATTAGTTGTTATTAGTATTACTAATTGTTTAGACGTATAATTTGAAACAAGAGAATTTAAGACCGCATTGAATAATGAATACTGCTTGGAAACACTCAGCATTCCTTGGAATTTTTGTAATAATTCTAGGCTTTAAAATAAATTAAAAGAAGAAGAAGATTCTTCTTATAACTGATATGAGTATAACTGACGAAACGCTCACCAGTAAAGGGATAGATAGTATGTTTATATCACTAAAAGCAATTTTCAAGTAAATCTGGCAACACTGCATCATACAATAAATACGAGGTCAGATCAAAAAAAAAATATCCAGAACGGTTTTATAACTTTCACAAAGGGCTGTGGTTTTGCACAAAGTGTGCTTAATATTTGTTATATACGTATAGTAAATCACATCTGCTTTGTTCAATCGGTTGTTTCACAGTAATGTTTTTTGTTGACACTTACGTAGCTGTTTGTCGCATTTATCATGTCGAAAAAAAGGGATCGACGAATTTGTATCAGATTTTGTCAAAAACTTGGTAAAACTTGTAAAGATACGTATTTGAGGCTACAAAAAGTCTATGGCAAGGATTGCGTGAGTCGTGCGTAAGTTTATGAGTGGTATAAACGCTTTGAAAACGGTCGTGAAGATATTGAGAGTGATCTACATTGTGGAAGACCTATAAGCAGCAAAAGTGCACGAAACGTCACAGCCGTGCGGGAATCGCCGAATTACTATTCGTGAGTTAGCCACAGATCTAGACATTAGTTATGGTTCGATTCGATCCATTCTTACGAAGTATTTGGGTATGAGACGCGTCTCCGCTAAATTTCTACCAAAACTTCGAACAGCTGAACAAAAACATGCCCGTGTTTTAACTGCTAGTGACTTCCTTGAATGGGTCATAAATGATGAAAACTGTCTAAAAACGATCATAACTGGCGATGAAACATGGGTTTATGGGTATCTTCACAGTGGAAGACTCCAAATTCTCCTAGACCCAAAAAAGCACAACAAAGCAATGTTAAGACAACGTTGACTGACTTTTTCGACCACAAGGAAATTGTGCATCATGAATACGCTCCACCGGGCCAGACAATTAACAAGGAGTATTACTATCAAGTTCTACGATGATTGAAGCACTCAGTTCGTCGCAAAAGGTCGGAATTGCATGAGAAAGGCGAATGGCAATTGCATCACGATAATGCCCCCGCCTACGCATCTCAACTTGTGCAGCAGTTCCTTGCTAAACATGGCATTCCACAAGTCGGCCAGCTACCATATTCTCCAGACCTTGCTCCCAGCGACTTCTTTATATTCCCCAAAATCAAATTTTAGTTAAAAAGGAAACGATTTCAAGACATTGAAGAGATACAGCAGAATACGACGAAGCAGCTGCTGGCTATTTTAAAAGACAAATTTAAAAAATGTTTCGAGCACTGGCATCAACGTTGTATTACGTGTGCGGCTTCGGAAGCAGACTACTTTAAAGGCGATTGAATGCCAATTGCATAAATCTTGTATTCTTTATAAATAAAGCCATTCTGGATATTTTTTATCGGACCTCGTATTTTTAGCATTTTCTCCGAACTTCAAAGGGCATAACTGTCATTTTTCAACAAAAATCAAAGATGACCTATCCTCCTATTACAACTCATTGAATGGATTCTATTCCGTGTGAGTTTAGAAATTTCTCAATTTCAGTAAATCTGTCGGATGTAGGTAACATAAATTCACAGAAATTTCAGTTTTTTTTAATTTAATCTAACTTTGATACTTATTAAATAATAACTCATTTTAACTTAAAATAAACAAAGTAAATTTTTTTCTTAATATCAATGACATTCCTTTCAAGCAAATACGTACAAAGGTTTAACCATATGTTAATAAATAAAACGTCTGAAATTTTAATAACACGAATCGATAGTTCAACTCAATTAACTTCCATCAGCTGCGTAAATTCACCCGTATTACGTTTTTTTTTTGCCCGTAAGTATTGCTCAAAATTCTTAATACGATTTTACGAGTCAATATAATTTATTCTCAGGTTAAAAATCAACTAATAAATTTACAGCGTACGTTAACGAATTGTTGCGTGGGTACTTTCAGTTCCTGAAAACGACCGTTTTTCTATTTTGGTATAATAATTCGTAGGTGGTCACTGAAATAATCGATAAAATACATTACAAAGGTACATAGCATGTACGAATTTCTGTCATTTTCAATAGCCGAAGGTTAAATTATCGTTGCGTCAGTGTCACTGAACTTATAATCCAAATTTAATAACCATCGATCTGTATGGTACACGAATATTTTTAGAAAAACACAAATACAGCTGTTGAAGACCAAAAATGACTTTGAGAAAACTTAAAGGACGCCTACGCGTTTGTTAAGTTTTAGAGTAGCGGATAGATACTCTTCTGTCATCTCGGCTGGGGATAGATCTAACGTGCGTTCAAAAATATGTGTCGTCAAATTGGCGGTGGCAAATTGTCACGTATGTCGTGGATTATTATGTACATTGCATAGCTTGGACACACTGATGTGCGAAATCTGCTTTACCGGCCATTCTGAACGTCTAATTTCGAGGTTATAGTTGTTCGTTTTAATTTCGTTAAAAGTTTTTTTCAGAACTAAATTTGAGGTTTTTCTTATAAAATGGTGTTAACTACAGAACAAAAAGCCTTCCTCGTAGAGAGTTATTTTCGAAATGGTTCTAAAATTGACGGTCGTTGGGTATATTCGGTTGCTGATTGCCGACAAGAATTATCAGAAATGTTCCCTGATGTTATTATGGATGAAAATCATTTTAAGTGCACGCTAAATAGATGCATTAAACTGTTCCGTGAAAGTGGTAGCACTATAAAAAAGAATAGCAGCGGTCGACCACCGAAACGTACTGCGGAAGTTGTCGAGACAGCTAGGCAAATTATGGAGGAACAACTTAGGACCCCAATTAGACACTTAGCACAACAAGTGGATCTCTCTGTGGGTACGTGCCACTCGATATTGCATAAGGAACTGCATTTACATCCATACAGAATAACTTCGGTGCAGGAGTTATTACCCGTCGATATTACTCGCAGGTTGAATTTTCGTAGATGGTTTCTCGATACGTTTAATCAGGCTGACTCTCTGCGTAATGTCTTCTTTACGGACGAATCTTGGTTCTATAGGACGGGTTACATAAACTCACAAAATATGAGGATTTGGTGTGGCGAAAATCCGCATGAATTAGTCGAGACTACATTGCATCCTGACAAAGCACTCCGACAGCATTAATCAGCTACGCCACGTGGGGTTTACTGCGAGAGATTTTATTTCGACGACTACACTAACTATAAGGAGCTCTGTTGAGCAATTCCTTATATAAGAAGTCAACTCCCACGCACAACGTGTCTTAAAGTGGATGCATACGTGCCGTGCATCGTGCTGAGCTGTGTATTTTACAAAATGCTAATTCAGCATTTTACACAGTTGTGTAGTATCGTCTTTCACAGCGGTCATTTGTGTGCATGTAATGACCCTAACTAACACGTCATATCAACGCACGTGGCGATTCATTCCTGAATATCGCTTCATTACAATATTTTTTCCCATACATAAGAAAGGTAGCAAACAAAAATGCGATAATTATCGGATGATTGCCCTTATCTCTCATGCCAGCAAAATTCTTCTTCTGCTTCAGGTGCCATCTCCGATCCGGAGGTTGGCAATCATCAAGGCGGTTTTTATTTTTGGGGCTGCTGATCTGAATAATTGGTTATTGGTACATCCAAACCACTCCCGGAGGTTCTTCAACCATGAGTTACGTCTTCTTCCTATGGATCTCAAAACTCTACTCAATGTAATACATTCAATCATACCTGACTTGGCAAATCCCTTTAGAGTGTAGAGCAAACCGGATTCGTTAGTGGAAGAGGAACACGAGAACATATCCTAAATCTCAGACAAATTGTAGAAAAAGGTAGAGAATCCATCGCCGGCGCTATACTAAGCTGTGTAGACTACAACAGAGCATTCGTCAGCACACAATGGGAAAAGCTTTAGGATATACTATTGCAAATGGGAGTGCCTATACATTTGGTACAAATAATTAGAAACCTATACAATGGTAACCAAGCAAACATCCGGCTAGAAAAACAGTTATCTAAACGGTATGTAATCGGAAAAGGAACTAGGCAGGGATGTATACTGTCACGAATCCCATTTAATATCTACAGTGAGCTCATAATGAGGAAAACAATAGAAAACTGGGAAAGGGGTATCACAGTCGGCTGAAAAAAAAATAAATAACTTGTGATTTGCTGACGACACTGTTTTGCTAACCAAATCTGAAGAGGAATTGACAGAATTCACGAGGAAATTTGACGAAGAAAGCCAAGATTATGGATTGTATATAAATCGAACTAAACGAAAGTCTGTAATGATCGTAGACCGAAAAAATAGCAATAGACCCAAAATACGCACCATCGGAGGTAGTGAAACGGTAAACTATTTTATATGTATATCTCGGAGTACTTTGAACATATAAGCCGAAGGGACGAGAGCTCTTTTGAAAAAATGGTTATCCAAGAAATAGTGGAGAGTGGAAGGTATACGTGGTTGTGGACGATCTCCAAAACGGTGGAGAAATCAAATAAAAAAAACTACCTGGTGATACATTGTATCAAGCTACAAAGAATACAAGAAAGTGAAAAAAATGGTCAAATCAATAAATACGCAATGTCTAAGAAGTCAGAGATCACGACCCTTCTGAAAAGAAGGAATCCGACCGACGAAGAAGAAGGCATTTGGTGAACGACTTTGTGTGTTCAGTTGGCAGCATTAAATTTGTTTAAAGATTAAGCGACCTGGATTTTGATGTAAAAGTACGGTTAAGTCAATATGCTCGGCATTACGTAAGGCTTTGCCTACAATTTGAAATTAAGCGGCTGTGATTGGTTGCTGGTAGCTATTAATGCGGATGCCCAGTATTTCATCCAATCACAATAGTTGTTTTGGTCCGTCAGTGACACCAAGCGGTGAGCGGCTGAAACTGGCGCCTGATTAAGCCAGATTAAGACGTGTTATTTATTATATTTATTTAAAATTAGGTTATATCGGGGATACCTTGTTAGAATTGCTGCAACTTGTATTAACAGGATCAAATTTGCAACTGGAAATGCTGGTTTTGTTGTGAGTAATAACTTGAAAATTAATTCTGCGCGCGAGGAGAAGGGTATATATCGGGTAAAGTCTTATTTACACCACAACATAGCCTACTGTTGTTTGAATGTAATGTAAGTATATTTAATGTTTGTTTTGTTTATTTGCTTGCTTGTATATTATTTGCCGATGCGATAATAGTTATTTATTATATCAGTGGGATAAAGGCATCATTAACATACGAATGCGTTGAGTTGCCCGACGAGGGCGTCAGCCCGAGTCGGAGTAAGAGCATGAGTATGTTAATGGCCTTTATCACACGTATATAATACAACATTTTATCTATGACTACTCAAAATTGAAAAAATTAAATAATTTTCAGTTTGAAAAAATTACATAATTTTGACAGACCATCTTTTTTATTAATCAGGGTAGCATGGTATTTTATTTAAAATCAGAGTAGCATCGTGTCTGCATAATTTATTTTCGTCATAGCAACTAAATAATTTGTACGTCAATAATTTTGTATTTTTAATTTTTCCTTGATTTGTGGAGAAAAACCGGTAAATATTTGTGAAAGTATTCCGTTGTACATAGAAGAAGCTATAACGAAGGTATTTTCTTCATAAAAAATAAAACTTTTGGTCATAAATATTGTCTTATCCCACTGAGTTTGATAATGAATTCATTATCTCACTCAGTGCGATAATAAACTTCATTATCGAACTCAAATGAATGATACTTATAATAGGTTCTTATCCTAGCAGGAGTAGATAAATGTATTTAATATCTTTTATGTTCTCAAACAAATATAAAATAAATATAAAAAAATTTAAATCACGGTATACTATGACTGAAAACCATAACGCTTAACAACCTCAAATTTATTATTACAAGGCTTAAAAAATATTTCCAACTCGATACAATTTACACGTCAAGCGATTTCAGAATGTGCGTTCCATCACATGCAGGTTGATGTGTGAACGGTTAAAAATGAAATTCTAGAATTCAGACACGAAATATTCGGCGCCTGTAGCAATCCATTTTTCACCACAACTTCAATTCTAGCGTAAAACGTCCAATACAAATCCAGCTGGGAATGACGTACGAAGCATGAAACAATTTGCACTTCGGTTCAGTTACTTCGGACAGTAATTCAACCATCTCAGAAAACAACGAAAAATACTTGAGACTTGAAGATCTGATTTAAAGGAGAAGTTTTAGGGTTTTCTGATATTTTGTCAGCGAATAATATTTGACCGAAAGGGGAAAAATTGGATTTGACATAACCTCAAAATCTGTAAAAACAAGAAGTTGGCCCTTTCTGGACCTTCTTCGGCTGTGGCTTTAACCAATGGAACTCTTAAGCTTAACAATTTGTAGTTTATGTAAGTACTGAAATTCTGAAAGTTCGAAACCTTCTGCGACACTTCGTGTCTGAATGGAAATCGTACAAAATTTCGCATCTCTCAAGTTAATTTGATATCAGCGAATAAGAAAATCAGAGGAAGTAAAGCTTTTGTACACGGAATGTACTATTGTTGAAGACAGTAAAACACGGAGAGGGACATAACCAGTAGGAACACATCTTTTATTACTGAATTCACCGTGTCGGTGGCTCGTATTTGTCCCGTCGTATCAAAACAAAGTTAACTCCGTATTCTCTCCTTCCCACTATCTATCTGAGCCACCACGAATTACCCAGTTTGTCTTACAAACTGCAAAATTGGGTGTTTATATTGCTTTCTTTGTTAAGGCCCTTGTAATTTATTCCTGTTCCTGTGTTTTGGAACAAACAGGTTCGTAAAAAACAATTTCCGGTAGAAAGAATCCAAGTCTTCCAAGGGTTTCTAGATTTTTTACTTAGAGAAGGCTGAAGAATAAGAATCAGAAAATTAAAACCCGACAAAAGGGCTAACTAAAGACAAACATTTCGTATATAAAAACACAATATATAAAGTTCAAAATATTCCCTGTAAGCGAAATTTCCTATCTTGAATAAAACATGAAGATATCACTACCCCTATACGAGGAACTGTAATAAATTTTGGTAAAGGAAACTGAAATCATATTTCAACATAAACTTATGTGTACCTTACAGAAGCTGACTGGAATTTGTTTCTGTCACAACGTCACAACAAACCCTAAAGATACATTTCTAAATTTTTTTCGAAAAGATACGAAAGGAAATCCTTCAAGTTTCTAAGGTTATGTTAACCCTAAACCCTAAGTATTGCTTTCGAAAGAGGAAAAAGCATGCCACGAAATTATAATTAACTCAATTAAAAGGCCAGTTCCCAGTTACTTCCTTTAAAATATTCAAGAATTTCTACACTCTGTAATCAAAGAATAATTCGTAAATAATTAAAGATGTCAAGGGTTTCTCATTTGTATTTTCTCTTTGTAGGCCGCGTTTTAATACAAAAACACCGAATTCGTTACATTTCTTGGAGAAACAAAGACTTTTTAATATTTCATGTTGCTAAACTGAAATATTTCAGGGTTTAAATGAGGAAAATGACTAAAATCTGACAAATTTCTATTTCAATTAAGTATTCATCATAATTTTGTTAATTTTAACAAAGATCGGCTCAAAATATGCATTGTTTGGGTTCTAAAGAAAAAGGTGGCAGAATTTTCAATCTGAAAGAAATCGCATTCAGAAAAATTGCATTTGGTTACGTAAAAACAGTTATCTCATTTAATGCTTGGTTGGCTATGATTTTTTTAGTTTAAATCGGGCTTTTATGCTTCAAAATTGAGGTTATATACGCTAATTGCTCCATGCTCGACAAGCATTACTGCCAATTTATTTAAAAAAAGCTTAGTATACTGCATCTCGTCAATTGTCACGGTTTTTCACATTGCTTTTTCAATAATTTTTTTGGGATATTGGTTCGGTATTTTAATAATTATTCAATGATCGTTTGGAATTTATAGAAAGCTACTAAACATACGAAAAAGTCGATCAGAAAGAGCTTCATGCATGAATCACCGAACCAATAGAATGGGCCACGTGCTTTTGACGTTCACCCACACTGTTCGTATGCGAAGGGAATGTAGAAGGGCTCGTTTACACAATAAAACTTTTATGGTTTGTGGTTTGTCTGTATCTGTAGAAATATCGAGTGACCGATTATTTTACTATATAAATCAGTTAAATACAATTCTAAATTTTTTCTATTAACTCCCCTTCTTGCGGTGTTTTGCACTTTTAATACGTTCATTACCAAACTTTTTATGGCCCTGGGAGGAAAAGTCTCATTCACATACACTGTGACGTAAATACTAATCGTTAAAGCTTAACAAGGGTCCCAAAAGTGATAAAACTCGTGAATCTCATTAGAACCACACTTGTTCTTTTGTTATATCCCTGCCCGGCTCGTCAGATTCGATGGTTTTGTTTGTAAAATCAGCCGAACAAAAGCTGATAATCTAACGGCACTGCCTTATCTTTTGGCCTGCCAGTATATAGTCAATTATGATTAAAATCAAGAAACCGCAGTTTTAATTGCATAACACCTCAGGCAACTTGCTCGAATCTTTCGTGGAAAGTTTCCAAAGCAAAACGAATTGAAAAACTTGTACAACTTGAGGTTAAAATTTTGCTAGTTTCCTGGTTATTTATGGGCCGTAAATAATCCTGCGTTTGTTTTATATTTTGTGGGCTTTTATGTAAATATTAAACATATTTTAGTTAACATCTGGTAGGCCAGGATCATATGATTTTTACTGTGTAAACAAGGTTTTTAAGATTAAGCAACATCAAGCAACATCCATGTTAGTTAATTACTTTTACTATGTGAATTGGACTTTTCAAAGCGTTAAAAAGTGAGGTTATATATTAAAAAACGATCGGATTTGACAAACACAATTGGCGGATTCTCTATAATGGCAGACTGGTTTTTCACTAAGACTAAAATTGTGGTGGGTTTTTGTTTTTAATTCTCGGCTAACTTGATTTTTTAATTTACGGATTCGACAATTTGAGGTTAGAAATTATTCATAGGCCATAAATAATCTTGCGTTTATTTATTACTTGAGACTCTTTTTTATATGTACTAAGTGTAATCAATGCACACTTTAAGTAATCTTTAGTAGACCGCGGTTATCTAATTGTTTTTACTGTGTAAATTGATCTTTAGAAGCTTTAAGCATGGTCCACACGCAACGATTTATCGTTCGATTTGCATGTGCAAGTAAATCGTTGCAGATAAATCGTGACGTGTGGACAGCACATTTGACCAAATTTTAGAACTGCGCAAAGTCGAAAGTTGGAGTTGAAAGTCTGAGCAGAATAGCATAGATTTTGGAGATTTGCGCATGCAAGTCGTATCGTGTGGACGCTCAATCGAGATTTGTTCAGTTTCTAGCTGCCTCATAAACAGTATAATTACCTACCGACTCGTCTCGCCCGGCAATTAAATACATAAAATTAATCGATTTGATTTCAATTTTTGTTGTTAAAAAATATGTCGAGTATTTCGCATGATTTTCTCATTGAATTTCTTGATTTATATAAAAGGCTCACTAATTCTAATAAATAATTGTATGTTTCGGTATCCAAAATAATTTCGCCAGTCTTCGGGCTCACCTCGCAACTCTTTAAGTAAATGTACATGAGAATATAAATGTCGTTTTAATAACCATGATCTAGACCATCTAGAACGTCGAGTTATATTTAGACGTTTTCTAATTTCTGTTTTTCTTTTAACATTTAAACAAACCGCCAAAATACTCCACAATAACACTTCCTCCATGATTAACACAGCGGGAAAAAATTGCCAATTGGCGCTTTTACGAATTGCGGTACGAGAAGTCGTTATAATGCCGACGCACTGAGTTTGCAACGATTTATTTGCAATGATTTACTTGCACATGCAAATCGAACGATAAATCGTTGCGTGTGGACCATGCTTTAAAAAATTATTTAATATCAATGTGTCGGATTTGACAGATCATTAAAAACAGCTGATTTGTTTTTTACAAAGGCTAAAATTCTGGCGGGTTTTGGATTTTTATTTTGTACAAACCAACAATTTAAGGTTAAAATTTTGCTACTTCAGAAGTTATTTACAGATCATAAATAATCCTACCTTTATTTTCTACTTTTTATTACACTTTTATACAGTGACCGGCAAAAAGTTCGCAACATACGGGGAAAAAAATTATTATTAGAGTATTGAAAAAACTTTTATGGGGGATGGGTTCTGCATGTCCGATAACCTAAAAATCGGATTTGGGGTATATCACGTGACCGCTAATATGTCGAAAAATTTAAAAAAATTACCGTGAAGTAGCGCAAAAAGTGGGGTTAGATGACAAAATATTGAAGAAAATTATTTAAAAAAGTTACTTAGAATTTAATTTTAGGTTCACATGCAAAATTTCAAGTATTTATTTAAAAACTTTTTCGATTTCACAGTGATTTTTTTAAATTTGCCACCATACCAGTGATCATGTGACATACATCAAATTCGATTTTTAGGTTATCGGACATGCAGAACCTATCCCCCATAAAAGTTTTTTCGATACTCTAATAATAAAAATGTTTCCCATATTATGTTGCGAACTTTTTGCCGGTCACTGTATAAGTGTTAAGTAAAATCCACGTATGTTTTAGGGAATCTTTGATAGGCTCTGATTATTTAATCGTTTTTACCGTGTAAGTTGGGCGTTATGTATTAGATCTGTTGAATTTGACAAAAGCACTTGACAGTTCATTAAACATAAGTGACTTGTTTTATAGTAAATTTAAAATTGTGTTGGGTTTTTGTTTGTTTTAATTTGAGGGTAAGATTTGGACTGTTGATTGGACAATTTAAGATTTGGAAGTTATTTAAACAACATAAATAATTCTACATTTATGTCATTTATGGATAAGTATTAAGCAAAATCCATGTATATTTTGTTACATTTTAGTAGATCTTTAGTTATGCACTTTTTTACTGTGTGAGCTCGGCTTTCAAAGTTTCCAAAATTGAGATTATGTATTCGAAAACACGAAATACAACTGACTATTCATTTAGAATGATTGACTTGTTTTTACTCAGATTAAATTTGTGTGGGTTTTTGTATTTTTCAGATAACTTTTAACCTTTTAAATCATGGATTCGAGGTAAAAATTTTGTTAGTTTTATATAAGCGTTAAATGCAATTCATGCACATTTTAGTTAATGTTTGGTAGGCCATGAGTGGGTTTTATAAAACTTTTGTTAATTTAAAATATGATCAAAGTTGACAAAAGCGAACATACGACTCTTTCTGACAACTGCAACCAATTTTTCATGGTGCCCAAAAATAGCATTGATTTAGTTACAAACTCAGTTCATTAATAAAAACGATGCAACTTAACGAAGAAAATGGCCAACTAAAGTCCAAATATCGTGTAAGTCGAGTATACATCTGAATTTCCGATATTTTTTTTTTGTTTAAATGTTGTGCAAAATGTGTGTAAAATTTAATAAATGGAATGAATAAATAGGTAAGGGACGTAAATCGGTGTCTACTTAGTAAACATAAGCAACAACTTCATGTGTGTTTAATGCGGCTCTTAAATTTTAAAAAGTCATCCAAGTTCCAAGTGGGTGCTTTGCAGAGTTGCAAAATTGACAAAATTTTCGAGGGAAATATATAAGTTTGATCAGTGAGGTGGTTTTCCTAGATGCCCTATTAAGTTGATAACGTTGCCAAAATGCAAGAACTTTGTGCCATCGTAAAACTATAAAATGATTCGTCGTCTAGCAAACTGTTGAATACGATTAGATCAAGTTGAATACCCTTCGGAAACTTTGGTATTACCCGGGGGGCTTTAATTCGAAAACTCACCTCATCGTATATGAAGCTGTCAATTTCTTCCAAGGGTCTTCCGTAAAGTGCCGAGGGGAACGGTTCATACTTGGCCGGAAGGCGAGAACCATCCTCAACACTAAGTTTTCTTTTAGGTTGAAAACCGTATTCGCGCACAAGTTGCACAGTTTTACGCTCTAAGCGTTCCAGGGAATCCTTGGTGAACGGTTTAACCTGGGCTTTGCTACGGGAAGAGTTTCCAGCACTCACAGGTTTAGGCGGATCTGAGTAACGTTTCTTAAGCTGACACTCCGGCACTCCGGTATTTTCATATTCGGGACCGCACGGATAGGAAACGGGTCGTTTCGATTGTTTCGGGGTTGTTTCTTGTTTGTCCGGCAGTTCTCCTCTGCTACCGGCGTATTGATTTAAATTAACTACTTCGCACGTTTCCTCTTCCGGTGCGAAACTTTTTTCGGGACTTTGTGCCGAAACGTTTTCCGGCTCGTTTTCCGAATGTGCGTTATTTATTGGCAATTCCGATGGTTGCGGTTCAGGCGGTGGAGGTGAAGGCGTAAGATCCGGCGGAGCCGGTTCCGATACGCGTGGCGGGCTAGACATTATTTTGGGTAACGGCGTCAAACAGCCGGGGGGCCCGGAACGTGATACGTCATCCCCAAAGACTCGCGATGGACTGCGGCCCGGTGCTAGCACTAAGCTTGCGACGGCGCGACGTCAGCGGCGTCACGATAGGGTTACACCGGAATACGATCGATGACAAATTAAATTACAACCCTTTCTAAATTATTTCAAATTGAGTTTTTCTTCTGAAAAAATTACATTTTTCAAATTCACCCCGCAAAACAGACCCCGAATCTCGGCCAAAATTCCGCCACAACCTCATCACGCACTTCAAACCGTTCCCGAAGATTCTCGACGAGCCACCGCTGACGGTTTTGATAAACACGTTCATTATCCGATGATGAATTCATGATGTATCATCAACCACCCCAAATCAACGCAAATTATTTCCAGGATGAGTTTTTTAAGAAACTTTATTAAGAAACACGAATTTACAAAAAGTTCTTACGTTTCCTTTAAAAAATCCCCTGGGTTTTGCTGATTTTCGATAAAACAGTATCGGCGGTGGCTTTAAATAAACTCTTTGATAAATGAAGAGCGATATTTTCTAATTCTGCTACACAATTACGTGCCTCACGCACATAAATGATTTAAGTTTTACTGTTAACAGAAGATATTCATAAGTGCTGGAAGGCAACGGAAAGGTGGGTAATATAAGGAAAGGGAAGGGGGGTTTACTTTCTAAAGATGAGGAACATGGAAATAAATTGGAAAAAGACAATTAGATCAACTTAGAGATCGTTCTCGTAGTTCCTACGTTTTTGTTTTGTTCATATGTCATTCTTTTTCACTTTTGTTTTGTCATTTACCTTTTTTTTGTCTTCACCTTTTTATCATCTACATCTACATTCTTCTTTGGTATCTTTATCTATTTTTATTCGTTTGATTCATCGTCTTCTGCCTTCTTTTTTCTTCGTCTAATTCATCGCCCTCAACCTTCTTTATTATTTTTATTTCAAATTATTCTTTTGTTATTATCTCTCTTTATACATGTTTCCTTCATCTTCTATGTATTTTGTATTTCTTCATTACATATATCCTGCTTTGCATTCTTTTTCTTTATTATTTTTGCGTCTCTTATCAGCTTACTCTTCAGACATCGTTATTGTCTTCTACCATTTTCCTTCTGATTTTGTTTTTTGATTATATTCGTCTTCCTTCATCTTCTTTGCCGTTTTTCGGATATGTCTTTTTTGTCAGCTGGTCCTCCTTCTTTTGTCTTCACATTATTCGTCGTCTTCAAATTACTCTTCTGATATTATCTTTCTTCATACTTTTCTTTCCTCATCTTCTATGTATTTTGTATTTTTTTATTACTTCGCATTCATTTTTATCTTTATTGTGTTTGCTTCTTTTACAGCTTACTCTTCTTACATATTCTATCATTTGTTTCTCCTGCAGGTTTTGATTCCTACGTCGTTTTCTGGACTTTGTTATTTCAGTATATTTCTCTTCTTTCACTTTGGTTTTAATTTTTTCCTTCGACTGTTTCCTTCCAACACCATCACCACCTTGAACACCATCATTTGCCTTATTTTACCACCAGCTTTTCTTCCTGACTTTTTTCAACATCGTCGTGTTTTTTCATAATATTCTTTTTCTTTCATCTTCGTTCCTTCTGTTTTATTTTTTATTTTCTGCGGTAGCTGCTTCTTCCTTTAACCTCTTCTGCCATTATCATCGTTTTCTTCTTCTCCTGTAGCCCCTTTTCCTTCAGTTCTGTATCTTGTATTTTTTATTACATTTGTCTTACTTTGCCTTATTCTTCCTTTTTGTTATTGTTTTTACTTTTTTTATCGGCTCACTCTTCAGCCATCATTTTTTTGATTCATGCGTCATCTTCTGCGTTTGACTATATTCTTATACCTTCATCTTCTTTATTGATTATTTTATCTTCGGATATTTTCCTTGTCAGCTTCTTTTTCTCTTATCATCTTCATATGATTCTTGTGGTATTATCTTTCTCCTTCTTCGTACTTTTCCATCTTACAGTTCTTCATTATATTTGTCCTTCTTCATATGGTTTTCCTTTATCTTTATTGTTTTAGTGTCTTTTAACAGTTTACTCTTCAGCCTTCATCGTCATCTTCTACCATCTTTTTTCTCCTCCGTGCTTTGATTCCTAGGATGTTCTCTGTATTTTAATATTTGATTATATTCTTTGTATTATATTTTTTCTTAGGGTTTTTTTTTGTCAGCCATTTAAATCTTTTAGCTTCGTATTCATCGTTTTTTGCCTTATTTTTTCCTTCTTCTTTTTTATTATTTTCTATCCTCACTTGCTTCTTTCTTTATCAGCTTCTTCTTCTGCCATCATCTTCAAATTGTTCTTCTGATATTATATACCCCTTTTCTCGCACTTTTTTTTCATCTTCTACGTATATTATATTTCTTTGTCTTTATTGCTTTTCCTTCTTTTGACAGCTTACTCTTCAGTCACCACTATCACCTTCTGTCATCTTCTTTCTCCTCCACATTTTGATTTCTACTTCATCTTCTACGTTTTGTTTTTTTTTTCATTATATTCCTCCTTCTTCGCCTTGTTTTTAATTTCTTCGCCACCATTATCTTCTTGTTTGTAGTTCACCTTATTCTTCTTTCTGCATTTTTTTCAATATCATTTCTGTTGCTGTGTTTTTTCATAATATTCTTCCTCCTCGCCTTCGTTTTCTTTCTGTGTTATTTCCTATTTTCTGCATTAGCTGCTCCTACTTTTAACGTGTTCTTTTCCTCTTTCGTTGCCGCTTGTATCTTGTTTTTTAGTACATTCTTCTTCATTTCCCTTCTTTTTTGTTTTTTATTTACTATTTTCTGTCCTCACTTGCTTCTTCCTTTATCAGCTTCCCCTTCTACCCTCATCTGCAAATTATTCTTCTGTTATTACTTTCTTCTTCCTTCGAACTTTTCTTCCGGCATCGCCACTGTATCTTGTACTTTTTTCTATCGAACTTCGCCTTCTTTTTTTACCTTCGTCTGATTCTTTCTTCTTTAATTAGTATTTGCTATTCTCACTTGTTTATTTTCTTTATTAGCTTCCCTTTTCGCTGTTATTTTTAAATTACACTTCTGCTACTATCTTCTTCGCGCTTTTCTTCCCTCATCGCTTCTGTATCCAGTGTTTTTTATTAGATCAGTCCTACTTGTCCTTCTTTTTCTTTGTCGCTTCTGCTTCTGTTACAGCTTACTCCTCAGCCATCACCATCATCTTCTACAATCTTCTTTCTTCTACACATTTTAATTCCTACTTTATTTTCTTCATAATATTGTTTTTTTTTGTTTTATTTCTAATTTTCTGCATTAGCTGTTCCGTTAGCCTTTTATGTCATCATAATCTTCATCTTCTTCTGTCACTAATTCTTTCGCCTTCTTTTCCTATATTTTTTATTTATTATTTTCTATCCTCAGGTGCCTCTCCCTTATCAGCTTGATCTAATTTTGCAGATATTATTATTACCATGTTCTTCTTCCTTATTTTTCGCACTATTCTGATTTAATTGTGCTCTTCCTGTGCCTTATCTATCTTTGTCTATTTAAATTCCTCTGCCCTTTGCGTTTGTTTTGGTTTCATCCTTCATGTTCTTTCTAATCTTCCTTTAAAGCTAACCTTGGCGACATTATTGAAGTAGACACTGGATTTTCTTCCGATTATTTGAGAAATCTAGCCTAATTTTTTCCAAGATTTCTTGAGGATGGTGTTCTTTATCATCTTCATTTTCGTCGGTTGTATCACAAGGCTTGAAACCTTCGGTAGTTCTTTGCAGTTTTTATTTGGATGAGCCTCAGCAATTGGTCGAGGTGGATGGTTTGGTCTTCGTTTGAAGATGTTAAACGGATGGCGATGACAATGCTGTTGTTTCGTTTTTGTTCTATTGTTCTTAAATACATTAATTTTCTTCCGATTTCTTGCCACTTAATGATTTAACTTTTAATGCTTCATGTTGTAATAGTTTTCCATGACACTTTAAAAAATTACAGCACCAGTCAGGTTATTTTCCAACACCTCCTCGTATATCATGAAAAGGTTTAACAAAGCGTTTTAATTTTCAGCTGATTTCATCAGAAGGAAGTGTCTCAACTGAGGATGACGAAATATGTATTTGGCTTCTTAATATTATTGTGGTTTTTAGGGTTTAGTAATTCTCTTAAGCAAAGAAACAAAAAGCTCAACTGGCAAGAAAATACAGGTACACATAAAAATGTTTTTACACTATAAGCAATCCTAACAGTAGAACTACATCTCCGATTCAACTGGACACAATTCCAACAAACAATCCAAGGAATTAACCGCTGAGCCTGTCGTTACCGTAACACAGATTTCCTCTTAAAACCTACCCGTACGGAGCAGCCGGTAGAAAACGACACATGCAAAATAAACAACGAAAATAACCGACACCTGAAAATATTTTAAAGCGTTTAAGCTTCCTCGGTTCTCTAAAATAATTTTCATAAGTCATACAGGAAAACGTGAAGCAGGTCTTGCATTAGTTTCGGAAAGAACAACCCATAAACAAGTCTCGGAAAATCCACTTGTAGCAGCAGTAAACATAGCTTCAAAATGCGCTTTACGTAATACTCTGCATTAGAGAAACATAGTCTGGCTACGTTAAATAAAGTACGTTATTTAGTTTCCATTTTGGAGAGAAGAGATTGTCCGAATTATTTTCGGAGATTGAATCTTACACGAGACTTGCTTATAAACCAAAATCATTAAAATAATACTTAAAAGGTGTAAATTCTGCCAAATTTCTTAACTTAATCCTTAATTAGATCAATGAAGTAAAGTTTCGAGCTTTGACGGGTTTTTCCCAGGATTATAAGACCACCAAAATATAAGAAAGTGACACAAAAACCCACATCATTCCCAAGTAGTTCCATATCATCCAGAAAATTGACACTTGAATTGTCATTTTTTGATGATAAATCGCAGCACTTCTGTCCTTTAGGGGAGAAGCAATCGTAATTTATGTATCGATCGCGCTTTTTGAAGCCTTGCCGGGCTATATCCGAATTATTTTCTCGATTATCGGATAAAAATCAGATGTAATAATGAGTTTATGGTCTTTCAAGACCAACACAGGCCATGATTTTGAGTTGTTATGATTTTTATTTGTTTTAAAGTTATTTTGTCGGGCGGTGAACGGACGTTTATGTTGGCGGATGCCCGACTGACAAGCTTGGCGGGAATGATTATAACTTGAATGACGAACTCAAGTTTACAACTGGCAATGCTCGTTATACGTGAGGCATAACCTTTAGGTCTTAGACCAAGAGGCCACATTTACACCGTTGAAACTCTCTCCTAACCTAACCTAACCTAACCCAACCGACTACTTTAGACATTAGAAACTAAACCTTAAAAACTATAGAAAAAATACGTCAAGCTTTAGAAATTCTTTTACTTTGGTGTATTTCAGTTAATCGAATTTATCAGCTTAAAAAAAGCCTAAGCTTCCAAGGAAAAACCATTTACACAAAATCAAACTAAACTAAATGAATTATTTTCATCTAAAGCTATCGTTTAGATAACACATCGCTCAATAAAAAAGCAACAAACCGATCATTTTATATTCGACTCGGCCATTGCGCAGGAAGAACATTAATAAATAAAACAAATAGCAAAACACCAAAGAAATAAAATTTATTGAGGATATACGTATCGTGAAAATGCCACGTACAAGCGTAAGTGGCTCGGATATTTATTTATTAAGTGTTATGTTTTCCCCGAACGAGTTTCACAATTTCTAAACCGACAAAGGAATTCATTTGGTTTTAATGTTGCTATCAAAATATTTTTTTATATCTTTAGGCCAAATTGGGTAGGCTAGATTTATTGCCCGCCATTTTAAATTATTATTTGATACAAGCAATGTGTCTTTCCGATTGAGATTACACAAAACAAAACAAAAATAACAATTTGATGCAAAAGAAGGCGTTTTAAAATTCATTTAGTGCCGGAAACATGTTTCCATTTCCTATGTTAGTTTAATTTGAAACAATTAAAATGAAAAAGTCATAAAACGGACATAAAACCGGCTTTACAGGACGTTAAAAAGCACGTGCAGTCGTAGTACAGCTTATGTATTTATAATCCATTTGGATGTTTTCCTATCAAAATAGGCCATGCAAATGTTATTTTTGTTAGTACGACCGAAACCAAACGAAGGTTTAAATGTTTATTGTACAGTGTTGCCAGCAGGAATTAACTCCACCAGGATGTGACGATTGAATTGCGGCATTCTGCTGGTCCTAAGTCCTGATAAAGAAGGAGGGTTGGGGTTAGAATTGACAACCCTTCCCTGTAAAAACAATTGTTACGGAACTAAAAATTAAAAGCCACGAATCGACGAATCGAACAGATTAACAGGAACCACGCGAGAAATAAGGCAACGATTAACGAAAAAGACTATGAAGTCTATGGACAAGACGTTGGCCTTTGGGCTAGGTGGCAATCTGTATAAAGGCATTCGTTAATTTTCCACGAATGCACAATGGGTCTAGAGTCTAGAGCCTGAGTGCTGCTACTTTGCACCGCTGAACGAAGCAGAAGAAGAAGAACGAAAAAGGACTTTCATCTGAGTACGTGGAATGTACAAAGCGCTTACCAAGTAGGGGCATTACAAAACATAAAGGAAATGGAAAAGTATAGAATCTAAGTGTTGGTACTACAAGAAACAAATTGCAAGGTAACGAAATAGAAGATTGAACTAATGTTAGGATTATTAAGAGTGGGAACCCAAACGGGAAGCATGAACTGAGCAACTGAGAACGGCTTTTATACATACTGTAACGAGATACACAAGCTGCCAGGTGGAACGTGAATCATTTCGCGCTGATGCGTCAGCTGTTCCAGATTGTTCCATGACTCATCGTTCCATAGCGGTAAAGCATTTTCTGGGTTAGAAACTTGCGTATATATAAGGCTTCTTAGCGAACTTTAGTCTAATCCAGCCTACAAAACGGTCGCGAATACGTGCGTCGGTGAAGTTAATACCGCATTTACACATCCGCGCTCGTGTTTCGCCTCGTCACTCGTCGACATTCGCGAGTGGCATTCGCACGTTTGTCCCCACAACGCGAGGGACCGTTTTCACACTCGCCGAATGTTGAGCTCACTAAATCGAGGCGAATAGACGACGTGGAAATTGTGGCGGCATCCGCCCTGTACTTGCTAAGTGTTGACAACTATCTAGAAATTATTCATGAAAAACTTGAAAGAAGACGTCGCCGTAGACGATGATGGATGATAGCATGTAATCGCAACAGAACCATATAAGTACAGGGTCTGGCAAGGAGGTATGGTGGTTTTTGAAAAGACTGTCACACTTATTTTTGAACGAATTTCAAAATTTATGTTTTTCTAACATTACTGGTACATTGCCATTTGAGAATACATAACGAAACATAAAAAAATAATCTGTTGCGAAAAATTACATTAGTTACGTGGCGTCCATTTTTGTCGAACCATTCTTGTAGACGGGTGGCGAAATTACCCATACTCCTTTGAAGCACGACACGCGGAATCCTTCGAATTTCTCGCGTTATTGTTTCGGAAAGGGCTTCAAGAGTACGTAGTTTGTCAATGTAAACTTGAGATTTTAGGTAGCCCCATAAAAAGTAGACAAAAGGCGACAGGTCTGGAGACCGAGGAGGCCACTCCACATCACCACGCAATGAAATCAATCGTCCAGGGAAATGTTCTCTTAAAAAGTCATTGTTGCTCTTTATGTATGGCAAGTCGCCCCATCTTGCTGAAACCAAACGGCGTTGAGAAATTCGAATGATTCCACGTGCCATGCTTCAAAGGAGTATGGACAATTTCGCCACCCGTCTACCAGAATGCCTCAACAAAAATGGACGCCACCTAACTGATGTGATTTTTCGTCCCCAAAAAAAACTGATACTATAAAAATTAAGAACCTAAGAATATCTCCACAGAAATTGTACAGACTTCAAGTACAGTATTTTTCATCTAGCATTTAGATTGTGACGTCAACAAGCTCCGCCCAAAAACTGTATGGGTAGACACGCGTTCGTGCGCAGTAGGTAATGCAAACCTAGTTTAGAAAGAGATGAAGTATAGTTGGATTGTGAATTTATAAGCAGCGCGTTGACGTCACAACCCAAATCCTAGGTGAAAAATACTGTAGTTAAAACTACTTTAGTAAAAGGGTCGGGTATAGAAAAATTTATATTTGTTAGTACAACTCAAATACAATAATTGCAACTTTGAAGGTTATGTTTAAATGCCCAGAAACAAAAAAAAAACTAAACGTGACGTTTTCGTATTCTACAATGTTGCCAGCACGAATTACTTCCCCTGTTTTAGGGAACATTTGTAAATATTAAGAAATTTCTAAATAAGAAATTATACTTCAAATATTTTAATTTACCTTTAAAAAATAAGAAACTCTACAATGTTTATACAGACATTTATCAGATTTGGTTCTCTATCAAGCTTAAGGCTTTCAAGTGGAACCAGCTTAAAACTATTTTTGTATCAAGGTCGACTATAGAATAATTAATGTTAGTTAGTACGTCTGAAACTCAATGGCAATCACAACTTTGACGATTATGTTTAAATGCCCAAAAACAAAAAATAGCGTGGCGTTTTCGTATTCTACAGTGTTACTAGTGGCTAAAAAATTCCCTGCTTTTAGGGAAATAAAATTGTTAATCTGTTTGTTTTGTTTGATTATAACACTACACCTAGGCTTACAGGTTTTTTATTTATTTTTTTAAATTATTTTATATCCCTCGCGTTTCG
Organism: Melanotus villosus; assembly: GCA_963082815.1. NCBI lineage: Eukaryota > Metazoa > Arthropoda > Insecta > Coleoptera > Elateridae > Melanotus > Melanotus villosus. The sequence continues at coordinate 110,440,853 of OY720419.1, read as the reverse complement.
TATTATCTGAAGCAAAAACTGACACACAAAGTTTGATTTTTCGGACAACAAAGAACGGAAAGAAACAAAATAAGTGAGAATAGTAAGAGTAACACTGTCACTTAAATAAAATGCACGACAACTTTCCAAATCTCAAATATTAAAAAAAAAAAGAGAAAAGCTGCAACGATTGATCAGTTAAACTAGTTGCTGGAGTGGAAATTGTCATTACGAATAGGAAATTTCTTCCCGCTCAAATTTCACAAGAGAGTGGGCAACCCACGTCTGTAATTCTTCGGTTCGTTTAACAACAAAAATTGTTGGTAACAAATTTTAACTTCTGTGCTTTTAACGTTATGACCTGGGAACATTTTTGACTCATATCAGAGAAGTAAAAAATGTACGAGAAGCAGGTTAGAACTCTAGCTTTTTCGGTATTTTTTGAATAAACGACAGGCTGTGGAATTGTTCAGGGTCTTCCAGACTTCTGATTTCGTAATTTTAACAAATGAAGGTGTCGAATAAAGTTAAAAAACAGTGAAACAATCGTTAAATATTTTTTAAAAATCATTTATGAAGTGACTCGCCATAGCAATAAATATTATCGCCCAGAACATCCTGGAAGCTATTAACGTATTCTAGAAATCTATAATAGGCAGAGGGTGCATGTATAAAAATGCGTCCCCGCAAGAGTGGAGTGTCACTCAACAGGTCAACGAGTACAAAGAAATTAGATTCAGTTAATGTGTAGTTCTGTTAATCTTAATGTTCATAAGATAAGTGTTTTTGTAATTATTTAGTTTAATAAAGATTATTCACGAATCGTTACAATATTTTCCAGCGGTAATTAAATTCTACCCTCAATTAATAATAAGTATCTGAAAAACTCGAAGTAAAATGCACGCAAATAATCCGCTTTTGCGTTGAGTGGTTCGTTTAATTATTAAAATGAAAAAAGATTTCCAACGGTAAGCAGCCGCACGAGATTACCCGAATAAATGCGTGGGCTAGCAAAGAGGGTGACAGCTGGATTTAGAGTTGTATGAAAAATTCATGAAGGAATACTCGTCAACTTTTCACAAAAAAATGTCCACGATTCGTATGACTACTTAGCAAAATATCGGTTTTAAATATTATGTTTTGCGGTCCTTTCACGATTTCTGTATCGCATGGCGCAGCTTTAATTGGTTGGCGTTTATCCAAATCGGTCGGATGTTTTCAGAACTCTCGTTTTGCATATGCGATATGCATGGCAATTTGAGAGCTTCAGAAAAAGCGATTTGAATATCTATTAACTTCGATCCGGACTTATGGAATTTTAGTTTTCTTATAGTGAGAGATGAGAGATAAAAAAAAAGTTGCATGTATACATCGTTTACTCATTATTTGGACGTTAGTTGGGCATAGTTTCAGTTTATTACGGTGGTAGCAAAGCTTGGCCAGTCTGTAACTGTCATTTATCCGATGTGAGATTAGGTTGACAAATCTTGCCGAGCTCACTTTAATTTACACGAAGACGTTTGCATAAAACGGCCTTTTTAAGATTCCAATCGTTAAAAATATCAAACTTGCCACAACCAAACAAGCGTATAAAACATGTCTTTATTGGTTTAATCCGCTTGAGTAGCCCAAAAAGGCATTGCAAACAATAAATTGTTAACGATGTTGTTTGGCTTGCGAAACTTAACCTTAAAAATTGATTGTTAGTTCATTTGTTTTTTTTTGTTTATTTCTTGGGTAAGATGTAGGCTTGTGAGTGCCAAAAGAGTCTAACTCTCAAAACAACGTGGTTTTCGTAAAATCTTTCCACCAAATAAATCCAGATTGCGGGGACAAAAGAACAACTCCTCCCCTGACATGGCCTACTACGATCCAAAAAAATGCGAGTGGGTTATATTATTAAAAAGTAAACCGTCCATGTTTTGCATGACCGATACGAAAACTAGAACCAAACTCTAAATCTACTTTTACTTCGGGGATTGTGAAAAGTTGGCCGGTTGCGGATACGATTTAAAGTTTTTAGGCGTTCGTGTTATGCGGCAATAAAAGTACTGCAAACAGAAGCTGCATAATTTACCTAATAACCGTATTTCTTAAAATATAAATTATAAACTGGTCCCTTTACGTATCGATAGTTTTTGTTTTATGTTAAATTATGCGAAATTGTTTATTGCTATTTTTGGTAGGCTGATTAGGCGACAATAACAAGTACAGATGCATATTTTATACGCTAATATGCAAGTGTGCTTTCAAAATAAACCACAGAAAAATCAACGAAAAAAGGTTTAAGCACTTTCAGCTAAAGACACGATTCAATATGTTAACCTGGTTTACTGCAAAGACAAATGTTTTAGATAAACTGCATATTTTACAAACCCTAGACATATTTTGTGAATGGTATACAATTTAAAAATACACCAAGGGAGGACAGGGAAACTTAACGTAGTTTCATTTGGAACGTATTTTGGTTTCTTAAGACAATCACGCGTTTAATATGTGCATTTTTGTTAAGGTACGTTTTCGTAAGGACGCAACATGTTGGCCGGCATGTCCGCCGACTTGTCTGTTCTAATGTAAACGAAAGGCATTTCATGTCGGGACAGTCGGACGACATGTTAATGTCGGATGCAAAAATTAGCCGCACATGTCGAGTCGGCGTTCATTTATCACTGCGTAAACACTCAGGGCCATATTCATAAATAGTATTTAAAGTTAGTAGGGATTTAGTAGCTACTAAACCAATATAATTAATATATGTTGCTATAGCAATTAGTAACATCTAACTTTAAACACTGTTTATGAATATGGCTCTCAATTTTTAATAATAAGAGACACAACTAGGTGCAAGCGAAGACCATTCATTAACGAGCTACGTATATGCACCTTCCAAACGCCTCTTCGCTAAAAATCTTCTAACGTACCATCTTTTGCGTTTCCGTTTTGACTTTTTTTGACTTTCTAGTATCGCATGGTTTCCTGCCAACACTATGAAAGTTGATATAACCTGTACTACTTCATCGTCTGCCATCTTGAAAACTGCAGATTTCGATTCGAAGATCGTTCTCTCGACATGTCCGTTGCAGACAAGTGACAACGTAAACACCTGTCAATTTTACCAACTTGTCGGTCGGCAAACATGTCCGGCCAACAAGTCGCCCCGATTTGTCCTTACGAAAACGTACCTTAGAAATATACATAGTAATCAAATATATTATGATGAAACCCGACAGGGGATTTAATGGCCTACCCCTTGATTGTCATTTCTTGATGATAAATGGCAACACTCCTGCCCTTTCAGAGGCAAGGAAGCGTAATTTAAATAAAAGTGCACTTTTTGACACTTTGCCGGGACACTTTTTGAAATATTTTCTGAAGTATCGGACAAAAATACTAACGAATATACTAACGAATTTATAGCCTTTCTACATTAAAATAGATCGCGATATTATTTTATTATATTGGTATTTATTTGTTTAAAAATTAAACAAGCTGCTATTTTGTCCGGCGTTGAACGGCTGGTTATGTTGGTGGATGTCCGATTGTCAAATATGCCAGGAATGATTCTTAAAGTTTTAGAGCAGAAGCTCACGTTTACAGCAATTTTGAATACCTTATTCCTAAGAATTCGTTTTAACACCTGCAAACTGTTTAATTCTGAACGTCTAACGCAAAATATGCCGCATATTTTTGTATATTTTCAGAACTGTCGTCAATGTCACAGAATGATATTTATTAATTTCTTTCTTTTTTCCGTGTAATTTTTCAATATTTTTAGAAGGATTAAAGGTTACAAGCAAACTAAAAAAGTTAACTTACCGCGTTATTAGCCAGGCCATATTTGGAATTCATGAATTATAAGTACGCGCACCTTGATTTCTCCGGTGGCTTCGTTTATGAATGTAAGAGGAACGATTCTCAACTCTGCGTGGGCTCTTCAAACTAAGGCACGAACTTGATCTGAATTTCCTGTTCCTGAAATTGGATATTAGGAGTTATATGCGGCTATTTTACTTTATAAACATTTACATACAAGTAATTAACTTTCTGTTTTAGCGAATTTTGCTAGTTGAAGTGTTAGATCTACACGAAACGTTGACCTAGAATACTTAATATATTAAAATTTTCTCCTCCAAGCCAGTAACTGTATTACCATGATATGCGAATGTTTCATTTAATATGCATATATGCAACTACATAATTAATAAAAAGCTTGTTTTGGTAGATGAAATAGTAAAAACTGAAATCTTCTGTACTACCATGAGATCGAAAAAAAGATGATTCTGAGCAGGCCTTGACTAGTACAACACGATTGGCAAGACTGATTTCAAAATGTGGCAGTAGGTTAGAGGTTAATAAATGTCAAATAAATTAAAACACAAAACAGTATTTATTTAGGGAACAAACTGAAAACTAAAATGAATACATGTTAGAATAGCTGTTCAAAATGTGATCCTTCACTAGTATTACAACGATAAACTTAAAGAATTCTGGAAACAAGATTGCAAAACTGACTTATATTTGAAATGTCACTGTCACATTATAATTCATAGGCATTCTAGAACCAGTGTAGCCAATCGTGTTGTACTAGTCAAGGCCTGCTCAGAATCATTTTTTTTTCGATCTCATGGTATTTTATTGTATAATTTTATTGTGCTAAAATTCACTGAAACTGGGAGAAGTACACAGGGTGTCCAGTTAAACCATCAACTTCATTTTTTTTTTCAGTAGGTCCGATTCTTTTAAATTGTGTTTGTTAGAATGATTTCAACTTTTTCCTCCCTCTAACACATAACCATACAGCCTGCTGTTTAAAAAAATGAAGTCGATATTTGTTTGTGGTTCTTTTCTTTATTGGGTGAAATTTGGTTTTGCTGGCGAAATTGATAGAACTGCCGGTTCTCGCCGGAAACTGCATGAAATTGGATTTCAACACATTTCCTATTGTTTAAGGTTTATTTAAGGCATTCTTATTTAGTTTTCTGCTACACACACCTTTTTACTTGCCCCACAAAGTATTGCATCCTTTCGTTCTGTAACATAATCATCATCATCAACATCATCAAATAGCTCTAACGCGTCCACTGCTGGACGTAAGCCTTCCTAAGGTGCTTCCACCATGTTCTGTCTTGTGCTACTCGCATCCAGTTGGGTTCTATGCGTCTTATGTCGTCTGCCCATCGGGTTGGGGGACGTCCTCTATTTCTGAATGCCTCTTGTCTTGGTCTCCACTCGAGAATTCGTTTTGTCCAACTTGTGTCAGTTGTTCTCGCAATATGTCCCGCCCAGTTCCACTTTAGCGTAGTTATTCTCTCTAGGGCATCGTCTATTTTAGTTCCTTTACGTATTTCTATGTTAGGCACATGATCTCTAAGAGAGATGCCTAGCATTAATCTTTCCATTGCCCGCTGCGTAACATTTATTTTATTTACAGTTTTCTTTATTAATGTTAGAGTCTCTGCCCCATAGCAAAGGACTGGGAGGACACATTGATTATATACCTTTCTTTTCAAACAAATCGGGAGTTCTGATCTAACTACGTATTTAAGTTTGCCGAAGGCGGCCCAAGTCAGCCCGATACGTCTGGTGAGTTCGCAGGTTTGATTATCTCTGTTTATGCGTATCTCGTGGCCCAAGTACTTAAAGGATGTAGTTTCGGCTATTTGCTCTTCGTCAATGTAGATCCCCTCACTAATTACCAAGTTCGTCATTACTTGAGTCTTCGAAATATTTATTCTCAATCCTACTTCTTTTGAAATGTTGTTTAAGTCCTTTAGCATTCTGGTGGCTTGGTCTAAGCGGTCGGCTATCAGGACTAGGTCGTCCGCGAATCTCAGGTGGCTGAGAATTTCACCATTAATATTAACTCCCATTGCTTCCCAATTCAATCCTTTACACATTTGTTGAAGAAGAGTAGTAAATAGCTTTGGCGAGATAGTGTCGCCTTGGCGGACACCTCGTCCTATTTTGAATTTTGTAACATCTTCATGGAGTTGGATATTTGCAGTGGCGCCTTCATATATGTTCTTTATCAATGTCGTGTATCGATGGTCTATTCTACAATCTGAGAGTGCTGTTAGCATTCTTTGGTGACTCACTGTGTCGAATGCTTTCTCGTAGTCGACAAATATTAACACCAAGGGCGTGTTGTATTCCACTGACTTCTCTATTAGGTTTTTCAATACCAGTAGGTGGTCATTGGTGCTGTAGCCTGACCTAAAGCCAGCTTGCTCTCGTGGCTGATACATCTCTACTTTATTGTTTAATCTGTTCGTGATTATTCTTGTAAAAAGTTTATATATATGTGAGAGCAAACTGATTGGACGGTAGTTTCCAAGATATGCTATGTCTCCCTTTTTGTGTATTAATACGATGGCGGCATTATTCCATTTTGTAGACGTTGTTCCTTGCACTCAGTGAAGAGGATCTTTAGTGCATGTAGTAGGGGGTGCCCCCCGTTTTTAATAGATTCGATGACTACTTCGTCATCTCCCGGGGATTTGTTATTCTTCATAGCGGCAAGTGCCTTCTCGATCTCAGAAGTATTGATTTCAGGAATATCCTCTGATCCTTGATTTAACACTTGAGCTATTGCAGTGTTTCGGTCTTCTGTCTGTTTTCTATAAAGTTCTGAATAAAATACGTTGACTATCTTGAGGATGTCTTCTCTACTTGTTCTTGTGATGCCGTTTTTGTCCTTTAACTTGCATATGATTTTCTTACCTTCGGAAAAACTTTGTCTTAGAACTTTCAGGTTTCGGTTCTCTTCTATTGTTCTAGTAATTGTTTCTGCATTGAATTTACGAATATCTCTTCTAACAGCTTTAGATATGTCTCTATTGGGTTGTCTTAACGTTGGAAAGTTTTTTCTATATTTGTCTTGAAGTTCGTTTTTTTCTGTCATAAGCTGTGTAGTAGTTTGGCTTAGTTTATCTTCTTTGTTGTTCCTTCTACTACATAATTGTTTCTCTGCATTTTTTATACTGGTGGTTATACGAGTGTTAAGTTCCTCGATTCGACTATTTTCGTTTTCTGTGTATTGGATTTCATTTAGAGACTCTTCTATTTTTTTCTGGAATTGTGTCAAGTTCTTAGGCGGTACCCATCTCTTAGATTTATTTTGCACCATCTGTTTTCTTCTTTTTTTTATGTTTATAACTACCTTTGCACGTACCATTCTGTGGTCGCTTCCGATTGAAAATTTATTAAGCACTGAAACATCCTGAATGATTTCTTTTCGGTTGGTAATTACAAAATCTATTTCATTCTTAGTCTTGCCATCAGGACTTATCCAAGTCCATTTGTTTTGAGATTCTTTGTCAAAGAATGAATTCGTAGCATAGAGGCGCTCCTGGTATAGATAGTTTAGTAACCTACTTCCTCTTTCGTTTCTCTGGCCATATCCGTAGTTACCCAGAGGATTCGCAGATGCATCTTGTTTTTTCCCGAGTTTCGCATTAAAATCGCCTACCAATACGGTATAACGTGCTTTTGGTTCTTGTAAGACTTCGTTAACGTTGTCATAAAATGTTTCGATGTCTTCATCATTTGAGTTCGATGTTGGAGCATATGCTTGGATAATCTTGAGGCAGTATCGGGCGTTTAGTTTCAATATTAGGTATAATATGACTCTTGGACCATTACTTTTTATTTCCTTTATATTTTGTAAATGTCTCTTGTGTACAATAAATCCAACGCCCCCTTCGGACACATCGTCTTGTCCCCTGTAGTGGAATAGGTTGCCAGATTCTAGAATAATTTCTTGTTCTCCCCTTCGCCTAATCTCCGAGAGACCAATAATATCACAGTTGATCTTTTCTAGTTCTTCTTTCATTTCCATCAACTTGTCGTCTGATAGGAGTGTTCTCGCATTATAGGTTCCGATTTGCAGCTTTTGTTTTTGTTGTTGTTGTTGTTGTTGGTAGCCTGTTTTGACCCGGGGATTCTTAGCAGCCTCTGCTCCAATTCGATTCTGACCGCTACCGTGGACAGGGAGCTTGGAGCCGCCGGGAACTGAGGGCCGTCGTAAATTTTGTGTAAGCATATTTGGAAATTTTGACCATACAGGGGGGGGGGTATAGGTGGGGTTGGATGTGGGGATGTTGGGTAGGAATGTGGGTTAGGACATGATTCTCCTTCTTTGGGGAGGGTTGAGGGAGAATCAAGGCTTGCGTGTGCAGGGTCGCATCCCTGAAGTAGACCTGTCCTCACCGGGATCGTGAAGAGTGCCTACTCGCTACACTTTAACATAATATTATGGTTAATTTGGCACTGTTAAAAAGAAACAACGCTCTCTATCAGACAAGAAATCTAAAATTACATTTTGATATTACCAAAAAAAAAACACAAGTCGATATATATTTAATAGTTTATCAAGTGAGAACTATGATTGCCGGTGAAGTCGATACTACTTCCGGTTTTAGAGGAATGAAATTGATTCTTAACATATTTTTCCCACTGTTTAAGTTTTATTTATGGCATTTTTTTATAGCCACATAACTTAAGCTATAATCCCGTCTTACACTTTCTAAGACACACGAAACGTATTTTGACTTGTTAAGAGAACGTCATTCAGGTTGGTACCGTGTCATTGTTGAAAAAGAAGAACTAAACGTTTCGCCCATTTTCTTAAGGGGGCTCATTACGAGGAAAATGGGGAAACTAAAAGAGTACTCAACGTGCACGAGCACTTTGGTGCGGCACTAGGATATTGAAAACGAGTGTTTTTCAAGGATTTAATTGTTACCAATAATCTGAAAATTTAATATACGCTTTCCATTCAGAAAAAGGGCATTTTGGACATTTAAATCTACATAGGCACTGCGTTTCAAAACAATTGAAACAAATGAAAAGCAGCAAACAAGTTGCATACTAGTCGCAGTTGAAGTTCTAAAACATTTTGTTTTGAGTGTTGGGCAATCCTGACGTTCATTTTAAGCAGGTCATGGCGTTGTAGATTAATATATAAATTTTTCTGCAAAAACTTACTTTGCCCTCAAAATGTTTCAAACATAACACTAACTTATGTGTCTAAAATTAAATGCAGATTCCAAAAATGTATAAATATACAGCGTGTTCTATTTAAAATAACAAAGTTACGGCAAAACCGGAAGTGATAGAAACTTGCGTTCTGCGTCAAATAATTCAGTTTTCAGAGTGTATCACATATGTATATAAAATTTCATTTTGATATCTTGAAATATCATGAGAAAACTAGGGGTGTCCCAGGTTTCACTGACACCCGGTATATAGTACAGAATTTAAATAATTAATTTAACAGAACGAAGGTGAACGTCCCTAAATATTAACAGAAATACGATAAGTAATTCTAATTCATATCATTTAGAGAAACTACACCACTTGAAATTCACGAAACGTTTATTCACCGACAGCTCATGTATACCTACAACCCTCGCATTTAATACCGTTCCGTTGCGAACTAACCGAATCCACCTGTTTAATGAAGCCGTTACTGCCTCTAAATGAATATTCGTGGTTTTGTCAAAAGCCCTCTCGTCGTATATCCAAAATAACAGCTAAACATCACTTGACTATCCCCATTTCAAACATCAAAAGCCGCCTGACCGTACTTTAATTTGCAATTCGTTATGAGCAACAATATAATAGACCAGTCTCGTCGGAATTATGAAATGTATGATATGCCGCATATCAGTGACACATCAAAATATTTGGATAATAATAAAAATAATCCAAGCGTTTTAAAAGTGAATCAGAGGTCATTAGATGGACTAAATCTACTAAAAAGGATAGGTATCGAATTATCTACCATATTGAAACGACAATCATACTCGAATCTTTTATTGACGTTACATAATATGCATAATGTAACTTATAATCGCTTAACAAATACATCTGACGGCTTCGATTTGTATGCAAACCGTTGTTTCTGTTTAATGACCATCATGTTTAATCAATAACTCTTCATTTTGTAACGATTTTACATAGGTTCTGCGCGAATTCTTTTTTCTTGTTTACTAAATTAGAAATATCAAAATTAGCAGAACACTAAAATCAGTCACGTCACGTAATGTAATATTCGCTGCATAAGATTCCTTGTGGACTTGTTAACCGATCCCGCGTTCTTGCCGGGATGCATTTTTATACGTGCGCCGCTGCTTATTCCAGAATACGGTGGAAGCTTCCAGGATGTTGTGGGTGTTCACTATTCGCAACGCGCTTCCAGAGGGCGAGTACCGCTAGAGTTCTATGAGCTTTTGTCCGATCTTGCTAGGATGTATTTTTACATACACAACCGCTGCTCATTCTAGAATACGGTAGAAATCACCAAAGTGTTCTATGTGTTCGCCATTTTTAAACATGTTTTCTGATAACGTGTCCCGCTATGTAATTTGTTTGTAATTTAGTGCAAATGCCCACACAAAACGAATCAAATATGCATTTCATATGCTAAAATATGCACCTTCGGTTTTATACTCGCAGTTAATAAATAAACCATTACGCAACACGCTTAAACAATTAAATGACTAGAACTTTCGTCCTCGAAATTATCCCTCCAAAAGTATGTCTTTACTTAATCCAAATGGTACCTTTCAAAAGAGAAAAAGGTAGCACGTTGGTGGTGGAAGAGGAAAGTGTATCAAGCGAAGCAGTGTCGTATCAACGTGTTTCTTTGAAAACGCGACCTTTCATCGGTTTCTTGTTTGCGAGGATGTTTTTTGAAAGCCAGTTTTAGATAGGTCATTAATATTAAATGAAAGACACTTAAAGTGGTTCAAGTAAAGTCAACAAGCCTGCGGCTATTCGGGGGGTGCGTGAGGGAACGTGTGTCTGCAATGCTCGCAACGGCGACAGTGACGTGCCGTGACGCAACAAGCGCCGCAGACACCGCACAGGATCGATATTACCCCCTTTACCTACTTACACCTGTAATACCTGGGCCATTTCTGCAAGACCCCCACACTCCCCACCACTATACTGTGTACATAGAATGCAATAATTTTCTGACGTCACTATCCGTTACATCCTTAATGACCTCACGATTTAGGATGCGCACGATAATTAGCCAATCGGAAGTCGGTAAAAATTTTATTTCCTGCAGTTGCTTGGCGTAACCACACGACTACCTACTAATTAAAACGGTGCAGCGTTAAAAGAGAAACTATCATTAAAATGGTGCAGTAATGCCAGTAATTAATGGCTCCGAAATTATTTTAATTACAGGACGGCACGATTTGTTGCCTCGACAACAATAAATAAATTGTAATATTCGTGAAAAATATTAAAAGTGCCCGTAGATAAATGGCACTTTTGTGTAGTTAAAAGCAAACTATATGAGCTACAAGCGTAGTACAGGAGATTTTAAGCCGGCGGCTGGCGGATTAAATAAAGTATATACCTCCCTCTTGCGGCTTTAACTCCTCGTCAAACAGATGTATCGTTTAGTGCAGATGTTTTGCCACTTGTTCCCTGCAATTATGCATCAGCAAAGAATCGAAAATATTTATACGAACTGCTAACGCTACGGCCACACTAAGAAGTATTACACACGGTTGTACACATCCAACAAAATCCTGCGTGAAGCCAAAAAGTGTCTCAGTCAAGTGAGTCATCTGCAGCGAAGCTCGTCCAGCGAACCATAAGGGATGCAAGATTTATAAGGAAATACGGAGCAGAAAATTCCCACCATTCCACCCCAAACAATCAAGCCAAATCCAAATTCTCCACCCGTAACAAACATAAATTCAGTCACTTCTCAACAGACACAATCTACGACATCCAACATCGACATACTAGAAAAAATGATGAAATTTGCGGAGAACATGAAGATGATGTTAAATCTTCTTTCTTTCGGCGCGGAGGTGCGAAGTAGCAACACTCGGGCCCTAGACCTATTGTGCATCTGCCGCAAATTAAGGGATACCTTCAAACAGAGCGTCACCTAGCCCGAAGAGGCGCTCCGCATATCATCGGGCTCTAGAAAGCTTGAGTCCTTGGAAAGGTCCATCAGATGTAAATGTTTTTTGAAGGGACCATGCCCCATAAAGAAGCCTGTGACTATCCTGAGGTGCTTCCTTCTAAACCTAAGGAGTTGTTTGCGGATGAGTTGCTTTGCTTGCCTCAGCCTAGGCCGCGAAGCCCAGTATGAGATGGACTGAGAGCACGTTCAGTCTTTAATTACTTGTTGAACGCTCGGTTGAGGGCCTAGAAAGGGTTCCAAGGAGCCCTTTCTGGCCAAGCGATCGCCCTTGTTGCCTACAATATTATTGTTACCACCCTAAGCAATTCACCCATTTCTTCGGCACCCTTGGTTTCATCACAGGCGTAGACTGTAATTCTAAGCACCAACAATGGGGCTCTAAGCTAGCCATCCTTAAAGGAAGGGAACTGTTAAACTCAATGAATAGGAATAATCTCAACTATCTTTCTACTGGAGGAACCACCGACTGGCCTTCAGACAGTAGGAAAATTCCGGACCTGATTAATTTTTGTATAACAAAAGGTATTGGGGAAAACTACACTAAGGTTGAACAATGCTTAGATATCTCGTCAACCACTCGCTGTTTTTTTGTTGCGTTGCACTAGTTCCCGGTTCGAATCTCGCTGGGTGCAAGATTCCCCGGCGATCGGCATCGAGACCTGGTGACCATTCGTCGTTGGGCACCTAATTAACGACGCTCTCCTCCGAATACAGGCCTACGAGGTAGAGTAACAAGGTTCTATACGTATACACACATGCACTATACACATGGTGCTGTATGTAGGCAAAAAACGGCGCACCAATATTGTAACTCGCAGAGCGGGATTGCGCATTTCACGCGTAAGACCACATACGCTAACGCATCAGCCTCAACACCGAAGGGTATAAGAGGTTAAACGATTACATACATACACAACGGACTGGGACTTAAAGAACTAGTAAGTAAAAAAATTGTCCTAAACATACCCCTTAAAACCAAAGAAATAATTATTGATGAAGCGGCAAAACATCCAAATCGCCCTGTACGAAACGCAGCTTGGGAATCGACACCTGAATTAGCCGAGAACGAAAACCAATACCATCCCCAATTAATGTTAAAAGGAAGATTGCTGAAAAATGGGGGCTTCCAAGAATATAGAAAAGTATCAGATCACCTAACGTAAAAATAGGTTCAACAAGAGACCTAAGGAATATGCTTCACGAACTAAAGAATCTGTCTAGAATAGCTCTATTCTACGAACACAGCAGATTATTCTCTCTGGTTTGTTAATAAACACTTAAAACATCCACAACAGACAATGTTACCCATCAGTAGCTGGGCCAGAATCTCGAAGGAGAAAGCTGAAACATTTGCTGCTCACCATGTCGTGTACTCCAACCACTGTACGTCTTCCGGGTTGGGAGTGTGTCATTTTTAAGTAAGAAGAACTCTACGTTTCGCCCACCTTTCTAAGGGGTTTGTTTCATCAGGAGGAAAAGGGACACTGAAAGAGCACGGTAATTCAACGTGTGCCAGAGGCGAAACTTTTTTAGCAAGAGGAAGAAGAGCACTTGTACACCAAGCCGGAGGAAACCACTACCCATTATGTTAACTAAAGAAGAAGAAGACGAGATCCAGGAACAACTCGAATCTGCAAACCAACTGGCCCTACCTATAAAGAAGTTTAAATCAGAGGAAATCTAATCTACGACAAAGACAATTTAAAGCCGAAGAAAGCCCCAAGATACCACCTTATTACGTGTAAGGTCCTGAACTATCTGGAGAACAGAAATTTGTAACGCTACGTTACGAACATCTCACTTCCCACCGCAGTGGAAAGTGGCCCAAAAATGTTTGAGCAACTTCGAATCAAGAGATTAAAACCACTGCTTGAAAAACACGACCTGATTCCAGATCACCAGTTTGGTTCCAGAGCTGAACACGCTACCATTGAACAAATAGAAGTAGTCGTGAACAAAATCAATCAGGCCTTTGAAACAAAGCAATACTGTTCTGCAGTCTTCCTCGACATAACCGAGGCGTTTGACGAAGTCTCAAAGATGAAACAATTCCACACACATACTGTCAATTATTCAAATCCTACCTGTGAGACGGATATTTTCGGATCAAGTTCAAGGACAAATTAACAAACCTGTATGCCATAAACGCTGGTGTTCCCTAAGGAAGCGTATAGGACCCTATCCTCTATCTGCATACCTTAGACACGCACGCCCACCACACGTCACACCATGATGGTCACATTTAGCTCTGTACGAAAATGCAGTGGCTGCTTCCGAAAAGTTTCAAACTTCTGTAAACTTGCTAAAAGACTGGAAGACTGGGTAAGAAAATGGCGCATTGAGGCTGATGAAACAAAGTCTATCCATGTTACCTCTGCACGTGTCCGCCTATGACTTTCAACAACATGAAGCGCAGAACTGAAACCGTGGGGAATTTCTACAACAATTCCAGGAAAAACCATTAAGGTCCAAAACGTCTTTGCTTCAGCTGTTTTAGGTATTTGGATGCCAAACCAGTAGGTATACATATACTGTATAATCGATAGACATGTACGAGTATAACAAAACATCTGAACCTGATTAGCAGCGATAATAGTGGGGAAAATGGGGAAAACAGCTGCAATACATGGTTCTAAGAAGGGTCGCAGAAATCCCCTCAAAATACCCCCTTCGACAAATTACAGCAGACTTTCGGAACTAATCATAAGTTCTTCGATTAAATTGGACAAAATACGTATTTGGACTGCCAACTTAGATACTTTATTTTATATTTATATAATTTAACGATACTTTACGGTACTCAAAGTAAAAATCGAATTCACGGAAGAAAAATGAGCAAACGTGCAGTACACCTTGGCTGCTAAATACTTCCCGAAACTGAACTTAGTACTACACCAGATGTGCTGGATGCAACATTAATGATTCAGTAGACTGAAAGTTTCAAATACCCATTTTAACATTACTGGCGAACTAGTTTCCAGCATCTACTCTTATACGTACATCTGAGTTCGTTACGGAATCATAAACCAAAATGCAACCAAACCTTGCGAGGTAATGTTTAATAAATGAACAGCACGGCCGCTTGGAATGAGACTATGTTAACCAAGTTTTATATTTAGTCTGCAGCTCTGCAGTTATAAAGAAACACAAAATATCGTTTTGAAAATAAAATGAAAAGATTTTTAAATAACGATTAATACTATTTCAGTTTCCGCAAATTACATATTAAATACGAGTACTCGT
Source organism: Melanotus villosus (assembly GCA_963082815.1). Lineage (NCBI taxonomy): Eukaryota > Metazoa > Arthropoda > Insecta > Coleoptera > Elateridae > Melanotus > Melanotus villosus. The sequence goes on along the minus strand of OY720419.1, from coordinate 110,425,675 downwards.
TAAAAAAGCTAAAACTGTTAAAACAATCGCCACAAATAACATTCAGAAAGCATTTGACAACTTCCTGAACATTGAAACAGTTGAATATTTAACCGTGACTTAAGTAGTTGGCTCAAAATCACCAAGGTGGCGAATTCCAAGTTTGTATTTTTGATGAAAATTCTTAGAAGCTATGATTATGAAAGTCAGCTTAAATCATTACTAAACTTGTGTTTAAACAATATTTAAAAGGGGCATGCATAGAATTTATTTCTTTTTGAATAATCGTGTTTTTAAAGAGACGCATTGTTAAAAAAGGTTATTTCGGGAACGTTTTTAAAAATTTAATTGTAAATCTAAGAAATGAAATATTATCTTTTTTTACTTCATACATAGCGTAGGTATATAGTAGTTAGTAAAAGAAAATAAAAAACATGTAAAATATTACCTACAATAAAACTCTGAAGCAAAAATCAATCAAAATTATGGTAAAGTTATTATTTTCATGTATAAAAGTTTACAAATGGAAAAATATTCATAATTTTCTTAATTAAATCACCTTTACATGCAATGAATTAAACCTTTTTAATATAATTATAAACTTATTTTATGAGAATACCTAAAATTTGTAGGTTTTTTCATAATTTTAGTAGTGTTCCCGGAAATGATCCGGTGTTCACGGAATGACACATGTGTTTCCTGAATGACGATTTAGGTACAGGTTATGGGTGTATTGAAATGATAAACGCACAAATAAGTTTCAGAAAATATAATTATTTATATATATAAGCAGCCTCTTTGATTGAAGTACACAGCCAAGTGCAACTAACAATCATACTTATATTTTCAGTATTTCAGTCGGTGATAATCACTCCTATAAAATAACAATAACGTCAAATCTAAATTATAAAAAACAAAACAAAGATACTTAGAGTACGTACTTATGTATTAGATAAAAAATAACAAAATATTAGAACTTTTCAAAAATATCAACATCAGTCTCGAAGTAATAATACTCTCGGTTCTTTTCTTTTTTAAGTAAAGGTGTAGGAATAATCTCTATGATTTGTTCATAAGTAATATAAGATACGTCTTTTGTTTCTAGTTTAAATATTTTGGCACTATTGCGCACAGATCTCAAGAAAGTTACTTTAATTTCTCCGTCATCTTGGACACCTGTCTGACTAGTGGCAACATATCTGTAGAAGACATTTTTGGTTTGATTAGGTACTTTAATTAATAAACATGTCCCAGGAGAAATTAAATTAGGATGTAGGTTTTCTTTGCCTTTTCCGTAAGATGTACCAGCTTCAACACTATTGGTTTCTTGTTCAGCTTGCTGGCGAACGGAAATTGTCATTAAATCTTCCTCATCCGACGAAGATGAGTCATAAATGCTTTTATAAATGCTATGTCTGTTCTTGAAGTTCAGCAGGTCTTGAAAATCATTTGTTTCTAAGGGTTCTTCCGGATAAAGTGACTCCAACAAAGGCGTATCAACGTCCATGGGTTCGACTACGTTTGAGTATACTTTACTAGAGAACATTGATAGTTTTAACTCCTTTTGAAAATGTTCGTGTTGATACAATTGTATCAAAACTTCTGGTCCTCTTTGCCAGGTAATGTTTGTAATGTTCATAATACCTGATATGGCATCTAAAGTTTTGGGGACTATCTTTTTCATGTTAGTGATGTCGTCATCAGGGATTATTTTTACTAGAATAGCAGACTCTGTGAACAGATTGACGAACTCTGAGACCGTTGTAATGTCTTTTCCCATCAACACATGGCTATCGGCAGTTCTTTTAAGAACACCACCTACACCATCCATTGGTCCTTTTCCATGCCCAGGTTCACTGAATGTCCAACTACATTTTGTTATTTGCTTGAAATCATCAATCACTGTTTTAAGCCAAAGATATATATTCGTACGATTACGGTATTGGGATGTTGGACCGTCAGAGTACATATGGAGAGTGTCAACATCTTTGTTTTCCAGAATGTTTGTTAAAATCGGTTTCATATGAGCCCACACTGCATGGGCCTGGTGATCTAGATTTTCACTTACTGTAGCAAAAGATTTTGCCTGCAAAGCATTGTCAACGTTTCGTGAATAATATACACCTGTATGAATAGATAACTGATTCTTGGCAAAATGTGTGGACTGAATTTCATTTGCGTACTTAGTGGTGTAGTTCTCAGAAAAGTCTATCTGTATCATAATCTCTTTTTCAGTTAACTTTTCTTTCAGCTCATTTTTCAGTTTGTTGTAACTATAGATGCCATAGAGATGTTTTTTCATTAGAGGAATGTCTTCAGCTAAAGCCATTTTTAATTCTTTGACTGTACTCGAGATCGGAACCTTTTTTGTAATTTTAAATGTCTTCTTCTCACCTTTTACAATTTTATCTTCATTCGCGGACTTCCACTGAAAATATATCAAAGTATCTTTGTTGTCTCCTGACTCCAATGTCTGATTCTTGCATTTATCACGCAAACCCTTCATGCAGTCATAAGAAGTTACGTCGCAACTGTAATCCTTAATAAACTTGTCTGTGCTCCCGTGATTGAGTTGTTGTAAGCTATTCAGTTTATTAATTTTTAATTCGAAATTTTCATGCTTAACGCACAAACAAGTTTCTCGGTCTCTTAATTTTGGAGCTACTACCCAAAAAGGTTTTGCTCTTAGTAATGTCGTATACGGTAAATGAATCCCAGTTTCTTGTACGAATTTGGATTTCAACGCTGCAACTGTGGATAAAAGGACGCGTTTTTGTTTCTTAATACCATTTTTTTTCACGAAGTCTCTTTTAGCTGGGCACATCCTGCTGACGTCGTCCCTTTCGAAGAAATCTGTGACCTTTCGCCTAACTTCTGGCTTTAAAACTACCTCGCGAACTTTGGTGTCAGATGTCAGAATCGATTTATTGTTTTTCTCCTTTGGTAAAAACGTCTTAGCCATGTGGAGTAATTTGTACTTCCGCAAGATTTTGCCACTGACACATTTTTGGAAGACTTCTCTCTCTTTGGAATTTTTTTGTAGAGTCTCAGCCTTATTATGTAATTGCGTCGACAATACTTCACCAAACAAAAGGCGTTTGCGTACTTCAGGGGATACGAAACTGTCTTTTATTAAAGCATTCACTTTGCTGTTAGGAGTCAAAGGTAACGGAGCTTGTCTTTTTCCTTCCCTTCTTTTTAGTTTTTTCTTTAAAGACTCAATTTTACGTTTCATTTGAACTATTGTTCCTTCCTGTTTTTTTATTTTACGATATGCTTTTGCTCTGTCTTTCCGTACTATTTTTCTTCCTACTTGTCTTCGTGCTGAAGGTTTTAGGGCTGAATCATCATCTGAATGTGGAGGAGTATTGTTAACTATGTTATTCAATGCCTTCTTCTTTTCCCTGTATCTTTTTGATGCTTTTTTCCAATTTTTTCTTTGCTTTCGCTTTTCCCGCTCTGTCATCTCAGTTAAAATGTTCTTCGCCTTATTTTCTGCTTTTTTTTTCTGATAATATGCTCTGTCTTTAGCCCTTTTAATCTCTCTTTCTTCGGTAGTCATCTTATCCAAAAACTTTCTTTTTCTAGCATTGGCTTTTTCTCTTTGGCGTAAATAAGCCGCACTATCTTTTTTGACTTGTTTTTTCGGTCTTTTTTTCTTTTTTCCATCTTCGCAAGACTCCATATTGCTGTAAATAAATGTAAATCCATAAATCCAATTGAAAATGTAATAAACACCGCTTAATTAGTAAAGTAATTTATAAATTTCAATAGCAGATATCATTTCGAGAACGAAACAGTCATCTCGGGAACGCCATAGTCATTTCGGGAACGTGTCATCATGTCCGGGAACGTTCCTGAAATGACCGTTCACGAAATGACGTTTTCAAATAAACGCGCGCTTTATATTGACAGCAGCCATCTTAGATTCAGTCTGGCAAGGTTAATGCAAAATAGGTTAGGTTATTTATAAGTGTTGTACTTTAAGAAAGTATTTTTTCAATATTTCAAACTAGTAAGCGCATTCCCGTAATGATGTGCTATTGATATACGGTCTGTAAATAGTAAACGGAAAGGTACTTACCACTTAAATTATAATGAATTTGTCGGAAAACCGAATGCCACCTGTTTTCAAAACAATCTCCCACTACAACAGCACACTAGCGCCTAAAAGCTGCGTTCTGTATAAAATATTTTCGTTTAGTTACAGCTGCGTTCACTGAAATGACGCATAAGTTCTCGGACAAACTTTTTTAGCATATAAAAATATGGAACAATTTTATTTTATGAATAGCAAGTACAAAATATAGGTTCTTAATATAATTTACGTCTAATGAGCACTGAAAACGATTGAATATTGTTTTTTTTTGTGTGTTCCAGATGTTTGTTTTTACGGATCAGTACTTAGGGACGCGTTCTCGAAATGACTTTTCATACCTATATTTTGAAATCATACTATAAATGATTTATTTTTGAGGTAAATTGTATGATGTACAGTTAAAACAAAACAATTTTAATAGTTTTTAGTGTTCATTTGTTCGATAAAATTGCGATTTATTTAGTTTATATGCTTACGAAGCAAATTTTCCACCTTGGTGATTTTGAGCCAGTTACTCTGGAAACAACTTAAACGTTATAGTAATCCGGCACGGCACTCTATACTATACAAAAAAATTGCTATAAGTAACGTCCGCGAGTGTTCAACAACTTTCTGAACATTAAAATAGTTAAATATTTAACTTTGTATTAAGTAGACTCTGTAAACTACTTAAATGTTATAATGATCAAGCACGGCACGGTTTGTTAAGTACAAATAATTAAAAAGGACATTCGGGCGTGTTTAAACAGTTGAACGTTTAATCATTACCTACTTAAGCGGGTAGTCTGAAAATAACAACAATAATGTTTAATAATTTTTTAAAGGGCATTTTGCCATTAGTTGCCGAAAATTAGAATTTAAATTCTGGTTAAAAAGAGGCTAACAAACGTAAACAACATTTAGAATAGATTTAATAATATAGCGAGCATTAAAGCAATCTAACATTTAACCTTGACTTAAATAGCTTCAGAAACAGCTTAAACGTAATAGTAATCCGGCACGGCAGGGTTGACTAAACAAAAATCGCTGCAAATAACATTGGATTCGGATGTATTTAACAATTTCGTGCGTACAAAAACAGTTGACTTAAGTGTTTACTCTAGAAACAACTTAAACGTCTTAGATTTAGGGTTGCCAACAATGCCGAAGACTTCGGGTTTTGCGATCATTCTTCGGGTTTCGGGTTTCAAATGAAATTATTCGGGTTTACTAAAAATTATACTCGTGGACAAAAAGTTAGTAGAATTTCCTTTTGGCCTCTATTGCAATTCACAACGACAACAAAGTCAAAGCGACAACATCACATATCGCAACGGCTAGATATGAAAATTATTTGAAATAATATTTCTTCGGGTCAGCATAGACTCGATGTTGGCAACCCTAAGTATAGTAATCCGAAATGACATGGTTTATTAAAGAAAGAATCGCTACAAGTAATATTCGGGAATGTTTAACAATTGCCTGGACATTGAAACAGTTGAACATTTAACCTTGATCTAAGCAATTACTTAGAAACAACTTAAAACGTTGTAGTAATCCGGAAGGTTTGCTAAACAACCGAGCACCACCGATCCGCAGAGTATTGAACAGTTTCGTGAAGATTGAAACAGTTGGAAGTTTAGTTTCAACTTAAGTAGTGCTTTGGTAATAACTTAAACGCCATAGTAATCCGACACGGCATGGCTTATTAAACAACCAATCATAGCTTGAATATCTGTAATAAATTGCCTTAGTTAAACTAAAGCTCGCTGAATATTTTTACTATTTTGGAATTCACAAACAAGTTAAAAAACAGAACAATAAGGCAAAGAACGACTTTGTTTCTGCAGTTATTTATAATTTAATTAATTAATGTTGTTAAATCTAAAACTCTGTTGCTACTTTTTAACTTGTTTGCGCGCAAGATTTCTATGATAAAAACATAGGAAGCCAGCGATTTCGTATTAATTTTTGAGTTTGTATTCTCTAATAATGTAATTTATCAAGAGTCGAAAAATGTGGCGCCACACAACGGCCAAGCATAACACTTAATGTGCGAGTAGAAATTTTGCGCGGTCCGTGAGTAGATTTCTACATCCTTACATCTACAGCATTTCTTACAGTTTGGTTCGAAACTCCGATAATTCGGCAAATCAAATTTCAATTTCGATAGCTTCGCTTGTCACGAATATGCAATGTGTGATTTTTTTTACCGACTTATTACTTATCACGAATAAAATTCCCAGATTTTATTCGTGATAAAAGCTTGACTAACCCCAGAATAAAAAACGACAACCTGTTTTTTTGACACAGAAAAATTTAAAAAACCAAAAAGACAACAAGAACCAATTAAAAAATTAATTTTCAGAATTTATATAGCAATTTTGTTATAAAGATAGGTATCTAATAGAAAATAACTGTAAATTGATAAAAATTACCGAATAATGACAGTATTCAAAATTACGGCCGAATGCACCAACCACTAATTGTTTCAAATGTTAATATCAAACAAACTCGCATCGAAATTTGTTTACCAATACATGAATTGCCATAACTACGTCACGCTTGATGCGCTTTTGTTCAAATTACCAAAAGTAATAATCACCGATGGCGCAATTCACTATTGCCGTTTTGCTGTTTTTTTTTTTGTTTTTCCGTAAACACTCGCCTTTGATTGGTTATTAGCTTACTTGAATGCTATGGACGCCTTAATATACCTAACTGAATGATTCATGAAAAGAATTGCCACGCCGCTTACAAGGTATTTTAGGCATTTTGTAACTAAAGAGTGAGTAAAAAAACTAGTCTAAATTTAAATAAAAGTTTATTAATAATGTCGAAACTAGTAAAAATGAACGAATTTTCTTATTTATACTTCAACAACACTAGACTGGCCAATAACTGTGCGGGAATATTTAAATCAAGCTATAGTTCGTTCAGTATAAGAATGCAGATGCATGAAGTTAATAGGTTATGTTTGCAGAAAAGTTCACATTAGATAACAAAAAGTTAGGTTGAAAACTACAAGAAATGCTTAAACCCTTATGTTTTGTTACGCACAACCGTTTATAAAATCACGTTTAAAAATATTTTAAACATTTAAACAAGTTCCAACAGCCTGCAAGAGTTAAAATTTGAAGTTAGACACGTCTTCTCAGCAACTGAACCAATCAGATTGCAGAGATTTGCGGTAATCTTCAAACTGGTGCGTTCTTATTTTGAACGGGGTTTATACAGAAATCTTGTGCCCGGTACTTTGCCTACAGTGATTTATATCTTTAAAGTTTTTAGTATTTTATTTTTTATATTATACAGGTGTGTGCAAATATACTGCTTCAATTGAAGTCTAAATATTTAATAAACAATCCCTAATTTGGCATGTGAAGTTAGTTCGTTTCGATCGATTATCCACAAAATTATTTTTTTTTAAATGACATTAATGAAAAAATTTAGTTAGTGGAAACGGGAATGTCCTTGGTCCTTATATAAATTATAAAATGCAAGTTTCTGTTTTAATTTAAAAAAAAACACCGTATTAAGGACGATAATTATTACAAAAGATAAATACTAATAAGCTAAAATATTCTAGCATCAAACAACGGATTCGACCTAACAGACCAAAGCAAAATCGCATCGCTCTGTATAAAACCCGATTCGATAATGTGGTATCAGAAGTTACTGGCAGTTTACGATATAGTATTATTTTGAAACCAGTTTTGTTAAAATACAATTTAGAAGAATCAATAAGTGTGTGCGCGACTAGAGCGATGTCAGATCGATACGATAAATGGCATTCTATGATTGGTTGAAGAAAATCAATAGAGGTAGACCGATTTTATCGATTTTGATGTAGCATCTCTGCAACTCCCCAAAATACATTTTTGTTGAGTGCGACGTATCGAGCAGTGTTCTGTCGACGTTTGTCGTCTATCAATTTAGGTAAATACCGATTTTTATTTAAGTAATTTTTATGAAATGATTTCAAGTTTCATTTTTTTGCTGTCAAGTTTAACTAAGGCGATCACTAAGTTCAAATCATTGCGGTGGTTTTTACCCAGTTTACAAATTTTAAGTTATTGCACTCGTGATTTTATCATTTTAGTTCGGAATATTAACGAGTTTAAAGGCCTACCTAAAGCCTTTGGTATTGAATTGTTTTAAAATCGAAAGTTCTGATTTTTGTTTTACCAAAGCAATACGCTCTTTGATTCTTTAGTTCCTTGTAGTGTAAGCAAACATTTTCCTAGTAGTTTTATTTGATATAAAAATTGATTTATTTACTTTTGTGTAGTGCGTAAATCGTAAAATGTTATTCGGAAATTTGTCAGCAATAAAAGAAAACTTCATGGATTAAATGAAAATCGTATTAATATACCAACGAAAACAAAGGGTGCTTTCAACGGGTTTAACGGTTTAATACTAAACGAAGGGGATGCTCAACAACCATTACGAAAATGGCTCATATTTAAAAACGATATTTATTGATCTGTTTCCTTTTTATAATTTAGTTGTAAATATTTTATTTTCACGTTAAGTTTTCAAAAACCTGAACTAAATACTTTTTAAAATTATTTTTAATCCATTTCAATTTCAAAGATACAATCTCCTCGAGTTTTATTTAAACCATGGTTGGGCATGTTTTTGTAGAAATTTAAAAGTAAAAGTAAAGTAAATTAAGGTTATGTTCCTTGTGACGTAGTGACGTTTGTAACATTAAGGTTATGTACATAAACAACTGACTAACTTACGTCCATATTTGACAAGCACCACTGACAGATCTGATTGTTCGTTTGTTTATTTGTTGGGCGAAATCTAGGTTTGCGGGTGCCAAAGATTTTTAGCAGGTTTCAAACTTTTTTACTTTCTACTTGCTCGAACAGTCTTTAAAAGGGCAAAAGGATAGATCTCGAAATTGTTCTTTCAAAGAGCACCTACTTCCTTCTTGATAATTAAAGAAATTGAACAACCAGGCTAAACAGATCTCGCCTTGGCAGAAATATAAACCTCAAAATTTGTAAAGTGGCGCAACCTACTAAAATTTCATGGCCAACTGGCGACCAAATAAAATCTGAACGGGTTATAATTTGAAAATTAAAAAATACATTTTTGTAATAGATTATTCCCTCATTTTTTTAAAGCGTAAATATAACGGTTTGGTTTTGAATAGTAAGATAAGGCAAATTTTCAGATTTTCAAATACAAACTTAAACTTAAAAAAATTAAACTTTGTTAACACTTCTTATGTTTTTAAATTTCTAAAAATTAAGTTTGTCGGGGATATCCTTTAAATACAATTTTCACCAACGTGAAAAGCTGATGCAAACCTAATAATTATATTAAATCTAAAGCATTCCGACAATGCTCAGCAAGTAATGAGGCAGCTTTCGTTTATAAAATCGGTACTTACAGTTAAGTTCTTTGTTTTTAGAACTACCTTAAAGGATCTAACAATGTTTGCAATTTGCAATGATCTCAACATAGTCAGCATACCTATTTATAAAATGTGTTCATTGGACCTCGAACCCCTTACTTATTCAAAACTTGAATTTTATTGCAGATGTCCAGGATGGTGGATTTAACAGAAAACTATCAACTAAAATGGCATTCGTTTAGTACGCACCTTCATTCATGCGTAGCATCGGCCCTCAATAACGAAACTTTCGCAGACGTTTCTCTATACACGATGGACGGTCATCAAATCTTAGCTCACCGTTTTGTACTCTCCGCCTGTAGCCAATATCTCCACCAGATACTTAAAGTGCAACCGAAAATCACTTCGACCTTACCGTTGTTGATAGTTTTACCTCCTGAAATAAGTTACAAGACCATGAAAACGTTAATACAGTACATGTACAGTGGCGAAACTACGGTTTCGAAAGATATTTTGGAAAACGTGCTTCGAGGGGGTGATTTGTTAAAAGTTAAGGGTTTATGGCGACCTAAAGATAAATCTTATGAAAAGAAATTGGTTAAAGTACACGAACAACGTACGGTGCCGCTTAATCAATCACAGAAAGATGCGGCTTCTGATGTGAAACAAGAGGACAATTCACCTTCTCGGACCGACACACCTAATTCTAAATCGAAAGAAAAAGATAAATCCGAAAACGGCTCGACGTCCCAAATAGGCCCGGCTTCGGATACTACCACGATTATAGATTCGGAGACCGATTCGACACACGGTGATAAAAATTCAAATATAATAGTAGATGATAATAAAAAGGTCAATTCGGACGACAACGATGATGATAAAAATATCGATTTCGAGGAGCCAATAGATAACCTACAATTTCTGGTAATCAAAGAAGAACCGATAGAATGGAGCGAACTCGAAGAGGGCGAAATGGAAATGATCGACGAAAGCGATATGTTTGATTCGGAGATGACCATTAAACCCGAAGTGGTGTTAGACGATCAGGAAGAAAAACCTGAGGAGTTGTACTCTCCTTTAACTTGTGAGCTTTGTGCTGAAACGTTTACACTTCCAGGCGAGTGGGTTCGTCATATACAAACACACACGGATATGCTACCGGCGAAAAGGCAGAGACGCGGGAGATCCACTGTAAGTTTTTTTTGTTTTATAATAAACTTTCATAATTGCAAATTTTGATAATGTAAAAAAAGCTTAGGCCGTGGAATTTATAATCAAATGTATTTAAATACCTGAACTAACGGAATATATATTATGGTCACTGCAGAATAATGTCGTGGCGCGGCTAGGAACAAACCCAGTGCCACCTAAATGCCAAGCAGGGCACTGCTCCTCTCGTGGTTTTCTTTCTTTATCCATCCCTTTATGCCCCGAGGCGTCGGGTGTTCATATAAGTCTATATGTCTTCTACCCATTTCTTATATACTTTTATATCCCTCGCTAATCTTTTTATATCTGTTAAGGTCTTTCCTCTTCTCCCTGTCAAGTCCTTCATCTGTTTTTCCCATGCTGTCCTCGGCCTTCCTCCCTGTCTTCTTCCTTCTACTTTCATTTCTGTCATTATCCTTGGAATTCATATGTGTCCTCAACATTTCAACTGTTTGTCCTCTATCTTCTTTATTACTGGTTCAACATTCAATATGTCCCTTATTATATTATTGTGTACCGTTGTTTTCCTTATACAGTGTGGTACAAAAGTATGGAACAAATTCAATAGCTACTGAAATAATGGTTTTTTGGAAAAACGCTCGGACAGGTATAGCGATTTAAATTACGGTGCATATTTTAAGAGGAATCGAATTTTTTTTGCGACTGTCATTTTTCTACGGTGACGTTATCGCCCTTTTTTTTAAACAGGAACTTGCATATTTGACAATTGCAGTAGATAGTCCTTTTTTTTCTCTTTCTAACCGTGCAAAAGTTTTATACCCTCACATAAGATTTTTTTTGAGATATGGTCCTTCGAAAATGCCAAAATCGACTTTTTCGTAGAAGGTTGAAATTCGGATTAGGGGGTAATGATACCCTCCTAATGACGTTTCCGTGGTCGGTTGTCCCTTAGCGTGCGTAATTTCGAAGATACGGCCGTTCCCACCTATCAAAAGTGGTGGGGGAAATTTTTTAAAACCCGTTTTTTCGTGTCCGGCGAGGTCGCTTTGGGGATTCGGAAAGAGAGGGGTCGATTAGGAGAGAACAATTTTTTATCCGAAACATTTTGGATTCGAAATGCCCGAATGGCAGGGTCGATTTTTCGTATACGTGTCTATTGTTATCCCACCCATGCGGAACGTGAGCTGGGTCTAGTACCCCAAAGCGACCCCGCCAGACACGAAAAAACGGGTTTTAAAAAATTTCCCCCACCACTTTTGATAGGTGGGAACGGCCGTATCTTCGAAATTACGCACGCTAAGGGACAACCGACCACGGAAACGTCATTAGGAGGGTATCATTACCCCCTAATCCGAATTTCAACCTTCTACGAAAAAGTCGATTTTGGCATTTTCGAAGGACCATATCTCAAAAAAATCTTATGTGAGGGTATAAAACTTTTGCACGGTTAGAAAGAGAAAAAAAAGGACTATCTACTGCAATTGTCAAATATGCAAGTTCCTGTTTAAAAAAAAGGGCGATAACGTCACCGTAGAAAAATGACAGTCGCAAAAAAAATTCGATTCCTCTTAAAATATGCACCGTAATTTAAATCGCTATACCTGTCCGAGCGTTTTTCCAAAAAACAATTATTTCAGTAGATATTGAATTTGTTCCATACTTTTGTACCACACTGTATACTTCATCTCAGTTCATATCAGTGTTTCTTTCAGGCACTCCTGCGGGGGCGCTTCGCCCCCCGGGTAGCAACCGGTGCCCCCTCCCGAGTATCTAGTATGTATTTGTTTTGTAATTTGTAGTTTTGGTTTTCTTGTATTGAACGATATTAGTCTAGAGATGTTGGTTGCATTTCTTATAATCGTATGGCAAATTATAGTACCCATTGTCATTGAAAACTCCCTTCTCCTTATAGCCACGTCGTGCCCCCCTTAAAAGTCCGAAAGCCCGCCCGGCGCAAAAATTCTGAAAGAAACACTGGTTGCTATTAGTCTAGATTTTAACTTACCGGTAAGCACCCAGTTTTCTGGCGCATAGGTGAGTGTTGGTAAGAATATCTGCTATATACTTGCATTTTTGTTTTATTACTGATTTCTCTTTTATCAATTATTATTGTATTGTTTATCGCGCAACACATATAATTTGCTTTATTTATCCTGTTGGTTATCTACTGTTCTATTTTCCAATTTTTTGTAATTGTTGTGTGGTCAACAGCTCTTACAGCTGGTTGGTCGCAGTCTTACTGTGTCTAAATATAACTAACTACTTCGTCAATTCCGTTATTTTCCACTTTTATTTCCTGCATAGATTTTTGCTTATCTTCATAGCTTTACTCTTCTGTACATTGATCTTCAGGTTTATTCCTTCTAGTTTCTCTTTCCATACATTTATTGCCTTTTGCATGTCTGTATACTTTTTTATTACCAAAATTATATCATCGGCATACACTAAATGCTGTAGATATATCGGTTCCAATCTTCTAATTCAAAATTTTGTTCCATTTACTCTGTTTTTGCATCGGTTTGCTATCTCATTTTTTTTTTTTATAAGTACATTTATTAACAGCATGGTCCGTTACTACATCATTGTAATACTACATGCTATCTTATTTCTATTACATCTAGTTGGCACAAGTTAATGAAATAAACTATTATTTTAACTTAATTAGAGAGCAGATAACAACGTAAAATAATATCAGTCATTTCCTTAGGAACTAACATAGTTAGTCCTCACATATCCCTCAACGTTAATGTATGTCGATTTTACAGCTTTTGGCAATTGTGGTTCTATTTTGTTTTTCCAATATTTCCCACAGTATATTTCTATCTGCGTTATCGAATGTTGCTTTTATATCCAGAAATATTAACCTTAATTCTTTACTTTTTTTGAATGGATATGGTCATTTGTCTGTCTGCTCGGTCTAAAACCTGCTTGTTCTTCTTAGCACTACTTTCCAGTACTTTAGTATATATTTGGAATGGTACTGATGATCAACATATCTCTCGATAATTGTCTCAGTTGCTCGTGCTGCATTCTTTATGGAGTGGTAATATTACGTTATGCTCCCACTCATGCGGTATTCGACCTAGATTCCATGCTATTTTTATTATTTCCGTTAGCCATTCAGCTACCTTTCTTCCTTCCCATTTGATCATTTCCCGTACTAGATGATATCATCTTTTCCCGCAGCTTCCCCACATCGAATTGTTATTATTATTTGTTCGATTTCTTCTAGTGTTATGTTTCTGTCTATACATTTTTCTTCCTTGTATATCAACTCTTCGTCTAGTCTTCCATCATCAATCTTCTTAAACTCTTTTTCATAGTATTGTAGGTACTTTCTCCATGCCTCTACAATCTTATTCTTACTAGTAATGATATTATTTTCTTCATCTTTCATATTCCGCATATTTGACCGCATGCCAAAGCTTCTCTCTAAACTGCTCAACAATTGAAGTGACCCACTAAAAAAATTACAAAGAAAATGTGGAAAATTGAAAAATATCTGTAAATAAAGGATTTTGTCTGATAAATAAGTGATAAATAAGCATAATGTAAGTTATTAAATTGTATTTAGATTCAATTATGTCGAATTCTTAACCGAAAACGTATTTATACAATATAAGCTTATTTTACAAAAAAGATATTAGGTAACTTAAAGACCGGCACGGAAACAAAAGCAAATTCAATCTTGTTGTACCTAAAATGTAAAATTAATATTTTGTGGGACCTCCTCTAAGTACCTCTTGACACCTTCGAGGCATACTTCTGATAAGGTTATTAATGAGTTCTTGAGGAATCAATTCCCATTCCTCCAAAATCGCATTTTCCAACTGCTGTAGCGTTTCTGGAGGCTGTTGTCGTTGTGTCATTTGTCTTTTTAATTTATCCCATATATGTTCTATGGGATTACAGTCGGGTGAATGTGGAGGCCATATCATTCTAGCTATTCCGTGCTGTTCAAATACGTTATTCAAAATCTGCGCACGATGAGGACGGGCGTTGTCGTCCATAAATATGAATTCGTTTCCAAAGTTTTGGGCAAATGGTACCACTACTGGTAATACACACTGGTCCACATACCGTTGTGCATTAACAGTTTTATTTCTAAAAACAACGAGTTCTGTGCGGCCAAATAATGCCTCCCCATACCGTAACACCTCCACCTCCAAAAGCTATTCTTGGAGACATCAAATCTTCGCGATATCTTTCACCAGGCCTTCGGCCTTCGCCACACTAAAATTCGTCCGTCTGAACGGTTTAAAGTGAATCTTAATTCACCTGAGAACATGCACGATCCCCATCATGAAGGTTCCAGTGTAAATGATCTCGAGCCCAATTTCTCCGTGCTTCACGGTGTTGTACATTTAAATGCAGACAAGTTGGTGGTTGTACTCGTGCAACCTTACAGTTTGAGTCGATATTGTTACTCCAGCAGCGGCATGTAAGGCATTATTTAATATTGAAGCATTTTTTCTGGGATTTCTTCTTGCCAACAGTCTTAGATATTGATCCTGAGCTTGAGTTGTAGTTCGTCTTCGACCTCCCCCATGCCGAAATGCCACAGTACCAGTTAAATGAAAACGGTTTAAAGCTCTTCCTATGACTCTATGTCAAATGTTTAACATTCGACCGACCTGTCTTTGCCCAGCACCTTGCCGTACTAACTGTGCAGCTCGATCGAGAATATCTTCACTTAAACGTTTTCCAGGCATTGTGTTTGATATTGAGATTACTAATACTCACTTTTTAAGAAGTTTTAGATGTAGTTTATAAAATATTTTTGATAAATGTTACTTACTGATTTGTAAGCCAACAACTGTCTATTCAATAAACAATTGATAGCATTATATTCATTTTTTTTGTTTAAAACAGCAGTTTTTTTAGTGGGTCACTTCAATTGTTGAGCAATTTATTTTCATTATATTGCTCCTGTATTCCTTTCCCAAACTCTTCCCACGTTCTCCTTTTAGCTGCCTTTACGGCTTCCTTTGCTTCACATCTGCTGGTTTGGTTCTTATGTAGTTCTTCCATGCATGTTTATTACTTCCAACTTTTCTTCTATGCTACTGTTTTCCTTTTCTTCTAATTTCCTTTGTAGTGTTTCCATATATCTTTGTTTGTTCCTTTTTTCTTCTAACTTTTCTATTCTAATTCTATCATATATTTTATTTCCCACCTTTCGTGCTCCATAATTCTTAATTTTGGCCACAATCGGTCTATAATTAGTATTTAAGTCGGCTCCCCTATATGCTTTGATGTTATATATGGCTAGTTTAAAGGTTTTGCTAAATGTTACATAGTCAATTACGCTCTTAACATTCTTTTCTATTGCTTCAAATGTAATATTGTGTATTTGTTTATGTTTATAAAACGAATTACGAATCAAAAGTTTTCTACACAGAATTATATCATTTTCCGTTGTTATTTATTGTTTGTTCTCCCCCATAGTTCCCGATCGTACCAAATTCTTTTTATTTATTGCAACCAGTTCTTGTATTCCAATCGCCCATTTATTATAACCTGGCTAACTCTATCTCGTTCCGATTCAGTTACTTCTTGTAGCTTGTTGTAGAATTCCATTTTTCATTTTCTGTGCTGTCTTCAATAGGCGCATATATCTGCATTATGCTTATAATTTCTCTCAGTTTCAGTCTCATTTCTATTCAGGACGTTCGAAAATGATTGCCACTACAATAAATTGTTTTCTCCGCGCTACTCTTTTATTAGGGAGGAGTGAGTATAGATTTTATCAGAAATATTCCCCTTTTGCCAACGTTCCAGTAGTTTCCATAAAGCTGCTGCAGACCATTCTTGGGGTGTAGCATGGCACTACTTGTGGACAACTGACTGAAGCTCGTCGTTAGAGAATAATTTCTTACCGCGCCCCAGCTATTTCATTGCGCCAAACAGAGCGTAGTCGCTTGGTGCAAGATCCAGCGAATATGTGACCGTGCATTTTCATGTCGGCGTTGCTGAATACATTGACGGAGATGCTTTAGTGACTCAACAGTAATGCTCTCAAGAGAGAGCATGCAAGTATGCTGCCTACTCGCTTTGTCCGCGACTATACTCGCAGAGCTGCACAAATAGCTCACTACCTTTCTTTCTGTACGTTCTAGTAACGCCATCTGGTGGCATCATGTGGCACCATAGTCTATCTTCGCACACGCATCGGGTGCACATTTCAATCTGCGACTTAACAGGGGTTTCGAGGGGGAGTGCCAATAATTTTTGAACGCCCCTAGTAATTATTCTTCCGGTTCCACTATTATGCGTACTCCTTCTTTCGCTCTATTACATTTCCTTCTGAATATCAGGGTATATATTCTCTATCCACTATTTTCCTTCTTTACCCTTTTATTCACTTATTCTTAAAATTTGTAATTTGTACCTTTGCATTTTTTCTATAATTTCTGGTACTTTTCCTTGCATTGCAGTGATACTCCATGTTCCGATTCTAATCTCTGTTTTATCTTTTCTTTGCCTGTCAATACTGGTTTTCCGACTGCTTGTTTGTTTCTATTTTGCTTCTGGGATTCTTAGAGCTAGTACTTTTTTGGCTTGGGTCCACTGCTATTTGCTTGCCCCAGTTTGTCCTCCTTCTTATTCCATTTCCAAAGTTGACCATTTGTTATTAATTTCTGATACCGGAAATATTGTTTCCATAGCATTTTTTATTTCTTCCTTTGCATTATCTTTAACATCTATTGATCTATTCCAATAATTATTAGATTTTGCGCTTCTCTCTTTTAATCTGCTCCACGTTATTCTCTAAACTTTCGAATCGTTCAAATTGTTTGTACATATTTTGTATTTCGATTTTAAGCGCCGCATTTTCTTGTTTTATACCTATCATGCACTTCTTTAAAGTAGTTCCGTTGTTTTTTTTTTAGTTCTGCAATCTCGTCTCTCAAATTTTGCATTTCTTTTTGGTATCCTTTTTTCACTCTTCTCCTTTCCTTGTCATATGACCAACGCATTCATTACCAATTACCATGAACTTACCAAATAATTTATTATACTATATTAATTAATAAATTCTGATATCGTAATGTTTGCCGCAGGACGAGGACAACGGATCATTTCCACCGCTCCACTGCGACATGTGTCAAAAATACTTCGCAACTCCAGCCGAGTGGGTGCGTCATATTCAAAGTTCGCACACAGAATTTGAATTACGTGTATCAAATAAGACTTGTCCGGTACGACCGGTACGAGTGAGTCGACAAGTGGGTTCATCACATAAAGTTTGCACAGTTTGTAGTAAAAAATTTCCCTCTCATGCCTCCATGCTGATACATAAACGTACGCATACAGGCGAGAAACCCTACATGTGCGAACACTGTCAAAAGGGATTTAATGTAAAAAGTAATTTGTTAAGGCACTTACGGACACTGCACGACAGGATAATTAGTTCTACTGATGTCGAATACAAAGCAGATATTGCTGAAAATTCTAATTCTAATTCTGCCACTTAGTTTACTAAATAGTTTGAAGTTAAGTGATAAATATTGAAAGGCGTGTGAAATATTTAAGAATAATTTTAATTGCGTTTTTAGTCGTTAATTTAAAGAATTGATTTTTTTTTTACTTTAAAATTGAAAGTTAAACAGTAAGTGCAGGTTCAAACGATTTTCTTGTTGACTTTTGTTTTAAAAACCTTGGTTTGATTTTTGCAACTGTTAAACAATAACCACAATATTATTACTAAACATGTTTCGTCCTTTTGTTAATGCCCTAAATATGTCAATCCCGAATAAATAAGTATCACACCTATTCTTTGCTTAGTTTAAGTAATTTTTCTTGCTCACACAAGCAAAAAATATATTATCGAAAAGGTATACGAACGCTAATTTCAGAATTCTTAAAACGTAAATCGTCTTCCAGTCTAAAAAACTGCTTATGAATCTTCCTTTTAGCTATTAACAGTACGTATTATCCGTCATTTCACATAAAAAGAGTGGCCAGCATTGCAATGCATGTATGTATTTGTCGTGCTCTTTTTACGTGAAACGATTAGTACCTACTTTTATTTTTTAAATACCTACGTAGTAAACTGCTCGTAAAACTATTTAGCGCATACAAAAGGACCGTTTTGTAGAGGTAGAAAAGTTGTTAACTCGTTTATTTATATATGTATATTAACAATTTTTAGTTGTAAGTTTACATGGAATACAAAAGCTTAGAAGGATCGCAATTTTATGACGTGTCCTGTGTTCTACGCAGCCCAAAATTCCTGAATGCAGTTTGTTTACAAATAATTAATGCAAGAGCGAGAATCGCAACAGAAGTTAGGTTAAAAAATTCCTTCTATCCCTTTGTACTTATGTAAACAAAAAAATGTTCGTAATAGTTGATAGTTGACTTCTTCCATTCTTGGTATTTACATAAAAGCAAACTTTAATTAAATACTTAAACTTCTTAAAATTCTAATCGCAAAATTATATTTTCTAGTAAAACTTGAAAAATAAATGATTTTTCTTATGGTAGCCAAGGCGTTTTATTTAAAATATTGTGTCTACGAACCGTTAAATAAAAACATCATCGCAAAAAAATTAGCGATGCTTTTAAAGTGGGAAAAGATGAACAGAAACAGGCAATAATACAAGGGACAGTCAAATGAAAACGGGTCACCACCCAAAAAACTCATAGTGCGCAAAGGTTGGTAACAAGCTCTTAAATATACCTTACTTTTGCTATACCTAGCATCTTAAAAAAGCTTCAACTTTTTCGTACTTAACGTTAGGGCAGATCTAACGGAAAAAAACAATTGCCTCATCTTTTCTATACCATTTAAATGCATATACGTATTAGAAATATACCGCTGATACTACCTTCTCAGCGTGGTCGACATCAGAGTGCAAAGATATTTGTTTCTATCTCAACTTGTCCCCTTTTTCAACACAACGAGCATGCGCACATTTAAAAAGGGTGCAAAATGAGATAGAGCTATCTGAGCTATCATGGAGCTATCAATATTGCTGTCTCTCTTTGCTGACCATGCCCACCGCTCATTGTCAGAATACAGCATTAGCCGTATATTTCTAATACGTATATGTTTAAATGTCTCTAAAGTTAACCGTTTCCAAGATATTTGCTATTAAAGTATTGTATGTTAGTACAAGAGCCTTGACCAAGGTATCAGGTAAAGAAACGAAACTGGTTTAGATTTTTATTCAAAAAAAATGTAACGAAAAGTAACTAACAGTTTAAAATAACGAGAATATTATCAAATGTACTTTACATATATAATTTAATATCAATTAGCCAACAAAGCCCTCTTAGCGGATTCAACGATATTATTCCATTTTGTCTGTGCCGGTACGAACGGTCCGTTGTGTACGACATGCACGGTCATGGTCGGAACAAATTTTAAGTTAGGTACCAACTGCATTGTTTCAAAAAAATACAAACATTTTAACAATTAAGTAACACACCGCAAAACAACTTACCTTCGGAGTAATAAAAAAGTACTGCGATGTATCCGGCCGACTCGTTCCATCAACTAACAGTTCAAAAATTCGCCTTTCGTTGTTTGAATCCATACCTTGATTAATTTCGTCGACACATCGAAAAGGCACCGGAGTTAACTCTTGCAACGATAACATAAAAGCGGCGGTGGCGACCGCTCTTTCTCCGCCACTTTGTACTATGCTGTTTAATTCCTGTAGGGGTTCTGTGTGTCGATACTTCACTTTAATGCTCAGTCCGTAATCGGCGAAATTTTTCTCATTATCACCTATAAATTTAATATCACACGCATTGGCTTAGAAAACCATAAAAACTTACCTGTAAAGATAGAAACTTCACCGGCGCACCCCATACATTCAAACGCGTCGCTGAATCTTTTATTAATTTCCGATACCACATCTTGCAACGGTCCAAGCCACTCGTTCTGTAATGTATCCATGCTTACATTAATACCGTCCAATTCTGTATTTGCAGCCTGCATATCATCCTGCATCTGTACGACAAGTTTTTGTCTTTGATGATATTCCCGCAACTCCCCACTATCGGCTGTGCTTAAACAATCAACTTTCGAGAGCGTATGCTCTTTCTCTGCTTGAAGTTCTTCTAAATTTTCCGATAAACCATCGTACACTTCCCTAAATTCGTTAAATCCATCATCAGGCGGAGTACAACCGTTTGAAAGTTGCTTAGCCTTCGTTATGGCTTCCTTTGCCTCTTTAGTAGCGTTCGAATACGATTCTTTAATTAAATTTAAAGTACCCTCAGCTTTTTGGCATAAACTTCTGATATCCTGCGACTTATTTTCTAAAAACGTCACTTGCTTACGGGCTGCGTCTAAATTAATTTTATCAACGTTCGATTCTTTCAATTGATCCGAGTATATTTTAAAGGCTTCCTTAATTTCGTTTTGGCACGTTACCAGTTTATTAATGACTTGCTGGAATAATAAGGGTGCAATTTTTGTTACCAATGTTTCGGTGGTAAACTTACCTTAATACGTGCGTTGGATTCATTTTCGACTTGTTCTCTGCTACCAGAGTCTGTTTGTAGTTGTTCTAATTTTTTACCAAGCACTCTAATTCGACTGTCCATTGATAGTATCTCCTGTTTGTAGTTTTGGAGCTGTTTTAAATTTTCACGGATGCCACTTTGGGTTTCATTTAAATGATTTATCTGAAAAATTTAGTTTAGAATAAATTATTCTTCTGGATTGTTTCGTTCAATTGGAATAAAATATTAATTTTGTCTACACAATTTAATTAAATAAAATATTATCAATAATCGTATTTACCTGTGTATTTAGTTTATCGATATTTTCATTGTACATCTGACAAGCGTTACGAACTTCCGCAAGCCGCCCTCGAGTATTTTCTATACGTTGAGAGTCTACCGAAATGGCTAAACTTCCATCGGACTTAATTTCATTTTGTCGAACACTTTTCTCTCCGGTGTATTTCGAGTAAGAAGTAGAAAATCGCAGTTTGTCTGTAAAATGTATTAAAACACTAAAATTGTAAAAACAAAGAGTTTTGTAAGGTTAAAAACAATCGACTGTGCACTAGTAAGCAACTTAATTTGACAATTATTTGTTTATGTTAATGGCACGGCTGTTTCTTGATGTTACTTTTAATACAAGTTGAAGTAATATACAGCGTGATATAAATCTAGTTTGAGAAGTAATTTAAAATTATCGCATATTCAAATTTATAGATGGTGCCCCCACGGAAATTTTTTCGTTGACTTTTTCTTCCACAAGGACCCTGGTACCGTACCCTAATTGGGTTGTTCTTTGATGTTTCTGTTATCATTTCGTTTAGCATTTTACCTCAATCTTGTCCTATTTTTGTGATTTGACCCATTCACGTTAGTCTTGGTCTTCCCCTTTTCCTTTTTTTAATTGGTTTAGCTTCCATAATTTTCCTCGGTAATCTTTCTATTAAGATGTCCAAACCATTCTAAAGGGTGTTCAAAAAGTGGCGCTGATTCGGTTGAACATCAGTAACCGTTTGTCGGTTCACTAGCCACACGACCAACTGCCCTTCGATTACTTTATTTGATGTTTTAAGGTTATACTTTGTTCTCTCTTCTTTGTAAGTAATTATTTTATTTACTAAAAATTCATTACCAAACTGATTCCTTTTAGGTGTAAATCTGTTGCTTTCTGCTTTGCCAGTGCACATTAGAAAAAGGTTTTTTCTTTAAAACAACAAATTTTCATAATAGAAAGTTACTTTCGCAACGCAACAAAAGTTGATGGAGTTTGGACTTATTCAGTAGAAAATTGCATAGAAGAATTCCGTAATGAGTACCCAAATTCTGTTTTGTACGTCAACAGTTTGTGGAAACTTAAACAGATGTGTAAAGTTAATTTCAGTAGCAAGGGGCGCAGGGTGAAGCAACAACCCTTTCCTTCGAACCCTTGGGAATCTTCTGTGGTGGGTTCCTATTTAGACCTCAGGGTGACATATCACAGTGGCGCCCAATCTCATCTCGATTATGACCAACCCTTAATAATTAAAGGGTTCTACCGTTTCGAACCGCCCTTCTCCACTGTTTAGCTAGCCGCGTGCTTAAGGGGGTAACAACATCCCCAATTTAATGTCATAGTGCAGGATTGGCACGTGGCAATTTTATCAGTTCTTTCCTTTGCTCTTGCATTTCTCTTTTTCCGTGTAAATTTTTGTACCTTTAATTTTTTGGTTGCTTACAGTATCTCCATTTTCCTTGACCAGTTCTTTAGTTCCACTAAAATTGGTCTAAATTTCCCGTTTTGCTGTTTTCCAATTCTTATCTCTATTGCCTCCTCTTCCATTACTATTTTTATCTCCATATCCCTTAGAATTATTCTTACTATCTCTTTTACCTGTAGGTTGCTCTTTCTTTTTCTTATTTCTCTTTCCATCTCTTCCATTCTTTTCTCTTGTAATGTTACCCTTTATTTAAGTTGTTGATGTCCACTTCTTAGCTGTTTATTTTCATCGTTAATTTTATTTAGTTCCTTTTGAAACATATCTATTTTCTTTTCCATGCGTTCACCTTGTTTCCGTTCTATCTAATTTATTGTTTAGCTCTTCTAATATTTTCTATGCCTCACTAAGCAACTATCTTAAGTATGCCCCTGTCTTATGTTTCCATGCGCAAGTCTCGCAGTTTAGAGGCGTCCACCGCGTTATCGCTTGGCTTTTCTGTTGTTGCGTGAAATATACTGTTAATTTAACTTTTATATGCCGGTATTATCACTAGTTTTATATTTTAGATTCGATATTAGTATTACGAGTATTCACTCCACTCAATTATTTTCACTTTCGTTGACAAAACGTAAAAACAAACCAAACGTTGCATTAATTTTTGTCAGTAACGAAAGTCACAAAGCTGCCGTTAAGAAAACTGATAGAAAATTTTATACAAAAAATACTTTTACATACCACTAAAAAAATTTGTAATCTGCGGTGGAACGTTTTCAAAACGTTCGTTAGTCAAATGATTACCAATGGGAATATTATGAATGTGGTAAACTTTACACAAATACTTCATTATGGGTTCGGGTCCGTTAACCAAGGAACGAATATAAGCAAACATGCCGTATGGTCTTAACTGTTCGATAGGTAAACTTGGTTGATAAGTGTTTAACCCAGGTTGTTCGTTTCCTGAATGTACCACATTGACGCTCAATTTCTGTTGATCACGTAACATACGTATTAACAAATTCATATCTTCTTTCAACACGCAAGTAAAAGCCACCCTGTCTCGAATTGGAATTGTATTTTCTATGTATATGGCATGGTTTGCATTTAGGACGTTTAGCTACAAAGAAAAGTTTTACTTTAATTAACAAAATTGTAAAAACCAAATACCTCCAACATCATCGGTTCGAAAACTTCCCCTTTAAACAAATGTCTGTTGGATCGCAACCACTGTACTGCTGCGAAAGCTTGTTTATCCATCCGTCGTAACCATTCTAAACGTTGTTGCTTGACATTTTCTAAATTTTGTAATTCGTTTTCGAGACAACGTAATTCGTACATTTTATTTTGTTTGGTGTTATCTAATTCTCCTTTTTTCTCTACCACTTTATTAATACTTGCCGATACTCGTCTCATATTTTCATTGAGACCTTTTATTTTCTCTTCTCTTTGAGCATCTGCAATTGAACAAAAGTCATGAAGTCGTTGTTAGGCTACAAATCTTTCGAGGTGTTGTTTAAAGTTTGTATTATGTTACCGGCAATGTGTGAAACCGGCATTGTATAGAATGCCTAAAATCAAACGTCAAAGTATGAAATGCTAACAACAAAAAACGTCCTATAAAGGTGATATTCAATACAAGTGAAGAGGCATTAATTGTGTTAAAAAATAGAAATAAAGGAAATATTACAAATGCAAAAGTGCAGATGCATGCGGCCCTTGGGTTGGACAAGCCTGATGTTGATGTATAGTGCTGGGGAGGAAAGATATATGAAATGGGAAAGTTATAAGTTTTCCGCTATCTCTTATGGTTACCGAGATGCCCTATTAAAACATCCAATTATGCCCACCCTGTACATAGCTATGATACAAGAGGGAGAGAGGATTTACAAGTCATAAGGACAAAATATAAAAGCACCATGAAATCATTATTTTTTAAGTGTTTCAATGAATTTATTAAACTACCCACATATGTTAAAGAAGCCCATAATATGTGTATCTTTAAGATTAAACTGTTGGAGGTATTATGAGAGGAGTGAATAATTTTGTTTAAATAATATAAATATATAATTATTACAATTACAAGTATAGATGTTAACACTTATAAGTACGAGTATATTATGTAATTTGGGGAAAGAATGAAATTTTGTTTTTAATATTTTTTATTTATGTTATAAAATATTAGGATGTATCCTATTTCTGAATATATTTCTTACTTAGGTACTTACTTAAGAAATGGTTTATATTTCAAAACATTTCCTAGGCATTCTATACAATGCCAAAAGGCCAGACGGCAGAGCATAGAATATTCCTGCTACTCAGGCTAAGGTCTTTGTTCGGAGGTGGCGTCGTTGTAGCGAAACACGTGAGCTTACACTCCTGCCACAGATGCTTGCCCCTATTGTTTCCCGATGGCTGCTGTGATAAAATGTTGGAACAGGAAAAAAGTGAAGTGCGTGAGCAGGAATCACGGCGTGTTTACATGCAATGGCGGTTCTACGATGAACTATCTCAAGTACGAGCCAACGCTGTTAAAAAGTGTGTTTTTCTAACGGAAAACAGTTGCCAAAAATTAGTGAGTGATGCGAAAAAGGCTAAGGCGGCCACTAAAAAGGAACCCCGGGACTATTGGCTGCTGAAACGCTATGATGTAATGTTGGTAGAGAACAAAAGTAAGTTGATTTATTCTGTTAAAGAAGGCGTCAGTGCTGTTCAGTTTTATGTCACAGGCTCTGAATTATTTGACGTACTTCATGAGGCCCATTTAGCAGTTAGACATGGAGGACGGGACAGAACGTTGAAAGAACTTTCACAAGAACATTGCTCGTCACGATATTGAACTGTACATTCACGTTTGTGCGCCATGACAGAAAAAACAAAAAGATGTTGTGGTCAAGCCAATGGTTTTTTCTGAATTCGACTCCCGTGGTCAGGTCGATCTAATCGATTTTCAGTCCCACTCTGACAGGGAATATAAGTTTATAATGGTGTATCAAGACCACCTCACCAAGTTTGTGGTTATGAGGGCTCCGACATCCTTGTGGACATGTTTACGTTGCTTGGAGCTCCATCGATTCTACATTCCGATAATGGCAGACAATTTGCCAACAATGTGGTGAGCAGACTAAAGGAGTACCGGCGCACATTGAAGATCGTCCATGGTAAACCGCGCCACTCACAAAGTCAGGGCAGTGTCGAAAGAGCTAATCAAGACATCGACAAGCAAGCTGTGTGCTTGGATGCAAGATGAAAAATCTGATCGCTGGAGTGAGGAATTACGGTTTGTCCAACTTATGAAGAACAGGGAAGTGGGCCTCACAACGTCTTCCCTACCGCATGACGTTTTGCAAGACGTACAGACTGAAGAAGAACTCGAAAAAATAATACAAAGCGTACAGACAACACAAAAGGAAGAAGCAAATTACCAGATTCAAGAGACAGAGACAGCTACACAGAACACTGAGGAGAATGCAATCCACTGGTGATGATGCCATGTGTATCGAAGAGCCTTCCACTTCTGCTACCTGTTGTGTCTGCTTAAGGAAACTAGTGGTGCCCATACATGCCGAAACTGTTGCCGTAATGTTCACATTGTCTGTGGCCATGCTGCTTGTTATTCTGTATAATAGCTAGGTAATAGAAGATCTAACGAAAATGAAAATAACAGACTGGGAAAAGAAGAGCAGGAATAGGAAAGAATGGAACAAGCTTGTGGAGCTAGCCAAGACCCACTTAGAGTTATCGTGCTTTTAGAAGAAAAAGATGAATGTATAGAATGCCTAAGAAAAGTATGCAACATAATCACAAAAACCAGACATTTCATACTTTACCTACAAACTTCAGGCATTCTATACAATACCCAGTTTTCACACATTGTCGGTAACATATACACTTTAAAATTTTTAACAGGTTAAAATAGCAGGGTTTTTTAAAATTATTAGACTGACTTACCAGTGCCATGTGTTTCGATAATTTGTGTCTTATTTTGTGACAGAGAACCGATTTGATTAGTGGTATTGGCAATTTCTTGGGTTCGTCCGTCAATTTCTCTAATTCTAGAATTCAGATCCCCCAAAATATTAGTTACGTTTGTTTTTAATTTAGCGCACGTTTCTAATTTCTTCTGAACTGTAGTTTCCTGCGTTCGCACTAGTTGGCCCTAACGCATTACAAAAAAAAATTTTTATTTGTCAAACTACAAATCACAGCTATTTAATGTCGTATCAGAAACACAACCTTACAATGAAATGAAAAACAACTTACCGAAGCGACGACTTTATTTTGTATATTATTAATAACCGTCTTAGCGTTAGCAATCGCATTTTCAATAGGTTTGGCGGCACTTTTATGCCTGTTCAAAGCTTCAGTTGCTCTAAGTTTATCCTGTTTGATTTCATCCATTTTACTTCGTAAACTTTCGTACTTCACCCAAGCAACTTTCCTATCGATATCTTCAATAAACTTCATATATTTTTGCTTTCTCGTTAAATTCTTCACTTTTCCTTCTATTCGTATGTTTGCGTCCTGTAATTCTTGCAATTTTTGCGTATGTTTTTCAACCGACGCTTGTAATTCTTTATGCCGTTCACGTATGTTAATTAAATTCTGTTGCTTTTCGACAAGGTCATGCCTACATATCGCTACCTGAGTTTGTTGCAGTAGTTGTTGCTTATTCATTTTGGCAAAATCTTGAACTCTATCTTGCGGTAAAAACTGACACAGATTATCAACCTGGATGTTAAATTGTTTAATTGTATTTTCGATATCTCTTAAAAGCGCTTTTTTGCCATTTAGTACCCACGTTGTTTTTTCACTATGATCGAATTGCCTACCAATACGTATAAAATCATCAACGTTACCGTTTTGTAATGTAATCTCTATTGCTGCTTCCCTACAGTTATGTTTTATGTATTCTGATATCTGAAACACCAATGAAATATTTTACAAGGGGAAGAATTTTTAAGTCATACAAATCGAACTTACCTTCGTACCACGACCGACGGTTTTTGGATTTCCACCTAAACCCAAAATTATTGCCGCAACGATGGTTGATTTTCCAGTACCATTCGGTCCGATAATCATATTAAGATTAGGTCCAGGTTCAAGTTCGACGTAACTGTAAGTCCTATAAAATTTTCAAACATAAGAACGGATGCCTTCTGTTAGTACGGTAAACTTCCTATTGATTTTTAATTTATATACCGAACATGCTCCTGGCGGGCTTTAACTGTTTGAATATTACTCGCTACCTGTGCAAGCAGCCATAAAAGAAAGTTTCAGGTAGAAACTTATATCCCTGGCCAGTAAATTAAATAAATAGCCGTAAAATATAGGTATTTAGCCAGAAACAACAGACAACATGTATTTAGCAAAAGTTGGTAGGAAGTGCAAATTAATTCGCTTTATACTTACACGAAATCTCTAACCATAATCTTGCGAATAGATCCTGGCTTGAACATTCTGTATTCCGGTGAAAATGACTAGTTAAAGGTTTAATTTTTACAAAATAAAACACTTTGAGACTTTGATAATGGTAAGAAAAAATTAGGTTAGAATTGTTGGAAAACAAATGAAGCACAACAAAAAACTGCGGTTTGCGTGCGCACGTTCCGAAAAAGGCGGGATACCTGGGCTGCGTTCAATCGATCAGAAATATTTGTCGGTCATGTTAAAAATGTTCAGATCGCAGTTATAATGCGGCAGCTCTATTAAATGATTACTGAAAAACTGTTTATTAAAAATTAAACAAAAGCTTTATGAAATAATAGTATATTGTGTTATTAGGAGTAAAAGTGTCATTTTGTGTGACGAGCATGACGTTTGAACGACGAGCGCTAGCGAGTCGGACAATTTCATGCGAGGCACACAAAATCACTTTTACTCCGAATAACACATCTTACTTTTTCTTCAAACGCATAAATTAAAAGCAATTCAGCAAGAAAATTTAAAAAAAGTCAAAAATGAACGTCATATCACTATATCAGCTGTCATCGCTACGAGTTGCTTTGTTATAAATAATAAAAACAGAAAAATTACGAGTTGTCATTGGCTCATTTTGAATGTTTAACTGTGTGTATCCAAGGACACAAAGTCGTGTTTTTCTGACGTTTGAAGAAAAATAAATATTTTTTCTACACATGATACGAAAACAAGTATTTTCTTCACGATAAACCCTATGCGAAAACGCTACATTTTCTATCTAGAGATGAAAACATATTCACTTCTAGAGATGAAAACAAGAATTCCAAATCTATGGCAACAAAATAAAAAAATGCGTGTGTTACTATGGAACCGATTAAACAAACAATTAATAATTTGCATTATATTGACACAATTCGGTTCGAATTAAGTCGAATTAAAACTTATTTCAAACAGATAATTAAAATTTCGTAGAAAAAATAGCATTTACTACTCGACATGAAATACGTTTTTTTCGTTCGTGATTGCCCTACCACAGTATGTGGCCCTACTCGCTGCTAACGCAGCTCGTGGGCAACTTCTCATCTCACGAAAAAAACGTCATTTTCATGTCTTGTTGAAAAATATACTATTAATTCGTTTCTCGAATGCAACCGTTGAAGAACTTCAAGGCTGTTGAATGTTGGAGCGTACTAGAATTATCAACCAATAAGAATGGTCCCCCTCCAACCCAAACAACAATTTTAAACTAGTGACGGTTTGTTCATTCCGTTTTCGTTTGACGTTAGAATACTAAAGCCAGTGAGGGTGTTGTCAGATTAAAATTTTACAAAAACGTTTATAGTGTTAACAACATGAGCAACGAAAGGTAAGGAGTATCATTGTTACTTTATTTTATAAGTTACAATTTAGAGAAGCTCAAGGATCAAATTTTCATTGGGCTATAAATATATCCTTTAGGGTGGTTAACTTGCACTAGTATTAAATTCACCCTTATTTAATCAAGCAAAAGCATGTGTTTTTGTTAAGATTTCACCTTGATCCGGATGCATGTTTCGAAATTCTGACATACACAGGTGTGCTTTAATCAGTAAAAACGCATCACTACTTAACTTTTTATATGCATTTTTATTGGGAATTTATTGCAATGTGTAGCAAGATAAAGATTTACACCAAGCAACAAAAACATTACCCAGATATGCAGGTATTATTTTGAGGTAATCTAGGGTGACCATATTGAGCACGCAAATTAATTGTTGAAGTTTGCTCGAAAAGAAAATTTTATTTTGCAATCAACAAATTGAACATTGCTAAACCAGGACGTCTGGTCACCCTAAGGTAATTGTTTTTAATTTTTGCTAAAATGCAATACCTGTTAACCACACCATACATGAAACTTTTTCCTTTTTTATTAGAATGATTCACACATTTAAATAAATTGACTTTTCCAGTTTCATCAAGTTTTCCGAGGAAATTCAAGGCATAACCAATGAAAATGTAACAGAATGGTGGTCCATCGTAGACAGGATGGGAATGGATTCGGAAAAGCTAGAGAATTGGAACGGCATCTTTAAAAAACAAGTTGCAGATGTATACCGTGAGATGATAGAGGAAGCAAAATACAGGCAAAATATTTTATTGGGAAACATCGAACAGCTTATGCAAAAATGCCAAGATTTATGTAAAGACTTATCTATTAAAATGCCTGTTTATGGATCTGATGAATTAAGCTTATACCAGGAGCAAGAACTTCTGGAAAAGAGGGTTAAAGAGTAAGTCTTAAGATTCTATAAATTCTCTTTATTAGAATTTCATTTAATATTCTATTTTATTAGATATGAAGGTATTATCGAAGTTAGGCGAAAGGAAGTAAATATCTTAAATAAAAAAGAATCAGAACTTTCCGATGCACTTGGCCGAAAACACCAACACCTCCCACTATCACCTTTACCATCGCAGGATCTTATTTCTGATTTTAAAGTTCATCTGGATAGTTTGGAATCGCAAAAGTTCGAACGGGACGAGCAGTTCTTGCAGCTTAAATCGGCAATCGTGGACATAGCTGAAGAACTGAAATACAAACCCACTTTAGATTTTGAACGAACTGTTCTGTCCTCCGATGATTCCCTCTTCTTAGTGACTGATACGAATATGAAGCAATTGCATAATTTTTATGAAATGCTTAAACATCGATTCGAGGCCGCCAAGGAGCAAATATCAGAATTAAGGGAAAAGGTCAAACATCTTTGGGAAATATTATCCGCGGATTTACAAGAGTGTGATGAGTTTCTGCAGAGGCACACAGGGATCAGCTTCGAAACTTTAGAAGCTCTTAAAATGGAAGTAAAACGTTGCGAAGCTCTGAAGAAGGCTAACATTGAGGTAGGTGACTTTTAACACGTTTTGTTGAAGTTAAATGTAAATATTGCTTGTGTTAACAGACGTTCATCAAACGACTGCGTACTGAACTTGTGAACCTATGGGACAAATGCCATTACCTCGATGAAGAAAGGGAGAACTTTGAATATTTCCATACCAGTTTGTTCACTGAAGATCTTCTCACTCTACATGATATGGAAATTGAAAAGATGAAGAAATATTACGCTAACAACAGGTATGGTAAACGTATTTTAAAAAGTTACACTGATTCCGCTTGCGTCTCTGACTGATAGTCGTGCGATTTGTTACTCAGTCGGTTGGTTATGATCTTTATTAATAATATGTATAGTAGTGAGAGCAAGCTTATTGGATGATAATTGCTGAGTTTATTGTGATCTCCCTTTTTATGTAACAGCACAACTGTCTCATCATACCAGTCTTTTGGTATTCTTCCCTCTGACACATTTAATAGCTCTGTAATTGTTTGCTTCAATGTCCGTCCTCCCTTTGATATATCCCACAATAATTCCATCTTTGTCTGGAGCTTTATTTCCTTTCATCTGATTCAGAGCTGTTGTTACTTCAAATTCTTCTATTACTGGCAACTCCTCTGATCGACTGTTTTAAGATTTTTTTGCTTACATCCCTTTTAGGTATGTAGAACTTTGCATTTGTATAGATTTCGGTTAAAAGTCTTCCGCTATCTTTAGTATTTCTTCTTTGTGTTGTTTCTTAATGCAAACATTTTATTTTCGTCCTAAGCTCGGCTTCAAACTTTTCATGGATATGTTTTGTTCAATATCTTTATTTGTCTCTTCTTGTCTATTCCTTTCCCTGGGGTAACTCTTTTCTTCGTTGTTTGCGTTTCAACAATACGAGATCTTTGCAGGAAATCAACAAATGTTGACGACCACTGTTTGTCAAGGTGTTGTTGTTGTTCAGCGTCTTCAAGTTCTTGTGGAATCGATTTTGGTAATTTGTTCAGAACAATGTTTTTATTCAAAGGTGCTATTCCGCAGGCTCTGAAGCCTGAGAGTATATTATTTTCAGACCTCGCATCGATTTCATCCAGGGCTTTCTGAAGTAAACCAGGGAACTCCGATTTTGGCACAACACCTCGATTCTTTAATTTCCATTCGCTTAAAATTTTTCGCCGACTCCTCTTAAATGGCCCGAAGAAGGACACATCCAACGGCTGCAATAAATGGATCGCATTCGGTGGCAGTAAAATAAAAGAAATATGATGGTTTTGGCATTCTTGAATCACATGCATTGAGACATGACTAGACAAGTTGTCTCCAATTAGGGCTTTTTTTCCCTCACACTTGAAATACGGTAGAGATATTTCTTGGAAGCAATTTTCAAAAATCGATCCATCGAACCAGCCACTCTCGATCGATTGTATATAGCCCCAGGTGGTCCGTTTTCAGTCGAGGTTGGGTATAAATGGATTGATTTGTACACCACATATGGGGGAAGCAATGTCCCAGAACCACTAGCAGCCATCATAACGGAAGTGCTAGATTTGCTAGAATCTATGATCCTGTCAACTCGCTTGGCACCCCTTCTAGTGATGACCTTAGCTCGGCCAGGATCGTCGGACAAATTAGTCTCGTCATAGTTCATTATGTTAGAAGGGGGTACACCTTCCAGGCTCTCTCCTAATGAAGCAAAATAGTCATCAATCACCTGTATGGATAATTTTACCCGACATCTTTCCCTGGGAAATTGTTTTTGAAATGTCTGACCGTATTTCCTTTTCTATCAAGATATTGTTTAACCAGGGAATGAATATCGTGCCTCGTAATGGAAAACCCCACTCAGATGCCTTTAGAATTCCTTTCAGCAGCATAGTTTCTTCTTCTTTCTTCAAGGAAGTTTGCCCTGCAGGTGTTCACGGATGTTTCCCCTTCAGCTTATTGCATAACGTGGAAGCAGGGACCCCGTACTCCTCTGCTGCACTTCGTAAAGTGTTCCTTCCCGCTGTGACATCTCTAATGGCCCTTTCAATATTCGTTTTTTGAAGATTCCCGTATTGCTTTTTACCCAGCTGCCTTTTGTAGATCCGCGTCATGTCGTTCGAATTCACCTCGCTGAAAGACGATTTTCCACTTAAGAATTTTGAAAAAAACAACATTTTTTGGTTCGTTTTGAGATTATGTATATGTTAATGTTAACAAGATGAACCCACAGGACCTTCAGCTCGATTCAGTTGAAAAATCCCAAGTTCCAGAAGTTGTTTTCAGGAGTATGTGAACAATGACGTAATCCCCATATTTTTCAATATTTTTTGCTCACTTACCTGGTTTTCACATCGGCATGCACTTAGCACGAGGTGGTAGGCCAGAATGTTTACTACGGAATAGCATTTACCTCTTTTCGATGCACCTAGTGACACCTGGTAAAATTGCATAAAAACAAAACCGCCGCGCAACGTTCGAATACACCCCGGATTACGGTATTTATAGATTTATACTACATACAGGGTGATTCAGAAATAAGTGTCGTAACTTTAATGAGAGGTAAATATTGACAAAATATTAAACAAAGTTAAATATCTTTTTTTTTCTAGATGCGGTGGTTTTCATTTTACAGGGTGATAAAGAAGGTCCGAAAACTTTATATTTCGTCGAATATCTTATCTCGGCAGACAGATATGAATTTCAAAATAGGAACACGTTAATTATTTATAGTGTCCTATAAATTGCACTTAATCTTGATAACTTAAAATATTTCAGTGCCGTAAAAACAGGGGCCACGGAATACATTTTGATGCAAAACTTTGTTTACACCCTGTATGTCGTGAGAATAATGTATGCCCGTGATTCTCCATTCGATAACACGCAAAAACGGTACTCTTTGTTGGACTCGCTAAAACGTTTCGTTTTCGAGATTTTTTCTAATTTTTATTCTGACCTTCACATGAAAGCAATACTACAAAACAACAGATCAGAGTGTATGAACGCCATTCATCCAGAACAGGGGTTCCCAAAGTGCGGCCCGCAAACCCTAGAAATGCGGCCCGCGATGTCAGATCATCCGCGATCTTGAATTCATAGAGATAATTTGCAATTTACATTTTTACAAGAAAATAAATAAATGTTATCATATTATAATTAAAAATTGTTCAGTTAAAAAAATACTAAATTTTATATGTAATATATCTTGTTATTATATAGATTGAATATATGTATTTTATTGTCTTAACGGTCGCCCTATTATTAAAAGAAAACAAAAACTATACAAGTCACACACTTCAGATTGATGAATTTATTATTATTTTCTTTTTATATTTGAAATTATTTAGTTATTTTTGTTTAATTATTTTTGAAATGTGATAAAAAGTAATTATTATCGTAAATAAAGACCGATTATGTTATAAAATTAGTATAAATCTTTCCTTTGTGTCTAACTTTTTATCGATTTAAACGTATTTTTCCATAGCACTTGGCCCACCTAAGCAAAACTTTGGGAACCCCTGATCTAGAATAAAAGATTTGTTTAATTACTTATAAAATTAATAGAATAATGGTTATGGTACACAAAACCCAAAAATAAAGCAATTTATTAATAATAATAAAGATTAAACGTAATACTTTATAAATTAGTTTATCATTTGTCTAAACACTTCTCTGAAATGCCTCTTTCTTATGAAATTTCCAGTTCAGATAAACCATCTGTTTATGTATACAAAAATAAGGACTGAACCGAAAAATATTGTCGCTTTTTGATTCTAAATAAATGGATAGTTTAAAAATGAAACAATGTATTGAAAACGTATTTTGAAAGCTACAAGTTTAACAAAAGAATTAATATCAACACATTTTTAGTTTTTATTCTGTTTTCCAAAATTCTTAACTTTTTCCGGGACACCAGCCATGAAGTTTATTAATACCTCTTGAGTCACTTGCTTCGAGTATTTATTCCACTTGGATTTAAATTCTTCGATGTCTTTTACTTGTTTACAGCTATTTCTAAGCTTTTGTTTCACAAGAGCTCAGTATCTTTCCACTGGGCGAAGTTCCGGAACATTTAGTTCTTTGGGGATGAAATACAAATTTTTGACAGCATACCATTCGGTCGTCGATTTTGCATAATGAGAGGTAGCCAAGTTCGACCAAAACAATGCAGATGTTTTATGCTTATTCAAAAGCAACGACTATACACTAAAAGACTTGTCAGAGTAGTGCTTTCAAAAATTACTTATTTCAGGCCCACCCACAAAACAGCGCACGGTGCGGTGCCGTTGACGAACTATTTTTGAGGCGCGAATTTTGAATCCTGTAATTTTTTTACCTCTGATTTATATTTTGAAGGTAGTGTAATAGAGTAAAACAACAAGATTTGCATTATGTACATTTATTATAGACAATAAATTTATAATAGACATTAAATTTAGAATCAAAATACAAATATAGAATTATGTTCTTTATAATAAAAATAAGGTAAATTAATTATTGCCTGGGTGATCCTGCCAGTAATCTTGTGGGTGGGAAAAAGATTATTACCTTTGGAAGTACAGAAGTATCGCCTTCAGCATTTTCTAGGCGAAGTGGAGAAGCCCATTTACTGCATGTAGGAACTGAAAATACAAATACAAGCATTACCTACGGTACAAACTTATTATCCTCGATTTTTTGCAACGATATTTGAATCCAAAATATACTAATGACTAATGTCTATGTTAAATACGATTTTCGTATATTGAGACTTGTTTAAAAATGTAAATAAAACTACGAAACTTATCATCAATAATTGCAGTAACATTTTCTTCAGAAATTGGCTCTGGGGTGTTTGGTAAAATATTTTGCCATTCCTCCATCTCCCCGATGTTCGGAATATTTCCACTCTTCTGAATTTCCTTTTTTGATGTCATCGATGGTGTACTGGTATCTGTAATATTTATTTACTTTACTTAATATTATAAACTAAGAAGATTATGCATTAGTGCTCCTCAAATATGTGTACAAAACATAATTAAAATAAGAAAAGGTGTATACCTGAGATACAAACAGGACGTGGGACTTGTCGAACATTTAAGCGTATTTTCAATTCAGTTTGAAATTGAATATCATCAAAATGAACGGGGGTTATCGATGCAGTAAAGAGAATAATATCCTTGAAATGGAACTGGGCGGGACACATCGCCAGAGTCACAGATGAACGGTGGGCCAAGAAGATAGTTGAATGGAGGCCAAGACAGGAGGCATATAGAAGCAGGGGACGACCCCCAACGAGATGGACCGATGACATTAAGACGCAAATGGACAAATTGGATTCAAGCGGCACAAAATAGGAATGGGTGGCAAAATTTATGGGAGGCCTATGCCCTGCAGTGGACACAAACGGGCTGATTGATGCTGATGATGATAATAGGATAACAAACAATGTAACTTGAATTAAAATTAAAATAATATATTTATACTTACAGTTGACATGGTTGATGTTTCTTCACAAAATAGAAAAGATATTTTAATTTAAGGCACTCAAACAACGAACAGATCTGTTGGTTCGAATGACACGTTGGAATGACAACAACAAACGAATGTCCTTTTATTTTTTTGAAATTCAAATTGCTGTCACTCAGCGGTCACGTGAGCTGCACTAGCGCCAACGGCAACTCTGGCGGTGCCGTTGAAAATTACACAACTCACCAAATTCGGTAATTTTTTTCCGTATATGTGTGACAGCTGCCTGTTCAAAAGTGACAGCAATATTTTGTTGAAACATTCTTTAATATAGACTTCAGTGTTTAATGTACCTTTTGTAAAAAATGGTTGACTCTGCAGCCCACACTGGCAAATTGCTTGACTGACTAAGATATTGGCAGCAAATTTTTCAATAGAAATGGTTTGTTCTGCAACGCTAGCACTTGTTCTACTCTCAACAGTATAATACTGAGGCCCAGGGAGGGCAGATAAATCCATTTTCTCACCATGACGATACAACTTGAAGAATCCTTAAGAACTTGGTTGAACGATTGCGCTGTGCACGTAAAGTTGCTTTTTCTAATTGCGTTGCACTTCGTTTTGGTAATTTTTGCTTTTTGTATGTTTTTAAATTATTTCTTTTTGTAACTCTTTGCACCATTGAGTGAGTTGTACCCATCTTCTTTGCAATATCTTGTGTCGACTTTGATGTGTCCTTATGAAATTCAGGCACCACTCTGGCTTCAATTTTCATACTGGAAGAACATTTTGGATGACCAGCTCGCTTTTTATTATGTTAAGTTTCAAATTTATGAACTTTTTTAATAATTCTTTGAACCGTTCGAAGAGATACACCCACCATTTTCGCTATGCTACGTCGTGATTTTGTGGGATTCTTTCTAAAAATATCAGGAACTTGTAGCCTTAAATTCTCTTCATCATCACCCATAATGAAAAAACTTATAGAATGAACTGGAAACTACACTTAAATTAAATGACAAACTGTACACTTTTACTTGACAGTTCATTTAAAACAATAGAGTTGCAGTAGTTCAACCAGGTGACTTTGTTAAAATGACAATTTTTTTCGGTTCAGTCCTTAGCTGGAAGTTCAGGTAACTTGGGGCTCCTTATTACCAAACAAAAGGAAATTTGTAGTCCATTCATTCAACATTCTAATTTTAGGCAGTGCGCTTGTATACAGTATTCTTTCAGATTTTAGCTAGAGCTCCATCTATTGTAAACTCACTACACTGCTTCCTCACTTCCACAACTCAACAGCATGGCGGCTACTTTGATTTTATACAGAGTTTTATGAGACAAGCTTTCGACAAGATTAGCACTCGGAACATTGGATCAATCCTAATTTACTTTACGCTATTTGATTTATTTATTAAAGAAGGCCGGTGTGATATAGTTTAAAATTCAATCATGTGCTTTATTATGGGTGTCTTTGGCAACAAAAGCTGTACTTAGAAGGCTGCTATTTGTTATTTTGTTTAAGTATCTAGAATGTGTTTTTTTCGAATAAAATTAATATCATTCTCATCAGCACATCTTAAATAAATGTAGAAAAATTTATAATAAAATACCCAGTGGTTTCGGCGCTGATCTTGATGACAGAAAACGCTACATTTTGCCATAAAATTCCCTAGCCTTAAAGGTGTATAATCTAGGAGCTTTCGCTAAAGATACACTTAAGTAGTGTTGTGTCAACACAACAATGACTAAGTTTTAGATGTACATTATGTATGTGAATGTATCATTAACCCCTCTTCGATAATTGGGTATAGCGTAGGAATGCGCGAGGTTCAACTTTTCACAATTAATTTAATTTGTTTTTAAAATTTTAAGGCTAACATTTAGTATATATTTTATTTTAGCGAATTATTTAATCTCCTAAACAAAAGAAACGAGTTGTGGTCTAAAATGCTGGATTTAGAGGAGCGCGCTACTGAGCCTAACCGATATAAGAACCGAGGCGGGCAGCTCTTGAAAGAAGAGAAAGATCGTAATACCCTCTCGAAGCGTATACCGAAAATTGAAGAACAACTACTATCCTTAGCAAGGGACTTCGAGCTAAAAAACGGTAGGAAGTTTCTCTCATGGGGTAAGACCATTGAGAAACTTATTGCCGAAGCTCATCAAAATCGCGAAGAGGTACGTACGTTTCTTTTTACGAACGACTAATATTAAAATTTGAATTTACTTACACTCAGGGTAAAAAGATAAAACTGAGCGCTCGCAAACAACAGCGAGATGCAACCCCAGGAAAGTCAATGTTAAGTTTAGCAAGATGCTTAAGTACGCAGAATTTGGCACAGATTACTCCGAATATAACTTCGACCAAAAGAAAGGTTGCTACTCCTTTATTTCCATGCAAACGAACAAGGAAAGAAAATAAAGAAAACGGTAAGTAACGTACTTCGATATCGTCGAACGACTAACGTAATGCTTTTTGTTCAGCTGCACCACACACTGCGCCACCGAAACTTACAGTTAATGGTCGTACCATAGGTCGGTCAAGATATTCGATAGAGCGCGCAAAGCGAATCGAAAAATGCCGAAGAATATCACAAAGAATGCTCTTGAAACGTATGGATAAAGACGGTTCGCTGTGTACGAATGAGGATTACGATGAATTTAAAGTAAGTTAAATAATTTTTCTGATTCGTTTATTTTATTTATCAACAACTTGCATGCTTTTTGTTTGTTTTTCTCGGGTGATGTTATGCTTAGGGCTTTGAAGGTGGATAATTTTCTTTAACAAACTTAGGGTTCTGTTGGTGATGGCTATTACATTATCTTTGTTGCAGATAAACCCTCTGGCGTACAGTAATAATTATTGTTCTACTTTACGCCCCTTATTAGAGGGCTAGTATTTTCTTGTCTTCTTTCTTAGTAATTGAGTTGAATCATCCTTTAATAAAACTACCGTTAACAAATGATTATTCTTATTTTGTAAGTAAACCATAATCACTTGCAACGATTAACATTTTTTCCTTTTCTTCTTCTAACCAATTAGCTTCATGCTCTTTAAATTTATAGGAGGAATTGGGTAGCAGGCAAGATTGTCGAAGTACTCTGTTTATGGATGGTAACACGTTGATCGCACCTTCATCGGCCACTTCTGTTCGACCACTTACAACAGCTAATACTCCATGCGGTCATACGTTGCTCGTAGC
Organism: Melanotus villosus; assembly: GCA_963082815.1. Lineage (NCBI taxonomy): Eukaryota > Metazoa > Arthropoda > Insecta > Coleoptera > Elateridae > Melanotus > Melanotus villosus. The sequence goes on along the minus strand of OY720419.1, from coordinate 110,386,010 downwards.
TTCATCATCCACATCTGTTCGACCACTTACTCCCTGCCGTACACCTACCAGAAGCAATAAAACACCAAACAGTCCTCACACCGTATCAAAACTTTCTACAGCACCCAATTTAAAAATAATCTTTTAATTTATAACGTTCCCAGTTTTTATTTATGCAACTTTTATAAATCTGGCATTTCATACTTTAATAACATAACACTTAAAATACACCAAATGGTCCTCACACCATATCAAAACTTTCTACAGCACCGGATTTAAAAATAATCTTTTATTTTATTTAACGTTCGATTTTTTTAAAGTGTAATTTATGTGTAAGTCGGAGTTTTTATTTATATAACTTTTATAAATTTGGCAGTACTTTAATAATTATTATTACTAATGTAAATATTATAAAAAAAAAATTATAGTATAAGAACCTCCTCTTACATTACATGTATTTCTATGCGTACTTCTATGTTTTAAGGTTGAAATTTTTTTATTAGTCAGTATTTTCTTTAAGATGATAGTATCAAATATGAAAAATTTATTTAGTTTGTTACAGGCGGTGCTTATATTAAATGTCGTACCTGGAAAAGTACTTTAAAGTAACAGACATCTAAAAGTGAAACTTATCACTTATGTTAAGGTAAATGTGCAAGCTTTGATAGTTTAATACTTTTTCTTTTGTACAGAAATAAATGAGTTTACATACATTAATGGTATTTCTTTTTCCCAAATGCTGAATTAAGGGTAGGGTACCAGCGAAAGTAGAGTACACAAAAAATTCGGGTATATTTCAAGTACTATTAGGGTGGCCCATAAAAAATATCTTTTTTTTGTGGAAAACTTTATTTAATAATAAAACAACAAACATCAACTGTTATTCATTAAAGTTTAGACCGTTATGAAGCCATTTTTCTGCAAGAAACTCAATGCCGCAACGGTACCATGCTGGATATTTCGAGGTAAAGAATTCTCGGCATGCAGCTTCAACTTCTCCAACTCCTGTGAAATTTCTTCCACGCAGGAAGTGTGCCATCGATCGGAATAAGTGGTAATCTGAAGGTGCAAGTTCTGACTATAAGCTGGATGAGGTAGTTGAAGCTCTAGATCCAACTTCCTAATTTTCTGCTGTTTCAATAGCAGTATGGGGTCTGGCGTTATCCTGCTGCAGAATTGCGCGCCTCTATTTACCAATCCAAGGTAACGCCGACGTAGAGCATCATGCATCCTGTTGAACTGCTGACTATAAAGGTTGGCGTCAATGGTTCTTCCATCAGGAACCAACGCCTTGAAAATTCCACCATTTGGGACAGGTAATGCAGGTTGTTCGATGGTAATCCATTGATTTTCTTTGTTAGGATTATTAAAATATATCCATTTTTCGTTGCAAGTAACGATCCGTTTAAAAAAACGTTCGTCCCAAGGATTTGAAAGCAGCTGATTGCAGACCTCGACTCGTCTTTCTGCCATTGCTTATGGCATGTTTGAGACTTGTATCTCCTTCATTAAATTTTTTGAACCAACGTTGTGCCGAGCGAATGTTCACTACTCCGTCCCCTTCCACTTCACATATTTTTATAACCGTGACGGCTGCAGAAACGTTTCGTTTCCAGTAATGACGCAAAAATTCGTACTTTTCGTCTGCCATTATGACGTTTGTTGTAGCTTAGAAACAAAAGTAAATCGGGCAGTTATTCGCCTACTTGGCTAGTTTCTAATGGTGTATAACAATTAATACCACATTTAATGTTTTTCAAACGTAAGTAAAAGAGCAAAACAGAACTATAAAAAACAACATTTTTTACGGGCCACCTTAATAGAAATTGTTTTTGCAGATTGACTTATTTTGATATAATTTTACATAATTACGAAAAAAAAAAAATTTGGGCGTTAAGTTTAGAAAATAGATGTTTTTTAATTTTCTTGAGACAGAAATAACATATCTCGTTGAAATTTGGCACATTGATTCTTTGAAGGTAGCTCCAGGGTATGAAACAATTTGGTGATGTTAAGTTAATTACAAGTGCCGATCCCGTTACTTTCAAAAAACGATTATCTAAGGAACAAAGTTACATTAGGACTTGAAAATGTTTCATACCTTGGAGATAACAATTCTATAATAATAATAATCCAACTTTATTGTAGGAAAAAAAAACCTAATTTTACAACATGATCTATACAATATAAGCCGACTCCCCAAATTAACATACAATCCAACATACCCATGTAACAATACTGGTAACATATGTTAAGTAATTTTAATATATTGAAGCAACATAGCCTTAAATGAAATAATAGTATTTGCATTTTTTATATCGTAAGGTAGTTTATTGAAACTTTCCAAGCCTTTAAAAAATACTGAGTTCATACTACATCTATATTTGGTCTTACTCAAGTGAAAATTTTCACAACTTCTTGTACTGTATGAGTGAATGTTATTATTTCTAATAATATATTTGTCAAAATAGTTTGGTTGCATGCCTCTTACAATTTTGAAAATAAATATCATACATAGATAATACAATCTATTATATACTGGCAACCATTGCAATGTACTTAGCATTTGATTTATAGGTGTATATCTGTTACATCTCAATATAATCCTCATTGCTCTGTTCTGCAATTTTTGCAACTGAATTATTTGAGTCTGGTTTAGAAGGTATAACAATGTGGCACAGTAATCAAAGTGAGGACGGATTATGCAATTGTAAGTTACAATTCTAGTATACATTGATACAGACTTAGCAATTCTAGAAAAAAAGTACAATTTTTTACTTATTTTACCCACTATATACTCTAAATGCTTACCCAGCAACAGCTTATTATCAATTATGAATCCCAGGTATTTAATATGATCTACAATTACAATATTACTATTGTTAATCTTTATATTAACTAGATTCGCGTCTATCTGTCTATGTTTATTTTTAGTTGTTATAACCATAGCCTTTGTTTTGAGTACATTTAGTTTGAGTTTATTCACTTTTAAATAAGATTCAATGTTCTTCAATGATGCATTAATTTGATCCACCGCCAATTCCAGATCCCCATCAGTAACATATACGAGCGTATCATCGGCAAATAGATTCATACTGTGTGAACCAGTCACATGATTGATATCGTTTAAGTATATAATAAATAGTAAGGGGCCTAACACACTTCCTTGGGGGACTCCTATATTATTAAAAATTAGATTCGATAATGTATCACATATTTTCGTTTTTTGGCTCCTAGACGTAATGTAACTCTCTAACCATTGTAATGCTTTTCCAGATACTCCATAATAATTTAGTTTTTGTATTAAAGTTTCCCTATCAATTGTTTCAAAGGCCCGTTGAAAATCCAGAAAAACTGCCACAATATATTTGTTATCATCTATTGCTCTTTTCCATTCCGTAATGGTATACTGTAGTGCAGTTTCACATGAATGGTTTTTTCTAAAACCTGATTGACAGCCCATAAATAATCCATTCTGATTAAAATAGTCTGCAAGTTGCTCATATACTATCAGTTCTAATACTTTTTCTAATGTTGGAAGACTGTTGATAGGACGAAACTCACTTGCATCACTTGTGTTTCTGATTTTAGGTATTGGTGTTATTGTGCTAACTTTAAATAATTCTGGAAAACTCCCCGTATTTAAAGAAGTATTACTATGATTTAGTATAAAATTTTCTATTCGTTTGTGTATGTAAAAATTTTAAAATTAAAACTGGTGCAGAAATAAATAATTTATACTTCAATACCTACAGGCTTTACAATAAATAAATTTAAAAATGAAATTTTATATACAGAATGGTTCACAAAAACAATTCAGCAATTATCTAATTATTTATAGCAGCGCATATACAGTGTGTTTCACTTTACACGAAGCCACCTAAATAACTATTTTATTAATAACGCAATTAGTATAAAATTTTTACCAGTGATAGAGGCCATTAACACGTTCAATGCCGGCAATTATTTTGTATATGCATCTCTAGGGCCACCCTAGGGCCTAGAGCCCCGCGTCATCACATGCAGAATATCGATACCACGCACGCAACGCCGCGAAAAAACCTAAACTGGATTTGTACTACACTCTAAAAAGGTTCATAGAATACGCCAGTAAAAGATACAGTGCTCAAATAGCACGCCAGCAAAATGGCATTGCATTAACTAAGCTAAAGTGCAGGACGCATACGTGTCGCCCTTGGCGCAGTAATTGAAACCTGTAAGGACGCAACGTATGCGTCCTCGGCATTCAAAGTGTTAAGACGAATCTTTTTTGTAGAAATGAAATTTTTTAGAGTCCAAATCTAGCCAACTATGATTAAAATAAAAACTAGCGTTTCAAGTAAAGTCATAGCAGCGATTAAGTAGAGCAAAAAAGTATTTAAAAAAGTTGTTGCTAATCACAAAAATACTCCAAATACGAACCTTGATCCAAACACAAGATTCTGAAATAAGGTATGCTTTAATCAATAAAAACACATCACATCTTACATGAGTTTTATTGGGAACTTATTACAAACAATAAAAATTACATCTGAATGAGTCGCACATAAAACATTTAAATAAATAAATCGACATTTCTGCAGTTTCATAAAGTTTTCCAAAGAAATTCAAGACATAACCAATGAAAAGGTAACAGAATGGTGGTCCATCATGAATGAATTCGGAGAAACTAGAGAGTTGGAATGGCATCTTTAAAAAACCCGTGACAGATTTATACCATGAAATGATAGCCGAAGCAAAGTACAGGCAAAATAATCTATTGGGTAACATCGCGCAGCTTATACAGAAATGTCAAAATCTCTGTAAAGACTTATCTATTAAAATGCCTGTTTACGCATCTGATGAATGGAGCTTATACCAAGAGCAAGAACTTCTAGAAAAAAGGGTTAAAGAGTAAGTATTATCAAAGCCTTTGTAGTTATGATATTGAGATCCGCTATTCGTAGGTGACTGAATTTACAATGTGCTTGCCAGCACCGAGACAATTGCCATAACTTCTCAAAACTATGTGATATATTTTGCCATTCCTCTTCTGTTGAAGGAATCTGTAAAAAATTTATATCTATTTTAGGACGCAACTGAACATGATGTAATCTCTGATTTAGATTTAGAACCATTAATGATACACAAAGAGTGGCAGAAGGAATCAATGATGAAGAAGAAATAGGTAATATTTTGTTCAACATAAGCAGTTTTTAATTAATAACTTTCGTAAGCGTATTTATCTTACAGTACTTACCAAGAAGAGGGAATCATCAGGAAATAAAACACTTCGTTTAAAATCCAAAGCAGGTTTATATTTCAATTCCTCAGCTGCGTCCATAATCGCTGACTTAAGTTGTAAAAACTGCGGACTTTTGAGATTCTAAAGATTCCAAATAAATTTTGAAGTTAGTAATATGATCCTACTATGGTAAAAGAGATAATGGACATGGTTTTGCGTTCGATAATACCTTTTCTCATCTAAAAAAAAAATAGAACATTAAATGAAATTATATTTTGAAAATAATTTATAGAATCTTTTCTTACTTACTCATTTACCCTCTTTTCTAGAAGTTTAATTCATCAAATCAGTAAATAGGCATTTTAATACACATAAATCTTGACATTTTCCATAGACACACCGTGATACATTTTAATGTCTGGTTTATTTTATTTGTGAATATTTTCTTTAATAAGTTAATATCAAGTATAAGTACCAAAAACGTTGTTAGTTGTTGCAAGTGGTGCTGTTAGATATTAAAGTCTACGTGCAAAGTTCTTTCAAAGTAACAGGCGTCTAAAAGTAGATTGTTAAGGTGAATGTGCAAACTTTGATAGTTTAATACTTTTTCTTGTGTGCAGAAATAAATAAGCCTATAATAAATGATATTTCTTTTTTTCAAATGTATTTAGGATGTTTGCTGTTGATTACCCGTCTGCATAGATACATTAATATAATCAAAAAATTATTTATTAATTGTAATTAAGTATGTACCTATACAATAAAACTAATTAATTAAAATTTCTTTAATTTTTGTAATGTAACATTTCGTTTTAAAGCCATTTTACGTATTCTTCGCCAGTATTCTTTCGAATTAGGATCAAGTTCTTCTAAAGGCGGTGGTGGTCCAGTACGTAAATTCCATAACCAATCTGGATATTCACTATCGGGGAGAAGTTTCATATCTTCCCCCGTTTTATATATGTTAGTGCCGCAGGCGTAATTAACTAAACGGTCAGGATTCGTTTCTACAGGTAATATTTTTTTCTCTATCATTGGACCTAGTTTACCCATTTTTTTCTTTTTTAATGCTCCACCCATGACACCACCAGCTGAAATATAACTACAAAGTAAACAAGTAATCGTTTTAATATCGTAGGTCTTACCCGGTGCCTTTGCGTAAGTATTTCGAGGACAAGTAAAACAAAATTGTAGTAGTTGCCTTTGTATATTTAATAATGAATATATACCGGAGAAGTTCATTTTGTAATTATATGAGAATTTATTAACTTAAAAACGAACAAGCACGTAGAAAAGTTGGGTTAGGTTACCGATAAAGTAAGGTTAGGTTTTTTTTATCTTACATAACCACAACAAACAAATTGTCAAAAAGTAATTATTTATTAATAAGAAAGAAAAAACATGTAATAATCAAAGGTGTTCAAATAATAAATATATTAGCTTCTAATGAAACGATTCAGTAGATGTAAATGCCAATTAGCAGTAGTGCTGCATCCCTTGTAAGTATTAAATTATTGTTGCTTACCCCTCGTTACAAACATGTGAAACATTTGCAATTAAATTAATTAGACTTTTAGTAGACCATATTGGTGCTTACACACGCTAAAATTAAGTTATCGACAATTTTCAGTTTACTGATCGATTAACTTGTTTTACTTAGGAGAGGAAGAGAGTATTTCGTATTCGAGGTAGCGTATCAACAACATCTACTGAATATGAGAAACTACCCCCAGACAAAAATTTCTTGACAATCGAACCAGCTTTACCATCGGTAGAAGTATCACGGAAATTATATAAAAGATCGAACAGTACCTTAGGATCGGGTCCGACAAAAAGCCATGATTCGGTATACACATCAGAAACGATTATTTTACAACCATATCCCGATGGGACCGTTCACATATCACGCACAACACAAGAGAAGGAAAAGAATCCTGATCGAATTAGTTTGGATAGGCGAGGTCTTTCCGTTCTTCCGATTTTGGAAAACGAGCCTAATCTCAGATTACTTTCACTTCAGCACAATTTAGTTAATAATTTAGAAGGTTTTAAACAACAAGGATTCCCTTTTTTAGTATTTTTAGATATTTATGATAATCAATTAGAAAAAATTCACTGCCTAGATAGACTGGAAAATCTCAGAGTCTTATTGATGGGAAAGAACAGGTAAGCCTCGTAATTTTTAATTACCCAGGTTTAAATCCATGTAATAAATTCCATGGAGTTTTTATTAAACTCAGAGAAATTTACATAAATTGTTTTTACGAGTGGGTCCGAATTAGTTTCTGTATACTTTCGGGAGGTTCTGCTTTAAATTTTCAATTTATTCGTAAAGAAAGTTCAGATTTGCAAATACATAATTAAACATTAATAAAAAACACATAATAACAAAGCAATCAATAGAAACGTATAAATACATTATTTCCGTTTAAGTCAGACAATTTTACCTCTTCCGACAGTGTTATTGACCTTCCTAATAACTCGTAAACAACAAACTAATATTTACTTACTCAACGGGATCTTTAACATGCAAATGTGGTATCATGCAATTTATATTAAATTTAGTTTGTACCTCAAGAACCCTTGACATGCAACGCTCCTATAAATAAAGTTTAAAATGTGGCAGGGTTTTTCCAACCGGTTATTTTTCCCCTGGTTTTAACTGTGTTAATTTTGAATAAAGGTGAAATTTAAATTTATTTTACACAACTAATTAAACAAATGAATGAACGTCAAGTGTTAACTTACTTTATTATGGTAGGTTAGTTATTTGTACGACAAGTTTAATAATGTAATGCAAATTGTTTTAGGATAAAAAGGATCGAAGGTTTAGAAAACCTAATAAAAATAGAAGTGTTGGATCTGCATGGAAATCAAATCGTACATGTTAACGGGTTGTCGACTTTAAATCAATTGAAAGTTTTGAATTTAGCTGGAAATCAGATTCGGAACATAGGTCCCTCTGACCTGAATGGTTTAGCCTCACTTCAAGAATTTAATCTTAGAAGAAATAGGCTTAAGAAATTACTAGGATTTAGTGAAACTTGTAGTTTACAGAAACTATTTTTAAGTAACAATGAGCTGCAAGCGTAAGTCTGTATTTTCGATGTTTTGTTCGTTTAATTATTTAATTTTAATTAGGGTCGAAGATATGTGTAGCCTAGCAAAAGCAATAAATATAAGAGAAATAGCGGTAGATAACAATCCTATATCTTTGGGTGGAGATTGCGTGTCGTTCTTGGTTTCGTATCTCCCTCTACTTACTATTTTAAATGGTATGCAAATAACCGACCAAGTACGAAAAGCAGCAATGGCTTGGAGACGAAACAAAGAGAGTTCAAACGCGGCCTTTATGGATTTAACGAGCGACGTCTGTTTAAATGTTCGAAGAGAGGAAGTTATATCTAATGCGAGAACAAACTGGGAATTACTTAGGTCCCAAACGAAATGCTTAGCCACCAAATCGTCCAACGCTGTAAACGTTTCCAAAAATTTGAAACCAGACTGCGATTTTATATTAACGTCTTTAGGAAAACCTGAATTTAGAAATAGCGTTCTACGAAATAAACCTCGTGTAATTAATAATACAACTAAAGTGCCTATTCTACCAGATAAAAAATTATGCGTCGTTCGAACATCATCACAAGACACGGAAAACTCTCAGAACACTTCGTCATCGAACACCTCTAGCAACGAATTTTTTCGATTACCGCCCATCTTAGTTCCTATTATTAACAAAATGGATCAGAAAAACGAATCTAAAGAGGGTAGTATTAAATTATCAGGAAGTCTGTCAAGTATAGGACCAAATATTGATAGTTCCGTTAGTTCATTATTAAGTAATAGCGAATCAGATGACTCAAGTAGTGACTCAAGCGAAACTAGTTCTGACACTGAAGAAAATGAGAAAGTGCCAACTGAAACAACCGAATCCACTATGAAAATAACGGTTTCTCAAGATCAGTAAGTAATTTTATCTTGTTTCTTGCTTGCATTAACAAACTCGCGAACATTCTAGAAATCCAGTCGAATCCAACAACGAGGAATTAAAAATTACGAATTCCCCAGCGGTCGCAACCGACACGAGCAGTAATTTATCAACAAATACTACTACATCTAACGCAACAGCACCAAGTACTGCTGAAAGCGATGCAAGTAATCCTACTTCTGTAAAAACTAACAGACCTATTAAGAGTGCTGCTATCGTCAGAGCTCCTCATTCAAAAATACGAAGCAGACCTGTAACGGCAAAGATAAAAAAAGAGCCTTCTCCTGTTGATCCTGCTGACAAAGATCGAGAGCAAGGTGGGTAGTTTTTGTAAGTAAATTCAAACTTACTTAAGCAGCTTTATAATGGGTGTTCATTGGAATTTGTGGTCTAATAGAGTGTGGCTGATCGCACAGTCGGCAGGTAACAATATACATAGAAAATTTCAAAATTTCCTTTTCCCAAGACAATTAAAAGCTGTTAAAAATAACGAGATTTTGCACAAAACATTGAATTAATTATTCAGTTTTGTTAACTTTAAAAATTTAATTCTTTCAGTTCATTTCCAGTCGGTGGAATTATTGTTATTAACATCATTTAGGCATTTTAATGCAGGTTTCTACTTTTTAAGTCAATTTCGAAATAAACTACTCAAAAGAATTAAGGGGTCAAAATTTCAAATGGTTGAAGTTTTTTTAGGGCCGATGACATTTTAATGAAACTTGGTATACGCATTGGCAAAACATTTATTTTAATGAAATGCTATAGAAATTGGATATCATCTTAACATCTACCACATCATTGAACACTATATTAAAGTGAACCAGAAACTAAACTGAAAACTCATATCAAAAAATTAATATTCTTAAGAATTCTCAATGAACCTAAACAATACCTAAACCTAATATCGTGCAAAGCTTCATCCAGCTTGAATTACGGCATTACACCTGCGTGGCATACTGCGAATCAGTCTGCGTATGTTTTCCTGGGGAATACGTCGCCATTCTTCAATGAGAGCTTCTTCCAGTTCTGCCAGCGTATCTGGTGGGTGTAGACGCTTGCGAATACGTTGTCCGAGTTGATCCCATAAATGCTCTATGGGATTAAACTCAGGACTGAGTGCTGGCCATTCCATAGTGGCTATGTTATTCTGGCCAAGATACTCAGTGACTACTCTAGCCGTGTGGGGACGAGCGTTATCCTGCATAAATAAAAAATCTTCCCCCACGGCAAGTGCTTGAGGCAAGACATGTTCTTCAAGGACTTCATTAATGTACCTTTCTGCCGTGAGAGAGCCATTTCTGATGACAACAAGTTCAGTGCGGCCGTTTATTGAAATGCCGCCCCATACCATTACTGAACCGCCGCCAAAAGCCACGACTTCCTTAACACATGCTGGCAAAAAAACGCTCGTTTGGCCTTCTCCACACCCTAACTCTACCATCATTTGTCCATAAGCTGAACCTCGACTCGTCTGAAAACATCACTCGACTCCACTGTCTCAATTGCCAATTTTCATGTTCACGTGCGAAGAACATCCTCCTTCGTTGATGATTTCTGGTCAACTTTGGCTTCTTTGCTGGGCGTCTAGATCTCAAATCGACTTCCCGAAGTCGATTTCTTACCGTTTGGTCGCTTATCTGAACTTGCCTGGCTCTGGAAAGGTCGATTTGAAGTCTACGAGCGGTTTTCGAACGGCTGCGAAGGGCTTGAAGTCTCAAAAATCGGTCGTCTAGTAGGCTCGTTGCTCTATGGCGACCCTGTCCAGGCCTCCTGGTGACAAGATCAGTCTGTTGGGGCCTCTGCCAGAGCCTCCACACCACAGACTGGCTTACATTGAGTTCTTGAGCAACACTTCGCTGCAGTCTGCCTTCTTGTAGTAAGGTAACTGCTCTTGACACTTCTACTGGATTCAGGTGTCTTTCCATTGTTCGCTTGACCACGTGACACCAATATTTTGTGGTTGTATTAAAATCCCGCCGTCTTGCAGTAATTAAAATCTTATGCAAATACTCAAATTTTCGTACAAAACAAACTTGTTTGTTTACAGTTTCTAAGAAACGCGGAAAAAACAAACGAACGCAATAAAATATTGTAGCTGAATACTTGATTCATGGAATATATCAACACCTATCTTCTAGCTGATAGCATAAGGAAGATATACCTTCTGAAAAAAGTGACCCCTTAATTCTTTTGAGTAGTTTATATAGATTCCGAAACAAGTAAATCTACAGGGTGTATTTGAAGTGACCGTATTCCTTTTAGGAGGTGTTAGTATAGGTCATTTGTAATCGATTTGACCCTATAATGTATTATCCAAAGCCTACTGGTTTTCGAGATATTTTAATTTTTGTGTTTTTCCAGAAATGCACCATATTTTAGTACTAATATTGAAAACAAAACAAATTAGTAGCAATTATTGCCAATGTTTCGATTGTTATCGTTAGTTTAGATTCTGTTGTTAACTGTAAATCAGAAATTATGTTAGTTAGTTTGATAAGAAAGAATTGCCAGAGCTTAAATCCACAGTTACTGGAAGAGAAATCAAAGAACTCGAAGATCTATCCTAATTTATTCCAAAAATTTGATAACACATTAAACGTGCAAATTATTTGAAAAACTTCTCTATTTTATTACCTTTCAAATGAGGTATAGTTTTTTAAGAAATACCTCATAGTTCCAAAGATATCGTAAAAACATTAAACGCGAGTGTTGCGAATTCATATTCTACTATTTTTAAAAATATTTTATTAATAGGTTTTTACAAATTATTTCCAAATTGAGCACCTCTGTTTCTGATGCAGGCTCGAGCTCGTTTTATTACCTCACTCTTGGTCGGTTTGTTGGTGATATTATTTTGTATAATAACTGCAGCTTCTTGGATTTTGTTTACTAGCTGCTCCCTTGTATTTATTTGCACCGCGTAAACTATTGATTTAAAATGTCCCCAAACATAAAAATCAAGAGGTGTTAGATCAGGGCTCCTTGCGGGCCACGATATTGGTCCGCTCCTTCCAATCCAACGATTTGGAAACCACTGATTTAACAACTCCCGCAAACGTAGAGAGTAGTGCGCGGGACACCGTCGTGCTGAAATATCATTGAGCGTCGGTTAGCAAGGGGTACGTCGTCTAGCATTTCAAATAAATTGTTAAGAAGAAGCTCTTCGTATGCTGCACCATTCAGGTTATCAGGTAAAAAATGAGGCCCTAATAAATTATTTCAAATAATTCCCATCCAAACGTTAACGCTAAATTTTCTCTGAAAGCTTGTGTCCCTGGTTAAATGGGGATTTTCTTCTGCCCAATGATGTAAGTTATGTAAATTTGTAACACCTTCACGATTAAATTTTGATTCATCTGTCCACCAAATTCTCGATAAAAAAGTTCTGTCTTGGGTATTTTTATTTAAAATGTACCTACAGAATTCAATCCTTCGTCCCAGATCCCCATGTTCTAGTCCTTAGACTGTAGTGTAATGATATGGGTGGTGTCCTGATTTATGAAGAACTGACCAAACTTTTGAATGTGACACACCCAAGTGACGAGTTACCTCTCTTGTACTGCGTGAAGGATCTTCGTGAAAACTATTCAAGATTTCTTCCTCTACATTAACATAACTCTTGCACCTGCAGCTTCATGTGCAACACGTACAACACTACCCGTTTCGGAGATTCGTCGGAAGGTAGTGGAAAACACGGATACATGCGGAACGCGACTATTTGGAAAACGACGCTGATATTCCCCTTGCGCTTCTGCAGCATTTCCGTGGCAAAATCCGTAAATAAAAAGAATATTGGCATATTCTCTATTTGAAAACGCCATTTTCACATTCAAAAATTCATAAACTTGTTGAAGCACTTTAACAAGGTTTATTTCTTGTCAAAACAATTATTGTAAAAATTAACATAAAAGTAAAACAAGAAAACCAATTTGATTTGGTGATATGCCCTAGAAATACCTAATAGAGGTGCTCAATTTGAAAATAATTTGTAAAAACCTATTAATAAAATATTTTTTTTAATCGTGTTTAATTTACTTGCCAAGTTTAATTTATTGGCTTACTTTTAAAATATGTAGTAGAATATGAATTCGCAACACTCGAGTTTAATGTTTTTACGATAACTTTGGAACTATAGGGTATTTCTTAAAAAACTATACCTCATTTGAAAGGTAATAAAATAGAGAAGTTTTTCAAATAATTTGCACGTTTAATGTATTATCAAATTTTTGGAATAAATTAGGATAAATCTTCGAGTTCTTTGATTTCTCTTCCAGTAACTGTGGATTTAAGCTCTGGCAATTCTTTCTTATCAAACTAACTAACATAATTTCTGATTTACAGTTAACAACAGAATCTAAACTAACGATAACAATCGAAACATTGGCAATAATTGCTACTAATTTGTTTTGTTTTCAATATTAGTACTAAAATATGGTGCATTTCTGGAAAAACACAAAAATTAAAATATCTCGAAAACCAGTAGGCTTTGGATAATACATTATAGGACCAAATCGATTACAAATGACCTATACTAACACCTCCTAAAAGGAATACGGTCACTTCAAATACACCCTGTATACTAACCTAATCTCTAAAATATTCATATGTTTTACTTACTCACTCCTCAGCTCTACAACCCTTCGTGGGTTTTGACTTCCTGTACAATCCCATTTTCTTCAAATCACGTTCAGTATCCTCTACCCATCTTTTTCTAGTCTTCCCCTCGCCCTGTCTTCGGTGGGTTTCCATGTTTCATATTCACATGTTTTGTATTCACCTAAATAATAAATAGCTGCCTGGCTTAACTTCTTTAACAAATTAACGATTATTTTTGAACAATTAATTATTTTATATACGCCAAAGCATTAATAATTTATTATTCCCTTAGAGGTGGTCTCCTTGTAGTTCCTGTACTGTGGCCAATAAGGCCTATTATACCCTTCAAATCAGTAAGACATTTAGTGGATATCTGTGTTTTAATGAAGCTCAGAACCTCTTCTTCGGTCAGTTTCTCAGCCTTAAGAATGCTGTCGCAGTGGCACAGTGAATGAAAAACAGTTTCTTCCTCCTCTCCAGACCCTCTGCACATTGGTTCTTCTCTGATTCCCATTCAGTTGACAGTGGCCCGTAATTACACCTGTCTAATCTGACATTTTTCTTGCTCATACTAAGTAAGTTAGCCATTAATTTCTCTGAAAGGCTCTCTAGAAGAACTTTGCTTAAGCAACGTTTGAACCTCCTGCTTTATAACTTCAGATGAAATTCCACAGGTTGGTTCCAGTCCTATAAAAGGCTTATTTCTCCCGTTCTTTGCTAGACGGCCGGCTTTCTGGTTTCCTGTTATTTTTGAGTGCCCAGGTACCCATACTAGTTTCACTGTATTACTTGATCCGAGTTCGCTGACCCTGCGAACGCAGTTTAGTACTAAGCCTGAACTAACGCCCTCAGGACAGCCTGACTTATCAGTCGCTATAAAGATTCTCTTACTAGTTAATGCACAGAAGTTAATATGGCACAAATTTCTGCTTGAAATATTGCTGGATATTCTGCATCCCAGTCCGTATATTCCAGCCCCAGTTCCTGGTGAAGTTTTGGAGCCATCTGTTTAAAATACTAGTCCATTAAACTCCACGGGTTTTTGTTTACGTAGCCAGTCTTTCCTAGTAGGAATTATAATTCCAAAGGTTCTGCTGGTGTACGTCTTTTTAGTTCTATCTAGCACCATACTAAATGTAGGGTGTTTATCAATTTCTTTTAGGATGGTAAGATACCCTTCCCTATTTTTAACCTCAGGAGAGGCCTGTATGCCCCACTTAGTGCCCTCAACTTTACCATCAGGTGAAGAGGGGACAGATTCAGCAGGGTTTCCAAGGTCGCTGTGGGTGTTGATGACATCACCCCTGTAATTCCTAGGCAAGCTAGTCTTTGCACCTTGCCTAACTTGTCTCTGCAGTCTTTGATTAGTGTCTTCAGCCATCATACTAAAACTGGGTATACTATTATGAGCAGAGCGCGGAAAAATATGCATTTGCATGTAATTGTGCTTATATGCACAATAAAATTTTCTGGTTATCTATCCGAATCACATCGTAAGGATTCCATTTATGCAAATTTTATTTTGCATATTTATGCATATGTTGAGGGAATAGCGCATAAATGCATATCCATGCATATTTAACTGATTTCGAGAATTCTGTCTCGCAGGTCGCAATAAAAAAATTTTATTGCGACCTGCAAATTTATGTATACCACTAATTTGTATTCTTATATTGAATACCTATTTTTGTGGTTTTGTATGAATATAGAAATTGAAATAAATATTTAAATTTCGTATGGGATTTTTCGGTGCATATATAGTGTAAATTTTTAGGTAGTGACAGCATATCTTTGTCTATAATTGCATATGAAGGAGCATATTTTGCTTAATTTTAACCGCATATAAAATGCATATTTCTCGATTTTATAGTGCATACTTTTCCGCGCTCTGATTATGAGTATCACCATAGTAGTATATATCCAATAGATCGATCATTTTGGGAGATAACTCCCAGTTCTTTCCGAATATACGTCTACAAGTCCATAGGGCTCTAGTAGTTTTGTTTGTTATCCTCTCCAAATGGGATTTAAACGTTAACTTGCTATCCAGAATGACTCCCAGATATTTTACTTTATTCTCGACCTTTAATGGAGTATCCTAGAGGTGTAATTCTTTCTCCTTGTAAATGGTACTACAGTCGTCTTAGTCAGATTGACCGATAAGCCCTGTTCTCTGCATCAATTCTCAACAAGGTTTAGAACCCTCCGCACAAGGTTTGGGATAACGAATTTACCGAAGAACAGTACCGTGATACCCCCAAATTTCTGTTTTGATATTAAATATAATGTATTTATGGTCAGGGAGAGAGAGAAGGTTCTTCCGACACATCCCAGCTTTGCACTGATTTACACACATTTCCGGTGCCTATAGTTATACCAATGACCTCCCTTCTTATGTCGACAAAGATTGCTTCATTGTTCGTGTTAACTAATTCTAGATTATTTGAGATCAAATAGTACAGTAGATACTCACCTCGTTTGTTATTGCCCCTACTGCCCCAAACAATACGGTGGGCATTGGCGTCATATGCGAGAATGGCAATATTCTACCAGGTCTCTAACAGCCTGTGTTGGAGGTTTGTCTTGGTCAAAGGCTAGGTACACAGATCCAAGAAAATTCTCCCTCAATCACCCTGCCCTTAGTACTTCCAGCTTTATTGCCACTAGGTCTCTATAACAGAAATTTCACAGTGATATAATTTTAATGTTGTTTCTAACAAAGATACAGGTCTTTGGGTTGATTTCCAATATGCTATGAATAATTCGCGTACCACCACCTCCTAGTCCCGAAATTTTTCCATTAAATGTCCAGGGTTCCTGAATTAAGGCCAAATCTATCGTGTTTTTAGTCATATACGCACTGAGAGCTGCCAAGGCAGTTCTGCAGTGGTGTAAATTTATTTGTATCAACCGAACCATGATTTATGATTTGCTTGTTGAAGATTGTTGGTCCTCTGTCGTCCCTACAACCTCCATTTCTTCTTCTCCTTTTTCCTCTACTTCCTCCTCTTTTTTGTATTTGGAGAGAGCTTTGAACATGATTCTTGAGAAGTTCACGTAGCAGCAGTATACTCCTCTTTGCTTCAACATAATTATTAGGTATGACATGTAGATATAAATTAATAAACATGTATGTTCAATTCTGAATTATAATTGTGCTCGTTATCGCAACAAAAGTTTCATTGAAATTTTGATATTTTATTGCTTAGTTTGTACAAACACCTGCAATGCGGTTTTATTCTCTGCTATTTGGACCGTCTTTCTTCCAGGTGTTAGCGGTGGCGCTACTGTTCCATGTTTCCAATGAATTTAACCTAATTAACTACTCTTAAACGTAATGTAATGGAGAGACATTTCTCTATGCAAGTCCAAAGCAAACTCATAAATTTAAATGCCTGTTACAAACCTTCACTTAGTTACTGTCCCATTTCTGCCAACCTAGTAATATAGTTTAAAAGTTATGTATGTATATTGCAGGTGGAGATTATTTAATAGAAATATGCGGCCGACATTTAAATATTTACGGCCAAGGAGCTTTACGTTTCATCGATAAACCATGGAGCATGTCGAAAGCCAAAGATGTAAACACCGTAAATTTCAATTACGCCAGTTTTAATGCAATCGTAGGAATTCTTAATAAACTTAAGCAGCGGTTTCCAAACACTGATAATTTTATCTTCAAAGATACGAACATTCAACATTTTGGACAATTAAATGCATTGGCGGAAGTGCAAGGACTTTCGTCTTTGATAATCGACGACGAGGGAAATCCTATAATTCAGAAGAAATGGCAAAGCTATGCTATATACAGGCTAGCACATTGGGGATTGAGGTTTATTAATGGAAAAGAGGTAAGTAATTCGTTTGTGTATTTAACGATACGTTTAGTAATTTTCGTGTTAACAGATAACAGAAGAAGATATACAAACCGCTAATCAAGAGTTTCAAAGTTTAAGCGACCTTGTATTGTGGTCTTTGCCAAACGTACTACTACAACCGCTGCTTGTCCGTTTGCAGTTAGATGTTGGTCAAAAAATAACTGAGCAAAGCGCAAAGAAATGGTTGTTATCTGCTGATCCCGCTTTAAGAAGTGTCGTTATAAAAGAAGCCTTACAGTGGAAAAGAGGAGCAGTATCTCAGGTATTGTTTACTTACTTAGTAATCCACGTCCTGCTTCTATCTTAAGTTGTAAATGTATTTACAGGAAGACTTATTGTTAAGACAAAAAGCAAGAGCACACATCGGTTCGATGCTTGGTGAAACATGTAACGCTGTCAATAAATTACGACGTCTTGAAGAACAATGGCCTAGCATATTACACGAAACGGTGCGTAATATTTTATTGGATTATACACAGATTGACATGTATATGAAAAACAAATTACAAGAACTGAAGTAAGTTTTAATTTTCACTGCCATAAGACATAACTCAAGCACAGTATTAAAATAAGTACAAAATGGTCTGATTTGTTATGTTATGTAGTGTACGTTAAAAACGAGTAAACTTTAATAAAATATTTTGCTTTTAATTATAAATACCTCTTCGTCGGGCTTCTGTTATTGTTGTAATGGTCGAATTTTGAAATTAATTATGGATAAGAAACCGTCTTCCAAGATGCAACGGAGCAACAGATTGAAAGTCTACTTCGTTGTTCCCTTTATGTGAGGGCGAATTTGTTTCAAGTCGCTGAGATGTAACTGGTAATAATCAAAGTAAGGGGGCTACGTTGGTTGTCTAATCCAGGCAATCCAAATTATTTAAAAAATTGCCCTGACAAGTAGCCCCAAATAGTTTTTAATAGGTCCAATAAACACCGCATAGTAGTTCTAAAATCGCGCATGCGCATTAGGCAACTGTTTTGCCACATTTGACATCTTTAAGGTTAGGTGCAATATTTTTATGTTTAACACGTTTTATTATTGTGTTTATAATATATTAAAAATCAATCCTTAAATGTACTTAATGCCCGCTTTAATTATCTCATAAAAAGTATTGAATACAGAAGAACAAATCAGTAAAGAAAGAAAACATGTCGGAAAGTATTTCTGATAAGATCGCAAGCATTTTAAGCGCTGCACCTGCTACGATTGATCCAGAAGATGATGTACATGAAGAAACAACAGCACGTGTTGAAACCGGTGATGCTGACGATGTTAATGACGACGAACAGCTTCTCAGTAGTTTTCGTAAACAAAACGTAGACCTTTTAGAAGACGTTGACAAGCGTTATGAGGGAAAGAAAGGCAGTAGAAAGAAACTGCTTGGTTTAGATGAATGGGAATCGGAGGATGATGATGATGCACAAGACTCCAAAGGTAAATGTTTATATTTCTTAATTTTGCAAGAAAATGTGAACCTTGTTTTATTGTAGCGCAAGAAAGCGATGAATCCGAAGACGAAGAAGAAGAAGAAGAAGATGATGCAGAGGATGACGATGAAAAAGACGAAGAAGAATCCGTTACTAACAGCGAAGATGATCAAGATTCAGGCGAGTTTAATATAGAAGACGAAAGCTTCAAACATTTAAAAAGCAGTGACACATCGAGCCAAGTTCAAAAGGGTCTGTGTGTTCGTCAGCAGCTAAATATGTGGGAAAGTCTTTTAGAATTTCGAATACAAATGCAGAAATGTTTGGTTGCTGCAAATAAGTTACCACAAACGGCGGTGTTTAACGATCTTAAGGAAAAGTGCGGCAACGAATTTGTTACGAAGGCTGCAGAAAGTAAAGGTCACGTTACGAATTTACTAGATAAGCTTTTGTATCTCCAGCTGGTATTATTGAAGAACTATCCAGAAACGAAAGATTTACTCACGGAAAGTAACAAAAATATGAAGGATAAAGCGGAAAGTGACGAAGAAATACCGAGCGATACAGAAGACGAACAGTCGAACGAAGAGTCCAACGATTTAAGCGATGAAGAAAAGGAAGAGGTACCTAGAAAGAGATTAAAAATAGGCCATTACACTGAGGAAATTAATAAACGGCACAGCAAATACACCGACTACCGAAATTCCGTCATCCAAAAATGGAACGATAAAACCCGAATAGGTGCCAAGTCTGAAAATATAACTGCAAATTTAGTAATGGATAAAGAAAAACGAATCAAGAAAACGCAGTTAAAACGTTCAGATTACGAAATATTGGGAGAAAATCGTAAAAACGATACACAAGAAGAAAACGATTTTGCTGCTTTAAAAGATTCCGAGGAATATAACGAAAATATATTTGACGATACCGATTTTTATCATCACTTGCTTCGTGAATTGATCGAATTTAAGTCTAACGATTTGACAGATCCAGTGCAGTTGGGAAGACAGTGGATTCAGTTGCAAAATTTACGGAGTAAAATGAAGAGGAAAATCGACACCCGAGCTACGAAGGGTCGGAAAATTCGTTATGTTGTTCATACGAAGTTGGTTAATTTTATGGCGCCGATCGAGGAAGGTACGTGGCAGGAAGAAGCCAAATCTGAGCTTTTTAATTCGTTGTTTGGGAAAAATCAACCTGTTAACACCATTTAATAGACTCACAAATGTTACATAAAATATTTATTAGTTGAATTTTTTACGATGTAAAACCGTCTAAAATATAAATTTTGGTTTAAAATTACATGTAACTTGTTTGTTTATTTAATAAATCATTGAACGAATGCTTACAAAAGCGAATTTAGATTTAAATAAGTAGATTCGTATTAGATAAAGCTTGCAACCCTTGCATCTCAGAAGATGTGATAAACTTTTTGTTTTAGTATATACAATATTGTTAGGGTTTTAAGAAAGCTTTACCACAGTAGTCGCCATATGAATAACCAGTCTTTGATATTTCACAGCATGGGCCGTCGAGATTGTTTGAACGACATATTTCGTCCATGTTAATCGGGAATTTAGAACGTTGAGCTTCAAGCAAAACCTGAACCTATTTATCCTCAAATCCGAGGTAAGCCTTTACTCCACTTTACTTCCCATTTTTAATGATTTACTTGAATTATGTACTTCCCTTCATATGCTATAAATTTCTGCGTACAATTTTATTACCTATGTCTGTCCTTTTCGCTCCTAGCGGAGCATATGGCGTCTGGAGACATTTCACTAACAAACGTAATTATTAACCTTAACTTATTAACTTAATTTTTTATATTGGTTACTAAATCTTTCCACGCCACTAGCTTTTAATTTTACATCCGTCCACTTCAACAAATTAGACTTCTTTTCCATGCTTCGGAAGGTCATCCCCTTTTTCTTTTTATCAGAGGATTGGTAGTCTTAAGACTTTCTTTGTAATGTGTTCCTTTGGTTTCCTTAATGTATGTCCCAGCCATCTCTCCTGTCACGTTGCTACAAAAACTTATCAAAAGGATAATAAAAAGCCAAAAAACATTAACAATTTATTTTTGTCGGACTATTTTGAGGAAAATTAAAGAATTTAAATTAAACAAACACAAACACACAACAAAAAAATTCTTCACGCTCACAACATTGGCAAATGATGGAAAAAATTGGTACGATTCGGTGGCAAAGCAAAAAAATCGTAACAACGTGGTTTTGCAATTCCGTGTTATTTGGGAAGTTTAGTGTCATTTTGAATTAGTGGTAAATTTGTTAGTACGGTCCTGTTCTTTTAATGTCCATTTCGTGCGTTGTTATGTTATTTTTGCTACAGTTAATTCCGTTTTAGTCTGAAGGGCACGAAAGATTAAGCCCGTCAGCGCGTTTTCCTTGGAGTTCTACGAAATCATCAAGTCATTTCAACATATTTCGTCGTTGTAGAAATGTTCCTTTGTTCAAAATCCCAAGGTGACCCGATTCACGCGTGTTTCATCAAGGCATGATCTCATCTTGTTTCGGTTATTGCAACTTCTCGTGATACGGTTCGGGGAATCCCCCGTACGCCAAGCCATGTCAGCTGACTTGTTTCCGCGTCCTTTCGAGTCCTCTTCCGCTCCCCACTTCAGTACGTGGCAAGTCTGCGATCATATCGGACGTCTTTGGATTAAGACGGGGCGTGTAAATTTTATCGTTTGGGTATTTAAATTACACCGGGAAGGCTCCTCACTTTCGTAGTTCTCGGGGAGAACTTGTTATGGTATAAGTCCGGATAATCCTAGAGGATGTCATATACTCCCGGAAAAACATAGTTATGTGTGGAAATTGTGAAAAGTTCACGCATTTTCCTCATTCGAGGGATTACGAAAACCCACACCCGTTGGATTATTTCTTCGTCGTTCTGCGATCGTCTTGGAAGAAAGAACATCATAGCTCTTCCCAGTCTCACGTCCGTCACGTTACTCCCTGGTTTATCGTTTAAGTACCGTCAAACGGGGTGAGATTGGACAATTTTTAAACATTTTGTTTAATAACTATTTCAATTTTGACTTTAACATTTGCAGGAGGTCTGGGTTAGTGCAATTGAGGTATTAGGAAGCAATTACTGTAATATTTTTTTTGAAATTTTTTGTTTTTGTACTATATTGTTTTAATCTTATTGTGTCCGAACTCACCCCGCATATTGGGGTGGGATTGGACAGCTGTTAAAAATGCACTGAAAATGAAAGAAACCCTACATGAGGAGTGAGATTGGACACTATTTGTGTTTTTAAAAACGAAAAATCATAGAAACATTAAAAAAAATTTTTTTCTTAAAAAAAAGGCAACGATTATATAGAAAATAGGTGTATTATCAAACTTTGGTATACCTCAACACTAGTAACACTGTTAATATAGTTAAATCTAAATAAAAGTTATTCTCAAACATAATAAAATAAAAAAAATAATACATTATTAGAGATAGATATGTATCTATCTTATAGGTAATAGCACCTTATAACTAACTAGGCACTCTTGTAACAAAGCTTTCACATTTTAACTTAATAAACAGAAACACATACCTACTACATAATTGAAAAAAAATGAACATTCTTTTTAGATAATTAAAACAGAAGGAACTCTTAACATATTTACATAGCAAATTAACTTAAAATAAGGACCTTGCAAACTTAAATCTACCACGTCGCAGTTCAGTGGGTCTTTTAAGAACACCAATAAATTCATGTTTTGTTATCACAGCTACATCTTTTACGTTTGGATAAATAAAAGTATCATTTTTTGTACTATTAGGTCTTAAAAACTCAGCTTTAATTTTCTGGTTTTCATTGGATGATGATGATTGTATTTCTAAGACTTTTGCAACAAACTTCATATTATTCTTTTTTCCCACTTTAAACTTAGTTAAAATAAAGTCACCAACATTTATCTCTTGGTTTAAGTCTTCTTCTTCAAAATCCATAACTTCTTTTTCCTCATCTAATTCTTCAGTCTCTGATAGTGCATCTATTTCTAAGTCTTCTGTATCACATGTTTCATTAGTTTCTTCATTATCTGTATCACAGGTTTCATTATCAGGAGCACCAACGCTTTTTCCAGCTTTTACTGATAGCTTTTGCCGCCTCTGTCGCTGCTTAGGTGTTGTACTTAGCCGAGCATCTTTTAACAGTTCAACAAAGGAACCTGTCCAAGCTTCATCATTATTTTCATCTATCTCTTCATCAGGGAGTTTCTTTAACACTCTTTCAGGATCGAAAGGATAAATGCTAGTCGCAGCAAACCCAGCTATTAAATTTTCCCCTCCTCTACCATCAAGTTTATTTAAAGTGTCCCGTAGTAAACTTGGAAAAATATCCTTGGGCACTACACCTCTATTACGTTTCTTCCAAGTGGTTAGTACTTCTCGCCATGCAGTTTTCAATGGTTTAAAATAGGCAACATCAAGAGGTTGTAAGAGATGAGTACTATTTGGGGGTAGCAAAACAAAACTTATATCGTTTTTCTTACATTCCTCAATAACGTGCAGTGATAGATGTGAAGACAAGTTATCACAAATAATTACCTTATGACCTGATTTTTTGGATAAGATTGGAAGAAGGAGAGATGTGAACCAGTCTTCAAATATGCACCCATCAAACCAACCGCTTTTAGAGCGGTTATAACGGCAGCCTTCTGGACCATTTTCGGTCCATGTCTTCCAGAGGTGGTCAGCTTTATAGCAAATATATGGAGGCAGAACTTCCCCTGTAGCACTACCCGCCATCATTACGGACACAGATGTTTTTGATGAATCAACTAGACGATCAGCATGTTTAGATGATCGTTTAACAACAACTTTTATTCGCCCCGGATCATCACTGAAATTGGTTTCATCGAAATTGTAAATATTGCTTGGGTCTACATTTTCTAGGGAAATTTCTAACTCTTGCAAATAATCCTGTACTATTTGTTTCGACACTGCTGCTCTAGCCCTTTTTATGTTTTCGCACAGCCGAGTTGTCAATTCTTTGTTGTGGCGTTGTATAAATGACTTAAACCAATCTGGCCCGGGCATATTGTTATTAAATTTCTTGATTCTTTTACCCTTACGGTCAAAGTAACCTTTTACAAGTAAACGTATGTCAAAAGGTGTCAAAGGAAAACCCCATTTGGCACACTGCTGAATACCTTCAACGAGTTTTTTTTCATCTTCAGAATTTAAAACGGGTTGTCCCCCGGTTTGTAGGGGATGCAAGCCTTTAACTTTTAGAGCGAGAGTGCTTTTAGGAATGGCATACTGTTCAGATGCCTGCCTTAAGCGGTGCGCAAACCAACGCGGTGGCGGGAGCGGTGGCGGTGGCGGGCGCGATGGCGGTTGCGGTGGCGAACACGTGTCCGCATACTCACGCGGTCTGTACGAGGCGATCACTACTAATTGTCAGCATTTTGGCATCTGTCATCTGTATTTTGGACATTTTCGGTATCATTAAAATTGACGTGATGGACGAAGTAGAAGAGGAAGCTATTTTATTAGCCAATTAATTAGTTTCAAGCCAAGTTGGTAATCATGTGGATTCGTTCACAAAGAACATAAGTTCATTTTACTAGAATGCACGTGGTCTCAACACAAATATTGATGAATTTTATACGAACTTCTTAATTTCTAGTTACGACATAATTATTATAACAGAAAGTTGGATTCAGGAGAATATTAGTGATTGTGAATTAGTGGGTGAAGATTATGTTGTGTTTCGAGATGATAGAAATTTACAGCTCACGGTGGAGGCTACAGGTGGTGGTGTGCTCGAGGCGATTAAATCCGTTTTAGCTTTAAGAATTTTGTCAAACATTTTTGCGATATTATTGGGTGTAAGTTCTTATCTAATGGAATTACCGTGTATTTTATTGTTATTTATATGTCTAACGCTACCAGATCCAATTATGAAATATTATTTGAGTATTTAGGAATTTTACCTTTTATTTTTGATTCAAACTGCTTAATAATTGGAGATTTTAATTGTTGGGACTTTTATAAATATTTTTTTCATAAAACAATGTTAGATTTATCACAGAAAGCTAAGGTCTTAATCAATTTCATAAATTTGTTAAATTATGAGCAACTAAACACTATAAGTAATGGCAATGGTCGATTATTGGATTTAATTTTAACAAATACTAATTGCACACTGGATAAAGAGTTAGATGGTTTAGTAAATACCGATTTGCATCATCCCCCATTAATATGTGACATATCTTTGACCTTGGCTAAACCAAAAACCTGTGACGTGTAGAAAGACATTATTTACAATTTTTAAAAAAATACGCCACTGCACGGACAGTGTTAAGTACTCAGGATGTGTCAAATCATATAGTACGCTATGTACACGCACTATTTCAATCAACTCCTCAGTTTCACTCATTTTTCTGTTGTTAAAAAAGCACCCAAACACTATGAATTCCAGGCCACCGCGCGGGTAAATGCTGCATGCTGCGTTTGCCCGCGTTGAAGCTGGACCGCGCGGTAGAACGCTGCACGAGAGCGCGGGCGCGATATCCTGACCGCGTGTGTGTGCGCACTTCCATGGCGAACATGGGCACAATCTGACCGCCACCGCCACCGCTACCGCGCCCGCCACCGCTACCGCGCCCGCCACCGCCACCGCGTTGGTTTGTCCGCTTTATAGACATTTGTTTTGATTGCACGGCTTTTATTGCTGCAACCATGTATTTCTTTTGGTAATTTCCGTACGATCGGCTGCCAAGCTCTCTTTTATATTTTCTAGGCATGTCCAATCTCACCCCTGAAAGTGTAATGCTTTCTTTAAAAAATCGCCCTATGGAATCAGCAATTGGTATTAGGTTAACATACACATAACCTCAAAGCAGGTACTTGAAATAACAAAACCAAACTGTTATAGGTGTATAAAAAAAAATTGTAACACGTGCGGAGTAGAAAGTTTACACGTGTTCAAAAACTATTAAGCCAGTACACAGTTTTAAATAATTATTTACGCACGCTAACTGATACTTACTTTCCACCACCACCCACACAAACTCTTACTTCAACGTCAACTGTCACATTGCCGTGAAAACGATTTCACCAACTTTAAAAATGAAATGTCCCAAAAATAAAATATGCGGGAAGTTCAAAATGTCCAATCTCATACTGATGTCTAATCTCACCCCGTTTGACGGTACCAACATCTCGCCAGGTAAAATCTATTCTCCTTTATGCTGCTCCTGCTTTTGCATTTGTGGTTCCACATCAGTTAAGATTTCTACGTTGCCTGTTGCTGGCAGGCCTCTATCAATGCTGTTCAGTTTGTTTTAGAGTTTAATAAGTACCGCTTTTTCTTTTGTTTTTGTGTTTCGTTTGCAACTTGTAAAGTAAGCCGATTTCGTAGTCAATCTGTTTGATCCAGTGGCATTGTTGAAGGCTTTGTGAATCGCCTTTTGGCCGCTTTAATATTCACATTGGAAAGTTTGAGGGCTCCTGGCAAATCAGATTTGACTAGTTTGTCTCAGCAATTTTGTGTTCAAGTCAAGTAAAGTTCATTTGTGTTCATTTGTAGTTCAAGTATTAAGTCAAGTTTTGATATTATTTTGTGTTATGTTGCATGTGTGTAAAATTCTAAGATTTGTTGTTTCCTTATATTATTTTACCTGGGAACTGAGGGGCTAAGCTTGTAAATGTTTTGCAGTAAGTAACGTAGATATAGTACCCTCAATTCTATCGTCCTTTAAAGTAAGCGTAATTTTTATTATTTGTTTTTAACGTGACATATTTTTGATTGTCTCTTGCGTAATTTCTTTGTATGTATGTATGTTTGACCTTTTTGGTTCATTAAATATTTCATTGTCAATTTAGCTTGGTCTTGTTATTGTGTT
Source organism: Melanotus villosus (assembly GCA_963082815.1). Classification (NCBI taxonomy): domain Eukaryota; kingdom Metazoa; phylum Arthropoda; class Insecta; order Coleoptera; family Elateridae; genus Melanotus; species Melanotus villosus. The sequence goes on along the minus strand of OY720419.1, from coordinate 110,359,031 downwards.
CAGTCCTCCCCGATAATATTTGGGTATTAGTGTTTGGTTAAAGATTTATGTGTTAGCCTGCCTACAAGTCTTAAGAGTTCCTGTAAAGTAAATTATTTTCAGTTAAGCAAGGTAAGTCATGTCTTGCGGCAGGATGGAAATTTTCTGTGGTGGGTTTCCTTCTTTTAGATCTTTGGGTGACTTTAATACCACAGTGGCGTTCAACATCTCCATCCCTAATACGACTACCCTTAATTGAACGGTTTTATCGTTTCGAACCGCTCTTCTCCACTAGCCGCGAGCCTAAGGGGCAACAACATCCCCAATTACGCTTATGCTTTTTATCGTTGTTGCTGCAGGTTCGTATTTGGTACTGTCCCATAATTCTTCATTTGATATCTTTTGAGACCAATATATTTCTATAATTTTCTTCAAATAGTTATTCTAGTCGTATTAATCTGTCACGGCTGCATCCTCCCATCTTTTCCAACGCACAGCCTAGGTAAGCAGAACTCAACTATTTCTATTTCTTTGTCCTTTAACATAAATTCGCTATTTTCTTTACTGCTTATTTCCATGATTTTTGTTTGTTCTCATTTATCTTTAGGCCCTAAAGCCAGCTTGATTTAATTTTCCGTCAAATTGATCTTTTATCCTATTTAAGATAATTCTTGCCATAATCCTTGATGTAACACAGAATAGCGTAATGGTTTCTTATAGTCAATTTTATTATTGTAACGTTTTAAAATGTTTGTTTAACACTTCGGTCCGTGGTATGATTTATTGATTAACAAATTTAAACAACGTTATAATTAGCACGAAACGACAACTTAAACACTAAAACATTTAAAAGAACGCAAAACTAACACTAACTCGAAACACTATACTAATTTATTGACACAGTTTATATATTTTCACACACTTGTATTATTCCGCGTACATTTATATTCACCGAGAATTCAACACGTATTCGCACTTGGTCGCCACTGGTAGACTGTTCCGTTAGCTAACGAAACGCGCCTTATATTCCAACTGCGGCCTTCGAGTCCAATTCGGAATACTCGACATCTTTTCAGAGATGACGACGTGTATCGAATAGCCGAGATCACTCGCCAGCTTCTGTCAGCAGATGATGCATACGACCAAGGCCCGCTGAATTAATATTACATATAAGGCCTGCCCACTTCATTTAGCCAAGACGCAATTAGCAAGGACGCAGGCGCCATTTGAGGTGAACTATACATTTGTCCCTTTTTACCGCTGCCGAGCGTACACTGCAAACATGTTTCGTTTTCATCGCTGCATTTGGGAGATTCTCTATCATTTAAGGAAAGGAATTTGTATTTCGGTATAAATTTAACATAACAATAAATTTAATGTTCTTGTTGCTGTCAAAATTGGCAGATATAAAAATAAACAATGAAATAATCGCCTGTCGCAATGACATACGCCTGCAGTATTTCCATCTAACATGCGATCGAAAAAATTTCACCTCAAGTTGGCTATGAAACATGAAAACACAAAATTAGGCATGTCGACTTTTAAGCCATACAAATGTCAGCTGTTGTTTTATAGGTTATGTGAGGTGTGTGAGGTTATGTCTGTTTTGCTGTCAGGCATATAAAAAGTCACTAATTCTATTAAACACAGAATTCAAATCTGCCATCAAGAAAATGGAGGTTACATAACTCAACTACTTTTAAATAATTTTCCGTTAATAACATGTTTCTGTTCAATTTGTATTTAATTTTAGTTTTTAGAATAATTTAATCTGCTCTAATTTTTATCAGTTAGGCGTGGTTTTAGATTTAGTAGCTCTAATGGCTTATGTTGTATGACTTTAGCAAAGACATGATTTATATTTTCCATGGCAAACTTTGAGGTGAAATTTTTTCGATCACACGTTATGTCTAGCGTTAACTAAATCCAATAACATACATTGAGCACTGAATCCATACATATTCCAAAGGTATCGCGGATCCTTTCTAAAAAAATACATTGGTGTTTCCCTATGTTGCGTCTTACCTGAAACACCCGGTATATTATAAAAATGTAGTTAAAAAAAATAAAAAATTGTTATAATAATTAAATTAGATTTTAAATATTAGTTATAGACATTGTTAATTGTTGTATATTATTAAATTATAGTTAGCTAGTGTTATTGTTATGGTAAAGTATGAATGTGATCAATGTATGAACGTTTATTTAAAAAACAATTAATAAGAAGACACCAGGGAAACGACAGAGGAGAAAAAAATTATAAATAAAAATTGATATTTTTTGAATTGAAAAGTGGAAAGTCGAAAAAGGAATTGCTCCTTTTAAAATTGAAATAAAAATATCTTAAAATATAAAATCTATTAATTATAATACGATTAATAAAATAAATGAATCAAATATTAAACTTGAAGTGTATTAGGATTGAATTTGGAATTGAAGATCAATAAATAAATTGAATTGGAAGTGGATATAAAGTAAACCATTAAACCGAATTGGATTTGGAGTTAAGAACTAATATTCGAGGTGTATTGAAAATAGAATTAAACCAAGAGTGGAGCCACTTTGGAAGAAAGAGTGAATCAAAAGTGCTGTACATAATATAAAATTGGGAAAAAGGTGTGAGTGTTATTTAGAAATTAATATAATTTTAAGATAGGGAATGAGAGGGATTTTTTGTAATAAAACTGTATTTTTGAAATTTCTGAATTATTATTTATTTTGAATTTTTGAAATTTAAAACAATTTTTTTACTGTGGACAATTTTGAAACTCAACTTAGTAAATAGAAGTTGGCGATCCCTTAGAACGACCCCGAGATTAAAGAAAATCTAAACTAAATTAAAAGTATTAAGTCATATCAATAATTTTTAATATGGTAGTTAATTAAAAAGTTGGCTAACATAACAATACATAGCTTGCACCTTTTCAAATGTTCCTTGTAGTTGCTCATAGAAAACATCTTTATTTTTCTATATATTTTCATTTGTTGGTGCGTAAATACTAATAATTATTATATTAAAATGTGTTGCTTTAAATCTGACTAATATAATGCGATCGGAGACACTTTCCCCATTCTAAAACAGCTTTTTCTAACTTTGACGATATTAAGGTCATTTTCATGTTTTGCCTTATCTCCAATCTTACCAGAATATTATAATCAAATTTTTGTTCTTAGTTTTCAATTTTCCTGCCCCCTTCCACCTAGTTTCCCTTAATGCTAATATCATTATTTTATATTTTTCGATTTCTTTCTCTACTTGTTCTAACTTCCCTGGCTGCATAAGAGTTTGCACAGTCCAACATCCAATGTGTTGTATCTTTTTTATATTTATTTCTTGGTCATTAGAAGGACCACTGTTGTTTCCATATGTGTTTTGTTTCGTATTTAACTTCTCTTTATGTCGTATTAAATTGCGTGCCATTTTTACCTCCGTCCGGGTTCCAGATTTTGCTAATTTTTTGGACTTTGTTGGTAACGTCCTGTGTTTGCAATGTTTCTGAAGGTCTTTTTTAATGCTTCTTCATCTTTTGACAACATATCATCTGTGTTATTTTTCGTCTTTCTTTCCTTCTATTCTTCTATTTTTCTATGAGGTGCTGAGTCCATTTTTGAGACTGCTCTTTTTGTGGACTGTCTCTCTAGGGGAACTTTCATTCTCTTCATCAGTAGATTCTACTCTTTTTGCACTCTTTGTTTTCTTCTCTATTTGCTGTATCTTCATCTTCGTTCTTCCCTTCCTTTTGTTCCTCCAACTCATCCACCTTCCATTTCTCATTTTTGCGAATTATGAGGAGGGGATAGCCGCGTGTAAAAGGCCTCGGTCTTTCACGTAGGCATCTTGGGTTCGATTCCTGAGACCGGCGATATCCTCGCCGGAATTTAGAATGTCGTACGCTTCCCCGTGCTTCGGAGGGCACGTTAAGCCGGCGGTCCCGGTTATCATACCAACACCTTTGATAACCGTTAACCTCGCAGCACTGCGGGTCGGTCTTCTTCACCTCTCTCGATGGGTTAGGTTAGCCTCCTGCCCAGCATACGTGCTAAGAGGGCTCACAGAACTCGTTCTTACGAGTTTCTAACAGGCCATCGGGCTAGGCTTTGGCCATAAGATGAGGAAGGAAGGCGAATTATGAGTTTATTATATTTGATCACTGCATCATGACCACTCCCTCTGGCTTCTCTTTATTGTGGTAGAAGCGCTTTCATTTCTTGTAAAGTTTTTGACGTAAAGTCATCTTCTATTCCTATTTTAATGCATTTCAGTTTACGTTTGTTAGATCATATTAATAATTTTGTGCTAAAGGAGACTGGGCTAATAATTTTTGGAGTTTTTGTATTATCTTTGTTTATTTTTCGTTCGTAATCGATGTCTTTACTTCTTAAGTGGCGTGCCCTTTACAGGGCGTTGCAGATCTTCTGGTGTGCGTGTCAAGTAGCCTACAGATATAGGGGACCTACAGTATTGCATGTGTTTTGAACCACGGAAATGCTTGGCACTTCTAGTCCAGAGAGGACTTACTAGGCAGAAATACCTCGATGATTTGCCATTACCTTCCGAGGGAAGCGGTCGGGCGTTTTAGGTGTATGTGTGGCCCTGGGAATCAAACCAGGACCATCTCAGTGGTCAGCCGCACGCCGAACCAACTGAGCCACGACCACGGCATGTCTTTACTACTGATTTGTATCTGGAGGTGTAGACTAAGAAATTGTAATACCATTTCCTCTAAGCAGTTTTCGACGCCCTCTATATTTAAACCATGTATTGCTACATTCCGTTTCCGAATTTCCTTCTCAATAGACTCGATCTGTTTTTCTTGCTTTCCTACTTTTTCCTTAATTCCTGACATATCTTGAATATGCTTTTCTCATTTCTGGTTTATGTTTTCATTCAATGTTTGTATGTCTTTTTTGAGTTCTTGCTTTATAGAGCCAAGCTCTCAATTTTTAAACTGGTTCGATTTGTTACAGTTATATACTTAGTGGCATGTATAGTAATGTAGGTAGAGTATATTCGCTACAACATTGGGGTTCAAGGACAAGTCCGCTTGAAGCCACACCGTATGACTCAAGAGTTTAGAGATTACAGACTTGTTCCAGCGGTTCTGAACATACGGCATTGTTAATATTAATACTGTAACGCCTAATATTTATTTATTTTAGCGAGTTTCCGGTACCCTATGCATAAACTCCAGTTCCAATGTGGTAGCGAATATACTATAGGTACTCATCTATTTATTTACTCTAACCTCACTATATTTATTTAAGATTTCAGCTTGAACTTGTTAATAAATATCAGTGCTGTTAGTTTAACTATCTTTTTAACTTGATTACCGCTAGATTTGTATATTTTAGTTATGGTTTTACACTTATTTTTATACCCTGAAAAACACACCTGCCAACACTCACACTATCTACACGATTTTATTATATTCCAGTAAAAATCAGTTGCAGGTGTTGGATTTCTATAAAAAGCTAAAACAATCCCGGTTTTGTCCCCAAAAATTATTAGTTTATTCTTTAAGCAAATTACTGTAATTCTTGATTGGAGTTTACGTCAAACAAAAGGGAAATTTGCACTTAGTAGACTAATTAATGCTGATTTTAAAGGAATTAATTGTGTTTACGGTTTTAAAAAGAAAAACCTGGAATTTATTAATGACTACAGTGTGTCTGTGACCCTAGGGTCAGGCTGATACCTCAAATGTCGTATCATTGAGGTCCTGGACGAGTTATCAGTAGTGAATTGTAGCTATATTGAAACGGTTATAATGGTTAACTTTCGCGTGTGAAATATTTCTAATTATTAACAATTATGCGGGGTGGCGGGGTCCATTCGTGCTTTTGTTAACCACCAGTTTTCAGGTAGGAATTTCATGTATTTTGTTATAGAAACGTTTCTTCCTATTTTGATAACTTGATAGTGCCCCGAATTCCAATACCTACTAAAATCTCAGCGAGTTTGTTTAAATAATCGAAATATTAGCGGTGAAAATCATCAGAAATATCCAAGAAAAGCAACAGAAATGTGTGAATCATGCTGTTTATCAAACAAACAACTGTCCTAGTTTTGATTTTTGTGTTTGGCAAAAAAATAGTATAAAAACAAAGATAAAAGTTCAGAATAGTGCGGATATGATAACTTTATATCTGTCAATTCTTTAAATAATATCAAAAACTGTGTTAGTTATTCAGATACAGAAGAATTGTCGCCCTAAACCCATTCTAAATCCATTTTATTTTTCGATGAAATGCAAGCGACGACGATTTTAGAAGGTAACAAACACATGTGATAGTAATAATCAGAGTTGTTGATAAGTTTGTGTTAATTTGTTATAAGAACAAAGTCATTAATTATTAAGAAAAATATTTTGATGCCATTCCATTTGGATATCAGCCTATTTTTGTGTGCACAAAGAGATTACGACACACACGTGTCTGGTGAATTATGTAATATTTGGATATTTTCTTCTGAAGCAACTTCTTTTTTCATTTTATTAAAAAATTACTCCAAAAATTATTTCTAGTTTCTATATCGTAGTAAATTGTTTTGATATAGTAGCGAGTATCAAATTTCTAGAGGCTGAATTACCAGAGAGTATATGAATATAGAAGTTTAAGCCGCCTAAAACTCCTCAGTGGTTCCAAATATCTTCATATTTAATGGTCAGAATAGATAAAATCAGTGCTTTCTTTGTAAGAAAAAAGGTGCCGGAACTCACATCTTGTCAATCTTTTATTAAAAAAATTATATATTCAGTTCTTAACATAAATTTAATTTATTGTATTTAAGGCAAATGTTCATAGTAAATTCCAAAGTTTTGTCCAATTCTCGACCGACAAATCTTCTCGACTCCTTTCCTTGCTGTTAGTATCTATGGCCGAATGTCGTCCTCTGAGTAATCACAGATCAACGTACTTTGAAGGATCGAAAAGTCTCACAGGTGGTCCAACAAATGTGCTGAAATTGTCTTAGTCTTCAACGAAGCTCTTGTTGGGGTGTTTAGATTCATCTGCGAAAACCCGCGTTCATATTCACTTGAAGAAATGAGAATGGTATTCAGAGTATGCAACAGTTTTTCAAAATATGTCTTTTCGAAAATGTATTCACGTAATCCATGAATCATTTCTCTTTCATTTAGTTGCAGTCTGATTGACAAGTTTCTAATTTCCACTTCTCCAAATGTTACCTAATCACCTAATCGACATGGCAATTCAAGTCCACGTGGACTAAACATCAAATTTTCAAAAGTTACTTTAAAAACTTGGAAAATCCGTTGAAAAAAGGTGTCGGAACGCCGTTCCGGTGCATTCTATGACAAAAAAAGCACTGGATAAAATATAATTGATATTTTAGTATTAAGGTTGGCTGATTAAAAAAACATATTCGTCTACTCCATTCGAAAAATTCTTCTTAAACATTTCATTCTATTAAAAATAACCCAACTCTTAGGAGATTTCCCAAAACGAGGTGTATATGTTAAAGTTTGTTTTGGTCGTAAGTGAAAAGTTAATAACGAAGAAAGGAAATTAACGTCCCATTTTCTATTTAATTGACAAACACTTTTATCCTGTAGTTCAATAACAAATAGCTCCCCAGCGGTCCACTAACGATCTTAAGGTCAAACAAAGATCAGCAAGTTAGGAACTGTCATTAAAGATAGCCGTGAAAACGGGCCACAGGGGCCTGCAAAGTTGAATATTTTGTTTTCGAACTTTTAGACTTAAACCGACATTACTAGCAAGCTAGCAAGATAACACGCAGTACAAAATTAATTGTAAGAACGTGGCGGCTATTTTCTGTTGTTGGCGTTCCCGTTACATTTTGGTAAATTCATTTGTTTCAGGGAGGGTTTCAATATAGTTTTGTTATTTTTTGAGTTTAAATTGAAGAAAGTTAACGTAACAGCTGATGTATAGGATAATTTGCAATTTTATCACGAAGTATGACATGATTTTTAGTTGTTATGCTGGTACATTATTGATTTTGGTTGTGTGAACTTGCCTTAACGCCAGTATCATTGAGTTGTTGCTCTGTTGCTATTCTAGAGTGCAGTATTTAAACAAATGTGCCATATACAATAAAAATAGCCTAACAACTAAAATAAAAGCCCATTAAATCAATAAATAAAAACCTGATCTCAATTAATAATCAGTGAAAACCCAATTTACACAGGCAGACGTCAAATTACCGTGGCCAACTTGATGTCAAAGATACCCCGAGTTATATACATGCGTTTTTGAATCTTAACTATAAATTTAAGTTTCGGAATGAGAAAATTAATTTCAAAGATTGGAGTTAAAATTCGTAGCTTTCTCGAACTTGGACGACTGTTACATTTTTTAATGCAATAATAAAAGTCCTACTTCTCGACTTGTATTGTTTCAACCGAGAAAATGTATGCGGATGCACACTCTTCAGGCATTATGCAATAAATTTTCGCCGTCAACGTTTTGCATTCACAGGCTGCAACCCGTGAATGCTGATTTTGTTTGCACAATTGACAAGTAAAGATTTACGGCTTTTCAAAGGTCTTGTTGCGCTTGAACACAATACAAACTAACCATTTATTGTTTTTATTTTGTTTTAGAGCACTGTAAACCGTTCTTTATTGCAATCCGTCCGATGTTTTTGCTTCAATTTTTTTCGTACAAGCATTTGTTTTAGAAGCGATCGTTTGTTTGCTTTTGTTAATTTATTTAAACAATTCAACAAAACACCTGGCGCTGCTTTAATTGTCAACAATTAACTTTTCAAGGTTTTTTTGACCCAGTTTCAACAGAAATTAAGACCGAAGTAGTACCATTTATAGAAAGCTCACGTTTTATATTTTTGAAACCTTTCAAACAAACATTTTGCATTGACCTTTTTAATTAATCAAATATTCCATTAAGAAAGTTTAATTGACTTTAAAATATGTTTCCAGAATTTATTCAGAGGTATACAAGGTTTCAAAGGCTTTTACGTAATTACAAGATTAAAACTTGATTATTTTTATATTCTTAGGAAATGCTTTAGAAATTTGTAGCTAAATTACGTAGTAGGTAGGGTTTATTTTCTAGTGTTTTGGTGACAAACTTATGTTGGTAATTATTAAACGTGTTTCATTGCGTAGGAATACGTTTGTGGGACGAACAATGGAACGGAGGCCGAATCTTTTGAACGTTTTTCGCTGTACGTAACCATTAACCAGCGCATTCGATAAGTGACGGGGAGAGTTAACGGAAGTTGTTAAAATTATTGGCATGTTTAGTTTTTTTTTTTTTTAATTTAAATTTAGTAGCGTTTGTATTTGTTTTTATATGTATAAATCAAAGTAAAACATACGTTGGGATTTTTCGCGCTTGCAAGCCTACATCTTGCCCAATACAAAGCAAACAAAGTAAAGCAAAAGAAAACGAATCGAAACAAAACGAAACGAAACGAAACGAAGCGAAGCGAAACAAAACCAAACGAATCGAAACGAAGCACCAAAAAATAACCTCACAATGCACTGAGCTGAAACTTGACAAGGGCTCGTTTGACTGACCAAGATTATCGGCCGTGCGTAGATTTTGATCATGGTGCTGCTATCTCTGCGTCGTTTACCTTACTTTTTTTAACAACCCACATGTGCTGGGCTGCATAAAGCTTTTTTTCAATGTTTTATAAGCAGTTGAGCTTCGATTCGTTAATTTGTAAATATCAACAGTTGCTTTCATCGGATGTGATTTCCTAATAATATTAAGTATGCCAAGTTGTATAAAACTATAGTTCAACTGTTTTTAAACAGTTCAATTTCAATATGCTTAATGCTAAATATTAACAGTTGCGTTTATTGAATGCGCCCATTGGTTTCCGAAGAGCTTTAAGCATTTTAATTGAATTGTATAAAACTATTGTTTAACTGTTTCTAAATAGTTGAATGTCTACATATTTATTGTTGACAGCCAAAAGTTTCTATTGCTGAATGCGACCTTTGTTTTTCAAATGAAGGATGTTAGGTTGCATTAAAACTTTTTTCTAAATAGTTCAACTTCTGTACCTTTGTTGTTGATTGTTAACAATTGCATCAGCTGAACACTTGCTGTGATTTACAAGTAATCTTAAGTATGCCGGGTTGTATAAAACTGTTGTTCGACAATTTTTAAACAGTTGAGTTTCGACACATTTGATGTTGAAAACAGTTGCGTTTGTTGAATGTGCTCATTTGTTTCTAACTAATTTTAAGTACGCTGGGTTAACCTTTTTCGAAACAGTTGAACTTGGATTTGTTTGTTCTTGAATGTAAAGAGCTGGGTTAATTGAACGTGCCTATGATTTTCAAATAATCTTAAGCACGTCCGGTTGCGTAAAAATATTGTTCAATTGTTGAGTTTCAAAAAGTTTCATGTTCAATACTAACAGTAGCGTTTGTCAAATGCGCCCATTGTTTTCCAAATAACTTTAAGTACCTATATCGAATTGCATAAAACTTCTATTCAATTGTTTCTTTACGGTTGAATTTTCACATGTTTATTGTTGCTTTCGCCTTTTTTAATAATGTTAAGTATGCTGGGTTGCATAAAGCTTTTGTTTAACTTTTTTTTAAACAGTATAGTTGAACTTTTGTTAAATTAACAAATGAATAAATCAATAAACAAAAAAACTAATCAACAAGTGACGAAAGCGAGGTACGTTATTTGCGATAAGAATTTGAATTTTGGTTCGTTTTTGTTCAGTTTAATGAATGCTTAATTTGACGAAGCTGTTCTTTTGTGCAACCCAAGTTTTCAAAATTGTTGGTTTTATGCGACTTAGGAGGCCTTAACCCTCTATGTTGCTGGATATGCTCCTTCGCGGAGTGTAAATGCCGACGCCTATGTGAATGAAAGTTGTCAGTTTAGAGTTAGTAAGCCCATTCTTGGAGAGTGTATTTTAACCAAAAGCAAAGCAACCGTCGAGTGAACCTAAAATTACCAGTCGAAACACGTATTTGGAGCATTTTGCTTTGCTCACTTCAATCATCTTGGCTTTTCTATTACAATTTTTTACAATAAGTGTTATAAACGTAAATGTAATGGATTTTCTACAAAGTGTACGTCGTACGTCCGCCACTCGAGGTTGAAATATCAAAGCGTAAATTAAGTATTTCGAAGTTGATAAATAATGTAAAAGTGAAAAATTATGTTTTCGGTTGTTATAAACAGGTGCTTATTAATATTTAACGTAATACGGATCGAAGTTTGACCAATTTATTGTCGATTAAGGTAAAATGAAACGCGTTTGAACCCCGATCAGCAGTGTACTGTTTAGGTCTAATTAGCAGTCGCCTCTTTTGAATATGACCATAATTGAGTAATTAGATTTGATAAAGTAATTACGTGCTGTGCTGTATAGTAATTATATCACCATTAAATCGTCATTAATTGCTGATTTTGTAAAATGAAGACGCGTATCGTCGCGCAAGCGTGTTCCCTTTTTTACATCCGGCAGCTTTTCGTCTACTTCGACGAGCGCCCATATCAGCGCCGCGACGCTTTTAACGTTAATGCTCGCAGATGTGCAATTGCTTTCGCGCGATTCCAACTACAATTAAATTACAATAACTGTGGATATTGTTTTGTGATCGAAAGTTGTTGGATTTTTATTTGCCAAGTTCGACCAATGTGCTGTGTTTTTACTTTTCCGGTAAGTTTCATCAAACAAATGAACTCGCAGAAAAGTTTTCTCGCGGGCGGCATTTGTTCTTTAACTTTAAAATGTGTATTCGTTTGTTTTACTTTCGTCTTTCTTTTGTTAAACTGTGCGGTGATGAAAGGGCGCTTGTTTCAAAATTAAAACTTTTTAAATGTTTTCGTAAACTTTAAGCCGAAATAAATGAAAAAACCCGAATTTTTACTGAAATTTAATATTAGCAAAAAATCAAAGCTAACTTGGAATTGAACTTTATACCTAGGTAATCTGATTAAAACTTATAAATAGGTGGAAATTTGAAACTAAAATTGAATAAAAAAACCCAAATCTATTTGCATTGAAATTTAATGTTAGCATCAGCAGGAAATCGTGAACTTTACACTTAGGTAATTTGATTCAAACTTGTTCATAACGTTAATTAACTCCATGTATGTGATGGGGGTATAAGATGAAAAACTTTTGGCCCAAATTCAGTGTTCGTTAGCTGTTCTTTTACGTTTTATGCTGAAAATCCCAATTTTCTTTTATTATTTTACAATAGCCAAAAATTAACACCTTTTTAATACGTTTTTCAGCTTGTTTTAGTGAAAATAATCACTTCCCGAATGTCCTCTTTTAGCTTTGAATTCTTAAGAAGCTTTTGGGTTTGCAGTTGTTTTCAGTACTTTGCAAAGCCAACTAGGATTTCCCGCAATTTTTTATTTTATGTTTTGACGAAGTCAAAGGTCCTTTTTTTAAAGTTTTGGTGAATTTTCTGCTATTTTCAGTACCTTGCAAGGCCAACTAAGATGTGTCCACAATTTCCTTACGTTTTGCCCTTGCAAAAAAATTTCCTAGTTTTTACGTAGATGCAATTACAAAAATAATGATCCCAAAATCAGCTTCCAAGTAAACAATAACTGAACGGAATTAAGGGCTGCGCAGAATGTTCTTTGTATTCCAGTAACTTCCTCTTCGTCAGCTAAAACTAAGAATTGAACACTGAAGTAAAGACAGAAATTCTTAGCAAGTCATAAACCACTCACACACCGAATTTAATATTTACAAATCCGTTATGTAAACACATCGTGGCTGCTTGTATGATGAAAATCTTCAATTAAATGGTTTGCTGAAAAGTTCCTCCGAGGAGGCTTTTATATTAAAGGCACGTCCCGTCCCGGCTCAAAGTTCTTTAGAGATTGCTCACTCTGGTACGGTTATAATGCATTCTTATTATTTGTTTTATTTTAAGAACACAACCGATTTTTCGTTTGTCTGAACAGAAAACGTCCATAAATTTGAGAGTTTTTTAGTTTCAGTAGCTTGACCTTTCGGTTTTGGTTGAGGCACAAGCTGGTTCGGTGAATATCGTTATTTTTTTTAATATATTTAGATTGGAAATTATATTCACCTGCTGAAATCTGAGATAGGTTACAGCAAATTACTGGATAGTGACTCGACAATAATAAATGCTTGTCAGAAAAAATTCAACACGCAAGGAAGTGTTGAACTCTGAGATTTTATTTTATTCATGGTTGCATTTTCGTTATAAATGATAATTTTTGGAAAATCGCCTTTCAAAAAGTCAAATCAGCATTAAATAGATAAATATTTAAATATACAAATAAATCAATGAATGAGGAACAAACGAACGAATTAATAAATAAATCAGGGATTAAATAAAATAACCAAAGTGAATAATAAAAATTTGATAATTAAAATCCCTAAAATTAGGGATTTTTGGCGTTGCCACCGGCTCAAATAGGGTTAGAACCTTGCCCGTGGCGTTGAAAATTCACACAACCCTCCAAGATACGAATCCTATTAGCTGAGTATAGCTTAAAGTAAGTTCATTTCGGCCAAATCACCAAGAAATCGGTGCTATCAACCAAATTCAATATAAAAATTCCCTAAATTTGGGGATTTTTTTCTTTCTTTGATTTGTTTTTTAATTCCGTTTGAAGTTCTAATAATTTTAATTTATGCTTTTCTGTAAACAATTTAAGGCCCTCGAAATTGTTTAGTGTAAAAATTACAAACCATAACAAAATATAACGCATTTCCATCAACCACATTGGTGATGGGCCACAGAACATATTTAAAACCGAAGTTATGAATATTCAATGACGCTTAAAATGCACATAAAATTAAAAAGGAGGCCATGTTTGATTTCTAATTGTAATACATTAAGGAGCTTTAGTATGCTAATTTTCTTCTGCCTTAAAATATCCAAAATCGAATATTTCATGTGATGTTCACAGACAGACACTCTTGCTTAAAGTTTCAGGTTTAAGCTTTGTATTTCTTTGCTTATTTTCAGCTTAAAACCATTGTTTATATAGTGTGATTAATAAATCGGAAAACGGAAAAACAAAGGAGTAAAGACAAGTTATGCAGCTGCATAATATACGTGTAAAAACAATTAAACATCTGCAAAATTTACAGAACTAACTATGCAAATTTTATTATCATTCAAATTCTCTTTCCAACCATGTAACTTAACCTGAGGTTTGTAAAGAAACAAAACTCACACAAATAATTCGGTATAATCTCGGTTAACTTTGCATTTCATGAACTGTGCAGTAAAAACAATTGACGGGTAAGAGCAACTCGCCGAATAAAACTATTGTCAATTGTTTGTTATCGTTTGTTTGCTTCTACTGTTACTTCTATCTACTTTGCTTTATAACTTAGTTAAACAAAAGCAGTGACTTCAATTATTTCAAAGTATAATTTGGTGAGATTAGTTTTTTTTTGTTTATTAAATAAACAGAAATGTTATTTGTGTAGCTGAAATATGTAATTTCAAAATGTAAAGAAAGAAGTAACACGTTCTGTTTCAAATATTATAGCTAGCACTTGTTTCTACGCCTTGTAGACGTTCAGTTGGTTTTTCTTGTTCATTTTATTGAGCGTGGAGAGCTGAACTTTCGTCTGTCTGTATGTGTCGTCTGTGTTGAATGATTAGTCAATCATGGTGTATAAATGGTGGTTTTTGTATGTTTGGCATTACTGAAGGATGACAACGGTAAGGTATGCGATGCAATTGCAAATGAGATATTTCGCTTGAGTTTTTTTTCCAAGCGAGTTTAAACAGGTTTACAATTAGAATAGTGATTTTCGTTAAACAATTGGTAGCAGTGAAGAACAAGCGAGAAGACTGTGAACATGGAACCTGTCAGCTGTCACGTTTGAGGTTAGGTTCACGTTTCGGCCCACAAAAAAACAAAAATCTGTCAGTTCGAGTTCGAATTTGTTTAAGTTAGTTTTTCTAACTATTAATAGAAATCAAGGCCTACTTTAATCATAAATTTCATAAAAATGAATCTGGTTTGGTTCGTGGTTTGTGGTACCCAGTTATTACCAACAATTTTTTTAAATATTTTTTGTCCTTCGTCAGAGAAGTCAATACCTATAAAAATGTTAAAAAACATGTTCGTATTTTTATTTATGATATTGCTTTCCTTGAATGCTTGTCTGACAAGCAAAATAACAAAATAGTTTACGTAAGAAATGTCGTGTGACACCTTTCAATATTGAACCGAGAAGCAAATCCTCCCATTTAAACCTAAAACTCAAAAACGTGTCACGGGTATTACAGAACTGAAACGTGAAAACACCGAAAACTGCTGAAAAATAAATAAAATTTCTATGCTATGCATTTTACAAAGCGCGCGCGTTCGGTTCGGTGCACAAATTTATTCTCAGTATTTTATATTTTAATTCTACTGAAAAATGTGGTGAAACTCTGGCGTTTTCATTGGGGCGTTTAATTTTGAACTGAATAAAGCTCGTTTTTCCAAATTAAAACTTTGTGTTAAAACGGATTGTTAATTGAAATTAGGTGTGCAATAAAAGTGCAATTAGTACTTGACATTCAGTGTTTTACTCATTTAATTTGAAAAACGTGTAAATGAATAATTACATATCAAGATTGGCCAAAGGTTCCCCTCTATGTGTAAATTGGTTTTCTCCAATGCCGATATAAACATTGATCGTAGCTAAATTAACTTGTCAAAAATGAAAGCCTGGGTTTCAAACTAATTATTTTGTTGCAACCCTAGGCCTGTAAGTTTCCACTTACTCTCTTACGACACCCGATAAACAAATAGTAAAATTAAGCTACCTGAAATAAGGCATTTGAAATGCAATTCACCAAACTGACAGTAGAAAAAATTATGTACTGTTTGAAATAACGTAGAAAAATGTAGCAGCCTTCGTTATAAAAATCAATACCTTAAACTTAAAAGGAAGAAGATTAATGAACAAATAGTAAATTAGTTAGTTAGCAGGATGTGCCAGAAAGTTCATACTTTCGTTACCTAAAGAAAAGGTTTGTGCAATAAATCCTCGCCTTTTCTAAGCTTATCCAGGAAGTGTGGCTGATAGCACCGTCTTGTTGAAACCGTAAGTCATGCTCGGTTGAATTTATGGGGCGGAAAAACCAGGCATTTTCGTAGATACTTCGAAACATGGAGCTCTTAGATTCAAAAGGCTGTTACGAGCAAAAATTACAGATACTTTTGTAACGATTTTAGTAGATCGTACTTGAATTCTGTGCGAATTATTAATTTGTTATTAAACTAAATAATTACAGGTTACATTAAAGTTAATATAACTAACCGACATTCCAGTTTATTGATATCATTAGTTTTTAGTTGAAGCAGCATGGCTTACTATGTGGTGTTTAATGCTTGAGACTTCTTTGACTGCTCCACTCTTGCCCGACGCATTTTTTATATAAGTGTCCGCTGCTTATTCTAGAATGTGGTAGAAACTTCAAATAAATTAAAAATGATTTCTTCTTCTTTTCGTGTCGTAATCTGTTCCTTTCGAAGTGTTTTCTTTCTTTTTCTTTTTATTGTTGGAGCAACTTAAATTCTATTGATCATAATCAAATTTGACCATTGTTTTCTGTTTCTTGCTAATTTACCAGCGTCAGTAAATAAATAAATAAATATCCAAACCACCTAAGTTGCCGCTGTTCGATTTTTCTAGTTACAGATTTTAAAAATCCTATGCTGATCTCCCATTGGATGGTGGGTAGTGGTAGAAGTGGTAAAATCTAACAAAATCCCTGTGCTTTTATTCTTCGGAAATAGTTGTTCCAAATGACTATAATTGCTGATGTGTTTAGTGGTTATGATCGTTCTGCTGGGGTCACGACGCGCCGTCTGATACCTCACTCGACGTGGTTGTGACGAGTGAGAATTGGTTTATCACGTTTTGATACATCCCGCCACTAAAACCGCGAGATTTTCCACAGTCGACCATTTTACGCAGATCTTGGCATCCTAGATTAATAAGTAAACTCTTCTCCAAGTATTTACTTTGTCATCAAAATATTTCGAACTTGATATTACCATACGTAAAATTAAATGGAGATTCCAAAAATGTATAAATATACAGGGTGGTTCCATTTAAAATAACAAAGTAAATTCCGGCGAAACCAGAAGTGGTAGAAACTTGTGTTCTATGTCAAAAAATGCCATTTAAAAAGTATATTACAATTGCCAAATTTTTGTTTTATGATTTGTCTGTGTCGTTTTATATTTTCTTCCTTTCGCTTCTTTAGCCATCAATTGTTTTACTGCACTTTTATCGCCCATTGGTGTGGATCGTATCTTACTCTGTCGATAGTTTTTCGATATCCTCTCTTTGTTTTCCACTTTTTTTCTCTTCCTTTGCAATGTCACGTAGTTACGTCTGTATTCTCTTCTCCTCAAAGGTTTGATCGTTTTCAAAAACGATTCTTGTACCTGTTAGTAAAGCTATTTTTCTCCATTATTACTTTTTTGCTTTCCCATGAATTAAGTTCAACTTAATTAAATTAATAAATATATTTGTTTATTCTCGTTACCTTTGACGCTGTAACTGTCCACGTCGAATTGAATTTTGTCTTTTATTAATTGTTCGATGCCTTGCTTTCTTCGATTTTCTTTTAATTTCACTCAGTTTTTCTAATTTTTCTTCCAGTACGGCTATTCTCGTATAAAATTGCTTCTTTTCAATTTTCCACTCAATAATTTAACAATATTTTAATTTAAGCATCGAATAAGAAATTAAATTGGGTTTTTTGCTACGTATAACGAAGACCTTGATTAATTTTTACCCAGAAATCTACCTACAAAATTGATATCCCAATTCTAAACCCGCGAAACGTAATCCCTTGCTTAAATTAAAATACTTGTGTGCTTTATATGTTCTATGCAAAATATAATGAGGGTTCGTAATCATCACGGTTTGACCTGAAATAATATTTAGAACATCAAGCAAAATGTACGGTGCGTTAATTAAATTTAAAATTTTTGATTTGCTGATATTTTAGATTCGTGTTTACGCCGTAATTCCAATTATTATCTTTATTTTCCACTCGCAGTTCTTACACTTTTTACTAGGCCATGAGTACTTGACAGTTTTTAGTATTGTAATGAAATGCGTCATCTTTCGGCAAGAGATTACGAATGATCTCGGTTATTCGAGACGTGTCATCTGTTGGAACTTTCTCGAAAGATTTCGTCCGCCATGGAACACCCCAGTGCGTTCCAGAATGAGATCGAAGTCTACGGTAGGATACAATCGAGTAGAATTAGCGCGCTGGCACATAATATAATAAACAGACGGTGTAAATAAATTAGTTTAATATTTCCTTGTGTTAGTTTTATGTTTTTGTTTATTAGGGAATTGTTGGCTCTTGTTACTTTCATTTCTTTAATTGCGTTAATAAATAACTCACACTACGAACCAAAATTTAAATGAAGATTCAAATTAGTCAAAGCCCCAAAAATTGAGGTTAGGTTAGCCTGAAGCATTGAATACAACCATCAGACATTTTTAAGTCGTTGAGGTTTCGTCTCCTTCGGTTATGTTTACGCAAAAATTTAGCGCTTAAACTGCTTCAAATGATCGTAAACAAATGATTTTGATGTCAAACATAAAAAACGAAGCAACAACTGTGAAACTCACTAACCTAACCTCAAAATGTCTTTATGGCGGTTGCCTTCAACGTCACGGGAGAATCAACAATAAGTACGTCTACCAACGGCCAAAATTTTATTGATCGCGCGTTACAAAAAGAAAACGGAAAGTCCATTGCGAATCTCCGGTTAAAGACCGTAGTATTAAAAGCTTTACAGTAAATTTTAGGCATTTAATTAACAGAAATATTTATTAAAAGCGAAGCCCTTAAAACTTTAATATTAAAAATTCTTGAACACAACTTTGAGCATATTTTTCAGTACGATGAACTTGTGCTTTGTGTAAAATAGTTTTATTAAAAAGCACGAATTCTCCCGAAAATAAACCGGTGATATTAACTTTTGAAATTCTTTTACTTTGTTGTTATGGGCTCTTAATAAAAAAAGTGAAAGAATCCGTTAAGTTGGGAGAAGGACGTGGATTAAAAAAGGCGAACCCTACAAGGAAGTTGGAATACCGCCAAGTTTAGGGTGTTACTAATATTAATATTCAAATATTCCCAAAACTACGTAATTGAATAGAAGTTCTTGTATAATCCTGGACGTTTTACAAGGGTTAGCTATTTACACCTTTGTAAATTGAGTGTCTAAGGAGGGTTTAGATTAACTTGGAATTTCTACCCAAGTGATTATTCTGCTTGAATTCGAGGATTATCTTTGGTTGTTGTATTTTGATTTTTTTTTAAAATTTGTATTTATTTATTTACTCCTTATGAATAGTTGGCCATGATTTCGGTTTACTAAGTTGGCAGAAATAATTGAACAGCCTGTAACTATCATTTGTTCAATTTAAGGTAAGGTGGGCTGTGCTTTGTTACCAAATGTTTCTGGGCTTACTAGTAACTCTGATTTTGAAGCAAAGTCGGTTTCTTATAAAACTTATCAAAAATAATTATTATTAAAGCCAAGAGCGTATACGCAAAACAAAAACTGAAAGTTTGGCGAGATCCAGGCTTGCAGGTATGCAGGTGCCAAGTATCTCAATAATGTGAATTTCGAAATTGAAGAACTCAATATAACTGGAAACTTTGGCCTCGAGGAGTATATTAATTTGGTTGTTGGGATTTTTAAATATATTGTGTTTTTGCTTTTGTTATTTGTTTATTATTTATTTAGATACTAGTTGGCCATGATTTCCGTTTCTTATGTTGGTAGTAAGAAAACTGAGCCGGCTGTAACTGTCATTTCTTCAATTCTAGATTTCTTGGCTACTCTGATTTTGAAGAAAACTTGGTTTCCCATAAAACTTACCAAAACAAAATTATAAAAATGCCGTAATGCCCGTAATTATTAAACACAAAAGCGTGTGTAAAGCACAAACTGAAATTTAGGTTGTTTGTTTATTAATTCGGGAAGATCCAGGCCTGCGGGTGTACCTCAACGTAACTCAATAAATAACTTTCGGGAGTGGGGAACTCTGTATAACTGGCAACTCGGGCCTCGAAGAGTATGGTTGTTGGAATTTTTAAAATATTATGTTTTGAATTTTTTTTTATTAAAATTGCATTTACTTAATAATGTAATTCTTATGGGGATAATAGTTGGTCATGATTTCGGTTTTCTTATTGGTAGTAAAAAAAGTGAACCGCCTGTAACTGTCATTTGTTCAATTCTAGGTTAGGTGGTAGGTGCTTTTTTGTCAAATGTTTCCTGGCTTACTCTGATTTTAAAGCAAAATTAGTTTTTCATAGAACTTATGAAAAAAATATTAAAAATACTGTAAACATTAAAGCCAAAGCGTGTAGGCAAACTGAAATTTATTAATTCGGTAAGATCCAGACATGCGGGTGCCAAGTATCTCAGTGCGCAGTTTAAATAAATAAGCTTAATAATAAAAATAAGTTTTGGGATAGAAGAACTCAGTATAACTGGTTGGCAAGACAGATTTACATAAAGAACACCAACCAAAATGAATTTTGATATGATCTGTTCGGCAATCGTTCATTTGTTTGCTCTCCTAAAAATGTGCTTTAATTCAAATAAAGAAGTTGTACAAAAAGCTCTCCTATAGATTTTCTTAGAATCCCACAGTTTATTTGTTTGTTTATTTATTTTTCTTTATCTGTTTGCTTGATTGTTTGTTTCTCTCCAATTGTGAGCTTGTTTGATTATTTGCTTGTTTTTTCTTTATATGTATTTGTTTCTCCGTTTGCTTCCTAGTTTGCTTTTTGTTTGTGTGTTTGATTGATTGTTCATTTGTTCGTGTTTGTTTGATAGTTTGTTTGATATTTTTTTCTTTGTATTTTTCAATTGTTTGTGTGTGTGCTTGTTTGTTTGATTGTTCATTTATTCGTTCATTTGTTTGTTTTTGTTTGTATTTTTTGATTTGTTTGTTTGTTTTTTGTTTGTTTGGTTTACTTATGTTTTCTTGGGAGTTTATTTGTTTGTTTGATTGGTTGTTTGTTGATTTGTTCGTTTTTCGGTTGTGTATACGTTCGTTTGGTTTATTTGTTTGTTTGCCTACGTGTTTGTTAATTTATTTGTTTGTGTTTTGTTTGTATGTTTATTTGTTTGTTTCTTGTTTGTATGTTTATTTGATTGTTTTGTTTATTTGCTTGTTTTTTGTTTGTATTTTTTCAGTTGTTTTTTCCCTTGTTGTTTATTTTTTTTTCTGATTGTTTGATTGTTTGTTTGTGTGCTCTTGGTTAGAATTTTTTTTGTTTGTTTGTGTGTTTGCTTGTTTGCCTGTGTGCGGTTTTGTTTGTGTGTTAGTTTTATTGGTTTTTTCTTGGTGTTTCTTCGATTGTTTGTTTGTAAATTTCTATATTTGCTTGTTTATTTTATTTGTTGTTAAAGTTATCGATTTGAGATTGTTTTTAAGCTTGTTGCTTTGTAACATATTCGAGGGAAATTCGAACTACAAAAGCCAAGTAAATTACGGCTTAGACTAACGTTTCTCCTGCGTTTTATGATTATTAAAATTAATATTGTAAAAAAAAGTTTTTCAGAATATTCTGGGTTTTTCCACGGCAAAAGAAATCAAAAATGCAGCAATTTAAGTTTTGCTCCTTTGTCTTCGTTTACGTTTTGGAGTGCTGCGTCAGCGAAACCTTTTTCTATTTTAAACACACTGATTGGAAAGATTCTCCATTTAGTTATTCTTTCGTATTTTGCACCGATTTCGAACAAAAACTGCGACCATTCGAATACTATTCAAACAGATTCCTACCTGCATTTTAACAACTCTTGATGGCCTTATCAGAGGATTCAAATACGTTTTGCTTTTGTCCATTCATAACCCATTTTTTAGTTTTAAAATTTATCTTTTGCTTTTTTAATCCACGTCAAATATGCTTTTAAATTCTAATCAAAAGATAAATACTTACCCATACAAAAAAGGCTTATACGGCCGTTTTTAAAAACTCGCGTGTATAATAATATAAATATTATCCTTCGAAATATTCCTTTGATTACATAAACTCTTCGTTCAATGTTGTCGAATTAATGTAAAATTTAATTGCTTATTTTTACCCCGGGCGTTTCTGTATAATATTGGGTTAGTTAAATATTGCCACGTTTAGAGATTACATTCGGCATTCGAAAAAAATTAACGCAGGTGTAGGCAAACAAATCCTAATGTGGAATTTACGGCATTTAATTGCTTTTCAGCACAATTTTATAGGAAAGAAAAAAATGCATTATTTAATTACCTATTGTTTGAATATTCGACCCTAAAACAGTGGTTGAAATATTTTAGTCCATGCTACAAACCACTTCAAGCCTGAATCAAGGTTGGACATGGTTGGACATGCTTGGTACGACCGATACATAGTTTTATTATACTTCTGGGATCATAACAGGATTCGAATCTTTAGAGATTTATATTTAAAAAATTAGGCCAAGACTGGGATTGGAACCTGTGTTCTCTAGGTGCCGAAGTAGTCGTCTAACCAGTAGCCTACCAAGGTACCAATTAGAGGTTACAATCTTAAACATTTCCTCAAATGTCAAGAAACAGCCCTAATTTAGCGCTTTTGTATTACACAGTGTTGCCAGTTTTTGAAAATTCTTGCTTTTAGGGATAGGAAGAAATACAAAAAAATTCTATTGGATTCACCATGTGCAATTTGATATATTTTTCCTATTATCTTTGGCGTAATGCATGCTAATTACTGCTCCTTATTCATTACATTTTTTAAATGTATGGCCTAATTTGGCAGTGAAGTGTTGGAGTTTAAAATATGTTTTTTGTTTGTATATGTATTTATTTGTTTATTTGTTTGTTTGTTCGCCCACGATCAACAGAAGTGAATCTCTAAACATGTCCAAATAAATAAAAATACCATCAAAACCTTTCCATCTAAAACTTCCGGAATTAAATGTTTAAATATGCACAATTTAACTAGCCTGCCAGAATTTTAAATCGAAAATTATGACTTGCAACTGAGGTACTTCAATCAAAATACGAGGTTGTAACTTAGAATTAGAGAAACCTTATGAATAAATTTTTAATTTCGTTTTGCACAGTCATAATAATTTGAAAACATTAACATATTAAAAATATGTCGAAATTTAACGTATTATAGAAAAAAGCAATTTGTGGCCGAAATCCATTAAAACTCGTTATTAGATTCGACTTTTTTTTTTAATATAAAGAGATCTGAGTTTTAGTTAAAAGGTGATTTATCCCCGTTAGTGGTTTTATGGATATGATTTCTATTACTTTTTAGTATATTCTGATCGTAAATTTCCTTTTTCTACGTCTTCTTTTATCGAAAATTTTAATGGTTTCACCATTACATTTTTATGATTTCCTGTAAACGATCGATAAAGGTGGGCGAAAGTACAGAAATACTGAAGATTTTAGGCAATTTTGGATTACCAAATCAATGTAGCGATCACTTGCTGCTCACGCTTACTTAAATCCGCGTATTTGTATTGAAACGAATTTCGATAGTGAAATATTAAAAGTCTTCATTAAGAAAATCACGTGAAACGAGCCAGAATTAAATAATTACAGTTCTCGTAGATTATATTAAAGGCCACAGCTTGTTTCAGTAGTTTAGCCGTCCCTCGTCCGTTTGTGTATCCGAGAAATAATCCGCATCACGAATTTCTGTCAAGCCCGGTCCTTTTTACCCCGGGGAGGTTTGGAAAACAATTCTAAACTAACATTAAAACAGAGCTTAGGGCCAGTCTGTGTGGTGGTGAAATAAGAAAGTGTTATCTAAAATCGGGACGTCGACGTTAATGCTTAATGCTTTAACTAAGTTTTCGTGGTAAAGATAGTGGTAAGTTGAATATATGCGTGTAGACATACAAAGTGATGATTATAAATAGGCACGCTTTATTTTAGCACGACACTTTAGGCTGGATGGGCTTTTTTGTTTCGGACGAATCGTTTCTAGACTTTTACTTTTGTGAAAATTCCAAATGTGAGTTTTGCAGTAGGAAATTTGGAAGGTTTGCGGTGGCGTGGAGGGTTAGATGTTTGCTTGGTAAACAGGAGACAAGGGTTCGAAGGTTCGAATAATAATCCTTTGCGAATTCTTAGTAGCCGTCTTAATTTTTTTTATTATGATTGCCGGCGTTGTCGCCGTTGTCATCGCTGTCATCGCCTTCATCATATTATGATTATGAGCATCTTCGTTATCATCATCCTCTTCTTCTTTTTCTCCGCAATTTCTCTGCCACACTCTTGTTATCTATTCTTTGCCCTCTCTTTCAGCCCTCTCCCCTTCCACCACCTCTCTGCTCCAATTTCTTCCTCTTCATCCGCACCCTCCTCAGTTTTACCTTTGCAAATATCACCTGCGTCCCACCTATCTTCACCTCCTCCTCCTCGACCATCTCTTCCTCATGTATTTTCCTTCATCCTCTCCTCTTCTTTCTGCTCTTTTCTGCTCCTCCTTACCTACTTTGGATTTACGACCATAAACTGATAAACTTGAAGTTTAAAATACATGTGTGAAGTTTATAAAAATATAAATTCAAGCGGCAGAAATACAAAAGTTATATAGAAAACTTTTGAAATTGAATTTGAATCTTCAAATCCAGGCTAATGATTCGACCTTGAATTCAAATGTTTTGAATTTTATGGAAAAATGTGAACCTTCACGTCTTTATTTTAACTTATAATTCACCTTTTTTCTCTTAGATTTGAATTCTGGAAGATTATTGGTAATATTTACTATTTCAAACTTTAAACCTAATTTAAAGTTAAAAATTATTGATTCTCCTTCTCCTCCTGCCACTCCGCATCTTTCTCCTGCTGCTCCTCTAGTCTTCTCCCCCTGTTCGTCGTCCGTATTCCATACCCTCTTCCGCCTGTCATTTTCCTTTTGTCCTTTCTTCTCTATGAATCCTGTTTTTTCTTATGCCATTACTTTCCTTCTTCTGCCCTTTTCATCCTCGTATACTTATTCTCCTCTACCCTTTTGCCTCTTTCTCCTGTCTTTTTGTTTTACCTCACCTACTCTTCCTCCTATGATACAGCGTAATAACCGCCAACCTCGTTAGAGACGGCACTTAGAAGGAGGAGGACTCTTCCTCCTTGAGTGCTTTGGATTTACAACGATAAACTGAATATTTGACATTTAAAATCAAGAAATTTATAATAAAATATAGCAAAACCAAATATGAAAAATTTTGCATACAAAAGGTTCGAACTTCTTAAAGGGGATTTGAATCTTTAAATGCAAGATGATGAACAATATTAATAACTTTAAATTTATCTGTTTTAGACGGCTGCATTTGTAGTTTTTTTGATATTACCTAGATTTTACAGATTTTTACTAGAAACTCCTAAATCTTCGTAGATCAGAACCAACTCGTATTCGTCTGATTCTGTTTCTCCTTCTTTTCAGTCTCCAATGCCCTTCCTTTTTATCCTTCTCCACCTTCTCCTTTTCCATATCCACCTTTCTTTTACTTCACATGCCCTTCCTCCTGCTCCTTTTGTTTCTACTGCTGCTCACCCTCTTTTTCTTCCACCTTTTCCTCCGCATGGTGCTGTCATACCGCAACTTCATCTTTCTGCTCGTCCGCCGCCTCTTCTTATTTGTTTTCTTTCTCAAACCTTTTACTTTCGCCACTCATCACCTTCTTGACCCTTCTTCCCCATTTCCTCCTACTTATGTTCTTTCTTGTACCTTTTTTTCTTTCCTTCTTCTACTCTTTTCGTCCTATTACTTCTCCTCACTTCCTACTCTTTCTTCTCGTCTTCATTCTATCCTTTTTTCTACCCTCACTTACTTCTCCTTCTCCTCGCTTGCTTTGGATTTACGACCGTTTCTTTTCTTTCATCTGCTCTTCCCGTTCTTGCCTTCACCTCCTGCTCTTTCCTTTCCTCTTCCTGCTGTCCTTGCCTACTCCTTCACCTATTCTTCCTCCTCGCCTGCTTTGATTTACGACGATAAACTGACGTTTAAAATCCAGAAGTTTATAAAAAATAAATCGGAAGGAACAAGAATGAATTTTATAATGTTAAATTCGTCTTTTTCAAAGCGTTATTCTAGATCTTCGGCTATTAATTACGATTAATTCTGGATGATTAATGGAAATATTATATGTACTTCTGGCATTTGTTTTAATGCATTTTCTATTTCTTTTTTGAGGTTACAAGCTTAAACGTTTCAACGCGTTCTTAGATTAAAATCTACTTTTATTTTTCTGATTCTGCTTCTGCTCCTTTTCTTTTAACAATACTTCGCCTGTTTCTTCATCCGCTACCTTCTCTTTCTTCACATCCATTTGCTTCTGCCTCTTATTACTGCTTCTCCTCGTTCTCTTTCTCCTCTTACTTCTATTGTCATTCCACATCTTACTTCTTTTGTTTCTCCGGGCCCTCCTCTCCCTGTTTGTTCTCATTTTTCTGTTCCCCTTTCTTCTTCTCGTCTTCCTCCCGTTCTTTTTCCTACATGTTTTCTTTTTATGTCACTCCTTCCTGTTTTCTTGTTGCTTCTCTTCTTCTACTCTCTTTCCTCTTATTATCTCTCAAATATTCTTTTTCCTTCTCACCTATTTTGGACTTACGACAATAAACTGATATCTGACGTTTAAATTCAAGAAGTTTCTAAAATAAATAAAGCAATCGGCAGAAATAAAAATGTAGTTTTGAGTACGATACTATACCTTCTTCCTCTTCCATCATCTTCTCCTTTCCCACAGCTATTTTCTCCTACTCTTTCTTCTCATACTCTTTCCTTACCAATATATTACCCTCGTGTGAGTCTTCGCTTCGTAATTTCAACTTTAAATCCATCTTTTTTATCGATATTCAGATGTTCATGAGAAAAACGGGTATGAAAACACTTCAAAGAGATGAAATTCAACTTTTGTTCTTCTAATTAATTGTAGTCTCTCCACCTTTTCTATCATCAAAATTTCTTCCTTTCCTTCTCCACGTCGACTTCTTTCTGCTTTTTTTGCTGTTCGCCCTACTTCTCCTCCTTCTTTTCTTTTCCTTGTCCCTTGGCGTCTTCCTCCTCCTACTTCTCCGCCATCGCATCTTCCCGTTCGCCCTCCTTCTTTCGTTTCTTCTTCCGCTTTTTATCTTCTTCTTGTTCCTTCTTCTCCATGACCACCTCCTCCTGTTCCTCTTTATACTAGTCCTTCTTCCTGTTTTACTTCGCCCTTTTGCTCCCTTTTTCCTCCTAACATTTTTTTTAGGCAACCTTGTCCTCTACTTCCTCCTTCTGTTCATACTTATTCTTCTTCTTTGTCTTCAGTTTCTACATATTCGTGTATTTCTCAAATTTTTTCACTTAGTTTTCTTAAGTATTTATATGTATTTTAGAGCTGACTTCTTATCGATTTTTTGACGATTTTGTTGTTGTGTATTTAAACAATAAAATTCCAAGAAATGGTCATAACCTTTTTCTGAAAAGCCGTTGAATACTACATAGAGGTGATGAACTATGTCAAAGACCTACAAAAAAAAGATAACTTGCTCTGCTTCGATGATTTTTCAACGCTTTATTTTTTAAATATTTGGCATTTCCACCCAAAAACGTAGTTTTAAAAATTTGCTAAATAAAGTATCGAGTCTCAGTTTCAACCGAGGAAATTATTCAATCAGAGTAACTTCCCACGCAAAAACGCAAATCTGATAAATTGATGAGAAGTCAGTTTTCTACAGAATCAAGATTCCTGTAGGAACAATTGTTTATAACAAAAAATAGGCTCTCCTGCTTCATTTGTTTTATTATTCCCGTTTCGTATGCTTTGCTGTGCAATTTTTATTTCTTTCTGTATTATTATGTTTTCCGAAAAGGATAAATCTGGGTGTTCTAAATTAGCAGCAAAGAAAATTTAAATTAAATCAGAGTTTCTGCTAAAAGGGCTCAAAAGCAAGGGTCAAACAAGAGAAAACAAAAATTTCAAGTAGTAGTTTACACTTTACTCCCGCTCACTTAACCAGAACGGGCTTTAGTTATCCCCTTTTTCGCAACGTACTCTCGGTTTCGAACGGAAGATAAGCTGTAAATGTGCATTCGAGCGGTTTTTAGTTCACTTTTCCATTATACGGAACACTTTAAAAGGATCTACATCGTGATAAAAATTTTCCTTTAAAAATACGCTGTTTCCCCGGGAGAAAATCTGGATTACTTTTTCCTTACGGTTAATTAATCTTTTCGAGATTCAATAAAAAATTTCTGATGGTAGTTTAGTGTGTGAAGTTTTTATAAACATTTAGGTTATTTTTTTGGAAAATCTGTTTTTGATTTATGGAGTTTCACTTCTTTTTAATATGGGAGTCCTAGTTGGCTGTGATGGTTTTTAAACGCACTTTTTCTGCAGTATTTCTGTGAATAAAAACCTTTTTTCTAAATTTCTTTCAAGTGGAAGTAGATAAACCAACTGCTTTTTACAGTTTGCAGCTCATATGGTTTGCCTACCACCATTTTTGTTTAATGCAGGGTGACTCAAAATGTTGTTGTCTACGCTTTTTAATCGTCCGGTAGATTTTAGGACTTCAAACTACTTCACTTAATAGGAAATAGTTGGCTGGAAATCGGATTTAATAGGAAAATCATGTTTGATTTCTAAGACGTGCAAATTTCGAAGTTTATCATCTGAAAGTTTAGTTGGAATTTAGCTACGAGCGCTATTTGCAGTAACTGTTTATTTAAAGTTTATATCCGGTAATATGGCATTGGTTCCTTGGGAATAGTTTAAGCTTGATTGAAGTTTGTCTCGGTCATTGTTGATTCGGCTGTTTATATATTTGCTTCTCTATTTATTCATATGTTTAAATAATTATTTATTTACTCTTGTTTTTGTGCCTTATGTATAATTGAAAATTGACGCCGGTGAAAATCTACGGCAATTTCTGTTAAATTGATTATTCGGTCTTCTTCTAAATATTTAAGTTAGTTTTTTCTAGTCCCAATGTGGGAATTCCAGAAAATAAGCTTAAATATTTAAGTACATCGAAAATACTTTCTCAGTTAATTTGATTCCAGGGCATTAATGGTATAGCATTTCCGATAAATTAAAACCTCCCACCTGCTTGAGAAGCTTTTCCATCAATGAAACTTATCAACTTTATTGTAACTTATCATTTGTGTAGGCTGTGCTTTCGATAAATATTGTGAATGGCTGAATGAAACCGGCGTAGTATCGTTGAATGCAGCCGCCTTCGTACGATTACACGAAACCATCATGTTTTCGACTTGTTGCTAGAATTTATTCGTTTTTACATTTTACGTTGTGTTTAGCAATTAAAATATTTAAAGGATGGCAAACAACTTTGAATTGAAACTTAAGAAGTAAATCAACATCCACGAATTGTTAATCACTGAATGTAACCTTCGTACGCAGCTGTCTTCGCATGGCTGAATGCAACCATCATGTTTTGAATTTTTGCTGGAATATGGCAGGTAATTTTTTACATTTTATGTTGTATGTAGTTAAGCGATTAAACTACTGAAAGAATGGCAAAATCCATCTTACAGGCTAAACTTTGAGGCGAAATGTAAAAAATAAATCAACATTCACGAAAATTCGATAACATCTCTTTACGACGGTTGCATTCAGTGAAATCTGAGCGAATTTACAATGACGTGCATTTTTGAAATCTTGGCCTGTTAACCAGTACGTATGGTCGGTCACCTTATGTTAGAGTTGAAATTTTATTAATCGTTTGGCAGAAAACCTTAATAATAAAAGCTTCGCAAGAAGTTTTAAGCATTTAATTAATATAAATATTTATTAAAAACGAAAGTCCGAAAGTTGAATTTTAAAAATCCTTGAATACAATGAACTCAACTTTCTGTAAGTTTTCCAGTGCGGCAAGCTTGTATTTCATATAAAATATTATTAACAAAAGTACGAATTCTCCGATAATAAGTAGAGGATTTGAAAGTGCATTGCTTTAGAAAACGTTTTCATTGTAAATCCTCCTGCACCGTTGAATGCAACCGTCGCAATGACATTTTGAGGTTAAGATCTCAAGTTTTCGCGAATTCTTAGTTTATTTTGTTAGTTTGCCGCTAGATTTTCGCCTGTGGAGCTGTTTACCATTAGTTAACAACCTTTTACTGTTGTAATTGTTTTTGTCGTATTGTAACATTTGATAAGATTCAGCAACTGAATTGAAAATCGAGATCGAAAATTTCTTTGAATAACTAAGAAAGTTATCTACATTTACTAAAAATGCGGCTTCTAAATGATCTCTATATGACAACCTCTCCTTCATCTGAAAAATTATTGCATCGCACACTTCTTTAGCGATTACGGAATTTTTATTTTCAATATTAACTTTTCTCCGTTTTTTCTCAATATAAATTATTTCTTCACTTTCAGAATACACTTTATATTATTTTCGGTCATTTTTTACACAAAACATAGACACCGAAATAACGAATTCGAATATAAGTCTCAAGCTGGGCAAACAACAACACCGTAACGTAGTAAAACAAGTACTGGGGCTCTACAAAAATGAGCCTTCGGTTTAGCTAACTAACGTAATAGATATCTGCAATCAGCAATTTCCGTTCTCAGTTCGTTTTTACATATGTTTTTTTATGCAGACGGAGGCTCGTTTAATCTGAGCCCTCATGATTTAAAATATAGGTTGGTGGGTGGTGGGGAGTAAGCGAGTTATTGTCACATCACGTAGCCGCCGCGTCACAAGGGGTTAATAATAAGTATGTGTTATACTGTTATACATTAGTAATGTTTTATATACAGTGACCGGCAAAAAGTTCGCAACATATGGGGAAATGTTTTATTATTAGAGTACCGAAAAAACTTTTATGGGTGATCGGTTCTGCATGTCCGATAACCTAAAAATCGAATTTGAGATATGTCAAGTGACCACTGGTGTGGCGGCAAATTTAAAATAATTACCGTGAAGTCGCAAAAAATAGGGTTAGATGACAAAATATCGAGGAAAATTATTTGAAAAAGTTGCTTAGAATTTAATTCTGGGTCCATATGTAAAATTTCAAACATTTACTAAAACAAATTGAAAATCGCAATTTTTTTATTTCTTTGCAAATACCCAATTTTTTCCTATTAAATAGTTTGATTGAAGTGGAACCTATGTATCTGGATAGCAGTGGAAGAACTTTCTCGATTTTTCCATAATTGACAGACCTAAATCTAAAGAACAGGTTTTCGCTAGGACGCTTACTGTTGCAATGGTTTGTATCTAGCAGTTGTTTCAAAATTTTAGAAATATTTTTATGCTGGAGCACTTGGAGAAGATCAATTTTTTGGGTAATAATCAAGTTTCACCGCTAACCATGGATAAATCTCCCTGAAATATTATAGAAATAAAAAGAAAGAGAAAAATTATATAAGAAAGGTGGTTTTTAGTTTATTGGCTATTTTATTCTTCTTTATTTTATAAATTGATGAACTTCGACCACAACCAAGAAAATTTAGTTCTTCTAAGTGCTCTAGCATAAAAATATTCGTTAGATTTTTATACAGCTGTTAGATACAAGCCATTGCAACAGCGAGTGTCGTAGCGAAAACCTATTTTTTAGATTTAGGTCTGTTAATTATGGAAAAAAACGAGGAAGTTCTTCCATTGTTATCCACATATATAGGTTTCACTTCAGTCAAGCTAGTTAAAGGAAAAAAATTGAGTATTTGTAAAAGAAATAAAAAAATGTCCACAAAAAATTGCGATTTTCAATTTGTTTTAATAAATGCTTGAAATTTTATATCTGGGCTTAGAATTAAATTCTAAGCAACTTTTTCAAATAATTTTCTTCAATATTTTATCATCTAACCCTACTTTTTCCGTGTTCACGGTGATTTTTTTTAAATTTGCCGCCATACCGTTGGTCACATGACATACATCAAATTCGATTTTTAGGTTATCGGACATGCAGAACCGATCCCTCAGAAAAGTTTTTTCGATACTTTAATAATACAAATTTTTCCCATATGTTGCGAACTTTTTGCCGGTCACTGTAGATATGCAAAATTAGTATTGTAATAATTAACAATCAATTGTATGTTATAATTAAATAAGTAAATTACCTTTACTCTTTTCTAAGAATGGTTTTGGGAGGCTCGAGCCCTTGAGCCCCTATGGAACAGCCGCCACTGCCTTTGAGGCACTTATTGCATACAGGGTGTCCGCAAAAGGGAGGTCAATCCGTTAACCACATATTCCTTGAGCAAAAATAATATGACTTTTATAATGCCATTTTTGATTTTAGATCCACACGTGCGATGTACAGGGCGTCAAAGTTTGAAATTTAAAACTGATTATTTTTAATAAATGAAGTAATTAATAAGCTATCAACTTCAAATTTGGTACAGAGCTTCAACATAAATAGTCACATCTTTTGATAAAAGCAAAACGAAAACAACGGTCAAATAATCAAAATACGGGGGGTGCAGTACCCACTGACCTCCCCTGTTTTTTAGTACCTACGCCAGTGACTTCCAAGCTATTTTTTTTGAGATAATCATGCATTTTGGATTATTTTTTGTCTCTTATCAAATTTTGATAAAATCGTTCGTTTTAGAGAGAACTTGAAAAGTACTGGTCCTTGATACGCGGTTTACGGCAATCTCATGCGTATCTAATACTAGAATAAAAAAATTTAAAAAAAAATGGCATTATAAAAGTCATATTATTTTTTCTCAAGGAATATGTGCCTTGAGAAAAGGATAAGAGACAAAAAATAATCCAAAATGCATGATTATCTCAAAAAAAATAGCTTGGAAGTCACTGGCGTAGGTACTAAAAAACAGGGGAGGTCAGTGGTTACTGCACCCCCCGTATTTTGATTATTTGACCGTTGTTTTCGTTTTGCTTTTATCAAAAGATGTGACTATTTATGTTGAAGCTCTGTACCAAATTTGAAATTGATAGCTTATTAAATACTTCATTTATTAAAAATAATCAGTTTTAAATTTCAAACTTTGACGCCCTGTACATCGCACGTGTGGATCTAAAATCAAAAATGGCATTATAAAAGTCATATTATTTTTGCTCAAGGAACATGTGGTTAACGGATTGACCTCCTTTTTGCGGACACCCTGTATTTCTTCTTCAAGCGTATCGTAATTGTAACATTTTGCTACTGAATACACAAGGTAAAAATACTCCATTATGTTACTAATACAATAATGGGAATCATTTTGTTACTAGTAACATAATGTTGGTGCAATTCGTCGCAAGTGGTGGCGTCACTTGTCATTGTTTTGATTATAAATGTCAAGTTTGGATAAATTTAGGCAGTTAAAAAGGTAAAATTACTTCAAAAGCGTGGTGTACGCTTCGAAACTTATTTTGGAACGATATTTCTTTTGTGAAGAAAGATCTTTTTTGTGCACGCGTCTACACAAGTTGTTGACAGTCAAGTAAGTACTTTTCAATTGGTCTGTCGTTTTCATTGATAAACATGCAAAATAGTTATATAGCGCTTGAAGAAAAAATAGTATATGTTAGTCGGAGCAGAAAGCTCTTTCTTGTGCTTCGCCCAGATTGGTTGGTCTCGGCTGCCGCCTCGACCGCAACGTTCTGAGCTCAGCACAAAAAGTGTAATGTAATCGTAAAAAAGCATTTTTAAAAACTGCCTTCTCTATTTACCCCTCGCATTAGGTTTACAATCCGCTTTATTAGTCATTCATTTGCAAGATTGTTGTCCAAATCCGAGGCCGAATTTAAGTAATATGTGAATCGTGAGGGGTGAAATTCGAGTTTTTATGGAATGAAGATTTTGATGAAGTTTTTGCAATCTTGTATTTTTTGTGTTTGGACTAAGCTTCAGGTTTCAGTTTTAAAGCTTTAAATTTTTATCCAAGTCAGAACTTCGAATTTTGGGTACGATGTAAAATCTCCAGTTTTAAATCTGCGTATTATTTTTGAATGTTTATCTTGGAATTGATTTAATAACTATAAAATTAGTTAATTTCTGATTTTATAGTTTTTTGCAGAATTCAAAAGTTCGATTCCGAATATAAAATTTGATTTTTTCGAGCAGTATTGAAATTTTGGTTTAAGTAGAAGTCGTATTTTAAATCTTGTTTTTACTGATGAAACTACAATCAAAATTAATTTCGATTTTAACCTTAGTTTTGGATTTCGAAATCTGAGCCATCGACTCAGAAGATAAAATCGCGAATTTTTAGAAAACTTGGAATATTAAAATTTAGCTTCAATTTTTATGAGTCGGGTTTGAATTTCGCGGTTTTCAATTTCGTTAGAAATCTGAGTTTCAAATCTGGAGTACGAAATGAAATTTACGATTTTAAATTATTTTTGAATGTTGAGCCTTAATTTGACTATCTAACAATGAAATTCGTTACTTCTCAGCGAAAAGTCGATTTTGAATTTTAAGCTCGGTTTTTGGGAGTAAACTGAAATCTTTATTGACGTAGTTCTCGAATTTTAAATTGCGTTTTGAAATGACTCGATAAAAACAGAATTAAAATTTTGGTTTTGAATTTCGAATTTAGAGCAAAGAACTACAAGGCCAAAAACTTTTTAGGTTGGAAACCCTGAATAGTGATTTGAATTTTGGGTCCTTTCACTTGAAAACAGATTTAAACTCGATTCTCAATTTTCGAATTTGCACCCATAATCGAAACATATTATGCATTAAATTTGCAACTAGAATCTGTGAAACTTGTGAAATAATTAAGATTATGGAATTTCGATTCTGGCTCAAATTTTTAATTTGAATAATTAAATCGGGATTAAATTCGGCGATGTTTAAAATCAGGAAATTAAGTTTTAAGAAAAAAAAATTTATTAAATTTGGAATTTGGATCTAAATTTTGAATTCCCAACTCAAGTTTTTGCTTTTGAATTCAAAGGTTTTTTTAAATTTTAGAAATCATTTGAAAACTCAATCCTAGAATTCAATAATTCGAATTAATATTTTGAACCTTTAAATTCGAATTAAATGCTCAAATTTTCGAATTAGAATTAAAAACTCAAATATTCCAAGTTTGTCGAAATCTTGCAGTTTCGAGTTTGACTTGAAAATCGAATTAAGGACTCGAATTTTCGCCAATTGAAAAGATTTTCGAAGTTATTTAAAGCTCAGTTCTAGAATTCCGATTCGAATTAATATTTTGGATCTTCAAATTTGCATTAAAAACTTAAGATTTTCAATTTCAAATGTGTTTTAAATATTCGAAATCCTTCGAAAACGTTAGATTAACTTGGATTTTTATAAATCTCAGGCGTAAAATAATTTAAGATCTTGAATCAAATTTACAATTTAAAAACGATTAAATCAAAAGATTGTGGAATTCAGAAATAATCAAAATTGTTAAGTTTAAGAAAAAATTTGAATCTGTTGAGTTGGAGCCTTTTCGAATCCGGTTTAAAATTTTGAATTTCGAAATTTAGGCTCAATACCCGATTTTTGCATTTCAGTGCTTTTTAAATATTTGAACTCAATCTTTAGCAATCAATTTTTTACCTACATATATTAACCCTCAAATTCGAATTAAAAACTCGAATTATCAAATTCAAACGTATTGCAAAACCTGTTTTCTATTTTATACGACATCGTATTTCTACACAGATAGATTAATCGATTTTGTACACTTTCCCGTTTATTGAACGGAATTGAATTGATTTAAATTGTCAGGCACGATTTGTTACTATGTAATAAAAGTACCAAAATTGTCTAAAGTGCCCATTGTTATGCACCTGTTCCTTAGCCGCATTAACAGGCGTGCAGCCGCAATGTCTTAAAAGACATTTTGCAAAGGCGATAATTTTTAAGCTTTAATTTTAAATCCAAATTTGCACTTCGAATTTTAAGAACGAAATGGATTTTCCAATGTTAAATTTGGACATTATTTTTGGATCGTCAGTCTGAAATTGATATTCAGTTTGGTTTGATTTAAAATTTTATATTTAATCTACCATTTCGATCCAGTATTCGATCCGAATCAATTTTGCATATTAAATTTAGCCCAGAATTGTGAAAAAATCCAAAATTTCCCAACAGAAACAGTCAGATAAACAAGAATTAAATTCGGATTAATGCTTTCGAGCTGATTATTTTACAGTGACTTGAAATCGTAATCCGAATTTCCTGTAGATGTTTCTGGTTTCTGTTAACCATTAAAGATTCAAATCTACAAACACAGATCTAAACATCGGTTTCAGAATGGTGGATTAGGATTTTGGCCTAGGAATTGAATATTCACAATTCGAGTTCAAAATTTAAGATTGAATCGCAAGTTCTGATAAAAATTTGACTTAGCGAGTCATGTTATAAATCCGAATTCGAAGATGCAGACTGCAAATCCAGATTTAAACGCTAGAATTGCCCAATGTAAATTTCGTTAGATTCAGGGTTGGATTTATTGACGATTCAGTTTGTAAACTTGTAACCAGTAACCATAACTTGAATGCCAAAAAAGACATTTCCGTAAGTTTATCGTTTGAACTTCAAATCTAAAACTCAGGATTAGGGTGATGCATCCAAAGAGCGGATTCGAAACTATATTCAAAAACTGACATAAAATAAGTATGAGGTTTAATCTCAAGTTGGAAGTCGAAAATTGCATCTCGGATTTGACTGTTCGAAGATTCAAATAGGAGATGTGGATTTAAATATTCGAATTTTGCTGATTTATATTTTTCAGTTTCAAAATTGAAACGGAGCTTTAACACTTAATTTTCGAAGTTTGAAATTAAAAATATCAGTCATTGCCAAATTTAGGATTGAATTTCAAGTTCTTCCACGAAAATTTGATTTTAATCAGTGTGTTTTAACTCTAAAATTCAGATTCAAATTTTGTCAGATCCAGGATTGAATTTATTATTATTTTTAATGCTTGAGTTTGTAGATCCGAGCCATAATTTGAATTAAAATAAAGATATTGCTTTCAGTTTATTGCCCAAAATTCAAAACTAAAGCACAGGATCAACGTAACAGATACAGTGGATTCAAATTTGGAGACAGAAATAAATACAAAAAATATCGAATCTCAAGTTGATAGTCGAAACCGAATCTCGAGTTGGACTTTAACGGGCCAATTTTAAATTTGAATAATTCGAATTTAAATATTTGAATTTTTCAGATTGATATTTCTTGTTTCAAAACATGAATTGAGTTTTTGATAGTTGAAGTGGGAAGTCGTAATCTGAATCTATTATTCAACCTTGGAGGTTTGAATCTTGGTTTTGGTTTGGATTTATAAATTCGAATCTTCAGATTCGAGCTTCGATACTGAATATTTTTGAATTATGGTATATCTGCTTTTTATTTTTTTAAAGTAATTTCGAAAATAATTCTAACTAATTTGGTAAAATTGTTCTTTCGTTTTCTCAATTTATTTTAACTCTTTTTTACGTCTCAAACAGACTTGTATGTTTAGGAAAAAAACTAAAACTAAGTATCGTGAACAAAATGGCACCTTTGATATCGTAAAATTGAAGGCCACAAATCATTACAATAAATGATGAGAGCTTCAGGAACTTAAAAAACAAAGCGTTGAATAATTTTTGATAACCTTCACTGAATTAACGTGCAACAGGTAGCTCTCTCTATATTGTTATGTGCTCCTAAAAGTCCAATTCAGACGATAATCCACGATTTTCTAGTTCATTAAATCTTCACTCTGAAGTGCTGTTTATATTTCAAACAACTCCGCTTATTTTGTAAACAAACACTTCGTTCTTTGAATTTGGACCATCGATTCCTTTATTCTCCAGAATATATTTTTATTAAGTTGAAGGATTTGCCTTTGTGGCAGTGAAATATTTCCAATACAGAAGAATTTCGACTCTATTATTGCAAAATATATATATTTCTTTTACGATTCGTACGATTTTTGCTAAATAATTTATTGTCCCATAAATCCATGTTGGTTAAAAAAAAACCCCAAAAAGTCCTTTGTTTCGGTTGAAAATTGAAAAAAAAAATACAGCTGTTGTTATTTCCTAACATGTTCGCTTAAGGCTCAAAATTGTGTTCCACAACTTCAGTAAACACTACGTACACCCTCGGGGTATCGTAGTTTATAACATTTTCCAAAACATCCCGAACGTGTGATGTTTTAGATGTTCTCCTGAGTGTTCTATTTCACTCATTCGATAAGGTTTTCGTAAGGTTCATTTAAGATGCTAAGGACAACCAGACGATGCCTAATTTATCTTTCTAACACGTCACATACATATTCTATAGGATTTAAATCAGGGTTTATTCACCTGTCACTCAATCCTATCTTATTAGAATCTTATCAGGGCTCTGATTCACGCAATCTCTCGGGAAACGAAGTCAAATATTGTTAGATTTGGATAGGCACCGTTCGGGGTTAATTAAGTTTCCAAACTCAAAATTATGTTTTTGTTGGATTTTAATTATTTTGTGAAAAAACACGTATGGATGTGGATTAAAAACGAAAAACAAATTTTATCATAGCAGGCTTCGACCTGTAGTAAATGTAATAGCAAGTATTTTGCCGTGCTTTGTTTTGTCATTTGTTTTGAGCTGTCAGCTGTCAATAGTGACATGACATATAACCTAACTTCTGCGACAGACTCTGTTTAAGCCGTTAAAGGTAGTCAACTTTTCGAAGGCCACCTTTGATTGCATTTATTTATTTGCTTATTAGTTTGTTTGTTTGTGTGCTTGTTTTTGCCTATTTATTTGCTGTTTTGTATTCGTTCTTTAATGGTATTCCAATTTATTCAAAAAATGATTCGTATATTCGTAGCTTAAAGTTCTGTAAACGTAAGCAAATTATTTCCTTTTGAATTTGCTAAATTACTTTTTCCTAAAATAAATAAATAAAAATACCCAAAGCATATAATACCTGTAATTTGCCAATTATGGTCCGTTCTGCACTCTAATAAATATACGATAAGATAACCAAATCCGAATTTAATCGTTTAGACTTAGTTTATCAGCATACAACCAATCGACCTTCACTAAATACGAAACATTGTCAACAGATGATTTAATTAGGAAGGTTAATGGCATATCAGCGTTGTTCGCTAATCTTATTAGAAACAGATAAGGGCCCTTTATAATTAAGGTTAATTTAGTTTAAACTTTGGATGCAGCAGTTGTCATTTTAGGCATTCCGGTTATATTTGACGCGCATTATCTTAGAGTCGGCTCTCCCAGAGTCGACTTTATTTGAATGTAACCGAACTCAACTCAAGATAGGCAACCTGCACTGCACAGCACAAATAAGAATTTGGATAATTAACTGAGACTTACAGGAAATGTTTAATATACTTCCCTTTATTCCTCCACAAAAATTTAGAAAAGCACGCCACTAGAATCCTCCCAAAAAAAACTTAGAACTTGTACCGCTAAAATGGCCAGATAGCGCTTTCCAACGCTATCACGTTTTAATTAATATTTCGTAAATTAATTTGGACTGTTAATTGCGACTTGCAGGAAGTGTTTAGCACACTTTAATCTACTACTCCACAAAAAATGCACGCCACTAGCACCCTCTCAAAGAAACTTAGAATTTGTACCACCAGAATCGTCACGTTTTAATTAATATTTCGTAAATTAATTTGGACCATTAATTAATTGAGCCTTAACAGAACGTATTTAGCACACTTCAATCTACTACTCCACAAAAAATTAAAAAATGCACGTCACTAGAAAGAATCTTCTTAAAAAAACTTAGAATTTGTACCGCCAGAATGGTCGGATAGCGCATGCATGAAATATCTGATGTTTTAAATCCATATTTTGGTTTCAAGCTTGTAAAGTCAATCGCCGGAAGTACAAAATTTAATTTGGAGTTTGCAACACATCTAATCTCTGACTCCAGGCTTGGAACTGAATTTCCAAATTTAGAGTTGAATTTCAACGTTTTTATGTCAATCTTCACAT
Source organism: Melanotus villosus (assembly GCA_963082815.1). NCBI lineage: Eukaryota > Metazoa > Arthropoda > Insecta > Coleoptera > Elateridae > Melanotus > Melanotus villosus. Next base: position 110,319,198 of record OY720419.1, on the reverse strand, counting down.
TCAAATGTTTGATTTCCAACCCGAGGTTTATTCTTAATACGTGAAAGTTTGTAGTGAACTCCTGATTCAAAGTTTGAATCCATTCTTTAAATTAAATCTTGAATGTCAGGCTTCAATTTACAATGATTCGTTGAATCCAATTTCAAATTTGAACAAAATCAGACCGAAGAAATTAAGTTTCTGAATTCAGGCCGGCAAATCCATATTTGAAGTCAAACTGTGGATTTTAAATTTCGGTTTTCAGCTCGAAACTGGCCTTCAGTTTTCGGCGACGTAAATACATGTTCCGGAATTCTTGATTCGAAATTGTGTTTTTGCTCTGATATTCAATTCCTGAAATCCGGTGTGTATTTCTGACTCTAAATTTATAGACAGTTTAGATATTTGAAATTCAAATTGCAGTTTTTAGCTTATAAAATCAATCGTCGTAAATAACAAATCCACTCTGAATTTGAAAAAGATTGAAAATGAAAGCTCTGAATTCAGACTTGGAATCAGATTTGAAATTCGAATTTTTAAAGTCAAACCTGATTGAAGCTTTCGACTACCAACTTGAGATTTAATCTTAATATTCTTAAACGATCATTCATTCCTCTTTTTAAATCTGAATCCACTGTTCGATTTCATGTTGATTTTGAATTTGTGCACCATTAATCTAAATTCAATGTGAATTCACTTTTCAAATCCTACATTTAAATCTTGAGTTTGATTTTCCGACGATAAGCTAGACATATTTCGGTAGAAGTTTGTAAAATCAATCCAAATCTAATTCCGAATTGGAAAAAATTAGGCTGACAGGTTTAAATCCCGGAATTCAAGCCTGGAATTTAATTTTCAAATCAATCAAATCATACTTGAATTTTCAGTCTTCAGCTTGAGATTCGTCCTTAATTTTCGTATGGTAATTCCTGATTCAAAATTTGAATTCATTATTTTTGACTTGATATTGTAATTCCGATTTGAAGTTTGAATTTCTGCCTATAAACTTATAGAAGTATCTATTATTTCAAATAACAATGATGGTTTGAGCTTATAGAATAACAATTGTCAACAATAATAAATTTCATTTAAAGTTTCGAAGAAAATATTGAAGTTTAAATTTCTGAATTCAGGCTTGGGATTGGATTTTTAAAATCGAAATATGGAATTTGACTTTCTTCAGTCAAACCTTAGCTCCGAATTTTTTATTTCCAACTAGAAATTTATTCCCAATTTTTATTCATAAAAGTACAATTCTTCATTTTGGGTTCAAAATATAAATTCACTTTGGAGCCCATATTCAAACCTAAAACTCGAATTTGAATTTTTCAAGAAAATATCTGATATGATAAAGCCAGAATTTGGGTTCCAACTTGTAAAATTTGTCGTCATCGACTATAAATTCAATTTCGAATCCTAAAAAGATTGAGGCAGATATTTGAAATTAGACTTGAAATTTTTTAAAATCAAACCTGATTTGATTTCCAAAGCAGAATTAATTCGTGACTTAAGATTTGAATCCACTTCTTTCGATTCGGTATTCAAATTTTTAATTTGGAGATTAAGAGAAATAATTGATATCTAAAATTCTTATGTTGGCTTAAAATTTATAAAATCGATGATCAGAAATGAAAAAGGTTTTGAAGACGAAAAATTTTGAATCTGAAAGGTTCGAATTTTTAAAATCCGATTTGAATCTTTAAATCCAGGCTTCCGATTCAGCTCCTTAAAGTCAATACCAGGATTTGAATTTGCGACTTGGATTTCAGATTTGATCTTCTTTGGCTGTGGACTTAGACTCAAATTAATTCAAATATTTGCGTTTAACCTCAGGTTTTGGCTTTAAGCATGTTATATCAATCTTCAGAAAAAACATGAAAACCTTTGAATCTGAAAAACTTTGATTTTAGAATTGACTCTTTAAATTCTGACTTGAGATTCAGTTCCTTGAAGAGTGAAATCAAGTCCAAGACTTGAATTTGGAACTTCCAGTTTGAGATTCAATCTTGATTTTTAAATCCAAACTATCAATTTTCTCTTCCTAATCCGAAGCTTAAATCCACCTTTTCCAAATCGAATTCAGATCTTCTACTTTGGATTTGAATTTTTAATAATATTAACTAGTAGAAATATCCGCTATTTCAGTCCAGGTTTCCCATTCAGACCAAAATGTTTCGTTACAAATAGTGGTTTTGCGCATTATTAACAGTTTTTTAAAATTCGCATTTTTTAAATGCCGTTTTTTACAAGAAAAGTCTTTCTTATCATTCTACTGTTACTTCTTTGCTTTTATTTTCTCCTCCTCGTCCTCTTTGTTCTTCTCGTCATCTTCCTCCTTGTCCTCATCATCGTCCACTTTCTCCTGGCCTTCCCCCTTCTCGTCCTCGCCCCTCTCGTCTTGGTTCTCCATGTCTTCGCTCCCTTCTCTTCCACTGCTCATCCTCCTCATCCTCGTCCTCCTTCTTCTCGTCCTTTTCATCGTCGGCCGCCTCTTCATCCTCAACCTTCTCGTTATCATTTTCTTCCTCGTCATTTTTCTCTTCATACACCTCTTCGTCTTTCTTCTCTTACCCTTACGGCTCCTCCGCCTTACTTATCTTCCCACTCTTCATCTTCTTCTTCGTTATTCTCCTTCTTACCTTTCCATTTTTCCTCTTCGTCTTCCGCTTCCTCCTTGTTTCCCCCCTCTCCTCTTTCTTCTCTCCCTTGTTTGTTTTCTTATGTTCCTGCAGTCCTTCTGAAATACACAACTTCTACCCTCAACGACAACTAGAATTATTTTAGCGGAATTAATGCCGACCACTAAATAATATTCATGTTCTTGTTGCAAGCTAACTAGCAGGGACATTAATAATGAGCTGAAGTTAATAATTAGGTGGCAGCCTTGCAAGTTTACTAGTTGCGGTTGTAGAGAAACAGATCGCAATCGTGAGACCTTTGTGTGTTGTAACGCTGTGTAAATTCTGGGTTTATATAAATCCACAGCATTTACTTGCAGAGGTGGCGGTTTAATTCATTGTTGTCAAAAATCTTTTGTTGTGGGTTATTGACTTAATCGATTCGTGAATCAAGTTGTTAATCTATTCAGTTGTTACAAAAAAATATGGCAATCGCCTCGCATTTACAACGATTCAATCCCTTATTCTGTAAGCACATTTCTGCCCTTTCATCGGGTATGAATATCCTAACAGTACAATCCGATTGTTTATTAAATTGGTAATCTATTCATAGCCAAGTTTAACTTGAGTGATGGGTTGAAACGCTTCTTAATATTTAAAATGCTTTTTTTTACATTATTATTTATGATTTAAAAGGGTTACTTACGAATCAACCTGGTCATTTATTTATGTACGCCGCCAGAAGACATTGAAATATTTGCGGAATAAGATTAACCTTTCCCGAAAAGCTTCGTTAAATTTTAAAATTAATAATACACCGGACAACTTTCGGCAACGTCGAGGGATTTTATTTCTTGATAGTTAGTGGTTTTCCTATAAATAACATTAATTTTAAGGGGAACGTTTGTTGGGTACTTTTGAACGTTTTCTGGCGCCTCTAGCAAGGCAAGAACTTTTGGAGACGCAATCAAATGAATGAAATTACAATTTGAATAGTTTTTTATAAGTATCTCTGAAATTTTTACGAGAATGCACGGGGCTTCCACCAAAAGTGAAGAAACAATGGACGAACAATCAATTCAAAGACTAACAATTTTTTTGGCCTGTTCAATTTCCAAAGCTTAGGATTCTTCAGGAACGATACATGCAAATGGATCGAATTATGTCCGGTGATTTGGCTGACCACTTAGATGGCTCCGCGCATTTTTAAGTTATAACGAATTTTTTGAATAGTCTGAAGTTACTTGTTTTCTTTAAAAACGCTTGGAAATTGAGAATTTTGGTTGTAGGATTTTGTTTCAGAGTGTACATTTTGCACAAAAATCCAAGAGAATACCACGATTTTCAAAAATTGTGTGTTGGCAACTAAATTATTTAAAAAATTACATATGCTAATTCTGAAAGAAACTGAAAAGCATACTACGAACTTTTAAATATTTCTTTAACTTTAGAATCTAAAGTTTTCCAAAATGTTAGTATGGTTCAAAAACAAACTTGTCAAACAAACCGAACAAGATATGGTGATTTAGCGGGCCGTTAGTAGGTCTTTGATTCTTATTTTAGGGAACCTAAGGTTAACTTAGAAACAGTCTGAAATGTTTACGTTAATGAACTTTGGAGATTTCTGAAACTTAATATCTGAGACTGAAAAGATTCATCAGAAAAAAATACAAACAGGTATAATCAGACCCAGTGATTTAGCTGGGCATTTAATGAATATTGAATCTTATTTTAGAAAATGTGGCAATTAAAATATTTACTAGGTACTACTCAAATCTCAAATCTGAGATTTTTCTAAAACATTAGGGTTCCTCATTGACCTTCGATTGTTTTCTTAAATAATTAGTATTTTAATTTAAAAGAAAATTGCACTGAAATGTCTCTTCAGATTTAAATACAAGGCTTTCACAAAAAGTTAGCGTCCTTCTAAATAGAATAATTTTTGGGTATTCAGTTACCTTACGCAGTGAACCTAACGAACATAAATCCTAATCCAAACAGAAAATCTCTCAAAATTCGAGTTTAAAAATTTCCAGAAACATTTCTCTCACTTCACTACATAAATTTCTTCAGAAACGAAATAAGCGAATGGATCGAATTAGGTCCGGTGATTTGGCTGGTTAATTTAGAAATAGTCTGAAATATTTATGTTAACGAACGTTCGAAGATTTCTCAAACTTTAAATCTGGGGCTCCTTAAAACATTAGGGTTCTTCAGAAACAAAAAAGCAATTAAGTATAATCAGATTCAGTGATTTAGCCGGCCTGGCCGTTTAATGATTATTCTTATTTTAGAAAATATAACAATCTGGAATTTTTACTACCAACAAACTCAAACTTCAAATCCGAAATTTTACTAAAACATCATGGTTCCTCTACAAGTTGTATCAGATCGGGTGATTTAGCTGGCCATTTGGTGATCTTAAGCTGTTAATTTAACGAATGGTGTATCTGTAGTCACACTAGAATATGAAAATATTCCCATAGGCGCTTGAAGATCTTTTACAATTTAAACTTAAATTTTTTTACAAAACTGGACATTCTTTATAAACAAGAAAACCAAATTGATAATCTGGCTGGCTTAACTAGTTATTTAAAAAAAATTATGTATTAATTCAGGAACAATCTTAAATTTTTAACCCGAAACGCTTGTAGATTTCTTAAAATCTGAGGGTTTTTGAAAAAGTTATTATTTTTCAGAGCAGATGAATTACAAAGTCGAAGTTAAATGCGGTGACTCAGCTGACCATTCAATAATCTTAAAAATTTAGTATTTTGATTCAAGCGGAAACTGAAAATTGAATTACAAACATTTAAAGCTTTCTTAAAATTTAAATCAGTGGTTTTCCTAAAACGTTAGCCTTTTTCAGAAACAAAAGAAGTAAAGTCGAACTAGATCTGGTGAATTAGCTGGCCATTCAGTGATACTATGTAGTTTCTGTAAAGAATTGAGTATTTTTACACAACAAAATATGAATGTCTTTTTAAGTTTAAATTTGAAGCTTTTCATAATAGTAAACGTTCTTCATAAACAAAAAAATCAGAGATGGTAATTTGAATGACTTAGCTCCTTCCTGTGAAGAATTTTACTTCGAAAAAAAAAAATCTTTGCTATGAACGTTTGAAAAGGTTCTTCTAAAAGCTTACTGTTAAACTAGATCTGGCGATTCAACTGTCCATTTTGTGACCTTGGATTTATACTTTTAAAAATCAAATATTTTAATTGAGAAAGAAACCAAAAATTATACCACAGACTTTTGAATATTTCTAAAACTTGAAAATTTGAAGAATTTTCAACATTTCTTAGAAACAAATGAAGCAAACAAATCGAATCAGATCCATTAGTAGATCTTTGATTTTTATTTTAGAGAAAGGTTAATTTAGAAACAGTGTGAATTCTATTACATTCATGAATGTTTGAAGATTTCTCAAACTTTAAATTTGAGACTTTGTAAAGCAGCAAGGCCCCTAAAAAACAAGAAAAGAAAATGAGTATAATGAGATCCAGCGATTTAGCTGGCCATTTCATGATCATCTAATCTTATTTTAGAGAATGTACCTAACAACCTGAAATTTTTATTACGAAGAAATTTCAAATCTGCAATCTTTCTAAAACATCAGGGTTCCTCAGAAGCAAAATAGCAAATAAGTAAAATCAGATCCAGTGATTTAGCTGGCCATTCACTGAGCTTCGATTATTATCTTAAATAATCAGTAGGTACGTATTTTAGTTATAAAAGAAGCGTATTAAAAGGTCCCCCCAGATTTAAATACAAGGCTTGGTCACCCCACGCCGCAATCCGAAAGAATATAAATCCTTCTAAAAAAAAAAAAAAATTCACAGGGGTATTAGAACTTCTGTTAAAATTTAATTTAAAAACTTTCTCCAGAAACGTGACAAGCAAATGGATCGAATTAGGTACGGTGATTTGACTGGTCATTCAGATGGTTCCACGTTTTTTTAAGTTACAGCGAATTTTTAGAATACTCTGAAATTACGTTTTTTTCTTTACAAAAGCTTAGAAGGTAAAGTATTTCATCTTAAATTTTGTTTGGCTAGAAAATTTATTCACTAGGAATTTAAACGTTAAAGTACATGAAATAAGCGTGCCTAAACGTGCTGCTTTAAATTCAGCTCACTATAACATTCCAAAATGTAATACAGGCTAGTTAATTTGTAGGAAATTCAAATTTAGCATTTCCTAGTGGGTAGTGAAGCACATAATTTGCACTGAAATGGCTCTTGATGTTTGCTATAAATTAATCACTTTGTAAATTAAATAAAAGCATATCACGTACGGTACGTACAATACATTTATGGTAATTTTAGGCTAGGTTAGGCCATACAAATGTGATACTGATTTGGTGTAAGCATGACTTTTGTTGGTACAAATCCTCCTTGTCAGAAACAAAAGTGGAATCAATTTTAAGGTGCAAGTAAGCTTGGCTCATTCATAATTCAAGTTAGAGTAATTTTGACAAGTCATTTGGCAACACAGCGTTTTTTTTGTCATTTACTTACTACTCCTATTAACTTTGATAAAAGAATAGACTGTTTGTTTGTTGGTAGTAATTGAAGTTCGTTCGTTTATTAGGCGAGGTCCAGGCCTGCGGTTGCCAAGGATCTCATGGTGTGTCGAATGTTTTGGCCGTTTAGCACAACCCAACCAGAATTGAGTCGAAAAGTTTTGTACGAAGTGAAAATCTCTGCGAAATGAAAGAAATTGTGACTTAGCAATACATAACCCCGATTTTTAAATGCTTGAAACCCGATTCACATAACAAAAATGATAATTTTCTGGAAGTAGGTATACGTATAATAAATTTAATGCATTTATTGCCATCCTTAACGTTGAAATAAATTTAGTACCAACTTAATACAGAAAAATCATGGCCTACTGCGGTCTGTAACGACCATGAATGCATTATATTTACTAAATATTTAAACGCCCAATCGCGGAACATTTTAATTTCAGAAACATCACAAGGTGGGTGAAAACAGTGTTGAATTAAGGGTCGACCTTTTTTGTTCGGAAATCCTTTATCGTTAACACTTCGAATGGCAATTTTTTATGTTTTGAATTATTTTGTCGAACAAGAATCATATTACAGCCGAGGTGACAGTTCACGTGTAAGACATGCAGGCAATTTTCAATAGCCAACCCTCATCAAACGCTTTTTGTAACCATTTTTCATTATTTGGTTGACATTTTCACGCTGTGTACGGCGTAAATATAAATTCAATAAATAATATTTAAAAAATTGTAAATAGGAGATTGGAAAATGCTTAAGCCTTTATCTAGGAGTGACTCGGCGAAAGTTTTTCTTTGACTTCGGTGTCAGGAAAAAAATTACAGGCTATCATAAAAATTTAGTTATTAAAACAAGGCCCTTTTTGGTGCAGGTGCCTCAGATAACTAAATAAATTTCGAAAAATCATAACAGTCTCTTGGATTTTTGTGGAAAATTTACATCCTGAAACAAAATCTTACAACAAAAAATCGTAATTTCTAAGCGTTTTTAAAGACTACCTATTCTAAAAATTTGTTGTAAATTAAAAAAGCGCGAAGCCATCTAGGTGGTCAGCCAAATCACCGGACCTAATTCGATCCATTTGCTTGTTTCGTTTCTCATGAATTTTTTGAAATGAAGTAAATGAAATGTTTCTGAAAACTTAAAAATTTCAAACTGTTGCTAAATGAACATTACGTTTTCTAAAATAAGGACCAAGGATCTAATAATAGTCAGCAAAATTACCCGATCTGGTTCGATTTTTTTGCTTGGTTTTTTCCTGAAAAATACTAACGTCTTGGAAAAACTTTAGATTTCAAAGTTTAGGACAATTTTCCGTTTCTTTCTGAATTACAATATTTGATTTTTTATAAACTAATTTAGTTGCTAAAACAAAGCTATTTTGGTAGAACTGTCGTAGATAACTAAATGAATTTTGAAAAATCGCAGCATTCTCTTCGATTTTTGTGCAAAACTTTAAGTCTGAAACAAAATCTTCGAACGAAAAGGTTCAATTTCTAAGCGTTTCTAAAGAAAAGAGTAATTTCAAAATCTTAAAAATCCGTTGTAACTTAAAAAAAATGTGCAACCATCTAAGTGGTCAACCAAATCTCCTGACCTTATAAATTACATTTGCTTGTTTCGCTTCTAAAGAATAATACTAAACTTTTGGAAATTTTTAAACTTGAATTTTTATAGATTTTCTAATGCCTTGGGAACAGTTTTTTTTTGAGGTGATTAAATGGCCGATAAATTACAATTCTGTTTTTGAAAGGTACTAAGTTTTTGTCTTGTAAATTTCGAGAAACCTTTTAAGACGTTTTATTTTTGAATTAAAATACTGCATTATTTAAGATAACATTCGAAGATCAGTGAATGGCCAGCTAAATCACTGGATCTGATTCTACTTATTTGCTTCTTTTGTTATTCTGAGAACTCTCAGAAAAACTTCATATCTGAAGTTTGAGTTTCTTCTTAGTAAAAATTTCAGATTATTGTATTATCTAAAATAAAATTAAATGATCATTAAATTGCCAGCTATATCACTGGATCTGCATTTTTGTTTTTCAGGAACCTCGATGGTTTAGAAAAATTTCAGATTTAAGGTGTGAATTCCATCATAGTAAAAAATTCAGAATGTTGTATTATCTTGAATAACAATAAAAGATTATTAAGTGGTCAGCTAAAGTCACTGGATACCTATGATGATATTTGTTTCTTTTGTTTCTGAGAACCCTGTTGTTTTAGAAATGTCTTAGATTTCAAGTTTGAGAAATCTTCAAAACATTTGTTGTAAAGATTTCTAACTTAACCCACGTTCTTTTAAATAAGGATTAAGGATCTAACAATGGCCAGCTAAATCTCCGGATCTGGTTCGATTTATTTGCTTTGTTTGTTTTTGAAAAACAGTAAACTTTTGGAAAAACTTCAAGTTTTAATGTTTCAGAAATATTCAGATGTCCGTAGAACAATTTTCTAGTTCCTTTCGAGTTAAAATGTTCTATTACATTATTGAAGGTGATAGTTTCCGATTACTGCATGTCGAGCTAAAAATCATCAAAACTTATTCAACTTGTTTATTTCTTTTGTTTCTGTCTACAGATAGGATTTTAGGAAAGCTTAAGATTATTTAAATTTTGAGAAAGCTTCAAACGTTCTTCTACTTGAATCAAAATATTGTTGAAAATTCAGTAACCTAAGGCTACTGAATGGCCAGCTAAATCACCGTATCTGACTTCGACTTCATTTGTTTTGAAAAATATTAACATTTTGAAAAACCTCATATTTAGAGAAATCTGCAACCGGTTGTTGTAAAAATGTCAGATTATTTTTGAATTAATATATAAATTTTTTTAAAGCAACCAGTTAAGCTAACCAGGTTATCAAAGTTCCTTCTTTTGTTTATATAAGAAGTTCAGTTTTGTAAACAAACTTTAAATTTAATTCTTAAAAGATTTCGAAATGCTTTCATATTTTTGTACGAGTAAAAATACACAATTTTTTAAATTAGCAGCACAAGATCACCGAATGGCACCTATATCACCAGATCTGATTCAACTTGTTTCTTCCTTTATTTAAAATATTTTATTTCGGAGCCAATTCAAGTTTGTGTTGAGGGATTTTCCTATGTTAACCTAAGCATATTTTTGTTGGTGATAACTTAAAGTCAACACACTGGCCACTCATATCTCCGTGTCTAATTTCGCACCCCACTTTCTTTTCTTTTTAGATTATCAGTCACATTGATTATTTGCGTGATTGCTTATGTTGTTCTTGTCGTTTTTCGTTTGCCAAATCCACAGAAAATTTGTTGAAAGCGTAAAATTCGTTTAATTTATTAAAATTTTATTTTATCTCTGCGGTTTATACATTCAAGTTTATTGACCTGAGGGCCTTTTAAAGCCAGGAAATTATTGTAATTATAACTTTTTGCGAAAAAAATACATATGAAAAAAACACGCTGCACGCTTTGAAATTTGTTTTTTTTTAATAAGATTAATTCAGTGCCTGTAATTTATTAAAGTTTTTTCATTAAAATGTTCGTTTCAGGCTTTCGTTTTATATTAACAAAGTAATCTAATTATAAAGATGTGCTCTTAGGAAAACTAAAAAAAAATTGGTTTTCTATGGACGGTTTTAAATTAATGAAGCTGAATATTTGTCGATTTCATCTGTTGTGAATGATCACAATTTTCCTGTTTTGATTTTCTTGTGTTTCTTTTTTGACAAGTTTTAAGCAGGTTAGGTTAGGTTGGTTCTAAATTAATTTCCGTAATTTTTTAAAACAATTAAATTACAATTAAATAAAAGGTTGTGTGAATTCGTAGTATTTGCAGCAGGTAAAATCTTTAAAATAAGAAGGGATTCAGGCAAAAAGTAATTAAGTGGATTTTCGTTAAATTCGGGTCGACAATAACAGTTAATGAGTTTGGTTCTTTAAACTTCGACATCGTCCTAAATCGATTCATTTATTATACCACCTATTTTCAAGATTAGAACACCATCGATCCCCTACCTTTTTTCTAGCAAAAAAAAATGTAATATTAACGTTGAAACACAATCTGAAGGTCAAGGACGGAGTAATGAGGTAACGAGGGTGTTTTCATTTTTTTACGTTTGCTTGTGGTTACAGAATCCTAAATTTATAACACGCTGTTTTTAAGGAAGTTTCTCGTTGAAAACCGTATTAAAGCCTAAAAAATTGAAAAAGCTGTTAGTTAATGCGCCGTGCTTTTTTTTTAATATTGACTTTAATAAGACTCTTCTTACGTAGCGTATAGGGTGGATTTTACCTGGTTGAAACGTAGTTTAAGACGTCTTGTTCAACATCTGGCAATACTACCCAAAGAGGAGGGCCTTCATCCGCTGATAGTTTGGGCATAGGTCTTCCAGTTCCTCAAATCCATTGATCTAACAGTCCAATAACGTTAGTATTTTGACGTTTTGTGGGAGATAACAATCGTTATATAAAGCTGTAGCTGTATTAAAATAACCGGAACTTCCTCCTAAAGCCAGATAAGCATCTGCACATTTCATAAAAATGTGCTTCATTACCGCAAGTTGCAAACCAGGATGTTAATGGTTCTTTGTTTCTTTATTGGACGAAAATAAGCTTTGCATGCGCCTATTATTTTGTCAAATGTTTGGTTATGTGTAGTTAGGAGTATGGCTGGTTAGGATAAGTCTAGTTTGAATGACAAAACTAAGTTTAAACTTCTGAGGTAAACCTTAACCTCAAACCTGCAAAGCTAATTCAGGTAGATTTTTACTAACGGAAGAGAGTTAGGTTCGGTTGCACAGACACGATTTACCAGCTTCGGCAAGTTAGTCACTTGTTTAAATAAATAAATGACAATCGAAAGGTTTCGGGTTTGGACCCAGCCATGACCAGACTTCGGCTTGGAACTTGGTTGCCGTGTAGCGTCAATTTAACTATCGAATTAATAATACAAAAATTATCGTTACAATCAATATCGGGTGGCCTACTAGTCCAGTTAGGGCACAAAGTTCTAATAAAATAATTAAACAAAATTATAATAACAATGTATCTATTAACATAAACCAAATTACATAGAAAAAACCTTGAATATATAAAAAAATTACCAGGTATAAAAATTAACACAAGTTGTACCATCAAAATTAATTTTAAACAGAGTACCGGAAGTAATAAAGATCGGTGTTATAACTGTTATATTAAATGAAGTAAAATAATGGACTTTAAACACACCAATGTGATCTTAATCACTTTCGGGCAATAAATAATCAAAATGAATTGGAAAACCATATATACAAAATAATTAATACTAACAAATTATCACTTACTAAATTACAAATCCGATATCCAATACAAAAATCTTCTAAATTCTTAACTTCTCAAATAAAATGACTTCGCTGATAAAACGACTTGGAGAACAGATCGTCAAACAAAATGGAACCAATGGAAAATTCCACAGGAAAGTTACCAGATGCTTACTGCACAAAATGGAGATGAAACGCCATTTTAAATCTTCAAGCAATCAAAAATGGAAAAAACCAGCTTATAGTATTTTAAGCCAATAATTAAGTTTAGTAGGCCAATGATCTCAACAAGCGACGTTAGTAAGCTTAATCAAAAGAAAAAACAAGCAAAAGCGAAGCCCACACATTTATATGGCCAAGTACCATTGGAAAACAAACTCTGATGCCTTTTTGTCGGCTTTGAGCATTTGTTAATCTAACAAAAGTTTTGTACAGTCTACTCTTATACCGTGGAAGCCTTTTTTACACCAATGAAACTGTTTGACTCTCGGGCATGGCTTGTTGTGAACAAAAACGACCATGAATGCATTATCCAATACGATTTAAAATGTTTCTAACAAGCTTTAAATTTTATCTAATTCGTAAATTTAACCATTTAGTTTAATTTTTAAAGCTTTCAATGCTTGAAAGTAAAGAGAAGTTTGTTAATCTTAGTAGAAACGGATTTTTAGTATAAACTTTGGATGCAGAGTTGTCAATTTAGGTATTTCGGTTATATCTGTGGAGTTTCAATCCGAAAAGTTTGAATTTCCACTGGATTTGGAATTTGAATCGCCAGTACCAATCTGAAAAACCGCTTGAGTAAACCGAATCTTTGAAGTCATAGTTGGAAGTGAATCTACAAATTAAGGATTGAAATCTGGATCCTTAAAATTAGGCCTGAGATTAAGATTTTCGATTTCCAATTCGAGCTTTTTTCTTACACACTTTGTGACCGGAATATGTATCATTTAAATCGCGTTGATATTAATTTTTGAATCAACTCATGATTATTTTTGTATTCAGTTTGATCATCATTTAAATCCGATATTTAAAGCCTGAATTCAGGTTTGAATTTCTGAGAACAAATTATTGGAAATATCGGATGCTTTACATTGAGATTTTGGCTTCAAGCTTGTAAGTAGGTTATCTGTGAAAGTAAGAAATCTAATGTGAAGTTTGAAACACATTGTAATTGTTTTGTTGGTTGCGCTCACCCTAGGGGCGCAGGTCCAACTTGAGTTTCCGTTTGCAACGGACTACCCTAAAGTTAGTTCTTACTTCTTGTACCTCACTCACCTCGATAAGTTGTAAAGATTGTAAGTAAAGTAGTGTTAAGCAAAAATCAGTGTTTTCAATCCGCCTGCCCTTAAGGAACGTATACACCGTTCTGGGTTCTAAAAATATGGAGCTCTTTGAACCAGGCCGCTGAACAAATCAAACAATTCGAAAATTATACACACAATTTAAAATTACCAAAAGCCAGGCTAAAGATATTGAATTTCTTAATTCAAATTTAGAATTGGATCTCCAAATCCAATTTGAAGTCAAATCATGACTTGAAATTTTGGTATTCAGCTCGAGAGTCGTCTTCAGTTTTCCTTCACGTTGTTAATTCCCGATTTAAAATAGTATTTTTGATTTGATTGAATCCGTGAAAGCCGATGTGAATTTCTGACCCTAAATTTATAGACAATTTTGATATTTTAAATCCAACTTGCAGTTTTCAGTTTAGAAAATCAATAGTCGCAAATAATAAATCCAACTTTGAAAATGAAAAAGATTGAAAATTAAATCTCCGAATTCAGGCTTGGAATTGGATATGCAGATTTATATTAAAAATTCGAATCTTTGAAGTCAAACCTCAGATCGAGTTTTCGATTGCTAACTTGAGATTCAATCTTAATATTCGTAAACGCATCAGTCATTCTTGATTTTAAATCTGAATCCACTGTTTGATTTCATATTCAAATGTTGTAATTTGTGCACCATTAGTTTCAGTTCATTTTGGATTCACTTTTTAAATCAAATCTTGAGTTTAGGTTTGATTTAACGATGATACACTAGTTGAAAATGTAACGGTAGAGGTTTGTAAAATCAATCCAAATCCAGTTGCGAATTGGAAAAAATTACGTGAGAAGATTAAGTCTCGGAATTCAAACCTCGAATTCAACTTTTTTAAATTAAACCTAATACTCGAATTTTCAGTCTGATGCTCGACGAATTTTCCTACACTAAAATACTTCATTAATTCCCGATCTAAAATTCGAATCCATTGTCTTTGACTTGATATTATAATTTCGATTTGGGTTTGTTTTTTTGCCCATAAACTTATCGAAACATCTGATATTTCAAATCAAAATCATGATTAACAATTGTCAGAAATATTAATTCATTTCGGATTTTGAAGAAAATTGAAGCTAAGAAGATGAAATTTCTGAATTCAGATTTGGGATTGAATTGGATTTTCAAATCCGCATATGTAATTCAACTTTTTAAGTCAAACTTTCTCTTAATTTTGATATATACTTTATTCCTCATTTAAAATTTAAATCCACTGCTTTCGAATCAGTATTCAGATTTAGGCTTGATTTCCTGATGGAAAATTTCTCGAAGTATAAATCCAAATTTTGGCTTCAAATTTAAAAATCGGTAGTTAATTACAGAAAATTCAATTTTGAACCTTAAAAAATGTAGCTGATATTTGGAAATCAGGCTTGAAAATGGATATTCAAATCACGATTTCAAATTGAACTGAAACTCTTTTTTAACTGTTGTACACGAGAAAGTAGATCTAATTGTGATTTAAGATTTTTGAATCAAATGCTTTCAAATCTATTTTCAAATCTTGGATTCAGGTTTGATTTTTTGACCACGAACAAGTATTTGGTATTATAAATCCAGATTTTGGTTTAAAATTTGTAAAATCAGTTGATATCGACGATAAATCTGAAGTCAAAAGTGGATTTGAAATTTTGGTTTTCAACTCGAGCTTCGCCCTTAGCTTTCGTTCACGAATATGCATTTTTAATTTCGGATTCACAATAGTATTTTCGATTTGATATTCAGTTTTTGAAATCAGATTCTGGTGTAAACTTTAACCTCAAACCTCTCAAAGTTCAGCGAGATTTTTACGGATAACAGCGATGCTTTTTTGCCACTTTGGGTAATTTGTTAGTTTAATAAAAACTTTCTGCAGTCTACTCTGTGTCTATTGTTTTGCCAAATGTTAGGTTATGTATAGCATGGCTTGCTAAGATTAGTTCAACCCGTGTGTTGTAGAACTAAGTTGAAACTTGCTTAAGCTTCTGAAATATTAACCTCAAACCTTAAATTAATTCAGGGAGATTTTTAATGGCGTGATTTAACAGCTTCGTCAAGATAATCATCCGTTTAAATAAACAAAATCGTAGTGAAATCTACATTTGTACGGCAAATTACGTTGCAAACAGTGATGTTCTTTTTTCGGTAATTTGTTAATTAAACAAAAGCTACTTTACACCAATGAACTTGTTTTGTATGGCTTGTCATTGGCCAAAAACGACCATGAATGAGTCATATACCATTTTAAAAATTTTCAGCAACATTTAAATTTATTTAATTCGTAAATTTAACCACATTTTTAAAAGTTGCAATGTTTTAAGGCAAAAATAAGTTGAAACCTTTTAGTTTTATCGAAGTCGTTCGACAAAAATTATCTGTTTTACGTAAGAACTGGCTCTAATACTTGCTTAAGATAAGAACAAAAACATCCACGGTGGCTACTAGAAACCGTGAATACCTGCGAACTATCAAATTTTAGCAACAGAGCCTGTCGTGACCTGCAGTTACGGGTTGATAGCCGGTGAACGTAGTTTGCGTTTCGGATTTCGAGTGTTCGTAACTTTTTTTTTTGAACTTCAATTGTTGTGAAATTCCCTCAGCTTTGAAAGTGTATGGAAAGTAGGCCTCTTCTTCGTCTTCTTTATAGGCTTTCGCCTGTTACTTTCACGCTTCGTGGTTACGGTGTATCTACTGATGAGGACAATCAAGAATCAACCCATTTGTAAGTAAAGTAGGCATGGCCGTAAAAAAATCTGTCCTAAATTCGTTCGTTCTTTATGTACAATTGTTTTCAAATCCTCACAACATTGAAAAATTTACAAAGTAGACCTTGGTTGTAAAAAACCTGCCCTAACTTCATTTGTTATTGATATTCAATCGTTATGAAATCCCCATAGCTTTGAAAAAGTTTGAAAAGTAGACTTTGATTGCAGAACAGCTACCGAAAATTATTTTGTTTTTGATATTCAACTGTTATAAAACTCTCAAAGCTTTCTAAATATTTTGAAAAGGCTGTTGTAGTAAAAAAGTTGTCCAAAATTGATAGGTTTTGCGTACTTTTACCTTTATAATTTTTTTAATTAATCTGTTTAATTTAGTCACATACGTTTAATAATTGAATAGCATAATTAGCGAAGGTTGGTGACATGCTGCCCAATTTTATGCACGTGTTCGTTGCTCATTCGCGCGAACAGATGTGCAGCTTGCAGCTGCAACGTGCTAAAAGGCAATTCGCTTCAAACTGATATAATTTTTAGTTTATTATCGTAATCATTGGGGACGCTATAGATAGCTAGCTTAAGTATTTAAAATTAATTTTAAACCTAACAAAATTAATATACCAAGTTAACGACTTGCAATCTCCTCTTCGGGCCGTTCCGCCATTTTACAAAAAACGCGTTGAGGGTTTTAAAACAGGGTTTTGTGTGTTGCATAGTCCCAAAAAAAGAGCTTTAAAAGTTTTTCATCTGTATTGTGGGTGAATTTTATCAATCACCGTGCTTTAGTTCTTCGACAGATGCCACTCTACAAGAAAGAACAACATTAAGTATAGATCAGTGATCGGCTTCGTTATTTCCGTGAATTTCTGTGTGGGAAGGTATCCATGTTATCACAACACTTTTATTATTAAAATTTAGTTGATTAAGCAAGGTATGTATCTCGTTTACGAATCCACAAGCAATAGATATTTATTTGACTGGTTGTGGGATATGCAGATATGCACTGAAGTGTTTCTCGATTGTAAAAAGTTCTGGTGTATATAATGTATACATACAGGGTGGTGACTCGAACACCCGAACATAGGGATTTAACATGTAAAATCATATTTTCGTAATTTCCTGCTCCCCTAATTATTTTAGGTAAAAAAGCTTCAAATAAAAGTTGTAGAGCATAAAATTTTGCATCCGACTCAGTAAACAAAATTAATTTTGCGTGCCTTGTAACCTCAGAAATTAGAAATGAAAATGACGTAAATCACCCCAAAAATAGCGATAGCCATGGAATTGAAATAAAAATTAACAAATGTTAACGGTTTATCTGTCAAGTTACGCTGCATTAGTTTATTTTTATTATTACTTGTAATTACTGTTGAAGTGAACAATGGTACATAAATTAATTTTAAATTTAAAAAAACAAAAAATAAATAAAATTGCTATATTTTTTGTATTTTTTTACCGATAATAACGTAATTAATTAATTAATTTTTCCATGATTTTTTCGCAAAATGACATACGCTTAAATTTATCCTCTTCAAAAATTTCTTGGTGGAAAGAAAATTTAAAAGATTTAAATTTGTGTTTTTTTGATATTTTTAGGACCGTGGTGTGGTGCAAACCTAATCCAGATCCAATTTCTCTAAGGCTCACATTTGGATTATTTGATACCGCAGCTAATACATTGATTTCGTTAACATTATGATCTTCAGCTTCAATATCTTCTTCTGGTGCAATATTTATTTGTTTTTTAGTGCAACTCTTGCAAGGGACGAACACTGACCCATATTTTGCTGATTATTGATGATCGTATGGATTGTTGATGTCGACGGAATTGGTCTATGAGGATATAAATTCGCAACTAGATCTCGCACTTGTCTTATACTATTACCACTGTAAAATAACTTTAAAAATTGATTTTTTTCACTTATTGTATAATTGTTGGCCATATTTTCGCTTCAACAGTAATTACAAGTAATAATAAAAATAAACTAATGCAGCGTAACTTGACAGATAAATCGTTAACATTTGTTAATTTTTATTTCAATTCCATGGCTATCGCTATTTTTGGGGTGATTTACGTCATTTTCATTTCTAATTTCTGAGGTTACAAGGCACGCAAAATTAATTTTGTTTATTGACTCGGATGCAAAATTTTATGCTCTACAGCTTTTATTTGAAGCTTTTTTACCTAAAATAATTAGGGGAGCAGGAAATTACGAAAATATGATTTTACATGTTAAATCCCTATGTTCGGGTGTTCGAGTCACCACCCTGTATATAGAGCTCATGTCACTAAGTTTGAATTTATTAAGTTTGTATTTCGGAAGTTTCTCGACTTTTTAATTAAAATTAGACCGTTATTGAAAGCTTAGAGTCTTAGTTTGAATTTGTGGCTAAGCAAAATCACAAATCGAAACTTAAATTATATTAAATTAATAATTATTGAATATCTCGTTTTTGAAAGTGTCCTGAAATTTCCAGTTAAAAAAGATTAAATTAAGCGATGTCAGAATTTAAAAAAGTTCGAATTGGCAATGTTGGAATCTTCGAATTCAATCTTTTAAACCCGAATTTCAAAATTCAAATTAAACTTTTAGTTTTGAATTCATCAATCAAGGATTGTCAGAATGAAGAGTGAGATCTTAAATTTAAACTCGAATTTTGAGATTCGAATCTGACCTGAAAATCGAAACATTTACATTAAATCTGAAACCCACCCGAAGCTTTGAAATTTTTGTGTGTAAAATAATTTGAGATCGTAAATTACAATCTTGGTTTAGTTTTTCAATTTAAGAATATTTAAATCCCCAATTAAACCTATATCACAACTAGAAATGGTTGAAATTCACGAAACTTAAAAGGTTCGAATTTTTGATTTCACAATTTTTGGCTCGAATTTCGGAATTTACATGGACTTTTGGTTTTGAATGATTTAATTGTTGTTTGCTTTTGAACTATTAGACAAATCTCGTCTCGATTTTGCAAATTTTTGAATTCAAACAAAATTGATGTCTATATTCTATATTCTAAATCCTGAATTTTTGAAAATCTTGCATGTAAAATAATTTATGCTCGAAAATTTGGTTAAATTTTTCAATTTAACAACGAATAAATTAAGCCATTTTACAAATGGAAACTATTTCGATTCCCGCAACTTAAAAAGGCTCGAGTTTGTTAGGTTCGAATCTCCGATTTCAGACCTTTAGGTGGGCATTTTAGAATTTAGATAGATATTGTGTTTTGGTTTTAAATCCATTAATCTTAGTTTGATTTTAAATCATCGGATTGTAGCGTTGAATCACAAATCTCGACTCGATTTTTTAAACTTTCAAATTCGAACTTAAAAATCGATATATTTACATTAAATCTAAAGTCGGAGTTCTTGAAAATCTCAGATGTAAAATAATTATAATTCGAAAATCTCAAACTTAGCTTGCTTTTTCATTTTTAAATCGATTAAATCAAACCATATCGCAGCTTGAACTTATTGAGCTTCTCAAAACTTAAAGAGTTTCGAATATGCTAAGTTCTAATTATTGATTTCAGACTTTCAGGCTCGAATCAGACTGAAGAGTTAAAATCAGAAATCTCGGCACGGTTTTTCCAACTTTTGAATTCGAACACAAAAGCAATATATTTATCTTTGAAACCTGAATTCTTGAAAATTTCAGATATAAAATAATTTTAGTTCGAAAATTTTTGATTTTTTAGTGTAAGAATGATTAAGTCGAGCTATATCACAACTTGAAATTGTATAAATTGCGGAAATTTAAAGAGCTTCGAATTTGTGGAGTTTAAATATTCGATTTCATACTTTTACTTTTGGTTTTGAATCTGCGGCGGTTCTCTGTGGTGAATAATAATGACTTGAGTTTTATATTAATTTTTATTTATGCTCCTGAAGAGTGTAGAATGTAGATGATGCGCTTTGAAGAAGAGTGGAAGCAGAAGTGTTTAGTTTTTAAAATGAAATTTCCGAAGAAAGCTAGGTAGCCAGTAAAAGATAATATAGTGGTCAAAGTATGGATTGAGAAGGGTTTTTCTAGGCAGGGTGCCGTTGGTGCATTATCTTAACAAAGACGTTACCTTGCACTGCGAACGCTGAAAATTTAGGAATTTAGTAAAGTATGTGGTTACTACGTTCATTGCCACTATAAGAGTGATTGCCAGTAGGCCAACGAGATAAAAATGCACAAACCACAAAGATGTAAGCACGTGGTTTCTGGCCGTTACAAAGCAGCTGATAGACGGCGCAGGTAAATTATTTTGATACGATTGCATTCTTAGGTATTCCTAGAGTGCCATATTCAATTTTGAAGCCATTACTACAGTGCCAAGAAAATATATTCAGTACTATATTGAATGTTATACTGAATGCCTGAGACCCACGAGTGATGCTCACGGCACTGCGTTAAAATTTTCGTGAGACCCACCGGAGGTAGTGAACGTGTTTTAAACAGATAGAAATAGAATAAAGAAAGAGATTATAA
Source organism: Melanotus villosus (assembly GCA_963082815.1). Lineage (NCBI taxonomy): Eukaryota > Metazoa > Arthropoda > Insecta > Coleoptera > Elateridae > Melanotus > Melanotus villosus. The sequence goes on along the minus strand of OY720419.1, from coordinate 110,298,283 downwards.
TTACTTATAATAGGTGCATTAAATCAGGGTTTATGTGGGACATAGTAGTGCCTACAAATCTCTGAATCTTTGAATCATTAGACTGAAGGATTAAATCACAAATCCCGCTTTGATTTTTCAAATTTTCGAATTCCAACTTCGAGTATTCGAATTGAGATTCAAAATGTATATCCAGGATTCAAACATAGAGATTCGAATTCAAAGGAATTGTATAATTTTGAAGTGTGATGTGCAAAAGTCATTCGAATTTGGATTTCGGTCCTACAAATTCGGACTCAAAATTCGAATTTTCGAATTCAAACTTATCTCAAAAGCACTTTTAGAATTCAGAATTTCAATTCAGACTCGAATCCAAAGCTTGAAGTTAAGAATTTTTGGATTTAAAAACTTTGAAACGATTTGAAATCTTTAGAATCCCTATGGAATTTTCCATTTTGAATCCGAAGTTCGATCCACAATTCATTACTTTTAAGTTCAAGTTTGAATTTCAAGACAGAACAGGTATTTAATATTCAAACATAAGGTTTCATCACCACAGAACTAACTTAAAATGTACACAGATTTGCGGTGCATTTAACTTGGAACCGACAAATATTTAAGCAATTCAAAACTGTATCTGATTGTTGCAAAGGTGCCAAGAGTGGTTTCTGACTTTTGAAGGCTATGATGTGCAAAAATAGTCAAACTGCAGATAACCTATTGAATTTCTTAGTTACTTTCATTTGTCCAGTTTTGTTATTTTATATGACTTTTATATTTTATCATTTAAACTCTCAACGAAACCTAGCTTTTGATAAATACATGTTACAAGTAATCTTTAATTAATTAATTAAAATGTAGGTCAGTTGACGCGTAACGATTTTCAAACAAATGTTACGTTCTTGAAAACCTTTTAAGAGGATATCTTCGACGATGAAATATTAAAAAACACGTTGAAAATCATTTAAAAAACCTTCATGCATTAACTATTTTATTTAATAAATGGGATAAAGCAAATTTGGTAATTTAAGGGAAATTTAAAAGCAGGTCGCAGGGATGGGATTACGTCTTATATATCGTAACGCCTTAAACAATATCGACTAAAAGACGACGCTGTCGAAAATTCCATTTTTCACTAAATGGCTTAAATTCCTGCGTGGAAAATTGTGGCCTACGCCTTTATTTTCACTGCTTTCTTTGGGATTTGTGGTTTTTGAAAAGGTCACAGCCAATATTTCCTTTTTCATTTTAATCTCTTAATTTACCCAATCTTTAATGGTTTCTTGATTTACACCATAGTACAATTTTATATAGGTCATAAAAATTATTAACTTAAAAATTTAACATACTACAAAGAATATTAAATTTCGTAAATTCAGTAAATTTGTAGTTTGGTTTCAAGGCGAAACAAGGACAAGTTTTAATAACTCAAATAAGAACAAGAAATTAAAAACAAAAAAAATTAAATCTCAGCTTGGGCATAAAATGCATTTAACACAGTGATGGCCAAAACCATACCGGCTCGTTATCGATTCAATCAATAAATACCTTAACCGCCCTTCCTATCTAATTCTGTGCGTAATTCCTTGTGAGACCGTGTGAGATAACCATATCCGCAAACGTGAGGGCGAATTCGCCTATATTAATAATGTTTTCCGTTTGTACACATTCGGCAAGCTGGAGCTGTTTACGATTTTGCGGTTTAAGGGACTCACCAAACTTGTGCAATTTTTTTTCTTTCAGTTTTAGCTACATTTTCTAGATTTGCAATGAATGGAAAGCCTAAAACATATTCGACGCTCGTACTAAATCGATTGTTTTTTTTAAATCTTTTTGGGATTTAATTAAATAATACTTGCTTGTTTTAGAAGCTGCCTTTGTTTTTGATTTTTTCGTGATGAAGGTGAAGCTAAAAAGCGCAACCGTTTGAATTAAAAAAAAAAAAAACGAATATGGCGCATCGATTCGAAGTTGTCGATTCTTGTCGAGTCATATCACAATTTGCAATTATTCAGATTCTAGAAACTTAAAGAAGTCCGAATTTGTTAAGTTCGAATTGTTGAATTCAGACTTTCAGGCTCGAATTTCAAAGTTCAAATAGACTTTGACTTTGGTTTTAAAATTATAATTAAATTTTTGGTTTTGAATCTTTCAATTTTGTTTTGGATTTTTTAGTCACCAGAATGGAACGTAAAATCATAAATTCAAACTCGAATTCTTAAATTCTGAAATGAAAATCGAAAAATTTTCATTAAATACATATAAAACCAAAAATCTTGAATGTAAAATGATTTTAGTTCGAAAATGTCGTTTAATTTTTCAATTTAAATCCAGCCACATTACAACTGGAAATTGTTCAGATTACTGATTGAACAAGTTCGAATTTTTTATTTCAGACTTTCAGGCTCGAATATCAGAATTCAGATAGATTTCGATTCCTTTGGTTTTGAATCTCTTAATCGCGATTTGATTTTAAATAAATCAGATGGAAGAGTTAAATCGCAAATCTCGCCATGATGTTTCAAATTTTCAAATTCGAACTGAAAATCGATATATTTGCATTAAATATAAAACCAGAGTTCTTGAAAATCTTGCATTGAAAATATTTTTAATTCGAAACTTTAATACATTTTTCACTTTAAGAACGATTAAATCAAGCGATATCCCAACTGGAAATTATTCAGATTCTTGCAACTTAAAGAAATTCGAATTTGATAAATTCCAATCTGTGATTTCAGACTTTCAGCCTTGAATGTTAGGATTTTGTGTGAATTTCTTAATTGTGGTTTGATTTTGAAGCGTCAAATTGAAGAGTTAAAGCACAAATCTTAACTCAATTTTTAAAATTTTCGAATTTGAACTTAAAATCGATCTAAAACCTAAATTCTTGAAAATCTTGGGTGTAAAATAATCTTGGTTGGAAAATTTGAAATTTGGTTTAATCTTTCAATTTCAAAACCATTCAAGTTATGTTACAACAGAAAATTATTCAGGCTCCCGAAACTTAAACAGGTTCGAATTTGTTAAGTTCGGACGTTTGATGTTAAAATTTCGGGCTCGAATTTTAGAATTCAGATAAACTTTTGGCTTGATTTTATTTAAGTAAGATTAAATCAAGCCATGCCACAACTTGAAATTATTTAGAATCCTAAAACTTCGAATTTGTTAGGTTCGGATCTTTGATTTCAGTCTCGAAGGTTCGAATTTTAGAATTCAGGTAGATTTTGACTTTTAGTTTTGTGGAAGTTTGTAGTTTGAATCGTTAATTCTTGACTCAATTTTTGAAACTTTCGAATTCGAACTTAAAATCAATTCTATTTATAGATATTAAATATATATATATTTTTTTATTTTTGAAAATTTTGGCTATAAAGAAATTTTAATTCGGAAATTTCAAACTCGATTAAAATTTTCAATTTAAGAACGATTAAATCAAGCCACATCCTAAGCTTGGATTTTAGAATTCAGAGACTTTTAGTTTTGAATGCCTTTAAAATGCCTTCGAAATCACCAAAAATTACCATTCGATTATTTAAATTTTCGAATTTTAACTTAAAGTCGATATATTTGCATTACACCTAAAACCTGAATTTTTGCAAAATGTAAAATGGTTGCAGTTCGAAAATTTCAAACTTGGTTTAATTTTCATCACATCGCAACTGCAAATTATACAGATTTCCGGAATCTAAAGACGTTCGGATCTATGATTTTAGACTTTTGAGGCTCAACTTTCAAAATTCGGATAGACTTTTGGTTTTGAATACTTTAAGCCTGGCTTGGCTTTGAATCGTCAGATGTAAAAACTAATTCACAAATCTCGATTGCAGTTTTCGTACTTTCGAATTCGAATTCAAAGTTTATTTTGTTTTATTATTATTATTATTATAAACATATTGAAGAAAATTCGAATTTCAAAGTTCAAATAGACTTTGATTTTTAGTTTCGAATGCCTTAATCGTGGTTTGGTTTTATACACTTAATTCGGTTGAATAGTTCAATTTGAACTCGATTTTTCGGCCTTTCGAATTCGAACTGAATCTATGTAGTTAATGTGTCGAATCTAAACTGATAATCGAAACGTTTGTTGTTTATTATATCTGAAATCTAAATTTTTGAATATTTTGGGCATAAAATTATTTAGGTGCGGAATTTTCATATTTAAATTAAATTTCTAACTTAAATATCAAGAGATCTTTTTTAAAATGTAAAAAAGATTCGAATTTCTTATGCTCGAATTTCCAAATTCACATTTTTAAACTTGAATTTGAGACTTCTGGTTTTGAATTCCAGAAACGTGGTTTCAATCTTAAATTGTCAGACTGGAGAGCAAAATTGTAAATCGAAACCTTAACTGAAAATCTTAGTAGGTATTCAATTTTTGTTTTAAGTAACACTGAAACCTTTATTTAAACAGGAAGCTTTGGATCCGTTTTTGATTTTTCAATCTTAGTTGCGAACACAATGAAAGAAGGATTCGAATTTGAATTAATTAGGGGTATCAGAATTAATTTTGTTTTCGAATTTTGAGTCGGCTACTAGGTGGGTAAAATTACGAATTCGAATTTTAACTTTGAATCTTAACTCGTAACCAAAACCGCAACATTAAACTCAAATTCTAACCTGCGTTTTGGAATATTTTGACTACGAAAAACTAAAAATTCGAAAGTTTCGAGTTTGGATTAAATTTTTAATTCACAAACAATTGAATCAAGATGTTAAATTCAACTAATACGAATAGGTCGAATATATTATCTAATGTGTTAAAATTTTGACTCAAATCTCCGATTCTTAGATTAAAATTAGAATTTTGTAAATCTCGGAATTTTTAGACAGAGCGGCAAAATCGCAGATCAAAATTTATTTTTATTAAATTTGGAACTTAAATTATTGAATATCTTTTAAAACTTGAAGGTTTCCTCAAATTTCCTGTTAAAAAACGATTAAATCAAGTGATATTGGAACTTAAAATTATTTAGAATTCCTGAATTGGTAAAGTCGGAAATTCAAATTCAAAGTTTTAAATTCGATTATTAAAATTCAAACCCTTTAATATAGGATTTTTAGTTGCCAGAATGGAGAGCGGAATTATAGGTTCAAACTCGAATTCTGAGATTCTAATCTGAACTGGAAATTGAAAGAAACATTTACTTTAAATATGAAAGCTGAATTTTTGAAAAAAAATTAGACGTAAAATAATTCAAGCTCGAAAATTTCGTATTGGTTTTAATTGTTTAATTTAAGAACGATTAAACCAAGTGATATCACATCTTGAAATTATTCAGATTACCGAAATTTAAAGAAGTTCTAATGTTAGATTTCAGACTTTAAAGCTTGAATTTTAGAATTCAGATAGATTTCGACTTTTGGTTTTGAATCCCTTAATCGTGGCTTGATTCTAAATCATCAGCTTGAATAAGAGTTAAACCACAAATCCTGTCTCGATTTTTAAAACGAGCTCGAAATCCATAGATTTACATTCAATCTAAAACCTGAATTCGTAAAGGTTTTGAATGTAAAATAATTTTAGTTCGAAAATTTTTAATATGAATTAATATTTCAATTTGAAAGCGATTAAATTCAGCCATATCAATTATTCAGAATCCCGAAATTTCGAATTTGTTAAGTTCGAATATTTGATTTTAGACTTGGTAGACTTTGACTTTTCGTTTCGAATTTTTGAGTCGTGGTTTAATTTCGAAGCATCATATTGAAGTGTTAAATTACAAATCTTGACTCGATTTGTTTGCATTGCATCTAAGACTTGATTTGCTGTCAATTTTGAATATAATATAATTTTAGTTTGAACATTTTAAACGATAGCTTAAATTTCATTCAGTAAATAAACATAAATAATGTAAAGATGAAGTTAGTAAAAAATAAATCAACATCAGTGGTACTCTAAACTTAACCTCGAAATATCTTGTAAGGGTTACATTCAACAAAAAAATAATTTAAATTTCGTCCAAGCAATAAAAATAAACATAAATAATTTAAAGAGCAAATTATTAAAAAAAATAAATAATCGAAGTGACTTTAAACTTAACCTAGAAATATCTTGTGATGATGGGAAGATGTGGGAGGATTCACCATGACTACGTTTTCGAAAGCATGACTTATTTATTAAGCATTAATTAAATTTTCTGAAAGTTTTGTATGAAGAGTTTGACATTTATACTCAGAAAAGGAGTATAAACAATACGTTTTAATACGATTTAGAAACGAATACTGAATTTATTATTCTGGAAAGCTCATTATATTTTATATTTCTATCAGGTGTAGGAGTAGGATTTTAAGTAATCATAAAAAAGGACTCCAAAAACGTTATCTCCTCCATTTCCAGTCCGTGTTGGGTTTATAGTTCGTTTTATTAGTATTTAGTTTGAAAGACCTTCGACAGAATCTCAACCCGTATTTAATACGTGAACATTGAAGGTTGCAGTTCAAAGTTTCTATTAAATTAAGATTGAAATCTTGTATTTGAAGTTACCTAGCTTCGAATTATAATTCGGAGATTTGAATTTTGCAGTTTTAAATTTCGCCGAGTTTTAAACGTATTTTGAATGCTCAGACTGAGTCTGATTTATTAATAATGTAACGAAGTGGCTTTTGCATTATTGATGGTTAGGGCCTCTTATGTTATTATATTTATTATGATGGTAGAGACTTATAGCCAACTTCATTACGAGTGTTTAGGCTTGGCTTTTGCAAGAGGTTATATTAAATACCGAATTAACTAACATCAGATATATTGGTATAACTTAGTTACAAACATTATTTAACTGTTCAACAAACGTGATCCAAACATTTAACAAGTCTTAAGTCTGATTGACTTAATACCGCGTACAAAACATTAATATCAAGTTATAATAATAAACACTAACTTACATGAACATCTTTAAGAAGCACACATCTTGGTAACAATCATTGGAAAGTATATGTAAACCAACCCTTGGCTTATGGCCAGGGTTGGTCCTGTAAGGGTCTCTCGTCTAGATCTTAATCAGACATCGTAGTGAGACTCCACCAGGGAAGACTGAATTCTCTATGGCAGGTTTCCTATATTTATACTTCCAAGATGTATTCATTCTCTCTTACATTTTAAACATCTGCCTATGTTAGTACAAGGGTTCCATTCATTCTTACATTGTATGAATATAGGTCAGTTAGTATAAACTAATGCAACATTGTATTACCTTGTTATGATTTCGCAATACAACCAGCTGTCCGTATGATTCATATTTATGTAAGTGCATCTTTAGTTAGTAAACAGATTTAATGATCCTTACTTTGTAATGATTGCGAAACTTTGTTATATCGGACCACACCTAAATGCCAACTTATTTAATTCATTTCTTATGGCGATGCTTTATATTATTTATTAATTAACCCACTACCTTACAATAATAACATTCGTTACTTTTCTACTTTTTGCGAGTTTGACGCTGGTCTTCAAAGTTCGATTTCTAATTAAAGTTCGATTTTTGACATTATTATGACATAGGAATCGAATTGTTAATTGTGCTTTGAAACTTGTAGACTCGATAAAAATAGACGTAAAATTTTGGTTTTGAATTTCAAATTTTGAGTCAAGAACTCAGAAGTAAAAATTACAAATTCTCCAATTTTAAAAACTCAAAAAATTAAAAAGTTTGGTTTAAATTTCAGTCGACACATATTTCATCGAATTTATCAAAGCCAAATCCTGGAACTTGTATTCAAATCTCAAACTTCAGAATTCGGATTACATTTTTAGCTTTGAAACCCTGAGTAGTTGCTGGAATTTTTAATTGTCAAACTGGAAAGCAAAATCACAAATCTGCACTCTCTTTACGATTTTAGAATTTGAGCTCAGAATCGAAACGTTTGCATTAGATTTGCAATCTAAATCTTGAGAGCAAAACAAGATTTGGAAATCATTATCTTGACTAATTTCTAATTCAAAAACGACTAAATCAAAACATGTTAGAATTAGAAAATGTTGGGGGGTTTTACGTATAAAGAAAACCAATTTGTTAAGTTCGAATTTCTGCGAATTCGAATTGAAATTTAAAATTCCCAAACTCAGATTCAAGACCCGAATTTTTGAAGTCAAAGGTATTTTAAACCTTCGAGGTAATTCGATTACTCAGTTTCAAAATTCTAATTAGATTTCTTCTTTATTCTTATGCCTTTCGGCGTCGAATTAATATTTTAAATATTCAAAATTAGAATTAAAAACTCAAATTTTTAAATTTGAAAGTATTTTATTCGAAATCTGCCAAAAACAGTCGAGTTTCGAGTTTCACTTTAAATTCAAATTAAAAACCGGAATTGCCGAATTTAACAGTTTTTAAGTCTTTCAATACTACGTAAAAACTCGAATTTTTGAATTTTGAATTTTTGTTTTTCAAACCTTCAAACTCATTTGGAAATTCAATCCTAGAATTCTAATCCGAACGAATATTTTAAACCTTCAAATTCGAATTAGAAGCTCAAATTTCAAAGTATTTCAAATATTCGAAATCTGTCAAAAACACAAGCTTAGAGTTTCGAGTTTGACTTTAAATTCGAATTAAGAATTAGAATTTTTTGAATTCAAAATTTTTCAAACTTTCAAAATCATTTGAAAACCTAGTCCTAGAATTCTGATTCGAATTAATACTTTAAACTTTAAAATTCGAGTTAAAAACCCAATTTTCGAATTTAGGTGTTTTTAAGCTTTTGAATTCACTTGAACTCTTAATCCTTAACTCAAATTTTCAAATTCGATTGTATTCCAAATATTCGAAATCTGTCGAAAATGCAATCTTACAGTTTCAGGTTTGACTTGAAATTCTAATAAATACTCGAACTTTCGTATTCAAACTTACCTTAAAATATTGAAGTTGTTTGAAAACGCATTCTTAGGTAGTTAGACCGACGGCTTTTGTCTATTTTTGCCTTTTATTCTTTTTACATTAAATCTTCATGCTTAATTTTGTCAGGCAAGTTCTGTTAATTAAAAATGGCAAAATTGCCGAAGGCTTGTCGCGAATTAATTTTTATGCACGTGTTCGTTTCTTATCTCTTATCTGGCTTAACAGACATCTGTAAAGCATTAAAAGACAATGGTCGGTATTCTGATCTTATATTTAAATTTAACGTCATGTTTAATTACCATGGCAACATCGCGTATCTCTGTTATACATATATAAAATTGTATAAAGCTATATCGTTTTATGTTTACGCTAAACACGACTTTTAGTTAGAGAGAACTTTAAACATAAGATGAGAATACGGTCCATTGGTCTCAAGCTGATAATTTTTATGTTTAATTACATTTCAATTCATATTTTATCTTTAATATGTTTGTATACGAAATAAATTACTAATTTTAAATTTGGGCATTATTTTTGATTGTTCATTCTGGCATTGTTTTGTAAAGAATTAAATTCGGATTATTGCTTCCGAGCCGATTATTTTGCAGTGGCTTGAATTCCATAACCCTAATTTGTTATAAATCTTTCTGTTAATCATCAAACATTCAATTTTACATTCACAGATCTATTAAATATCGATCTCAAATAGGTGGATTAGGATTTCGACTTTTTACAAATTGAAAATTCAGAACTCGTGTTCAAAATTTAAATTTGATTCACTTAATGAATCACGTTTTATAACCGAATTCGCAGATTCAAATTGCAAATCCAGATTTAAGCATTAGAATTATCCAAATCAGAATGTTGTTAGATTCATGGCTGGATTTATTGCTATTTCTGATGATTGAGTAGCCATATTTGAATTAAAAAAATTACGTTTCTGTTAGTTAATGATTCTAACTTCAAACCTAAAGCTTAGGATTAGTCGAATATTGAATCCCGGGTTTTTTACTTTAACGAGCCGTGTTTTAAATTCTAATTCAAAGATTGAAACCGTAGATGCGGATTTAAATGCTTGAATTTTCTTTAACTGAGCTTTAATGGTTGATTTTATAAGTTTGAAATTAAAAATTACAAAATTCAAGGTTGGATTTCAAGTTTTAGCACGAGAATTTGACTAATATCGGTTGTGTTTTAAACCAGAATCCGAAAATTCAGCGAATTATTATTAGAATTTCACAGATTAAATTTCTTATTATTTGTGATGCTTGAGCTTGTAGGCCCAAAGCCACAATTTTAGTTAAAATAAGATGATATTTCAGTCAGTTTATTGCCCAAAATTCAAACCTAAAATTTAGTATCGAAATAAACAATCCGGTGAATTCAAATTTGGAGCCAGAAATATACAAAAATCTCAAGTTTGAAGTAGAAACTGAATCTGGAATTTGACTTTAACAAACCATGTTTTTAATTTGAATTGGATAATATTAAATGTGAATCCGAATTTATATATTCCAAATTTCCAGATTCATATTTTAAGTTTCAAACCTGAAACTAAGCTTAAAATGCTTGAGTTTATGAGTTTGAAATTAAAAATATCAAGAATTACACAAGATGGGATTTCAATATCTGACATGAAAATTGGATTTGAATAAGTTGCGTTTTTAATCTGAATTTAACAATTTAGGGGATTATTATTTGGATTTTCCGAATTAAAATTTTGTTAGATTCAGGATTGGATTTGGCATTACGTTTGTAGAGCCGAAGCCATCATTTAAATTTAAAAAGTAGGACAATTCTATTAGTCTATCAAATATTAAGGATTAGATAACAAATCAAGTGGATTCAAATCTATAAATAGAAATTAAAATAAAATATCGAATTTCAAGTTCGAAGTCGAAACTGAACGGAATTTGACTTTAACGAGTCACGTTTTAAATCCAAATTCGAAGATTCAAACCGTCCATGCGGATTTAAATATCCGAATTTGCCAAATTCATATTTTTTAGCTTCAAAACTGAAACTCCTCTTGACTAGTTGATTTTCTAAGTTTTCTAAGTATTTCAGGCATTACAAAATTTAGAATTCATTTATCTTTAATCAGTTGACTTTTAAATCTGGATTCGAAACTTTTTTTACGTTTGAGTTTGTGGGCTCAAAGCCATAATTTTAACTTAGAAAAGAAGATATTTCTGTCAGTTTCTCGCCCAAAATTTAAACCTAGAGCTCAGGAGTAAAATAACAAATCCAGTGGATTCAAATTTGGAGCTAGAAATTATAGAAAGAATACAATGTCAGGTTCGAAATCGAAACTCAATCTTAGTTTGACTTTAACGAGCCGTATTTTCTATTCGAATCTGAAGATCCAAACCGCAGATCTGAATTTAAATAGTCGAATTTTCCTGATTCATATTTTTCAGCTTCAAAACTGAAACGGGGGGTTAACTGTTAACTTTTTAAGTTTGTAATTAAATACTTCAGACATTACAAAATTTAGGATTGAATTATCACTAAAATCTGACTGATCAGTTGTGTTTTAAATCTGAATTCAAAAAATTTATTAATAACAATCCGCATTAAAATTTTGTTAGATTTACGATTGGATTTTTTATTAATTTCGACGATTGAGATTGTAGGCCCGAAGCCCTAATTAATTAGAAAAGGTCAGTTTATCATCCAAGATTCAAACCTAAAACTCAGGATTAAGATAAAAAATCGACTGGATTCAAATTTGAAGTAGAAATTAATACAAAATATCGAATCCCAAGTTTGAAGTTGAAACTAAATCTGGGATTTGACTCTAACGAGTCGTGTTTTAAATTTAATTCAAAATATAGATGGGGATTTAAATATTCGAATTTGTTAGATTAGAATTTCTATAGTTTCAAAATTTGGGATTAGTTTGTCACGTGCTAATCTCGCACTACGACATTTAATCGGGACGTTGGAAGTCCTGTGGAACTCGGCTAGCAAAACCGTGGAGAAAGGGGTTTCGAAACGTCTTCAAATAGGTGTAGTCATATTAGGAATAAAATTAGGGTGCCGCTACGGGATGTCATCCAAAGATGGTTACGAAGAACGTACCGCAGATAGTTCCTCTAGGGCTCAAAGGGGTTGAGTTTGCTGCACCTCGCTGGAAGATGTGACTTATATTGCTTAACTGAAATAACTTACTTTACAGAAATTCTTAAGACTTGTAGGCAGGCTCATACTGTATACATTACGTAAAGCTTGAACAAGAACTAACACACAAATTATGACCGGGGAACACTGAACACAATAACAAGACCAAACTAAATTGACAATTAGATATTTAGTAAATCAAAAGGCAAAAATGAATACATAGATATTACACAAAGGGGGGGGGCGACAATTAATATGTTACTTTAAAAACAATAATAACACGATACTCTTACTTTAGGAGACGATAGAATTGAGGGTACTACATTTACGTTACGTACGGCAAAATATTCACAAACTAAGCCCCTCAATTCCAGACCAAATACAGGAAAATATAGGATTAACAAATATTAAACTAATAATTCGACAAGCACTGTTAAATTTTCACGCATGCAACATAACACAAAATATTAATTAAACTTGCCTTAAAACTTGAACATAAACACAAAGATTTTTTTACTCAAATACAAAATTACTAAAACAAACTAGTCAACTGGTTTGCCAACGGTGCTCAACCTTTGCAATGTGAATGTTCAATCCGCCCAAGGCGTTCCACAAAGCCTTCTACATTACCACCGGACAAACAGATTGACCAGGAGTCGGTTACCAAATTAAAGCTTGAATCTGATGTTGAAACATGAACGGCAAAAGCAGGTGCAGCGTAAAGGAAAGGTGAATTACTTGGCAAGATGTTTGTACTTGAATTAGAAGACCAGGGAGTACGTGACAGACGTGAGGCTAGGGAGGGCTTGTTGGTGGTAGCCCAAATGGAAACGATGGTGTCCTTCTTCCCGGAAACGGGTGCAAAACAAACGAAGAATAGTCCTAGGCTATGGGTTTTCTTAATCCCTCAAAAAGGAAATTGCGTGAACGATACTTCCACTTTCACTAACTTTTCACACAAAACTATCTCTTTCTGGAAGTATATGGCACCCTCTGGGAGTATCCGGCTTTTTGCCGTAACTAGTTCTCCACGAGAACTACGAAAATGAGGAGCCTTCCCGATGTAATTTAAATACCCAAGCGGCAAAATTTGCACGCCCCGTCTTAATCCAAAGACGTCCGATATGGTTGAACAGTTGTCACGTACAAACGAGGGAGTAGAACCTTCGAACGACGCTAAAAATGACGCAAAATTCAAAAAGTGACACAGAATTGCAAAACTACGTGACGAGTTTTTGACAGTTGAAGTGTGAAGTCATAATTTGGATTTTAAATCAAGAGTTTCTATTAATCAATCGTTGGAAGATCAAACCTGATATTCAAGATTTGAGTATTGAATTTAAAGTTTGAATCAGGAGACCTAATTTGACTTTTAACCCGCAGGTTCGAATGCCCTAAAGCATAGTCTAATAAGTTTTTTTTTTAACTTGTACTCATGTAACTAATCTTTAGTAAGTTTTAAAATAAAACCAATCGGATATTGTATTAATCTTTATCTACTTTCGTTTCGTAATATCAATATTTCGAAACGAAAAATCGTGTTGTAATGAACTATATTACAGCACTAGTATCGTAATAACTTTTGACATAAAAATGACAGAATGACAAGAGAATTCATAGTTATTTTATTTGTTATAAACATTTATTATGCACTTTTTACGATTTTTACGATATGAATATAGTACAAAGCTTTATCTACTTTCATGAAATTAGCAAAAAAAATTAAATATTTGCCAATAATTAATTACCTTATGCAAAAGTTGACTGTTCCAATTTTCATTCAAACTGACAGCAACCAACACCAAATAAACAAAAAATCAAGCCTTAACGTATTAGATTTCAATGAAAATTGGAACAGTCAACTTTTGCATCGGGCAATTAATTATTGACAAATATTTAATTTTTTTTTGCTAATTTCATGAAAGTAGATAAAGCTTTGTACTATATTCATATCGTAACCTTGTATTACGATCCTCAATGGATTTGTCAAACTCGACCTGCGGTCTCGTTTGACAAACTTTCCATCTCGTATCGTAATACGAGTTGTTACGATACTCATATCGTAAATAACTATTTTATACGTTCTTTAGTAAACCTGAGCATTGACAAATTAGAACATGCAAGCACAGCAGAGGATAAAAAAGGGATGATGTTAACAAAATTCTATGAATTAGGGATTTGAAATGACTTTATTCAGGCTAGTCTTCGTCATGAATTGAATAACGTTTTTTATTAAATTCTGTGAAATCTAAAAAAATTCCACTTCGACCACATTCTTTGTAGCAAAGCACAAAATTACTTTACTTTCACAAAAGGTCTATAATTTCAGTTAGTTTCCTAAAAACTAATATGTGTTCGTGAAGCCCCTTAACAAAAATCCAGATGTCGATTGTCGAATCTTTTAGCAACGCTGATTACATCCTTTCATCTTCTTGCCCTTTTTTCGTCCACTGTTTTTACTTGCACGTTCTAATTTGTCAACGCGGTACTTCCCACTATTAATCAATTCAACTAAAGAGCTGTATATAAAATTACTTTAAAAAAATGTCCGCATTGTTTTTATTTAAAAAATTATTGAAGATTGTTATCAGCATAAAATAAAAAAGAAATCCATTTTTAGTGCTTCAGCAAAAGATTCGAACCTGGGAGTTTGGATTTAAAATCAAATTCTTGGATTCAAAATCTTAAAAATCAGGTTTGACTTTCAAACGATACACTAATGCAAATGCCTGATTTTAGATTAAGATTCTGACTTGACAGTCTTGACACTTCAACTGTAAAAAACTCAGTCCAAGTTTTGAAACTGCAGAAAATTTAAATCCGCATCTACAATTTCAATGATCGAATTTAAATTTAAAACACGGCTCGCTAAAGTCAAATCTAAGATTTTATCTTCAATCTGGAGCTTCAACTTCAGTCTGAAATTTCGATTCAAAATTGGAATGCAACCTTTAAAACTTAAATATCAGGTTTGAATTTCAAGCAATTGACTAATAGATTCAGATTATGACTTTACACTTCAACTGCCAAAAACTCCAAGTTTTGAAAACTGAATAAATTTCAATCGAGAAAATTCTAATATTTAAATCCGCATTCACAATTTGAATTAGCGAATTCGGATTTAAAACACAGTTTTATAAAGTCAAATTCGAGATTCATTTTCGACTTCGATTCGACATTTTGTAATAACCAAATTTGAATCCACTGTTTGAATTTGTTATCTTAATGCTGAGTCAAAAATAATAATAAATCCAATCCTAAATTTAACAAAATTTGAATCAGGGAAAGTCTAACAATAATCTGCTGAATTTTTGGATTCAGATTCAAGTCAGATTTTCGTTGTAATTCAATCCAACATTATGTAGTGCCTGAAATGTTTAATCACAAACTTAGAAAATCAAGCATTCAAGATTAGTAGCACTTTTGAAACTAAAAAATATGAATCAAGAAAATTCGGATATTTAAATCTACGTCTACGATTTGAATCTTTGAATTTGAATGATTGTTAAAGTCAAATTCGAGATTCAATTTTCGACTTCAAAAACTTAAGATTCGCTTTAAATTTAATATCAGTTTCGAAATACAAACTTGAATCCGCTCTTTGGATTCGTTATCTAAGTCCTAAGTTTTATGTTTGAAGTTCAAACAATAACTGAACGAAAATTACATTTTTTAAATACAACTTATGGCTCAAGCTTAATCCAAATTTGGGTAATTCTAATGTTTAAATTTGGATTTGATGTTTCAATCTTTGAATTCATATTTAAAAAATGATTCGTTTTAAGTCAAAATTTGCCATTCAATCTTAAATTTTGAACCCGAATTATAAATATTCAAGTTCTGGGCAGAAATCCGAATCAACTTTTTTGAAATCGATATTTATCTGTATTGTCACGTGCCAATCCTGCACTACGACATTAAATATTGATTACCCCTTTGGCGCGCGGTTAAGCTAGATACAATTCAAGAGCTAGTTTTTATACATATACAGGGTGTGTAAAAATTCGCGTGCAAGCTCTCCGTAACTTTATTCCTTGGACAATAATAAGGCGAAATTCTTATAGCGAAAAAGCCACCAGATGCTTCCTCAACTCGTGCGAAGCCTTCAAAGTTCAAAATTGGCAACACGAAAAGGAAGCCGTTTCTGCAAAATTCTGTTACTTTATGCATTAGATTAAGTAATAACGGCAACAATTTAGTATCGTTTATCATTTAAAAGTACAAAAAAAAAATACTAGTCTTCATAATTATAATAAATAAAATGTATTTGCTTGTATCAAGAATGTCATGACATCCTTGATACAAGCAAACACATTTTGAAGAATTCTGTGAATTGAAATTATGAAGACTAGTATTTTCTTTGGTACTTTTAAATGATAAACGATACTAAATTGTTGCCGTTATTACTTAATCTAATGCATAAAGTAACAGAATTTTGCGAAAACGGCTTCCTTTCGCGTTGCCAAATTTGAACTTTGAAGGCTTCGTACGAGTTGAGGAAGCATCTGGTGACTTTTTCGCTATAAGAATATCGCCTTATTATTGTCCAAGGAATAAAGTTACGGAGAGCTTGCACGCGAATTTTTACACACCCTGTATACACATACATAACAATAACAATATATCCTGCCAATGGCGCGAAATTCAAATTTCGTTAAACCAGCTCATCCAAATAAAATAAGAATTCTTAATATAAACAATAAAAGAAGGTCGTGCAAAAAAATTAACCAACATCCACGTGTCCTATATTTCTACAATTAAATCCAATTGACCAAGTTCGAAAATAGCGCTGATGAAAGAAGTATATAATAAATCGAATTAATAATTGTCTGCGGATATACCAAAGAGACGTAATGTTCGTACCGTAATCGTAAGAATAGAGCTAATACGTATAAATTCGAAAATTATCCTTATTGCATCAATGTCCGAAACAGACGTATAAATAAAGGTGCGGTTTTCCATTAAGAATCGCCTAAAAGATTTGTTTTGGTTTTACTTCCTCAATTCACAAACCTGATAAACTCGCAAACGTCGGAGCTTAATCAAATTAAAGGGTTCTCTTTTGTTTTAGTTGTATTTCGCACAGTGAAAAGCTTTCCGTAGGATCAGCGGGATATATTGTGGATATTATCAGGAAAATTACTGTATTATTTTGGAAAATTGCTCGTTACATCACTGCCATGTTTTGAAATTTTTTTGTCCGAAATAATAAACCACTAAACTGATTATTTAACAAATGATTTTGCTTATTTTTTTATGTTCGTCGGGTCGCTAGGGTCTTTTGTTTAGAACGAGTATATTTTTGCTTGTATTCGTAAATGGGCGAATTTATTGTTTGAATGAGTAAATTTGCGGAAGAAAGCGGAGAATATTGTGGTAATTTTACTAAATCGTACTTGAATTCTCCGTGAATAATGTTTATTATACAAGCTGTAGTAACGCTCATTTAGAATGAATACTAAGATTAACAGAAACTCAGCCTAATTTATTTGCATTCCACTCTTGCTGGAACGTATTTTTATTCTAGAAAATGGTAGAAACTTTCAGGTTGTTCTGGGTTCGCCATTCATAACACGCTTGCCTCTACATTATTTAATATTTTATTGCTTTTTGCGTGGGTACGTTGAATAAATAAAAATAAAAAATTAGAGCAAATTTTGCAATACTTATTTATACATACAAGTGCGGCAAGTGAAAGTAAACAGAGTAAATCACTTCCGTTTTCAGTGACTTCTTTTGATAATTGCGTACCTTGCCACCTTCTATCAGTCCTAAACGTTTATTGATCGAAGCCAGATACACCCTGTATATATTTAAGACAAGCAAATTGAC
The DNA here is from genome assembly GCA_963082815.1 of Melanotus villosus. NCBI lineage: Eukaryota > Metazoa > Arthropoda > Insecta > Coleoptera > Elateridae > Melanotus > Melanotus villosus. Next base: position 110,280,512 of record OY720419.1, on the reverse strand, counting down.
GTCACTTCACAAGCAGTTAAGTTGCTCGAGTGAATTGTTATTAACCTCATACTAACCCATATAATTTCATTCAGTTCAGACTTATCTTATTCACGGAAATTGGAAGATTATTACAAAAGTTTGGTCGTTTTAGATTCTGCATGTTTCCTATAAAGTTTTATTTTTGTTTGCTTGTTATTTGTAATATGTGGAGAAATCGATTCTTCTCCTCTCCTCCCTTGAATATTGCCATGCTTTGTATATTTATTTCCAGATTCAGAACGTTAGATTCATTTCAAGTTTAAAAGAGGCTAATTTTAACAGTTTTCTCTCCTTTTAATTGTTGCTAATTTTTTTATAGCAACTTATTTTGGAGGAGCCTTTTTAATTGTTTCGAAACTCGGAAGTTTCCAAAAACGAATTGATGAAGGTCTTAATAGCTAACGGAGTCGACTGCTGCAGAAATTAACCTTTCAGTCGACCTTTCTGACCTGCATTTCCATCTTAAGGTCAGGAACTCTAGCTCTATTTGCCTAAACGATTCGTAGCTCAGTCTTTCCGGATTAAAACTATTCAGCCAGGTCTGGGATTCGAATATGTGTCCCCTTCGTAGCCTAGTCAGAGTACCAAGAAACTTGTAGAACATCTTAATCGCCATGAAAACTTCATCTACGACCGGATTTGGATTGTAGAGCAAATCAGATAGGAGTTTGAGGAGCATTTGGAAAAAGTGTTCCAACTATGAGACGAAAGAGAAGATTAACATAGCCTTAAATTCCTTAACGACACAACAATCCAGTGAACAAATAACGTAAACACCACCTAGAGATGTAAAAATATTATTGAAAATGATTTAAGTAAAAAAATCACTTGGATTTGATCTAATCAAGGAGCAGATAATGAAAGAATTGTCACACAAGGGCATAATAAATTATGCTACGCACCTATTTTAATACAGTTCTACAACACAAGGAGATAGTAGTCATCCATAAACCAGCCAAACTACAAAATGATCCCACCTCATATCGTTCAATTAATTTACTGTCGATAATGTCAAAAATCATTTAGAAAATACTAGCAAAGAGATTAACTGCTATTCTAACTGCAAAAAATCTAATTTCGAACCATAAATGTGGCCTTGTAAGGCTTTATTCGACCATTTAACAGGTGCATGGTGCCATTGACATCATAAATCAAACTTTTGAAGAGAATATCGACCTTCCTTGATGCCAACTAAGCATTTGACAAGTATGACATCAAGGTTTACTGTATAAACTGAAGAGAAACCTACACAACACCATATTTATTCTTTTTAAATCATATCTAGATAAAAATACGAAACAGAATTGTACCCAATCATGTCAGGGGTTCCCCAAGGGAGTGTTTTTGTACCCATTTTATACTTACTTTTCATGGCTGAGGTAAACTTAACTACCTCTACATTTGCAGAAGACACAGCCGTTCTCGTCAAGAATAAATTCCCCATCATTGCAAAGCAACCCAAATTAAATAGAACAATGGATAAAAATAGCACATCAAAATCAATGCGGTGATATCTAACATAGCATTCATAGAAAATCTAGAGGAATCGCCACCAGTAACGTTGGATAATAAAATATTACCAACAACAGATGACGTAAAATATTTAGGTATGTACCTTGTCTGAACAGCTGAACACTCGAAGACTCACTTGTAGGGAACGTACTTATATGGGTATATGGAGCAAAAGAAAGCAACTTGGGAAAAAATTCCAACAATACTTTTGACTTCTAGGGAGAGAGTCACAACTGTCACTCCGTAATAAACTATTAGTGTACAAACCCTGTTGGACTTACGGGATACAGCTTTGGGGAGTAGCTTCCAATCAAAGATACTTTAACCGGTGCCCCGTTCTTTGTAACCAACAAACACCTCTGCAGTGATTTTCAACCACGATTGAGATTCAAACATTTGTTCCCTTCGTTGCAAAACAGACGTTTAATAGTAAAACAGGAGGACTGAAGGACATCTTCTTCTGAAAGCAACTTCAATTACAACTGTATTCGAACCTATGTTCTTCTAATTGCAGAGAAACTTGGTTGTCAACCGGGACTGTGTTCTCTTCGTAGTATACTCAGGGTACCAAGAGACTTGCATGACATCTTGTACGTTATGAAAACTTCACCTACGACTGGATTAGAACCTTTGTTCCTCTAACTGCAGAACCACTACTTCGTTTGTTATTAACCACGGACCTGGAGGAGATCTTAATCGCCCTGAAAACTTCAGCTATGCGTGGATTCGAACTTTCTTTATTGCAGAACAGATTTTCCCCCCTTTTAAAATGGATTAAATTTGTTTCTAAGCACGAGTTGGTACTCTTTGTTATTTATTAACTTATACAGAAATGTAGTACTTCCGAAATGTAGCTGGTGCTCTAACTTGGGCAGTTCGCTAAGTTCTGATTGTTTTCGTTTATTTACATTTTTAAAATGGTTGTGATTCGAACTTATGTCCCCTCGAATCCAAAATGTGCTCTTAATAATATATGTCCTTTTCTTCTCTTGTTTCTTATTTGTTTATACGTATATTGGATGTTTAATTAATTTTTAGTTTTTCACTATTCGAGAAAGTTATTAGCAGAGGAAAATCAGTTTAAGTAAAGAATACAAAATAAGGTGCGAGGTTTATTCGTTGTTACTGCCAGAAATGTCATCCTAACATTTAGTATCTTCAGTTGTTTTACTACCGATACTTCGGTTAATCGCTCACTTTCTGAATAATTCAACTGGAAACACTGACAATTTTCCACGAAACTTCCAAACCGTATTACATGCAAATAAGAAAATTTAATCAAAACGATCTTTTCGCCCTCATGAAAATACCCTTCCTTATTTTTTTATAAAGTTAACGTTGAATAAATTTATTCCGTAATACTTCGCTTTCAAAATTATTACGCGGCACAACAACAGGAAACAAAAACAAACTGATTTATGTGAATTTATAATTCTTACGTAGTCGCCACCGTAAACGTGTCTAAAACGATGGAAAATTAGTTTAATCCTATTAATTCCGTATTATTATGTGCTTCCTCTCTAAAGGTTTTAGTAACGAGGGTCAGAATTTCGTGCGAGACTTGAATGATAAAGTGCGAAATGTAATCGACTAAATATTTTGGATTAACATTGTTAATACCATCGGATAGGTTTACTATTAGAGTAGGCCGTGACTTTTGTTAAAGCAGTTGGCAGCAGTGAAACACAAGCGACGGAATGACAGGATGAAAGCTGTCAGATTGCACGTTTGAGGTTAAGTTTATGATTTGTTTGTTGGTTTGCGGGTGTCAAGTAACTTTAGGTTTTATTTTCTGTTTTGGTACACTGGCGTTGAGATACTTGGCAGCCACAAGCCTAGATCTTCTGCGATGAATAATAATAAAATAAAACGATAAATATAATTGTGACAGTTCTGTTTGACCTATCAAACTTACCAAGTATGCAACAGAAATCAAAGCGCACTTTTATAATAAGTTGATTCGATCTTTACATATTAAATCTAGCATTGTTTAGCAAGTTTTGCAGTTTCCGATTACAACTTTTCTTTATAAAATTAAACACTTGGCCATTAAAGTTTATTAAACGTTCACTTTCTTTTGTTTCAGGTAAGCTCGTTTGTTTTTCGACTCTGTGCAGATGACAATGGGTGAGTTTAGTATATTCAGCACAAAAAATCGGGTATTTCTTGTTATCAAGTTGGCCACCACGACGTGGCAGATTTGCCTGTGTAAACTGGGTCTTGCTGATCTACTAGTTATTCATCGTTTTTAAAAGCAATCTAATATCTTGCTTGTTTCAACAAATTATAATAAACTAATATTATGTAAATTAGCTCAGTGACAATAGCAACTGACAGATTGTTTGCATAACTAATATTTGCAAGGCTTGCCAATCTTACAGCAGAAAAACCCTGGCCTACTTGATGGCAGAAGTACGAATTGTTTAAACTTCCTTTTGTTTCTATTAATAATTTATTATGGCGTGATGGTGTGAAACACCCAAAGCTTCCAGAATTTTACTATGAACACTGTGAATTCAGAGAGTATCCAAAATCAAATGAAACATCGAGTACTTAAACCAATATCTTAAACGAAAGCAGCGATCGATCCTTATTTCAGGCAAAGGATTATCCACTTATTGAAAGTAGATTAATTCCCAATCCATTAAAGTTAATTAAGCGAGTTTTGCTTTATTTGCACACAAAACAAACCATTTACTGCATCCCATGCACAACCATTGTCCTGAAATCCCACTAACTTAATTGAAAGACCGTCCATTTTCTCTTTTTGTTAATTTTTCTCCTTTTAGAGCGAAGTTTACCGTTCGGGCCCGTGTTTTAGAACTTAATTTAAGGATAACGTAAATTGCACTAATAAATAAAAGCTCGCCGCCGCTCGCCGCCTTTAAACTCTTTAACGATTTTAGTCAAAGCATAAAGGATTAACGTCAGCAAGAACCCGGCTCTAATATTTCTTCGTTTTGTTAAGATCATAGATTACAGTAATTATTGGGGGTATTTAATTTTTGGCACCTGTGGGGCGTTTCCTTTTGTTTAGTTGGGACTGTAAATAAGGTGGGTGATACTCGGAATTTATAAATAGTATAGGAACAGGAAGAGGAATTAGTTCAAAGTTCAAACTTGTGTTTATAATAAAAGGGAACGAAGTTTAGGAACTTACTAATTATCCTACTAACTTTATATAAAATTATGTAAGGCAAAGGTGAAGACGAAGACTTAAAACAATTTTAGATTTGCATAGCAGTCAAATGCATGTTTTTACTATAGAGTGTAGAATTGTAGAGATTCAAGCGTTACTTCTCTATTTATTTTATACTCAGTGCTCTCGGAATTATATATGAATCGTAACTAATTTAAAACTTTGCAGGATTTCTAAAAGCCACTGCATTGCAAAGGCAAACAAGCATTAGTAAGTAGACTTTGAGCAACTTGCTTTTGCATTTAGTAGATGTTTATTTTTGTAATGCGTTGTTAATATTTAACAATGCTGGCCCCTTTAGTAAAGCTATCAAATTAAAGCAAACTGTGTTGTTACAGAAAAAAACGACCATTTATGAATAAACAGTCAAAAACCAGGATTTTATCTTTTCTGTTTCAAAGTAGTCGTTTATACGAGTAAGTTGGGTAAAGCTATCGCATTGTAAAGATTAGTGTTTCACCACAAGATTATCCGAGTACAGCAAGTAACAGCTATAAATCGTTTAGACCAACTTTATAGAATGTTTTTGGTCCTATTCCCAGCTCTGAATAAAATATCTTTCCTGATTTTATTCTGCAAACGTTTTAAAATTATTTTCAAAACTGGTTTCAAATGCAAACTTTTTATCGGAGAATAAAAAATTTATATAATGTTGCTTCTCTATTTATTTTATACTCTTTGGTCTTATATGGGTAAATATTTATATTCATACTATGCATTATTCTTATCCTTAAACATATCGGCACTAATTTAATGGTTTAATGAGTGTTCAAATCATAACAATAGTTCTGAATAAAGACTCGTCCCAGGTATTTAATCGTTTAAAAATTCTAATACTGGTTCTTATCACTAAGTATAGTACCCTCGCAGGTTTTATTATTATTATTATTATTATTATTATTATAATCATATTCCCTTTTACCTAATCGGTGTCGGGTTCACAGGTTTTATTCTGAAACTATTTACAATGTCCTTACTTCTCTATGTATTCTATACTATTTGGTACTATGTATTTTGAAAAATATATATATTCATACTCGCAATTATTTAAATTTTATTATTTTTTAATGTTTTAGTACTAACGTGATCCCAGTTTAAAATGTGTGAAGCTAAATTTTGTTCGAGTAAAATTTTATCTCAAAAGCATTCTAAATGTTAAACAAACTACCAATTATAATTTCAAACGCTTTAAGTTCTTATCAGAGAATATAAAATCTATAGAGGTTCAACTCTACGCAAAATATATAAGCGTTGCTCCGTTATTTAGTTTGTACTCTTCGTCTTTTTTTATATATTTTGCTTAATTTTAAAATATTCCAGCTGCAATGTAATACTCGGTCAGAGTCAAATATCGAGATTTTACTTCGAAAACATTTTGAACGTTAAAAACCTTATCAAAACTAAATAAGGGTTGGTTTTCTATTTATTCTGTGTTTTTTGGTTTATTTCAAACTTTTTGATTTGTTTTAAACTAATCCAGCAGAAATGTAATTCTTATCAAAGTAGACTGCAATTGGAGTTCTTAAGATAGTGCCTTCCCAGGTTTCAGCCTGAAAGCATCCAGAAGTGCCAGCTTTTCATCATACAATATAAGAATCTAGAGGTTCAACCTTATAGAAAATATATTGTAACGTAGTGGTTATCACCAAAAGTAATGTTAAAAGTTAGCAAAAATAAGTCAATTAAATTTAGTAGAATTACTACGTCACGTAGGAGTTTGCTGCGAGAGGTTTTATATTAAAATGTTGGTTCAACTAGCATATCATGTATTGTCCGACTTTGATTAAGTTTTACAAAATATTATTTAGAATTAAAGTTAAACATAAACACTTAGATAATGCTAGAGATAAGTTACAAGTATATATAAACATCAAAGTTAATAAAATGAAACAAAGGGTTTGATCCAAACTATTAGCAAGTTAATTGAATTGCATTAAATTAAATACACAAAAATAGTCTTACATAAAAATCGTAGGAAACATCACTACTACGAAAGACCTGACTTCTTATGGAGATGTTTGTTTGACGGCCACATCAACCATAAAGAGCATAAAGAAGTCAGATCCCACCTTCCGTGATGATACTACGTGCATTCACCTTGGGCATGGATATACTGAGCTGCGAATTTTACAGAATGCTATTTCAACATTTATACAGCTGTGCAGTATCGTATTTCAGGTTCACAGCGGTCATTCGCGTGCATGCTTGGATACCCTCTTTCTTGACTCGTGTAACGATCCTGACTAACACGTCATATTAACGCCTGAACATCGCTTCATTAGAATATCAGAATTACCTTTCTATTTACTTCATAATTTTTGATTTTATTTGCATAAATATTTATTGATACTCTTAATTGTTCTTATTTTTTATTTTTTTAAACGTTTCGATATTAATTTAATGGTTCAATGGCCGTTTAAAGCATATAACTGCAATTATTGTTACGTAAACAGGAGTTCTGAATAAAATTCGTCGCAGGTTTTTATTCTTTCTTTCTTTCTTTCTTTCTTTCTTTCTTTTTTCCTCTTTTACCCTCTTATACTTTTATAGTGTTGAGGGAGCCGGACACACCGAGACACAGAGCAGTCACCCATCCAAGTTATGGTCAAGCAGGCTCTTGCTTAACTTTGTATCATTCATTGTTACGTGCACTCCCACTCTGCCGTACTGCCGGTGTCGTTTTTATTCTGAAAGCATTTTAAGTATCTGAAAATGTACCAACAGCAAGTTTTTTTTTAGCAGAAATTTAATGGTAATTTAAAACAGATAACTACAGTTATTGCTTTGTATTAGGAATTTTTAGTATAGTTCTTTCACAGGTTTCATACTGAAAGCATCTAAAATATTAAAAACCAAAGATAGTTGTAAATGCCAACTTTTCATGATAGAATACAAAAATATAGAGGTTCTGTTTGATCGAAAATATATGAGCGTTGTTTCTGTATTTATTTTATACTTGGTCTTATTTGGGTAAATACTTCTATTGAAACTCTTAATTGCTCCTATATTTAAACGTTTCGGTATTAATTTAATTGTTTTAATTTTAAAGCTTGTAACAACAATTCAGATTACAAACTTGTACGTCGTAGGTTTTAATCCTAGAAGCATTTTAAATGTCAAAAAATTTACCGAAAACAGTTTCAAATGCAGATTCTTATTATTGAGCATAAATTTAATCTCATCTAAATTATAGAAGCCTTGCTTTTCCATTTATACTCTTTGGTGTATTTCATACTTTTTTGCTTTTTTTTTAAATATTTCTAAAGAAATGGAGTGCTTGCCCGAAGCAGATATTGTAGTTAGTGTCCTGAAACTGGAGTTCCAAAATATAGGTTTTATCTCGAAAGTATTGAAAATTATAAATAATCTATCAAAGGTAATTTTAAGTGGTAGTAATAGAGTATAAAGGCGTAGATATTCAAAATTTTCCTTACTTCTCTATTTATTTTATACTCTATGATTTTATTTTGATACATATATTTATAGTCAGGCCTGCTATGAGGTGAAGAAGAGGCCTTCTTAATGGAGAAACCTCATCAGGACAATAGTGAGACTTTTTAACCAGTCTCTAAGCCAGAGAAACAGCTTATAGAATGCAAATTATGGTTGCTGTTTAATAAATTTAAAAAATAACTATTAATCGCTATTAAACGTTTTAGCATTAATTTAATGGTTTATGATCGCTCAAAGCGTGTAACTGCGACTATTATCGTATAACAAGAGTTCTGACTAAAAATTCGTCTCAGGTTTTTATCTTGAAAGCATTAAACGTTTAGAAGTTTACCAAAGGCAGGTTTTTATCAATGAGTATCAAAATTCAAGATTCAACTTTATCGAAAACACATAAGCGGTGCTTGATCTATTTCATACTTTGTGCTTTATTTTGAAATGTTTCGGCCAAAATGTAATGCTCGACTCGTTCAAAACAGATAACTGTAGTTATTGAACGTAACTAGAGTGAAGTGTGTTTGCAGGTTATTTGTCCCGAAAGCGTTTAATATGTTAAAAAATTTAACAAAGGCATTTGCAAATCACAGCTTTTACCGCAGAGTATAAAAATATAGAGGTACAACCTATTTAAGCGTTACTTCACTATTTATTTTAGACTCTTTAATCTTATTTTGAATGATATTTATATGCAAAACAAAGTTTTGGGAAAACTATCGTCGTAGATAAACATTCTATAATAAAATTCCTCAAACATTCAAATAGGTATTTAGCTGCACGGTTTACCTTACTGAAAAAAAAGTATAGAAATTAGGGCGAATTTACAGCAACGAGTCTTCAATACACGACAGACAAAGTGTTATTCTGCATTGCATATTTCCTGATTCGACTCAGCAACACCTCAGTTTATATCAGGAAATTACAGTCTCTTTAAATTCCTTGCTTGGTTGTGGAAATTATTGGTTGAGCGAAGCAGACATTGTTGAAATCTTGAATTGTTTCTTTGTGTTGTTGGTATTTTACCAAGTTGGCCAATGAAATTATTTGCTATCATTTTAGGGGAATCGCTACTTGTCTAAGGTTTTCATGAGAAATTTCGTAACTTATTTGGAGGCTATTCGCTGTAAATTCTGGTAATAGTCGTGATTAATTGTTATAATTTGTAACGAGTTTTTTCTTAAGTTAATTTTCTGTTGAAATTGGGGCATCCCCTTTGAAAATTTCCAATTACTGTGTGACATATGGATTTATCTGAAGGAATATCTTGATTTTAACACATGTTTATCGGTTTGCATGCGTTAGGGTGAACTTACCTCCCTAGAGACGTAACGATTACTTTGAAACCCAGGCCTAGACAACAATTGCTTATGTTTGTTGATAAATTATCTCATGTACGATTAGTGCCAAATCTCGAAGTTATGCAAATTTCTGGTGAAAATTATATCGGCACTAAGTGATTTATTCTGCGTCGCATGGTTGCAGGTTTGTGCTAAACGCGAGTTTCAATATTCCATATTTGACAGAATAAATCTCACTTTTTCGCTGTGTAAATAACTTAGGTCAGGTAGTGTAACTGTTCAAATTTGCAAAAAAGTAAGGCAATATCGATATTCATAAAAACCATTATTTGTTGATTAGAACTGAAACTGATTTGTTTCCGTTGAGTATTGGGTGCAAATGAATAGCGACGTTTGTATCTGTCACCTCCTATCTCATTTATTAATACATCCGACCTTTTTCTCCTTTTTTGTGAAATAAGATCTTTTAATTAAGTTTGGAAAAAATAGCTGCAGCTCTTTTGTTAATATTTCAATATTTTTCTAATTTTCTTACAATTTCTTCTATTTTATTTTATTATGCTGTTCCAAAATTTCAGGAAATTACGACCTGGTGGTTAAGTCTAAAATCAGATTTAATTTTCACAGTAATTAAGATTAACAGAACTTTTTTTTATTTTTGCTTTTTTTTAATTAATAGTACATTACATCCGAGGTGGGAAATGTTTCATTACAGCTGAGGGCTTATGTATGACCGAGAGGCGAAGCCGCGTGGTCAGACATAGTGCGAGGCAAAAGAAAAACGTGGAAAATTTTGCCAGCTTTAATTTTGTATCTAATGACTTTTCTCTAAAATGCACCGTTTTCAAGATATAAGCAACAAACCAAAAAAAGGGATCTTCTCGGTCCCCCCTGCACCCCGCTCACCACCTAAGTCCGGGGACTTTTAGTATGTTTACCTCCTCACGACTCCAAACAAAGCCCTAAAGTCAAAAATTGTGATACCCTCCATGCATTCTACAAACCCTTTATTGACTGGACTATAATAATAATTAGTGAAATAAATAACAATTTGCCAAAGTGCCAAATGCTTTTAGTTTGAATTTGACGGTAATTTCTTGTGGGCCATTCACATGCATTTAACAGCCAATAGAACTACATAGCAGGGTTTCGCACCTATCTTCAGACCTGCACTCTTACTTTGAACAGAGTTTAGAGATATCTGGAATTTTCTTAAGGTACAAGGCAGACATTCATTGATGAAACATTTGTAAAATACACAAATTTCATTTTAGAATAGGTAATATAATCTGCGTTCAGATTAAGAACGCAGTCTGAAGTTGGCGACATCGAACGGCTGTTAATACAAATTCATCATCATCATTATTCAGCCTTCCCTTGTCCTCTGTTGGACATAGGCCTCTTCCAGACTCTTCCAGTTTTCCATTCGGTTCGTTCTTTCATCAGTTCTCGGACGCCATTCAAGAAGTTCCTTTGTCCATCTGCCGTCATCTTGTCCATTTCGCTGTGGCAATGCGTTTTATGATGTCTTCCACGCCCGTTCTTCAGCGAATTTCTTTATTTCTAACCCTATCCCTTAAGCTTAGTCTCAGCATAGACCTTTCCATTTTTCGTTATGTTCTCTGAAGTTTCATTACTGCTGTTATGGCGAGGGTTAGATTAGACTTTTTGCGCCATGCGTAAGTGCTGGTAGACACATTGGTTGAAAGCTCTCCTTTTCAGGGCGATGCGATGGGTATGTTGGTCTTGAATATGTCACGGAGCTTATTGTATGCTATGCGGAACACCGGTTAAGAACCACTGCTCTAGCGTCCCCCGTGATCAACAGGCAAGAATATGCCGAGTTAGCATTATTTTTGCAAATTCTGCAGCTTCAGGCGAGTTTAAACCTCGAACAACAGGGCCGTATTATACTAAATTTACGTGAAATTTCAAAAGCCGTGACAAACTGTTAGAGTTAAACGTCTTCTATTTAGGTATAGTTCTTTACAAGTTTACCAAATTTGTGCCCCCCTCCCCGCAAGAATCGATACATCAGTGTGGGATTCTGGATTCTGAATCCTACTCACCTGGGGTAATTTAGTTTTTGGATCTGGTATTTTGCATGTTTGTTTGTTCGAAGGTATTGACTATTGAAACGCCTTAGCCCCCCGCGTGTTGGCGAGTTTGGGTGAGATTAGATTTGGAGGTTTGGGTAGGATCTTAGGTTAGGGCTTGGTTACCTCCCGGGTTTTGGAAGTTGGAGAAGAGAAACCAAGGTTTGGGTGGCCAAGGTCGCAATACAAATTAGTTACTAAGAAATCAGTTGCCAAAATATCAAATAAATGAGTTTGACAGAAATCTCTCAAAGGCTACTTCAGATGTGTTAATAAAGTCATCAAATATGGCAGAGAGTCGCAGTTATCTTTAGACCTGCATTCCTATTATTACCTAAACTGCGTTAAGGTTAAGAAAACAGATCTGGAGTTAGCTATGCTGAAGGGATGTTCAATTAGCAAATGAAGTTGCTGAAATGTCAAACTTGCTAATAGTTCTAGTTTTAAATTCGAGTTCGCTAGCCACTTTTTGTAACTGATTTCAAACATGTTTATTATGAGCCCACCTTCGTAGTCAACTTCAGACCTGCTTTCTTATTTTGGGCAGAGATTAGAAACATCGTTTTTTAAGTTTGCGGAAAATTTCTGAAACAAGTTTTATCATAAATCTAGTCCTACCAAATTACTACCTAAACTTCGTTGAGGTTAAGATAACAGATCTGAAGTTGGTTGCGCTGAATGGACATTCAAACTTGCTATCGTAGTACTTTTAGCAACTTACCATGTTTTAAATTTAATTTCGACGGTAATCTCTTACCATCTATTTCAAACCTGTTATGAGCCAACTAAATTGTATGGGAGATCCTCTCAGCCAACTTCAGACCTGCTTTCTTATTTTGAACAGAGTTTAGAAACCTTTGGTATTAAACTTTAGAACAAATGCTCGTTGTGAACACAAATTGGTCGTTTTTTAACTTAAGTATTGTTTAAAAAGTTCCTTTAGTAGATTTCCTCGCTCCATCGAAAATTATAAATACAGCATTTGGAACACTCCGATTGCGGCCATTTCTAAACAATTCGCTTATCTTCAAGTTTGAGTGCTTCAACTCAATGTAAACTATCATAAATCAGATAGCACACCCTTATACGTGGAATTCAAAATCATTTATATCAAAGTTTAGAACGTTTCACTTTGTGGAAAAAAAACGATAGCTACAATTCAGAAAACCGAATTTTCATTGAAAACAGAGCAACATGCGATATCTGCCCGTAATAAATATACAGTTTTGTTACGTTATCTGTGTTCCTGTTTGATTTGGAAAAGGCACTCATCGGTTCTATAAATACTACTCGTATTTAAAAGAGGATAAAATTTCCATGCGTTAATGGGAAATGTCATTAATGTACCCACACGCAACAAAATCAGTTTCACAGGTTAGTGATCTCGAATGAATGGGAGATATTTGGTAACGGTAGGTTTTCAATGGAAAAATTTCATTCATTGGACATGGAGAGGATTAGATAACGTTCACGTTATTATTTCGAGATTGTATTACTAGTCCTTAAGAAGATTTACGCTCGAAGACGTTGCGACATTAAACCGGGTTATAACTAATCAGAGTAGACCGTGCTTTTTGCTTTTAGTTAACATTTAACATCGTCAAATTGTAAACATTTCGTGGACGTAAGTGCAAACCTTGACTTAACTTGAATTATGGCCCACTCTAACCATTAATATGCATTTATTTGAATTGATATTACTTGGAATTCTTATTAGGAACTGACACGAGGTGGATGAGATATAAGTTAAGATTGTAGGATGGATGAGGTGTAAGTTCAAATTATAACATATTTTGATACGGGTGTTACTAAGATACTCAAATATGAAGATTGATTATCGTGGCCTTGTCGGGGAAGTTTCTTGAACTCTCCTAACTTGGTCTGATAAAAAAAATTAACAGAAAATATCGCGATTTTTTTTGTGGGTAACTTCGTTGCGGACGTCATTTGTTTATGATGCATTACCATCTGAAGATAGCTGCAGAGCTTTTATTTTAAAATGGGGTCTGTCGGTTGTTTCGCTCCATTTTGTTCGGACTTATTTTGTTGCTAAAAACTTACAGAATGCAGGTTACATAAGTTCATTCGGATTTCTATATTCGAAGCCTAAGCAAAAAATTTTAAACTAAGCGAGGATAGTCGGGATTAGTGGTAATTTTTCGGAAAATTGAGCGTTTTCCGAAAGGCAAACTAATTTCAATTTTTCTTCGTTGTTTGTACAATTAATTCCGATCAGTATCCGCTACGGTTTTTGAACATCTAATTAATTAAAGTGGTAATAGGAAAACTTAGCATGTCAGAAACTTTGTTGAACGACAAAAAGGTCACGTTCGTGGGGCAAGCATTTCGTGGGAGGCTTTAGGAGTTTGGGACCTAACCAACGCTTTTTTTGCGTTTCGTAGTGTAAACCCGACTTTTAATCACTGAAAACGTAACCCTTTTATTATCATTTTTTAAAATTCTAGACTTATCAATGAAACTGTTCAAAATTAGGTTTTATAAATAGAACTGCTCAGAGAGTTAATTCACTCGACTGAAAATAACAAGAGGATTACGGTTTTCGTTTGCCCCAGATCATTCAGTAAAATATCTGCCTGACGAACTAAATCAAGGGTACATTGATAATCCAGAGACATTCAAGCAGAAAACTGACACACACCGTTTGTTGCCCGTATAAAGCCCTCGCAATAATGAGAAAATGTGGCATTCGAGACAATCGACTCGACCACATTTTTAGTGGCAGCACGTGTGGATTGATTATTTACGCACTACAGGTTATGGTTGTGGAAATTCTGTTTATTTCGTTGTTCGAAGCTTTGGATGGTTATCTCCGGGAAAATAATAATAATTGTTTTAATACCGAACGTGGATGCTATTAATAACAGTAATGATTTTAATAGTTTTGGACAACATTTTTAAAATGAAACTCGAGTGCCGAAATACCATTAATAAACAGGGCGAACGAATGCGCGACGCCATTCAGCATTTTTAACATTTCTACCGGATAATTTTCGTTATATAAGGTGCATTGGCTATGTCAATTGATTTGTTACTCGGTTACTCCCTAAGCTTACAATTTTCGGATTTAACTACCCCAACTGCACACTTTCCTATCTTTATACAGCTTATTGAAAATTTTATAAGTATGGAGCAAGCCTTAACAGGTGAAACTACGATATGGGGTACCACAAGAGGGTGTGGTAGGACCCGTATTATTCTTAGCATATATTAATGATTTCGCAAATGTTTCAGACGCGAACGTTGTTCTACTTGTGAACGATGTTAGCCTCAGCTGTGAGGACACTTTGGAGCAAGTTATATTAAAATTATTTATATTCGACGCTGTTTTTTTTAACCCCATGCACATGAACGGAAGCGGAAATAAATTAGGCGTGTATTTCCAAAACGTTGTACTTATATGCCATAACAAAATTTCAGGAGAAGAAAAAAACAGTATAAAGACGGCATTTACAACTTATGTATGCAGAAAAACGTATTTGCAGCCGAGGTGGCATTTACAACGTTTTGGAAATGCACGCCTCAAATAATAAAGAGTAGCAATTGATAATTCCTTATTTAATAACAAATTTTAATATTATTTCAGGTTAACTTTTGAGATTTAGGCAGCATTTTGTTAATTAACCCCTCTCAAACAAAAACACCATCAAGTTCAGGCAAAAAACTTTGCAACAGTTTTATAAACAATCCCTTAAAAACAAACATTTTCTCCAGCAAACCGAAAATAAGCAAGCAGCAAACTTCTCCTGATGATACCCGGTTTAGGCTACGCTAAATTAAATTAAATTAAAAAACATAAATAAAACCCAAAAATGTTTATTCAAAAACAAAGCACTGAACTTCCTCTGACCTTTTGTAAATATATTTTGCATGAGTGTAAAATACAGAAGAAAACTTTCACCTTGGCCACGGAAAACTTATTCAATAACGCGTTACACCGAGATTTGCATTGTCTGAAACTTTTCGTTCCGGAAAGTTCGCTTCACGGGGTAAAATTGGGCTTTTGTAAATTTTTATTTAGTGCGATTAAAGGTAAACTAACCTGTTTGTTTTTGTTATTATTGATTTGACTCTTCATGTTTGTAAAATAAACGCGATGCAATGAAAAGCAAAAATATGTACGGCGATTTGAGTTTGTTGGTTTTGAAAATATTTTTTCGGTGGATTAATTAATTTTGTTTTACATATTCAGTTGTAACATTTCCAGGTTCCGTAGGCCATATTGGAAAATGTGTGAAGTTGAGTAGCCTGCTGCGTTGCTAAATGCATCCGTCATCGTGTTACTTAATGCAACTGTTATTTCATGGTAAAAAATAACCGTTAATGCATCGCTGAATTCAACCAGCAATGTATCGTTGAATGCAACCTGTAACACATCGCTTAATGTAACCATCACCGTGTTATTAAACCGCCGCTGAATGAAACCGTTAGAGTGACGTATTGAGGATATGTTAACGAGCTTACGTGTTGGCTTTATTTTTTATGCTTCACGCCAAATGCTTAGCAATTAACACTATTTCACTTAATCAAAATTAAGAATAATAAGGCAAATAAAAATTAAATACATAAAATTGTCAACAAGCGTTCAAGAAATATTTATAGTGCAATCTGCAGGTGATGTTTGCATTCAGGGATGTGTTTATGGTGCATTGCCAGTTACATTTAGTGATGCGTTGAAGGATTCACAGTGATATAGTTAACGTCAAGGTAAATGGGGAAAACCAATTGAGCCTTAAATCTATAATCCCTTGTAAAACTAGTAACAAGAGGCTGTTTAACGATTGTCGGCGTGGAGCATACAGTTAAATTTTAGTGTAGCAATTATAAGCATATTTCATCTGTTAACAATTTTCTTTCTTTTAAATAGAATTTTTAAGTGCAGTTCACACTTTCGGTAGGTTTTACAACGGATTATAGATTTAAGGCTCAAGTTGTTTGCACAATTTACCTTGACGTTGACTATATGCAGTTTCGAAAGCAAAACCGGTTAGAAGCGAATTTTTGTTGAACATTGGCATAATAAAATATATTTCTTTATAAAATGTGTCTTTAATATTTATTTTCGGGAAATGTTTAATGTAGCGAGCGTCTAATATAAGGCAGGAACTGTAAAATTCATTAACAAATATTGCGACCTAGATTTAGGAGATCTTTGGAAATTAATTCAAATTATTTAACAAGATTGAGCTAGCTGAAAACATAATAAAATTGTATGCTTTCATCTTAATTTTGAACGTTATAGCAATAAATTTAATTAATAGAGCTCCTAAATCAAGGTCGCCAAAGGATCGCTTTGATGAATTTCAAACACCTTTCAAAATTATATAAACTTTTACAAACAATAATAATTTCTAATAATTAAATAACACTTTTTAAAATTAAAATTTACAAATTACCTTTTCAAAAACAATTCGTATAATCTCACTTCTTGTCTCGATTTTCAATTCACTAAACACTGTTCCAATCTCTTTCCAACAATACACCTTCAATCCAACTCCAACTTCACCAAAAATCTCCTTTATCTTCTAACTAACAATACACTTTCCTTCCCTATCAAATTAACATTCCACCAATTTCCACATTTATAACAACTTCAAAATAAATTCCATTTTATAAATTTTTTTATTTATTGAACATCCAAATTATACAGTGTGTCCCCGGATGGAGTTGACAATAGGTATGATTTACCAAAAATTTTCGAATTGGATTTTCATATTTTGGGATTAATCCCTGCTCGGTCTGAAACTTATTTTTAGTTTACTTTCGATTTTTTTTAATCAAGTAGGCCTTTACAGTTGAGCAAAACCTCTTTTCGTTTCAGGTAAAGTACCTTTTTCGTTCACAGTACGCCAATGTGTTACTAAGAAAAGTTGTTCAGCATGAAAAGCTATGGCGTTATGCAAATTTTCAGAGCAATCGGCCTACTTTGATAAAATTCATTATTTGTCAATTTCGTTTCAGGTAAAGTACTGTTTCCGTTCACAGTACGCCAATGTGTCACTAAGAAAAGTTGTTCAGAATGAAAAGTTATGGCGTTATGCAAATTTTCAGAACGATTTGATAATAGAAATTGACAATAGGAAAAAAATCTTTATTATTAATTTTACGACGAAAAGTAATTCTTTATTAAAAATTCTGAAAATTTGCATAACTCCATAACTTTTCATTCTGAACAACTTTTCTTAGTAACACATTGGCGTACTGTGAACGGAAACAGTACTTTACCTGAAACGAAATTGATAAATAATGAATTTTATCAAAGTAGGCCGATCGTTCTGAAAATTTGCATAACGCCATCATTTTTCATTCTGAACAACACACATTGGCGTACTGTGAACGGAAAATGTACTTTACCTGAAACGAAAAGAGTTTTTGCTCAACTGTAAAGGCCTAATTGATTTAAAAAAATCGAAAGTAAACTAAAAATAAGTTTCAGACCGAGCAGGGATTAATCCCAAAATATGAAAATCCAATTCGAAAATTTTTGGTAAATCATACCTATTGTCAACTCCATCCGGGGACACACTGTATTTTTATATAATAACAATCTTCTTGATACAATATTTCAATTAATTGTCTTTTAGTTTAGTTGTAGAATATTATTTATGGTATTTTATTAAGTTTTTTAAGAAATTTTAAAAAACTCAACTGTATTTTACCAAATTACTATTCAACTATTTTTATTTATCTTTATATCACCCTAGTTATTTTAAAATTAACACTCTATTAAACTTTTATATGACATATTTACAAATTAACTAACTAGATATTCTACCCTATTTATTTATAATACTAAATCTCTAGCTTACAATAAATATATAAATATTAAACATATAAACTTGCCAAAACAAGGGTTAAAAAATATTGAATAATATTCTGGTGACCGTTGAGCACCTAATTAACCACCCTATCCTCCGAATACAGACCTAAGAGGCAGAGTAACAAGGTCAACCACGTACACACACTTGCACTAGTTATACACACGGTGCAGTATGTAGGATCAAACGGCACACCAATCACGTAACCCGCAGAGTCGGGCCGGGTTGTGCATTGCACCCGTAAAAACCTTATACGTTGACGCACCGGCCTCAACACCTAAAGGTATAAGAGGTTAACGATAACAAACAAACAAGCAAACAAAAGTTGATGATTACATTCGGAGATGCGTTAGTGGTTGTTGATTGCATTAAGTCGTGCGTTGCTGGTTATACTCAGTGATGCCTTGAAGGTTGCATTCAGCGATGATAGATGGTTGACAAATGGCATGCGGTTTCGAGAGTATAGCTTGGTAGTAGCGAATCTTTGTTGAACATTATAAAATATATTTCACTCTAAACCTTATTTTTAATATTTATTTTAAAAAATGTTTGATGTTGGGAGCGACTGATAAAAGGCAGAAACTATAAAATTCCGTAAGAAATATTTTATTAAATAAATATTCCGAAGGTCTGCAAACTAACAACGCTCAACCAAGTTCCAAAACGTATGTAATTGTGAAACCTCCTGCGTTGTTTCATTCATCCGTCAGCGTATTACTGAATGTAGCCGTTATTTCATCACAGAATGCAAGCAGAAACGCATCGCTAAGCTCTATCATTAATGCATCGCTGAATGAAACCAGCAACGCATCGATGAATGCAACCATCACCGCGTCGATAAATCGTCATTTATTGCAACCTCCTTTTCTATATCTCACACGCCCATGAGAATTCAACGATGTGATTTTATATATTTTGTTGGATATTACGCTGAGTTACTACAATTTAAATATATGTAAATTTGCCATAGCACGCGTTAAAAAATATTGATAATGCAATCTGCAAATTGTTATGGTGCATTCAGCAATGCGTTGACGGTTGTTTTCCTTAGATGTGTTAATTGTTGCGTTCAATGATACGTTGATGGTTAGTTTCTATAATGCGTTGATCGTTGAATTTAGAGATGCATTCAGCATTGCCGGTGACGGTGACTTTGTGAGATGTGTTGAACGTTATATTGAGCGTTGCGTTGCTGGTTGCATTTAGCAATGCGTTGTTCGTTGCTTTGTGCGATGCGTTGTTGGTTGCATTCAGGGATCTTACATGATTCACAGTGCCATGCGGTTTGAAAAGCAGAGCCTGCTACACATTGCATAATACAATATATTTTACTATAAAACTGATCTTTAATATTTCATTTAAAAAAATGATGTCGCGAGCCACTGATAAAAGGTAGGAACTTTGAAATTCAGTAACAAATCTTTTATTAGTAAGTATAAGTAAGTATAAGTAAATCCAACTTCTTGATTTCTACATTACGTAATCCAAACAGTTTCAGTTTGAGGTTCTGTCGGCAACCCAAAATCAAATTGTACGGTTGCCAAAAAGTAGCTGAAACTTTAATTTTATTCCTTTCAAGTTTTCCGCTTCGTTCCTGCCCCGATTTAACTTATTTTGTAAATTTTTACTTTGTTCCCGGATTTGCTTTTATTCTAAAAAACTTCGTCCTTGAATCCTCCCGAATTAGATTACCTGCGAGTTCGTTAAAGTTCGCCCGATTTGTTTGCCTTATTACAAGTGCTAACGAAGACATGCATTAAATAATTCCTGAGCTTTAAACATTTAAACATTTATAACGCTTTGCTAAAAGTCTGAAGCTTCAGGTGCGAAAG
This sequence comes from Melanotus villosus, assembly GCA_963082815.1. Taxonomy (NCBI): domain Eukaryota; kingdom Metazoa; phylum Arthropoda; class Insecta; order Coleoptera; family Elateridae; genus Melanotus; species Melanotus villosus. The sequence goes on along the minus strand of OY720419.1, from coordinate 110,260,271 downwards.
TTTAAAGTTTCTACTAGTTTGATTGGTTAAATCGATTGCGTAACCGCGAAACAGAAAGTTTATTTTGCAAGGCTCATTATATTTCCTTTGACGGTTCATTTCTTGTTTTCGCAATGTTTTATTAAACATTAAAACGCCAGTAAAATCCGTGTAATTGGTAAATATGCGTAAGTTGCGAAATTTATCTTCAAAACAGTAGCTGCTAAAAGCACCTGTTTTGATTTTATTGCTTCTTTAAATATGCAGGTTTTTTAAATACATCGGAACTGCTTTGATTATCCGGATATTCCTGTAAATATACGTATGTTTCCGTAAATATACGTATATTTCTTTAAGCCTACGAAATTTACTCTAATATACCTAAAGAACCGAATTTATAGTAATTATTGTTAAAATTGCGATTTGTTTGAATAATAATTGCGTGTATCTTCCATCTCACAAACCCAAATATTACTCAGATACTGCTGGCACGGCAAAAAATAAAAAATCGGAGTTCTGAAAGGTTATCGTATCACCCGCACTGTTTTAAGGAAAACAGATAAGTGCGATAATTAAATGTACGATGAGCACATTTGTTATTATTAATAAAGAACGGTTTTATCGTTAATTAAGTCGGTTGCAGTGGTTCTGCGATTTTGCGGGCTTTACAAAGTGAAACCGTATTTCGGTGGTGATGTAACCTGTGCATATTTTCTGCGTGGATTGCAATTTAATGAAAAGGAGAAGAAGCTAGAAGAAATACGTAAGCTTTTAGTTAATGAATGTTAATCATAATCATAAATAGGTCCGTTATCAAACTAATAAGAGAACTTGTTAATATAAACATTTTCGAAAATAAGTAAATATTTTTAAAATATACGTTTCAGCATTAAGTAAACAATTTAAAAAAATTGAACAGGGGAAATTGTTAAGTTTAGTGGTACGTTGGAAGCATGGGTGGGTTTTCAGTGTAAATGTGGGTGAACTCTGATGAACTTTAAACAATTTTGGTTTATCGCTGTCATAAAATGTATTTCGAGTATATTTAAATCAGGAAATCTGGTGATGATCGGGACGTTCCCATTAAAACCATTAAATTCCGCTTCGTTTGGTTTTAATAATTTATTAACTCCAGTTTTACTCAGATCTGTGGTTAAAACCTATTTTTTCTTAATTTTAGTTTCCAGAGCCCAAATTTAAGTACCTTCAAGCTGTCTTAAGCAAAACTGGAGTTTCTTGAAAAATTACGTAAGCCTGTTGGTTTGTTTTCTTTCTGAGTGATATTGTAAAGGATTCGCAGTAAAATCACGTGAACGGTTGAAGAGATAGATAAGCAACTTTATGGTGGTTTTATTTTTGTGAAAACATCGTGTTTTGGTGTGAAATGATTGATTTATAAAGGTCGTTGTTTGAAAATATATAATTCAGACTTTCCACTCAAAAAAAAAAAAAAAACGATTAAAAACTGAGGTATAAAGTGTGTGCTCTTACAAGAGTTTTTCGGTATTACACCGTGAAAGAAGCGTGATTTATCGGAAGGCATGTCAACGATAAGTTTTCGATTTTATAATGTTAATGGATAATGTCTGGAGAGATAAATGATCACGTTCTATCTTTTTGTTTCAGTATTTTCAGGAAACTGCACAGGTTATCTACCTGGTTGAAACAGTTTGCGCGGTGCTGCTTTTGTTGATTTTTTTTATGAGCGACTTCCTTCTTTTCTTATTTCGAAATTCCTTCGAATTTGAAACTAAATAAATGTTAAAATTTTCTTGTGAAAAGTATGGCAAAAAACGACAAAATAGTTAGTTGACACAAATGGTAAAGGTGAGTGGGGAAGGTTGCGGAACAAGCAGTAAAATGCTTTTCAGTCCATGAAGTGTTTTTTACAAATTGTAAAGCATCTTAACCAAACACTTGGCTTTGCTTTTAAGCGAGTTGTGCAAGTGCCAAAATTTCGAGCGGTTAATGAGTTTACAACACCAGGCAAAGGGGTTAATAATTAACCTAAATGCGGTAAAATTAGCCTTTATGTGTTTTTAGGTAATTAAGTGAGCAGCTACAAATTTCGGAGGTATTTAATTTTTTAAAAAGGTCGCCGCGAAGTACGCGTTAACGAAAGCTTCCGGTGGTGATTATGATAAAATAATGAAAAGGAAGAGTGCACCCCTTTTTCTTGTGAAGTTTGTGTTGGAGTTTTTTTGATAATTATAATGTTCTTGAAAGGATGCATCACACAGGGATATTTTGTACACCGGAATTCCCGATTTCCTTTCGGTTATAGTTTTAGTGTACGGGGTGTAAACAAAACAAGTTTACCCCCTATTTTCTTATAATTTTTTTGAGTTGAAAAACAAAATTTACAGGGCTGAATGTAGAAGGAAGATGTGCTTTTTGAGGCAATTTAAAAGCACTTTCGGTTTAGCAGGAAATGACCTTAAATGGAACACCCTGTGTATTTCTACATTTTTGGAATCCCGATTATTTTCATTGTATATAGCTTGGCTTCTGTTCTCGCAGGGCTTTAGAAATACACAAACCTTTCTTTTTTTGCTAGCTGATGGAGTTGTGCTATTTTAGTTTTGGTCTAAAAACAGGTTTCATGGTACAGCTATTTTGCGAATCTTCCGGATTTTCTTTCACATTTGATCTAAAATCTTCGTTGAGACATTACTCAGAGATGTTACTCTGTGCTATTCTCTATCATTGTTGCCCTTGAGGCCTCTTCTTTATGCAGTTTGAATATTATTGATTCTTCGCGATTTTTAGTATCATTCAGGCTAGCTCAATCGCGTCATTAACGTTTTCGACTGTCTGTACTATACTCAGCCTTTCTAAATGATTAACGCTGACAAAACAACATCATTATTTGTTTACGAGTGTGTTCTGTATGAATCTGAATTGTGATCTGAGTTTGACGAAGTTGCTAAATCATATTTGTCAACCCGCCATAAGAATTTCAACTACTTCCTTTATTATGGTATTGATTTGGTACCCAACCTTTAATGCTTTTTCGAAATGGTTTGCCTTTTGGTGTTCAAAGAGTGCTGTAACTACTTAATAATCGCTCTTAATATTTCCTTCTCCTAGATGCATTTTCATCTTTGTGCTGTAAATTTCTAAAAATGTTCACCACCCTATTTCCTTGTTTTCATAACTAATTTCTTTAGTTTTTCCAATGCTGTTCGTGAACTGTTTAAGTAGGTTTATCCATCTGTGTATTAAATAACATCATAGTCAGCTTTCGGTCAAATAAGGAGTGAACGGTGTATATTTACTATTATTTTTATTAATGATGGAGTGGTTAAGATATTCGATGCGCGGCGGGTAGCCTATACCGTCACTGAAAGTAATTGGGAACCGAAACACAGTGGTGGAGTAGAGAAAGTAGGCGGTTGTGGAAACGCCTTCCACAACCGCCTACTCGGTGCTTACCACATTATTCTGTACGCATAGGGTATGAGACAACCGGGTATAAGAGAAGGCCTTAACCCACCATGTTGTTCTGTGTGCAGCATGTTTTTCCGTTATTCATTTAGTTCTGATATAACGCATTATTTTTAGTGTTCCAATATGTTAGGTTAGCAAAATGGCTTAGTTGTGTAAATAATTTGTCAAATTGTCAACGTCACTGAGTACGTTCTTTGTTGTGTATTCTGAAGTATAACCTTAAAAAGCTAACTATCTGGTATTTTGCTTAGCAATAATTTTCACATAATCTATAATAATTTAAAAGGAGCAAAAATTAATCCCAACTAATAATTTATTGAAGTCCCATCTACACAGGCAAATTTACCAACTGATATGACTTACTTGATGACAAAACTATAGTAAAGGGTTTATACGTAAAGTTCGAAAGCAGCTTAAGATTGTTGCGCCTTATCGAACTAACGAGGAAGGCTGAAAATGTAAGCTTCCTGAAACTTCAAATCCGGTTTAATCAGCAAACAAACTAATTGCTTTAATAATTCGTACACGAATTTGAAATTAATTCAGTATATTTTGTATAATTGAACCCTAACTGCTTAGATAAGTGCTTACTATTTCCTTACACTTTGATGTGAACGTGTATTTAATTAAATAAAACCTCGCGTTTCGTGTTTATTAAAATGAAGACATTTTCATTTCGAGTTGTACATTTGAAACATCTAATTAAGCTTGTGGAAATTACGACCATATAGGCCGTTGTGAATTTTGACATAAAATTCTATGGCGTTTCTGTACCTTTAACGTAGTTGGAGACTTTCAGGTGGGATGTTGTCTTATTAAGTTTTCCAGTAACTGTTTTATCTTTTGTCTTTGGTTTCTCTTTGTAAGCCTGTAATTATTTATTACGTTAACGTTTTGTTTTATTGTGGTTCGCAGGTTTCTTTGATAGTTGAGCACGTGAATATTCCTTTTGTAAAGGTTGCTTTAGTTGAATTCTAAGGTCGATTGAACATTTCTATTTCTTTGGTCTTAAGTTTGCAGACTGTTTCATCTAAAATTGGAACTTAGAGTAGGCTGTGGTTTATATTAAAATAGTTCACTGGCTTAAGCTAGACTTATTAAAATAATATTGCACCGATATTTGGTATTTAATTTCATCGTACCTACCTACCTACCAACATACATCTTAAAATTAATAAATTATTAAAATCATTCTTATACATTTTAAAACTTTGACCATTGACGAAATATTAAGAAGTGTAGTACTGCACAATTTGCATATATTCAATTATATACCGTTAAAATCTATTATCCGCACTGAAGTTGCAGCGGGTGACCTAGTACCTAATGTATTAAAAGTATCACTCCGTGACTATGGCCCGCAACATGGAGGGTTAAGTCCTCCTAAGTCGCTTTCATACCCGGTTTTCTCGCACATTATGCGTTCGGGATGATGTGGTAAGCATACTCTAGCACTATATAGTAGGTAGGTCATCCGCCGAGCATCCGACTCGGATTCGACTCCGAGACCGTCCGCGTTGTAGTCGAATACCTTAACCATTCGGCCACTTCGGCGTTACCCATTAGATGTCCTGTTATTAGTAGTGTTGTTTCATAGCAGTTGTCTCCATTGATATCTTTGTTGAAGTCTTCCAAGGTACTCACTTAACCAGGCATTCCAAATATTTATCTTCATTTTTGTAGCATTTTCCACCTATTGGCCAAACTGTGATTTAATTCTGAGATTGCAGAATCTTGTGGTATAATGAGTGCTTGTCCTACCAAAAATATCCTGAAGTTAACGCCATCATGTCATTTGGGTTATTGCTCACAGAACATAAGGGCTTCTGTGTTGTCAAGATAGTTAACTTTTCATCTACAACGCGCTTCAAATGAAACTTAATTAATTTAACACCGGCACTCCTTGGTCCACCGAAAGAGGGTGCTCTGGGTGGAATAAGGTGCCATTGGGTGCCATGTGTCGTTAGGTTATCTTGTATGTAAGCCATTTCGTTGATTTCTTTCTTCAATAAATTTTCTACCGCAACAAATGTTGTTTCATTGTCCCGATACATATAGGCCAAACGACTTCTTCATATAATGAATCTTGTAAGTGCCGCCATGAAGGCTTCAGGTGTTAAATTACTGACAACTTCTAATTGAATGGCTTTAGATGCAAAACATACTAATACAGCTATGTATCGCTTGTAGCATTTGTTTCCTCGCCCTTTTGTGATGCTTACTTGGATTGGACTAGCATAATCTACACCACCGTGCGTGAATAGGGGTGACTGTGTAACTCTAGCTACCGGTAGATTGCCCATGAGTTATTGCGACGCCTCTGTCCAGTTTATGGCAATTGTTGATGCCGCTTCTGATAGCTCCTTTTCCGTTTATTATCCAAAACATTTTTCTGATGTACACAAGAGTTGTCTGACTGTCACCATGCAGTGCTGTGAGATGAGCTTATTGACAGATTAGCTTGGCTAAGTGACTGTGGTATGGTATAATAGTTGGATATTTGTTTTGATATGGTAATCTTTCAATCTTCCGCCAACCCTCAAAACTCCATCTTTGTCAAGGAAGGGAGTAAGAGCGGATAGCTTGTCTGTTACAAAATGATATGACTCTAATATTCTTGTTAGGCATGGAAACCTTTCAATTATGTTGTCTTCTTGTTTGACTGCAGTAACTCTGTAGCTTACTTTTAGTTACTCTGATGTAACTGGTAAATATTCGTTCATTCTTGGCAAAGAAAGGGCTTGCCATTTAGGTCCCATCCACTAAGTTGTGTATTCCTTTAGTGTTCTTGGATCCAATCCTCTAGTAATGATGTCTGCTGAATTGTCTTCAGTTTCTATATGGTACCAATTGTTGATGTATTTTGATATCCTGTTTGACACGAAGGTTTTCTATTTGTTTAGTTCACCTCTCATTAGTTGCCAACAGTCCTAAGCGATGCAAAGTTCTTTCATCTTGATAGGCGCAACTTTGCATTTATACGTGGTTTGCTATAAATAACAGCTCCAAATGCTTTCTCCGATCCATCACAAGAACCAAGGAGTTTTAGTGATTATTGGCGAGACAAATAGTTCGTCCATTTTATCAGGGCGATATCTTATTTTTATTTGTTTAGGAACTGACTGGTCCCATTCTAACTGAGTTACCCAAAATTCTCGTATAAGTAATTTGGCTTTGATTACGAGAGGTGCCAACCATCCTAATGGGTAAAACAGTTTTGTAATGTCAGACAATATTGCTGTTTTGCTTGACGGTTGTGCTTTGAACGTGAATGCGTCGTCAGAAGGGCGATTTTCTTATCTTCGGTGATGACTTTGATCTTTTAATTTTTCGGGGATTATTTTTAGAAATCGTTGGTAGGTCATTTTTGCAGGGTGAAAACTCCAGGGTTTAGTAGATTAAGCAATTTTTCCCGGAGTCAAATGGACTCCTTTATAGGGTTGGTTCCTGACTTTGGGTTATTCACGTAAAAATCTTTGATGAGAACATCCGCTGCTTGTTGATAATTTCCTTTGCCAGCTGCGGTAGAGTTTTAACCGCTAAAGAGGTTGCAGCGGTTGTCCAAATGTCCAATACTTAACGGTTGTTAAGCTGTATTCTTCTACTGGGTGTTGATCCACTTTACCTGCTTGTTGGAATTTGTAATCTTCTGGATCGATTTAGTTTGCTTGTACATCTTCTCGATGCCTGCAATAAACACGACGCGATGTTTTATCCAACGAAGAATTCTTGTTCTTGGTCCAGTGTGCATCTTGTCGCTAAAGCCTATTCCTACGGTTGTCATGCAGCATGCATCAAACACTACATTTCGTTTCAGTGCTTCATGATAGATGTAGTAAGTATAGACCTTTGACCTCCTCTTCTTCAGAAACTCGTTGTATGTGCCCCAAGTTTAAGGATTCTTGCATACAGTTTTTGTACTCTTTGTTTTGAAAACCTTTTTCTGGTTGAAGTAACCTTGCTCGAACTTTCGGCTTCGAGCTTCCTATATTGAAGTGTTCTTCCTTGAAGGGAATCGTCATAGTATATATACCATCCCTGTTTCGGGTATGTGTTTTTTTATAATGGTCTTCACATTGTTCTTCAGATTCTACTAATCTTCTGACTGGTTGTATATCTTCTATTTTCCAAAATTGAATTGTGTTAGCTGGGTTTATTCTGTGCTGACGACTGTTGCTTTTTGATTTTCTTGTTGCCATAAGCTGCCTGATAGAATCCAACTTAGTTCTGTGTTTTGACCTGAGAGTCCATCCTTTGTTTTGCGTAGGCCTTCTAAAACTATTTCTCCATAGCCTTCAGCCCCAAGGATTATATCGATTAGACCAGATTTGTTAAACGTCGGATTTGCTATGATGTAATTCTACCACATTTCATTTTCTGATGTGTACATTACATATATTCCTTTGGTAGTGTTTGAGTTAATGGTGAAAAGAATGAGTAAGTCCGTGCTTAAAAAGTAACTACTAGGAGCACGAGGACGAATTCCTTCTTGTATCTTCTACCTACCGATTCTTGGTTGTTTATTCTCCAACCAAGTGACTTTGGCTTCTATTTTGTATTTGGGTAGAGCTAGTAATTGTGCTGCTCCTTCGGTTATAAAGGAAGTTTGTGGCCCAAGACTCCAAGAGCTACAAGCACGCGATGAATTTCCATTAATTCTGATGATGAGTGTGCTTTAACCATTGACGTTGCCGGTAAGAAAGAAGTTTTGGTTCTGTCTTCCGACATGGTCACCCACAGTGGCTTAGTTCCTTAGTTTTGTGAAGATGCTCAGCAGTTGTAGTGGCGTGAGAAGAAGTCTTTGTTTTTGGCACCTCTGCTTTTGGTTGCTTTTTGTGCAGCTAAGTTTGATGTTGCTGGTGTTGTTCTTTGGTCTTCATTTCAATTTATTTTGATGTCTTCATGAGTTTCTTACCAAGTTTCTCTTGATGTTCCAGTAAGTGCTGTTTAGCCTCTAAGTAAATCTTCTGTATCTGACCAAAATAGTTTGTTCTTAAGTAAGTAGTTGTGCCCCGGGAATGTTAGTTTCAGGATGAGTTTGTGATTTTTCGCAATTTTTTCTCAACTCTGTTCGGGTATCGCCATATTACTGCTCATATAGAATTTAAAATGTATGGTGGGTTCAACAATGGCTTGGGTTCTGCGTGAATTTTTGTATTAAACTGAATAATTACAATAACACTTATTTACTAATTTATTAACACGAAAATTAACAATACCAAGCACCAACTCAGTTTAATTTAATTACTCTGAATGTTCATTTATATTACTAGTATTTATTTTAAACCAGGTGCCGCGTAATGTAATTTGCTGCTTGATATTCTTGGTAGATTTTTGAACTGATTGTCGACTCTTGCTAGGATGCGGCCTCTGATTATTCTTAAATGCGTAACACCCTTTCCGATGACGTCTTCTATTACAATGTTACTTCGTAGATGGAAGCGTGAACCTAACCTCAAACCTCTTATTGACAGTTTTATGTATCAAGAACCAACAAAAATCACGGCCTACTCCAACTATAAATGGAAATAGTTTAAGGTTATACTTTAATGCTTACTCGATTCTAATTAATTATTTCACATCCGACACCCACGTCAAACTATGTAAATTGACAGGACATCGAAGATCCGAAATCAATATATCATTGGATGTAATTTCAATTTCTGAAACTACTACAACTACTTCTCTAAAGGGTCATTGTTTATACCTAGTGGACAATTTGAATTGCTAATTATTAAATTTTCGAAGCTAATCATAAGGCTATTGGATTGGAATTTACTTATTGTTCATATGCGTACATCTGCAGCGTGATTCATTTGTCATTAGTCAACTATTCATAGGTCATTAATGATTTTAAAATAATTGTCCGAACGATTAATCATTTGTGTAAAGGACAGATAAATTTAATTTGTAAAATGATGTTTATACCGTAAATTAAGTTTTTGCTTTATTAAAATATTCGTTGATTGATTATATCATCTTTTGTTATTAAAGTAAGCCATGGAAAATTTGATGGTGGTTATTGTTATGATTGAAACCCAATGACAGTCTCATGATTTCGGGTGAAAATGTCAAGAAACGTAACGCTAATGTGGATTTACAATATCCTGCAAGTTGCCATTTCAAGATATCCAAAAAATTCCCTACTTTTAGGGATATAAAATTGTCGCCGTTCTGTTTTTAGTAACTGCTTAACTTATTTAGGTTTAATACCTTTAACATACTTTAGGTGAGTGTATTGCTACTTCCAACTTGTTTTTTCAGTTATCGTTTTTGAAATAAAAAATATTACAGTCGAATAACAAGGTTTATACCATGAGATCGAAAAAAAAATGATTCTGAGCAGGCCTTGACTAGTACAACACGATTGGCTACACTGGTTCTAGAATGCCTATGAATTATAATGTGACAGTGACATTTCAAATGTAAGTCAGTTTTGCAATCTTGTTTCCAGAATTATTTAAGTTTATCGTTGTAATACTAGTGAAGGATCACATTTTGAACACCTACTCTAACATGTATTCATCTTAGTTTTCAGTTTGTTCCCTAAATAAATACTGTTTTGTGTTTTAATTTATTTGACATTTATTAACCTCTAACCTACTGCCACATTTTGAAATCAGTCTTGCCAATCGTGTTGTACTAGTCAAGGCCTGCTCAGAATCATCTTTTTTTCGATCTCATGGTATTATTCGTTGATTCATTACTAAATCGATTTTTGTTATCTTTGTGCTAAAAGTTACTCATGGAAAAAATGGTGTTGATTGTTGCTATGCTTGAAATCCAACGACATCTTCCGGGGTTACATTAAAAGTTTAAGAAAATAATCTTAAACGAAGCGTTGCAGGATTCTACATTGTTGCTATCTCGATATATGTACATATCTAAAAATTTCCCAAATTTTAGGGATAGAAAATTGTTGTTGCTTTTTACCAACTTTCTCAATTATTTAGGTTTAATAAATTTAACGTATTTTAAGTGAATATTCTTAAGCAATTTCTTACTTATTTTTCTGTCATTATTGTTAAAATAAAAAATATTATAGTCGAATAACAAGGTTTTTCTACAAACACTACTAAAAACTGAATTTTTAACACGGCATACTGCAATTAAAAATGTAATATTAAATCGCAGCGTGTTAAAAGTAGATCACGTGGTTTACTTTTAACACTAGTATTAAAAGGATGCTGTCACAATGACAGAGCAACTAAAATATTAATCAAAGACTGATTTTACCTACCAAATTGACAAATCTAACGTTGCCCTACTAGCAGCTTCTTCTATATCGACCCGAATTTCTTCACTTAGATTAGAACTCATCTTAAATTATTCTTTTTCACTTTTGACAAGCATATGTCAAACAATACATATGTAAGCTCAATTCTAAATTGTTTCGTAAATGTCACAGAGTACTAGATTTTTTAGGTAACCTTTGGAATCTTTAATAAGAGAGTTTAAAATGCTTTCAATGGCGTTTGTAGAAAAAATAGTGTATGATATTCGTGTTAAAAGTGATTTTATTTTGTTCGTGGGGTTGCTCAACTCGCTACGCTCGTTTCGCAATCTCCCCCACTCACAAAATAAAATCTCACTTTTAACACTTGTATCATAAATAGCTATTATATTATTCGTTGAGTGATATAATCGATTTTTATTCTTTTGTATCAAAAGTAAGTAATGGAAAAATGGCGTTGGCTGTTGCTATGACTGAAAGCCAACGACATGTTCGGGGGTTATATTAAAATTTCAAGAAAAGTAAGTTTAAACGAAGCGTTGAAGCACTCTATATTGTTGCCATTTGCTATTTCGCTATATCTGAAACATTGCCTAATTTTAGGAATATAAAATTATCGTCATTCTGTTTAGTTAAAGTAAAGCCAAAGGTATCGGTTTATACTCCACATAGGAGTAAAGCCGGCATTATGGAGGGATAATGCCTCCTAAATTAATTTTAATAGATTCAACCTGTTGAAATATAAAATATTACACTCGAATAAGAAAATTTGGCTCCTCAGCCATTTACTTCGCCTGAAACTGACCCAAAATTATTACAAGTCTGCTATCTGTACGGCTGTTCAATGTAATTAAACCTTCTATAATACAAAATCGTCTAGAATTGAATAACTGCTGCATTAAGTATTTCTTAGTCAACGTTCGTAGATGTTAATGTTTGGACCTAAATTAGGTATCACTTTCTTCTTATAATTTTTACCCCAGAAAATATTCCTGGAAAACTCTGTTTAACTTAAAACAACGGCCTGATTCGTGACATTCGTAATTCTCGCCCCTTTTTAAAATACTTGTGAATGGAAATTAATGAAACCAAGCATTATTGCGTTCTCTCTCTTTGCTTAATTAAAAACATTTCGAGTAATCCTTCGCGCTTAATTCTGACGAATTTAAATCCAGCTTAGTTTGGTGTATTTTTAAACATTTCCCTTTTTATAAGGACTTATTTTGTCTGAGTATGAATATTAATTTTTACGTAATTTTCTAATTTTAGAGGTAGGTTTTTGAAGGGGTTGTTGGTTTGGGGATGTATTGGGTGCCTATTTCATCCGTTTGCGCTTTAAAATGAATAGATAGGCAACACGCCCCCCCCCCCCCCACTTTTGTAGGGATTTGTCACTATGCGAAATGTTTGTTTGTACGGCAGGTTGCCTATGTTTGACCTTCCGGCGAGGATATGCATTGGAATTAATTAGAGAAAAATATGACGGCAGGTTTAGGTACTACATAGATGAATTTAATAGAGCTTTAGTGATGCGTTTCTATAGATCAACTGGTAGGGCGTTAGCGTGTAAGAGGGGAAACAGTGATTCAAATACCAGCGGAGGTGACATTTTTCTTGTACCGAATGTTCTGTTCAGATTTATTTAAAAATCTTAATCCTGTTCCCATTGCAACGTTTTTTAAAACTTTAATTCAGCGTGTGAATTATTTATTTAATAACAATTGACGAAACGTAACAGCAACAACAACTTAAGCATTATTTATTTATTAATTTATTTATACTGAGAATGTTTATTTATTTTAACAATATTTGTTAACCTGAGCACGTGCAGCGTTCAAAAGACTTATTTAATTTCTTGTTCGTTATGACTAGACTGCCTCAAGCGCGTTCACTGAACACGCTTATATCCTACCGCAGACTTCTATTTCATTCTGCAACGTACTGGGGTGTTCTGTAGTGACCGAGATCATTCAGGAGTTCCTGCTGACAGATGATGCTACATTATTAATACATATAAGCATTTTTAGGTAATACTAACAATTTTATCTAAAATTATTATTAACATTAATACAAATCCGCTAACCTGCCAACTCTGCAGATGTAATTTTTTGTGTTTTTGTAAGTATTCATGGTGCTTTTAAGAGTTATTCAGCTTAAATATTTAGAAAAATTTGGTATTTTATGTTGACTCATCAAAAGTAAATTACGTAATACGCGTTTTAAACCACACAAAACGTAAGTCAATTCAAACCATTAAAAACCATGTCAATCTTTCATCAAATAACCATTTATGCGGTCTCTTAAAATAGTTACCTTATAATTCAAGCGAGGAACGTGCTTGATCTCAGCAAAAAGCACGATAAAACTACATTAATTCTGAATTATGCCCATGTGTTGAATCCTTAAATCACAAAAACGTATGATGGTGCGTATGAACCAAAAACGTGGTCTGTGTGTTTCGTTTGTTTATTTAGGTCGTAACGAAGGATCTTTATTAGAGTTTACGTTTTCTAATTACAGATTTATAATTAGCTAACTTGCCAAGATTTCGGGTTAAAGCATTCTTTGTTAATTTACTTCATCCTGTTCATGCTATTGAATAAATTGTGTTGACAATTCAACTCATATGTAATCTGTCAAAAATCGACCAATCAAAATGTAAGATTTGACGTTTTTGAGTCAATCAACACGAATTTTATCGACAATTTTGACTAGAAAACATTTTCGATAAAATTTCACTAGTTAATTGCTAGTTATATCCCACAGAGAACAATTTTCATGTCAACAAACTTGAATGTGATGTTACAGCAAAAAAATAATCGACAATTCTTTGACCACTCGTGGTATTATAAGTGAATATTTCTTTAATATATTCTAACGATGTCACTAAATCGTTTTTGCGTTTCTTGTGAATTTTTTTTTTTTTATGACGAAGTATCCAAGAATAAAAAATCGTTTTGTTTTAGCTAAATAATTTCAATATCACCTTTTCACAAATTTATCTTAAATCTCGCGCGTCGCGTATCATAATTATTTGCGAAAGCATTCTTAAGCGACCACGCGTCTTTCCGAGGCGTGGTTTTATAAATGCGACCGCCGCATACTCTACAATACGATAGAAGCTTTCAGGGTATTCTGGGCGTTTGCTAATCGCAAAGCGGCTCCAGATTACGTGCTACGCTACAGTTGTAAAATGTGCTGTTGCGTACAGCAATGCAATTTGATTCTTAGATCATTTCGTGTAAATTTCGGCTTAAAATAAATTTATTTTACTTAGCTAGATTCAGCAAAATGTCATGTTGGCAAGATAGGATGCAAAACAAATGACACTTAACCTCAATTATTGCTTTTGTAGAGTAGTTCGGCGCCAGTATACTTCTGGAAATTAACTTGCTGAGTCCAGTTCGATATTTTGAATTTCCTAAGCTTCTGTCGCGGTCCTGGTTCAGTTGGTTTAGCATGCGCTTGATTACTGAGATTAAGACTGGCCCGCGTTCGATTCCCAAGGCCATACATACATCGAAAATACCCGACCGCTTCCCTCGGAAGGTAATGGCAACCTACGGAGCTATTTTTTTGCCTAGTAAGTTTTCTCTGGAGTACTTCCGTGGTTCGGAGCCCACGTAACGCTGTAGATCCCCTATGTCTGTAGGCTACTTGACACGCATACGACAGACACTACAGACATATAGAGAGAAGACGGCAACGCCGTAAAGGGCACACCACCTAAAGAAGAAACTTCTGCCAAAGGTTCCTTAAATATTGTTACTTGAAATGCCTGTTAAAATAAACGGATGTAATATTTTCTGAATCTAGGTATGACAATGCTTTTAATTTCATGGCCTTCTGAGAATGGCTTTAAATTGAAAATCAATGCATGTGTTGTTGAAATATTCATTTTTGTCTTTTCTGTTTTGTTTTCTCTTTCAGACAGTTTTATTCTTGTATATCCCCATCTGTGTTTAGGCCAGACATTTTTATAGGCTTTTCGTTGTTTTCTGAGGATCACTTTAAATTGGATTACTTGACATAGTATCAATAACTGTATACGGCGACGTAGAGTATGGCTTTCTATATTTTCTGCTTGGCCATCGTCATATAGTCACCATGTTTCAGTTGATTACGTTCCGATTTCTTAGATCGGACTTTACCAAGTCTGCCCAAATACTTTTTGGTCTCTCTCCTTCTCTTCCCTGTTACAACGTCTATTATCGCGGAGCCTCTGTACGTACCCTAACCATCCCATTCTTTGGACCGCGAGTACTGGATAAACTCGATTTCCTTATAGCTACATCACTTCCACACATTCGTTTTTTTATGGCCAGTGCCCCCTTTCTTTCTCTTTCTAAAAATACTTTTCAAAACCTTCTTTTCCCATATTTCCAGTTTGTGTGACTTAACTTTTATTCAGCACTCATAGTTCAGTTTCATGGTAGTACTGGGTAGATTAGTGTCCTATATGCCTGTAGTTTTTGCAATTTCGGATGACCTTTGACAACTATTAACCTCATAACATTACCGAGTCGCTCTTCTTCTTTTCGTTCGATTTATAAGCTTAGCCTCCTGAGCCGTTTTTGTAGTTCTATTATCGTAGAGTCTCTACGCATGTCCTATTCTTTGGTTTCTAAGTACTTTTGACAAACTCCTTTCTTTATAGCTCCATTCTTCCACATTCGTCTTCCTGATCCCTTATTTTTCTGTTTCTAAAAAGCTTTTCAAAATCTTCTTTTCCCATTTTTCAAGTTTCTGTTATTTACTTCTGTTTACCACCCATTGTTCCGTTTCATAAGCTGCAAACGGGATAATCACAGTCATATAATATCCGCGGCCTTGCAATTCTAGATGAGCTTTGATAACCGTTAACCTTGCAACATTACTATTCGATCTTCGTCTCCTCGCTCAATGGATAAGATTAGCCATATGCTCAGAATACGTCGAAAGAGGGCTAGTAGAAACATGCTTATGCGGTAGTTACATACGATTCGCTTAGCCTTCGGCCAGAAGAGCTTCAAAAAACTGCACGATGGCTTCCGCACTTTTCCTTCCTTTAGTTAATCCTGTGTCCAATTTCACACTACCTTCTCCCACTTTACTCAAGATAACCACTCCCAACTAATTAAATTCGGAAAATTCCCCAAACAATTATTCTTTTTCTTGGGACGTTTTGATATCATTTCACTTCCAGCAGCTTCTTTTGACCTATCCCGCACTTGTATGGGTTTAGTTTTGCCTTCGCATTAAATTGTAGATCATATTCTACAACCAATTTCCTCAGTCTTATAAACAATTCTTGCAGTTATTGTGGTTGGGTCATTCGCATATGCTACAGGTTGACGTATTGGATGATATACCAGATCTTTTGTATTTAGTAGTTGTCTCAACACACCCCCTGGCTCATTATACGGTTTACCTCAAATACTTATCAGCTAATTTGGTCTTGTTCTTCCTCTTATTATTGAAGCCTAAGCCTGTTTACTACTCCTAAGTATACGTTCTATGAGTCATCTGTGCGCGTATGCCAGGCAGAAGGCTAACCTTACTCATCGAGAGACGCGATGAAGATCGACCCACAGTGTTGAGAAGTTAATGGTTATCAAGTGAGTTAGTATCATAACCGACGTAACGTGCCCTCTGAAGCACGAAGACGCATTCAGCGGGGATGTCGCTGGCCTCAGAAATCGAACTCGAGATGCCTACGTAAGAGATCGAGGCCCTTCACACATGGCTATCCACTCATCTTCATCTTTATTTTGAAATGAGATATAGAAATTGATCTTGCTGATGTTTTTGAATTTAGTTTTAAGTTTTAGACCGAACAGCTGTTTACCGGATCAAAATTTGTTACTTGTTTTTTTGGCACTGTTAACTATGAATTCTAACCAAGATATACTATTCACCAAACCGCAAGAGAAGGTCATTTTTACATGTATGTCAAGCGACTAATTTCAAGTCATCCTCAGTGACCTTTGGAATTAAAAGTCATTTTAGCTTATCTCAGGAAACGTCGACAAAATACAAAACGATTAATATCGCAAAAAATCGATACCTTCATTTTTATTAGTTGCTATTAGTTAAGACATGACTTTGAATTCAGTGTGTCACTGTGGATGACTTTAAATTGGATTGTTTGGTATATCTTCTGTTAAACTTAGGGCTGGTTGTAGACAACTTGTTAAATTAACGAATGATCAAAGCTTACAAAAGAACATCATTTTTTATTTATTAATTTATTGTATATATACATTCCAATTTTGATTTGATTTTGTTCATTTTAATGAATGTTTGTGCAAATCACCCTTAGTAGTGCTGAGTATGAGACAGGCCCTATCACAGGTCCTTGCGGTACCCCATATCGTAGATTAATTTGTGAAGACTTCTGTAAATTTGTGCTGTTTTTAATCAGCTGCAATTATTAGACTTACAGATCAATAGACTCTAATTAAAACGGTTTTGTTAGGGCGCAGTATTCAGCCTTTAAAATTGGTCGAAAGGTTAACTGCGACTAATGTTGTCGAAAATCTTGTACCGAAACCAAACAGCTATTTTGTTTAAAATAGACAATTTTTGGTATGTTTTGTTGTACATTTGTAAATGTATTCCTTTATTAATTATGTATATTAATATCGGTGCTACTGATACGGACAAGTGTTTGGTGACGTCTTGCGCTAAATTTAGCAACGTGCAAGAGTTTACATTTAAACAAATTTCGACTTCGAAAACGCAATTAATTTATTTTCCGAAGACAACATTTAGTAATCCAAAGGATTAATTTTCACTTTCATAACTTTACCGCAAAATTTATTCCTTTAAAGCTTTTGAAGTCGGTAGTCATTAGCGAAATGAAAAATAAATGATCCATCCAATTGTTCGGCCTGTTTTCTCGAAAGAATAAATTTGTCAATCAACGGAATGAAATGTTCGATCGTGCGAATTATAAATGCAAGCCCGCTGACGATTGATAGCCTATATCAATCATTATCAGTAATGAAACAAAAGACCTTCACCGTGGACTGGTGATATTGATGGATGTTATTAACTTTGGAACGAATTTTTTTGGTTTAATGTTACTCTCGATTGTTATTAATTGGAAAGTCATTTTTTGGGGATGAAACTTAGTTTTTAAGTGTTTTTATGTCAGCTGAAAGTTTATAGTAACGGCATGCTTGCTACGACGAAGACTAAAGCGTCTGTGTCTGTATAAGTAGCCTTCTTTGTTTTTATTCATCCTTAAATTCTTAAAAATGAACCATTACTTAGCAGAAGCAAATAACTTTTCCTTGCAAAAAAACTAAAATGGTTTTTGCTTTAGCAGCAGTGAAACTGAAATTCTGACACCAAACTTTAGCCCAAGTGGGCCATGCAAATAACACTTTAGGGAAATTTGTCCAAGGAAGTTTCCTACAATGTGTTCACACCACATAATGGAAACTAAACGCGAAACTAAGTGTGTAGTTCCATTCAGAACTTAATTGAAAGTGGTTAGTAGCGTTTTGTCTTTGTTATAATGTTATTTTCGGAGAGTTCGCCATGTTTGAAGAGATATGAAGAGTTGCTTTATAAACAATTCGTCGATGTTTTCCTTCAAATCGTAGGACTTATTGTTCAAGGTTCTTAGCCGAGAGTTTACTGAACTTTACGGAATCTTAAGAAAACTTTGCATTGGTTAAGGTATTTAATTATTTTGTGATTTCAGAGGTGTACAAAAATGAACAAACACCTAATCTGAGAAAGTTTCAAGATTTGGCCTTGAAAATTAGCCTTGCGCATGTAAATAATAGGTCGAATTCAGTAGCAGCACCTTTAATTTTTGGCTGAAAAATGCACAATTCCGTATGCTTTCGTTTCGATTTCTCCAAAAAGCCGCGTAATATTTCATGTAAAATAAGTCTGATATATTTTTACGTTCCCCACATGACAAGTAGGATGCCTCAAAAATACATATTTGGATGAGAATTTCATTTATTCTGAATATAAATTACTTTTACAGTAACTCATGTGAAATTTTATATTCAAAAAATTGTGTGGAATTTTAATTACTTTACGATGAAAACATACGTTCCACTCTTAGAGGGGTGCCTGAAAAAATTTCGTATAATATTTAAGAAAGAAGTTACAGTCTGATATTATTTTGCTGTGTTTTACACACATAAATTTAATAACGGATGCTTTCCGTACCTTCCGAAATGTTGGAAAAACAATAACAACAAAGGTAAAAATTGTAAACAAATGAATGCACAGCTTGGTATAAAACGTTTTCTTTCACAAGGATGGGTAGTATACTCAAGGCAAACATAAAAACTGCGGAGTAACCGTGAGAGCGATAAAATCCTTGAGGTTTTCGACCACAACGCGAACGGCCTCGGGTTCAAGTCTGAGGTGGAAGACCGACGGATTGCCTTACTGAAAATAATTGGGGGAAGTGGGGGAAAGTAGGCGGTTATCCAGGGCGTGGCGCTAACCATATCGCCCAATAAGCTTAGCGTGCCCCACGTACCGAATACAAAACCAGGTTTCTGATCATACTTCTTGCTGTGTTAGAATCCATACCACTTAAAGTTTGGTGTATAGATTTAACAAAAAGAAAAAAGAAAGGTGGTATTTTGCATTTTAAATTTTTATATAAGAAAAATATTAAAATTTAATCAATTGGGCAATGAGATAATTTCAGTTTTTTTCGCAGCTAAGCAGCAAGAGTATTGTTAATGTAGATTTTATTCCACTAATTGAATTCGATTATGTAGCGCATTTAACAAGATAGCAATCGTAGGATTCGCGTAAGTAAATTGTCGAATTTATTTTGAAAGTAAATCAAATTATATCGTGCCGTGCAAATAAACATCGAGATTACTTTTTAGAAGTGGTTGAAGCGCGGAGAAACTTTCGGTGGCAATGTACTTTCAAGTACTAGAATTTATAATTTCTTTCTTTGTATTTTTCATTTATTTATAGTGGGGAAATATCCACAAAAATAAGAAATGGCAAGAAACTTGCCGGAGCAAGCATCAGAAAATCCTTTTTCTTTGTAGATTACTTTAGGAGTTTAGGTTGTTAAAGGCTTACTTTTTTTTATAAATATCAATAGTTTTTGTGTTGCAGAGAATTAAAAAAGATTGTGGTTGAAGCCAACAAACAGGTAACCTATAAACAACCAAAGATGTAGCTAATGTTGGTTTAAGAGATGGAAAAGTAGCCAAACACTGGCTGAGCCGAAATAACATAGAATGCCTTTTGTCTAATATTTGTCATCTGATAATTATTTAATTATGTTATCGTATACTTAAGAGAGTTCTCTAGTAGGCCACGCCTTTACTGAATTTTGTCGGTATGACTGAATGCAACCGTCATCGCATCACTGAATCCAGCTCAATTGTTTTTGGATGCAACCATCACATTGACACTTTGAGGTTATGTTACCGAGTTTTCACGGGAGCTGCTTAATTGGAGATGTTAATTGGCCTTTTCGCATGCTCTGTTGCATTGATGGAGTGTGACGTTTCGGGGACTGTATCTGCCTCCGTCTTCAGGCATGGTTCGCCCTGAGAAGGGCGGTTTGGTCTTGGGAAAGACATATATTTTATATTTATATGTTTTTCCTGCCGGCATTCAGATTCCAACCTTGGTCAGTAATCGCTTTTTGGATTTCTAAGCACGTTCGTTAACCATTGAGCTACGGAATTGTCCGAATATTATTATTGTTACCTTCAAGTGGCATTTTTTCTGTAGGGCATGCGTAGTAGTTTCATTCCGCAAGTTGCGCAGGTTGCGCTGTAGATGTTTGCGCAGGTGGTGGTTTGTTGAGTTTCAGTTCTTCGCGCAGTAATGAATTCATATGTGTTTGATCTCCATGCTTGCTTAGCTAATCGGTTGTTTTGCCGGAGCAATGTACGTAGCTTCTTTGAGCTTCCTACAGGTTCGGCTATCTTCTTTCGCGACTACCCGTGTATCTTCTCACTGAATTCTATGCTAATTACTCACACGGATTCCGCAATTCTGTATTTTTCGGTTTCTACTTTCCGTAGGTTGGTCTTGTGTTCTTGAAGTCTAACCCTTAGAGGTCTGCCTGTTTCTCCTACGTACTCTCCTCCACACTCGCATGGCACCGTGTAGACACAGTTCTTCGTCTTTTGGTCTTCGTCATCAGGTTTGGTCTTGAGTGCAGTGCGTTTATTGAATCTGTTTACGATTCTTCTTAACTGGTCGGAAACCCCGGGTACGTATGGAATGCCACCTGTGTGTTTGAGTTTCTGCTGTCGCTTCTGCTAGTTGGTCCTCTCTGTTGGGTATTTTCTCGAACAGGTTAGTGGCAGAATTTGGGTAGGATATTTTCGCTAAGTATTTGTGCTATTCTCTCTCCTTCCTTCTTTAGATCTTCTTCTCTATAGCAGATTATTTTCGCTCGATCGTATAGGCATTTTGCGACACCTATCTTTACGCTTCGATGGTGGTTGGAGTCATAGTGGAGATATCTACCTGTGTGGGTAGCCTTCCTATACATGTTAGTCCGGAATCCGTCCCCGTTTCTTTCGATTAGGACGTCCAGGAACGGTAGTTTATTCGATTCCACCTCCATCGTGAACTTCATCGAAGGTGTGTGGTTGTTAAGAGGGTGGAGGAAGGTGTGAAGTTTCTCAGTCCAGTGTGGCCATATTACGAAGGTGTCGTCGACATGCCTTAGCCACAACTTCGGTTTCTCTAGAGATTGAGTTCTGACTTCCTGCTCGAATTCCTCCATGAAGACGTTACTCATTATTGGCGGAAGTGGCGAACCCATTGCCATGCCAAACTCCTGCTGGTAGAATTTGTTGCCCAGTTGGAGGTATGTGGTCTTTACGCATATAGTGAGCAACTCCATTATCGTGTCGATTTTTAGTGTGGTGCGTTTTTCTAGACCGTGATCGTGTTCCAGCTTTTTTCCAGCTGCATCCGTTGGTACGTTTGTGAACAGATTAACTATATCGAAGCTTAGCAGTGGTCTACTTTGACAATAGTGATTGTTCTCATAAGGTGTTTAGTGTTCTCTACTGGTGACGGTGTTCTTCTTCAGTAGGAGTCTAGCTAATTCGTGGCATGGCGAATTCCTCGAGCTCACAATTAGTCTCAGAGGTATGTTCTTCTTGTGGATCTTTGGTAGGATGTATAGATGAGGTGGTTTGCTATAATAATGAGGAGTTGGTTTTCTTCTCATTTGGTCTGCGAACTCCTCTTTATGTTGGTATAGCGTTTGGTATATTCGTCGTTCTATTGTTTCACATGGGTTTTTGGTGAGATGCTTGTATTCGCCAGCACCCAACAATTCTTGAATCTTGCTGTCGTAAGTATTCGTGTTCATTACCACAGTTGCATTGCCTTTGTTCGCGGGGAGCAGGCTATGCGAACTTGATAGGAATAATTCCAACCTTTGGTTTAGTTACGTACTACAACGGAACTGGCGCTGTGATCGCACATCACGTGATGGTGACGTCTCAGAGTATTTTCATGATGGGTATTTATATTTGACAGTTGATGTTAAGTTAAGTTCAGCATGTGTGTTTATTTGTGAATAGTGTTATTTATCTGACAGTTATTAATTCGTAGTGCGTATTAAGCGTATTAATAAGCTTATAAACGTTATTATAATAACAAAATCGATTAGTGTTCAAAAGTTGTGAAAATGGTGTTTATTTGTTGTGTCCCAACGTGTTCACATACTAACAAAAACTATAAAATGCATCGGCTTCCACATCTCCAGAGAGTGATTTCATCAAGGAACTGCGTCCAGTTACTCCAGACATTTCATTTTCTGTGCGCACTCCTAAATCGCGTAAAGGTATACACCTTATTGTTAACAGATTTACGCAAACGACAAAGCCTGATGAAGATAGTGGGATGCTCAAAGCAACTTCAGCTCACTCCAAAAGCGAGGAAGTTGTATGGACTGGCTAAGGGTTTGCGAAAAACAGCACGTGCTATCGACAAAGAACGTTTGAGCCTAAAAGAAAGACTGAGAAAAGCTCAAGGATTTTCAGCTACTGAAAATTATGTAAGGGCTTTAGTGAATAAGCCGACTTATAATTTCATTATGTCTCAGCTGAAACACCAAAAAATAAAAGCAAAAGGTCGACGCTTTTCCCTGGATGACAAAATCTTAGCTCTGAGCCTGATGAAGCAAAGCCCGAAAGGGTATCGCTTGCTACAGAAGATTTTCGTTTTACCATCCAGAAAAACCCTAAGTACCCTTCTTCGGAAAGTTCCTTTTAAATCTGGAATTGTTCCAGAAATTATGGATAAACTAAAGTTTGCTGTCAACAAAATGCATGAGAGGGACAGAATGTGTGAACTTTTAGTACTTACACAAAAAAAATAGCGCATTCGACGCGTAAGGAAAGTGGTTTTCCAGCTCGTGGAAATTTGTAGAATAATCTACTCTAGTACCTGTCTGTATGTCACTTTGTTAAAAAATAAAGTAATATTTTCTTGATATACTATCATTTTATTTTATGGACAATTCAAATTTAAGCAACCTAAATTTGAACTTGCCACCTTTTATCTAGTACCATACTACGTCGCGTCTGGCGCTAGTGTAACGCTTTTGGATTCAGTATAGGTACAAGAGTTGCCTATCTATATAACACTTACTGATCTAACCTATGACGGGGAGTATCCTGATGGAGCGTTAGGGTCTTTAGCGCCTGTAGCGATTTATCTTTCACATCATATGTTCATTCATAATTAACGCAGTTAGAAGGGAATTCCTAACAATTCTTTTAATCACCGCAGATTATTGCAAAGCGTCTAAAATACAACTGTCTTTACGGAAACTCGCAGAATAAATTAATGTCATTACGATGGTTGCATTCAGCAATGATTGAGCGACACCATAATAGCTACATTCAGTGATGCGATGACGATTGCATTCAGCAATACGGTAGCATTCATACTAACATTTTGGAAAGCATGGCCAACTAGAAGTAGAAATTTAACAAAGGCTAAAATTTATTTAATTTGTGGAAATTATTTTCGTGCTTTTTATTTGGTTTTAATTTAAGCACGTGAAATGTACTGAATTAATAAAATTTGCATTTAGTTCGCCGCCTACGCATATCCGCTAATAAATTTAATTGGATGAAAGTATAAAAGGGTCGAGCGGGATAGTTACGTTCGCAGATAAAAATCGAACCCATTTTACACCCTTGATTAGGTAATCCCACAGAACGCATTTCCCAATGGAGGTCATTAATAGAAGATTGATGTAATAGTTGTTCAAGTTTTGTGGGGTCGATTTCACTTAAGGATAAAAGAAGAAAGATATTCAATTACGGAAAGTCTAGACGGAATAATAGGACATACAAGGAAGATATGAATAAACGTACATAAAAATTAACATTTTTTGTGTAATTTTACAATGCGTGTGACAAAGGAAACAGTTGGGTTTTAAAATAATTAAAAGGATGCCTTGATACGCAAACAATTGAATTATTCAGTTTACTCTTTAAAGATACATCCTGGTGAGGTTTGGTATGTTTAGTTCCCCTGCCTTTTTAATTCTATATTCTCTAGCTACCCCTTCTGTTCTTCGTTTACTTTTGCCTTTTTATAACTGTTTACCTTGATGGATATGCTGATCTTCTCCTTATTTATTAATTTTCCGCTGAGTGTATGGTATAATTATAATTATACAGTGATACTGATTCTCTGGTTTACACCGTTTCTGCGGATTTTTAAAAATCTGTGGTTAACCACTTGCTCTGTTTTATCGTTTTTCATCTATATGGATTTATTCTCTAGCTACCTCTTCCGTTCTTCGTGTACTTTAGCTTTTTTATAACTCTTTGCCTTGATGAATATGCTAATCTTCTCCTTATTTATTAATTTTCCGCTGAGTGTATGGTATAATTATAATTATACAGTGATACTGATTCTCTGGTTTACACCGGTTCTGCTGATTTTTTAAAATATTTGGTTAACCACTTGCTCTGTTTTATCGTTTTTCATCTACATGGATGTTTAAATGCTGCTGCAATGCCCGAGTGGTGAAGGCCTTTGACGGGCGAGGAGGTTCACGTTTAAACTCCAAAGGCAGAAGTACGGCGGGTTGCTTACTCAGTGACTGATAGCAATTGGGAACCGAAACTAGGGAGGGCATGGGGTTGTTGAGCTTATCCTTATAGAAAAACAAAGGTCAAATTACAAATATGTATGGCATTTATTCTAAGAGAAATACACCCTCGCGGTGAACTTATACAATTAGCTAACTAGATTTTTAAATAACTTTCTAGTATAAACTTTAAACTTAGTTTAGAATATCTCCAAAGTTCAAACAAAAATTACGGACACTTTCTATTTATCATTCAACACAGTTAAGGGCTTTCACCGAAGCCTTAAAGTTACCGTCTTATTTACGGTCTTGAATATTTAATTTGACGTTTCAACAAAACGTTGTTCAAAACTATTAAATTTTCGGTCTGCAAACCTAAACAAAATATTTTTGTAAAGTGCGCTGCAGAAAATTTCATACCTACATCATTGTCAAGCCCAAGTTCTTTTTAATATCCTACTCTTATTACCCCACACGTTGCCTACGGCGATAAATTTTTTCAAGTCAGTTTAGACATTTGCCCAAAATTATATGCCAGTCCTCATTTATCTTACTTTCAAACAGAAAAAGTCGCGTGCTGTTTAAATTTTATATTTTCCTAACCCTTATGTGACAGTAATTTTAGTTATTTTGCTACTGAAATATACGTGAACATGTATTCCCAGCCAGAAATTCATACATATTTTGATAACATTCGCCTGTCCAATATAATTTGTACAAAACTACGAACTTGTAAAAGTTTCTAAATTTGGAACCGTAGTAGAAGCTTGGTTTTATTATGTTATTAAAGTTTCAAATAGATGTGATGATTAAGACTTTGAGGGTGCTGGCTTGATTCATCCTTCATGGCAGGAGTGCAATATTCATAAATTATCCAGAATTTGAAAAAATAGACATATTTCAGCTAAGACTCTTAAAAGTCGAGAAAACTAAACTTGTTAAGTGCTTACCACACTGTTTGTATGCTGGAGTTCCCTTTGCAGAATAAACCGGGTTTTGTTCTGCTTCTGCCGTGCGTACGTAGAACCTCCGTAAGCGTCAGCTGCACGTGTTGACTATTGGTTCAATGACCTAAGCTAATTTTAATTAATATTTTTTTTGTTGCAGGTGTGACTGTGAAGAACCAAATGTGTGTTAAAAATCTGTGTTCACGCATTGTGATATAATCGTGAGGTGAATGTTGGAAGACGAAATGAAGTCGAACCAAGAAATAGAGGACCACAGGGTCCTGCTGGAATGGTCGCTAGCTTCTAATAGCAACGGTTCCGAGTCGGAGGAATTTTTGCCAATTGACATGCGGTTCAATGACGGACACATACTTTCTATTATTGTGTATAGCATCTTAATGGTGTTCTCCGCGATCGGAAACATAACAGTGTTAGTGCTCATTCTTCGTAGACGCAGAAAGACTCCATCTAGAATTAACACGATGTTAATGCATCTGGCGATTGCTGACCTTTTGGTGAGTTTCTTGTAATTTTTATATCTAACCCAGAAGTTTGGTGAATTTTTATTGATCGCATGGTAGAATCCAGTAACAAATCGACTGGAACCCTATTTTTATGTTAAGCTGATGAAGTTGATTAATAACCAGTTGGTGCAACTAATTCTTAAAAAAATACATGGATCGATGTTGATTGGTTTATCCGGTCAATTCTTAACCGGCAGCTGATTTAATAGTAGTATTGAAAAGCGTTTGTGCAAAAATTATGTAGAACGGCGGAAATTAAGTACTTAATTATTAGTTAAAACCAATCAATTAATATTCGCTGGTCATCGTGAAAGATTTATAAGGTTGTTAATCAAGAACCCATTGTTTATTTATTGAACATTTAACGTCCTACCCATTGCTATTAAACTATGTAATAACTCAATTAACATTCATATATTTGCGGATTTTGTGTTAAAATTTACTGTTTATTCGGGTATATTTGAATTGGTTCTATTTAATTATTAAATCGCGTTATTAAATATTAGTTGTTGATTTTCTCTCTAAATAACCACTTTTATGTAAATTTCAATTCACGATTGGCTCACACTTTAACATGCATTGTTAGCAAAGGTTACCCTATTCGTAAACAAGTGAACTCGAGGATCATTCGTTAATTTTGTAAAATTTCAGATCAAAACAACATTAATTTTCGAATTTCAGTCATAAAGCACAGTGGATCCTTGATATTTCATTGCCGATTCTTGAGTTTTTTAATCATACTCGTATAGTATCTTGTGCTTCTTGATTTTAACGTAAAGCACCTTTATGCGGCCTGAGCATCTCCAAGTTTCGGGTGTACAAAGTTAGAGGAAAACAATCGTTTTCATTGGGCAGAATCTTGCGCCTGCGCATTAACAGCTGTAACCGACTAATGGCTGTGCTAAGTCTCATACAGTGGGCGTGGCTTAGCGCCGTGCTAAGCACATCGGCTTAATGTTATTTTGAATGTAAATCTAAATACATAGTGACCCACTGACAACAGTAAACGCAAGTTTTGGCCACTTAAAATTATCAATTTAAATGCTGACAAACTCACAAAGTACTTGCTTATTACAAACAACTTGTCAGATGAAGTGCTTTTGTTTACTACGTTCAACTGGTTAAGCCTCCTAGATCAAAATTTAAATGTAATTTTTTCTGGAATTAATGATCGGATTTGAAAAATAAAAAGACTGTTGGAAAGAGAATCTAAAGGTCTTTAGAATTGTGTAACGTTTGACACCCCTTTATATTTAAAATTTTTGGGGTGCAATTCACCCTCATCTTAGGGTTGAAGTTGTGTAAATAATACTAATCAATTCAGATGTCCCCCTTGATACTAAAATTGACGAATTCGAGCGTTTTTCGCAAAATTGATGTTAAGTGGCCAAAACTTGCGTTTACTGTTTTCAGTGGGCCACCCTGTATATGACAAAAAATCTTTTACACGCTCTTCACATGTTATATGTTACATGTTACACTCACGATTTAAATAAACTACGTTATTGCATTCGCATTTGACGTTCTAGAGAATAAACATTGATATAAAACCCTCATACTACACGGTGTGACGGTGTTTGTTTATTGAAAGAGCAAATTCCGACGCTTTCAGAGCTCTGTTATTTTAGGGTAATCATTTAACTTTAACTAATCCAACCAGCGAACATTTTCGTTAATTTAACTTCACTAACTTTTACTAAAGGCCCTGTAAAGTGGAAAAAAGCGCTGAAATGATTTAACAAATTAACTTTCGTTATATTTGATGTTTAATTTAACGGTTTATAGCATGTTTAAATTGTGTTTGTGTTGGGGTAGGCCATTGACAAATTAAAATCATAAACAAAAGAATAACCATGGCCTACTCTGATAGAAGATATGAAACGGACTGTATCCATCTGGAATTATCAATCTGTTTAAGATCACGTAAAATTGTAGATAACGAGGGGGTTCTATTAATTATTGTACGTCATGTTGTAACTGTCTTTCATTCGGAACGTGTTTGTTTTCGCACTAAGTGCGTATCGTGGTTCCTGCAGTCGGAGGTTTTATTAATGTTGGCTACATGGAGCTAGTCGAGTAATCGTATTGGGCCGTGTTTCGCTTCAAATTTCGAAAATAGAGTAAATATGGAATCGCCTGAAGGTTATTATATAAATATCATGAGGTTAAATTAATTTGTGGTCACAGTAGGCCGTGATTACTGGGACGTCATTGGCACAACTAAGCTGTTAAATTTTTACGTTTTCCAAATCTAACCTCAAACCTGACAGTTGACAAGTTCCTGGTTTGTCGTAATTAGAAAACAAAACAACAATGTAACAAAATCAGGGCCTACTCTAATTGTAAATTTAATCGATCTCAGGTTGTTTCACAATTTTGGCCATGGCCTACTGCAAATTAAATAAAGCGTGAACGGATTATAACAGTTTTAAAATAAAAATAGCAAATTCGTGCTAGGTTTTTGTTATTAGGCGTTGAATTCCTCGTAGGACTATCTCTTTGTTTCCTTTGTTTCTGGTCGATTTGCTAGGTCACGTAGCAATAACGAGTATAGTTTCCACCGTTGTTCCATTTCAATATACTGATCCGCTCGATCATCTTTGTATTGGATGTCTTTTATGGCCGATTCTGTCTCGTCATAATCGTTGATTTGCTACGTGCCTTTCTTCATTCTATTTATAGAATAAGAAAAATGTTATGTTTTATGAAACTGTTGTGTATTTGATTTGCCGCAATGTAACATCGTGTCGAATTGTGGGAAGTTCCAGAACTTTTTTTTTAATTCCCTTTGGACATTTGAGGAACAAAAAAACGTTTTGCTGTTTGCAGTTTGGGTTTATGTTACCATTTTGAAGACTTTAAGCTGCCTTGCCACTTTTCTTTTATTATTTTATACATTATTTTGCGTATCATATTATGGATATCATTCAGTTTGCTGTTAAAATACCGAGGTGTGCACGTTTAATTGACTTTTAAAAAAGTAATCATGATAAGCTATATGAGTTAAAGAAACAATTCTGTTTATTTACTGGGCTTTGATTTGCAGATTCTTTCCAAATTAAAAATCTGACTTGGTCTTAGTCGGATTCGAACCCGAGACCTTCGGTTTACTCCCTACTTCTACCCCTACCTTAATAAAACGTTTTGCTTCCTAAATCTACCTATTGACCTTCTGGTCTACTTATAACAATTAAATGTAAGCAAACCACTTGATACGTGCAAGCTTAAAACATACCCAACAGCCAGGCAACTTTAAAGAACGGATTTAGTAAACTTATTAACCAGCATAGCAGAAATTCAGTAAGACGGCGCTTTCTCTTCAAGTTCGACGATTTTTCTCGATAATTAAATTCCGTTTCGTTTTCAGCCCACCTCAAAACGACGGAAACCAATATGACATTCAAAAAAAAACCGAGACGGATTCTTTTACAAAGCTTACGTGATAAATTTGTTTTAGACATCTAATTTCTTACATCACTGCCTTAATCCCATTTTTAACCGAACTTGCATGATAAGCGAGCTTAAGGACGTGTTTATAAAACCAAACGGATGCCGATTTCATTTTGTATTGTATGCGTAGGCGGAAACAAATATTTGAATTAATATTAAAAGATTTTAGGCAAAATTCCGTTCTGTTAATAAAAGCATAAGTATACGGACCATTGTTTATAGAGCAAGGAAAGCATATACATGTAAGTAATCACTTTAATATGCCCCTACATGCGGAAAAAACATCAAAAATTAGAAATTCAAAAGGACCAAACGGGAACTGAAATTTTCAAAAATATATATCTGCAGGTAATAATAGTAACGTCAAAGCTACGACGTTTGTAGACCCTGTATGCAAAAAACACTTAACTGGCTATTTTCAGAAGGACAATTAACCCTTTTTTAAAATTCTCAAAATTGGAAGATTGACAGGCACCCTGCATAGCAAAAACCCTTTTACAAGGGCGTCCCACATTATTATTTCAGAAGAATTCCTTAATTTGTCGCTTTTCTATTAAACAGGGCTCTAAATACGCCTTCTTGATAATTTACAGATTTTGAATATTTAATAATTATTTATCGGTTGGCAATTTTTTATAAAAATATCTCAAGGAAACAAGCACCTTTTTTTGAATAATTAGCGAAATAATTAATCATAAATTTTCTTTTTTCGTATAAAATCGCAGTACCAGAACAGTGCAACTGGGTCTTCTTAAGTCTTTCCACAGCACGAAATATTTATTTCTGTAGGATTTATTTCTAAAATCCTTTGACTTATTTAGCGGGTTATCACTTACGCATCACGTTTTACTTAAAAGTGCTAATCTTAGGTATAGAAAACGAGCTGACTAACTTACAGGACTCATTCGCGTAAACTCGCCGCCAGTTCTTATCTGACTTTCACTGACTTTCTTCACCTTGTTAAATCTCTGGGTACTTACTTCAAATTGCAGCTATCGCAGCATTGCTATTTATTTGTTTACTAGCACATTCATGCTGTTTCTTACACTTCTGTAGCAGTTGCTGTGACTCCTTTATGCCTTAATTCCTGTTATTCTATTCGGGAGCATAGTTTCTACTAAACAGCGCCACCGAATTATGATTTTGGCTAATACTTTGACATCAGTTCATACGGTACCGCCAACTTTTGTTTGTTGGTGTTAATTCTTATTGACTTTGTTTTGTTTTGGCAGTTGATTCTCAGGCCAAAGGTTCTTCTTTCTTCTTCTAAGTTATTGAGCTTTCGTTGCATTTGAATGTAAGTATGTGATAACAGGCAGAGGTGTTCAAGCTGTTCTGTAAGACACCAGTTGATTCCTCTTCTTCCGTTTCGTATAACTTGTTTCACTGGTCCATCCTTAAGTATTAAGAATAGAACAGTTAACAAAATGGAACCTTGTTTTTCTCCGCCGTTACTTTTTTGGTTTCGATACCTTTTTCTTGTATTCAACTTGGCATACATATCCCCCATAGAACTGGTTGATAAGGTCTGCTATCTTTCCGGTATTCTCCATTTCTGTATTATGTGTCACAACCTGCCCCATCTTACTTGGTCTAACGATTTTTCAAAATCAACAAGTACTAAATAGAGATGTGACGTGTGTTTATTTGATCAACACGGATCTATTACTTCGAAATCCTGCCTGTTCTCTCCGCTTCTCAGTTTGGTTTCTGATTCTATTTGGAATAATCCTAGATAGTATTTTAATTGGCACTAAGATTCCAGTTCTTACAGATGGTTGTATTTACTTTCTTTGATATCTTGATTAGCAAGCCTTTTTTCCAATAGTCGGGTATTGTGTTAGTCTCCCATATTTTTACTATTAGTGGATGTAATATGGTCGTGGCTCAGTTGGTTCAGCGTGCGTCTGACCATTGAGATGGCTCGGATTCGATTCCCGGAGCCACACGTAAACCGCTTTCCTCGGAAGACTTTTCTGCAGTAGAAGTGCAAGCACCTCTGTGGTTCGAAGCCTAAATAAAGCTGTCTGTAGGCCACTTCACACGTACAGCCAGGCATAAGGAGAGAAGACGGTAACGCCCTGTAAAGGGCACGACACTCGAAGAACAGATAGATTTAGTATATCCATTGCCATTTCAGCATCTTCCTTGAGAAGTTCTGGTGAGATGTTGTCTATCTCTGTGGCATTACCACTTTTTTGTTTGCTTATAGCTAATCTTAGTTCTAATCGTGTTGACAGGTCTGTCCTTATTTTTTCAAATAGTGCCCACTTGTGATTCTTTTTCATTTTGTATTTTTGTGTCTGGTTAGTTAGGCTCGTCTCCGAGTGCTTGAACGTATTCTCTCCACCATGTAATGTGGTCGTCTTTATTTGTCAATAGCGTCCCGTCTTTATTTCTTATTTGTCAATGTTTTCTGGTATAACATGATACTTCTTTCATGTTTCTTTTATTTGCTGCAGTTTCTGCTCTTTCAGCTATTTCACTGTATGTTGTCTTGTATGTGTAAGTACGTTTCGCTTCACGTTCTTCGTCCTTATATTGCTTGTTCAATTCAGTTTGTCTCATCTCATTTGCTTTTATATTCCTTCTCTCTTTGATTGTTTTTCACGAAACTTCTATAATCCAACTTTGTCTCGTGAACCCTGAAATTTGTTGGCTGTGTTGTTATACATATATCTTTCCTATTTTCCTCCAGTCTTTTTCGGTTTGATTTTCTTAAAGTCATCTCATTCTTGGGATCCATTCGTTAACTGTATTTGGAACTCCGCCTTTATTGTTTTATCTTTCAGTTTGTTTAGTTCATATATTTTAGTTTGGTACCCAAATCTACTTCTTCCTGCCATAACTTTTATTTTACCCTTGGGTAGTGGTCACTATTTTTGTCAGCTCCTCTGTCTTTCCTTAAATGTGGTGTCCTATATCGTCTTTGTATAGCGAAGTGGTCGATTTGGTTATGTATCATCTGGTTTGGGTATCATTCCAAAGTTTTGTGGAAAAAATCGTTTCCCCTATCGTTCCAATCTATAAAGAGTTCACCATTTTTATTTGTTGTTGTTGGCTTACTTTTATGTTCAAGTCTCCCGTTACTAGGATGATATTTTCTTGAAATTTTATTTATAGTACCATGGAGCTGCATATAGGATCTTCGTTTGTCTTCTGTGTCTGCTACATTTGTGGGCGCATAACAGAAATTTCGTATTTTTTCTTTTGGTGTGATTGTCAGGATTGTTTCTGATACCGGGTTTCATTAGAGTAGATGCTCATCTTCTTGATTTGGTTTTCCTGAGTATAGGACTGTCAAGACACCAATTTTTATTTCCCTAGTATAAAGGTTGTGGACTGAATGATTGAGGAGGAACCCATTTCATCAGACTTCACTAAGTCCTGGTACATATATCCAATCTATATCCGTTCATCTCTGCTGCAGTTTGATGTAATTTTCCAGTTCCGTGGAGTATTGTACGTTCCAGTATCTAATTAGGTTGCTGTTTTTTAAGCCAAACATCGTCAATAGTTTATCCGTCCGACTGTCTTGTTTATTTTTAGTTTTGGTAATATATTAACAGAACGACTTCCGGATTGAAATCGTGTCATGTTTGAGACAAAAGTACTCAACGTTTCGCCCACTTTTTTAAGGGGCTTCTTCAGGAGAAAAAGGGGGGCACTAAACCACGCCAGAGACGAAACCCTTCTGAGAAGACGGCTCTGGCGTGGTTGACACGTTGAGTTATTGTGCTCTTTTAGTGCCCCCCTTTTTCTCCTGAAGAAGACCCTTAAAAAAGTGGGCAAAACATTGAATACTTTTGTCTCTAACATGACACGGTTTCAACCCGGAAGTCGTTCTGTTAACAGTAACACTGACCGTGGAAGTCTTCAAATTCATTGGTAATATATTTATTATTTAAGGGGTTGGTGGGTTATTAGTGCCTTCGTGCGGAGGCGTATGCACTTCCCTCATTACGGTGGTATTTGTGTTTAGTTTTGGAATGTGTAGTTTTATGGTTATACCGCCGATGTGCGGTCGCCATATCCTCATCTGTGGTACTAGGGGACACGACAGAGAGGTTTAAGCTGGCGTTTGGTTGCGAGAGGCGCTTCAACAACCCCAGCAGTTGTTGTATTATTTCTATTAACTATCACCCCCTGTCCTACATTCAGTGAAAATGCAGTGTTTGAAAATCGAGCTCTTTAAATCTATTTTGAATAAACATAACAAACGACAACTTCGCATGGGTATTTTAGGTATTACACAAGTTGATATTAACTTCGTAATAACGATTAATAACCGCCAAACAGACGGACATATTCGTTGTTCGGTACGTGCTTCAATCTCGTATGATAATTTTTCATCATATGCTGCCCTTTGGCAGTTTTTACTCTCATTCCTTGTTTTGGTGCAGAAGGTAATCCAAGTATAAGCACAAAAATTAAGAAACCAGCCCGAAGTTTAGCTTTATAGGGTGATGAGTTAAGGTCCAAAATTAAGGTTTCTGCTAAGCATTGACGGTGCCA
This sequence comes from Melanotus villosus, assembly GCA_963082815.1. NCBI lineage: Eukaryota > Metazoa > Arthropoda > Insecta > Coleoptera > Elateridae > Melanotus > Melanotus villosus. The sequence goes on along the minus strand of OY720419.1, from coordinate 110,226,098 downwards.
TTTTAATAAGAGTAGAGTATTTTGGAGGGTTCGAGCACCTCCTCTAGTGAAAGTTAAATAAGGGATATTAATTGTTATTTTTTGTAAGTCTGAGAAGTCTTTTTAATTTAGCTTCAATTTGGGAACTTTCTCTCATTGAACATTTTTGTAAAAACCACTCCATTACAAAACAGTTAGAAAAAATAAGAAAACGTTCGAGTATGTTTAAATATTCGCAATAAAAAAGCAATTTGACCCAGCTTCTGTTTGGTAACAAAAAGGGCTTTTATCTGTAAAATTTATTACTCGCCTTTATTATTGCTTTCCTCTCAGGTGCAATAACAAGGCCTGTACATATTTAAAACGTTGCAAAGAATTATTTGAGGGGCTTTTTAAAAGCCTTAACATCATTTTGCTAAAAAGAACGATGTAGGATATTAAAATTACAAACAGCTTTACTTAGAATTTAATGTTACGCTTTATTATGCTCTATTTGTTTTATCTTGGATATTATATTGCTCAAAGAGCACTAACCGTTCAACGTTGGGCTATGTTTTCTAATAAAGAATTTAAGATTATATTTACCATCAACTGCCTTTAATAAGAATGCCAAAATTCATGCTTTGTAATCTGTCCCTTACATTTTTTTTTATAATTTTTATTAATAGTAAAAAAAACGTTGAACTGCGTGCAGGCGAAGGTCATTGGTTCAAATATTTGTGACGGTGAACTCGTTTTACAGACTTTTAAAGTCCATTAATGCATTCAGATTTAAAAAACTGTTCTTTAACACATAAAAATAAAATCAGAAATCGACCGACATACGAAGACCATTAAATTCTGATTAAAGACTGAATTCGTTTAGTAGCAATTCATAAAAGGCCTACCACTCCCGGAAGCACTTCTGTATAAAATTACAGACCTTTGTTGAATCCTTACCTTGCAGATTTTGAAAGTGTATTTATATCCGAATTTCGGGTTCGCACATTTGAATCTGGCAAAATGGAAGGGTTTCATAGTAGTAAAATACGATCCAGGCGAATAATCACATATACCTACTTTTTCTACTTTGGTTTGATTGAGTTTATTAATCAACTACGTAGAAAAGGGAGATAAATTTCAGGTTAAAATTAAGATTTTTCGGCCAACGAAACTTTTCTAGTTCAGCTTGCTAAGATAATAATTTTTAATAATTTTAAATGCGGAGTTAAACCAAAGAAAATCAAAGTTCAAGCTAAAATCAGCTTTAATTATAATAGTGTATTGCGCAACAACCGCAGAAAAGTTTTTCAGCACTCATTGTATACTATACTGTAATTTTCAAAAATAATCTCCTTTAGTTTATTGGAAATCATTAATCAGATGCTTAGGAGCATAATTGACGCCTCCCCCCATTTAGCGTACTATATTTTCGTAGTAAAGTCTTGCAAGAGCAAACCATTAATATGCTAAGGTTATTTGTAAAATAATTTTAACGATGGGAATACCTTAATGAATGAGGCGTTTAATCATACAAACCTCAGGAAATGATTTACTTTCGTAAGTACATCATTAATAAGGTATTACAGTCGGAAATCCTTGTTTAAATCAATTTTTCTCCAGTTTTATCAAGCGCGAAGTGAAGATTAAGAAAGATTAATGGCTGATTATATGCGGCTTGGGATAGGCAACCATTTCCTCGTTTTTTTTTTGTTGATAGCCCTTAACTGTGTAAAGCGAGGGTTTTATTGAAATTACTGAAAATTAAATCAATGCCTGAGTATACCAGGTTGCTAACACGCGATTAAGAAAAGTTTGTCTCCGGTATACTTTCGAAAACACTTAGTGGGAAGCCTTCGCATCGCTGAATGCAACCGTTACAAAGACATTTGGAGTATTTGAGGTGAGATTGGAGATCAGTGAACGGAACAATTTATTTTATTGCCCACTTTTAGGATAGTAAAGAGAATTAACGCTATTTACATTTTTCGAAAGCGTGGCATGCATGCACTTAGGTTTGCCATCTTTTGCTTCCATAAACTCCTGCTCTCCCAATTATCCTTCCTGCAAGCCTTTTTCTTTCATTTTTTTTATAGACCAGCTTAAGGCCCTTCGTACACCACTCTATTATTTTCTTGGGCCATCTATTCTCTCGCATTTGTTTAACGTGGCCATACCATTGATAGATATTATAGAAATAAAAATAAATTCCCGACAATCGAATAACCAACTTCCACAAACTTCAGACAACACTATGTTACTTCGAGATTATATGACACCCTTGTGGCGAATCCGACCTTGTCGTACATATTTAGTTTTGGTAATTATTCGATAGCCGGTGAAACGTCCAAATTCAACATGTTTAAGAAAAACTTGCTTCAATGTATTATATTATTGCGTAAAATCCAAAAGGATGCTGAAACAAATCAGCTGACGCGGCCAAACGTACAGGGGGTTCCCCGCACCGTATCACGAGACGTTGCAATAACGCAAGCAAGATGAGATCATGCCTTGATGAAATATGCGTGAAAATAGGACACATTGGGATTTGAACAAAGGAACCTTTTACAAAAACGAAACATACTGAAATGACTTTAAAGATTTCGTAGAACTACACGGAAAGAACGTGTCGATTTAAGTTTAACCTTTCATGTCATCCAGACTAAATTAACTTAACTGTGGCAGAAATAAAATAATGAACACGGAATCAAACTTAAAGGACAGGGCCGTACTCAAGAATCTTAACAATAATTTAACATGACTCAAAAATTCCAAAATAACACAGGATTGCAAAATCACGTGACAAACTATGAAAGGAAAGGAAAGGGAAAAACGTATATGGTTGCATTCAGTGACATGCGAGAGCATTCACATTACTTACATTTTTCGAAAGGGTGGCCTGCTAGATGTGAAATTTTCTTGATCGCATGGTATAAACCTTGATAAATATTATTGAAATAAAAATAGATTCCTGACAACCGAATAACGTTGAACTTGAATTACAGCTTTGAAGTAAATATATGCTTGGAAAGAGCGCGATGAGTGCATTCAGTGCTATATGGAAGGTTTCACAAATAACGTAAGTTTTGGAAAACAGCATCGTAAAATTTTATTAAAGACATGTATCACTCAGTTAGGGCCGCCTAATATAATTTTTAATATAATTTTACGCCGCTTAAATAATTTTGCAACGTTTCTTTTGTAAAACTCGGATCGCTAACATGTTTTGTAAGTTAATATTCCAGTCTTCATTAGCATGTTTATGCAAGAAAGGTTATTTAAATTTATGAAAATTGTAGAATTTTTAGATCCGGATTGTTTGCATGTTTGCTCAACGAACTATTTTACCTAAACTATGCTTTAAACAGTTTCTGATAACGTCAGACTTAACTAAGCAATCAAAACTGAATACAAATTTTTCAAATAAACTTTAATTTCAGCTACTACAAAAAAATCGTTCATCGTAAAAATATTCCAATTATAAGTTTTTGCCTTAGAGAAAACATTATTTTATATATTTAACGAAGTATATTTTACCCATGCTGAACTTTTGTTAAGCGTAGAGAATTTGTACCCAATTTATTTTTCACTGTGCGAACGATTCGATAAATTATTAAATTAAGCAGAATAAATAAAACGGCGTTTTAAATAAAATACCGAGTTCGCGAAACGATTGATGTCTTGGCAGATCGTTTCGATGTATTGACTATAATCAAAATATATTTTTATTAACCCTTCTTTAAATTTACGGTTTGATTACGGCACAAATAAATCGTTTGGGATAAATAGCTTGATGTTATTGCTTGTTGTATGTGAAAATATTTGAAAATGCCTTTCTGGGGTATCGAATAAATGTTCTAAGTTATCATTTGATATTTAAACAAAGTAAAAATGACGGATTTGATGTATTTATTCCGAAATATGCCAACTTATTTCAGAAACAATTTAAACCAAAAATATCATTCCGAAGATTATAATATATTTACATTCAGATGAAAAATAGGGCAAGCTGATAAATAATTCAGGGGTGGTTTATTAAATTCATATTTTTCGAAACCTTCATTTATTCCCTTTTGGGGAGCTGACAATGTTGGGGCATCACTTTTTCTTCCTTATCACTTTTTGATAGGGTGGGAATCAACAGATTTTTAGAAATTTGCATGCTCTTGTAAAAAATTTCAAGCGCGAGCGCAAGAAAAAATTATGAAAGTGAAAGCGTTTCGAACGTGTATGATTTCTTATATGCGCCTCTGAATAGTTCTCGTACGCCGAAGGGTATGTTTAATTTCCCTTGTGAAAAGTTAGGTTGCGGCCCGGCACGAAAATAAAATGATTACTTGGAACACAAGGCTTAACATATTTGATTTTGATGGCTTTGTTCCTAGTTTTCTATGCACCCAAGTTGCAGTAAAATTTCACGTCAACCATCAAAACTCCAACAAATTCGATTTCGGAGTTATCCCGTTCGACAAATGGCAAAACGATGTAATTTCAATCAAATTTTTCATAAACGCCATGACGAATATCCCGCACTTCAGTTTAATGACAAAGGGATTTCTTCACATCTAAAGGAAAAGCACAGAGTTTTCGGTTTTATAGTATTATTTCTTATTAGACTGATCCTTAGATACCGACACTGATGCGGCTTGACTGCTTTTAATCCAGTAAATTCGCTTGGGGCACGGCAAAAACACAGGAAAGCTTGTTGAAGAAAAATGTTCCTCGAAATAGTCTACGTTTAGGTATTCCGGGAGGTTTTCCGGAGGTTCGGATTAAGTTCATGTGTTGAAATTGATTTTTTTTTTATGAACTATAAACGGTTTAAAATTGTTACGCAAGCTTTAATAGGGCTGAATTACAAAAAATATAAATAATTGGTGGCAAACCTTTTTTCTAAGCTAGGGTCTTAAAAATATGCCCAAGTTATACACTATAAATCTGGCGTGATTAAAATCCCAGATTACTTCAGGCTCGGACATTTATCATTTGGAATTATCCTTTCGTTTTAATTAGTTTTCATTAATTATTTTTGCGAGTCAGCTTTGGGTTAAATGTAATACTTGTAAATAATTATTTTTATATGCAAGTATATTATATGAAACCGTCTGTATCCATATAAGAAACTTATCATACAATTAATTCTGCATATTTTTGAAATTAAAATGCGGCAGTTTTGACATAGAAATTTTGCAAATGCAAATATGCAGTGAGATCATCGGCGTTAGCATCCCGCAAGACAGTACAATTGGCAACTTGATGGGCTAAAGTCACCTAAGTATCTTTCATATATAGACACAGACTGTTAAACAAGACTATGGCAGAATCCTCAGAAGAAATCAATTGCAACAAACGGCTGTAGTTTTAACGAATACATCTGTCGCTTGCTAAAAACTCAAGCAGGAAGTGTTGTCAGATTAATGTATTTTTCTTAAGGGCTGTGGAATATCGTTTTATTGACAAAGAAACCTTAGTAAATCGAAGCACAGTCTGAAGTAGTTATATTAACAATCTATAGCTGTATTGATTACATGCATAAGCTGGAAAATGAAGCAACCATGGTTATCAGATTAGAGTATATTCGCCTAAAACTGGGGGGGGGGGGGGTTCGTTTTAATTTGACTGTACAATATTCACTGTAATAAAATATGCAAAATTTTGGAGCTGCAACCCTGCAAACTTTACACAATCAAATAATTTTTTGTATTTAATTAAATCAACGTATTTGTGATGAAATGTTGAGCGCCACTATGGAAGTCACCCAAAGATGGTCGAGTAGAACGTACCGCAGATAATTCCTATAGGGCTCGAAGGGGATTGGGGTTTAGCTGCACCCTACTGCAAGATGTAAATTACCTTGGTTAACTGAAAATTACTTACTTACTGAAATTTTTAACTTGTAGGCAGGTTAGCACTTTATACGTAACTTCAACAAAACACTAATACACAAATATTATCGAGGAGGACTGAACACAATAACAAAACCTAGCTAAATTGACAATGAAATATTTACTGAATCAAAAGACAAAAATGAATACAAAGAAATTACACAAGATAGGGCTACAATCAAAAATATGTTACGTTAAAACAAATAATAAAAACTATACGCACGTTATGGGACGCTAAAATTGAGGGTACTACATTTACGTTAGGTAAGGCAATACATTTACAAGCCTAGCCCCCAATTTCAAACAAAAGATGGAATCAACAAATCTTAAATTAACATTTCAACAAGCACCGTAGAATTTTCCACGTATGCAACATAACACAAAATAATATCTAAAGTTGACTTAATACTTGAACTACAAATGAAAACTCTAAAGTGAGTCAGAACTGGCAAACTTAAACTTCAGTCTGAACACCAAGATCTAACATTAATTATACTTGACCTAAAACTGAAACTATATTTTGAACACAAATGAACTTTACTTGACTTGAACACAAACCCAATGAATCAACTAGTTCACTGATTTGCCAGCGGCCCTCAATCTTTACAATGTGAATGTTAAAGCCGCCAAAAGGCGATTCGCAGAGTCTTCTTACAATACCACTGGGCAAACAGATAGACCAGCAATCGACTACTTTAAAACCAGGTCGCAAACAAAACACAAAGCTAAATAAAAAGGCGGTACTCATTAAAATCTAATTTGAACAACATTTATAAAACGCCTGCCAGCAAGAGGCAAACTTAGGCGTTAAACTATTGTTAAAACACAAACGACAAAAGCAGGTGCAGCGAAGAGGAAGAGTGCAGATTTTACCTGGCGAGATGTTCGTACTTGATTTAGAAGACCAGGGACGTTAGTGGCAGACATTAAATGATGGTGGTCGGCAAAGAAGGAGATGGTGTCCCTTTTCTGGGAAGGTGGGTGCAAGACAAACGATGAAAAGATTCCTTAGGCTTTGGGTTTTCTTACTCCATCAAATGAGGAAATTGCGTGAACGACTCTTTAACTAATGTCACGTGATTTTACAATCCCACGTTATTTTAGGATTTTTAAGTCATTTTGAATTTATTTGTAAATTCTTTAGTACGGTCCTGTACTTGGTAATTCTAATTTCATACTTTGTTATGTTATTTCTGTTACAGTTTAAATTCATTTAGTCTGGAGGACATAAAAGGTCAAGCATTTAGGCACGTTCTTTAATTACATTTCTAAGAAATCTTTAAGTCACCCTCAATATTCCGTCGTTGTAAACAGTTTTCTTTTGTTACAAATCTTAAGGTGACCTAATTCACGCGTAATTTGGCGACGCTGACCTCATCGTGTTCCATCAAATGCAGCTAGCCGTGTTATGTTTCCGGGAATTCCCCTGGACGCGAGGTTACGTCAGTAACGCCTTTTGTAAGTTTCACCTCGCCCTGTTGCTTCAGTACGAGGCAAGCTTTTCATCAGGCTGGACGTTTTGGCTTCATTATTACGGGCGTGCAAGTTTTGTTGTATTTAGTTGGGTCTTTATACCAACGGGAAGGGCCCTATTATCGGTAGTTTTCAGGGAAGACTATAATTTTACGACTAAAGTTCGGATTCACCTAAAGGGTACCATATACTCCCGTAAAGAGACAATCGTGTGTTAAGTGTTGTGTTTGTTGTTGAAAGTATCGTCGTCGGGTTTCCCCGAATTAACAATTACGAAATAAAGCGAATCAAATTACATTACCATATTTGGTAATGCATTTGGGAATTTCTACGAATTCTTAACAAGGAATATACTGGACAAAATATTACATCACCATTTTTAAGAATTATGTTGCAATCTAAAAAGAAATGTGCTGAATTGGCATAACCTTGGATGCCCTACAGACTGAACTGTAGCAAAAATAACCTTACAAGGCACGAGATTAACATTAAAAGAACAGGACCGTACTAACGAATTTTACCAATAATTCAAAATGACGCAACATTTAATAGTAGCACGGAATTGCAAAAGCACGTGACAGGTTTATTCCAGAAGTAACGATTCACAGCATAGACATGGAGTAGCAGTCATGTTACGAAAGAAATTAATGAGTGCAGTCGTGAACTTTGTTCCCTTCTCTGAACGCGTAATGAATAGAAAATTGAATATCGTGCAGATATACGCTCCCACCGCTGATAAAGAGGACGAGAAAGTTGAACAAGTTTATGAGCAAATTAATACTATATTAAAACTAACCAAACAAAGAGACATTACTAATGTTATGGGTGATATGAACACTAAGGTGGGACAAGGCAAAGTTGGAAAGTTAGTTGCAGAATACGGATTAGAAACGCAAATTGAAAGAGGACACCGTTTGTTACAGTTCTGCCAAGAAAGGAATATGGTAGTTACCATTATCCACTTTAAACTACCAAACAGACGATTTTACACTTGGATATCTCCGCAGGACAATAAAGAAAGAAATGTTCGTAATCAAATAGACTTCTTACTAAAACGTTCGAAGGGTGACGGACCTACATAATATACGTGGACTCTTTATCAGTAAGGCGTTTGATAAATTTAGATTCCAGTGACTCCAAACCAATTTTTGTATTGATCTTTTTATTTTTTTTCCAAGGCAAGAGAAGTGTGGGCAGAAGAAGGATGTCATGGATGCGAAACCTAAGAGAGTGATTCAATTGCAATTCTACTCAATTATTTCGAACAGCGGCATCCAAAGTGAAAATTGCCATGATGGTGGCTAAACTTCGTAGCGGAGATGGCGCATGAAATAGAAGAAGATTATTTTACGTACACGGTTTTTTCAAAAGATAATTAAAAATTCGAGCTCGAATTGGGCGATAGTCGTAAATAACGATAACGGTGGTAATTTCGAGATGTCAAATTTAAAAAAATATACGCCAGTTCAAATTTTTTAAGGTCGAATTCGAGAACGGCGCTCATGCTCCAGATGAGTTTCACGAATGAAAATCGTTGTAGGGAAATTTAATGCATTCATCATTCTAAAGTGCGTACTTTTCAAAACATATACGTCACCAGCTGGGGCCCCTGAAATTTCGTTTAAAATGAAAGATTTCTAAGACTAAAAGTTTCTCACTTATACTAACTTTCTCAGACAAAAATTCTTAAAAACTGTGGCTAACCTAAGTTGAGTTTAAAAAGTGAATATATTTTCTTTATATTTATATTTATACGCTCTGCACGTTTACATTTTTATGGACACCAAAATGATTTATATTAAACAGGAAACAATCGATCCCTATTGCCTTCCGCAATATTCGTGCTTAAGTTTAGATTTATGTAAGTCGGATATTATTAACACAATCTTCTGAAAACCACTGAATAATTCAGAGGGTCGACAGACAAAAAGGGCCGTGGAAAATGTGTAAATTTTGAGGAATTTTCCGAATTTATGATGTTGGGCTTAGATTTTAATATGATACCGAGAATTTTAGTATGCGTTATGGCTTGTATAATGGCGGTAAGGGTCGGTTATTTGAATAAGTATGCACTCGTAAGCGCGCTGTTTGCATTCACGATCTGTTTAAATCACAGTGGGCCACGTCGGGGAAACAATTGCGTCGGTGCAAACCGGACTTTCATTGGTGTAAGCCTATTTAGTCAGCTAAAAACCACACTAAAGTGAGGTTAACGCCAGAGCTGCAGGCGAAAGCAGCGTTGTCAGATGTATGCAGTTCCTTAATGCTTCACTTGTTTTATTACAGCCTGTTTTTGTCAAAAAGGTTCAAAGTTGAACCTTTATGTCGTGATAGAGCGACGTTTCAGTATGCACCATGGAATGCATCGCCACGTGTGTCGATACGGCGTGTTAGTTAGGGTCATTACACGAGCCAAGCTGCATATAAGCTAAGATATCATTTTGTAAAATGCTGAACTCAGCGCGAAACAGCACGTTTGCCCTTGTTCGACCCGTGTGCACAGGGAGTTGACGTCTTATATAAGGAAGGGCTTTACCAGCGCTCACTATTGTTGGTGTAGTCCTCTAAGAACAATCCTTAGAAGTCAGGCCCTTTGTACTATAGTGATGTTTCGGACGACTTTTATGTAAAACTATTTTCTGTAGTATTTAATTTAATGTAATTCAATTCATAGTAAGACTTGCTAATAGTTTGGATCAAACATTTTGTTTCATTTTATTTACTTTGCTGATTGTAAGTAAGTACTTGGAATTTATCTCTAAAATTGTCTAACCTTCACGTGGCGTAGCAGGTTAAACATACCACCACGTTGGCACTTAAGAATTATCAGAAATTCTACTAAATTTAACTAACCGATTTTTTACTTTTTTTACTAGCAAGGGTCTGCTTGGCCAGAACGTGGAAGGATGACCGCTCTGCGGCTCGGTGTGTCCGACCACCTCGACACTGTAAAGGTATAAGAGGCTGAAAGAAAAAGAAAGAAAGAACTACGTTACAATATAATAATGGCTGTACTATTGTAACTGGCAACTTAACAAAGCGAAACATTTCCAACTATTGATCAAATAGCCACCGAACGGTGTATATTTTGACGTAGTTTTCTGGCATTTTTCGTCATTTTTTTAAGTCAGCTTTGTGCCTGTTTTGGGAAAATTACAGACATTTGCTTCCCAGAATATTGTAAAAGAATAGAATTGTGGTATTAAAGATGAAGAAAAACAATTGGGTTTGTGTTAACAGGATTACCAGAGATGTGTAATACATCCTACTGAGAGTGGCAATAAAGATGCAAATTTGTTCACACGAGGGGAATTTCACAAATGCAATCTGTGCTTAATTTAAATCCCGCCTTACGGCTAGGATGTGTGCGTTCATGATCCTTGCGAAGTTCCTTGTTTGTGAAGTATAAAAATACTTTAAATGTCGTTTTAAAATTGTTTTTAACGCATTTATTTTAGTAAAAATCTGCAAAACCGACTCAACCTCCACTAACCTAAAACATTCCCCGAATGTCGTTTTTCGTGAGGTAGTAAAATTAAAACCCAAAAAAGCCTTTGGAGGGCCTAAAGAGGCGTGTAAGAGTTTTCATTGTAATTGAATGTCGGAGTAGACAAAGTCAACATTGCAAAACTTGCAGAACCAAGGATTGATTTATAGACGTGCTTTAACACCTCCCCGTTCAGAAAAGAATCAAAGTAAAATAAATGCCTGATCCATTTTCATGTTTTTGTTCGGTTTGTGAGTAAAATCGCTCACATTTCCTGTCAGCTCGTAATGAAACCGGCCATTATTTCAGACCGAATCGATCCTCCAATCATATCGTGTCATTGAAAATAGCTTGAGAAAGCCTGCAACATCCTGAAAAACCTTGAAACTCCAAATTTGTAGCTTGGTCTTAATGATGCAATTTCATGATGCAAATAAGTTATTTTCAGACTTTTGGATATGGACTGAAACATATGCCTTGTGCATTTTACATAACTTAAGTTGCTTGTTATTTATTCAGTGCTAGAGTGGAGGTGGCGTTAAGGTACTGGATACAATGCGAACGGTCCCGGGTTCGAACCGCGAGGTCTATCTGCCTTTTGAAAACATCTCATTATTTATTTAGTTAGTTCCAAAGCCTCACCTCGCCTTCTTTAAAAGCTTCAAACTTAAGTAAGTTACAGAAATTTCCCAATAATGTCGTACGCCCACTTACCTTCAAATATAATTTTACATAACAAGTAGGCCCTCATCTAATTTCAAATTCCCTCTTACCGGCGGTATAATAAAACTTTATTACGTTATAACGTTCCTAAGTAAGTTTAGGGAGTTGATAAGAAGCTTTGACTTTCTTGGCATTCGAAGTTAGTTATGCAGAATGATTAAAAGGGGGCATAATAGATACGTAGAACACGACGTAATTTATTACGTTTTGATTTACTTTATTTTGCAGGACTTTCTGTCAATTCAAAAATTCTTAAAAAGTTTAAGTGAAACAAACTGATGTAAGGATATTAAATTGGTGGTGTGAATATTCAGAGGTAGAGGAAAAAATGGTGGTATTATTAGAAACCTGTTGCTTTGTGTTGCCGTGAAATTGTTCGGTGCTTGATACTAACCAGTGATCAATAAAAAAAGGCTAGCTTTGGTTAAGCAATGGCTTAGTCTGATTCAGCTATCGATAAAATATTTTTGCAATCAATTTAAGACAGAAGTAGCAGGCGAAATAATCACAATATTGTAAAATGTAAAACGAATCGTTTAGTTTACGTTCTAACAACGTATGATCTTCCCGCATCACTGAATGCAACCATCAGAATGACGACATTTTGAAATGTCATTGCAATGGTTGCATTCAACAATGCGGGATGATTTACAAACAGGTGCGATTTTGTTGATCACCCTGTACCTTTGAGGGTTATTCTAAATTTTAAAACAATTTACGCAGCATTTTTAGTGGTTTATTGTTTATATTTAAACAAATTATGTCTAATAACTCTTGCCCCGTTTTTTTTTTGTTTTGTAATAAATTCTAGGGCGATATTTTCTAAAAGGCTAAAATTTTGAGGTATAAAGGTCGGTTATGCGTGCTGTTTCGGCAATATTTCATATCAGAGAGCGAGACTTCAGCCATAGCAACCTTTCGTAATATTTACTGACCTGAAAAAATGCGAAGAGAAAGTTTTTCAAAAGGAAAGCAACATTTTATTTTTGTTATGTTTATTAAAAAACTAAAAAGGAAAAACTTTACGAAACTGCCAGCTTAAATAAAATGTTAAATATTACATTCACTATTTATCGGTTCGGGAAAATTCTGAGAAAAATAAGCATAGCTGATGAAGGAGCCCCATCGAAGGGTGTTCCGTTCGTCAGGGTGAATTATTGCCACGTCACGTCAAATATGACTCTTACGTCTTGTTTTTCAAATATTCGCATTTGTGTTGTTTTAAACAGATGTGGAGTGGTATGTAATGCATTTGCTGGGTTTTGTGGCTATATTATATATTATTTATTAATATATGAACATAGTTAATTAAGCTTGTCTTGGGTCTTTTCAAGTGGCGCCTACGACAATAAAATAAACAAATCGCATATTCAAATTGGTTAATTTTTCTTAATTGTCAAACTAAAATTTTTCTTTCTGTTAGAATTCAGAACGCAAAGGCTGATTGATTGTTACAACGCTCACAGAGTGGAGAATTTCCGCTGTTTCAATTCCGCCCACTTCAAATCTGTAATTTTTCAACTATTACGGTGACAACAACTTTCCTAAAGTATTTGGCGGGCTAAAAGAAACTTCTCCTACTTAATACATTTTTCAGAGCAAATCGCCTTAGACCAAAAAATTTTTTTAAAAGAAAGAATTACTTCGATTTGGAATTTTTATTTCTACCGATTTAAGTTTGATAAAATGTAGGAGAAAAGAGTAGTTGATCAAAGAATTCACGTCCTTCTCGTCATCAGGCAAGCTATGATATTTATTTGCTGTTAGATTTTACACATTTTAGTTTTTAGTTGTGTAAACAAGCCATCATATATTGTCGATGCCATTGAGCCTTATACACTGACCGGCAAAGAAAACCGGCCACCTTGAAATATTTCACAAAAACACTTAAACGTTCATTAATTTAACTAAGGATTGGCATTAGGTTGAAGAACCATTCATTGTTGATACGGCATGCACAAATTAGCTAAGAAAATAAGACAAATAAACTCAGAAATAAATTTAATTTGAAAAAAAAGAAACAGTGAAAAATCGATTTTCTTTTAATTGCAAAAAAAATAAAGGTGGCTGTTTTTAATGGACCTTCTGGTAAATTATTATTAGCCTGTATGTCCTCCTCGAGCCTGAATTACGTCATTCAACCGTGATTTACGGTAACATGTTAATGCTGTTGAGAAGAGAATCTCGCCTGTTAACATTAAAACTAGGGGTATTTTGGAATGGAACAAGTATCTTAAAACATTGATAACTAAGAAAAATCAGCTTAGCTCTTTATTTAGTTATAAAATATGCGGTTAAGGGAACCCTTTATAAAATATTTCAGGGTGGCCGGATTTTTTTGCCGGTCAGTGTATATTCGAAAGTCAAGTATTTAAAGCAATTACCGATTGTTTTTTTTAATGCAGTGTCCTATATTGCTAACATTAACTTATAAAAGAAAAATCAATAGAATCTCAATTAATAATTCTCATTAACACTGCTAAATTATTTTCCTAACTTGCTATAGGCTACTTGATAATACTCTTCCCCGGCCTTCTTAAACCTATGCCTCGCTTTGTTTTTCCCTCTTTCTCCCCTCCTTCCTCCTCCCCCATCGGTTTTCCTCATCTCCTCCTTTTCTTTCTCCCTCCTTTCATTTGCACCGTCCTCCTCCCTTGTATCACTTCATTTCTAACCTATTCTCTCACTCTCCCTTTCACATTCTGTTGTCTTTGGCCCATCTCTTTCTCATTTTTCTTTCTTTCGTTCCTCCTTTTATCTCTCACCCTTTCTTTATTACCCCCATTTCTTTCTCTAACTCCCCACCATTTCATATACCTAGCGTTTTCAGGTTACACCTTTATCGTCATACCGCTCTTAGTCTTCACTAGTTCTTTCCTCAAGTAATTAATGCAATTAGCGAATGTTTCTTTGATTGTGAGTAGAGTTCCATGTTACTGGCAATGAGTTCTAAAAGAAAAACTTACAGAGTCTCAACTAATAATTAATCGAATTCTCATTAATTGCCTTTCTCTCTCCCATCACTATTCCTTCTTCCTTTCTCCCCTTTCGTTTTCTCATGCAGTACTCTCTTGCACATCTGTTTTTCTTTCGTCATTTTATTTCACGCCCCTCTTTCTTCCGTCCATCATTCTCGTTATTATCTCTATCAATCCCTTCCTGCTTCTGCTCTCCGTTTCGTACACCTTGTTTTTTAGGTATTACCTTTCTTCTTTTCCTCCTTTCAGTGCTCATTTCAGTCCTTCATGGACCTCACCCTTTTCTTTCTTATTCCTTGTCGCTGTTATTACTACCCCCTCAAACTTAGTTATACCTTCCTCTGCCCTTCTATCCCTCCCTTTCCCTTCATACCCCTTCGTTGTTACCCCTACCGCCCTCTCACCACTTTCTCTAACATTCCACCATTTCGCATTCCTAATTCTCACAGGTTCTCTCTTTAACCACCTTGCCCCTTTCAGCCCTCACACTTTATTTCCTCAAGTCAAATATTTAAAACGATTAGTGAATTTATATTATGGTGCAAAATAATGCAGCACGTTGCTGACAATACATTATAAACGAAAAACACAGGCAAATCCGCTGTAATTGATAACGCCCTTCGCCTACCCCTTCTCTTTTCCTGTCTCTTTCTTCCTTTTTTCCTACCTCCTCACTCAACCCTTCCTTTCACATGCCTAACCTACTTCTCTTTCTCTCCCTCCTGGACCTCACTCTTCCTTCACTTCTTCTCTAACCTCACTTTTTGTCCTTCCACTTTTCATCAATCTCTATTTGTCGCTCTTACGACCTCCTCAGACGCCTTTATATTTTCCCATCCCTTTCTTCCGCCCCCGCTCTTCGCCTCCCTATCTTCCCCCCTGTCTTCCGCATCCCACTAGCTTTATAAGATTACACCATTTTATATTTTAAGCTATACATTTTTCACTTTTATGTACCACATTTTTATAAAACGTAAAAGTCAAACAGAATCTTGAAATACAGACTTCACTTACCTATATGAAATAAACTTATTGCGATTTCTGCCGTTTCAATGGAAACTTCAAAAAGACTAACAATCCACTCCACATGCGTATCGAAGAACTTTAAGGGGGATTTTCGACGGAACCACGACAATTGTGAATTTATTATAAGCAACTTTAAGAAGTTCACATATTCGCCTACCTTGATGTTCATGAAATTGCTTTGTGAACAAGTATTCTGGGAATATCTGGCGACTAAAGTAGGTACCTACCTCGCTAATTAAACTAAGTTAACAAATTCCTTAATATCATAAGCTTTCCGCAAATTCATTTGTTAAATTAGATGTTTAATATAATGTTCAGATGTCTTTGATCTAGTTTTCCACTTTAATGATATTTATTAAGAAATATCGGGGTGGTAGTTTAATAAGGTGGATAATTTTCGTGTTTGTGGGTCGACAGTAAATTAACTATGAATTTAAGATTCGCAAGCTATAAATAAAGTCTAATTATATAGGAGTATAAAAAAGAATTTAGGGTTGATGGTAAATAGTTTGTGGTTGCACCATGCCAAACTGCTGTTCAGGAAGGCCCTAAAATTGATTTTTTTGTTCAGATTAGTTTTTGCAAAACCATAATCCAGGGTTTAATTACAGTTTTTTTTTAGTTTAGCAAACAAATATTCAAAGGCATAATATCGCCCTAAGCCTTAAATGAAATAAAATCGTGTGGAAGATCTGTTAGATTTTACATATGTATCTATATAATTATGTAAAATAAACATCGAGATTTTACCAAAGAAAACTTAATCGCTTTAAATTGAAACGCAATTGACGTTCCATTGTAACATCCATTTTAACCCCAGTTATGGTTTAACCTTAAGCATCTAAAATATTCTGCAGGGTATTTACAAGGTCTGGGTAGTCGTGTAAAACCTCAAGAGCCATTGTATCATTTCGAATTCACTCTATTATTCAGAGAGATTGGAACATCGCTTTAAATGTTAAGACGATTGGCTATTCTCTTGATTTAAATGAACGCACTAAATTTTATGACGTTTATTGTTTGCAGCGGGCTGTATTTGAACAATCTTTCAATGGTTATTAAGAGATTTTTGATGTACTGTCAAGATTTTCTTGTATACCTGCATTTAAGTTGTATCAAGGGCGTCCATAGCAAGCTTTATACCAATTGAGAATACGTTTAAAACAGGCGAAAACTGTCCTTGGCCACGGCCAACTTCATTCATATCCACTAACGACTAACGTGTATATATGGCCATCCCAATTCCACTTCTAAATATTTTTGACGGGTCCTCCTGTCAGAGCCCTCTCCGGCAGAATGTGTAACTACACTTTGGTCGCTTTGTCATTCTACTTTAATAACTTTGTTAATTGAGGTTATTATTATTTATGCATTGTTATTATAGCAATAATAATATACAGAAAATCTAATTTACCGGATTTAGAAAAATTATTAATATTTGAAAACGTCAAATGCCATTAACGTTTAAAACTATCTAATAGATGTCGCCACAGGGAGGACCAACGGCCTACTTTCATAAAACCTGTTTTTTTGCCGAATTGGGACGGCCATATATACACGTTAGTGGATATGAATGAAGTTGGCCGTGTCTTGGCTAATTAGTTTCAAGCGTGCATCGCTTGGTGGCACTCACCGACGAAAACAATGCTTGTGATTGGACAAAATATTGAGCATGCGCATTAATAGCGGCGAGCGACCAATCACAGTCTTTAATTTCAAATAGTAGGCGGAGACTAACATCACGCCGGAAAAAATCGGCTTAGCGGCACTTTTAAATGTTGATATAAACATAACCTCACCCTTGGAACAAAGCTCCTTCGCTTTTCTTAAGCTGATGGTGTGAATAATACCAGAACTTTATTCTTAAACTCTTTTTATGCTTTTATTTACTTCCAAATAAATTCTTTCAGTTTGCTTTCATTGTATTAAAAAGTATTCGAGGCCAGTGGTTTGGAAAATAATAACAGCCGCGAAGCTGAACAATATTAATGGTTTATAAGACGGAATATTTTCCATTCTTCGAATTATTTTTCTGCCTTTCTTTCTATATTTATAACCCGCGGTTTTATATTCATCCCCTGGATGGTTGATTATCTATCGTGTTTTGTTTTATTATTCTTTAAGTAAATGATGGGCCGTTTCATTCCACATTTTAAACACATTTTTTATATAAATAAGTATATAATAGTTTTAAAAAAATTTCAAGTTTTTATTCTGCTGAATCGTTGACTAACCTTTTTAGAACTGAAAACGTGTGGGAAAACAAAAACGAAATTCTTTCGTAAGTAAATTTTAATTTGTTGAATAAAAGCAGCTTATGTAAGACCAACTCGTTGAAGCTTCCGGAAAATCCAAATATTAGCTTTTAATGTAGAGAAATAAGCGGTGAAGTTTATTAATGGAGGACTCGAACTTCATGTTTTATTCAACGTGTGCGCGTAGGATTCTACACAAAATGATTTTAAAACACAACAAAGTTTTAGATAAGGACAAGATTTTACTCGCCGCTTATTTATGCTAAGAATGCGGATTTTTATGCTCGTAATTTAGGGTTCTGTAGTTTTATGCATAATTCTATTCACATTCTATAAAATACTAAAAGATTGCTTTCGTTCAATACAACAAATAATGGAACGGCAAGTAACGTGTTACTAAATCGAATGTGATGACCCTGAAATGTCCCAAATTTTCTTTATTATTTATATCTCCTAGTAACAAATTTATGATGCAATAAATCCAACCAAGCATATTTTGTATGATATACAAGATAAAAATAGCAATATCATAAACTAGATCCATTTAACGTTTCCATTTTCCTAACTTTATAGCTCGATTGTTGATAGCTGAATATATTACAGATAGTGCAACTCCATTCTAACTAATTTATGAGCCTTTAATGTACCGCTTGTTGGTCGTACGTGCCACATGTATGAAACTTTTTATACGATTATTGCTGTTAGAGAGTACATTAGCGTGAGTGGATGAATGTTAGAGATCGGCTAAATTGATATTTCTTAACAGAAATACTAATAAATAACCTAATTTTTTTTTGTTTCTAATTATTACTGTATATTTAATATTTAATTGACAAGTTTTAGTTATCACCTGCACAAGGCGAATCAATCGATGAAATAACTACGTATATTCCAAGGCCTTTCGCGGTTTTTTACTCGCTCTGTTTAATCGGTTATTAGGAACGATTTCATTAGGAACGGTTCGGTTAGAAACCGAACGGTTACACTAGGAACAGTTCCACGTTCCTTTTTGCTGAAATACCGATTCCAGAGGGATAATCTAACGATCCGACATCCGTAGTTTTAACATTAAAATAAGGACCTGAGTACTCCTTGAACCTTTGTTGTGATAAGTACAACCGGTGGCTAAACGCTTTTACCAAAAAAGTAACTCTAGTTGATGTAATTGGCATGACTTACCTACGTTTCGATAATGCTAATCCCTCGATATGTTACGTTACGCATTCGGAAAGCTTTTAAAGGCGGAAATAACTATTCATATTTATTGTTATTATCGGGCCTTCCATCGGTTTTCTGTAAACTAAATGGCCATTGTAGCAACGAGTAGACAATAATAATGAAAGAAGTTGATGAAGGAGGAAGCTGTTTAACTTTGATATAATGACCTGCAATCGATGCAACTGGCTTGGTTTATGTACATTTTAATAATATTTATCACTCCTTACATTACATTACCAATTTATAGTACATTAAGCGGGCAATAAAATCATAGATGGCGCTACTATACGAAAGTTCGTACTTTTAAAGGTGGAAGTAACTGTTCATATTTATTGTTATTATCGGACGTTCCGATAGTTTTCTGTTTACTAAGTGGTCATTTTTGTAACAGTTTTTATCATGTTTTTGTGTATAAATCTGAATGAAAGAAAATCAGCCCATAATCGAAAGAAGGGGGAAGCTTTCTAACTTAAAGATAATGACCTGAAATCGATGCAGTTGCCTTCATTTATGTACGTTTCAAGTAATTGCTACATTTGTTAATATTTACTGTTCTATTAATGCTCTACTTTTTTTTGTGTAACATTTATTATGCAAACTGTTAAATACAAACAATAAGCATATACTATGGGAGATAGAATGTCATGGGAGAGATGTGTTCCTGTGAACACAAACTCTATATGATAATTATACATATAATATTGAGGTATCTTCTAATCGCACTCTGTTAGTTGAGTTGCCTACACGCTACATTATGAATAGTGAGTTACAACGATATTTCTAAAATCTTATTTCCATTATTTCCGAATTAATTTGCATTTTGGAAAAATGTTCGTGTGGCCTTTGAAAAGTGGACGTTTTTATCTATTTATTGACGTCGAGATTTTTTCGATATCTCAATTTGTGCAAATACTATTTGAATTTTTTAAAGTAAAATAGAGTTGTACGTTTTTTATTGCTATTTTGTTTTAATTTAACATAACCGAGGTGTCTATAGACAGACAAAAGGTAAATGATTAGAAAAAAAAACTCGCCCGCCGCCCCTACATTAACTTGGTTCTCAAAGTCTGCATATAATCGACTAATTTTCAAGATGTAAACTCCGTCGTTAAGTTCTCTTGCAATTTTGGTAATGCCCTTAGAAATGCACTTATTTTCACGTTCCCTGTGAGTAGTAGTCGTGCTATAAACTTATTAGTCGTCATACCAAAGCTGTGATCTAACCTAAACGTTCCAGTATACCTGTTACTTCTTACACCTCGTAACCGTTCCGTGTAGTTATCGACAGCAAATCGTTCCAAAGTAACACGTCCAATTTCAATGATCAATATTTACCAGAAAAGTTTGCTTTATAACTTCAATTAATCTCAATTTACCTTTTCCATGAGTGGTTTTTTAAGTTCTCCCGCAATTTTGGTTATGCCTCTGTTAATGTGCTTGTTTTCAAGCTCCTTGTTAGTAATAGTGATACAAGCTTAAGTAACATATTAAATCAACAATGCGTGTTTATTCATTTGAGTTTTGAGTTTGTAAATCGTAAAGCATAAATATCAAAGTAAGTTTTGGAAACTGACACAATAAACCTAACTTAGACAAGTGGGAGTTTTGTAAGATTAAACTCCGTCACGTCAGGTAATTCATAGGTTTAAATGCCATCGAATTAGCGAGTGACGTGGACAAATGCCTCTTAAGATTCATGATCCTCTAAATTCCTGGCATTGTAATGTAGCAATTCTTTCGTCTTTACGAAACATTAATATAAGTTGGAGTAATTTTGCGTAAAAGGATTCTTTCGCTTGTTTGCCTTTTTTATTTATTATGCCGGACTAATTTTTTTCCACTACTGAAAGCCCTAAAGGTTAGTACGAAGAGATGTTGAAGGACGAATACTCAGTTTAGGTTTTGAAAAATGTTAGTTTTAATAAACAGCCACTCAAAATTTAAATAACTGTTGGCATAGTAATTTCATATTATTAAATTTAAGTCAATTAAAATGCTACAAACAAAACTGATAGTTACGGTTGCTGGAGCTGTGAGGTAACGGTTACCTTCCTAGGTCGGTAAATACTCTTTTGTAAAGCAAAAACCGATAAATAATAGGCATAGTCCTTTCAAACATGACCGAATGTGACAGTGTAACGGTTTTACTAAATCGTACTTGGCTCTGCGTTATCACTTTTTATTAAACTAAATAATTGCCATAACAGTTATTTATTAATTTATGAAAGCTAAAGTTAAAAGAGCTAAATAATTCGTCGTAAGAATAATATCCAAAAATCTTCTAAAACATAAATTAATTTTTGTAACTTTAAATGCAGCCCATAAAAGCAAATTTCGGCCATTAAAATAATGGCTGGCATATGCCCTTCAAGGAATTAATCTAGATGAATGGAAGATATTGCAACCCAGCTATGGTAATTTATCTTAGCAAGTTCAGAAAATGTAGGTCACTGTTGAGAATTCGAGCGGGTTGCCACAAGCAGCAATACCCTAAAACTTTTAAAGTGTTTTGATAACATCGGAGACGTTTGAATTCGTTAAAACTGAACACAATTTGTTGAAATTCTGATCGCTTGTTTCAAAAGCAAACTTATTGTTTTAATTTATACTCGATGTTCTTGTATTACTTTCTTTAAGGATTTCACTGAATTGTACATATATTTGGATTCTGGGTGAATTTTGTTAAATTTAATGGTACTAATTTGAGAATACCAAACACCAGCTCAAATAATTTATTTACATCGCTAGTTATTTATTTTAAGCTGCGTGTATGGCGTAATGGAATTCGACGCTTGAGAACTAGAGTTGGCTCGTTGAATCCCCGCTCTTGCCCAGATAAATTTTTATATAGGCGACCGCGGAAACTTCCAGAGCGTTCTAGGCCTTCGCAGTTCGTAGCATGCTCCCGAGTCACATGTTTTGCTACAGTACGATTAAGTGTCATGCAAATCAAGTGTCCGATGTTTTCTCAATATTTCGTATAACGATATTTTCGTAGGTGTGCATGGACGCACGTGTTAGGGGTCTGAACAGGAACAAAATATAGTGTTTTTATGTTCTAGAAAACCACACTTTGAGGTTGCTTATTATTGTCAAGACGTTACTATTTTGAAAGTCCCCTTCCAAAAAAGTCCTGAGTACGCCCATGAAAGTGTCTCATAGAAACCGGTTTGTAAAAAAATTCTGCATATCAAGTGAAATGTATATTATTTTCCGCTAACTTTATTTATTAGTGTGTGCTTTGAAATAGGCCGTTTTTTACTCATTCATGTTTTCAGATTTTTTGCTTGTGCTCTTAGAAATACATACAAAAGCCTATTCTGTTCATTTCATTGCTTTATTTATTATTTTGTCATATTGTGTAATAAAAGAACAACGGTGTTGTGTCGTCCACGTGTTCCAACACGGTAACTATCTGAGTGGGCGTTATTATTTCTGTGGTTTTTTTCCCGTTATGTTTTCTATAAAATGCCGACAAAATGTAGGTGTATTCGTAAACCGAAAAGTTCCAGCAAATTGGTTTGGTAATAAAACCAATCCTGACATTTCCAATCAAAAACTATTTTTAAAATATCGAAGGTAGCTTTAAACGATTATTTCGATTTTCTTTTATTTTTGGAGATTACTGAGTTTTAATATTCTTATTTTTGTAGTTTCCGATAATTTTTTCTATTTCTTGAAGATATTATCAAAATCCTTTATATTTCCAGTATAAATTAGCAGGCGTTTTCTTACGATTGATTGTAGCTTTTATTAGTATACCTTAACAATAAATGCTAAACAAGAATCAATTTGATGACGGTGATGGACGATCAAGATGCATACCAAAATATTTTGCTGTGTCGGTTTGTGGAAGCAGCTGACCATTGATAGCAATCCTCCGGCATATCTGTTTCTTTTTAGAGTGAAGGTGGCTTGCTATTATGTAGCTTCGTTTGGCTTAATACGCCATTTTTATTAGTCACATATGTAGGTTATGCAGGGCAGTTTGAAGTTTCTCCGAAGCAGATTGCTTTTTGCTACTTAGGCTCATCAGTGAATGTGGTTATGATAGCGTTTGTGGTTTAAGTACAATGTTGGTTCGACCTCTCTGCCCTGCGTTATTCCCGATTGTATAAGACGAGGTTCTGTTGCTTCTTCTTGAAA
Organism: Melanotus villosus; assembly: GCA_963082815.1. Lineage (NCBI taxonomy): Eukaryota > Metazoa > Arthropoda > Insecta > Coleoptera > Elateridae > Melanotus > Melanotus villosus. The sequence continues at coordinate 110,202,949 of OY720419.1, read as the reverse complement.
TTTAATCATAGCGAATCTATTAATCAAGTAGGATTGTAGTATCTGATATCTGATAGTTTGGGGCAGGTAGTTTAGGTTTTAGTTTGAATAACAGCCCTTTGATGCCATATCTTAGTAAAGGTTTGGCTGACATTTAAGAAAGCTGCTAAACAGTAGATACTTTTCTCTCGCGTTTCGAGTAGGTTTTAATCGAATGTGTTCGACGAAGTGATACCAAAAGGATGGAACTTGGGAATCATCTGCCTGCTGGACAAGAAGGATGATTAGCTCGACTGCAAAAATAGCAGGGAGATTGCTCTGCTAAACGGAATGTACAAAGTGTTACCTAAAAAGGATGGTCATCGAAAAATAATCACATCCCTCACACTCTGATAGTAGTGATAGTCCTAAAAACGCCTGTACACCCCATTGCCTTCTTGCCATACATTCGTTAAGTTACTGATCGCATAGGTAGGATTATCAAAAAATATAGCATCAAAACCATCTTCAAACCGCCTCTATAAATGTCACACTCACTTTATTAAAATATATCTAAGCATCAACTCCTATGTCAAGAGGTGTCTACACCATCTCTTGTTCTTGTGGTTTAGTGTAGATTGGATAAACGGATCGCTCTGTCCACACACGTATCTCTGAACAAATTAATACAGGTCTTCTCTTACACGACACTGGCTATAAGATCTTGTTTGTAAATCTATTGAGCATTGCCACCTCTCCTCATTTCTTCAACAGAAGAATCCTGGAGGCTATTGAAATCATTACGACTCTTAACAACTTAAATCGTGACGCTGACTATCCTCTGTCGGATATATGAAAGTCACCGGTAATGGCTCCGCCCTCTCCACGTATGACCCGTCGTTATCTTCGCCTGATACGCTTGATGGGTTACAACCGGTATAAAGTCGTTGCTCTCTTCTGATTGATTCAGAAGGGTTTCGTCTCTGGCTTGTTTTACCAGTTGAGTTACCATATCCTTCTTCCTATTGGCGTTGAGTGACCGTGCCTTTTTAGAGTCCCTTTTTCGTCACGATAAAACCCCTTAACAAAGCGGGCGAAACGAGTTATTATTTCTTAACAATGGTCCAAACCCGAAAGACGTTCTTTTAATACTAACACTGACCGTGTTAGTAGTAGTTGTTATCTAATAGCATTTATATAAGATTACAATCTTATGCCGAAAATATTATCGATAACTGCTAGTGCGACTTTTGACAAAACAGTTCGACAACAAATTACATTTTCTTTCGTCGCAAAATCCCAGAGTTCTTAATTATGACCACATGGACTACGGAACAAAATATATGAAGCGTGTCATACTTTAAGATACCCTCCAAACAATATAGCCCGAGTACTCGAGCAAATTCAAAACCCAACGAGGTGTTAGCCGAGACGACGCATTGACATGCCTGTTGTTTAATGCAATCCCAAAACAAACGCTAAGAAAACTATATAGGTACATGGGGTATCATCAGAAGAACCTTAACCATAACCATAAACCATAATAAGATCAGTGGTCACTTCTGCCTCTGAAATTCAACTACTCACAAAATCAAATGAATCTCGACCTAGGGCCATTAGAACTCAAAATATTAAGAAAAATATATGGCCAAATATAGGAGGAAGATGGATGACCGAAGCGATATAATCATGAACTGTATTAGTTGTATGAAGAAAGTTCACACATTTAAATTGGGAAGACTTAGATGGGCAGGTTACGTGGCAAGAATGGATTACAAATAGCTTTCCAAAAACTGCTGTTTCAGAACCAAGAAGGATAAAGGCAAGTGAGGTGCCCCAGACTTAAAGAGAGGGCTGCAGTGGTAAAAGATTTGCGAAGGCCTAACGTAAGAAGTTGGACAACCAAAGCAGCTTTCAGAGATGCTTGGAAGAGTGTCCGTGAGGAGGCCAAGGTTCAATTTTTTTAATCTTGTGGGGCTCTAATAGACATCCAAGTGATTCTTAATCTCGTCTTTTCGAATATGATTTCTTTCACTTCTCTAAAGCAATTTGGTTGCTTAATATTAATGGTGGTTTCAGGGTTTCTTCTAAGGTTTTTAAAAAAAAGTGAATATCGATCCTTTTCTCAATCACTTCTTTCCTCAACCAATTCTTTAAATAGTTTCCAATCAGTATTTTTCTAGGGCTTAATGTAACTAATATTGATAAATGATCCGAAGAAAGGTCTACACACATTCCCCCTTTGGCATTCCCTTTATATGACACAAATATCCATATATTCAGGAAGCTTGTTACTGATACTGGATTAATAGGTGAGCTTTGCAGTGGCCAGCACATTGAGGTTTTACAAGCTCCAGGCCTTTGGAAGTTATCAGTCTTAAACTCCATTTAAAGTGCTTAGGATTATATTCACCCCCCCCCCCCCAGAATGTTTACGAGGGTTCTGCGAAATTTTCTATAGACCTCTTCTTTGCTTCAGTGCCTTGAGGGTGGGGAACTATGGATATAATATTATTGGTCTATGTGTATTTTCAATAAAAATATTGTCGTATATAATCTGTTTGAAATTTTGAATTGATTGATTGATTGTTGATAAATAGGTTAGGAGCCCACTTTTGGTACTTTGACTCTTTGGTATTTACCGCTAAACCTATCATGAAAGTGCTGTATCCCTAACGAGTTGCAGTAATTTTTTGACGAAGTGCCCTTGTGTAAATGTTGCTACACGAAGGATACCCCGAAGAGCTGCTGTCTCCTGCGGTGTAGTATTGGACAGTTAAAGATTTTATGCGAGGCTGTCTCCTCTTTTTCTTCACATAATCCACAGAGTGTATCGCCTGTGTATATTTCCATTGTATGAAGGTGTTTTCTCAGACGACACTATCCTGTGAAAAGTCTTATTAGCCGTCTTATCTGTGTTCGTCCTAAATGGAGTATAATAATAATAATAATGTCAGTACTTATGTAATCTGATAGAAGGCTTCCCATTAGTTTTTTCTGATATCTGTTTCTTTATTGCGACCCAGCGAGAAGAATGTTGTTTCTTCGACTATGGTTCTATTGTTGTTGGGATACTACATTTGAGTATACCAACTACAGGTTCTGGTGCTGGAATCACTACCCATAAATAAATTTATGGGTCCCTCCGATCTGGTTGTTTGTACTCAGTCATTGCGATCTTTTCTCACAGTGAATGGTTTATCAAAGGAATATTCAGGTAGAGTGTAGCCAGTGCCCATATTTACTGGTTCTCTGTTGTTTGCAGCTTGACTAAAAGGTACATCTTCGATGTTTTTTTTTCTAAATTGATGATGATCACTGGCACTAAAGTCCATGAAGAATCCTGGCTTCCTTGATGGTTCCTCTTCATACTCCTCTATCCTTTGCCTTCACTCTCCAGTTATTCAACCCATTTTTTATAAATAGTTCAACCTCCTCCCTCCATCCTTTCCCAATTCATCCTAGTTCTTCTGTATTCTAGTTTTCCATTATACATCTTGTTTACACCTCTGCCCTCCTTCATTCATTCTAGGTAGCGCCTATCCACTTTAAATGTCTTGATTTAATAGCGTTTACTAAATCTTTGTCTTCGTACAGTTCTTGCAATTGTTTATTTGTTCTTATCCTCCATACTACTTTGTCATTTAGCACTCCAAAAATTTTCTCAGATTAGAAACATTTTCTTTTGCTTATGGTTTCTACCCCGTATACTACTATTGGTTTGATGATGTTTTCTGGAATTGTAATTTTATTTATTGTTTTTTTACAGCAGTGTTGACCTGAGCACTTTTGCTATTATCTTCCGTTACTATGGACCTAAGATATTTAAACAGAGATATCTTTTCAAATTCTTGGCTTTCGCTGTTTTTTAGACCTTCTCTTTCCCCTCTCTATTGCAGCCACATATTTAATTTTATTTTTATTTACAGAAAGCCCCAGATTTTTTGATTCCTTCTCAAGCCGTTGATATGTATCTATTAGTATTACGGCACTCTTGTTTCTCGCTATTAAGTTTACATCATCTGCGAAAGCCAGGACTCCAATTAGTATCGTTCCTCTATTTATTGTGTCGTTTAACCGTTATTGTGCCACATCAAACTGAACTAATACTAATTTCTAGGAAATATTGATTGTTTTCCCGCATTTACGTTATTTATGTTATCTTCGGAAATATATTCGGTTTATTTTTTTTCGTTTCTAGAACAAACTAGAAGGCATTTGTTAATGTTCCCTACTGTAATCGTTAATTCCATTAATAAATAAAAAATAAGAGGGTGACTGGTGTAAGATTGAGTTAAAACCTGCTCGATTCGAAGGAACGTTCCTTGGTTGTAGATTTTTCAATTTAGCTTTCAATAAAGAAGCGAAAGTCCTTAGTATTCTCATGACCGTACGCTTCCCTTCCAAGTTCACTGGCACTGACAAACCGGGATTTATATTAATTTAGACGGAATTACATCTAATGCCCGACTTCATTTTACCGCGTCCACTTTTCTCTTTTTAGCACCACTCTGGAAAGCCAACAAAAAATAATCCTTCGACCAGAAGTAAAAATTCGTCGGAAAATAAAACAGGAATTCCCTGGTTGACTTGTTCTCATCGCTTGCATAAATGCATCAGAATCCTAAAACTTATCTTTCTCTTGTACGTCGAATATTTTATGCTCGCGGAAGTTATTTAAATGGAGTGTGTGTTGTATACTGAATTGATAATGGGCAACGTTTGCCACATTGAAGTTTAGTGATTGATCGCGTTGCGTTGTGTATTTCATTTTCAATCTTCGTCCCGTTCGCTGTTCGACTTTGTTGTAAAACAAGGATTACGTTGCTTAATACAAAATGAAACTCGTCCTGATTTATTGCAGTTGACCTGAAAAATGATATATGGGCTGAACGTAATTCGTAACCTTTTTCATATTTCAGTTTGGGGATTCTTTCAATACCGCACTGGAATAATGGGATTTTGAAGAGCTAAATCATAAACTTGTTAAGGGTGGCAAGCTAACTCGACTGAGCTTTATAGCTTGAAGGTTTTCACTGCATAAATTGGGCTCTTTAAACGTTATCAATTGAGGTTATGTTTTCCAAAGTTATCAGATTGAGAAAATTACTAGTTTAGAAAAAAGGGATTGGTGCAGGTAACATATGATACTTAAGTAGCGTTGCCAAGTTGAAGAATTTACTGTAAAAATCCGATTTTCCCAGTGACAGATCAATAAAAAAACCATTTAGGGTAGGCTGTGAAATTGAATTGTTTTGAATTGGTACTTTAGCTACATCCACAGAATGACATTTCTGACATGAAAATTTAAAACTGAACGCTCCTTGTCAAATTTTTTAAGCTTTTTATTTGGTGAAAAAATTTAAAGTTTGAAAAAATGGTATTCACTACACAACAAAAAGCGAAAGCTATTGAATGTTTCTTTCGAACTGGCGTAAGAATAAATGGAGAGTGGCAATATTCACTTCATGACTGCATGACTGATTTTCGTGAAGAATACCCCGATTTAGTGTTCAATTACAATTATTTTCGCGACGTTGTAACTAAATCTGTGCAGTTATTTAGAGAAAGTGGTAGTGTCACTCGTAAAAGTGGAAGTGAACCGCCACTTAGACGAACAGAAGCAACGATTGAATTACAAACGTTATAAAATGTCATTCTGTGGATGTGGCTAAAGTACCAATTCAAAATAATTCAATTTCACAGCCTACCCTAATTGGTATTTTTATTGATCTGTCGTTACAATATAACGCATGTGAAAAGGGTTGCCAAATTGAAGAATTTCCTCTAAAAATCCGATGTTACCAGGAACATTACGAGTTCAAGTCGGAAAACTTTAAAAACCTATATCATTCGCGCAGGTATGCTGTATTTTTTCTAAACCTTGATTTCAGTAACTCATGCTATGTAATTTAAAATTCTAGCAGGGTTGCCATATCTGTTTTAAACTTTGTTTTTACTACTAATATTGCGCGTTAAACACTTAAAGATAGTGGAGTTATGTGACTTGAGCAAAGTTGGCAGAAAGGGTTTTCTTTAAAAGTCTAATTTTACCAGGAATATTATGAGTTAAAGACCTTGTAAGAATTTTAAAAAATCTGACGTTGTGGCGGTTATTGTATTACACTTGTATAATGTCAAATTAAAGAAATTTCTCTAAAAATTCGATTTTACCAGCGATATAGTGGTTTGAAGTCGGAAAATGTTAAAAATATTATTAATTCAGGCTGTTAACACACCCGGCAGGGTTGCCAGATTGAAGAATATTCTTTAAAACTCTGATTTTAATAAGGCTATTGCAAGTTAGAATCCTCAAAAAATTTAAAAGTATCAGAAGTTGAGTTAATGTAATATAACACATCAAAAGTTGAGGCTATTTAATATATTGCAGTTGAGCAGGGTAGCCTAATTGAAAAATGTACTCGAAAAATCCGATTTTACTAGTAATATTGTGGGTTGAAGTCAAAATTTAAAAACATACTGGCTGCGTCAGGAAGAGTTTCTGGATTTCTTCTAAACTTTGACTTTACTAGGAATTTTTAGACTTAAATTTCGAGTTTACTAGGAATATTGCTAGTTAAAATCCTTGGGGAAACTTAAAAATATTGAGGTTATGTGACATAGCATACTTAACCAGGGTTGCCTGGTTGAAGAATGTTATTTCCAACTCTGATTTTACCAAGAAAAATGCGAATTAAATTTCTCGAAAGACGTTGAGGTTATGTAATATGATACATCTGAACAGGGTCGCCAAATTGACGAATTTATTCTTTAAAAAATTTGAGTTTACCAATAATATTGTGCCTTGCAGTAGCGAAAATTTAAAAACGTTAACAATTCAGACTGTTTAATCTAACATTCGGGTAGGCTTGCCGGATTTTCTCTAAACTTTTATTTTATTAGGTATATTGCTAGTTCAAGTCGTTGAGAAAATTAAAAAATATTGAGGTGATGTGACATAACACACTTGACAGGTTTGCCAGATTAAAGAATGTGATGTCCAACTCTGATTTTACAAAAAAAAATACGAATTTCTTGAAAGAATTTAGAACATCAGAACTTGAGGTTATGAAATATTATCTGAACGGGGTTGCCACGTTGAAGAATATCCTCTAAAAATTCGATTTTATTAGGAATATTACGAGTTAGAGCCGGAAAAAGTTCTAAACCTTAATTCAGGCATTTTACTAGGAATAATACCAGATGTAGAGGCCATGTAAAACAACATAGGTATGTAAGCAGGGTCGCCCAATCGAAGAATTTTACCAAGAATATTGTTAGGCAAAAGTCCTCGGGGGAATTTAAAAACATTAGAAGTTGAGGTTATCTAATATATTACACTTGAGCAGGGTTGCCAAATTTAAGAAAATGCTACGAAAAAGAGGGAAGACCGAGGTAGCTCTCTGGAACACGCCACCGACTGCCAGTGGGAAGGTCAGGGTTCTTGTAATAAGTTGTAAAAAATAAATGGGCGCCAATCAGTTACAAGCGTGTCGTTCAGAATAATAGGAACGGCAAATGATAACCAATTCCTTGAAAATACTTCAAAACACATACGACCCAATAAAGGGACTCTCAGATCGTTCAAATATTTAATATAAGAGACAAGGGCGGGTTGCACAAACATGATTTAACAGCTTGGTTAAATTAATCATTCGTCAAAGTGAACAAAATCGAATAAAAATTCGAATGCATATGGCAAATAACACATTAGTAAACAAAAAATGATGCTCTTTTGTCAACTTTGATCATTCGTTAATTTAACAAAAGCTTTGTGCAACTGGCCCTAAGTATAGATATAATATAAACAAGCGGTTTATACTCAACCGCAAACCAGCAACTAGATAATATAAACAAGCAAATATAATATTGTAACGGTTTTAAAACGTTTATTTAAAACTTCGGTTCGTGGTGTGAATTATTTATTAATAAATAATAAAATTATTAAACAACGAAGAAACACGAAATAACAACTTAAACACTAGGAACACAAACTAATATTAAACCTAATACAAAACACTAATATTAACCCGTAACACTAATTAATTAATTTGTACAGTTTGTTTATTTATAACTGTTCACGTATATTTATATTAACTTCCGACGTACATATTTGCGACCGTTTTTGTAAGCTGGATTAGACTACCCGTGTTCGTTTGGTCGCGCCTTACACATATATCCCAGCTCGTCCTTTCAGAACTCCATTCCAGAAAGTTCCACTAGTCGCGCGAGTATGAGTAACTGCCGACCGCTGTGGAAGCTTCTCGGCGGATGACGAATATGATCCCACACGTGTGCTAACGGATCTCGAATACTAAAACCAAAGTAAACGACGTCTATCCGCGACCGATGACTAAAGTAGAAGAAGCTAAGTAATGAATTTGCCAACAGAATTCTCTGAAGAAAATCAACCTAAAAATTTACGAATTCCCTAAAGATTAAAACCCATTAAGTGAAGGTCAAAAATAAGAAGAGGCGTGACGTATATGCATTATATGCATGCAACCATACAAGCTTATATGTAACTGGGAAGTCCAAATATATAACTAGACCAAAATAAATCCGATAATTAACGTAAAACAGCAAGCGAGTGATTCCTACTGTAACAGTTGTCTGATTGAAGAATATTCTTTTAACTTCCAATTTTTATCAAAATATTGTTAGTTAAAGGAATTTACTCTAAAAATTCGATTCTACAAGGAATATTGAGATATAACACACTTAACAGGGTTGCCAGATTGAAGAATGTTATTTCGAGCTTTGAGTTTACCGAAAATATTGTAAATTTCGAATATCCGAAGTTAAAATAAATTATGTAAAACAACATATATAAACAGAGTTGCCAAATTGAAGAATTTCCTCTGAAAATCTAATTTTATTAATAATATTGTGGATTGTAATTGCGAAAATGTTAAAAAAATCAGCAATTCAAGCTGTGCAATCTAAGATCCAAGTAAGACTGCTAGATTTCCTATAAACCTTGATTTTACAAGGAGTTAAATTTATCAGAAAAACTTAAAAGTATTGAGGTTATGTGGTATAGCATATCTGACCAAGGTTGTCAGCTTGAAGGATTTTCTTCAAACCTCTGTTTGGACAAGAGTATTGCGAATTAAATTTCTCGGAAAATTTTAAAAAGCTTAGAAGTTAAGGATATGTAATACAACAGATGTAAGCAGGGTTGCCAAATCTAAAAATCCCATTTCACCAGTAATACCTATCACGGTTTAACTTTGCAAAAATTTAAAACATCAACAATTCTGGATATGCATTCTAACAGTCGAGCCACATTTTATCTAAACTTCGATTTTAGTGGGAATATTGAGTTAAAGTCGTTGGGAAAACTTAAAAATATTAAGGTTGTTCTTTAAAACTCTGATTTTACAAAAAAAAATGTTACGAGTCAAAGTCCTGAAGAGAATTTAAAAGAAGTTAAAAATTTATTCCACTTTGAATAACTTATTAACATTGTAGTTACTCAAATTTCTTAAGTATGATGCATAAAAAGAAATAGAAGAGCAAATAATCTAACCAAATGCCGAAGTTCCCCTCGAAAAAGTTTGGACGAAAACTCCAAATTGTATATTTTTCGCCCATTTTAAAAACTCTTTCGAGTATTCTTGTGTATTAAAAATCAAACCAAAAAGTCGATCCGTCATGTTTGTAAACAAATTTACATTGTGTTAAATTTACATGTTCGCTTGCTTTCTGGGTGCGGAATCGAATATGTATTTTCTGGTTTCTGAATCTTCCGGGTTGGCTGTAAGGTATCGATTTCCATGTTACTGTCGAAGTACAAAATAAATGCCTAGATTTAGTGTAATAAATGGTAGACTTAGGCATTGAAGAAGATAAGTGCCCTTGGTGAAAGGTTCCGTAATTAGATTAGACAAAGGAACTGCAAATTTAGGAAATTGCTGATCGGAAACTAATACGTTTTATGTGTTGTTTTAGACATTTAAAAAATAAAGAAACCATTTTTGACAACTTTTATAATTTATATAATTAATTTCAAGATACTAATTTACAAACATTAAGATTGACATTAAATATTTATTTCTATTGTCAGCATTTATTTTAATGTGAAAGAATTCGGTGCTTGAGATTTACCAAAGACTTATTGAATGAATGTCCACTCTTGTCGGGATCGTATTTGTATATGTGATGCCGCTGCTTGTTCTAGAATACGGTAGAAGCTGCCAGGGTGTTCTGGGCGCTCTGCGTACGTAACACGTTTCTCGATGACTGTTTCCTGCTACATTATTTCTAAACATTAAGGCTACCTTTATGAAAGGTCATGCATAGTGGGTTACAGCAGAATAAAATAAAAATAAAATAGTTTTAATGTCGCATAAAGGACCATAGAATATTTGTCAGTTTTTTGTAAAAAGGATTTAATTACAAAAGCGTAGCTGCAGCTTTTCAAATGATTTTATGAAAAACTACGCGCATTAAACACATTTTAAACATCCAACTCCCTAATTTCCAGCAGGAAGCAATTAAATTCTTCTCTAAAATTTATCTTTAAAAGTTAAAATAAATAGCGTTATTTATAATTTCTGCAAGAGATACCAGCAGCAGGTGTCGCATGATTGGTGCTTTCGTACAGCTTCAAACGTAACAGGAACTCCATTAAAAAAATTGCACGGACACCTCTTGTCTGCCTGTGTTTTTACACTTTTATTTTGCTCCTTTCATATCAAACATTTTCCTGTTTTTAGTTTTTCTCCTGTTTTCAGTTTTTTGTTCACGGAGTTAAACGTACACATCGTAGTTCAAAGCTAATAAATGTAATCGATATCCTACGTTTGTTCCCGTACGCCGTAATTCCCTTTGTGTAACGCAATTTTCTATTTCGTTGTATTCGAGTTTTCACAATTGTACCAAAACGTAGAGTTGATTGCATTTCTTAAATAGAATTTCGGGAAGGCACGTGTGTAGCTTGCTTTGCGGTATTAAATGATAAATTGAAGTTTAATTTGTTGGTATTAAAATTGATGTTTGTGGTAAACTACTGTAAAATCAATGAGTATAAAAGATATAGAGAAGCAACGTTTCTGTAGTTACTCGTTTATACCTAGACAAGCAGAGTGCAGAGATCGTAAAGCGCTAAATTTCTGACTAAAATATTGTAAGAGAAGGATGCCTTGTAAACTAAAGGTTTAGGGTTCGATCCTGGCTCTCATCAGGTGTGACTTCTTAATGCGTTAAACACTGAAATTACGCCCTTTGTAATCGAGTGTTGATAATGAACATAGCAATCGATGAGCGTTCAGATACCTGGCAACCGCAAGCCTAGTTTCGGCCCATTGAATAAATAAACGCTAAACAAAAATCAGCTCAATGATACTAAAGTGCAAGTACGTTGAAATTTGCTAATTTTTCTGTGAGTATTCAGCGTAGCAGATATAAAATCATAGAGTACACGACGTACAGAGAAGCAATATTCCTGAATTTGTGCGAACGACTTTCGTAAGTGGCTCATGAAAGTGTTTGGGCATTATACATTGAAGTACGCCCAAGCAAAACTGAGCTTAAACATTAGGTAAATAAGCACCAAATTTTACAGAGTTGCCAGATGTTTATCTACAATCTACGCATTGTATTCGATTTAAAATGTCACAATTTTAACGTACCTACAGCAAAACGCTGAAGATTATAGATTAACTTATCACCGGCGACTACCTTTTTGATTGTTTGATAGTTTTCAATCTTCGGGGTTCGAATCTCAAATGTCTGAATTCAAACTTAGGCCCTCCCGATCGATCCATCACCCGCTAGACTAACATGACATCAAATCAAATCAATAGGCATGTTCGGGCAGAAATAGTAAAACATGGCAACGTTGCATATGTGCAGTGACAGCGCCTTTCAATGACAACGTGGCAGATTTAGCTCTAAGAAAACCAAATGATAAAAGGCTAAATCTCTGTATTTGTTGGTACGGTTTACGACCAAACCATACAAAACTGTAACTTTAAACCTCTGTTTATAGTATACTCTATAATAAAAGCTAACATTCGAATTAAATTATTATACAATATACAACGAAGTAGGTTTACTGCCTGATCGTCTAGTTGTAGGGAGATTTGCAGTGATAGATAAAAGTTCAACCTCTATATGTTATAATATTCGTTGATAGAATCTAACTTTTGAATTTAGGTATTATAGGGAAAACAAAATCAGGTGGTTACGAATTGTTGCCGTGGTTGCTATGGATTTAGATGAAATATTTTGAATTAGCTATTATGCATAATAACAAACTAATGAGCAGAAGGCTCATTTTATGAACTGATCGAATAGTTTAGATGATATGGCAAAGTTAAGCCTCTACATATACAGTGTGTTATTACATAAAATACAAAAGCAATTAGTGGAATTCAGTTCTTGTTTTATTAAATCATAGACTGTCGAAATCATTTAATTAGCCATCTATTTTATCATACAAGATTCGCATCTCGGTCACTTAATATTCTTACAAAATTGATTACAAAGCAGACGTTTAACTGCTATGCAACCCAGAATCTAACAATTTCTTATGCAAAATAACAACTATTAAGTTGGTGAAATATTATCTGAACTATATAGATGGATTAAGCGATCCACCGAAGTGCAATCTCTTCAATACTCTTTGGTAACACTTAACTTTTGAATTCGGTCAGTATACAAAATGCAAAGCCACTTATGTAGTGGAAGTTTTATTATTTGTAGGAAGGGTTCAAATGCTACACTAAAATTACCAGTCTCTACACATTATACAATATTCTTTATCCAATTCAGTTACGAAATGTCAACATTTCGACATTGATTTTAGTTGTGAAAAGTGGTTCATTTTGTAACTAGTTACAAAATATGCTCCCATTTTGTAACTAGTTACAAAAAGATGATTTGAGTTGCTCCCATTTTATCACTCCCATTTTATCACGATGACCCAACTCCTTTTTTAAGAAGATGTGGCATTTACATTTTGTTATCTGAATTGGATAAAATCTTGTATGAAACACGTTGCAAAAAACATGTCTTTTTATCACATGGCGTGTTGTTCATCTCGGCTTCGCCTCGACGAACAATTTCACGCCTGGTGATAAAAAGTCCATCATTTTGCAACTCGTTGCATAAATAGCTATTAATACAATTTATTCTTTGAATTCAGTTTTTTACCTTTTTTAATTTTCTGTGAGTTTGTTGTGGTGAGATTGACAGTTTATAGTTATTTTCTTGGTTTTTGTGATGTCGACAGCTGGGGCATCAACCGTTTGTTCTACTTAACAAAATCACATTTCAAACGTTTCACACATTTCACACTGTCAGGACCGTGATTCGAAGCTATGCTTTTTTGGTTACAAAGCAGACCGAATTCGGCTATTTGCTAGGCAAAAATGATAAACATTAAGTCGAAGTATTTCTATGTGAACTGTTTAAATGGTTTAAGTGATACACCTAAGTTCAACCTCTATACAGTGTATATTCTTTGGTAGCGTTTAACTCTTGAATTCGGTCATCATTATACAAATTACAAACCCATTTAGTGGAGAGTCTATTTGTAGGGAGGTTTCAAATTGTACATAAAAATTGTAAACCTCTACTCATTAGATACTCTTTGATAAAATTTATCTTTTGAATTCAGTTTTTTACCTTTTTTAAATGTTTTTTGAGAGTTTTCTGTGACATGTTTGGTATTTTCTTTTCGGGGTATTTACGGCGTCTACTGCTGGGGTTATTCGCCGTCTACCTTACCTAACAGAATCGCATCTGTAGCTTCATATTCCGTGATTCCAACCTGTGTCTTTTTTTTTAAGGAAACGTTTAACGCTAGACTACCAAGAGCCCGAATCCAGCTATAAATTAAGCAAAAATGATAAACGACAAAAGTCGAAGAATTATTATCTGAACAGTTGGAATGGTTTATATCGTACACCGAAGTTGAATCTCTATACAGTTATCGTGATACACTTTAATAACAATTAACTTCTTAATCTGACTAAAGTACAACATACCAGAACAGGTAGTGGAGAGTTTATTTGTAAGCTTTATGCATTATACTCTTTGATAAAATCTAGCTTTTGAATTCAGTTCTTTACCTTTGTTTTAATATTTTCTGAAAGTTTGTTGTGGCAAGTGTGATATTTTATATTTCTTTTTTGGGTATTTATGGCGCCCACTGATGGGCTGATCATCTAATATCTTACCTAACAGAATATCTAAACTAACATCTCAGTCGTTTAATATTTTTACAAAATCCGGCCACGACCGTGATTCTAACCTTTGTCCTCTTGGTTACAGAGCAGACGTTTAACCACTGAGCAAACAAGAGACATAATCCCGCTATTTCTTACTCATAATAACAAACCCTTAAGTAGAGGAATTATTATCTGTAGAAACGGTTTAAGTCATACACCGAAGTTCTAGCTCCATGCTCTGAACTCGGTTAGCGGAGAGTTTGTTTGTGGTGGGGTTTCAAGTGGTACACATCAGGGGCGGCTCGTGAGTTGAGAAAATCTTACCTTAATTTTATTAATGGCGGAAAATAAAGTCTATGCGATGGTTTTTGTAACTCACAAACTTGTCTAATTATGTAGTAATTCTGTAATTGTATAGCAACTTGTTTGTTAAATAAATTTTTATATTATTATCACCACTACGTAAATACAGCATAGCACTGTTCGAAATGAAACATTCTCCTCACACACAGGCGAGTAACTAACTACACCGTCCTATACGATCGGCAGCTCGGTGGAATCGTATACCTTAATGCTTTAAACTATAATCGGCTATTTCCACACGTTGTCCGGTAATTGAAAACCATCTACAAATCTCGCCGCCCGGGAACCTTGAATTCATGTACCTATTTATTGTATTATCATGCTCGTGTATTTTCGAAAACGATATAATTAATGTCTAAGTTAAAAATATAATGTAATTCTGTTTTAATTAGGTAATACATAAACGAAATTAAATTAAATTTCGGAAATTACCTTTTATTTTTGATTACTGCTAATAATTAAATTTAGGTCAGTGCTGCAGCCCGGCCGCCCTTATATACCAGCCTCCACTGCTACACATTATAAGTATACTCTTTGATAAAATGTATCTTTATTTTGTTAATATTTTCTGAAAGATTGTCATGGCAAGTTTGATTTCTTTCTTATGTACTTACGGTGTCTGCGGATGGACTCATTAGCCATCTTACCTAACAGAATTACATCTCAGTCACTTCAATTTTTCAATATTTGGCTAGGGTGGTGAATAGTTAGAACCCGTGTTTCCTTGGTTATAAAAGACGTTAAACTATGAAGCCACCAGGAGACCGTTTACGATAAATAACAAACCAATGAATAGAGAAATTGTGATCTGAATTGCAGGAATGTTTGTGTAATACCTCGAAATTGAACATTTCTAAAGTGCATACTCTGTGATAACATTTAACTTCTGAACTCCGCCATTATACCAAATACAAAAGCAGTCAGTGAAGAGTTTATTTATGGGGATATTTCAAATGATACATTAAAAGGGTCAACCTCTACGCATTATATACTGTTTGACAAAATCTCTCTCTAGTTGAATTCAGTTCTTTGTTTTTAAAAATATTTTCTGTAAATTTTTTGTAGCTAGATCGACGTTTTATACTTTTTTCTGGATATTTACAGCGTCTACTGATTGAGTCATTACGTCATTAGCTATCGCTATCTCTCCTACCTTCGCACTTTAATCGCTTCAGATTTTTAAAGAGCTGACCACTGACCACCACCATGATTCGCTTCTGTATTCTCTTAGTTACAAGGGATACTTATAACCACTAGGCCACCAAGAGAGCGAATTGGGTTATTTGTTATGAAAAATAAGAAATCCAAGAGTAGATAAATTGTTAGCTGAACGGTTGGCATGATTTATGTGAAACACCAAGTTTTATGTAGTGTATACTCTTTGATAAAATGTTTCTTTTGAATTCAGTTGTTTACTTTTTAAAATTAAACTTACAGCGCCAAGTGATGAGGTCATTTATTAGCAATCTATCTTATCTAATAGCATTCGCATCGTAGTCGCTTTATGTTGTAATGAAGGGGTGTTATGGAATGCATTGCCACCCGCATTGATATGATGTGTTATTTAGGGTCATTACACGGGAGTGGAATACAGGCGGGATACACGTGGATGATCGCTGTGAATCTGAAAGATGGCCCGAGTCAACTGTGTGGTGTGTAGGAATGTTGAGATGGCATTCTGTAAAATGCAAAACTCAGTATGTTCTCGGCAGGGTGAATGCACGTAGTATCAGCACGGCAAAGTGCATGCCGTTGTTCCAGGACACGTGTGTGTGGGAGCTGACTTCTTATATACATACATATAAGGATTGGTCAGTAGAGCTCATTATGGTTAGTGTAGTCGTCGAACAATCATGTCCTTAAGAAGTCAGGACCTTCGTACTGGTGATGTTTCCTACGATTTTTATATAAGACTCTTTTTCTGTATTTAATTTAATATAATTAATTCATAGTAAGACTTGCTAATAGTTTGGATCAAACACTTCGTTTCATTGTATTAACTTCGATGTTTGTACGTACTTGGAACTTATGCCTAACGTTGTTCCCCACGTGGCGTAACTGGTTAAATACACCACCACGTTGGTACTTACGAATTATCAGTAATTCTACTACATTTAATTAACTTCTTTTTGCTAACTTTTAACATTATGTTTGGTGATAACCACTACCTTACAATATTTTTGAAAATCCGAATGTGACTGTGATTCGATCCCGTGTTCTCTTGGTTGTAAAGCAGGCGCTTAAGGCCACTAAGATGCCAAATACGGTTATTTGTTTTGCAAAATAACAAATCAATGAGTAGAGAAGTTGTTATCTGCCTCTTTGAAATGGTTTGTGTGATACACCAAAGTTTAATCTCATTGCAGTGTGTACTGTATGATACCATTTAACATCTGAATTCAACTCATGTAATTATATAAAACAACAAACCAGTGAGTAGAAAGATTATTAGTTGAACTGTTGAAATGATTTATATGATACGCCAAAGTTCAACCTCTACACATTATATCCTCTTTGATAAAACCCTATGAATTCAGTTACCTTTTCTTTTATTAAACTTACGGTACCGGGTCCTGGAGGGTCATTTATTAGCAATCTATCTTACCTGATAGCTTTCGCATCTTAGACGCTTTATATTTTAAAAAAACCGGGTATTCTTGGTTGCAAAGCAGACGTTTAACGCCACCAAGAAACAAAATCCGGTTTTATTTATTATGCAAAATAATAAACCAATAAGTAAAACAAATGTTATATGAACTGCTAGGAAGGTTTGTGTGATATATCACAGTTCAACCCTTATGCAGAACATATTCTATGATGAAATCTATGTTTTGGATTCAACTATTTATTATGCAAAGTACCAAACCAACGAGTAGAGGAATTATTATCTGTTATAAAAATCGTTCAAGTCCTGCACCAAGGTTAAACTTCTAAACATTTTATACTCAATGATAAAAATCTAACTTCTGTCTAGATATTTGAGTATAAATTATTTACAAGTAAAACGAAGTTTAATGAATTCCTATAAATAAACCTTCAAGTGTGGGAGGTTGTATTAAAATTGTTAAACTAAAACTAATTTCCCTTTTAGGTAACTTTCCTTATGATGCCGTTAGAGATCGGTTGGGCTGCAACCGTATCCTGGAAAGCAGGGGACGCCATGTGTCGCATAATGGCTTTCTTTAGGATGTTTGGTTTATATCTTTCCAGTTTCATTCTCGTCTGCATTAGTTTAGATAGGTAAGTAACGTTTGGTGTTTTATTTGTTTCTGATTTCTTTTATGTAGTTTATCCGATTTGTTGGGTTTTGTTAAAGCAGCTCGGTGGTTGAGAGTCCGCTTCGCGACCAACTTACAAAAGGTGCAAATCTCGCCACTGGCGTTGAAAATGTCCACAAACTGCCGAGATATGAAGTCTAATAACCAAATAGGCATTGCCGTAATTTAAAAAAAACAATGAATAAAAAAGCTTTAGTCTTATGTTTCAAAAAACACCGTTTGTTTTTAATGGCCTTTTTTGTTCGGTGTCTGCCACTTTTATTTAAAACGAGTTTATTTAGAATATTTTTTTGCAAAGTTTCGAATTGATAGCTTAAATTTCCCTTGAAATGTTGTGGATGTTTTTTAGGCTGTAAATTACGTCCCTTTCCAGTCTCGTTTCGAACAATTGGCATTATCGTTTCCTCTCAGTCTTTGCCAGTAGACTCTACCAAGCAAATTTGCAAGTTTTTTTCCCGAATTTATTGCTTATTTTTTTCTAAATGTTTTTGTTTGGAAGCAACTTCGAGTCGTGTTTCTTTTTATTTTATATGGGTAGGTGGCGTTTCTATTCTTGCAAACTTTTTTTTATTGATTTGATTAAATTTTAGTATAATGCTTTTTTTGATCACATTCTCCTCGAAAACAATTCTAAATAATATGTAGTTCAAAATCAGTTAAAGGTTAGTTAATCGAATGTTTTTTCAACAGTTTATAACCTCAAAATTAATTTAATAAAACACAACCCTTTTGTGTTGTTCTTAATTTCTTTCGGGCAACACGTGCTACAATTAAACAAACACAAAACGAGCACAAAGCAATCCGTTAGTGTTTACGATGTGTGAACTCTTCGTGTTTATCTTTTAATGGAATAATGGTAGGAATTTCTGTGCAGACTCCACCCACGGTATTATTTTTCCATGTCGGTGCATCTGACAAAATAATGTAAAGTAGCTCCCCTTTTTATTCAGGAAACAGCATGCCCACGCCCGTCACAACAATATTAGAAACGTTCGTATTACTCTTGTATTCCTATGTAGTCTGTATATTAAATATTCGGGAGTTTATGGAAGCGTATCCTTCCACTTCTAAACTAGGCTAAAAAGGATGGTCGCCTTGGGCTAGCGAGGAGATGAATGAAAGTTCTTGCTTTTGCAAAATAAAATACAAAAACCTACCTGTTTGAAATAGTCGTAAATTAAAGTTTTTGTCAAAATTCTTGCGAATTATTGATTTGTTTACGTGAAATCTTAGGAAAAGGTTACTAAAGCACACGCATTCAAAAAGTCTTTCAGTTTCGGGAGGCTTCGGCTCGTAAAAACGTGGGGTATTTGTGAGTAGGATAAACTCTCACTTGTTACTAGTTAACCTAACCTAACTAAAAGTCAAACGTCATATAAACTATATTTAATATAAACTTCCAAAAACCACAACTAAAATTTAGATCAGATTTTCTGTCAATTTAATGTATCTGTACTCTTTAAAATTCTACTTACTACTACTTAACTAAAAGCCAAACATCTCACAAACTATTACATCATAATTAATTTAAAAAAAGACCTTCATAAACAAAACCAAAATTTAGTTAAGGTTTTCTGGTTGTTTATAATACTCATAATTTTAAATTTCTGTTAAAATTCTTCAAAATGATTGGTTTTTTAAATAATAGCCGGTGATCAACAAATCCGGGATGCACTCGGCTAGACTGCAGTGAAGACGGGTGGTTCGAAACGCTGGAAACGCACGTAATAACACTTAGTAACTCTTCAAAATGGGATGGTCGTAACGGTAGATAGGGCGCCACTATGATAATTAAGTAACCCAAGATCTAAAGGGAGGAAATCCATCATAGAAGATTTCCAAGGGCTCGGAGAAGGGGGTCGTCGTAGCTGCACCCTACGCAACAAGATATGACTTACCTTGCTGGACTGAAATTACTTTACTTTACTGCAATGCTCAAACTTGTAGACAAGCTAACACTATACACATAAATCTTTAACAAAACACGGAAACACGAATATTATCGGGGAGGACTGAACACAAATAACAAGGCCAACTAAATTGACAATGAAATATTTAATGAATCAAAAAGCAAACATGAATACATGAAATTACACAAAAGACAAGCAAAAATACTACGTTAAAACAAATCATATAAATACGAGACTTACTTTACAGGAAGGAGAATTGAGAGGACTGTATTTACGTTACTTACTGCAAAAGTATCCGCAAGCTAAGTCCCTCAATTCCAAACAAAGATAGGAAGGAAAACACAAATAACAAAATAACAATTTAACAGTTCAATAAGCACCAAATAATTTCACACCTGCAACACAGTACAAAATAATATCTTAAACTTGACTACAATCTGAACACAAAAGTCTTTACTTTACAAACTCAAATGAACGTTGCTGGAACACCAAAATTACTACAAAATTAATTAACTGACTTGCCAGGGGCCCTCAATTTTGCAATGTGAACATTGGATCCGCCCAAGGCGAGGTTCATAAAACCTGCACCGCATACCACTGGACAAAATAGATAAACTAGCATCGATTACTTTAAAAACAGGTTGCACACAAGACACAAAGGCAAATACAAACGGCGGTACTTATTAACTTCAAACTTAAAGGATGTTGATGAAGGCCTGTCGGCAAGAGGCAAACGTAGAAATTGAACTAACGTTAAAACACAAACGAAGAAACGTATAAAGCAGGAGCAGCGTAAAGAGGAATAGTTTTTACCTGGCGATGTTGATGCTTAAACGGTGAGCCAGGGAGTGACGTGAGACTGGATGGGCTAGATGTTCTCCTTCTAAGACGGGTGCAAAAACAAATGAAGAATAATTCTTAAAGGGGCAGGTTTGCTGGATCCCTCAATGAGGAAATTGTGTAGAAACGGCACTCGACAACACTGTCAGTTAAAACTTCTCACACAAATCTATTTCTTTCCGGAATTATAATGGCGTTATTTTGCAAAATAACACGGGATTGCAAAATCACGTGACAGGTTGTGAATCGTAAAAGCTCACCTTCACTTGTTTCTGGTTAATCTAACGCTAACCTAACTAAAGCAAAACGTCACTTAAGTTTCATATTAATTTGCAAAAAAACAAAAACTTAAGCCTTAAATAAACAACCGAAGTTTAGTTAAGGTGTTTTGCTAGCTTGAAGTACGAGTCTAAAGTTTCAGTTAAAATTCTTAAAAAAATGTTAGGTAGGTACTAGTTAACCCTAACGTAAACTAAATGCTAAACGTCTCATAAACTGTTATTTCATAGAAAAGGTAAAGGTATCGGCACTAACGTCACGCGAGGAAGAATGGCCTCCTAAGTCGCTTTTGATACCTCGGTTGTCTCGTACGCTAGGGGTACCGGCTGATGTGGTAAGCACCACGTCTTCGACAATCGCCTACCTTCCCTACTCCAGTACTGTGTTTGGGTTCCTAATTATTTTCAGTGACTGGGTAGGCCACCCGTCGAACATCCGACTCGGGTTTGACCCAGAGACCGTCCGTGCTGTAATCGAATACCTTAACCACTCGGGCACTACGGCGATGTTATTTTATAAGTAAAGAACTCAAGAAACAAAACCAAAATTTAGTTCAGATTTTCTACTAGTTTGAAGTTAAACGAGAAGATTAGTAAAATAACGGGTGATCAAAATATCATTAGATTTCGGGTAGCTGTGGGTCGTAAAACGTTGAACATTTGTTAATATACGCTTACGTTCACATGTTTCTTATTTAATTTGTGTATGCATGTAATCGTTAACCTCTTATACCTTTTGGTGTTGAGGCTGGTGCGTTAGCGTATGTGGTTTTACGCATGAAATGCGTAAATAAACAAAAACTAAAACCTTTAAAAATCACAACCAATGTAGTTCTTACCATAAAAAATATTTCTGATTTCTTCAGAATTCATTCTGCTCTAGCAGCCTTAGCACAAACGTTAACATTCAACTGCTCGTAAAAGAATGCTTATGTACCGAGTGAAAACCGTTTATCAATTATGTTGCAAATGGGATCGAGTGTCCCTCTATCAGGGAGACTTGCTCTCTTTAGCTGGGAGCGTTGATGCCATTGGGATCATGCCTCCCTATTTTACTTTTCGTTGAAAATGTGTCTTTTATTAAGGGAATTTATAGAGAAAATTAAATTGGCGAATTATGGAAGCATTTTTAATGAATTAAATTTTAGCAGTTTAACCAATACAAACATTGGGAACTTTTATTTTAAATTTGTAGTGTCCGCAGCTGACATCAGGTACCGGCAAAACTTTTTTGACACAAACCCCTCGTCTCTAGTTGCTGGGAAGTGGAAACGTGCCTCTTTCTTCCTTAAAAAGTTTATCAATATCTCGGTCACTTACCCCACAAAATAAGTTGTTCCTTTCTTTCTGCTAAACTCAACGAACACAAAGTCCTCAATTTTAAGAGTGCACACCTCAAAGAAATCGTCCGCCTCCACTTTGGAGTTGTCATTCTCATTAGAGGGAACTAAAAATGGATCGATGATCTAAGCTATCGTCGCTGGCCTCCCAAACCTCTTCATCTTCGGAACTGTCGCTTTTTGGCTGCTCTTTCTGTTTTTTTTTTGTTTTTTCTACCTCCTTCCTCATTTTTTATGTTTTTTTTTGTAAAATTCTTCTTCACTCTTGAAGCTTTCTTTCCATGCTCTGCTTGTTCTGCTTCTAATTCCTGTTTCTCAGGTGTATCAGTCAAAATCCTACATCGACCTCGTTTGGGACCTTTCGTTAACATATCAACCCTTGGTGGGGCCTTCGGAAATGGTTGATTTAGGATTCATAACTGGCGATTGATGACTTTGGGCAGATGACCCGGGCTAAGGACTAGGTTACCGTG
This sequence comes from Melanotus villosus, assembly GCA_963082815.1. NCBI lineage: Eukaryota > Metazoa > Arthropoda > Insecta > Coleoptera > Elateridae > Melanotus > Melanotus villosus. Next base: position 110,180,329 of record OY720419.1, on the reverse strand, counting down.
CTCTAGGCAATTCTGGAGCAACAGGATCTAGAGTTTCTTCCATAAGGTTTGGCCTATCAGTCACCAAACTTGAGCAGAACTCATCATCTCTAAAAGTATAAGAATTGAGTAGGGATATTCCAGATACTCTGAAGCCACTTATGATATTCGCTGGAGTGAAAGCCTTGGGGTAAGCTTCTCCAAGGAGGCCCGGAATGTCGTATATTGTACAATTTTTTTCTGCATGATTGGTCATCCAATCAGATGCAGCGCAATTGTAGAACGTTTTCAAGAGTCCGAAAACGGTTCGGTCCAGTGGCTGCAACTTATGTGATGTATGTGGTGGCATCGTTAATAGGATAAGACCATTGGTCCGAGCAAAATCTATAATTTCAATATTTACGTGGCTATCATGATTATCAAGAATAAGTAATTGTATGTTGTCCGGACTGCATTTGGTATGCTTCTGAAAGTGTTGCAGAGACTTTAAGAAGTTTTGTCTCGTCATCCACCCAGATGGATGAGGAGTTCCTGCGGAAGTAGCTGGCAATAAAGGGAGGAACATGATTTCCACAAGCATTTACTGCCCAACAAACTGTTACGAGCTGTCTTCTTTCGTCCAGAGTCACCTTTGCTACTTTTCTCTCCAATGATTTTCTCAGGTTTATGAACAGTGACTCCTGTTTCATCAAGATTCCAAATATTTTCAGGGGTAAACCTATACTTTTCAAGTGTAGCTCACGTCTTTTCAAAGAAGGTGCTCACTGCGTAAATTTATTAAATGCTGAGCTACGGGCTAACCTAGTCGGTTCAGGAGTTCTAAGAGACAGTCGGTTGTTTCTCTCCATAAAATTTTTTGCCCAATCCTTGCCTGCATTTTTTCTTAACTCCCAAAATGATCTTTTTATTATTTGCCGTAGCGAACTCATAGGCAAGTTCGCGGAATTTTATTATGTATAAGTCATAGTTTAAGCGAGATGCTTGTATAAGATATTCCGAAAGTTGCTGTTCTTCTTTACTGGTAAAAACTTGAGCCTTTTTAAATCCAGGCAAGCGGTCTTCTCCTCTTCTAACTATTCTTTTGAGTGTCATTAGTTATTACGTTGATGTTGAATTGTTTGGCAGTACCTTTGCAGGACCCCCCATTTTTCACTGCAGTAATAGCTGCAGCTACCGTTTCGGGGTCATACTGAACACGTTTCTTTGCACCAATTTGTAATTCTTTGACATCTGAAATAGAAACAGAATATTAGTCATAAAACGAAAAAATGTATTACTAATAAAACGCGATAAGGGAGAGATGATCCTCTGATCATCTCTCCCTTAATGAGATGGGATCAACTCTCCCGAGAACACACTAAATGTTTAAAATGGCAAATAAACCAAAACATAACCTCAAGAACGCAGCGCAAACTACTAAAAATGTTCCCGAGAGACCACACAACACCACTACTATACCAAAAACTAGGCCCTATTCATATAGACTACGTAATTAAAAATATAGTACTTATCATAAAAGATCTTTGACCATAAGAAAAACAAAAAACTGTTACAAAATCACAGCAAGCAATACCTACGTCGCGTCGTCTAATGTAACTTGTGTACTAAAAGTGCACGACACACAACCAGTGTTGCCAACGAAACTCGACAAAAATTATTTGGGCGCTAAATTCAAACGGATGATCAAGTCGTGACGTAAGAAAATACTGTAACGAAGTGGCTTTTGCTTTTATTGATTGTGACGGTAGAGTCTTATAGCAACTTCATTACGAGTGTTAAAGCTTGGCTTGTGCAAGAGGTATTATTAAAGTACACGGTTAACTAACATCAAATATATTGTTATAAGTTTACATACAAACACAATTTAAACTGTTCTACAAATATGAAATCCAAACACTTAACAAGTTCTCAGTCTGATGGACTTAATACAACATGCAAAACCTTAACATTACTATCTACTTACATGAATAACACATCTTTACAAACCAACCTGGCAAAGGGTCTCTCGTCTGAATACAAATCAGGCATCGTAGTGAGACTCTATTCAGAGACTGATTTGACTATGGGAAAGTTCATGTATTTATACTGCCCAGATCTAAACATCTGCTCAAACTGTTTATACAATTTATCATTAATTATTGCGTTACATAAACATTAGTCATGGTCTTTCTTGTTATTTAGTGCAGGTGCAATGCAGGTGTCTATTAGTCACTTGCATGTTTATCTGCAAATATTGTAAGACATTGAGATGATTCATAATTTTACCAGATGTTCGCATGACACATATTTATGCAGGTGCATCCTTAGTTGACAAACACATTTAATTACTTCTTACTTTAAACAATCATTGCGTAACCTGCGATATCAGTCATACTCAAATATTAACTTATTTAATTTAGTAATTCATTTCTTATGGAAATGCTTTTACACAATATTTGATAATACCCACTTCACTACAATACATGCGTGTCTAATCCATAGCCATCCTGTACCGAAATATTTTTGTGGTCTGTTATGTAGAACAATTGGTTCTTGTAAGAAAACTCGTTTACCTTTTAATTTAACTTTAATGATTTACTATTTTTACAATTTTTGAAGACTTTGTATTTAGAATGACCGACTTAGAATGAACAATTTAGAATGATATAGAATGAATGATATAGAATGAATGATATAGAATGAATGATATAGAATGAATGATATAGAATGAATATGGATGTTCTCTCACTTGAGTTTATATACCTTTTTCTTATTGATAAGAACGTGTTATACCGTGGACTTTAACAAGTTATCAAGACAAATATATTACTTCTAGAAATAGTTTTAAAGTAAATAATAAACTGAACAGAAAGTTCCCAAGTGCGAGAATTACAAACAATAGATAAGTGTTGAATGATGAAAACTAAATTTAAAATTACAAATATAACATGAGATAATAAGCGTTAAATATTCCAACATGATAAAGTTATAACACCTCCCGGTTAAGGGAGACTCAACCAATTTTATTGTTTGAGGATCTTAATCTTCTGGCCAAGATTGTGTGCCTTTAGAAGCTTGGTTTTTGTTTTGCAGTCTCGATGATCGACGAACTTCCATAGGTATTTCTTCGGTAGATTGCGTTGAACGAGAAGTAGATTTGCTGTCATTAGGAGCTCGTCCAGAACAACTGTTGCGGTTTCTGATAAAAGGTAGAAGGCGGCCATGTTTGGAATTAACGAAACGTTTGTAACAGAAAGACAAAGGATTACATTTGCAACAAAATTGACACATGCAAAAAGATAGTAACAGTAGTATTATGACTGATAGAAACGAATACCAGGGTAGATGTTTGGTAATATGTGCTTTTAGACGTAGCACAGTTAATTCTTCTGATACGTCTTGTAACTGTTGCTGAGTTCTTCGAATGTCGCTAATGTGTACTGGAACAGTTTCGAGATGTTGAAAATTAAGGACAGGAATAGTTCCTTCAATTTCCTCTTCACAACAGCTGGTAAAGATTGGAGTCTCAGGTATATGGACAGTAGCATTCGATTTAAAAGATGATTCGCTGTGTAGAAATAATGCTCCAATATATGCATAGCATGAAGATTCCATTTGCAATAAAAAGGTGGTTGGTATTTTTTCTGTTCTGGTAATATCCTTGCAGGTAATGTCCATGTGAACTTCTGAAGTAGTTGTTATGATCCATTTATTTGGCTGCAGATAATTCCACAAAAATATCGGTCCTAATAAGGATATCTTTTTGCAGTTGGATGGTATTCTTGTTAAAGTGTGACGAAACAAGTCCACTTCGCAAGTGTCGCCTGTAGTTTTGGTCTGTAGATCTTGAGTGTAGCATATGTAGTGTAATGAAGAGACTGTTTTGCAGTGTGAATCAGTGCTCATTAATAGATATCGCTGCCTATCGCGTGTTATAAGTATGAAGTTGTTGGTTGGTTCAATAAGTTGGTGTTCGTGAGGATTTTGAGGATTTTGGATAGGCAAAGGATATATGGCATAAAAGTTATAAAGAAAAGAATCAATTAATGGAATATGAACAATAAATATCAAATTAGGTTCAGAATAGAGAACATCAACGGTTGAAATGTCTAATAAAATGTGAGCATAGCGAGAAGATAAAGTGACAGGAAATTTGCGATGGGGAGGCAAATAAGTGGTAACTTTTGTTAGTTCGCGAATAAATGATTTAGGATCTAAAATAATGGGGGATAAAATATTTTGTTTGGCGAATAAGATACTATTTAAAACCATTTCAATTTGATTATCTAAAGATTCAGTGAGAAAAGATAGTTGATTGACAATATCAATAACATGAATGGTGGAAAGAAGATCTCCTTGAGCAATTTTTTGTTGTTTTGCTAAAACTCGAATTTGATCAATATTTTTATTAAAGGTATCGGTTAAATTTTGTAATGATGTGATTGATTCATTATAGAATGTAAGAGTATTACTAACAACATGAGTTTGCTTTTGTAAAAGATATTCAATTTTATCTTGATTATCTTGTAAAGACCGAATAGCACTAGTGTAATATTCAGCATCTGAGGCATCTGGTGTACCAGATAACCACTTCCAAGCAGTACCAAGAAAATCGAGAGATCGCTTGACTTTAGATTGATCGTGATTAATAAGATCAGTAAGGACAGAAAAATGTTTTTGAATACTCGGTCGTTTATGTATATACTGATTTAGGCTGTATTCGCAAGGTTTCTGAATAGGATTATGAGAGGAAAAGGTACAAAGAGTTCTCAACTGAGATTCTAGTCGAACAAAATTTTGAAATTCCTTTTCTAATGAGGAAAAGTCGAGCGTAATGAGAAGATTCCATGTCGAATCAGATACACTAGCAGTTCCTTTTGGTATGAAGATTAAGCCAGAACCATTGGTAATTGGTTGGATGGTATATCCATGACAAAACCAAGGGGATGTTAATCTGTAAAAGATTTAAGACGGTTGATATGAACTTGTATTGTTTTAGTTCCTATTTTTAATACTGCGTTGGTTTTATTTATAGATTCAATATCATATGGCCCTTGATAAGCAGGTTGTAGTTTCTTATTTTCGTTTAGTTTATGATTTTCGTTTCTAAGAAGAACTAAATCACCTGGCAAGAAACATGGAACATTAATTTTGGTATCATAATATTCTTTAGATTTTTGTTTACTTTGTAGTAATCGTTCTTTAGCTATACGATGAGAATTTTGAAGATGAAGTTTAAGATTATCTAAATATGTGTCATAGGTATGATCGATGTGACGACCAATAGTTAATTCATGAGGCATAGTAATTTTATGACCAAATAGAAGTTCATAAGGAGTATACAAGGTGGAAGAATGTATATTTGAATTATAAGCTAAGACTGCAGTGGGAAGATATTGATCCCATAAAGTTTGATCAGACTGTACGTAATGCCTTAAATATTCTTTAATAACAGCATGCGCACGTTCTAAGGAGCCATTAGTTTGGGGATGATAGGCAGAAGTATGTTTTTTATCGATTTTAAATAGTTTATTTAATTTAGTAAAAAGCTGAGACATAAATTCGGAACCTTGATCTGTTAATATAGAAGAAGGTGTTCCATACAAACTAATAAATTTAACAAATTCGACGGCTACAGTTTCTGCTGTATGCCTAGATAAGGGGACGGCGTACAAGAATTTTGTTAAGTCGTCTTGCATAGTGAGAATATATTTGTATCCATCTTCTGTAGTGGGAAGGGGTCCTACAACATCTAAAGAGATTCGTTCAAAAGGTTTTTCACTTGTCGTAGTAATACTAAGGGGTAATTTAGCAGGTTTACGATCGATTTTGGATTTTTGACAGGATTCACATTTTGAAACATAATTTCGTATATCGGTGTACATATTTGGCCAATGATATTTTGATTTGATCCTAGAGTAGGTACGTTGAAATCCTGGATGTCCAGCTAAAGGTGAATCATGATTAGCTTTAAGAATTTCGGGAATTTGTTCGGGAGCTACATCTTTTATTTTATTTAAGTATATAGCAACCTGAGTAGAATTTGGTAAAAGAAATCGTAAAAGATCTAACAAATACGGCGTTTTGATTAAATTAAAATCATCTAAAGGATGTAAAATGTCAATATTTTGAATTTTATTTTGTTTGCAATAAATGCCAATAGTATAAAGACATTGAAAAAGATGTTGATAAGTGACTTTGTCAAAAAAATTATTTTTATGAAAAGTCAACAAATAAGATTCAGAAATTCGTTCGCATTCAAAAAGTGAGGCAGCAGAAGAAGGTACTAAGTATTTTGTGTGTAATTGCATTCGTATGAGATAAGATATCTCCAGGCAAATGAAAAATGTCATGAAAATTATGACAGGTTTTTAAAAGCGATGCCTTTTCTTCTGAATTTAAATGATTTATATGAAGGTTCTTATTTAATAAAGATATTCGCTGTGAAATAGAATTAGTAGTAGAATTAGTCAGCGAAGATTTAGAATCAGCACATACAGTAGAAGTAAAGATCTGTGCTTGATTATAATCAAAGGGAATTAATTTCACAGAAGTTATTGTATAAGTATAGTCTCGGTCTGTTGTGTTAGCTAAAGTAGCGATACACGTATGATTTGGTAAGACTTTAACTATTGCATTAGAAAGATATACCCCTGGGATCGAGTTCACCTGAGGTAATAAACCTTCTTGAATTTCAGGATTTGAAACGTGAAAAGGCACGACTGTTTCGGAACGAGCCGGAACTTTATAAGAAGCAGTAGAGGTACAAGAATTAGAATTTAAGGAAACAGTTACGTTGTGTAACTTTAAATACTGCATATTAAAAATTGTACAATTATTTTGTAATAAAAAGTCATTTCCTAACAAGCCATCAAAAGGAATATTAATTAAATCATTGACAAGATAAAATTTAGTAGGAATAGAATGTTGATGAATTTGTAAAGGTAAGGTTACAGAACCAATTGCTGTTAAAAGAGTTTGGGAAATACCACGTAGTTGGATTTGGTCATTGTAGTTAATATTTGTTAAAGAATTGAGTCGAGATAGTTTTAATAATGAAACTGATGCGCCTGTGTCGATTAAAAATGTAAATCTAGAATGTCTATTAAATTTATCTGAACAACCTAAACTAACTGATAGTTTAGTTAAAGAGGATGTGTTTGATAAGTAAATCAAATTTACATTTAAGTAATTTAAGCCAGATTTAAAGTTGCTACTTCCCCAGTACTGACTTGGGCTGGAGAATCCTGGTGGTTTAAATTACTAGTTTTGGAATTCGGTACATTATTTAGTTTTTGTGCATTATTGAATTTTCGTTTTCTGCAGTCATTTATATGATGACCTTTGAATTTACAATAAGCGCAAATGATGTTAGAATTTCTATTGTGAGAGTTGAGGTCTCTTGATTCACCATTTGTTACTTGTAAAACTTTTGCAGAGGATGGTTTTTTAAAATAGCACTTCTCAGTATTATGGGTATTGGTTTTACAAAACGAGCAAAACCGTTTTTCTGAAAATTTAGGCTTAGAATTAGAAGGATTGGGATTAGATTGATTCATCATACGTAAAGATGTTTCTTCGGAAAGAGCTAAAGTCAGAGCTTCGTTTAATGTGGAAATTTTAGCACCACGAAGACGATCGGAAATTTTTTGTTGAGTGAAATGTACAAAACGGGAAATCGCAATTTCATTCATTAGGTGTAACTGACCTTCTAATAATTCTGGTGGAGAGTCTTGGGAGATTGAAGCTGTAACCCGTTTTAATAGGGTTTCAGTTCTTTGTATAAATGAGGAAATCGTTTCATTTGATTTTTGTTGAAGATTTGTAAGTTCACAAAGCAGCTGTGCACGATGTTTTTTATCTTGATAGTGCAACGAAAGGAAATCACGCAGATCTCTCCAATTTGAATATTTACGATTAGTGGTTAGAGAACCAGCCTTGCCAGTAATTTGATTTAGGACATATTTTAAAAGAATTTCACGTTGATTAGGAGCAGAAATTGAAAATGCAGAGCCCACTTTTGAAATGAAAGAAGACAATTCATCCCTGTTGCCATCAAAGGACGGGATAAATTTGAATAATTCTGTCATAGTTAGGACAGGTAAAAGGTTTTTAGAATCATCATCAGTAACGTTACTTCTTCCAGAAGATTGAGAATTTGCATCATCTTCCGGCATTTTATTAATAAGAAATTTGGAAAAGGAATAGGTGATTAAAGTTAGGATAAATAGCAAGCGATAAAAATTAACAAGCAGTATACTCACAACAGCAAAATCCAAATGGCAGGCATGTGTATAGGTTGGTTTGACGTGAGAAGAGTTGGTTTTCCTTGTTGATTGAAAACTTCTTCCGTCGTAGAAAATCTGCACTTCTGACACCAATTAATTTAGTACTTGTTATGTAGAACAATTGGTTCTTGTAAGAAAACTCGTTTACCTTTTAATTTAACTTTAATGATTTACTATTTTTACAATTTTTGAAGACTTTGTATTTAGAATGACCGACTTAGAATGAACAATTTAGAATGATATAGAATGAATGATATAGAATGAATGATATAGAATGAATTTGGATGTTCTCTCACTTGAGTTTATATACGTTTTTCTTATTGATAAGAACGTGTTATACCGTGGACTTTAACAAGTTATCAAGACAAATATATTACTTCTAGAAATAGTTTTAAAGTAAATAATAAACTGAACAGAAAGTTCCCAAGTGCGAGAATTACAAACAATAGATAAGTGTTGAATGATGAAAACTAAATTTAAAATTACAAATATAACATGAGATAATAAGCGTTAAATATTCCAACATGATAAAGTTATAACAGGTCACATGTTATAATAGCAACTAGTTTATATCGCGCGATCAAATAGATTTACAATTAGAGCAGGCTGTGATTTTGTTGCTTGTTTGATGTAGGTGAAGAACAAGTTAGCAACCAAGTTTGCGGTTAGGTTTACGCTTCGCTCTAAAAACAATTAAATTTGATCATTTCTGACAAGTCAAAGCTGCATCAGCCATTGTTACCAACAATGCAACAATAATCACAGCCTACTTGTACTCGTATTATAAATTTATCTCGCCTTACTTTAGACTAAACTAAATGTTAATTGATAATTCATTAAGTTTTTAATGCTATTATTCATATTCAATTTAAAATATTTTTTTAACTGGGGTTTATTTACTTGAATTCGTTGTTTATAAAAATAATTTGTAAGTAAACGAGACGTCACCGTGAATGACAGATACAAAATCTTTACATTAATAGCTGATAGGTTCGTACAAGTTTTAGGAACGTCTGCGATGTGATTATTCGAACACTTTAACGAAAAGATTCTTTCCAGAAATAAAACGACGCAATCTTCGGCAAAATTTATTAATCTACAGGTGCCTGTAATTTAAACTAACCACAGGCTGTAGAATTTTATCGCGACAGAAGGTAATTTCTGTGAAATGGCTAGGTAGTTAATTAATGCTCGCTACTTTATAATAATTTAGGGGGTTTCCGTTTGCTTCCATTGTTCGGTGTGATATCGGAGGAGGTTTATTGGAATTTGAGTGGTAATTTTCATAAATGAGGGATTTTTGATTTAAAGTAAGTTCTGGAAACTACTACCTACTTGAAAACTAAATACATAAATGAATTTATATTAGTGACGGAAGTAAGTTTGATTTGCTTTGTCAAGGATGTAGGGGTTGCAATCATGTTCATCAGAGAAAATCTCACTTACTTTCCATGGGGCGTAAGTTATTTCATCCATTAACGGTAAAAAACTGCCCTACATGCCTAAGAAATGTCAGGAATTCTACGTGTTACTGTAACTTAATGCGCAAATACTTACAGTAGAGCCAAACTATGCAATTCGGCACGGTTAAGGCAGTACCATTCTTCTTGGGACATCGCTCACGTAAGAGCTAAATTTGTTATCTTATAATTATCAAATATCACGTAGAAACTTAAGAAGTCGATAGTGGAAAAACTAATTCAGAAAAAAACAACAAATTCCTCATTAACTAATTGAACATTCTTAATTAAAAATTATTTTAATTAAAAAGAAAATGTATACCAGCTCAAACGTAGGAATTTTTAATACTTTGCTTCTGCTAAACAGCAGTAAAGTTTTTAAAGCCGCTTTTTAATTTTACTGAAAGCAACACGGTTTCGTTTCAAAGAAGGCAAACTTGGAGTGGGTTTAAAGTATCGGAATTTCGAAACTTCCCTTTGTCAGTCAGTGTTAACTTTCTGAAGGTTTGAAAAACGTCTTAGTTATTTATTGGGCCTCCACTTGGTGATATTATGTGGGAGACTTTGAATCGACTTCCATTCACGTATAAACAATTACAAATAAATTCCATGAATGGCTAATATTTGGAAAATAGATAATTTGACTTACACAAAGTATAGAAGAAACGTTTGCAGTTTAAACGAAAATATTTAATGTTTTTAAGCATTATTTTGTGCATAATTTGCAGTTTTTTTTTATAGATAATTAACGTAGTTACAAATTTAACGCCGGAAGAAACTTTCAGAACGGCAAAAAGCGATAAATTTCAGTTGCTTAATTAAAGAAATTCTCATTGCGAGAATGAATTATTAGTGTGTATTTCAAAGTGCTGGAAATCAAATTATAAGAATTGTTCAAACGTTCTACAAATCTAATAATCGAATCTTTCAACGTTATCACGACAAATTTAATTATTTCATATTCATTCAAATGTCTGTAAAGGTATTTTTTAATAATTTAAAAATTTCAGTATTTACATTAAATCAATGTAATTTAACCGAGGCGGCCATGATAATAATAACCATTTGATTTGGTGAATGAAATTCAAGCTTAATCCCTGTAAAATTGTTCTGCTATGTAATCAAATCGAGTTGTTGTGATATGTGATATTTGATATTTTTCAATCTCGCTCAGAGCTAGAAATTATTAAATGTAGCGAATGCTGGAATTTATTATTTCACGCGCAATGGTGACGGGTTTCTTAAAATATACCCCGAGACTAAAATTTACGATTTGAAAACAAGCATACTGACATTGAACTGAAGAAATCTTAGATGTTGAATTTATTATGGACAGGATGATAAATAAATATCGGGTGATTCTTAATTATTGATGATTACAGACGTATCTTAGAGCAAATTTTGAACGTGCCATAACCTGCTTAAAATAAAAGTCAGGGTGCCCCAACACTCGAGACAAATTGTTTTAGAACTTCAACTGTTTTCGTTGATGTATTAGGAATCTCTCTATCGTTTTTCTAATTGTGGTGGGACACTAGGAATATTTTTCAAGCCTTTATAATTGATACCAATAACGTAGCATTAATATGAAAATGTATCTTGCAATAACGTTTTTCATTTGGAAAAATGGTATTCTGGACATTTAAATCTAGCCACTGGGTGCCAAGAACGAACTAGAAAAAATCTACGCATACAAATACCTGGGCCATGAAATAAGAATCGGGAGAGACAATCAAACATGTGAAATCGATCGAGGCATAAATTTAGGCTGCACTGCATTTGACAAACTACGAATATACTTCGAAGAGAATTGCCGATCTGCCCTAAAATTAAAGTATACAAGCACTGCGTGGAGAAGGGCACGGTGGGAATAACCAAAAGAGACAGAATACCAAATACCACTATACGACAAAGAACAAAAGTAATCGATATCATAGAAACGACTCGCTAAAGCTAAATGGAGGTGGGCAGGTCACGTAGCGCGGACAGCAGATAATAAATAGATGGATATAGAGATAACAGAGTGGAGGCCTGGGAAAGATAAAAGAAGCAGAGGTAGACCACCCACTAGATGGAGTGACGACGTGAGGAGAATAGCAGGAAATTGGATAAACACCGTCCAGAATAGAGAAAGGTGGAAGAAATTAGAGGGGGGCTATGTCCAACAGTGGACGAAAGCGGCCTAGGTTTCAAAACAATTATACGAGTAACAAACGAAATGCAGAAAACAAGTGGCATACCTCTTACAGTTGAAGTCCTAAAACAATTTGTTGTGAATGTTGTGGCACCCTGTCATGGCCCTTTAGATTAATAGATACATTTCTTTGGCAGAAATTTACTTTGTCCTCAAAATGTTTTAAACTTCAAAACTTCTATGTCAAAAAATGCAGTTTTAAGACTGTTACATATACTAAATTTCATTTTGACATCTTGAAATATAACTTAAAAACAATAGGGGGGCCCCAGGTTTGACTGACATCCGGTATATATTATATCTAATTAAAACGGTCTACGCCGCCTTCAGACTGCCGATCTCTGTTTCTCGTTATCTCTCCAAAGATCAATATTCAATCCCTCTTTCTAGTATTTCTGTATCATCTCCAACTTCTCCTTGGTCTTACTCTTTTCCTTTTGCTTTGAAATGTTCAGTCTCTCGTTGGCCATTCGTTGCATGTGACCGTACCATACTAACCATTCGATCCGTATATCTTCTACTGTGGTATGATTGATTCCTATAATTTGCCGGATTCTTTCTTTTCGAATTTTCGCTGTTTTGGACTTCCAATAGTTCTCCTCCAGAGGTCCATCTCTGTTGCCATTAACATTTCTTCAGAACGTTGCTCAACTGCCACGTCTCCGAACTGTAGGTTGCTATACTCTTTAATATAAATTAATTTCTTGTTGTTCTTTGATATTTTGTCATTCCATAGAATGCTATTCAATTGGGAAATAGCTTTTTGGCTTGCATGTTCCTATGTCGAATAGCTTCATCTAAGCTGTCGTCTCTTTTTAAATGCATCCCTAAACATGTGTATTCTTTGGTGTATTTGATCTGTTGTCGATCTTCCAGGACCAAGTCTTGCTGTAATCCACCTACACATGTACGCCGTTTTATCTGTATTAACTTCTAACACTCATTTCCGCCTGTACTCTTCTCTTGGTTTGCGTGTCATGTACCCCAGGCCTTCGTAATCTTGATCCAATACAATTTGATCATTCCCGAAACATAAAGTATGTACCTATGATGCTGGAATTTAAAGGTATCCCCATATTTCTACACTTCTTTTTTCATGTTTTCGAGGCTTACTCGCTATTTTAAAGAGTGTTGGCAAAAAGCAGTTTGACGACTTTAAATGTATGGGTTAGCCTTTTTTTAAAATTTTTTAAAATTTTCGAGCGCAATTGTCTTATTAAGGCATTTCTTTAGTCATTTAAATTGCACAATCGCCTTCATATATTATACACGCGATAAAAAATTTAAAAAATAAATTACAATATTTGATAAATCTTTCCACATCTAAAAGTTACTAAATACTAGCCTTAACCGTTGTTCAGCCATCACTAATCAAACAACAAAAATTCCATGTAGATTGTTTTGTGAGCTGACGTTTCAAACGATTTTTAATTGTTTTGAATTTTCATCGCACACTTGATATTTGAGATAAGGAATTTTTTAAAGAGTTCACACAAAAATGTAGAAAATTAAAAAATGAAAACCAAGTTGTTCTGAGATTTCGTTTCCTGTTAGCGTGTCCCGCTGGAGTACACCATTTCCTGTGTTCTAAAGACTTCGATAGGGTTGATGATTGTTAATTCATTCACGAAAGTAACTATGTGATTCATCCCAAGACATTGATTTTATTTTTGGGCTGATGTTTTACACTTCACTTTAATATTCAAGTCTTTTTCCGACGTCTAAAATTTTTTTATAACGTAATTTCAGCAAAATTTGTCTCTTTTGTTGCGCATTCTGATCAAAAGCAGAAATAATCTAAAGCTCCGAAAGTTCCTTTTACTCTTTCTTTATTATCCTCGACAAAAATACTGCCTAAGAAATGACGTTCGCAAAGAATTGAATTCATTCAAAAAAACTAACACAATTATGCTATAAATGTGAAGCAAACAAACTTTATTTTAGGGATAACTTGAGGAAAAAATTCTTACGTTTCGGCAATCCTACTGTAACTAATTTAAAGAAAATTAGTACGTCCTGCACTAAAAGCTTCCCAGTAATCGTGTTAGATTAAAATACGGTGGATTAGCGATGTTATTAGGTAACAAAGGCGTTATTGCTATATTAATAACATAATAACCAAATGGCTAATAAATCCACCCTTCGTTTATTAAAACAGGAGAATGCGTTTAAGTGAAATACCTTAATGCCTACAACAAATTCCACGCTGTATTTAGGAACTATCCCTGTAGTTAAATCGATAAGTTAGGAAAACGCAAATTTCTAAACTTCCCATCACTTTGGACTTTCGTCTTCGCATTGTTGTTTGTTTTGTATGAGTTAAAACTTCCTCTCGCGACCAACGACATTAACTAAGTAGTCAACTAAGTTTGAATGGAAATTGTTTCCCCGTTCTGTTGTAACTTATGTTATTAATTTTCGTTATCAGCTTTATCGGGGAGAAACTCGATGAAACTACTCAGCTTCGATTTTCTTTGAAATGCTCGGATTTTGAAATTTTAAATAATTAACTCAACAGTTCATAAGAAACTTTGCAAAAATCTGGTTTGCATAGCAAATGAACGGGTTGTATGAATGGAAAACTATTACCTCCGCAGGGATTTGAACCACTGATCATTGGTTTCACGCACCTATGCTCTACCAATCGAACTACAAATTTAATCCCTAGAATTACTTAGTAAAACAGCTATATATGACTCACAGAACAAACTTGAAAGCTCGCCTCTTTTAAGAGGGTTAACCTTGTTATAACTTTATCTGTTTACGGTGTTCATAGCAAATTGGATTAAATAATAAAATTATATTACTCTACTTTCCATCAATATTAACCCTTTTAGTAAAATCCGTCGACTTTTAAATAATTTCAACTAGAAAGATATTTAATCTTGGCAATTAAATATTCGTTCAATAAAATTTCAACCTCTAGTAGGGCATGCTTTTGAAATCGTGTCTAATTGGGCGCGTTCTACGAACTAAGTGACGTAGCGGGTCACTGAATCACCATATTCTCATCAAACAATACAAAACTGAATGCTGGTTATATTCCGTATCGCTGAATGCAACCATCGAAGTCACGCTGCAATGCTCACTTCAAATAGATGCAGGGAAATATCATAAATATCATGTTTCAATCAAATTTGACGAAAAATACAAAGAAGTACTGGGAAATTGCCAGAGTAGCATGTTTTAAAACAATTAATAAGGTTTGATGTTCCCAATTACAACCAATGCTTTAGGCGATTTTGCATGTCAACGTTTAGTGATTAGAGCAGTGCCTTTCATTCAGCTTTAAGTACTGCCATTATTAGACCTGGATTGCCGCACCAATGGCTTATCACGTGTTGCTCACACTACCACTTCAGAAGGTCTCATTTACAGCATGAAATTTATATCATTACCTAATATTTTCACCATTATAACTTAGCTATAAAAAATGTTATTAATAAAGTCAGGGGCTCTGCATTCCCCTCGTCGCAACAGGGCAGCTGTGGTAATTCTGAATAGGACGTGGTTATTCTATTGATCTGATAATTCAACTTTAGTATAAGTTTTAATGGGAAAATTGGAACATAAAAACGAACTAGTTAATATCAGAAATATCAGCAAAAATAAACGAACCTCTCCTATAGTTTGATAATACAATATCATCATGTAATTATGTCGGTTGTGTTCAACGAAGAAGGTTGCATTCAACAATGACGACCGCATTTATCATTGAAAGAAGCATTTAACGATGACGACCTAGTTCAACGATGTAAGCTGTGTTCAACCATTAAAACTTCGTTCAACGATGAAAGCTACGCTTATCGCTGACGACTGCGTTGAACAATGAAAGCTACGTGTACTAATGACGGTTGCGTTGAGGCTGCATTCAAAATGAAACCTGCGTTGAACGAAGAAAGTCAAATAGAATGATGAAAGCTACATTCAACGATGAAAGCTGCGTTGAATAATGAAACCTGCGTTGAATGATGAAAGCTGCATTCAACGAAATGGCTACATTTAACGCTGAGTTTAAAGCTGCATTCAACGGGATGGTTACATTACACGAAGAAAGCTGCGTTGAATGATAAAAAAAGTTGCGTTGAATGATAAAAGCTGCCTTTAATCATGAAAGTAGGGTTCAATGACAACGTCTGGCTTTAACGGGATAGGTGTGTTTAATAATGAAAGTTGCGTTCAACGCTGATGATTGCATTTAAGGAGATGGCTGCATTTAATGATAACGACTGCGTTAAACGATGAAAGCTACGTTTGACGATGAAAGCTGTTCAATGAGCAAAGCTGCATTCAACAATTAAATCTGCATTATATGATGAAAGTTATGCTTCAAAATAGTTTTCTTCGTTTTGTCTAAGTTTTATAGAAAAGCCATACTACGTTTTCGACGAAACCCTGTTTTCAAGCATTTGTGGTTAGGGTACTATACGCTCTTAACCACAGCTGTCTCGGTGAGCCCAGTTTTGAAAATTGTCATTGTTAAACACAGCTTTCATCGTTCAGCACAGCTTTCATAGTCCAACTTAGCTTTCATCATTCGAGATAGCTTTCACCATTCAGCGCAGATTTCATTGTTAAACGCAGCTTTCATCTTTGAATGCAGCCGTCATCATCGAACGTGGTGGTTTTCATCGTTTAACGCAATTTTTATTGTTCAACGCAGTTTTCATCGTTTAAAGCAACTCTCATCGTTCAACGCAGGTTTCATTGTTGAACGCCGGTTTAATCGTTCAAGTGACTTTCATCATTCAACGCAGATTTCATCGTTAAACGTCGGTTTCATTGTTCGATGCACCTTTCATCGTTCAACGTAGAATTCACGTTGAAGCAGCTTTCATCGTCTAACGCAGATTTCATTGTTGAATGGGGCTTTCATTTCTGAACCAGCCGTAATCGTTCAACCTTCAACGATAACGGTTGGGTTTAGAGAGACGGCTGCGTTTAACAACGAAAGTTAAGGTCAACGATGATGGTTGTATTTAAGGGAATACCTGTGTTCAACGATGACGACACTGCTTTTAACGTCGCTGATGACTGCATTTAACAAAGAAAGCTGCGTTCAATGATACAGGTGCGTTTAACAATGGACTGCGTTCAGCTACAGCCAGTGGGTTCAACGATGACAATTGCATTCAACTATACAGGAAGATTACAGTGACATCCTTTCGCACATATAGACTACTTACCAAGGGTTAAAATCGCACGATACAACACAAATTTTAAATGCTATACTGCTATAGTATTTAAATGTTGGGCAAGTTTCTGATAAATACTTTACGAACTTTCAAGAAATGCTTGGTAGTATCATTTTTAGTAACCGCTCAGTTTTTATAATGATTACATTACTGTGGAAATTTGCTTCAGTATACAATAATTAAAGGATATTTTTACGTTAGTTAAGCATCTGGCATCGTATCCGGATCCTGTTTTGTTAAAAGTACCGACATGTTCGATAACACATCTTTAACAAAAACTATTACTCGGGTGGTATTTATCTTTACAAACGCTCTGTTCATGCAAATGAACATTTGTGTCGATTTGAATAGCTCGCATGGATAGCAGCTGGTATAAAAAAGCGTATCACTAAATACGTCTTCTATGTGCGGTAACATCTGTGTCGGTTTCGGCATTCCAAAACTTCAAAATCGATTCCAGCTCTGCGTTCATTTACATAAGCAATGACTCTTATGTCACGATTGTAGACAGGGTTTAATTGTCGGCTTTAAATTGCCATTACTTAATTTTACAGCGAATTTTCTCATCTTTTAGCGAAAGTTGATGGATTCAAAGCATTAATTGTACTTCGTGTACGGTGATTTCTTTCAGTTTCCAATTTTTGAATGTAATGCACGAACCTCGCGAAGACATTCGTTTGATCAATGTCCCAATTATACTTTTATAGTCATTGCTAATAGAAGTCTCGGTGGACCCATAACCTATTGCAAGAGAACGCGGAAACCCATTTTCTTTTATTTGGTTGCCGAATAATAGACTTGGGAGTTGTCTTTTGCAAATACCCGAAACTTTCTTGTGGTGCTCGCGTTGGGTGCAACAATGAGGCTTCTGTTCAAGTGCGCTCGTTTTTCATTTGTTTTTTCCTAATTTTACAAATTCTTTGTAGTTACTTTTGCAATAAAAATCTAGACTTTTTTGCTAAGCTTTCCCTTTTCCCTTCCTTTAAAATATGCCAATTCCAATAGTTTTTCAACACTTATTCGCAAATTTGGCTCGAAAGGAGTACAGATTTCCATATTGGCAATAAAGCCTCTTAAAGTAAAAAATTGACCGTCCTTTGAATGTACATATTTACAAACAGCATACAATTCTGAAAGGGCATTTTTTCTCATTACACGAGGACTTTATTACAATTTGAACAGAAAGACACAAAAACATCGCTCAAACGTTATTTTCAGTCATTCCTTATTATTATATTTCCACTAATTGGCCACAAATTCTAAAGGGTTTTTTAAAAGAACAAAAAAGAAACACTCCTACTCCAAACCTTCTAATTAAACTTTTCGTCCCGCAAGCGATTCAAAAGGTTAATAAGTTTATGTTTGGGCGTTGTCGAATTAAAAAATCGAGATTCTTTCTTTCGCTTTCTATATTTAATTTACGACGGGGCTTTATTTAGCTCGATACATTTTCAGGAAACCGTCTGAAATGGGTGAATGAGGAGGAGACTCGAAACCCACCAAAACCACCGACAAATTACATTATGTCAACTTGTAGACTTTCAGTGTGATTAATTTCAGGTTTAAATATTTTGGACGTTTTAAAAATTACTTTGGTAATTTAAATTTCATATTTGTTTAATTATTGTTTACGCAGAGGTTAACATTTTCATTTTTTGCAATGTAAATGTTGATTTGGCGTAATAGGATTGACGTTGAATTATTCCGAAATCTAACGGGTGATCAAATGAATTCATGATTGGATTGGTTAAGCTTAAAGTCTAAGTCATCGACTGCTAATGTTAAGAGTGCATTTGCCTTGTAATTTAGCAGTATCTCAGAATTTTTGCATTTCTGTGGAAGCCACGAAAGACAACGATTTTCGGCAGAACTACTTTCCAGGTCTCTCGATTTTTTCTATATAGGTATCTCAAAATATAAGTTTTGAAATGTTCTAAAAATGTATTACTCTGTGGAATCGCGAAATATGTGTCCGTACAATCGAGGAAAATGCTCTTGGTTCTGCTTCCAAAAAGTATGCCAAAAACTTCAGCAAATAAATGACGAACCAAACAAAAGAAACATACCATACTAACTTCTACATGAAATGTAATAGGACTTTCAACAAACCGGCAAGAAGTAATAAGTACAAGAGATAGAAAAGACGAATCAAGACCTAACGGAAACTGATAAGAGAGGAAAAGGAGAAGAGAGTTCAGGGAGCCTACACATTTGGAGAGCACAACCAGGCGTATCTCTTCTCATTCAATATAAATTGATCTAAAAAATTTATACACAAACAATAACGCTTCCACAGGAAACCTTCTTTGACAAACTCGACGACGTAATGCAAGAAATAAACAGAAACCATGAAGTCATTATCATAGGAGACTTCAACTCTAGAACACATACCACAAGCAATCAAGATCCAGGATGTAAAGAAAGCTATTATGAATCAAAAAACAACAGAACACCAGGATCAGGAGGAATACAGGCAGAGCTGTGGAAATATGGATGAGAAAACTCAACTAAATTGATAGAGCAGGAGAGATACCACTAGCATAAAATAAAGCGTATTTATTATCAACATTTAAAAATGAAGACAGAAAAACCTGTGGAAACTATCGTGGTATACCATCTATCTGACGAATATTTGGGAGAATTATCGAAACTAAAGTACAAGAAGGTACGATGGAGTCAAGAGAAGAGCAAATCAGCTTTAGAACTCACCGTTCCTGATTAGATAATGTACTGCGTACGCCAAGTAATAGAAATGAACGAAGAAAAGAACATAAACACGCATTCATCAACTTAGTAAAAGCGTATAACCAGGTACCGAGGAAAGAATCTGGCCAGCAATGCGAAACAGAATGCATGTGTGTATGAGAAGAGCAAAACGGCATCTATGTAAGAAACCACACCATTCAATACCTAGGGTCAATCATTGCTAATAAAAGCGCAGTGGAAGAGAACGTGACTAATAGAGTTAGGGCTTAACAAATAAAAGGAAAATGCACCTCTACAATAGTATTGTGCAACATTTAACTATACAGGGTGATTCAAATTCGCGTGTATGCATGGGGATCTTGGAAACGGTAAGAGATAGAGAGTCGGTTAAATACGGGCAAAGTTGCGTAATCAAAGGACCAATAATGTCCATTTCAAAAATCAAGGCTAACTTAAAACGCGTGAGACTTCAATAAATTCGGAAATTTAAAATAAAAAACAATAAATTCGATACCGAGTAACTGAAGATGGAATTCTAGGGACGAAACGTTTCAATTTGGATTTTGTAGATAAGATATTGTATCATCTACCATTAGGTCTTGGAAAAAATGGAACAAAAGATCAAGGTCCGTATTTAAGAAAATGAACTTGATGATAGCCCTGGAATACCGAAACGTTGCATCAAAAATGTATTTAACCTATCCGATAGACGACAATAAGTGGCCATGAGAAAGTGTTTTTATTTTTTCAATATCTCCTCAAATAAGGTCAAAATTAAATAAAAACGATTCTCCAAAATTTTAGTTTTTTTCAAATATTTCAAAAACGGATTAAGTTAGCCTTGATTTTTAAAATGGAAATTATTGGTCCTTTGATTACGCAACTTTGCCCCTATTTAACCGACTCTCTATCTCTTATCGTTTCCAAGATCCCCATGCATACACGCGAATTTGAATCACCCTGTATACGCGAACAAACATGACCATTGACAACCAAGATAAAAGAACGGTAGAACTTGATTTCCTGATGAGATCTTTGCAAGTTTTACAAGTGGCGAATCGAAAAAATATGAGAAGAAATGGAAATCAATTCATGGACATGTTGAGAGGATGCCGAAAGAAGGATGGTTGAAAAACCATACTTCACTGGGAGCTACGAGGGAAAAGAAGATGAGGAAGATCACCCATGAAATGCAAGGCCTATATAAAAAATTAAATGGAAGAGAGGGACTTTTAATCACGAGACTGGGAGAACAGAAATTTGCAGAAGCTGGAAACGACGAACCCATTCAGGAAAATGTCGAAGAAGAAGAAGAAGGCATTTTAAACAGCATTATCCATATCTTTAGGAAACACGAAGCTGCTCATCATTAAAATATTTTTGTTGTAAAACTAAACCTGTCTGTCTAAATTACATGCCAGATCTAAGAACTTTTGACTTGAAAGAAAGTTAGATATTTATCAAGTCATCCGCGAAGTCTTATAGAAGATGTTGGCAGTAATATTGTTGAGCAATTTAATGCAGTTATAGCAAAATATACTGGTGATAAAATAATAAATTTTACAAAATCGATGTATGGGGCAGCAGTATTTAGGAAGACACATAGACCTCTGTACAATATTCATAAGTATCTTAGCAAGGGCATGCTCGTTTCATCTCACTAGCCCTCTTCAGTCCAATTCTGGACATAGCCCTCTCCTATTCTTCTCAAGATATCGAGATTTTACTTCTCTTTTATTCATGCGAATCCCGTAGTTCTCTTAAGATCGGCAGTCCAAGGTATGGGTGGGTGTCCCCTGCCTTTTTCCCCCAAATATGCTCCCCATTTTAAATTACGTAGAATACCTGGAGAAGTGTCTTCGTAATAGCTCTTACGTGTACATTTTCTTTTCGATCTTTTAACGATATGCGGACCATTAGTCGTTCCGTAGTACGTTGTGTTAGCCTTAGTTGGTTCATCTAATGCTTTGTGAGGGTCCAGGTCCGAGCAGTATACGTTAAACCTGGTGGAATGCACTGGTCAGAAAGTCGAATTCTCAAATACACAGGGACGTTTATGTTTTATAGTGTTTTACTTAATTTGGCAAAAGCAATCCGGGCAAGCCTTTTTCTTCTATTGATTTCGGACGTTTAGTTTTTTCATTCCAACGTTATTTTATGACCAAGGTATATGCAATCACTATAGTGTGTTGCCTATTATCTGCTTTAATATTGGGATTCTTTCACATTCAGGTTCATGTTCAGACCTATTTTTGATGCTTCCCTCTGTATATTATTATCTTCCAGCATTTCTTGCAATTCTCTTGGGCTGTCTGAGATAAGCACAATGTCATCGGCATATTAGGTATAGATGATGTTTATTAGAATACCTTTCCCTTTCAATGCATCTGTTTGAAAACATCTTCCAAAACTCCTGAAAATAGTTTAGAAGATCGAGTATACCTTGTATCACGCCGCATTTTATAGAAACGGGTTTGGTGCCTTCATCGATTTGTATAGTATACATATGTTGCATTCTTATATGTATTTTTGAACAACTGGGCATATCTCTGGTTGTAACAATTTTTAATTAATTGTTCTTTCAATTTGTCTTTATGGTTAATAATATAGCGTTTTGCTAATGATTTATTTAACAGTTTAGGGCGAAAGTTTGGGAATGTTGTTTCTATTTCCTAATTTGAGTTTGTTGACATTCGAACTGATCCAGGTTTCTGCTTTGATATTTGATTGAAACAATTTAATCCAAGGATGTATAAGTCATGGGAAAATATTTTCAAAATTTGATACAAAAGGTGCTTTAGCAAAGTGATGCTCTGTTTTTTTGGTGGAGATGGCAACGAAAATAATAAAGGAGGTTGTTGATTGGAGGTTGAGACAGCGAACGGATGTAATTGTTCTGTTGTGGCGTCCTAAGAGTATCTTGGTGCAAGAATGAAGTGATTGGTCTAAAGCCGTACTTAGCCTAATTTGTAAAACGAATTAAGAAGAATGGTGCAGTAGCCCTTAGGTTAAATTTTGATTCCTGTTCAAGTGGTAGTTACTTTTGGATATTTGATTCCTGTGGAATTTGGTTCCGCTTGGAGATGCTGTTTTGGTAATTTGGTTCTTCTTGCTGGCATCGAGCGTAGGACTAAGCGCCTGCTGACGAATGGTTTCTTAATCCAGTTCTTTGTTTAACAAGGATTTGTTTAACTAGTTCACGTAATAACCGTTTCTTTAGTGGCTGAAGGTCAGATAATTATGTGTTGTTTAAAGTAACTTTGCATCCTGTCCATTATGGTACCATGAGATCGAAAAAAAGATGATTCTGAGCAGGCCTTGACTAGTACAACACGATTGGCAAGACTGATTTCAAAATGTGGCAGTAGGTTAGAGGTTAATAAATGTCAAATAAATTAAAACACAAAACAGTATTTATTTAGGGAACAAACTGAAAACTAAGATGAATACATGTTAGAGTAGGTGTTCAAAATGTGATCCTTCACTAGTATTACAACGATAAACTTAAATAATTCTGGAAAGAAGATTGCAAAACTGACTTACATTTGAAATGTCACTGTCACATTATAATTCATAGGCATTCTAGAACCAGTGTAGCCAATCGTGTTGTACTAGTCAAGGCCTGCTCAGAATAATTTTTTTTTCGATCTCACGGTACTAATTACGAGACTTGTACTCAAGAAATATTATCTATTTATTTAAAAAACTAATTTTATAATCACCAAGTAATATTTACAAAAGATATATGTAACTTGATTACGTTAAGTTACGAGTATTTGTTGATTTTGATCTTGGGCATCTGCATAATTTTGTTGTAAGGAAGACGCAATAAGATAACTTTAATAAGAAATAATCCTTAGGGTTTGTCATTTAAATTCCATACCAAACACGAGAATTCCTAATAAAATTACCAACTATATTTATGGTTTTAAAGGGACGTATTGTACAGTATTAAAAAGGGGCCCTTTTTGTAATATTACGATCTGCATCAGGATTCAGTAAATTTTGTAACTGACTTGCGTATCAATTTATTAAATGTTTGATGTTAACAAACTTGATTTAATTTTGATAAACTTAAGTAACTATCTTATGTAATGAAAGTTCGATGTTTGCAATTTTGGTAATATTATAGATCGAAAATATAATTATTAACCATTTTTGTGACTTTTATTTATTTATACCTTGGACTCTTGCCCGACATGCATGCTCCCGGCATTAGTGACCTATACTATCGTACACGTATATTTTAGTGTAGATTTTGAGGTTACATGGTCTACTGTTATGTTGTTTAGTGAGTTTTGCATGGCCCAGTACTCTACGGCATTGAAAACTTTATGAAAATCCAAGGTTGTATGTGGTTACTTTTTCCAAGAGTATCCTCCTTGTCAATAGGTGTTCAAACGTGTCATGGACTCTTCTAGATCCCACTTGTTTAATGGGTCGATACTCGTCCAATTTCTTAGTTAACTGAATAGTTGTGATTTTTGTAAATAATTAGTACATTTCCGAGATCAAACTAATTGTTTTATGGTTCTGGTATGGAGGTTTGTCTTTTCTCCTTTCTTAAACAGTAAAACTGCAACGGCGTTGTTCCAGCTATGTGCAAAATTTCCTTCTTTAAAACATAAGTTAAAGATATCGCAAAACTTTCTCAATAATTATTGTGGTTCCGCTTTACGTCGTATTTCGGATACAGCAACTACAGCTCATGGTATGTTATTAAGTTCTTCTTCTAATTCAAGTGTTCCTACATTAACTGTTCCGATTGCTAGGGTCGTATCGGTTTGGCAGACTGATCCATCTCGGGGTCTGCCCCCTTTTGTGGCCACTGCCTTGGTCAGTGAAACGTAGACTGCCTGGGACTCGGAGCCTATTCTGTGCTATAAACATCATGACGTGTAAATTGTCAAAGGTGGGTTGGCGCGTTGGGTATGATATAGGGGAGGGTAAAGTAGGGTATGGACGGGATTAAGGTTGGGGACATGGTTCCTTCCCGGAATTGGAGAGAGAGTGAACCAAGACTCGCGTGGGCAGGCTGGTATCCGTCAAGTAGGCGTGTCCTCTACCAGAACCGTAAAGTGTTTATTTGCTACCCATAATGGCATTAGTCCGGGAAAATATCTATAAGATATAGAGACAAAAAATCTGAAAGATTAGAAGCTCAAACTAAAGTAAATACCAAGCGAAGGTTGACTTACGACAAAAATAACTGTGAAATAAGTTAAATATTGTGGAGCGGATTGGCAGAAATTTGTCCTAGATAGTCTAGAAGAAGTTATGGTGTTAGAGGAAAAAGCATGCTTGAAAAGAGTAAAAGAGACAGATGAAGAACAAGAGGCTGGAAAAACTAGGCTCCAATCGGACAGTGAAGAATGGCGAACAGTATCTTTCTTTAGAAGAATAGGCAGATTACACCATTTCACTAGTTGCAAAACGACGGTTTAGAGTATTCTATTTTTTCTGTTACGTCAATTACCTGGGGGAGAAATAATGAACAGAGGACAGCCGCAACATTGTGGACTTTATAAATAAAATTTACCTTATTTAGGCACTTCACTATCGAGTAGCAAATAATGGCTCAATTGTGGAAGTTAAATGTGCATTTTTTGCGGCGGAAATGACGGTCGAAAGGGACGTTAATATTAACTGCTCAACTAAAATTTTGCCTGATTCAGACGGCTTCCATCCCTGGTAGGAATCTGTATATTTTACCCTCTCCTCCCGCGGAGAACTACCGGTGCGTCGGTGAGCAAAAGTACTCTTAAGTTGGTTAGCCTAACAGCATTCGCTTTCAGTTATTTCAGGTATAAAAATTCGGCCATGATTGGGATTACAACTAATGTCCAGCTTTTCTCAAATTATATAGGTACATAACCCACATTTGGGCCGAATCATACGTAAATCCACCGAATTTCCAAAAATTTATATTAATATCTTTGCTTGTTTCAGATATTATGCCGTATTAAAACCGCTCCATTTGACGGGCGTCGACAGGAGAGGCAAGGTTATGTTAACATCAGCTTGGTTGGGTTCCACTGTTTGTAGTATGCCTCAGGTACGTATATAGTTTCAGCCTCCTTGTTTTGTTTTTAATTACGTTCTTATGTTTTTCACAGATGCTGGTCTTTCACGTAGAGGCCCACCCCAACATAACTTGGTACGAGCAATGCATAACGTACAACGTGTTCCCTTCTTACACTCACGAACTCACCTATAGCATATTCGGAATGTTAGTTATGTACGCGTTCCCTCTCATCATTATAATTTATTGTTACGGCGCCATACTTATGGAAATATTCAGGCGTAGCAGGGATACTGTCGGAGGTAATTTATGTTTATTATAAATTTTTAATTAATTGTTATTAGGTACTTCTTGCATCGGAGGTGATTAATTTTAAATTGAGCTTTATTGCTTTATTAAGACACCTTATCAAAGTAGGCTTTTACGTTGCAGTATATGATGTGTATCATAACAGGTGTTCAAAGAAAAAGGTTTTTCTGATAGAAATCATTACAAACTGAGCAATCGAAGGGTGAAATAGATACATGGATAGATGGGCCCGTATATCCCCCCCAACTCCAAAATTCTGATTCCAATCGAACCTCCGCATTAGTCTAACTAACTTCTCTTTAAGGAGGGCCGCCCGTTAGTCATTTGTCCATCTATTTAAGCCTGCTCGAATTTCAACAAAAGTTTTTTTTTGAACGCCCATTATTTACATGCTTAACTGTTCTCTATTTAAATGTGAGTGAACATAATATTTAATAGGGTAATAACAGGCGCTTAATTTAAACTTTTTTTGCGTTTACAGCTGATCGTATACGACGTTCAAGTTTGGGTTTTCTAGGAAGAGCGAAAATTCGAACATTGAAAATGACAATCATAATAGTTTTAGTGTTCTTTGTGTGTTGGACACCCTACTACGTAATGAGTATGTGGTAAGTCGTTTTTCTATTCTAAAAACTGCTTTATCAAAAGTTTTCCACTTTCATCGAATGACAAACGCGTAATAAAAAAGTGAAAATCGGCGGTTACACATTTTAAACACAGGGAAAAAATGTAACAATCCCGTTCGAGCCGTTAATCGTTAGCATAATCTGACGTCCATTAGATTCGGTTGAACAGACAAGCAAATTGCAGTTGTAAACTGTCTAAACTTAAATTCGATAATCCAACTTTTTGAAACTTTTTGTTTTATGGCTTTCCGACGGTGTTCGTTGCCGGATTTGTTGAACGTTTCCGACACAAGAGAGCATCAGATTGCGGAAATATTTTATTCAACGGCTGTTTCATTCATATATCGGTATTAAAGTTACGTTTTGTTTAACTTTGTTTAATTAAAACGTTTTATCCCGGCTACATTAATCTCATTTTAATGTTCGAATATTACGATCCTGTTATTTGCAGAGTTGTAAAATAGGACAGTTAACAATTGTTAGGAAAACAACGCCAAAAATCACGTTCCATTTTGCATATATTTTTTAGACCTTCACACCACAGTAAGCCATATTAAAGAAACAATTTCGCAGACTTTTGCTGGTATAAATCTTTCGCGCCTATAAAAATTTTCAGTTGCAAACTTAATTCTATTACTCAGGTTTCAAGTACTTCCAACAGGGCATCCGCCACGATAACCAACCGTTCACAGTCACAAATGTTTTAAACAAATAAATACCAGCCTAATCAACTAAAACAATGGTCTACTGTGGTCCTAAGGGAGTATAAACGGTTTATACGCAGTTCTTACCTCAGGTTAGTCGAATTTCGCTCAATTTACGCCCCAAACCAGCCCACTATATATTAACTTCGCTCTATTTAGCAAGTTATTTACCTCATCTGCAATGTGTTTTCTAAACCGTAGATTTATTTGCCTAAGGTGTTAATTAACGTGTGTACGCTTCTGAGGCTCTTGTTTCTGTTCAAAGCAGATGAATGTGGGTGGATTACCCTTTAACAATTACATAAATGTTTTGTTTATTCTTTTGAAAGTATTTAAATGTCAATCAAAATCGTGCAAATCCGCGGTGATAAATCATAAAGAAATGAAATTTAATTACATGCAAATATACACCCAAGATACATGAAATATGCATCGAAAATGTTTGTCGTAACATTTAAACTGTTGAAACAAGGAAATCATGGCCACCGATACTTTTCGTCTATTGTGAGATATACTCGTATGCGGAAATTCCAGGAATGTGTGTTTAGCGTTTATTCATAATTTGAATTCTCTTGTCATATCTTGTCTGCTTTCGGATAAATAGGCGAGCCATTTATAATGAGCTGGATTTATTGTCTAGGAACATGAAATATTACATCTGCTCGGGTATTATATTCGGTTGAATATACAAACAAGCTGTGCATCAATTTATTTAATGGACGAATAATTGCTTGGCGTGGTTAGAGTCTGTTTGGCAGTTTTTTAGGTAAGGAATGGCCATGGCATGCTTTTGATCTGGCAGGTTGCAGTTATTGTCATCTATCAAGATATCAATGTATCTATATTTTTAAAGTTTTTGGACCATCGATAGAGCCTTTTATTATATGATAGCAACATCAAAAATGCATTTTGTTCGAAGATAAGACCGGTAATGAGACCTGATAAAAATAAGACCGGATAACTGAAATAAGCAAGCGATAGAGTGGAATGGAAAAGTGTGATGAGGCCTATATCCAGCATTGGCTGAAATAAAGGGCTAAGAAGAAGAATCTCAAAAAGGAGAAATATATAGTACAGCATTACTCGGCTTAGTTGATTATTCCTTTCCATCTTCTTCTGTGCCTTGCTGCTTCTTCGCAGTTTTGGACTTCCAGTTCCCCCTCAGATCTGCTTTCACTCGTCCAATCTCATCTGTTTTGGATTTCCTCTCCTTTTCTTTATTTCTACTGCATGCAACAGGACTTGTTTTGTGGCTCTACCATCTTCTAGGCTTATTAAGAACCGCAATCAGTGAACCCTTTGGCTCTAGATCATGGTTGCTCGTACAACTCCATCACTTCCGCGTTTGTCCGCCTTTTCTCACCATTCCGTACTTTATTTTCTTTGAATATTCGCCTTAATAGTTTCCTCTCCCAGACTTCAAGCATTTCACTGCAGTACGCGATTACAGGCCGCATTACTGATTTATATAGTCTAATTTTAAAGCTCCTCGATACGTTGTTAGATCTGAAAAGTCCTAACCGAGCTTCCGCATTTATATTTCCTTTCATCAACCTTAGATTTACTTTTATTTCGTCTCCTGCTTTGTTAGAGTTAAATTCTTTTCATTTTCTCTATTTTAAACTTTAAATATCCACACCCTGCTCTGCCTTCCCTACAATTTCCTTACTGTTCTCGCAACGTGTCGCATCTCTCTTCTTGTGCTTTCGATCAGTCTCTGGGAATTTTACTCTTTATTTCATATATTCTTTATCTATTCGTCAAACATACTCTGTAGAGTTTCACCTCTCAGTTTCAGCAATTCAGCAACAATACCGTTTTTCCCTGGATTCTTATTGTTTTACGTATCTCTTCCGCGACATCTACCGTTGGCTCTTCCATATTAATTTCGCCCGATACTAACCCTTCTCGACATTCGTTCTCGATTCCGTTCTATAAGCTTCCCCCTCGTTATCCTTCACTACTTCTTTAAAATGCTCTGACTATCTAGCCAGGCTTCCCTCAACAACTCCCCCCAAATTACTTTCTTTATTTTTACTGAAAAGCGGCTCTTTCGTTCCTTCTATTTGTAGTTCTTTTTCCTCCTCCCCCTTTTCTTATTTATACTCATGCGTTTCGCTACTCTTCTGGCTTCTTCATACCTTCTTTTCACTTCTTGAGTTTTTCGTCTCAACATTTCCATCCTCGCCTGGTTTCTAGCTTCCTTTCTTTTATCACTTTTTCTTGTGATTTGGCTCTAACATGTTTCTTATGAATTTTTCCACTGCTCCTCTATATTTCCACTTTGTCTATTACCGTCCAACAACCTATTTTTTAACGTAATTTCATACTGGTGCACGCTTTTCTTATTTCGTAAGTTTCACAGCCTCCGTTCTTGGCCTTACTTGTTCCATTTTCAGCCGAACTAGGAAGTGGTTTGTGTCAGTGTCTGCACTCCTTACATCCTTGATGGCGCTGACAAGCTGCTTTTCTACCACTACGTGGTCAATTTCGCTTGATTTCTTCCTTTCCGTGCTAACTCTATCGTACATGCAAGGCCCCGTAATTTCTAAAATTCTTTTCGCGATAATTTATATACACACCGCCGTTTTCGCTGTTTGTGCGCAGCCTTGCACAAACATAAGTCACTACCCGCCCATACAGGTATCGGCATTTACACTCTACGAGGGGTATGGCCGGCAATATGAAGGGTTAAGTTGCTTTCATACCTGCTTGTCTCGCACGCTATGCGTACGGGGTAATGTGATAAGCACCACGTCTTCGACAACCGCCTACCTTTCCTACTCCATTGTGTTTCGGTTCCCAATTATTTTCGACGAGCATCTGACTTGGATTTGATCCCGAAACCAGCCGCGCTATAGCGGAATGCCTTAACCACTCAGCCACTCCTGCGATACCCACCCTTAAAATCAAAAATTTCCGCTTAATTCTCCTATTGCTTCTAAATTGTACTGTTTTCACTACATACTATAAAAGCCCAACTTCACACTTCCTTGGTTTTGTTGAACATTGGTGACCTTTCATCTCGATTCGTCAAAAAGGGAAAAACATAACCTAATAATTTTCCATAGCCAAATTTACGCAGGTAAAATGAATGTGAACCCCTTTTTTGTAGATTTTATATTGAACAACTCTACTCACACAGCGAGCCTAGTTTATATAATATAAAAATCTAGCAAATTTACACGGCCATACCTTACCCGAAAAATTCCTGAATAGATCATAACCAACATTCAAGAAAAGCAATAATCAAGTACCTACCTATTTTCAGTATTGGTTTTTTAAGCAAAACTCGATTAGTTGTAGCAATGTTTAATGTGCCTCCTTTTAAGGGTGCCTTAACAACTAACCAATAAAAATTAACAACAGTGGTGTGTCTAGAGCCTCACAAAAGGGGAAGCTGAAGAGTAAAATAAAGCCGCAGATAAAAATTTTTTGATGAAAAAAAAAAACATTTTTTTTACAAACCATAATAAAATCTTACCTTACTTAATTAATTTTCTTTTGCAAACTCATATATAACGTCATCATAAAAACTTTTTTCACGAGAATATTCTTGCACTAATTCCTTTTCAATTGATATTAATCCCAAAGCAGAAAGTCTTTCTTGTCCTGTAGAATTCCTAACAAAACTTTTGATTCGTTTAAGGGCGGAAAAGGAACGTTCTGTAGATGCACTTGTGGCGGCGATAGTGAATGTAATCTGCCGGGTTACAGCTTACACAAAACTATTTTTAGTTCGATTTTCAAACAAAATTATGCGTAAAAACGAAAGATTTTTGCATTGATACGATATTTGTATTTTTTATATATTAATATGCAACTAATTTCAGGTTCATATATTTTTTAATTCCACAGTAAAATAGTATTTATTTTATTACTTAATATTCTTGCACACGCTCTTGCTATCGATCTCAGCGAATAAAACAGTATACCTACTGACGGTAAGCTGTGAGCTCGTAGCTTATAAAGCCGTTTCGGGTTATTTCGTGTTTTTTGTCGTTCGTATTTCTGCGGCAGCGGGCAGTTGAAGGTTCGAGCTTCGATTAGTATTGAAAAATATTGAAAATAATTATACATATTCGGGCCAACAGGATAATATACATATAATATTAAATTTTTAAGGTATATTAATTTAATTATACGCTGTAGGTGTTTAGTTTACGTAGGGGAAGGTGTGCTTCCCTAGCTTTCATGGTAAACACGCCACTGATTAACAAACACATCATGCTAAAAAAGTTTTAAAGTCGGTGTTTTCTTTAAATAAAATAGCTTGTTACGTTAAATGTAAGTTAAACCGCTTTGTCTACTTACGTCGGGTGTATTCTCTGTCTGTCTCGTTCGTTTTATTTTTGCGAATTGTCTTTCGCACCTCCTTCCGCCTCGCACTACTTATTTAAATAAAATTTATTCTTATAAAGGTGCCCTGGAAAGTGCCGTTTTTCACTCTTAAATTTTGAATTTTTAGGCCCACAGTAACTCTTGTTGAAATTTGCCATCATAGTAACGATGACACATAAGTATCAAAAAATAAGCCAATCGTGGCAGTCTATGAAAACAAATTTTTTGATTGAAGTTCATATGTTATCCGATGCATTTGTTTTCGGCAGCGCCACCTTCAGTTAATCGAAAGTTGAAGATTTACTGTTATTTAAAAAAAAAGAATAAAAACAAACCTTTGCAAGGAACTAATTCGTTGGTCTAAGATTATTGAACAGTTTCGTATTTTTATTACTCATAATAAAAGTCTCATATTTTCCTGGTGGCTTAAAATGTTTGACGCAGAAGACTTTTAATTAAACTTTCAAACTTTGAAATTCCGTCGATCTTAAAACCCTGTAAATAAAACATTTAAAATGCTACTCGGTGTAATTTCTCTTGAGAAATACTGCAGTGTGCTGATGTGTTTAAGTTTTTTAATTGCTAGAATTTCTGTTTATGCTGTCGTTTCTGAAACGGATATTCGTACTCCCGTGACATTAAGCGTAGTAAATATTAATACCTGACTCTGACGGAATTTTAAATTTAACCTTAAATCGCAATAAACCTAATGTTCTTATTTCAAAGTTTGTTGCGTTAGAATTATTTTGAAGGGTCGGTTTTTCCATCTTTCAAGCTATTAAGGATAATCAACAATTTGAAATTTAATTTAGAAGTAAGTTTGGTGGTGGTGGTGCATTAAATCAGTGTGGTTATAAACTTTTCGATTTTCTAATAGAAAAATACCGGTAGCCTACAATTTGAAATTAAGCGACTGTGATTGGCCGTTGCCGACTGTTGATGCGCATGTCCAATATTTCGTCCAATTACAATCATTGTTTTCGTCGGTCAGCGACCCCAAGCGGAGTCCGCTTGATACTAGTGACTGATGGTTCCGTATAAAACGAGACGTTCCTGGTTCGGACCTAACCATGGAAGGCCAATGATCCTAGCAATCGACGCCGATAACGGAGAAAAACAAGGACGTTTTTCCTCAAATTTAAAAAGTGTGATTTTACTAACCATATGCACACCAACGAAATGTTCTTGTTGACACTGCCTGTTAGTACTAACAAAACTGTGCATAGATTATACAGCTTAGAATGTCTTTAATGTTAGATTATTCGAGGCAAAATTAAGATTTTTGTTATTGCTAGTTAATGAAGTACGGAGAGTTAATTATATCTTGGTGGATTTTAAAGCGGAATTTATTTAGGCTGATTAAAAAAGCTACTTTTATTTACCTAATGTAAAAACAGACCTTGGGGCTTATATAATTTTGCAATGCTGCATTAGTTAGGAAAACAACGTAGCAGTGTTATATTTTGGTTTATAATTGTTGCATCGTATGCGCCACGTTTATTTCTCTTCGTAATTAGAAGTTTGTTTGTGTTTTTAATGACGGTAGAAATGCGCCCTCGTTTCTTCGAATTTATTGAAATTTAAATCGAAGGTTTTTTTTATGAAAGTTTTCTTAAAAATCGGCACAACGGTTTAAATAGAAATATTTTCAATTTTATGACGTGCCTGGCGCCTTTGCCACAATGAAAACAAACGTTTCCTTTTATCCTCTTTCAATTTGATTTGTTTTTATAAATAAAGGAAATATAAAAGCTAAAAAAATAATATATGCCCAGCGCATTCACCAAATGTCCACAAAACGTAAACCCAAAACTTGCTATTTTCTATTTCGCCGTAGAATTCTTGCAGTATTTTCTTAGCAAGTTTCACTTTGTGTTACTGATATTAAATAGAATCTAAACTTAATTAGTTACTCAGCTAATTACGTTCACTTAGAACTTAACACCGAACAAGAAGTGGCCCGCTTCCATTCAATATGTTATTAAATTTAACGTCACGTAAAACGCCCTTTTTGTTCATCATCTTGCAAAAAGTCAACCGTGATTTTGGCAGACTGACGATAACAGAAATAATTAAATTAATAGAATTGATTACATTTACTTAACCATTCAAACGCCCACTGCTAATCACATCAACGCCCCTTCCTCCTGGTCGTATTAGTGGAAGAGATTTAATTAGCAGACTTACTAAATTACCAAGACTAAATTAATAGTAGTTCAGATTTCGGGATTATAACGTGTTTTGCTATTAAGGAAATCACAATCCCATTCATTTACACAATAACGACTCCTCCTCGTATAAATTCCGCCTTCGACGTTTCATTATCAGCTTGAATGGATAATTTTCGCCCAGATAATTAGTTTGGGCTGAAAAACAAAGGTCCGAAGACAATATAATTAGGTTTTTATGTACAAGAAGGGCATTTTGAATTCATCAAGTCTGATTGCTTTGAAACAGGCAACACGCTTAGCGTGACATGGTACGAGCAGCTATTTTTTGAAGCATTCAGGGTTAAGGATTATTTTCATTCTCAGCTGTATGCCCTGACCTTTATTTTAAGGTTATAATAAAAACCAAAAAGTTAACATATTCCGTGCGGACGGTCTCGGGTTCAAATCTGAGTCGGAAGCTCGGCGGGTGGCCTATCCGTTCATAGCCTTGGCGTAGAAGGGGGAGTGTGTTAAGGGCGTGGTGTTTACCACAGCAACCAATCAGCTTGGTGTGTGCAATATACACGGTGTGACCACGGCTTGATCCTCTCTCACAGAGTTTTAGCGCTGATACCTATCTCTTTTTTTCATTTTAAATGCAGCTGGCAGCAGATCGTTGCAATATGTTTTTATAATTAAATTCGAGTATTAAGATAATAACAATTGTATGAGTAGATTTCAATGTAATTCAAAGCTTTGTCAAAAGTCTCGTAAAGAAGTAACTTTGGATTTGGCCATATTAAGCCGCATTTCCACCAGTGTAAGGTGGGCAACAATATATAAACCAGCAACGAGTATTGAAACTGACATAATTTGATTGAGTGCAAGTTGCCTGAACGGAAATGTGAATTGAACCTGTCCGATTAAATTCTTTCGAGGTTAGCCCTACTTTCAACGCGAAAACTCCACGTTTTCCTCACGCGCGTTTTAATCTCACTGAAACGAAATTTTTATATTCGCGAAGAGTTGAAAATCTCGCCTAGAGTGACTTTAATCCTTAAATGACCGTACTAATAACGAAATCCTTAAATCCCATCTGAGAAGTTTTTAAAGACTGTTTCAAAGAGCCCTCTAATCTAATTCGTGTTAAATTACAAAAGTAATTTGAAACCAAGAACTGAGATGAAGAAAATTTTACTTAATTTAGGGATTAAAGTGAAATGAAGGATCCGAGTTGGCTGTGCTTTTTATATTTAAATTTCGACAAGTGAACGGACGGACAAATGACAGTCGGTGGATTTGTTTCGTAGTACGACAGCCGCCTGTAAAATATCCGCGAATGAAGATCAATCAAGGCTATTGTCATGTATTCTCGTAATTTACCTTGTTTTCTAACCTGTGAATTATTAAAGCCTCTACTGAAAAATAAGAAGTACGTCAGTTCGAAACTTATCTCATTACAAAGTCTCCCGTTCTACTGAATGCAACCAACTGTCATAATGACAGTTTGAGGTTGTGTTGGAATTATACTAACATAGGCTTAGTTTTAACGATTCACGGGACTAAAAGCAGTCAAAAGGATAACAAAGGGCTGTTTTAATCATTAAACGTTCACGCGAAACGTAAAACGTCGACAAGAATTCGTGAAAACGCAATAAGGTAGCCCCAACATGTCATTGATGGTTACATTCAGCAATGCGTACGTTTTCACAATCACGGCGTGAAATTCGGTTGCTCACATCGTATAAGCAAACCCTTCCTTTGCCTCCTTTGAAACCTTCAAAACTATTTAAATGCAAAAGGCGAACTTAAGTAAAAACAAACATCCATCTGTTTGAAAATTATTTTACAGAACAATCTCACCGGCGACAAGGCTGAAACAAATGTGTCAACTGAAAGTTAAACTGGAAAGATACCTTATCTTGACGATGAAATATTCTCATGCGGTGTTTCTTGTTATTAACAACGACATAACTACATCAACGTAACTACGTTGCTAGGATTCCTACATTTACTATAATTAATATTGCAAAACTTAGTTGTTACTTTAAGTTGCTTAACTAATTAAGAAAACAGGTTTTTGCTCTCATAGCCAACTTGCCGCGACTTACTTAAATTATTTAATAAAATATTCAAGCCTTAAATTATTATTTACTAATTTATTTTCTCTGTTTCGGCATTAGAATGACTTCATTAAAGCACGCATTTTGATGCTTTAATGAGCTTCATTAATACATGATTTTTGGTGATATTTTGTTTTCAGGAATTGGTATGCTACATTGCATCTAAGCAACTAACAAAATAAATAAAGCCTGTCAATAAAGCTATGAATACTTTTTGATATTTTGATTTAGCAAAAACGTAAATGAAGGGGTTAGAATTTCAATATTTAAAACTACTATTTACTTGGTGGCAAAACCCGCAAAACGAACCAAGTGATTTTCGATGTTTTAAAGTCAACCATCGAGATCGACTAGTGAACTGAAAAAAGCGTGGAAACGCTTTAAATCGTATTTTGGTTAGGAAAATGAGTGAAAACTATATTGCTAAAGGTAGGACTTTATGTTATAGTATAAAAATTGTTTTATAATTTGATAAAATTAAAAAAAAAAAACCGTTTCAAAGGTTATTGTTGGCATAACCTAAAAATAAGTTTTTTAGTATCACTTCTAGCTAAATGCAACTATAATTCTAGAGATTCAGACCAATCCAAATTGTTCCCCAACCTGAGGTCAATCAAAACCAGGATAATAGTGAATCGTCAGTAGTTCCGACACTAAAATTCATCGTAAGTTACATTTAATTTCAAAATATTTTTTAATTTAATAAAGTTGGTTTAGTTTGGCTTAGATTGAATCGTTTTTATTGTTTATATTCCTAGTTTTCATTAGATTAAAAAAAACATTTAGAAGCTAAAAAATATCTTTTATTTTAGTTTCCGTAAAACGGGGCAACATCGTCAGTTTGGAAGTTGAATGTACGACACTGTAAATATAACCTGCACACTATCCGTTGTGGTTGCATTTCGTGTGTTTGTTCTTCGTAGGATTAGTACCTTTGTGAAAATAATGCCGAAAAGAAATAGAAAAGTGTTGGCAGGTAGCAGTTACCAGCGTTATGACCTCCACTTAGTTGAACACGCACTGCAAGATATTGGAAATGGCCTCTCGGTGCCTGCTGCTATAAATCAACTTTCGGCTTGGTCTTATCCGTTAACAAAGTTTGAAATAAGACTGATTATCAAAGGTTATCTCGTTAAACAGGGAGTTGCAATTACGATTTTCCTGTGTGGGTTAATAGAACGAAACAACTTGACCCAAAGATCAGCGACCAACATCAAGCGTAACCTATACTGTAGCCATTTTGTGCTTTAATATAACTTAAAAAAATAAAAACTGATGCCAAAATTTATATATTTTGTTTATACTATGTCGAAGTTGATTTTACAAACGTGCAACTTCGTCTTTAGGTGAACACAAGTTAGGCGAAGAAGTTGTCCCAAAATCGGTACAACTTCGTCAGGTTTTTTTCAGCAATTCTTCAGTCGTGTAAACGTTATTTATAAGAACTAAAAAAATGGGTAATATTTGCCGAACTCTAATTGTTATATATCACCTACTTTTATTAGCCTAAAAAAATCCTATAGAGATACAGCGCGGTAAAAACCTGTCGGCTCCACTTTTAGGCGAAAACAGTTCAGTTTTAAGAAAATGTCGACTACATTATTTTCTTTACCAACTGATAAGTTATATGCTACGTATCCACTAACTATTACAATAAAAAAAACTACAAAATGTGTCTTTTCTGACGGACAAATATGTACCCAAAAATGATAAATGGTACTACGATACTGTAGCAAAAGCAGAAGAACCTGTAACCGACGATGTTGAAGTTGAAATGGGTTAAACATAGAGAAACTATTTTTTATAGCTTTTTCCTTAATAAACGTTCATAACACTCATTTTCTTTCGTTGTGTTTTATTCTTGCGGCAAAAACTGGACAGCTCCATTTGAGAAAAGAAAATTCTATACATTACTCTTGACAATAAAATCATTTTCCCTTATAACTATCTTAACCCTTCTCTTACCGACCTATTTTTTTTACGATAACTACCTGGGGCCCAATTCTTGAAACCACTCGCTACCGAAACGTATACGCTAGGAAGCGAGTACTTGATAGCGCATTAGCTAGTAGCTAATGCGCTTCCTAGCGTATACGTTTCGGTAGCGAGTGGTTTCAAGAATTGGGCCCCAGGTGGGGTGCACTTGCACCCCAGTTGTTTTAAAGCCTAAAACAAATTAAAATGGCCAGTTTTCCTTATTGTGAGAACACTTGATCCCTATTGACATCTAGTAAGACCAATACTATGGAAAGAAAACTTTATTTAGCAAAAATATCAAAAACAGTAATTTATTAACAAGTTAACGCTTATTCATCAATACAATTTTGACAAATCAATTTGTTTGTGAAATGTTCAGTACAAATAAACTTTTTGCAGAGAGTACACTGTTGCCTCGTATTTCTGTCACATTTTCAGTCGCAGAGATGACAACGATCTTGTACTTTTGTTGCAAATGCTGTTGCGCTCATAGTGGATTGGGGCACCCCGCTCTACCAAAAGTAAACTATTTTTTTAATGAGTACTGCTTTAAGGATATTTTCAACGGTATTTAACCTAAAAATCAATTAAATGAAGCTACTAAAAGGCTCAGGTCCCAAAAAAATTCTAAAACACTTTATTCTAAGAAAATTCAAGTCTGGGGTGCACGTGCACCCCGGCTAGTAGGACAAGGGTTAAGATAGCAATATCTACATATTCCAACTATTTTTGTTAAATTTTTCTTATCGTATTTTAAACAGTTTGTTTTTGATACCTACTGTAAAATTCAAACAAATGGATCTGATCGGTTGTTGCACCGAGCCCTTCAATTGTTCATCCAACATTACAATTTAGTTAATTTTATCAATATTAATAACAAATTCGAATTTACAAAATGCGTACAAAATACACATTCCAATATTAATGTGCAAAACCATAAACGTCA
Source organism: Melanotus villosus (assembly GCA_963082815.1). Taxonomy (NCBI): domain Eukaryota; kingdom Metazoa; phylum Arthropoda; class Insecta; order Coleoptera; family Elateridae; genus Melanotus; species Melanotus villosus. The sequence continues at coordinate 110,141,330 of OY720419.1, read as the reverse complement.
AACATACCACTGTTACCAACCTAACTATTCTACCAAAAAATTCCCTAATGGAAATTGTCAACTAATTTTATAAAAAATTACAAATAAATAACGTAAATGAAAGCCGAAACAGAGAAAATAGTATAAAAAACTCGTTACAGAAGGCAATTCGGGTACTCGTCCGTTCGGACACTCGCCGCATAGCGGCTCGTGTCCAAATTTCGAACTCGTGCGCGAAAATGTTGCCTTCTGTAACTTGTGTTTTAATATACTATTACGTGCAAGGCATGTTAATAATGACAGGTTGAAACTTGGATGTTTGAAACAGTTGAAGCATCAATTTTTTTCTGTTAAAGCGGTGGTATTATTTAGTTCTTGTGTTATAACACAACCTATCGACAAGAATAGTCTAATTACTGGTAGGCGGAAATAAAACAGGCCCCATATGGGACCCCTGAGGTGCAGGAAAATCAACAAGTCGCATTCAGCTCGTTATTTAGTAATCTATGCCGATTCTTAATGTTTAGTCAGCGCAACTTAAAGAATCGTCATCTGGGCCGCAGTGGTCGAAGTGGGAAAATATTGCAAGGGGGATGCTAGATTTTCCAATATTCAGTACCCCCCCCCCCCACCTATTTACGTGTGTGAGATAGTTTATCACTTTAGGAAAATAAAATGGCGATACTACAAAGACAAAAAATAAACCTGAGTTTTTTTAATTTGGTTAATTAAAACCTCACTGAAGAATCTAATACTTGATTCCACATTTACTCCAATATTTTTTAGTTTTTAATATACGCAGATTGATAAGAGTGTATTTATCAGTAATGGATAGCTGTTTTGTCTGTTGGTATTTTAAAATAAATAAATAAAATCCACGGGAGCCGCGCGGTGCCCAAACTCAAACAAGGAATCATATTTTTTGAAGAATTGAATACTAGTTACTTACATATCGGCTACCTACTAAATAGTTAATTTTAAAAATCATATTTGAAAGATGAAACCCCCTAGTTTAGCACTGGGATGTTCTATTTTTTTTTCAAAGTAGGGGGATGGTTTAATTTTCGTTTCAATGTAGGGGAACGGCTTAATTTTTTTTACAAACTAGGGGGATGCCATCCCCCCGCATCCCCCCCCACTTCGACCACTGGTGGGCCGAGGACGTAAAAAGTAGGAAACAGCACCATAGAATTTAACGCGTGGGCATAAATGGTATTCCGAGCGGGATTAAATCGAATGGCTTCGTTTGTGACGTCACACCGTGGGATAAAATAAAAAATGTTCTTATTATTCAACGATGATAGGGCTTAATACATATTCAGGAGCACGAAAAGCAAATGCTTCGGTAAAGGTTAGGTTTTAGTACTTTTAATTTGTTTTTAATATCAACGGCCTGGTAATATTTAAGCAAATTACTTGCATATTTTTTTACCGATTACAGCGCCTTAGACAATATATTTTGTGGTATGTTGGTTCTTCTGCAGGTAAATTTTAAGCAAAAAATTAATCTTTAAGGCAAGGACGACGTAAACCAGGTCGTATCCGTATTTGAGCTCGATATTACTCGAGATTATATTAAATCTTAATACGAAATCGCCTAGAATGAAATTAACGAACAGAAGCTGGGCAATGGCCTGAAATGAGATGATAACGACGGGAAAATTGCATTAACAACGTTCTATAACTTAACTAATGGCACAGAAATAGGCGGCCCCCGAAATAATTGAGTTTTCCTACACGAAGGTGGACTTTCAACATTCGAAATTTTCCTCGGTTGTTGCTGACTTGTTAATTTTCGACTTCATGCTTTAATTTTTAATTTTCTCAATACTGCAGTGTCTCTGCACCTTTTCAACCCTTATAGTCTTTGCATGAGGTCTCATCAATGTTAAATCCTTAATGCCTGAACGCGGCGCATAATCAATAATTTACTTCACTCAGCGGTTTCTTGTACTTTTCAAATCCAATTAATTCTGAAAAGGCATCAGAACTAAAAGAAAAATAAAGGTTTTAATCGCCGTGTGCGAATTTTCTCACTGTGGTGACGATATATCAAGATGTTATCGCTTCAGACGCGTGTCTGACATTCTCGTTTACTGTTAAGAAGAATTCACTACCACGGCGTTCCAAGACGACGAACTAACAAAGTTAGGATTACTATCCTTACATCCTAGTAACATGTGGGTAGGTTGGAGTTTTGTAAGTGACCAATAGTTTCGTTTGAATTCTGTAATTATACAAAATTTCTCGCCCGAAATTTCCAAACAATATTAAATAGTTTTTGCTGGTCTGGAAACTTATTTGCGAGCAGTTTGTTGGCATAGTTTGATGTTATTAAATTTTAGAATCAAATTAAGTAGTTTGACTAAACAGATATAATACATTCATCGATTTTCGAGCCAACGTTAGGGAGATAAGCTCGTTGCTGTAAATAAGGCTTTTCTTGGTGTAAATGTGTCCTGTCAGTAGAAGTCAATAAAAATCATACTGAATTAATATTAAGATCGTAGCAGATAAGTTGTTATATGAACACCCCCCACTACTACTTTTCAATTGAGCTTGCCTAACTTAACCTTGGGTGCTGATTTCTGATTGGTCGACGGTGTTGTTCTGTGACCACGCCTCCGGATGAACACACAGGTTGAATCAAAAGTGATGTACAGGGCTGTTTCAAAGTTCTTTCCGATCTGATTTCCATTTATTTATTTAAATTTACTTCCAACATGCTTCTGAACTGTTTCTAATTCGTTTAGAGCTGTTTAAAAACTATTACTGACTTTAATTAATTAATTGTTCAGATTACGTATGACTTGATGCGAAACAGTTATCTTGCATAGAACTTCGACGATTTATAAAGTGAATCCTTTAATGAAGGGAATTTTCAAGTAGTCGAGAATCTGAGTTTCTAGAATCTAGTATAAACAATTTGGTTGAATTCGAAGACTTTCACCGTCAGTGCCAGTCTTCCGGGTTGGGACCGGGCTATTGTTTCTCAACAACGCGGAAGGCGTTCTTTTTAACAGTTAGGTATTGAGTACTATCCCCAGGAATGAGTTTTACTTAGTTTGCAATTTTGGGTGTTACTTTTCGGTAAGCCGTAGTTAGTCAAACTACAACTGACAAATGTGTCTGATTTTATTGTTTGCTTGTTGTCTTATTGGACAAGACTTAGTTAGGCTTGCGGGTACCAAGTATCTCAAGACTTGTCTAACTGTTATGGTGGCATTAATCGAGCATAGAAGACTTCCCAATTTTTGGAAGGACTGATCATCGTGTCAAACATCGCATCAACTTCTGACCTACGCGTTTACATCACATCTATGTGGAGGAAAGTGGATTTCTTTGCATTCAATAGTTATTCTCCTAGCCATGACTGGAATCGAATCTAAAACCTTTGATTTACTATCCCCAACATCTCTATCTTTCTCTTGGGTCTATGTTTAGTTACAAAGTGTCTAAACTATACCGACAAACTTCTAGAAGGTGCTCTTTAGATAAAATTACAGCATTTGGACCATATTTTCCGATATTCTAAAATACACCTCTATGGAGATACCGACAATCGAAGTCTGCTTTAAACTTTTAAGAAGAAGGTGACCACTTTAAGTCAAGTTAAGTCAAGTCCATGTTTATTGTTAGATATAATAATACGATAGCTACAATACCGTTTAGAAGTTGTTCCCCTCTTCGGTTAGTGAGCACATAAAATTTTCATATAGTGAGGTGTAAATTAGGCTATAAGCCTATTTACCAATTCTTAGAATATTCTTTTTCCATAATTTCTCGCTTCTGTCGTCAACTCATTCATCTGTTCAGGTGTCGAGGCATTCTGTTGGTTTCTCTGAACATTATTAAATTACATCTACAAGTGGGTTGCTAGGCCGTTTTGTAGATGTCCCTCCCGCCTTATCTGGGCTTGGTACCGACACCAATATCGCTAAGCTATTCAATCCACCCAACGACGCTGCAGGCAGAGTTGCATACACATACGTTGAATGGATCATATGATAGATGAAGTATCTGTGACACTTATATAAATTCCGGAAAATGGGATATTTGATTTTTATTACGAAATCGCGCTTCAAATCGCAGTTTGCATTCAAACAAAATGAATTCAGAATTAAATACCGAGAATGTTTTATCAATTTTTCAGTATTTTAAATATTTATTCCTGTGCAGTTTAGATAACTATTAAAACAAATAGTTTACTAGAAAATTGACCAAATTGCTTAGTGATGCTCGAATTTTTAAAAGCCGTATACACAATAATAATTTTTCTTTTGATAAAAAAGAATGCTTTTGATTTTAGTTGGTGTCAAGTTACGACTTACACCACAAATCAAGGGAGATTTTAGGTACAAAGATTACTTTTTTTTTGGTAAAGTTCAGCAACATTTTTTTAGTTCCAACTGAAGCACTAATTAGAAGGTGTAAAACCTCTAAGAAAAATCGATTTTTTTTGGTTTTTATTTTACTAAAATATGAAATCTAATTTTCGAAACTAAGTTTTAGTTATTATTTTTTAAATTTAAATATTTTTGAAAATTCGGCCCAAATCTGTTTCCGAAGAGGGCTTCGAATATAAAACCTAAAAAAAATCGCAAATTGCCTGAAAATTGTGATATAATTTTCGAGAAATAAAAGTGAAATTTGATTGGAATTTTCAGTTTAAAAAATTTCAGTTTTATTTAAGGTATTTTGGATGGGGCTTGATTTTAGCGGAGGCGCTCGGAAATCACCCAGCCTTTATAAAATAATTGTAAGCAAACTTTAGCCATATTCCACTGAACGAAAGAAAAAATTTGCTGGAGGTGCCGGGTATCTCGGGATAGTATAGAAATAACGCGATTTACACAGTAAAATACCTCAAAACTCTCTATGTATCGCACGTCGTATGTCGTGCGAGTGCAAATTCTTACAGAAATTACCTCAGAAAACGAAGTTTTCCGTAAATGGATGAACCGGAGACGTTTTACCCTTTTCTGTTAAACAGAACTAACGTTCCTACTGGACACAAAGCAATCGATTGACCAACTTCCACTTGGGTTAATTTTATAAAACCCTCCCAATTTTTACATTTTTGTTGTTAAAGTCCTCCGAATTTGCAACTAAATTCCTCAGAATTTTTCTACATTGTCAAAAATCACCATTGCTTGCACTCATATTTCAGATGTCCAGGCTGCGATTAATTAAATTTACCTTTCTATTATGGTTATCTGGATATTTATTTTTGAACAACGTACGTTTTTCAGTTAGGAATATTATCGTATCGTTATCTAAATCTAGTGTATTAGGCGAACTATAGGATTGTCCACGGGCTTTAAGTAACCCGTTCCATTTCGGATTGTTCCGCTGGCTTTTCAATGTGTCTATTGTTGCCAATGATTTTTTGCCGCTGCTGAACACATGATAAAGACGTTCAATATGTAGCTTTAGAAACGTTTCGAATGGAGAGAGCAAACCTCGTTTGTGACAGAACGGAGAGTTATTGTTTAATGACGCCCCCTTTTCATTTTAATATCTTCCTTCATAACTTTAGTTGCTAAGGAAATCGTTCCCAAATTAATAAAAACCCTTTAATAGCAGGAATAACGACGATTATTTGTGTCTCCTTGCCAAATAATCATTATTTCAAAAGGCTTTGTGGATACGCCCAACTAAATTTAGATTTTATAAGAACTGCAGTAATATATTTTGATAAAACAAAGGAAACCGAGTGTTGTAGTAAAATACGTCGTGTTGTATGGAATACTTTCGCTTATAAAGAAATACGAACGGAAATATTTTTATATTTGTGCGCAAATAAGAGAGCTTCCTCTCTTAGCATCACAAAAGCTTGTTGAAAACGGCGGCTTAAACGGCTTCAAAGAAAAATACAAACTTACTGTCAACTGAATAAGTAATGATGATAAAACTCGTTTACAACTATGATCGCGACAGAGGAAGCGCTTTATATTTTTTCGCTTGTTGTAGTTTTAAAGAATCTGTCCCCAAATTATTTGTCTAAAAATGCGCTATTTTTAGAAAATTATAAATGAAGCCAGTTGACATGTTTGAATGAAACGAACAAATTTTTAGGATTACTCCAGCATCAGAAAATACAGCATCGATATCACGTTCCTGCTTTGTTAATGCTTTCGAAAGCTGAAAAAATACATGTTTTGGATTAGTAAGGCAAACGAACTCCGCAGCATTCGCAATATTAATTAATTTCAAAATATGAAACTCGATTTAACAACGGTAATCTGCGTGGGATGAAATTAGGAAACAATTTTAATTAGAATTTTTTTTTAAGAGAAGGCAACTCCAAATGTTTTGTTCATCATACCAATTCGATTGGTTAATTCGACGCTTTTATGCCTAATTATTCGGGTTTATGATTAAAAAAAATCGTTAAAAAAGGTTATTGTGATTTGAACTTGTTGATTAAAATAAGTTACTATATTGGTAGGGTAGTAAAGAGGGTTCAGGATCCTCCTCAACGCTGTTCCAGATTCACAATTAAGCGAAAGTTTTAAAATTCTTGATAAAATCTGTTGAGTTTTATAGGTTAAATTATTGAATGCACTTAGTAGAATAGCAAAGAGCATACAAGATCCCTATTATACGTAGTATATTAAAGACGGTTTTGGGCACCTTTCTCGCCACTGTTTCAAATTTAGACGTTAAATAATTCCTAGCTCTAAAGTTTCTTTAGCATAACCACAGACTATTGCTCTTACCAAATGGTGTTATGAAACAATGTGAAAGTAGTATAGTAAAGAGGGTCCAGGATCCTCCCCAACGCTGTTCCAGACTCACAATTAAGCCAAAGTTTTAAATTTCGTGATAAAATCGGTTGTTTTAACAAAGACAGCGAGGATTGAGCTGTATCCGTTAAATTATTGAATGCACTTAGTAGAATAGCAAAGAGCATTCAAGATACCTATTATACATAGTATATTAAAGACGCTTTAAGGCCCCTTTCTCGCCACTGTTTCAAATTTAGGCGTTAAATAATTCCTAGCTCTAAGGTTTATTTTGCATAACCACATAGTTTTGCTCTTACCATATGCCGTTATAAAAGATAATGTGAAAGTAGTATAGTAAAGAGGGTTCTAAATCATCTCCCTTGCCAACGCTCTGGATTTAAAAGTCACTTTTTAAGTTTAAAATTTTTCATTTATGAAAGGCTGCGTTGATGTAAGCTCGTCGGTTAATATAAATTAATGTATTGGTAGGGTTGAAGGGAGGGTTCCGAGTTCTCCCTTTGGCAGTTATTATTAAGGTGTGAGTAGTATATTAAAGAGAGTTCTGGATTCCTTTTTCTTCCCCACTTTTCCAGACCAGCGTTATGTAATTTCAATTTACGAAGTTTGGGCTTGTTTAACAAAACCGCGTAGTATTTCTCTTTCCAGGTATTTAATCATTGCAAGTAAATGTATTAACAGTGTAACAAAGCGCCACTGTTCGGGTTTATAACCAAGCCTGGCACATTTTGAGGATATTCTTAACAAATACTGCTTGTATTTAATCATCTCAGTTAATGTTTTATAGCAAGTTAGTGCCTAAGTAGAGTAGCAAAGAGGGTTCTGGATCATTTGCCCCCGCCTGACTTGGTTTCATGAATGTCAAATATCCATTTCAACAACTTCTTTATGATTTAATCGCGTAATTGGTTAAAACCGAATGTGTTTTCAGAGCTAAACACGAACTTTTATTCCCTGAAATGTTTTTGGAAATTTTTTGCAGTCCCACTTATAGTTTATATAGAATTACTAAACTTGCCCGCCCTAATATTGTTCGTTTCTTAAAAAGTTACTTTCAACCTCTAACTCGTATTTTTCCAGTGTTTTACTAGATCCCGAGGGAAATTCGCCTTATTTATCTTTTGGAAGAGGATCCGGTTGCTTACTTGAGTTTTTCTGGTGCTTGAATTACTCTTAATTGTGTAACAGAAATTCAGTAAATTTTTTGAGAATGTGCTATTATTATTTGTTTCCATAGATAATTTTTTTGATAACCGCAGGTGACTTGATGACGGTTAGTAAAACAAGAATGCGAAATATTCGAAAACCAGGAAGTATCCCCTAGCTTAAGTTCAACATCGTTATTCATCTTCCCCAAAACGTAAAACCACTGCTTACGCTGCGATTCCTTGCGTCCCCGTAAGCCTGATTAATTTTCTAGCGTTGCAAACGCATACCCAAAATAATACACTGAATTAATGATCGTAATTTAAGCCATCTCTTAATGTGTCAGGTGTATAGCAAATCGAATTAACTTTCACTTGAATTCCGGGACTATTCACTCGCCCTTTCACTGAAACGATGAAATTAATTCATACAAAATGGGCGTAATTTATTTGGATGTTCCTGAAAAGGATTTGACTCGAAATTAAGTATGGGCTTAGTTTACTGTGTTTTTTTTAAATTCTGATGAAAAGAGTTTGAACTGGGATTTTTCAGGTGAATTTTTTGAATATTTTTAAGGAGTTTATTCTTTGCCTGATATTCGAGGGCTTGTCGCATGCTTCTTTGATACTTCGTAATTTTTCCTGGGGATTAAAGTACGACGTTTTGTAAACCCAAAGGTTCACTGTGAGCTCCCACATATTTAAAAGGACGTGCTTGTATCGAGGATATCTTAGCTGTGTTTATTTTGCTTTACAAAATTCTTAGTGGTGCTGAACTTCAGCCGAGAATAATCCGACAAGATCGACTGAAATGTAAAAGTTTGGCAGAGGGATTAACGTAACAACTACATAAAATGTTTGTTTTCTATCGGAACCTCAGAAAAACACCTCCTTTATTAAAAAAAAGAAGCAAACGAAACGCAACCAAGAAGTAGGAAAATTAATATCTGATTATTGTGAAACCGAGCGAACGAAGAAAGTTATTTGTACGACAGTTTTTTTGAGGCAATCCTCGGGGTTTTGTTAAATAAGCACTCCAGAGAAATGGCGCATAAACATATTTGTCATTCTCATATCCTTTTCTTGAAGTTCATAATTCACCTATGTCTCGACATATGAAGGGAAAAAAATCGGACAAATCGTATAGAAATATTCCGCTTCTGTTTCGCGAGGGAGAAATTTAAAGCCGAACCCACTGAATTATTTAATTTTTGCAGGTAATGACGTGGGTTTGATTAAATTCTCGTCAGTTTAATTATTGTGGTGGGACATCGAATATAAAGAGGATCAGAGTAGACTTTGGCTGAGATAAAACGGTTGGAAATAGTCCCAAGGTCATAGTCAAGGTCAACTTTAGATCTAATCTAACTTTCTCCGAGTGGCTGACTGTAAACGTTTCCGGCGCCTTTTTTAAAAGGTTGGCAACACTTTTTGAACAGTATTGGCACGCATTCTGACATTTGTTTATTCTGTCAACTGTTACATATCAGCTGAAAGCGAAGCAAAAGTCACAACCTTTGCTACTCACTTATTGTTAACTGTCAACATAAATAAACAAACGACTGGTGTTAACTGCCAATGACATATCAGTGGTGCCACCTCGAATATTTTTGTCAAGGCCTACTCTAATTCATTTCTTTCGTTCGCATAATAGCTCTTGCTTGATTTAGAAAACGTAAAAACGCCTAATTTTAATATTCCTACAAAACAACCATGAGAAATTATTCCTTTGTGCCCCTACACAATGCCCTTACTTTTCAAACGCGTCGCCTAAACGTGGTTATTAAGCATTGATGCACGCCAGAGCATTTCTAGATTGTGGTAACAAACCCTTTAAACAATTATTTGATTCTTCTATTGGTTGAATTCAGATTTTCCAAGGGCTCAGACACGACACGGTGTTAGAATGACGCCTATTGTTCGAAAAGGAAATTTATAGCAACGTAATTTAATGCTTTAACCGCTAAATCAAATTCAACATATTTTGGTTATGTCGTACGGGAAAATCAGAACCTGGAAATTGTATACGTATGTTTGAATATTAATTTTGAACATTCCGGACGTGTGTTTGATTTACGGGGGTTTGGAATTTATGTGGGTATATGTCGGTTTTAATTTTATTCAAATAAAAATGTAAACAATTGGTTAGATATTTCTACATGCATATACAGAGTGTCGATGGAACCTGAGGCATAGCTATTTTGTAACTTATATTTTAAGATATTAAAATGAAATTTTGTGTGGGTAATACATTTTTCAAACTACATTTTTTGACGTAGAATGCAAGTTTCTATCAGTTTCGGTTCTGCCGGAATTACATTCTTTGTTATTTTAAATGAAATACCCTCTATATTTACACATTTGTAGTATCTTCATTTAATTCTTGTGCTAGGATCAAGTTTGAAACATTTTGAGGGTAAAGTAAATTTTCGTAGACGTTTTATTTATTAATCTAGAGTACCATGAGCTGGATAAGATGAAAGTCATGGTTCCCCAACATTTAAGACAAATTGTTTTAGGACTTTTAGAAGTGGCAGAAACTTGTGTTCTTCGTCAAATAATGCATTCCTTTGAGAATTCTTCAAGCAAAATGGTCGACGAACAGATTATATCCAAATGAATGTTTAAAATGGCAATTCAATATAAAACTCACTAACGTTTCAATTTTTCTAAAGGCCTGTAAGGCTAACTATACCATTTTAATAATGTCGTGCCTCAGGATGATTTAAACAAATTTTGGTAAAACCAAAAACTAAGACCCAGGTAACGACCTGTTCACGACAAATGTGAAATACAGAACAAGGTTAACTAATAATCTTTCAATAGAATTTCCTAAAGAAAACCAACCTAAAGATTTACGAATTCCCTAAAGATTCTAAATCCACTAGTGACTAAATTCAAAGTAAGAAGAGGCGCCTATGACGTATGCATTGTATGCAACCATGCAATCCTGACGGAATTGGGAAAGTCTAAAGAAAAGAATATATGTATGTATAACCAGACTAATGTAAATCCGATAATTAACGTAAAGCAGCAAGGAGCAATTTCTACTGTAACACATAGGCATACTGGGACTTGTAGGATTCCAAAGTCTTACGAAGAACTCTATTCCTTTGTCAAGTAGAAGCCCACGCAATGGACATAGGTATATTCAAGAATACATTGATAACGAATTGCATGAAACTAAGATTTACTCTTTATCAGATAGCCAGGCTACTGCAGTCCTTAAGTTTGAAAGTTTTAAGACGAAAATAGTATGTGGCCATAGAAAATCCCTGAAGCAACTGGTCAGAAATACCACACTAATTTTAATGTGGGTGCTAGGGCATGGGGAAATCGAAGTAAACGAAATTGCCGATATCGATACAAGAAAAGGACCAGAATCACAGTTTATTGGACCAGAACAGTTTTTGGAATTACCAAAAGTAACACAACGGAAGAGGTGTGAAACTGGAAAAACACCAAAATGAGATCTACTTGACGAATGCTCCAGGATAGAATCGTCAATATCTGGCGAAAATATTTATAAAATATTCGCCAAAAAGCTTACAGAACTGAAAAAGTCAAATCTTAGACTACTGATAACCAGCCTTCATCTCCGAAATACTATCTCAAAATGATGGGCAGATACGGTATTGAAATTTGCCAATTTGTGAATCTGGAGATGTAACTTAGAACATCTACTCTACAACTGCGATGCGGTCATCTGCAGCAGGTGCCAATTTCTTGGAAAGGCGTAAAATGTCTGAAGACATGCTAAGGATCGTCCCCCCACCCTAGAGGCTTTAATAATATTTTTTATTTCTTTCAGATTTGATAGTCGGCTGTTCTATCTTGCATCACCTTGGTCCAAATCTGTTTGTTCTTGCATGCCTAAAGAAGAATTACTAGGCAGAAATACTTCGGTGGCCTCGGTGGCCTCATTGCCTTCCAATGAGAGCGATGCGGCGTTTTCGGTGTATGCGTGGTTCGTGGTTAGAAATCAAACCCGGGCCAGTATTAATCTCAGTGGACGTTTAGGAACCCCAATTCACACAGCTAAAGCTGTCAAATGGCCATGGTCCACCACATGTCAAATAAAGCACGAATTGATTATACGTACTTGAGTTCCAGTTTTGGATTTTACTTTTGTAGTTCTTCTTTTCTATGGCAAACGCCCATTTTCGAGTCTTCGGTGGCGTGGCAGAATAAGAGCCTGCTTTGCGACTGATAGACATAGGTTGAAATCTCGACCATATAAAATGTCAATAGAACGTCCTTCTAGACGAAAGACATGCGTACCTTAGAATCTTCTAATCTTAAAATGTCGACAATCATTAAAGGCCTCTTCAATTAAATGAGAATTGGACCGTGGCAGTTTTTACTCCCTTAACACCGAATTCTTTTTAATTTCAAGCTTTCAACCCTTGTAGCTTCGCAAGCGGAATAAATACATCATAAGCTGCGTTAATCTTTTTTTCGTCCACATGTTTCTCGTCACTGCATTTCGTTAACTTGTTTTTGTGATACTTTCATACTGTTAACGTCATGATTATGATTCAAGTCTTTTGTCAAACTTTTTCCACGTTAGATTGCACAAACGCTTTATTCTTTATGTTTATGGCAATTACTTACACGTATGGGTTTCTGTGTCAAGTGTTGACTTCTTCAACTAGCTTTTTGTTTTTGCGGGCAACAAATTGAAAATCAATACTCAAGCATGGAAAAATTAAAAGAAATCTGAAAGTATGACTTCATACCACTGATAAATGCTTCAAAAACTCTTGTTCGTTACTCCTATAATTTTCAATCAATTGCAACAGGTTAATGTAGCTAGCGTGATTGTGAAAACCTTCAAACTAAATTACATAATTATAACCCTGGCAAATAATGCCTGTTCGAAGTCTATTACGTCTGGAAACCCATGAATTCTGTCCATTCATTTCTACACAATACGGTATTGAATCATATTGCTTAGGTGTAATATCCTCAAATAACACGATACGCCTTCTCATGCCTATTAGTTTCCTGTTAGTAATTTCGTCGAGCATGCAAGCTTTTATTTGGGGGTACTACTTGTCCTTAATATTAATTTTTTATACTGGTTTAGTTCTATTTAAAAATATCCAGAAAAGATGTACAAAGTGTAGGTTAGATTAAGATCAGGTGGTTTAACTTTTTTGTTTGAGACAGGTCCATTAAAACTTTTAATACTTTTTTGAAACTGATGGAGTAACATTTAACGAATATTTTTTTATCAATTTTTTTTCTCTTCCATTCATAGACACCACTTGCAAAAACAGGTTGGTACTTCAATAAGTAAAGAGCAGCAAGAAAGTAAACAACATTTCGACACAAAAAACAAGCATAAATCGAGCTTGTTAACAATGTAACGGTAAATACCACGTGCCTTTTACATTATTTTCTTTTAAAAGCCCAATACACGAGTCCCTTTCTAAACTACTTCAAAACAGATTAGAAAAAAGTTTTGAAGCTGTTTCATACAGCTCTAAAAATAGATAAGACGGACCTTTTCGCGGTATAATATAAATATTTTTTGCTGCCCATAAGTTTTCTCGATAAAACTTTAACTTCTATACAACCAAAGTAAATAACCTCAAATTTAATATACGGTTAGAGTAGGCTGTGAGTTTTGTTACGTATTTGATTGAGTCGGGAAAGTTTGACGTGCCAAATTTGAAAGTAAAAACGTATCTTCGAACCTAAGTTATACTATCGGCCCCTCTAACAAAACTATCTAAAAAAAAATTGTTTGGTCTTACAGTACCGATTTTGACGTAAAACGTCGTCAATCTGCCTAATCACATTTAAAAATTCGGCGTGGTATTAGTCTCCGCCTACATTTGAAATTATGCGACTGTAATTGGTCGTCGGTGACTGTTAACGCGCATGCTCAGTATTGCCCCCAATCAGAGCGATTGGTTTCGTCGGTCAACGACCCCAAGCGTTGGGCTGAAGCTGGCGTGTAAACAGGCGCTTTTCGTCAAAATCACGTATATTCGAACTAATTTGTAATAAAATTAATCTTTTTAATCAATTTAGTATTATAAATCGTCAAAAATGTTGTAAATTGTTTAATTCAACTTCTTTCAGGTATTGGTTCGACCGTGACACAGCATTACAAGTAGATCAACGAATTCAAAAAGGACTGTTCCTATTCGCCTGTACGAATTCGTGTATGAATCCGATAGTGTATGGAATGTTCAATATAAGAACGCGTCGAGGGCGCGAACAGGTGAGACCCAGACTAAACACGGTAAATTCAGGGAATAGCAGGATGTCCACTCCTACAGCAGACACACGTCTACCACCACTTGAAATATCTTTGAAAGTTCTGGAATGACAGTGAAGGTACTTTCGAAAAACCAGAAGTAGCTTTAGAATTCCTTCAATCAGTGCCATTCAACTTTTTAGAGGTCATTCCATAACAACTCTCAGAACTTAAGTCTTTCCATTTTTTACTTCGATTACTTAACTTTCCGTACTTTAAGTTTCCTTTAGTTTTTTTTAATGAGATCAGTAAGGTAGTAATAACGTTAAGAATTTAATGTTTAAGTACAAAACTGAAAAAGAGACATTCCAAGTGAGATAGTTATGTTTAGTAAAAGATACTCATCGCAGCTAGTCAAAAATTTATCCTGTTTTAATGTACTATTAAAAAATGCCTTTGTAGTTTAATACGAAAATATTACGTCGAATTTATGATTTTTTACTTTTTACCATCTAAGAACAAAATATATTTAGCAAAAGCTTTATTAATTTTTTTTCCATTTCAAAATTACATTTATATTTTCACAAAAGATGCTGAAACTGTCTTGGTAAATATTTAGAGCTTTGCTTAAAGTAGTTTTATCAGATTTTATCATTGTGTAAGTCAAGTTTCCTTTTTTATTGTAGCTGAAATGTTAGTAAACTTATTATTTTTTTTTATAAAAGCTGAGTTTCTCTTTTATACATTTATTTATATTTTATTTATGTTTGTAATATTTTTTGTTACGTTAATTGCACTTATATTCTTTATATGTTTTATTGTTTATGTTTGAAATATATTTTATTCATAAACATTAACTTTGTTTTTGTAATTTAGACGTAGTAGCTGTAGCTGTTGTTTCTATCAATGTTTGCTTTGGATTGCTTAGTTTTTCTCATCGTTAGCTGTTACGTATTATATAATTATTAATATGAAAAAAGAAAATTGGGCTATATTCAAATATAAAGGTGAAAAGAAGGTTTAAATTAACTAAACTCTTTGATATCACTGCCTGTGAGGAACTTCATAGAGATGTAGAAGAAGCCTTCTTTTTCTTTTCTTTCCTTTTTTATCCAACTCCCTCTCTCTATTCATTCTTTCCTTGTTCTTCCTCTTGTACTTCCCCCTTCCCCTTCCCTAATCTTCGTTCTTCTCTTCATGATCGATCTTGCAATCCTTAGTTCTTCCTTTGACATCCTCGTCTTCGTCATTGCTTATCGGTTCCTCGTTCTTCTCTTTTGCTTTTACTCTTCCTCCACCGCTTGCGCTTCCTTCTCCTCCACGTCCCTGTGCTCCACCTCCTTTTACTTCTTTTCCCATTTGGCGTCGCACTCCTCATTGTGCTCCTACTCTTTCTCCTCGCTATTCTTTTAGTCCATACTCGTCCGTGTTCTTCCTTTCCCCGATGTTTTCTTTGCCTTCCTGATGGTCGTGGTCCTCATCCTTCCCCTTTGCCTTTGGGCATCTCACTCCGCCTTCTGTCCCTACCCTCCCTTCTCTTTATTTTCTTTAAATTCCTATTCGTTCGTAGTTTCCCTTTCCCCGATAATCTCCTTGCCTTCCTTGCTGGCGTCCTCATTCTCCTTTTTTTTATCTTCTGGCGTTATACTCCTACTTATGCTCTTCTTTTTCCTCCTACTTACATTTTTTTAATCACTGCTCGTTTGTATCATTTTCTTGCTCGACATTCTCCTTGACATCCTGCTGGCTTTGGTTTCATCCCCCTTCTTATTACTTTCGTTCTGCTCTTCCTCGTCTTCTTCCTCGCCCCAATACTTATGCTTATACTCGTTATGTGCCTTCTTCATTTGCGGATTCACCTTCCACTGCCTCGCTTTCTGCTTCGTCCTTCCTGTTTCTTTTTCTTTTGTCATAAGTAGTATAAAATCTGCTATGCCCCAAAGTATCACTCGTTTTGTCTAATCAGTTCATCAATTTGGTGTTACTATTTAGTATTCCTTTTATAGTCTTTGGGCTTTTGATAGTTATATCTGTAGCAAGCTTAATGTCAATTTGTAAATTAGGCTTTACTTTGGTGTTGAGAGCCATAACAGATTATCAGATCTCCTTGTATTTCTTCTTATACATCATAATATTGTTTCTTATATGTTAAAACTTAGTTTTCGGTTGCTTGGTCTTTCCATGTAATTTTTTGTCTTTCATCTGTTCATTAGTCTTTTTCAAGGTATATTTTCTTTGGCTTCCCCCTCCTTTTTGTCCGATTTTTCTTCTTTCTCTTCCTCATTTTTTCCTATAATAATTAATTTTACATGAAGCTTTCAATTTGCGTAAATTCTTTTTCGCAGAGGCTATTTGCCATCCTTTTAGTCAACCCTTTTTACTTTACATTATCTCGTTGTTGTCACTAAAACACTGTTGATTGTTTCCTTTCCTTCCATTCGTTGAAACACAGCCTTTTTGCATTTGTCTCTAATTTTATACTCTTTCGCATATAGGTAATTTATTCAATTAAATTTATTATTTTGAGCTACTCCTTTACTCTTTACTCTTCTTCTGTCTTCTTTATACACATACAGTTCCTCGTCGTCCCTTCTTTTTTCCACGCGATTAACTCCGCTTCAATTTCTATTCGTCAAAATCATCTTTCCTTTTTTTAGCTTGGCGTGTCTTCCTCCTGTTTTTCTTCCTTTTATTCACCTCTTCATTATGCGCTTCCTTCTTCTTTCACGTCATAGGATAAATCCTGCTCCGTGTCCTGCTAGTATACTTTTTGTCTATTCAGTCTATCAATACGGTCTTTGGATTTGGTCGTCATTTTTCATATTGCTCTTCTTGTTGTTCCCCTTCATCTTTACCATGTTCTTCCCTTTCTTTCTCCTCTTTGTCCTGTTCCCCATTTTTGCCCAATATCTAACTTTACTTGAAACTTTCAATTTGCTTAAGTTCTCTTTCACAGAGGCAATGTATCGTCCTTTTAGCCAGCTTTCTTTCCTTTATTTTCTCTGTTGTTTCTAATAAGACACTATTTATTGATTTCTTTCCTTTCATTTTCCTAAACACAGCCTTTGAGTTACTCCTTCTTTACTTTTTTATTTTTCTCGTTACTGATTTGTAGCTCCACCTCCTCCTCCTTGTCTTTTTTCCACGATTAACCCTGACTCAAGCTTTCTATTTCTCTAGATCATATTTCCTCGATTACGTTGTCTTTCTAATATTCTTCTCCCCTTATTCAAGACTTCGTTATGCATCTTCTTCTTCCTCCTCTTCTGTACGTAGTATTCTCTTTGCTTATTTAGTCCTCCCATTTGGTCTTCAGAGCTAATATTTCTTTTATGCTCTTTTAATTTTTTATATTTATATACCATATAAGACAAGCTTTGCGTGAAATTGTTGATACTCCGTACTTTAGTGTTCAAAGTCGTGATAGATTATCAGACAAGAGTATAATTGTTTACTTTTTTTCACACCTGACCCTTTGTTTCGTGCCTATTTCTTCGAATTTTTTAGCCCTTTTATATTCTTTTCTTTTTCTACCTACATCTCCTTCAATTCATCATGTTATTGCTACCCCTCTTGCTTTACTCCTCCCATAATCCTCGTTCTCCGCCAGACCGTCCTTTTCTTTCTCGATTTTTTTCTTCCTCCTCCTTTATCTCCACTTTGCCCCCACATTTTCCCTACTTGTTATCGTAATTACCTGCCTTTGCCACGTACTGCTCTTCCTGCTGCTACCTTTATTCTTCTCTTTTCCTTCTCCTACTCCGCCGCTTCTCTTGCTCTACCTCTTTTATTTCCTTTGTTACTTGCCGTCTCAGTCCTCCTTTTGTTTTTATTTTTCCTCTTCCTACTTTTAAATACTTCGGAAGGGGCCAGGATGGCGCAGTGGTAAAAGCGTCAAGCTAGCGTTACGCTAGTCCCCGGTTCGAATCTAGCTGGATGTAAGATTTCCCAGAGATCGGTATCGAGCCCTGGTGACCATTCGTCGTTGGGAACCTGATTAACGACGTCCTTCTCCGAATACATGCCTAAGAGGTAGAGTAACAAGGTCACACCCACACACTAGGAGGTAGTACAAAAGGCCCATTTAGTGAGGTCTAAGTGCGTGTGGCTTAACAAGCTACCCTCCATTGAATATCCATCTATCCAAATACCTTCTCGTTCTTGTCTTTCTCTTCCTCAATGTTCCACTTTGTCTTCCTTCTCACGCTATTCTTCATTCTCTTCCTTGAAACCTGCTACACCTTACAACAATATTCTTTTTGTTTATTTAGCCTTTGATTTGTTCTGCGGATTACGTATTCTTTTTATGTTCCTTGGATCTAACTTTTGATATATCTATCTATGGCAAGCTTTACGTTGTACGTGTAGCGTTACGCATTGCTTGGCGTTGAGAGACGCGATACATAATCAGTTGTTCTGAAATAATCTTATTTGTCTTTCACAGCTTAAGATTATTTGTTATATTCAAACGTAGTTTTGATTTGCTTGGCTTTTCCTTCCGATTTTTTGTTTCACTTTTGTTTCTTTGCATTCTTCAACCTCTTTGTCTTCTTCGGCCTCATCTTCGCAGTCATCCTCTTTTGTTCTCTTTCTTACTTTCTGTCATAGTTAATTTTACTTGAAGATTTCTATTTGCCCAAGTTCTCTTCCGTAGAGGCTGTTTATCGTACTTTAGTTACCCCTTTCTTCTTTATACTATTTATTGATCCCAATAAGATGCTGCATATTGCTTTATTTCCTCTCAATCTCCTAAACCTAACATTTTCGCCTTTGCCCCTATGTTTTTGTTCGGTTTCGTGTATAATCCTTGAGCTCCTTAATTTGCTGCTTCTTCTCTATTTTTTACTCAATAATTTTCAGGTTAGCTTTCCTTTTTCTTCATATTCACTTGCAGCTCCTCCACCTGTTCTGATTTTCCCCCACGTTTAACTCTGCCTCAAGCTTTCTATTTGTCGTATTTTTACCTGCCGTTTCTTCTTCCTGCTTTTCTATCACCTGATTCTCGCACATGTTCTCCTGAATTTTCTTCGTACTTTTCCCCTTTTACTTATTTTCGTAATTTTTCTGGTTTGTTTTGTCTCACAGTCTTTGTCTATGAAAATCTATTTTACGTCTGCCTCTCACTTATGTTAAATAATATATGAGTCGTCACTAGAGTCATCAAACATAACATAACCTTAACTTTACTATAAAGCTTGCCGCACATGACCGTGATAATTATCAAAGGAAATTTTCTGTTAGTACTATAATTTTTATGGACTATTTGCGTCAAAATTGTTTAGGAAGTGTGGGTTAAAGCAACCAACCAGCATGATAGGTATTTCTAATTTAAGCAAATTTTAAGTACATCCCTTTGGTTACTAAACATGGGATTCCCTTAAAATTATTTCCAATAAATCATAGCACTTGAAGTAATATTTAAATTTATTACTCATATATCACGTCCGTAGATAAGAACAACAAATTCGAATAAGCTTATCTTAGGTGCCCAGAAGGTGTGATACAGATAATAGCAGGGGCGCAATTACGTATTTGAGTCTCCAAGGGGGTCCAGTGATTTATAGAAGCACTGGGATCGTATAATTAGGTCGAACAGAAGTAACAATCCCGAAAGTAAAGGAATGGGGACCGGAAGAAAAAAAATCCTGTAAATGAATTAGATTTGGGGGAATTTATTCGGGGTGTTAGGAAACCACTTGATGTGTTTATAGGTTTTTAGATTTATTTTTTAATCGGGGAGTTGAATCTCTCTTTGGCCTTTGGTGTTTTCGATATTTATAATGGGGATGAAGGCTAGTAGAATGTCAGTTTTCTTGTAATTTAATTAATTAACACATTCAGACAGTGCTTTGTGTTCAGCAAGAGCCAGTTATTTTCCTTGTTTTCCTTAAACAGCAGATATTTTCTGAAAATAACTTTAAGCTGTCTGAACTGTTGTTTACAGTTCTAAAACTAACAAGAAAAGCCACTTGAAGGTTTTATTTAGTCTTCGCAAGGTCTTTTTCAAAACATTTTTTCCCCTTAAGCTGAAAGGTAGATAATGTTAAAACTTATGCAAGAAAATACTCTCCTCTCCTGATGGTAATGAACGTTTCCATCAGCGAAAGCACACGTCTTACATTAAAACCTTATAATCAAAATGTTAATAAATTTATGTAAATATTCAGGAACCCCTGGTGCTTTTAACGTCTACATAAAAGTTTTAGCTACCAGTCATTTCTGAATTTTAACGAACCTATCTACTCGAAAACAGATTGAGGTTGTAAAAGTTCACCAACTGAATTTTGTAAGCTATTACAGTTCTGATGTTTAAGAATATTTAAATTTAAATTAACCTTAAAGACGTAAAGACTTCAATTTAGTTCTATTTTTCTTTGCCTCCGGCCATTTGTAGAATTTTTTATGAGGAAGTCGTGTAACTTTTAATATTTTCGTTTAGTTACTTGAACGCGTGTTTTCACACGGAAGACCTGGAAAAAGTCTTTGGGAGTAAAATGACGCGTAGTTAGGACAAAGTAGGATATGACTGTCTTTTTTTGCGTTGGTATTACATTTGTTTAGTAGTTGAATCCGTACCCACGAGTTAAGAACAGGCCATTGAATTAAGCTTTGGAGGTAAGGTTAAGTAAGCAGTTGAACAGCCTGATAATTCTGTTAAATGCTGCATGCTAGGTCATGAGACTATCCTGCTGCCAAATTTGGCTTGTTGAAATTGTTTTAACGTGCATGACAGAACCAAGTTTGCAACCGGAAACGCTTTAATTTTCCAAACCCTTTTTGCAAATTTTTGATCCTGCATTCACAGAAAGCGGCCGAACCATCTCAACTAGTTTTGTTGTATATGGAAATCCAGTGGTTTTACGCCTACTTGCTGCTTGCTTACTTAATTTCTAATTCGTTCCTGCTTCGTTGCGATTCTTCTGAGAAACCTTATCAGGACTGTCTGCAGCCTACTCCGTCGTCTTTCTGAAATAGTCCACGATTCACTGCTATAAGTAAGAGTTGGGCTTGGTTCCTTTGTACACTTCTTTTCTATTTGTATCTGTTTTAATTCTGTTGTTAATTTCCTCCTCCAGCAGTACATCTGTACTAATAATAGCTCCTAGATATTTGAAGCTCTCCACCTGCTTCAACATGTGGCCCCTTAGTTCTATCCCAGCTACTTTGTCTTGTCTTGCAATGAACATTGTCGTTGTTCTCTGAAAGTTGATTACTACTACTACATACAATATATTGAGGTTTCGTTGTACATCTCTTCTGGCGTATGCAAAACTTAGCAAATCATTTGCGTAAGCCATCTCTGTCAAAAAGGTGTAGCCTACATAGTTTATATTTTTTCGCTGGTGCCTCACTTCCTTAACCACATCAACGAGTATCAAGATGAATAGTGACGGGCTTAATATACCACCCTGCTGAACTCCTATACCAGTTTCCAGACTATCTGTTCTTACATAGTAATTCTCTCTGTATGCTTCTAATTAAATTGTCCAGTTTTTTTCTTAAGGACTTGTATCCGATCAAAAGCTTTGTCTAAGTTAATGCAGCAGCAATGCGTATTTGGTCGTGCATTATTATTTTATCGGCCATCTGCCTTACACTGAAGATCAAATCGGTGGTGCCTCGTCCTGGATGAGTTTTCGAGGAAGATTTATAGCCTTAGTTTTGCATTTTATGTGCAATACTGAAGTTCTCACACTTACGGTTGTCTCTCTCTCTTCTTATAAATTGATAGTATAACTGCTACTTCCTAATCCAATAGTATTGTTTTATATCTTCAAGAATTGTTTATGATTTTCAATAGCAGTTCTTTTTCCTTCCTTCCCATAAATGTTCATATTTTAGGCCTGATATTTTCCTGGCCGTACGCTTTCCATATCTTCATCTTCTTAACTTCCTGTTGTAGTTCCTCTTCTTTTATTACATCCTCTTGCCTGACTACCTCCAGTTCCGCCTGCTAGTTCCATACCTTCCAGCAGTTCCATGAAGTGTTGTCTTCATCTGGCCATACTGTCTTCAATATCTTTCCATCATTATTTTCTAATTGTTTGAAAGGGCCCTTCTTCTCGCTTCGCATAGACCGGGTGTCTCAGGTACGACGGAACATAGGGAAACACCAATCTATTTTTTCAGAAAGGATCCACGATGCCTTTGGAATATTTATGGATTCAATGCTTAACGTATGTTGTTGGATTTAGTTAACGCTAGAAAGAGATAGAAATACTGAAGGCGTCTGCCATTGAGCTTATTTCATTGTTTATTTTTTATATCTGTCAATTTTTACAGCACCTAAAACTTTCATTTACAATAAAAATACGCAAAATTCCGTTTCTGCATTCTGCATATTTTAAATTGAATTCGCGTTATTACAACAGCACACGCAAAGAAAATGTAAGTAAATTCTATAAAAATGTGAGGTTATGTAAACAATATTTCAGACTACCAGCAAATTTTGTTCGTAATTGTCGAGTTTATATCACTAAAAACATGGAATAGTATTGAATCCTGTCAAAAGAAAGCAAATGATCATCAGTCAGGTACCGACTGAACTTAAAAATGTAATGAAAATAAGAATTTGTCTAGTCAGCTGTACTAAAATCTCTGGCAGAAGTTATTAATGCAACTTACTTTAATGATTTATGTAGATAGGTGTGAAATCGGTTACATAGAGAAAAATGTATAATTTGGTGAAGTATCAGTGCAAGAAAAATGTAACAATTATACTGTAACGTTTTTACGACGTTTATTTAACATAAACTCGGTTTGTGGTGTAAATTAATTTATTAAACAAACTTAAAGTACGAAATAATTATAAAGAACAACAATTAAAACTAACGTAAAACTAAACCGAACACTTAATATTAAAATCGAACACTAAAGTAATTTATGTAACAGTTATTATTTATTTAAACGTAGGTATTTATTTATACGTAGGCCGCGATTATCTGTTCAAGACTGCCGGGTTTGTGTTCGTCCGGCTCTTATATCTGCGGTGGCCTTTGACTCCCGAGTTGTGTAGATTTTTCCGGAAAACTCATCGAATTTACTCATCGGCTCGAGAACAGCTGACGCGGCGATGATGTCATTGCATAGTTTGTTACACAGCGATGATGTCATTGCGTAGTTTGTTACAATACGTTTACGTAAATAGTGATTCTTATGGCACTATAAATAAATTTTTTAAATTATACTTATTGTTTTAGCATAATAATAATAATAATGAATCTATAATTGTGCTTCATTGCATTGTAGATGTAGATTCTTTAGTAAGTGACAAGTTTAACAATTTGACGTTATGTCGCTGTCAAAATTGACAAATATAAAAAATAAACAATGAAATAATCGCCTGTCGCAATGACAGACGTCTTCAGTATTTCTATCTCTTTCTAGCGTTAACTAAATCCAATAACATACGTTGAGCACTAAATCCAAAAATATTCCAAAGGTATCGCGGATCCTTTCTGAAAAAATACATAGGCGTTTTCCTATGTTCCGTCTTACCTGAGACACCCGGTATGTATATTAACTCGTGGTTGTCAGTGTAGCTTTCGTCTAGTCTTTTACCTAAAATCTTTTTGGTGCCCATCTTTTCATTATCTTCTTTGCTGTTTGTAATTTTGTAAATCTTTCTCTTTTGGTGTGCTTAAATGCTTCCTCCTCAACTATTTTTTTTGGTCGTTTCTTCTCTAACCTCTTAGGTTCATCGTACTTTTACATTTTGCCCATAAGTTTCCAGGTAATCACCTTCTTCTCCCAATAAATTTCCTTGGACATTTTCTTCGTACTGCTGGAATTCCTTGGTATTCGATGTCTCTTGTATATCTTGGTTTTCCCTGTATCTGAGTTAATAAAAGGTCATCAGCCTGGGATTAGGCTGAAAGAGTGAGAAGACAATTGAATTGTTAATTCTATCATGTAGCTACCTTGTTGCCAAATTTAGTTTATTGAACATACTTTTAAATGATACAATCAGATTTACAGCCAGCGACGCTGATTCTGTTACAATCCTAACCTTAAAATCAGCCCAGGGTGATTTGTACCGACTGAGATGCTAGAAAGGCTTGTTTATATCAACGGAACTGTCTGCCTAGCTTGGCCTACTACGATTAACAAAGAATTGTCGCAGCATTTTATTTTCACTTTAGCTAAAATATTACAACCTTCTTGATTTACCTCCAAAAAGACACGAGCTTAATTTGGATTATTAACACCTACCGCACACAAATAACGATACTCATTTGGAGAAACCTGCCAGTGACGGTGTATATCTGTATATTGCCCGAAAAAGATAATTCCTTTAGGAACAGCAACAAAGTATACTCTGATTTATCATAAAATCGCTGAACCTTCCTTCTGCTTGAAGAGCTTGAAATCGACAAGTGTTCATTAAAGCATACAAGATAAGGAATTTTAGCTTTGCAAATTAGCTATGGAACTTATCGGTTTTATGTTAATTGGAGGTAGTTTAGAGCTTGTTATTTCGAACTTACATAACCAACAAGTTATCAGAAGTGAAAGCGATATGTAATCTATTATGCTGATTTTGTTTGAAGTTGCTTGCTTTGATATTTCGGTATGGAGTGCTATTTTGTGTTGGTAGTTTAATTGAGGTGTATCTAGATTTTGTGACGTCCTGAAAATAAGAGAAAACCCTTTAAAAACTCCAATATTTAAAAAACTTGAATATTTACTCCCCCTCCTCTACAAGGGGCTTTTGGCCAGAAAACAGGAGACTACATACATTACTTCTGCGCATTCAGCCCGAACAAACTTCCTTTATCATTGTTTCTTTGTTCGTAATTAACGCAAAGAATTTTTTAGAAAATTATTTCGAATTAATTAACAATTCTCAATACGCAAAGGGTTTGATGTTTAATAAAAAATAAGGACAACCGTAACCGTTTGCTTGATTTATGCACACTAAAATTTGCCTTTGAAATATGACTGCTTTGCACATTATCCACCAGTCTAGCTACAGAAATATTTCAAAAGCTGGGGCATTTAGACGCAAAAATATTACTTTAACTTCTAGAACGCCTTTTGACGTTTCATATAAGTAATGAAAAATGGCACTTTGTAACTTTTATGAATGTTATAAAAAGTATTTCCACTAAAACTGATTTAAAGCTGTTTAAAAAAAAGTAGGGGTGGAGTAATAATTTGGCATTATTCGTAAATAATAATTTAATTAAATAAATCTTGGTTTTGCTTAGTTAATTAATTAAATTAATTAAGTGCCTTAGAAATTTGCATTTTATTGTTACATGAAGGCCTCGTTCATCATTATTTAATGCTAGATTTCTACGCTCATTTCCATTTCAAAATAATTTTAGGGCTTATATAGAATTCGAAATGAATCATGCCGAATGGCATGATAGAAAGGCTGTTTTGTGAAATACTTCAAAACATAAATAATTTGAATATTCATTCTGCGTAAAGTAAATAGAAAATGTTCGCTAATGGAAAATGAATAATTATCTTTGCTATTTTACTTGGCCCGAGTACAAATAAACCAAGAATGATGCAAAATAAAATATTGAGGTGGATTAGGAACCGACGCTGAAAAAGCAAAAAAATAGGAATAAAATATATAAAAAGGGAGAGTACAAATAATAGGCTTGGTAGCGTAAAGCATTAACGAGGTTGCTTTGTAAAATAGAAGTCTCGAGTACGGACCTTGCTGAAGCCATGTGTGATTTTTAATGTTTGAAGGTTATACACTACACCTTTGCTCTTTTGAATACGAGGTAGGGTAGTAAAATAAGCCTACGGCGATATTTGGCAGGCTAACCGTAGCTTTATGAGCTGAGGGTTAGACAAGTATTGGGCAGGTTAGGTTAAATTACTACGACAGTCGTCGCGCGTTGAGAACCTTGTCACAGAAAGCCTAAACATTGTTCCCTGATTGTTTGTCTACCGATCTGTAATGTACTTTGTTTATTTATTAACTTACAGGCAACAGAAATTTGTCTATGCCCTAATCTATACACGTGTTTAAGTTACATTGTATAATCGCTGTAAGAAATTTGGGAACGAACAAAACGTTATACAAAAAATATTGTGGGATTCTAGAAAAGCTAAACAGGGCCTTTGCACAACGTTTTTATTTTAAACAAATTACATTTCATATTTTAGTATTTTGCCTCGTACCTCTCGCGCACCAGACTTACTACCCTGACTCACCCGATTCACGCCGGACTCCCACCTGAACAACGGTCGTCTACTATAATTCCCACAATATCTATATTAAAATGTGGTATATATGTAATAATTAATTAATTAGGATGTTGAATAGTGGTCGTATAAAATATTGAAATGATGTAATGTTGACGATGTAACTATCTTTTGAGGTATAACAATTCTGTTTCCGAGAATATTTTTCTTTTGAAATTTTTTGTGTTTAGATTTTATCAGTTTTTTTGTACGCCCACGAAGATGTACATAGGTTATTTGGTTAAGCGAAAAGTTCTGGAAGTTCAGTTGTGTCGTATAATCTGTCTGAATGTTTCAATAGCATCTCTTCATTGTCTTTTCATGGTGAGTGCTGTGGGGTGGCGTTTGTCGAGTCTTTGTTCGGATAACTTTAATAAAATATGGATTCCAAACATTTGCGCTATATTCAAAAGAAGGGAGTTGCAGGTAAACGATTGAAATGATTTTCTCAGAAGAAATAATGCCCTATTTGCATTTTTGGCAATGTAGTTGACATGACATTCCCATTTCAGTTTATTTGTTATTCTGATACCCAGGTGTTCCATATTGGTTGTGAATGTATGATCTGACCAACAGGGTTGTATTGGCGATGAGGGTCACTGTTTCCATGGTGCATAACCGTGCACTTGGATTCGTTTAGATGTATCAGCCATTTTTGTATCCAGATAACTACCTACATTGTCAAGGCCCTTTTGCACATCTGCGTAGTTTTGCATTGAGTTGCCGAAGATTTTTGTATCATCAGTATACATTGAAAAATTGGTTTTCGACGAGACGCTAGTTCATGTACGGATCCCTGCGGTAATCAGCTGGAGACTTCCGTGGCTGAAGAAGTATAGTTCCCAATTATCACTCTGAAAGTTTGGTCCTGTAAAAACGACTTGATCCATTGTAATAATACCTCTTCTTCTAAAATATGTGTACAAGTCTCTTGTGAAGTACCTATTCGGCCGAACGCTTTAGAGAAATTTAAGTATATCGCATCAGGTATTTTTTCATCTAGGTTCCGAATCCACTTGTGCATTGTGGAAAGAACTGATCTGCCAGGTACAAAACCATGTTGTCCTTTAAGAATTTGGCCAGTTTGTAGAGCAAATTGTAAACATTCCATCACTTTGCATATCATGTAAGTCAAGCTGATGGGCCTATAACTGCCGTCTCCGAATTCGCTGCCTTTTATATATACCGATTGTCCGAAAACCAGTCTAAACATGCAAAAATTAATGAGTGCAACAAGGAAGACATAAACAATATGAGTAGCACAACAAAGGTAGAATGCAATCATGGCTAGTTAAATTTTTAGCTAAAGATCTCTCTTCAATAACAAGCAAGCAAGCAAAAATATCTGTCATAAATATTTTATCTGTCATTAAAAGCATAAATTCTAATTCTTTCTCCGTATCGATTAGTGGTTCTTATGGCATGACATCTTTTATTCATAATTGAATAGCATATCGTGGTTTTAAACTGCACACTTTGAATACATGAATTAAAACGATCAGCAATTTAACCTCACTTTGTGCTTTTAATGACAGATGAAATATTTATGACAGATGCTTTTGCTTGCTTGCTTGTTATTGGAGAGAGATCTTTAATTTAAAAATTTACCTAGCCATGATTGCATTCTATCTTTGTTGTGCTACCCATACTGTTTATGTCTTTCTTGTTGCATTCATTAATTTTTGTATGTTTAGATTGATTTTCGGACAATCTGTATAGGTACTGCTGTGATAGTCGCTGTTTTTCAGTATAGAGGTAAAATGCCTGTAACGAGAGACTTCCTGAAGTAATGGAGCGAGTTCCTCGATATAAGTTTTGAGTGGAGTATTGCCATCAGGACCTGGGAAGGAGTTTGGATCCATTTGATGCAGGTACTTCTAATATATCTTGCCTTTGAATTTTGGCGGATTATTAATGTGCCGTAGTCTGACAGCTGTAGAGTATTTCGAAATACTGTTGGTTGGCTTTGGAAAATTTTTAAAAGTTAAATTGAGGTTTGGAACAGTTTGGTAAGGTTTGACAATCATCCCTCACTGCTTGGAAATTGTGGCATCATACGTTTGTGTGTATATCAAGGATTTGTGTATGACTCACTCAGACCTCGTTATGCCAAAAGATTCCACAGCAGATGGAGAGATCCGAAACAAGGCGATTGGATACCAGACACCGATGGTTACGTTCTTTCTCCTCTTGTAAGATTACCTCCGAAAGTGAGGTTAGGATGTTATGTCAGGGCGTTTATCGAGCAAAAAATTTTGATCGTGGATGAGTGCAACTCAACAAGATCAGAAATAAGTCGTCAAGTTGTATGCTGCAACACAAAAGTTATTCCTCACCTAGGAAATTTTACAACAGTTGAAAAAAATGTAAAACTTCAGCACTTACGTTAGCAGACGACATTAATTTACCCGCCCATTTATTTACGAAGCACCTTAATCATCTTATTGCAAAGAAAAATCGTCAAACCTTTTTCTTTTGTAGACTAAAATACGTACGACAACCGGTTACAACAAGAATAATCTCACACTTTCGGATGCTTTAGGACAGCAAATGTATGTATGAAAGAAAAGATAAATATTCCCACAAATGGAAAACGTTCGTTCGTTTCTGTCGTATAAAAGATTGCTTTTGAGATATTCTAAGGTATTATTTAAAATTATATCATCACCGGCGGATAAATGTATTAGGATGGCATTACTGACAAAAAACTAACACAGATATAAGCTTTTACAGCGTGCCTTTTTTTTCTAGCAGAGTTGGAGATTTATTATGCTTTTAGTTACTTAACGTTCGCTTTCTTCTGCTTTTTCTTGATATATCTTACTTTACAAGGGTTTTCCGTTAGTATTCGCCTTTAAAGGTTTTTAAAATTACAGATTATAATATGAATTCTATATTCTTTTGTAGTTTTGGAAAAGACATTATAAAACTTAAAGAAGAGTTTGCTTAAATTAGAAAACAATCGAATGCTTAAGACTCAGGCTACAATGTAGACGATCTCGGGTTCAAATCTGAGTCGTAAGCCAGGCGGGTTGCCTACCCTTAATTGGAACTAGTTATAAGAAGGAGTGGGAGAAAGTAGACGCTCCTCGAAGGCGTGCGCATACTACGTCACGCCGACTCTCATTGTGTGAGACGTTTAGGAATGAAAGCAAACTTAAAGGACCTTAGCCCACCAAGTTGCTATCCATGCTGAATCAGTTATATCAGTTATAACATAAATACAGGAGTGAATTCTATTTAACCATAAGGATCTGTTTTTAATGTCCACTCATCCTTCTATCATTAAAAAAACCAATCATTCCAATTGGCATAATTTACATTGTAATCTCTTTTTAAGCACTTCCACTTCTATGGTTTACAACAAGCAAAATCAACCCCACCCGCTTAATTTATTTGTAAATGCGTTGAAGCCGATTCAGTTTCGTTTAAAACTCTCTCAAAATATCCCAGGTCCACACATGCCGCTTTATTAATATTTTATCAATACGTGATGTACCGGAACTAAGCAAGAAGTTGATTCTCAAAGGGTCCTCCAAGCCATTACCAAATCCTCAGACTGTATTAAATTTATTACATCAGCGTATTTAATCACATAAATTTATGTAACCCAAACATACGCCGGATGTTTCGTACATCCGCAAATGGAGATTGATTTAATTTCCAAATTGATTCCGTAATTTAAATACGACGATTTCGAAACGAATTCCGTCGTCCTTTTAACGCAGGATGAGGATACAAAGCATCGCACATAAAGCACCTGTTTCCTCTGAGAGTTCACGTTAAAAACATGTGGGCGTTAGGATAAACAACGGAAAAGTTTAAGGATGCGTCCTGAAAGTAAACACGGGGAGTAAGTACTTCAGTATTTGGTACAAGAAATTAACTTAACTCAGGCGGAAATCGTTTAAGACGTGGATAAAACTTATTTAAATGACGCAGGAGGTGCTAATTTGCAGATAAATGGGTTTTTAAGGAGGGCTCGAATAGTTGAATTGCCAATTAATTCCAGAATTTTGCATTTTTACTTAAAAAAAAGTGTTCTTAACAAGTAATTCTAAATTAACAAAAAAAAAAATTGATATCAAAAAGGATTTCCTGGATAATACGTGGAAATCTTCAGTGGTGGGTTAAACACCATCTCTGAGACGATTTACTTAATAAATTTCAGGTTTTGAAATGGCTACCATTCTTAAACTTGTAAAAATTTCAACTCGGTTTGTAACCTCAAAATCTACATTAAAATATACTCGTATGATAATTTAGGTCATTACTAACAATTATATTTTCAATCCAAAATATTACTAAAATTGCAAACATCGAACATTCAATACATAGGATAGCAAAAACCAGGATCAGTTCGAATGTCAACAAACTCAAATTAGTAAATAGAAACAACATTCCCAATTCGCATTAAACTGTTAAATAAACCATCAGAAAAACTCTAAATTAATAACCATAAAGACAAATTGAAAGAACAATTAATTAAAAATTGTTACAGGTTGCAACATTTCAAAATTTGTTGATTTTTGCTGGGTGGCATTTTTATAGAGGCGGCCGCTGCTTATTCTAGCGTACGGTAGAAGCCTCCAGGGCGTGCTGGACTTTCGCTTCCCGATGCCTCCTTCTGTTACACTGTGATATATTCCGAACAGACATAAGTTAGTTAGTGACGTCACACCATATTAAACTTCTTCTTTGGCGCTGTATCCAACTGTGGGATTTGGCCTCCTCGATTATCACCTTTCACTTCTTCCAGTCTTCCACTAGCTTCTTTTGCATCTCTTTCCATCTTTTAATTTGTCCGCCAGGTTTCCACGTTCCTTCTGATATCCAGTCTCTTAAAATCCTTGCTACTTTCTTTGGTTGCATGCGCTGCAAATATCTGAATTAGCTAGTCGTTTTTGCTTTTTTTTACTTTTATGACGTCAATCATATTTTGGCACTCAATTAGTTATTGTAGCTCATGATTCATTTTTGGACGCCAGTTTCCATCTTCTTTTCTACTTGGCGGAAAGATTTTTCTTTCGGCTCTGATTTTTTACATCTCTTCATCCTATTTTCAATTTTTTTCCTGATCTATTTTCAGCCCTCTCTTCTGTGTTTCTAGTTATTCGAGTTTTTCAACAAGCAATTTCATCTATGTTGATTTTCTGGTTAACCATCCATGTTTTCTACATTTCGTATACCATCTTCTAGTGCTAGGTTAAAAAGTCTTGCTGTTATGGTATCACCTTGTTTTACCCCGTTATTTATATTAAACGGTACTGTTTGATCTTGCTGAGTTACCAACTTACTTGTTATATCGTATCTCGTAATATAACTCTTACTAATGGTCTTAGGAACCTCATTTGTGCTGCCTCTGTTTTTTTTCCTTCTCTTTGTTTGAATGTCCAGACATCACTTCCAAATTTGAAATTTGGTTCTGCTGAGATGTTATGTCACCTTAATATTTATTCAAGATATTTCACTAATTTCCTGTTTAATTGATTGATATGATTTTATATGTTACGTTTAGTACGGTTATCCCACGGTAGTTGTACATAGGGTCTTACTGCCTTTTTTATGCATGTGGCATATCACCCCCATTCTCAATTCTTGTTGTAAAGTGTTTCTCTTCCATTCTTAATCAGTTCAGTTGTTATTGCATCAACTCCTGAAGTGTTGTAATTTTTAATGTAGGTTTTTACGTCCATAGTAGTAGAGCAAACTAAATACCCACCTATCATAATTAAAGAGAAGGAGAAGAAGAAGTTCATTATAAGTTGTTGAGGGTTCTATCTACAAGTTGGTGGACTGGTATGCCATGCTGGAAAATTGGCATTCTTCATTTGATTCCACCAGTTTACTAAAGTGTTAATAAAGTGTTGACCCTCCTAATTTTTATTTCCTTTTTTTGAAAATTTCGCCTTTTTACATACCTTTAACCTTGGCCTGAACACTCTTGTTATTTTCCTTATATTTTTATAGAATTTCCTGCTGTCATTCCTATTTATTTATTCGTTTTATTCTTCCATTCTTTTTCATATGGCATATTTTTCTTGTCTTTACATAGTTTTGTTGTTCATTTTTCTTGTTGTGCCGTCTTCTAGCGAAGGTTGGCGAATAATAAGACAATTTGTAGTTTTGATGCTTGAAGTAGGAATAGCGAAGTTGTCGACTTCCTATACCATGTCCTAGGATTTTTTAGCCATGAAGTCGTTCGGCGGCATGGGACTCTTTTATCTTGCATCTTGCCTTGCATTATTAAAAGTGATATGATATACCCCTCGATTCTCATAACTTCATTTGGGCATTCATTATTATTAATGTCGTATCTATTCTGTGAAGCATTGTACTGGTGACTCTATCCATCCACGCAATAAATACCAAAGCTTTTTACCATGGGTTTCGACCAACTTAAGTCGGAATTTGAGAGGTAGTCGGTCGCGGGACGCTTTAGCTTACACATGTAATAATGAAAGAACCAAGTGTGTTGGTGTAGAATGTGAAATAGTGTTGCATTGTTTATAAGAAGCATTTCTGTATAATTAGTAACGAAAAGATGAGAAGCTGGTCGGTAATTATGTAATTGTAATGTCCAGTAGTTGAGATTGTTGAATAGATGTGATTGTATGTCCGATGAGATAAGGTTGGTATAAACAGCTGTATTTGTTATTGATGTGGACAAGCAGTGAGGCTTGTTGTTGCTGTTGTTGTTGTTGTTGTTGTTGATATTGTTGATATCATTGTTATTCTTGTGTTGGACAAACCCCGAGGCTTGTTGGGGCTTATTGTTGATTGGAGCATGAGGCTCGTTGTTGATTGTAAGAGCTCTGTGACCTGAAGATAACTAGTTATATGCTTGGGGATTTGTAAGTAGGTGTAGTTACAAAGACCCTCGACCTGCCTATGGCAGTGATGCCTATAGCAGTGATGCCTATGGCAGTGATTCCTATGGCAGTGATTCCTATGGTAGTAACGCCTGGACGATGGCCTCCAAGATGGCAAGGTAGGCTCGCCTCTGCATATTCTTTGTTCTATTGGACTTCCTAGAATACCGGTCGTCTAGGATGGACATTGGCATGGGTGGATCTCCCATTGTTGACTATGTTCAGCCATGGTTGGTGCGCGAGCGTAGCTTCCGGTTTCAGGTTCATAAGTAGGTGAATGTACCAACACGTCACTTCTCGACATTCCCGAGGGTTATTCTACTAGATGCAATGTGGGATTCCACAGCGTGATCTTCTTCCCCCTATAAATGACACTATCTGAACCTATTACTGCTAAATTTAGTAATGTGTGCCTGTTTTGCTTTCATGTATCGCTGTTATCTGTACAACATAATTGCCTGGGTGATATGAGCGCTAATGTGTGTTAAGCTTTGGCTGTTACGAGGCCTGGTCGAGGATACGCTTTAATCTAACCTTGGTGGAATTAACGTTATTTCTTGGTAAGTTGATCGAATGTGCTTTACTAAATATGAATACCCCATTATAAAAATAAGTAGAGTAAGATGGAAACCGCAGTTCGCTCGCCTTCCCCATCCTACATACGATATATTTTGATTTGTGACGTCACACCTTGCTATATTTACGCCGTTTTAAGTATTTTGAACGAAAAAAATTAGAATAAGATCACGTTGATGTTCATCGGCCTCTCTGCGCTGTGTGCTTAAAGGAAACCCCTGTCGGGAAGCTAAAAAAAAATAGAAAAGTGAACCCTTCTGCTTTATTTTCGTGAAATAACCTAAATCAAGTGGTATACATTGTAACTGTGATGTTTTAGTGTTTTACTGATATTTTAAGGCTTATTTATAGTTCCGTAAACATACAACATAACATAAACATATAAGTTAACATAACGTAGAATTTAAGCTTACCCTTTCATAGATCCGTAACCTGTCAAATTTACCAAGATGTCACACGAAGAAGTGGGAGCTGCTATAACAGTAGTAGTGTTGTATAGATATTATTATAACAATGAAAAAGTTCATAAGCGAATGAAAAGAGCATTTAAACAAGAGTTATAAATCGATTTAGAGAATCAACTGGTTTTTATTTTTCCACTTTCATTCACGTAACGAGAATTCTGCTTACTTGATCTGTATAATTTCATATGTTTATGTTAAAAATTAAAATTGAACCAATTCATATGTAAACGATTATGTATAACGGTTATGTTTATGGATCTATGAATGGTAATACTGCAGTACTATATTTTATTTTGTTATGTTTATGTTATGTTGTATGTTTACGGAACTATAAATCAGCCTTTTAATGCTATTTTTAAGCATGATTACATTACTGCAAAGCATAATATTTTACTACGTTTCGAAAACTTGTCATAGCAAAATATCTTGCGTGACGTCATTGATGACGTAACTGCATTAATATAATAAACAGATGCTGGTCAAATATGGTCTATAAAAATTTATACGATGTTCTTTTCAAGATGCAGCCTTAGACTCACTTCGAACTTTATTTATTTATGTGTTTGTGTATTTTGTTGCAACAGACAGTTGCCAATTCAGAAATTAATGTAAGAAAACTCTTTGAAATGTCTCATTTCTGTAAGTACCGTTTTGATTAAAACTAAAGGAACTTGAACCCAATTTTTTGTGGTGTACCCATTCATAAACACTCTTTTCTTTTGAGTTTGTTTATTTGTTGTAACGCACAAAAACCCTTGGTACAATGACGCATAAACTTGTTTACTACATAGTTTCCCTGCTTTCTCCTTGATGTTCTTAATGCCTTAACATTTTTTAATGTCCTGGATGAGTGTTTCAATATACGTTTTTAGATTTTTATGAACAATTAATAACGATTCGATCTTAATGCATCGTAAATATTTATAGGCGCCAGAAGCAGCATCTCAACAACGCAGCAGCATCAGAAAGCATGGTGCGGATGTAGTGTGCCTCGTATCGTGGAAAAAACGTCGAGAACGTACTACAGTCCCTCACCGAAGGGACATTTGCCTCAGTTGTGGTGAATCCTTTGACTTTCCAAACGGAGCATCTGGACTTTGCTCCGTGAGAGGCGAATGACGTACCGTGAAATTTAGAGGAAAGGAATAAATCGTCGGTTCGCTTTGATATATTTTTTGAAGTATCGAAAGCGCCGGGTTTTAACCCGACCCCTCCGACATGCCTTAAAGAATATTTTTTTTTTAGGGAATAATTCGAAACATTTTCCGTAGTTTGTTCGATAGACTCGTGATGTGTATTTATACGTATTATATATTTTTCCCGATGTAAAGCTTAAGTCCGTTTTGCTCAAGTGTATTCCTTTGAAGTAAAATTTTACATTCCCTCTTAGGCCGTAAGAGCTGTCCAAACCATATCTCTTGGCATATCCCGTGTCAGGAATTATTTTAAAATACTCTTGAATGAATTCTTACGTGATGTTAAGGTCATAATTGTATATTTAAATACGGATGTAATGTAATATATTTAAATAAAATTGTTCTGGAGATTTTAAATCTTCTTTTAAATTTAGGTAAACCCCGTTTTTCCTTTGCCTTGGACAAAATAATGGGCTTTGCAATTATCGGTTTAGGAGATTTTTAAAACGGATTTCTGTTAGAAATTCAGGTATGAGGACGAATTGCCAAGGCTTTCTAACAATCTAATATTTAAACTAGATTTCAAAGGAACGTTGTTCAAAATTATGTTAAATTTTTTCTATTATTTATTTTATTTTACAAACTTTAAAAATGTTTTCTAGAATTTTGCAGTTTCTCCTTGACTGATCAAAAACAACATTTGACAAAGCCCAGTTTTCTAAGTTTCCTCTTAAAGGATTTCGAAAAGCTTCGACTTCCGTACTTTTTGTTTTGTATAATACACAATCGTGTAATTCGCAACCAACCTGTTTAATTTCCGGTGCACGTAAACTTTGCAATGTTTTAGGTAATCGTCCTTATTTTCCAGTTTAATTAAACAAGTTGGTGGGTTTTAAACGAAACCTCATCACAGTCAATGAAGTTTAATTTCAAACTTAAATTGGAATCCTTTAAAAATTAATCGTTTGATGGGTATTCACTCGGACTGCACTTTTTGTCAGTTTATTTCTCGATTTTCGGACGTTGGGTTTCAAAAACATCAAATGTTTGTATTCAACTCAGGTATTTCATTGTTTTAATTTTTCGGTTGAAGCACACTTATGAAAGCTGAATGTAAATTTGTTTAGGTGGTGCTACAGTTTAAATTCAGCTGGTTTGATAAGTATTTATTTTTAAAGAGGCTTTGTTGGTATGTATTATTTGTATACAGTGATCAAAAAGTAAATTCGTACGGAGTGGCTGGAATTTGGAGGTCGTGTATTGAAACAAAAATGAAACGAAATGTCAGGATTTCGGAACCTGGACACAACGACCACAGATCAACCTTAAAATTGGCGGTTGTGGTCATGGTCATATATAATAATAACTGACGCAAGAGACAAATTAAAGAGGTGGAAAGAGTACCTCTCGGAACTCTTTAATAATAAAAGACCTCCAGAACCGATCATAGAAGAGAACAATATACATCTTAGAATATTAAGAACAGAAATAAAACATGCCTTGGAAACTATGAAAACTGTTGGTCCTGACACAATACCCATAGAAATTATAAAACTTTTCGATGACGACGTAATAGACACTATTTTAGGCCTTTTCGATATCATCTATGAAAGGGAGAAATTCCTAAACAATGGTTACCACCTATCTTTGTACTTATTCCCAAGAAACCAAATCCAAGAGAGTGCGCAGACTATCGAAACATAGCGCTCATGAGCCACACCCTAAAACTCTTCTTAAAGATCATTTACAAAAGAATATACAGAAAATTGGAGGAAGATATAAGCAGTGCACAGTTTGGATTCCGCGAAGGAGTCGGAACAAGGGAGGCCCTCTTTGGGATTAACGTACTTTTCCAACGCTGTTTAGATGTGAATCGAGAGGTGTTTGCATGTTACATAGATTTAGAGAAGGCCTTCGATAAAGTGAAACATCATAAGCTACATCAACTACTAGTCAACAAAAACATAGACTCAGACGACATAAAAATAATTGATAACCTATATTGGGGCCAAAAGGCAAATCCAAAAGTTGAAAACCAGCTAACAGAAGAAATGGAGATACTCCGTGGAGTAAGACAAGGATGCATCCTATTGCCACTCCTGTTCAACTTTTACAGTGAAGCTATTTTTAAAGAAACCCTGGATGAAGAATCAATGGGAATAGTTATAAATGGCGAGACTATTAATAATATGAGGTATACGGACGATGCCGTCCTGCTAACAAACAATCTCAATGACATGCAACACCTTCTAGAGAAACTAAATGAGCTATGTAACGAATATAATCTCACAATAAACTTTAATAAAACCAAACAATTACAAAATCCCCACAAAATCGAAATCAAAACCATAATAAACCTGACAATAGCGAACACCGTCATAGCAAATGTAGAGTCATATAGATATCTAGGAACCTGGATAGAACAGTCGGGTGATCAAACAAAAGAGATAAGAATAAAAATAGAAATAGCCAGAACAATATTTTTGAAGATGAAAATGCATCAGTCGGGATATCCATATAGGATTTAGGATGAGGATGCTACGTTGTTACATATTTTCAGTGCTTATGTATGGAGTTGAAGCTTGGACTCTAAAGAAAATCCATATAGACAAAATACAGGCCTTTGAAATGTGGTGTTACCGCAGAATGTGGCGGATCCCCTGGACAGATAGGATCACCAATACCGAAGTCCCAAACAAAATGCAAAAAGAATGTTAAATTATTAATACCATAACAAAGAGAAAACTTCAATATCTAGGCCATGTAATGATAACTGATAATACAGGGCAAGATTGACGTCATAAAATAGCCAGTGTTAAAACGCTTGAATTACATAACGAAATTCCTAGCTAATTCACACTCAAAATCAAGGCGTACCCTCGTACTATGGTACGATTAAAAAGTAAATTAATAAGGGGCGGCCCTGGAATTTTAAAGTAGTGATTTTGGTGGCGTAAAACAACTGCAGCTTCAATATCACTGAAATTTTGACATTTTTTCCATTTTCGTTTGAATACGCAATTTCGAAATTCCACAGCTACGTATATGGATTTACTTTTTGATCACAGTATACAAAAAATATATACGAACAAAGCTATTCTAAAAACTAGCACTTAGCAAACCAGCAGAATTTAAACTGAAGCACCACCGGAATAAATTTACGTTCAGCTTAGTGTGCTTCAACTAAAAAATTAAAAAAATTAAATACCCTTATTGAACAAAAAAAATAAAGCTTTTGAAACTCGACATTCAAACAACAGCACTGTGAAAATTCGTTAAACGATTGATGTCTAATGAATTCCAAATTTGACATTAAACACATCTGTAAATCATAGAGCAAGGTAAGGTGGCAGCATACGACCATGGTTTCGGAGTGTTTGCGCATCATCAGGCATCGTAGTCAACCAAAGCTTTCAACACACAACAAAAACACTTAGAAGGTTAGAGGGCGCAGCTGATTCCATACAGTGTTGCCTTTAATAAGTTTGTTGAGGTCGTTTTTATACTGTTATAAGAATGAACTAATTTAATCCTTAAAAATTATTCTTAGTTGTCACAATTAGAGGAGAGATGCAAATCTAGCCAAACATCTTTAGTGCTGCGTGAATTTTTCTTAACTTAAACCTTTTTTTTACCTGGTTTACATCCCAAAGTAAAATTTGAACAAAATTACACCAGCGTGTTCGGTGATTATACCTAAACTTTAGTTAATTTTACAACTTGCATAGCTTTAATATGGGTGTTTCGGCATGTTTATCCGTCATTCTAATTAAATCTATTTTGGTTTTGGTTTGTGTGCGGTTTTAACCGAGAAATCGAAACTTTCACCCGATTAATGTTCAGGACAACGAGGAAGCTTTGATGTAAGATAGAATTGCTTCCGAGGACAGAACAGCTCTTTGTGCCCTAAGATAACAAACTGGGGTTTAATACCATGGTCCGTTGTTTTTCCAGTTACAAAAAGTTCCGAGGATTGAGTTTTTCAAAGGAGAGTTTAAAAGAAAGAGGAAATAACGTAAAACGATGTTGGAAAAAATTTCTGACCTCGACTTCTGGATTTTTGAAAGAAGAGAAAGAAATTTGCAAGGATTTCTAATCTAAACAATAAATTTCTGCAGTTTCCTTTTACCTACCTAAATGTAACCTTTGAAGAAACTTAAAAATTCCAGAAAAAATTAGATCCGGAAAGCAGAATGTTAAATAAAAAATATCATAAAAAAACATAAGAATTGTGCTTTCCTGGCTTTCAAGAATCTGCAAAGCTATATTCGCTTTACCTCTCAGTAATCACAGGTTTAAAATTTATTGGTGACAGATTTTCAGGATAGAATTGATTAGCTGTCGACGCCGACAGGAAATCTGCAGGGATTTACACGCTGCCGTGCTTTAGGTTCTCATAAATTGGGTTTGAAAAATTAATTGGGTAATGTTACTTCGTTATTTGGAAACTTCAGTACAACCGTATCATTTAGATTGGAATTTTCCAAATATTTACCAAAAATTTTCGTGCAATAGAAACGATAAAGAAAATATTTCAAAAAGTAGCTAAAATGTATTAAAAACAGGGATAAAGTTGGTTTCATTAATAAAAGAGAAAGGCTGGAGTAAGGCCTTGCATTTGTGAAAAGGGTTCTGCATTAGTCAATGTGTACCTGTCTAAAGAGTGATTTAGCTGGGATTTTAAAACCGCACTGGGAAGTCCTGAGAAACCAAAGACAAGTTCACCTGAGGATTCTGTGCCCGTGAATGTGTGGTTTCTAATTTTCAAGCTTGTAAATCAACTGCTGCAGTTTTATGTGACTAACATCAAAGGGTCCTCAATCCGTGACAAAAGATAAACGTAGAGCTGTATAGTCAAAGTTGATTAAAAAAAAAAAAAACAAGGACAGTGACTATGAAAGCTAATTGATTTATTCAATAAATAAATTTTATATCAAAGAAAAGAGAAAGAAGAAGAGAAGGAAGAAGAGGACGAGGGGCTACTAATGATACACAAGAAATGTAGCTTAAAACACTTGGATACAAAGGTAAAAGGGAAGTCCGCTCACAAATTAAATTGAAGAATTATACGTGAAACCGAACAAAATTAGAGTATCAAAGGTAAAAAGGTTGGGTTTGGAAGAGTACAAGCGATAGGCCAAGTCTTATTTATCAGGAAGAACAGATGATTAAAGAAGAAAAGGTAGGTTAAAAAACAACAAATAGCCTTCGAGAAATAAAATCTTGGTGCAAATGGAAAACTTTAGGTAAACCTAATTATAGAAAAAATTAGAAAGAGAGAGATAGAGAAGAAGAAGAAGAAGAACAGCAAGAAGTGAAGGAAAACTTATTAGTGATACACAAGAAACGTGACTTAAACTATTTGGATAAAAGCACAAAAGAGTCGCCCAACAATCAAATTAAGGACTGAACAAAATTAGAGTGGGAAAAACTAAAATACTAAGAAGGAGGATGGAAGAAGAACGAATAGGCAATGACAGATGAAAAGATGGGTTAACCGATGACGTGGAAAATGACTACGGCAAATGGGATCTTAGGCAGAATTAACCATATTAAGAAAGGAAGAAGAAGAGCGAAGAAAGAGTCCTGGGAAAAAAGGCAACCTGGAAAGTATTTTCAGGAAAAATATTGAAAAGGAGTAGTTTAAAGAAACAAATTCAAGAATAATACCTAGAATTGGACAATGCCATAATAACAAATAGACAGAATGGTTGACACTTTTGAGTGAAAAGGAAGGGAGAGCATGAAGCAAGTGCCGTCGTGAAAGAACAGGCAGAAGAAAATATGGTCTATAAATTAATGGGTAGCCTAAGTGCAACTCTTGTAAAATGGAAATCTTAAGGCATAGTTAATCGTAGGGGGGACACGAATAAGGAACTAGAAGAGACAGAATTCTAAGAGAACGGAATAAAGAAGAAAAGTAACTTGGAGAAAAAAGGTAGCATAATATTCAAAAATTACGTGTATTAAAAAAAAACGGACAAAGTCATGACGACGAAGACAGAAAAGAAGAATAATGGTTGATATTTAGGAGGTGGAAGTAACAAATCACTAAGTACACATAATGAAAGAGAAAGAGGTAAGTGCGAAAGAAGATGAATAGATTTCTTCCAATTGGAAAAGAGATGCGAAGGAGTGAAAAGTGTGTAAAAAGACCATCAAACAAGCTGTAAATCTGTAAGGCAAATATTCTTAAATGATGATGACATGAAAGTTTAGTACCTTCGGTTCTGTGTTTCTTCTTTGAAGGTTATGCGTTGCCACGGCGTTTGAAATTTCGGTGTAAATTAAGTGTAATACGTCCCTGTCGCTCGAAGTTTAAGCCCTCCTGAGGCTTGCAGAATCCGCGGAAATAACGCCAGATCGGCGTATTCCTTTTGTTGCGAAATAAGTAATTCGGAGAAGTCCCGAATAGGATGATCTAATATTTAAATATTTAATGATTTAATATTTAAAAACTCCGGGGAATCACCCGATTGCAAGGTAACGCCTAAGGGACGCCACTCAAGGTTCCGATAATTCCGTCCTGCGTACCGCCAGGCGCGTTTGGTCATCTTCTTCTAACATCCTGTTCGCCTTAAAGAAAAGTAAGAAGGCACATCAGAGTACAGCCAGCCTTCAGATCAGGCGGTCATAGCAAATTTTCGTTCCGGGCTCCCGTAGGCCTATCCCGAAAAAGCTTCTCAATTTAGTTTTAGAGAATTATCTTACGACGTGTTTGTCGGGTCCCATTTGAGAGTGCCTTACCGTTTAGGAAAATATTTCTGTCTGAAGTTTAGTATTGGTGAAATACCGTTTTCA
Source organism: Melanotus villosus (assembly GCA_963082815.1). Taxonomy (NCBI): domain Eukaryota; kingdom Metazoa; phylum Arthropoda; class Insecta; order Coleoptera; family Elateridae; genus Melanotus; species Melanotus villosus. The sequence goes on along the minus strand of OY720419.1, from coordinate 110,099,187 downwards.
CATGGTTTCGTATCGGATCAAATAACCTACAAGCCCTAGGAACCCTGTTGCCTTCGTACCCGCTTCCAGGAAAGGATATATCACCTTTCTGTGCCGACCGCTGCTAATCTCCCTAGACCAAGAAGTCTGCCATCGATTCTAAGGGCAACCCCCTGACAACCGAAGCCCTCGCCCAGGCAACAATATTTCAGGCTGCCCTTGTACTTACCGGTTGCAACAATACCAGCTTCAACCCTAGTTAATTGCCGTATTTCACGGATTACTTGTAGGCAGGCACCAGCTAATTATTGTCTGTAATTTTAAGTACATCAAGCTCCCCTTTTTAATTCGTTCGGGCGAAGTGCATCGGTGGTAACAATTTGAAACAGTGCGAACTGTCCCGGCGTTTACCAATTTTGCATTGCATGTTCAAAAATTACTTGTTATCAGATTTTTAGCCTAAGTTTTATCATTATCACCTATTTTATTGTGATTAAGTTGGCCTAGCCGTTAACTATCTTTGCAGTAGCTCGAGTAAATGTGGCATCCCTCAATATCCTCTCACGCAAAATCAAATAACTAGAACTTATGAATTTATCCCGTGTCATATTTTAAATAATTCTTACATACATTAAACCTCGTTGTTAATTCACTATTGCCTTTTATTTGTGTTTTGTGGTTATTGTAATAATTGTGTATAGCCTTGTAAGCCCGCCTACCAGTACCAGTGTTTTTCTTTCAGTAAGAAAGGGTAAGTAAGCTCCAGCAGTAGGGTACAGCCACCCACGCTCTCGAGCCCAGAAGAAACCATCTGCGGTACATTCCCCGAGACCATCCTGGGTGAACTCCGCAGTGGCGACCATTTTTCTCCCGATTACGACCCCCCATCTAAAGGGTTAAGCGTTTCGAACCCCCTTTCTCCCAGCTTTTTACTAGCTGCGAGCAACCGATTTTGACGTCGCCCTATAGGTTGTCTTAGTGCGGGATTAGCACGTGACAGCATCTTCTTCATATGTTAATTTAATTAACAAAAAAGGTAAAGGTATCGATACCTACCTACACTTCGCAAGGAAGTAAGACGGGCAACATGGAGGGTTAACACCCCCTAAGTCGTTTTCACATCCGGCTTTCTCGCACGCTATGCGTATGGAGTGATGTGGTAAGCACCACGCCTTCACTAACCGCTTACTTTAATCAGTTCCACCACTCTGTTTCGGTCCCTGATTATTTTCAGTGACTGGGTAGTCTACGCGCCGAGCATCCAATTCGGGTTTAACTCCGAAACCGTCCACGCTGTATTCACGTGCTTTAACCGCTCGGCCACTTCAGCTATTAATTTAATTGGACTAATCTAAATTTGTGCAAAATACATGCCTGTTAGGGAGAAATATTCGAAAAGTTCACCCTTTATTATATTATGTATACTTGATTTAAAAATTTAAACAGATAAGCCAATGCTAGAAGGCTATGTCAACATGTTCTTCATTCTTAAATTTTATAGAAATCACAAGCGCAGCTCCTGCTTCAGGAATTCCGTTGCACATCATTTTGACATCAATATGAATATGAATATGAAAAATCAATATTTGCCTTCGGCAGTATTCTATTATTTTGTATCCACTGCAAAAGGTAACAAAAGACAACCGAACGTCTTAGTTTTACGATCTTTCCTCCAATAAAGCGTTTGAAAAACACAAAACTAACCCAATTTCAAAAATAAGTCAGAAAACGACCCCTGTAGGAGCATTCCATCATCATTATTCATTAGTTTCAAACAAGAATTCATCCTAACATTCTGACGTCATTACTAAACAGGAATAATTTACCTAATCCGACCTTTTCGCGCCACCTCAAATACTGAAGGTTAGCCTAAATTTTCCCGACGTGAATTGATATTCCGTGGTTTTACTTCAGTTTCAGTCGAATAAAATCGACTCCTGAAATGCAATAAAAGGGTTGAGTTACCTCGCCGTTTCAGACGACTTTTAATATTATGTAATATCACTAAAACGGTTCTCATTTCACTGAGAATGTCTAAAGGATAGAAGGAAACGGGGTTCGGTATTGGTTCCTTATCTCGGGTTTCTAAAAAAATCTGGGGCGACTTTCAAGGGACTTATTTGAATTTTGTAGTATTGCACGATTCGAAAAAAAATTATTACGAAAGAGCTAAAATAACAAATGATACGTAAGTGGTGGTCCCTTCTCTCAAATTATTTCTCAAATTTATTTCCAGGCAATTAATGGAAGATATAAGAATATTAGAAAAAGTTTGTGGGGTGTTAACGCTTCAGATATTCTCTGAACATTACTTGTGGCGATTGTCAATTTATAGGAAATCTTGGAATTACAGGGTAATTGGGAAAAGGGTTGGTTTCGTCTAAAATATAGTAACGTAGTGGTTTACCTAACTTGCTACGCTACGTAATGGTTAATGTTAATAAAATGAACGAATTGAGCTAACCAAAGTTATTAACAAGTCTCAGTATGTATAATTGTAGTGCATGCCCGGCAGCGTTAGAAGAGACACCGCCGCTCAATAAGGTAGGTTAAGTTCGTAGAGAATGAGCACGTGTTATTGTGTAACGACTATTGATAATAAAGATACATTAAAGTTATAAATGTGTTCAATTCATTACATGGTGTCACGTTGTGAAACATAATATATAGAAGAACAAAAGAGAAGACCGACCCAAGAGAAAATACTAATAACGGCGAAGGTTAGGAAGAAATCACCGCAGGTGCAAGCAACTACATAATTTATTCATATTAAAGTAACCCACCAAGAAACTTCAGTTTTATTGCAACAGAGTGGTCGAAATGGGCTAAACCCTGGGACCGACACCGTATCGTTTCAAGGTTGGATAATAAGACGATGTAACGCAAGTTAACAATATGATTAAGGTGACGGGGAAAAGAGCAGAAGACATTTATGAATTCTTTAAGCTGGAGCCCAGTAAAGCAAATGAATACAACACTGTTAGGCAATCGTTTGAAGGCCACTTTGTAAAGAAGAATTTGGTACATGAACGTGCACAATTCAATAGTCGTAAACAGCTGGACAACGAAACTGTTGGCGAGTTCATAAAGGATCTACACCGTTTAGCATCAAAATGCAGGTACGGAAATTTAGAAAACAAATTAATACGCTATAGAATTACAGCTAGATCAGGACTAACATTACAGAAAGCCATAGAAAAGGTTCTTCATTGAAGATGGAATAAATCACCCGTCGAGACTTCCAGTAGAAGTAAATGGCAAGCAAGTGACCTTTAAGGTGGATACTGGTGCGGACGTATCCGTAATACCAGAAAGATTATTTTCCATGAAATTCAATGACACAAAGTTACAACAAACCAACAAAAAGGCTGTATAGCGCAGATAATACATTGCTAAAGACGGTAGGTCATTTTAATGCTAGCTTAACATATAAGAACAAGGCGTTAGAATAACCGATTTATATATTGGAACAAGCTGTAGAGGCTCTGTTGGAGAGATCAATTAGGTATGATAAAATTCGTACTCCGAGGAGAGTTGCTATTCCATTAAGAAACAAGTTAAAAGCTGAACTAACCAAAATGGTAGAGGAAGGCATCATCTCACCTATTATAGAAGCAACAGAATGGTGTGCGCCAATTGATAGCTGAGATCAGAATTTGTGTTGCTTAGTGAGTGGTATAACAAGTGGCGAATCAAAATAAACCAATCCAAATCTGTTCAAGTTACCTTCACTACTCGCACCGAAATCTGTCCTTCTGTAACAGTTAACGGAGTCCCGATACCTACAAAAACAGATGTAAAATACCTAGGATTACATCTAGACCAACGCTTAACGTGGCAGAAACACATACAGACGAAACGAAGACAGATGGATCTCAAACTCAAACAGATGTATTGGCTCATGGGCCGTAAATCAAAACTCTCCACTCAGAACAAAATCTTACTATACAAGACTATGATAAAACCCATTTGGTCTTATGGCGTACAGCTCTGGGGATGTGCCAAGCCTACTCGATTAAAAACAATCCAAACCTTCCAAAACAAAACACTACGTGCGATTGTTAATGCGCCATGGTATATCAGCAATCTAACGCTACACCAAGACCTAAATATTCCATACATCACGGAAGTAATCAATACCCTCTCCACCAACTATCGACACCGACTTGCAGGAAATCCAAACGTTCTCATCGACAACCTATACAGGGATGGACCGCTCAATAGAAGACTAAACAAAACCTGGCCTGCAGACCTAATTCAACAACACTAAGTGATAGTGAAAGATAAGGAGAAATGTCAGTGGACATTTTCCCTTCCAAGACATTGTTCTATAACACATTTACTTAATACTCCTAGTGAAGTAGATTGTAAATTTTCAATAAATGTCAATTAAAAAAAAAAAAATTCTTAGAGAATGAACACGTATTATTGTGTAACGACTATTCAATTGCAACAACATTGCATTGCATAACTTGGCTCTATTGTGAATATTTGGGTAAGTTACAGTAACTCGTGGACATCGTCTTAGGGAATTATTTTTGGGTCACGATGACCATAATTTTGCAAATAATTCCATCTCTCTAATCTGTTAATAAAATTACAAGGAAGGTTTTCCTATTTACATTTAAATTTATTTGTATCAAATTAAAGTTCGAAGATCCTTTTAAAGGATTTTTATGAACAACGTGCCACCATTGGATGACACTAAAATTAAGTCAAAAGCCAAAGTATTCGGAAAACAATAGGATAATGTGGAAACCTATAAAAGAATCAGCGGGAAGAAAAAGGTTAGAAGGGCAATCGAATGTAGAAGCGCAACAGGTCAACGTACGTCCCTTTCTAATTCTCATTGCAAATATGTCTAAACCAAAACCCCGAACCGTATAAAAAGGCAAGATATTCGTTAAATCGCCAGAAATTAAGATTTTTAATCATTTTTAGCCATTCAATACTTTTAATTAATCAAAGTGTTTACAGTCGAAAAAGTTTTCGATTCTTTTTGAGGGCCGATTCTTTTCGTGAAACTTATAAGTGGAAAGTGAAGTAGGCATATTAATTAACTGTGCCTTTAATTCCTAGGATTTTTAATGAACTCGTTATAATGGAGTTCGGCGTTTTTTTCGTTCTCTGACCCTTTGCTTTAGATAAAGAATGTCTTGAAGATAATTAATGACTTTTTACAAAAGGCTTAGTAGTGGCCTTTCGAAGTTCCATCATTTGTTTTAAACAAATTCGGGTTAGTTCCAGTTTGAAATTTTAAATGTAGACAATGTATAGCGGCATAAAAATCTATTAAAAATGCGAATTTAAGCTTTAAAAATGAAGAACCACCAGCAAAATTCATGATTAAGCATAGTTTTCAGTTAAGTTAGACGTTTGCGAATTTGTATAGCCCGTGGAAATTTTTTTAATTGTAACGCCTTGAACTGCAAACCCGCCCAATCTAATCAACAAAAATAACACAGCCGTTTTTAATATGGAAACATCACGAATGAAGTATAGTTGTGCTTTTTTTATTTACGAGGTTTTTCAGGAAAATAATTATATTTTTCGTTCAAAATTATTTTTGCATGCTTAAGAGGCCTTAACCCTCCATGTTGCTAGCCAAACTTTCCTTGAGTGTAAGTGCTGACTGATACTTTTATCTTTCAGAGGAAAACAATTGAAGCATACTGCCATCTTTTGGCTATTGCACACACTTGCTAGCAACTTTACAGTTTCCTTTTGTATTCGTCACAATCACAGAATCGATTTTTTAGCTACAGTTATCTGATCTGCTAATAGATGGCGCGTTCGTCATTTTGCCAGTTTTAAATTATTGAATCTACCTTTCAATCTTTCTGTTTAGTTTTTCAAAATAATTACAAAAATTGGTTATAACTTTACCATGCGATCACTAAAATAAAGAAAATGTATGTAAAAAATAAATAATGGAATTTGTGTACCGACATTGACATACATCAGCGTAAATGTGAATGCACACAAACCAACACCAGGAAAGATTCCGAATTTAAATTCTAGCTCATGTGTTCCTGTTACAAACATTTAGTATGCGAGTGCGAAACATTATTAATTTTATACTGAAATACAAAGCCCAACTTACCCTTCTCAACTCATGTGATCCCATTACCAAAAGTTCGTTGTCGAGTGCGAAAAAGTATAAATTTTGGGCTGAAATACAAAGCCAAACTTACACTTCTTAACCCATGTGTTAATATTACCAAAAGTTCGTTTTCAAATGCGACAAATTATTAATTTTGCACTGGAATACAAAGCCAAACTTACCCTTCTTAACTCATGTGTCCCTGTTACAAACAGTAAATTTTCGAGTATTTAAAATTATTAATTTTGGACTGAAATACAAAGCCAAACTTACCCTTCTTAACTCATGCGCTCCTATTACCAAAAGTCGTTTTCGAGTGCGGCAAATTATCAATTTTGGAATGATCTACACAGCCAAACTTACCCTTCTTAGCTCATGTGTTCCTGTTACAAACATTTAATTTTCGAGTGCGAAGCATTATTAATTTTAGACTGAAATACAAAGCCCAACTTACCCTTCTTAACTCATGTGTTCCTATTACCAAAAGTTCGTTTTCGAGTGCGACAAATTATCAATTTTGGACTGAAATACAAAGCCAAACGTACCCTCCTTAACTCATACGTTCCTGTTGCAAACAGTTCATTTTCGAGTATGAGAAATTATTAATTTTGGACTGAAATACAAAGCCAAAGTTACCCTTCTTAACTCATGTGTTCCTATTACAAAAAGTTCGTTTTCGAGTACGACAAATTATTAAATTTGGAATGAAATACGAGGCCAAACTTACCCTTCTTAACTCATGTGTTCCTATTACCAAAAGTCGTTTTCGAGTGCGACAAATTATCAATTTTGGACTGAACTACACAGCCAAACATACCTTTCTTAACTCATGTGTTCCTGTTACAAATATTTAATTTTCGAGTGCGAAGCATTATTAATTTTAGACTGAAATACAAAGCCCAACTTACCTTTCTTAGATCGTGTGTTCCTGTTACAAACATTTAGTTTTCGAGTGCGAAGCATTATTAACTTTAGACTAAAATACAAAGCCCAACTTACCCTTCTTAACTCATTTGCTCCTATTGCCAACAGTTCGTTTTGAGTGCGACAAATTATCAATTTTGGACTGAAATACAAAGCCAAACCTACGCTTAACTCATGTGGTCCGATTACCAAAAGTTAGTTTTCGAGTGCGACAAATTATCAATTTTGGACTGAAATACATAGCCAAACTTACCCTTCTTAGCTCATGTGTTCCTGTTACCAAAAGTTCGTTTTCGACTGCGACAAATTATCAATTTTAGACTGAAATACAAAGCCCAACTTACCCTTCTTAACTCATTTGCTCCTATTACCAAAAGTTCGTTTTCGAGTGCGACAAATTACCAATTTTGGACTGAAATATAAAGCCAAACTTACCCTTCTTAGCTCATGTGTCCCTATTACCAAAAGTTCGTTTTCGAGTGCGCCACAAGTTATCAATTTTGGATTGAAATACAAAGCCAAACTTATCCTTCTTAACTCATGTGTTCCTGTTACAAACATTTAATTTTCGAGTGCGAAGCATTATTAATTTTAGACTAAAATACAAACCCCAACTTACGCTTCTTAACTCATGTGTTCCTGTTACAAACAGTTCATTTTCGAGTATAAAAAATTATTAATTTTTGACTGAAATACAAATCCAAACTTACCCTTCTTAGCTCATGTGTTCCTATTACCAAAAGTTCGTTTTCGAGTTAGACAAATTATCAATTTTTGACTGAAATACAAAGCCAAACTTATCCTTCTTAGCTCATGTGTTCCTGTTACAAACATTTAGTATGCGAGTGCGAAACATTAATAATTTTAGACTGAAATACAAAGCCCAACTTACCCTTCTTAACGCATGTGTCCCTGTTACAAACAGTTCATTTTCGAGTATGAAAAATTATTAATTTTGGACTGAAATATGAAGCCAAACTTACCCTTCTTAGCTCATGTGTTCCTATTACCAAAAGTTCGTTTTCGAGTACGACAAATTATCAATTTTGAACTGAAATACAAAGCCAAACTTATCCTTCTTAGCTCATGTGTTCCTGTTACAAACATTTAGGATGCGAGTGCGAAACATTATTAATTCTAGACTGAAATACAAAGCCCAACTTACCCTTCTTAACTCATGTGTTCCTGTTACAAACATTTAATTTTCGAGTGCGAAGCATTATTAATTTTAGACTAAAATACAAACCCCAACTTACGCTTCTTAACTCATGTGTTCCTGTTACAAACAGTTCATTTTCGAGTATAAAAAATTATTAATTTTTGACTGAAATACAAATCCAAACTTACCCTTCTTCGCTCATGTTTTCCTGTTACAAACATTTAGTATGCGAGTGCGAAACATTAATAATTTTAGACTGAAATACAAAGCCCAACTTACCCTTCTTAACGCATGTGTCCCTGTTACAAACAGTTCATTTTCGAGTATGAAAAATTATTAATTTTGGACTGAAATATGAAGCCAAACTTACCCTTCTTAGCTCATGTGTTCCTATTACCAAAAGTTGGTTTTCGAGTGCGACAAATTATCAATTTTGAACTGAAATACAAAGCCAAACTTACCCTTCTTCGCTCATGTTTTCCTGTTACAAACATTTAGTATGCGAGTGCGAAACATTAATAATTTTAGACTGAAATACAAAGCCCAACTTACCCTTCTTAACGCATGTGTCCCTGTTATAAACAGTTCATTTTCGAGTATGAAAAATTATTAGTTTTGGACTGAAATATGAAGCCAAACTTACCCTTCTTAGCTCATGTGTTCCTATTACCAAAAGTTGGTTTTCGAGTGCGACAAATTATCAATTTTGAACTGAAATACAAAGCCAAACTTATCCTTCTTAGCTCATGTGTTCCTATTACAAACATTTAATATTCGAGTGCGAAGCATTATTAATTTTAGACTGAAATACAAAGCCCAACTTACCCTTCTTAACTCATGTGTTCCTGTTACAAACAGTTCATTGTCGAGTATGAAAAATTATTAATTTTGGACTGAAATACGAAGCCAAACTTACCCTTCTTAGCTCATGTGTTCCTATTACCAAAAGTTGGTTTTCGAGTGCGACAAATTATGAATTTTGGACTGAAATACAAAGCCAAACCTACCCTTCTTAACTCATGTGTTCCTATTACCAAAAGTTCGTTTTCGAGTGAGACAAATTATCAATTTTGGACTGAAATACAAAGCCAAACTTACCCTTCTTCGCTCATGTGTTCCTGTTACAAACATTTAGTATGCGAGTGCGAAACATTAATAATTTTAGACTGAAATACAAAGCCCAACTTACCCTTCTTAACTCATGTGTTCCTGTTACAAACTGTAAATTTTCGAGTATTTAAAATTATTAATTTTGGACTGAAATATGAAGCCAAACTTACCCTTCTTAGCTCATGTGTTCCTATTACCAAAAGTTGGTTTTCGAGTGCGACAAATTATCAATTTTGAACTGAAATACAAAGCCAAACTTATCTTTCTTAGCTCATGTGTTCCTGTTACAAACATTTAGGATGCGAGTGCGAAACATTATTAATTCTAGACTGAAATACAAAGCCAAACTTACCCTTCTTAACTCTTGTGTCCCTGTTACAAACAGTAAATTTTCGAGTATTTAAAATTATTAATTTTGGACTGAAATATGAAGCCAAACTTACCCTTCTTAGCTCATGTGTTCCTATTACCAAAAGTTGGTTTTCGAGTGCGACAAATTATCAATTTTGGACTGAACTACAAAACCAAACTTATCCTTCTTAGCTCATGTGTTCCTGTTACAAACATTTAGGATGCGAGTGCGAAACATTATTAATTCTAGACTGAAATACAAAGCCCAACTTACCCTTCTTAACTCATGTGTTCCTGTTACAAACAGTGCATTTTCGAGTGTGAAAAATTATTAATTTTGGGCTGAAATACAAAGCCAAACTTACACTTCTTAGCTCATGTGTTCCTATTACCAAAAGTTCGTTTTCGAGTTAGACAAATTATCAATTTTGGACTGAAATACACAGCCAAACTTACCCTTCTTAGCTCATGTGTTCCTGTTACAAACATTTAGTTTTCGACTGCGAAACACTATTAATTTTAGACAAATTTTCAATTTTGGACTGAAATACAAAGCCAAACGTACCCTCCTTAACTCATACGTTCCTGTTGCAAACAGTTCATTTTCGAGTATGAGAAATTATTAATTTTGGACTGAAATACAAAGCCAAAGTTACCCTTCTTAACTCATGTGTTCCTATTACAAAAAGTTCGTTTTCGAGTACGACAAATTATTAAATTTGGAATGAAATACGAGGCCAAACTTACCCTTCTTAACTCATGTGTTCCTATTACCAAAAGTCGTTTTCGAGTGCGTCAAATTATCAATTTTGGACTGAACTACACAGCCAAACATACCTTTCTTAGCTCATGTGTTCCTGTTACAAATATTTAATTTTCGAGTGCGAAGCATTATTAATTTTAGACTGAAATACAAAGCCCAACTTACCTTTCTTAGATCGTGTGTTCCTGTTACAAACATTTAGTTTTCGAGTGCGAAGCATTATTAATTTTAGACTAAAATACAAAGCCCAACTTACCCTTCTTAACTCATTTGCTCCTATTGCCAACAGTTCGTTTTGAGTGCGACAAATTATCAATTTTGGACTGAAATACAAAGCCAAACCTACGCTTAACTCATGTGGTCCGATTACCAAAAGTTAGTTTTCGAGTGCGACAAATTATCAATTTTGGACTGAAATACAAAACCAAACCTACGCCTAACTCATGTGTTCCTATTACCAAAAGTTCGTTTTCGAGTGCGACAAATTATCAATTTTGGACTGAAATACATAGCCAAACTTACCCTTCTTAGCTCATGTGTTCCTGTTACCAAAAGTTCGTTTTCGACTGCGACAAATTATCAATTTTAGACTGAAATACAAAGCCCAACTTACCCTTCTTAACTCATTTGCTCCTATTACCAAAAGTTCGTTTTCGAGTGCGACAAATTACCAATTTTGGACTGAAATATAAAGCCAAACTTACCCTTCTTAGCTCATGTGTCCCTATTACCAAAAGTTCGTTTTCGAGTGCGCCACAAGTTATCAATTTTGGATTGAAATACAAAGCCAAACTTACCCTTCTTAACTCATGTGTTCCTGTTACAAACATTTAATTTTCGAGTGCGAAGCATTATTAATTTTAGACTAAAATACAAACCCCAACTTACGCTTCTTAACTCATGTGTTCCTGTTACAAACAGTTCATTTTCGAGTATAAAAAATTATTAATTTTTGACTGAAATACAAATCCAAACTTACCCTTCTTCGCTCATGTTTTCCTGTTACAAACATTTAGTATGCGAGTGCGAAACATTAATAATTTTAGACTGAAATACAAAGCCCAACTTACCCTTCTTAACGCATGTGTCCCTGTTACAAACAGTTCATTTTCGAGTATGAAAAATTATTAATTTTGGACTGAAATATGAAGCCAAACTTACCCTTCTTAGCTCATGTGTTCCTATTACCAAAAGTTGGTTTTCGAGTGCGACAAATTATCAATTTTGAACTGAAATACAAAGCCAAACTTACCCTTCTTCGCTCATGTTTTCCTGTTACAAACATTTAGTATGCGAGTGCGAAACATTAATAATTTTAGACTGAAATACAAAGCCCAACTTACCCTTCTTAACGCATGTGTCCCTGTTATAAACAGTTCATTTTCGAGTATGAAAAATTATTAGTTTTGGACTGAAATATGAAGCCAAACTTACCCTTCTTAGCTCATGTGTTCCTATTACCAAAAGTTGGTTTTCGAGTGCGACAAATTATCAATTTTGAACTGAAATACAAAGCCAAACTTATCCTTCTTAGCTCATGTGTTCCTATTACAAACATTTAATATTCGAGTGCGAAGCATTATTAATTTTAGACTGAAATACAAAGCCCAACTTACCCTTCTTAACTCATGTGTTCCTGTTACAAACAGTTCATTGTCGAGTATGAAAAATTATTAATTTTGGACTGAAATACGAAGCCAAACTTACCCTTCTTAGCTCATGTGTTCCTATTACCAAAAGTTGGTTTTCGAGTGCGACAAATTATGAATTTTGGACTGAAATACAAAGCCAAACCTACCCTTCTTAACTCATGTGTTCCTATTACCAAAAGTTCGTTTTCGAGTGAGACAAATTATGAATTTTGGACTGAAATACGAAGCCAAACTTACCCTTCTTAGCTCATGTGTTCCTATTACCAAAAGTTGGTTTTCGAGTGCGACAAATTATGAATTTTGGACTGAAATACAAAGCCCAACTTACCCTTCTTAACGCATGTGTCCCTGTTATAAACAGTTCATTTTCGAGTATGAAAAATTATTAGTTTTGGACTGAAATATAAAGCCAAACTTACCCTTCTTAGCTCATGTGTCCCTATTACCAAAAGTTCGTTTTCGAGTGCGCCACAAGTTATCAATTTTGGATTGAAATACAAAGCCAAACTTATCCTTCTTAACTCATGTGTTCCTGTTACAAACATTTAATTTTCGAGTGCGAAGCATTATTAATTTTAGACTAAAATACAAACCCCAACTTACGCTTCTTAACTCATGTGTTCCTGTTACAAACAGTTCATTTTCGAGTATAAAAAATTATTAATTTTTGACTGAAATACAAATCCAAACTTACCCTTCTTAGCTCATGTGTTCCTATTACCAAAAGTTCGTTTTCGAGTTAGACAAATTATCAATTTTTGACTGAAATACAAAGCCAAACTTATCCTTCTTAGCTCATGTGTTCCTGTTACAAACATTTAGTATGCGAGTGCGAAACATTAATAATTTTAGACTGAAATACAAAGCCCAACTTACCCTTCTTAACGCATGTGTCCCTGTTACAAACAGTTCATTTTCGAGTATGAAAAATTATTAATTTTGGACTGAAATATGAAGCCAAACTTACCCTTCTTAGCTCATGTGTTCCTATTACCAAAAGTTCGTTTTCGAGTACGACAAATTATCAATTTTGAACTGAAATACAAAGCCAAACTTATCCTTCTTAGCTCATGTGTTCCTGTTACAAACATTTAGGATGCGAGTGCGAAACATTATTAATTCTAGACTGAAATACAAAGCCCAACTTACCCTTCTTAACTCATGTGTTCCTGTTACAAACATTTAATTTTCGAGTGCGAAGCATTATTAATTTTAGACTAAAATACAAACCCCAACTTACGCTTCTTAACTCATGTGTTCCTGTTACAAACAGTTCATTTTCGAGTATAAAAAATTATTAATTTTTGACTGAAATACAAATCCAAACTTACCCTTCTTAGCTCATGTGTTCCTATTACCAAAAGTTCGTTTTCGAGTTAGACAAATTATCAATTTTTGACTGAAATACAAAGCCAAACTTATCCTTCTTAGCTCATGTGTTCCTGTTACAAACATTTAGTATGCGAGTGCGAAACATTAATAATTTTAGACTGAAATACAAAGCCCAACTTACCCTTCTTAACGCATGTGTCCCTGTTACAAACAGTTCATTTTCGAGTATGAAAAATTATTAATTTTGGACTGAAATATGAAGCCAAACTTACCCTTCTTAGCTCATGTGTTCCTATTACCAAAAGTTCGTTTTCGAGTACGACAAATTATCAATTTTGAACTGAAATACAAAGCCAAACTTATCCTTCTTAGCTCATGTGTTCCTGTTACAAACATTTAGGATGCGAGTGCGAAACATTATTAATTCTAGACTGAAATACAAAGCCCAACTTACCCTTCTTAACTCATGTGTTCCTGTTACAAACAGTGCATTTTCGAGTGTGAAAAATTATTAATTTTGGGCTGAAATACAAAGCCAAACTTACACTTCTTAACTCATGTGTTCCTATTACCAAAAGCTCGTTTTCGAGTGAGACAAATTATCAATTTTGGACTGAACTACAAAGCCAAACTTATCCTTCTTAGCTCATGTGTTCCTGTTACAAACATTTAGGATGCGAGTGCGAAACATTATTAATTCTAGACTGAAATACAAAGCCCAACTTACCCTTCTTAACTCATGTGTTCCTGTTACAAACAGTGCATTTTCGAGTGTGAAAAATTATTAATTTTGGGTTGAAATACAAAGCCAAACTTACACTTCTGAGCTCATGTGTTCCTATTACCAAAAGTTCGTTTTCGAGTTAGACAAATTATCAATTTTGGACTGAAATACACAGCCAAACTTACCCTTCTTAGCTGATGTGTTCCTGTTACAAACATTTAGTTTTCGACTGCGAAACACTATTAATTTTAGACAAATTTTCAATTTTGGACTGAAATACAAAGCCAAACGTACCCTCCTTAACTCATACGTTCCTGTTGCAAACAGTTCATTTTCGAGTATGAGAAATTATTAATTTTGGACTGAAATACAAAGCCAAAGTTACCCTTCTTAACTCATGTGTTCCTATTACAAAAAGTTCGTTTTCGAGTACGACAAATTATTAAATTTGGAATGAAATACGAGGCCAAACTTACCCTTCTTAACTCATGTGTTCCTATTACCAAAAGTCGTTTTCGAGTGCGACAAATTATCAATTTTGGACTGAACTACACAGCCAAACATACCTTTCTTAGCTCATGTGTTCCTGTTACAAATATTTAATTTTCGAGTGCGAAGCATTATTAATTTTAGACTGAAATACAAAGCCCAACTTACCTTTCTTAGCTCGTGTGTTCCTGTTACAAACATTTAGTTTTCGAGTGCGAAGCATTATTAATTTTAGACTAAAATACAAAGCCCAACTTACCCTTCTTAACTCATTTGCTCCTATTGCCAACAGTTCGTTTTGAGTGCGACAAATTATCAATTTTGGACTGAAATACAAAGCCCAACCTACCCTTAACTCATGTGTTAGTTTTCGGGTGCGACAAATTATCAATTTTGGACTGAAATACAAAGCCAAACCTACGCTTTAACTCATGTGTTCCTATTACCAAAAGTTCGTTTTCGAGTACGACAAATTATCACTTTTAGACTGAAATACAAAGCTAAACTTATCCTTCTTAGCTCATGTGTTCCTGTTACAAACATTTAGGATGCGAGTGCGAAACATTATTAATTCTAGACTGAAATACAAAGCCCAACTTACCCTTCTTAACTCATGTGTTCCTGTTACAAACAGTGCATTTTCGAGTGTGAAAAATTATTAATTTTGGGCTGAAATACAAAGCCAAACTTACACTTCTTAACTCATGTGTTCCTATTACGAAAAGCTCGTTTTCGAGTGAGACAAATTATCAATTTTGGACTGAAATGCACAGCCAAACTTACGCTTCTTAGCTCATGTGTTCCTGTTACAAACATTTAGCTTTCTAGTGCGAAACATTATTGATTTTTGACTGAAATAAAAAGCCCAACTTACCCTACTTAACTATAATGTGTTCCTGTTACAAACAGTTCATTTTCGAGTATGATAAATTATTAATTTTGGATTGAAATGCGAAGCCAAACTTAACCTTCTTAACTAATATGTTCCTGTTACAAACAGTTCATTTTTGAGTATGATAAATTATTAACTTTGGCCTGAAATACGAAGCCCAACTTTTACCCTTCTTAACTCATGTGCTCCTATTGCCAAAAGTTCGTTTTCGAGTGCGACAAAGTATCAATTTTGGACTGAACTACAAAGCCAAACCTACCCTTCTTAACTCATGTGTTCTTATTACCAAAAGTTCGTTTTCGAGTGTGACAAATTATCAATTTTGGACTGAAATACAAAGCCAAACTTATCCTTCTTAGCTCATGTGTTCCTATTACAAACATTTAATATTCGAGTGCGAAGCATTATTAATTTTAGACTGAAATACAAAGCCCAACTTACCCTTCTTAACTCATGTGTTCCTGTTACAAACAGTTCATTGTCGAGTATGAAAAATTATTAATTTTGGACTGAAATACGAAGCCAAACTTACCCTTCTTAGCTCATGTGTTCCTATTACCAAAAGTTGGTTTTCGAGTGCGACAAATTATGAATTTTGGACTGAAGTACAAAGCCAAACCTACCCTTCTTAACTCATGTGTTCCTATTACCAAAAGTTCGTTTTCGAGTGAGACAAATTATCAATTTTGGACTGAAATACAAAGCCAAACTTATCTTTCTTAGCTCATGTGTTCCTGTTACAAACATTTAGGATGCGAGTGCGAAACATTATTAATTCTAGACTGAAATACAAAGCCCAACTTACCCTCCTTAACTCATACGTTCCTGTTGCAAACAGTTCATTTTCGAGTATGAGAAATTATTAATTTTGGACTGAAATACAAAGCCAAAGTTACGCTTCTTAACTCATGTGTTCCTATTACAAAAAGTTCGTTTTCGAGTACGACAAATTATTAAATTTGGAATGAAATACGAGGCCAAACTTACCCTTCTTAACTCATGTGTTCCTATTACCAAAAGTCGTTTTCGAGTGCGACAAATTATCAATTTTGGACTGAACTACACAGCCAAACATACCTTTCTTAGCTCATGTGTTCCTGTTACAAATATTTAATATTCGAGTGCGAAGCATTATTAATTTTAGACTGAAATACAAAGTCCAACTTACCTTTCTTAGCTCGTGTGTTCCTGTTACAAACATTTAGTTTTCGAGTGCGAAGCATTATTAATTTTAGACTAAAATACAAAGCCAAACTTACCCTTCTTAGCTCATGTGTTCCTATTACCAAAAGTTGGTTTTCGAGTTCGACAAATTATGAATTTTGGACTGAAATACAAAGCCAAACCTACCCTTCTTAACTCATGTGTTCCTATTACCAAAAGTTCGTTTTCGAGTGAGACAAATTATAAATTTTGGACTGAAATACAAAGCCAAACCTACCCTTAACTCATGTGTTAGTTTTCGGGTGCGACAAATTATCAATTTTGGACTGAAATACAAAGCCAAACCTACGCTTAACTCATGTGTTCCTATTACCAAAAGTTCGTTTTCGAGTGCGACAAATTATCAATTTTGGACTGAAATACAAAGCCAAACTTACCCTTCTTAGCTCATGTGTTCCTATTACCAAAAGTTCGTTTTCGACTGCGACAAATTATCACTTTTAGACTGAAATACAAAGCCAAACTTATCCTTCTTAGCTCATGTGTTCCTGTTACAAACATTTAGGATGCGAGTGCGAAACATTATTAATTCTAGACTGAAATACAAAGCCCAACTTACCCTTCTTAACTCATGTGTTCCTGTTGCAAACAGTGCATTTTCGAGTGTGAAAAATTATTAATTTTGGACTGAAATATGAAGCCAAACTTACCCTTCTTAGCTCATGTGTTCCTATTACCAAAAGTTCGTTTTCGAGTGCGACAAATTATCAATTTTGAACTGAAATACAAAGCCAAACTTATCCTTCTTAGCTCATGTGTTCCTGTTACAAACATTTAGGATGCGAGTGCGAAACATTATTAATTCTAGACTGAAATACAAAGCCCAACTTACCCTTCTTAACTCATGTGTTCCTGTTACAAACAGTGCATTTTCGAGTGTGAAAAATTATTAATTTTGGGCTGAAATACAAAGCCAAACTTACACTTCTTAACTCATGTGTTCCTATTACCAAAAGCTCGTTTTCGAGTGAGACAAATTATCAATTTTGGACTGAAATACAAAGCCAAACTTATCCTTCTTAGCTCATGTGTTCCTGTTACAAACATTTAGGATGCGAGTGCGAAACATTATTAATTCTAGACTGAAATACAAAGCCCAACTTACCCTTCTTAACTCATGTGTTCCTGTTACAAACAGTGCATTTTCGAGTGTGAAAAATTGTTAATTTTGGGCTGAAATACAAAGCCAAACTTACACTTCTTAACTCATGTGTTCCTATTACCAAAAGCTCGTTTTCGAGTGAGACAAATTATCAATTTTGGACTGAAATACAAAGCCAAACTTATCCTTCTTAGCTCATGTGTTCCTGTTACAACATTTAGGATGCGAGTGCGAAACATTATTAATTCTAGACTGAAATACAAAGCCCAACTTACCCTTCTTAACTCATGCGTTCCTGTTACAAACAGTGCATTTTCGAGTGCGAAGCATTATTAATTTTATACTAAAATACAAAGCCCAACTTACCCTTCTTAACTCATTTGCTCCTATTGCCAACAGTTCGTTTTGAGTGCGACAAATTATCAATTTTGGACTGAAATACAAAGCCCAACCTACCCTCAACTCATGTGTTCCTATTACCAAAAGTTCGTCTTCGAGTGCGACAAATTATAAATTTTGGACTGAAATACAAAGCCAAACCTACCCTTAACTCATATGTTAGTTTTCGGGTGCGACAAATTATCAATTTTGGACTGAAATACAAAGCCAAACCTAAGCTTAACTCATGTGTTCCTATTACCAAAAGTTCGTTTTCGAGTGCGACAAATTATCAATTTTGGACTGAAATACAAAGCCAAACTTACCCTTCTTAGCTCATGTGTTCCTATTACCAAAAGTTCGTTTTCGACTGCGACAAATTATCACTTTTAGACTGAAATACAAAGCCAAACTTATCCTTCTTAGCTCATGTGTTCCTGTTACAAACATTTAGGATGCGAGTGCGAAACATTATTAATTCTAGACTGAAATACAAAGCCCAACTTACCCTTCTTAACTCATGTGTTCCTGTTACAAACAGTGCATTTTCGAGTGTGAAAAATTATTAATTTTGGACTGAAATATGAAGCCAAACTTACCCTTCTTAGCTCATGTGTTCCTATTACCAAAAGTTCGTTTTCGAGTGCGACAAATTATCAATTTTGAACTGAAATACAAAGCCAAACTTATCCTTCTTAGCTCATGTGTTCCTGTTACAAACATTTAGGATGCGAGTGCGAAACATTATTAATTCTAGACTGAAATACAAAGCCCAACTTACCCTTCTTAACTCATGTGTTCCTGTTACAAACAGTGCATTTTCGAGTGTGAAAAATTATTAATTTTGGGCTGAAATACAAAGCCAAACTTACACTTCTTAACTCATGTGTTCCTATTACCAAAAGCTCGTTTTCGAGTGAGACAAATTATCAATTTTGGACTGAAATACAAAGCCAAAGTTATCCTTCTTAGCTCATGTGTTCCTGTTACAAACATTTAGGATGCGAGTGCGAAACATTATTAATTCTAGACTGAAATACAAAGCCCAACTTACCCTTCTTAACTCATGTGTTCCTGTTACAAACAGTGCATTTTCGAGTGTGAAAAATTGTTAATTTTGGGCTGAAATACAAAGCCAAACTTACACTTCTTAACTCATGTGTTCCTATTACCAAAAGCTCGTTTTCGGGTGAGACAAATTATCAATTTTGGACTGAAATACAAAGCCAAACTTATCCTTCTTAGCTCATGTGTTCCTGTTACAAACAGTTCATTTTGAAGTATAAAAAATTATTAACTTTTGACGGAAATACAAATCCAAACTTACCCTTCTTAGCTCATGTGTTCCTATTACCAAAAGTTCGTTTTCGAGTTAGACAAATTATCAATTTTGACTGAAGTACAAAGCCAAACTTACCCTTCTTAACTCATGTGTTCCTGTTACAAGCAGTTCATTTTGAAGTATAAAAAATTATTAATTTTCAACTGAAATACAAAGCCAAACTTACCCTTCTTAGCTCATGTGTTCCTATTACCAAAAGTTCGTTTTCGAGTTAGACAAATTATCAATTTTTGACTGAAATACAAAGCCAAACTTACCCTTCTTAACTCATGTGTTCCTGTTACAAACAGTTCATTTTCAAGTATAAAAAATTATTAATTTTTGACTGAAATACAAAGCCAAACTTACCCTTCTTAGCTCATGTGTTCCTATTACCAAAAGTTGGCTTTCGAGTGGGACAAATTATCAATTTTGAACTGAAAACCAAAGCCAAACCTACCCTTCTTAACTCATGTGTTCCTATTACCAAAAGTTCGTTTTCGACTGAGACAAATTATCAATTTTGGACTGAAATACAAACCCAAACTTATCCTTCTTAGCTCATGCGTTCCTGTTACAAACAGTTCATTTTCGAGTATGTGAAATTATTAATTTTGGGCTGAAATACAAAGCCAAACTTACACTTCTTAACCCATGTGTTCCTATTACCAAAAGTTTGTTTTCGAATGTGACAAATTATTAATTTTGCACTGGAATACAAAGCCAAACTTACCCTTCTTAGCTCATGTGTTCCTGTTACAAACATTTAATTTTCGAGTGCGAAGCATTATCAATTTTAGACTGAAATACAAAGCCCAACTTACCCGTCTTAACTCATGTGCTCCTATTGCCAAAAGTTCGTTTTCGAGTGCGCCACAAATTATCAATTTTGGATTTAAATACAAAGCCAAACTTACCCTTCTTAACTCATGTGTTCCTATTACCAAAAGTTCGTTTTCGAGTTAGACAAATTATCAATTTTTGACTGAAATACAAAGCCAAACTTACCCTTCTTAACTCATGTGTTCCTGTTACAAACAGTTCATTTTCAAGTATAAAAAATTATTAATTTTTGACTGAAATACAAAGCCCAACTTACCCGTCTTAACTCATGTGCTCCTATTGCCAAAAGTTCGTTTTCGAGTGCGCCACAAATTATCAATTTTGGATTGAAATACAAAGCCAAACTTACCCTTGTTAACTCATGTGTTCCTGTTACAAACATTTAGTTTTCGAGTGCGAAGCATTATTAATTTTAGACTAAAATACAAAGCCCAACTTACGCTTCTTAACTCATGTGTTCCTGTTACAAACAGTCCATTTGCGAGTATAAAAAATTATTAACTTTTGACGGAAATACAAATCCAAACTTACCCTTCTTAGCTCATGTGTTCCTATTACCAAAAGTTCGTTTTCGAGTTAGACAAATTATCAATTTTGACTGAAGTACAAAGCCAAACTTACCCTTCTTAACTCATGTGTTCCTGTTACAAGCAGTTCATTTTGAAGTATAAAAAATTATTAATTTTCAACTGAAATACAAAGCCAAACTTACCCTTCTTAGCTCATGTGTTCCTATTACCAAAAGTTCGTTTTCGAGTTAGACAAATTATTAATTTTTGACTGAAATACAAAGCCAAACTTACCCTTCTTAACTCATGTGTTCCTGTTACAAACAGTTCATTTTCAAGTATAAAAAATTATTAATTTTTGACTGAAATACAAAGCCAAACTTACCCTTCTTAGCTCATGTGTTCCTATTACCTAAAGTTGGCTTTCGTGTGGGACAAATTATCAATTTTGAACTGAAATACAAAGCCAAACCTACCCTTCTTAACTCATGTGTTCCTATTACCAAAAGTTCGTTTTGACTGAGACAAATTATCAATTTTGGACTGAAATACAAACCCAAACTTATCCTTCTTAGCTCATGTGTTCCTGTTACAAACATTTAGGATGCGAGTGCGAAACATTATTAATTCTAGACTGAAATACAAAGCCCAACTTACCCTTCTTAACTCATGCGTTCCTGTTACAAACAGTTCATTTTCGAGTATGTGAAATTATTAATTTTGGGCTGAAATACAAAGCCAAACTTACACTTCTTAACCCATGTGTTCCTATTACCAAAAGTTTGTTTTCGAATGTGACAAATTATTAATTTTGCACTGGAATACAAAGCCAAACTTACCCTTCTTAACTCATATGACCCTGTTACAAACAGAAAATTTTCGAGTACTTAAAATTATTAATTTTGGACTGAAATACAAAGCCAAACTTACCCTTCTTAACTCATGTGCTCCTATTACCAAAAGTCGCTTTCTAGTGCGACAAATTATCAATTTTGGACTGAACTGCAAAGCCAAACATACCCTTCTTAGCTCATGTGTTCCTGTTACAAACATTTAGTATGCGAGTGCGAAACATTATTAATTTTGGACTGAAATACAAAGCCCAACTTACCCTTCTTAACTCATGTGTTCCTGTTACAAACAGTTCATTTTGAAGTATAAAAAATTATTAATTTTTGACTGAAATACAAAGCCAAACTTACCCTTCTTAGCTCATGTGTTCCTATTACCAAAAGGCGTTTTCGAGTGCGACAAATTATCAATTTTGGACTGAACTGCACAGCCAAACATACCCTTCTTAGCTCATGTGTTCCTGTTACAAACATTTAATTTTCGAGTGCGAAGCATTATTAATTTTAGACTGAAATACAAAGCCAAACTTACCCTTCTTAGCTCATGTGTTCCTATTACCAAAAGTTCGTTTTCGACTGCGACAAATTATCAATTTTAGACTGAAATACAAAGCCCAACTCACCCTTCTTAACTTATGTGTTCCTGTTACAAACAGTTCATTTTGAAGTATAAAAAATTATTAATTTTTGACTGAAATACAAAGCCGAACTTACCCTTCTTAGCTCATGTGTTCCTATTACCAAAAGTTCGTTTTCGAGTGCGACAAATTATCAATTTTGGACTGAAATACAGAGCCAAACTTACCCTTCTTAGCTCATGTGTTCCTGTTACAAACATTTAGCATGCGAGTGCGAAACATTATTAATTTTAGACTGAAATACAAAACCCAATTTACCCTTGTTAACTCATGTGTTTGTAACCATTCGGGGCCCGCACGTTTGGGTGATGGAAGAATTCGATTATGGAAACTGTGTAAGTTCAATACACTATCCTCTGATAATGGTGATGGGAGAATTCGATTAAGGAAACCGTGTAAGTTCAATACACACTAGCCTCTGATAATGGTGATGGAAGACAATCCTCTGAAAATGGGTGAATTTCCGGTTACTTCCAAACAGCTACCCTGGGCTTCCCCCAAATGGTTATTTTAGCCGTATCTTGGGTAGCGTACGGCCTGTCTTAGCTACCTGGTTTAACTCTTTATTTAAATTAATTTAACAATTTATTTTTAAGGGTTGATAGTTAATTTAGGTCGGAGAGATCTCTCCCGGTGCCTTACGCACACAAATATTAACACAGTTTTTTCAAGAAAGCAAATATGGGACCTAGCGTCCTCTGAAAGAAATGCAAATTAATCAACTCAATAAAACTCAATTTAAAAGAACAATTAATTTACTGAAAACAATAACAAATTAAACAAAGAAAAATTAGTTACTGAAACAATAACAACTTAAACAAAGAAAAATGGAAACTAACCTCCTAGTTACACTGATGTTACCTAATATTTAAACTAACCTTATAAAAGTCCTCCGAGTTTATTGTATCCAAAAATTGGGCAATTCACTTTAATTTATACGAATAGAATTTTAAAGTTAATGTGTTATTTTACACTTAATCAGGAAGTATAAAAACAATTTATTTAAACACGAGTTCGGTAATAAAAATGATTGAAAATTAATTTTGAAAATATTAATAAACACGAGTTCGGTAATACACGTACTTCCTTCTTTTTTCGATGGGAACCGCGAACTGAACTGTTGAAGAGATTTTTTGTCAGTAACACCAAAACTGTCTATTTTTCAAAATTAAAGAAGTAAGTTTTAGTATATGTTTTCTAAGAGTTACTTGGAGCACTTTTATGTCGTAAATCTATATTTATTTTCAACTGTTAATTTAGCATTTTCTTTATCAAGCTTATTACGTTTAACTAGAAAAAACGTTGCTAACGCTTTTTGCAAGAATGAAAGTTTACCGGATGCTAGCTCAACTTTCGCTGAGTAACGTCCTGTTGATTACTTTGGGATATTGTATTTCAGGCTGGGAACAACTTGAACTTTTGTGTAATCAAAGAATATCATTTGAATTGGAAATAAAAATTTGGATATTATCCAGCCCGTTACACTACCCCCACGTTTTGAAAAGAAGGCATTTCTTTGTAGACGTGCCTACTTTTAAAAATAGATATATTAGAAAATTTAACCTATGAATACATACCTCCATTATGGAATGAAAAGAAGAATAGTATAATCTTAATGCTAAAATGTAAATAGTCCCACAAAATTACTATTTTAATAAATCTATTTCCCTAATAACAATAACCTAAACCTTCTAATTGGAATACATAACAGAAGGTGACTATCTAATCCTGACAATTTATGTAGGTACGTAGTATGCTCATAATTTGCCATTCGGAGAATACACTTAAATTTTAATTGCTCATAACACCTTTCGCGCACTTGCCGATAACATATAGCACATGATGCGTTGGTGAAGACGACGTAGCTTAACTATGGTGGTGAATGATATCAAGACCCGTGTACGTTGAAAGTCTAAAGAATTTAGAGTTCCAGTCTGAGAAGAATAGCTCAGGCTCATTATTATGATGGCGGTTATTGTTCGGACCAGTGTACGTTTGGGTAGATGGTTGAGGTACTTGCAAGAGTTTGTTTATTCGTATAATCGTTTATATCGTCAGAAAGAGAAATGGTGGAGGCCATAGGTGCTGAAGGTTCCTGAAGGTTGGCTTCCACGTCGGACGTTTTAGTCGATGATTTAGTTGGATGATGATAATGGACTACCCATAAGGTTAGAGTATTCCATAAACTTGCTAATAGTGAGAACCCGCAACCTAAGGTTTTATAGATAGCTATACCATTTAATAACACGCTTAGGATGTATTTTAAGACTTTGAATATAACGTAGAATCCTAATAGTCCACTAAAAAATATGCCAATGTTCGAGAACATGGACGGTATCAATGTAAAATTTATTTAAAGTACGTTTGTAAGATTGTTCAGAATAAAGAAATTTGCTATTAATGTAACTAAGCAAATTGATATGTTCTTGACCTTCCTCCATGATAACTAATAATTTCGGATGTTCCGTTTGCCACACATTAAATCCACACATAGGAGTTGTTTTGAGAAGTGAAAGTGCAAATATTTTGTTTTCTTGTTCTACGACCAATATTTTACTGTAACTGTCGATGTTAGTTATTATTTCAGCTTTCCCTTTATATAGTAAACTAAGTCCTTTGTCACACGCAGTGTCATGTATAAGGTCCCACATGGTTTCACCGAAGGTTGAGTCGATACAATATCCGTGAAGGAATTTACAAGTTATGCCACTTTTTAAGCTAATTTCATTATCGTCAAGCTTTACGGTTGCATAGTAATCCTGCGTTATAATTTTAACTGCAGCTTGTACAATAACTTGGGACCAGGAATGTCCATTTTCTGTATAAGTAGTGCCTTCACATTTGGCATCATCAGTAACACGACCTAACAACGTAAGGTAAGCGGTGGTGGTACCATTCATTTTTATTTGTCCGACCTGTTGTTGGAAAATTTGAAGAGTTTTGAAATTATGTAACTGTCGACAACGTTCTGCTCCTAAGTTGTAGATGTATGTTGAAAGTCCTCCACTCACAGGTGAAGAGTGACTGTGCATTCCACAGTGTTGAACGAATCTGGTGACTTCGATGAGGCACGTAAAAACTTTTTGCACTTGATAATCATTACGTTGTATCACTTGTACTGTTGTTTCTCGGTCCTTGTAGTCGGTAGTGATATCGGGACACGGAGCAATGTCTCTGATAGAAAGCACTGTTAAGTTTGTATTTTCACTATTACAGTCATACACAATAAAAGCTGTCACACTATTTCGAAATTCACTATTTAAAATGTTCATTATTAAAGTTGCGAGCAACGTACGTAACATGATTTCCTGAAACGAAATAAATCCTAAGCTAAAATAGCTAATATCTTAATATAAGTACCGTTATTAAGATTGACAAAAGCATTCTCATTATGATAATGTAGTGTTTACTACTGAAAATGCAAAGGAATACCTTTACAAGAAGATTTACACAGAGTAACAATAAATTTAGTGAAAATTTAAATTTGTCTGACTCTTTTAACAATAGTGAGTCAATAAGTAGGTTTTGAAAGTACAACCCTGTCAGAAGATAACGCAAGGTGGCCTTCCCTGCGAATTCCTTAAAGCAGAATTGTATGTTCAAATGAAACAATATCAATAACTGCCAGCTTCTTATTCGTAGTCAGATAGGACGACGAATGATAAGCCAACAAAAGGCTGAGGTCTTGACCTTACTTATCCTGCGCATGGATAACAAGGTAAAGACGCTAATACCCGATTTAAAAAGAAAAAATAATGTTTGCATTACTCAAAAGTAGTAAGTAGTATTCTTATAATTAAAATGTCATTAGAAAAATTTTATTATAAATCAAAAAATTTAAATAAAATCTCCGTTCGTGCAAAAAATATTGTATGAACCACAGGCGTAATAAGCGACTTCTTTACGCCCTTGATACATAAATAACTATTACTGCTTCAACCATCTGTGTACTTGTTAATATTTTCTAAGAAAGAAAAAGTTTCAACTAAAATTTAAATACTTACATCCTGCGGTATTATGATAAATAGGTATTAGGAAATTTCAAAGACCCTTTGACAACTTACCGTTCAGAAAAATTGACCTGTACTTTTGTTTACTAATCTTTCAAATAAGACAGTTCAGAAAGGTTCAGCTAAGGTGTTGTATTGTACACTGTACAGTGTGCGACCCTAAAGTAAATGCAACAAAACGCTTTCCAGTTACACAACATCTCAACACGGTTCAAAAGTGCATATAATAGGTGATCCAACGGTTAGCGTGGATGTTGATTGTCGTTATCTGACATATATCGCAATGGCCATGAAAAAATTTGTTGATAGAAAATAGTTATAAACTTTGGCAATTGCAACAATGGAGTTTTTTTTCAAATTACTTCTTTGAAGATGCCGATAGAGCTACTGTTACCGTTAATGCCGAGCGTTAAATAAAATGCTAAGAGAATTTTTGTGGCCTAAATTGAATGAAATGGATGTGAATAAGCTCTGGTTTTAACAAGATGGCGCAACATCCCATACAATCCATGAAACAATCGCCTGATTGCGCTCGAAGTTCGATGATTGCATCATTTCCAGAAACTCTAAGGTGAATTGGCCCCCTAGATCCTGTGATTTTACTCCTTTAGATTATTTTCTTTGGGAGCATTTGAAGAATAAAGAGTATACTAATAATCCACAAACACTTCACCAGCTGAAAGACAACATTCGAGCTGCATTAGATGCCATTGATCCACTTTTATGCGAAAAGTTATCGAAAATTTTGACGTTCGAATAACCTCCTGTCAACGAAGTCGTGGAGGTCATATGAATGATATTGTTTTTCAAGCATAATTGCTACATATCAAACTTTCTGATATAACAAATATTTCTAGCGTAAGTTTATAAAATGAATTTTTATTTGATGAAAAAATCCACGCTAACTGTTGGATCACCCATTATTTATTAAAAATTTGTAACAAACGCATATTTCATGATTTTTAAGTGCATATTTAAGTGTATATTTCACGTTTTTATGGAGTATAAGTGCATACATATTTTAGCATTTTTAAGTGCATATAAATCCTATACCTACTCATTATGCTCACCAAAAATACTCGACATTAGACAATTTACAGTTATCTTCGGAACCTCGTAGTTTATTTAATAGGTGACACCACTATCCGGTCTTTATGGCCTATTGTCTCGAAACCTATTTATAAGCGGAGCTGATCGGCCTTATATACGGAGTATATAGATGCAGTTGGCCATGAAATAACCACGGCCAGCTAAATTAAATATTACATATTAAGGCCTTACCACTTTATTTAGCCAAGACGCAATTAGAAACGACGGTGACGCCATTTGAGGTGAACTATACATTTTTCCTTTTAGTTCTAAGGGAGTTCACCTCAAATGGCGCCACCGTTGTTTGTAATTGCGTATTGGCTCAATAGAGTGGTAAGGCTTTAATTATATTTAATTTAGCTGGCCTTGGCAATAACCAAGGCCGCTGAATTAAATATTGCATATTAAGACCTGCCCACTTTATTTAGCTAAGACGCAATTTATAAAGGACGATGGCACCATTTCAGGTGAACTATACATTTGTCCCTTTAAAATGTATAGTTTACCACAAATAGCGCCTGCGTCCTTGCTAATTGCGTCTTGGTTAAATGAAGTGGGCAGACTTCATTCGTAATATTAGTTCAGCGGGCCTTGGCAATAACTAAGGCCCGCCGAATTAATATTGCATGTAAGGCCTTACCACTTCATTTAGCCAAGACGAAATTAGAAACAACGGTGGCGCCATTTGCGATGAACTATACATTTTTTAATGGCGAAATGTGTAGTTCACCTCAAATGGCGCCACCGTTGTTTTTAATTTCGTCTTGACTAAATGACGTGGTAAGGCCTTATATGCAATATTAATTCAGCGGACCTTGCAATAACAAAGTCGATTTTTTAACTTCTTAATAGATGGCGCGTTCATCATTGTCTTCGTTTGAAATTATTGAATTTGCACTACGTGTATTTTGCCCTATGTCTGTAGACTACTTGACACGCACACCACAGACATATTTAGAGAAAATCGGCAATGCCCTGTAAAGGGCACGCCACTTCTAGGAGAAGTATTTTGCCCAAATGATATTACATACATATTACATTAGCAGTAAAGATAGAAGCAGCCAGACTTTACCATGTGATTAATAAAATAATAATAAATAAAGAAAGAGTATATAAAAGTAAAAATATATAAAGATATTTGCAAAGCGTCATTAACATACAAGATTACAATGTGAACTCACATAAAAAGAGAACAGGAAAGACTTCAAGCAAGTGAAATCAACAACCAACAAAGAAGGAGATAGAAACCAAGGAGAAGATAAGACTGTTTAATCAAGAAGGCAAAATAGTGTAACAAAGACAAATATTAAAATATTAACCAAACCTTGAATTGCATTCAAGTTGTTAAATTAACTTATACACGAGTGTTGATGTGACGTCATGCAGTTACGAAGGTCGTTAACTGAATAGAAGCACACGTGCGGCGTATCGAGTTACAGCGTTTAAGAATGCTAGGAAAATCACGTAGTAATGAAACCCGATACTCGGTACGTGCTTTAATGCAGTTTTAACAATACCCACGCGTATAGGGTAAAACATTAAAGATTGTAAGAGGGGGTTCGATTTACTGTATAAAAGCGTAACTCAAATGCATCAGAGCATGGTCTTTATCCTGCCATAATCCAAGCAGCACAGACAGTAAATCGACACCCATCAAGATGTGACTACATGTAAGATTGTTTTTATGTTAACTTAAATTACTATTCTGGACTTGGACTTGGAAATATTTATAGTGTCTTGTAAAACTAAAAGCACGTATAGGAAATACATGATTGTTAGTTGAATTTGACTGTTTAATTAAAACCTCTCGCACAGCTAAGCAAACCCCCCGTAACGGAGTTTAGTCAAAGTCTCTACCATCAGTAATTTATTTAGCTTATTTAATTTAACTATTGTTCTAATACAGCCCCAACTCACTACGTTGCAGTAGTATCACATAGACGAGCTATAGCACGAAGGAATCTGCTCACGAAAGGAACAAATGAAACTCAAGATCGCTACAGACAACGAAGAAGATTCTAAATCAAATGCGCGAGCAAAAAAGCGATTTTATATTTCTCTTTTAGGATTTTCGCCACCAGTTTCTAAAATGAGAATATATTAATTAACTAATAACAATAATAACATGTAACATTTCGGAGACAATTCTATTTTCGTTGTCAAACAATTCAAATGGCAGGGGCATCGCCTATAAAATGCAGTACATATATCAAATCGTTGCGACGGCAATTTTGAAAAGGCTGAAACCATATTCAGAAAGAGTGCTAGGCGAATACCTATGTGGATTTGGGAAAAATCGATCTGTTGTAGACCAAACCTTTACGATACAAGAGAAATATCACGAAAGAAATACCGTTTTTATACACTATACCAGAGTATACGGCAGAGTTATCAGCAGGAAACGAAAGCGCTGGAGCAATACAAAAAATGTATGCAGGAAAATAAACCTCCAAATTTACAAGACCGGAATAAGGCCATCGGTGACATGTGCCAGCCATAGGTATTGTAGGATGAAGTACACAATTCCTTCGATACTTTTGCTGGTCTGGATGGTGTAATGGAGAATGCCTCAATTAAAACCACTCACTGTATAATTTTCTATATTGAACATATCTGGACTACAAACTCGAAGGACCAGGAGGCCCCAATAACACAAAATTGGAGCAACTTAATGTTAACTCGTTGTGGCGAATTAAATTATGCACGAAAACTCACTAAAGAAAACTTGTAAAAAGTAACGTCAAAAAATATGTTGTGGGTAAACAGTTGTTTGTTATTATTTTATTTTCGGTAGTAACGGAAGTGTTTGTTTTGTTTTCAAAAACCTACTAACTAAACTGTTTAGAGGAAATCAAACCGCGGCGAATTCAAAAAGCGTATGAATTCTAACAGGTATTTAACTATGAAATGTAAAATATTAAGAAGAATTTGTGAAGGCAAGGAAGAAGAGAACAGATGGAAACAAAGTACAAATCAAGAATTAAAAGAATTATACCAAGAGTCAGATTAAGTAACAATTGTAAAAATACAAAGATTACAATTGTTAGGATACGTGCTAAGGATGGAAAACACAAGGACAACACAACAGGTCATGAAAATGGAACCACGAGAGAAACGAGAAAGAGGAATGCCAAAAAAAGAAATTATTTTTAATTAAAGCTAAAAAGCTGTAAATTTCAATTGTATAAAAGAACTGGATAAAAATCAGCACAATTTTAATTAATTTGACGAATAATATTAAAAATTTCTCTTAGCTTCTACAATTCATTAACACAAGGCCAGCGATAACCCTTGAATTAAAGTTTTAAAGTGAGCTGATAACAATACAGATGTTGCCGAGTGCAACGTGCGCTACTAGTAATTAACAAAGGAATCTTCTGCGCCACCCTGGCATCGTAGTATCGCAGCACGTATATTGATGTATATTTAAGGAAAGAGTGGAAGAACTGCACCAAGCCATGGGCCTTGATCGCCTGTAGTGCTATTATGCAAAGTGGCAGAGGAAGAGCACAGAAGAACAATCGCAAAATATAAGAATTTTACACAGAACCAGCTACAGCCACAAGGCCGAGGATATAAAAGCTGATATAGTTAGGGCACTCAACATCGATTGAATCAGCTCGTCTGTAAAAAGAATGTTACTCAAAAGATCCAAAAGAAGGAAAGCCCAGAAGAAGATGGATGGACTGTGTGGTGGAGGACTTAGTCAAAATGGGAGATGGAAACTGGAGTACATTGGTAAGGAACCGAAGACCATGGGTATGAGCTACCTATCACAGGCTGTGGGTCGAAAAAAATCTCAAACTAGCCCAAAATATTTCTGCATATATCACAAAAAGTTTTATCAAAATTTGTTGTTTGTACACCTTTTATCTAGCAAAAACGGTTTATCGACGTTATGTAATCATTTTGATACCTTTATTTTGTTTACCTTGCGATATAATGCAAATTAAATTATTACTAAGGTAACGTATTCGCGTAAAAATAACCTGCTTAAATCGTTAAATACTAAAAAATTACGCTAAAACGTGTTGTTAAAAATAAACACCAAAACGTAAACAATATTTGAATAAGTTTAATAAGGCAGATAAGAAAAATCTGGAGAGTTTAAAGTACTATCGCCGAGGTCAACAGAAATACAAATTAGTAGAAAAAGTTATCGTGGTTCCTCATTGTACATTTGGTGCTTCTTTGATTAGCAACCACCGATTAGCAGCATGAAGCTCAAAGCTCTTTTAGAACAAATTGCACATAAACAAGGCATTACCGATGTTCAAGTCGAAAGTTCTATTGGTTCCACTAAAGGGCACGGTTATATAGCGGACATAAATTCCGCCCGTATCCAAGGCAAAGATAAGGACGGTAAAGATGTAACATTAAACCTGATAATCAAAACGATTTCGACAAACGTCCAGCTTCAAGAAGCAGCCGGCTTATCACAAGTATTCGATCGTGAAATTTTCATGTACGATAAGGTATTTCCCGAACTTTTAAATTTTATAAAAGAGAAAGGGCTCGTTGACTTGAAGATTAGCATACCGAAATGCTACGAAGTTACGACGGAACCAGGAGAAGAGATGTTAATCTTCGAAGACTTAAAGGATTATAATTTCCAACAATGGGATCGAACCCTTGAAATGGAAGACGAACATGTGAGGCTTATTTTGGGCGAATATGGCCGATTTCATGCCCTGTCGTTTGCGCTACAGGACCAAAGACCGGAAGATTATGCCAAATTAACGGAGCCTTTGGATAACATGTACGATAAGTTTCTGGAAAAGACTGGGTTTTTTAACAGTTTTGTTAACGCAGCCAGAAAAGCCGAAGCTTGCCTAAAGGGCAAAACTGATGGTGATGCCTTGATGATTTATGGGCGATTTTTGAAAGACGCCGAGGCAACGTTCAAGGGGTTGCTGACGGCGTCTGAGGAGCACCAAATTATTTTGCACGCTGATTGTTGGTTTAACAACATGATGTTCCAATATGGGGTGAGTTTTTACTGGGTTTAATCATTGTAGTCCAATCAACTCCCCTTCACTTGACCAAGGCCAGCCTACATTAAATGTTAAAACATTTCCTTCCCATTTAATTTAGCCTGCTCCCAATAGGTAATAACCATGGCGCCAATCTGTGGTAAATTTTGTTAATTTTTATAGTGGCCTGAAGAACGTCATTTAACAAAATTCTCAACGGTTATTCCCGCTTGAACCCAGACTAAATTAAATGGAACGACCTTATTCATTCATGAAATCTTTTGTTGTAAGGTGGCGCATTGGCATTCAATTTTTATATCGGGAATGGTTGCGCCTTTTCTGGACATTGTGATGAGGCCAAGTGGTGAAAAGTTGGCCAAAGTGTCGATACTTTGATTGAAGCAAAACATTCAATTTCAGGATTTGCACAACCCCAAAAAGCCAACTGCAATGCGACTGCTGGACTTCCAAATGAGCAGAATAGGCTCACCGGTGTGTGATATCATCTACTTCATCTACGTCTGTTGCTCCAAAACCATCCTGGATAATTTAGACCTTTATATGAACGTTTACTACGAAGCCTTGGCCAACACGCTGGAAAAATTAGGCTCAAGACCTGAAGAACTATTTCCGTTCTCTGTATTTAAACAACACTGGGCTAAGTATATCGGGTTAGGATTGGTAAAGGCTGCGTTTTTTAAATATCTCTTGGTCACCGAAGATGACGAGCTTGTAAACTTTTCTGAGATTATCGAATCTGGCAGGAGTTTAGCTGACGGTTTCGAGTACGAAATTAGAAACGTAGAGAAGTATCACGAGAGAATCAGAAATGTTATCTTACATTGCATTAAAAACAAGTTTATTGTCTAAAATTTTTATTTTTGCTGATTAAGGGCCATGTTTCAGCAGAGAGGCTTAAAGATAAAAGCTTAGCTTAGGTGGGCTTAAGTTACAGTTTAAGCCCTGTATAAACCGTTTAGGAGCGGAGTTTTAGTACAGGTTTAAGATAAAAATTTACTTAAGTTGACTTAAACTGCAACCTAAGTCAAGCTTTGACTTTTAAACCTTAGTTTAAGCAGGCTTAGGCCATGTTTTAGCAGCGGTACAGACCCTGAGTAAGCTGCAGCGAGGCTTAGACTTAAGCCATTCTTCAAGCTGGTTTCAATTAAGACTTAAACAAATCCTTCCGCTTTTAAACCTTAGTCTAAGAAGATTAAGGGCAAGTTTTAGCTGATATGCTAAACCCAAGTAGGCTACTGTAAGGCTTAGATATAAGCCACGCCGGATGCTAGCTCAAACTAAGACTTAAGCCACACCTTACGCATTTAAACCTTAGTTAAGCAGGCTTAGACTAAGTTTTAACTAAAATACCAACCCTACGAAGATCTTTGCTAGGCTTACACATAGTGTGGTTTAAGTATAACTGAATCCACTCGAGCCATGCTTAAAGCTGGCTTAAGCTACATAAGTCTTTAATTAAACTTTTGCTGCAATATTTGCCCTGTGAGAATGAAGTAATCCAGTAAATCTCTGTAGCTGTTTGCAAGTCATTATTAGTACGAATTAGCTAATAAAAGCTAAGATAAGACTTGTTATGAACTGATATAAACCTTTATATTTAGGAAGGCAGCTGCTAACATCTGACTAAAAATAGAAAATGAAAAAATTGTAATAAGTTATCAACATTTAACTATTTCTTGGATTTTAAAGTTTTTTTAATTCCCATTAATCGATAAGTATTAAGTAAAAAGAATGTGTAAATCTTAAAGTTAGCCTCTATAATAAACTATGTGTAATAAATGACTTCGATTTAAATTTGTTTTTTTTTCATAGCTACTACCATGGATTTGTATTTACGTTAGTTTGGTATATTTACCGTAGATCAAACCAAGTTAATGCAACACTATTATTACAATTCTTTCGCATAACCCAAAATAATACAAGTTATTTTAATTCTGATTATCGAGAGCATTTTCCAACATTTTGCTATCGAATTAATATACCGAAATTATGTGAAATATGCAGATGCACATCACTAAGTCCAAGTTAATCGGGCATTGTTTCGAAAATTCTTAAGGAAGATTTAAAATGATACCAGATATTTTAATTCTGATTATCGAGAGCCCTTTACAATATTTTTCCATTGAATCTACGTATTGATGTACCAAAAATATATGAAATATGTACATTACTAAGGCCAAGCAATTTTTAAGGTACATAAATCCACCACGATACAAGTTTATTTTAATTCTTATTATCAAAAGCTTTCTGCAACGTTTTGCTGTCTTGTTTAATTTATGTATTGATATACCAAAATTTTGTGGAATATGCACATTACTAAGCTCATAAAGCTCTAAAAATCGGTTCTTAAATACCACTACGAAAGTAAGAACGGATTAGAAACGAAAGGAAAGTAACAGAAATTGGTCGTCATCTGTAAAAATTAATAACTTCAAGGGCAATGGCAATAAAATGTCAACTTTTATATATCGTGCATCTGATAACAGCATATTGAAAACAGTTATTAATGTTTTGATGTTGAGTGGTTAGTTTACACTTTAAATACAATAGTGTATTTAAGGCGTTCTTTGAAATCATTGCACTTCAATAAAATCGTTATCAGTAAAATACTAGCAAAGGATTTTCAAAAATTATGTAATTAGGTTTTTGGTCCGGCATATTTTCAACTGAGAAGTGCTTAAAATCCAAGTTGTAGGGGTTTTGATAAGCAGACGAAGCTAATGGGTTAAACATATTTTTGAGCATGTTAAGACTGGATTTAATAAAAAGTTTTAACTAGGATATTATTAGAAAGTACTTCAAAGTCTAGGCATATTTGCATGTATATTTTGCAAAAATAAGCAAAAAACAGTTGTATATTTTTTCAGGAATTGAATACTGTTTTTCTTATCTCGCTAATTACGAATCCAGCACTTCGATATTTCCCAACAAAAAATACGCACAAATAAATAAATTTTCAGAACATATTAGAATATAAACAATAAACTTCAATCTTTTTGTCTGTATTGTTCAACAAGTGTACTGCAAAAGAATTCGTAAACCAAAGATAATTCTATTTAGCTCAAACAACGAATTTACAAAGATTTGTCAGGCTTATATTGGCAACTACCAATTTTTATGCATATTTGACGTAGAATTAGTCGTATACTGACGTATATTTCAGTACTGGTAAGTTAATCCCAATGAAGTTAATCAAAGAAAGGTTATTCTAAATAAAACTGCAAATTTTAAAGTTTTATTGTGGTCTTAGAGATTTTTAAAAATAAACTTTGTGGAAATAGGATCAACGTTTTTATTAGATATTTTGTGGAATATATCTAAATATGCCCGTTAACAAAGTTAGAGAAAGGAGGTGGAGTGGATCAGAAAGAGACTTATGAACATGTGGACGAAGAAAAGGAGGTAAAAGAGGACCATCAAACGGCGAAGCAAAAGAAGAATAAGAATAGGGATAGGGGAAGTGGAGGACGGCTAAGACTACAGGAAAAAATCGAGGAGGGCAAGGATGAGCCGGACAAGGATAGGGAAGAGCAAAAACAGCAGGAAGAAGAAGGGAAGAAAGAGCAGAAGGGCGACAATGAGAAGGACGATGAGGACCACGGCAAACAAAATTGCAAGAAGAATATCGAGGACGTAAAGGACGAGCAAGGATTAAAAAGGTAGCGAGAAGGAAGAGTAGGAGCAGAAGGAAGAATTCAATGCCAAGTGGGAACAGAACTAGAAGGAAGTGGAACACAGGGACACGGAGGAAGAAGAAGAAGAGCAAGCAGCGAAGGATCAGGAGCAAAATCAAAAGAACTTTTTGTGTGTATTGTTATCAAAACAATAAAACTTACAAAGACTAACTAGTCAGGGCTATATTGGCAGTTACCAATTTTTACCTATATGTATATTTCAAGGCCGAGAAGTAGATTATAATGAACTTAAACAAAGCAAGGTTTTCGAACAAAATCTGAAAACAAGTTATTTGAGTTGTGAGCCTTGGTTTTGGAGAATTCACAACTTTGAGGAAATTAAATCCTATTTTTTTATAGAGCGTATCTACATACATATGTACGTAACAAAGCTAGAAACTCTGCTAGAAATGAAGGAGGAAGATGAGCCGAAGGAGGAAAACGAATAGCAGGAGAAGCAGAAGGATAAGTAAAAAAAGAGGAGAAACTGCAGGAGCGAGGAGGAGGAAGAATAACAAGCGGGGAGAAGCAGAAACAGAAGAAAAATGTAGCAATAGGGAGAAGGACTATGCGTAAAAGGCAGGTGTTAACGGAAAAAGGAGACTGAGAATAGGGCGAAAGCCAAGAGAGAGGATGAGGAGGACGACTAAGACAATGTGGGGGGAGTATGGGGAGAGCAAAAAGAGGAGCAAGTGAAAAATGAATAGAAAGACGTGGAGGAGGAAAGGAAGAAGAAGTGGAAGCCAAAGAGAGGAAGATGAAGAAATATGCAGAATGTAAAGAAGAAGGGGAACAAAAGGAGGAAAAAGAAAAAGAAGACGATGAAGAGATGAAGGCAACATAACGGATTTGCACTAAAAGGAATGCAGAAGATTGTCTTGTCATTTGCACAGACAAATAATTATGAAAAACTTATAGATTAACCAAAATTCTCTCAACTTAATGTAAATGATTCACCAGATTAAGCCCTCGAGAATGACTAGCAGAATTAAACAATAAACTTAGTTGTAAAACCTCTTAAAAACGTACTCTAGTCTATAAATAGGTTATGATAAGAATCTTCCAACATTTTTTGTCCCAATGTTAAGTTTTATTATCTTTAAAAATACTTAATAATGATTTTTATGAAAGAGTTATCGCGGTGTACTTGAAAATTTATCTTGAGCGTGACGTCGATCATTTACTTCAAACACAATATTTTATTTAAGATAATAAGCTTTAATTGTCTACAATAATGAGTCGCATTCCATTGTGACATTAATCTACTAATCTGTTATAGCAAGTTTTTCAAAACTTTATCAATGGAAGACTACAATAAATTACGTATTATTTCACAACGTTAAAAATGGCTAATCAGGTAGTCTTACATAATTATTAATTTTTGAAGATAAATGACAAATTCATTAAGCCTTTTCATTTCTGTAGTAGTACCAGTAGTAGTATCAACAAGGCCTGCCAGAGAACACATATATATTATTCTTAGGCCAACCAGTACCGGCTTGGTGTGTATGTTACTGAACTTCTGTTTTGTTTTTAGAAGGGTTTTGCCTGTGGCTCATCTACGTTGGGGGTTCTAACAAAGTATTGGACAACTTTGAAATCTACCTGGATTTTTACCACCACCACCTTTCCGAGCATTTAATGAATTTGGGCTCAGATCCTGAAAAAATATTTCCACTCTCCACCCTTAAACATTTATGGAAAAGTATGCCAAACTGGGTTTGATACTGGCTTCCTTTTACAGATACGTCATGTTAAGCGAAGAACATGAGCTTGTTGATTATACTGAGGTGATCGAATTGGGGAAAAACGTTTGTGAAACTTTTGATTTCGAAATTGTTAACGTTAAACAATATAATCAGAGGATCTTTTGTAAAAATACATTTATATAAATAGCCTTTATTTATTGCAGCATGACTTTCACATTCTAAACGTTTGAATCTTAACGATCAATTAGCCTAGAAATGTAGAAATATTGATAACGTTCATCAACATTTATCATTTACACTAAATTTGCAGCACTTATCATTTATTTTATAAACAGTCCCGTCTTCAACGAAATACGACTTAAGCAACATTTATTACTACTTAAACTCATTTAAGTTACTTAAGACCCCAAATTTAATCCAGGAATGGCGGTATGAAACCCAAATATGCATTTAAACACGTAAATTACAGTTATCAGGCTGACCTTAATTATCTTTTCTTCCGTGATGTGTGGTCTTTTTGTTCGTAATTTTCCATAATATTTTTAAACAAACCTATTTCACAAGCTTAGGTAACATTTGATAAAGATTCGTACTTGACCTTTAGAATGACTGGTATTTTTTAATTGTTTCGTTTGTTGGATGTTATGGCATAGTTCTGTTATAATTATTTTGTGCACGTGTTTATTTTCTTAATCTGCAACTCATTCTTGTTTGAATACATCTCATTGATAATGACATATTTACAGAAGGTCTATAAATCTTGAGGAGTAATAATTTAACCACTTCAAATTAGTTTTAATTACTGCTATTTTTTGTTATAAAATCGCAGACAAATAATCAATAATATTAATAATAATTAATTATACCTAAATAGTATAATACATAAAATTTTGTAATGAATAACTATAATTGTCAATTAAAAAAGTTTCACTTAAATTAAAAAAATAATAATAAAATGGCTATGTATAACCCATTCACACTTTTCCTGGCCACTGGTTGGCCATAGTTATTCTTTAAATTGCGTTCCTAACAGATGTTTCCATGTCTTTGATTTTTTGAAAAATAATACTACATTGGTTTCGCCATGTTAAATTCTTCAGTACGTTTACAACCCTTGTGGTTTTGGCACAAGGGTCAGGTTACATAACCTCAATTTATGAAGCTATAAAAGTCCAGATTACACAGTAACAACTACTAAATACGCATGATTTATCAATCTTTAAATAAAATATGAAGTATAGAATCTTATTAGAAAAAATTTCATAATGAAAAATGCTTCGAATTTGATTATTCAGTATGTTTGTAAACTTTGCAGTTTCAAATGTGTACCAAAAAATCAAATTTGTGACGAGGAAACAAAAATTACGTTCTTATAAACCCACCGAAAATTAAAAACCTCCAAAGGACGAAACAAAGGTTATGATACATCAACAGTAACCGTTCAATGTTAAATAAATTCAGTCAGACAACCTAACCTCAATTCTTGAAGCTTTAAAAGCCCAGTTTACACAGTAAAACCTATAAAATACGTATGGTCAATCAGTCTGCAAAAACAGCGTGAATAACGTCTGCCTAATAAGGCAGGTGAACAATAAAAATATTTCAAAATTTAATTGTTTGGTATGTTTACAAACCTCCTCTGGTTTCC
Organism: Melanotus villosus; assembly: GCA_963082815.1. NCBI lineage: Eukaryota > Metazoa > Arthropoda > Insecta > Coleoptera > Elateridae > Melanotus > Melanotus villosus. The sequence continues at coordinate 110,059,719 of OY720419.1, read as the reverse complement.
TAAGAAACTTTATACGAAAATACGAATTACAACCAAAAAATGGAAAGGCAAGGAAATCTACTAAGTTATCAACTTCGGCAGCGCTAAATAAAACACAAGAGACCACAGACATTACGTCCTAAGTGTCAGTTTACCTAATCTCCATCCCTGCCGCTCAAAAGTTCAATTTACATAGTAAAAACTCTCAAACTTGTCACGTGCTCATTCCGCACTACGACAACTTATAGGGGACTTCGAAGTCCTGTGGCTCGCGGCTAACAAGCAGTCAAAGAATCGGAGTTCGAAACGCTATACCCTTCAAATAGTGGGGTCATAATCGGTAGGAAAATGGGCGCCACTGCGGAAAGTCACCCAAAGATGGTCACGAGGAACGTACCGCAGATAGTTCCTTCTGTGCTCGAAGGGGGTTGTGGTGGCTGCACCCTATTGCTGGATGCTACTTACCATTACTTTACTGAAAAGAAAATTGCCACTGGTAGATAGGCTCACAAGGCTGTACACAAATATTAAAAACAGACACAAAACATAAATGAAAGGCAAGAATGAATTAACAATTAGATTTAATGAATGTAAGAAATATTTAAAATATGACACAAAAGCGGTTCATAAGTTTTATCTTAGATTATACGAAAAGGGTGATTAATAAGGGATGTCACATTTACTCAGGCTACGGCAATTATAGTTAAAAGCTAGGCTCCCTTAACCGCAACCAAATGTATGGCAATGACAAAACTTAAGCTAAAAATCTGATTACCAATAATTTCACACATGCAACATAAAATGCGAAATCATCACTGTTTCTGAATTATTAACACTAAAGCAAAAGGTAATACGCACTGGTTAAAGAATTAAACAATTCGCCGAACAAAATAAACAAAAGGAAGATGCTTGATGTACTTAATTACAGACAATAATTAACTGGTGGCTGTCCACGAGTAGACCGATATATACGGCACTGAATTAGGGCTGAGCTGGTACAGTCACAACCGGCCAGTAAAAGGGACAGCCTTAAATATTGTTATCTGGGAAAGTGCTTAGTTTTCAGGGCCCTTGGAAGCGATGGAAGGCTTCGAAACCCAGGGAGAGATTAGCAGTAGTCGGCAAGAAAGGAATGGAGTCCTTTTCCGGAAGCAGGTGCGAAGACAACGGGATGTCTTTGAACGGGTGAAATAATTTTGAAATCTTTCATGGTCAACTTTTTTGGTATGTTTAAATATCTGATAAATCTGCTTGAGTCTCGAACGACGCCAAAAAGAAAAATCATCACAAAACACCTAAACGTAGGAATTGCAACACATTTAAAGTCAAAATTTTTCTAAAATACCAAGCCAAATTTAGTGCACTGTAATGTATGTCAAAAATACCCGAAGTGTTAGGTAACATAACCTCAATCCTTAACGCTTTATTTACGCCTAATTTACACAGTAAAAACAGTAAAATGGCACACCAGATGTTAAAGAAATCGTGAATAGGGTATATCATGGCCGCTAAATGTATTGTAAAAATCCTTTATAACAAAATTAGAAATCTACTAAATTTGATACAGTTTCGAACAACATTTAAGTATCTCTCAAAAAGCCAAATCATGGCAAAACACTGAAGAGTAGGAATTAAAATTTCTAAAGTGCCAGGCCAAAAATTTAGTGCATTTTACGCTGTACCTTAAAATATCAAAAGTATATTAGATTACATAACCTGAACTCTTGACGCTTTAAAAGCCCAATTCACAGATTACCATGGACAATCAGGGACTAAAGAAAAAAAAACTGAATGGCGTATAACCAGGCAGACAAATCTATTGTAAAAGCGCAGCGAAGCATGCCCTCGGCTATCTTTGCTTGCAGTAGTAAAGTAGTAGTAAAGAAATCAAAGCATAAAAAGCTTAGATTCCGAAACCGTAAAAATGAGAGTGTATTATAACAAAGCAACCGTTAAAATGTCTCGTTTAAATAAAACTTAATCCTTTGCTTAAGAAAATGGTGTTTGATTACAAATTCATAAATTCCACTTAATACTTATGTTTGCCCAAGTAAAAAATTCAAATAGTCATGATTATTTCGATTTATGTGCTACTGTTAGATTCTTAATGAATTGTCTAGATAACAGTTAAGGTCGACAAGAAGTGTATAAATTATTCCTGAATTAGAAAGCCGTTTATTTTCCATACCAACGCGGCAAGAACATCAACCGAAATGAGTGCCCATATTGTTCCCAAGAATAATTTTGACCGACAAATTGAAAAATTGCTATGTTGCGTTGCAGAAGAACAAGGATTGTTCGATTATAAAATAGAAAAGGCCGGTGGTGCTTTGAAAGGCGATGGTTATTTAGGTGTAATTACAGCCATTCAGATTAAGGGCAAAGATGACCACAACGAGGAGAAGGTACTGAATTTGGTGATCAAAACGGCGTCCAAATGCGAAGCTGTAAGACACGAAGCACCCATTGCTGACGTCTTCGACAGGGAAATTTACATGTACAACACCGTCATTCCTGTTTTTCGAAAATTCCAAATCGAAAAGGGGCTTGAACCATTCTCCAGCTCGGCGAAGTGTTACGAAGCGTGCATGATTAACAAAAATGAAGCCTTGGTTTTGGAAAATTTACGGCACCAAGGGTACAGCGTTTGGGAAAGAAGGATACCGATGGAGCACGACCACGTCAAGATGGTAATGACCGAGTACGGACGCTTTCACGCGTTGTCCTTTGGGCTACGCGATCAAAAACCAGAAAAGTTTGAGAAGCTCACCCAGGATATGTATGACATATTTGATAGGTTCCTGGGGGAAAAATCGGACTTTTCGAAGATGTTCGCGGATCGTTGCGTTAAAGCCCAAAAGGCACTGAACCCAGAGGTGCATAAGGAGGCTCTCCAGAAGTTTTCAGGGTTAATAGGTGAGATAAAACCTTTTCTCAAGAATTTGACCAAAAGTGTTGACAATTACTCTGTTATACTTCATGGTGATTGTTGGACGAACAATATGATGTTTAAATATGAAGTAAGTAACTTAATAAGCCTTATTTGTAAGTAGTAACAGTTTGGGTTTAAATAATGGCTTGACTTGTCGGTGAGGTATAGCAAGGTTCTGGCTAATTTTTAATGCAGAAAAATTTGAAACCTTCGATTTATCATGTCTAAAGTTCTCCCAAGGGTGGCAGTCCCATGGATTTGCCAAAAATTCTAGCCGTACCATGCTGAATCACCATGACAGTCCAGTTGCGTTGAGATACCTAGCACCCGCAAGCCTAGGTCTCATCCAATAAACAAACAAACATTCAAAAAATTCACTTTGTACCACTTTACAGGATGCCAAAAACCCAAAAAGACCAACAGAAATGGCACTGATTGACCTACAACTCTCAAGAGTGGGAACACCCGTGTTAGACTTGTCATACTTCTTCTATTCCTGCAGCTCCAAGAAAGTAATCAGCAACATCGACTACTACCTTAATATTTACTACAATTCTTTATCAACATCCTTGAAGCAGCTTGGTTCCAATCCTGATCGGGTCTACCCATATTCTGTTTTTCGTCAGTATTGGAAACAGTATTCAAGATTTGGGTTGATTTGCTCGATGTTACTCATCTACGTCATGCTGAGTGAAGAAAATGAAGTTACCGATTTCACTGAGGTCGCCGAATCGGGAAGGAGCGTCGTGGATGCCTTCAACTACGAAATTTCGAACATGGATGAATATTACGATAGGGTTAGACATGTTATTTTGCATTTTTATAATAATGGATTTATTTAGACTTTAGATAAATATTTAATTAAGACTAGAGTATGCTTAGTACAAGTATATTTTTTTCAAGAATAAATAAAAGAGTAATTGCGGTATAGACGTTTGGTTTGAAATGTATTTTGTCACGCTGATTAGGCCAGCTTCAATTAGCAGGCCCTATTCGATCATATTTAAAGTACGTGGGTTGGTTTAACATAACAGCAGAGACGTAATTACTAACTTACCTCCCTAGGCACGCAACAATTGCCTCCGAGATCCAAGCATAAGTAAAAATTGTCCGTATTTCTGAAAAATTATTTTGGTGAAAACCGATATCAAATTAAATTTAATATAGTGATTAGGCAAGTCTCAAATAATAAAATTAAATTAGGTACAGTAAGGTTATGCTGGATGAAAATCGCAGGGAATGTTACTACAACGAAGGACTTGTCTTCGTCAACGGCACTAACCATAAATAACTTGCCGAGTTCCACTTTTTAAATAAACAAAATAGCCCCCAAGTGTACTTGTTCTAAGAATACTCGCACTGCCTTACCGTGCCGCATTGCAGAGTTTGGCCAAATCGGGAATATTAGCTTGTGCTGTTTGTAAACATGCATTTTTCAAAAGGTTAGATGCACGAGCTCTCGTGATAAAAGCACACAGATTCAAAGTTAATCCAAAACAAACAAGTAAAAACATTCACACAGTTTTACCGAAGGAAATCCCTAAGTTATACTTAAACTAACCACAGTAATTCTGATCTTTTTTAAGATGAGTATATTTGTTCCCATCTCAAGCTAGTATTATGTAAATTTTAATAACGGCGAATCTTCTGAAATTTCATTGTTAAAAATCTAAAAAATATTAATTAAACACACGTATTTCGAGTGTTAGCTCCCGATAGTTAACCGCACCGTATAATAAAACTAATTTCGTAATTCATATGGATTAAACTCAAGGTTTTACCTAAGCCTATATAAACAACAGGAATGCTTACCATTAATTTATTACTGTTTGAAAAGTAACAAACAATGAGTGCCCAGACTAAGAAGCACGATATCGATTTTGAAATCGAAAAACTCCTGCACGATGTTGCAAAGGAGGAAGGATTGTCGAATTATAAAATCGAAAAAGCCCCAGGTTCGATGAAAGGCGATGGTTATTTGGGGGTTATCACCGCCGTTCAAATCAAGGGAACTGATGATAACAAAAAGAACAAGCAGCTCAATTTGGTTGTTAAAACCGCCTCGAAGAGTGATGCCCTGAGGGGCGAAGCACCGATTGCTAGCGTTTTCGAGAGAGAGATCTACATGTACAACGTTGTTCTTCCAGCGTTCAAGAAATTTGAGGCTGAAAAGGGGGTCCCGCCGTTTACCAGCTCGGCCAAGTGTTACAAGGCCTGCATAATCGACAAAAGTGAAGCTTTAGTCTTGGAGAATTTAAGGGAGCTTGGGTACAGTGTTTGGGAAAGACGCTTACCGATGGAGGACCAACACGTCAAGTTGGTAATGGCCGAATACGGGCGTTTTCATGCACTTTCCTACGCGTTACGCGACCAACACCCTGATCGATTCCGGAAGCTGACGGGATGCATGGATGATATCTTTGAAAAGTTTTTGCAGAAGGCGGATTTTATGAAAACCTTCACCAATCAGTGCATTAAAGCTAAGGATTCGCTCAATCCAGATACAGACAAGGACGCTATAAAGAAGTTCGAGGCCTTCATAGATCAAATTCCGACTTTCGTTAAAGGACTGCCCAAATTACTTGATAAATATTCCGCGATTGTGCATGGAGACTGCTGGACGAACAACATGATGTTTAAATATGAGGTAAGTACTTGTTTAGACTTAAATAAGGTGGCTTACTACTTTAATATTACAAAAAAACGCCCACTTTTGGCCGAAACATCAACAGGCTTTGGCCACATCTTATTTTCTAATTTTTGTTTATGGATATGCACGAATTACCGTGATTACTGTTGAAACACATACAAAAACTTACAAAAACTGAAATTGCCGGCCTTGATAGCATTCGGTTTAGTTTAGTCGTTCAGATACGAGGTAAAACCTTGTCGTACTAATACGATGTTTGACACGATGATGTGGTGGAAATCCCTTGGGCTCGGCACAATTCTAATTGGGTAGTGCCGAATGACCAAAGCAATCAACACGCGTTGAGATATTACTTGGCACCCACAAGCTTAGATTTCGGCCAATTAACAAACAAAAAGCGAATACGACACCCACGCGACACTAAAACCCAAATCTAACATCTTTATTTTTTGACGTCCAATACAAATAAGTAAATTATCTTTCAGGACCTGGACAATCCCAAGAAGCCAACCAGAATGTGTCTGATCGACCTTCAACTAGCAAGATTAGGCTCCCCAGTCTTGGATCTGTCGTACTTTTTTTACGCGTGCAGCTCCAAAAAGGTAATCAACAACTGGGAAGCATATTTGGATGTATATTACGACTCTCTTTCCGCATACCTTAAGAAATTAGGGAGCAACGCTGCTGATGCCTATCCTTCGTCTGTTTTTCACAAGCACTGGAAAGAACAGGCCAAGCTTGGTTTGCTTCTTTCTACGCTTTTGATCCATGTGATGTTAAGTGAACAGAATGAAGTAACTGACTTGGCCGATGTTGCTGAGTCTGGGAAAAGCGTTGCTGACGCCTTTAATTATAGTATTTCGAATATGGACGAGTATAACGATAGGGTTAGGCATATCATTTTACATTTCGTTAAAAACGATTTTATATAAAACGGTTTTGTCGAAGTGAAGCTGTAGAAAATCGTATTTTAGGAAAATTTGCAAAATATGCATGAAATATGCATTGTAGTTATTGTGATAAATATGCAGCACTTTCTTACTTTTGTAAGAAAAGTCGCAATCCAGGTTGTTTATGGTTTTAGCTTTATATTAAGGCTTGTGATAAATAATTGTTAAATTGTTAGACTTTAATTAAATAAATTAGTTATTTGCTTTGTATACCTTTCCTCTTGTATGTCTGAAATAAAGCTTTTACTTTCTGTAAGTTTGAATATTTAAGTCCTTGTGACAAGAATTCATGAACTTAACATGAACGGCGATTAAAAATATTTATTAGTAGTCATCCCTCATTTTGACGTCTGAGCGGCATTTGACCCACATTGAGATCCTTGGCAACCGCAGGCCTCGATCTCACCCAATAAATAAAGACTTATACAATACGATAGAAAATCAAGAAATCAATAGCAGGGTATATGAGACCTGCGTCTTTTACGTGGGTATTTCAGATTCAATCCCTGACACCATCGAAGTCTTCAGTGGAGTTCATACGTAAAAGGTGTGTGCTACCAGCTTTAAAGGGCACATTAACCTCTTAATTCTGACAATAATAGTGATACCAACACCTTAGACAATTGTAAACCCCATCAAACTAAAGGTAGATCTCATTTTGCTCGTTCGATGGGTGATGGTTAGCCTCCTACCCAGAGTATGCGCAAAGAGGGCTCACAAAACTACACTTACGCGGTAGTAATAGGCCATTTCAACAAGGAGGAGAAACAAAGAAAAGAAAAGGCATTGTGACAGAAGGTCGAGGTGAGTTTACTTTTTAAATTAGAAGGTGACAAAAGAACCAATTTAAAATCATCCTCAGTGACTCATTGAATTAAAAGTCATATCCTAACTAACAAAGATCAAATGTAGATATGTATGTGTGATTGCTATTTGTTTTGTACTTTGATAGGATTTGCTGAACCAAGTTAAACCATTACTATCAACTCCATAGGTCAGTGAGGATGAATTTTATTCGATCTCTTGATAGTTCCTGTATTTATCCTTGAAGAAAATCCACCATTTCTGTATAAGAGCTACTGTAAGTATTTCAATGGTTTCTAAGGAAGTAAGACGTGTCCGAACCCATAGATCGAGCAAATCTTAATTGGATTAAAGGTAGGGGTAGGTGCAAGCCAATGTTTAACGGTGATTATCTACTCTTTAAGCCCTTTAAGGAAGTTTCTACTTACAACATTCTTATTATAATATTTGCGGATTACGAAAAGGTTTTCCAGCCAATAAACCAAATAAATATGTTTGAAGCTTTAACAGAATGTCAAATAGACCATCACTTCATAAACAGCAATTATTAGACTCGCGGATAGACACAAAACAACTTGATATACAGCGAGGTGTACGTCACGAAGACACCTTGTCACCAAGACTGTTTACAACCCTACTAGAGTATTAATGTAAAACGGCAAATCTAAACGCAAATAGCGTAAATATACAGGAGAACAGCTCAGTAACCTGACATTTGCGGACGACATCGTCCTCATAGCCGACCGTATAGATGTTGTAATGAAATTAGTAAGAGGGTTGGATTAAATATCAGTATGTCCAAAACACAAATAATAACAAATTTCGTACTCAGCCACTATAAATATTTGGGCCACGAGATCTGCAATGGAAGGAACAACCGCACCCATAAGCTCGTCCGTGGCATAAGACTGGCCTGGACAGCTTTTAGAAAATTGAGATATGTTTTAAAATCAAATCTTTCTGTATTTGTTAAAAGGGAAATTGTCAATGATATTCCAAAACCTCCAACAGGCATTGTAATTATTCCATCTGACAATGTAAATGAGGACGTTACCGATGAGGATTCGGGCTAGGAGGACTATGGTTCCAACAATAATCTACCAAGCAAGTAGCTAAGAGCAACTGCGGGTTTACAGTCGATTCTGATTTTGATTCTGAAGATGATTTATCATTGTCAACTGTCGGTACTGTTCGACAACAGAATTTGCCAAAACCTGCAAAAAAACCTAAGTCTCATTCCTGGATCAAACAGGATGTTACTCAAAAGCTCAAAACCATTTTTCTGAGTGGAAATAAGTGTTTGGTCCAAAAAAAAAAAACTTACATCCTTGGAGCTGTTTCAACTCTTTTTGACGATGTTATCAAGTTAATTGTAACTTACAGTTACGCGAGTCAGAAGAATCTTATATTAGGCAATATAAGCTCAGAAGAAATCATGTGTTTTTTAGGAGTTCTACTACTAAGTGGATACAATTGTGTAGCAAGAAGATATGTGTATTGGAAAAAGTCTGATGACACTCCTCTTGCTCAAGCAAAACGATTTTCACGAAAGGAGAAGAAATTAACAAGTTACCATCGATCAACCAAATACTGTCAAATAATATGGGCCGTGTTGATCGCTGTGATCAAAACATTACTTTGTATTGGTGCTCAATTTGTGGGAAAAAATGGTATTTTCCACTAATTACGCAATGTGTTGAATTGGCCAAGCAAAATGCTTGGCAGCTTCACCGCATTGGAGGTAGAAAAATGGACCATGTAACTTCTAGAAGAGCCATTGCTACTCATATCTTGGAAACTTCTACAAAATCGACGAAACAGGGACCATCTAAACCATCACATAAACACATAAATACCGTTAGTTCAAAAGGTTTTTAAATAAGGGTTGGCCATGAGACACAAAAATAATGTCAATTGCAAGATTTAGAATTTATTAACTGTCATCATTGTGTTGCTTGCATAATACTGTTGTGAAAATTTCAATAAAATTGTAAAAACAAAGGTTCTAAATCTTGCAGTAGACATTACTTTTGTGTCTCATGGCCAACCCTTATGTAAAAACTTTTTGAACTCACTGTATAGCAAATATCTTCACAGCACGTGCTTAGTATGGCCTAAAATACAAAGCAAATTTCAAGTCACGGTAATACGAGTTTGCAACGCATTTAAATATAGTCTAAGTAAGTTTGAAATGGCAGTTGAACGGAGTTTTGTTTCCCCGCCCTATGCCGTCCACATCCATGCCGTGGTCCATTGGCAAAGACAACGTGTCCAGCTCTGACTCGTGAAATTTGCCATGCGTTATATTTTGTTGTAACTAAATTTGAAACTGCATAGGGCGGGGAAACAAAAATCCGTCAACCGCCATTTAAAACTTACTTAGACTATAATAGAGTGTAGTTTAAACTACTCTTATAAAATAAAAAAACAGTGATAAATAAGTGACCTTTAAAAAACAGTTTAAAGGTGCTTCACCGCAACTGAAGTAGATTAATGAACGAAGATAAGATTAGAACGCAATTTTATGTAACGCTTACATATGCGATTGTAAACATCGACTTTTCGGAATTGTTTTTGACGTGTTGGTTATTATATAAGATAAACAATTTCACATCGCTCAAGGCTGGCGCTGAACTATAAAACAAACGATTATCGTACTTTATTTGATTTACTACATACACAGCATAGAGTTAACAATGAGTAACACAGATAGTTTAAAACATTTTGACGGTCAAATAGAAAGCTTACTGGAGGAAATTGCGGTGGAAGAAGGCCTTCACGATTTCAAAATAGAGAAAGCTCCAGGTTCTATAAGAGGGGATGGTTATTTGGGGGTTATCACCGTCATACAGATAACAGGCAAACATGATTCTGGTAAAAAGAAGACGCTTAATTTGGTGGTTAAAAGTGCTTCGAAAAGTGACGCGTTAAGACAGGAAGCACCGGTTAGCCTCATATTCGATAGGGAAATTTACATGTACAACGTTGTAATCCCCGCGTTTCGGAAATTTCAAGCCGAGAAAGGATTGCCGGAATTTTCTAGCTCGGCGAAATGCTACAAAGCGTGCATTATCGATAAAGGTGAAGCTTTGGTGATGGAGAATCTAAAAGAATTAGGCTACAGTGTTTGGGAAAGAAGGCTACCGATGGAACACGACCAGGTAAAATTTGTAATGAATGAATATGGACGTTTTCATGCCTTGTCTTATGCAATGCGTGAGCAAAAACCAGAAGAATTTGAGAAACTTACAAACTCAATGGAAGACGTATTCGATAAATTTTTTCAAATGGCAGATTTCACTAAGATGTTCGTTCAACAGACCGGAACTGCCATGAAATCGCTGGATCCACAGACAAATAAAGAAGCAATAGCGAAGTTTCAAGCATTTTCAAGTGAAATTCCGCCATTTCTTAGAAGCTTACATAAATTCGTTGATAAGCATTCTGTGATCATACACGGCGACTGTTGGACGAATAATATGATGTTTAAATATGAAGTAAGTAAATTACTATTGTTGACAATAATTTCTGGCACATTTAAACAGCGGGTTAAAAATCTTGGCAGTTTTTCCCAGAGCATTTGTTAAAAGTAAACTCAAAACACTCTGTTTATAACGACTTAAAGACTGTAAAAAATTGCTTATTCCGTTTTGCTTATACTTTCATGAATCATTATCATGAGCCTACATCATTCACTACTGGACATAGGCTTCCCTCCTTTCCACCCAGTATCTTCGATCCTGAGCTGGTTAGATCCAATTGCTCATCGTGCATTTTAGATCATCAGACCATCTTGTAGGGGGTATAACTTTGCTTTTAAAGGCCTTGTTGTGGTCGCCACTCCAAAATCCTTTTTGTGCACCTATTATCTTCAAGCATAGTAAAACCGAAAGTCGATGGTTCAAATCCCAACTAAAGTGCTTCTTTTCCTACATTCTGATTTTTCAAAATATCTTCTAACCCAGAAACCTTAAATTTATATTTTTCCATGAAAACCAATTTTGAAAGCCCAAAATAACAAAAATATACGAAGCATCATCACTTTCCAAATAGTTATAGTGTTAATTTTAGTAAATTGTAATGTATTTCGATTTTCTTACAAAGTTTGTCTTGCAGGATCCGACAAACCCGAACAAACCAACGAAAATGTGTCTGATTGACCTACAAATATCAAGAGTCGCATCACCAGTGTTAGATTTAACGTATTATTTTTATTCATGCGCCTCAAAGAAGGTGATAAGTAACTGGGAATACTATTTAAATGTTTACTACGACTCGCTTTCCGCATACTTAAAGATATTGGGCACAGACCCATCTGATGTTTATCCATATTCTGTTTTTCGAGAGCATTGGAGGAAGTTTGCGAAATATGGCTTAATCTATGCACTGATTTTAATACACATCATGTTAAGTGAACAAAACGAAGTAACAGACTTAACAGAAGTTGCTGAATCGGGAAAAAGCGTCACTGAAGCTTTTGATTATAGTATTTCAAATATGGCTGAGTATAACGACAGGATTAGACACATAATACTACATTTTGTCGATAATAATTTGATATGAGCATGGTTGTAATTTGCACGACCTTTTTGATTTTATGAGGTGACGTCTCTTTACTACTTAGGCATTTTTATTTATTTTCCAGATAAATTTGATTTTGAGTTCCAATTTTCATCACTTTGACGCTAGTTATCCACAACTACATTTACATGTGACAGTTAAATAGTTGAGACTCATAGGCAGGAAAATTACTTTAAAATATGTTTAATGTAAAAAAATCTGGTCAAAGTATACAAAGTTTGTGGCAGCTCAGCATTTAAGAGGTACCTAATATTAACCACAATGTCAATGTCATAGTGGTGAAGCTTACTCGTCTGCTTTAAATGTTTTACAACCTCAATACTTTTCTAGACTGATGTACAAGGAGCTTTAGTAGGAAAAGTACTACACAAATGGAAAATACAAATTATAAATCGCGAAGGATATCTTATATTTTACACCATACACCCTATAAAACCGTATCTATAGATTAAATTGTTGCTCAATTTATTTCAAAACTAATCTACACTAAAATTTGATTCTTTGAATTTCGCGGTATTAATAACCCGTCAAAGGTGTTTCCTAGCGCCATGCGGAAAACAATTAAACTGAGCATAGGCCCAAGGCGTCGAAAGAAGTCAACCGGTAAAATCAAGAAGGTCGTGGTAATTTGTTTAGATATTTTCGTTTTTAACACAACTAGATAAATAAGTAAATTTAATATGTTCCTTCCAATCAGGCAGTCATGATATTTCGCATCTAGTCGACCATGCTTCCGATAATGTAAATTCTCCAAAATTGCTGAATTGAATCATTTTAATGACAGTTTGAAGTTATGTCACGGGTATTAGGTAACCAGTCATTTAAATGATCATTTTATATGCTTCCTAAAGAAATGTTATGATATGATTGAAACAGTTGAAAGGATATTAAATGGTAAAAAGTGATTTAATCACTATCCGCTGACGAAGAATAAAATATAAAGCAGTCCCTAACCTAACCTAACTAACAACATAACTCTAAAGCACCACAATGAGAAAGACTGGAAAGCATGACCTTTTGAATGCTAATATTTCTTGATCGTAGGGTGGAATATTTAAATAAGAAAAACATACTTAATTCGGATGAAAAAGTGTAAAGCGTTAATATAACAACAACAAAATTTTCTTTTTTTTTGTTGCTATATCTAAATTTTCTTCTGCCTGCTTTAGGTTTTGACCCTAGCTATGGGGTAGTTAAGACAGTTAAAAATGCAGTAAACTGTTTGTTGTTAGTAAATATTAGATTAGAAATACTGCTGCCAAGATTATTTAACGTGCTGTGATTTAAAGCGTACAAACAAAGTAACAAACTCAAAGTATAACTTGTGTTCCTGAAATAGCGAAACGCAGATTTAATCTTTATCATATTAAAGTTTACGTTAGCTGTGGATTCAAATTAGCATTAAGTGTCGTCTACATTCTACATTGTTATTAAGTATTTAAGTAGCGAGGTTAATATTGTACCTGTTTATTACAATAAAATAATTTTTTATTGTAAAATAGTGTTTATTTATTTAGCAAAGAAAGTGTATTCATTCTGTCGAGCATATAAGATTGCAACCTGAGCGAGTACATTAGGTAACCTTAAATTTAAATAATCTTGACCCAATAATTAACGCTAAATTCGTCAAAAACAAGCAACAGCTACACATGCATGGGTTTCAAAGCAGTTATTACGCCTCTAGGGCGGTAAGTTAACGCTGGCTTTACTACTCTCATGGAAACCAATCAGCTAATCGTAAAATCAATCTACCTTCTGGAATCAAAACGCGCAGATAGATCGTAGTTTGGTGTAAGGTGTAAGATTGAACAAGAATGGATAATAATGATTGTTGATTGTGCATCTTATATTTGCATTCAAGTCAGATATATGTATTAATTATAGCACAAATTAGATACCTAAACGCAACAGATATACATAGGTTGTACATAAGTAGCGTCACCATTAGGGTTCGTTTTCGTTTGATTAGTGTCCCTAGACCTTTAGCAGGTAGTTACTGGCCACCGAAGGAACCAAAGGACAAATAATTCAAGGCTAGGAAACCTAGAGCGTCGACTCAGCCTATAAGAAAATAAATTTATTTACAGGGTTGGTTGATACAAATACGGATAATAAAACATTAAATGTGCTATTGTTATACACCGTTAGAAACTAGTAAAGAAGTCAAGTAGAAAAATATCTCTGCGCGATTTACTTTTTTTATTCTTTTATTTCTAAGCTACAACAAACGTCATAATCGTAGACGAAAAGTACGAAATTTTGATAATTTTGAGTCATTATTCATCATTATCATCAATTGACATGGAGCAGATCCCCGTGGATCAATCCTGGATTACGCCAGGCCCACATCTTCGCCGAAACCCTCCAAAACATACACCAGATCCCCCGCGACCCCCTCTTCGACAACGCCCACTACCACCGGATCTCCCAACACATACGGGAGAATAACGAAATCCGGTTGCCCCGACTGATCCCTCCCCCCAACAACATGCCCGACCACGACCTGCTATCCCCCATCTCGGCAGCAGAGACAAACGACGCTATTTCCCAAGAGAAAAACTCAGCCCCCGGAGAAGACAGCATCACACGGAAAGTCCTCAGACACCTTCCTGAGGCAACCACCACCCTACTAACGCTCCTTTTCAATCAGTGCTTACGCTCCAGACCCTTTCCCACATCATGAAAGACGTCCAACGTCGTCATGATTTCCAAACCCCACAAAGACAGACGTGACCCTCAACTCATACCGCCCCATCTCCCTCCTCAACGTTATCGGAAAGGTCTACGAGCGTATCCTCGCCACCCGCCTTCGCCGGCACCTTGAACAGAACAGCATCATACCCCCATTCCAGCACGGGTTTCAACCCGGAAAATTCACCCAGCACCTGCTCTGCCAGCTCCACACGAACGCCTCCGTCGCCCTGAATGCCGACCATTGCACCTTGGCCGTCATGCCGGACATCGAGAGAGCGTTCGACGTGGTCTGGCACCACGGTCTCTTGACCAAACTTCTGGTCTCAGACATTCCCCCACATTCGCGCATACCTCGGTAGGCGCTAGCACCGGGTCCGAGTGGCAGGACGCGTATCGCGCCCATTCACCCCCGCTTCGGGAGTTCCCCAAGGCTCAATCCTCGCCCCACTTCTGTTCATTTATTACTGCCACGACATCCCCCGACCCAAACACCCCGCAGCGCGCATCGCGCAGTACGCGGACGACACGGCCCTGTGGGCCTCCTTCACTTCGGCCCACCGCGCCTCCAGGGCCCTTTCCAACGCCGTCGCCCCGAAAGGAGCTCCAAACATCACGATAAACTAGAACTTCACGTCAACTCACTTCATCTACCGCTCACCCAAGATTGGAACAGCAGCAGACTGAAAAGAAATTGACCATCTGACCTAAAGTAAGGTAACTGAGGATCCTTACTGGAGCAGCCATCTCAAGACAGTGTAGGATCTGCAGTAATAAAGATCCCAAGACAATAAATGTATTTAATTCTAATTGCTTTTTAGTAAATAAAAAAAAACTAAAAATTAATGAAAAAAGGTAGGTGAGCCTGTTGGTAATTCAAATTTTTTTGGGTCAGCCTGTGTATAACATTTCTGCTAATAAACAAAAAAATTTATTCATCAAAAATATTCTGATAAGTTGTGTGTACGTAATGGTTAATTTAAATTTAATTGTGCGTATAACACTATAGATCAAAATTTATGAATATATCGATTAAAATAAATTGTAATTCGTTGCCTCGACTTACCTTAATATTTGGTGATGATTGTAGGATAAACACATGGGTTGAGACGAAAGTGCGTAAGCGAAACTGCGCGTGTACAAATAATAGTTTCGATCACGAACTATGTAGGAATGAGGGTGAGATCTAGGATTTTGCAAAAAGGAAGGGTTATGTAAGCGGAAGTAAGGGTAGGAGTTAAAGGCCAAGGAAACCAAATATATAAAAATTAAAAGACACTAGTTGTTGGCCCTCCTAGCGAATAAACTTATACAACTAATATTATTGGCTAATTCTATTAAGATAAAATAATTATAAATATAACTAAACTATGAATAATAAACTTAGGGATAATCTAACATAAGTAGTTTTCACATGCTAACTTAGACAATGCTTCGTTATCGTCAGTTACACTTTTGAAAGCCATTGTTGATAACATTAATGTATGTTGAATGTTGATATCACAATACGGTTTATTTAGATAATACAAAATAAAAGAGTTATGAATGAAGGTGAAATTCTGCGCGCTACTAAAAATAATCTTTATGGAAAATTTCTTATGTTAAGAATAGGATTTTAGGTAAAGCCTTCTTGTTAAATGTACAATTTTTCCACTATAAATATTCGCTTTGTAATGCATAGAGTTAGAAGAAAGTTTGCTTTACTTCATTGCTTTATCAAAAGCTGTTTAGAATTTATTGGATGGTAATTCCCATCGGAACGATTTAGGAAAACAAAATTTATAATTGTGCCTGACACGTTTGCTAACCGGACTTTGACTTAATGGTAATTACCCCCATGGGCGATTTACGCATATCTTAATATCGCGTGCTAACTCTAATTCGGTTCTAAAACAATGCATGGTAAATGAATTACAAGGTACATATTTAAATAATAAAGCCTTTTTAACCGCCACTTGTGAGATAAAACATTGATAAACAAGTGACCCTTTAAAAATAGAAAAGCTTCGACGCAATTGAAGTAGATCAATGAACGTAGATAAGATTAGAACACAATTTTGAATGCGCGGCCTTGAAAACTAATCGAGTAATCATCGTAAACATCAGCTTTTGGATTCGTTTGTAACATGCTGGATATTATATAAGATAAATAATTTCACAATATTGCCAGTAATTGCGCTCAAGGCTGCCGTTGACCTATAAAAGCAACTAACAAACGCTTATCGTGTTTTATTTGATTTACTACGTGCATACCACCGAGTTAACGATGAGTAACATAGATAGTTTAAAAGATTTTGATGGTCAAATCGAAAGGTTGCTAGAGGAAATTGCGGTGGAAGAAGGCCTTTGCGATTTCAAAATACAAAAATCGCCAGGTTCGATAAAAGGGGATGGTTATATGGGGGTTATCACCGCCATTCAAATAATTGGCAAAGAAAAATCTGGTAAAAAGAAGACCCTTAATTTGATGGTTAAAAGTGCCTCGAAAAGTGATGCTTTAAGACAGGAAGCACCGGTCAACATGATATTCGAAAGAGAGATTTACATGTATAACGTTGTAATCCCCACTTTTCGTAAATTCCAAGCAGAGAAGGGTGTGTCGGAATTTTTTAGCTCGGCAAAGTGTTACAAGGCGTGCATTATCGATAAAAGTGAGGCTTTGGTGATGGAAGATTTAAAAGATTTAGGCTACAGTGTATGGGAAAGAAGGCTACCGATGGAACACGATCAAGTAAAATTTGTAATGAACGAATATGGGCGTTTTCATGCTTTGTCTTACGCATTTCGTGAGCAAAATCCAGAAGAATTTGAGAAACTCACAGGCCAAATGGAAGACATATTCGAGAAATTCTTACAAATGGCGGATTTCTCGAAGATGCTCGTTAAACACACCGGAATTGCCATGAAATCGCTGGATCCTGTTACAAATAAAAAGGCAATCGAGAAACTTCAGGCATTTTCAGATGGAATTGATCCATTTCTTAAAAGCATGATAAAATTCGTCGATCAGCATTCTGTGATCCTACACGGTGACTGTTGGACAAATAATATGATGTTCAAATACGAGGTGAGTGAGTTCCTATTTTACTGTAATTATAATAACATCTGGCAGATTTAAATAGATCTTAGCAGTTTTTCCCAGAATTTTTGCCAAAAATAAAATTGCAACTCTCTGTTTATAATGACTTAAAGGCCATAAAACAAATTTAATTTTTCTTGTACTTTCAAAAATAGTCGGTAGTTCAAACACCCGCGACATGCTTCCTTTTCTACATTCGAATTTTTCAAAATATCTCGCATTTCGGGAACCTCAAAATTCTTCCTCAAAGGTCAAGTCTGAAAGCCCAAAATTACAAAATATACGAAGCATCTTAATCTGTTAATTATAATAAATTGGAATGAAGTTCAATATTTTTTACAAGATTTGTCTTACAGGACCTGAAAAACCCAAACAGACCAACGAAAATGTGCTTGATTGACCTTCAACTATCAAGACTCTCTTCACCAGTGTTCGATCTGTCGTACTATTTTTATTCCTGTTCTTCGAAGAAGGTGATAAGCAATTTGGAATACTATTTAGACGTTTACTACGACTCCCTTTCCGCATACTTGAAGGAGTTTGGCACGAACCCCTCTGATGTTTATCCATATTCAGTATTTCGGCAACATTGGAAGGATTATTCAAGATATGGGTTACTTATGGCACTGCTTTTGATACACATCATGTTAAGTGAACAAGACGAAGTAACAGACTTAACGGAAGTTTCAGAATCGGGAAAAAGCATCATTGAAGCTTTCGATTATAGTATTTCCAACATGGCTGAGTATAACGATAGGGTTAAGCATCTTATATTACATTTTGTTGATAATAATTTTATATGAGTGCGTGTGCAATTCGTTTAGGCAAATGTGTTTGTTGTTTGTTTATATATAATTTTGTTTTTAGATAAATATATTATGTTACTAAAGCGTATGCGTTCAAAGGCATTTCACATCTAATAGGTTATGTTTCCAATAATCATGTCATTGTGAATTCCACACAATTATTGAACGCAGCCGTCGTTATGGCAGTTTGAGGTTGTTTCACATTTTTTGTCAGTCCTTTATATACCTAATCGTATATCATGTTCAAACAAAAATAATGATTCAAATACTTAATGAATAATGAATATCAAAAGCAAAAGTATAGTAATGTTTCTGAAACTCAACCACATAACCTAAAAAGCATTTGGTTTGAAGCGATTTTGACGTAAAGTAAAAGATAAGGCGATACCCCTGGCCTAACCTAATCTAAATTTAACATAAACTTAACTTAAACTAACTTAACCTACATTAAACTTAACTTACGGCTTAATCTAGAAAAAAAGCGTCACAATAATGGTTGCATTCAACAATGAGCGAGGATTCGAATGACATTTTTTTGATCGCAGGGTACAACATTTAAATACAAAAAACGGCCAGGGCCGTAGCCAGGGGCCGAATTCTTGACATCACTCGCTACCGAAACGTATACGCTATGCAGCGAGTACTTGATAGCGCATTAGCTACTAGCTAATGCGCTATCAAGTACCCGCTGCATAGCGTATATACGTTTCGGTAGCGAGTGGTGTCAAGAATTCGGCCCCAGGGCACGGCAGAACAGAATTTGTGAGCTCAAAAAATATATATTTCAAGTTATCTATTTGAAATTCGTTTTGAACCGCATTCTTGTAAATTATAACACTTAATTCTGATAATAAAGTTTAAAACGTTAATATAAATTAATAATTATTTGTTGTCATAACTGAATTTCGTTCTGCCGGCTTCAGGAGGTTTTGGCTCTGGCTATGGGCCTGAAAACTGTTATATTTAATAAATAGCTTTTATAAAAGTTGCTAGGGAGATCATTAACAAGCTGTGATTTAAAGCATATACAAACAAACTCACATGTATTACTTGCGTTCCTGAAACATAGAAGCGCAGGCTTTATCATATTAAAAGTTGTGTTAAAGCTGCAGATTTATGCTAGCATTGTTATTAAATATTTAAGTATTGACATTAATGTACCTACTATACAATTTACTACAATAAAATAATTTGTTATAATAAAATTATATATTTATTTACATAGCAAAGAAGCAAAGAAGGGGAGATTTGTTCTGCCGAGTACGTAAGATTGCAACTCGAGCGAGTAATTCAAATCAATATATTTTCCATTACTTGTATAAACTAAACTAACCTTAAACAAATAAATGATTCTGACCTAATAATTTTCGCTAAATTAATTCATTCAAAACATGAGCAACAGCTACATAAATATGCTTGGGTTTTAAATTGATTGTTACGTCCCTAGGTCAGTACGTGGTAATTCGTTTTGTGAAAGCTACCGTGGAATTACTAACATGCTGTGATCAAAGGCGTACAAACGAACTTGGAAGACGTTCAAGTGTCACCAAATTAATTCATTGTAAAAGTAAGTAGGTAATAATTAGTTATGCCTGGGTTTTCGAGTAACTGTTACTTCCTTAGGGCGATAAATGCACACATACTTGCCTGCCGCATTAGGAGACAATTTAAAAAAATTAAATGCAACCTGCTTCCTTACAATTTGAGCAAATAACATATGGTAAGTACAAATGACGAAATCAGCAGTGAGAAAACTATTAAATATCTGTAAATAAACATACACAGTGTGTCTTATGATGGGTTACTGAAGTCTTGTATTTTTTTTTATGTTTTCTATTTTAGAAACAAGTTACTTACATTTAAAAAACTTATTGTGAAATACGAACAGCTATGATTAATACCACATACGTTTCTTTACTCAATGTATAAATAAAACTAGTTTGTTCAAGGTTAATTTAATTTCCTCATTTTTGGACTGCTTGGAACCTCAACCCTCATTTTGGGAAACTAAAACAAGCAAAATTTTAAAAAATGTTCCCAAACCCAGGATCAAAACACAAAGAATGTCGTGCTGTATTATTCGAAGGCACGCTGTATACGAGGTCTGATCAAAAAATATCCAGAATAGTTTTATAACTTAATGGCTGCACTCAAAGGGTTGTGGTTTTACAAAAAGAGTGCTTAATATTTGTCATATACGTGCTGTAAATCACATCTGCTTTACTCAATCGGTTATTTCACAGTAATGTTTTTGACAACTCGAAAAAAAAAGATCAACGAATTTGCATCAGATTTTGTAAAAAAACTTGGCGAAACTTGTAAAGATACGTATTTGAAGTTGCAAGAAGTCTACGGCGAGGATTGTATGAGTCGTGCGCAAGTTTCTGAGTGGTCTTTGAAAGCGGTCGTGAAGGTGTTGAGAGTGATCCGCATTCTGGAAGACCTATAAGCAGCAAAAGGGTCCAAAATGTCGAATTACTATTTGCGAGTTACCCACAGATCTAACCATTAGTTATGGGTCGATTCAATCTGAGGATGTGGGTACCTATTAGGCGCGTCTCAGATAAATTTGTACTAAAAATTCTCACAGCTGAACAAAAACATGCCCGTGTTTTAGCTGCTAGTGATTTGCATGAATGCGTCAGAAATGACGAAAACTTTCTAAAAAGATGATAATTGGCGATGAAACATGAGTTTATGAGTAAGATGGGTATGTCTTTTTCGACCACAAGGGAATTGTGTACCATGAATACGCTCCATCTGGCCAGACAATTAATAAGGAGTATTACTATCAAGTTCTTCGACGATTGAGGGATGCAGGTCGTCACAAAAGTTCATCAACGTTGGATTAAGTGTGCGGCTTCGGAAAGAGACTACTTTGAAGGCAATTAAATGTAAATTTCACAAATGTTGTATTTCTTTATAAATAAAGCCATTTTGGATATTTTTTGATGAGACCTCGTTCGGGCTTCACTTATGGGAATGTGCCAAAATATGTTATATTAATAAAATAAAGTCCTCAAGAACATCGTGGCTGCACTGTCATTTGAAGAAATCGGAAGAATTGCAGAGACGCACGAGGTGAGACTCCACAACCACGTGAACGCCGAGATTCTGCAGCTTCTGGATAATACCAACCCAACGAAAGAACTTAAAAGGACCAAATTGTCTAAATGTAGCGAGCCCTCTTCAGCCAGATGGTAGATGGATTGTACATCTTGTACACCGCACCAATTCCTTATATTTCAGAGCAAGTCTCTTACCTGTCTTGCTGTATATTTTGCCAGAAAAAATTAATTTAAGCGCCCTGTATCTTTTCTATTTTTTATCACTCCTAGTAGATAATTCTTTTTCTACTCCTGCTCATCTCAGTACCTCTGCGTTAGATATGTAGCTACATGGTCTACCCAGGGGATATGCAGCAATTGCCAAAATATCTACATTTCAAAGTCGTATAGTAGAATTGGTAATATACAACAATTTACCACACGTCTTCGTAATGGGAGTTGCCGTTGGCAAGGGAAAGATTTCATTTTGTGAGTGTACCATTAGTGGAAAAGCAGAGCATCGAGGTTATGTTTATAAATACATCACGGATGTTGGTCTATTTTCTGCTAACTTGATCTTTAAATTATTTATGTTTATGTTTATTTATTGGGCGAAATTTAAGATGTTAAATTAAACTTAGATTATTTGTTTATTTCGTTCATTGTGGATCCTCCTGCATTACTGAATGAAACAATTAGAATTACAATTACAATGACATCTTGAGATTATCTCGCTTACATTAATCAATTTTTTACGAATCTAATCTTTAAATAGTTATCTCCTATTTTTCATGTTGGCGTTTAGTAATGATAACAATAATTATAAGTGTATTCACTAATGTAGTAATAGATAAAACAAATCAGTTTGATCTATTATATTTCGACATAGGTAAGTAAAAAATGGTATTCACAATCATGAAAGCTTTCAACATCATAAAATATGTTAAAGCATCTAGCAAACTGTATATCTAATAAAATTCCACTATAAATAGTTTTCTTGAAATAATTTACTACGTTTAGTTATTGTGAAATATTCTGGGATTTGATTATACAAACGTTTCTGCGTTACTGAAGTGACGAGCAGGAGCAGGTGGCAGCTTTATAATGTTAAACTTTAGGTTAAAGCTGCAGATTAATACGACCACTCGTTAACCGGGTACGAAAGCGACTAAGGAGTCCTTAGCCCACGATGTTGCTTGCTATACGCGTTCGCGGAGCATACATTTATCTTTATTACTGTTACGAGTATTTACGTAATGAGATTAATGCTGTACATATTCGAAAAATGTATTACCAAATAAAACCAGAGGATAAATCGTACTCTTTCATTATAATTAATTATTAGTTATACAGTCTGTCCCTTGCATGTTTGTAAAACAATTTCGTTATAGTTTTTAATTTTTAAAACAAAGTATTTTATTTTTAAAGATTTTGCACGTGGCAGAATACCATCAACGATAATTAAAGTCATAGCTAAAGCGCAAACTTCCGTTTTTGCACAAATTAAAAATAAAGTTAGTTTAATGCAGATTAATTTAACATGCTTATATTGTCTGAACGACCTTTATTACTTAATGTAAGGTTAACCTTCATTTAGAAAATTTGGAGCAAGCAAATCTTCGCGAAAAGTTACTTTTTCGAAAATTTAAGATTAAGAAGCTTTACCTTTGTGGACACGCTGTATATGTAATTACTCCACCTGACACACTGTACATAAAACTATAACAAAACCCAATTTCGCATTGTTAAATGAGATTTTCTTGTGTTTGTTGTTAGTTGTTTATACAAATACTTTACTTCTTTTCTTATCACTTGTTTGTGTAATGTAAGTCTTATCACTAGAAACCTTAAAATTTAAATAATTGTCTAATGCAATTTTAACAATTTGTCAATTTTAACAATTTGTCAAATCCTCAGGTATTTGAACCACTGAACACTAAATTAATCAAAAACATGACAGTTGCATATACTTGGGTTTCACAGAAATTTCTACGGCTCTGGGGAGGTAAGTTTGCACTTACTTTACTACTGCCATGGTAACCAATAAATAAATCGTAAAATCAATCAACCTTCTTCAAATGTGACCAAATGCTGCTTGCCACATCACGTGTATATACAGTTTCTTTCAGGTCGCCTTTCAACCATTTTTAAGTCTCTTATACAGTGCACCGTGTGTCTTTGAATAGGTAGTGAACTCATTTTTTAAATTTTTAACAAGATTTTGAAACTGGCCATTCTTCTTTTAAAATCCTGAAACGAAATCTCATCATGAACAAATAAACGCTAGGTAAATCACAATTTAAAACTAAAATTAGATTAATCTACTCTCTTCTTAAGCGAACTGTGTGACTTACAATAAATTTTAACCTATCCCTGTTTAGGAACCTTAGGACAAGCAAAGTATCAAGGAAAGGACCTTTATGAAAATTCAGGCTTAAACGGGTTTAGAACGGTGTGCTGCACCAACCAAGGACATACTGTATACAATCCGACGAAAAAACCTAATTCCACATTGTAAAATGGGATTTTCTTGTGTTTACTGGTTTGTTTAGCAAATACCTCTTTTTTGTTACTTTATTGTATGAATTAGCTCTAAAAATAATTTGGTCTAATCTAATCAATAAATGTTTTTCAACATAAGTAATTCCGAAACGGTACACAATGTATATAAAACAATGGAAAAACCTAATTCCACATTGTAAAGCATTTTTTATTGCTTATACACATGCTTGCTAAAATTACTGCCACTGCGTAAATTAGGTACTTGATTAATAACACGATGTTACGTAATCTTATGTAATTTGCCAATACATAAATGGAGTTTTAATGATTTTAAAACGCGCACATCCAAAACATCTTTAGACGCTAATTACCTAAGTTTGAATTGTTATAAAAAAAATTCAGTATGAGTGCAAAGTCTAGAATTATTGGCACAAAATGTGTGTCTATTGTTTTTGAAAGAAATCCTCGCACGTGTCGGTTTTTAACGGATTTGGACAGAGCATGAAAATCTACGGCCAAGCATGCCAAGGAAGTATGATATTGTATTATGAAGTGTTCGAGATAATCGGTTTTAAAGGTAAAGAGATATAAATATCAAGCAGCCGTGACAACAAACTGAGTTAGCCATGAAATTTTGTTCGTTCACCGTAGTTTATTAATTTACTTTAACTGTGCCAAACAAACTAAGGTGAACTCTCAAAATTTCGTGGCTAATTCCACGGCTACTTGATTTTTATTTGATATCTTTCCTATCTTTACAAACCGATTAAGTATTTCGATAATTTCACTATAACAATATAATATATTTTTTTTTAATTTGCTCTGTCCGAATTTTATACAAAAAACTAGGGTTCCTATTAAAAAAATAATATCAGAAGCATCATAACTAGAAAGAAAAGACAATCTAAAGAAAAATTAGAGTAAATTTTTTTTAAAAGAAAGAATGGCATGTTCGGGAGATTATTTCAAAAACAAATAATTCTAAACTTTACATTTGCATTTTCTTTGAGTTGGCTCCTAAACAAAATTTTATAATTTATCATCTGAGATATAAAGGGTGGGCCTCAAAGGTGTTCCTAAAATTTGACAGTTTTCCCAAAGAAATATAAAAGCTGCTTTGAACATATTTAAGATATCTCGCTACAAAGACACAAAGCGTTCTAACCGAATAGTAATTTTAGAAATGGTCTGGTAACTTAGCCACCCAGATCACCGAATCAGTAAGGTTTAACTTTTGTATATCCACAGGAACTTTGTTTACTTTCCAAATTTCCTAAACATTCTTAAAGGACACCCTATATATTTATGATAGTTTCTGGCTAAGTTCATTAGTTTGAAAGTTGCTTTGATAATGTGGTAAACAGCATTGGTTTCAAAAAATTTTGTAAATCAATTTGTTTATTCGTCCTCCACGTTTGATTTCAACACGTACGAGTACTTACAAACCATCCTGTGCGTATCTAACCATCGTAAATGAAGTTAAACTGATACAGATTACATTCAAGGCGACTAGGATTCCACATAAATAACTAATAAACGCTCGTCAGAGCTTCATTCAATGTTATACGCGTGCACGATAGAGTTAATCAACAATGAGCAAACAAAATCCGTTCGATTGCGAAATAGAAAAGTTACTGGAAGATATCGCGTCGGAGGAAGGTTTTCACGATTATCAAATAGAAAACACCCCAGGTTCGTTAAAAGGCGATGGTTATTTAGGGATTATAACCGCCATTCAAATAACTGATAAACACCCTTCTGGAAAAAATAAAAGGCTCGATTTGGTTGTTAAAAGTGCTTCGAAAAGTGAGGCGTTAAGAGTTGAAGCCCCGGTTTCAAGCATATTCGAAAGGGAAATTTACATGTATAACGTTGTAATCCCTACGTTTCGGAAATTTCAGACCGAAAAGGGTTTGCAGGAATTTTCAAGTTCGGCCAAGTGTTACAAAGCATGTATGATAGACAAAAGTGAGGCTTTGATACTTGAGAATTTGAAAAAGCTAGGATACAGCGTTTGGGAAAGGCGAATACCGATGGAGCACGATCACGTCAAATTTGTGATGACCGAATATGGACGTTTTCACGCCTTATCTTACGCCCTTCGTGAACAAAATCCCGAAGAGTTTGAGAAACTCACAGCCCCGATGGATGACATATACGAGAAATTCTTACAAAAGGCGGATTTTACGAATATGTTTGTAAAACAAGCTTGGAAGGCTTTGGATTCGCTTGATCCGATCGCAGACGAAGAAGCCTACAAAAAATTTCAGACTTTTCCAGAAGAAGGTTCAAGTTTTATGAAAAAAATGGCCGCTTTTGTTGATGAACATTCGGTGATAGTACATGGCGATTGTTGGACAAATAATATGATGTTCAAATATGAGGTAGGTAATTTGCTTTATTAAGTCGGAGTGGTCGAGTGGTTAAGACATTCGAATACAGCGCGGACGATTTTGGGGTCAAATCCGAGTCGGATGCTCGGTGGGTGGCCCACCCAGTCAATAAATAATTGGGAACCGAAGGTTGGCGCATACCGTGCGTATGAAGGCGATTTAAGAGGCATTAACCCTCCATGTTGCCGGCCATGCTCCCTTGCGGACTTTAAGTGTCGATATCTTTAAGTTGGCTAATAATTTCCTTGGGAATTTGTAAAATTTGGACCATTCAAAAGGAAATATAAAACTCTCTTACTTATACAAACTTCTGGAGGAAATTTCAAGGCCTAGGAAATTTAAAACAATGTTCGTATTTTGCAAATCTCAACAGAACAAAATAACAAGAAGATTTTCTTCGGCGTTAATTTCCAGCAAAATACCACCAATTTCGAGGTTAGTGGTTCCAAAAATTTCAGTAGAAGCGGTATCTTTCAATTTATAAATTTGTAAAAATTCATTATAAACAATATTCTGTTTTATACTTTCTGATTGGTTATTTCGCCATCGGTTGCTAAAATACAATTATTGAGAAATATAAAATTTTTTTCAATATTTCCAAGAATAATTACACGCAAGGTTGTTGGTTCAAATCCCAGCGATGGTCTTTATTTTTCCACATAAAAATTTCTCCGAACTCGTTCGAATCCAGTAACAATATACCTAGTTATTTATTTAACAAGGCCAAAAGGTAGCAGATTTACTGCCGTTAGAGCCAAGGTGAAACTAAAGCAGCAGTGGCGGCTCGTGGGTCAAATAATAGTTGAAGTGCTATTGTGGTCAGGGGCGTCGTTAGCCCTTTTTTGCCCCCCCCCCAATTGACGTTTGCGCCCCCCCCAATTGTAATGCAACAATAAATACCTAATAATATAAGGTATAATACATTAAAAAGTTTTTAGACTTTTTGGAATTTTTACTTTTTCTTTCAAGTCTTGTAACAGTAAAGGGGAACGCAGTATATATATTTTTCTATCCTCGACCGAATGATTGTAGAGCTGGTAAAACGTTTTTCCGACAAAAACATGGAGATTTTTAAATCAGATTTCAGTCATTCTTAAATGTTTATAATATAAAGCAGCAAGACTTATAGTCTGAATTCCTTGTTTGTCAAAATTATATTCAAAAATTGACGCCTAAACCAAGTGATATATCCTCACTATTTTCACATTTAGATGAAATAATGTTTCCTAATCTAACGAATACAGAAAATTGCATTATCAATTCCTGTAGTTGTGAAAGATCTTTTAGTGTACTAAGACGACTAAAAACGTATATTAGAGCAACAACGGGCCAGGATAGGTTATCAAATTTAGGTATAATTAATATTAATTTTCAGTTAGATGAAATTTCTGCGGAAACAATTAAATATCGTTTTGGTAATAGACGAAATGAACTTTTACTACCAAAAAATTTAAATTAATAAAGCGAGTTCGAAAAATTTCGTTATCAAAAGGGCGATATTAGATCTTATTTTACTATTACTACTTTTTGAGCCCACTTTATTATAAATGAATATTGTATCATTCTGAAAAATATAAATCTTATTGAATGAATAAGTAGGTACGATTAATTTCTTTTTCTTCTGCTATTTTTTAATTTAACAAACTAATTATTAGTTTATATAGTTATAAATAGATAGTGTAGTAGATAGTAGATTATTATTATCTCAGGAACAGTAGAAACAGTAATAATTTTTAATAAACATAATAAGTTAGTCTAGTTTTTCGTAATATACCTATGTTTTAGTATAAATATTTGTGCAATAAAATTTGATATTATTTTTCTGTACGTCTCTTTTATTTATCAAATTTCATTAAAAAATACTTTTTATTTGGACTTACCTAATTTTTTACACCAAGTCAATCCTTCTGTCTTTTAGGGTAGCAAATTTGTTGGTAATATCTTCGTAAAATGGTTGGTTTTTAATTAACCCTAGTAAGAGTTCTTTTTGAATTGAAATATTCGCCAAAGATGAGAGTCTATCGTGAGATATTGTATTCCTTAGTTAGGTATATAATTTCTATAGGACTTCTTGATAAAAATGCTGCTAAAAGTTCCACTACCCTTTAAGTCCTTTTTTGCAAAAATTGTTAAAGCCTTTGTTTCATGTTTAAAAACACACACTTATTGCAAAACAAACACATAAACAACAAACAGTACAAACACCAAAACAAGACATGAGTTTCAATTATTTGAAATCAGTGATAACCGACTATTCGATAATTAGGAACTTCAGATATTTAATAAAATCACAGATATTTTAATATGTCCTTTGTAGGTACGACACATATGTTTCGAGACTATATCTGGCATTGAACTGACTAATAATACTAGTAAATAAAAATAAGTAGGTTAGCGTCTCTCTCTTTATTGCCCAGACGTGAGGTTTATATAAACAAAAGGTTCACGTATCGATTCATTTTTATCCAACAATGAATTATAAAATAAACTAACACCCGACAAGCGAAACGTTGTGAATGTAGTGAATCATTCGCCGATAAAAAACTAAATACTTCACTCTAGCGATTCAAGATGTGTCAACGAGCGGCCCGCCGGTATGCGTTACCATGGCAACGAGCAGAGTTGTTAAAGCAAGTCAATTCCAACTCTTCGCTTCAGGCGCGTTTTTCATTGGAATGCGGTGTAGACACGGACAAAATAGGCTAGTGGCCAGTGACGAATATTATGGTAAATAATATGCATTTATAATAAAAAAATCCTCTCAATACGCAATATTGAAGTGTCGAAAATAAAAAATAATTTGAATATAAAATAATTTGGATGCACAAATTTTAGGTGAAGAGGCTCTTCACCTACTTCACCTGGCGAGCCGCCACTGTAAAGCAGTAAATTTGTGTTGAGCATACATTCTTTTCGCCAATTGTTTATAAATATCAGCAATTTGGTGACTATTTTTAGTGTTTTTTATGTTATCTATCATCTAGCCATCTGCTGCTATGCGACTGCTATGCGACTGCTATGGAAAAACAAATTCTATTCATTGTTTGATTGCTGTAATCAGTAAATGGACTTTTACTACGTACGCAGTAAAAGAACTTTGGTGCCTGTTGTTTGTCAGTATAATGATGCTTTTAATGTCAATCGGTGAATTGTGGGATACGTATTAGAAAAATCTGGTATTCATAGCCGACATGCAAGGGTGTCAATGAAACCCAGACCATTCATATTTCTTTAATTATATTTGAAAATATTCAAAATGAAATTTGGTGTATGTAGTAGGTATACTTGTAACGGTTCATTTTCCGTTATATTATTTTGCTCCTTTCAATTGCTTATTTACGGTGAATGCATTTATTGAACCTCTATTTATTATATATTCACTGGTAAAAGATTGCGTTGTTAGTGACTTTTTGGTTTTGAGTAGGTTTTCTGATTTGGGGAGAGAGCGTCATGCGCGTTTGGGGATTGGCGTTGCGTTCTAGAACTCTTGGCTTTTTCCGTTTGGGTTGTCTGCCGAGGCAGTTGAGTTTGGTGAAATTTATCCCGAAGTTACCTATTTAATTCTAATAGAATTTTCGTAATTATAACTTCCGAGATTTTCGGTTTTGTTTCACGTTGTGAAATTATTTTTTAGAAGCACCAAGATCTGGTGGTAAGTGGAGATTTTTGTCTTATCATTGAACGCACGTGTTAATGGCGACTTTGTTACAGCTTCTTTCTTTTCTTTTGGTTTTATTTTCCATTAATTTACCGTACTCCGGCTCTTTTGGTTATTGCCTTTTTGCGGCTGCATTATTTATGGAGTTGAAGGATGCGGTAGTATTGAAAAATTATTTATCATTGCTGATTATTCGCAACTCGATCGCTTGGAGGATTCAAGGTCGGTGTTTATTGAATTGTTAAGTGTCGTCGAATTTACCTGATTTTATTCCATTTATTAAATTTCTTAATTTTTAACTTTGCTTTACTTAAATATTTGTACAATTGAATTTTAACGCCTTCAGCTAATTTAACTTGCATTTATATTAATTATTTCATATTAATCTTTTTTCGCTTCACGAAATAAATTTATATTTTTGTTGTAATATTCTGTAACGCTTTAGGTTGGTTTTTTTTTATTTTTATTTTATTAGCATATCGAATTTGCGTGTTTTTTTCAAGGTAATAAGCTTGAGTTTAAACAAGGCTATTGCTATATATCTTTTGATCGTTCATTTTTATTAGACTTGTTTTCACTCAGGTAATAAAGGTAAGCGCTTATTTATTTTTTTATTTATCCACCTTGATCGTTTTTTTATCATTCATGTATATTTTTCTTTAATTCAACTAACGTTGATATTTAGTTTTTGGTTCAGTTTATTCATTTTGAAATTAACCTAAGCGATTTGTTTTTGTACGTTTGGTTGCATATTTTTGCTCTTACTTTTTCTATTTAATTTGCATATTGTTAACTATTTTGAAGTCATTAAAATTACTTATTTGTATTTCTATATTTTTTTGAAAACTGAAAAGTTTTCTGGCGCCCAATTTTTTCATTTTTTTATTAGTATTCACTTTCTGAGTTTTAACTTTGATAAGGCAATCCTCGGCGATCTACGGCCCTCGCAAACAACTAAGTTAGTCGGCGAATTCTTTTGAGTTTTTTGTAAGTATACAGGTAGGTGATTATTTTTCTTTGTTTCGCTTTTACCTGTTATACTAAATTGACGCAGCAACGTGGGGCTTTCGAGATTGCTACTGGTTTTCTCCCCTTATCATTTTATCATTTTTTTTCGACACCTTTGTTTGGACACTTTGTCATTTTATTAATTTGCCACCATGAGTTTCAACGTTAATGCTTTGAGGGGCGATGAACTCTCTTATGAACTAATCTTCCGAGGGATAGATCCCGAATTCATGTCCGTTGACCAAAAGCGCAAGGCTTTACGTGCTAAGTTAGCCCTGGAGAAATTAGATACCTCTTTAATAAACAGTTACCCTCCTATTCAGTACGATGTTCCTGGTGAGTTGGATGTTTGTGGAACGAAATTGAGTGAGCTGTCCTCCCAGATCAATAATGTTTTTCTTAAAAAACCTACTTCTTCTGAATGTGTGAGACTTGACGCTCGGTTGTCCCATTTATTTGCTAGGTTGAATCGTTTGAAACCCGAAAGTGACTTAGAATCCCTTCACGCTGAGAAGGTTAGTCTTTGTTTGGACTTACTGGACTTAGTTAGGAAAACCGTTGACGACGATGAAATCCCTGAAGATGAATCCGAGGTTGAACAACCCGAATCCAATATTGAAGAAGTTTTACCGTTAGCTAACTCCACGAGTCAGCGCCCGCGGGTCTCTTTTTCTGACGTTCAGGTAGTTGATTTATCTCGTCCAAGAGCTCCTGTATCTTCGGGTGGTGGTCCAATTGAAGATCCAATTGATGAATTACGTCGTCAACTTGATCGTTTACAACTCTCTAGAGCTACTTCGAATTCTATCACGACTGCTAGTTTACCTTCTTTTACTAAGTCAGTTCCTGTTTGTAAGTGGGGTTTAACTTTTACCGGTGACGCCAGTGTTATTGGAGTCAACGCTTTTTTACAACGAGTCGAAGAACTTAGAGTCGCTCGCAATGTTTCTTTTGATCAATTGTTTGCCAGTGCGGTAGATCTATTCTCTGGTCAAGGTCTCGTTTGGTTCCGAGCTGTTAGGAATCGTGTTACTTCATGGTCCGAATTAATTGACAAGTTACGTTTTGACTTTTTGCCAAATGATTTCGACGAAGCATTGTGGGAAGAGATTAAAAGACGTAAGCAAGGTTCCGACGAAAAACCAAGTTTGTTTGTAGCCGTACTTTTAAACCTTTTCGACCGTTTAGTAGAGAAGCCTTCTGAGTCATTAAAACTTAAACATATTTTACGTAATTTACAACCTTTTTATGCTACTCAACTTTCGTTAACTGAAATTAGAGACGTTGATCAACTTCTTGTTTTGTGTAAACGGTTAGAGGAAGTTAAACTTCAAAATGCTAGGTATAGAAATCCTAACCTTGATTTTTCTTTACCCCTCGAACCTGATTTAGCTTACCAACCCAAGAAGAAGCATCCAAATGTTGTTAGTGCCGAAGTTTTCACTTCTAAACCTGCTTCTACTTCTAAAGTTTTTAAGAAAGTAGCGAATCGAGCTAGGTCTAATACTAAATGTTGGAACTGTCAGGGTACGGGGCATACTTTTCATACCTGCTCTCAATCCAAGACTATCTTTTGTTACGTCTGTGGTAACCCTGGGGTTTATTTTGCCAAATGTTTAAGGTGTCATCCAAAAAACGAGGCTTAGGGATTGGATGTTGCAGCCGATCCATCCCTTCTGTAGAATTATTGAAGGCTGAACTCGAATTATGGCCATCTTGGTTGAACGTGGTACGTAATTTTTGTGTTTCCTCTCCTGAGACTTCAGCTATTTTTGCTAAACGTCCAGACGATAACAGGCCCTATGTTTCGGTTTTTATTAACGGCGAACCTGTTCAAGCTCTCTTCGATTCTGGAGCCAACCAGACTTTGATTGGTAAGAATGGTTTTTACCTAATTCGAAAACACGATCTTAAAATTAATAAAAGTAATTTACCTCTTTCCTTAACCACTGCTGATGGTAATTCGCAGACTATGTTGGGTACTGTATCACTTCCTATTTCTGTTGACGGGGTTTCTAAAACTCTTGACGCCGTTGTTTGTGGTACTATTCCGTCTACTCTTATTTTAGGGATGGATTTTTGCTACTCTTTTGGAGTTAAAACCGACTTTGTTTCTAACCAATTTTCGGTGTCTGAGGTTTCCGCATTACAAGCTATTTGTAGTACTGACGATTTGAGTCCACAACAGAAATTATTATTGGATGAAATCATTCAAAATTTCACTGAAATTTCAGGTCCCGAGTTAGGTCGAACTGATAGAGTTTGTCATATTATTGATACTGGTGATGCAGATCCCATTAAACAACGTTATTATCCACTTTCTCCTGCTATGCAAGTACATGCTAATGCCGAATTAGATAAGATGTTAGAGAATGGTATTATACGTCCTTCTAAATCTCCTTGGAGTTCGCCCATGGTTCTGGTTAAAAAGAAAGATGGTGAATCTTTTCGCCTGTGTTTTGACGGAAGGAAACTGAATTCTGTGACAAAGAAAGATGCTTATCCTATTCCTTTCTTATCAAGTATTTTAGATAAATTAAGAGATGCGCGATTTCTTACGTCAATTGATTTGAAGCAAGCTTTTTATCAGATTCCTCTCCATCCTGATTCACGCGAAAAGACTGCTTTCGTTGTTCCTCGTAGGGGTTTGTTCGAGTATAATGTTATGCCTTTTGGTGTTGCCAACGCTCCCGCTACGCAGCAGCGTTTGATGGATTCTATTTTCGGTCCCTTGCTTGGTGATAACATCTTTGTTTATTTAGACGACATTATCATTGTTTCGAGTACTTTTCAGGAACATTTAAGCATGTTAAAAGAAGTTTACGACCGGTTGAAGAATGCCAATTTAACTGTTAACATTGATAAGTGTGAATTTTGCCGATCTAGTTTGACTTACTTAGGTTTCATCGTTGACAAACATGGATTGCATACAGACCCTAAGAAGGTCCAAGCTATTTCGAATTATCCCAGACCTTCTACTGTAACCGAGGTTAAACGTTTCCTTGGCTTAGCTTCTTGGTATAGGCGTTTCGTACCCAATTTCGCTACTCTTTCTGCTCCCATTTCAGACCTTATTAAAGGACGTGTTAAAAAACAAAAGATTACCTGGACGGAGGAGGCTGAAACTTCTTTCCGTGAAATCAAATTACGATTAACTTCAGCTCCTATTCTTTGTAGCCCTGACTTCACTAAACCCTTTAATATTCAGTGTGACGCTTCGAGTTACGGGTTAGGTTGTATTCTTACGCAAGGTGAAGGAGATGATGAAAAGGTCATTGCATACGCTTCACGTACTTTAAATTCTTCTGAATGTAATTACTCTGTGACTGAAAGAGAGTGTTTGGCAGTTATCTTCGGTGTAGAAAAATTTAGAGCATATATTGAGGGAACTCATTTTACAGTTTTTACCGACCACTATTCTTTATTGTGGTTAACTAATATGCGTGAGCCCACTGGTCGTCTTGCTAGGTGGAGTGTTAGACTTTCACAATACTCTTTTGATATTAAACATCGACCGGGCAAACACAACGTTGTTCCCGACGCTTTATCACGAGCTCCTGTCATAGTATCCGCTTTAGAACTTGCTGAAGTTGACTTAGATCCTTGGTACCTGAAGATGATTGACAATGTCCAGAATAATCCTGATAGTTATCCCGGCTGGAGAATTGAGGGCCATAGCTTGTATAAATATACTCCTAATCGACATAATATTACCAGTAATTTGATTGAATGGAAGCAGGTAGTTCCTAAATCAAGACGTAGAGAACTTTTCAAAATTTTTCATGATGAGCCTACCTCCGCTCATTTGGGTGTTTATAAAACCTTTCATAAACTTTGCGAGCAATATTATTGGCCCAAAATGCATGCCGATGTTGTTCGTTATGTCCGTCATTGCGATATTTGTGCGGCTAGTAAAGCTTCTCAGCTTGCTAGGCCTGGTTTTATGGGAAAAGAAAAGAAAATTCTATATCCTTTCCAATGTTTGTCCATAGACATTATGGGTCCGTTTCCTCGTTCTAAAAACGGTCATACTAGCATCATCGTTGTGTGTGATTGGCTCACTAAGTTTGTTTTAGTGAAAGCAGTGCGTCAAGCTACCGCTAAATCGGTTGTTAACTTCATTGAGAACGAAGTTTTTCTTATTTTTGGGGTTCCTCAAGTGTGTATGGTCGATAACGGTCCACAATTCATTAGTTCTGACTTTAAAAAACTTATGAATAGTTACCAAGTTCAACAGGTTTGGTATAATGCTTCTTACCATCCACAGGTTAATTTTGTGGAAAGAGTCAATAGAGTAATTGGTACTGCTCTCCGTTCATATGTAAATGACAATCATCGCACTTGGGATGTTAATCTTTATAAAGTAGCTCATGCCTTACGTAATGCTATTCACGAAGTTATAGGTTTTACTCCTTCTTTTCTTAACTTTGGTCGAACCGTTCCGGTTTCGGGAGATTATTATGGTCGTCTAAAGAATTTTAAAGAGGAAGAACTGACTCTTGACACCCGCGAAGACTTAGTCGCTGATGTTAATCAGTTGTCCGAATTGTATCAAGACGTTCGTAGACGCCTTAACAACGCCTACCAAAGAAATTCTAAATCCTATAACCTTCGTAAACGACCTTTAAGATTTCATCTTAATGATTTAGTTTGGAAACGTAACTACGTTTTGTCAGATGCTTCACGTCATTTTAACCAAAAGTTAGCTCCTAAGTATGTCAAATGTAAAGTCATTAAAGTAATAGGACCTTTAACTTATCAACTTGCGACGGTCCCTGATAATAAACGTGTAGGTGTTTGGCATATTAAGGACCTCAAACCATGCTTTGGGGAAGAAGAATTTGAAGAATAAATTTAGTGTGAATGTGGGTGAATGCAGTGTGATTGTTGTTGGTTGAGCTGGTAGATATGTTCGGTCATTGACCCTAAGGATTTCTTTATGGTGTTTGTTCGCTCTAACTATCTATATTTTGATATTGACCTTGATTAGGTTATTTTTAGTGTTAGGGGTCGAAAAGCATTTATTTTACTCCTTTATTTATAACCATTTTGGTTTATTTTTGTTTAGGGTGCATTAACACATTCCTTATTTTTAATGCGAACCTATTCTTATTTACCGATTTGTTGGTGCTACTTCCACTGATTATGGATTTATTTTGGGAAGTTTATTTGAGTGGCGGATTTTCTGTAAATTCAACGAACTCATCCGTTGTTAGAGTGGTCAGGCACTTTCGTGTCTTTGATTGAATATTTTTTCCTGCGTGTGGTTGTGTCATTTACTTCTCCCTGAAGACCTTTTATCCATGTTTT
Source organism: Melanotus villosus (assembly GCA_963082815.1). Classification (NCBI taxonomy): domain Eukaryota; kingdom Metazoa; phylum Arthropoda; class Insecta; order Coleoptera; family Elateridae; genus Melanotus; species Melanotus villosus. Next base: position 110,023,329 of record OY720419.1, on the reverse strand, counting down.
GGTTAACAGAATCGTCTTCCTTGTACCTTTGTTTTTAGTCTTTTGTCCTCCATCCTTTCCTTTTCCTTCGCTAGCATTTTTGGGTGGTTGGTTAGGGATGCCGGCAGGCCACGGGGGTGTCTTTTCCATTTTCCCATACAAAAGGCGCTCTCTAGGGTTTTACCTTCAGGTTGCCCTTGTGTTATTGTGTTCGTGTATTTTATATGTTTTTTGCAATTTTTGACTTCGTTTTCCTACCGTTGGTCACGGTGGCGGTAGTTTCAGTGGGCTAGTCGGTCCTGGACTAGTTCGCTTTACCTTGGCCTAGTGTGGTGGTGGGTTTAAGATTTTTACTGCTACTCACTGAAAGTTACCTACGTTCACTGATGTATTCTTTCGGGAACCAGTGCCGGGTGGCTCAAGGTGGTAGAAGTTTCATTTGTTTTTCGGCTTGATTCCATTTTGAAATTTTCTGTTGTCTTTTTAGTCAGCCACACGAAACCAACCCTCCTACCCTCTCCTTCTTCTGTGGTTGTTTTGTGCCGTTTTATCCCATTTTTTTTATTGTTTTTTCTCGGTGCTGCCATGCTGTTGCTCATTTATTTTTTTGTTCATTAGTGGAGCTAACACTAGTTGTGTTAGGGTGGTCGGTTGGCCCACCGGCGCAGCAGTTTTCATCCATGCAGCGAGGGGTCAACTGGCATTTGTTATTGTCATTTTTAGATGAGTAATGGTTGGGTCAGTACTGTGTTTTTTTTTCTCTCCTTTATTTTATTTTTTTAGTCCTTTGTTCTCCTTTCATGTTCCTCATTTTCTCCGCACCTTATTTTTCTCCAGTTCCATCTTTGGTGAGTTCTCTCCTCTGATCGATGGTTTCTACTTTCGTCGTCTTGGTTGGGGGGAGTGTAACGGTTCATTTTCCGTTATATTATTTTGCTCCTTTCAATTGCTTATTTACGGTGAATGCATTTATTGAACCTCTATTTATTATATATTCACTGGTAAAAGATTGCGTTGTTAGTGACTTTTTGGTTTTGAGTAGGTTTTCTGATTTGGGGAGAGAGCGTCATGCGCGTTTGGGGATTGGCGTTGCGTTCTAGAACTCTTGGCTTTTTCCGTTTGGGTTGTCTGCCGAGGCAGTTGAGTTTGGTGAAATTTATCCCGAAGTTACCTATTTAATTCTAATAGAATTTTCGTAATTATAACTTCCGAGATTTTCGGTTTTGTTTCACGTTGTGAAATTATTTTTTAGAAGCACCAAGATCTGGTGGTAAGTGGAGATTTTTGTCTTATCATTGAACGCACGTGTTAATGGCGACTTTGTTACAGCTTCTTTCTTTTCTTTTGGTTTTATTTTCCATTAATTTACCGTACTCCGGCTCTTTTGGTTATTGCCTTTTTGCGGCTGCATTATTTATGGAGTTGAAGGATGCGGTAGTATTGAAAAATTATTTATCATTGCTGATTATTCGCAACTCGATCGCTTGGAGGATTCAAGGTCGGTGTTTATTGAATTGTTAAGTGTCGTCGAATTTACCTGATTTTATTCCATTTATTAAATTTCTTAATTTTTAACTTTGCTTTACTTAAATATTTGTACAATTGAATTTTAACGCCTTCAGCTAATTTAACTTGCATTTATATTAATTATTTCATATTAATCTTTTTTCGCTTCACGAAATAAATTTATATTTTTGTTGTAATATTCTGTAACGCTTTAGGTTGGTTTTTTTTTATTTTTATTTTATTAGCATATCGAATTTGCGTGTTTTTTTCAAGGTAATAAGCTTGAGTTTAAACAAGGCTATTGCTATATATCTTTTGATCGTTCATTTTTATTAGACTTGTTTTCACTCAGGTAATAAAGGTAAGCGCTTATTTATTTTTTTATTTATCCACCTTGATCGTTTTTTTATCATTCATGTATATTTTTCTTTAATTCAACTAACGTTGATATTTAGTTTTTGGTTCAGTTTATTCATTTTGAAATTAACCTAAGCGATTTGTTTTTGTACGTTTGGTTGCATATTTTTGCTCTTACTTTTTCTATTTAATTTGCATATTGTTAACTATTTTGAAGTCATTAAAATTACTTATTTGTATTTCTATATTTTTTTGAAAACTGAAAAGTTTTCTGGCGCCCAATTTTTTCATTTTTTTATTAGTATTCACTTTCTGAGTTTTAACTTTGATAAGGCAATCCTCGGCGATCTACGGCCCTCGCAAACAACTAAGTTAGTCGGCGAATTCTTTTGAGTTTTTTGTAAGTATACAGGTAGGTGATTATTTTTCTTTGTTTCGCTTTTACCTGTTATATACTCTTGCAACCGCATTAGTATCTGACGTAGAGCACGAGCGCCTGTAACTTCAGGTTTCGTCGAAATTAACTTCAACTTTATCATTTTAAATGGGAAACCCTGCATATTTATACAGTCTTGGAATCTCCATTTAATTTGATGTATGCTACTATCAAGCTTGAAGCATTTTGACGATAAAGTAAATTTTTGCAAGAAATTTATTTATTAATTAATTATTATAAAAGTGCCATGACCTGACCTGCGTAGAATGAAAGTCAGGGTTCTCCAACACCCAAGACAAATTGTTTTAGGACTTCAACTGTATTCGTTACCAAAAACGATTTTTTGAGAATAACTCTCTTTTTTCAAATCTCACTATGGTGGAACATTAGGATGTTGAAAACGAGTATTTTTCAAGGGTTTAATTGATACCACTAACGTAACATTCATATGAAAATTTAAATTGAAATAATGCTTTCCATTCAGAAAAAATGGTGCCTTGGACATTTAAACCTAGGCGCTGGGTTTCAAAACTATTGAAACAAATGAAAGTCGTAAGAGTATATTAAATATTCCAAATTTCATTTTAATATCATGAAATGAAATTTAAAAAATTGAGGAGCCCCTGTTTTCCTTGACATCCTGTAGAGGTAGTAGTAGAGGCATTATTATAATTTGGTTAGATCCTAACTATTTACACAATTTTTAATTCTTTTTTCAGTTGTACTTCTGCAGATTTTTTAACAGTTCGAAAATATACAAATTTATTAATCTTGGGAATCTCAGAAGTAAGGGCTTCGTATTGGTGAAATATTCAATTCGTTGTCCAAGTAAATGCAGTAAATAACAAAATTTAATTATCACAAGATATAATTACCACAATTTGATCAAATTCTAACTCAGATTCGTATTGTTTTTTTTAGTTATTTATTTTCTTTTACTAATTTATGTAGGTAGAAATTGTTTAACATTCTAATAAGAATATGCAAATTACTTAGCCTAAGAATCTTTAGTATTCTGTAACAATCTTGGTTTAAAAAACCTATGCCATTGCGAATCCGCCTACATTTCACTGAATGTAACCACCATCGTCTTGCTAAAAGATTGCCGAATGCAACCGTTTAGAGACAATTTAGGTTAGTCGGTGTGTGCGAATGCAAGGTTTAGCTTACCCATTTAACATCGAATTTTAGTTATCTGAACAAGTTTTTCACAATAGCCTGTTTGTTCACTTGTAATTGTAAATCAATTAATTTTGATATAAAGCTAACAAAATAAAGAAAACCGCGAAAACTCAATAACCTAAAGTGTCATTACGTTGGTTGCGTTCAACGCTGCAGGTTGATTCACAATGACGTACGGTTTTAAGAGCAAAGACTGTTGATTTTATTGATCGCATGGTAGTTATTAACAATTCCAAATTATATTACTTGAAAAGTTGCTATCCTGTTTCCCTATTTATATTCCCGGAAAATCAATTTTGCAAGCCCAAAATAGCAAAATACATGAAGCATCATGCTTTTCACTCATTTTTAAGGTTAATTATAGCAAATTGGAATTAATTTCAATTTTTCTTACAGGACCCAACAAGTCCAAACAAACCAACGAAAATGTGCCTGATTGACCTTCAAATATCAAGAGTCACTTCACCAGTGTTCGATCTGTCGTATTATTTTTATTCCTGTTCTTCCAAGAAGGTGATAAGCAATTTGGAATACTATTTGGACGTTTACTACGACTCCCTTTCGGCATACTTGAAGGAATTGGGCACAAACGCCGCTGATGTGTATCCATATTCAGTATTTCGACAACACTGGAAGAATTATTCGAAATTTGGTTTGATTTGTTCTATAATTTTAATACATGTCATGCTAAGTGAGCAGAATGAGGTGGCCGATTTTGCGGCTGTTGCTGAATCTGGGAAGAGCGTAACTGAAGCCTTCGATTATGAAATTTCTAATATTACTGAATATAACGATAGAATTAGGCATATAATACTACATTTCGTTAAGAATAATTTTATATAGTTATTTAAAGATAATTTGCGCAGTCTGTTCATAAAGTTTTTAAGTTTATTAGTTTAAATTACAAATTTTCACAATTATTACGTTCCTATGTCATGTTTGGTTTAAATTTAAACAGGTTAATTAATATTTATATTGAAACTAAAACTAAATCTTCCACTGTCGAGTGCATTTACTATGTAGATTTTGGTCTTGTCTGAACGCCGTAGTTGTTTATGTTTTTATTGGTTGGCGCAACCCTGCTCAAATAAACATGAACTTTAGAGAGGTAACAACTATGAAAGTCAAACTTAATATCTATTCTAAATATTTTTGGATAAGGTTTGGCCATGGAAAAATAACGGCTCTTAACCTCGTAAGTTGTAAATGGCTCTAAATATTTTGTAAATCGTCTTTCTAAATGTGATTGAGATTTCATATACTCCAAGGTTACCATTTCTGTTAATTACGGGGAATTATCTCTAACAACCGCACATTTTCCTTCAAGCTTTATCAGGTGAGATAATTTCCAAGAAAACTTTACGGAACAAAAGTGTGGCCATCCCTTATCTGAAAATATTGAGATTGGTTTATAGGTTTATTGTTTATATTTATGATACATTAATTTAGCGAAGGTTAATGTCGAACTAATGGCAAAAATTATTGGAATTTTTAATGGCCGAATATAACGGAAGTGCAAAATATTTTGTAAAACTCATGAGAGGTAAATTAGATTTACTATTAATATATTTTAATAAATGATAAAGTTTTGCTAGTGGGAAAATATTTATTGACTCAGCAGGGAATCGAACTTCTGACCTTTGAGTCTATATTTCATAATTGGGGTTTTCGCCACCTGTTGGTAAAATGACAAGTCTATCTCCGTCTTCAAACAAATGAAAAAGCTTCAAAAACGAGCAAAGTTTTGTAATTTTATGTGACGTACAAAACTATAAACATGTTAGTTGGATGAAATTAAAAGAGGTCCAGAAATCAAGCAACTGGCTTGCAGTATTGCTAAATAGAAGGGCTAACTTTAGTTTGGTTAGTTAAACTTTCTACTAAAAACTATTGGTTATACAAGTCCCAGATTTTGTTTTAAGTATTCAATTTAGCTAAGATAAAATAATTTAATTTAAAATATAAATAATTAGCTACACAATTAAATTAAATTAGACTAATTTGTGTACACCGATATGTAAATAATAATAATATATTAAAATAAATAGACATTTTATTTTAACACTATTTATGTTAATCTACGCACGTGGAGCGTGCAATACGCTTACTCATTCTTGCCGCCGCTACGAGTAGACTGTTTCAAGCGTGTTCATTGAACGCGCTTATATCCACCGCATGCTTCGAATTTATTCTGGAACGTACCTACTAAGGTAAGTTCCATATTTCGAGATCATTCGAGAGTTTCTACCGAAAAAATGATGCGTTTTGTTAAATACTTTATTGAACATTTAAAATGTCACTAATAAAATAATTCTGTACCTATTCCAGCAGGAGTTTTAAAAAATTTTAATTTTGTGTTATTTTATGCGGCATACGTTTTATGAATTCTAAAATTAAACTTTTTGAAACAATTGATGATTTAAAAATAATTTAGCAATGTGTATAAGTATATTGTAAAACACTGATTTTTTTAGGTTGTTTACTAATAACAGCTGAGTCCTCATTGTTCTGTTAAGTGGGCATTACATAATCTTAAGTGATTTTTGCTGTTGTCACTTGAAGATTAAATATCGTTAAAAGGATTAACTGAATCGATCATTTAAAAGGCAACACATATCCAAAGAGAAACATTTTTGGAAAACTTAAAAAAATTTCTGTCACGTCACATGATTTTAGTTAAGACAAAATGATTTAATTTCAATAAAAATTGCAATAGCTCCGTATTTCGTGTATTGTGTATTGTGGCGAATTTTTTATACTTTTCAGAAAATTATTAAATGTCAAGAATAAAATAATTTTATTTTCCACAAGGCGTTTTAAAATTCTTAGTTTTGTGTTCTGTTATGTAAGCTAAAACACAATTTTTAAAGCGTTCAATGTTTTTAAAACTATGCAGCGGTGTGTATATTGCAGAACATTGCACAACTGTACACTTCACAGAAAATAAAATCGAAATTTGTTTAGTTTGTTTACTGATAAGTATATAAGTAACAAGTCCAACATTGTTACGACATATTTTAAGTCTGTATTACTATTACATAATCTTAAGTAATTTTTGCTCTTATAACTGACGACTTAATACTTTTAAAACCTGTAACTTCCTGCTAAAAAAATTATTCAATCATTTTAAACGTTATAGCAAGTTTTCTTCTTCTTCTTTTTCTACTTTCCCTTTATACCTTATGGCGCCGGGTATCTACCTATATGTATCTTTGATCCACCTCCTCCATTCCTTCCTGCTCTTCAAAATTTTTTCTAGTGCTTGTATTGTTTTATCGTGCTTCTTTCCTATCTCTTCTATGACGTTCTGCATTGTTTTTCTAAGTCTACCAGTTTTCATCTTTCCTCCAATATTTGTTAGTTGAAATTGTTTTGTCGATCTTTCATCCTTCATTCTTTTGACATGTGCGAACCAATTTAATTGCCTTTTCTCCAATTTGTGTGTTATAGGTTCTTGGTTTATATAGTCATAGATTTCCTGATTTCTTTTTCTATCAAACTTAGTTACATTTGACATTTTCCTCGGGAATTTCATCTCCATGGCGGTAAGCTTCTTTTTATGTGCTGACAGGGCTAGATTTCTGCAGAGTAAAGTAGTGTTGGTATTGCTATTTTGCTGTATATCTGTTGCTTTGTTTTTATGTTTATTTCCTTTATTTAGTAATGCCTTATTTATGGAAAAGGATTTTGGTGGGAGTGACAGTTAACAAGGTACGTCAAGGAAATCTTCAACTTCTTTGCCATCATCGTTTGCCTTAAATGATCGTGTTGTGAAGGCATTTGCAAGGTGTTCTGCAAATGTGTCTGATTTGCCCTTATCCGACCTCGCCCATATGCAGTCGAGTTTTTTTATTGGTGGTATCGCAACAGTTGGCCTTTTAAATTTCCATGTCGCTTTCCATATCAAATGGCCGTCTGCTGAAAGTTTTGTAATATACAGTTTGAAAGTTTCATTTCGTGCATCTCTTAATGATTTGTGTAGCTCATGAGTAAGCCTGTTGTATGAGACTTTATCTTGCCTGCTTCTGCTTCTTTTCTACGTTTTCCTGGCTCTGCGTTTCTCGGTAACGAGTTTTCGTATATGGCGTGGTATGTTACTAGTTTCGGGTAGATTGGTTGATTCATTGGGTGTAGCCCGCCATGCAGCATTTTGTATCAGCGCAGTAAGGGATTGAGTTGCTTCATCCAGGTCAATTCTGATTGAGAGATTAGTTTCTTGTTCCAGAATGCTTCGAAAATACTTCCAGTCAGTGTCGTTAGACCAAAGTTTTGCAGGAATTTCTTTGGTAATAGCTGTAGTACCTACTAATAGTTATAATAACTGGCATATGGTTGATAGAGAGATTGTAATTAGATTAGATATGTAATTGTGTCATTACGCCACAAAAGTATTGATTTTTACGTGAAACATTAAAAGCTGCCAATGAAGAGGGGTACAAACGTACCTTAAGTGAACATTTTTGTGGTATATCTTTAAGAATTTTTTTTTTAAGATGCTGTCGTTCTAGGAATGTGTAGTTCACTCTATTACCTGCGTTTTCTAAAGATGGTAATTTTCTACCTTGTTTCGTTAATTATTTATGACAAAAACTCTATTTGGGGTACTCTTGTAATCCACATAGCATTTACTTTACTTTATTTATTGAATTGTATAGGCAAATTTTGGGGGAATACCCTTCGTACATGAATGAATAGTCTCGGTAGTTCTCGGGGAATCCCCGTATTATTTCATAAGAGTGTAGATTTGTTCCTTCACAGTCAGTTGCTTTCAGAGTCTGTAACTTAAGGTCGGTTTATTTGTAGTTTGTATTGTTCGTGTTTATAATGAGTGCTTTTCCACGAGTTTGAGACAATAAAAACCTAACAGATGAGGAACTAATGTATTTTTTGGGGCATGACGGCCCGGAGTATGAAGAATTTTTAGATTCAGGAGAGTCCATAGACCATGTATTGAACGAAGAAGAAGAGGATGATATGTTTATTGTCAAAATTCTGTTTGGGGTACTCTTGTACCCCGCATGGCCTTTTGAAGTTACTTTATTTATTGAATTGTATAGACAAATGCCTTTGAAAAACTACGCCAATTCTATGAATTTCTATAAAGCAAAGTATACAAAATCTACTGCCTGAATTACGAGAAACTGAGGCGATAATCCTGATCGATCCTGGAGACGTTGCTACCTTTGTAAACGAAAGAAAGTCAGTCACAATAAGTGTACGAAGTGTGCTAAATTTGTGTGTACAGAGCATTCTAAAAAACAAACAATTTGCAATGAATGTCAAAATGTTATAGGATAAGTGTTTCCTTATTTTTGTAATATTTTAAGCATTAAACAATTAAAACCAGTTAATACTTTGTTTTCTCAACTTACGACACGTACGTACACAAGTTTTTTGGCTTAGCCTTACGAGGGTTTTAAAGACGATTTACGATAGAAAGGGAAAGAAGCAACAAAACAAGCAAGCAATCGTAGATAATACCAATAATTATGATCGTAATACAATAAAAATCGAAGTAAATGGAATTTCGATTTCTAGCCAGGACTAGCCAGGACTAGAAACTAGAAAATCTAGTTGTTGAATTTTTTGTTATGCCTATTTCGTTAGATTTGTAATTTAAGTCAGTCGAAGCCGCCAATTACTTAGGAAATGTTTTGTCAATAACAATTAATAATTCATAAAAAGAAAAAATTAAAAAATATATATAAAAACTAATTTTCTGAGTAGATTAATGCAAGACGATAATATTAACCAGCAATTTTGTGTCACATTCTAGTAGCACCTGCTCGGAAATTAACTGAGTAAAGATCGTTAGCATCGACTTCCCGAACTACTGTCGGGCGTGCCGGCGATTATGTGAGAGAATCTATTGTACAACATTGACACTGATTTTGCTCAAGGCTAACTTACCGCCTAAACTGTATTTATAAATAACTTACAGACGCGTGCTGCTGTATTGCATTCGAATTTTTAAGCGTGTGGCTTAATACCAACCATGAGCAAGCACGATAGTGTAATGCCTTTCGATGAAGAAATAGAAAGGTTGCTTGAAGAAATTGTGGTGGAAGAAGGCTTTCGCGATTACAAAATAAAGAAAGCACCGGGTTCAATAAAAGGGGATGGTTATATGGGGGTTATTACCGCCATACAGATAACTGGCAAAGACGATTCTGGAAAACAAAAGACTCTTAACCTGGTTGTTAAAAGTGCTTCGAAAAGCGACGCGTTACGAGAGGAAGCACCAGTTGGCAACATATTCGAATTGGAAGTCTACATGTACAACGTTGTAATCCCCACATTTCGTAAATTCCAAGTAGAAAAAGGATTGCTGGAATTCTCCAGCTCAGCGAGGTGTTACAAGACATGCACTGTATATAAAAGTGAGGCCTTGGTGATGGACAATCTAAAAGAATTAAGCTACAGCATTTGGGATAGGAGACTACCGATGGAGGACAATCACGTCAAATTTGTGATGGCCGAATATGGACGTTTTCATGCTTTATCTTACGCCCTTCGTGACCAACATCCAGAAAGATTTGAGAAACTCGCAGCCTCGATAGGTGACATATTCAATACATGTTTGGAAAAGGCTGATTACACTATGATGTTTGTAAACCAGGCTGAAAAGGCTGTGGAATCACTGAACCCGGAGACTGATAAAGCGGCAATTACAAAACTTCAGGCTTTTACAAAAGAAATTGCACCGTTCCTTAAGAACCTGTCTAAATTTGTTGATAAGCATTCTGCGATCTTACATGGCGACTGTTGGACAAATAATATGCTATTTAAATACGAGGTAAGTCAAGTTATTTTACTTTTATTGCTAATAATTTTGCTACAAATATATGAGGTACCATTTTTCGCGGAATTTTTATTAAAAATAACTTAACTACACATTAATTTGTTTTTTCAAACTTTCAAGTCTAGTAAAACCGAAGGTCGATGGTTCAAACTCCCGGAAGAGACTATTTTTCTAGAAACCGAATTTAAAAATTCACTGCAATTATGCGTTTTCTCTATCTACATTCCTCCAAAATCACTTTTGCAGGTTCAAACTAACAAATGCAAGAAGCATCATTGCGTTTAACATAGCCCTAGCCTTAATTTTTTCAAATTCTAATAAGCATCCTTTTCCTTATAAATTGTGCTTGCAGGATACTACAAATCCAAACAAACCAACGAAAATGTGCCTGATCGACCTTCAAATGTCAAGAATCGCATCACCAGTGTTCGATTTATCGTATTATTTCTACTGCTGTTCTTCTAAAATGGTGATAAGCAACTGGGAACATTATCTGGATGTTTATTACGAATCTTTAACGGCATACTTGAAGCAGTTGGGTTCGAACCCTTCTGATGTGTATCCATACTCAGTATTTCGAGAGCATTGGAAAAAATATGCGAGATATGGCTTAATCTTTGCACTTCTTTTGGTTCATATCATGTTAAGTGACCCAACCGAAGCGCCAGATTTTTCGGATATAGCTGAATCGGGAAAAAGTGTCATTGGTGCATTCGATTATACTATTTCCAATACGGCTGAGTATAACGACAGGGTCAGACATATAATATTGCATTTTGCCGATAATAATTTTATATGAGCATGTAGTTGTTTAAATAAATTTGTTTCAAGGGCTGATTTTACAATCTTCTTAGAGATAAATTTCCAGGCAACGGACGTGAAGTAAAATCATTCGCAGTAGGCTCTGGTTTAGAACACCTAAAATGTGAACTAAGTATAACCAATAATTTGGCTTTAACAGTAACGAATAACACGCGTATGTAAAAGCTAAAGCCGACTGCAAACCAGTCTTACCTGAAATGTTAGCAAGGAAGCTGAAGTTACCCGGAAATTGTTAAATCGGCCCCCAATATGGTTAGATACATAAGTACTATACAATGTTACTAAGGTCCAGTATTTTATCAGACGTTAAGCTTAAACTTGTTCAAACAATGACTTTAGTCAGATATTTAAGGGCTCAAGCTTTTCCGTGCAAGTCATATATTTAAGTCGGCTTAAACTTCAATTGAAATACCAGACTTAAGATCTCGTAAGTCAAAACGTCTGTTATTGTAAACCTTCCCGTATTACTGAATGCAACCGTTTTAGCATCACTGAATGCAACCGTCACAGTCACCTTCCAAGGTTATCCCAAGAATCCTCATGTATTTTGCACCCTTTTACGTTGGTTTTTGGCAATCAAACTAATTAAAAATGCATTAGTTTTTCAATAACAAAGAGCAAACACCACAATTTGACGTGACACAAACCGCAGAAGGATTTGTAATCATATACGTTTTCAAAAGTATAAGTTAGTCAAGGTAAAATTTTGTAGCCCGTTGGGTAAAAATCTAAAAATAGAAAAACAGCCAAACCGTCAATTATTTATATTTAGTAAATGATACACATTTTAAATACTTGTAGTTCCAATAAAAACTTGCCAATCAGGCTATTATTTAGTATGCTGCGATTTAAAAAGTACAAATAATGAATGAATGCTATGATCTTGAATCCCATTTAGAAATTTTTAATAAATTATGAAAATTCTGGTGTATAGAAAAATATCACCTACGCTGAGATTTGAACCATTGGCTTTGGGCTTCACGTTCTAATTAAAAATCACTGCTTAAATGATTTTCAACGTCTACTGGATTTGCCAGTTTCCAATTACCTGCATGGATATTATGTGGAGCTGATACCCTTCGGTAGAAGATGCCGTATTCCTTCAACGTTATATGGGTAACCTTTGATTTGTAAAGCTGGGGAAACGGTTAAATAGGTAAAGTAGTGCGGTGTTCTACGAAGAATGCAATGGTGTGGAGAACATATAACTTTCAAAACCTAGAGCACTCTGTATACAGAATTTTCAAAAATCGTTCAGATACATTAAAGTATTTCCCCAACGGGGTGAGTCCGTATAAATCTAATTAGCTTAAACTATACTTCAATAATGAAAAGGGGGTAAAGCATACGCGACTCCATATGAGGATATTACCTGCGGCGTTGCGGAGTGGCCAAGGGAACAGCTTGCGGGCGATGTCTTCGGTAAGAAAGATACAAATCGAAGATCATCATCATCATCAATTAACATGGAGCAGATCCCCGTGGATCAATCTTGGATTAGGCCAGGCCCACCCCATGCCAATAGGGTGTGAAGGAATTTGTTATGATTGATGGGGATTGGGATCACTGTATAACGTTAACATGCCTGTGACGCCTGCCGCAGAACACCGCTTCTATAGTGCAAGGTAGTTAGTAGATCATATATACAATGGGAGTTGAATATATGTATGACCGAGATGGTTAAACATGTTTTGTCATCTTATACTAGTAGTCTATCCGCTAATTTACTATGTCTATGATATGCAACGCCTTAGCACAGACATGCCTGCCTTGTAACATGTTACTTTATTCTAAATTATGTAGTCTAATCATTATTATTATTATTATTTTAATTATTATTTTCATTGCACTACACAGGTATATTCCTTGTTTCCTTATTTTTATTGTCCTTATTTATTAAGGGCCCCTTGGTTCATAAGAAACAATCAAATACACTGTGAAACTGGTGTTCCATATATAGTCGATTTCATTAAAAATATCTGCGAGCGCCACAGATCTAATTTATCTTTAAATCCAGTTTTTGTCGAATACAACTTAGGAATAAAAAACATACATACACGACTGAAAAGGAAGTTGCCACAAGACATCTATTTACAATAATGCTTAATATAATAAAGTCCATTAACATACTCTTGCTCTTACTCCAACTCGCACTAACGCCCTCGTCGGGCAATTCAACGCATTCGTATGTTAATGATGCCTTTATCCCACTGATAATATAATAAATAACTATTATACCTGCTGCTGACAAACAAATTATCAAAATTTAATTTTAAATTAATTTTTTTGCAACAAATATGATAAACCGTTTTGGTGCTCTAGTGTATTCGATGTCTACTTCGCAACGAAGAGGACGCGCTTTCGAATCTCAGTTCTTGCCAAATTTTTAAAACTCGAAATGATTAAGATGCAAAATAATTCCGTTATATTAGGTTAAGTTTAAGGAAAAGACAACAAACTACTATGTTTTATGTTGTTTATTAACGTATGCTAACTACTCCCTTTGATTAAACGAATTCAACGAGGCTTTAAATAGATATATCTTTGTTTTATAATGGATTAACCAAAGTTTATTAGATTCTAATTTTTCTTGTAACTCAGTTGTTTCTGGTAAGTAAATGCAAATAAATTTATAAAACCAGGAAATGCATACAATCTTCTAAATAAATTATGCATTTTCTTGTACCTAATGCAATTTAATTTAATTTAATGCAATTGTTATCTTTCATTTGTTTCTGAATAATAAAAACATATAATGCAAAGTCTATTCTTTAACGTATGTATTTAAAATAAGGGAAATATTGTTTGTATTATGCGAACTAAAGAACGCAATTTATAATTCAAAATAACTTACATGGCAATTTAATTTTATACACGGTGAATCCACGACCTTTTGGATTTTTTGACCCAACGATTTCATTCAGCCTGAATAACTTTTAAAAATAAAAATACCGTTATGCACGACGTTAGTCTCCGTCTACATTTTGAAATTAAGCGACTGTGGTTGGCTGCTGAAAGCTATGAGTGCGCATGCTCGATATTTCATCCAATCACAATTCATCCGTAAGTAGCTCCATGCCGAGAACACCTGAAACTCGTTCATGTTGAGGCCGGCTAAAAACGTTTTACGTCAAAATAAAGAATGTCTTTGGTAGATTATATTAAAAACTCATGGCCACCTTCGTCCAAATACAGTTTAAACGGATTATAGATTACTTTACGCATCATAAACTCTATAAATTGCATTTTATGGTGCACATTTTTCTGTGCTCGTTATCAGTGCTAAACAGATTAATTAAGCCATTTTGACGTGACACAAACATCATAATTATTTACTTATTTATTAAATAATGTTAAGCCATATTTGCACTAATATTACATGAAGGTAAAATATGCTATTCATAGTCATGTTGCATCAGTGGAAAAGTTTGTGAATTTAAACATTTTAGCAAATTTTCTGTATGCTTCTAACTTTAAGTCAGGTTTTAATCTGAGATCCGTGGGTCTGTCACCGAACTTAAATATATTAAAAATTTCTAAAATTCTTTAAAGGATATTTCTTAATTTGGGTAGTTTTATTTTTGACACGCACGTTTCTACGCTTGTTTATTGAATAATCAGTTAAAAGGGTTTAATTATAAGCTATCAACTGCTGTGATCATTTCAAACTATTCTCCTGGAATTTCTATGAATCAAAAAAATCGATCCTTTATCGTTATCTTGCTGAACACAGATCAGATCTAAGATTTTGCACACATGCGAAAAATGGCTTTGGTTTATTAAAAATTTGACCTAACCTCCAACAAGGATCGAACCGAAGTCGTTTGGTTTACAAATCAACCTTGGTAATCCGCTATACCATCGAGTTCTCGTATTTGTTAGTTAATAAATCAATTTAAATTTCGACACGCATTACAGAGTCCCACTTTTTTAAACCCATAATAAAAACAAGCGTTATCTAATCGGCATATTAGTGAAACGACACATCTAAATTAAATAACTTTAATTTGAACTTAATTCGGTTCCACTATTAGTAAAGTTCGGTAAATTTAGCTGGACTTATTTTAAATGTTACAGCAATCTGAATCACTCCAAAAAACCGTCTAGCAAAATTGGAGATGCCTTGATGATCTCATTAAGCGTATCTTGACAATATTAACAATTTTGTTAGCTTTTTTTTACATTGCTGTTGTCAAAATTTTCCAGAATTTAAAGAAATTTAACGATAACATTAAAAAAAACATATACCTGTGGTGTGCTTGTCAAGTAGCCTACAGACATAGGGGGCCTACAGCTTAACGAGGGCTCCGAACCACGGAAGTGCAACTACTCCAAAGAGGATTTTACTAGGCAGAATACACCTTGGTGATTTACTATTGCCTTCTACTATTTTCGGCGTATAATGTGACCTTGGGAATTGAATCCGGGCCATCTCAGTGGTCAGACGTATGCTGAACCAACTGAGCCACGACCGCCTCAATTTCTTTATTTTACTTAATCCGAAGTCTTTCTACCGTTAGGTGTAAGACTATGAAGATTTTGGTTTTCCACTCCTTCCTGTTCCGTACTAATAACTTCTTAATTTCTTTCCATTTAATGTTTCTCATCCCAATTATTTTTCCTGTATTTTTGTTGTTGCCGATTTTATCTTTAACTGTTCCCTAAAAACTTGGTTTCTAATTCTAGCCCTTCTCGTCTTTTCCTCTTTTTTTCTTACGAATCTCATTTCTGCTGCATTTATTCGGCTGTAATTCCTTTTATACAGACACCACGTTTCCCTGCCGTAAATTAATGTTAATCGCTTCAGCTTTTATTTCTTTTGTTACTTTTTTTGCCTAAAAGGCTGTTTTTATGGCTTTAATATGCTTCCAACTTTTCCTATTCTGTCATCTATCCCTGTCTTATCTTCCATTACTTTCAATAATCTCCCCCAAATATTTAAAGTTATCCACTTGTTCGACCCTTTGACCTTCTAGTGTAATGTTGTGTGTTTTGTCCTGAGTTGTTTTATTCATAGCTTTTGTTTTATTTATATTTATCTTCATGTTTATCTTCTGTAATTCTTCATTTAAAATATTGTGGTTGTGTTGCAAGTTTATTTTTGAATCCGCTTCTACCAACGCCATATCGTTCGCGAATAGGAGTTCTGTTAAGTTTGTTGTTTTCATATTCCAGTATCCTAGATGCATTGGTCTCATCTTTGTTGATAGCTTCATCCACCACAACTGAGCATAGTAATGGACAGAGCACATATGGTCGAATTTTCGAGCCAGGTAATGCACGTCATCAATGAATTTTATGACATCATAACTTGGTATGTCTACATGAAGTTCCAAACGATTTACAAATTTTATAACCTAAAAAATGTCAAATGTCAAACAAACGTTAATGATACACAACACGATCTGTCAAAAATTTGCAAGTAAAATTGCAAATTGGAAATATAAACATGCCAAAAATAATACTAACTTTACAAAAAATAAATATGAGCTAAATTAGAAAATAAAAACTCGATTTCTCTCTTATTTTCAAAAATGTATAGATCTTTTGATTAAACACGGCTGCCTAATTTTAGAAAACTACAAAAATAATTTATATTTAGCAATTACATTTTGTATTTTTTTATCGCGCATTATTGGTAACGCCGACCGTTGATCATGTGATTGGTGACGCGCATTACCTGGATCGCCAATTGGACTATATCCTTGTTTTAAACCTTCTTTTGTTTCAAACTCATTTTTTTTATTCCGCGTTTTGTGTTCGTACTATATTAGTTGTTTTCTCATACATTGCTTTCAATACTTCTATTGTTTCTTCGTCTATAGCTCCATACATCTTTCCTTTTTTCTCTGTCGAAATTTTTTTCCCAGACTATATAACATATGTATACGAATTTCTTTATTTTTGTTTATATTTTTCTCTATTGCTTGTCTAAGTATGAATATTGGGCCCTGAGTGCTCCTTTCTTTCCTGAATTCAAATTGTGTTTCTTCCAAAGTATTTTCTAGTTTTTCTCTTAGTTTTCCTTCCATTACTCTTGCTAAGACTTTTCTTGTATGTAATGTTTAATAAGATTTGTATGTTCAATGAATAATTATTGAAGTTATTTAATTAAAGTGGAATTTATTTATTCACGTCGAATAAATTGAGGTTATATTGAAATCTCACAGCCGAACCTGATACAGATAAAAAGTAATAAACAAAGAAAAACAAAGTTAAAGTGTTTTAACAAATATAAACAATCACAGTGATATTTAGAAATAAAGACTTACCTGTTGGAGAATTCGTATGAAGAAGTAACAGTTTAAAACTAAGAATCAGCTGTTCAACAACACCGAATACAAGGTTAACAACGCGGGAATTTTCAACGCAATGATGCCGTATCTTCAAGAAAGAACCAGATCATCAAAGTAATTTAAGCTAAGTGGTTTTTAATTGAACAATTTAAAACAATTTTAGATTTCAAATTTCCATTTTTTTTATATTCAATGTCAACAATTGTAGAAGTAAAAATTTGATTTAAAAAAAAATTTCAATCTTTGTAATAATGCAATTTTTCAAAATCATTTCACTGTTAAGGACTCATTTAAAAAATTTTAAATTTATTATGATTATGAATTAGTGTTCATGTACTTTGATTTAAAGTTTGTTTGTTGTGTATATTTGTTTTACAGGATTTATTTCAGGTATTGAGTTTATCTTGATATTTGATCTTAGGTAAAACACACACACATACATGCAAATACACATTGACAATTACATTAATTAATACAATCAGTTTACTACAGAACATTTTCATTTCATTTATAAATTTTATTTTGTGTGTTATGACTTAGATAACATTACAGTATATATACAAAAAGAACTTGTTTCGTTGACCTTACGAGTTACTTAATATGTGTTTGTTGAAAGATATCACATTATTGTTAGTTTCTTCACGTCGTTGATGCCACAACTAGGAAAATTCTTTGTCTCTTAAGAAATTTTATTTAAAAAGTTAAAAAGGAATTGAAAACAAATCATTAAACAAGGAGCAAGTGTCGTTGTGTCTACTCTTCGAGTAAACATTTCATAATTCATAACGCTACTGCCGTTATGAAAATGTCTGTAAACTCCTAGACACAAATAGTTTATAATTTATAACAATTGCCCGTTTATGTAATTGCTGCCAAATTTGAAACAAAAACACATATTATATTAACAATCCTTTATTTTTCTACGAAAAACCCCCTTCTTCCCGTACTCTCAGAAAAAAATCCTTCGGCAGCTCTGCAAGGTATTGCTCAACAGCTTTTTGTGAGCTTCATCATTTGCAAAGCGCTTTCCCATGAGACGCTTTTTAAGTTTTAATAGAAAGAAGTCTGATGGAGCTAGGTCAGCGCTATAAGGTGGATGCCTTAGCTCTATAAACTCACAGTCATTGATTATCTACTGGACTTTGTTTGCCTTATGAACAATGTTCCATCTTAATTTCACTCATTTTATCAAGAAGTAAATCTATCCAAATCTCTATAAACCGCACAAATTAAACACAACTTAGCACATGTACTTCTAAATGTCACAGCTATTTTTTAATAAATGGTTTAGCATTGCCGCTTTTTTATTTCTGGGCTAGGTAGATAGCATAAAAATAAAAATACACCCACGTATTTTCCAATTTTTCAGGTTGCTCTCTTTGCCATTGTTGTCAAGTCCGAAAAAATTTAGAAAACTTGTACTTTAAGAGAAAAACGGGGAATTTTCCAAACTTTTTCTTAAAATACATAGAAAACTTTGAAATATAGAATGTTGTCTCTGCAATTTTTCTGGATTTTTAATGTTAGTTTGGTAATGTCGTTGTTGCCAAGTCTCTGTAGAGCCTATAAATTCATCCAAATTTAAAGGTAGGAGAGGAAATTTATAGGGAATGCAATTTAAACAAAACCGTTCCAGTGCACAAATGCCAAGGTTATTTGTATAATATTATAGTCGCAACGTTAGTTGGTTTATCACAGTGTTGCCATGTTAATAAAATTCCCCAAATTTAAAGAAATTTGTTGTTTCTTAACGTATAGTTCTCAATAATGCGAAAATTATTAATTTCACCGTTGAGATTATTTGGTATTTGATCAGTGGCGTCTGCTAAACAAATTTTCTTGGAATTTCTATGCGTTAATCACGGGTTTGTTTGTTTGTTTATTAGAGATTTTGTCTTTAAATAAAATAAGCGACAAGCCAAGAGTGAATGCTATTATTACCGAGGATAATGTTTGCATCACCAGCGAGCGAGCGAGCGAGTTTTGCAATTATTCGAGATAATATTATCCATTATAGCGAGTGGTATACTATACTTTGTTCACGAATACAAATTCGAAGAATTTTTAATTCAAATTTAAATAACAACGCTACTAAAACCATGTGAGATAGGACTATGTTAAACGAAGTGGTAGGATTAGAAACATAACCTATTTCCTTCATTATACACCATAGACAATGATGTTACCATGACACCGTGAATAATGATTATTCACTGCTGGCAGTGTATAATGGATAGCATTAGGTTTGACCAAAGACATGAATAATAATTGACAGATTATTGACTAGTCGTGGACAAATTAATTAAAAGCCGAACTATTTTTTATTAACACGTTTTATTCGTTAAACTTAGTACCGCTACTATAAGGAATGAAAGTGGGCAAATTTCCACTGAGTATTTCAATTCGATTCAAACTCCTGATTATATTTTTTATATCCTCCGCTTCGCCAAAATAGTGATGCGACGTTATCCTATTATCTTGTCAACGCTTGTAGCTATTATAAATGCAATTAAGCACGTTTAAGATTAAATACACACGCAGATAAATATAATCATCATCTACAATTATTCGTGTTGAGTACTTCACGCAAGGTGTTACAGACCATTAAAAAAATGAGCGCCCAAATTTCTAACGAAGTGAAAACCCTACTAGAAGATATCATCAAGGAAGAAAACATAACTAATTACAAAATTGAAGAAGCTGATGGTTCGAACAAAGGCGACGGATACGTCGGAGTCATCAAAAGTATTCGAATCGTAGGCGAAAATAAAACTTTGAGCTTAATTATTAAAGCTGCATCAAAAAGTGATGCATTGCGTTCTGAACTGCCGGTTAATGAAATATTCGATCGGGAAATTTACACCTATAGTGTGGTTTTTCCAGCCTTGCAAGAATTAGAAGCACAGAGAGGTCCCCAACCTTCCCAATTCGCCCCGAAGTATTACAAAGGGCAGATGATAAACAAGTGCGAAGGCTTGATACTTGAAAATCTCAAAGATGCCGGTTATAAACTGCATGAAAATAAAGAAGGAATGGATGATAGACACGTGAAGTTGGTGATGGGTCAATATGGACGGTTTCATGCGTGTTCTTTCGCGCTGAAGGATCAATACCCCGAGAAATTTGGGAAAATAACGGAACCTATGGCGGATATGTTTGTGAGTTTCATAAAGAAAACTAATTTTTTAGATACCGGTTGTAAAAATGCGCAAGTGGCTTTGGATCCAGATACTGACAAAAAGGCCTTGGTGGCATATAAAGGGCTCGTTTCGAATTTAACAAAGTTCTATGATGAAATACTCGAATCAGTTGATGAGCATTCGGTTATTTTGCATGGGGATTGTTGGACGAACAATATGATGTTTAAATATGACGTAAGTATGTTTAATGCACACTAAGGTGGTATTTCAGTTTGTTGCATAATATTATGAGACTACATAATATCGTACGAACAAATAAATTCGCCGTCATATTTGATGTTAGGCTTTCAGTTTGACTTGCATAAAAAGAAATTTGCAATCGATGATGTGTCAAAGTTGCATCTTGAACGATACGTGGGCCAAACTTATCTTCAATTAACAGTCGTTTATTCATGTTATACCGTATAATCAAAAATGATGGCATACTGAATTCATACATTATTTCAACCTTATGATATTCCACTCATTTAAACTGCAGGATTTAAAAACATGGGAAAGCCCGCTGGAAGTCCGCTTCTTGGATTTTCAAGTTACAAGACTAGGCTCGCCGGTATTGGACTTGGCCTACTTTTTCTACGGTTGTAGTTCGAAGGAAATAGTCGATAATGAAAACCATTATAAACGGCTGTATTACGATAGCTTCTCCACGCACCTTCGAAGACTCGGAAGTAATCCTGAAAAGCTGTTTCCGTATTCAGTATTTGCAGAACATTGGAGAAAGTTTGCACGTTTTGGTCTTCTCATGGCAACTTTGATCATACACATTGTTGTTACCGAAAGCAACGAAAGGATCAATCTGTCGGATGTTTTGGACACAGGCGCGAGCTTCTCCAACGCATTTAGTTATAAGATTTCGAACGTTGATAAATACAACGAGAGGATAAGGCATCTCATTTTACATTTTGCTAAAAATAATCTTATATGACGTTTGAATTTTGTAAAATATTTGTTGGCGAATTAAACGGTTTTGTTGCTATACTAACGTTTAGAAAAAATAGAAATAGTTTAACAATTACCTATGCTTCGTAAAAATATAACTGAAAGACATCAAAAGATTCTTACTTATACAAGCAATAGATTGGCAAAAAATTTACGACGAATCAATGCTGGAGATCAAGGAGGTCAAAGCCGAGTACATGCTCAACCTATATTGCCATTGAAATCTAAATGTTTTTTATATTCCCCAAATTTAAAGAAATTTGAATTCAAAATAATTTTCAAAAAACTACATTACTCAAAAAATAAAAGTAGTCATTTTGTTTTTGTTGCATATTTCTACTATTGTTGAATGTTTTGGAATAATATTTTGTACATATTTAGAACAACTATTTATTTCAACTGTAATAGAATTTTTACAAAAATAAAAGTAACGTTGATGTAGGAGTACAAGGTGTACTCCCTGATCATTTTAGTTTTTCACATGTTCACGTTTCACAGATTGTAACTTGATCAAACATAAACGAAGTTTGTAAAAATACAGGGATAATTTAGGTAAGTAGGTAATAGCTTTATAGATGTACCAAGCCTTATTTAAGAATTTTGAGCCTTCGCCAAAATACGCCAATAAAAAAAATGACTACTTTTATTCTTTGAGTAGTGTATGTAAACATATAGAAATAGTTAAGTTTGCAATTTTTTAGGCACTTATAAAAATATTTCATAATTGTTACATTTTTCTTTTTATCACTGTTGCCAAGTTTACCAAAGTTCCCCAAATTTGAAATATATAATAAACATAGAGAAGTACTTGAGTTTCGTTACTTTCAGAAATATTCGGGGTTTTTCCTGTATTAAAATATTTAATAATTTTAAGGTTCTATTATTTTTTATCATTGTTGCCAGATCTAGGATAATTCCCCAAGTTTATAAAAATTTTGAATTCAAAGCAATTTTCAAAAGATTATGTAAACATAGGGAAATACTTGAGTTTCGTTACCTACATCAGAAATATTGAGAATTCTTTAGACATTTATTAAAATATTTCATAATTTTAAATTAGATTATTTAATATCACTGTTGCCACGTCTATGTAAATTACCCAAATAATTTTAAAAGACTATGGAACCGTAGACAAATATTTAGAAATATTCGGAGTGGTTCTAAACTATTATTAAAATATTTCATAATTTTAACGTTGCTTTACTTTTAACACTGTTGCCAAGTCTAGAAAAAATTCCCAAATACTTCAAAGGTAAGAAAGAAAGTATAATGCCTGAATAATCGAAAATTCTTTGAATTCTATTTATACGAAAATGTTTATATTGTATCTACTCCTTACTGGGGATGTTTCATGGTCTTTAACACTTCCTCGTATATTCCATTGTTGTTGGGAGAAATTTGCAGAAATTTTGCTTTAAAAGTAAGAAAAAAAGTTCAGGGATTTCCTTTACAAACGAGAAGTTCCTTTATGAAAATACTCCTAAATTTTATAAATTATAACAATTGTGTGTTTATGTCATTGTTCCGTTTTTAATAATAGTTTTTTATTAATTTAGTTTGAATTGTTTTAGAAAATAAAATCTAGGCAGTGTACGCGTTTAAATTCTCTTTGGCACTTGAATATTTATTT
This sequence comes from Melanotus villosus, assembly GCA_963082815.1. NCBI lineage: Eukaryota > Metazoa > Arthropoda > Insecta > Coleoptera > Elateridae > Melanotus > Melanotus villosus. The sequence goes on along the minus strand of OY720419.1, from coordinate 110,000,180 downwards.
TTATTTTGAGTATCGCATTGCTTCGACAAGCTTTGGTTTCTTGGGAAACCATTTTATTGATTGAAAAACAAGAACATTAGAAAGAAGAAAAAATAAATTAGTCGAAGATCATTTTTAGAAACGTTAAAAGTTAGTTAAAAACATTCCTTAGAAGAAACCAAAATATTAGAAGAAACAGAACTTTAGTGAATACATTTAGAACAAAAATTACCATTTAATTAGAAGAATAGACTTTGGGCATACTTGGAAACATTATCAAGGTGAGTACGGTCCTTTGAGTTATCGTTTAGTTTTAATTAAACAGTCATTGTGGCCAAATTTGAGAAAAAACGACAAAACTAGAGAAATTTTACTTCGAAACTAAGAAAAGTAATTTGTCGAATTTCATAACAAACAAAAGCGTTCATATGATCTCTACTTCTGTGCACAAATATTGTATAATTTTTGAAAGTTGCTTGTTGATGTCATGGTTACTAGGTCTACGATAAATCTCCAGATTTAATGAAATTTTATCCTAAAGCTTTTAAAGTTTCAATGAAACAAAAGAGATTTCTTTAAATCACGGTACTTAAAGATATACCTATTAATTATGTTGTGCAGGATTGGAAGGAAATGGTTTACAATGAAAATTTTTACCAGTTTAATGCGAGTTGCTAAATTTAGAATTTAAGAAAACTTTGCCTTAAAGGTAAGGAAAACCGATCTTTTACAGAAAATCCGGAAATGTTGGTGGTGTGATTATTCCTCAAGACGAATATTTTATAATCTTTAACATTAGTTTGTTTATGTCCATGTTGCCAAGTTTAGGAAGAATTCCTAAATTAGAGGTAAAGAAAGAAATTTCTTTCAAGTTTAGAAAATTCTTTAAATCTCGGTACCATCGATGTTTGTCTGTCGAGTGTAGTAGAAGTGTCGCGTTGTCTCTGCAAGTTTTCTACTGGTATACAGGAGAACAAGTTAATTATTGTAATCATGAGCACCAGAAATCGTAACAAAAGCTCATTTCAGGACGATAATGACATTATAGCCCAAAAAATTGTAGATAAACTACTGGAGAGTGATACGTTTGAAAAGAAGCTTAAAGAAATGATAAGCACGGCAATAAATGAACGATTAGATGGAATTGTAACTAAACTTGAGGAGGTTAGTCGCCTTGAGAGCCAGGTAAAAAAGGCCGTCGGAGGTTGTGAAGAAGCCTTATTAGATACGTACGAGCAATACACCCGAAAAAATAGTCTAAGAATTTTTGGGGTTCCGGAAAAACACAATGAAAATACGGACGAAGTATTTTAACGAATTTCTTGAATGTATTAATTCAAAACAATTAATTTCGAAACCAACCAGATATACTTCTCGTTTAGACGTTATCATATCTACAGACTCCTCTACGGTTGGGTTATCGGGAGTTGAAACGAATAATGAGTCAGATCACGATCTTATTTACTGTACTGTTGCCCTTGAGGTTCTTAAAGTTTCTCCAGTTAAGTCCGCTACTTCAAACTATTTGACATTGAAAAATTCAAAAATGATCTTTACTTATTACCGCTAGAAGATATTTATTATGCAAATGATGTCAACGCTAAAATAGACATCTTAAACAATCATTTAGTAAATTTATTTGATGTACACGCTCCTTGAAAAACAGCAAAAGTCTCGAAAAAGTATACACCGTGGCTAACCGATAACATTAAACTTATGATGAAGCTCCGAGACCAGGCTAAACGGAGGTTTCAAAAATCAAAAAATCCTGGACACTGGGATTATTACAAGACACTTAGGAACCTTACTAGCAGCAGCATAGTGAGTGAAAAGAAAGCATATTTTGGATATAAAATAAAGAACAAAAATACTAAACAAATTTGGAAAGAATTTAACTTACTAAATTTGAAACCCTCTAATAATATTGTAATACCAGATCATTTATCTAACCCATACAACATAAACAATTTTTTTATTGACAGTATACCAAGGTTGCCAATTGCGACTGATATCCTAAACTTTTATGAGCACAATCGAAAACATGTTACGGAATTTAAACTCGACATGGTAACCGAGGAGGAAGTGGGTAAAACACTACAAGAGATCAAAAGCAATGCAATGGGTGCGGATGGCATTAACTTGAAAATGATTTTGTGTTGTAGTCCATATATTTTAAAATATATCACTCACATTATCAACTTCTGTTTGTCAATAAATGCTTTTTCAGATGGCTGGAAACATGCTATAGTCACTCCACTTGCTAAAATTAACGAACCTAATAATTACTACGACCTTAGGCCGATTAGCGTGTTACCCACTTTCTCTAAAGTTGTTGAAAAGATAGTCAATAAACAAGTACGAAACTTTCTAAACACCAACAATTTGCTAGCGGAATCCCAATCAGGATTTCGACCGCATTATAGCTGTACCACAGCTCTTACTTATGTCTCAGACGATATTCTCGAGGCAATAGATAACGGGAAGCTGACAATTTTAATACTCCTAGATTTCAGCAAGGCATTCAATACTATAAATCATGATTTGTTATATCAAATACTTCACTTCTTAGGATTCTCGTCGAATGCTATAGAACTGTTTAAAAACTACTTTCGTAACAGATCACAAAGTGTAAAAATTAGTAAAAATGTATCTCCGCCACGTAATATAACACAGGGCGTTCCACAAGGATCAATCGTAGGGCCCCTGTTGTATACAATTTATACGTCATATTTTATAAATTCTGTTAATCATTGCAAACTCCACATGTATGCAGATGACACACAGCTCTATTATTCGTTCCAACCGGAAGATCTTGACCTTGTCGTGGAGGAGATTACTAGCGATTTAAACAACTTATATATGACATCTACAGGTCATGGACTGAAACTAAACCCCTCAAAATCTTGCGCTATCCTTTTCGGTACGTCAAGAAGCTATTTAGATATAAAAGACTTGCTGCATTTTAATATCAACAATGACGAAATACCATTAACACCAAATGCAAAAAATCTAGGTCTTATAATTGACAATACCTTTAGATATCGAATTCATATTAATAAAGTTATACAGAAGGCTTACTTAAATCTAAGATTATTATACCCTCATGGATTATACTTAGACAAAAATCAAAAAAGGTTTTGTGTGATGCACTAGTACTCTCCCAGTTTACTTATTGTTCTGAAGTTTATGGTCCATGCCTAGACGTTGACACAACAAACAGAATCCAACGGGTACAAAATTCATGTTTGCGATACATATATGGTATTCGAAAATATGATCATATTTCTCACAAACTTCAAGAAACAAATTGGATCAATATGAAAAACAGACGCTTGCTCCAAACTGCAGTATATTACCATAAAATAATAACCCATAAAACACCTCCAACCTCCATATCTATACAATAAAATAAAATTCAGGACGGACGTACATAGTTTAAATTTGAGGACTAAGGGGCTGATAACGCCTCCACGGCATCGTACCCCTTTATTTGAACGATCTTTCCAATATAATATTAGCAAAGTATACAAAAACATACCCGACGACCTCAAAACATTACCTTTAAACCCATTCAGAAAACGCCTGTTTCATTATCTTCTCACTGGTTATAAAATATAACATTCACTTTCTTAGAAAAGTTGCTTGGGTTCCTGAGACAGCATGGTATAGTCTTATTATTTTTTTTATATTCGACATATTATATTATTTGTATTTGTAGTAGAGTTTAGTTTTAGTTTTAATTATAATAGGTATTAATTGAATACGGCGATATCACACACGTTATCTCCAACTGCATGTTATTTTCTGCCAAATAAGTTAAGTTACCCTAAACGGTTTAAACCCTATATTGTTAAACACTATTCGATATCACTGTAAAGGTTGTTTCTTTTGGTTACAAGGTCCAGCTGAAAATCAGTTTAACTGAGCTGGTCCTTGAGATTTTTGGTGAAAGTTACATTTAAGACATATTATTGTACCTACCTAAAATTACCAAAACCAAAATAAAGCACATTATTATTATTATTATTATTATTAATATGTTGTTAATGAGACTCCTCTTCGACAGACATATTTTGTAGTTTTTCAGGTTGCTCTGTTTGCCATTGTTGTCAAGTCTGAAACATTTAGAAAACTTGTGCTTTAAATGCAAAAAGGGAAATTTCCAAAACTTTTTCTTAAAATACAGAGAAAACTCTCAAATGCAAAGTTGTGCCTACAATTTTTCTGACTTCTTAAAGTTAGTTTGGCAATGTTGTTGTTGCCAAGTTTAAGTAAAGTCCCCAAATTCCTCCAAATTTAGAGATAAGAGACGATATTTATAGAGATTGTAATTTAAAGAAAGCGTTTCAGTGCATAAATACCTAGGTTATTTGTATAGGTATAATATATCATAGTCGCAACTTTGGTTTATGACTTAACAATAACGCGAAAATTATTAATTTCACTCTTGAAATTACTTGGTATTTGATCAGTACGTCTGACAAAAAATTTTTTTGGTACGTACTTCCGCTCCTTAATAACAGGTTTGTTTGGTTGTTTGTTTATTTAATTACAGACTTAAGCGTTGGTTTCGTAGGAAGCGGTGCCGTCATTTAGCGGCCGTAAAAGTACGGTGGGTGAAGTCACGAAAAACGGTGTCGTGTTTTTTAAGCGAAGTGTTTTCCAAAAGAGCGGTAGCGCACACCCAACGTAATAGAGCGGTGCCGTCTCATCTGAAGCGGTGGGCCAGTACGGTACGATGGTACGAATCAGTTTAGCAACGTTTTTTGGCGGTGTGTCTTGTGTATAAATATAGTCCAGTTAAAATAGACATAACAGTTCGGAATAATTCGCGACGGCCGTATTTTTTCACCGTTTTTCTGACGTCACCCACCGTATTTTTACGGCCGTTAAATGACGGCACCGCTTCCTAGGAAACCAAAGCTTAAGTCTTTAAATCAGCTCAGCTGTTTCCTGCTGAAATTGTAACAAGGATGGCAATGAGTGTTAATAAATAAATTAATTAAAAGCCGAGCTATTTTTATTAACGCGTTTTATTAGTTAAACTTTGTAACGCTGCTGCAAGGAGGGAGAGTGCACAAATTTCCCGCGGACATTTCAATTCGATCCAAGCTTCTAAGTTTTTTCTTTATGTCCTCCGCCTCTCCAAAATAGTGATACGACACTATCTTATTATCTTATCAACGCTTAAAATTTTTATAAATAAAATTAAACACGTTTAAGGTTAAACACACACGCAGATAAATAATCATCCTCTGCAATTCGTATTGAGAACACGCGAGGTGTTGCATACTATAAAAAAAATGAGCACCCAAATGTCTAACGAAGTAAAAACCTTACTAGAAGATATCATCAAGAAAGAAAACATAACTAATTACAAAATTGAAGAAGCTGATGGTTCGAATAAAAGCGACGGATACTCCGGAGTCATCAAAAGTATCAGAATCGTGGGCGAAAACAAAACTTTAAGCTTAATTTTTAAAGCAGCATCGAAAAGTGATGCCTTACGTAACCAACTGCCGATTATTGAAATATTCGATAGGGAAATTTACACCTATAGCGTAGTTTTTCCCACCTTGCAGGAATTAGAAACAGAAAAAGGTCTACAACCTTCCCAATTTGCGCCGAAGTATTACAAAGGGCAGATGGTAAACAAGTGCGAAGGCTTGCTAATGGAAAATCTCAAAGATGTTGGTTACAAACTGCATGAAAATAAAGAAGGAATGGATGATAGTCACGTGAAGTTGGTGATGGGTCAATATGGACGGTTTCATGCGTGTTCTTTCGCGCTGAAGGATCAATACCCGGAGAAATTTGGGAAAATAACGGAACCACTGACGGATATGCTTGTGAGTTTCATAAAGAAAACTAATTTTTTAGATACTAGTTTTACAAACGCGCAAGAGGCTTTGGATCCGGATACTGACAAAGAGGCCTTGGTAGCTTATAAAGGGTTCGTTTCGAATTTGACCAAGTTCTATGACGAAATACTCGAATCGGTTGATGAGCAATCGGTTATTTTGCATGGGGATTGTTGGACGAACAACATGATGTTTAAATATGACGTAAGTACGTTAAAATACAGTAATTAATTTGGCATTTCAGTCTGTTTCACAATATCGTGCGATCAAATAAATTTAGAATTACGATAGGTCGTGATTTTTGTTAAACAGCTGGTAGCTGTAATTGACAAGTCACTAATCTGTTAATTGTCAACTGTCATAATGACAGCTCCAATATTTGAGGGTAGGTCAACACTTTGATTTGTATAAAAGAAATTTAACAATCGTTGATGTGTTAGAGTTGCTTCTTCAGCATCATGTTGACTTAATCTAACCTCAAACCTGTCAGTTGACAGTCCGTCATTTACACCAACCGTATTATCAAAAATGATAGCCTACTCCATTCATAAATTTCTTCGCCCATCAGGTCATCAGATACCTATTTTACTGATTTACATTTAAATTACAGGATTTGAAAACATGGGAAAACCCGATGGAAGTCCGCTTCCTGGATTTTCAAGCTACAAAACTAGGCTCGCCCGTTCTAGACTTGGCGTACTTTTTCTACGGTTGCAGTTCGAAGAAGGTAATCGACAATGAAGACCTTTACAAGCGTGTGTATTACGACAGTTTTTCCACGCACCTTCGAAAACTCGGAAGTGATCCTGAAAAACTGTTTCCATATTCTGCATTTGAAGAACATTGGAGAAAGTTTGCACGTTTTGGTCTTCTCCTGGCAGCTATGATAATACACGTTGTTGTTACCGAAAGCAACGAAAGGATCAATCTGTCTGATGTTTTGGACACAGGCGAGAGCTTCACCAACGCATTTAATTACAAGATTTCCAACGTTGATAAATACAGCGAAAGGATAAGGCATCTCATTTTACATTTTGCTAAAAATAATCTTATATAATGCTTGATTTTTGTAAAATATTTTTGGCGTATTAAACCGTTGTGTTGCTATACTAATGTTTAGAAAAGAATATAAATAATTTTTCAGGTACCTATGCTTGGCAAAAATATAACTGAATAGCTTCAAAAGGTTCGTACTTGTAGAAGTACAAGCAATAGCGGCAAATATGTATTAGGAGTATCAATACTGGAGATCGAGGACGCCAAAGCCGAGATCCTCTTTGACCTACCTATTCATGTATTGAAATACAGAGAATCCAATTGTTGCCAAACGTTATGCATACGTCATGATTGTTATTTAATTTGAAGTGAACAAAAAATAACTTCCACGAATTAGAACATAGATATTATATTTCAAATTTTTATTATTATTATTATTATATCAATTTTTAATCTTAATATATTATTTCGTTTTAATTCTGTTCGTAAATACGCACAGAAAGTTTCAATAAAATCGTCACTCAGATTAAACTTAAAAAAATAGACCTAGGTATTTTTGTATCATGTAAGAAATTGTATGTTCTGTTAATGTTAACTGTTGGAACTGGAGTTATTTTTCAGAAGTTGATTATGTTATTATTTCCTACTCTATGAAAATTCCCAAATTTTTGGGAAATTCTAATACAGAATAAATATCAAAAACTTATAAACACACGACGAAATATCTAAGTTTCGCTACTTCCATAAATATTCGGAGATTTTCTGGATCTTTTAAAAAAATTTCACACCTTTAGGGTTGGTTTATTTATATCACTCTTGAATATTCCCCAAATTTAGAAGGAATTCAAATTCAAAATAATTTTCAAACAATTATGTAAAATAGAGTAATAAATTGAATTTCGTTACTTTCAGAAATGTGCAGGGCTTTTCGAGAATATTGCTAGGTCTACAAAAATTCTCAGAATTTAGAACAATTTCAGTTAAAAGCAACCCTTTCAACAGTTTCCCTAAACATAAGTAATTTAAACATTTAAAAATTTATTTAACGAAGTATTTCACAACTTAGTTTGCTTACTGCGCTGTTGCAGTACTTAGTTTAAGTAATTAGAAATGTATAAAAGCAGGAAAATAGAAATTAACATTGTCATTTAGTTACTGAAAGAGTCAACCGAAGGTTCTGTTAAAACTTGTAATTAAGTGTTCCAAATAAATTTAGTTTTTAAAAAAACATATTTCTTCATCTGAGAAACTTAATTGGCGCAGTCGGTAGGATTCAAGAAGGTGAACATTAAGAAAAGATTCGTTTTTCACCATTGGTTTCAACCATTCATCTTGGATCCAATAAAGAAACTACATCCCAAGAAGAAGACTAGGACTCTGAAAACTTCGACAAAGTAAGTGTTGAGTTCCTTTCCATTTTCATATCATCCTCCACCTCTAGTGAATTTTTAATTCATCGTTGTTTTAGACAAGTAAAATAATTTTCATAATAATTGTCGTTTAAGTTAAAATAATTGAAACAAGTCTTGTTAAAATTCAAAATATTAGTAAACTAAAAGTTAAGAAAAACTTATGTCCACTGTTGACAACTGTGTAGATAATTTAACTAAATCATTTAATAATATTAGCATTTCAAGTAATATGGCAACTATTCAAGCTGCAAAAGAAATCGTAAGTACTATTAGACTTTTTTCAGGTCGTAGTGATCATTTAGAGTCTTTTATAAACGCCGCAGACAAATTTTTTAATCGTTATGGTACAAGAAACGACAATAGCTTAAGTGAGTTCGTATTTGCATCCATCTGTTCCAAAATCATTGATGAAGCAGGTGATTTCATTTTATGTAGACCAGACATAAACACTTGGCCTGAAATTTAAAAAAAACCCTTAGACATAAATTTGGAGATCGCTTAGACAGGAATGTACTACAACAGTTTATATTTTTAACTAGAACTAGAAATGAAAATATTTTAGATTGTTTGGAAATACTAAAAGTATTAAAAACGCGATTAAACTTGAAAATTAATTCTGATCCCACATTGCCCCAAGGAGTTAGAGATTTGTTAATATCACAAAACGAGGTAACTGCTGTAACTGTTTTAATTTCCAATACTAACTCTGAACTAAGAACTTTATTAATGTTACAAAAACCCAAAGATATTGATGAAGCTACTTCAGTTGTCATCAATCATACATCTATGGAACAACAGACTAATTATAGATTTCATTCGAATACCCAGACAAATACAATTCAAAAACGAGACTATACTAATAAACAAAATCCCCGTAATTTCAGTAATAACTACAGATCTCCAAATGTTCAAAACTTTTAATCACCAATTTCTAACCAAACACCTTATTTTCAAAACCAAAATCCAACACAAAACTTTAATCAAAAACCCTATTTTCAGACCCAAAATTCACCTAATTTTAATGTTAGAACTCAATTTCCCAGTCGACCTATAAATATTCAAAGTAGGCAAATTCCTCAGAGATTTCCTACTAATAATCAAGTCTTCGGAAAACCAGTTAACGTATTTTCTCCTCAAAATTCACATAAACCCCAAAATAAACCTGAACCAATGTCCGTTACTTCAAGATTAACTTCTCAAAAATTTAATTCTAATAAACAAAATTATTTTCAACCATCTGGACCACGTAATTTCATATCTGAAGAATTAACTAATGTAGAAACTTCAGAACCAAACTATTCCTATGATAATGTAGAATACGATTATGATCATTATGAAATTCCTACGTACGAACAAAACAATTATTTAAATGACCCTTCATACAATTCCATTAGCGATAATACTAATCACCACTTTAATGTTGATATTGAACAAACAATGTTAGAAAGTCCAAATTTTCAAGAAACCAGCCTTTCACCTCCAGACACGTAGATTTAAATAATTTGCTACCAAACTCATTACCATATATCGAAATTAATTTTCCACCCATTAAATTATTAATTGACACAGGTTGTCATCCATCAATTATTAGACCATACATAGCAGAACAGTATTTCCCCAATACTATTTTTAAAAGTGATACTCCTATAATCACTTGTGCAGGTAAATCAAAAGCCGAATTTAAAGCCCATGTCCCTTTGTTTAAAGAATTCGAACCTTTAAAAGAAAATTTAGAATTTGTATTGTTTAATTTTCATGATTACTTTGATGGTATAATAGGCATTAGAGATCTAAGAAAATTAGGTCTCAATATTGATTTACAAAATAAAATTTTATTCAATAACCAAATTCAGATCCCACTACAATATAGAGATGATTTTACTATACAAAAACTAGAAATACCTCCTTTTTCATCATTACTAAAACAAATTAAAACAAATCTACCAGATCAGGAAATAATAATTCCAGAAATTAATAACGGTATTATTACTATTCCGGCGGGACTTTTAAAAATCAAAAATAATTTAACGACATTAGAATTTATTAATCCAACTTCAAAAACAGAAATAACAGAACTCGATGAGAATTTCCTGAATCATTATGCTATAAAATATTGCGACACTCTTTTTGAATGCTTCCATATCGAAGATGTAACTCCCTTTCAAAACTTAGAAAATTCCGATTTTGATTTTTCATGCATCAGAACCGATCATTTAAATTCAGAAGAAATAAAAGCATTAAAAACGCTTTTAGTTAAATATAAGGATACTAATCAAGTAAAACATGAAATTAAAACTTCAAATGAAATTCCCGTACACACTAAATCGTATAGATGTTCATAAGTTAGAAGTTCAAAAACAAATTTCAAAAATGCTACAAGACGAAATCATTAGACCTTCACAATCTCCTTGGAGTTCCCCTATTTGGACTGTACCAAAGAAACTTGATGCAAGTGGAAAGAAAAAATGGCGTATAGTAGTAGACTATAGGAAAATTAATGAAAAAACTATCGACGATCGTTATCCCTTACCTAACATTTCTGACATACTTGACAAATTAGGACGATGCCAATATTTTACTACAATAGACTTAGCATCAGGATTTCACCAGATTGAAATGGACCCTGATTCAATCCCTAAAACAGCTTTTAATGTAGAAAACGGGCACTATGAATATGTCAGAATGCCTTTTGGGCTTAAGAATGCTCCTGCCACGTTCCAACGTGTCATGGATAATGTATTAAAAGATCTGCAAAATAAAATCTATTTAGTGTATATGGACGACATAATCATATTTTCGACATCACTTCAAGAACATATTAATAATTTAAAACGCGTATTAGAAAAATTAAAAGACGCAGGTTTGAAAATTCAATTAGACAAATCTGAATTCCTTTGTAAATCAGTAGAATTTCTAGGTTCTGAAGGTATGTATACGCCCTAACCCAAAATAAGTTAATGCTATAAAAAAATTTCCAATTCCTAAAACCGCTAAGGAAATAAAATCATTCCTTGGATTAGTTGGTTACTATATAAAGTTTATACAAAACTTTGCAGAATTAACAAAACCAATGACTCAATGTTTAAAAAAAATGTAAAAATTGAACATGCACCAAAATTTATAAATTCCTTCAATACATGTAAACAAATCCTAATTAATGATCCTATTTTACAATATCAGGATTTTTCACAATCCTTTAATGTGACCACAGACGCAAGCAATTTTGCTTTAGGGGCCGTCCTTTCCCAGGGTCCTGTAGGCAAAGATCTTCGAATAGCCTTTGCTTCCCGTACCTTAAACCCAGCTGAAATTAATTGTAGTATCATTGAAAAGGAACTTCTAGCCGTTGTTTGGGCCGTAAAATACTTCCGTCCCTATTTATTTGGAGTTAAATTCAAAATAGTTAGTGACCATAAACCCCTTCAATGGTTGTTTTCACTCAAAGAACCAAATTCAAAATTAGTTCGATGGAGACTTAAACTCGAAGAATACGATTACGAAATAATTTATAAAAAAGGAAAACTTAATACAAATGCCGATGCACTTTCTCGTGTCGAAATTAATCCAATTGAAACCAGTACAGATAATAATATTTCTTTAATGGTAGGACCCCCAGATCCTGAAGACTTTTCTTATATAGACGAGGAAGAATTCGAAGACTGAAACAAAGAGATTGTTTTGAATCACCGTACATAACAATATAGTAATGCAGTACTTACTGGAAAGAAATATTTTACAACCCCTAACCTTTTCCTATTCAATACGAGTTGTTAAATCTAGGAAAAATTGTGGAATTTAAGTAAACTTGGCCTGAAAGGTAAGGAAAACAATTCTCAAAGAGTTTCGAAAATATTAGTGGTGTGACTACTCCCCGAGATGAATATTTCACAATCTTTAAAATTAGTTTGTTTATGTCATTGTTGCCAAGTTTAGAAAGAATCCCTAAATTAAAGGTAAAGAAAGAAATTTCTCTTAAGCCTAGCAAATTCTTTGAATTTGGGCATTTACGGATGTGTTGTTAATGCGTCTATTCTTCGACAGAAATATATTGTAATTTTTACCGTTACTCTGTTTGCCATTGTTGTCGAGCCGGAGAAAAGTGTCTAAATTTAGAAAACTTGTACTTTAAGGACAAAAACGGGAAATTTCCAAATTTGTTCTTAAAATACCGAGAAAACTCTGAAATTCAACGTTAAACCTAACATTTTCTTGGTTTTTAATCTTAGCTTTTTAATGCCGTTGTTGTCAAGTCTGAGCAAAGTCCCTAAATTCAGACAAATTTTACTTCAAAGGTAGGACAGGAAATTTCCAACCGGGTCTCGGTTGCACAAATATCAGGGTTATTTGTATAATATATCATAGTCGCAACGTAAGTAGGTTTATGGCAGTGTTGCCATATTAATAAAATTTAAAAAAATTTGTTGTTTCTTAAGGTGTATTTTCAATAAGGGGGAAATTATAAATTTCACTATTGAAATTACTTGATCGTTGATGAATGTTGTTTGGCAAGACTGGCAAGCAAGTTTTCTTGATACATATTTCTACTCGTTAATAAGAGATTTGTTTGTTTGGTTCTTTATTTAATCATAGACTTTGTTTACAAATAAATTTGAATAAGCGATGAGTCAAAGCTGCAGCACGGTTTCCTGATACAACCACAACAAAGATCGCAATGAATATTGTTAAATAAAATTCCCACACGCGAAACTATTTTTATATAATTATAACTTCTTCAGTTCACAAACACTTTTTATTATTACATTTAATAATAAATTGATGTACAATAATATCAACTTATTTTAATTTGCCGTATTACAATTGGTATTAACTAAATAATAGGTAAAACGAAATCTAACCAGAAATGGTCACTGCGTTTCAATTTAATAGGTACCTCGCATAATAACTTTCATACAATTTGGAAAACCTAATAATATAATGACTTGAAAATACAATAAATTAGAGTGGAAAACCACAAAACGACAAGTCTAAAACTTCCACACAATTAACAATGAAAGTATACACATTCCAAGTATAATTAACAAATGGTATTTCAATAACTAAACTATTTAATAATAATTAAGTAGTAAATGACGTTATCATGATTATATAATACGCTAGGTTAGTTAAACTTTGTCCCGCTACTACAAGGTCGGAGAGTGAGAAAATCTCCAGTGCGTATTAATTCATACTTCATACCTGTTTTAGGCGCCACCTCCGATGGTGGTAATAGTGACAGTGACAGTGACTCAAGCGTGCTAGAGTGCTAATTTTCGAGGGAACATGTGTCTCATATTATAATTATTTATATATTACTTTTATTCTTTGCACAACACAATTGTGAATAACATTTACAAAGTGTTGATCGGGTTATCTACTACTCGTAATAAATAAAAACAGTGCCTATTTCAATTCGATCCAAACTCCTGCAAAAATACTGATGCGACGTTATCATTGTATCTTTTGCTTATCAACGTTTGAAGTTTGTATAATTAGAACCACACGCACTTTTAGATTACTACACGCCCAGCTAATATAAATCATCTGCTACAATTCGTACCTACTCAGTATTTCACGCGAGGTTTTACAAATTGCAAAAAAATGAGTGACCAAATTCCTAACGAAGTGAAAGCCTTATTAGAAGATGTCATTAAGAAGGAAAACATAAGTAATTATAAAATCGAAGTATCTGATGGTTCGAACAAAGGCGAGGAACGCACCGGAGGCATCAAAAGTATCAGAATCGTAGGCGCAAACAAAACTTTGAGCTTAATTATTAAAACTGCATCGAAAAGTGATGCCCTGCGTAGCGAAGTGCCGATTATTGAAATATTCGAAAGGGAAATTTACACGTATAGCGTAGTTCTTCCCACCTTTCAAGAATTAGAAGCACAGAAAGGTCTCCAACCTTCCCAATTCGCCCCGAAGTATTACAAAGGGCAGATGATAAACAAGTGCGAAGGCTTGGTACTGGAAAATCTCAATGATGCCGGTTACAAACTGCACGAAAATAAAGAAGGTATGGATGACAGTCACGTGAAATTGGTAATGGGTCAATTCGGACGGTTTCACGCCTGTTCTTTCGCGCTGAAGAAACAATACCCGGAGAAATTTGGAAAAGTAGCCGAACCTCTGAAGGATGTGCTTGTGACTTTCATGAAGAAAACCAATTTTGTAGATCCTAGTTGTAAAAACGCCCTGGAGGCTTTGGATCCGGATACTGATAAAGCGGTCTTGGTAGCTTATAAGGTATTCACCTCGAATTTAACAAAGTTCTATGATGAGATACTCGAATCGGTTGTTGAGCCCTCGGTTATTTTGCATGGAGATTGTTGGACGAACAATATGATGTTTAAATATGACGTAAGTACATTAACACAGTATTTCAGTTTGTTACGCAATATTGGGTGATACGCATAAAGTTGAGTTGTGCGCACTCAGAAGTAGGTACTCCAAATTGTGGTGCGTAGCTGCTTCATTTTCATAACTTTAATTATTCATAAAAGCACGTAAAAACTCTGCTATTAATGTGGTTAATAAATAATTTCAACGCCAAGAAATATTGAACCGTACATTAATGCACAGTATTTCAGTTTGTTGCGCAATATTATGTAATCAAATAAATTTACAATTAGGGTATGCCCTGATTTTTGTCAAACAGTTGGTAGCCGTGATTGAAATGGAATTAAACCGTCAATTGTTAACTGTCAACATGTCAGCTGTCAAGTTTGAGGCTAAGTTTACGTTTTAACCGAGGGGGAAGTCACTTGTGTAATAGTTGGGACATAATCAATTGTAATACTATTGCACGTTTGTGTAATACTATTGCAAGTTTGTGTAATACTATTGCAATGCTGTGTAATACTTGTGAAATTGATGCAATACTATTGCATGTTTTTGTAATACTGTGTAATACTTGTGAAATTGATGTAATACTAATGTAATACTAATGCAATACTATTGCAATAGTATTGCATATTTTTGCAATACTATGTAATACTCGTGAAATTGATGCAATACTAATGCAATATTGAAATATATTGTATGCAATACAGTGTAATGTCCGTGCAATACACCGTAATATTCGTGCAATACAGTAATGTTCATGCAATACAGTGGAATGCCTGTATAAGACAGTATAATAGCCGTGTAATATTTACACGTTATATCAATAAACACATTATAATGTAATGTAATAGCCTTGTAATGGTATTACAGTAGTTTGTGAAATTTCACGAATAAGTTTTATAAACATAATTTTAAACTGTGACTTTAAGTAATTCAGATTATTACATGAAAATTAGGAATGTCATTTTTGGATAATTAAAAAAAAATCATATGAATATTTGTCGCATAACACCAGTTAAACTGCACATTAATAGTATCATGCTGTTCGTATAAAAAAATCTAAAGGCAGTTCACGTTTTCTAAAACTGATACTAATATGGTAGCATATTAAGAGTGCTTTACATTTACGAGTACTAGTGTGTGATTACTTGTAAATGAGAACTAGTTTTAATTTACATTATTACGAAATGCTATACGATTTTAAAATGGCGCCGCGCCATCCAATAAAACGTGTTGCAGTAGCCGGTGTTCTCTTAATTATAGCAAAGCATTTACAAGAACAAAAGCCAGTTACAACAAAAAGAAGATTTTGGGTAAAAGAATCTTTACAAAAGAGATCAGTATTTGGAAGTGAGGAGATTTAATAAAAACAAACCGAAGATGGTTACAAAAATTTTCGAATATTTTTCTTTTCTTGATTAAAAGTCGCTCTCAGGTTATCAATTTTCCTTTTTATAAGGCCGGCGATTTATCTGCGGCAAAAACTTTTGACCCGGCGACATATTTGCAGCGCCGCCGCGGTCGACCAAATATTCCATTGACTGAATACTGCAAGATAAGTGGCGGCGAACATATCCATAAGGAACAACGAATCACATCAAATACGGCAGCGCCGCTAAGCGCGGCAAAGTCGCTACAAGTTGTGACCGTGCCGCGGCGAGCTGCGGCCGTGCCGCGGCGAGCTGCGGCCGCGCCGCTAGCGACACCACACATACAAAGCCGTATGTTACATAAGTAGCGACGCCGCATTAGATGTGATTCTTTGTTCCTTATGGATATGTTCATACCTGCGGCACAGCCGCTACGTATATTGTTGTATTCAGTCAATTGAATATTTGGTTGGCAGGAGCATAATACACCCTATATATAAAAGTATATTATATACGATGCTATGAGTGCTATTATTACCGAGGATAATGTTTGCAACACGAGCGAGCGGAGAGAGCGAGTTTTGCAATTATCCGAGGTAATAGAAGCCATTATAGCGAGTTGTATACTATAATTTGTCCACGACTACAAATACTAAGAATTTCTAATTAAAATTTAAATAACAACGCTACTAAAACCATGTGGCAGGACTATATGTTAAACGAAGTGGTAGGATTATAATCATAACCGATTTACTTCATTATACACCATAAACAATGATGGTGACCATGACACCGTGAATAATGATTATTCACTGCTGGTAGCGAATTATGGATAGCATTATCCTTGACCAAACACATGAATAATTGACAGATTATTGAGTAGTCGTGGAGAAAACATTACGTGTGTTAAGTGAGGAAACATATTTTGTAAAATTCGGTAAGAAATTCTTGGACTTTTTAATACTCATTTGAGTTAGGAAAAGTGCACTTTTTCCTATTTAGAATGGAAAAATAAAACAAAAGAGGAAATCAGACCAAAACACTTCACAAATTGAAAAATTTTACTTTGTTTACTTTTGTTTTCCATGGCAATGAAACATTTCACTACATCAAAACGAACTTGATTATAGTACCTATTTGACATAAAAAATGAAATATTCAGTTAAAATGATAAAGAATTCTTTACCGAATTTTACAAAATTTTGTGTACAATTCGTTCGGAAAAGTATTTTTTCCATTCACGTCTAGAATTATACAAATAGCTATTCTCTGTTTCGGCATTAGAATGACATTATTCTAGCACGCATTTTGATGCTTTAATGAGCTTCATTATTAAACGATTTTTGGTGATATTTTGTTTTCAGAAATTGGTGATACTGTATCAAATAATGCACAAAATATCTAGGCAACCATTCATTGCTAGGCAACAAAAACGTCAAATGTCAAACCTCTCAGTCAACTGTCAAGCAAAAATCGCTATTACCAACCTATTATTCTACCAAAAATTTCCCAACTGGAAATTGTCAAGTATTTTTGTGAAGAAATATAAGTAAATAACATAAATGGAAGCCGAAACAGAGAAAGTAGTATAAAAAACTCTTTACAGAAGTCAATTCGAGCACTCCTCCGTTCGGCCACTCGCCGCTACGCGGTTCGTGTTCAAATTTCGGACTCGTGCGCGAAAACGATGCCTTCTGTTACTTGAGTTTAAATATACCACTCCATGAGTGAAACACGCACGGGGCGTTTAAACCGAGAAAAACGACGATATATTAAAACTTGTCTCCTTGGGGCACCCCTTAACGTTGGAATTAAAGAGGGCTGGTAAAGTTCAAAATTACTTTTTATTTTTTTAGAATCGATTTGGGGGGGGGACCCGGTCAAATTTGTTTTCAACCATAATTAAGGGCCACCCTAGTTATTAATGCAATAGTTATGAAATACTTTTGTAATGCATGCAATACTCGTGCAATAGTTATGGAATACTTGTGTAATGCATGCAATAGGCGTGTAATAGTTATGCAATACTTGTGTAATGCATGCAATAGTTATGCAATGCTTGTGTAATACATGCAATACGCCTGCAATAGTTATGCAATACTTGTGTAATGCGTGTAATACTCATGCAATACGTGCAATTATATGCAATAGTGTAATACTTGGGACACAACATTTTAGAGTGACTTCCCCCTCGGTTTTAACGTACAGAAGATAAATTTGACAAATCAATGAAGCGTCAAAATTTTTATCTGTTTTCTTTGTCTTTTGTGAGTTTTACTCCGAGAGTTACATTTTTGTATGTAGATGTCTTTTATTAATCGTCGCTTGGCGGGCAAAATCTCCGATGTATCATTTTATTTATTTATTTAGCACCTCGGGAAATTTACAGAATAAATCCAATTACAAATTTCCCTAATAAACTTTAAAGAAAGGAAAGTAAGTGAGCACCATATAATGAATAGAAAAATAAAATAAAAAACCTGTTTCACTCTTGGAAAGAAAGCATGCAGTAACTAACAGAAATAAAAGTAGGAACGCAGTTAACAACCTTAAATAAACTAGAAATATGTATCAGATGATTATAAAACTATACAAAGTAAAACAGTTGAAGATTACATTTCATTTATGGAAATTGATATAAACGCAGACGAAAAATAGAAATAAATAATCAAGGTAATAATCACAAAAAACATACAAGGCTAAAGCCGGGTTCTCATTAGTCGATTTCATTGATCAATGAGACTGAATCTATCCCATTGAAGATACAATTGAATACGAAAATTGTTCACACGATTCAAGGGCATTGAACATTCTGTCAGAAACGATCAATTTTAAAAATTGCTGCAAAGAAGAAAATTGTGCGTGCTGGAGTCCGCATTGTGTGTAAATATTTAGTAAACCAAATCAAAAAGCGAAACACGAGAAAACCATTTGAAATGTGTCATGTTGTTAAAATGACGCAGAACTCTACGCAATTTTATCCAGAGTGCAGGTGCCAACAATAAGCTGACGATGCAACTTTATATGTTTCAATATAATTGAACTTATGTTCTCACATTTCAAACACCGTTCAATTTCATTGAATCAATCCCGTTGATCAACCAAAGTAGACCTGCCTTTCACTTCCATTGAAACGAAAAATCATTGATCAATATCGTGGAAATGATGTTCTCATTATTCAATTTCTTTTCAATGACATAGATTCAGTCTCATTGATCAATGAAATCGACTAATGAGAACCCGGCTTAACGATAAGCAAATAAACATATGCTAACAAATAACATTTTTTGCATTTTGACAAAAAAAGTGGACTTTTTTTATTAAAAAATCAGAAAGAAAGCAACACTTTTTTTTAACTATTTAATTTTACATTTTGCATTAAGTAAGTATGCTTTAAATAAAATATTGTAAATTGTCAGTTTGACAACAGTAAATTCTCAAATCCTTTTTATCCTATTTTGAGGGATTTAAGATGTCAAAATGCAAAAAAATATTGTGTACAACTCGTATGAAAGCATCTTTTTTTCACTCCTTTGATTGATGCACTCCGGCTTCGCCGTCGTGCATCAAACTTCAAACTCACGAAAAAAAGTATTGCTTTCATTACTAGTTGTACAAATAACTATTTTTTAACACTGATATCTTATACTGTTTCTATGGTGCATAAGAACTCACTTGTTATGTTTCCTTTAAAATACGATTTTCTCTATAAAATACGTCGTTGCCTAGCAATCTTTGCATTTTGTGCTTTGAATATAAAGCTACAGGAAGGAGGGTATCGTTTTAGTAGCCATACAAAAAGTGCGACGGAAGTCGCCATTTTGATAATCTATTTGTAGTCATAGTTTTGAGACTGACAGCTGACAAATAATAGGTTAGTTGTGCTGTTTGTGGTTTTTCTCCAACAAGGACAAATAAAAAATTAGGAATAACTTTCCATAAGAAAGTATTTACCTTCATTTAATGTAACTACGTTCATTAGGAATAATGTTTAAGAACAATTCGATGTTATAATTTTAATGTCAAAGAAAGGTCACGAGTGAATATCATAGGCGTCACATATGTACGTATTTTATATAAATTAGCACTTTGCAAAATATATATTTAAAAAACTGTTTTAACCGTCAGTATTATAATATTTTATTTCTTGCAGTTTCTAATTTTTGTTCATTCATACTTATATTTTATATTCAAAGGTTTACGTATCCCGTATTCATTCTAAAAGGTACGCCACTGACATACCGGAAACATTCAGCCGCCATTTGCATCATCTATCTTGGTCTCACGTATGTTTTGTATATCTTCATTCCTGTTAGCTTTATATTCAAAGATTTTGTTTATTGTGACGCGTCCCAAATAATCATTTATTAAAATTTCTAATAATAAAGGGAGTTCAAAAATGTGTGCGGTCAAGTTGCCTTTGAAAATTTGTTTTCAAGTATGTCGTTCATAATATGTTACAGTAGCACTACGTAACCCCACTTTTAATTAAAAAATTTGACATTTCAAATAAACTTTATTATCTAAAATTGGTTGTATTATTATAACACATGGGTAAAATTTACAGAACTGAAATAAAGGTTTGTTGGTAAAATTTTATCATAACTATCACTTCTGACATAATAACCGCCAAGCCTGACACATGATTGTCTCACCTGACGCATGACCGTCACACGCCCTCTCCTTGGTCCTAACCCATCACATAGGCAAGTTGTGAGAACTTTTACTAGTTCGTATTGGAGTTAATACGTTTACTGGCCTGTTATAAAAGTTTTGATGTTTTTGGTTACCTCTAGACTATTGTATTTAAAAAACACTGACTAGGTTTTATAAAAATCACTAAAAATACCAGTTTGAAGGACGTTTTGCTAAGATCTAATTAACTTACCGTACATCCAATGTCATATTTCGATTGTATGAAGTATATTTAATAAGTTAATAAGCTACAATCCACTCCAATTACAAACCATCAATGGCTAAAAAATTTCTAAGCAGTGTGACGATCATGAGCACAATCCGTTTTTGTACTAATAAAACCACACGTAATTTCTAATTGCTAGTACATTAAAGCATTCTTTAGCTACCCTTGTATTATAGATGTATTAGTGTACCAATAAAATATAACAGATTGACTAAAGTGCAATAAATTTTTTTGACACGCTTCAGATTGAAAAGTTGAATGTTACTGAAAATTACCCTTACCCTTTTCGATCTGGCCCTGACGCTTTGTTTCTAAATATTTGTAGTAGCGTTCACTGTATTTCATCTTTTATAACTTCCGGTATATCATCTGTTAAGTGTTTTATGAGCGGTGCCTTAAAATCTCTTGGACAAGGACATTCGCAGCTCTATAACAAAACTGAAAGTATGCACCTTTAACACAAAATCGCTTCTACTATGAAGAACGACTAATTCAACTTGAAGAAGAGGTCAGTCACATTAAATGCGATATAGTGGGACTGAGTGAAGAGCATAAGAGACGTGAAGAACAAATCAAAATCGAATACGGAACACTATTTTATAACAAATGTGAAAACTAAAAGCTTAAAAAATGGCCTCTAGAGTGACGTATGCTGTCTTCACAACCAATAAACGCTATTCACTAAAAATAATCCAGGTGCACGAAACTATCACCGAATACTCAGATGAGGAAACGATTAGTGCTATGATGAAATCGAAAGCGCATTAAACAGAGATAATTCTAATCAGCGATTTTAAAAAATTGGCAAACAATAAGACAGAGAAAGATCGGCAGGTCAGTATGAAATAGGACAATTACATGATAGTGACCAAATACTAGTAAACTTCATGGAAGGACAGCAACTCAAAGCGATGTTGATGACAGGGCTAAATCTGGTGGAAATGAGCGACCATCAGCTGGTAAGAACCCAAGTTGAAATCAATGCCAAAATCGAAAGTACACGTTTATGTAGTTAAAAGCGAACAAATAACTTCAAATAGCGAGCTAATCAACAGAAACCCCTTACAGCATGGAATTAGAAGCCCTGCTCTCAAAAAAAGATATACAGGACAGCACATCCCTAGATTAACAATATATGCCCATCATCAGACAAAGACTCCATAGATCACAACGTTTAGGCAAGCTGAGTAAGGAAACAAGAGATCTAATAGACAGAAGGGACAAACAGAAGAAAGAACTAAGAGAAGAACTGTAGAATATGAATAAAGAAACAAGACAAGACGTAGTCACCAAAAACAGGGAGACTATACAACAGGTCACACATGAAAACCAGGGACCCAAGGTATTCAGGAAGAGGAAGAGGTGAACACATACCCGAACAGAAATACCGAAATATGTAGAAACATTCTGTCATCGCCTTGCCTTTCATTCATACTAACCCTAAAATCAAAAATCATGGCCTACCCTCATAAATTTCTTAGACCTGATGATATGTTACTCATTTGCATTTAAATTTCAGGATTTGGAAGTAGCAGAAAACCCGATGGAAATCCGCTTCCTGGATTTTCAGGTAACGAAACAGGGCTCGCCCGTTTTCGACTTGGTGTCCTTTTTCTACGGTTGCAGTTCTAAGAAAGTAGTCGATAACGAAGACCATTACAAGCGTGTGTATTACGATAGTTTCTCAGCGCACCTTCGAAAACTCGGAAGTGACCCTGAAAAACTATTTCCGTATTCAGTATTTGAAGAACACTGGAGAAAGTTTGCACGTTATGGTCTTCTCCTGGCAGCTATGACAATATACGCTGCTGTTACCGAAAGCAACGAAAAGCGCAACGTTGTAGACGTTTTAGAAGCAGGCGAGAGCGTCTCGAACGTATTTGGTTATAAGATTTCCAACGTTGATAAATACAATGAAAGGATGAGACACGTCATTTTACATTTTGCTAAAAACAATCTTATATGATACCCCTTGTTTTAAATGTTTTATTGGCGAATTAAACCGTTTTATATTGTTACACTGACTTTTAGAACAGAACAGTAATAGTTTTTAAGAAATACCTGTGCTTAGCAAAAATATAACTAAAAAGCATTGCATGGTTCGTGCTTGTACAATCAACAACGGAAAAAAATAACGAATCAATGCTGGGGATTCAGGGGGGCAAAACAGAGATCCTGTTCAATCTAAACAGTAAATCCAAATGTTGCCAAAGATTATGTGCGATTCATAATTTATTTAGTTTGGAGTGCCAGGTTTTAAAGTTCAAGAAAATACAATATCAAACTATTTAGCTTCAACGAAAAATAATTTCGCCCAATTACATATAAGTATATCCAATTCCAAATTATTGTGATTATTATTATAATGATTACGATATTAAATTTTTATCCTAAATTGTTGTTTTTCTTTTTAGTTCTGTAATTCTGTTTGTAAACAGCTTGAAGCACAAATAATTGCGAGAGAAAACCTTCATTTAGATGTCGCTAAGCAGTACAAAAATGGTAATAATTCTGGTTAAACATAATAAACAATAAACCAACATTTGCGAAACTCGTGGAATACAACATATTTTTGCGTCATGTAAGACGTGGCATGTTTTGTGTTAATGTTAACTGTTCGAACTGAAATACTTCAGAGTTAAAGTTGCCAACTCTATGAAAATTCCCCAAATTTAAAGAAAATGGAATTAAAAATAATTTTTAAAAATGTATGTACTTGAGGTTAGTCACTTTCAGAAATGTGTGGGATTTTCTAGATTTTTACTAAAATATTTCATAATTTGTTAGTTTATTTAGTTGTTATTGCCAGAACTACGAAAATTTTGGGAATCTAGAGAAATTTCAGTTAAAACCACACCTTTAAAATAATAGTTTACCGTAAAAATAAATAATTTTGTTACATCTAAAAATACTGACGTTGTGTCTATTATTTGGGTGAAGAATCTCCCAGCCTTAGACGTTAGTTTGCTTACGGCGCTGTTGACAAATTCCCTCAATTTACAGAATTTTCAAGTCAAAAATAAAAAACCGAATTTTTAAAGCTTTTGCATAAACCACAAACAATACTATGCCTCATTTATAATCGACTCGTTCATTGGAAGATATCATAGTGATCATTATCTTTTCTTGTCATTCTTACCACGTCTCAGAAAGTTTATTGAACTTTTAGGAAATTTTACTTCAAAGGTAAGAAAAAATTAATATAAATCATTAAATACGGATAACTATTGTTGTGTCTAGACCCCAAGTAAACGTTTCATAATGCTTTGTTCGTTTAAGACGATGCTGTCAAGTTTATGAATATTCCTCAGATTTGGAAAAATTAAAATTCAAAAATATATGAAAACCTTTGAGTTTTTGTTACTTTTAGACATATTCGGGGTTTTTCTAGAACTTCATTAAACTATTTCAAAATTATAACGTTTAGTTATATCACTGCTGCCACGTTTAGGAAATATCTCCTGAATTAGGAGCAATTTCGGTTAAAACAAGTAGATTAAACAGTTTACCTTAAATACAAGTAATTTTGTTATATATGTACAGTGTGTCCCTGGATGGACCTAACTATACTTGTAAACTTCCTTATTTTGCATTTTAGGAAGAACAGTCATTCTTCATAAAAAGTTTTGCTTCATCTAGCAACTCCTCAGCCACTACCAAAATTTCGAAATAACATACAGGGTGGTTACAATTTATTACACAATTTTTACAATACAACATAATTCAAACATTGACTAACAATTAGTTAACATGAAATCAATCATTTGAGTAAATTCTCAGTTCTGTATCGAGCCCTGCTGACCATTCGTCGTTGGGCACCTAATTAACGACGCTCTCCTCCGAATACCGACCTACGAGGTAGAGTAACTAGGTTCTATACGTACACACACATACACTATACACATGGTGCTGTATGTAGGCAACAAAACGGCGCACTAATCACGTGACTCGCATGCGGGCCGGATTGTGCATTTCACGCGTATAAGACCACATACGCTAATACATCAGCCTCAACACCGAAAGGTATAAGAGGTTAACGATTACATACATACATACATACTTCCACTCGTTAATCACAGGTTTGTTTGTTTGTTTATTTAATTAGAGACTTTGGGTGGGTTGCACAAACATGATTTAACAGCTTGGTTGAATTAACCATTTGTCAAAGTGAACAAAATCGAATTAAAATTCTAATACATATGGCAAATAACACGCTAGTAAACAAAAAATGATGCTCTTTGATCATTCGCAAATTTAACAAAAGCTTTGCAACCGGCCCTTTGTCTTTAAATCAGTTCAGCTTTTTCCTGCTATAATTGTAACAAGGATGGCAATGAGTATTAATAAATATATTAATTAAAAGCCGAGCTATTTTTATTAACGCGTTTTATTAGTTAAACTTTGTATCGCTACTTCAAGGGGGGAGTGGATAAATTTCCAGTGGGCATTTGAATTCGATCCAAGCTTCTGAGTTTTTTCTTTATGCCTCTTCAAAATAGTGATACAACATTATCTTATTATCTTATCCACACTTGAAACTTTTATAAATAAAATTAGGTTAAACACGTTGAAGTTTACACACGTTTAAGGTTACACACACACAGCTACATAATCATCCTCTACAATTCGTATTGAGTACACGCGAGGTATTGCAGACAATAAAATAATGACCGCCCAAATTTCTAACGAAGTAAACACTTTACTAGAAGATATAATCAAGAACGAAAACATACGTAATTATCAAATCGAAGAAGTGATGGTTCGAACAAGGGCGACGGATACTCCGGAGTCATCAAAAGTATCCGAATCGTGGGCGAAAACAAAACCTTGAGTTTAATTATTAAAGCTGCCTCGAAAAGTGATGCATTGCGTAATGAAGTGCCGGTTATTGAAACATTCGCTCGGGAAATTTGCACTTATAGTGTGGTTTTTCCCACCTTACAGGAATTAGCAAGCAGAAAAAGGACTTCAACCTTCTCAATTTGCCCCGAAGTATTACAATGGACAAATGATAGACAAAAACGAAAGTGTGGCACTGGAAAATCTTAAAGATGCCGGTTATAAACTGTATGAAAATAAAGAAGGAATGGATGACAGTCATGTGAAGTTGGTGATGGGTCAATATGGACGGTTTCACGCCTGTTCTTTCGCGCTGAAAGAGTAATACCCGGAGAAATTTGCGAAAATAACGGAACCACTGACGAATATATTTGTGACTTTCATAAAGAAAACTAATTTTTTCGACACTAGTTGTAAAAACGCGCAAGAGGCTTTGGATCCGGATACTGACAAAGAGGCCTTGGTAGCTTATAAAGGGTTCGTTTTGAATTTGACAAAGTTCTATGATGAGATACTCGAATCGGTTGATGAGCAATCGGTTATTTTGCATGGCGATTGTTGGACGAACAACATGATGTTTAAATATGACGTAAGTACTTTAATATACAGTGTAAATCAGTTAGTATTTAAATCTGTTGCACAATGTCGAGCGATTAAATAAATTTACAATTACGATATAGGTCGTGATTTTTGTTAGTTGGTAGCTGTGAGTGACAAGTCACGAAACTGTTAATTGTCAACTGTCATAATGACAGCTGTCACGTTTGAGGGTAGGTTTAAACTTTGATTTGTATAAAAGAAATTTAACAATCGTTGATATGTTAAAGTTGCTGCTTCAGCATCATGTGGACTTAACCTAACCTCAAACCTGTCAGTAGTTGACAGTCCGCAATTCATACCAACCGTACAATCAAAAATGATTCAGAAATTTCTTCGACCTGATGATATTTTACTGATTTACATTTCAATAATTGCAGGATTTGAAAACATGGGAAAATCCGATGGAAGTCCGCTTCCTAGATTTTCAAGTTACAAAACTAGGCTCGCCCGTTATCGACTTGGCGTACTTTTTCTACGGTTGCAGTTCGAAGAAGGTAATCTATAATGAAGACCTTTACAAGCGTGTGTATTACGACAGTTTTTCCACGCACCTTCGAAAACTCGAAAGTGATCCTGAAAAGCTGTTTCCGTATTCTGTATTTGAAGAACATTGGAGGAAGTTTGCACGTTTTGGTCTACTAGTGGCAGCTACGGTAATACACGTTGTTGTTACCGAAAGCAACGAGAGGATCAACATATCTGATGTTTTGGATGCAGGCGAAAGCTTCACCAACGCATTTAATTACAAGATTTCCAACGTTGATAAATACAACGAAAGGATAAGGCATCTCATTTTACATTTTGCTAAAAATAATCTTATATAATGCTTGATTTTTGTAAAATATTTTTGACGGATTAAACCGTTTTATTGCTATACTAATGTTTAGAAAAGAATAGAAATAGTTTTTCAGATACCTATGCTTGGCAAAAATATAACTGAAAAGCATCAAAAGGTTCGTAGTTGTACAAGCAATAGCGGCAAATATGTATGTATCAGGAATCAATACTGGAGATCGAGGATGCCAAAGCCGAGATCCTCTTTGACCTATATTCATGTACCATGTATTAAAATACAGAGAATCCAATTGTTGCCAGACGTTATGCATACGTCGTGATTGATATTTAATTTGAAGTGCCAAGTTCTTCCAGTTACAATAACAACATAATTCGGTATTTAGCTTTAGCAAAAAATAACTTTCACGAATTAGAGCACAGATATTAAATTTCAAATTTTTATTGTTCTTATATCAACTTTTAATCTTAATATGTTGTTTCTTTTTAATTCTGTTCCTAAATACGCACAGAAAGTTACGGGAATAAATCGTCACTCAGATGTCTTTATAAGCAGTAAAAAAAATGTAAAAAAAACGTAGCAATTGTGGTTAAACTTAAAAAAAAGCAATAAACCTACGTATTTTTGCATCATGTAAGAAATTGTATGTTCTGTTAATGTTAACTGTTGGAACTGAAATATTTCAGAGTTATTTTTGTTGATTATGCTAATATTTCCTATTCTAGGAAAATTCCCCAAGTTTAGGGAAATTCGAATACAAATTAAATATCAAAAACATATAAAAACACTTTTAGTGCTCCCTTTCCTCCTGAAGAAGCCCCTTATAAAAGTGGGCGAACCGTTGATTCTTTTGTCTCAAAATGACACGGCCGCAATCCGGAAGATGTTTTGTTAATAATACCTAGCAACCTAAATTTAAAGGCACCATGATTTTCATTCTACAAATTCACGTCGTCAAGGAAAGTGTGGATAAAATATTTATAGCAACAGTGTCGTCAAGGAAAGTGTGGATAAAATGTTTATAGCAACACTTTATCCACCCTTCACGTTAACATGTTGCTTTGATAACTAGATTTGACCGTCGAAACAAAAAAGTATTTCGGAAATTAGAGTGTAAGAAATTTTACAAGAAACTCGTAGTCGTATTACAAATAGATGCAAACTGAATAAATATGTATTTTATTTTGTTTATTTAGTTTAATAGCTATTTATGGTACAAGTCAATAAAGAAAAATTTTATCCGTGAAAGGAAAAGTTTAGTTTACGAGGCGCAGCCGATTGAGCTAATTTTCTTGAGTGGATAAAATGTTTTTATTAAACAATTCCTAGCAACCTACATTTAAAGGCACCATGATTTTCATTCTAAAATTCACGTCGTCAAGGAAGTGTGGATAAAATGTTTATAGAAACAGTGTCGTCAAGGAAAGTGTGGATAAAATGTTTATAGCAACACTTTATCCACCATTCACGTTAAAATGTTGATTTGATAACTAGATTTCACACATTAAAATGCCACTTTATGTGCAGGAATTGGAAAAAAATATTAGTTTACTCTCAGAGGTGTGACATTTCCACAATTTCTAAGTCGTAAGTGAGGTAAGTTTATATGTTTTATATATTGTATATGGCATTATCATTTCCAATGTATCCGATGGTTGCAAGGATTGCGAAATCTGTGAATTTTTAGTTTGTTTCTTTATTTAATCATAGACTTTGTTTTCAAATGAATTCGAATAAGCGATTAGTCAAAGCTGCAGCACGGTTTCCTGATACAACCACAACAAACATGACCAGCGGCGTAGCGCAACTCAGATGGGCGTATTAAAGAAATGCAAAAGACCCCATTTATATATTTTATTTTTTCCGTATATTATGAAGAAATCTATTATATGCATTTAGACAGATTACACATTAAAATTAAAAATCAACATTTATTTCGCCGTGCTTTTTTGTTGGCAAATACATCCACAATATTCGATATTTAATAGCATAATAGTTTTCAATTGAAAGAATTGCTAATGAATTGAACCTAGATTGGGGCATAGTACTGCATAAATACGAGTATGTTTTAATTAATTTTAATTTTGAAAATGAACGCTCTGCAGAAGCAACTGAAACAGGAATTGTTAAGTATATAATAATTGATGTATATATTTCTAGGAAGGAACTAAAATTTTATATTCCTTTAAAATTGTTGTTAAAAGTTCTGTTTAGTTTGTAACTTCATTAATTTTATCCCTAAACGTGACTGTAAAAGAAAGAAGTTGTTGACAAAAACTGTTAGTAAGATCTTGCATTACAAGTTTTTCAGAAGATTTGGTCATTTCATTTGCCATTTCAGTTTTTAATGATTTCAGCAATATAGGGGAAAACTTTAAAACCTTTAAATCTATGCTTCAGTTGAGCTAAAATAACATTCAAAGTGGCATTTTATTTTAGCTCCTTCTAATCGTTTATCGTGGTGTTTTTTAATTTTTCTTAGCCGTTTATTTTCAAATTCTGGATTTAGAATGCTCAATTTTTTTGCCAACAACACAGCTTGTGTTATAAGTTGTTCGTAATTATTTTTAAGCTTTTTAAGCTTTTCATAAGCAACATTAGCTTTTTAAATATCAGTATTCACATTTTGAAGAATTTTTGAAACTGCAATCAATTCATTAATAATTGCTGATTCCAAGTTAATTGGTAACTAATAAATAATGCTTATTGACTTTTTATACCTCAATAATCGTCATGGGCCCTTTTACATTTTGGGCCCGTGTTTTTCAAATACTTTGAATACTATGTAGCTACGCCACTGAAGATGACAATGAACACGGTTAAATAAAATAACCACAAACGAAGCTATTTTTATATAATACGCTAGGTTAGTTAAACTTTGTACCGCTACTACAAGGTCGGAGAGTGAGAAAATCTCCAGTGCGTATTAATTCATACTTTATACCTGTTTTAGGCGCCACCTCCGATGGTGGTAATAGTGACAGTGACTCAAGAGTGCTAGAGTGCTAATTTTCGAGGGAACATGTGTCTCATATTATAATTATTTATATATGACTTTTAATTCTTTGCACAACACAATCGTGAATAACATTTACAAAGTGTTGATCCGGTTATCTACTACTCGTAATAAATAAAAACAGTCCATATTTCAGTTCAATCCAAACTCCTCCAACTTTTTATATTATATACCCCTCCTCATCAAAATACTAATGCGATGTTATCATTTTATCTTTTGCTTATCAACGTTTGAAGTTTTTATAATTAGAACCACACGCACTTTTAGATTACTACACGCCCAGCTAATATAAATCATTCGCTACAGTATTTCACGCGAGGTTTTACAAATTGCAAAAAAATGGGTGACCAAATTTCTAACGAAGTGAAAGCCTTATTAGAAGATATCATTAAGAAGGAAAACATAAGTAATTATAAAATCGAAGTATCTGATGGTTCGAACAAAGGCGACGGTAACTCCGGAGGCATCAAAAGTATCAGAATCGTAGGCGAAAACAAAACTTTGAGCTTAATTATTAAAACTCCAGCGAAAAGTGAAGCTCTGCGTAACGAAGTGCCGATTATTGAAGTATTCGATAGGGAAATTTACACGTATAGCGTAGTTCTTCCCACCTTTCAAGAATTAGAAGCACAGAAAGGTCTGGAACCTTCCCAATTCGCCCCGAAGTATTACAACGGGCAGATGACAAACAATTGCGAAGGCTTGGTACTGGCAAATCTCAGGGTTGCCGGTTACAAACTGCATGAAAATAAAGAAGGTATGGATGACAGTCATGTGACATTGGTAATGGGTCAATTCGGACGATTTCACGCCTGTTCTTTCGCACTGAAGAATCAATACCCGGAGAAATTTGGAAAAGTAGCCGAACCTCTGAAGGATGTGTTTGTGACTTTCATGAAGAAAACCAATTTTGTTGATCCTAATTGTAAAAACGCCCTGGAGGCTTTGGATCCGGATACTGATAAAGCGGCCTTGGTAGCTTATAAGGTATTCACTTCGAATTTAACCAAGTTCTATGATGAGATACTCGAATCGGTTGTTGAGCCCTCGGTTATTTTGCATGGAGATTGTTGGACGAACAATATGATGTTTAAATATGACGTAAGTACATTAACACAGTATTTCAGTTTGTTACGCAATATTGGGTGATACGCATAAAGTTGAGTTGTGCGCACTCAGAAGTAGGTACTCCAAATTGTGGTGCGTAGCTGCTTCATTTTCATAACTTTAATTATTCATAAAAGCACGTAAAAACTCTGCTATTAATGTGGTTAATAAATAATTTCAACGTCAAGAAATATTGAGCCGTATTTTCATAGCTTCTACATACTCACATTTTTATGCAATTAAAATGGAATGGCTACTTCCAAAATGTGAGGCTACAGTAGGCACTCAACTTTATGCATATCACCGATTATGTGACCAAATAAATTTACAATTAGGGTATGCCGTAATTTTTGTCAAACGGTTGGTAGCCATGATTGAAAAGCCATGAAAGCGCCAATTGTTAACTGTCAACATATCAGCTTTAATATACAGAAAATAAATTTGACAATCAGCGAAGAGTCGAAATTCTTATTAATCGGCGCTTGGCGGACAAAATCTAAGCGTCATTCTTTTCTGCAACAGGGTTTTTGTTTATTTCGATTATTTGGGACTTTCTGCAGTGCTTGATAAAACACACCCTACATGCTAAATAGTGTATAAAAATTATTAGAAATAATTTTTAAAATAATTACATTAAAGATATGAACATTACAAAGCGTTTTTTGCTCCTTCTTGAAAATTTTGTTTTTGGCACATAGTAGATTTTGCATTATTTAGCCCTGCGATTATCGATCACCATTGGGAGCATGTCGAGTGCTTTCTGAAAGTCAATAAATGCCATGTGGAGATGTATGTTGTATTGTGTGCATTTTTCGATGAGAGTAGATAAAATATCAGTCCGGAGGGGGCCAGACAGAGAGATATCATTTCCTCGAAGCTCTTTATTCTGCATTGGAGGACATATCAAACGGATTGATTGGGATCAGAAAGGTATAAATATAGACGACAAACACGTCAGTCTTCTAAGATTTGCCGTCGACTTCGTACTAATCAGTTCAAACGACGACGAATTGGAAACGATGATGGTCTAGTTAAAAGAAGACGCAGAAACTGTAGGACTTCACAAGAACATGAGCTTAACCAAAGTTATGTCATTCAGTCTAAGACAATTTAGTATAAATCACAGCTCTATACAGGATGTATAAAAAATGGCAGATAAACTCCCTGGCACGCTGTTTCGGGATACTCCCTGAGTACGAGAAAAATAATAAAAAAATTCTTTCTCTTATATTTTTGAAAATGTGGAAGTTCAAATTTTGGATCTTAATACGCTAATTGCTAATATTTAAAATTACAACCGCCATAAATTAATCATTTCAACTAAATTACATATAAAATTACCTTTCCAACAATTTTTGCTGCAATGACTACAAAAATTTCAAGAAATGTTAAAATCCATTATTTTTAAAATGTGTTCAAAACACAAAAAATTTGATTTGGCAACAAAGGATTTGATTTTTGTTACTTGATGTAAAATTGAATTTGAGTAAAACATTATATCCATGGAATCACATGGTAAACACCAATTTACTACTTTTACTTATTAAACAACGTTGTAAGATTTATTGATCTTTAAACCGCCATATTTTCAAAAATACTGCCTAAAGAATTTTTTCGTACTCAGGGAGTATCCCAAAACAGTGTGCCAGACAACTTATAAAACTAGGCAAATAAAACCAAACTGTAGCAGTCTATAGAAGAGTAAACTTTGACGTACAGTCTTTGATAAACTCTCAGATATCTTTAAAAATGCATATATCCCGATCAATTTAAGAAGAAAAGAGTTCGATTCGTGTGCCATTCCAGTACTCACATACGGACTCTCACCAGGAAGAGCGCATAAAAGATAAAAGCAACACAAAAAAGGCTATGGAGAGAAGAGTGCTGGGTATATGACTAAGAGACAAAGTTAAAAACACAGATACAAGACAAAAAACAAAAATCAAAGAAATAATAGAAAAATCCGCGAAATTGAAATGGAATTGAGCAGGCCATGTAGCACGTATGCAGGACCAAACCGAACTAAATATTATTAGAATAGCGCCCTAGAATATCAAAGAGGAGTGTGGGGCATTCATCACAAAGGTGGGTCGATGACATAAGAAAAGCTGCTGGGAACAATAGGCTAGGAGTGCACAACATCGAAAAACTTGGAAAACCTTGGGTGAGACTGAGGGTTGAGAAAGATGAGTTGCATCAATTAACGCTATGTTACAAAGCCTAATCTCAAACCTGTCGGTTGATAATTCCCTAAGCTGGTCCTTAAGTCGTTATCATCATTCTAGAACAGTATTATATTTGTTTGCTCCAATTCTGGACGTATGCCTCTTCATAAAGCCTCCGCTCTGTGCGGCCTATTCCAGATCGCCATCAATGTGATCCTGCTCCTTCTGCGACGACATCTCTCCAATGTGCTCCGGTCTTCCTCTGTTACGTTTGTCTGTTAGTGGTATCCAGATCCTTCCTGTCCACCTCCATTTTTGTTTGGCTATTCATTCAGCTACATCGTGAACTTTTATTCTCCTTCTTATCCAGTTGTTGTTTCTGTTTTATGCCTGAGAGTCTAAGTCCCAGCACCCCTCATTCCATTTTCCGTCTTGTAACTTTTAGATTTCCATATTCATTGGTTTGTGTAAATAGCCAAGTATCAGAGGCGTGTGTTAGGATAGAAAGAGCACACTGATTAAATACTTTTGTTTCCTGGATTTGTTGTGTGAAGGGTCCCTCGAGAGCGTTTATTAGTTTTCCAAAAACGGTCCAAGCAAACTGAATTCTGCTGTTGGTTTCCGTTATTTGAGTCGGTTCGTTAAATATCAATTTTTGTCCCAGGTAAGTGTATTCAGTGGCCAATTCTCTCCGTTCCTCGTTCAATAGTGTCCGTCTGCCTTCGTTTCTGTTAGTCGTTATCATCATTTTAGATATGTTTATTATAAGTCCTACTTCTTGTGAGATTTGTTGCAGGTTATCTACTTATCATAGATTCGATTTCATCAATTCTATTGGCAAACAATAGGATATCATTGGCGAATATTAGGTTAGTGAGGTGTTCGCCGTTAACATTTATCTCTTTTTGAGGACATCTTCTAGCAGCTTTGTGAATAAGGAAAATGGGTTGTCGCGTCTTACTCTTTGTTTGGTCTTAATGGGTTTTGTTTCTTCAAACTGGTTGATTGCAACATTGGCGTTTTTGTACATGTCTGTAATTATCCGGTAGTCCACTTTACATCTTGTTATTGCACAATTTTCTACCAAATCAAACACCTTTGTGAGGCTATAAAGGCCATATAGGTGAGCTGGTTATATTCGTGCGCCTTTTCCAACACCTGTCTCACTGTATGTATGTGGTTCAATATTTGTAACTGGTTGTGATGTATGTGAGAGATCAAGTTCCTTGTCTCCCTTTCTAAAAATGAGTATTACTTTGGCAGTTTTCCAGTCGCTTGGTGATTTACGCTGTTCGATCTGGCCCTGGCGCTTTGTTTCTAAATATTTGTGGTAACTTTCACTGTATTTCATCTTTTATAACTTCCGGTATATCATCTGTTAAGTGTTTTGTGAGCGGTGCCTTTAAATCTCTTGGGCAAGGACATTCGCAACCCTATAACAAAACTGAAAGTATGCACCTTCAACACAAAATCGCTTCTACTACGAAGAACGACTAATTCAACTTGACGCAGAGGTCAGTAACATCAAATGGGACACAGTGGGACTGAGTGAAGAGCATAAGAGACGCGAAGCACTAATCAAAATCGAATACGGAACACTATTTTATAACAAATGTGAACAATAAAATCTTAAAAGATGGCCGCAAGAGTGATGTATGCTGTCTTCACAACCAATAAACGCTATTCACCAAAAATAATCCAGGTGCACGAAACTATCACCGATACTCCCATGAGGAAAGGATTAGTTCTATGATGAAATTGAGAGCGCGTTAAACAGAGACAAAACCTAGATAATTCTAATCAGCGATTTCAACTAAAAAATTGGCAAACAGGAAGACAGAGAAAGATCAGTAGGTCAGTATGGAATAGAACAATGAAATTATAGTGACCAAATACTAGTAAACTTCATGGAAGGACAGCAACTCAAAACGATGTCGATGACAGGGCTACATCTGGTGGAAATGAACGACCATCAGCTGGTAAGAACCCAAGTTGAAATCAATGCCAAAATCGAAAGTACACGTTTATGTAGTTAAAAGTGAACAAATAATTTCAAATACCGAGCTAATCAACAGAAACCCCTTACAGCTTAGAAAAAGCCCTGCTTCTAAAAAAAGATATACAGGACAGCACATCCCTAGATTAAGAATATATTCCCATCATTAGACATTAGGTATGGCCAGGGTGGCGCAGTGGTAAGAGCGTCAGGCTAGCGTTACGCTAGTCCCCGGTTCGAATCTCGCTGGGTGCAAGTTTTCCCGGCGATCGGTATCGAGCTCTGGTGACCATTCGTCGTTGGGCACCTAATTAACGACGCTCTCCTCCGAATACAGACCTACGAGGTAGAGTAACAAGGTTCTATACGTACACACACATACACTATACACATGGTGCTGTATGCAGGTAAAAAACGGCGCACCAATCACGTGACTCGCATGCGGGCCGGATTGTGCATTTCACGCGTAAGACCACATACGCTAACGCACCAGCCTCAACACCGAAAGGTATAAGAGGTTAACGATTACATACATACATTAGACATTAGACAAAGACTCCATACAGCACAACGTTTAGGCAAGGTGAGAAAGGAAACAAGAGATCTAATAGACAGAAGGGACAAACAGGAGAAAGAACTAAGAAAAGAACTGTAGAATATGAATAAAGAAACAAGACAAAGAATAAGACAAGACGTAGTCACCAAAAACAGGGAGACTATACAACAGGTCACACATAAAAACCAGAGACCCAATGTATTCAGGAAGACGAAGAGGTGAACAGGTGAACACATACCCGAACAGAAATACTGTAATATGTAGAAACATTCTGTCATCGCCTTGCCTTTCATTCATACGGACGGTTGAATATTGACATCAAGAACTATTAAAATATTTAATTTTAAATGTTATCGCAACTCTTGGGAACACAAAGTATATATGTTTCGCCCGTGCTTTTTACCTGATTTTCGAAAATGTCCAGAAAAACATTTGGGAGAACAATTTGTGAAAATGCTTATGTTTGCAGCATTGCAGCAAACCTTTTGTGAAGAAATATTTAATTCAAAGAAAAAATGGATTTGTTCTTAAAGCTGCAGCGTTTATATTATATTTATGTGTTCTTGTGTATCTTCTGTGAAAAGTGAAAAATTTATAAAAATACGTTGCTTTATAATAGGTTATGATTATGAAAATAACAAATTTTGTGCCGTCATCTAGCGGCAAATATCTAAACTAGTACACAAACTGTCAAACGATGCAGTACAAAAGTTTTATATGGAAAATAGTGGGAGTAGGAACACCATATTAATAACATCACCATTCATACTAACCCTAAAATTAAAAATCATGGCCTACCCTCATACATTTCTTAGACCTGATGATATTTTACTCATTTACATTTAAATTGCAGGATTTGGAAGTAGCAGAAAACCCGATGGAAATCCGCTTCCTGGATTTTCAGGTAACAAAACAAGGCTCGCCCGTTTTCGACTTGGTGTCCTTTTTCTACGGTTGCAGTTCCAAGAAGGTAGTCGATAACGAAGACCATTACAAGCGTGTGTATTACGATAGTTTCTCAACGCACCTTCGAAAACTCGGAAGTGACCCTGAAAAACTATTTCCATATTCAGTATTTGAAGAACACTGGAGAAAGTTTGCACGTTATGGTCTTCTCCTGGCAGCTATGACAATACACGTTGCTGTTACCGAAAGCAACGAAAAGCTCGACCTTTCTGACGCTCTGGAAGCAGGCGAGAGCGTCTCGAACGCATATGGTTATAAGATTGCCAACGTTGATAAATACAATGAAAGGATCAGACATGTCATTTTACATTTTGTTAAAAAGAATCTTATATGACGCCCCTTGTTTTAAAGGTTTTTTTGCCGAATTAAACCGTTTTATATTGTTACATTGACTCTTAGAACAGAACAGAAATAGTTTTTAAGAAATACCTGCGCTTAGCAAAAATATAACTGAAAAGCATCGATCGCATGGTTCGTGCTTGAACAAGCAACAACGGAAAAAATAACGAATCAATGCTGGGGATCGAGGGGGCCAAAACAGAGGTCCTGTTCAATCGAAACAGTCAACCCAAATGTTGCCAGGCGTTATGCCCGATTCATAATTTGATTAGTTTGGAGTGCCAGGTCTTTAAGTTCAAGAAAATACAATATGAAGCTATTTAGCTTCAACAAAAAATAATTTCGCCCAATTAAAACATATAATTGTATTATTATTATTACAATATTAAAGTTTTGTCCTAAGTTGTTGTACTTTTTAGTTCTGTAATTCTGTTTGTAAACAGCTTGAAGCACAAATAATTGCGTGAGAAAACCGTCATTTAGATGACGCTAAGCAGTAAAAAAAATGGTAATAATTCTGGTTAAACATAAAAAACAATAAACCAACAAGTGCGAAACTCATAGAATTTTTACATCGCATAAAAAATGGTCTGTTGTGTTAATATTAACTATAGGCCATGGAATATTTCAGATATTAATGTTACATTGTCTTACCATTGTTGCTAAATCTATAATTCCCCAAATCTAAGGAAATTTTAATTTAAAATGATTTTCAAAAATTACATGGACATAGAGGAATATTTGAGTTTCGTTGCTTTCCGAAATATTTGAGGTTTCTTTAGATCATTATATCACTGTTGCCAAATCTTGAAATTTTCTCGAATTTAGAGAAATTCTAATTAAAAATTATGTAATCATAGAGAAATGCCTGAGTTTCATTTCTTTCAGAGATATACAGTTTTTCTAGACATTTACTAAAATATTTCATAATTTTAATTTAGTTTATTTATATCAATATTGTCAAATCTATGCAAAATTTTCTGAATTTACAGAAATTTCAGTTAGAGCCAACCTTTTCAATAGCTTCACTTAAACATAAGTAATTTTTGTTACATCTAAAAATATTGGCATTAAGTTTATTATTTGGGTGAAGTACCTATATCACAGCCTTACACGTAAGTATGCTTACATCGCTGTTGCAAAACATACAAAACTCTCTTAATTTAAAGAAGTTTCAAGTCAAAGGTAAGGGGCGTTTTCATAAATTACAGAGAGTTCTGTGACTTGCTCATTATAGTCTCATTGATTGAAATATTTCATATTGATTCTTATATTTTCATGTCGTTGTTGCCACGTCTAGGAAATTCCTTGAATTTTAAGAACTCTCACTTCAAAGGTAAGAAAGTAAATTAAAAAAGTCATTAAATATCGACGAAGTGTCTACACCTCGAATAAACATTTTATAAAGCTTAACGTTTTTTGTTTAAGACAGTGTTGTCAAGTCTACAAAAAATCCCCAAACACGTCCAAGGTAGAAAGTAAGTATTTGTGCTTCAAGAATTGAATATTCTTTGACTTCCATTTAAGTGAAATTGTTTACGTTGTGTTTACTCCTTCTTCTTTTTCACGTGCGTGCTCTTCGGAGAAGAGCGTTCGCGATCATCAGCCGGGACACTGCTGCTCTAAAAAGTTCTATCGATGTTAATCCGAACCAATCCCTGAGGTTCTAGAGCCAGGATATGCGTCTTCGGCCTGGTGGGCGGCGGCCATTGATTTTACCTTGTAATATAGTCTGTAGTAGACGATATTTATCATTCCTCATTATATAGCCTAGATACTCAAGTTTGCGCCTTTGAATAGTATTGACGCATTCAGTTGTTTTATGCATTCTCTCTAGTAACTCTTTGTTGTTTATTCTTTGTATCCAAGAAATGTGGCACATTCTTCGGTATGTGCACATCTCGAAAGCTTCAATTCTCTTCAGTGCATCTTTGCTTAATGTCCATGTTTCTACCCCATAATATAAAACTGAGAATACATAACATCTCAATAGTCTAGTTCTTAATTTAATATGCATCTGTTTAGAACATAATGTTGTTTTCATTTTCATGAAAGTTGATCGCGCAGTTTCGATACGACACTTAATTTCTTGGAGACAATCACTTCTGTCGTTTAACATTGATCCTAAGTAGCGGTATTGAGATACGTTCTCTATAGTTACATTTTTATGTTGTAGGGTCATCTGAGGTATAAGTGTCGTCAGCATAGCGTATTGATGTGATTTTCTCTCCATTTATTAATATACCTGCATCGGAGCTGGATTGAGCTCTTCCAAGTACACGTTGAACAACAACGGCGACAGCACACAACCCTGTCTCACTCCTTGTAGTATCTCTATTTCTTCCATATTTTTTCCGTCAATTCGTACCTGTGCCTTTTGGTCTTTATATAAGTTTATTATGATTCGAATGTCCGCTTTATCTATTTGCGAATTTAGTAATATTTCGAAAAGTTTTTCATGCTGTACTTTATCGAAAACCTTCTCATAATCGATAAAGAGAAGGAAGATGCCTTTATTTACATCGCGGGCTCTTTCCAACAGTATTCTCATGAAGAATAGTGGTTCTCGTGTGCCTAATCCCTCTCGGAAACCGAACTGCTGCTCGGACAGTTGTTCTTCGCATTTTCGGTATATTCTCCTATGTATAACTTTGAGGAAGGTTTTCAAAGTATGACACATGAGACTTATTGTGCGGTAGGTTTTGCACCTTTTTGGATTACTGATTTTTTGGAAGGTTATAAACGTCGAATGTAGCCATTCCTTTGGGAGTATGCCTGTTTTATATATGTCATTAATGAGATCAAGAAGGGTTGGGATGTTTTCTTCTTCTATTAGTTTTATTAATTCAATTGGTACGTCATCTGGTCCTAGTGCCTTTCCTGATTTAGAGGTTCGTATGGCATTGATCACTTCTTCCTTCGTTATTTCTACGATATCGTCGTTAGTAACATTTATTACCGGTATGTCTCCTCTGTTGGCTTTGAAGAGATCGGAGATATAATTCTTCCACTCTGGCAATATGTCTTCATCAGACGTAAGAATTTCGTTGTTTGAGTTCTTTAAAATATTTCCTTGCCGTACGTGTGGCCCTCTATTTAGTTCTTGTTCTTGTCTGTGCAGGTTATGTGTGTCGTGCAGTTTTTCCAATTGTTCTATGTTTTCGCATTTATCTTTAAGCCAGTTGTTCTTTGTCTTCCTTATTTCTTTAATTATTTCTTTATGCAGAATCT
Organism: Melanotus villosus; assembly: GCA_963082815.1. NCBI lineage: Eukaryota > Metazoa > Arthropoda > Insecta > Coleoptera > Elateridae > Melanotus > Melanotus villosus. Next base: position 109,959,688 of record OY720419.1, on the reverse strand, counting down.
TATACTGTTCAGTATTGTTTTGTATCTTCAAAATTCGTCTCTTTTCCATCATGTCCATACGCAGTTCTTTCGCCATTACAGTCGTTCTGACCATGCCAAAAAATGTGTTTAGTGATACCATTCCAATCCACTCGATTTCTGCTATTACTAACTACAGACTAGCCTGCTGCCACTAGCCCGTATTTACCATATCTAGCTATCCTCTCCTGGTTTAGCCTGTAGGTCAATACAGTTTACCGGGGTGTGGCGCTTGGAGCCAGCAGGAGAGAATTGGGTGCCCCACGAGGACCAGCGACTGTAAACCATCTCCGGTCTAAGACCCTCGATGTGACCGTTTTCAGTAGAAGGTACTACCTCTGTGACGCAACCCCTACACCCCATTTTACTCCTTAGTAGGAATATTCTTTAGTCTTTAGCGTTTCCTTATACATATATCACATTGTTGTCAGTTCCGGGAGATATCCCTAAATCTACAGAAATCTTGCTTTGAAAGTAAGAAGAAAATTTCAAGGATTTCCTTTACAAAGGAAGAATTGTAAGTTCCGTTATGAGACTCTTCATAAATTGTTCAATACACATATTTTCTAATTTCTAACAATTGTGTCATTATTGTAAAATTTGAGAAAACACGCCGAAACTAGAGAAAATTTACTTTAAAGCTAAGAAAAGTAATTCGTGGACCTTCATTACGAACGAAAGCGTTCTCTGCTTCTGGCCAAAAATATTTTATAATTCAGAAAAGTTGTTTGTATATTCCAAGCCCAGAAATTACGAATATCCTGCTAATGCGTCTGCCCGACAGAAATATCTGGTCATTTTTAACTTTGCTGCGTTCGCCATTGTTGTCAAGTTTGGAATCAGTGTTTAAATTTAAAAAACTTGTTCCTTAAGGACAAAAAGGGGAATTTCCCGAACTTTTTCTTAAAATGCAGAGAAAAGTAATTCAAAGTTGTGCCGAACATTTTTCATAGTTTTTAACGCCAGTCTGTTAATGTCGTTGTTGCCAAGTCTGGGAAAAGAGAGGAAATTTGCAATTGATTTAATCCAAACCAAGAATTCCGATGCATAAATATCAGGGTTGTTTATAGAATATATACCGGGTGTGAATGAAACCTGGAGCACCTCTACTTTTTAAATTATATTTTAAAATATCAAATTGGGATTTGGTATATGTAATACTTCTTAAATTACATTTTTTGACATAGAACACAAATTTCTTACACTTCCGGTTTCGCCGGAATTACTCTCAATTTTGTTATTTTAAATAGGACACCCTGTACATTTATGCATTTTTGGAATTTCCGTTTAATTCTACGTAAGTTAGTATCAAGTTTGAAACATTTTCATGACAAAGTAAATACTTGCAGAAGAGTTTATTTCTTAATCTAGGATGTCATGACCTGCGTAAAATGTAAGTCAGGGTGCTACGACACTCAAAACAAATTGTTTTGGAACTTCAGTTGTAGCTAGTCCGTCAGTTGTTTTGTGCATTTCATTTGTTTCAATTGTCAATGTCCAAAATAAGTTTTCTTTGAACGGAGTGTTATTCCGAATTAAATTTTCATATTAATCCCGCGTTATTGGTATCAGTAAAATCCTTGAAAAACGCTTGTTTTTAATATTTTAGTGTTCCACTCTAGTGCCATTTGAAAAAAATAGAGTTATTCTCGAAAAGGCATTTTTGTCAAATTTCGGTTGTTTTAATACAGCAACGAAAATAGTAAGTTGAAGTTCTAAAACAACTTGTCTCGTGTGTTGGGGCACATTGACTTCCATTTTGCGTAAGTCATGGCACTCTAGATTAATTTCTGCAAAAATTAAAATTTAAAATAACAAAATTGAGGGTAATTCCGGCGAAATCGGAAGTGATAGAAACTTTTGTTTGATGTCAAAAAATGCCAGTTAAGAGTATATTACATATACCAAATTTCATTTTGATATCTTAAAAAATAAAAAAATTATGGGTAGACACCCGGTATATTCTTCTTTCTTAAGGTACATATTTATATCTTTCAGTAATCCGAAACTTCACTGTTGAAATCACTTGATATTTGATTAATACTGTTGTTTAGCAAGCAAGTTTTCTTGGTATTTCTATCACTTCATCACAGATTTGTTCGTTTGTTTGGCTATTTAGTCATTACAAATTAATTCGAATAAACGACGAGTTAAAGCTGCAATATGCTTTCTTGCTACAACCACAACAAAGAGACAATGAACCTTGTTAAATATATTAACTACAATCGCAGCTCTTTTTATATAGCACGCTTGGTTATTTAAACTTTGTACCGCTAGTACATGGAGGGAGAGTGGGTAAATTTCCAGATCATATTTCAACTCAAACTACGGCGAACTTTTTTCTTATATATTCCGCCTCGCCAAAATACTGATGCGAAGTTATCATTTTGTCTTGACAATGATTGGAGCCTTTATAAATAAAATTTTAAGATTAACTGCACGTGCAGCTAAACTAATGATCCTCTACAATTCGTATTGAGTTCATCACGCGAGGTATTGCACATCCTAAAAAAATGAGTAGCCAAATTTCTAACGAAGTAAAAGCCCTATTAGACGATATCATTAAGAAAGAAAACATAAGTAACTATAAAATAGAAGAAGCTGATGGTTCGAACAGGGGCGACGGATACGTCGGAGTTATCAAAAGTATCCGAATCGTGGGCGAAAACAAAACTTTGGGCTTAATTATTAAAGCTGCATCAAAAAGTGAGGCAATGCGTAACGAACTGCCGGTTATTGAAGCATTCGATAGGGAAATTTACACATACAGCGTCGTATTTCCCACCTTACAAGAATTAGAAGTAGAGAAAGGACTGCAACCTTCACAATTTGCCCCGAAGTATTACAAAGGGCAGATGATAAACATGTGCGAAGGTTTGGCACTGGAAAATCTCAAAGATGCCGGTTACAATCTGTATGAAAACAAAGCAGGAATGGATGACAGTCACGTGAAGTTGGTGATGAGTCAATATGGACGGTTTCATGCATGTTCTTTCGCACTGAAAAAGCAATACCCAGAGAAATTTGGGAAAGTAGCGGAACCTCTGACGGACATGCTTGTGACGTTCATGAAGAAAACTAATTTTCTAGACACTAATTGTAAAAACGCGCAGGAGGCTTTGGATCTGGATGCTGACAAAGAAGCCTTGGCCGCTTATAAAGGTTTCACTTCGAACTTGACAAAGTTTTATGATGAGATACTCCAATCAGTTGATGAGTATTCGGTTATTTTGCATGCGGATTGTTGGACGAACAATATGATGTTTAAATATGACGTAAGTATGTTAATGCACACTAAGGTGGTATTTCAGTTTGTTGCGTAATATTATGAGACTACATAAATTTACAATTTAGCTAGGCCGTAATTTTTGTTGGTAGGTGTAATCGACAACTAACGAAACTGTCAACATGACAGCTGTTATGTTAAAGGTTAGGTTTACGTTTGGCTAGTAAAAAAAGAAACTTGATAATCGATAATGTATCAAAGTTGCACCTTCAACGCCACCTCAAACCTGCCAATTGGCAGTGCTTCATTCATACCAACCATATAATCAAAAATCATTGACTACTTCGGTCATAAATTCCTCCGATCTGATGATATTTTACTCAGTTACATTTAAATTGCAGGATTTGAAAACAGCTGAAATCCCAATGGAAGTGCGTTTCCTGGATTTTCAGGTTACGAAACAAGGCTCGCCCGTTTTCGACTTGGTGTACTTTTTCTACGGTTGCAGTTCGAAGAAGGTAATCGACAATGATGATCTTTACAAGCGTGTGTATTACGACAGTTTTTCCACGCACCTTCGAAAACTCGGAAGCGACCCTGAAAAACTATTTCCATATTCGGTATTTGAGGAACATTGGAGGAGGTTTGCACGTTTTGGTCTCCTCACTGCAGCTTTGATAATACACGTTCTTGTTACCGAAAGCAATGAAAGGATCAATCTGTCTGATGTTCTGGACACAGGGGAGAGCTTCACGAATGCATTTGGTTATAAGATTTCCAACGTTGATGAATACAATGAGAGGATGAGGCACCTCATTTTACATTTTGCTAAAAATAATCTTATATGACGTTTGAATTGTTTTAAAATGTTTTTTAGTGAACTAATCCAATTTATTGTTATATTGACCCTCAGAACAGAATAGAAATATTTTTTAAAAAATACCTGCCGAAAGCATAACTGAAAAGCCTCATAAAGTTCTGGTTTGTATAAGCAATAGCGGCAAACAATAAAAAATCAATACTGGGGATCGAGGAGGCCAAACCCGAGGCCTTGTTCAACCTATTCAAGCAGCGAAATAGAGAAAATTCCGTTGTTGCCAGATATTATGCATGCGTCAGGCTTGCTATTTAATTTAATGTGCCAGGTTCTTTCAGTTCAAGGGATGATTGGACATTTAGCTTCAACGAAAGATATTTTCAATCAGTTAGAACATGGATGTCAAATTCCAAATTTTTATTATTTTTGTATATTTTCTTCTAATATGTATGAATACTTTTGCTATATAATTTAATTTAGGTGAATCTTTGTTAATAAAATTAAAAATGAAAAATTGAACATACAATTTGTTTTATTGCTAATAGGTATAAGAAAAACATAAATTTTGAAAAACATAAGAGTAGGCACATCACGCTGCAACAGGAAACAAGCTATATCAATTTATTTAAAAAAAATGTTAGTGTATGAATACTTTTGCTGGCTACTGTATATTTAAAAAATACAAACTTTATCTCATAATTCTTAAAGTATGAAAATTAGGAGATATCCGACTTGACTATCGTATTCTACTTAAAAAAAAACTGTCTGAAGAACGTTTCTACCGTTTTTAGAAATCTTCAAATGGAGAGCTGTTTGCAAAATGGGCAAATTTAGTAATTTGACCTTTAACTAAAAAATAACAAACGGTAGAAGAATTCTTATTTTCGAAACTTGAATCAGCATCAAAAACGAGTCCTGGAATCCACATCAGTTTACCACTGATAATAATGGTACTTCCCATTTAAAACCATCGAAAATGGTCCAACCTGTACACCGATATACAAGCAATGTTGAAATAAATTGAACGTTATTAGCTTATTAGTGTAGATAACTTAGGTATAAACGGACAAATATAGCGCACATCAAATATCCTGTAAAACCACAAAAATAATTAATATTTACAAATGCAAGACTTTTCTAGCGATTTGGTAACGACATAATTTTCAGAGACTGACTCCACTCAACCTTTTCAAGAAAGTTTTACATTGAGAATGGCCGAAATACGTATTTGCTTATATTAATTATTTTTTTGGTTTTACAGGGTATTTGGAGTTTGTTATTGAACCTGACTACTGCCTTCGTTGCTTGGATTGCACCACATATAAATTAGATTAAGTGTTTATTTAGTTCTACCAATTTTATGGTAGTTAAATTAGTTCAAATACTACACTAAATACATTACTCAAAAATAATAGTGATTTATTAATTTTACGTGCGTTTCTAATGTTCCATGTGCTTCCAAGGTACCGTATTTTCTGTCCTTGTCTCGAATTCAGGCGACAAGCTTTAGAACGGGTTTGGTCAGGAAGTGCACTCTTTTTACGTGCATTCTTTAATTTTTTGTGGAGTAGTAGATGGAGGTGTGCTAAATACTTCCTATAAGTCTCAATTAACGGTCCAAATTAATTTACGAGATATTAATTAAAATGTGGTAGTGTCCGCAAGGTTTATTCGACCATTCTGGCGGCACATCTTCTAAGTGTTTTTTGAGAAAGTTGTAGTGACGTGCATTTTTTAATTTTTTGTGGAATAATAGATGAAAGTGTGCTAAATACTTCATGTAAGTTTCAATTAACGGTCCAAATTAATTTACGACATATTAATCGAAACGTGATAGCGTCCGCAATGACTATTCAACCATTCTGGACGGTACAATTTGTAAGTGTTTTTTGAGTAGGTTCTAGTGGCGTGTATTTTTTAATTTTTTGTGGAGTAGTAGATGGAAGTGTGCTAAATACTTGCTGTAAGTTTCAATTAATTATCTAAATTATTTTACGAAATATTAACTGGAAATCGAACTTTTTGTTTGTATTGTGTAATGCGGGTTGCCTATCTTGAGTTTAGTTAGACGCATACTGGTTCGACGCTAAGTTCATGCGCGTAACATAAAGAGCCTTAAGAGTGAAATTTTATTGATCACCTGATATACAGTTATGTAAATAAATTAATCACTTTCAATATTGGAGGTCCATCAAAAGGGTAGAATTAACTTGAATTTTTGACAAAATTAAAAAAAAATAGAATCTACGAAATGTCTGGCTTTTGATGAAGCAAATAAATAAAAAACGTTTAGTACATACCTACACCTTCTACAAAACAGAGCACGGAAAACTGGGATAAATAATTCATTAAAGAGCTACATTTATTTGTTATTAGTTGTTAATGCGTGTATTTAATTAATAAAATTGAGAGCGTGTAATTACTTCAATTCTTAAATAACAGAAAAGCTCAAAATTCAAAGTTGTTTTTTACATTTCGTTAACATACAAAAACTTTTTATATAAATTTTGAAAATAATCGAACCACATTAAAAGCACGATGAGTGAACAATCGAATTATTAAGAAAATATCAGTCTGTAATCTTTCTACTTCTGTGATAATTCCACAGGTCAATTATAATTCCAAGCAATGATTTTAATGTTTTTATATGATAATTTCATAAAAACAACGATAATAACGTAAACATTTTTATCTTCGCTGTGTAATTTTCCTCTACTTAGAAGACAAGCATACATTGTCTAATTAGCATCGACTGCAGCTGCGTTTGAAACTCTCAGTGCGTTGTGAATATTTACGGAAACAACATAACAGACTGAGAAAGCAATAAATATCTTGTTTACAAGTACCCTTACGGTAAGCAATAAATAAATTAATCAGCTCCATTTTAAAATAATGTTTTAGGTTAAAACGGCCATGCTGAATGCATTACTGGCAATTTTTGGCTTTGTGCTGATTGTTATACTAAAGCGGTTATACAAACGTAGAAAAGCATTTGTAAGAACAATCGATGAAATACCAGGCCCTCCTGGTCATCCCATTTTTGGAACTATGCTGAATTTCCTTGTTCCACCTGGTGAGTAAACGAATTTCTTCATACGATTAGGTTAGGGCATACTCCACTTTATAAATCGGCAATTCTATGAGTTTATAATCAAGAAATACGTTTATTTTAAGTCGCAAAATACCACCAAGCAGTGCTGAAATTTTAGTACACGAATTTATTTTACCATGCACCGTATGCTGAACTTAAACTGTCAGCTTCCAACGAAAACCTCCCTTTTTTGTTGGTGTACCTGCTACTCTAGAAACTTACACTCGCTTTGGGAACACGCGAACACGACTTGCACTTTTAGACCCCACACGAGTGTGTTAAAACTAATTAATTAGCTTGCTTTCAGAACAAATTTGGAGCTACCTTCGGCAGTTATCCAAAGAATATTACCCAATTTACAGATACTGGCAAATACGCACTCCCGTAATTAATCTAATATGTCCCGAAGACATCGAGGTGCGATTTCCGTAATTTTGCAGAGTATATTAGACAAACAATAATTTTTTCAGGTAGTGCTTTCATCTTCCAAATATATAAGCAAAGGTTACCTTTATACGTTTTTACATCCCTGGCTTGGCACGGGACTTTTGACGAGTACGGGTGAGTTTACTTCAAGACAATTGTCCACCCGTGTTCTCACCTCATGCCTGACTACAAAGTCGTTTCTTACACATTAAAATCGTATAAAGCGCCGTTTTATTTTTTACTTTTGGAGGAAAAAACAAAGAAAGGTGAGACTACGGGTTAAGTATGTCTAAAGAATGTATTACCTACAAAGCCCGTCCGCGTTAATACAAAACTGCTGTGTTAAAGGAAACAAGTGGCAACAAAGGCGAAAAATCCTAACGCCATCCTTTCACTTCAACATCCTCCAACAATTTTTGACGATATTTATTGAAAAGAGTGAGAACTTGGTGCGAGAACTGGAAGAAGAGTGCAGCAAACCATACACTGATATGGCACCCTTCATCACTGACTTCACTTTAAGCTCAATTTGTGGTAAGCTATGGTCAGCACAAAACAAAAACCAAGCTGTCTTAAACACCTATTTCCAGAAACAGCAATGGGGGTACGATTAGACAAAACCAATGAAATTTCCAGAAGTTACGTCGATGCTATATTTAAGTAAGTTTGTGTGGTTGTCTAAGGATGGGTCTGAATGAGAGCGTAAGAAAGGAAAATCTAGTAGGCTGTGGTGATGGTAACACTACTATAATGGAAATGTTTAAAAACTTCTGTCTGTGCCCTTTTTGACCTCCATATGGGTCAAAAAGTTAGGTTAGATTTAAGATTGACGTTGTTGCCAAAACCACCTGACTTTTTGCCTGTAACCCAAATAAACTTCATAGATTGGCCGAAATACTTCTCCGCCGCCTGACGCATCCATGGTACAATATTGACTTCACCTTTTGGCTATCCTCAAAATACAAGGAACAAAAGAATTTGTTAAGTATCCTACACGGTTTCTCAGAGTCTGTAATCAAACACAGGAAAAGCCAGTTCCAACAAGCCGATTTAACTACAGACGAGCATGGGAACTTCATCAAAAAGAAACGCCTAGCCATGCTCGATCTTTTGATTGCTGCCAAAAATAACGGGGAGCTTATCGATGATGAAGGAATTCGGGAAGAGGTCGATACTTTTATGTTTGAGGTGCAAACCATGAATTTAGTGTTGGTATCAACATTGAGAACTTTTGGTTTATGTTTCAGGGCCATGATACAACAGCTGCTTGTATCAACTTCACGTTGCTAATGCTAGCTTGCCATAGCGAAATTCAGGTAAAGCTTTATGTATGGTAACCCACTGAGATGGGTTTGAGCCAAAATAGGCTGCGCTGAATTTGATGAAGGCTAACAAGCAAATCAGTTATATGCTTGAAGATAATTTTGAAATATTAGGGACATAATTTTTCTCTATGGTAGATGGTTGCCAACACAAAAAAAAACCGAATTTTAGGTACCTATCTAAAACCATTGCTGCCATGTTTATAATTTTTCGTCAATCTTATTGAGTTTATTTTATTTCTAATAATGTTATCCTATATTTTTGCTTTCAGCTTAAGTGGCCTTTACGATTTCATAGTTAGAAAAAAATTAGGCAGGCATTTAACAATCGTCTAAACTTCTATGTCGAACCACGGCCAACTTCATTCATATCCACTAACGTGTATATATGGCCGTCCCAATTCCATTTCTAAATATTTTTGACAGGTCCTCCTGTCAGCGCCCTCTCCGGCATTTAAACTATGTAATAGATGTCGCCACAGGGAGGACCAATGGCCTACTTTCTTAAAACCTGTTTTTAGCTGAATTGGAACGGCCATATATACACGTTAGTGGATATGAATGAAGTTGGCCGTGGTCGAACCTAATAAAACTATATTAATAATACTTATTTGCATAGGTATGTAAGTCAGGCTTACTTTGTCGATGTAAACATATCCAATAAAGTAAATCTGACTTCCCTCCCATACATAGGTGTATAATATTTTCCACTGTTGATATGAACTATCCTTACAAATTTAAATAATTTTTGCTATTAATTGACACTAAACTAATCAAAAACGTAAGTAGAAGTTAATTGTGCTTCTTACGTCCGCAGGGTGGTACGTTGACATTTACTCTCCTTACGGCCCCTCCTTCAAATTTAATCAAATTTCACATAATAAATGCAAGTAAATTGATAGTAAAAAAATGTTGTTAATTTGACGATCCACCAAAGATATTTTTGTTTCTATAATACCAGGAAAAAGTGGTAAAAGAATTACAAGAAGTATTCGGAGACACGGATCGTCCCCCAACGTATCAAGATTTGCAAAATTTGCGTTACTTAGAGCAAGTGATTAAAGAATCCCTGAGAATGTACCCCAGTGTTCCGTTCATCTCGAGGGTTGCGGAGGAAGAAATCCTAACCTACACAGGATATAAAATTCCAGCAAATACTATAATTCAGATTCACATTTACGACTTGCATCACAACCCTGAGGTGTATCCAGAACCTGAGAAGTTCGATCCTGATCGATTTTCCATTGAGAATGTTTCTAAACGGCACCCTTTTGCTTATCTACCTTTTAGCGCTGGGCCAAGGAATTGTATAGGTAAGGAGTTTTCTGTTTGATGTTTGTTCTTCTTGTTCATCTTTTTTGAAAGAATAAATTTTAGTTTTAAATTTGCCGTATTAGTTCATTTGCAAAACTCTCGCTATTCAGCTGAGCAGTATCGGTTGGCCATGGATGACCGATAAGCAGCAACAACTACGAAATCACAGTCATGTGCCAATTGAACCTGTTCAGTGGACTACAAAAGATATTTTCTGGTACTTTTTTAACTTAATTTCAAAGCCTAAATTTTCAGTGTAGTACTTATATACCAACTTTAGAGTTAACAATTTTAGGCTAATTCGGATATTTGTATTTCAGGTCAAAAATTTGCCCTGCTCGAGATTAAGACTGTCGTATCAGCAATTTTAAGGAAGTTCGTGCTAAAACCAATCGACACCCCGTCTGATATCACCATGATTGTTCATTTGGTACTGAGGACCAAGTCAGGAATTAAATTAAAATTTGAAAAGCGTTGATGTAGATTATAAATATACTTTGGGGGCACTAATTTGTGTATGTATGTATTACTAATAGTAGCTGATTAAATGTTTTTTAACAACTAAAACACAATATCTTTGGCCTGCACCTTAGTCCCAGGTTTACATTTAATTACTATTACAATACATTAAAATCACATAAAGCCACACTGTTTTATCTGTACTTTAATTGGTAAAGAAATTATTCGAAAAATCGGGTAAGTTGAGTAGTTGTCAATGGTTTGGTGTAATTTTGGCCGACAATAGGATAAATAAAGTACTAAGCTCTTAATTATAATTTAATTTCATACAGCAGGAGATGAGTTCAGTTTCAAACGTCTAATACTAGATTCAAATATGTGTTTGTATTCTCTAGTCTAATCCGACAATTAAAATTCAAACCACAATTCCGGGATTCAAAACCTAAAAACTGATTGGAATATACAAAATCGGTTTTTGACACAAATCCGGAAATTTAAATAAATTCGAATGTCTTTTATTTTTTTAAAATTAAAATCTGGAATCCTAAACGCTTTTTTTTATTTTGATATCGCTTTATTGATCGTTTGCAGATTAAACATCTGGGCCAGATTTTATTATTTGCAACATTTTATTAACGAGATTTTGCAAAATCAGGATCAAATTTAGTTTTAATGCACCGATTTTAGCTGGTTAAATTCGAATGCACAAAATCGACTTAGAATTCAGGATTTTATTCTGTGATTAAAAAACCGCAGTCCACTGTTACGACTTTTTGAATTTCGCGTAAATTAATATAATACGGCCCTGTTTTTCTAAGTTTGAGCCGGCCCTGAAGCTGCAGAATTTGGATAAATAATGCTCGTTCGTCATATTCTTGCTGCAGCGGAATATTTCGAAGAAATTTCAAATATAAAGACCAAATAGGATGATGTAATGCTTGTTCAGCATATTTTCTCTGTTAACCCGGGGAGCCACCGATTGCGTAATGCACCAAACAACGCCACTCGAGGTTTCTGTGCCTCCCCCCGCATGCAAAGGGCGCGTTTGTCTATCTTCTTCTAACACCCATTCGCCTCACAAAAAATAGAAAAGACAAGGCAGATTATAGTGAGCTCCCAAATAAGACGGTTGTACAAGTTTTCGTTTCCAGCTTGGGTAATAAGTAATAAACTACCGAAAAGGCCCCTCATTTCTCATTAGTTTCATTAAACTATTTTTACGGCATAATTGTCGGATAATCCCAGAGAGTGTTAAATAATTTCGGAAAGACATAGTTCTGTGTGAAAGTTAGTGATAGTTGAAGTACCGTTCTCACGCGGTTTCTTTATTTTGGATTAAGAAAAGCTACAGCCCTAGGAATCCTCTTCGTTTGTTTTTGCACCCGTTTACGGAAAAAGGACAACAACGTCCCCCTTAAGTTGTCGTACTGCGGAATTAGCACGTGATACCACGTATATTGATGAATGTGCTTATGTTGAAAGAAGGTACTGTTAACTTTTAAACCGTATTGGTTACAGAGGGCTGTCAACATTCTTTCTTATGCCTACTTTCCCAGTTAGATCTCCAGCAATAATTACTGTTTGTCTGTTTTTAATTTTATCTAATTGTTCACTTAGCGAGTGGCAGAATTCATTTTTATCATTCCCTAAGGAGTCGTCTATCTTTCTTCCATATATCTCCAGCAGAATTTTAATTATAAAGGGTGCGGCAAAATTCCCTCCCCAACTTGCAGGTTCCATAAAAAACAGGTAGTAGAAACTAAAGAAACTTTATTCTGACGGTGGAAACTCACATAACTGGAATTTACATTTTAACTGATTTTGAAAAGTAAATCGCTCAAGTGGTGTCCTTCGTCGTCAATGCACTGCTGAAGGCGAGTTCGAAAATTTTCCATTACTTTTATCAAGATTTCCCGAGGAATATGCGAGATTCCTTCACTTATCACATTCCGAAGGGCGGAGGAAAACCACGCAGTGCTCGTACTCCAGAAAACATTGAGGCAGTTAGACGTTTTTGCAGTCTCCAAAGAGATCTGCTCACAAACACGCAGCAGGTCTTAAATTGTCTGATCGAAGTGTGCTGCAAATTTTGCTCACGACTTGCGATTTCCTCCGTACAAGATGGTTGTCGTCTAAGAACTGTTCAAACGTGATTGGCAAAATCGTATAGAAATTTGTGAAAATATCATTCAAAACGTTCCACGTGATGCTTTTTCTTTTTTCTTTAGTGACGAAGCACATTTTCACTTATCCGGATGTGTGAATAAACAAACATTTCGTCGTTGGAGCGAGCATAACCCTTGGGAACTTTATGAAAAGCATCTACACTGTAAGAGTGTTGGAAAATTTCATTTCAGAAAAACTCGTCTTCATCAGTACATTGACAACAAACGGACTTGAGCGATTTACTTTTCACAACCAGCTAAAATGTAAAATGTAAATTCCAATTATGTGGATATGCACCGTAAGAATAAATTTTCTTTAGTTTCTACTATCTGTTTTGTATTGATCTTTCAAATTAGGGAGGGAGTTTTGCCGCACCCTTTACGTTCATTGATATATTTTATATCCACAACATTGGAGAACCATTTCTTCCTAGATAAGGATTGACACCCCAGCACTATTTCGACTAGATTTGTCTACTCTAGACTAAATGTGTGTATAAGCACCCAGATTTTCAATTCCTTGTCCCTTTTTCTTGACTTCCGATAGCCATACATACTATATCCAGTTTATACCTACTCATTTCAGTCACCAGTTCTTTAGTTTTCGTTGAAATGCCCTGTACATTTCAGGTTCCTAATTTCACAGACCTTTTTGTTTCAATCACGTCATGTGACTGCGCCCCCTCCACTTTTAACCAATCGTCGTCTTCGTCCGATACGCTTGACCGGTCACAGCCGCTATAAATTCACTGCCCTTTTCTGTTTTTCTTCAGAAGGATTTCGCCCTTGGTTTGGTTGAGAAGTTCCCTTCTTCCTCTTGCTAAAAGAGTTTTGCCTCTGGCGTGGTTGACACGTTGAGTTGTCGTGCTCCCCTTTTCCTCGTGAAGAAGCCCCTTAAAAAAGTGGGTGAAACGTTGAGTTCTTTTGTCTCAACAATGACACGGTTTCAATCCGGATGACGTTCTGTTAACACTGACACTGACCGTGGAAGTCTTCGAATTCATTATAAGTTACTTTATGCATCATAATCCCCATGCTTTAAATTTTATAGTGCATATTGTTCTGTGTTCGTTATTAGTTGCAAACGGATTAACTAAATGGTTTTGACATGTCACAAAACACCATATTTGCTTTGAATTAATAATAAGGCATGTTTGCATTCAGATTACATGAAGATAAAATATGCTACTCGTAATCATGTTTCTCATACCTTCTACGTATTATCAGATCATTCCTTACTAGAAGAACCTTTCAAGTACGAGTCAATTCCTCGATGCGACACATTACTGCTGGCGTTCCCCAAGGATCCATACTGGGCTCCGCGTTATTCAACATATTTATGTCGGGTATCCCAAAAACTTCTAATGCGACATCGCCATGTATGCTGACAACACAGCTATAATAACGCAAGACCATGATATTAACCGCGCAGCACAAAGCATTGGCCAACTTAATCTCTGGTTCAACAAATGGCGCATCAAAATTAATGCGGATAAATGCGAGTCAAATGTTTTTACCCTTCGCCGACCTGCAGACCCCCAAACATAATCATAAATAACACTCCAATACAATGGAATCCCGAAGATAGTGCTGTACGATATCTTGGAATTTATCTCGACAGAAGAACAACATGGAGCTATCATATAAACAGAAAGCTTTCGGACGCATATGCCGGACTAAGTATGCTTTACCGACTAGTAAACAAAAAGTCACCACCAAACTAAAATGTGGAATCGTAATATACGCATCAATAAAATTAGACCTATTATATCCTACCGATCTTCCATATGGTGCACTACATCCAAAACTAACCTACATAAACTAGAAGTTCTACAAAACAAGTGGTACGTTAGAAACTCACAACTACGTAGAGAAACTGGCATCCCCACCTGTTCAAGAGGTCTTAACTCAAACACCTACGAAATTTTATCATAATACGTGTATTAACCCGTGCAGTGGTCCAGTTCACCATAATATAGGAAGAAGACATATACACCATAGACTGAAAAGAATATTACCAGCAGACATTTTAAGCAGTGATGAATAATTCTATTACCCGGCGTTGTAGTTTCAGTGATGTTAGCTGATGCGCGCTCCATACTAACCTGAAACTATCCAATGTAAAATTAGTGATAAGAGCAATATAACTAAACCTCCTTAGTGATGTATTATAGTAAGGTGTAGAAGTAATGACTACTGCACCCTGCAATATGCAGCCCATCTATCACCATTCCAGCAAGGTAGACAATTATTGCGTAAGGTGTAGAAGTAATGACTACTGCACCTTGCAAATATGCAGCCCATCTATCACCATTCCGGCAAGGTAAACAATTATTGCAGAAATAGAAATTATGCAGTAGTCATTACTTCTACACCTTACTATACATACACGCGAACATTATAAACTCACCCTGCCATGACTAGCACAATGTGCTGAACTGGCAATAGCCGAATTAAAAAAAAAGTCCTTAAGCAAGTTTTCTGTGTCTATGTACTAGCCACAGGCCTGTCTTCAAAATTAAATATGTATAGAAAAATTTCTAAAATAATCTTCCTTTGAAGGATATTTCTTTATTTGGGTAGTTTTGTTTTTTACCTACACGGTTATGAGCTTCTTCATTGACAGATTAGTTAAAAAGATGACCGTTTACTTATTGGGCGAGTTTTAGACTTACGGATGTCAAGTATTTCAACGCTCATCGACTGCTATGATTATTTAGCGCTTCTTCTTCTTAGTGGCATACACTTACAGGGCGTTGCCGTCTTCTCTCCATATGCCTGTGGTGTGCGTGTGAAATGGCCTACATGCATAGGGGCTTCGAATCACAGAAGTCAACTACTCCAAAGAAGATTTACTAGGCAGAAATACTTCGGTGGTTTGCCATTGCCTTCCAAGGTTAACGGCCAGGCGTTTTTTGTGTATGTGTGGTCCTGGGAATCGAACCCGGGACATCTCAGTGGTCAGACGCACGCTGAACCAACTGAGTCACGGCCGCAATTTAGAACTACCATTCTGGAATTTTGTTGAATTAAAAAAAAATCCAGCCTTCCCAAAGGGGTCATCATTTATGATGCTGAACACTGAATTGGAATTGGAATGGAACGTACAGCTTTACTTCTTTCGTTCATTCTTCATCGAGATTTTACGACTTCCTCTATACGCTTTTTTGAAATTCTATTCCTTGACTCTTCTTGTATAGGAAAAATGACAAATTTTTTTGATTTTTCCAAATTAAAAATCTGAGCTAACTACCAGCAAGGATCAAACCCAAGTCCTTTTACTTTACAAATCAATCTTGATAATCCGCTTCACCATCGAGTTCTCGTATTTATTAGTTAATAAACCAATTTCAATTTAGACACGCATTACGGTGTCCCATTTGTTAAACCATAATAACACATGTTATCTAATCGGTATATTAGTGAAACGACCTTGAACGGTACACATCTAAATTGCACCACTTTAAATGGAAATTAATTCGGTTCCACTATTAATAAAGATCGGAAACTTTTGGTGATGCGTGTTTTAAACTTTACTTAAGCAATTTGAATTAATCCACAAAACTGTCTATTAAAACTGGTGATGTTTTGATGATGTTATCAAGTGTATGCTGAATGCTGACAATGTTCACAATTTCGTTAGGTTTTTTTTACATGGAAGTTGTCAAACTTTTCAGGAATTTAAAGAACTTTGAAGTCAACGTAGTCAGTCGTTGTTGCAAAGTCCGATAAATGTTGCTATATCGATAAAGCTTCCCAAATTTAAAGAAATTTGTTGTTTCTTAAAGCATAGGTATATTTCAATAATTCTATACTTATTAACTTCACTATTGAAACTACTTGGTATTTGATGTTTTCTGACAAATAAGTTTTCTTGGTAATTTCACTAGTTAATCAATTATAGGTTTTGTTTTCAAATTAATTCCATTAAGCGAGTACAGCACTGCTTCCTGCTGCAATCGCAAGAGTGGGCAAATTTCCAGTGTGAATTTGAATTCGATCAAAACTCCTGCAAAAATTTGTATATAGTCCGCTTCTTCAAAATACTGGTGCGACGCTATCCTGTTATCCTATCAACATTTATAAATAAGATTAAACGCGCATCCTCTACGATTCACATTGAGTACTTCACGCGAGGCGTTACAGATCACAAAAAAATGAGCGCCCAAATTTCTAACGAAGTGAAAGCCTTGCTAGAAGATATCGCTAAGAACGAAAACATAAGAAGTTATAAAATCGAAGAAGCTGATGGTTCGAACAAGGGCGACGGATACGTCGGAGTCATCAAAAGTATCCGAATCGTGGGCGAAAACAAAACTTTGAGCTTAATTATTAAAACTGCATCGAAAAGTGATGCCTTGCGTAACGAACTGCCGATTATTGGCATATTCGATCGAGAAATTTACACTTACAACGTGGTGTTCCCCACCTTGCAAAAATTAGAAACAGAAAAAGAACTTCAACCTTCTCAATTTGCTCCGAAGTATTACAATGGACAAATGATAGACAAAAACGAAAGTGTGGCACTGGAAAATCTTAAAGATGCCGGTTATAAACTGTATGAAAACAAGGAAGGAATGGATGACAGTCATGTGAAGTTGGTGATGGGACAATATGGGCGGTTGCATGCCTGTTCTTTTGCGCTGAGGGACCAACATCCGGAGGAGTTTGGGAGGATAACGGAACAACTAACGGATATGATTGCAAGTCTATTTAAGAAAACCAATATGATGGATAATAATTGTAAAATGGCGCAGGAGGCTTTGCATACGGATACTGATAAAGAGGCCTTAGTAGCTTTCAATAGGTTTATCTCGAACCTGAACGATTTCTATGATGAGATTCTCGAATCGGTTGATGAACATTCGGTTATTCTGCATGGCGATTGTTGGACGAACAATATGATGTTTAACTATAACGTAAGTATGTTAATTAAGTTAGTATTTAAGTCGGTTGCACAATATCGTGCAATCAAATAAATTTACAATTAAGGTAGGCCGGGATTTTTGTCAAACAGTTGGTAGCTACGATTTACGAGTCACGTCACGCCGTCATGTCACGTTTGAGGTTAGGTTTGCGATTTGATTCACAGTTTCGTGTCACTGTTGCACCAGTCTATGTCATGTAGACAAGCACAGCAAAATAAAGCTGGTTGCACAATATCGCGAAAGCAAATTATCAACAACCCTAAACCTACGAATACAAAACAAAAGAAAGGAGCATAACGTCAGCAGTACCTATACAATTTAGATGGCGGATTTTGGAAGGTCATACCAACTATCATAGCAAACTAGATCAGTGCCGGCGCAAGAAATGTTTATTTAGGGAGCCAAATCAAACGACTACTAAGCTCCGACAAAACTAACTAAAAAGTAAATAATTATTGGCACCTTAAATTATTTCGAAATTAAACGAAACAAAATATTTTGTGAGTGTTTTATTGTCCTTATTAACTTTGTAAATTGACTTCTTATGAAATTATCCTTAAATGAAAACATAGTATGTAATGCATTCTTACATTTATATAATCAATTTCTATTGCTTTCACTAGCAGATGCATATGGGTTAGTTGCAACACTATGACTTTGCAGACTTAAAACTAAATTTTTGCTACTAAATTTAAGCAATACTTCAGTAACAATTTTATTTTTAATATGTTTTAAAAATATATTTGTAGAAACATAGTTTCGAATGCACTTTTCGATTGCTAAACAAACTTTTTTCTACACCTATTTAATTATATTGCAATTATTAGCATTTTTTTTGTGAAAAATAGTACCTATAATTCACTGCAGTGAATTATGGATTCATAATTCACTGCAGTGAATTATGATTTCGGCCAATCACAAATACATAAATATTTCGCTAATCCAATCATATTTTAAATCGCCCGCGATCAACTCCTTCTGCGGCTGACAATCGACTCGCGTGACACGCCCAAGTGTGTTGTCATATTGCTTGTTTACAAAGTTATCAAATTTGACTAATTTGAGTCTAATATATTTGTTTAATAGGTGTAGAAAAAGTATCGTATTACATTCGCGATTATGGCCATTATTCGCTCAGATGATTTGTGCCACTCGCCTGACGGCTCGTGGGCTCAAACGTCATCTTCGTGAATAATGGCTGTCATAATCGCTCATATAATAATATACTATTATTACATCATTACCAGGGTATGTTAAGCCTTTTTTAAAATTTTAAAATGATTGCAATAAATCCTCTTTATTGCAAGTAAAATAGCCATAACATGGCTCAGAATTAATCTGGTTTAGGTCTCGCTTAACACAGTTTTATTGAGATTTAAAACATAGTCGTGATCACTGCAAATATTCGATGAACCCGTGAACTCTTTGGAATTATTATTTGATGGTTTACATTAATGTAACACATGCCTCATTAATCATATCTTCAGGTTTCTGTTAAATTTATATAATTTAATATATTAATTTGGCTTAATGGTACACAATTACCAACACCGCTATCCTTTACTTCGGCATGAATGAATGCTTTTTATATGCTGAAACTAACTGGCGACACGTTGGGTTATTCTTATTACCCCCATGACTTCGAATTCCTGCAAGTAATAATTCCAAATGATCTTGATTAAATTTGTAACAAGGAAGGAACTTCAGTAGAGGCTTCTCAGCCATAACATACTTATTAATTATTAAAAATAGACAGTATTGACTTACAACAGATTAGAAAGCCTAAGAAACCTGTTTTACTATTGCAATCATGAACGGCATTAAATTAGGTAATTTTTACCCCTTAACGTATTGATTAAAATAGATATACAAATTTTTAATTTTATCTACAGTATTACTACAAAGTGCTTGTTTAAAACCATAAGCACATAATCTTCTGTTAAGAATATCGAAAGCATTAGGTATTTATTCTCATGGTGGCGTCAGAATTTTCAAACTCTTTTAATTTCAAATTATGTTTACATTACAACAAAGCTTCAGCAACTGATCTACTTAAAAGCTGTGTCGCGAGCTTAACTTTCATATTTTATTTAAAGAATAATAAATGCTGCTTTCGTAATTTGTTGGCCATTTGGCATTTGCAGTCCTTCATTTTCTTGCAAAGTATGTAGTTTATGTATAATCAAAATTTATTACCAATAGTTTTAGCTACCCAAAGGCATTTCTCAACAACTTAATCATATGCGATGAATCAGGAAACATATAAACTGAATCAGCACCGTTAGTTCTTAAATTATCCATATCTAAATTACACCCTAACACTTTTGACATTGTAAAATTGGCTGGACAGCCATCAAAAGTTATGTTACGAGTAGCAACGACAATCCCACAGTCTTTTAAAGCAAATAGGCTCCACTGAATCATGTTTTTTTTTTATACCTCTTGGTGGAGAAATGCACCTTAGAGAAGTAGTTTCTTGAATAGCAAAGTCTGATGAAGAAATTGACACATTTTTAACTCCTCAATATTTTTTGATTGTGAAGCACTGCATTTTGGTGCTGATACTGATGACATTCTCTGAATTAGTAAAACATTTGAAGAAATAGTTGCACCTGTTGCATCTGATAGTATATTTGATACTGTGCTGCGTACCTAAAATACACTAACACGTTTTAATAATACATAATTGTATATCAGAACTGTATTTAGTAAAATATGAATAAAAATATCCGCAGACAAAAATACACTTGCGTATTTTAATCTATCTACATCAATTATTGAAGGAAGAGCATTTCTAAGAAGACGAACTTTAACTAATGAAGCTCTGTCAAAAAGTTCTTCTTTAAAGTGCTGTGAACATACGTAGTTTCTGTTTGCTGGTCTCCAGCTAATTGCGCTTACAAATTTGTACCATATTCTTCGTCTTTCCCAATTAATACTTAATTTCCTAATATTCATTTATCTATATTTAAATTGCAGGATTTGACAACAGGTGAAAACCCGACAGGAGTGCGGTTCCTTGATTTTCAATTTACAAAACTAGCTTCGCCGGTTTTCGACTTGGCATACTTTTTCTACACTTCCAGTTCCAAGGAGGTAATCGACAATGAAGACCAATACAAGCGTGTATATTATGACAGTTTCTCAACTCACCTTCGAAAACTTGGAAGCGATCCTGAAAAGCTTTTTCCATATTCTGTATTTGAAGAACATTGGAGGAAGTTTGCACGTTTTGGATTGCTCCAGGCGACCTTGATCATATACGTTCTCGTTACGGAAAAAACCGAAAAGATAGACTTATCTGATGTTTTGGAAACAGGCGAGAGCTTTACGAACGCATTTGGTTATAAGATGTCCAATATTGATAAATACAACGAAAGGATGAGGCACCTTATTTTACATTTTGTTAAAAATGGTCTCATATGATGTTTAAATATTAGTTGAGTGTTATGGAATACTTTTCTTATTTTTATGTAAAATAACAAAAGCAATGGGTTTGTAATCACCAACT
Organism: Melanotus villosus; assembly: GCA_963082815.1. Lineage (NCBI taxonomy): Eukaryota > Metazoa > Arthropoda > Insecta > Coleoptera > Elateridae > Melanotus > Melanotus villosus. The sequence goes on along the minus strand of OY720419.1, from coordinate 109,938,411 downwards.
TGAAGAATAGAATGCTTGTGCTACGTAAGTATTGAGATGATATTAGTGGTGTATACAAAATAAGAATTAATATTAATTTTAATGCAGAAATATAAAAAAATGTACATTGATGTATTGTAATTGAAACATTAATAGCTAGAAATAGGGTTATGTATTGAACGATTTCGGTTTTGGTAACCGTTGCCAAGTAGTAAGAGGGAGTTTTGGTTATTAGTGATATAAATTAATAGGAAAACCGGGCCGACAACAAAAACGAGAGACAAAAATAAAATAAATAAAGAAGAGAACTTTTCTTGAATCAGAAACAATATAAAAATTCTGATTTGAAAATTTACAGTTGTATTTAATTTCAATTAAAGTAAATAATTCATTGAAAATAGCAGTTCGTTGAAGATTGCGCTACATCCATACGAATATTGATGGTGGATGGTGAAAATTGCTTTCTTGAATACAAATATTGATGGTATAAGCAGTTGTGGTGTTTTGTGAAATAATTGGAAAACTATGTATTCGCAGTGAGTTGAAAAATAAAATTATTTAGATAGGGATAATAGAAAAATATTGTAATAAATCTGCATTTAAAGTTGAGTTTTTTTATTAATCTAATTAATTGATTCAGCTGTAATCCGAACCTTCACGATGACCCGAAATTTACATACTTAATATAAAATTGCAAAGATAGTAAAATCATAGCAGTATATTATGCAACAAGTTTACTAAAAGAAACACAAACTACAATTTACAATAAAAAAAACATCAAGAAGAGTTAGTAAAGAATTTAGTAGGGTATTTGATTTGGCGGAAAATATGAATAGGAAAAAATACACAGATAACACTGAAACTCTAAAAACTCTTAATATATTTGCACAAGTCACATACAAAAGTAGGTACTTGATGCATTTTATCCATATTTTTCTACTTTTGCTCATTGAAAACCGTTCTTGGCAAAAAATGCATTTTGCTTCTTCATTAGTAGATTTCTCTGATAAATACTGGCTCAATGAAAGGTCATCATGAGATGAATTATAAATACTTCATACTTCTCACGCTTTGCTATAAAATGAATAGCAGTTTCTTCTTCTAATACACACTGTCTGCAGTATGGGTCAGCTTCTACTCATATTTTATACAGGTGTCTTTTCAATGGCATGCCAAAATCCTCATTATTATTCTAATAGATTACCTAAAAGCTTTTCTAAGAAAACTGGCTTAAATTCCGCCCTTTAATCATTTCTTTTGCTTGACTAAAACTATCTCCTGTATATCTCCATTCCCTTCTTACGTCCCGCATCACTTTTCCCTTTAGTGCGATTTTTCGTTGCTCTCTACTCCACTCCATTGTGTCCCGCATTCTCAAAGTACTTGAACGAATAATATTAACAAGACACAATCCCATTATAGATGAACATCATTTAATTCCTTAACAAAAATTCAGATTGCGGAGAAAATGCATAGGGTAGTGGATAATATAGAAAAACACCTTGAAGAAAAACGAGTGTGTTCAGCGGTGTTCCTAGATGTAAGACAGGCTTTTAACCGACACTCTGGCTTAGAATGCACATTCTTCCAAATTTAACCCAATAACAGTCGTTCGCTAGTCTACGCTGTTGAAGGCGGGGTTCCGCAAGGTAGCGTGTTCGGCCCCACATTATACTGACGAAAACTTGGCGAATCAAAATGAATGAGGGCAAATTAACGTCGATAACCTTTATTCTCAGAAAAGTTAAACCGTATCCAGTAAACTTCAATAGATATTCTATGCCATCCAAAGAGAATGCCAAATACCATTCGACAACGAACTTACCTTGAGGAGACGTATACAAACCAAACGGAAAGAGCTGGATATCATAGAGAAGAAAATGTTTTGACTCATGGGACGCAAATCATGCTGTTATATAAAACAACGATAGTGGCGATATGGACTTACGGTATCCAGTTTTGTAGATGTGCTTAGTCATCAAACGTCGACATATTGTAAAGCTTCCAGAGCAAAACGTGTAGTGTGATGGCCAATGCCGGTAATCGCATATTACACAACGACCTTAGGACACCTTGGTTTAAAGATGTAATCACACTTCTGCAGCAGGTATCAGAATCGGATTACTGATCACCCCAGTGCATTAGTGACAGAATTGTTAAATAATAGAAATAAAACCCGAAGCTTCAAAAGAACAAAATTTGGCGAGCTAACTACTTAAAATAGTAATAGGAGGCCACCTTAGATGTTACTCCCCACATGCCATGTAGTAAGTTAACCAATTTGTTTGTTAGTCTATCGGCTAAAATCTGTACCGAAAAGCTTTGTGACGTAAACATTTACAACTTGATATGAAAATAATGCAGATTTAATATTAGAAACATTTATTAGAACTTTTAAAGACATTGGTAGTATAAAAGTAAATCAAATTCAAATGTTTAACTCCTGTCGGCTGAACTCTCTAACTTTTCTTTTAATCCCTCCCATTAAATTTTGCACAACTTCCTTAAAACTGTTTCGGCTTCTTTTCGTAATCTCTGTTTGATTATTGCCCAATAATTTTCTATTGGGTGAAGTTCTGGGCAGTTGGGTGAATTTTCTTCCTTTGAAACAAAATCGACGTTTTTCTGTTGAAGCCATTTCAGGGTACTTTTTGCATAATGGGCACTAGCAAGGTCTGGTTCTCTCGACTTCTTTGCAATCTTAGTCTTTTTATAGGTCTTAAAGGAATTTCTTATCTTCATTCTTTGTACCAGTGAAGCTGTAGTACCATTCCGTTTTGCCAAATCACGCACAGAAATTGTTGGATTTTTTACCAATGCCTTAGCAAGCTTTCTTTTTAGTCTTTTAACAAAAGGCCCTCTTGGTCGTTCACTTCTTGCCTTGTCAGTAATTGTTTAGTCGTGTATGAATCTCTTAATCACATTTATTGATTTATTACTGTATTTCTATTTGATTTAACAATTCTCGCAATATTTGCATAAGACAAACACTTATTTTCACTCCAAAAACGCAAAATATTTTTCCTTAACTTTTCTCATTCTGTAGCCAGTGACAGGTAAACTGGAATTATAGGCATTTGACACATTTTTGTGCGCCCGATTTCTGCCATTTGTTTTTGTCACAAAACTTTTCAGTACTTAAAAGTTCGTTAAGCAAAGTTCTATAACAAAAAAATCCTAATATACTCGTACATACATAAATAATAAACCTGGAAATTCCGCATATTTGGTTGAAATTTGCTACACAAATTTAACCGATTAATGCAGATCACTAAAATCGCAGTTATGCAACCAGCCTACTCTGCTTTTTTAGAAATAGCCGACTTTAAGCCGGTTTGCCGCCTTCATAACATAACCAAGGCCGTCGCGTTGACCTGGAGTAACATTGATTTTGATAACCGTGAAGTGGCTCTTAAATAGTGACAGTGTGTTCACGATTCACGTGCTCGTCTGTTGTTTAAAATTGATATTTTGTACTTAATTTATTGGCGTTTTAAACAATTAAATTAAATTAAACACAAAACCTGTTTTATTTTTTAAAAAGTTGATTAATTGTTTGTTCATCTACGTAAGTCTCATTAGTGTCCATCGAAAATAAACAAATTTGCTTTAGATAGCAGGCGTAAGTGATACGTGAGGCTGTTTTTGCCATTAGCAACCAATTAAATCCAAGGCTTAAGGTATGTTTCTGATTAGGGCATGGATAAATATGCTTCTGCCTATATTTTAGCTTGAATTCAAAAGAACAATGCCGAATTTTGTTAAACAAGGCCAATTTTAAAACTTATATTTTGCAAATTTTGCTAACATAGCGCATATTTGTGCGCATATTTAATTACTTTAAGCCAAATTCTCAGCTTTTTCCTCTTATTTTCGCCTCTTTCTAAACATTTTCCTGGATAAATGTATTTTCTAATGTTTACTTCTTATTTATTATGTTTTCAAAATATATAATTATCTGCAATATCATGTTTTTATAAGTAGTATAGTACTCTTTATAGTTGCATATTTATTTAGCATTTGTGCAAACTTTGTTGTTATTTCTGTTAACATTTTTTTTGTTTCTTTTTGCCTTTAAATCTACAATATTTTCAACGCCCTAATAATAAATACGCCTAGAGCAAGTTGTTCTCGTATAGTTTGTTCGTTTGGATCCACAAAATAAAAAAAGCATTTTACAACTTAGTGGTTGATTATTATTATTATTATTATTATTATTATTATTATTATTATTATCAGCTCACACATCCCTACACAGGGCAAAGGCCTCCCTCTTTCTCTTATCCTTTGTATCTTTTTCAAGTTTTTCTCCCTTTTTGCGAGGGGTTTTTGGTCTACCCTCCCATAGTGACCGGTCCTCGTGGAAGAGAGGTGCCGCGCTAACGAGGCAATCGGGCCACCCATCTCAGCACCGACCCGAGACAACGATGCTTAACTTTCATGATCGAGTGGGAGTAAGGTACCTTGTTTTCGATGATAAAAAGGTGGACTGTATATTTATTATTTAATTTTATTGATAGAACATTTTACATTGTATTCGTACTAAGGTTGCAAGCGAAGTGTCTACTCTTTACAAAAATCTTACATTTTCTCGTTCAAACCGGAAAATAATCGATACGGTGGGCAGAAAACCCCCACTAAGCCAATCGGCAGCTGGTAACATACAAAGATACGTTTTGGTCTAAACATACCTAGCTACCGCAATTCGGGACCTTGGTGGTGGATTATGAGGTTTAAATACAATGATCGTATGTAAATCATCCCTACTGTTTACTGTTTATAGCAGGACTTACCACTTCTAACTTGTCATAACTTTTGTTACCTGTTGTGGAAGTCAAGTAGAAATTGCGGATCCGAACGAACTGACTATACATTAATTTTACGAAAGCTTTTTGCAACAAAACCAGTTGGACTGTAAATGAAATCTGAATATGTTTTTTACAATTTTTTAGGAAAGCTTTTTGCAACAAAACCAGTTGGACTGTAAATGAAATCTGAATATGTTTTTTACAATTTTTTAGGTAATCAAAGTGCCCTCCTCTCAGAAAAACACTCTGGACGGTCCTGCTTACTATTAAATAACTATGATGTTACTAACAGTGATATTAACAATAATAAGTGTCTTATGCATTTGGAAAATTGCAACATGGTTCAGTAAATTACTTAAGGCGAAGGCTATTTTAAGGCGAATGCCGGGCCCTGAGGGTTATCCCATCATCGGAGACATTCTATCGGTGCTCGGTGTACCAACAGGTATATTTTAAACGAGTGCTTCTCAACTTTTTTTTACCTGTGCTACCTTTTTTTAACATAGTGTTTAAAAAACACGGGCCCAAAGCTTAAAAGGGTCCATGACGATTATTGAAAAAATCTATCTGAATGTATTTAATAGATTTGTTCATAATATACGGAAAAAATACAGTAAATAAATGGGGCCTTTTGCATTTAACACTGGCCTATCTAAGTAGCGATACGCCGCTGTTCCGACATTGTATTAATCAAATTCTATTAAGCATATTCATGACTTTGAATCGATTTTTATTAATAATTTTATATGAATAATGATAAAAGAATTTTGTTAATTTTAGACCAGCTTTGGTGCTATTTGCGAAAATTAGCAAGTGATTATTATCCGATTTACAAATATTGGCACTTTCACAATTCTCTCGTAAGCCTACTATGTCCTGAAGACATCGAGGTATTTATTAAACAATAAATAGTTAGTGAAATGTTTACTGACATTGTATCAATTCCAGATTATCCTATCAACCACAAAGCATATAACAAAAAGCGAAATTTACGATCGTTTGCATCCATGGCTTGGTACTGGCCTTTTAACAAGCACTGGTGAGTATTTCACGTATATTTTATTACTACTACTAAATTAATATTTTAGTTTTAATAATTCGAATGTCGAAATGAGGAATAAAATGTTAGAATGTGCATTTTATTAACTTATTTAACTCCCCAAAGCTTCAAATCTGCCATTTAGGCAATTATTGTAAGTGATATACACAAATGTACGAAAATTTCCAAATTGGCAACTCCGTCATGCTGAACACACAGCACTTAAATATGATTATTTGTGTGTGTATTTACTTATAATATACTGCTATGACGTTCAAAATTAAGATGAAAGCATACAAGTTTATTATGTTCCAGCTAGCTCAATTTTGTTAAATAATTTAAATTAATTTCCAAAGATCTCCTAAATCAAGGTCGCCAAAGGGATCGCTTTGATGAATTTAAAAATTTTAATACAATTCACCAAGTTGAATTTCAAACACCTTTCAAAATTATGCGAACTTTTACAAACAATAATAATTTCTAATAATTAAATAACACTTTCTAAAATTAAAATTTATAAATCACCTTTTCAAAAACAATTTATCGATTTTCAATTCACTAAACGCTGTTCCAATCTCTTTCCAACAATACACCTTTCCATCCAACTCCAATTTCATAAAATTTCTAATATAACAGGTACTTTCGAAAATAAATACGGTTTATCATATTATATCGTTAGAAGGAAAATAAAGTAGACAGCTCGAAAATGTCATAGCCACCTATTCGGCCCATTAAAAAAAATTAACTTGATGTTGTTCCGTGGAAACAATGAATGTAAGGAAAAATGTAGTAACACAGGCGTATTCTACGTAAAAAGTTACATAAATTTTCCCTTTGAATTATTTTTGTATGTTTACTAATAAAAAAGTTATTCGGGTTTTTAGAAATTGGCATATTTTAGTTATTAGCCAATATCTAGTAGGCTATAAGTTATATTCCGAAAACAAAAGCTGTATTAAACTATACTCGTCATGAACAAATTCTTTCCCCATTTAAGCGAATCTGTATCTCTACTAGTTTTCGAGATCCCAATACTGAGACTCCCCCATCATACACCCTGTATAATAAAACGATACAAAAAATGCGTTCTTCAATACTTTTTTCCAACTTTGCCAACCTCTTCTAACATTGACAAAAGCTATATCTGTGATATTTTAGTGGCAAAGCTATGCATTATGTAGGTATGTCTTGATATGCTGAAATATGTCCATATGCACCATATTGTATACAGTACGTCACTGGATTGAGTTACCCACAGCTCTGATCAATAAAAGGGTTGGGGATCTCAACGTAACAACAGATCAATAAAAATACCAATTAGGGTAGGCTGTGAAATTGAATTATTTTGAATTGGTACTTTAGCCACATCCACAGAATGACATTTTATAACGTTTTCAATTTGACATTTTTATTGTGAACAAAGTTTATAACCTTAAATTCATGCCAGAAATGTCATTCTGTGGATGTGGCTAAAGTACCAATTCAAAATAATTCAATTTCACAGCCTACCCTAATTGGTATTTTTATTGATCTGTTGTTATTTTTCTCTTTGAATTAATCCCCGCTGGACTGAAAATTAATTTTGAGCATATTTAAAATTTTCTTAATCCAGGCAGCGGTAAAAAATCTCACACCTGGATAAGTCAATCAGGGACCACCTATAATTGTGTCAAAATATGCAAAATTAAAAACTTGGTATTTCAACTGTTTATTATCAAAGTTTTTAAAACATTGATATTTTTGTAATAAATATGTACAATGTGATTTTTTTAAAAACTCAATTGCAGCAGGCCGTATTCTGTCTTAATAACCTTAGAACTGTCTCTATTACGTCAGAATACGGCCTGCTGCAATTGAGTTTTTAAAAAATCACATTGTATGTTTCGACATACTTAAATATGCACATATGTAGGTACCATATTACATACAGTATGAGGTCTTAGGGGCCGGGCCCCACCTATATTTGTATAACTAACCCAATAATTGTAGTGTTAAAAAATATGTTTCTTGTAATTATTATTTTTGATCTATTTCCAACACGTTTTATTGTTTAATAAAAAAATTACTGTAGTATTTTGTAGCAATATTGTATAATGCAACTTACTACGGTCTTTGAGGCCAGCCGTATAATATTTTGTATGTGTAGAGCACGGGGCATATATGACGAGCGTGCACTGCCAATCGTATTTGCTTACCGGACGCAAAGCTTATCTTGGGGCCCGTTTAGTCTGGCCCGTCATTGCGTTTGTATGTTAATAGCGCCCGATTCTTTCATTGCCTTATTATTTTTCCTCATTGTTGATCTGTTTTATTGTTTTTAGTGTGTTTAATTATTGTTGTCGTTTTTTGTTATAATTTATTTTAAAGTTTAAATTTTTATTACGTCCATAAACCAAAAAATTTAGCTAAGAACAAAATCGATAGTTTATCGGAAAAACGTTTCTCGTTATTAAGCCTAGGAGAATAAAACAATTAAGTTATTTTTGTCCCATGATCCCACTTGTTAGTATTGTCGCCAGCCGCCGCTGAGTATGACCCTGGATTAAGTTACCAAGAAGCATGGTCAATTAATAAAACTTTGAGAACCTCAACGTATTTTTCTTTTTGAATTAAGCCTCGCTGAAGTAAAAACTAATTTTGAAGATATTTAAGATTTTTTTAAATTCAAGACAGCGGTGACAGCGAATGAAAAATCTCACACCTTGGTAACTCAAACCACTGATGTACCATAGTCGTGCAAACATATGTAAAGTAAAAATTAAAAACTTGATCTTTAAGGCTATACGCTATACCTCGACTGTATATCAAAGTATATTGGCTGCATATAAGAAAAAAATGCAAATGCATATTTCTCCGCATTTTGACGATAAAACTACATTTGCTGATAATATTAAAAATAAACAATAATATTACGGGAAGCAAATGGCAACGTAGGCCCAAAATTCTGAAAGCTAATAAGCGATAGACAGGGTGTTAATAATCCTGGGTCACCCTTATTTTTGTAATTATATTTTAAGATATAAAAGTACACTTTATTTGACGTAGAATACAAGTTTTTATCACTTCCGGTTTCGACGGAATTTGTTGTTAAATGGAGCACCCTGTATATTTCTGCATTTATGGAATCTTCATTTAATTTTACGTATGTTAGTATCGAGCTTGAAATATTTTGACAACAAAATAAACTTTTACAGAAAAATTTAATGGCCTCTTCTTTAGGATTCCATGGGATGGTTTTTCCATTAATGTAGATATTATGATGATCCGCGATGCATTTTAGGGTAAAAACCTTGGTTATACACTTACCAAGATATAGTGAAATACACCAGTTCTTGCACCACTTATTTAATGAATTAATAACTGTTTGGAGACGATTGATGCTGGCTATGTGCAGATCTTCGTCCTGGGTGGGTATCGCGATATCGTCGGCAAATAATGCTAGATGGCTTTGAGGTGGGTTAGGCATGTCATGTATAAAGGTGTTAAATCATATGGGTCCAAAGACACTTCCTTGATGCACTCCCGCATGTACGTGCTTTATAGATGAAACAGTACTGTTAATACGAACTGCTAAGGATCTGTTCTCCAGAAACGAGAAGATGATAGCGGTCAAGTAATGAGGAAGTGGCAAGTGGAGTAGTTTGAATTTGAGTCCGTCTAGCCAGAGCTTATGAAAGGCCTGAATGATGTCCAAAAATGCTGCTGTTGTGTAGCGTTTAGCTTCATACCCTCTTAGATTATTTCCACAATTTTTTGCAATTGTTGGACTGCTGAGTGGCCTGCTCTGAATGGAAGGTAGTATGTATGTTGTTTGTTTAGCGTTTGGTTAAGGCGTGTAAGGACAACTCTTTCAAGTTGCTTGGATAGGGTTGGGAGTAGACTTATAGGTCTGTACGAGCTGCAGTCTCCCTGGCTTAGAGAACATGAGCATGTCGGCAAGCTTCCATTTGTTGGGGTAGTAGCTCATTCTTAAGCATGAATTAAAGAGTATGGCCAGAAAGACGATTACTTTTTCGCTTAAGTTTCTAAGGGCGACGTTAGGAATTAAATCCGGACCGGGGACTTTGTTTAGTGGCAGCCATCGGATGTATCCTTTCAGTTCCTGCGGCGTCGTAGGTTGGTTACTACTAAAGTCATCTGCAATTAGTTGCTGTGTTTGCACATATGCGGTTGTTCTATCGTATATGTGTGGGGTATATTTTCCTCAAAGATGGTCGGTATGAAAGTGTGTTCAAGATAATTAGCAAATATGCTGCATTTTTCTTCATCGGTGCTGTGGGTATCATTTGGGGTTGTTAGGGTCGTCGGGATTATTTCTGTTTTTTGAATTACAGCCTTCGTAGTTTTCCACAGGTTTGAGCTGTTTGGTTCGATATATATTTGCCAATTTCACGTCGAATTTGGTGACTTAGGTTATTTAGTTGGTTTTTTAAAATTGAATTTTTGTTTCTCTACCACTGTCTTCTGGTTCTGCTTTTTTGTTTATGCAGGTGGGACATTTGGATTATTCATTTTCCTAGACTTGTAGGGTTTGATTGCAGCTTCTATACAGTCTGTGATTGCCATTGAGATTGTCTCTATATGTTCGTCGATTTCTTAGGTGCTTGTAATCTGGATTGGATTATGCAGTTGTGCGTCTAGTTTCTCCTGGAATTGGTCCCAATTGACGTGTCCTTTTAGCATCCTAGGAATTGGTGGTCTATAGGATGGGATAGAAGAAAATGTGATGAATTAATATGTGTACCCAGATACCAGACTAACTTGGAGCATCCATGTGAACAACAAATTCAACCTAGGGTACAGCAGACTCAAATTACTTTATCTCATGATCAACCGTAGATCTAAGCAACGAATGCACAGTCCTAATCTATAAAACACTTTTTATGCCGATTGTAACCTACGTACCCTGCACGGAGCATAACCTCGCGAACAAACTTAAAAAGCTACAAGTCTTCCAGAATAAGATCCTAAGAATTTCAATTAACGCTCCTTGGTTTATCCGCAATACGCAAATGCACATAGAACTAGGCGTAGACAACATACAGATTTATACAGAAGTTCATGCAACGACGCACAAAAAGATTTCTAGATGACTTAAGTAACATAAACAACCCCAATCTTTTAAGAACTGGGCCAAAGGAACATACATACTCGATTAAAGAGAAAATTATCCCTAGACTTAATATCAAATTCGGACGATAGCGGCTGTAATATAGTGTGTGAACCCTTAACATTGGTACAAACGTGCACCTAGTGTCGAGGAAACATGCACCTTCAAAGACAATTTAATAAATAAAACATTGAGTAACTAACTACAACACATGTATAATACTGTAAGTTGTTGGGCTGATTAACTGTATTAAAGAAAGAGTGTTGGGGTATCCTGACTTTCATTTTACGTAGATTAGGGCACTGTAGATTGACTTATAAATTTTTCTGCAAAAATGCACTTAGTGGAGATTTCAGAAATGTATAAATATCCAAGGTGTTCCACTTACAATAACAAAGTTGAGGTTAATTCGGGCAAAACCGGAGGTGACAGAAACTTGTGTTCTACATGAAATAAATTGTATTTTTATCTTAAAATATAATTACAAAAATAAGGTTGCCCCAGGTTTTATTGACACCCGGTATACAAAAATAGCATGTATGAAAAACTTCCAATTTAGGGGCCACGTTATGCTAAATTCGGTACTTAAATATGTAACCGAAACTAAAACAAGCTAATAAGTACGATACTGAAGGCTATAGAATTATATATTTTTAAAACATTGTATACCTCAATATGCTTAAACATACATAAATATATGCACCATATTACATACTCTCTGAATGGTTAACTAAGCTAATATTATTTACTAAATGTGTTATAGTGTTTTTCTTTTTCGAGTAAACACAGCTAGCCTGAAAACCGATTTTAAGGATGCGGTGACAGAGAATGGCATATCATACGGCCATAGTCCTTAGTAACTCAATTCAGGGACATACTGTAAACGTGCAAAAATATACAAACTTCAAAAATTTGATCCTAAAGAATATATTTATACCAAAGTATATTGGGCTGTATATAAGAAAGGATATGCAAATGTATATATCTCGGAATTTTGACAATCGAAACTACATTTACGGATAATATAATAATGTTGAATACCGTTAAAGGTAGTAAATGGCAACGTAGACGCAAAATTCTAACAACATCCTTCCACTTCAACATACTACAGGAGTTTATACCAACTGTTACTGAAGAAACCGAAGTTCTGGTGAAACAATTGCAGGAAGAATGTGATAAACCACATACGAATATAGTGCCTTTAATCACAGATTTTACCTTGAACACTATTTGTGGTAAGATTTGCTAAATGAATAAAGTATTCAGTAAATTTTAACGACAGTTTCTACCAGGAACTGCGATGGGCACACGCTTGGAAAAATCTGATAAAAAATCCCTGGAGTATGTAAGAGCCATATACAAGTAAGTATATCATGGTAATTTACTTTATGGGAAAGAATTTTTATTACTCATTCGAACTGGATGCCAATGAAATTCGTTTTTAAGCGTTAGAAGGTATATAATTATGTATATTTGGATTCAGTTATACATCTAAATATGCATCCATGTTTAAATATACCAAACTATATGTGCTTGCTGCATATTACTAATTCCTTGTTAGGATATAAAGACAAGCTGAATTTTTAAGGATGTTCTTATTAAATGTAATTTTGAAATTGAAATTTTTGCCGTTTTCGCCTTAAGCAAAGAAGCAAAATTAGAAAAATATATGCAACATTTGTCCAGTGCTAAAAGCGAAACAATATTTTAATGAGAGAACGGATTTGTAAGCAGGTGGTTTTGTAAAATAAACATAAATCTTAGAACTTACGGTTGTCTTGAGATACATTTGGACAAATATTTAATTTGGCTCATTAGAAAGCGGATATTCCTCAAACCTTCTAAATATTTACTACAAATTTATGTTGCATATTTTAAGCATATAATGATGACCTTATGTATATTTCAGAATGGGAGAGGTTATTTTTTTACGCCTTACCCGCCCCTGGCTTTATCCTGATGTTACATTCAAACTATCATCAACATACCAAGAACAAAAGAAACTGCTCAATATATTACACGGCTTCTCTAAAGCGATTATTAAAGAGCGTGAAATGAACCTCAAAGGTGAAGATTCTTCAAATTTCCAAGGCACTGGGAAAAAGAAACGCTTAGCCATGTTGGATCTTCTGATATCCGCTAAGAATTCTGGAGAACCCATCGATGATGAAGGCATTAGAGAGGAAGTTGATACGTTTATGTTCGAGGTTGCCATAAACACTCGTTTTGTTTATTTAAACTTAAATTAGGCATATTTTCAGGGCCACGACACCACAACTGCTTGTATCTGCTTTACCTTGCTTGCTTTGGCTTATCACACAGACATTCAGGTAAAAATAGAAACCACCAGCACAAATCGCAAATGAACACAAACTTAACAAAATTACAGAACAAAGTACTGGAGGAACTGCAAAGCATATTTGGGGACTCAAATCGTACCCCGACATTTCAAGATTTGCAAAATATGCACTATTTAGAACAAGTATTGAAGGAATCCTTGAGAATGTATCCGAGCGTTCCTTTTATTTCGAGGGTAACCGACGAGGAGATTAAAACTCACTCCGGATATACAATTCCGGCGAATACTATACTTTATATACACGTTTATGATCTTCATCATAACCCTGATATTTACCCCGAACCGGAGAAATTCGACCCAGATCGATTTTTGCCTGAGAATGTTAATAAGCGGCATCCTTTTGCTTATATTCCTTTCAGTGCGGGGCCTAGGAATTGCATAGGTAGGTTTATTTTATCATAATTAGGCCATAAAATATGCTTAACAAAATTTGCAATAAAAAATGGGTAAAATATGCATTCATTTAAAATACAATAAACAAGAAACACTTGAAAAAGTAGTTAGGTACTTACGTAACAAGGGCGATAAGTGAAGTTTACCTTGTTTAAATATGGAAAATTGCAGTTCGAGGACAACAAAAGCCGGCAACCTTCCACAACAGAGCATAAATCACTTACCGCCCATGGGATGTAAATATTTTTTCACCATCAGTTTTGGATATAATAATTCAATTTACCTGTCACTAAATTAATTAACATTTCCAACATAATTACTAAGTGTAAATTATGATTTTAGGACAAAAGTTCGCATTCCTGGAAATAAAGACTGTAATTTCGTCGATATTAAGGAACTACATTTTAGAATCAGTTGACACTCCATCGGATATCACGTTTATATGTCACTTAGTACTGAAAACCAAAGCTGGGATTAAAATCAAGTTCAGGAAGAGGTGTAAATAAGGCTTTGTCCTTTTAAGTGACTTAAAAAGATTGTGGAAACACACATATAGCTTAAGTAGTTAATAAACAACGTTTCTGTTTGAACTTTTAGCTTTTTTTTTATTTTTTAGAACTAAATATAGGGGGCAGTGTTTTATCTTTTTTTATTAGGCACCTCTTTAGCATGAAGACCCCTTTAATCACTTTGGTATGAACAACCCTTTAATAGTCACATTGTCAAAGGCTCTTAAGATGCACGCGTGATTAAAACCTTTGGGATGCGGCAGTATCTTGTCCAATAGTGACTTAATCCAAAGGTATTTTTAAGGATATGTTTAAAGCAATCGTGAAGATTCTGAAGCTAAGGCAGTTTCGGGCAAACCAAGGTGGGAAAGTTTAAAGAAACCTGCAGTGTGGTTAATATTCTTTAGTAAGAATTTATAAGAAAAAGGAGGAAGAACAGTAAGAGATAAAGGCTGTTTTTTATCCAAAAATCTAACCATGAGCAGCAACATATCCAATTTTACTACTGAGGCAGTGTTTTACTCATTACTGAGACAACCGAAAGGAACTTTTGCGGGACAATCTGAGCAAATAGGGCAAGTTTAAGGCATTTCGAAGTATTCTAAGACAGTATGGAAACATTAAAATAGGTATGGGATAATCTGAAATGGATGGAAGTACTAATTCGATATCAAACCAGAAGTATAGAGATCCTAGGACAACCATTTAGAACCTATACAGGGAACAATTACAGTATGAACTACAAAATTGTTCACAAAGGGCAAAAAATAAGGGAGAAATAGAAATCCTACAGAATGGTGTACGGACTGCAATTAAGAGGGCCTTCGAAGTTGCGCAGAAAAGGAAAAAAGAACCTCAAAAAATGTGTCATGATGGCACGCGGATCTATCCCGATCACAGGCAAGAACTAGAAGGTTGTTCAATGCAGCAAATTGTAATGGGGAGTGGGAGGTATGTAAAACCTCACTCACAGAATACAACAAAGCTGTTATAAAGGCGAAGCGGCACTCTTGGAAGGAGTTATCAGGGGACCAAAGACACACCTGATAGTGCGAGACTTCAAAAGGCCCCAGTAAAGAAAGTGGCTGCATAATTGGCTCCATTAAAAAAGCAAACAGGTAATATACAGAGACTGGGAAAGAGACCTTGGTGCTTCTACTTCAAACTCACTTCCCAAAATCGAAGATCCTTGATGTTGAACCAAAAGAACCGAACCTGGTGATAAGCTGTACGAAAGCTACCAAGGAGGATTAGTAACTTCCTTCGCAAGTAATAAATATAACCAAAATTGAATGGACTATAAATAAGTTTCTACCATTCAAAACGCCTGGAAAGAATGGAATATTTCCGGCCCTGTTACAATAGGGTGTAGATTTGCTGGCCTCTAGGCTGTGCACATTATTGAGGGCTAGTTTAAAACTAGCATAGTTAGGTGCCTCTGGCATGGACAGAAGTTCAAGTGGTGTTTTTACCTAAACCGTGAATCATATGCCCAGGCAAAATCTTTCTTTTTTACCTGAAACTTTTGAAGAGGTTAATAAAGGGTTTTTCATTTTCAGCGCTCGATCTTTGAAATTAAATAAAACAAGTTCTGTAAGTGATATCGCCATACTTTTATTTTTATTTTGAAGTTGCATTTTGGAATATAAAAACATACAAAAATGAGAAAATTTAGCTTTAGGCAAGTGGTCTGTCCACACTTCCGTAACCTCGTACAAGTGCGACATCTTGATCATGGAACAAACCTTGAAATTCCATCATGTACCTTCCCGATGGAAATAAGGGTGGAAGGTAAGAACCGTCCACAGTAAGATTACAAAAATGGAACAATTTATCCTGAATAATGAAAAATTCAATTGACTCTTTGTTTAATATATTTTTTAATGAATTATCAAACTAGTGAATCCTTAAAAAAATTAATTTCCCTGTAAGTGTTGAATTATTATGCAGATTTTTTAAATTTGATTGAAGATTAAAGTTAACGCTAAAAATTAGAATATTAGTTAATGTTCCTTAAAATACCTTCTTAATGGGACATCCAGAAAAATTTCCACAGTTTTTATAATTATTACCGACGCCCATAACGTTCATTTTCAAAACATCGCAAAGATTCACTTGAAAACGCATTGGAAAGTACCTGTACTCATTGCTTAGAAATTTATAAGCTTGGACTACAATCTGAAAATTGTAATATAATCAGATTAAGCTTTGTATCCTTTTTTAAACAGAATTATAAAACATACTTCCAAATCGTCATCCAAATCAATGTTTGAAATGAATGATCCGGTTGCAGCGGGAGTGGTCCTATTGTATTTATACATCTTTCCTGTTAGGGACTTCAATATTTTCTCGTTATATCTGACGATTTCCAATCTTTCCGGTATAAGTTTGTAATCATGTTGCCGAAACTAGGTGTTAGTTTATTAACACTATGAAATCTCTAGTCATGTTACCTACCTTGCTCAAATCTATTCCGCCTTTTTGTAGTAACACTGCTGATGTACATAGGATTAAAGTAAGCCATATGTATAACATCCTAACACTTTCACTGAACAAACATATACTGAAATATATGAAGGTTTTTAAAGTACTAAAAACTGCGGATCCGACATGAGCCAGCGTCAGGCCAAATTAATTTTTAGATTATTCTTCATAAAAAGCACATGCTAAATATTTTCATATGTTTCATGTGCATACTTTATTTACAAAAAAACTAGAATTAAAACAAACAAAAGATTTTAATTGTAACATCCATATATTTGGGTTATTTTACATTGTCAAAGCTCATCATGAATCTATTAAACTGGTTTAATAGAGGATAACGATAATAGCACAGCATTAAAAAATATCCTTCACGCTTTCATGACCATAAAAACAGGAAACCCATCTGAAATGTCGATTCTGTCTGTAGAGTGGTCGACTGCAGATAGTAACAGGATACATAGACTATACACTTAATACACGCTCACAAACTCTGCAAAGGGCAACGGGAAACCACTGCAGAGAACACATTTCCCTAGTATAAGGAGCATTTAACAAAGTTCATGACGGCAAGTCGTTTAAAAATGTGGCTTTGACCCCCTGGTCAACGTGCTTAGGAGGACATGACACAGAAGAAGAAGAAGAAGCAGAGTATCGAAAAAACTTTTATGGGGGGTCGATTCTGCATTTCCGATAACCTATTGAACGGTTTGATGTGTCATGTGACCACTGGTTACGGCGGCAAATTAACAAAATCACTATGAAGCCGTTAAAAAGTCGAATTAGATGACAAGATATCGACGAAAATTGTTTGAAAAAGTTAAAATTTAATTTCAGATCCATACGCAAAATTTCAAGTATTTAAAAAAATGAAAATCGCAATATTTGTTGACTATTCAACTCATTTATCATCTGTCAAAAATCGACCAATCAAAATGCAAGATTTGACGTTTTTGAGCCAATCAAAACGAATTTTATCGACAATTTTTTCTAGTCAAAATTTCACTAGTGATACGAAACGACAATTTTTTGAAAACAGTTTATTGCTAGTTATACCCCACAGAGAACAATTTTCATGTAAACAAACTTGAATGTGGACTAATTTATGAAAAATCATTCGATGGAAATGATTTTTTTCGTTGAATAGTCCCTCAAATACCATTCGTGGTCAAAGAATTGTAGATTATTTTTGCTGTAAAATCACTCATGTTCCTTGTGATTGCGAATACCACTCGTGCTACGCACTCGTGGTATTGTAAGTGAATATTTTTATATTTAAAAAATTCTTCTTGCCTGCTTATTTTTTTTTCTTTTCTTGTGACTGCCAAAATTCTTCTCAAGAACCATGTTTCGCTTCCACCTATTATACCAATTCTTGCAACCGTATATTTTCTTCATCTTCTTCTTCTTCTTCTTTGTCTAGAATGTAGGATGGAATTCTGTTTTTCTACTGGCGTTATAGTGATGTCCATCTTTCTATCCATCTCTTCTGTGGCTTTCCGGAGTTCTTCTTTCCCTCTGATTGAAGCACCTAAACCTAAACATTTTAGTGAGAATTTATTCTTTTTCTCGGTGAACATGGCTGACCCAGTCTCTTTTTCTTCCTCTCGCGAGTCTTATTATATCGCCTATACTGTGTTGGTATCTTATATCTCGGTTTCTTATTCTATCTTGTCTTGTTTTACCTATTTACTATCATCCTCAATGTGTTCATCTCAGTTGTTCGAAGCAACTGTTTAATTTTGCTTGTATCAGCCCGCGTTCCTGCTCTATATGATATAACAGGTCTCGCTAAGGTCGTATAAATTATTGCTTTTCTTACGGTGGACGAATATATTGTTCTCCTTATATCTCTTCTTCCTACATCTCTTTAGTAAGCGGACACACTAGCACCCTTCATATTTTTAAATAAACTAAAACCCACCTTGCCATTTACGACAGTGAATATTTTACATAGACGATGTACTTAGGTCTTTAGCGCTATAATTTAATCTTTTTAATAAATGTGACGTGACAAAGTATACACCAGAATAAACATTTTTTATTTGAAATTATTAACAATGTTTAATTTTATAATACAAGAATTTTTTAACATTACCTTTTTGACGGGCAATGCATTAGCAGCTGGTAATACTTGCCATTTTGAACAACCTCTGTTATAACATTGGCCAATGTAACCAAATTAATAACTGTGTAAAACAGTAATCTTACATTTTGGAATATAAAAACGTACAAAAATAAGCAAATTTAGCTTTGTACGAATGGTCTATCCACACTTAAGCTCGTATAAATCCGACATCTTTTTCTGACAAGATGTTGGTCAGGGAGTGACGTGACGGACGTGAGACTGGAAGAGCTAAGATGTTCTTTCTCCCAAGGCGGATGCAAAACGACAAAGAATCATCCAAAAGATAGGGGTTTACTGAATCCCTCAGACGAGCAAATTGCATGGGAACGGTACTTCACTATCACAAAACTTCCACACAAAATTATATTTCCCCGAAGTATCTGGCACTCTTTTTATGAATCCGACCAAGTCGTTAATTGCAATCCTCCCAGAGGATTGCCGGTAATAAAGGCCTTCCGGTTTATTTAAGGACCCCAAGCTGCAAACGATAAACTCGCACCAAGTCTTAAAAGACGTCCGATATGGTTGACTAACTGTAATTAAGATTAAACAATTTGTTTTTTTTCTATTAAATCAGTGGCGTAATATCTTTTTCGTTAAAATTGTATTGGGGTTTAGCCATAGCTACGCCACTGGTTAAAAAAAATAAAAATATTTTAGACTAAAAAGTGTGTTTCTATACCGGAATAACCTGTGCCAAAATTTAGTTTAATATCTTAAACCGTCTTCGAGATTTTTAAGAAAAACCGAAAAAAAAATAAAAACTTTAGCACCCTGTATATCGAAAACCAAGCATTTTAGGACATATGTTTATATGAACTTTTCGACTCTAAATAAGTTCTGGAATTCATCCTTAAAATATTTCCGGTACGTTCTGGGGCACCCTGTATATGGTTTTCCAATTTATTTTGATTATTTATTTCCCGAAAGTGATTTAAGATCGCATTGGTGTGGTTAAAGTTTCTTATTTTACTTAAGTTAATATAACATCGATCTTTATTACTTCCGGTACTCTATTTAAGTTATTTTTGATTATTCAACTTGTGTTAATTCTGGTGTACCTGGTAATTTTTTATTCAAGAGATTTTTTATTTATGTAATTTTGTTTATCATAATAGATACCTTTATTTTTACCATTGTGTTTTATTATATTATTAGAACTTTGTGCCCTGGCTGGGATAGTAGGCCACCCGGCATTGATTATGACGATAATTTTTCTATTATTAATTTTCTTAAGTTAAATTGTTGTTACAAACTGTTAGACGATGTTCCTTTGAATATCAGATGAGCCATGTGGTTTCAACATGACGGGACACCGGCACACTTCGGTGTGGACGTGCGCGAGTATCTGAATCAGAATTTTCCGAACCGGTGGATTGGAAGAGGCGGTCCTGTAGTTTGACCTGCGGAATCTCCTGATTTTATCGCCCTTGACTATTTCCTTTGGGGTTCTATGAAATCTCTGGTGTACGTGACTCCTGCACTTAGAGAGGAGGATTTATTGGCAAGAGTAATGGTCGCTTGCACGCATGTGCAAGCTATTTCGGGAATAGTCCATTGAGTCCGTAAATAATATTAAACTTGAAGTTAATTAAAAGTGGATTTGGAATTGAGGTTCAATAATTAAGGTGAATTTGAAGTAGATTTAGAGTGGATAATTAAAGCGAATTGGATTTCGAGTTGAGGAGCGATATTCGAGGCATACGAAAATTGGAATCGAAATTAGAGTGGAAGAAAGATTGGATTAAAAAGTGCTGTATATAATTTGAAATTTGGAAAAAGGTGTGAGTGTTATTTTAAATTAATATAATTATAAGATAGGGAAAGATAGGGATATTCTTGTAATAAAACTGTATTTTTTTTTTGAAAATTTCTGAGTAATTATTATTTGTCTTTTTGAAATTAAAACAAGTGTTATAATAACCGATTTTCGATTTTAAAACAATGTTTGGGTTTAGTTTGAAATTCAAATTAGTAATAAAAACTTGGCGAACCCTCAGAACGACCCCGAAATTAATAGTTATTTATTATACAAGACGATAAAATTGTATTTTATCTTCGAGGGCGTATTTTAGCGTCGAGACGCCAGTCGAGACGCTAATAATTACGCTCGAGAAGATAATAAAATTGTATCGTCGTGTATAATACTTATTTTTTTCTATAGCATCTATTAAAAAAAAAATTATAAAATTAATTTTATTTGACATTGACGTTTAAAAAATTACAAATCGAGTCATTAGTATGGGCTTAGGGTTACAAACAATAAATAAATTACTTTATCTACCCTTGCTGTTAAAGTATACTTTATCTACCCTTGCTGTAAAAGTGCTTCTTTAACTACTCAAATTAATAGATAAATTAGCACTTTAACAGCTGCTATAGATAAAGTACTTTTAAATTAAAAAAATAAGTCGTATCAATATTCTAAGGTAAATCTTGTTTCATTCTTATATGTTTTTTACCAATATCTGGTAATTAAGGCAGCGTCTTATTATTAAATTTAGACGTGAAACTTAAAGAAGTATCTAAAGATCGACTTAATAAAAATTCTGGGGGAAAATTTGACAACCCAAGCTCATAGCTGTCATTGTATTGGTTACTTTCGGCGATACGGGAAGATTCACAACGACATACTTTTTTGTGGTTGCATTCAGTTATGCATTACTAAATGATAAAAATATTTGCTACCATCGGAGAAAGGGGAGCACCCATACCAGCGCATTGTTGTGAAGGAAATACATTGAGGAAATGCACTTTTCAACAAGAATGGCTAAACTTGCATATATTCGATCTTGAACTAATAACTGTTTGATGATAGCTACTGAGTCAGGGATGGGGAACTTGGTAAACAGGGGTAACGTCATTAGGGTCTGCGGTGAGATTGTCGAAGAAATTTACAAAGTGAGAAAAATTTTAAATATGTGATGATCTCCCTGTATATGCCTTAAGAATGTGAGCGAGATATTTGGCCAAGTTGTAGTTGGAGGAACTTATGGTTTTAACTATGGGGTAGAAATGGATCTGCTGTTTGCGAATTTTAGGAAAGCCATACAACCTCGGGGATTTGCATTCAAAAGGAATTAGACAAAGATGAATATCCTGTGAGAGGTCAGGTGATATGATGAGTGTGACAACCTCGCGTTCGATTTTGGAAGTAGGGTCACGAGGAATGGGGTGTATGCATTGTCCAGAAGAAGATCATTGACTTTATTCGAATATATCCGCATATTGAGTTTTATCTAAGACGACAATCACTTCACTAATTGTCTGCTGGTAATATTACAAAGGCAGAATTGGATCGAACACCTTTTAGTGCAACACCACCTTCCTTTGGGATATTACAAGATGAGGGTTTCACAGAACAAGGACACCTGATGTAAGAAAGTGGGCGAAACGTTGAGTACTTCTTTCTGCACAATGACACGGTCCCAACCCGGAAGACGTTCCTTTAATATACATATGCAAGCAAAATTAACCAGTTTATTGATAAAGAAGTTGGCTTTGCAAAAAATGACGTATAATAACACTAACTAATTTTGATGTGCTATGACTAATATTGATTTTTCGAAATATTTATCATTTTATGAAAAATTAGACGAGTATACCAACAAACTTTTCAAATGACTTTGGAGTTCGCCTAAACTTAATAAAATATTGAAAAATTATAATTGTCGTTGACGTAACATGCCATAAAGGTTACCGACAGGTAGGTATCTAAAAAAAAGGTCTCGGATTTGAATGTACCTCTATCGTGACAAGCATCGTATTGGCAAGAGATATACGATTTTATGTAGTATCCGAAAAAGAGCCAAGTTTTTTTACGTTAAAAATTATGTGACTTCGATCGGGATCGAACCCAAGACCTTTGGTTTACAAGGCAATTGTTTTACTGTTATTCACCATCAACACGGGTAGTTTTTATTTAGAATATACAGTATTAATGTTTTGCAAGAGATAGTTCAATTTTCCGGACAATTATTTACGATTAGTCTGCGTTTTGATTTTTTGTTTTATTGTATTTGATGAAGTTGATAATACCTACATATTATGTCTCAAAATACCATTGTTTATTGGCTTCAATCCTTTTTGTATTCAATTTGTTTTAGTAAATTATGACAATTCTGTTTTTTATATCAATTTTAATCATTTTTTGCTTCTTGGAGTTGCATCTTTTTTTTACTACCCGATGAGTAAACAAAGAATTATTCGAATATACAGGGTGGTCACTTTTACAATGTACACCATTGGGATCTCGGAAATGATAAGAGATACAGGGTTGGTTAAATAGGGAAAAAGTTGCGCCATTTTAGGCTCTTTAAAGAATTGAAGAGCAATCGGAGATAGCTTTTGTAGTTTCTGAATTATCCTGAAAAATCTGAAAAGTTGCGTTTTTTATTTCTTTAATAACTTTTTTGCTATTAGGCGAGTAAAATGAAATTTTGGGTCTTTACATAATTAAGCAAGGGCTAAATTTTCTAGGCAAACTAGATAGTTGGGTTTTCATGGGTAACTTTTGATTTTCTTATGGCCGCCATATTGGATTTTTATATCAAAAGGTGCAGAGAAAAATTACAAATTCATCCATATGTCACACATGGTCAAAAAAATTTAATGTAAGTCCGGTGCGTTGGCCAGCAAGATCCCCTTGCTTAAGCCCCTTGCTCAAATCATTTAGACTTTTTTTAATGGGGTGCTGTGAAGGATAGGGTGTTCGACACACCTATTCAAAAAGTCTAAAGGGTTTAAGCAATGGGATCTTGCTGGCCAACGCACCGAACTTGCATTAAATTTTTTTGATCATGTGTGATACATGGGTGAATTTGTAATTTTTCTCTGCACCTTTTGGTATGAAAATCCAATATGGCGGCCATAAGAAAATCAAAAGTTATCCATGAAAATCCAACTATCTGTTTGCCTAAAAAATTTTTAAGGGGTGTAATAGATAGCCCTTGCTTAATTATGTAAACACCCGAAATTTCATTTTACTCGTCCTAATAACAAAAAAGTTATTAAAGAAATAAGAACACGCAACTTTTCAGTTTTTTCAGAATAATTCAGAAACTACAAAAGCTATCTCCGATTGCTCTTCAATTCTTTAAAGAGCCTAAAATGGCGCAACTTTTTCCCTATTTAACCAACCCTGTATCTCTTACCATTTCCGAGATCCCAATGGTGTACATTGTAAAAGTGACCACCCTCTACGTATAATTGGACAGATCGACACTGTTCCGAGCATATTTTTTCCTAAAAAGAAAGTCAAATTACGACAGTCTAATTAATAACCGCCGTTGATTGCCTAAAATATTTATTCATGAATTGCGGGTGCTAAGTGTCACAAAACAATTTCTGCGGTCATTTGGTACCACCCGACTAGCATCTTGCCCCATCCAAAGGGTATTCCATCCCCAGTAGGGATCTAGATTGTGTCTAGCATCACACAGGCTCCGAAAGAGTGTAAAATTTCAGATTTTTCTGCATCTCACCTGACATAGGTCGAAATCGAAATCGAGACCTTTAGTTTGTAGGAAGTGTGCTAATAATATTGATGTTATCTAATCAACCGACGCGACGATTGTCTATAATTGCCTAATAAGTAATTAGAAAACTACAATAAAAACACATTTAATTTTAGTAATTTATACGTCAAAACCCGAACTCTAGTTTGTGATAATAAACGCTATTTACTTGTTGTTTAAATCCTAATCTTTTTGGCGAAGGAATTATTTGTTGTTTGTTGATTTTTGAAGGTCAAAACATCCATAAAGAGGTCAGAAGTTAAGATACGCAACGAAAAAAAAATTTTAGTTAAACCTTGATAATTTGACCTGCAAATAATTTTAAGAGTTATCAGTGTTTTCGGTACAGTGTAAGTGGTAATATGTAAGACTTGATAGCAACTACACTGAAGGCAAAGATAAACCCGGTCTCAATATTTAACAGCGTTCCAGGTAATTTTTTTTAATTGGGAGATAATTTTCCGCTGTTTATTTGATTTTATTTATTTGGAAAGATGTAAGTTTTCGAGTGTCAGAGATTCTAATAATTTAAATTTCAGACACAACAATGTATACAACAATAATATTGCTGATAATCGGTTCCACTATTATCTTAAGTTTGTTCAAATGGTTGTACGAAATTTGGGGATTTAGGAAACTCATCAACTTAATACCAGGCCCTAACGACCATTATTATCCGTTCATTGGCCATTTACTAGCTTTCTGCCTTTCAGCAGGTACAATTTTTAACATAACATAACTTAACTTAAAAGGTCGACAACGACTGGGATTCCATCCTAAGTCAATTTGTCTACGAAGGGGACTTTTAATCCACTGGGCTACCAGCGAACTCGATAAATTTGTAAATTTCCATTTTCATTATTTCAAAACTCTAATTTATGAATTCAGAAAATGTGTGCTTGTACCAGGGGTGTGTATAAATTCATTCACACAGGCAATTGTGCCAAATCGTCGAAAATTTGTAGATTAGGACTTCAGCAGTATTTACTGTGCCCCAAGTCTTACCTCAACTTATGATTAATAAAGCCCCATTTACACAGGAAAGTCTGTTACACAACCGTGGCTTACTTGATAAAAACAATACGAATTTTTTTAAATTATTCTTTCTCCGAAGAGTTGAAAAAATATGCAATTTAATTGGAATTTCATTTTTAGATCAGCTTTGGAATTGTTTTCGCAAGTTGGCGCTGGATTATTACCCAATTTATAAATACTGGCAAATGTACGTTCCCGTTGTTGCCATACTCTCACCAGAAGACATGGAAGTTAGATTGCTTTTTTTATAAGCATCAAACATTTTTCTTCTTTTATTTTTATTACAGATTGTGCTATCTTCAACGAAAAACACCAGGAAAAGTGAGATTTACAACGTGTTGCATGCGTGGCTTGGCACAGGACTTCTTACAAGTGCAGGTAGACGAGTAACAAATGCTTAAATCAGCGTTTCCCAAACGGTGGGGCGCGCCCCCCTTGGGGGGCGCAAAGATCCTATAAGGGGGGCGCAGCTAAAAAAAATAGTAGAACAGAAATTAGTATATTGAAACTAATACAAAATATCTTAACTTAATGCTTAATTTAATGTTTAGCATATTCCTAATAACCTAGATTTAACGACTTTTCCCCCAAATTTTTATACGTCCTACCCCCACCCTCACAATTTCTGGGCCATTTTACAGCGCTCGGGAAAGTTCGTGATTCCGTCTTGCTAGAAAGGGGGGCGTGTACCATAAAACATATCAAAAGGGGGCCGTGAAACCTAAAAGTTTGGGAAACGCTGGCTTAAATAAATTTCTCCTAACCACAATTCTAATTTAACATTCGAGTTGTATTACTAAGATTCGAATGTAAACCCGGAACATGGAAGCTTGACTTGGATTTTAATTTGAGTCCGGATTCGAATTTAGAATTGGATTCAAATTATGAATTTCCGAGCCTGGATCTCCCGGCAAATTCGAATGTAAAAATATTACTATTATTATTATTATTATTCAAGTTTTGGATTTTCTTAGGAGATTCTAATGTTTACCTTTACGAGTCCAATTCGAACTTGGATTAAAACCCGGGTTTCAGTTCGAACATATGGTTTCTAAATGTCGAGTTTCGAATCGGAATCTCCGGATAGATTCGTATGTAAAAAATGTTCGAACAATAATTTCATAACATAACCCCAAAATGCCATTATTATTCTTGGATTCAATAACTATATTACTTATAAGAATACCAAAAATGCAAAAAATTACAAATATGTTGTCATAACGATTGCATTCAACAATAAGATAATAAAATAATCTCAAAATGTTCAGTACAAACTGGCGCTGCGATGGTTGCATTCAACGATAAATTGTTAAAATAATCTCAAAATACCATCGTTATGGTTGCATTCTGGACTTGAAAGAAAAATTTCTAAATTTCATTAGGATAGTTGCATTCCGTGATAAATAATTAGAGCAGGAGTCAACAGTTGAATTAAATCAGTCAGATAGTTGTATAAGCTTTTAATACAGCGGAACGAAATCGGCTGAACAAGCAGTTGAGATGTTGAGAATTAACGGTTCTACATTACCTAAAAATATGGCCAACAATAAAATTTTGAAAATTTTGTGCTATTACAAGAGATAGTGGATGATGATCTTGATTTGAATATTATATTTGAGGGGGTTTCCAAGTTTCCAAGATTAAAGGGACGAAACAAACGTTAATGCTAACCTAGAATTTCACAACCGCTGACAAACAAAGCGCAGACATATTTACTAAACTGCTGCGTAACAGCGCCTACTTATAGCATATCGTTCAGCCGCGACCGCTGACAGTTGACACCGGCTGAACGTGCCCAAATGCAAATGCGATGGTTGCATTCAGTAATGCAAATGGTGTTACTTAACGATCAAAATGTATTTAAGGCACTAAATGGCAACAGAGACGAAAAATTCTGACACCATCGTTTCACTTCAACATACTACAACAATTCTTGTCGGTATTCATTGAAGAAAGCCAACGTTTGGTGGAACAACTTGAAGAAGAATGTCTAAAATCATACACCGACTTAGTACCTCTCATAAGCCCTTTTACTCTGAATACAATCTGTGGTAATTTGCTTTAAATTCAAGACTTTTAGAACAATTCATCACATGTTTCGAAATTTTAGAAACAGCAATGGGAACTCGTCTTGAGAAGACGGACAAAGAGACACAAAAGTACATAAAGGCAATTTTCGGGTAAGCAAGAGTTGACTTATTTTAAATACTGGATTTTTAACGTTTCTTAATTTAACACCGACAGAATGGGACAAATAGGCCTTCAACGACTGATATGCCCTTGGAAATTTCCCGAAGGTTTATTTATGTTAATGCCCGAGTATCGTCAGCAAAGGCAACTGTTGAAAACTTTACATAACTTTTCTGAATCGGTGATTAGGGAACGGAAGGCTAATTTTAAAGAACCAAATTTGGCGCAACAAGAACGCGAAGGCGAAATTGGGATTTATAAGAAACGAAGGATGGCTATGTTGGACCTTCTAATTTCCGCTGAAAAATCCGGAGAGTTCATTGATGATGAAGGGATTCGAGAGGAAGTTGATACGTTTATGTTTGAGGTAAAAATATTCAACCTTGTTGTTCGGGTTTGCACAAGGATTTTCAAATTTTCAGGGCCATGACACAACAACAGCCTGTATTTGCTTCACATTATTCGCTTTGGCTACCCACATCGACATTCAAGTAAGTTTTTATAAGCCAAAAAAGCTAGTATTCTCACACCAAAATTACAGGAAAGGGTGTTGGAAGAATTACAGGACGTATTCAGCGATTCCAAGCGAGCCCCAACATACCAGGATTTGCAAAGCTTGCCCTATTTGGACCAAGTCCTGAAGGAATCCTTGAGGATGTATCCAAGCGTCCCTTTTATCTCAAGGGTCGTCGACGAGGAAATTACAACTCATTCTGGTTACGTTTTGCCACCAACAACCATACTGGAAATTCACATTTACGACATGCACCACAACCCGAATGTTTATCCAGAACCTGAAAAGTTCGATCCTGAAAGGTTCTCTCCTGAAAATACCAGCAAACGTCATCCTTTTGCTTACCTACCTTTTAGTGCGGGTTCGAGAAATTGCATAGGTAAGTAAATCTGTTTGAAGGAAAACAGAGGTCGGAAGTATGTAAAAATGTTTAATTCCAGGCCAAAGGTTTGCCGTTTTGGAAATCAAAACGGTGATATCGACGATTCTGAGAAACTTCGTTGTGGAGGCTGTGGATAAACCTTCTGATATTAAATATATTTGTCATTTTATATTGGCGTGTAAATCTGGTATTAAAATTAGGTTTAAGAAGAGAGAAGTTTGACAGAATAGTGATTTAAGAAAGGCCCAACTGAAGCGATAAACTAGAAAAGGAAAATCGTTACATATTTAAGTTTTTTTGGGAAATAATGTTAAGTCACCAAATGTTTTTGAAAAACGTTAGAAAATAAAAAGCTATTTTGAGTAAACAACTGTTAGTTTTTAATAAATCTGAACAAATTTTGAAAAATCTGTAGGTAAAAATCACCTCTGCTGGGATTCGAAACTCTGACCGTAGGGTTTACGCGGGCAATGCTTCGCCAAAGGAGGGATCCCAAATATTCCTTCTCTAGAACAATTGCCCATTTACTGCTATTCTTCTTTTTCTGAGCCTTCTTCAGTCCATTTTTGGACATAGGCCTCCTTAACATCATTCCACCTTGATCTATTCTGAGCTATGTTCTGCCAGTTGAAACCACCCGTTTTCTTCACATCATCCGCCCCACGTGTTTGAGGTCTTCCAGTTGGTCTTTTCTACCCCCATGGTCTCCAATTAGATAAAATTTACTGTTACTCTGAATAAATCAAAGATATGATAAAAGGCAGACGAGTAAACTCGCCCAATCATTGTTTATAACCAGATATCAAAGTATTATTCATATATTTATCAAACATTATTTGCAAAATCATGCTGTGAGTAATTTATTATTTTCAAAACCGTGAAAATAAAAGCATTTCAACACAGTCTTTAAAAAACTGTTTATTTTAAAAATAAATCTTCGCCTTGTAGGCTTTTTATGTTTATTTTAAGTTCTTAATGGTTATCAGAATATTTTTAAATTATTCGGCGAGTGCAAGTTTCTTAATGTGTGATAACGTAAGCTACAATCAATGACGCGTAAACTAATGAAATTCGAACCATTTCAGAGAACTTATCGCAGATGCGTACTTTTATACCTTGTTAACCTTGCCCTTCCACACGTTGATATATTGATCAGCATTCTAGTGTGCGATCAATAAAATTGTATGTCCAATTAATTACATTGCAGAGGCGTTGTGAATCCTCCACACGCTTCGCTGAACGCAGCCAAGATAAGCCATTGTAAAAAAAGTGACAGTTTGAGGTTAAGTTACCAAGTGTTCAGATTGTTTTATTCTTAGTCTCTCATCCACGTCTGGTGATTAAGGTAGCGATATAGGTACTATGCGTTTTTAACAGTTTTTATAACTAAACCTAGACGTACCTACAGCTTAAAAAGTATTTACAAGCCGACTTCATAAAAAAGCTGGCAAAAATTTGACAAGCTAACCTCAAAATTGTCATTGTACTTCTAGCGATGCGGGAGGATTCACGACACAACTTTTTATGGTTGCGTTCAGTTATGCATTACTAAATATAAAATTTTATTGATCGCATGTTAGCACATCTCATTTACAATTTTAAACTCTTATTAAGAGTCATCTTATTACAACGTAAAAGTACATCACGCTAATTTTTCGATGTAATTAAAATGCTGTTAGTATTATCACCGTAAACTTTAGTCTAGCAAATTATTTATTATTCAAAATGTAACTATCATAGTTGTTTAGTGTTTAGTATACATTTTTCATTAAATGGAGATATCAGAAACCCATTAGTGATAAAAGTAAATTCGCTTGGGTATAAACAAAGTTTTTAAACCTGAAATAAACATATTTCTGCTTGATGGTGTCTTGAGAATACTCGTAAAGTGACTAACGCGTTTGGGTGTTGCTGGAACCACCAAAACTTGCCACTTTGCGTATTCTGGAAAGAAATCGCCTTTGTTGGGGTTTACTAAGCCATTCAAGCAAATCTGATTTTTTGGGGATGGCCTTTACGACCGTTGCGGTTGTGATTCTTATTTCCATCCTTGTTGTAAGGGTAGTCAAATGGTTGGGGCAGTTGTGGGAGTTAAAAAGGATAATTAATAAAATACCCGGCCCTGATGATGGTTATCCGATTATTGGAGACGTTTTATCGATGTTCGTACCACCAGGTGCGTCCCAATAATTTTCCATTATCAAACAGTTTTTACACAATAATTTTGATAAGGTAAGTATAAAAACCTAACATTTTGACTTATTATAGATCAACAGTGGCGTCATTTTCGAAAAATGGCATTGGAATTTTACCCAATTTACAGATATTGGCACATGCAAGTTCCCGTATTAAATATATTGTGCCCTGAAGACATGGAGGTAAGAACAACCTTAACTGAAAGTTTTGAAGTACTGAGTTTGGTTTTAGATCGTACTCTCTACCACGAAACATATAACGAAGAGTATAGTTTATGACCAGTTGCACCCATGGCTTCGCACTGGACTTTTGACAAGTACAGGTCAGTATCAAACCTGAATAAATTAATATCTTTGTTGATACATAACAACATAAGAGTAAGAGCTCCAAGCTTCTTGAAATTTTGTGCGGTTGGTGCACATCCTGAATCATCCCAAAGCATTTTTTTTTTGTGTAAATCAAGGCCAGTTATGTTGAAAGAACTGATGCAACATGGTTACAAATTCAATTATTTACATCAAGTTATCATTATAAAGGTTGATTTCGAAACCAATACATGTAATATATTTGTCTTTTTTCTCTCCTTCTACATTCTTCCCATTCTATCTTCCTCTCCTTCATCTTAACATCTTCACACCCGTTAAGGCCTATCGACTGTAATATGTCGAAAAACAGAATAGCAGTTTACCAAAACAGTTTGAAACGTAGCATAATACCTATATCTACAGTTCAAGGTTAAATTATGTAACAACGACGCAATATGAGATAACAACTTGCAAATGCACTTTTGCAGCTTGATTTATAACAGTCAACTTTACGGGTCAAGCAAATAGTTAACGTCTTGCATGCATTTCCTTGTCTGTAATTAAACTAATTGCAATTCTGTAATAGTTACAGATGCGTATTTGCAGAGGGTGTCCTGAAAGGTTGTTGGGTTGGCGAAAACCTTTAGGCTTAGTCTATTTTCTTGGGATCAGAGTAAATTGGATAAACCGAACAACAAATTGATTTTTTGTTATTTCTGAAAGTTACGCTATATCCCTAACCTTTCAGGGCACCCTGTATGAATTTTGCAGCTGCGTATATTGGTTAGGACGCCTGCTTTAATATTTGTACTATTTGTAGTTGGAGTATTTCGTCGTCGGCTTGTTTTCAGTAGTGGTGGCCAAAAGCTAAAAACATGGCTTGTTATCTAAACCCAAAAATCCAAAAAGTTTATAACTGTGAAGACATTCACGACCAGTGTTACGAATGAGCCTGTTATGTCTTTAGTACAGTTTACTGTTGTGGTAAAACAACCCAACAATGCTCACTTTCGTAAGAAGTTTAACCAGGAGCAAAAAGAGGGAAAGGTTTTGGTTTTGACGTTTGACATGGTAAGCTGCTGTGCTTTCTTAGTTCTCATCTAACGGCTTATCAACGAAATTTTTCTTCTTGCTCTATGCTCCTATTTACATCTCCCCCGCACTTGTTCCTCTTTCTGTTGTCATTTCGTTTAATTTCCGTGATTACATCTAACATTCCTCTGACAACCTACCACTTCTGCTTTAGGAAGCACGGTCTCTGTTAAGCCGTCTCCCGTTTCTCCCAGCTTAGTTTCCATTCACGCTTCTCTTGCCTCTCGGGTTCAATCCCCAAGACCGACCATATCCCCGCCGTAATTTATACGTTAAACCGGTGGCCCCGGTTTTCATACTAACACTTGGGATAACTGTTAACCTCGTAACACTGCGGGTCGTACTTTTTCACCACGTTGGTTGGGTAAAATTGTTAGCTTCCCGCCCAGCATTCGTGCAAAGAAGACCCACAGAACTCGTATTAGTTAATTAATAACAGACGATTGGCCTAGGCTTCAGCTCTTACCGAATACTAATTCTAAAGAATGATATATACCGATCCACCTAGCAGACGTAGTCCGAATTGAATACCAACTAAGCACGGTGCTGATGTCCTCATCTATAGTATGAGCAAAAAAATTAATAAAGATTGGACATAAAAGAAATTCCAGAGGACCAGGGTGGGCAAGGTCTCTATAAAAACTAGATAAATTTGATCTGTTGTGTGCTCACCATAAGATTTTCGGGCCTTGTTTTGGGCTTACTCAATTCCAAGTCTGGTTATATGTATACTTTAAGAGCTACCTAACGCTTTAGTGTTTCAAACCTTTTGGCCTCCGACTGAAACAAAAACTAGCCACTGCATCAAGTTTTATTCACAAATTGTTTGCCACGCATCGCACAAGCGCAGGATTTGGTCTTTAACTCATCGTGTAAACTCTTACCTTGAAAACGTGTACCTGTCTCTCGTGGTCCTACGTTCTACTACTGACAGCACCCTTCGTTGGTTAGTTGTTGTATCAGCATGACCGTACGTGGCATGTCACGCGAATTAACTTGCACCTCTGGGTCTACCAGCTCCCAGTTTGTGTTACGAACAACTCCATGCACTGGTAAGCTGTCTTATAATCGGTGGGCGACCCGATATCCAAGTAAAATGGACTGTCGACCTCTTATTCGTATAAGCACAACTTAGACGAAGGTGATTAGGAACGAAGTAAGACACAGATAAATCAATATTTTCATTAGACTTCTCAAGGTACATACCATCAGCTGCTCTGCTTCTATGTAAAACTTCATCTGCTTAAGCTAAGATCTCAAAATATTCAATAAGAAGCCTTTGGAAACGTCCTCAACAACAGACACAAAAACATTTCATGTAGCTTTAGGACTTTTGAAACCAATCCCACGGAGTCCGAGTTTAATTTTCGGAAAGCGGAAAAACACAAGGAGCCAAATCTGAGCTATAAGGTGGGTGTGAGAATTCTTAAATATCTGTGGTGAGAATGGCTTTGTGAGGCGATACACAAAGAGCTCTCTCAATCCAAACTGTGAACGTTTTTCCTTTTAACGAGCAATGCGGCATGCAGACTTTACTGTAACGCTTAGCCTTGACCGTTTTTATAACCTGGCCCCGTGACCACTTATAGAAGAAAATACCGCCACCAACCTTTAACCAACACTGAGTCCGTGTTTGACTTTCCTCGGAGGTTTTTCCTCTGCAAACACCCAAAATGTCGAATGCCCCTTAGTTGGTGGATCATTATTGATAGACCCAAGTCTCATCTCACGTGGCAATATCAAAACCTCCTCGACTTTCTCCATTCTCAAACTTGGCGAGCATTTCTTGGCACTGTAACTCGTTTTAGGATCTTCACGCAGCATAATTTTATTTTTCCCAGCTTCGACATTCTGTAGTGACTGAAGTCACAAGACATCCACTTTTGTCATCTTCTTTCAACGTCAAATTTCCAAGTCTGGGTTGGGAAAATCTACGTAACATTTTTGGATGTGAAGGAATAGGGTCTATAAATATCGAGGCAAGTCGATTTCTACAGTCAGGCTGACTCAGACCGACTTTAAAATTATAGAAAATCATCGCTTGAAAACGTTCACGTTCAAACTCCATCGTTAACAAGACATACTCTGAAAACCTGCACCGAACTTGTACAAATGTTAACCAATGAACTTTATCGATTGGTACATAAATATTTGACCTGTGCCATCTGTTATTTCCCTCTCCCACTTTTTTCGTAATTATCCTCGTACACAGCCAGTCACCAGGGCTATCACTCCTTTTATCCTGACCAGTAACACCTCTGTGTAGGCACTCATCAAACGGTTGAAAAGCGTGTTTCAATGTCATATTGCTTGCCATACATAAATTCTTTTGGTATTTCTGATTTCGCTGTAGCTATTCACAGATGTACTCGTTACGAAATAGTTTCTCAATTTAGCGGCATTCCACCTTTCCAATTCTCTTATTTTTCTTGTAGGTCCTTTGTTCCCATTTTTGGTCTAAGCTGCTCCCTCACTTTTTCTAAATGTTATCTAATATTTCTTTCTTATTGGGATCGTCGGATTCGTAAGCACTGCCGCCTTGGATTTTATGTAATCTAAGCTGATTAAACACAGTACGGCATGATTTGTTTTTGTTGTGAGAGGTGAACCCATCAAAACGATTCCCGTGTGAAGCAGTGAAGACACGGGGGACTGCGGGAGTTGTACCTCACTAAAGCCCCTTTTCCCCCCATTCTTCCAAAACTTCTTGATACCACAAATGTATTTCGTTCAGATATTCGCTATAATGCGTCTTCACTTTAATTATCATGTTTTGTCTTCTATTCTTTTCCTGTTGTTCTTCTTTCCCTTTTATGGATTCAGTTATCGTACAATCGATTATGTTCCGGTTACTCTCTCCTTCCAATATGTCTTCCACGATATGTTTCGTTGCCAACATCTGCCCTAGCTCTGTGTACACCTTTGCTCTAATTTCCGGATTCCTACAATGAAATAGGTATGTACTGCATTATCCGTGATATGTCCTAGTACCCTTGCTAGCCTTGGTCACTGTGTGCTTTTCCTATCTTATCCACCTGATTTTCAAAGAATTCACGAGCGGCTTTCCTCCCACCTTGTGTTTTTGTTCATTTTTTTGTCCTTTCGTCTCCCCTATAGTCTCAGTCCTTTCATCTCCCCTATAGTCTCAGTCCTTTCATCCACCACAAGGTCCTGTATCCCCTACGTATTCTGATGGCCATCTTCCTTTGCACTCTATCTATTTCATTTATGTACTTCCTGTGTTGCAGTGCTCTTCCCCATATTCGTGTCACGTATATTACGCATTAAGCCGCATGCTAAGAGTACGTCTCTTATTCTTGTTAGCACCGCTTATTCTAGACATGATACGACCCAGTGCTGAATCCTTCTCCATAATGGAGATAAGGTGTGGGCACACGTGAATCCCTTTCAAATATTACTTCCAGGTAGTTTGTTAACGCTGATTTTAGGTTCGGCAGTACATACATCGATCTAATTATGTGTTCTGCCAGTAAAAATCAGGGCCTCAGTATTTCTCGGCTCTATCTATAAATCTTTTAAACGTAGCCAGGCATTAATCTTTTTCAGTGGTTCTTCTATCTTCTTCAGTGAGCTCCAATTCGGATTTTCCTTCTTCTGTCGTAGATCTACGACTGGAGGAGGGAGTAGAATATGCCAACGTGTAAAATGTTCTATAGTAGCATGCCGAGAATGCCGTCCTGCGAGACCTTAGCTGACTTCATAGCCTTGGCCCCACCTCGGCTGTGTAATGCCAGCCAAGGCAGTAAAGCTACCACTTTTTTGCCTTGGTTAACAAATAACTATTGTTAAAGGTAACAAATGGCAAAGGAGACGTAAGATTTTAACGCCTTCCTTTCATTTTAATATACTGCAACAGTTCATGGCAATATTTACTGAAGAAAGTGAAGAGTTAGTACAAAAGCTTAATCAGGAGTGTGAAAATACCCACACAGATGTTGTACCTTTCATTACGTATTTTACGCTTAAAACCATCTGTGGTAAGTTTCTTAATTTTTTTTTATTTGTTTTAAATTAAAGCTTGCTTTTTAAATTCCTTCCTTTAGAAACTGCTATGGGTACACGCTTGAACGAGGAAGATAAATCATCGAGGGAATACATGGGGGCCACATACAAGTGAGTAATTACTCGAAAAAAATATTTGCAATTAAAAAATGATCTTTTCCAGAATGGGAGAATTAGTCCTAACTCGTCTGACTTATCCATGGTACCACAACGAAAACATATTTAAGTTAACGCCCATGTATCAAGAGCAAAAGAAACTTTTGAATATTTTACATGGTTTCTCGACCTCGGTCATTGAAAAACGAAAAATTAATTTTACAGAACCTAATTTAGTAGAAGCAAACGAGCAACATGACGACGTAATGAAAAAGAAACGCCTGGCCATGTTGGACCTTTTAATTTCCGCCAAGAATTCTGGAGAACCAATTGATGATAAGGGTATTCAGGAGGAGGTTGATACCTTTATGTTCGAGGTGAAAATTGAATTTTCGGTGTTTTCTGTGCCTTCATTAATTTGTGTTTTTGTGATTTGCAGGGTCACGATACAACAACGGCTTGTATTTGCTTCACGTTGCTTGCTTTGGCCTGCCATGCTGATATTCAGGTAAGTTAGTCACTTGCATGCATTCACAACATTTATTACTTCTACAACTTCGGACAAATTCGTATTCGGTGTTTATAATAATACATCTAATCTAATTCCTTGCAGGAAAAAGTAGTGAAAGAATTGCGAGAAGTATTTGGTAACTCCAAACGTCCCCCAACATACCAAGATCTCCAAAACTTGCCCTATTTGGACCAAGTGCTAAAGGAATCCTTGAGGATGTATCCGAGCGTTCCTTTTATTTCGAGGGTATCCGAAGAGGAAATTAAAACCCATTCGGGTTATACAATTCCAGCTAATATAATCCTTCAGTTACATATCTACGATTTACATCACAATCCGAAGGTTTATTCCGACCCTGAAAGGTTCGACCCGGAAAGATTTACTATGGAGAACATGCAAAAACGACATCCTTTTGCTTATATTCCCTTCAGTGCTGGCCCTAGGAATTGTATAGGTACGTTTTCAGATTTGGTAATGAAATTTAGAAATAATGTAAAGTACTTCTGCTTTTCAGGTCAAAAATTTGCACTTTTGGAGATAAAAACAGTGATATCGTCGATATTAAGGAACTTTACATTGGAAGCCGTTGATACACCAAGCGATATTAGTTTCATTTGTCACTTGGTGCTGAAAAGCAAATGTGGGGTTAAGATTAAGTTCAAGAAGAGAAACTTGTGAGGTTTTGTTTAACTTAATGAAAAATCTAATTTAGTTGTTGCAGTTGGTTTTTGCAAATGTGTTTCTGTATTTAAAAAAACGATCTTAGAAGAATATTTGTAAAGAATTTTTAATAAACTGAAAATACTCAAAAATATTTGTATTTTTGTTATTTAGGTAGCCTAACCTTCAGGCTAGACTAGCCCAATCCGCTCTTTGAATCGCTTATATCCTACCGTACGCTTCTAGTCAGTTTTCGGACGCACCGCAGTGTAGCATACGTATCTCGAAAGTCCCAGTATTCGCTCGTTCATCGAGCTTGTTCGAGAATCCACTCACCGATGATGTGTTTCGTTAGATGAAATTAGGGCCGATTTTTCAATCACACTTTAAGCTTAAGTAAATCGAGTTTAGTAATTAATCTAAATTCCGTTAAATTCATGTAAATGTCAAGCGCTGAACGAGCATTCAAAATTCTAATCATGGACTTCTTTGAGGGGTCAGAACTACCTAACTGGTGAGATAAACTAAACTGGGGGAGCACATTGGTCGCAGTGCAGGAACTTCAAGCCCTGCTGAACCCAATTTAAGCCACGATTAAACAATCTTTTCTTCGATTCTTTCTCACAAAAGTCTAAACCAACGCATCGCTGAAAGCAACTGTCATTGTGTGCTAAAGTCAGCGCTAAATGCAACCACCATAATGATATTTTGAGGTTATGTTAGGGAATTTTCATGGATGCTGGTCCATTTCTTATGTTTATTAACAAAGTTTAATGGTTATAACAATTCGTTTATTCGTATTTCGTCGATTGATTTGGTCATTCAACACTACCCGACTAGAATTTTGCCAAATCCACCCGCTTTCAAAATCTCACCGACCTAGACTGGGAATCGA
Organism: Melanotus villosus; assembly: GCA_963082815.1. Taxonomy (NCBI): domain Eukaryota; kingdom Metazoa; phylum Arthropoda; class Insecta; order Coleoptera; family Elateridae; genus Melanotus; species Melanotus villosus. Next base: position 109,900,190 of record OY720419.1, on the reverse strand, counting down.
ACCTGAGACCTCTGGTCTGTAAAGCAAGTATGCTAACAATAACACCATTGAGGCTGGCAAATAATTAATCAACATCCTTAGAATCGTCATAACATAAACTCAAAAAGGACACCGAACGGTTGCATTCAACGATTCAAAATAAAATATTGCAGAAAGCATGGTCTACTGGATTCGAAATTTTGTAGATCGCGGTGTAAGTACTTAAGCTTTAGTTTTAATTATTAAACCTGCATCAAGATTAAAATTGTGACTCTGTGGATTGTTTTGTTCACGTTCTTTTTAATATCTTACGATAGAGCAACAAATGCTAAAAACAACTGTTTAGCCCCAAAAGACACAAGAAACTGTTTTCTTTGTAAAAAAAAGGTTGAACGAATGATTATGATTCCCATTGCTTGCGTTTAACTTTAAATGCGTGCTTGATTACGATGATATCTTACATCTCTTTTCTACACATTTAAAAATAGTATAAAGCAATATAAAGCTATACATCTATAAATCACAACTTTATTAATTTATTTACAGACAATTTCGAACATACATATGTTCAGAATGAATGCCAAAACTTTAATCTGTACTTTGTAGTCCTGATTTTACGTAAATTCCGTGCTTTTTAGAAACACAAAAAACATCATATTTTTAATAAAGTATTGTATTTTAAGGTTTAAAGTACCATCAAAATGTCCTGCGTTTTTTTGGTTAAAACACAGAATAGAATTAAGTTAATATAGGCAACCTACGTTACTCACGTAATGCATTGTTGCATAACTATCAGGCGTAAATTTGCTCAAAATTTTATGTTCTTTTCATGTACCTATTTAATTTTTGCTAAACCGCTTCCCTCACGGTGAATTCTTTACTAAACTATCTGAGTTAAAATAAAATTTCTACAATGACGGCGCGATCGTAACTCGACATTCAGCATTTAACGTTCCATCTCAATGAACTGTGAAAAGAATCTTAAAAAAATCAGGGTAGAAAGTTTTGTTTTGTGACTTAAAAATTCAAAGTTTGGCTGTAAAACGTGTGGAACGAAAATAAAATGATAAAAACCGTGTTTTTGTTTATGTTGAACATTTGAGTAGATATACGATATATTCGTTGCATATCCGACTATGATAAAATACTTATTTGTGGGCTTTCGTTATTGATTTTAATTTAAAAATGCAAAGCTCACGTCTTGTAAAACGCGTGGAGAGAATATCAAACGTAGAAAGCAGTAAAAATTTTTGTTTATATTCAATATTTGCGGTTATATACCGTATGTTTACTGCATATTTGATTTCGATAAAATACTTGTTTGTGACCTTTTGTTACTGATTTCAATTTAAAAATTCGAGGCTGCGTGTAAAGCGCGTATAAAGAATATCAAACGATAAAATGAGGGGAGTTTTTCTTTATATTGAACATGTGGGATGATATGCGGCTTATTCGTTGCATATTTGATCTTAATAATAGTATATTATTGACCAAGGTAGAGAAGACATTTTTCTCAGCCGAGCAGTATTATTTCCCGACATGCGAAGCATGGAGGGAAATAAGTTGTGAGGCTGAGAAAAGTCTTCTCTACCGTGGTTTATATACTATTTTTTTCACTACTAGCACCTTTATTCCTTTTAATTAATCATTTGTACATAAATAAAAAATAAAATGACAGATGTGTATATTTATTTCTAAATATCCACAAAAATCAAATAGCCTTGCTCGAAAACAAGGGGAGAGGTTAATTTCAATTGACATTTGGGTAAAACATATTTAAAATAGGCACCTGAATGCATAGCAATTGTTTTTATTATTAACCAGTAGTCAATAATAAAAAATTATTGACCACTAGGAGAGAAATTCATCTTCTGGGCTCGAAAATAAGGTCAATAATGACATCTTCTAATACTAGTAGTGAAAAAAATACTTTTTGTGCTTTTGTTATTAATTCGAATTTATAAATTCAAAGCTCGCCCACGCAAAAACAAAATCAAGCGACAAAAACAATGAAGTTTTTGTTTATATTGGATATCTGTGATGATATACATCATACTGCCGCACATAAACTTACAGAATTTACTTACAACATATTAACGTAAAACAGTGCAAAAAGTTATCAAAAACAGCGATTTCGCAATATAAACGGCCCATTTATCGAATTATACGTTTGTAAATAACACTTTGATTATCAACATTTCCGTGAACTTGAGCGATGCTGCTTATAAGAATAGAAGATATTCAGCATATTATTCTAAAGAACAGACGCATTTTAAAAATACGAATTTGTATAACGGCACTCCATATGGACATCAGACATCTTTTGAGATGATAATGGTTATTATTAATGGACCGCTAGTGTATGAAACATGTGTGTCACAGCACATATCAGGCAGTAACTCCTTAATGGAAAGACCGATAATTAAAATAATATTTTTTTTTTAAAGACATTCAATAGTAAACTTTCTTGTCTCTTTCTAATTTGTGATATCTGTTACGGTTTAGTCACAAAAAATTAAAATCTGAGTGACTGCGCTGGACATTTCTTAAAACAAACTAGGTATTCTAAAGGTGCCCACAGACTAGCATACATGTGCGTCATACATGTATGTCATACAAGTGTGACGTACATGTATGACAATAGGGTTTACCCACAGACCTACACACTAGCTTGTCAAACAAGTTAGTTTGGAAGTGCACGATGAGCAGTGATGACGATTACATTTTATTAGCAGCGGCGTACGGTACTTTAATTAAAAAGGAAAAATAATAAATTAGTTCAACAGCCATTTCTCTTCGGAAACTGCCGCGTATGCTATTTTAGCTGTTACAGTTGTTTTTTTTTTACTGCATTTGGTTCAATTTCTTGTATTCTTTTTAAATAAAACTGTATATGCTGTATCTTTCTTATTTCGATCTTTGTAATCGCTACTTTTGGTTTTCCATAAACAATGATAACTTTTGTAAAGTTCAATAAAATCTGCCATGAAGGCTTTCGAAAAGTGTCTTAAATCAGACATTGTGAAACCGTCAGAAAATAAACTGAACCTAAATACGCGAGACACTGTACTCAAAATGTATGCGAATGAAGCGTGATACTTGGCCACACACCGACAATCTTGTATGCAAGTTCATGCTTGCGCGTTGAAGAATTCCGGCCAAACCAGAAAACTTGTGTGACGCACATGTTTGCGATTTTTTGACCACACACTGGCAAACATCAACGCGCGAGCATGTATGACATACATGTATGACGCACATGTATGCTAATCTGTGGGCACCTTAAGAAACAAATGACAAACAACTAATTGCTATCTACAGTAGGAATTGTTTAACACTTGTCAAACATTTCAAGTAGCGGTATGGCACTCTTTTAGTGAATCCGACCAAGTCGAAAATGTAATCCTCCCCGAGGATTACCGGTATAGAGGCCGTCCGGTGATTTAAGGACCCAAGCTGGGTACGATAAACTTGCACCACGTCTTAAAAGACGTCAGACATGATCGAGATGTTGTCACGTGCTGAAGCAGGGGGATGTAGAAGACTCGAAAGGACACTGAACAAGTCGGCTGACAAAGCCTTGAGAGCAGGGGATTCCTCGAACTGTATCACGCGGTGCAGCTTCCAACGGAACAGGAGGACATCATGTGTCGATGAAATACGTGTGAATTGGCCGAATTGGGTCACCTTGGGATTTTATAACAAAGGGAACATTTACAAAGGCGAAACATATTGAAGTGACTTTTAAAATTTCGTAGAATTGCAAAGAAAACGCTTAACCTTTCGTACCCTTCAGACTAAAACGGAATTAACTGTAGCAAAACTAACATAACAAAGCACGAAATTAAAATTAAGAAGGACAGGACCGTACTAAAGAATTTTCCACAAATTCAAAATGACCCTAAGCTCCCCAAATAACACAGAATTACAAAACCACGTGACAAGATTTCTTTTAGCTGCTTGATTCTGCTGTTCACAAAATTCCTATCTTGTGTGTACCTTTCTCAATCCTTTTATCCTCTTGTGGTTTTGTATTTTATATAATATGCGTTCTCTTTTCTTTTTATCAATTCTTTAATTTCTTCTATAAACCACAGTTTGTTATTTTTCCTTCAAGATATACTTATTGATCTTGCCTATTGCTTCTTTTGTAACTTTAAGTACTACGTTATTCTTCAGCTTGTTCCATGCTTCGCCTGTTTGGTCATTTTCAGATAGAGGATTTTGTTTTATACGCCATTTAATCGTTCGCAGTAGAAGTTTTATATGTTTCATCTTTCGTGGATTCGATATTAAACCTTTCTATTTTTATAGGAGATTTTGTCTTCACTATATGGTGTTGTAATCTCAGTTTGCATAACATAAATCATGGCCGTTTTCGATGTTGGCTGAATTTAGAGTTCGGACATCAAGGACTTGGTCTGGTGTAAATGATTTGTTAGTTACTGCATAATCTATCATATTGCTCCAGGTGTATCTGTGCTGCCATTTGTTATTGAAAAAGGTATTGTTTATTCTTAGAGTGTTTTGACAACAAAATTCAGTTAACAAGTCGCCATTATCATTGTGTTCATCCTTATTGAAGCGTTGCTGCACAACTGGAATAGGGCCTTTCCCAACTCTTGCATTTAAATCCTCCATGATTATTATATAACTAGTGACTAGTGGGCATCTTATCTACTTGATGTTGCAAATCTTCATAGAATCGGCTTCTTTCTTCTCTGAGTTTATTTATATCCTGGGAGTACACGCTAAGTATGTGAATATATTACGTTTAAAATTCATTTTTAGAGTTGTTTTCAATATTATTTTTATTTATGTAGTCGATGTCGTCTATGTTATTTCGGAATCGTTTATGCAGGAGTATACCCATACCCGCTTTTGCTCTATCTATTTTATTCCTTCCGCTGTACGTCAGTATGTAGTCTCCCATTATCTTTGTGCCCTTTCCTTTCTTTTTTGTTTCCGATATACAACAAACGTCTATTTGCGTTTGTGAAATATCTGCAACTATTTCTTGGTCTCGTTGATGTAGAGATATATTTCATGTTCCTAATCTTTAGTCTATCTCGTGTCTTTTTTTCACGCCGAGTCATCATAATATTAGTCCGTCCGGGTCCGAGGCATAGCGTGCTTTTATGAGCATTCGTTTTTACCGTGGATAGGTTGCTAACCTTATCCACGAACCCTCCTCCTTTACCCGGGCTTGGGACCGGCAGTGGCGACTCCTGGGATACTCAATCCACCCATTCGTCACCACAGGCGGAGTTGCAACGTAATAACAAATGCACAAGTTATGGATTAACCAAAATTTTATTTACAGCGACGAGGGTGGTTACCCTCAAGAGCTCGAAGTAAATACTAGTTTTTTTACAGAATTTGCCCTACTTATATACCAAAAAGGGTGATAATTTACCTTATCTTTTAATATGTCAAGTTAATGGTCAATATTCCTAATTAGTGTCACCTTTCAAATTTACTGCATTATAATTATGTCAGTTGGATGATGCAACAATATTTTTGGGTTAGAATTAAAGAAGTTTGATGATCGCAAGCGTAAAACATGTATTTTAGTTAATGCAATTCGCTGCCTCAAACTTGTCGTGAGCTTGTTGACTAACAGACTAACAGGCCTTGCCTGGATATATTTTTATATGTGCAGCTACTGCTTATTCTAGAATAGACTAGAAGCCTCCAGAGTATTCTGGGTATCCTACTTCCAAACATATTTGTTACAAAGATTTTCTATTTATATGTGCATACATTTCTCCCTTTGGCGGCATATTTTCTCATTTGCCGACATAATACCATCTCAGACGTTAATAAATAACGAAGATATGACATTCATATTGTGATGTCCCTTACTTTTCTGATACATTTTGATTGGATTTATAGAGCTTTGAAGTTGGTAAATGTAAAATACGCATTATAATTACCTAATACATTGGCTGCTTGAGACTCCCCGCTGACTTGTTGATTACTCGCTCTTCCCGGGACACACTCTTATACATACAACCGCTGCTTTTTCTACAATACGGTAGAAGCCTCCAGGTTGTTCTGGGCTTTCATTATTTAAAATGCTTCCTCTACAATTTGTATTTTATGATATCATGATATGATATAATTCACTTAGTTTAGCAAAATATTAAAATATCTATTGTCTTTGTCCACGGTTAAAGAAGACTGTGTGCAGTATTTCGGATTAAGTAATTCTTTTTGTTAAATATTTCTCATTTTTCAGAGGTTTGTCGTGGCAAGTCTGAAAAAAAAACATATTTAATATTGTGGTTATCGCACAGCTATTTTGGATATTCTTATAGCAGTGAATGTCTGCATATGCTTGCATATTTAAATATGTTAATGCATACACCATTTCGTTGGCAAAATAGTAAATATTTAATAAGTTTCCAGCAACGCTCCAGTAAGTGTCTTTGTTCTTTTTATGTATTTTTCTGAACTAAATGCGTTGTAATATTTTGTTCTCGTTTTGTATATTTTAAAGTGCATATTAAATACGCTGCTGTTTCGATTTTAAACACCCACAAGTGAGATGTTAGTTAATTCTTTTGCGTATTTATTTCTCGTTTATTGCTTTTTGAAATGTGCGTCTTCGATTTTACTGTCATTGTTTGGATAATTAATGCTTAATTTTATATTTATCTGCATATTTTATCAGTTTTGATGCATATGGAATGCATATTTTATTCTGAATTGTTTAGTTTTTCTACGATGTTTTAAAAATTACCAAATTAACCCTGAAACCTTTGAGTATTTCATACTTAATTCCTTATTTAGTGCACATTTTAATACTATACATTCTGTCCTACTTTGTCTTTAGATTTTTTAAACAAATCTCTGTAATATTCATTTGACCTAAAGTATAAACTTCGAAAAAGTATTCTGTGGTGTCTACAATAATTTTTATATTTAGTGTTAATACCGGATGATTCATGGCTCCAAATATACGCATATACCGGTTTCCAGCTATTGCTATCTTCGTGTAACGACAATAAAATATTTTTTTTCCATCGTTCGCATGTGTCACACAAATCCGAAACTTTTGCGGTTCAATACCACGATAATGTTCTTGAATCTATGTGACATCTGCACCCGTAGGAGTTGTTGTTGTTACCACATTGCTCAACACAACTAGGCCGAGCATTTTCCTAACCGGGCATTGGGAGCGGCACATTGCCTTTACCACAGTTTCAATTAATAATATCGAATCGTTTGTTTTGATACCTCATCAGGCTACCATATACGTCCGTTTACAACATATTCCGATATGTAACGCTGTGTTGCAATTATAAAAAGAAATTTTTTTACGTAAGGGCAAGGAGAGAAGCATATTTTCATAATTTAACAAACAGCAAGCTGTACTGATTCATGTTGGGATTCAAAATTCAGCCAGTTTGGCAATTTTTAGAACTTTGTATAAAAGGCAAACAATTTAAAATAAAATATGTAAGTATCTTACATGCACAAAACTGCTAAAACATGCGCATAAATACGCAACCAAGCATGAAATAACCAAACAATGGCAGCAAATTCGAAGATGCTATCTGAAAAAAAAACATAAACGAGGACTAAATACGCACAAAACCTGCTTAAGACCTGACCTGTGGGTGTATACAATAATTTAAAAAAATACATATTTAATAATATGCGTTTCCAAATATACAAAATGGGAACTAAATATTGCAAGATATATTATTTAGAGAATACAAAGAAAAGGTCGGAAATACTTGGCTGAAAGTTATACAATATTCTTCAATTACCAAAGAAATTGTGTATGCTTTAACATACCTAAATATGCACGTATATGCAGATATATGTTGCTATAAAAATACCCAAAATTTTAACTTTTATGATCAGGCAGGTTTTAATTGTTGTCTCTGAGATGTTAGGAGACATACCCTTAAACTGAGTATATTTGAACTTCAAATATGTGTATGTGCAGCATATTTCTCAGATATACCTATGTATATATTTTAAAAGCTCTCCGAATTCAATTTTTTGTGGAAATCCGTGCAATTAAATAAAATGATGTAGCTGTGTTGATAAAAGGTTAATTTGTACCTCAACGACTGAAGGTTCAGTATTTACGCAAAGTAAGACGTTTAATACCAAATCGTAGAAATTAAGGAGATAAACGAGGGGCATCTCGATTATGAGATCCCACTCCTAACCGGTAATGTTAGCACAGTGCTGGTGATTGCTGCAAACAAGTAAAGTCCAGCAGTGTCCATTTGGAAGCTGTTCGATTTAAGTGATTTCAGTGGACCGTGCAGTTACAGGGATCTCTGCTGCAACAAGTGTACCGATATAAAATAAAAGATGTGGCGCGGATTCGCCGTAACTGTTCTTGCTTTAACTTGCACAGTATTAATTGTTAAGGCGGTTTCTTTTGATCCAGGTACGGATTTCTTGTATTTTTTATTGTTCACTTAAGACACCATTTTTTTGCTTTTAAATTTTTTTACGGGTTGTTTTGGAGTATGTTTAAACTTATAGGGCCATATTCATAAACAGTATTTAAAGTTAGTGGGGGTTTAGTAGCTACAAGGCCCGGTTTTTCAATCGATGGTTAACTCTAACTAAAAGTTAAAAGTCACGGTTACCATTATTGCAACAATTATTTCTATAGTTATAAACTTTTAGTTAGAGTTAACCATCGATTGAAAAACCGGGCCTAAACCAATATAATTATTATATGTTGCTATAGCAATTAGTAACATCTAACTTTAAACACCGTTTATGAATATGGCTCATAGTTTTTAAAATTAGTTTTAGGTCACTGGGTTTCCCAAATTTGCAAACTTTTATATATTTTTTCGTATGTTTCGACCCAATTTCGTGATTGATCCCTGATTTTAGTGATGATAAATTTACATAAAAAATCGTTTTTGAAACATTCTGAAATCTGCGAATTTTGCTTTTCACTAATTCAGGCAGAAAATATTTCGTTAAAAAAATAAAACAATCATCCTTCAAATAAAATAAAATTGGGACAATTAAGTTAGCTTATATTAAGTCGAAAGTAATTTAAAAAAATTGGTTATAAAATTATTTTTAATTATTTCTTAAAATAATGGTTTTGATCTGTAATTTTCACCATTTGAAACTTGGAATGCTCAGAATAATTTTGATGTGCTTATCCTTGAGAATTACAGCACAATAGAGCTTTTAACTGCAGCTAGGTAATGCTTAAATTTAATGCGTGAGGTCATGGGGTTTAATTGGATTATAAAAGACTTGCCAGCGGATTCAAATTCTGACCTACTTTACAAATTCAAGTTCCAAGTTTTCTTCAACGAACCTTTCGTGGCCGATTTAGGTCGGAATTTTTTCCAAAAATCCTGTTTGAAGGCATTTAAAATTGATTTTGATTGATTTTTGGACACTTGCTATTATCGTACGTTTTATTTAGTTAAATGCATGGACTACTACGACTTTTGATTATCAGAAAACCTTGTCTTATCAGGTTTCAATGAAATGAAATCCTTGCAACGTCAGTAAGTCAAGGTTAAGTCACATCAGAAATCTGCATCGTAAAATTCTAACTTTTCTGTCTTACACACTTTGGTTTTCGTAAACATTTTACGACCAGTTTCAGTTTCCACCCTTAACATTTTAAATTTGTAAAATATGGAGTATCCCCTAAACAATTCTTAAATTTGTATAATGGGTATTTCAGTGGAAGTTTAGGCCAACGCTTAGTTTAAGTGAGAATTAAACTAGGGCTTGGCTTAATCCTTAATTTAGGCTTACTTAAGCTAAGCTACAACTTAAAAGTGTACTGGAATTACTGTGAGACTCGCTGATTTTAGCTAAAACTTAGCTGAAGGTATATATTACAATTAGAGTGGGCGTTTCAATGAAGGTTTTAACTAAAGTTTATTAAGGTAGCTTAAACTTAAGCTTCAGTGTATCAGGGCTTGGCTTCAGCCTTAATTTAAGCCTACTTAAGTTAAGCTTTAATTAAAAACCGTATTGATATAAATATGGGTCCTAAGTAACTTAGATGCAAGTTGGTATTTCCGTACAGGTTTAAGCTAAAGTTTAGCTTAAGGTGGCTAAAACTTGAGCTTAAGTATAGAAAATCCTGGCTTAAGTCTTAATTTAAGCATACTTAATCTAAGCTTCAACGTAAACCTGTACTGAAGTATCGTATTTTAATACAGACTTTAGCTAAAGCTAAAAAAGCTTGGCCTAAACTTGTGCTTAAGTGTAGCAAGGCTTGGTGCTAAGGTGCAACTTAAATCTAAGTAACTTAGGTGCAATTTACCATTTGAATAAACTTTAGTCCAATTAAGACTCGGTTTAAGCCATAATTTAAGTATGCTTAAGTCAAGCTCCAACTTAAACCGGTTCAGAATTACCAGTCCTAAGTAACTTAGATGCAAATTACCATTATGGTCAATATTTCAGTACAGATTTTAGTTAAAACTTAGCTTAAGCTGGATTAGACTTGGGCCTAAATGTAGCAAGACTTGGCATAAGCCCTAATTTAAGCCTTAAGTTAAGCTTCAACATAAAACTGTACCGAAATATCAGCCTTTAATTTTTCAAGTTAATTGTTAAAGGTGTTCCAAATTCGAACCCAGGGAACGTCGATTGTTCGAATTTAAAATGATCAAAATAAATATTTGAGTATTTACCTTTTTAGTAACAAATCTAAAATTTTAGTCAACTTTGGAATTATGTATAGATCTTTGGTTTGAAATTAAAGTTCAAAATTCGGTTTGTCGAATAAGATGTTTGAGATTCGAATCCAGGCAATATCCATTGTGAGTTCGACTTTGAAGAGGTCTCAATTCATATCCAAATATTTATTTTGTTAGCATTAGATCTCAAATTTTATGTCAAATTTGGACTCGTATTTACGCCTCTTATTTGAAATTAAAACTCTAAACCTGATCTTTGAAATAAAACCTTCAAGATTTGAATCCAAAAAGTGTTGAACCTGAATTCGAATTGGGAAAGGTTTTTATAGAGGTTCAACCTTTGTAAACTCTTATACTGTTTCGCCAAGTTAAGAGAAATTAGGAGTCACAATCAATCCTTCGATATGAAATTAAAACCCACAATTCGATTTTTGAAATAAGACATTAGAAATTCGAATCCAAAGAAGGTCGAGCCTAAATTCGAATTTGGAAAAGCCTTCATAGAAACACAGAATTTATTTATATGAAAAGTTTTCTTATTTAATAGCGTAGCTGTAAATGGAATTAGAAGTCGCATTCGAGCTTAAAATATTGAACTGAATCTAAACTTAGAACATCTTAATGCAGGTTCCAGTTGCAGTTTTTAGTACCAGGTCTATGAAACTGATTATCCTTCAAGTCCTTTACACTCACATGTTTCAAAGTCTCTGTTTTTATAGAGCAATAACAGAATATTAATTAGTTTTAGAGATTAAATTTATAAAAATCATTTGCAAAGTTTTTGATTCTTAAACCTCAACTTTATGCCTTAAAGCTCAAGTAACAATTTGAATAAAGCAACTCATGTTACCGTTATATCAACACTTGAACTTGAGATTTACATGCAAAAATGTGCTGTTTTTTTTTCTAATATCCGTATAGTAAAATTTTAATATTGGGTGTACACACGTTCATAATAAATCAGGAAATAAAATAAGGTCGCCGTTCAATTGACTAATTTTTTACCGTAGGAGTAACAACCTGTTAATTACTGTCGCATTTTTAGATATCAGTGGGAAGAATTATTCTTTATAATAAACCTACGGATTGTTTTCTTATATCGTAAAGTTAATCGTGTGCATACATTTAATTTATAATGCTAAATGGGCACAACTGGCCTGACGCTACAGTTTAGTAAAAAGATAACAAGTGATCAATAAAATTTTAGTTCGAGTAGGCCTTGCCTTGTCAAGTTGAATGCAACCGTTAGAGTGACGTTTTGAGGTTATGTTCAGGGTTTGTACAAGCATTTTTTATATATTAGCAAGGAGTTTTTGTACTGAAACAAGCGTTCGGCGTACACTAAACCGTGGAAGCTAACTAATCTAACCTCAAAGTGTCACTGGGACGCCTGCGTCGCTGACGGTTGCGTTCAGGCATAACAACTGCCATTTCAGAACTTTACTGATCGCATGCTAGAACTCTGATAAAAATTCTTAAGTTCATTAACTTTTCTGAAATAAAATAGATATTCACAAACTAAAATTTGACCAAACTGCGGCGTTATTTTGTTTACAAAAATCGTTTCGCATGTAATCACACTTATTAAGTGTAATTAAAACTGTAGAGCACACATTTATCATTGACTCATGCAATTTCTAACATTAATAAACCGTAAACGTTCCTTGTTATTTAATTAACAGTCCGTTTAACTCCGGTTATGAACTTCTGTTTCAGAAAATCATGACTCAGATCAATTCGAACACAGCAAACCACAAAAAAAAATATTGAAATTTGGTGGGCTTTCAGAACCGATCGTCGTTAATGGCATTAACAGAAAATTTTGAACAATTTATTATTGTTTTAAATTATTCGAGGTGTCGTGATATTTTTTGTTTGTGTAAATGTGTACAGTAAATTGTGCAAATTTGAGAAATAAATCTGATTCACGGTGGTGATGATCAGCAGTCTGGTTTTACATATGTGGAAACAATTAGTAAGTCATTAGATGTGGATGATGATGTGTTAAATTGACAAAATCGTATGAATTACGTAACACCGGTCATCAAAATCAAGCGTAACCGCAGCATAAAAGGCTTTTCTTTGAAAGACTGCAGATAAACTATTAATTTTAATATTTTCAAGGCCAAGCTACTAAAGATTTGCTTCTTTTATTAATATGACACTGCACAATTTTAATTTAGAAAAATCATTGTATCGTGTGGCTTTCAAACTTTTATTGTGACTTTTGGATTTTATTGCGAAGTAAAGATTCAAAATGAGTTTAAAGTTCGTATTAGAAAACTTCAATTTGAATCTGAATTGGGACTGTGATTTCAAATTTGAGATTTGAAGGGATCCATAGGTACTTGATTTAATTAGATACTAGAAAGCACAATTACAACTGGATGTTCAGGCTTCAAATACAAATTTAACTTTAAGATCGACGATAAATTCGAATTTCGAATGAATTAATTTGAAAATTCGAATTTGAAGCTTTCGTTTTAAATTAGACCTATGTAAATACGACTGCAAATTTATTGTAAAAGGATTTGATACTGAAGAATCAATTCCATTCTGAAACTGAGACATTTTCAAACTCAAATTCGAACTTGACATTCTTTGAATTCAAATGTCGAACATCTCATTTTAAAATTCACATTTAGGAGCAAGCTTCAAATCAGAGATTAAACTTGGTGCAATAGTTTATATATGATGCTAAAAACCCAATTAACCATTTTCAAATCTGAATCAAGTTTCGACAGTTTTCGATTCGAACCACGAACATTCATTGCAAATATCGAATTTGGGTTTTAGTTTCAAAGCAGAGACCTAGAAGATCCTCAAGCGCCAATCCTACACTACGACATTAAATGGGGGATGATGGAATCCCTTAAGCGCGCGACTAGCTAAAACAGTGGAGAAGGGCGCTTCGAAACGATAAAGACCTGTGGCGAGCATCGTTTCTAAGGTTTCGCTTAGTTAGATGATAGTAATGAGGCGAGCATTGTTGCTAAGGTTTTGGTTTAGTTATAATTTTAATGGAATTTGACTTTTAAATATTTAAGCAATCAGTTCAGTTCGAAATCTGTTAAATGTTATTTTGTATCAAAGCTTCAATAAAGTATGGTTTTATCAAGTAAGAAGCACGTACATTAATGATACCTACATTGGTGACCTCAGGTATTTGTTAATTCATATTTATTATGACAGAGGAGGCATCAAGTATTATTAACCAGTCGAAAGAAATAGCCAAGGTTGCAATCAAGATTCCACCTTTCTGGCGGGTTAACCCAGAATTATGGTTTTATCAGGTGGAATCGCAATTTATCGCTACTGGCATTACACAAGATGCCACCAAATTTCACACGCGAACGAGAACTGAGTGTACTACATTTACTTTAAGTACTGCAAATCAATCACAAGCTTAGCCCCTCAATCCCAAACAAAATATAGGAAAAGACAAATACTAAATTACTAAATTAACATTTCAATAAGCACCGAGAAATGTACACACATGCAACACAATACAAAATAATATCTTAACTTGACCTAAAACTTGCTACAAATTAACGCAAATGAACTTTACTTGATTTGAACACAAAAATACTAAAAAGGCGGTACTTATTAAACTTCAAAACAACTAATTAACATTGATGAAGGCCTGCCGGCAAGAGGCAATCGTAGAAATCAAACTGACGTTAAAAACATGAACGGCAAAGCAGGAGCAGCATAAAGGAGAACAGTTTTTACCTGGCGAAACGTCGGCACTTACACGATAAGCCAGAGACGTGACGTACGTGAGACTGGAAGACCTGTGATGTTCTTTCCTCTAAGACTGGTGCAAGACGACGAAGAATAATCCAATAGCTATGGGTTTACTGAATCCCTCAGACGAGGAAATTGTGTGGAACGGTACTAGACAACTATCACTAAAACTTCTTACACAAGACTATATCTCTCCGGAGTATATGGCACTCTTTTTAGGAATCCGACCAAGTCGCTAATTGTAACCCTCCCAGAGGGTTACCGGAGAGGGTTACCGGTAATAGAGGTCTTCCGGTTTATTTTAGGACCCAAGCGGCAAACGATAAACTCGTTTACTAACTGTCACCCACTGAAGAAACGGTGGTGTAGAGGAATCGAAGGGATGCCACAAAACAGCTGACGCGGCCTAATGTACAGGGGACTACCCCGCACCGTATCACGAGACGTTGCATTAACGGAAACAAGATGAGATCATGCCTTGACAAAATGCACGTGAGTTTAGGTCACCTTCGAATTCTGAACAAAGGAAATGTTTCACAAAGATTAAACATACTGAAATTACTTGAAGAATTCGTAGAACTTTAAACAGAACGCGCTGAGAAGCTTCAGACTAAAGCGGAATTAACTGTAGCAAAAATAACATAACAAAGCACCAAATTAAAATTACGAAAGACAGGACCTTATTAAAAAATTTACCACAAATTTAAAATGACTCTAAATTTTCCAAATAACACGGAATTACAAAACCACGTGACAAAATATCAAACTGAAATCAAAGACCTAAATATATATTCAAAGCGGGGGTTTGCCGCATCCCGCATTTCAAACGCCATCTGCTTCTGTCTCTCCATTCTTTTTCTTCTATAGCTCTGTCCTACATCGTTCTGTTAATTCCTTCTATCAAAGTCAATGCTGGTCTTCCTCTATTTCTTCTGTTTGTTAGGACATAATTTAAAACTCGTTTAGGCCACCGGTTTTCCTCCATCCTCCTTAAATGTCCGTACCATAGCAGCTGTCTTGTTTCTATTCTATCTATAGTCGTGTATATTCTTTCTGTACGTCTTCTAATTTCTTCATTCGGTATATGATCCAATCAAAGACCTAAATGTGAGTCTAAATCTAGCGAAACAGTTTAGACTCGATTTAAAGAGGCTGGTCTAATCTAATCTATATCTTCATGAAAATATTTGAATTCGAATTCATGTACGATATTTTTTGAATCCGAATCTGAAATCAGATTTAGAATTTTAATTTCGAATCAAATAATTGAGTGTGACTTCTAACTTGGCAAAACAGTATACATTTTAATCTAAAAAGGCTGATATTTGAATTTTTATGACAACATTTCTAAATTCGAACTTTTATAATTTATTTTAGTTTTAATTTTAAATCCAATTTTGGTTTTATCACGAGAAATTTAAAATGAGTTTCTTAAGCTGCCACAAAGGTTCCGAATTATTATTAGAAAACTGCAATTTGACTCTGCATTAGCGAGGTTTAAATTTATAACCCAACCACAATATTCTAAGCTCGAATCTGGATTCGAACTCGAATGTTCTAGTTCTAAACTAGAATTTCGAATTAAGGACTGCGATTTCAAAACTGGGATTTAATTTTTTTAGACATTTACATTAGATAGTCAAAAACACTTGATATTAAAAATTCATATACAAATATAACCTTATGGTCTAAAATAAATTCGAATTTCAAATAATTTGTTGGGAGCGCTCATTTTAAATCAGAGGCCCAAATATGACTGCAAACTTGTCGAAAATGTTCAAATTTGACGCTGAAGAGTTGAGCCTAAAATTTAAACCTTTTCAAATTCAAATTTGAACTCAACATTATTTGGATTCGAACATATTATTTTAAAACTCAAATGTAGGGTTTTAGTTTCAAATCAGATATTCAAACATGGCGCAGTAGTTTATATTTGATACTAAAAACCCGATTAAAAGATTTCCAAGTTTGAATCCAAACTCGACAGTTCTCGATTCGAACCTCAAACATTTATATTTCAAACCTCGAATTAAGAGTTTAATTCTAAATCAGGGACTTAAATGCCGAACTCAAATCAGAGATCTAATTGTAAGTCTGAACTTGGCGAACCAGTTTAGATGTGATTCTAAAAAGGCTGATATCCAACATTCGAATGCAGGTACGATATTCTTTGGATTCAGATCTAGCTGTGGTCAAAATTCGATTTTAAGATTTACATTTCAAATAAGAGGTATACATATGTGTGAGTCAAAACTTGACATAAAATTTTAGATCTGATCCTAAAGATTTGAATATCTATTGCCATATTTTCAAACTCGAATTTACAATCGACATTTTTTTTTAATTCGAATCTAAAATATCTTATTTCCTAAAGCGAATTTGAGGTTCTAATTTCAGAGCAAGGGATCGACTGTAAGTCTTAACTCGGTGAAACAGTATAGATTTGAGTCTAAAAGGGTTATTTCAATTTATATGAAAACATTTCTAAATTCGATTTAAAGGTTTAAATTTAATACCAAAATAAAGCGTCCGAAATTTAGGATCAAATTTAATATTCGAATTCATTGAATTCAAAACTCGATTCGAATTCGAAATCATAAATTTAAAAGAAGGTGTAAATGTGATGGAAACTCTCACTTTATGGGGATCAGATTTAGATATTCCAATCAATAGTCGATACCTTAAGTATCGACGAATGCTGAATATTCGAATATGGATTGGATGGGTTTAAACATTCAAAAGACGGGTACGGATTTGAGTTCCGATTTACAGTTCAGTATACATTTTTGAACTCTAAATGAATGGTCTAATTAAAACAACTAATACGGAGGTAAAGGAGTTTCACGCCTGCTTCGCAATCAATAGGACACGGGTGTAAATCCCAGATTTCTAGATCTGGATTAATATCTGTTAGATAACTTACATTAGTTTAAATAATTACTTAGATAATAGCATACTTGATATTCTCCGCCATATATTATTAATAAAAATAAAAGGCAGAGCAAATTCATGAAATGAATAAAACATAATTCAATCGTACACAGACTTTAAGTTACCTTTTTAAAATACTCAGCAGCAATGCGGAACTTCTTAACTGTTGCTTCATCTTTGTGAAAAAAACTGAGACAATCCTGTTCTAAATAATCAATCCATATTTGTTCAGTATTGCAAACGTAATAAATGCGGAGTGCAATAAGAAGACTAACGAGTTTTAAGTTTACGAACGTAAATAACCGCTTTTTTTGGTGCATATTCGATTGTGTTGTGCAGTTACGTACCAGTCTTTTATAAATCGTAACTGTTAAAGTAGTAACGAATAACGATTAATGCTTTATTTATAAGTGGGTAATTTATTAAATTTATTGGATTTGTTCAAATTTTCGCTATGTAAAATTAATCTAAGAAAAAGCTTTTAGTATATTTTTACGCAATTTTAAGGGTTCTGTTTTTATTATTTTTACAGGTGTTCTAAGCAAGAAAATCAGTAATATTTTGTAAAATACTTCAAAGGCTTTGTTGTAAGTGCAGATTTCCCGAAAGGAAAAATATGAAGCAACACTGGTTTATTAAATTAACTAAAACATAATCAAACCAAACTAAAAATAATAAATAACAAAGAATATTATACCCAGAGTGAAGGAACCTTTTGTAATAATTGGGGCTACATTATCTAAATGTTTTTCAGATCCAGTAATTACGTTTACAATATGTTACTTGTTTTACTAGAACCTTATCTGTTCCTAAAATAGTAGCAAATATTTTTTGTTATGTTCTCTTGATAACCGTTAATAATAACGTTTTAGATTTCCAGCAAGCAGCTGATCCAAAACACGAGTAGGAAGACCTTTTTTGTTTATTATTTTGTCCATATCCAAACTTGCAATAATATTTTGCAATAATCTACTTCGTGTGGTTTTAAGTACGAAACTAATTTATTTATAGAAACCTTTCCTGGAACCCGCTCTCCACGAAGCTTAGAATAATAGAATATCTATGAATCTATGATTTATTTTGTTAAATGTATCATTCTAACAATGGAGATATTGTTAAAAATTTTAATGTACTTCGAGTTGAAGTAACCATACCTACCATAAATAAAGAGGAGTTGGTGAACTGCTAATACAATAGAATAGTCATCGATGACAGACAGTATTTGCTATTTGCCACTCAGCCACTATGTAAGTTATCAACTTAATATGAGCATTCTTCGCGTAAATAGAGTGGTCTAGATTTATTAGATTTAGCTGGAAGTACTACAGACGCCTCATTATTCATTGTATGAATTCAGTAAAACAACATGAGATGCATGTCTTTAATCAAATAAGAATCATTTTCACCGCCAGTTATTCAACTTTTAAAAATGTACGATTAATTGCAGGTATATCTCTGATTTAATAAGGTTTTTATTTGATAGAGCTCAGAAAACTTAGTCGTAGATAAACCATGTTTGAAACCGCTTACTTTCCTCGGAGAACTTAAGTCATAGGTAAACCCAGTTTCCTACACCTGCTTCGTGGTTGACAACTAACGAAATGAACTCAGAAAGCTTAGTCCCAGCTAAACTAAGTTTGATACCGCTTACTTACCTAAGCAGTTTATTTGCTCGCACGTTACAACCTCAGGAAACTTAAGTCATAGATAAACCAAGTTTTCTATGCCTGCTTCGTTTAGAAATTTATTTGATCGAAGGTTATAACTAACGAAATAAACTCAGAAAACTAAATCCTAAATAAACCAAGTTTGATACCGCTTGCGTTCCTAATAAATTTATTGATCGCGCGTTATGGCCTCAGAAAACCTAAATCATAGATAAACCAAGCATTATCCGTATAAGTACTTCGCTTAGAAGTTTATTTGATCGTGAGTTATAACTTACGAAATTAACTCAACAAACTCAGATTGGGAATTTAGTTGATGGCACGTTATAACTTAGCAAACTTAGTCCTAGAGAAACCAAGCTTGGTAGGTCTTCCTAATTGTCAAATTTAGTTGATTGTGCGTTAAAACCTCAACAAACTTAAGTCATAGATAATTCAAGTTTCCTACGCCCACTTCGCTTAGAAATGTATTTGATCGTTAGCTGCAACTTACAAAATTAACTCTCCAAACTTAATCACATATCAAGCCTTATATAGCCTATTTAGGTTAGAAACTTATTTGATCACACGTTATAACTAATGAAATGAACTCAGAACACTCGGGCGTAGATAAACCAAGTTTGATGTCGCTTGCTTTCCTAAGAAATTTACTTGATTATAGATTATAACCTACGAAATACACTCATCAAACTTAATTGCAAGAAAATCAAACCTTGCATAGCCTACGTCGGCGTCGGCTAAAAACTTATTTGATCGGGCGTTATTACTAATGAAATTAATTTAGTTCAAGATAAACAAAGATTTGCACAACCTTCTTCGGTCAGAAGTTTATTTTATCACACTTTACACTTTAACTTAGTTTTGAAACGCCTAGTTTGGCTGTGAAATTTATTTAATCGCGCGTTATAACTTACGGAAAACTTCAGCAAACTTAAGTCATACGAAAATCAAGTTTTGAACCGAATGTTTCGCTTAGAAAATTCGTAGGTAAACCTAGTTTTAAGACGCCTACTCTGGGCGAGATTGTATTGATCGCATACTATAACATACGAAATAACCTTAATCGCGGATAAATCAAACCCTGTACTGCCTACTTCAGTCAGAAATTTATTTGAACGCCTGCTATAACTTACGCAATGAACTCAGAAAGCGTAGACACCTTTAGCGGTATTGAAATTTATTTGATCTCTTGTTACAATTTAAATAATGAATAAACTCATTTATTTGATACCGTCTACTTCGCTTGAAAATTTATTTGAACACGCGTTATAACTTAATCTTAACCCAACAAACATTTTTACCTCCTACTTGGCTTAGAAATTTATTTGATCGTGCGTTACAACCTACGAAACGAACTCAACAAGTGTTTAGTTTTGATCAAAACTTTGCTCAACCTTTTATTGATTTTTTCAGTAACCACAAAGCAACTGGAAGAAGTAATCAAAGGAGATGAGTTAATATTATCCTTACAACACATCAAACCACGACGGAGGCTACGAGGATCTGTAGAAACACTTTTTGCAGTAGATTTTCCAAACTCCCATCAAAAATTTGTACTTATGCTTGATAGGCGTTCTAAACGAGGTAAGCTTGATCTTGCTATTTTTACTGATTCGTTCTTAGTGTCATCTGTCATCCAGGATAAAACTTTAATTTTATTTATTTGTAGTTATCGTAGAAACAGTAGAAGATGAAAGAACTCGTGCTCAACATTTCACTGTCGATACTTTGGACGAAGGAACCTCGATCCGTTCTTTAGTCCTTGCTGTTAATCAAAGTCATCCAGGTGCCCACGTTAACCTTTACATCGATTGTGTTTCCTTAGGTAAAATAGCTACACCGAGGACTTTGAGGGATATGTTTAGTAGGATGAAGGATCCACAATTGCAAGTGGTAAGTTTCCTTTTCTAAATTTTCTTTTCATTATCATCGTCAAGAGGTTTAACATTTCCTCCTTTTTGTCTTTCTCTTCTCCTTTTTTAATTTTTTTTCCTCTTCTTCTTTAAATTGTCATTTCTTTTATTTTTTGTTTATTTGCCTTATCATCATTACTCCTTTTTTCTTTAACTTCCATTTCTTTATTATTCTATTTCTTCAACGTTCTTCTTCCTTTTTCGTTCTCATCTTTTTCCTTTTCTTCCTCCTCCTCTGCGTCTTCTTTTGATTCTTCCTTATTCTTCCCCGTTCCTCTTCTTCTTTTTATTTTTTCTGTTGTTTGTCGTAATTTTGCTCCTCTTTTCATTAAATTTTCTTTGTGGTTTCTCTCTACTTTTCCCTCTTATCCTTCTTGGTCTTCGGCTTCTTCTTTCCTTTCTCTTTTTTCTCGAATCAAAAATGTTTAAGCTAATCTATTAAAGATCCTTAACAGACTAAATGTTTATAGCAATTAAGTCTACGTTAAAAATTCAAATATCTTCATTCTTCTCCTTCTTCGGCTAGTCCTGGTTCTTTTCTTTTCATTCATTTGCCTTTTCTTTTTAACTTTCTGTTCTTTATTGTTTTCCTCTTCACCTTATTCTGCTGTTGGACAATAAAGTTTATTATTATTATTATTATTATTATTCCTTCTTCTTCAACTTGCTCTTTCTTTTCCTTTCTTCCCCTTCTTTCCTTCTTCTTCTTATTCTTTCTTCCACTTTTTACGTTTCGTTTCTTGTCCTTCTTTATTTTTCTCTAGTTTGTCATAATGCTTTTACTCTTCTCGATCAAATTTTGCTATATTTTTCTCCTTTAGTGTTTGCTTTTTTTTCATTTTGTTCGTCTTCCTTTTCCAATTCTTGTTCCAAGTTGCTAGTTAAATGCTTTATAAATTTCAAAAAGTTTCATTTTATGCAAAAGTTTTGCTGTAATTAACATTAACATCTATCTGAGTTATATTGGTTATCTTTCTTCCTTATTGACGAATATGTAAAATATTTCCGTCCTCTTTTCCTTGACTCTTTTATTCATGGAAAAATACCAATAATGAAGAGAACAAATTTAAAGCTTTTTGCTGTTCAAAAGTGTTAAGCTAATCCATTAAAGATCCTTGAGCAAATTAAATATTTATAGTAATTATTAATTAATGCTACTTTAAAAATGCAAATCTGCGGCTTTCAATTTGTTTTTCTATGACAAGGATTTCTTCCTTCTCCTTCTTCTTCGACTCCTCCTTTTTCTTCTCTTTTCATTTATTAGCTTTCCCCTTTTTCTTTATTTTTTTTAACTTTCTTTCATTTGTCGTTGTCCTCGTATTTCTTCTTTTCAACTGGCTCTTTCTTTGGCTTTCTTTTCCTCCCTTCTTTGTCTCTCTGATTCTTTTGTGCCTCTTCTTTATCTCCCTTTCTACTTATTCTGTATTTTTTTAGTTTGTTCTAATATTTCTCTACGTTTTGCTCCTTTTTTGTTCTTTTCCTTCGCGTTCCCTTTTTGGTTCTTCTATCCAATCGATTCATTTCGTTAAGTTAAAATTCAGAAATTTTAAGAAGTTTCATTTTATCCAAATACGTCGTAATAATTTACATTTACACCTCAGTCGTCTTGTTTATTAGTATAAATATTTAATTCCTTTTAAGAAAGAAATTAATTATTTTCAGCCTCGTTCCATTGACTATTTTATTCATAGAAATAATAAAAATGATAAAAAGGCTAACTTCAACACTTTTTCTCCATCCAAAACTGTTAAGCCAATCCATTAAAGATTCTTGCGCAAATTAAATATATTTATAGTTAGTTATCAATGCTACTTTAAAAATGCAAACCTCCTCATCTCTTCTTCGGCTCCTTTTTCTTCTCTTTTCTTTACGATTTTCCTCTTCATCTTGTTTTTTTTTCTCCAACTTACACTTTCTCCTCCTTTCTTCCTCCTCTGTCTTTCTCTTTCTTCTCCTTCTTTGTTTCTTCTCTCGTTTGGCATATTCTTTCCCCTCTTCTCATTAAAAGTTTTCTGCGATTTTCTCCTTTTTTTTTTGTCCGTGGTCTCCTTTTTCTTTTTGTCCTTTTCTACTTCTTTTGTCGCTCCTCGATCGGTTTCATTACGAAATGGCAAGTTAAAAATGCTTTAGAAATTTCAATAAGTTTCACTATCCAAGTATTTATATTGCAATACTCAGCATTTATTTACATCTGAGTATCTAATTTTGTTCCTTATTGACTAAGAAATAAAGAAGATAGAAAGAATAACAATAATAAAAAGAATAAATTCAAAACTTTCTTGTATCTCTGTTCAAAAGTGTTAATGCGTTAAAGATTCTTAAGCAAATCATGTGTTTAAAATAATTAATGCTACTTTAAAAATGCAAATCAGCGGTTTTCAATTTTTTTTCTACGACAAGGATTTCTTCACGAGACGGCGCCATCATAAAGAATGCCATTCGGAAATTTATTCTCGCCACCATCCATATTTGTTGCTCGTTTAAAGCAATATACGTAAACTGAATGAGAACAAACGAGCTATATATGAACAAACCCAATGTTATTTGAATATTTATTGTGTTAGTGGGCGCGCACTCATTCACAGACGCACGCAAAGAAAAGGAAACTAGTCTATGATTTACTCCTACGCTTAACCTTAACCACTTTCCTCAATTTAATGTGTAAAGCAAATTATACCTTCTTTTTTTATTTTTGTTACGTAACTAATTAAGGCTATTATTTCTCTCATGAATTTACAGTTTTTAAATGCATTTACGATGATTTTAAAGCTTCAGTAGGCCATGAGTTTGATTTATTAAATCGGTGTTTGCCATGTTGACATACTGTGGATGGTAGGTTAAGTTAGCGAACGCCCCATTGCAAAATGTTGCAAAAATACTCTCGAATAACAGAATTACTGTTGCGAACATAAGGCCCTGTGAGCTTTACTTACAAGGCAGATTTACACCGGAAAAGGTCATGTTTACGTTGTAGCATGGCCTGCTTGGACTCAAGAAGATTGTAAATGCACTACGCACTAATCACCGTCTTCATTTATAAGAAGTTGGTACGCAAAAGCTTCATGAAAGTTCAGTAAAAACAATTATAACTGGAAGAGAGGAAATGTTCTTGGGCTGGAAATCAGATAAACCTTTGTCATGAGTTTCTTCGACAGTTCTCGACCTTAGGTTATGTAGAACACGGATACACACACGCACATTAAACGCACCTACGTACAAGGCATGAGGAAATTAACCCAAATTTCTACTTTGGTCGGATATTTATTAAGGCGTTCCTGCCCTTTACAACTTTCATCTTTTTCTTCCATATTTCGAACATTTTTTAAACAAAAATTCGACGCACACTTGAAACTGCGGATTTTCTTAGAAATTATAAACCCATTGGTAAAATTATTCGATAATCGATCCACCCAAACCCGATATTTTCAATCATTACCTTGATGATTTTCAATTCATGTATGTACCTACGCAGGGTATGTGTTTTACATGTAATTAATTATTAATAAAACTAATGAACCGTGCGCTGTAAATTAAAGGGTTCGTTCTATCACGTTGGTTTGCAAGTATTCTGCTCAAGGTCCCTTTCCATAAATTAATGTAAAATACGTTACTGAATGTCTTGTGTAATGAAGTTCTCGTTTTATATAAGTAACCCTGGTGTTGCAAACACAATGAGGAAATTCACTTTTGTATTACTTCAGTAAAATTTTGAAATAATCATTTTTAGTTCGAAATAACCTTTCTATGCGTTTTACTTTGTAAAATAACAAAACTCACGCTCAGGTTACGGTATAAATCTAAACAGAAGCTTCAGCTAGCTAGAAACGTGCCTTAAGGCGGCTTAAACCACTGTTTGGCCCAGGATATACTTAAATAATGGTTTAAGCTGACTTAAATTAAGCTTGTGGTTGGACCTGTA
The DNA here is from genome assembly GCA_963082815.1 of Melanotus villosus. Lineage (NCBI taxonomy): Eukaryota > Metazoa > Arthropoda > Insecta > Coleoptera > Elateridae > Melanotus > Melanotus villosus. The sequence goes on along the minus strand of OY720419.1, from coordinate 109,875,367 downwards.
CAGAAACGCCAATCCTTAACCTTAAGAAGTAAAAAGGCCGCCCTGGCTGAGATATTTAAGAACATAGCAGCTTAGAGGGAAGGCTTCGCCTTCCAAGCCCTTACCTTTCTTGACTATAACAAACTATAACTCGAAGCTGTCCATTATTATAGGAATTGGGATGCAGTTATTTCAAATGCATGAATCTTGTTTGAATACATCCCAGTCTGTAGAGTCATGTTTCCCCCCTAAATTCGTAAAGGATAGTTCATGTCTGTTTTTGCAACGTGAGTGTGTATTAGTGTAGGATTTGTGGAATGCGACCTTGTGACAGATGCGAAATCTGGCTTTGAACTGATTATTATTAGGCGCTGCAAAAGCTCTTAGGAGATCTGAAAACCTTCCGTTACGAATGGATGCTTCAGCCCATCCATATGGTTATCAAAGGTTAAGGATTGCCCCACCGCTGCTTAACTCGAGATAATAATCCCCCATGTAACAGAAGTAGACTCACGCCTGAAGACTACCTTTTAGCTTTGACTTAGTACAAGCCCTTGAAATAATTGCAAAGTCCTATTTACCCAGTTAATTCTGAACCTTTCTACGCAAAAGCGCAATTTGATCCTATTTTTTTAATTTAAAAACTTTATTTGCAGGTTAGAGAAAGAAAATACTCAATGGAGATTGATGGTGAACAAAGCTTGAAGAAAGTACTAAACAAAAACAGTTGCCCAAGCTCATCTTTGTTGGCACGTTCACATTTCGGCGATTTTGATGATTTGCTTGACACTTATACGAACAACAGTTTGGAACACGATCCTAACGTACAAGCCATACAATCTGAAGACTATCCATATCGTGGTGATATTCCTAGTGTTGGAGACATGAGTGAAAGTAAGTCTGATTGGTGAATTTTCTTTAATGATGTAAAGCCGAATAACCCTTTACAAAAACAGATACATATTTTGGCAATTAAGTTATGGTAACCTTCACCTAAGGGAAAGACGTGAGTGCTTGCTATGAGGCTCTGAAGATATGCTCTTCGCTTAGTTATCCAGTATTTCATTATATTAGACCGGACTACACTTTAGGTTTAATAAGCCCCATACAATTTTAAACAGTAAAAGGTGTCAATATTTCCAGGCAGCCTTTTGTACAATTTGATAGTCGCCCTGCCCTCTTTTCCTTCTTCTACATCTTCTTCTTCACTTGGACGTTCTGTTCTTTCTCCTTCATCGTTCCCTTTGATCGAAGCCTAATTTAAAATCTTCTACTTCTTCTACCCGAAGCTTAAGACAATTACATGTTCCATAAAACCTGCGGACATATTTTGGGCAGCAAACTAACCTGAAGATGTTCTTCTTTTCCGCTATCCTTTTTTTATTCGAGCTTAAGACAATAACCTATGCTAGTTTCATTAAAATTCTGCGTGCTGGTTCGGAGCTTAATCTCAATAATTTAAGGAAAAGGAAGGGACCAATCCTTATAGTTGTGAGATTAGCCACTGGATAGGGTTGAAGACTAATTCAAATTTTGAATTTCCCCTAAACAATCCCAAAAGTCCACCCTTTATTGATTAAGTTTCCACTGTTTTCATTTTCCCTCTCATTCATCTCTCTCTTTGGCTAAAGCCTACGTATTCTTCTTCATCTCCTTTATTGTGGGTAACTTTAGACAATAATCTGCTTGAGTTTCATAAAACCTCTGCACGTAAGTTGGGCATCAGACTAAGCTCACCCAAAGTATAGTAAGACCAAACCCGTAGGGTAGTGAAGTTAATTACTCTCCAATATGTATTTCTTATCCTTAACTCTTCCTTTTATTTTGAACAAGAGACTAACCTCACCCATCGAAGGAAAAAGAGGAGACCATCCCGACTAGTTGTGAGGTTAGCCATTTCCAAAACTGATATTCTTTTACCTGCTCCTTTTTATTCCAGCTTAAAATAATGATCTTGCGAGCCTCTCTAAAATTCTACATGTTGGCCAGGAAACTAAACTCATCCATGGTAGGAAAAGAAGACCAACTCTTATAGTTGCGAGGTCAGCCACTATGAAGGGTGAAGACTATCCAAATCTTAAATTTACTAATAACCACTCCAAAAATCAACTTATTGTTTAGTTTCCACTGTTTTCAGTCTTCCTCTCCGTAATTCTGCTTCTTCTTCTTTATCTCCTTTTTCGCTGAAAACTCAAGGCAGCGGCTTGTTAGGGTTACGTAAAACTTTTACACGTATGTTGGTAAGAAGAATAATATCCCCCATTAAAAGAGAAAGAGGGTATCAACCTATGTAGTTGGGAGGTTAATCACTCTCAAAAATGTGCTTAGTTTACCTCACTAATACTTTTTATTCGAATTTATGACAATCATCTACGCAAGCTTCATTAAAACCCTGCACGTTGGTCAGGAAAATAATATCAACAATTAAAGGAAAATGAGGAGATTAACCTGTATAGTTGTTAGGTTAGATACTGACAAAGATAAAGGTTAATTCAAATTTTTAACTTCTCATAAAGATCCCCAAAGGATCACCCATTATTTGCTCAGCTTCCACTGCTTTCATTCTTCTTCTCCTCAGCTCTCTCGTTGGTCAAAGCCTAAACCAATGTCTTCTGCCTCTTCTTCTTCCTCTTTATATCCTTTTTTTGTGAAAACTCAAGACAATCGCCTGCTTGAATTTCATAGAACCTCTGTTTTCTTCTTTTTTTCTTCTTTTCCCTCATCATTCCTTCTATTCAAACTTAAGACAATAATCTATACCAGCTTCATTAAAACTCTGCACGTTGGTCAGGAAACTAATCTGAACCATCGAAAGAAAATAAGGAGACCAACTTGTATAGTTTCAAGGTCAGCCACTGTAAAGTGTGAAGACTGATTCAAATTTTTAATTTTCTAATAATCATCTCAAAAACAACCCGTTGCTTGTTCAGTTTCCACTATTCCACCAATGTGTCCTGCTCTTTCTTCTTCTTCTCCTGCATACTGCTGTTGCTGGAAATACATTCTTTTTCTTCAACTTCTCAAACACCTTCGCTTTTAAGATAATGACCTGTTTGAATATTGTAAAACCTATGCACGTATGCTAAGCAAAAAACTAAAACCTCGCCCATCGAAGTTAAAGGAATAAACCAACATGTATATGTGCGAGGTTAAGTACTCTCAACGGTGAAGGTTGATTCAAATTCTCCTTCTTCTTCTCATGCACCTCCCTTTTTTGGAAACTCAAGACAATGGCTGGTTAAGTTTCGTAAACTCTTAGCACGTATGCTGGGCAACAAACTAACCGCTCCCATCAAAGTTGGACGAGGCTAATCCGTATGATGCGAGATGAACCAAACTCAAAGATGTTCTTCCTTTCGGCCATCGTTTTTTTTTAACTTTTTTAAAAGTATGTATGTTAGTCAGGAGACCAAGCTCATCCATCAAAGGAAAAGGAAATCAATCTGTGTAGTTGCAAGGTTAAAAACTGGCAAAGGTAACACATTGTTTGCTCAGTTTGCACGGCTCTCAGTCTTCCTCCCTCTCATATCTCTGTTTGACCAAAACCTAAACCAACGTCTTCTTCTTCTTTTTCCTTTTTTGCTGAAAACTTAAGACAATAGCCTGTTTGAGTTTCGTAAAATAGGTATGTACACACGTTGTGCAAGGAACTTACTTCGTCCATCAAAGGAAAAGCAGGAGACTAACCTCTACAGTTTTGTGAGGTGAGCCAATGCAAAAGAAGTGAAAACTAGTTAAAATTTTGAACTTGTCCTAAACAACCCCGAAAGTACATCCACTACTTCTTGTTCAGTTTTCACCGTTTTCATTCTTCCTCTGTGTCACCATTCTGTTTGGCCAAAACATAAACTAATAACTTCTGCTTCTTCTTCGTCTCCTTTTTAAGGGAAACTCAACAGACCATATTATTAAAACGGAATATTAGTCCAAATTTGTAATTTGTCACTAATCATACCAAAATCAAATCCATTGTTAGCTGACTTTCCACAACTTCCAGTATTTAAAATCAAGTTAATCTACTACGGTTTTGATTTTAGGTGCGATCCTGAAAGCACTAAACGAACTGATAAGAGCAGTAAACACCCTTACCCATCAAGTCCGCGACCAACACAACGTAATCGATAGGCTCAGACAACTGTTGGAGAGCTGCGACATTTGCAACCCTCTTTCACATCAAAAACTACCAACGTGCGCTACCCATCCGCCAACTTGTTACCCAGGTGTCCAATGCCTCGATACAGCTAGCGGTCCAAGATGTGGCACCTGCCCGTTCGGGCACACAGGAAACGGTCACGATTGCGTACGATTCAGGACTTGCAGGGATCGCCCATGTTTCCCAGACGTTGCGTGCAGAGACACTGAGTATGGGTTTGAATGTGGAGCCTGCCCACAAGGATACGAAGGAAATGGGGAACAATGTGTCAAACGCAGCGGATGCGAATACAATCCTTGCCATCCTGGTAAGTAAACTAATAAGCTGAATGGCGAAAACCGAGAATTACTTTTTCACTGTTTACTTCTTCTAATTGGCGATATACTTTACTTCTTATTAACTCAGGAAAAATTAGCTTTAAGTTCTGATACTGTGGATATCGAATGGAATTGTAAGTACTTCATTATCTAGTCTGTTATGCTTTGTCTCAGGGAAAATACTATGTACTTTAAATTTCGAATTTTAAATGGAAAACAGGTGTGAATTACTATTCTGTTCAGAACAAGAAGTTTGCCGACCCTAATTTTTTTTACCAAGCTTGCTATTTTTTAATATTCTGCTAGAAGAAAGCGTAATTCACATTTGATCCAATCAATACGTGCTATAATAAATACCTGTTTATATAGATGGATTTCTTTTGCACAAATAAAATTTATTAATCGACCATAGAATAATAAATCGTAGAGCTTTAATCGGGCAGAGTCAAATTCGAGTCGGGTGCTTGGCGGGTAGCCTACTCAGTCAGTGAAAGTAATTATAACCGAAACACTGTGAGAAGGTAGGCGATTATCGAAGGCGTGAGATGCGCACCACATGTTACCATGATTTGGTTTAAATACAGTAAGCCAGATCTGTCCGATGCAATTCAGAAATCTATATTTCCATGAGTTTTCGTCAAGATGACTATTGCATCCTTGTAAGTTTAGCCTGACAAACCCATACCTTCGTTACATTAAATTCCATCTAGGTTAAACCTCTAAAAGTTTATTATTCTATGATACCTATTTAAAAACTCTTAACTCATTAATTGAATGGTGCCTAAATTTTTGCCTAATGTTTATTGGTATGTAAAGCACAATTAACAATAAGAAAAATCTAGAAAATGTTGCACGGGATATGCTTTTCATTAATTTTTTGCATTTACAGGGTGCATTTACAGACGTTGTTAAGCTCGTAACATCTTAAAAATAAAACAGCACGCCTTCAGTGTGTAAAAGGTCTCTTTTGTCAATGTGAAATAATATAATACAGCACACTATATACTCTTTATGTACCTACTAATTGTAAATATACTGCTTGTAACCTACAACTTGTTTTATTTCACACCCGTTCTGTGAGCATTACAGCAATTAACATTCGGCCTTCATTAATGTCCGCAAATCGATTAAAATACTACTGACACATTTTGAATAATTCGCCTCATTTTAAAAACAGCTTGATTAACACAACATTAATAAGATTCCTGAATGTTTCTGCAATGCATGTGGGTTTTGAATGCGTGATTTTTCACCTTAATAAATGTCACATGTTTCATGGTTAATAACGGATAAACATTTTGCTCTGCTGTTTTAACTAAATCTGAATCAATTTAGAAGGTAATCAGACTGTTCTGGTAAGTTTAAGCTTAAAACATGACGAAAATTTAATGAAAATGCACTCTTAAAAGGGTAGTGCGAGAATAGAAAGAAGAAAAATGATTAACAACGATTTGTAGGTGTACAGTGTGTCCCAATAAGCACCGAACCCTTCTACCGTTGTGACGGATGCCCTCCTGGATTCACCGGAAATGGTTCGAGTTGTCACGATATTGATGAAGTAAGTACTTTCCTGACTTAAAACACTAATATCTAAACTCATACTTGCGATTGAGCGTGGTGTGAAAAGCAGGATGCTTGACAAAGGTGCCCCCCTAAATGGGTTCGTTAAAAATTAATTCTCATCTAACTTGGAACAATTTTATGGTATTTTTGTATATACACCGTTTACTACTTATTTGAACGGTAGTTCGCCACGACTTCAGTTTATTCTGTTGGCAATAAAAGTTGGACAGTCTGTACGTATGACATTCACCCAAGTTTAGGTCCTGTACATGCCTTTTTTCCAACTGTTCATTTACGTTTATAACAAGAGACTTCAATTGTTTTATGAGAACCTAATTTTTGTCTAAACAATCACAGTAATGTCATATTTCGTCCATGCAAGGAGACAACAAGCGGAAATGAACGCATTTGGCAAACAAGGTGCTCTTCTATATAAGCTAAAATTGGACAGGCTGGTGAATTTTTCGCTACCAAAGTAACAAACCAAACTCATCGCCAACTATAAGCCAAATAAGGAGCGAACGGTGTATATACATAAAACATAAAAAATTCGCTCGGTTTAATAGCAGTGCGAGCATTGAAAAGAATGTACTAACTTACAGTTTTGTACCAGCAGATGGCTATAAAAATAGAGGAGCGTTCTCTCAGCATAAACAGAGATGGTCATGAGGATGATCTAGAAGCTTGGTATTATTTTACTAAGTTTATGAATTGCTATAAAAGTTGAACCGAAAATTAATGATAGCTGTTGTTAAATCAATGATTCATAAACCTGACTGTATGAAATGAGTTACTGAATGTGATTAGATTGGACCTACTTTATTGAAACAAGTTCTGGCATCAAATGTTATCGGAATACCAATTCATTTTTTACTATCGTTATAATGATATGTCCGTTGGTTGATCTTCTGGATAACTGACCAATCTATCCTACAAAATTCTCCTTTTAGGACGCCTTTTACGCCAGGCAGGAGATACCGTGGGACTATTCTAACCCCGCCCCACAGGGGAACCATCAACTATCAAGTCCCTTAAACTGAAAGCAAAACTTTATCAAAGGCAAGCCCAGATAACTTCTTAAATCAGCAATTTTCATCATTTTCTTTTGTTATCCCACTTTTCGTTATTCTCCTCCTTCTGATTCTACTCCTCCTTCTCTTTTTATTTTCTAACCACTGCTTCTCTACCTTCCTCTTAAGAATATTTGTATCTCCCATTCCTCATTTTTTCACTTCAATTTCATTTCATTCTTCCTCTTCTTCTCCTAGCAGTACCCTTCTTCCATTACTCCTCGTCCTTCAGATTCTACTCTACCTCCTCCACCTTCTTCTAGCCATCGTCTTCCTTCTTCTCTACAATTTTGGTTTCTCACGCTCCTTATCTCCCCCTTTCCTTACCTACTCATAGGCTCGTCCTTCTGTTTCTACTATTCATCCTCAATCTTCTTTTCTCCAACCTATCCATTCCCTTCTCCACAGTCTTTGTTTCTAACACTCCTCATCTTCTTCCTTCCCTTCTTTTTTTAATGATCGCCTAATTCTTTTTCTTCTTCTGCTCGTAGACTCATTTTCCCATTCTTCGACCTTCTAATTCTACTCCTCATACTACATCTTATTTTTCTCCAACCCATCTCTTCTCCATAATTTTTTGTTTCAACTACTTCCCTCTTGCCTTCCATTTTTAATCATCTTCTTTTTCTTCTTTTCCTATAGGTAATAGATTCCTACTTCTTTTCCTATTCGTAGGTTCCTTCTTCCACTCCACATCCTTTTTTCTAGTAATCATCTTTTCCCTTCTTTTTTGTGGTTACTCCCACTGTTTATCTTCTGCCGTCCATTCTCGCCCCCATTCTACGTTTTTTCTTCTTTATCTTTACCATCTTGCTGTGGAGCGAAGGTGCAGAGCTTTGGCCTGTGTAGCTTTAACAATGAACCTTTACACTCTTTGCAAAATGTGTTTAGCAAAAGATTAACCTTACCCTTGCTAAACAACAAAATCCACGTGGTCTCACAGGTTATACTATTGTTAAACTTAAATTATGACAAACAAAATAAGAATCAGTTCACTTAAGTGTAAAGTTAGCCTAAGCTAAGCTTGTGCGATTTTAGTGGACAGATAAAGGTGGCTTAACCGTCAGGATATTAACATTTGTATTCAGCTTAGCTTAGCTTAGCCTTGCGTAGTTTACCTAATAAACAAATTTTTATTTTTCAGTGCGATTTGGAGCAGCCTTGCCATCCTGATACCGAATGTATAAACCTAAACCCAGGCTTCCGTTGTGGTGCTTGCCCTGCAGGATACACAGGAAGTGCTGGTTTCACCGGTGCTGGAATAGAAGACGCTCGGTACAAAAAACAACGTTGCTATGATATTGATGAGTGTGCAGAAGGGCTAAGCGGATGCGTTCCCCATTCACAATGCAGAAATACAGAGGTAAGTACAAAAATGACCAAATTATTTTTATTATATTTTCAGAACATTAGGTTTCTGCGTTTCAGTGCTTAACCCTCTAAATTTGACCATCTCGACTCCAGCATTTTTACATCAATTATATGGACAATGTTTATATTTTTATTGGCCTATTTTTCCCTTTGGGATGTTTGTTCCTGTAGTTCGGGCTTTTCAAAGAAGTGCAGGATGGTTCTATCAGGGCGTTTGAAGTTTCGTTAGATGCTTAAGTGTGAGGCTTCACATAGAATGTGAAGTACCGTTTCGTCCTTCTTTTCACTTTTCTTGCAGTCGGGTTATTTTCTACAACAATCGCACTGAGGTGTTTAGTAAGTTAGTTATGTATATGCACATCAAACCAACTTGCCTAAGCCATATCGCTTCCTTAAAGGCTCCCTCTATAGCCATCGATTTAGACTCTTCATAACCATACATTTTTCTGGCGTTTCTAAGAATAGTCCAAATGGAGTTTAAGTCCGGAGAATTAGCTTGTGCTTGGTTCTAATCTATCCTTTGGATTCTAGATCTACCTTTTCCTACTCCATGTTTGGACAAGGACCTTCACTAAAGCTTCACATCGTGTGTCTTCGTCATCCAACCATGCCCGATTCTGTTTTGACACCGTACATCCAGTGCATTTGTGGTCTTTTCAAAGTTCTTCTACCAAACCATGATCTCCATTCGTTTAAGACGTTATTTCGTCTACTCTTGGTATAGACTTCAATCCCTTAAACCACCATCCCTTATATGTATACTTTCCCATCAAGTGAAAGGGCCTCAAAGCTGTGACTGGGGTACACATCTCCTGGATAAATGTTACTCTGACCACTTAGTATTTCTGGAATGTACCCTGTTAATGCCAAAAGATGTATGGTTGGTATCTCTAGCTCATGTTTTGTCATTTCTGCAAGACTTTATCAACCCCCTTCAATTGACTTGGTTGTGCGTCCGAACTGATATTGTAAGGTTTCTGGCTTTTAACAAGGCTCCTTCGTCTGTGGGCCATGCGACCCAGGTTACGTAAGCAACCAAACATCAGGTTGTCACAATAAATGTCACCCTTACTCATTAAAGTACCCAGTTGATGATTTACTTCTAAAATTTGCCAAAAGATGTGTTGTTGAATATCTCCAGCTCTTGTTTTGTTACTGCTGGAGCATCCAACCCGCTCCAATTCGCTTGGTTTAGTAACCAAACTGAAATTCTAAAGTTCCTGCATTTCTCAGGGCTCCTTCGTACGTGGTCCCCTAATACTTATAGAATATACCCTATTGATGGGTTACTTCTAAAATACGCCAAAAGATGTGTTGTTGGGTATCACTAGCTCTTGTTTTGTCAGAGTGGAACATCCTATTCTCCCCAATTCGCTTAGTTTCGTCGCTATACTAAAACTAAAACGTCTAATTATTTCCAGGGCTCCTTCGTATGTGGCTCATGCGACCCAGGTTACGTAGGCAACCAAACATCAGGTTGCCACAAAGGAGAAGGTTTCTGCCCAGATGGAACCCGCTGTGATCGCCATGCGGAATGTTACCACATCGGTTATGGTAGATTCGGTTGTAAATGCAAAGTAGGTTTCGCAGGTGACGGAATCGTATGCGGTTCTGATCGTGACTTAGACGGATGGCCCGATCATAATTTGAGATGTCACGATCCCAAATGTAAACAGGTAAATTCCCAATATTATACTACCCATTCCAAAACGCAAGTGGAACAAAGGCAATGGAGAAACAAAAGAGAGAAATTATACGAGAAAGTTAAAAATAATAGGAAGTCGTTGAAGCACAACTAACAATCTTTGTTGTTTTCATAATCATGATGCACTCCTTTTATGTAATTTTTTTGCAATTTGTAGTATTTTTAGCACTGCCATTAAACCAATTAAAACGCTCTTGAAATCGACTGTTTGTTTCGGTTAAATAATTACGTAAATGTTTCTAAATTTATCGAAATCTGTGCTATCAACTTACCTAAGTTTTGCACATTTCCCTTTTTTGCGAAATTCTTTGCCTTTGGTCAGTTGTACACAATGTGTCCACTAAAATATTTTTGTATGTATGTACGATAGCACTCTACAGATTTAAGGAAACTAGTAATTAACCAACGATCTTAGGTTTTGTTTAGTTGTATTTATAAGTAACACTTTTCTTTTTTAAACCTTTAGATAAGTTAAGAATAAACGTAGGACACTGTAAAATACTGGATTATTGTATGATAACAATTTAGTAAATGTAACAATATCTGTAATAAACTCTTTTGCTGCGCAAAATACGAAGTTATTAATGCTTTCTGCAACATTCTGTTTAAAGTCCTAGCATAAGCGGATTTCTATAGCTCACTACTTCATTTTCGTTATTTTTGGCGATAGGAATTTCAAAAATTATTTGAAATAATTAAATTAACATCAATCTAGCGGATGTTCAATAAAAAACCTGTTTAAGTAGGCTGTGATTGCATTCGGTTGTTGTGGCGTTACGTCACAATATTTTCCATAGATTCACTTTATCATTGGCTGGTTTTAAGTTTAACAACTGAAGGTATATTTAGTAAACATAGCAAACAACGCAACGGTTAAAAATAAATGAAATCTATCAATCAACCCTTGACTAGGTTTTTTATGGAACATCCGTTACAATACATGAAATTATTTAATTAGATGGCTGCATTAAGGCATTTCTTTTTATATTTTCTACATTTCTTTGCCAATAAACTTATATATTTAAAGGTGTTTGAGAATAATCTAGGCTGTGAAGGTTTTGTTTTCCTAACAAAATATTACAAGAACAAATTTTTTCTTGTCCATATTTGGCGTCTTGTCTAATTCAAATTTTTTAAAAATAATTTAAATGGTTGTTTCTCGTTAAAAGTGTAATAATTTAAACAAAAGTTTTGAGTGATGGGTGCCTCCACAAGGTACGTATATCCTTGAAGAATATTAAAATCTAAAAATTAGTTACATGGTGTGGTATTAATTGGAATCGTGGTTGTCTTTTTCGCCATTTTTGAATATGGGTGTGTGAGAAATATTCTTTACATATTCTTGTAATGTTAAGGAATATTTGAGAGTTTCAAATTGGTCTTCAAAATTTCCCCAGAAAATTTCTCACACTAGCTTTTAAATTTTTTGTTTAACATTTCGAAAAATTATCTGATTCAAAACTGTAAAACGCAGTACTAAAAATTCACGGTTTATTTGTTGCATGCCCAATTTTTAAAAATTGCACCTCAGTCTATATTATTCTCAAGTTTATTTAGTCCCGTTACTAACTGGCTTTTAAAACATTAAAACTGATTAATTGTTTTCCTTTTTGTACCATCTAAACTCATTAATTACAGATAAGCTTATGACAGGCACAATATTAATATATATTTAAATAATAATTAATAAACGCAGTTACAATGCATTTACGATGTTGTTGGACGGCAGTAACCCAGCCCACTTTAGGTTGGGGATAAAAAAGCATTTCTTACTATAAGGCTGTCTTCTTAGTAGAAATCTATAATTGGTGGCTTACGAAAACTATTTACAAAATTTTGACTGACTACCTCCATTTAGTTGGTGTAAACAAAGCTTTTCCTATTAAGAATCAGTAGGAGTGGAGTATGAAAACCTTTTATGTTACTCTCTGACCACATTACCCCCACTTTATATTGTGTGTAAACGAGACTTCCACTGGAATAGGTGTATCTTGGCATTCCAAATCACACAGAACTAATTGTAGAAACCAGTTAAAAAAATCGTAAACGCATTTTGTAGATTTACTAATTTCATAAATTTATTGAAATTCTAGGATAATTGCGTATACAAGCCCAATTCGGGCCAAGAAGACTTCGATGGTGATGGTATAGGAGACGCTTGTGATCCTGACGCTGATAACGATGGTATTCTAAACGATCCCGTAAGGTATAACTATCGAATTGTTACTTAATAACCAACTGTAACTTTACAGGATAATTGTCCTTTGACACCAAATCCAGATCAATTAGATAGTGACGTAGGTGGTCCTGACAGGCAAGGAGATGCGTGCGATAACTGCCCAACTGTGCCAAATTACGACCAATCCGATATCGACAAAGATGGTTTGGGAGACGCATGTGATGATGACATGGATGGTGATAGAATCCCCAATAATCGAGATAACTGCCCGAAGAACGCAAATCCGGATCAAAGAGACAGAGATGAAGATAGGGTCGGTGATGTTTGTGATAACTGTCCTCGTCATTATAATCCAGACCAGACTGATTCTGATAGCGATTTAGTGGGAGATGTTTGCGATAACGATAATGACAGAGACTGGTAAATTCTTTTAATACCTTGTCTTTAGTTAGTGTGAGCAAGATGTTTTGTTTTATTAAAGGGATGGCATCAACGATGACTCTGATAACTGTCCTGACAATCCAAACAGTGACCAGTTAGATACCGATCATGATGGTATAGGTGATGTCTGCGATGCGGATGCTGATGGTGATGGATTTAGAAATGATATTGATAATTGCCCATTGGCAAAAAATCCTGGACAAGAAGATGTGAACAGTACGTAATATTCATATTTAAACTAGGCAAAGCAGTCAAAGGAAATAACAAAACTCGTTATTTCAGGAAATGGGGTCGGAGACATCTGTGAAAGGGATTGGGATGTCGACAATGTAACAAACGTTCACGACAACTGTCCAAATAACTCCCTAATTTACGCAACCGACTTCAGCAAGTACCACACGGTGGTTCTGGATCCCGAAGGTGATTCCCAAAGCGACCCGGATTGGGTTATCTACAACAAGGGTGCCGAAATCGTGCAAACCGTCAACAGCGACCCTGGTTTGGCCGTTGGTGATCACAAATTCGGAGGAGTTGATTTTGAAGGAACCTTCTTCGTGGATACGGAAACCGACGATGATTATGTTGGCTTCGTTTTCAGGTAAGATATTTTCTATCTTAACCTTCCCTTGTTAATATCATATACCCTTACAGTTACCAGAGCAACAAGAAGTTCTATGCGGTGATGTGGAAAAAGAATACTCAAACTTACTGGCAACCAACGCCGTTCCGTGCCGTTGCAGAACCTGGAATTCAGTTGAAATTGATAGACTCGGCAACAGGTCCCGGGCAACTATTGAGAAATTCATTGTGGCACACTGGGGATACCAAAAATCAAGTTAAGCTCCTCTGGAAAGACCCAAGGAACGTAGGGTGGAAGGAAAAGACTTCATACAGATGGATCCTCATCCACAGACCAAAGATTGGGTTGATCAGGTTGAGAATATACGAAGGCGAACATTTGGTCGCCGATTCAGGCAACGTTTTCGACAAAACCTTACAAGGTGGCAAACTTGGAGTATTCTGCTTCTCACAGGAGATGATTATATGGTCCGATTTAGTGTACAGATGCAATGGTAAGTTGTCAAAACGACTGTGCTACCTTGTTTAAGCTAATACTTTCTGTACGTTTTAGATAATGTGCCATTAGCAATCCACCGCGAGCTTCCGGCTAATTTAAGGCGACAAGTGCAAATAGACGAGGGTATAGTTTACCCAAGTCAACTTGTAGTGCTCTACGATAAAAAATAGACTATCAACCATGTTGTTTTATAAAAAAAAAACATTCGATTGTGGATCTTTAGTAATCGTAAGAACGGAAAGCAATTTTGATTCGTCCGCGAGGAGCTTGCAATTGTCTGTTTCGTCATTTGTTTATATTTTAGCACTTTAAATTTTTTCTTTGTAAAGCTTATCTTATAAATTTAACCAAATTTCTGAAAAATTAACCGAACTTGTTGTACTTACGAAGTGTTATTTGTAAATTAATATTTTTTAATAAAGGCCTAAAATACACCATCATTTTTTTATTCCGACGACATAACCTTAGTAAGAATCTACTAAATTTGAGTGGTAGAGATAGAGGAACAAGCAAAAGACTATTTTGACTGGGGTTTTGCCCCTAAAATCAAAGCCTACTCTAATTATTCTTAAGCAATTTTTTCCTAATAACATGGCTTATATGTTAGCAAAAGAAAAAGCAATAAATTTTGACACCTCTCAGTTATATAAGCAGTGTTACCAACAACCGATTTCTTATCAAAACCTACTGCGATTCTGGTTTTATTATTATCTCACAGTTTTTCAATTTGTTTAGTCACGACAATGGGAAAAAATTACTTGTCTTGAGTGATTCACGTTACCTACACCCTTTTTCTTGAATTCTAGAAGCTAGCGGCTTAAATTGGAAAAACGTGTTTTTCCAATTTTTGTAGATCCGAAAACCAAAGCGCGGTATGCTAAAATGGATAATTTCCAAGCACTCCTACTTCCTCATCTGCTTTTGCGAAGTATTATCCAGAGGCCCAGAATTTTGAAGTGTCAAGTGCAGGATTTACTGCAATCCAAGTGCAACCATGCACTACACAGATATGTCAGACCATAACAACAGCAAAAAAATAATATAATTTAGTCAACCCTATCAAGTATAAACCAAGGACTGTCACCACTTAAACTGATACTAAATGGCACCTAGTCAATAATTAATGAATAAGGTCAACCAATTACGGGGTACAAAAATTTCTGAACAAACTAATGGCATTACCGAACTGAAACTTATGGTGAAGAACTTACTCACACAAATGGGGCGATTATGTACCTCATCACCATACTTGTCAATAAACTATTATAATGGCTTAGTTGTTAAAAGTAGTAGCATGGAACGCCAACAGACTGTAGCCACCCACAAAAAATTCAGTACTTCCTTTGTAACGAGGCTCATTTTACCAGCAAAAGCTGTCACGTGGTTTTGCAATTCCGTGTTATTTTGGGAAGTTCTTTAGTACGGTCCTGTCCTTTTAATGTTGATCCCGTGTTAATTATGTTATTTTTGCTACAGTTTAATTCCATTTTAGTCTGGAGGGCACGGAAGGTTAAACCAGGCAGCGCATTTTCATGGTAGTTCCACGAAATCTTCAAATCATTTCAGTATGTTTCGTCGATGTAAAAGTTCCCTTTGTTAAAAAATCCCAAGATGACCGAATTCACATGTATTTCGGCGACACATGATATATTGTTTCAGTTGATGCAACTCTCACTGATACAGTTCGGGGAATCCCCTGTTCGCAAGGCTTGTCAGCCGACCTGTTTAGCGTCGTTTGAGTCCTCTATAGTCCCACCCCTCTGCAGTACGTGGCAACTTCTCGACCATAGCGGACGTCTTTGGATTAAGATGGGACGTGCAATCCTTATCGCTTGGGTATTTAAATTACACCGGAAAGAACTAGGTACGGTAAAAAGCCGGATACTCCCAGAGGGTGCCATGTACTCCCGGAAAGAGATAGTTGTGAAAAGTTACGTCGTTCACGCAATTTACTCATTTGAGGGATTAAGAAAACTCATGGCCTAGGATTATTCTTCGTTTGTTTTGCACCCGTTTCCGGGAAAAAGAACACCATCGCTTCCATTTGGGTTATCACCAACAAGCCCTCCCTAATCTCACGTCTGTCACGTACTCCCTGGTCTTCTAATTCAAGTACAAACATCTCGCCAGGTAAAATCTGCTTTTCCTTTCTGCTGCACCTGCTTTCGTCGTTTGTGTTTCAACGTCAGTTAAGATTTCTACGATTGCCGCTTGCTGGCAGGCCTTGAAATTGCTACGAGTAACTTGAAACGCAATCTTGGCAGAGTTTCAACATGGTTGAAAAGTGGAAAGTGAAGGGAAGTTTAAATGGTAAATAATTGTAGATAATGCAAAATACCTTGGCATGCATCTTAATCGACGAATGACCTGGTAGACGCACATATTCAACAAAAGGAAGCGGTTAGGATTAAAACTGAGACGATTGTACTGGATTATAGGACTAATTGACTTACGATATCAAACTTTGGGGATCTGCCAGCAGCAGTAGTAACATCGAAATCATTCAACGTTTACAGAACAAAACGCTACGAAGTGAAGTTAATGCACCATGATACGTTCACAACACTGTGATCCGAGGTGATTTAGGGGCGCCTCCGGTCAAAAGCGAGGCAAAAGGGTATAATGTCAATGTTAAGTAACAAGTACAGCGAAGAGTGAAAGTGCACCGAAATGTAATCACTGACAAACTTATGGACAGAGCAGGCGAATTAGGACGTTTACAAAGACTAAAACCCTCAGACTTACCCACCAGATTCGATTTATACTACTTCCTATTCCTCTTATGGCTATGGCCAAAACCTAGGCCAATAGCCTGTTATTAACTCATAATATAAGTTCTATGAGCCCTATTTGCGTGTAAAGGATAACCTTACCTATCGAATGAGAAGAAGGCGGGGATGACGATTGTCGAAGGTCAGCCAGCTTAACTTGCCTTCCGGAGAACTGAAAAGCGTACGACCTATAAATTCCGGTGAGGACATAGCCGATTCCAGGAATCAAACTCGAGATGCCTGCGTGAAAGACCAAGGCAGACTACTGAGACAAAGACCGCTTCCCTCGGAAAGCAATGGCAAATCAGCGAGTTATTTCTACCTAGTATTCACTGGAATACAAGTGCAATCAATCATGTCTGTTATACTCATACTTATAGACGAAACTCAATCTCGCACCTGAGAACTGCTCAGCCAAGAATCCGTAAACATCAAACGGCGAAGTACGCCTCAAGCACGTTTCAAGGTAGGGCGTGACCAATGCTCAAGTATGAGATTAAGCGAAGTATCGACTAGAAGTACGGGTATTAGTCACTTCACACAGACATCTAGAGTGAAGACGGCAACGCCCTATAAGGGTATGCCATAGGTTATTAAAGTAAGCTGAGGATAATAAGGAGATCATTCAACAGAGTCCTTTCTACATGTCAATGTATACATCTGCACCATAGGAAGAACTTATTGCCCATTTTGGACAGATTTTACGATAAATAGAACCACTAAAAAATTACATTTGACATTTGTTCAAGTCCACCGTTTTTCTCTGCCACGGTAAGAACGTACAACATTCAATACAACAACATGTCATGATGTAATCAGTTACTTTATCTTGTATTAAACATACAATTTCTTTTACAACGTTACAGAATAACATACACTGACACATCCATTACATGACTTAGAATTACTCATATATTTCTAACAGTTCCAATATGCTTGTGTTTTTATTTTTAATAATAACATACAGACGGTTTTCTCTCGAAGTTTTTAAACATTAACGATGACAGAGGAGGAATACACAGAACACATGTTATTATATTGACGATTAGGTTGCAAATGTGACATTTTTCGACTTTTGCGCGACCAGCTCTGCGTTTACTTTTTGCATATGTTCCAATAATATGCATGATTGAGATTTAAGCTTTTGGAACGCATGGAAATTCGGAATATTCTAAGTTTGTGACGTAGGAACACCAAAGTATTGGAACTCTCTTTGCACTGCTTCAGTGCCCTTCTAAAACATATGGGAAATGTACCTGAAATACGCATAAAATATGCCGAAATTTTTCGAATTCGCAGGTGATTTCAACTAACCTTGCATTAAATTGAAAAGCCGAACAATGTCTCCAAATGGAACCCATTCATAAAATCTGAGTTACATACATATACAAACGTTAAGAATCTCTGAGTTTATTTAATAAAAATAATAACCTAGAAATTAATTTATTCGCTAACTGTTCTACATTCTTATCAAAACGAATATAAAATAAATAATATAAGATATTTGATGATATTTCCAAGAAATAAACTACTGCTCTAACTACCGACGGTAGTTTTTTGTTTTTTTATCCTATATCATATATAGCGTTTTCTTTACATTTATATAAGAAAAGTAAGCGCATTCTACTTGATATATAAATACAGGTAACATAAAGAACAATAATAATTTAATTATATGGCACCTCATGTATAATACAAATGGCGAAAGTTTATTGTCCAATAGAAATGTATATTTATAAATTTCATTTGTTTTTTTTTGTTACGATAAATAATGCATTTGTTCTTCTTCAAGTTCAGACTTAATATAGAAAAACTAAAATTGGTCCCTAATTTGAACGCATTCATATTAATTATTCCCATTTCTTAAAATATGCGTGACTAAAAATGAACGTTATTAATGCCCCTACAGTATATTGCACATAGATCTACCAAGTGTTTTACATCAAACAGATATTATAACATGCAGTTTATAATAAACAATATTCGTACATTACCAAATAATAGTAATAAAAAAAGAACATGAGTTAAACCTTATAAAACTTAATAACACGTTTCCGCTCATATTAAAATTCTTTATACACTATGTAGTATTTTAATAACTACAAGATAAATAAAATATTCCCTTAATATAACAACGGGAAAAAAATATAAAGTGATATTTACACTGACTGTCAATTATGATAACGCAATAATAAAACCGATCTTATTCTTTATAATTTCCGATAGATACGCAATTCTAAAACCAAACTCTAAACATTAATCAAATGAATGTACACAAAATGATATGATAATAAAAAGTCTAATTAAATTAACCCATGCGGCAAAGGGGGTGAATAGATCTGCACGTGAATTTTGTGATGAATTTTATCTACATCTTTCAAACTGTTTATTCCCTATACTACGTGAGTGTCTCCTTTTACAATTTCAACTAGCTCGTGAGGATCCGCGTTTGCTTTGTCTAGATCTCCCATGCCTCTTAAATCGTTTGCACTTAACATGTCTACCAGTCGAGCTCCCAACGAGTCACACATCACATTTATTGTCGTACGGAATCGGTCTCTGAAAATTAAACAGTTTAGTTTTTGAATATACAAACAAACTTGCATGATTTTGATGTTACTAAATTAGAGTAGGCCAATACTGAAAAGGATTGGAAACAAATAACAGGTACATTCTTCAAGGTCACAAGTGTCTAAAACATAACCCTAAAAATGACAAGGAAGGTATCCGAGAGTTAACTTTATCAAATGAAAAGACCATAAACTTCATATAAATAATTGTTCAGTTTAGTTCACTTAGACAAAAATTAACTAAGGTTATTAGAAAAATGTAGATGTCCTCTGGGGCATCTCCCAACACCTCATAAATACGTCACAACAAACACTCATTGTCCCTAAAAGTATAGGTTGTATGTATAGTGGAGTTAAAAAAAGTAAAAACGATAGTAAGAGAAGAAAATGAAGAATATTAGAAAAGACTATTGACAGATACTTATTGATAACATTACTGCATAAAAATGAAAAATAGCAAATGATCAGGAGGATGATTCAACATGGAGGACAACTACTATAAAAAAGTATCGAGACCCTGTCAAAAAACGTTTAGCAGAGGGCAAAGTACCTCAAACATGGAAACTCGCAAAAACTATCCTAAGTCATAAGAAAGGAGAAAAATCGGATCTGAAAAATTATTCGGCTGTCACAACTCTACAAATTTTTCAGCAGAGTGATCACAAAAAGGATCGACAATAAGCTAGAACTATACCAGCCGATCGATCAAACCGACTTCTTTAAAAGGTCCAGTATAATCAATCACCTATCAACCCTTAAAATTTTACTAGAGAAAGTCACTGAATACCACCTGCCATTATACATCGCATTCGCAGGCTACGAAAAGGTTTGTCGATTCCGTAGAGACATGGGCAGCAGAACAAGTACTCTGGAACTGCAGAATCGACCGCCGATATGCCGAGTTAATAAAGAATGCAAGTAAAAACGCAGAAATAAAAATAGGAATATCTAAAGAAACAAATGCGATCCCCATGAGAAGAAGCCTGTTCTTGAAGACACATTCAAAAAATTAAACTGGGAAAATAAAAGTATCAAAAATCATCTAAGGTATACAGATGAAGTCCTTCTAGTAACCGAAAACGAAAGCGATCTTCAAACCATGCTACAAGAATTTAATACTACCTCATCAGAACTTGATCAGAAAACTAAAGTCATAACTACCACAAAAATAAAACAAGTGCCAGAATATATTTATTTAGGTCAACTCATAAAACCTAATCATAGGGGTTAACAGAAGAATGAAGCTGGACTGAGCGGTATTTGACAAATTGAACTATGTACTGAAAAACAAAAACATACCTCAAACATCTAAGAACCTTGCCAACGCTTGCCTACGGTTCCCAGACTTGGATCCTTACTCAGAAGAACATGGACAGGTTTGCAAAAATTCAAAGGCCAATGCAGAGGCAAATGTTACATATCTTACTTCGTGATCGAAAGACCAACACATGGATCAGATCCAGAACACGTGTAACCGACATCAGGGAAAGCAGATTTGCGGACATAACCTGATAAACGTATAGTGGGACTAACACGGAGAAGAAAAACAGCAGATTGTGAAGTATCGAAGGGACTATAGGAGGTTTATACCCGAAAGTCGGTAGGAGAGGGCCAAGAAGATTCCACACATTATTCCAACCTGTTTGAAGAACAAAGAATAGTTATTTGTATCACAAGGCTAGAAACTGTCACTTTGCAAGTGCGAGTACTTGCAAAGCAGTTTCTAGGCGTGTGATACACAATATTTTTTCGGCCGATAAAAATACGTTAATTATAAAAAATCATTTTTTATTCAAATATTTGACGTTAGAGAATTTATTTTTCCAGGGAATTTATTTTTCTGGGCGTGACAATGGGCGTAGCAATGAGAGGGCGGAGTCAGTTCGGTTCAGCGCCACCAATCAAAAATCCTAATTTTACTTTCTGGACTAGTCCGGCAAATAGCATTTTCCGGACGATTTATACGCATGAAAATTGAGTGTTTCTAGCCGGAGGGCGAAAAAACAATATATAGGTTGGGAAAAAATAAGAAAAAAAAGTAAACATTAATGGCGAAATAACAGAAAAAAATATTCGAAAACACTTCACAAAGCCAATAACGACAGAATATCAGAAACCTAAGAATGGAACTACTACAGAGGAGATCAGGTTATAAAAGACACGCTGAAAATATCGAACAAAATAGTAAATGGTGGAGATATACAAGCGACTCTAATATAAGTTCAATGGGTAAGAAAGGAGAGGAATATCTTATTACGAGAGAAGAAAACAGCTGAAATGAGAGGTCAATAATTTATTACGTCATGGTTCAAAACACGATACGAAGGTGCAAGGGCGTGGAGGGGGACGGAGATATATAGTGACCACTTCTTCTTAACGATGGAAACAGGAGGAAAAACAAGGACAGCAAGAAGTGGTGAGAATCATAATCTAAAAATCTGCCAACAGAATGTAGCAACAGAAGCACGAGAATTCTTAGAAGGAAATCTATCAGAAAATGTGGAACATGTATTGGAAATGTTAATATGGTGCAATGAGGAAATCCAAGCAGCCGTTGCAACCAAAAAAGCTATTGGGCTAATACAGGAAAGAAGAAAACTATACAAAGTACATAAAGAGTATACGTTAGGGACGAAATGAAAAATGCAATGTCTTGGAGGAATTTGGAAGACACATAGAATACCATCGAACAAATGGAGACGTTTAAATGCTTCGGAGTAATGATAAGCTACGATGGAAGAGTAACTCAACCAAAGATTAAGTACAGCAGGAACGATATCCCTAGCACTGAACAAAACGACATAACTGGCAGTTTTTAATTCGATCCTAATTCCAATTATGACGCACAGTAGCGAGTTAGGGGTCCTCACGAATAAGGAAAAGAGTCAGATACAGGCTCAGGAGATAGATACCCGAGGAAAGTTGCAGGTGTAAAAAAGATAGACCGAATCCCTAATGAGGTGATCCGACAAAATTTGCACTTCAAATCAGTGCACAAAGGAATACGCAGTAATCAGCTACGATGGTTTGGGCACTTAGAAAGAATAGAAATTAGCATGGAAATCCAAACCATTTGGAGAGCAGCCAAGGGGAAGACAAGGTTAAAATGGAACAATGCAATAAACAAATCCCTCAACGCCAAGGAAATAGATCAGACTTCTTCTTCTTTCTATGCCTTATTCTAAAGACGTTGGCAAAGGGGCCAAAGCCACATTTTTAAACGACTTGACGTTGTTATATACCCCTTATACTAGGAAAATGTGTTCTCTGCAGTGGTTTCCCGTTGCATTCTGCAGAGTTTGTGACCATGTATTAAGTGTATAGTGTATGTGTCTTATTACTATCTGAAGGCAACCACTTGTAACCAAACGATTAAACGTCTTCACTCGCTCAAGTACCGACCTCAAACAGTAGCGAATTCTTTTATAAAAATCCTTACCACTGCGTGAGATCAGACTTAAGCTACAAGAATAGCGATAAACAGACAAGCGTGGATGAAACTATGATACGCGTAACCTTGACACCGAAAGATATAAGAGTCGCCGATTAAAAAAGCGTGGAAGGGATAGCAGGTAAGGAAAAAACTGAAATTATATGTGAAGAACATAAAAACAAACCAAAAACTTTACAAAGCTTACTAGCACCAAGAAAACAAACAACTCCGCACAAGAGTGATCAATCAAAGAAACAAACATAACCAGGGCGTGGGAACGGCTTCTCCACCCCCGCAGGTGGCATCATTAGCCAAGAAAGCTCTCACAAGCAAAGATAGGTGGGAAAGGAAGAACAGGAACAGGAAGGAATGGAACAAGCGTGTGGAGCAAGCCAAAACCCACTTATGGTCATTGTGCTCTTAGAAGAAGAAGATTAAGAAAAAGAATTGGTGTTATCCCAGTTATAGCGAGACTATTTTCTAGTAACTGTCGAAACAAACTGGTATTGGCAGCTCACAAAACAATCGAAGGCCATTTGCAAGTATGTCCAACAAAAGGCAAAAAATAATAATAATGCAGCTTGTAACTGTATATCCAGCCTAATAAAAACAAATATGAAAACCTTCTTCATCCGAAATGGAGTATACATAACAATTATTAAACCGGAGACCTCTAGGCGAAAACCTCAAACATATTTTAATAAGTAATTCAGATTATCAGTGGCCAAAAGGTATTTTATTTCTAAAACAAAAAAGACAAAAATCATATTAGACGTTTTTAAGTAAAACCAATTAGTTGTTTTAAATAAAATTAAAATCGGTCCAAAACGTTTCGATTTAAAAAGAACTGATTTGTCAATCATGCGAAAGCGATAAGAAATTTCTCGACTTCTAATTAAAAGCGAACAAAGAAATTTAATCGGCCTTCAAACGATTCCCCAATTACTATGAGAATAAGAAAGCGGAGATTAAAAGATTAAAAACGTCTGTCCTTGAAGTACTTGAACTGATATTAAACTTACGGCTACGTTTTTTGATTTAAATTCAAACGTTTTTTTGAGAGAAATTTTACCGTAGACTTGTTGCAGAGTTTATAATCACACGGAGTTCCAGAGTCAACAAACAAGACTTTTTATTAATTTAAGAAAAGTGTGAAGAACACAATTCGTTCGAGATTTTTTTGTCTCATAAGTGGCCATGGAAATGTGGCAGGTTTGTTTGTAAATATGACCTTTCTGGGTGTCACATGCTGTAAACGGGACTTGAAAACGTTTTAAGTTTGCGACTTTCACCTCAGGATTGTCTGTTTTTGAACTTATAAAGAACAGGTTAAGCATACGTTTTAACAGATTATTTGTAGGTGAGGAAGAGGTTTAAACGGCCCACAAGCCCGCTACTTAGCAAGAAACGGGGTAACGTGTGCCACCGGTTCCACCCCTACTCGATTTGCCCGCCCAACATGGGCGTGGCTTAGCTCGACTAATCATAAACCCTGGGTAGACCACCCGCCGGGCAGCCGACTCGGATTTGAACCCGAGACCGTCCGCGCTGTAGTTGAATGCCTTAACGAAACAAAATATTGAAAACTTGCCTTAAAATAAAAAACTAATTAAACAAAACCAAATGCGGCAAAAAGTAAAAGGACAAAGTAATATTGAATATTAGGCTCGAATTGTAACTTAGAGGTAATTTTAGAATGAAATTGTTATTGCGAATTTCATGGGTGTGCCTAATAAACCAACAATCTATTAAGTAACTGTAAACCCTGCAAAAAGCTTTTATAATTTAAAGTAGAAAACGTGCTCTAACGTCTACTCGTACAAAAAGAAATATTTTGGAAATTAAATTTGTGCGGAGTTATTCCTTTGGGGAAATACCTTTACTGTATTTTAACAAATTTCATAATTGTTTACAATAAACAAGTAATATAAACGATGGTGATAATGATGCCGATATTAAAATAAATAATACTTACAGTAACCAATCCACAGCCAATATGATAGATATTTGGTCAGCAGGAAGTCCTACGGTATCGAGCACCATCACCATGGTGACGAGACCAGCTTGTGGAATCCCCGCAGCACCAATACTAGCTGCAGTTGCCGTGATACTGAAACGGATGTATTTCAACAGATTAAAAGAAAATCTCACATAATGAGAAGTGACTGTAAAGCTTCGTAAATTGCCCCAGTTTAGAAACTTGTTAAATGTAATACGAGTTCCGAGAAAATACGCGCTTTTATATATGTGTATAGACAGACGTCGGCGTCGTTTCAAAAAATATTAAAACTTCACCTATTCACCGCGTTCACGTTCAGTTCCGAGTAATTGGCAATTAAATTACGTACGATTTCTATTTTTCTGGAACTTTTATGTTATTATTTGTACTTTCGTGGAAATACACGGGAAGAGGTGTATTTTATTATGAAGCGTTTCTAATAATACTGGTACAATATTTTTATATATTGAAGGAAGTCAGGAAATTAATCAAACAAGCGATTCTCGTTAACATAATGGTAGGTACAAAAATATTTGTAGGCAGGTTGGTTGCTTTTGGGGGTATTTCAAGGAACTACCGGAGCCGAAGCAAAGACTTTCAACGAGTTATCAATAATCTTTAGATGTTTAGCGCATCAGGAATGTATTTTTTAAAAGCAGAAGAAACAAATTTTTCATTTGTTATAAGCTGATCTTGTCTTAAGACTAAAGTAAAATTCTCTTCCGGTTTGCGACCGCTCACACCGGCTTCAAATCTCATCGGTTCCATAAAGAAGTCGCCAAGATATGAATTTTATTAACGTACTGACTTAAAGTTAAGTAGGCCACATCATCAAAGTAATCGAATCGAAGGAACTCACCAAATCGCAGCCGCTTGCCCAATTCCCAAGTCAAGGTCATTACGTTGAGCAATAAAGATAGCAGCCACCGCTTCGTAAAGCGCCGTCCCATCCATGTTAATCGTGGCCCCAACTGGAATTACGAACCTCGTTACTCGTGGATCGACTCCCATATTGTCCAGTGTTTGAATCGTTATGGGCATTGTAGCAGAACTAAAACCATAGATCGGTATTTTAACATTTACCCCATTTAAAGAATACAAAACAAAACCAAACTCATTCTACGTCCAAGCATTTTAAACTTCAGTTGTTAAATGATTGCATTTTTTAAGTGAGATCAATGAGTATATAATGTTGAGAGACGCAATGCTTCTGTATCTTGGGTTACATATGCGAAACTTGGCCGAACATAACCAAAGGTGGAACCAAACTTTTCTGAAATGTTCGTCGTTTCTTTAATAGTCATACAAATTGAGTTAGAAACATTTTCGGGGCTGCTATTATGTTAAGAGCAAAGACAGATGACATTACAGCACCGTCAATTATTTTTCGGTCAGGCGGCGCTGTGTTTCTGATGCTCCTTAAAGTGAAGGACCTCCTACGGGGTAAGCCTCAAATTGTGTTGGTTCTTCCCTACATCAACTGGCTTTGATCAACGTACAGACGTGGCAACACTGCTTATTTAAAGCAACAAACAATCAACATGTGCTTCTTAAAACATAATACACCGAGTTTCCTTCTTGGTAAGCCAAAGACTAAAGTTGAACCTCTATGCATTATATACTCTTTGATAAAAACAATTTTTGAAAGCTTTTGTAATTTTTGATGGTTGCACTTAATTAATATTACCTAGATGCTGTTCCAAAAGCGGTAGCCAATACTTGACTGAGTCCCGCGATGGTCTTAAAAGGTAACGTCCTGGTGCAAATGAAATAAATTACGGAAAGGGTTCCAAAACCGTGGAGGAATAGTCCCAAAAGTACGGTGATGAAGTATAACCCGAGTTGGCCTAGCAGGTCGGCGAAACTGCTTATATCCATTATTTGAGCTATTACCAGGAAGAAGACACCCAAAGGTGATAACCTAAAAGGAAATAACCGAATTAGTGGCCCAAAACCATGCAACGCAAAATCAGATGACAAAAATATTATTTCTGAGCTTCCAATTGCTATTTATTTATTTGTGTATTTATTTATTTTATGATTTATTGATCAAAGAAAGCTCGAAGTAAGAATAAATTGAGGTATTAAATAAAGTATAAAATTTTTATTGGCTTGCCAACAGTTGTTTCGGGATTTTAGTTTAATACTCCGCCGCGAGACGTTAGTGGTGACACCTTTGCCCTTAAGTTGTATATTAACAGCCTTTATTGTCACCAAACGACCTAGGATCCCACGAAAATTGCAGCCAACAAACTTTTAAAGTTTGACGTTCGTGAAGGTAAAAGGTTAACCACGGCAAAATAACAAAAAAATTACCAAATGACCCATCCAGTTATAATCATCATGGCCTCGCTAAGTCTTTCGAAGAATATCAGCAGAGGCTTGCCTCTTTCGCCCATTTTTCCTATGGTTACTCCCAGAATGATGCTAAACATTACCAATCCAAGTACGTTGGTGCTTCTCAGTTCCAGTTTTTCTTCAAATGGCCAGTATGCGTATTCTGCAAAGAAAAATTGTAAAAACGTTCGTTTAGTTTCCACTAAATTAGGGATAGGTTTTGCTCACACTCAGTGCCTCAGCGCCAATCAAGAAAAAAATAACCAATGAAGATCATTCTGGGACGACTAACACGCCATTTAGACACGCTCAGTAACAATTTTATAAAACACTTGAAAAGAAAGGCAATAGCTAATCGATTTAAGAGTCAAATGAAACATTTTTTGGTAAGCACGCTATGAATACATAGTGAACGTCCAGAGTATTCTGGATGCTTGTGGAATGTTCTAGAATAAGCAGCAGCCGCATCTTATAGAACGCATCCCGCCAAAAACGGGCAAAAGGGCATAGAATTGCAGCGAAACACGTGTTCCTAGTAGGGTACGCCCAGAATTTTCTACCGTATTCTATAATAAGCAGCGGCCGCTTATACAAATTAATGCATCCCGACAAGAGCCAAAATCTACGCAATGCGTGCGGTTTAAAATAAACATCTTGAGTGTTTCTTTCTGTTAACTTCGGTATTCGTAAACTAGTAAACAAGCGTTATTGTAGTCATTTAGTTTAGGTAATAAAAAAAATCACACAGAACCCAAGTATGATTCGTTAAAATCGTTACAATACTTACGATCCTTTAAATTGAAGGTTTTGTTCGTATACCTGGGATTGGCTTTAAATTCATCTGGCACTATTATTTGTATCTGACCCTGGAATTAATAAAAATAGAGATTAATAACAATTAATTGCGCGGTTATACTAAGCAATTTGTGCCAGTTAATTTGTTCATAAATTTATTACTACACATGGATAAACAATTAACAAGCTGTACATTCTCATATTTATTTATACTTTGTGTAATTTTTTTCAAAATACGAAAATCCATGTTATAGAAGTATAACACAAATTTCTTTGTCATTTTATTTAATTTAACGTAGTTTCTATTTTTTTTCCTGAATAGTCGCCCTTTAAGGTGTTCCTTCTGTTATAATTGTTTATTATGTATGCAATGTAATTGCAAATTTTGAAAAATGGCAAAGGTAAAGGTTACAAAAGGCCTCCGAAAAAGTTTTAAATGCTCAGATGGGAACGCAAGATATGCAACAGGTGACAAAGGGGTCAATACGGTTTAATTGTGCCTTCGAATGAAAGCCAACAGACAACCTGAGTAATCTGGACAATATCGATTTGGTTAACACGTTCGCGTTAATCAGTTAAGAGCCACTTTGATTGTATTTCCCTAAAGGCAAGGAATTTTGTTACGCTGGTGCATTACGAAAACGTTACGTTCGGTTTTGTTTTTGATACTTCTGCAATGTAAATATAATTGTTTTTAATTTTGTCAACAAACAATCCATCACCTGCCACTTCTATAACTTGCAACGCCAGTCCTTTCAGGCCATCAGTCACATAAAGTATGTGAAATTTATTAATTGGGCCTAATACAACTGATCAGACAGTACAAAAAGAGTAGCCACCATTTTCTATCCCTAAACCTAGGGAAATCTTCGGGTGCATCACACTGGCAACACTGTACAAAACAAAAAGCTACGTTAAAAACATGAGAGTTTAACAAAATCTTCCAGACCGTAACTATCGTATGTAATTTTCTATGGCTTTACCCTGATCCACCACAAAAAACAATTTAAAATCCTTCACATTTGATGGAAATTTCGTATTTTCGAAATAAATCGCCAGAATTTATACATTTGCAAATGAATTTCACTTAATTTTTATTGGTTGGAAAATTTCTACTAATTTTTTGTTTAGCAAACTACCTATACATATTATATTAAAGTCCACGATTTTCCCTATATTTATTTCAAAATGTACCGGATGCGTTGAAAAGGATTACGCCGGTTCTCGCATAAAACACAAACATCAAAGAATAAACATCAAAGCAATGCAATTAACTGATCAGATACAATCGATACAGAGCTATCACCAAACGAATACATGACATTTCAAACCGATCTTTGCTTCGTACCGCTCTATTTGCACATAGAACATAGAGCTTTTGATGCCCAAAGGCACTAATAAGGTCTACATGTTAACTTGGAAACTTCGCTCTTTGTTTCAATATTGAATGTAATCCCTGTTTCTAGTTTGGAAAAGTGTGTTTGAGTTGCAACACTTCACAGATGTATTAAAAGGGTTACGAAGGTAAAGCAATTCATAAATAATATGGCGGTGATAGGAGAGCTTTAACAAAGTTGTTGAAGTTCAACAGGTGGCCAGTAAAGAAAATTCGTGGCTGATTTTAACAGTTTGAAAGGTTTCAGTTTGTTTTGGGTAAGTAGGTTAAGGTTACACGACAAATTTGACTGTGTAAGTGGGGTTTTGTCGAGTTAGTACTTGAGGTTACGCTTTTTAGGTTTTAGGACAGGATTTACGTTGTTTCAATCAAGAAAACCTGGCAGTTTTTGCTGAGTAAATGGGGTTTTGAGGAATTAGCAGTTGGGGTTATGTTTTGTAGACAATTTTGCATCCGAGTTAGCAGCTGAGCTTATGCTTCTTAGGTGGCACGTTTCACACAGTTTTACTCAAGCAGACCACCGTAATCTGACAATTTGGGCCGTGTAAATGGGGTTTTGATGAATAGTCTGTCAATCGCAGCTATTTTTTTAAAATTATTGTTGATGGTGTAACAGGATTCAAGTTGTTTCGATCAAGTAGACCATGGTAATCTGAGGACTTTGGCTGTGTAAACTAGTTGAGGTTATGTTTGCTGTTGATTTACAGAGCAAGATCTATGCTTGCAGGTAATATTTCCAAGTTGCTGGAATGATGATTGCCAATCAATTGTTTTCTTTAAACCTTCGGATATCTGACACGGAAATTGCTCATGAAAACTGGCAAAATGACCCATTATTTTACACAAGCGAAAAGCTGCGATGTTTGCCGACGTATCAACAAAAGAAAAAACATGGCCGGCTTGGTGTTGAAAAGGACGCTGATGTGCTGTTCATGTATTTATTTCATACTGTCTGGTAAATTCAGTTTTCCGGCGCCATTTTGAGTCCGGAAAGTGAGCTATTACGGTATCAGAGCCGGAAAGTGTTGCCAAGCAACACTTTCCGGACTGTTATTTTATGCACCCAATCAGAGCCCGTAAAAATGTAACCAAGCCACACCTACCGGCTTTGACACAGTAATGTCACATGTTGACGTTTTGAGAAAGTGTCACATGTAAAAATTAAAAAATCAAATTGTTTACAGTATGAAATAAAATACATAACGACATTCGGCCGTGAACTCTGTTTACAGTACTCGTTTCGAGTTTCAACATCTCACTCGTACTGTAAACTACGAGTTCCCGGACTTGTGACGTTAATTACTATTTCATTAGGTTATCTACAAAAACTCTCTGAAACTGACAGAGCGAATAATTTAAAGGGCTAAGGTCCAAAGAAATTTGCAACGCTGGGAACGTCATTAAAAGCAATTATTTTTGAGCAAACTCATTTCAATTAAATATAAAATATTTCAAACCTTCAAATTTATTACTTAGAACACGAATATTAATATTAAATATTTGATTTGTTCTTAGTCTCTTTAAACCTTGTCTGTTGTTCATTGACATTCTATTTTTGGTTACTTCAAGGTGGCAATTTTATTTAATACGATAATATTCTACGATTTGATTAAACAAATAAATAAAAGATACTAACCTGTCCTATGGCAGCTTCAATTAAATTTGGTGGAAACATATTTCTGGAAAAAGAAAAGGTATCAGAAAATAATAATTAAACATCGTAAACAATTCAATGGTTAAGTTATTACCGTTTGTTATGTTAAGCAAGCAATAAGTGCCACTGCACTTTGAATTTTGTTTACCCGTCATTCAACTGCAGTTACTAAAATAAAATCGTGTTGATTCTTTTTCTGCTACGTAAGTTCACTCAGCTCAGGTGTACAAAACAATACAAAAATTCTCAGTTAAACGTTCGAAAGTTGATACACAATGAGTTATTTTAATGCAAGTCTAAGCTGGCTTAAGTACAGTTTAAACCAAACTGAAGTATTAGCCCTTAAATGGAACAAACTCGTAGTTAAATATTAAAATTCCAGATCTGAATCTATAATCTGCCAACATATATTTGTTGCGAGGCAATATTTAAATAGTAAACAAATTAAATTTTTTTTAATTATAAGAAAAATATTTTTAAATAAACTTCTCTATCAAATAAATAAAATTCGTTGTTCTCAATAAAATTTCATATCCAGTAGGCCATGTCACAGTTGTAGTAAATAATCTGTGGCCATGCTTCCTAAAACACGACACTGTAATGTTTTAGGAAGGTTAATTTTGGTGAAATACCTAAAAAATGTAACCATCAACAAATCGTTGATTGCAACCCTCATCGCATCACTGAATGCAACCATTAGAGTCACACTTTGGGGTTATTTTAGCAAGTTTTCGGTATTTAGCCCATTTTTACCAATTCGATCTTTAAAACGTTAAATATAAAAAGTCACTGGGAATCTTCACGCATGCTTGAGTGCAACCATCAACAAATCATAATACATTGACGCGGTCTGAGAACGCGCCTTAATGTTGGGGAGTTTTGGAACGCAACCAATTAA
Source organism: Melanotus villosus (assembly GCA_963082815.1). Classification (NCBI taxonomy): domain Eukaryota; kingdom Metazoa; phylum Arthropoda; class Insecta; order Coleoptera; family Elateridae; genus Melanotus; species Melanotus villosus. The sequence goes on along the minus strand of OY720419.1, from coordinate 109,843,658 downwards.
AAACTTTGTCTGACTACCCTTTTGATTGCCTCAATAAGCAACAAAGCTACATCGGTTTCCTTGTAAAACATTTTAAATTTCGGGCAGACTGCCTCCGAAAGACAAACAATTACCACCGACTGCCCTAAATTTCATTAAACTTTCCCAAACTTACTTAGAATGCCCCGAACTGCCTCAGACCTCTTCAGATTGGAATACCTCTTGATTGCCTCGATAAAGAACAAAACTTAGTCGATTTCCTTAAAAAACATCTTCAATTTCAGGCAGACTGCCTCAGGAAGACAATAACTTTATAGAGATTGCTGCAGATTTCCTTAAACTTTCCCTAACTGGCTTAGAATGCCCCAAACTACCTCAGGCTTCCCGAATTTATTTCAAGCTATCCATAAGAATGCCTCTCAATTCCCTCGATAAAGAATAAAACTGCCTCGATTTCCTTAAAAAAACATTTTAAATTTCCGGCTGACAGAAAGTTGCCACGGACTGCTTCAGCTATCTTTCTGGAACTGAATTTGAATGCCTTGAATTACCTGAACCATAACCGAACGTTCAAACAGCCTCAGACTTCACATGACTGTCTCAGACTACCCATAACGAACCAAAGGCCGATTCGACTGTCTCAAAAGCCTTTATTACCAAATTGAAATCGGCCTAACTACCCCAGAAAGGCAGAAACATGCTACAGACTACCCCAAATTTCATTAAACTTCCGAACGCCCAAACTGCCTCATGACTTGTCAGGATTGCCCCAGATTACCCATAAAAGTGCGTTTTGACTGCCTCATTAACGAAAAAAACCATCTCGACTATAGTTACTAAATCAACATCGGCTTGATTGCATCAGAAAGGCGGACACATGCCGCAAACTTCGCCAAATTTCCGTAAGCTTTCAAGAACTAGCTAATAATTCCTTAAAATGCCTCTGAATGCTTAAATTGCGTCAGACTTCTAGGCACAAGAAGAAAGACTATCTAGACTTTCTCAAAAATTGTATGTATTGTTAAATTAATTAATGTCAGTCTGACTCAAAAAACTGTAGAGACTGTCTAGAAATTCATTAAACTCCCTCAATCTGGTTTAGAATGTCTTGCAGTACCACCAAACGCCCAAACAGTCTCAGACTTCTAAAGACTACGTCTAGGACTACGCATAAGAATACCTCTCGATCGCCTCAATAAGGAACAAAACTGTCTCAAAAAATGTATTAAATTTCGGACACAGAGAGACAGAAATTTGCTACAGGCTGCCTCAGATTTTATTAAACTTTCTTACATCGGTTTAAAACACCCCCAAATTGTCTTCGAATACCTAAACTAGATTGTCTAACCTAACTTACACGGATACTTTCACACAACACTTGTATCCAGAGACACGTGGTAAAAAAATCTGTCTTTAGTAAACGGTTGTTTATTGTGTTCTGCCTTGCGACGTAACAAATTGGCGACGAGAGAAAAAAGCAAAAATGGTGAAAATGCAGCTCAAACTACTCGAGTAATCGGCACTGTAGGTTCTTTGTCGTAATTTATCCCGGGTTCATCGGAAGAATGGGACGTCTGCAAAGAACAACTGGGGTTTTATTTCGAAGCGAACAAAATAACTGATCCTGCAAAGAAGAAAGCAATTTTTTTCTTAGTTTGTGGTAAGACGATATACGAGATATTAAGTTCGTTGGCGACACCGCGAAAACCAACAAACCCTGGTCAAAGACTCATGTCCACTTCGCTGGAGCAGTACACAAACATTCATTTCTGGGCGTAGTCGATACATACTCCAAATGGCCAGAAGTGATTGAAGCAGGGGGATCTTTCGCAAGACTATTATCGATAACCTAAGAAAAATATTCGCCAAGCATGGATTACCGGACACCGTAGTCTCGGACAACGAAAGAGAACTCGTGGCAGCAGAGGTGAAGGAATTCAATTTATTTGAACAGCGCCCTTCCATCCAGTAACAAACGGGCTGTCCAAGAGAACGGTACAGTCCGTGACGCATCAATTCCAGTACAAAATTAGGAAGTAGGAACTCAACAACGTGCTATTGGCATTAAGATCCACATCATGCAAAGCCACAGGACGGTCTCTAGCTGGGTTACTCATGGGAAGAAGACCGACAACGTTGCTCGACAGACTACATTCGGAATCTTGTCCAGTTGTTTGGAACGAAAATCCTCAATTTACAACGGGAAGAAGATTCGAAGTACGATCGACAGCTTTCTACCGAAACTACGGGAAAGTTAGGAAATTCAAGTCTGGCATAGTTTATCAGGCTGGAACGAGAAATTTGATAATTACAACACCAGACGGGACACAGCGAAGGCATATAGATCAAGTGTGGCAAGATAGGTCACAAGCAAGTAAGTTTGGAGAAACAAGAGCATTCAGCAGTGAAGAGAGAAGATGGAAGTCCGCGAGAACCGGCCAAAGTAGAGATTCCAGAGTCTCAAAATGAATTACGTGATTGAGAATTGATTGAAACAGAGACCAGTAACGCGTTGGATCCAGTTTCGGCTTCTGGTAAAAGCTGAACAGCACAAACGATTCAGCAGAGCCCAGCGGGAAGAGTGCACAATAAACCTAAATATTGGAAGGATTATGTTCAACATCTTCTGGAGATGAAAGAATGTTATGACGTGGTCTGAGAACACCCCTTAATCTTCGCTATTTCCTCCATTTTCACAAAACCGGTCTCTAAAACTAAGTATTTCTCATGCAGTTTAAGGATTAAAAATGTTAAAACTAAGCTGTTAAGAATAATAACTATATTTCATTCAACTTAAAGATAGAGTGGATGTAAACAATAACAGGCGCGTGAGCAATGCATTGTCACGTGGTTTTGCAATTCCGTGTTATTTGGGAAGTTTAGAGTCATTTTAAATTTGTGATAAATTCTTTAGTACGTTCCTGTTCTTTAATTCCGATCCCGTGTTAATTGTATTATTCTTGGCTGCAGTTTAATTTCATTTTAGTCTGTAGGACATCCAAGGTTACGCCAACTCGGCACGTTTTGCTTAAAATTCTACCAAATCTTCAAAAGTGACCCCCAATAGTTTGTCGTTGTAGACATTTTCCTTTGTTTCACGCGTATTTCATCAAGGCATGATCTCATCTTGTTTCAATTACTGCAACTTCTCGTGATACGGTTCGGGGAATCCCGCGGTAAGCCGGGCCTTGTTAGCTGACTTGTTTCAGCATCCTTTTGATTCTTCTACACCTCCCCTGCTTTAGTACGTGACAAGCCTTCGATCATAGCGGACGTCTTTGGATTAAGGCGGGGCGTGCAAATTTTATCGTTTGGGTATTTAACACACCGGGAAGGCCACTTTCGGAGTTCTCAGGGAGAACTTGTTACGGCATAAAGTTCGGATAATCCCAGAGGATGTCAGATACTCCCGGAATAATTTAGTTATGTGTGGAAGTTGTGAAAAGTTAAAGTGTGGTTCACGCATTTTCATCTTTTGAGGGATTAGAAAAACCCACGGCCGTTGGATTATTTCTTCGTTGTTTTGCACCCGTCTTGGAAAAAAGAACATCATAGCTCTTCCCAGTCTCACGTCCGTCACGTCACTCCCTGTGCCGAGCAGGTAAGAACATCTCGTCAGGTAAATCTATTCTCCTTAATGCTGGTCCTGCTTTTGCCGTTTGTGTTTCAACATCAGTTAAGATTTCTATGTGTCTCTTGCTGGCAGGCCTTCATTTATGTTGTTCAGTTGAACTTTAGAGTTTAATAAGTACCGCTTGTTATTTTATCTTTGTGTTTTGTTTGCAACTTTTAAAGTAACCATTACATCTTTTCTGTTGTCCGACGGTAACGTTTGAAGGTTTTGTGAATCGCCTTTGACAGGTTTGAGGACCGCTGGATCAACCAGCATTGATTAGTTTGTTTCATTAATTTTGTGTTTAAGTAAAGATCTTTGTGTTCAGATTATAGTTCAAGTTTTAAGTTAACTTAAGTTAATATTTTGTGTATGTTGCATGTGTGAAAATTTAACGGTGCTTATCGAATTCTTAATTTAAGTTTTGTCAATCCCATATTTCGTCTGGGGATTAAGGGGCTAAGTTTGTAAATGTTTTGCAGTAACCTAACGTAAATGTAGTACCCTCAATCCTATCGTTCCCTTAATTAAGATAATTTTTATTATTTGTTTTAACGTAAATATTTTATTTGTCGCCCCTTTTGTGTAATTTCTTTGTATTCATTTTCTTGCATTTTGATTCATTAAATATTTCATTGTCAATTTAGCTTGGTTTCGTTATTGCGTTCAGCCCTCCCCGATAATATTTGTATATTAGTGTTTTGCTAAAGATTTATGCATAAAGTGTTAGCCTGCCTACAAGTCGTAAGAGCTCCTGTAAAGTAAGTTATCTCAGTTAGGCAAGTTAAGTCACATCTTGCAGCAGGGAGCAGTCTAAACTCCAACCCCCTTCGAGCCCTTGGGAATCTTCTGTGGTGGGTTCCTTTACGATCTTTGGCTGACTTTAATATCACAGTGGTGCTCAACACTTTCCATCCCTATTATGATCAACCCTTAATTGAAGGGTTTTACCGTTTCGTACCGCCCTTCTCCACTGTTTTAGCTAGCCGCGGGCCAAAGGGGCAACAACATCCCTAATTAAATGTCGTAGTGCAGAATAGGGACGTGACAGTATGATCAGTACCTGTGCTGCATTTTGGCTAATGCGATTGGGCGAACCCCAACCACTACCGGGTATTACACATCGTTGATATCAGTCCATGTCCGGCTTAAAATTTAACTTTTTTATCAAGTAAAAATTTTCTTTATAAAATGTTATTCATTACCAAATGTGTAATTATTAACATCTTCATTTCAAACTGTTTTTATTGTGTTAATTTATTGAAATAGTTTTTTGCTATATTGATTTGTACGCAAATCTTTACGAACGTTACGGAGTCCCGCGTTTTCGTGTTCCTTAATACTATGCTGCTCCTTTCAACCACTGAACAACGCATGTATTTGCTCACATCCACTCTATCTTTAAGTTGAATGAAGTATAAGTGTCAATCAGCATTCGCAGATGCTCCATAAATGTCATTAAGATGGTTGCATTCAGTGAAGCAGGAGGGTTTACAAGGACGTACATTTTCGAAAACATGGCATGCTGGTGGCAAATTTTCATTGATAAAGAACTGTGATTGTTTACTTTTTACATAAACGGACTGGAAACCCATTTTTCTAATAATTTTGTTCAATTTGAAACGTTTGAATCAGTGGCACAGGATACCGCTAAAAATAAATACAGCTGCATGCAAATCAATCTGATAAACGCACATTCAGGGGGGAAAATTAGCAGAGCTCCCAAGTATATCTCAGATATGATATGACGTGTCCGGACAGGGACAAACCGTAACGTTTCAATGTAACACATACGAGCAAACAAAGCCCTAAACTAATTTTCGTGAAACTTATTATTAAAATTAATTAATTAATTAATATGAAAAAATTGAATCCTAGACGATATTAACTGTAAGAACTAAAGAATTTGGGCTTCATACTTTTTTAATAGGAACTTAATCGCTAGAAAAATGTTAAAAATTGAGAACAATCGAATTTAGAGCATTTTGTGGACGAAGCAGAAACCTAACCACAAACCTACGAATCTTAACAGCTGACAGTCGCTTTCCTTAAAACAACCACGCAACAACAACAACAAAAAAAATTAAAACAACGGCCTACTATAACTCTCAAACTGTAAAATTGTTGTTATTTCAGGCAATGCAAGTAAAGCACATTCTTTCAACGAAATTGTTGCAGCCAATCATTTTGCAGAAGTCCAACCACTCCTGCAAAACTTCAACGTTAATAACGGCCCATAAGAGGGGACCTAATTCAGGTTGATGTCCGTTTCCGCCGATATGTTCAAAGGATTGACCTACTGCTTGTTACCCTATGAGTCAAATGAGATTTGTGCTTTGGCAGCGGTTTTAAAAGCAACACAACTTGAGTTTGCAATAATTAGCATGATTAGTTATGTATCTTGAACGAACTTGTGCAGAAGCGTTGAAATCTTTTGTTTAGGGTGGTTGATATTTTTAGAAAATTTAAACTGTGCAAAATCTAACACCAAAGAATTTTTGAAGAAGAAGAAGAACGAGGAGGAAAAGTCGAAACAGGAAAAGGAAGAGAAGAAGGCGAAGACGAAGAAGAAGGAGGTGATGATTAGGATGAGGCTAATGTTGATGATGATAACTACGATGACGATAATGATGACACCAACAACGATAATAACGATACGAAGGAAAAGACGTAAAAATAAGAAAAAGTGGAAGATGAAAAAGAAACAAATAAAGACGGAGGATAAAACAAAGGGAAGAAGACAATTCCTACTTTGAAAGTTGAAAATCCAAGCCACAAAGTAACACCAAGACAACAAAAAAAAAGACAAACAAGAGATAATAATAGGCAACTACAACTATAAAAAAACTATTTTGGATTTTTTTTAAATAAATTCAGCCACTCACAGGGCACAAATCATGTTTCCTGTCGAAACAAAGGTAAACCTTTAGTTTCAAACACAGAAATTACAACAAATTCCGATCATGTCTTGATTGATTTCTTCTGGTAAAGCCCAACATGGAAAGTTACAAATGCTTTTTTTCGTATATCACACAAAGTATGTAACAACTCAACATTGCTCACTCGCACAATCAAGTTGGCTCAGCCCGGATATACCGTGACATGAGATCATTAGCATCTACATCAAAATTTCCTGCTCCAATAAGCCATGTCCTGCTATGGCACAACGGGTGTTCATTTACTACTATTGTGCAGCCGGCTGTCTAGAAGCACGAAATCAATCTAATTTTCCACCCACTTTAAACTTGAAGCATGTGAAGCAAGTCTTGTGCGAGGTTGTTTCGATAATTTTCCCAAGTTTCTTGCGTATTATAACTCCTTCCTGAACTATGCTGTTAACACCAATTTATCGCGATTAATCTTGCGAATTTAATACGGGAGGATAAACTTTGTTAGGGATAGTAATTATAATTCCGCTTGTATAATTCAAAATTGTTGAATTTAAAAGACAAAATAGGTAACTTTCTTGAAAATTAGGTACAGCTGGCCAAAGTAACATTTATTTAATCAGGTTACAAGGCTCTAGCATCCTTAAAACGTTTTTAAGTTTCAAAAAGGTGCCTAAAAGAGGCTTTAAAAAAATTAAAAAAATAGGTTTCAAAGGGAGCATAAGATGCTAAAAGAGGTCCAAAGGTTACAAAATAAAACTCCAAAAGGCTTTAAAAAAACTTTAAAGCGGCTTTCGATGAGCACCTAAAGTGCTAAAAGAAGTACAAAAGTTTAAAAAAAATCCAAGGGGCTTTAAAATATTCAAACAAGATTTTAAAAAAGCCCAAAAGCTATGGTGTTAACACCAGTTTATCACGAATAATCTTGCGAATTTAATAAAGGAAGATATACTTTGTTGGCGATAATTTAATTCAGTGAGAATATATTGAAAATTGTTCGTTTTGCTGGACAAAGCAGGCAATTTTTTGCAAATTAGGTACAGCTCGTACAAGCAGCAATTACTTAATAAAGATTTAAGGCTCCAACACATCTAAAAGGATTTAAAACGTATTAAAAGTATTTAAGATATCTTAAACATTTTTTAAAAAAGTTCCAAAACATTCAAAAAGCTTTAACAACTTTAAAAAAGGTTGCCAAAAGTGTTAAAAGATGCCCAGCGAATCAAAACCAGCCCTAAAGGGTGTTAAAAAGGTTTTAAAAAAGGTTCCAAAAACCACAAAGAGCTATAAAAATTTCAGAAACGGTTGCAAAAAGGACCTGAAGTACAGATGGACATCCAAGGGTTTCCAAAAACTTTAAAGGCCCTAAAAAATTCAGAAAATCCCAAAAAATGTTGGTTGATGGCTTTTAAAAATTAAAAAAGGTTCTAAAAAGGTTTCAAACAATGCAAAAGGTTTAAATTAATTCAAAAAAGGTTCCAAATAGTGCCTAAGACACTAAAGAGATCCAAAAACTCAACAAAAAGGTTCTAAAGGTTTCTAGAAATTCAAAATCGATTTCAAATAATCCAAAACGCGTTGAAGAATAATAATTTAATAATTTAATAATAATTAATAATTTAATAATTTAATTAATAATTAATAATAATTTAATTTAATAATAATTTGTAAATTCTGAACCGTTTTGTGTCCAAGGTCAATCCTCAGGTATTTTGTTTTTATTTGAACACCGGATATAAACGAAACCACAACTTGTATTAACATGCACGTGGAACAATTCGTATATTTATACAAATTAACAGACATCCGATTATTAATCCCAAGTTCACAGTAATTTACGGTTAACCTTTTCAATGCCGATTTTACGCTTCGTTTTGATAAAACGTTGAATTTGGTGGGAGTAAGATGACCTTTGGGAGAATTTCAACGTCTTTAAGTCCAAAAGTTCTTAACATTACTAACAAAATGTAATCCAATTATTTGAAAAATCTTGAGGCATGCATTGCAAACAAAAACTGAAGTTTACGTCGGCTTAGAGGCAACGAAACGAATTATTGGTTTAACAAAGACGAAACGTTACAAGCTGAATATCGATCAAAATCCCTTGGGATTCCAATAGGATTATACCTCTCCGTAATAGCAAAAATTACAAAAAGCAAGTTGTTTTATTATTTAATTTAAATTGTACTAAAGAATATTGGTTGATTAAATGGACCTGAAGAAGGTCAATGAGCTCGAAACCATAGTTAACTAAATACATAAATACTTATGTAAGGTCATTTTCAAATTCACCTTTCTCTGTGCTGAATCTTTTGGTAGATCTGTTTAATTGAGTGTTCTATTGTATAAAGAGCAGAGAAAAAGCTACGGAAACAAAAAGCGAAGAGGGTAGGAAAGGGAGGTATGTGTAGAGAAAAGGGAGAGGGAACCTTAGAGTGAAATAGAAGGAAGCAAGAGAAAAGGAAATAGAAATATAGGCGAGGAAAGTAAAGGGATGCAGAACGAAGAGAAGGAGTGCAAGAGATAGAGATATGGGTATGATACTGCTGGTGGAGGTGGTAGGGTAGGAGAGGCGTAGGAGAGAGAGAAAAGCCAGAAAGAACTAGAGCACGACAAAGATAAAAACCGAATGCAATCACACTTTTTTGTACTTTTTTAAATTGTTTTTTTAAATAATGGTTTGGCTCTAGAACAACTGCAAAAATTCCTTACGATTTCGATAGGGTTAGAATTTTCCTTAAAAGCAAAAATTACTGAGAGAAAGTGTTTTAATTTAAATTGTTGATTAAATACGCATGATGAGGTGCAATAATCTTTAAATCTACATATTAGTAGCTCTGCTTAGCCAACTGTTGTATTGTATAAAGAGGAGTAATGAGAGGAAAAGGGGGAAAGAGAGAGATAAGGAAAGAGGAGGAAAGGGAGGTGTAGGAAAAAAGAAGAGGAATTAAGAGAAGGGAAGAAAAGGAAATGGCGGTAAGAAAATGAAGGGACGAAGAAGACAGCTAGGAAGTGTTGGGGATAGGAAAAAATATTTTAGACGTGGTGGTAGAGGAGAGAAAGAAGAGAAAGGAGAAATTGAAAAAGATAAAAAGCGAGGGCCATCACAATTTTTTTTTAATTTCATCTTGTAAGACATTATATTTTTAAATAATGGTTTGACTGTAGAACAATTTACAAAACTCCCTTGGGATTTCAATAGGGTTGGAATTTTCTTTAATAAGAAAAATTAAAGAAAACAAATCTCATACTCAGGTTAATTTTTCTGATTTACTTTTTTCTATGTTGCGTCTTTGAATCTTCTGGTAGCTTTGCTTAGGCTTATTTGTTTTATTGTAGAAAGATCAGAAAAGCAGAAAGGGAAAGGGAAAGGGAGGAAGAAAGGGGCAAGGAAAAAGAGAGGTACAGGAGAAGTATAGAAAAGGGAGAGGAAAGGATAGGCAAAAGGTAGATAAGAAAGGGGTAAGAACATAAAATACATGATGAGGAAGATAGACAGGGAGTGTAAGAGGGGGACGTGGAAGGTGGCGATGGTAGGGGTAGAGAGGAAGACAAGAAAGGGAAAAGAGACAAAGCACCGTCCCACTCTTTTACTTCTTTAGATTGTTTTTATTTTCTTCTAGCATGACATTAGTTTTTAAAGGGTGGCTTAGCCGTGCAGGTTGCTTAGTGATCATACCGCATAAGGTTCGAATCTCGTGGGTAGCGTAAACAGTCTTCAGGAGTCACTGAGATATGAATTTTGTTAATTAAAACTAGGTTAGGCAAGTCATACGTAAGTATGCTCAAAAAAGTTCATTCAATCTCTATTGTATTTAGTAAAAACAATCTACAATTCTTTGAAATCGTTCTACCCAATAACAGGCCACTATTGCTCTAAGCCAAATATCTGAAATGCCCGAAAGCAATACCATCTTTCAGTTTTGATTGATTATGAAGTTATTATAGTTATTTTTCTAAGAAGGCCTTTAGCATATTTTCACTTTTTTTTTCTTCATCATCTTCTTCTTTTTCTTAATCATCTTCTTACTCTTCCTGTTTCAATTAGACTTTAACATTGTTTTTGCTTCTTTTCTAACCTAACGTCGAAGTCTCCAATTAATACTATGCAGGAAGCTTTGTAGAAATTCTAGATGGCTTTCTGTAGCCTAAGAATCTCCCTTTCACAGAACTACAGATTCAAGCAGCTTATTTTATCCTAGTGTTAGTATTTAGCTAGGAAGTTCTTAGATTCTATTTTCTCCATCTCCAGCTGTTGTTACAATTTCTAAAGAAATGGAAATATATTAACGAAGAAGCGTCTTAAAGGCGAAATTATTAAAAATTTATCACTTGGCAACAGAACCAGATGTGCCTAACAACATTTTACTAGGCGTTTTCCTTATTAACAGTAATAATTGTTTATAAACTGCTTTGTTGAGCAATAGATTTGTTATAAAACCTTCAAGTAAATGTTGCCTACATAAAACAGTTTGCAAGACCGACTGTAGGGTGGAAAGTATAACACAAGGCCTGAAATTTTCATGGATACCCAGAAAAAGGAACAAAAAATTGTTGAAAGAGTGTTAGGTTTGTTTCTCGTAAGGAACGTTTTGTAGCCAAATACAAGGCTCGATTAATGGAGAAGGCAGGCCCTCCTGCATTGCCTGAAGAGATTCCGTTCTATCATCACAATCTTACCTAAATCTCCTTACCTTTCAAATCCTAAATTATGTTCATTCAATCATTCTCATTTAAAAGTATTTCTAACTTAGTAATCAAACATTTTACAGCACAATAATCTAGAAAAACCAAAGGTCTAAGCAATAAGTACGTACCTTCCCAAGTCCATAAGAGTATCGGTAGTTAAAACAACCTTCTGATTTTCGGGCTTGTCCTTCTTAACTTCTTTAGTACCCCCACCAACACCCGGTTTTATTGTCCATACTAAAATAATCCCGAGTATGACCGCACAAACCGTAGTCGTGGCATAGAAAACTATCGAGCGCAGAGCGATCTTTCTCGATAAACTAAGATCGAGCGCTCCAATAGCGGAGATGACAGATGACGTTAGCAAAGGTATGATTAGTGATTTCAGCATCCGAAGGAAAATATCCCCGGGGAATTTTATATACATCACTTCCCTTTTTGTCCATTTTCGGTCACTGACGTTCGTAAGTATTAAGCCGGTTATTGTCCCCCCTAACACTCCAACTACAGTCAAAATGGTCAGAAGACTATGTTTATTTAAACAGTTTATCTTCGGCAGTGGCATTTCTCCTCGTATTGTCCTGAAACAATTGAAACAGAAATTAGTAAATGTTACATCTTTAATCGCAGTTAGTTGCTGAAGAGAACCAAGAAATTATTTATATTTCATTTCTTAGGTTTTTTTCCAAAAGAAAAGAAGAAAGGCGAAGGGAAACAAAGGGAAAATCGGGGGAAGTTTTAAGAAGTAGGACTAGATGGACGAGGAAGAGGAAGGCGAACACGACAGAGAAGAGAACAAGTAGCAGTTAATTATTAAAATATGTTACGAAACGATTTCCTTTACTTCCCTAGGATTTTACCAAAGTACAAATTTCAAGAGAAGGACAAGAAAGTTGACGAAGAAAAATTAGCAGAACACTCTTGTTCAATTACACTACGAAACGTTTTCATTTATCCTCCCTAGACTTTTGCCAAAGAAGAAGGAAGACAAATTGAAAAAGAAAGCTAAGATAAAGGAAAAGAAAGGTCGAGAAGGTCGACCAAGAAAAAATAAGGACAATGAGCAATGTTGCATTATTAATTACTAAACTAGTTAAGAAATGGGTTCCTTCTTCCTTTGCTAAACATTTGCAAAGAAAAAGAAGAATGAAAAGGAGCAAGAGGATAACGAAGAACAGGGGTGTGATGAGAAAAAGGCTACAAAAGAAATATAACAAGGAAGAATAAGACAAAAGCGGGTAGGAGCAAGATTAAGCAGAGAATGGAAAAGAGGACGATGGAATGAAATCCGACAAGGAAAAGAAATAAAAAGTCAAGCACAAGAAGGTCAAAGAGGAGAACGGATATTAAGACGAAGAACAGAAGGAAGAGGCGAAGCATGTGGGAAGCGGGTTATTGCATTGTTATTCGCATGTAATTGTTAAAATGTATTACGAAACGATATTTCCTTTACCTCTCACAGGATTTTGCTAAACAAAGAGAATAATAAATTGAAAAGGGAAGGATATAGGATAACTTAGAAGAGGAGGAGACATATGAGCAAAATGAGCATAATCGTTCAAATATATCATGAAACGATTTCTTTTACCTTGTGTGGACTTTTATTCCCCCTCGCCAACGTCCTGAAAATGATATGGCACTAAGAAGAAGGCTTTTATCAAAAAAAAAGGAAACCCAATTCGGCAAAGGACGCACAGATAAAGAAAAAGATGAGGTCAAGAAGGTTGATCAGAAGAAAAATAGAACATTACAGGGTTGTTACATTATTAATCGTTAAATATATCAAGAAATGATTTCGTTCTCCCTTTGCAAAGAAAATGGAGAAAGACGATAGCAATTAAGAACAAGAGTGCGATCATGAAAAGGCCTTAAAGAGAAGAAAGAAGAATGAGGAGGAGGATAAAGCACCAAAATAAAAAGACGACTATGAGATACAACATCACGAAAAACAGTATTAGAATGACGACTCAGAATAGGATAAAGAAGGCAGATAGGACGGCGATAAAGAGGTAGAAGAAAATTATTTTTATATTGCTCCCAAGTAGTTGCGGAATATATTAAGAAACGATTCGTTTTCTTTTCCTAGGCTTTTGTTAAGAAACAGAAATAAAATGAAGTAGAGGAGGGCGCTGTTTGAGAAAGGCAGAGTGACGAGTAAAAGAAGGACAAAAATAGGGGAAATGGGAATGGGCAGAATGCCAATGTGGCGGAAGAGGAGGAGATGAAGGATGATGAGGAGGTGGAGGAGCAGAACAACTAGAAAGATGATTGCGTTATTAGTTACTTATAATTACTTACTAAGATATATCACGAAACTATTTGTTTTACATCGCCTAGGCTTTTGCCAAAGAAAGAGTATAAATTGAAAAAGGAAGGCTAGGATAACTAAGAAGACGATGGCGAAAAAGTTGACCAAGAAACAAATGAGCAAATGAGGACTGCTGTTCAAATATATCACGAAACGATGTCTTTTACTGTACTGAGAGTTTTTCAAAAAAGGAGAGGTAAAAAAAGGAGGAAGATAAAAAAAGGGAAAGTCAAGAAGGTTGACCAGAAATTAAAACAATAAGGATTATTGCATTACTAATTTATTAAACATAATCAAGAAATGAATTTTTCTACCTTTATTACATATTTGTAGAGAAAAGACGAATGAACAGGAGGGCAATAGAGAACAGGAGGACGATGAAGAACAGAAGGGTAAAGGACAAAAAAAACATGAAGAGGCCAACACGGAGGAAGAGGACACAAAGAAAAAAGAGGAGGATGTAGCATGAAAGCAAAAAGAGTCCAACGAAGTGATACATGCCGAGGAAAAGAATTAAAATGACGGGCAAGAGAAGGACAAACAAGCAGAATAGGTAATAGGATGACCATGAGGAAGAACAGGAGAAGAACAAAGAAAGCAATTATTGCATTGCTACATACAGTTAATTGTAAAATATACTAAGAAACTATTAGTTTCCTTTCCCTAGACTTTTGCTAAGAAAATAAAGGCAATAAAGCGAAAGAGGGTGCTGTTAGAGTAGGATAACACGAAAAAAGACGACGAGGAGCAGCAGAACGAGGAGAAAAGAGAACGAAGAAAATTGTTGCATTATTACTTGCAGTTAATTATTGAAATGTATTAGGTAAAGATTCTAAGATAACCAAGAGGAGGAGGAAGGCGAGAAAACTGTCGAGAAAAATGAGCAAAATGAGGATAATTACTCAAATACATACTTTTCTCTTCGCTAGGCTTTGGCAAAGCAAAATGGAATAGCTTGAAAACAGAAGGCTAAATAACGAAAATAAGGAAGCCGAGAAGGCTTAACAAGAGAAAAATTAGAACCATCAGGGTTATTTGTAATGATTTTCTTCCTCCTATCCTAAGTATTTGTATAGACGTGAGTGAAAAGGGGGAAAGAGTGATGATAAACAAGAGTCCGATGAAAGAAAAGCCATGAAAAGGAGGAGGACAAAGGAGGAAGACGACAAAAAAGAAGATGAGGAGCATGCAACATAAAAAAAGGAAGCCGCGGGGTGAAACATAACGAGGAAAGAATTATAATTATGAACAAACGAAGAGGGAAAGATTGCAAGATGAGATAAGGGGGAAAAGGAGAAGCATAAGGAGGAGGATTATTACATTGACACTCACAGTTGATTCCGATATATTAAGAAATGATTCACTTCCTTTTCGTAGACTTGAGTTAAGAAAAAAAAAAGAAAACGAAGAGAAGGATAGCGCTGTGAGAGTAGGGTAATGCGGAAAAAGACGATGAAGAGGAGAAAAACGAGGAGGAAAACGGTAAAGAAGAGTACGATAAAAAATAAATCTTGCAAGAGGAAAAGGAAGAGGGTTAGGAGGAAGACGGTGATGATGAAAAGGAAGTTGAAGGGAAGAGGAGAAGCACGACGAGGCTGCGAGGAGCAGTAAGGAGAAAAGGAGAAAGAGGAGGAAGAAAAGGACGAGGAGAGAGAGGAGCAACCGCAGAAGGATAACGACGATGGTGATGATAATGATGATGATGAAGTTGAGAAGAGATGAGAATCGAGAAGGGATAAAAGGGGAATGATGAGAGAAGCAAAAGAAAAGGCTGTAAAGAAGAAAATGGACGAAGCGAGGAGGAAGGATGATAGTTAATGTTAAGTTAAGCATTGCACTCTCATTTTCATGAAATTTAAAGAATAAACAGGTACAGTTGCTAAAAAATCTTGGTGTTTGGGCAAACATTCAACACATTTTTAAACTTTACATCAACCTACCTACAAACACAACTGTTTTTAATTTAAACGATTTTTAAACAGCGTCATAAACTGTCAATCATAAATTGGGAAAATGCCACCATCTACATTTCCCAAAAATATATCTGGAATATTTTAAACGTTTTGAAAGAGTATTTATAATTAACTTGCACTTCAGGATTAGGAAAAAATCTAAAAGTGTTATTGGGCAAAGTTCAATTAATAAAACTTACCAATATCACTTATTATCCACAAAACTTCTAGAAACTCATCAAATATGAACAACTTCTGTTGTTATCCTAAATATTTCAAGAACAAACCCCTTTTTAAACAGTTAAACTGCCAAATATCAAGCTACGTACGTATTCAGTTTCACAAGATAAAACCGCCAAAAACTGACTTTAAACCGCGTTCACTGCCAAACGTAAAGCTTACTGACTACCGACTGAAACACAACACGAGACTGTTGGTCTGGAAGATAATTACTGATAATATTTTTTATGAATTAATTAAATAATCCAGTTTAATCAACAAGAAAAGGTCACCAATTTATGAAACCTACATCATCATAATGCATATCGATGAATAAACAGGTCAAGATTTTAAAAATATGTTTTCGTGGAGTGGGTTACTGGTTACTGGGTTACGAAATGTCGTAAAGATTAAAGGATTTCTGCGTTTTTTCGACTCGGTGACCAAATTTCCTCATAATTAGGCGGGAGTGAAGAAATCAAACGTTAATGAACGGGGTTACTGATGAAAAGGGAAAATGGCAGCGGTCTTAATACGGAGCCCTGTGCTACGCCACTTTTCGACATTCTTCATTTTTTTTTCACAAATAGTTAAAGAGCTAAGGGCGAAAGGTGCTGCGAACTCTTAATATTTCGTCAGCAACATTTAATTGAACAATTAAATCTGAAGTATATACCTACATAATAATGCATTAGAATATGCTCGACCAAACCACGAGTCAGGCAGACAGGTTTACAAGAAAATTTTCCACGCACATAAAGGTCTTACAAAATAAGCCATAGATTGCTATGAACCCATTATAATAATTTTAAAAAAAACGGCTAGCTAAAGATTCTGAAAGCCGATGAATATTCAGTGGACGAAATTGTTTCATTCATATGCACGAAACCGGTTTCATAACCTTGACTGTTTTATAATGCACGATTCTTACGCAACTATTTTGGATTAAATTATTCTTATATAACAAACTTTACATAAAACATCTTCATTTCAGTTATTAAAATACTAATTTACAGGCTTCCTGCTGATAACCTAACATTTGTTGTTAGTACAAATTTGGATGAAGTTAGACAAAGCTGGTTAATAGACTTTAAATGAACGAAAAAATATTTACAGAAAATATTTGTATGTTGGTTGTGGCTTTGTTTATTTTTTAGTTAGCATAATTTGCAGGATTTGTGTTTTGTATACCGTAAAGGATGTCTTTGTAAGCAGACTCTTTGAAAAGCTGGGTACCCTCTGATATACGTATATCTTAATGAGACCCAGAAAAGGCATATTCAAATGTAAAAAAATACAATCAAATGGAAAAATTTTCCGATAAGTGAAACACATGAGTGTTTATAAAACAAACAAATCTTGGAAGCTTGTAATCCATAATCTAGGCCATAATATGCGTCAAATATGTAGATAATGCCCCAACGTAATTAAGTATTAGCTTGTATTCCATGAATTAAGCTAATATAACAACAGATATATTAATTGATACAGAAAATTTCGCAGAAGTTTGCATAATTAACCACTTCTGGGTAATCAAGCACTTCATGTTTTTAAGGAGCCCGATTTAAGAAAATTCTAAACCCAAACTACTAGGCGGGGGTTTATTAGGAGTGGCCTAGTTTTATTTATATAAGATTCCTAGCGAAATCTGGTTAAACTATTTGTTGGTTTAATATTTATATCTTCGCCTGAATTCACCGAAACAAAAGGCTCTGTCAGCTCCTTATTTGCTTCTGATCCTTAATTTTTAAGGTTATGTTATCGAAGACGCTTAATTACAATTAAAAATTAATTAACAAAAACCCTGGAGCTAATATTATAAAGTCTCAAACTCCCACCAAAACCGAAAACGCCAAATAACAAAATTCACTACAAAAGCTGATTAATATAAGCCTAATTAAAACAATCCTACGTTAGAACATGTTATCCTTTGAAATCAAAAGGGGTGATCGATATTAATTAGGAACTCAAAGGGGAAACGTTGCTTGGGCGTATTGGCAGTAAGCACTCTGATACTTAACAAATCTCCAAACTCTATGTCAAAATCGCGGGAGAAATCTAAACCCTTGTCAAAACCACTTCTAAGTACACTAAAAACGATTTCTGCGTGGATTCAATACATTATACTCCGGTACATTTGAGATTAGGTTACTTTACCGTCCTCACAGTAAATAACATACCACTTAGCCGATCTGACGGCACATAAAAGCAAGCGAATCCATACAATCTATCCGAAATGGAGTTTAATTCTAATAGAATTTGTCAAGGACGAAGTTATTTGTAATAACCGAGCGAATCCAGCAAAATAACATAAAACAACGCATTGCGAAAGTTCGATGCAATTTTTTTTAAATATCAAGGCTTGCCATGGAAATGTACACGTAACAAGCGTAACAGCTGCTAAACGACCTACTTGATTTTAACGTAAAAAGGCTTGATCAGACGCCAGCTTCGGGTATGTACCGCTTGTCGCCACTTACGGGCAAAAGCAAGAGTTCTCATTGGTGGAAATGCTGAGCATGCGCGCTAATAACTGCTGATGACCAATGGCTGTTATTGGCGTTAACAAGCGTCTCTCTCTTTTTTGTGTGTGTCTTTTTGTGCGTGTATAGCATAGCCAATCTGCTCGGAATCGCCTTTAGGCGCTACTTCAAGTGTGTGTTGCTACGTGTGTAGTGGTCTTGTTACTCTATCCCATAAATCAGTCTACCGAGTAGAGCACAGTTAATTAAACCCAACTGTGAATGGTCTCACCAGACCTAGTACCGATCCTAGCGGCCTGAGAAAAATCTCCACCAATGTAGGGATTCGAACCTGAGACTTGCAACGTGCACGCCTAGCCCCCTTACAACTGAGCTACCTGGCTTCGTCTGTTAACAAGCGTCGTAGCGGCATTTTTAAAATGTAACCAGGTCGGATTTGAAAGCTGAAAGGCCGTGTAACTAACCCAAGACACTAATCCTGTTTCCCCCGGCAAGCATTGATACATCAAACAAAATTTTACAAATCACCCCTTAGGAAAGTTTCCAATTATTAACAAATCTGTTTCTGAGGGTTTATCTGACAAATTTGTAGTTTATTAATGGGTTATTTGGAGAACTAGCCAATAAATTAGTACAAACTCGCACCAGAAAATATTCAAAAAAAACTAAATACTTGTAAATTAAAAGATTGTGGTTATAAATAAATAAGGTTATTCGGCTTCGCAAAAGTAAATACCTAAGTGTTATGAACAATTCGAAGCACTCGTGTAAATAAGTACTTACGGACAATTGCCTTTGTCGTCAAGCTTGTGCTCTACGTTTCTATGAATAATAAGTAAGTCTCCACTTTGGTTATTTGGTGCTTATCTTTTATTAAACTCGATGACTCGAGAAATTTATTAACTGCAGAATATTGTGTAAATAGGTTGTTGTAGTTTGGTATCCGAGTCAATGTAGTTACGTCATCGTTAAGAGATACTTCTTTTGTTTCTATAATGCTTGCAGGTCATCGGTGTAAAAGGTTAAAATTGCGTTAAATGACGTAAATATATGACAGTCGGAATAAGTGATGAATTTTTTAACTTCACAAGTAAAGGCTGGTATTTACATACAGTGACATTCTATTTGACGTATCTAAAGTTGCATAACTACTTAAATAAGCACGGATTTAACTCAAAACTGTAGAGTCGGGTAATAACTGACAAGTTGGGATGATTAAATTGTTTCTTGGAACAATACGAAATAGTTTGCCTTCGAATTCTGTTTCATATTTTAAATATTTCCTAATATCTAACGCACTCTGTTAGTTGAGTTGCCTACACGCTACATTATGAATAGTGAGTTACAACGACATTTCTAAAATCTTATTTCCATTATTTCCGAATTAATTTGCATTTTGGAAAAATGTTCGTGCGCCCTTTGAAAAGGAGATGTTTTTTCTTAATTTGACAGAACCGAGGTGTCTATAGACAGATAAAAGATAAATAATTAGAAGCAAAAATCGCCCGCCACCCCTACATTAAAATTGTTTCTCAAAAAATGGAGCAAAGTCTGCATATAATCGACTATTTTTCAAGGTGTAAACTACGCCGTTAAGTGCAGGTGATCAGTCTCAACTTCTCAGTAACGGTTCGCATCCGGAGTTAGCTAACAGTGTTCATTCAGAGTCCGCTAACGCACTCGTTCGACATTCAGTAACGGTTCGGAACTTAGTAACGGTTCTCATTTTAAAATTAAGAAAGGTTCTCATCTGAAGTTTGCTAACGGTGTTTGTTCAAAGTTCGTTAACGGTTCCCGTTGGGGGTTCGATAATGGCGCTTGTTCGTAACTAATTCAACCGAAGCTCAGTAACCGTCCTTTTTAGAGGCTCATTAAACGTTCTGGTTCAGAGGTCGTTAAAAATTAATTCTCATTAGGAGCTCGGCACTAATAGTTTTCGTTCAGAGTTTACTAATCATACTCGTCCGAAGATGAAGATCAGTAACGGTTCGTTTTCGAAGCTCAATAAGTGTTCTCGTTCAGGGTTCGCTAACAATTTTCGTTTATAGCTCAGCGCTAACGAGCGTTCTTCTTTAGAGATAGCTAATAACTTTCGTGCGGTGACCGGCACTAACGGTTTTCGTTCAAAATTCAACAATGGTACTCGTTTGAAACTTAGTTCTTGTTTAACGCTCAGTAACAGTTCTGTTTCGAATCTCAGAAACGGTTCTTTTTCAAAGCTCAGTAGCTGCCTTCCTTCAGAGTTCACTAACAATTTTCGTTCGAAGTTCGGCGCTAACGATTCTCGTTTAGAGTTTAGTAACGGTTCCCGTGCGAAGCTCAGGACGGATTTTTTTAAAGCTTAGTAAGCCTTCGAAATTCGGTGCTAACGGTTATCTTTCGGAGCTCAACCGTTTTCACCCGAAGCTTAGTAAGGGTTTTCGCCCGAAGTCCGTAAACAGTTTTCGTTTAGTTTCTAAGTACATTAACCATTTAAATTAAAATAAAATCCTCTCGAATGTTTTACATTTACAACAGTAAACCAACAAATCTATTGACTACAGAATTTTGTAAAATGAGTTGTATGGTTTAATTTTTGCACCAATGTGCTTACATTATTAAATCGCTTCTACTATGACCGCAGTATTTCGTGAATGTTGGCATAAATATAACCGGAACGAAACAACGCCGAGCACTGCAGGTTTGCGGGAACCACAGCTACAACAAATTCGATTTTTTGTGTAAACAAAGGCCTTTTGATTAAACGAAAAGATATTTTAAAAATTAGACGCCAGTTTCAGGTATGCACCGCTTGTCGCTACTTACTGTCAAAAAACAAGCATTATCATTGGTGGAAATGCTGAGCATGCGCACTAACAACTACCAATGGCTGTTGGCTTTTACATTAAGGGCACTAAAAAACACGAAGCGAAAAATATTGCCGGCGGTATTTTTTGAAAATAATTAGGGCGGACCTCAAGGTCGCAAAGCTCGTGCAACTAACCTAAGACACTGACATAACGAAAAGACATTTTAAAAAATTCTATTACTGTTAAGTTACTTTGATTAACTTTTTTTACGAAATAAATTTATTACCCTTCTTGGCTTATTTTATGTCATTTATTTTCAGGAGTTAATAAAATTTCCAAAATCCTTCTTCTATTTTCGTTACGTCAATAAGGTAGAAAAAGACGACTTAGACCCTATTCCAACAGAAAAAATTGAATTTTTGTGGTTAAAATTAGGATAAGCGTGCAGTGACGTCACATATTACGTAACTCCACTTCCTTATAAATTAGACTATAGCCAACGCGACTTTACCCACAAAACAAGTATCAGTAAGATCTTCAAGTAGGTACCGAAATTTACGAAATTTAAGGAACAGTCAAGGATATAACAAAGAAATGCGATACGGATGATCGTTAAAAGTATGGGCTTCCATTTCTAATTCCAGTGTGCAGAAGGTTGAGTTAGGTTTTAGCATACAAGCAACGTTGAAATCGATGCGATTTGTAATACAAAGGAAGAGAATTAACGCTGCTCTTAACGATTAAAGCTTTGGTTATTGCATTAAATACAGATTTCTATCCCTGCTTAGATTTACAATCTGCATGTTCCCATTGTTATCAGCAGTGAGACAGGCCGACCATCTTTAAAATTTGTATCGTTTTTTTTTGCAAGCAACGTTACAGTCTGTTCTAATTAGAACATTGAGTAAATAAATTTGTAACAATAATATATGACTTGTATTGGGCGTTGTCCTTTGGCAATGCACGTCAGTTTAAAATATCATTAAAGTGGCGAATTTATGATTGTTAACAGCAGTGAGGTAGGCCAGGCATCTTTAAAATTAGCAAAAATTATCGTTAAAGCGGCCAATTTATGATTGTTATCAGCAATAAGGCAGTCCAGTCATCTTTAAAACTGGCAAAAATATCGTTAAAGCAACTAATTTAAATTGAAATGTTTAGCAAAATGTCTTTACCAATATGATCAATTGTTAACTGTATAAAGTATGTTTATGCAGCACAGTCCCAATATGGGGTTTCAAGACGAAGAAAAAATTTTATTTAGTTTATTTTAATTGTATTTAAAAGGTTGAAGCACTAAACGTCATACAAGACAATTTCATTACTTTATTTTGCCAGCTTTAAAGATGGCCGACATGCCACACAAGAACAGCTGAATTAAATCTACTTCGCGAAACAAATCTGTGCTTTTTTGCTATAATTGGAAATCGCTCAGTATAAAGGAAATTCATTGAAAAGAAAGCGTCGAGCAATACGTTTAACGTTTAACTATTAAATTAAATATTAATTTGTTTATAGTCTCAAACAAAGTCCAAACTAATCCAGATATAGTTCGGTTTCCGAGTTAATGCCGATACGTCATTCTGACGTCACACCTTACGGTGATTACAGCGTTTGTGCGGATTTAAATTAATGAACAATTACATTAAAAAGCAGAAGAGATAGATTTACAGCAGCGCCATGAGGAAGTTATACATCTCACGAAAGAAATAAAAGGCCTAAGCATGTGAGCATACACAAAATAATCAAACCCCCAAGTTAAGACAATTGGTAGCTTGTGTTTTTAAAATACCAAAATTCCGATAACAAAAACACTAAACTAATATGTTCTCAGGAGTTAAATAAACGACGAAAATTTGAAAAAGTCCATTAGCAGAAACAGCCAGGGTGGCACAGTGGTAGAGCGTCAGGCAAGCGTTGCGCTAGTCCTTGGTTCGAACCCCCCTGGTGACCATTCGTCGTTTGGCACCTAATTAACGACGCTCTCCTCCGAATACAGGCCTAGGAGGTAGAGTAACAAGGTCTTATACATACATACACATTACACTCTACACATGGTACAGTATGTAGGTAAAACGGCGCACCAATCGCATAACCCGCAGAGACAGGCCGGATTGTACAGTTGTGGACAGAAAAAAATAGGACAACTCGAAAAATCAAGTAAACTTTATTCTATAAAATTTAGTTACTTGATTTTGGCTTTATAATTATGATATTTGTCACATTGACTTGCAATCAAATTACAACACAGGGCCCATTTTAAACTAGAAAAAAAACACTGTCCTATTTTTTTCTGTCCACAACTGTACATTGCACGGTAGAGCCTCAAACGTTAACACACCAGCCTCGACACCGAAAGGTATGAGGTTACAGATAATACAATATCCACAAAAATACGAATTCCTTTTTTTCTGGATCGCCCGGTACTATTAACAGAAAATTCAGTTTTGTTACATTTTATAGGTTAGAATTAGGATACGTCAGAGTTGACGTTACTAATGACGTAACTGCACATATTCACCGATCAGACTATTTATAGCTATTATTTTGAATTACTACCCCTTATGGGAGCTTGGTAAATAGCCTTCAAACAATGGTAAATTTGAAATACAAGACGAAAACTAAAGTACTTACAGAAAAATTCGCCCGAATTATTAAATAAGATGCGAACTTCATCTGTTATCCTACTGCATGAATTTCTAGAAGCTTAATTTCTTAATTTTGCAGAAGCTTTCAGCACTGATAATACAATCACTTTGATTTAAAGGAAGCACAGAATTAAATAAACTATGCAAACATAAAAATAAAGAATAATCAAATTAGACAAAACTTGGGGTTAAGACTGTAAATAATGAAGTTCATGAGAACGTTTGATGAACTAATAATTATCTCAAGATCTTTATATTAGATTGTTTACAGCCTTAAACTAGTTGTAATCAAATTGTTTAATGGGAAAGAATGTTTGTGGCTTGTTTTGTCAGATAAATTACGGCTGCTGGATGTTATTATTTATTATTTTTGGGCGTTTTGAATATTTTTGATAACGTAACTGGCAACGAAATCAATCAAACCTAACGTAATCATTTATTTTTGCTTTTTGGTAAATTACATGTTGGATAAATAGCTAGGTTCACTTTGCGGCTTGTTTATTCATGATCAAGACGGTAGGGAAGTAAGTACGACCTTACCGCCCCGCCCTAGGGTTGTAAGCACTCTTCTGAGATTTAAGCCTAGCTAAGTACTGTTGTTTTTAAGTAATTAATTTGGGGTCAAAGAATTTTGTAAAATATTCTTTTAAGAGATATTACGCAGTTCTTACAAGGCACTAATTATGTATATCAGCTTCTGAATTCGAACCTTTTAACCTTTCAAAGTTTTATTATTAAGAAATGAATTCGTGAGTAAGAAAAAAATTGGAAATTAAAAATAGTAAAATATACAAAGCAATAAAGCTAATTCAAATCCATAATAAACATACAAGCAACAAGTAGTTTACTAGATTGTTGGCTTACTCATCCAACAATGGCGTTTATACGACTTTAATTCGGTCAATTTATTTACTGTCCGTGGACCTTTAAGTACGGATAGTTTTAATCAGATTTACTAACACTATTTTAGATAATTTACAAGACTAACGAAATAGGCCGCGAACACATTTTACAGATATAAAAGCATGACTGGCAGATTGCCGAATGGGTCAAAGCCCAAATTCAAGGCAGTGTATTATTGGGCACCGCTCAAATATATTGGAAAAGCTTTTTGGTGCACCTGTTTGAAACTTTAGTTCATTAAATTTTGATGTTGGGGTTAAGAAACCCCAAAATTTTGAAGTTAGTTTCTACAAAGTCCAAGCATGCAGGGCTGTACTTTGCAAATTTTTGGAGGTGAAATTTTGAAGGTGAAAATCGCGTGCTTGGCAGGCACTTTTGCAAAGCATAGATTCTTTTGCAAATTTTAGAGTTAGCATTTACAAATGGCCAATTTGGGAAAATTCCGACCAAAAAACCCTTTGTTTCAAGTTCCAAAATTTTGTAGTATTTGGCGATCTTCAATAAAAAAAATTTTGCAGCGTATGGTGGTATTTATTAAAGTACTTCCGGAAATAACCAGGATTAAAATAATTTATGGATAATTAAATACAAAATAATAACCAATAAAATTTTACGTTGTGTTTACCAGACGCAATGTCCCATATTAAACACACGCCAAACTTGCGATTTCCTGTTAAAAAAAGTACTTTTAAAACCGTTGCCAAGACGTTACGTGGGTGAGAATACCTCAAAATTGTCGGACATGCGTTTTAGGTTGACTTTCGCGGCCACTACTTGCTAAAAAATATACTTTTTTTGGAAAATGCATGTTTTTTCACAAAAATATGTTATACACAAACATTACTTTTAAGGGGTCTTTCAAATCATCTTGTTGCACTTTTTGGCATTAAAAATATACAAATTGAAGAGAAAGTAAAAAATGTCAGAATTTGCAAGAAGTTTCAAAAAGTACCAAAGTTGGAGCATTGGATTCAGATCAAGGCCTGCAGTTTGAGAATTGATTCCAAATTTGAAGAATAAGCTCGGTATTTTAAAACCCCAGAGATTTTGCAAATTTCGGAGTTTTTGAATAACACAAATTTCAAAAAAGAAGTTCCAAGTTTTCTGGGGTTTTAAAACAATTTTGGGTTTTTGGGTCCAAAATTCACATTTTAAGACCAAAACCGCAGGCTTCAAAGCTGAGTTTTCCAATTTTAAATCCACCACCTTTGGGTTATTCAACACTCAGAATTTTAAAAACTAATTTTTCTAACAAAATAAAAAGCGTAAGGTCTTACAGTTTGACTGACGGTTAAAAATGTTTAAAGCATTATCAAATTATGTAACCCAACACCAGAATTTAAAATTTTTGATAGTTGCCGTAATGAAAAAATTACAAAACAAACAAAAACCACGCCGGGAAATTTAAAAGCGAAAGGAGGTTACTGACTTGAAGATGGGTTAATCTATTTATAACGAGTTTGGACGTTGGAAGAGCGTTACAATAATAAAAATTGTGCTTTGATCTTCTGTTATAAAATAATAAAACGTTTACAAATGTGAATTCAAGTGTACGACCAACAATGAGAAAATTGATAAAATATTAAACAAATAATAATATAATAATAAAAATAATTTGTTACTGAACGTCTACGTTCAATTGTTACTATTTAACTTAACCTAACCTAATCTAGCAGAATGTCGTAAAGGGACGTTCCATGGTGGAACGAGAGGCTTGCTGAGTTACGAGTAACTGCTATAACTATAAGACTGTACAACCGAGCATGAATATCGGACAAATGGGATAGACATACAGAGAATCCCTAACAGATTATAACAAAGAAGTGAAAAACCGAAAAGAGCCTCATGCATAGGGAGGTGGAAAACACACCCAAGTGTGTTCGACTTCAAAGGGCTCTAGCCAAAAATACACCCAACTTTGTGGGTACCATACAAACACCACAAGGGGGTTAAACGCGCACTGTAAAGTAGACTTTGGAGGTAATGCTCCAAACGCACTTTCCAGGTGGATTACCTACAGATAAGGAAAATGGAATAAGCTTTGCAATTGTACGACCTTTCAGCAGGGCTAAAAAAGAAAATGGAACCTAAAGAACGCTTTGTTAGCATGTCTAAGCTTAAAAGGGCAGTACACACATTTAAGCGGCGATGGAATTATACCCTGCTCTGATAACTCATGTATAGGAAGAACTATCGTCGCGACTGTGCACTATGTTAAGATCAAGCCTGGCCTTGAATTATATACCAGGAAGCTGGAGAAAAATCATTTCCATACCGAAACCGGGAAAATCTTATAGGCTTATAAGTCTAAGGTCCTGTATTTTAAAGGTATTGGAAAAACTAGGTACATAGTTAAGAGAAGATGTATTGGAAATTTTTCTTTATATCAGAACCAATGTGCTTACCAGTCAGGAAAATCATGCGAGATGACAATAAATTAACTAGCCGAGCAGAGAAGACCCTAGCCTTCAAAGATAGGGATAGGTGTTTTCCTAGATATCACCTGCCTTGATATCACCTCCTTTGAATCAATTCATTGTGCTATAAGTCAGACGGGAAGATGCTTAAAAGCAGAACGATAAGTACCCTTCTCAACGAATAAATCGTATGGGTGTCGGCCACTAGGGGCTGTCCGCAAGGGGAGTACTGTCTCCACTATTGTGGTGCCTTTTGATGGACGGTCTTTTGCGGGATTGCGGGAGCTAAATGAGAAAGGGTTTTATGCGCAAGGATACGCAGATGATATCACCATCTACATTCATGGTAAATGAAAGGATACAACAAGGAATAAATACTCATGTAAGAATTTAACACTGCATGACAAACAAATTCAAAAAGTAGAGAAAATCAAGTATCTAGGGGTTCTGTTGGATGCCAGACTTACGTTCAAGTCACAAATTGAACATATAACTAACAAAGCCTACAGGGCCTTCTGGCACTGCAGAAACATGTTTGGAAAAACATGGGGGCTACAACACCCTCTAGTTCACCGGTTATGCACCAAAGTGTATAAACAATCACATACTCGGCCTTAGTGTGGTGGCATAAAGCCAAAACCACTATGAATAAAACCAAAATGGAGAAAATACAAAGAACAGCTTGTCTAGGAATAACACGGGAGCAGTGAATACAACCACGACAGCTACATTAGAAGTCCTACTAGATCTCCCAACACTACACTTACAAGCGGAGGCGGAGGCGAGAATGGAGCTATATCAGCTGAAAACGCAAGGAAATGAAAGCTTTTCTGCGTACCAAAAATTTCACACAGAAATATTTAACATAATCAACCAAAATTCTATACCATACATATACGAATTCAGACAAAATAAAAGTGTTTTTTGAGTTTAAAAAACCTTTCAAAATACGGCCACCAAAACGGGAAGAGTGGGAAAGGGAAGAATTGATAAAATTAATCGGGAAATCTGGTACACAGATGGATCCAAAACAGACAATGGTGCAGGTCTAGGAATATATGGAACAGGACTAGGGAATGCGATAAGCATAAGCTTAGGACGATATACAACAGTATTTCAGGTCCAAAATCATTGCCATTCTTACCTGTGCTCAAGATATGATATAGAGGGCTTAAGGTAAGCGAATCTGTATAGTATCAGACAGCCAGGTAGCATTAAAATCATTGATATCAAACCGTATCAACTCGAAGGTTGTACTGGAATGCCACAGGAAACTAGTGTAACTGGGCGAACACAACAAACTTTCCCTTGTGTGGCAAATGAAAAAGCCTAGCAAACGATAGGACCAGAACCTACATGCGGTTTAGCTTACGCCACTGCTACAACTGAAACCAAATAGATGGCTGAGAAGAAGCCATCGGCGCATGTGGGAAGAATACCCAAAGCAGGACACTCTAAGGCAGGGGTTGCCAAACTTCTTTGACCGTCGACCCCTTCAAGAGGTATTTTACTATTACGGAATTATAATAAGACAAGCAAAAAGGACGCTTATGTGAGTTTTTAGATTGTTTATTTTATAGTTACGCAACTGTTCAATATAGGGAAGTTTAGTTGGTGAATGAATAACGATTGAATTATAATATGTATGTAAGTTGATGAATTTTAGAACATTAACGCTCACTTGTATGTCGATGCGCAAAACTGAGACTGGGATCGAATACGTGTAAGTATAAGTAAATAAGCAATCGCGCACATGTTGCAATGGTGTCTTATATTTTTCTATCGGCCCCTGAGCCCGAATCGACCCCTAACAATGTTATATCGACCCCTGGGGTGAAGACTGCTGTAAGCTCTCACTCTTAGGAGAACCATCAGAAAGTCACACTCAAAAACTTTTAAGTTTTAGTAGGGGGGAAATTATGCATATCTAACAAGAATCCCGACTGGACACTGTTGTATGGACAAACACTTACACAGACTGGGACAGTCTGAAACACCACTGTGCAGGTTTTGTGAAGATGAGGACAAAACCCCCATCTGTTCATGCTATTGCGAGGACCTAACAGGCCTCAGACAAACACATTTTGGTGAAACTGAAATTTCCCCTGAAACACATTTGTATAAACAGCGTCTTGACGTTCTTTGAAGAAACAAGGTTGCCAGTATAGTGTCAGACTTTACGATAAACACAATAGTCCTTTTAGGACGCGATGCAGAGAACTCGGACCAATCCGGCACTAAAAGCCTAATCCAGTCTGATCTAGCCTAACGTAATCTAATTTACTCTAACCTAATCTAATCGTTAGACACCTAAAGCTGCCTTAAAGCAAAACGTCGGATAAACTGCAACAAAACAAAATTCACACTGACAACTGAATTCCTTAATAAAATAGTAACAGAAAAAAGGCATTGAAAACATTATCAGTAGACAGAAAAACACCGACTAGTTTGAGTTGTCCTGCTTCGACTGCTTTTCTAAACGTCTAAAAAACAAAAGCTTAAATTTGACAGCGGCGTAGAGCATTATTTATTATTGGACGCCTACTTTCACTTGTTACTAGTTAACCCAACCTAACCTAACTCAAAGCCAAAGATCAGATAAACTGAAAAAGAAGACGTGAAACTACCAACCAAATCCTTTAATAAAATGATAACAAAAAACCTTGCAGACATAGCAAATCGATATAAAAGCACAGGTTAGTTCGGATTTTCAAGCTTGAAAGACTTTTCTTATTCAATAAAAAACAAAGGTTTTAATTTAACAGTGACAGCTGACTTAACAGTGTTTTTTTTTGTTTAAAATTGATATTCGCATAACGTAAGCAAATACATACGTCTTACGATCCACAGCTGCCCCAAACTTACACATTTTTTTGATCGCATGTTATAGATTTACTTCTACTATAAAATAATAAAACGTTTAAAAATAACAACGGAAAAAATGATAAAATAAGGAATAAGGTGTGATCCGAACATCTTTCAGTCCCGGGTGGCTACAGCTTGTAACACGTAGAGAATATTGTACTGGACGCCTACTTTCACATCTTACTTTTTACTCGTTAATCTAACCTAACATAACCTAAATAAAAGCAAAACGCCAAATTTAACAACAACAGTTGACTTGACAGTTGTATTTTGTTTATTTGAAGTTGACATTCGCCTAACGTAAGCAAAGCCATTGCCGCCTCAGATTCAAAGATTTTTTTGATCACACGTTATAAATTCGCTCTTCAGCGCACAAAATTACCAGCTTGACGTTTTGTACTAATAAATTCTAAGCAAAATATTTTTTATTTTGCTTAATATTTTTCTTTAGTATCACAAATAGATTAACTTTGAGGTTATTAATCCTATCTAAAGTTAATTAATTTATAATTAATCCGAAAACAAATGCCTACTTTTAGTAAGCAAAATGGCGGGGCGCCCGGAATTAAACGCCCAATTTAATTAATGATCTCAAAAACGAACTTTTAATTAAAACCAATTACAAACAAAGGTCCTCATTGGTTCGTTAAAACGGAGGTTAGGACTTGTACTGATGCTAAAACAAATGATCTGTATTTAAACAGACACTTTAATTTTTTCAATTTTTTAAAAAAGCCTGCTTTTGTTTAATTTTTTCTTTCGAGCGCCCCTCAAAAGGACATTTTTAATCTTGATTTTAGTGTTTCGAAAGTAATACGTTTACTTCCAGAAGTAACTAAAAATAATGGAAGTAGGCAGGTGTCGGAAAAAACATATAAAAGCTTACACGAAAATATGACAGCCTCGAGAATTGGGACACGTTAAGTTGGCTACGAATAAACCGTAAAACTTCCAGTAAAAGTGGGTATTTCGCCACTAACAAAACCAAGGCAACGTTTGGTATTTAATTTTTAGTAACTCATTGCAAAAAATTCATGGAAACTTGTATAGAAAACAACTTTCAGAAAATCATTTGTTTTGCAAGTCTGCACTGAACTATCAGCTTACAAAACCGTCGTCGCTAGCCATCAGGCGTGAGTATAAGTATAGCCAAATGACTTCCAATGCCTTGCTGTAACGAATTTATTGTCAAAAGTTAAAACAAATTAATTCAAACAAAACACAACCCCAAGCCTATTTAGAGGCTTCGCCCCTCTTCAGCATGTGTTTTTCAATGTTGTTCATTAGTCTAATAATATGCACTACAACTTAGCCTAATGGCTGTTTAGGGGCCCTCTTCAAAAAAAAAAAGCAAATTCAACGTTATTCCATTCCACCCCGGAGAGATGAGGTGGCGGGTCGCTTTTAGGAGGGCCAGGATAGAACTCCTCTTCAGCCACGGAGAACGAATATGTAAGGATAGGTTAAACGTTAAACTAGGATGTGGATAAACTAGGATAAAGAGCTTACAGGTGGGAAATTGCCTGCCCCGGTATTTACCTCAGAGATGGTTAACTCTGTTGAATCGGGAAAACCACCCAAAAACCGCCCGAACGCTACATGCTACGCGTGTGCTTCTTCACAAGAAAAACCACGAGTCTTAATAGCAAACAACTAAATAGTTCGATGGTGGGGGATAACCGTGGCGCCATCTAGCCTGAAACCACAACACTTCTTAAACCCGGCAGGTGCCAAGAGGTTGATAGACCTCAATTACACATTACACCGGGTTCTAAGACCGAAAGCACCTTTCAACCGCCTCTTCTAAGCTTTAGCAGGCTTTTCGTTAATATTTTCAACTCAAAGCCAGCGGGCGTTAACTGTTAAAGCAACGCTTTTTCTTAATTCTGTTAGGTCAAAGCTTTGAAGCCCAAGCAAAGCCACAGGTGATTCAACGAGCTTAGTTTATTTTCTAGATTGAACTGGATTTAAGTGGTTTAGGCAAAGCAAAGGAAAACAAACTTCAGACTTACTTCGTACGTCGGCTTGTATACTCGAATCTTTTAGTTAATATAGCCCGATGGAAATCAGCCTCGATTCTTGATCTTCGACGATTCGCCATCAAAAATTCCAAGTACGCAGTGTTGTACGCCACGTGCATTGCGATTATTGTAAAATTAAGCTTATTGTTAAACAGTTTTAATTTTTAATTCAATTTTTCGCCCAACCTCAAATTTCAAACGGGAAAAAATCAAAAGTTAGATTTCCCAAAATCTGAAACCTTGAAAATCAAACCAATTTTGTGAATTCTACAAACGGAAGGAATTCCAAAAAATCTCAAAATTTCGCGTTCAACGCGAACAAATGAATATTTTATAAAGCCGAAATAAATATACTTTTCGAGAATTTAATGTTATAACATATTCTGCAGAAACCAAAAGAACCGTGGTACATCTATTCTGAAAATAACGAGTCGCATTTATTTTAGTCCCTGCAGAAATGTCTGAGACTGTGCCAAATCGCGGACTCGGCATAACAATTCCAGTATTACGCGTGTCTTCTTCATTTCTTTATTATCAGTCGGGCTTCCAACCTAGATTAGGTTTATTTTTGTATGTTATAAAAATTCCTAGTCGAGATTACAACATATTTTATTATGTTTGTATGTTCCACATTTTATTGTTTCTATAAAAATTAAAAACTAAAAACAACAGGAGTTTTTAATTGATGGAAAGAAATCAGCAACGAATGATAAAACAAAATGAAAATTGGGGTTTTTGACTTTTTAAAGGCCCAAACATGATCGGCTCACAACTGCTTCGCTTCTTAAAGAAAGCCTAAATCTTAGTTGTTTTAAAAACGATTTCATTTCCTAAACCAAAAACTGAGTGTGACTAATTCACCACTGACCTTATTATAGATGAATTCATTGTGAACGAACCAGGCTTAAGCTTTCTTTAGTAATAAAATAATAAAAATTGTTTTAGGTGAGGTCAAGGCTTACGGATGCCAAATATCTTAACGTGCACCACCCAACCAAAAAATCTAACCTAACCTTAGCCAGCATTGAACCCAAGGTCTTCGTTTTATAAGCCACCCATGCTAAACCCTTCCTTTAATATTTTTTTAACAAAAGCAAGTTGGCTTCGAAAAATTACAAACCACTCTTAAAATAACAGCGTAAGTAAATTTCATTGGCAAGTTACCAGTTCAAAGCATGACAAGAGTTTCTAAAGCTTTCGAAAAGAGCAGCAAGTTCAGGGCTGACGAAATGTTTCATACCTCAACTAAAACATGGTACCTGTTTCACTTCGAAGTGGTCAAAGTTTATTACAGCTATTAAGCAAACTTCTATCGACCGTCTGAGTTGCTTCATTAGGTTTAAGTGCTTTACAATTAAGTTTTAACAGGTTGTTAATGAGATTAATATAAAAAAGGTGCCAAATTTGAGGAGTTCAACAAAAATTCGGCAAAATCCAGGAAAAATATGATAAGCTTTCTGAAATAATTTTAAAATAACGAATATTCAAGGAAACGTTTTGGGGTTTAATAAAAGTGCCTTGTTTTTGTTGTGTTGTAAGAAATGCTTTTAAATATTTTTTTTCTCTCATTTTCAATCGCAAAACGTACCGTTCGCAAGTATACTGTCTTAAATGTACATTTCTTCCAAAAAGGTTAGTATTTGTACACTTAAAAGCGCCATTAACTTGCATTTACCTACAAGAAAACTCCTTCATATTAATTTTTAAAATTGGACTAATTGTAAAGTACATCAATTTCATTTGTATTGCTATTTAATTCTCGATGAAATAACGCTTGTTGATGTGTATAGTATAATAATCCACTACTACATATGTCTTTGTGTTAGAGTATGCCGCGGAAAATTATTTGATTTTTGTTGAAACAAATGACATTTGCAGTATGAAGACAATTGCATTATTGAATATTATGTCGAAATGTCAAAAACAAACATAACCTTAACGTGTTTATTGTTTATTTAGTTGCGTTTCCAATGCAATACGCCTGAATACCAAGTTTAGGAAAAATTAGTGCTGAGCCTCTTAATTGGATATTCTTTGAATGTTTGTTGTGACAAGTCTGGATATTTTGATATTTTCAAATGGGCTGAAGACCTTATAATTGGAAATATTTTTGATGAAGTAAGAGACGAAGAGAAATGCCCATTTGTAGCAGAAGAAGGTTAAAGCATTCGGCTACAGCGCGGACCGTCTCGGGTTCAAACCCGAATCGGATGCTTAGCGGGTAGTCTACCTAGTCACTTAAAATAATTACGAACCGAAACACGGTGGTTATCGAACGCGTAGGTACTTACATCACCCCGTACAGATAGCATGTGAACAAACCGGATATGAAAGCATCCATGTTGTCGACCATACTACATCGCAGACTGTAAAAGGCGATACCTTTACCTTTACAGTCGATTACATAATTTACACCAAGAAATTAAAAGACATAAAACATGTGAAAGTAAAGCCAAAAGCGGAACTAAACCCACAACATAGATTAGTAATAGTAGATTTTAATTATTGGGTAGAAGGTGGACGGAAAAATCATATAAAAAATTAAAACAGAAGGAGTGAAGGATGAGAAGATAAGAAAGAAACATCAGGAAAAATTACAAGAGGAATTACTTAAAATAGAGGAAGAACAAATAGTTGAGTGGATTTTAGAAGAAAGATAGCAAACACTGAATATGGCAATACTACAAACAGTCGAAGGAGCTTGAGGAATGAAGATAGTAAAGGAAGGAATAATCAACGAGAAGAAGAAGAGGTGGAATGACAAAGCAAGAAATCAAAAATAAAAAAGCTTGGGAAAAATATTCAGAGGATAAAGTCAATGCGAATAAACAAAATCGACAAGGAAAAGAGAGAAGAGGTAAAGGAAAAAGTGAAAACATCGAAACAAAAATTTGGAAATAGAATAGAAACTTATTGTACCACAAATTTTGGAACATAGAAGAATTTCCAAGGAAGAAGAATAAGGTGAGAAAGAGGAACATCAAGAATGATAATAATGACAGAGATGACAATAGAAGGAAACTTTAAAGCATGGAAAGAATTCTTTATTAAAAAATACAAATCAAAATAGACAAGAGGGTGTGAGGGTGTAAAACGTCTCTCAGGTAGGCACCTCGCGTTCGATTTCCGAGACCAGTATCCCTACAGGAATTTGTAGAATGTTGCATGCTTCTTGGTGCTTCGGAAGGCAGGTTAAGTCAGCGGTCTCACTTATCATGCTAACACCTTTGATAGCCGTTAACCTCACAACACTTCTAAGTCGATATTCTTATTCTTCACCTCTTTCAATGGGCGATGATTAGCCTCCTGTCCAGTATACGTGCTGAAAGGGTTCACAGAACTCATACCCATTCGCTTAGACTTCGGCTTCGAGAGGAAGAAGAAGACCGACAAGTTTTGAAACATAGTAAACTCACTAAGGAAAAAGAAAAAGGTGAAAAAGTGGAACATCAAAAGTGATAATAATGAAATAAGAACGATAACTGAAAGAAAATTAAAAGTATGGAAGGAATTCTTTTTGAGGAACACGAACTAAAAGAAGAGGAACACATAAGTGGAACCGAAGAAATATTAGAGATAAGAAGAAAGGGAACAACAGCAGACGCCAGAAATAATACAGTGGGTAGAAAAAGCAATGGAGGGATGAGTCTGTAAGATTAGCATAGAAAAATAACAAAAGGAAACTAGGATCCTTTGGGCATAATCTTAAAAATCAAAAATAGGAACTAACGCAATTAATTATAAAAGGCAAAATAAAAGATCAAAGAGGACTAGGAGGATAATGGTAGGGAATGACGCCCTTAAAGTCTAATCAGATCAGCAGTCGACAACATGAAATAGGCTAATATAATCGCCAACGTCCTTAGAGGATAGGGAACCACAAGACGAAGAAAGAGATTAAACAACTGCAGAATACCAAAAGATTGGTAGAAAAACTACATACGAAGAGAGATGGTAGTAATAGAGAGAAACACAGGCAAAAATCGTCTTTAAAATTTACACAAGAGTAATCGAACAAGAGCTTAGGAGGGAGACAACGAAAACGTTCTGAGAGGAACAAGCACCATACAGAAGAAGAAGAAAGCGAATCCAAGATAATATCAACATGGTAAGGAAAATAATAGAAGAAACAGTGCCACATAAAAATCAACATTTGGGAAAAATGAAGTAGGAATGGAGACACAGAAAGGGGCTTGCTTTCAGCACAACGCAATAAGGAACAATATGGGGCAGAAGCATGAATATTAAAGAGAAACATGAAATTAGAATAACAGCAATTGACATGACGTTTCTGGGGAAAATTGCAAGGACCACCAAGTGGAATGGATGCAAAAAGAAAGAAAAATGGTGGAGCTGGAGCTTAACAGATAGTTAGGAAGGTGGAAAGAATACAGCTGAAAGGATTCGAAAACATACTTATTACAATGAAGAAAACAAGATTAACAAGAACGATAAGCAAATAAGAACGAATTCTGTGAGTTCTCTTTGCACGTATGCTGGGCAGGAGGCTAACTTTATTCATCGAATGATGAGAAGATTGACACGCAATGATGCGAAATTGATGATTATCAAGGGTTTTAGTATGCAATCATTCTTACAAGTTAGTAACAGGCCATCTGAATAAGCTTCGGCCATAAAAGGAAGAAGAAGATAAGTGAGATAAAAATAAAGGGAAGAAGGAAAGCAGGAAGACCCAGAAAAACACACACAAGAAAAGCTGTGCAGAGGTGGATATGACACATGACACATGCTTCTTGAATCCTACGCCGAAAGGCATAAGATAAAAATAGGAAGCAGAAGATATTTTTGGTGGGTACCAATTAGACAATGTTTACTAATTTTCAATAAGTGATGGGGAAACCCCCCAAAAAAAGGAAATGTCAAAGAAATTAGATGTTCCCATTGTAATTTGAAATATATCGGACACACAACACGTAACTTTGGCATTCGAATCAAAGCTCGTTTTACATTCAGAATTGAACTTTATAGTTTGTTATAACGTGCGATCAAAAGTCATCTTTAGTAAAGCAAACGTCATTATGAATATTGTCCTTTTGGTGAATGCAACCGTCATAATAACAGTTTGAGGTTATGCTATCAAGCTTTCGTTTAGGTTTATTATTTTTTGACATTTTAAATATAAAGGCATAAACTAAAAATATAAAGGTTTGCAATAAAATATTATTTCATCATTCTTCTATTTATTTTTAATCAAAATTTCGATTTAAAGCATGAAAAACCAGGGTAAACAACATAAACAAAACATAACTTATAAATGTCATATTAAATATAAAGCTTGGAAAGCAAGATCGTTCTTTCGTCAGTTATCCAATACTTTTAGTTATTTAAATAATAAAACTTCAATATGAATTGTAAAACAAAGCACGCCAGAGTATCACCTCAAAATGTCATAATGACAGCTGGCAATTAATAACCAGGATGTATGACTTTTGACATCTTGAGATCATGTAATCAAGCTTTCTGTGGTGTTTGTTAATACATTTTAAATATAAAGTTTTTCAATTCAGATTGTTCATTCGCCTATCATCCACTTAGTTGTTTTGACAATAAAATTTTGACATGAAGCATGAAAAATAAACCAAAACATGTAAAAAAATGTAATTATAACAGTTGACACTTGGCGAACTGGATGATTGAGGTTATGTTAGCGAGTTTCCACAGACTTTGACTATTTTTTACTAGCTTGCCTTTTAAATAACTCGATTATAAGCTTCAAATCGAAGTTTTAGTAATGAAAAGAGTTAAAAGTCAAAGGAAAATTATTGTTTTAATTTAGTACTCATGTTTATGAACACTCGGTGTCATAACTTCAAAATATCATGGTGGTTGCATTCAGTACATCTGAAGAACCTTGCGGCACGCTGACGTTGATGAATGTTTCCGAGGACTAGCTACCCGAAAGGTGAATTTTATTGATCACAGGGTATTATAATCATAAAGATGAATACAAAGACAAACATTAATCAAATTAAATAAAAATTAAATAGGTAAAAAGGTTCATCAGTAGCTTAAAAATTCTTCAAGAACCCTCAAAGTAAAAATACTGTTAGTTAAGTTTAAGTTGAGTAGGCCACATGACCAAGATGCTCGAGATAATTATACCAAAACAAATAAAAAGGACCTCTGCTAAAATACCAAAAGCCCTTTACTTAATCCACAGATTAGGATCGGGAATACTGAGGTTTCCAATAAGACACGTTAGCCAAACGTTGATACTTCATCATCATCATCAATTCACATGGAGCAGATCCCCGTGGATCAATCCTGGATTACGCCAGGTCCGCCCTATACCAATAAGGTGTGAAGGGATTTTTTATGATAGGTGGGGATTAGGAGCACTGTATAACGTTAACATGCCAGTGACGACAGCTGCTAGATACTGCTTCTACAGTGCAAGGTAGTTAGTAAGTCACATATTCAATGGGAGTTGGATTTGGATATATGACTAAAATGGTTAAATGTATTTTAATATCTTATACTAATAGTATTTCTAGCATTACAGCTAATTTCCTAGGTCTATGATCTATGATATGAAACCAACCATAGATACTTAAATAAAAACTTATTTTCAATGGAATGGAGTAAAATAAGAAAATAAATCTAAAAGAATGCCCAAGCGAGATCCTGTCGGTAAAATGGAAAATTTTCATGTCACAAACTCCTAAAAAGTGCACATCAGCGTTATAGTATTTCAATACTTTACTTTGCAACGTATTTCGCACAGCAATTAATTTAGCATCGCGCTAGAAATTCTAAAGGGCTGAATAGAGAGGACTGAATAGGAGAGAAACTTTCAAAAGCACGCCTGTGAATATGTTCTTATAATAATTAGTTTAATTATCCGTTCATTAAGCCTGCAATGAAATGAAATGACTAACAAGTTTGCTGTATAAAACCCTCATTTCGTTGTGGATGTTTGTTAAAGCCTGATATTCAAGTGCCTATTTTAGGATTTAGTATTTTTTAAATAAATAATTAATAGTTTTGATAAGCCGACTAAACCCCATTTAAACTTTTCCACGTGGGTGCCATTTTGTTTGTCGTGCGTAAACACATTTTACGACTTTAAATAAAAAGGATATTAAATTGATTAAACATGTTTTTGTTAATGAATATCTTTTCAAATTTTGAAATAATCGAAGACCTGCTTAATTGACGAAGGTCAGTGGTTCAAATCCCTGCGGAGGTGATATTTTTCTATATATAGAATTTTTATAAGTCGTTAAAAATACATTAAAGTACTTCCCCAAAGGAGTGAATCCACAAAAATTTAATGTTTTAGAAATAAGTGTATGATAAAAGTTATGCAGAGTGTTTCGTATTTAAATGACACCATGAATCCTCAGCATAGAAAAATACGCAACATAAAATGAAACTTGCCCATCTATACAGGGTTACTGGTAATTCGATACATTCCTTTGGAGATGTGATGGGACAGGAGCTAAGAAACAAATTTAACCCTAACATAGATTATGCAAAACTCAATAGTTTTTGAGATATTTCAATTTTTATGTTTTTCTCAAAAAAGTAGTTCTTAATGTCTTTAAAGTTAATTTAAAAAAAATCTACTTAACATTTTTTGAACTTTTTTACTGGATTACGTGTTCCATTCTATGGTCATCCGTTTGGAATGGAAAATGTCCGGAAACATTTCGATCATGTGAAAATTTTAAATAAAAACTTATAAAAAATAATTTTTAAAAATCAGCTACGAAAATTACCTATTCGTTTTTCTCAAAAATTATCAAACATAAGATGCGTACAAATTATTTTAAAAACTTCCTTATTTCAACAGCTATCTATCAAGCTACAAATGTTCAACGTGCCCTTGATAGTTCCAATTAAAAAAATAGTAAAAGTGATGCAAGTAGTATGGTTCTTATTTTTGGATAAACAGCAAAAAACGTATTGTAACGGTAATCGTTTAATTCTTAATTAATTTCAAAGTTGTACTAAATTCTACATTTATTGCTCAAAATGGGAGCCCCCCACTCCGCACAGCAGCGTCTTCTTATTTCCGTCTGTGTTACTCTGGTTGTGAGGATATGCCGTATATGTTTGGCAGCGTCGACTATCCTTTGTCTAAGGTCTTCTCTCGTATCCACTGGTATTTCATAGACCATCTCTTTCATATGGTTCCACATGTAGTAATCTAGAGGTGTTAAATCTGGCCTTCGCGCTGGCCAAGGTATTGTGCCTGCCCTTCCAATCCAACGGTTAGGAAAACGTTGATCGAGTAACTGTCGTACTGTCAGCCGATAATGTGCTGGACAACCGTCGTGCTGAAATATCATTCGCTGTCTCACGGCGAGAGGAACATCTTCTAGAAGCACCGGCAGCTCATCTCTTAAAAAATGTTCATAGATTTCCCCGTTTTAATTTTGGGGAAAAAAGTATAGCCCTATTAAATAGCGGCCAATGACTCCCATCCACATATTTTTAGAAAACTTTATTTGGAAACTAGTTTCCCTTATTAAATGGGGGTTTTCGTCGGCCCAATAATGTAGGTTGCGGAAATGTGTTCTACCCTCGCGATCAAATTTCGACTCATCCGTCCATAAAATGTTTAGTAAGAAATTTGCATTGTCTGCATCCATAGACAAACAAGGTGTCAGCGTATTTTGCACTGGTGTACGTGGCCATGGCACTTAAAACACAATAACAACAACAACGACCTAAACCAAAATCTTCAGCAACAAACTCAACAAGAGCAATAAACGTAAGGGACACGGAGATAATACTGCCAGTTAATAAATACACATGCGTGAGCATCAAAGTCGAGGACTGACTGACTGACATGAACGATTTGTCATTTATTTTCTACGCACACTTTTACTTTTTACTGTTTATCCAAAAATAAGAATCATACTACTTGCATCACTTTTACTATTTTTTTATTAGAACTATCAAGGGCACGTTGAACATTTGTACCTTGATAGATAGCTGCTGAAATAAGAATGTTTTTAAAATAATTTGTACGCATGTTATGTTTGATAATTTTTGAGAAAAACGGATAGGTAATTTTCGTAGCTGATTTTTACAAATTATTTTTTATGAGTTTTTATTTAACATTTTCACATGATCGAAATGTTTCCGGATATATTCCATTCCAAACGGATGGCCATAGAGTGGGACAAGTAATCCAGTAAAAAAGTTCAAAAAATGTCAAGTAGATTTTTTTTAAATTAACTTTAAA
Organism: Melanotus villosus; assembly: GCA_963082815.1. Classification (NCBI taxonomy): domain Eukaryota; kingdom Metazoa; phylum Arthropoda; class Insecta; order Coleoptera; family Elateridae; genus Melanotus; species Melanotus villosus. Next base: position 109,802,667 of record OY720419.1, on the reverse strand, counting down.
GACATTAAGATCTACTTTTTTGAGAAAAACACAAAAATTGAAATATCTCAAAAACCATTGAGTTTTGCATAATGTATGTTAGGGTTAAATTTGTTTCTTAGCTCCTGTCCCATCACATCTCCAAAGGAATGTATCGAATTACCAGTAACCCTGTATATAGTCAAAAATCATATGAGAGTTTGTTAGTTAAAGGAAATGAGAAAAACAAAAAATTATAAAAGATGTCGAAAATATCTTCCTTCTTCTTGAATACATAGGTTAACACGTCGGACTTTGTCATTAACAACTTGCTGTAAAAGATCAGCTGTCACAGAGCGACAGTTTTCAACAATACGTTCTTGTAATTCCAGTAATTCGTCTAAACTAAAGTATGAACCGGAGTTTTAAAAATGCTATTCTTAAGAAATGGGATTAAGAAATAGTCTGAAGGACTTAAATCGCAAGACCTGGGTAAGTAACGACCTTCTGATATTAATCTATCGCCATAAAATTGCCTTAAATATTCCGGCGTTAGTACAGCAACATGCGGTCTCGCATTGTCTTGCTGAATGTATCCATTTTAAAGCTCATCATCGTGCAATTGATTGATGAAAGGCTCAAGTATTTTATTTCGATATATTTCAGGGTTTATGGATGCTTGAAAAAATATTGGCCCTATTATTCGTCTGCGGGACATTGCAACCCAAACGCCAATCTTGGGACTATGTAAAGGAGCCTCACGATGAAAATTAGGATTATTCTCGCTCCACATACGCATTATTTGTGTATCAATGTACGCAGAGAGGTAAAAATAAAGTCTGTGAAAAATGTTAAATCAAGGGCATCGTTATTCATATGGTCATTAAACCAGGTACAGTACGATACTCTTCTCTGATAATCTGGTGGCAGTAACTCTGGATACATCTGCATTTTATAAGGAAACGTTTTCAAGTCATGAGTAACAATGGTTTGACAGTTGTTTCTTGTGACAATCTGCGCAAGGGTAAGGTAGGTTCTTCATCCATGCATTGCCTAACATGGTTAATGACGTCATCATCTTTCTTTTACTATATCTCGAGAGAGTAATGAAACTTTTCACCAAAGTTTGTATACTATTTTATTTTCAACCATACACATAAATTAATATGAATCATTTATAATAATAATTAATATTTTGAACAAGGAAGCTTGTCATTTAATAACAGTGGGCGTGGCCGGGTGGAAAGTAATCAGCTAATCACTTTCCACCTCAACTTTCCACCCGGGTAGAAAGTAACAGTCAGTAAAGGCCAATTTTCCAACTTGCAAAACAGTTAGTAATAACGTCATTACAGATAGGTATGGTTGAAAATAAAAAAATTAACAAACATCACCGAAATCTCAATAATATAACCTCGAAATATTGTCATAGTGACATGTTTTCACGTGCTTTGGTTTATTTTCTCACATTTTATGTCAAACTCTTGTTATTAAAACGGCCAAGAATTGGATAATTGGTGAAAGAACTACTCTATAATTGCCAAACTTTATATTCAAAACGAAAAAAATCATGCAGGTGGTCAACTGTCATAATGACATTTTGTTGTTTACACATGCTTTGGTGTCTTTTTACGTTAAACTTTTATAATTAAGTGTAAAAGAACTCAGGATAAGATGAATAGCGAAACAACTATCCTACTTGACAAACTGTATTTTTAAAATCAAAAGAAAAATAACAAATGCTAGCGAAAACTCAATAAAATAACCTCAAAATGTCAAGTTTTCAGTTAGTTCAACTGTCAAAATAACATTTTGAGGTTAAGTTTTAAATATACAATTTGGCAATTAAAACAATCCTTTCGCCTCTCTTGGATGATCGGGGAAAAACTGATCTTAATTTTCAAATGTAAAAAGAAAGAATAAACGTTAGAAGAACATAACCTCAAACTGTCATTATAATGGCTGCAATCAACAAATGACATTCGTTTTACCAAAGACGATTCTTTTATGATCGCATGTTACAACATACTATAAACTTCAGCACGTTGCTTAGTGTTTTAAACACATGTAAAACATGGAAATATTCTACTATTGATATAAATTTCCTTTCGGCAAATGATAGCGTTATCGAGGTCGAGGTTAAATCACCTCTGGCGTGAAATAATAAATATTAATCTAAGATGAATGATGAAACATTCCCATTTGGGTTGTATCATTCATACTAAAACCAGTGCGAAAATCCTTTTGCTGGAAATTGTAATTAAGAAAATTGTTTTCTTGCTTAATTTCTGTAGTAATATTTCTATATAAACATAATATACAGGGCGCGTCATAATTTTGTGCCGAATATTTTATTTTAAAAATTAATTTCCCAATCAAAATTTGGAATTTCTACAACTACAACTGAAACTTGCAAAACAATTTAAAATAATCCAAAGAACATATCGATTAATTATTCTGTGAGGCACACATTTTCACACAGCGCAGCGCTATGAATGTTAAAAACTCGTAAAATATGCAAAAGAAGCAACATAACAGTTCAATTACTTAATTGCTCAGTTCACATCTGTTTTATTAATTAAAATTTTTGAATTTTTCGTCGCTCAAGACAGCCAACCCGTTTCCTATTTTTAATTAAAGCCATTTTCGATATTTTGATGACAACATTTTTGAGTAACAATTAAGTAATTGAAGGGCGACCAGATTATAATACAATGTTTTATTCATCGATGCCTAAGTGCCTATTGGAGGCTTCAATTTAAAATTGTTTACACTCATTTGAATAAAGTCAGGGACTGGAATTTTATCTGCGTACTGTTTATTAAAAGGAATGTTCCTAACTTAAGAAAAAAGAAGTTCCATGGTAATTTTATGTGTTGTCACGGCGATCGTAATTCTTGGATTTGTTTGTTTCATGTTTGTTAATTGTCGTGTGGGTGTCTTGTGTTTTTACTTATTTTTTATTGCAGAATTAAATTTTCCATTGCTTGCATTTAGCAAGTGATATTTAAGTTATATTTGAAGGAGATAAGGTTCAGTTTGCAGCTTGTTTAGTGGTTTTTAAGGCGGTAGTGAAAAGGGCGAAATTCGAGTTTAAGTCGGCTTAAATTAAGATCTTTGCCCAAAATACTGATAATTACTATAAAAATTATTTGGGCCACGCTTCTTATCCCGCAAACATTTTTATTTTAAGATAACATTCAACAGAATTCGTTTTCAGAGTTATTAAAATTGATTATTGAAAAGTTGATTTTTAAAGCTTATCTCCGAGTATTCCTGAAACAACAAGCGTGCTTCTTTGATATACAAAGCAGCTCTAAACAATTTAAGTCCCTTTACATGATAAAATACCTGAAATACCAAAGGTAAAAGAATCTTATAAGAAAATACTTAGAATTTGTGTACGCAAAATGTTTTACTTAAAAATTCCACAAGTTGTAGGCTTTCATGAACTGGCGTGTAAACAAATTCGGCTCATTACTGACCCATTCGGGCATTACGTAATCTTTAACAATCGCTCCATCACGTTTGTACAATTTGGCTACGTTTTACTGTGTAGAAACACCAAGAACAATCACGGAAAATTACCTGTTGGTAGCTCGAAACTTCTGTATTTATAATTTATGCTGGTATTTAGCAGGACGCTAATTTACAACATTGAGAAAACTTCCTTGGGAATGGAAAAATTAATAAAAGGAATTCAGTCAGTTCGTACCTTCATAATAATGAATGGATTTAAATCAGCAACATTGTATGCAACGCGTATTCTCTTTCATGGTCGTACATCCAGATTTACTGACGTGACAATCAATTAAATTTCATATTAAAAAAAATATGAAGTAATCGTTATTTTTTAATATTAATTAATTATTTACAATCGGAATTTTCGTATCATTGCCTAAAATACTCAAAAAATAACTTCACACAGGTAATAAACGCCTCTTAAAATATTATTAAGTGAAATACAGGGTGAATAATAAAACCTCGTTGACGGACAACTTTAAATGTAAATAAAAACTAATTTAATAAAAGAGGGACCACTGAAGGATATAACCCAATTACTTTAACATGTCTTAAACGTAGGAGATAAAAATAGTCACAACTACTCGGAATACATTTCGTTGACATACTACTCGCAGTTAAAATTAGATAATTTCAGTTTTCTGGGTTTAATTTTGTACGTTTTAGCTTTTGGGGCGTTCTTTTGCACGCTTCCCAGTGTTAACCCAGACTTATATAATTATTAATTACACGATTTGTTTCTATTTTACTTAATTCGTTGTATGCTTTGGTATTTTTGGGTTATTAAACATTTTCAAGTCGTCAATTTTATTTTACTGTGATATAAACCTTTCTTGTTATTGAAAACGACTATAAATTGTAATTAACCCTCAAGCTTACATTTCTCGCAACTAGTAAGAAATCAATCAAATAAACACACAAACGAAAGAATAATCAAACAAACAAACGAACGAACTTGCGAACAAGTATACAAAAAAACTAACTAACTAATAAGTAAACGAACGATCGATCAAATAAACAAACAGCAGACAAAATAATGAAAACATTATCAGATCAAATAAAAAAACGCCAGACAAAATAACAAACAAACTAACTAACTAATTAACAAATAAACTGTTGAACAAACTAATATCCAAACAAACGAACCAACGGTCAAATAAACAAACGCCAGAAAAACCAACGAACAAGCAAACAAATAAACAAACGAACCAACTAAAAAATAATGAATTGAAAGAACAAACAAATAAACTAACAACAGACAAATAATCGAAGAAACAAGCAAACAAATAAACACAAACTAATAAACAAACAAATAAACGGACCAAAAACGAACGAAAGGACAAATAAACAAATACCATACAAACTAACGAACAAACATATAACGAAACAAACGAACGAGCGAATGGAGAAATAAACACAAGATAAATAAATGAAGAAACAATGAAGTAAGCAAACAAACGAACGAAAAAATAAATAAACAGCAGTGAAACTAACGATCAAAAAAACAAGTAAACAAACAAACAAACAAACCAATGAACCGGCAAATAAAGAAACATATATATACAAACAAATAAACAACGAAACGAATAATCAAATAAACGGAGAAACAAGTAACTAAACAAATAAGTGGACTAACAGACAAATAAACAAACGAACCAATGGACGAACAAATAAACAGCAGCTAAACTAAAGAACAAACAAACGAACTAACGAATAAAACACAACAGACAAGGAAATAACAAAGAAACAATCAAAAAGAAACTAATAAGCAAATGAACAAAATACAAATAATCGAACGAATAAACAAACAACTGAACAAACATACAAACGGACGAACGATCGAAGATATATGAACGAATGAAGAAATAAATAAACGGCAGACAAACTATCGAAAAAATAAGCAAACCAACACAAACTTATAAACAGACAAACAAACAAACAAACAAACATACAAACAAACGAGCGAACAAATCAAGAAACAAATGAATAAACTAACACACAAACAAACAAATGAATGTATAAACAAATAGCAGACAGACTAACGAACAAACGAGAAAGCTAACGTACTGCAGAAATATGTAACAAACGAATGAACGAACAAACAGCAAACGAATAATCGAACAACGAAACAAACAAACAAACACATAAGAAACCAAAACAACTGTAAAAACGAAGAGCGAACAAAATAACAAACAAATAAGCAGACATACAAACTAATTAACAAACGAACCAATGAACAAATAAGAAACAGCAAAAAATAACCGAAAAAATGAAGAATCAACTAAATACAAACGCCTAACCAAACAAATCAACGAACAAAAAACAAACATACAAACAAAGGAAAGAACAAATAAACAAACAGCTGCTAAGCGAAGTAACAAGCAAACAAACAAACACAAACTAACAAACGAATGAACGAAGAAATAAATAAACAGTAGGCAAGTAAACTTAAAAAAAAACAAGTAAACAAACAAACAAATTAATAAACAAATAAACAAACAAGTAAACAAACAGCAGACCAACTAATGAACAAGCAACCGAAATAACAAACGAATGAAAAATAAATGGATTAATAAATATATAAGCAAATACAGGAACGAAGGAACAAATAAACGGCAAACAAACTATCGAAAAAAAAACAAGCAACCAAACAAACGCAAACTAATCAACAAACAAACAAACAAACATACAAAAGAACGACCGAAAAAACAAAAAATTAAATTAACAGATAGGCAAATAAACGGATAAATGAACGAAGAAATCGAAATAACAAAACAACTGAATAAACAAACATACAAACCAAACAGCAAACAAGTAATCGAAAAAACAGGCAAAACAAACAAACACAAATGCACAAACAAACAAACAAACAAACAAACAAACAAACAAACAAACAAACAAACAAACAAACAAACAAACAAACAAACAAACAAACGAACGAACGAACGAACGAACATACAAACAAATAAACGAACGAAGAAACAAGCAAACAGAGCCCAACTTAACTAGAACACAAGTAACTAACAAACCAACAAACAAACAATCGATTGAACAAACAAGCAAGCAGACAAACAGGCAAGCGAACAAACAATTTTAAGGTTATAATTTCACGACAAAACCAGCGTGGTTGCCACTTAGATAGATCTGACTGTATTACTCAAATTTATTTAATTTATTTAACTCTGTATCTGCAACCTCTTTTATCTTTCGGTGTGGAGGCTGGTGCGTTAGTGTATGTGGTTTTTACGGATACAATGCACAGCCCGGCCCGTCTCTGCGAGTTACGTGGTTGGTGCACCGTTTTACCTACACACTGCAGCATGTGTAAGTGTAGGAGCTTGTTACTCTACCTCTTAGGCCCAGGGATCCCTGGTTAATTACAAGGTAAACAGGCATTACTTAAGTTAGAGTAAATCTCACAATTTGTGGCATCAAGCATCTTCTAAAATATAACAATTGCCAAACTAACAGGCTTCTGAATTTTAAAATAAGTTTGTACCAACACAACAAATTCAAATCGTGGCTTACTGGAGTTTATAAGCAACATTTGGAAACAAAGCACAATCTGCGTAACCCAGAGCTGAACAAATGACAGTCCCAGACTTCGGTACCAACACAACAAACCGAAACTATGACCAACTAACGTCCAAACAACGAATAAACGGTGTATAAATTGAATTACAATCATAATGCTCTTCATTACAATCAATAACGGGTGACATTCTATTACCTTTAATTTTATCATTTGTACAGCATTTCCTTCCCATTCTTTTCAGCATAATTCGCCGTCAAATGAAAAGCGTTTTGAGCAAAGGATTTGTCAATACGAATGTAAGCTTTTAATAAAGTATTAATTTCCGCCGTCTCATCGCTTTGTTTGCCGTTCTAAGCCAACAAAACAAATTTGGAATGAATGCCTCTCGCAGAAAACAAATGCAAAAGTTTTAAGGATAGAATGTCGCCGTTATTAGATTAAGGTTAACAAACGCCGATGTTAAATATTGGCTTGTATATACACTGAGCTTCCGTAGGTGGAGTAATTAAGTTATCGTTTCAGGAGAACAAATTAAATTTTGAGCTTCGAAGAGATTTAAGAAAATCTAGGAATGGTGTAAGTATTTTCTTTCTGAGCCAATATCCTTTTATTACAGGATGGATATGCAATATGACTCGTTTTTGTTTTAATTGAAGTAACAAACAATCTCATCGAACAAATTTGTTTTCACGTATTTCATAATTGCAGACATCAAAAGTTTTCTAAAAACAGATGGTTGGTTAATATTGACATGCATTTATGCATATGTATTTTCACGAAATCAGCATACCGAATTACTTGCGATTGCTAAGCTACAAAAAAACAGAAAATTTGTTTCCCATTTCATCCTTCAACTTCGATGAAATTGTAATCGAATTCAGCCTTAGATTTAAATAACGCCAATTGCGTTCGGCAGATAACATTTTTTGCAATCAACAGATATCGAAATTCCCACGCCGCGCCGTGAAAGCACAAGCTCAAGAAAGATTAATCTACGTAGAACCTGATCTGCAAATATAAGGATTTATTGGGCTCGGAATAAACTTTAATGTGCTTTATTGCGGTTGTTAGGTAAATAAAACTTCTACATTTTACTGAAACAAGTAAATAACTCTCTCACGCCAAAAACTGGGCTCGCATATTACGGTATATTCAGGTTGATATGCTTTTGTATGAGCTGCAGACATATTTTTCTGGAAGGAACTAAATTAAACTTGTTTTTACATAAAAAAGCCTTAAAATTAAGTAATTTATAGTTTAGTTTACAAACATGTATAAATCCTTAAAATATACATTTATATTCTGTTGCAATTCGTATAATACAATATGTAAGTCCTAAATAATTTTGAACTGAACTGAGACTAATACATTAAGTTTATAAGTTCACTTTCTCATTCTTCTGAAATTCCCTAAAAGCAAAATACTCTTTGAAGATATGCAGGTATATTCGGGTGTACTTCACGTTTTAGTTTTTATTCGATTTTAAAATCAAACTTTCGAAGCAACTCTCATATTAAAAAATTAATATTCTGCAGTAGCTAAGTTTTTTTTTAACCAACAAAAAGAAAACAAATGGGGTTAAGCATACTCCTTCAAGAAATACAAGTAAATTTAACCGCAGTTCCTGTTTTAAGTTTATTTTATTTTCGAAAGAAACATATTACATGTAAATAAGTTTGACCGATAAATTAATATTCTTTTTAAAACTGTAAAGAAAAACAGAAGGGGTTGGATGTACATATTCCTTGAAGATATACATGTATATTCGATGGTAAAGTATACGTTTCGGTTTTTTTGTATGTTATCGTTAACCTCTTCGGTGTTGAGGCCGGTGCATTAACTTATCAGGTTTTAGGCGTGCAATGCACAGCCCGGCCCAACTCTGCGGGTTACGTGATTGGTGCGCCGTTTGATCCTGCATACTGCACCGTGTGTGTAGTGTAAGTATGTGTACGTGTTGAACCTTGTTACTCTGTCTGTTGGATCTGTAGTCGGAGGAAAGCGTCCTGCTGATTGGGAGATTCGAACCAACGACTAGCGCAATGCTAGCCCATCCTGGCATTTACGTTTGCGTTTTACAAAATTTTAAAAGGAAACTTCCCCAGCAAATAAACTAAGCTGCAAGATATACATTTAAATAAATGAAGCCAAAAAGCGAAGATAAATATTCCTCTGGACTTAGTTTTTTGCACTTCGGTAAAAAGCAAATGGAATAAAGCATACTCCTTGAAAACATACAGGTATATTCAACGGAAGTTTGCGCATTTTAATTTTATAAATTTTGAAAGTCAATTTTTCAAGCATGTAAACCAAGTTGGAAAGTAACATTTTCAAATACCTAATGATTTTTTAAATTGTAGAAAAACAAACGGGATTAGGCATACTATTTGAATATATGTATACCAGTGTATATTCAACTGAAATCGGAATTCTTTAATTTTATACCATTTTGAATTGAAACCTTTCAATCAAATAATCTGCGTTGAAAATTTAACAGTTTTCTTCTTAATTTTGAAAATGCAAGCTATAATAGGCATACATCGCGACGTTATACATGTATATCCAACTGTGATTCCTATATTTATATTTAATTTAATTTTAAACTCAAAGCTTGGAAAAGAATATATAAAATCAATAATAAATTAAAAACTAATATTCTTTGTCGGCTTTTGAAATTTGGCGTAAATTAAGTTCGAAGTTTAAACACGCCTGAAGCTGCAGAATTTGCAAGGCCCGTTTGTCCATCTTTTTCTAACATCCTTCTCTTTGCGGAAAAGTAGCAAGGCACATCAGAGTTTAGTCATCTTTTCAATCTATTGGTCGTCCAATTATCGTTCCCGGACTTTTGGTAAAATAACCCGTGTGTCGGCCTTTCGTTTTGTGTAGTTTCGGAAAAAACTATCTTACGACATTTTGTCCGATTATCCCAGAGAGTGCTTACTCGAATCGGGGGAATATAAGTTCTGTGTTGGAAGTTTGACGTTTGGTGAAGTTCCGTTCCACACAGTTTCGCTTCGGATTAAATAATCTACCAGTGGAGGACATCTTGTTGTCTTCGCAGCTGCTTCCAGAAAAGGAGTATATCCCTTTTCTACGCCGACCGCTGCCATCTCTCTCTGGGGAAGCCCACCATCGCTTTCACCCTCAACAAGCCCTTTTTCCTAGGTAACGAAATTTAAGGCTGCCTCAGACTTGCCGGTTGTGAGTATAGCGACTCAACCCTAATTCAGTACCGTATTTTATCAGTCACTCGTAAACAGGAGTCAGTTAATCTTGTCAGTAATTCAAGTACACCAAGCATTCTCCTTTTTGTTTAATTAGTTCAAAAAAGTGTTAAAGTCTTCAACCAATACGTATTACTTTTGCTTTAGTGTTAACAATTCGGAAACAGTGCGAACTGTCGTGATGATCGTCTATTTTATGTTGCATGTATAAAACCATTTGTAATCAATTCTTAGTTTACGCTTTATCATCACCATTCTTTTGATTGCGATTAAGGGAGCCTAGTTGTTAATTATTCTTGCGTAACTTGAGTAAATGTAGCATCCCTCAATCACCCTTTTCATTTAAATTAAGATAGAGTTTATAGATTCATTTTGTGTCATATTTTGAATACTACTTGCTTTCATTAAATTTCATTGTCAATTCATTCTTGCCTTTTATTTGTGTTTGGTGTCTGTTTTACATATTTGTGTATAGCGTGTGAGCCTGGCTACCAGTACCAGTGTTTCATTTCAGTAAGTAAGGGTAAGTACATCCAGCAGTAGGGTGCGGCCACCCCAACCCCTTTTAGAGCCCTGAAGGAACTACCTGAGGTACGTTCTTCGAGACCATCTTGGGTGATTTCCGCAATGGAGCCCATTTTCCTTCCGATTACGACCTCCCCCTATTTAAAGGATTTAGCGTTTCGAACACCCCTTCTTCGACTGCTTGTTAGCCGGGAGCCTAAGGACATCAACGCTCCCTTTAACTTGTCGTAGTACGAAATTAGCACGTGACATCTTCTGTTTCTCTATCTTTTAAACTTCGTACGCAGGAGTAAGCATTCTCCTTCAAGTATACTCAACAGTCGTTGGCAAATTTAAATGTTGTTTAATTTTGAACACAAATCAGGAAAATAAGCTAAGTTGAAACAGCAACATTCTGTAGTACTCACTCTTTTTGAAACTGTAGAAAAACAAGCGGGATTAGGAATACTTCTTGAAGATATGCTAATATATTCTTAAGTCCTAATTTAAGACATCTTAAGTTGAGATTTTGCTTAATTCGTTTTTGAAATATCAGACTCTAAAACCTTAAAATATGAAAGTGGATTGTAAATAAAGTGATGCTAATAATTTCAGATTTTCGAGTACAAAACCTGCTATATTTATAGATATTCTTAATTAATTCAATTTTATTCTTCATCAAGTTTAAAACTACAAAGCTTGTTAGCGTTTCTAATAAAACTTGAAGTTGTTGTGATTTATGAAATAATTCCAAAAGGTAATTTAATTAAGCTTTCCTTTGATTACTTGTAGTTTATTATTTTATTGTTCGAACGTCTGCAAAGTTTTAATTATACGGTTTGTTTCGATTGAGAAGCTTGCTTTGAATGGCCTGTATTTTTTTAAATATTGTATAAAGTTGACTGCTGAGGAAATCATTAACTGTCTAACTTCTGGATTTAAAAATCTGGATATGGTTGGTCTTCGAACCAGCATCTCAACTACATCACAAGTCGCCATCTGTGTTTATTGTTATTTTGATTTATTTTGCGTAATTTTCCGTACAGTTTCGCCAGAATTAACTTTTAAGTCGGTGAAATCGAAGAGAATGCAAAAAACATGCATTTTGGTGAAGTTTACTATTTTGCATATTTCGTTTGTAACTGCATATTACTTACGTATATGCGATTTTATACCGAGCTGTTTAACTTAACCTGACTAAACAACGGATTGGCACCCCGGTATTTCAGATTTATAAATCGAGGCACGACGGCCGGTATTCAAACCTATGGCGTTGGTTGCAAGATGAACATTTAATCCAGTAAGCCACCGCTTTATTTTTTCTGATTTCTTTTACATTACTGCCCGTGAAATTTTACGTTATAGCCATAACATTAATAACAGAACCTTCAGGCGAAGCTAGTTTTGCAGCATATCCTTATCAGTATTATCATGTTAAACTTATAATGGAATTTTTTGCATACGCCGCATGTTTCCTGCAGCAGAATGCTTTATAATATTATTTCCTGATTCTTCTGGTTAACTTTAACCCACTTATTTTGTACTTAGTTTAAAATGCATCTTTTACCTTCGAACCCGAGCATATTTCAGCGATGTATTTTCTTTTAAAAGCCGGTAGCTTCAATTAAAACTTCTTCCAGCCTGTAATGAATACCTCAAAGGCTTTTATCGCGAGCTTTATTTGCTTTTACGTTCGAAATATACCTAGTTCGATTTTTGCATCGGCTTTGCTTGAAATTATAACAGGATATCCCTGTCGATTCGGTTAGTGTTTCCCTTCGGCTGAAAACTGAAAAGACTTTCTTTACATAAAGTTAATGTATAACCGGCAACATGGAGAGTTAAGGCCTCCTTAAAAGCTTCCAATAAATTATTGCAAATGCCTCGATTTATTTGCTTAAAGTTGTAAAAACATACATTTAATTAATTTAAAATTAATCCGACGCTTATTTGTTTCATAAACACTTTTGTAAGACAAATCGTAGTTCACTTGGTTCATTGACTGTCGATTGTTTTACATCTTTACGCAGACAACCTTGAGTTTATCCTCTTAAGATTTCGATCCTCCGATCTTCATTTTCCCGTCGTGGCTCCGATTCTGATCCTTCTCTTTCTTCTATGCGTTCGGGTTAATTAGTTCCGACGTAAATTCACTTAGAAATCTTCCAGATGTAATTATCTCCGATAACGAAGTGAAAAAGCGCTCCCCGCGTTCGATTACTTGATTTATGTGCATGTTTTAATTCGTTCCTTACTCAATATCGGAACAATTCTGAGCGCCTTTTAATTTCATAACTACTGAAAAGTGATATGTACAAAATATGCAAGCATATTTCCATTAATATACAATATGTATATGTATGTTAGTATGCTAGTATATTTGTAATATATAATTAATTAAATTTGCTATTTGTAACAATTGCCAGATTCTTTGGTTGAAATTCTCTTTCAATTAATTGCTTTGAATTGCGTTTATATGCAAATGCATCAGTATAAAGGGTATGCCATATTTCGTTTGTTTTTGCCTAGTTTGAAAAACGAGTATTAGTTAACCTCTTGATATATGTAATTTATTCATCTCAAATTCGTTCAAAATTAAACACAACAGAACCTAATGATGTTCAGTCAGATATTCTTTTATATCTTGGATGAGTATGCGCAATCCTGCTTATTTTTACGTAATTTAAAAAAAATAATTACTGAAGAATGTAGATGTTTCAATTTAGCTTACTTCCCTGAAGGAATCTACTTCAATAAAGGTTTCAATGGAAATTCAGTACGATCTAAACGTGTAAACTACAGTCGAATATACATGTATATCTTAGTACGTCCAAACCCGTTTGTTTTCTAAGAGTTTAAAAAGTTTAAGTACTGAAGAATGTTACTTTTTAGCTCGAAGCTCTTCAGTGGTTCAACAAGTCAGTAGTATAAAAGTATGTAGAATGAAACATCTAATTCACAGTAGATTATACTGGTATATCTTCGTGAAGTATGCCTAATCTCTTTTAGATTCTACAGTTTGAAGTGTCGAATATTAATTTTCAACATTACTTATTTATTTGGAAGATTTCCGTTTAAAGTTAAATAAATTCCAAACGTGTAAACTACAGTCCAATAAATATACTTCTATATATTAAAGGAGTGTTCACAATTTCGTCTACTTTTTACGATGTTTAAAAAGCTTGAGAGTTGAAGAGTTGTGGTTGTTAATAAAATTTTATTGTTACTTGATGTATTGGACTCTTATTTATCCGTAAAATTTTTGTTCCTGTATCTTTAACCCTTTGTCCTTTGCTCCATTTGTCATTATAAAGCTATTCCTAAAGTTTGGCAGAAGCATTACCAAACACCCTGTATACTATATCTTCCAGAAGTATGCCTAATACAGTATGTATTTTACGAAATTTAAAAGGTTTAAGAAGACGAATGTTAAATCTTGAACTCAGTTTATTTTATTAAAAGGTTTCAGCTCAAAACGATATAAAATTAAAACATGCCTTACAGTCGAATATACTAGTATACCTTCAAGGAGTATGCTTAATCCCGTTTTTTCCTATAGCTTAAAAACGTTGATTATTAAATAATGTTGCTTTTTCAGATCAGTTTCTTTTCCTGAAAAATTGATGTTCAATAGTTAATAAAATTTAAATCTGCAAATTAATTTCGAATATACTAGTATATCTTTAATCCCGTTATTTTTCTACAGTATAAAACACATTGAATATTAAAGAATGTTGCGTCTTCAACTTGGTTTATTTACCCGTACACAGTTAAATAAAATTGAAACCTCTAAACTACAGTCGAATATACATGCATATTTTCAAGGAGTATGCTTAGTCCCATTTGTTTTTTACCGAAGTTTAAATAAATAAGTACTGAAGAATATTTACCTTAGATTTTTGGCTGTTTAGCTTAATTGTTTTGCCTGAAAGGTTTCATTTTAAAATTCCATCAAATTAAAACATGTACCTAATCTATGAATATACTTGTATGTGTGCAGTGAGTATACCTAACCCCTTTTGTTATTTTTTAGGAACTTAACTTTACGAAAGTATTTTAGTTTGCAGTATAATGTATTTGCCTCAAAGTTTCAGTTTACAATTAAATCATCTGCATTCAAATATAGGTACTTGTATATTTTAAAGAAATATGCCCAATCCCTTTTGTTTCTTTGCCAAATTTAAAAAGATTAAGAACTGAAAAATGTTGGGATTTTAATTATCTTAATTTGATGTTTTTAACTTAATGTATTCATTGCAAGTTTCAGTTTAAAATGAAACAAAATCAACAATTGTAAACTACACTAGAATATACTTGCATATATTAAAGAAGTATATCCAACCCCTTTATTTTTTGTAAGTAATTTTAAAAACATTAAATATTACTTTTTGAACTTAATATATTTACCGGGATGGTTGAGTTTGAAAGTTTAGTCTGTGAACCACGGTAATACATACTGGTATATCTTTAAAGAGTATGCCTAATCCCATTTGTTTTTTAAAAAGTTTAAACCCCATACGCACTGAAAGATGAGTATATTTCAAGTTTAGTTTATTTGCCTGTAGAGTTTCCGTTTCAAATTTTGTAAAACCGAAACATATAGTCTACCATTGAATATACGTGTATATCTTCTGTTTTTACAGTTTTAAAAATCTTAAGTACAAAAGGACAAAAGAAAAAAATTATGGGCTAAAATTTCTTATTAAAAATTGTTACTTTTCCAATTCAGTTTATTTTCCTGAAAGATTTGTGTTCAAAATTTAAATTTCCAAACTAGTATGGAATATGCTTGCATATCTTCAAAGGAATGTACCTTACCTCACTTGTTTTTAAACGTAATTTAAAAGAATTAAGTGGTGCAGAATGTTTACATTAACTTTTTAGCAGCTTAGCTTAGTTTATTTGCCCTAAAGCTTTCATTTTAGAATTATATAAAAATGAGTATTGTAATCTGCAGCCGAATATACTTGTATATATATAATAAAAATGCCTAATCTTTTATCTTTTCTTAAGAGAGCTTTTTATGAAAGAATTTTACTTTTTCAATATAATTTATTGGCCAAAAGATTTCAGTTTGGAATGAAATAAAAACAAGTGTGAACTGCACTCGAATATATCTTTCTGTATATCTTGAAGAAGTATGCTTATATTGCTTATCTTCTTTGTTTCTTTATGAAGTATAAAAAGCTTAAAAACTGCAAAATGCTAGTTTTTCTTATTTAATTATTTTTGATATAATTTATTCGCTTCCAAAGTTTCAGTTTATCAATCATAAAATCGACACGCTTTAACTAAACTTGGATATCCTTGTATATCTTATATGTACTCCTAATCCTGTTTGTCTTGTTACAATTCAAGAAACATTAAACGTTAAAGAAACGTTACTTCTTCAACTAGGTTTATTTATTTGTCCGAAGGTTTGTGTTCAAAATTAAATTTAAATTTGTGAATCACAGTGGAATATGCCGATATATCTTCAAGGAATATGCTTAATCCTGTATCCTGTGTGCTTTTTACGAAGTGTAAATGTAGCTTAAGTGCTGAAAAGTGCTTATCTTTCGGATTCGTTTATTTGCCTAAGAAGTTTCCGTTGAAAATTTTGTAAAACCGAAAAACCGAAACGTATAATCTACCATCGAATATACTTTTATATTTTAGTTTGTGAACCATGGTAGAACATACTGGTATATCTTTAAGGAGTATGCCCAATCCCATTTCTTTTTTAAAAAATTTAAAACCTTTAAGCACTGAAAAATGTGTATCTTTCAGCTTAGTTTATTTGCCTTAAAAGTTTTCGTTTAAAACCGAAACGTATACTCTACCATCAAATATACTTGTATATCTTCAAGGACTATGCCTTATCCCTTCTGTGTTTTTTTTTTTACAAAGTTTAGTATATTTGCCTGAAAGGTTGTATTCTACATTTTGTGCTTTACAAGCTTAAATTATTAGCATTAATGTTCTTTGCAATCCACTTTCGCATAAAATTTGGTGCGTCAATACAGGCTTAAGCAAAAGTTGGTTTTAACTGTGGCCTGTGGCTCAAGCAGGGAATTAAACCTCTGTTTAAGTCTAAGTTTAAGTTGCTAAGTGTCTGCTTAAACCTGTACTGGAAAATTAGTCCTAAACCCTCAAGCTTATTTACTCCTAAATGAAGTGTGAATATTCATATAAAATAATAATAAAATAAAATATAAACAGGTAATTAAGATAAGGTGATTAAGCAGGCTCTTTATAAAACAACCTTGACTATATGATACAAAAATAAGTGCAAGGTAATCTTCACTGTAACAAGTGGTTAGGTCAAGAATTTTGTGTAAATTGTTTGTTTATTCTTATGTAAATTGTCACTACGATCATGATGGAAATTCTTTTATTTTTTTAAATAAAATTTATACACAACGAAAAGGCCAAACAGTTTCAAATTCAGTTGAGCTAAGCCTTTCAGAATATAAATAATTATTAAAACTCGTTGAAAATGAGGAAATTTCTTCCAATAACCAACGACTAGGATATTTAAATAGTTATTTGTACAACTAGTAATGAAAGCAATACTTTTTTTCATGAGTTTGAAGTTTGATGCACGACGGCGAAGCCGGAGTGCATCAATCAAACGAGTGAAAAAAAGATGCTTTCATACGAGTTGTACACAATATTTTTTTGCATTTCACATTTTAAATCCCTCAAAACAGGATAAAAAGGGTTTGAGAATTGACAGTTGTCAAACTGACAATCTACAATATTTTATTTAAAGCATACTTACTTAATGCAAAATGTAAATAAAAAAAGTGTTGCTTTCTTTATGATTTTTTGATAAAAAAAGTCCACTTTTTTTGTCATAATGCAAAAAAATGTTAATGTAGGAGTAACTTAGACAAGGTTAAGAACGATAGAAGAGTACCTTAAATTCTAAAAGTTGCGGATCTTTCAGGCAAAAGAAACCTGAAACAAGGCACCCCAGTTTCAAGACAAAGAAAAATTACTTTTTATCATTTTTTCTCTCTCAATTATTTTGCAAATATAAAATTGAAATTGGTCAATGCTCGAACTTTACCCAAACTTTAATATTTTCTTTCTCCTTGTTTTCAGTAGGCAAATATCATGAATAACCGTTGTTAAAAAATTCTTAAACAGTAGATACAAATACTAATTTTTTAAGCGATAAATAAATAAATAATAATACCTGAAATAAAAAAAGTGCAAAACAACAAAGCATTACATAAAATTTCACGTGGGTTAACATACGATACAATTAATTATAACACGCGGATATACCCAATTTAAATGTGTACAGTTTGAGTAAACACCGTATCAATGATGTACAACGCTAATCTACATACATAAAACGTTACGTTGCATTATCAACAATGACCTTGTTTAAAATTAGCGACGGAATTAATAATTTCAGTAATTAACACATTAACAATAGCTTTAACAATTTTTGGAATTATTAATATTTTGCCCTTATAAATTGGGTTTTAATTAATTTGTCGAACTTAACAATCTCGATTCGGAGTTTAAGGATGGGTTTTGAAAAGCATTTAAAGCGAAAGTTGGTTTCAGTTGGTTGCGGCCAAAAACAAAATAAAGTTACTGAAAATATGTGTATTAAAACGAAAGGCAAGGCAAATTTCACCCTAAATACAGAATAGCAACAACGGAAACTATAAAAATGGGGAGAGGAAGAAAAATACACCGCAAAGAACAAAGAGAAGGAAAGTCAGAGGCATCAACGATAAGAATGAATAAAACGCCAAACGCCAAGAAAATTTCACCTCAGCATAGAAGATGAACAACGAAAAGGAAAGCACAAAGAAAGAGTAGAGGAAAAATGAGAAACAGTAAAAAGAAGCAGAAGAACTAACTTAACCCTAAATACAGACCATCAAGAGAAGGAGCAGAATAAGAAGACGAAGAAACGAAACAACCAAAAACATAAAGGAAACAACCACCAGGCAAAGCTACAAAGATACTGAAGATAAACAACGAACAAACGCACATGTAGAAGGAAAAGAGAACAGGATTACAAGATGAAAAAAAAACGAAACAAATTACATTATAAAAACAGAAGATTAACAAAGACCAGAAAAGGGGGAAAGGCAGAAGGATAAATCTAAGAACGAAGTGATAAACCGAAGAGAAAAATTCACCCAAAAATACAGAAGCCGAACAAAGAAAGGAGCAACACAAAAGAGCAGAAACAAAAAGAACCAAAAAGTAAAATATAAGAATACAAAATGAGGGAGGCAAGAAAAACAACAGCGGGTAATCTTCGCGCTACAGACAGAAAAGCAACAAACGGAGGAGGAAGAAGAACAAAAAAATAAATATCAAGGTAATCCTCAACCTTGAGAAAAAAATCAGAAATGGCAGAAACAATACAAAACTGAAATCAGCCAAAAAAGACAAGCTAGAGGAAATACCTTGCCCTTTGTACAGAAAATAAAATATGAAAGGAAAAGCAATAAGGAAATTAGAAGGAAAAGCGAAAGGACTGACCTAAATTTAGATTTTAGAAGAACCAGGAATGAAATCTAAAAAGAAGGAAAAGGCAAAACTAACAGCACGTTGGAGTGAATTTCATGGTACTAATAGAAGTTTAACAAATACAAGAAAGCCAAGAAGAAAAAGAAGAATAAAAAGAATACTTCAGAAGAGCAAAAGGCAAACAACCGAAAACGGCGTTGCCCTAAACGTACAAGATGAATGAGAAGAAGGAAAGCACAAATATCTAAAATTAAAAAATAATTTCATTCAAAATGCAGAATAACATAACAACAATGAAGCAAAAAGAAAGGGAAGACAAAAGGAAACAACACATTAAATAAAATAAGCAGCATCCTAAAGAGAGAAGAACAGGGAAGGAAATAATAGTTTTCAAACTGGTACTCAGGCAATCTTAATTGACCAAAAAGAAAAGGGGGAAAAGAAGAACAAAAGGAAGAACAATAGATATTTAAATTAAACTCCTTTTGTAGCATGCTTTTTGAAAGGCTATACGTAATAGTAGTTATCATAATAATTTGGATTAGCTGCGTTGCTGAACATGATCTTTACAAAAAAAAGATGTAATAGAAAAAGCCAAGCTCAGCTAACCTCAACGAATTAGTATCATAAAACTGATAATCGTAAGTGAATACGGTTCGACCTATATGAAATTAAAATTGTACGAAAAAGAAAACAAAAACAACACAAAGAAGAAAAACAGGTAAGAAAGGATAATGTCTCACCAAGTTATTGAAACCTAACGTTTGATTTTCAGGAAGAATACGATGAAGAAGAAGAGCGTAAGAAGATGAGGAAGAAGAAAAGGGCGAAAACAAGACGAAAAAGAATAGGGTAAAAGAAATTTGGCTAAGGATTGACCTCAAACCCTTTTATGTTTATATAAAATTAATAAGAAGGAAACTGATAGAAAACAAGAAGAGAAAGACAACCATAAAACTATGAAGAATGAACGAACAAAAAACCAATTAAAAGAGGCGGCAAGCACAGAATAATCAAAAAAGCCAACAATTTAGGCAGAATGAAGATAAAGTAACTGGATAAGAAATACTCCTAACAAATTGACAACAAATAAGATAAAATAAACATCACCGTAAAGGAAGAAGGACAGGGAATGAGGAAGAATAAGAACAAGAAAATGTAAAAATTAATAAACAACAACGAAAATTTTACACTAAGGTCGGAAGATTAACACAGCAGAAAGGAAGAAAAATAAACCAAACACACATCAGAAAACCCCGACTTTGATGTAGAAAATAAATAACTAAAAGGGAAGCAAGAAGAAAGGAAGCGGATATGAATAAGTACAAAGAAAGAAGATTAATAATAAAACAACAAACAGCTCGAAAAAGTATACAAGTAGACTATGCAGTATGACAACAGGAAAGGGATGAAGAAGTGAAAGAGGAAATGTATATAAAACCAAGTAGTACGATAAACCTCACAAGGGGTTAACAAATACAAGGATAACAACAAAACAAAAGGAGCAAAGGAAAGCAATCAGTCAAAACGAAGTAGAATAAAGCAAGCTTTCCTATAAATAATACACATGAACAAGGAAAGACAGCAGCGAAAAGAAGGATTAAAAGCGAAGTATAAGAAGAAAAGGAAAATTCAGCAATAGGCACAAGTTAAGTTTGAAAGATAAACAAAGAAACGGGACGTAAGAAGAGGAAAATAATGAAAACGACGAAGAAGAAGAAGATGATGATGATAATAATGAAGAAAGGGAAAGGAAAAGTACAAAGAAGAAAGGAAGGGGTGGGGGATCAGTACAAAATAATATAAAAGGGAAACAAAGGGGCAAGAAGAATATAAAGGAAGGAGAAGGGAGAAGGACAAAACAAAGGAGCAGAGAAAATGAAGAAGAAACAATTTTAATTTTGGAAATTGGAAAGCAACCCACCAAAACCATCCAGGCTTTCATTTTCAAAAATTATAAGAATACTGAAAACACCAGTCTTTTGTTTCAAAATTAAAATTAGACGCTAGGACCAGACAGACAGACCATCATAAATTATAATATAATACTCTTATCTATTACTCGTGACCTACTTGTATTACGAAAACTTATCTGAATAAGAAAAAAAATGTTGACATAAAAAGAACATCATTCTTAATCTAATAATCAGGTTTAGTGTTTAATTCCGAGTAATGTTTATTTGATTTGTTAAATAAAAATATTCCATTCGGTGTTGGTGCAAATTTTCTGATAGATGAGGCACTACCTGATTTTATGACTTGGAACTTACAATAAACGCAATTAATTTTATGAGCCATAAAACTATCGTTAAAAAATCGTAGTTACAATCGCAGCTGTAATTTTAATTTTTTTAAGTGAGTTTAAATAAATATTTTCTAGAAATTTTCGGAATTTTCTTGAAAATAAGAGGCAAAAACAGCTTAAAAGGGAAAAATATTAAATTTAATAAAAATTATCTCATTCGGAGCGACAAACGAAGAGGGCGCAAATTTGGCGCCGCACAAATAAAGTATGCTTTTAAACTCACCGTTCAACAGGTAGTTTAAGCCAGAATTCTACAGTAAATCCAAGCAAGCTGTTTTCAGTGAAGCCGCCAACTACAAGCTCACAAGAGCAACACACGCGATTGGCCCAATCCCTTCGACAGTCACCCGCGAACTAATGGATTCTGTGCAGCGTTCGCAATTGCAGTCCCACCGGATCTCGCGAATATAGACAGAGACGCACTCAGGAGGATGCTACAAGTTAATTTACTAATTAAGGACCGAGCATATTTGATAATTCATCTCAGCATGTAATGATAACTATGATTTCTATCTGTGCTTTCCTTCGGCGCACTCTACTCTACGCCCTCCAAACTCGTACTTTTTTTTGTCGTTATCTAATAATTTAATACTATAAAATTAATGAGTTAATTAGTAAGGAACAACTGAAGCGCTCATAAATATTAGGTTTATATCAAGCGACCGCAAAAATGTTTCTCGAAAGAGGATTGCCAATTTTAGAAGCTGCTTCAGTCGTCATTGTTATCGGGCATGCTGCTTCAAAAAGATAGGAAATGACTGTGCCATACATCGGATTTCCTCAAAACTGCTTCAAAATAACACAAACAGCCTCAAAACGTATTAAAACAGCCTCAGAATGTGTAAAAATTGCCTCAAAATTTTCTGCGAATAAGGATACTCCTAAGCTGTTCTATTCAGAAACAAAAGACTGTCGGGGTATTTTTTCACAATATACTTGGCGGTCACTCGCCAACATCCTTAACAATTTCACTTTTGCCCTATTCGTCTTTGTTCCTTACCCTCTTGTAATAATTCTTCACTTGAGGTTTTATAACGGAAGAAAGAAGAAGAACCCCAAAAAGGATGGTTGCAAATATACTTCGATCTACCCCGGGATGAAAATGTTAAAGAAAAAATCATAATACTTCAAAATAACTTAAACGGCCTCAGAGTCAAAATTGCCACGGATATTCCTCATAAGAATACCTCTGTCCCATTCAGAAACAAAAGACTGCTTTGCTAATCAATCAAACTCAGGGTGTTTCTTCACCATCTACCTGTAGATAGCACTGATTCCAACATTCTTAACAAGTCTTGTAATAATTTTCAATTCTTCACTTAATTTTAAAAAGGAATAAAGAAGAATCCTAAAAAGGATGCTCGCAAGTACACTTCGATCCACCTCAGGATAAAAATATTAAAGAATAAATCGTAATTAAATTACTTCAAAATAACTTAAACCGCCTTAGAATGGGACCAAATTGCCTTAGAATAATTGCTTGGCCGCACATAAAAATATTTCTAAACTGCCCTATTCAGAAACAAAAGACTGCTGGTGGTCAATCAAACTCAGGGTGTTTCTTCACGACGTACTTAGAGGTCGCACTTATTCCAACAGTCCTCTTAAAAATTACATCTTTATTCCTTGTACTCTTATAATAATTCTTCAATTCTTCAAACTTCACATGCCTTTTAGAAAGGAAGAAAGAAGAGCCCAAACAGAATGGCGAGCTACCCCAAACTGAACATACTTAAGAAAAAATCGTAATTAACTTCATCTTCCTTCAAAGACAAGCAGCAACGCACATAACATTTTCGTTGAACTTCGTTGGTTTGATTTTTACAACGAAAAAGAAGAAGTGGAAGAAGAAACCCATTACTGTCGTCTAAATTAGTCACAATATCCAAGAGGAAACAGTCACAAGCACTTCAGGCATCAAAAAATTCAAGAAATTAGAAACAAGAGAAGAAGAGGAACAAAATACAAAGATCAACAGGAGAAGAAAGCAAAGAAAAGAAAAAACAAAAGGAAGACCAATGAAAAGAATAGCTGAAACTTCCTCGTAGCCTGTATTTTGAAAACCTACAGGCAGCAAAATTTTTAATGAGTTTCGGTTTTTGGAATTTGATTTTTGTACATAAAATGAAGAAGCGAACCAGACAATCAGAAACACACTTCAGCCTATCCAAAAATATAAGTAAAAAATAGGAACAAGAAGAATTAGAAGCAAGGGAAGAAAAAGAATATAAAATGAAGGGTTGAGGAGAGGGGGAAGAAACCACATAAGAATAATAACAGTAAAAAGAAGAACAAGAGGCAAACTAATGAAAATAATAAATAAAACTTCTCTACAAGCTGTTTCAAATCCCACACACAGCAAGAAGCAAGAAGAAACAAAAGTGGAAGAAGAAGAATAATAATAAAAAGAGCGACAAAAAATAACATATAATTCAATTAAAGGAAGTTTACAACATTATTTTTGAAAGCCTGATTATCGGTAAATGGGTTTTCTACTTATAATTTGATTTACGAGAAGAAATGATAAGAATTAAATTCAAGTAATTGATATCCTAAAAAAAGCCACAATCATGCCTCAGGTTCTCGGAAAATGAAACTCGGAATAAAGAAGACGAAACGGTAGTGGAAGAAGAAGAAGAACAACAACAACAAACTGGAGAAGGACAAGAAGAGAAGAAAGAACCAGAAGGATTATGTAAAGAGCGGAAGAAGAATCAGAAGACGGACAAGAAAAATAACAAATAATTTAACTAAACTTTCTTTGCAGCATGCTTTCGGAAAGTACAGAGAGAGCAATTATTACCGATAACAAATTGGATAAGCTTCCTCATTAGCATTTCATTTTTAGGAAGGAAACGAAGAAATAGTAGGTTATAAACTCAGGTAAGCTTAATTGCCATTTTAGAACGAATAGCCGCAATCATATTTCGTGTTCTTCGGAAATTAAAAGCAGAATAAAGAAGGAGAATATGAAGAAAGATAAGAAAGAAGCACTCTTTTTGAAAGTACGAGTTTCATACTTAGAATTTGATGTTTACGAAGAAAATGAAGAAATAGTAGGAATTAAACTGAGGTAATCCTAACTGATATCTTAAAATATACAGCCACACTCATACTTCGAGTTCTTCAAGAATTAAAGGCAGAATGATGAAGAAGAAAGGAAAGTAAAAGAAGAAGAAGAGGAAGAATAAGCAGAAGGACTGTAGCATGAAAAGAAGAAGCATAATAGGCAGAACGAGGAGAATAAAGAATATACTTCAATAAAATATCCTTCGTTTTTTGAAAGCTCAAAGACAAGCAATGATGACCAATAACAGACTCGATGACCAATAACAGACTCGATGACCTTTATTTATTTATAATTTAATGAAGAAACTGAAGAAATAGTAGGAATTAAACTCAGACTCGGGCAATTTTAAAACAAGTAACCACTGTCAGAATTCGAGTTCTTCGAAGATGAAACTTAGAATAAAGAAGAAAAAATCGACAGTATAAGAAGAGGAAGAGGAGTAAGAAAGATAAGAACCAGAAGGGCTTGGTGAAGAAAAGACGAAAAATAAAAAGAAGAACAATAAAAAATTGGATGAAACTACTTTCGTCGCATGCCTTTGAAAATCTACAGGTAATATCTGCCAATAACGATTTGACTGAGCTTCATTATGGAAGACGGCCTTTACAAAGAAGATAAAGATGTAAACGAAAAAGTCAAGCTCAGCCAACCTCATTAATAGTATAAAGCCTATAATTATAAGTAAAGTTTGGCCCAAACGAAATTGAAAATCTAAGGAAAAAGGAACACTTAAAGGACGAATACAAAAAAAACCTCCGGTGGAAGAGAAAGAAAACGGGTAGCAAGAAGATTGTAAGACAAAACAGAGAAAACGATGAGGAAGATAAGAAAACGTATGACCGACAGAAAAGGACCAAATAAAGGTAGAACGAAATGAATATCAAACGACAAGAAAAACAAACGAAAAAGGAAAAACCAAAAAGAAAAATTTGTCGGAGGACTAAACCTCCAACGCTTTCGGTTATATGAAATCGGGAAGAATGAAACTGATAGAAAACAAAAATAAGTAAAACACACCCGGAAAACTATGACCATTGATATACAAATAAAATAACAAGTAACATAGAAACAAGTGGCCAATCAAAACAGAAGGGAAGCACAAGATAAACAGAAAAGCAAACAATCTAGGCAAAGTAAAGATAAATTAGCGGGATAATAAATAATAAACTGACAGCAATGAGGAAGTCTACAAAAGAAGAAGAAGAGCAGAAAAAAAGTGAAAATACCAAGAAGTAGCAACGAAGCAAAAAAAAACGATGATAATCACCAGAAAAAGAGGACAATGTTGACCAAGAAGAACAGTAGATAAACAAACAGAAATACTACAAGAAAGAAGAAGAGATAAAGAAGAGGAGGAAGGGCAAGAAGAAGACATCAGTTACTACCATTAATAGCATATAATTTTTCAATACTAATCTAGTATCCTAGGATGCAGGAAAACCAAGTAATGAATAAAATATGGAGCATGGGGAAACCTAGGAAGAGACGGAAAAGCAGACCAAGGACTAAATGGAACCAGGCCATGATAAAGGTAATAGAATAAAGAGGTAGCAACTGGACGGAAGTTATGAAGTGCACCACGTATAGGAAAGCATGTAAGAAATTTTATGAAGCTCTGCTCCACCCCTCTACACTGTAAGATAAAATAGGGAAGAGGATAAGTAAGTAAGTAAGTAAGTAAATGTAACATCCTAAAACAACGCGTCACAAACATACAACTGCTTAAAACTTTTTCCAATATGAAGAAAAAGAAGAACCAATAACTCAGATTAAGTTAACCTTCCTGTACATGGCTAGTAACAAATTTTATCAACAATTTAGAAGATTTTTCTTCATTGTGGTGTTTCTAACGTCGTTTGTAACCAGCTGAATTTCTTCGTTAGCCTGTAATAATGGTAATCTTACAAAACACACGGTGATCAGTCTTTAGAAAAAAGAAGAAAAGGGATGCCAAAGAAAGTTAGATAAATAGAAAAAGATGCAGAAGATGGAAAAAGGATGGACATTATAAAGGAAAAAAATGGAAAGGAGAAAACGTATTAAATCAACCGAAGCCGTAAGTTCAAACCGTCTTTTCTAGAAGACCCTACTGTGCCTACTGCAGATATAAAACCAATTCTTGGCTGATTTCCATTCGTCACAACTAGTGATCAACCTCCACTTCTGCTGAAAACCTTTACTTCAGACACTTTTAACTCGTTGACTGCAGGTATGAAAATACAATATTTGGGTCTAACTTACCACAGATACCTATCGCTGTTACATTTTATATGCAGTAGCAAAACATATCCCGGGGGGCATGTTCTCAGTTTAGTCAAAGTATTTACAATAAAACTATATCTCTTTATTAATCACACATTTAGCTATTTTTTCCACAAATACTAACTGAAATTATTTCGAGCGTGAATTGTCAGAAACTAGGTATTTCATACTGTAATACAAAATTAATATATGTGTTACGTGTAATTGTCAATAATTCCATTTCAACTCCAGGAAAGCAAATCAACAATGCTCTGATTTAATCAACCAACAACCCACTCCAGTTCTAACAGATCAGTGCACTCACGCATTGTTATAATTTGAACGTACAGCACCAACAGCATCAAACATACATGCATACATACAAGTGGGCTGCATACAGAATCTATTTTATTAACGAACATTTCACATCCGCTTTGATTTCATATTCATCAAGGCAACTAATAAATTTCCGGAAATTACATATGGCTTCGAAATTAATTACAGGGAGAGATCGTGTTCGTTTGAAATTCGATTCGTAGGAAACCATCTAAAATCGCACTGAAAAATCAAACACCTTAGAAAAAGCCGAAAAAAATTTAAATACGACGGCGCTTAAAAACTATATCAGTAGTGACGACACATCCGTTTTAATTTGAAGAACGGCCGGATATAAGGAAATAGTGTGATGCTTAATTGCTGAAACGCTTCGTTCAGTATCCCACGCTCTTGGTTAGCATTCCACATTCATTTATTAGGTGGCATCATGCACCACATACATTTTAATAATAATAACAACGACAACTGACATTGGCTTAGTTTCGGGTAATTTATATTTTTAAACGTTTAACCTCTATTTTGTAATGTAAACCATTTGAAGTTCATGTATTTTCCCTTGTTTGGTTGGAGACTATAAAAACAGGGGAAATAATATTGCATTTCTAAAAGTATGGCAACACTGCAATACTGTATTACGACAAAAATTAAAAACAAAATTGGAAAATTAGCAAATTATTAGTCAAATAAGCAAGTAGAATTGATTAAACTTACACAACTACTGCAGAAGTACTATTGTATCCCTAAAAGTGGGTAATCTTCAGGTATGGCAACACTGCAAAATATTTGCATTACGCCAAAAATTAAAAAAAAAACTGCAAAACTGCAAATTATTAACCACACAAACAAGCAGAATTTATTAAACACAATACGGCTAATAAAACGACTACACAAACAGACGAAATAATATTGTAACCCTTAAAGTGGGGAAGCTTCAGGTATGACAATACTACAATATACTTGCATTACGCCGAAAATTAAAAACAAAGGTGCAAAACTGCAAATTGCCGATCACACAAACAAGTAGAATTAATTAAATTTACACAACTACTGAAACGACTATTAAAACGGCGAATATACTATTGTATCCCTAAAAGTGGGGAAGCTCCAGGTATGGCAACACTGCAATATTAATTAAATTAATTGCAAATTAAAAACAAAGGTGCAAAGTTGTAAATTATTAATTATAGTAACAAGCATGATTAATTAAACATACCACAACGACTGCAGAAACAGTGGAAAAATATTTGATCCCTAAAAGTCCGCAATACTGCTATATACTAGCATTATGCCAAGAATTAAAACAAAAGTGCAAAGTTGCAAATCATAAATCACATCAACAAGCACAATTTATTAAACAGCGGAAATAATTTTTTATCCGTAAAAGTGGAGAATTTTCAGGTATGGCAACACCGTAAAATACTTAAACGACACGTTAAGATTAGATTTTTTAACTTTTTAATGATTATAACATGCATTAACCAGCAAAAACGTCACGAATAGATTATAACAAGCTTTTCTGTGCAGTAATTACATTTACGATCTCAACACTCGACAAACAGATAATTAAACATTAGTAACAATTTCAATACTATGATCTTCCTCACTCTGAGACACATAAGTTGACATTTGTCAGGGTATAATCAACGAGATCATTACCGCTAATTTAAATTATCCAGACGGATGTGTTACATCACATTAGCCAACTTAATTACTTTAACACTGTTAATAACAACATAAATTATGATATTATTTCAAGCATTTTTTTAAGTTGTAAATATTGCAAGTTTGGTTAATCTTGTATTTTGAATATTATTACAGGCTTTTGTTTAAATAGTATCAGAAAGGGTTACAGCGACGAATTAAGGAATTTTGTTAAATAAATTTATAGTCCCAGCGATGATAAACAAGTCGGTTTATTAATAAAAATGCTAATTATTTTTTAACTGGGCAATTGAAGGCAGATGGGTATTGTTCTGTTTTTACCAGTTTTAATTACTTTTATTTCCATATTCCATGTTTTACGAACCTTAGTTTGGCGTCAGTGGCGGCTCGTGGCTGGAAATCATGGGGGTGCTGTAGCTTTCGAAATATACATACCAGTAACGATCCTTGATATTTTTAATGTGCTTTTTAAGCAAAACAAAACAAATCGAAATTGTACTCAATTCATAAAAAAATTAGCTTACAGGAAAATGAAATAAAAAGAATTTTTATTTAAATATAAAATCCATTCTCAGCCACACCCATTCCAATACAGTATCTTAGTCAAAAAGTAAGCAAGGAAAACAAAATAGAGCATTTCTAATTTCGCAACCAGACAACCATTTTATTTTTTCATGCCAGTCCTTGTTAAAAGATCTAGTAAAATATTTTTTGCACTCCCCGGCGGAAAGTTATTTCTTTACGCCCGCAAAGAAGGGCGTAAAGTTAATTATTGTAGACCGCGGGCGCACTTTACGCCCGTAACCCGCAACAAATTAATAAAAAAGTAGATTACCTTAGTTACAAAACAATTTTTATATACCTAACTTGTAAAATCACTCTTGCCGTGAATGCGTCAATTTGACATTTTTAAAAATGCCATTAGAAAATTTTTATTAGAAATTAGAAATCAAAAAATTTAAATAAAATCTTCGTCCGTCCAAAAATATTGTATGTTACGTACCGTGGGCTAAAATCGATATTCTTACGCCCTTGATACATAAATAACTATTTTGTTTTTACTAACTGCTTCAATTTTTTCACGTAATGACAATTGGTAAAATTTTTTAAATATATTCAACAGTAACATATCCATCATAACATATTTAAAATAATATTTATTATTTAATTGTATTTTTCTGTAACAAATATTTAAATGTTAGAAAAAAAAACAGAATATTATCCTACGTACCTATATGAAAGATTAATTCGCTCTGAATAAAAACATACAAATTAAATCACAAATAAGCTGACGCTGCTTAGACAGCAGATTTCGGGCCGGTTATTTTGCTTACAAATTCCTGGCGAACAATGATGACGCTGTACCGGCTGTACAGAAAGCAGCGTTCGCGCTGCTATTACCGTGTGTTATTAAGAACTAACAAGCCTGCGCGGAACTTGCAGAGAAATGTACGTTTATGACACTACTACATTTTGCAGCGTCTCGGAACTCCGCGAAACTTGCACCAACGCGACGTACGTTTTCGACAATATTACATTTCGCAGCGTCTCTGAATGGAATCTACAGCTTCGGTTAAAATAATTCCTTTTAAAAGCGGTTTAATTAATTAAATTTATGTAATAATTATGCAAAATATTGAATGATTGTTATATTATTGATATTTTCAAGTACAAATTTAATAGGTAATTAATTTTCGTATTTTTTCTGGGGGTGCTGCAGTGTCGCAGCGCTTATGGACCAGCCGCCACTGTTTGGCGTCCAGCTACAGTTTCTGGAAAATTGTTACAACTTCTTTGTATAACCTATCCATGCCTTATTTGTTCTTAGTTGGCCATAAACTTGGATCATTTTTAGATCGCGAAAGGCGACTTTATGCTTCGGAACTTGTTAATAGCAATTTATTGCAATTATTGGCCTCCAAGCAGTCTGCTTTTACGTCAATTTTTTCAATTTTAAACCTTCACTGTAAATAAATTTTAATATTTCGACATATTTTTAGCTACCTTTTTTCTTCAATTCTTTAACCGAAATTTGGTATTAATTACATTTATTTACTTATTACCTGCAATTACATCCATTCAGAATAATTGTGAAACGGTTTCAACAAAGCGAGAAATATCAATTTGCAGCACGTGTCTGATATTTACACCAACACAGGATTATAAAAGCACCTTACCTTAATGCCTATAAATATCAAGTACACACACAAACCTACAAAACGATATTTTAAAGGAATCCTAATAATTTCCAAATGTTATTTTTGTACCCTGAATATCTTTCAGGGCGATGGTTACGTTCTATTTATTTAATGATTATTTTTAAACTTTACATTTTACGAGACAACTAAAACGCCTCCATATTTGTTATAAATAATTTTCTCGGGCGTTTAGTTTTGTGAAGTAATCCAATTTCCTGGTCGACTTTTTTAAATTCTTCGACGTACTCCAATATGTATTTTCTTACAGTGACGTCATCAGTGTTTGTTTTGTATTACGTTTTACTTATTTTGCCCCAATACAGCTTCGTACAAATGTTATGCCAACAAAAGTCTTTAAAAATTGAATCGTGGCTAGTAATGATAAGCAATAAAAATTCGGGAGTCGGCATTTATAAACTGTTCTTACTCGATTAAATGTATTTAAGTTCGCCTAAACTCAAGACAAATGTGCATAGAGAGACTTACACGCGACCATAAACGAACAATCGGAAGTGGGTTGCTTCTTTTTCATTATTCCAACGGCTGCTGCAAGAACTTCATTGTAAGTTTTTTCGGTTGATGCTTTTTCTTCTTCACTTTGCTAATACCCTAGTGGGTGTCGGATACTGGTTGGCAATCGACTTCTTCCATAGCTTTCTGTTCTGTGCTAATCTGTCCAATTCTTGAATCGTTTTTCCATTTTCATCTGCTAGTTCTTCCATTATTTTTTCCCATGTTTTTCGTGGTTTACCTACTTGAAATATTTTCAAACATTTTGGAAATAACCTCCAGTTACAAACGGCTTCGTTTAAACATTGAAAGCATCTTTTATCATAAGTCCGTCAAATTAAGAAATAGCCAATGCAGAAATCAGGCAAGGATTCAAATATAGGTACATATCAGCAAATAAAAAGGACAAATAATGAATTCGAAGACTTCTACGGTCAGTGCCAGTATCAACAAAACGTCTTCCGGACTGGGACCGTGTCATTGTTGACACAGAAGAACTCAACGTTTCGCCTACTTTTTTAAGGGGCTTCAAACCCCCTCCAAAAGTGTCACAGATACTCCACTCCCTTCAGTAAAAGATGAGCTTCAACCCTTGTCATCAAGAGGCATCTATAACATCCCCTGTTTTTTGTGGTTTAGTGTACATTGGAGAGACTGTGGTTGCTCAGTGCACACGCGTATCTGTGAACACAAATGTTGCTTGAAAGCAGGTCTTCTCTCACACACAGCTGTTGCTGAACATCACCACGACACTGGCCATAAAATATTGTTTGAAAAATCTTCAATCATTGCCAACGCCCCTTTTTCAACAGGAAGATCCGTGAGGCCATTGAAATCGTCAAGACCCCTTATAACTTGAATCGTTACACTGGTTATCTTCTATTCGATATATGGAAATCCGCTATCATTACTGGTTCCGCCCTGACCAATCGTCGTGAATTGTCAAGGAAATCCCCAATAATGAAATTTGTTCTAAATATTTTAGCTTTTTTGTCATTTTGCAAATAAGTTTCAGTTACGAACGGTTGCCCTTCAAACCTGGAAACTATTCTGTTCTGTAAGACCGTAAAATTAATAGAACGAAAAAACAATTAAAGCAAAAATCAGGCAACGACTCAAAAGTATCAGCAAAAGCTGATAATGCCTGAAACAGTATAGCATGTTAGTCCTGAAACAAAAATCACGCAGGGCATTTGGATATACGGTCAGCAAACCATTGCCAAAGGATATTATTTCTGAGCACACTTTCTAGTATTTTACAGGAAATACTGCAACGAAATACGGTATCTGTCGGCAGAAACTAGTGAATGATCTGTCATAGAGGGCAGTCAAATGAAAACTAGTCAGGCGTCAAAAAGTGTCATTGAACATTTCTTACCTCAAAAGTAATCTCCAAAACTGTTAATGAAGTTGTCCCACTGGGTGATAACACAGTCAACCCCATCCTTGAAGAAGCGTGTGGCTGCTGACGCAACCACATCTTTATCCAGTCACACACGTCCTCGTCCGATGCAAACCGATGTCCACGAATGTCTCTCTTCAGCTCTCCAAAATTGTAGAAATCGCATGGGGAGAGATCTGGGCTGTAGGGAGGATGTTGAAGTGTTTCCCAGCCAAATCCCTGAAGCGTATTCCTCGCTAAGTTGAAATTTTGTGGGCGGGCGTTATTATGAAGAAGGATAATGCTGTTCGATAGCATTCCAGGGCATTTTGACTTTATGGCGCACCTCAGTTTCTGCATAGCGCGTTGATTTGATTGTCGCCCCATGCTCGAGAAAATTGACAAGCAGAAGACAGTTGAAGAAGAATGTCATCATGACTTTCCTGGAACTTGTATGTGCGGCTTTGAATCTCGGAACCTCTTATGCCACTCTAATACACGTGAATGTGGCATGCTGTATTCGCCGTACACAGCAGACATGTGTCGATCAATTTCTCGTCCTCCAACTCCCTCAGCTGTCAAAAAGCGAACCACACCTCTCTGTTCTTCTTTACTCACTTCCATTTCTGATGTTAAACTTACTTCCAGCACAATAAACAAACGACTACTGCGCAAGCGTAAGTTATCACTGTCCTTTTTCGGGTCCCAACAGATGTCAGTACCGTTATCAAACTACAGTGTTGCCAACTTTTGCGCATAACGAGTTTTATGCGTGGTGGCCCGTTTTCATTTGACTGTCTCTTGTATTGTAACTTTCTCGAATGATCTCGTTCGCCATAGAATACTCTAATGCAGCGATTCTCAACTTATGGTACGCGTACCAGTGGTGGTACGCGATGTACTTACAGGTGGTACGCAAAAGATATACTATTTTTGAAAAATTATATTTAAATAATTTATTCAAATAATGTAAAACTGGTATAAAAAGAAATTAAAACTATTTCTCTATTATATCGATTACTGCCTTTGTCAGTTCTTTGTCATAGATAAAAATAAATATTTTTTATTTGGTTACTTATTTTTTGTGTGGATGCCGAAATTTTGTACAGAGAAATTTTGATATTCTTTCGGTGGTACGTGGAACCCAAAAGGTTAAGAACTGCTGCTTTAGTGTATTCCAGAATTAAGTCGGCGCCTGCGGAGGTATATAAGGCGCGGCGTGTGCAGTTATAATATCAACCTTTTTTGAACACTATCTAGTTCTTGAACAACAACCAACAGATAAATAAAATAAAATCAGGATTTTATAAATCTAATAGGTAATTGCTGAATCGTCGCCGATCGAATCATCCAAACAACAATATTAAAAGGGTTCTAAAATTAATTTTTAAAACTACCTTCCCAAAAAAGCATAACACTTTTCAATTAACATGGATCGAGTCGAGTAATTCAATATGCAAAAACTCCCGTTTCCTAAAAAAAATTTTAAAACATCATGCAATTCACAGCATGCCAAGAAAACAAAAAAAAATAGTTCCAAAGACTTCAAAAAGTCCTAAATTTTGTTCTTTCGACAAATATTTTCAATCAAAATAATAAACAATTTGAATTGATTTCCCAAAATGTCGTATAACTTCTGGGTCAACAGGCCCTAAATTTCCCAACAAAACAAAATTGATTCGGAAAAATGGTTTGGGTTTCTCATTTAACATGAGTCAACAAATTAGAAAACCTTGTAAAAAAAGCCGGTTTTTCTAGGTATTTATAGTTCGCAAGAACAGTCGCTATTGATTATATCGTGGCTCCATGCAATGAAGCATGCCAGTGTGTACCCTTAACTGACGTAGTCTTGACGATGCATCCTTCAGGAATTGACTGCCTATTTGCCCTTTCTGAGCCGGCCTCGATGTCGTTAAGGTTAGCATATTTGCATTTAAAGCTGTCTCGAGCTTTGATTACCGGTCTTAGACGGTGCGATTTCTAATTCCGAAGAATATCTGAAAATATATCTATTCCCTTTCTGACATAGGTCCCATACGAACACGCGGTTCAGCAAGAGGAAGATCCCCTTCAGGGGTAAAAGTGGGTCCCATTTGTTCGACAACATTTTAGTCGGATAGTGCAAATAGCTATATCGGACGATGCGCGTTGATATTCCTAGCACCCTCAAGCCTAGATTTACAAACAAACCCTTTCTGAGATTGTGCACCATGTCCAAACAACACACCTTCCATAAATCAAAGAAGGCTGCAAACCCATCTATTACATTGGCTATCGAAAATACAATCCATATTCTACTTGGCTAAACACACGACATAATTACTTGAACTGTTGCTACACATCTCACTCGACAAGACTTCTTCTTTGTCCATTCCGCGAATTGCTTAACCTCTACCACGAATCTATCTTAGACACCCGCCTTTATCATCAATAGACGAGATGTCCATTTTAAAACTTTGAGCCTAAAGTTTTGTAAATAGGCAATGCAACAAGCATGTGCCTTCAAGCTTATTAATTTGTTTTTTGTATTATAGAAGTACTGTATTTTAAATCAACAACCAAAATCTGCGTTAAAAAAGGTGTCTTCCGGATTGGACGCGTGTCGTTGTTCAGAAAGAGGAACTTAACGTTTAGCCCGTTTTCTTAAGGGGCTTCGCCAAAAGAAAAAAACAGGGCATTGAAAAGGTACGGACCACTCAGCGTGTCAACTATGCCAGAGGCGAAACTATTCTAGCAAAAGTATAAGAATGTCACGGTAACTCAACTTGTCAAGCAAACCAAAGGCGAAACCTTTCGGAAGTTCAGAGTGGAGACCGTGGAAGTCTTCGAATCCAAACAATGTTTTAAAATTATAGACTTCGCGCTTAAAGTTTTAAAATGGGCACCCTGCCCAATATTGGTCAGAAGTTTGGGAGCAATCTTCGCTAATTAAAATGTATAGACTTTACATAACGTGTGATCGAAAAAATTTCACCTCAAAGTTTGCCATGAAAAATAGGAATCATGTCTTTGCTAAAGTCATACAACACAAGTCATTAGAACTACTAAATCTAAAACCACGCCTAACTGATAAAAATTAGAGCAGATTAAATTATTCTAAAAACTAAAATTAAATACAAATTGAACAGAAAAATGTTATTAACGGAAAATTATTTTAAACTAGTTGAGTTATGTGACCTCCATTTTCTTGGTGGCAGATTTGAATTCTGTGTTTAATAGAATTAGTGACTTTTTATATGCCTGACAGAAAAACAGACATAACCTCACACACCTCACATAACCTATAAAACAACAGCTGACATTTGTATGGCTTAAAAGTCGACATGCCTAATTTTGTGTTTTCATGTTTCATAGCCAACTTGAGGTGAAATTTTTTCGATCGCATGTTACGTTAAATAATTTAATTTAGGTAAATAGGGGAAACGCTGCTAAATGATGAAAACCACAATAAACTAGTTTACTTAAATGTAAAAACTGAGTAACCTCCCTGGCAACCACAACAAACTAGTTTGTGGTGGTTGTTATCGTTAAACAGCGTAAACATCGGATCAGACCACTGGTTCAATTAGGTAATAATGTTCGCACGACTCATCAAAAACCGTCCTCTTATAGTTTCGAATTTTTGCGTAAACTGGTGGGTACGCCAAACCCAAAGACGATAATTAAGTCCCATAGTTCAAACGCTTAGACTGGAGATGCGGTTAGACAAATCGAGAAGATCTCCACCTTTCACACGAGTTTTTGCTGGTACATGGTGGACCTCCTATTCACGTTTCGGCTGGAGCCAGTAGTGACCCCCTGCGGGTTACATTTACGTTTGTAATCAAAGAATGTCCCACAAAAGAAAATCGAAAGTTTTCCTAATTTCTGCATCATCAAGCAGTAGAACAGTGCCAACCAACAGACTAAAACTTTTAAAATTTAGTTATTAGTTTTAAATAGGTTATTACTTGAACAAAATGTAGACTTTCGGGTGCTAAGTATCTAAACGTACCAAACCACATTTAAAAATATTGGATATCTGGATTACTATTAAACAGAAAGCATTGATTGAACGATGAAAAGAAGTCATACACTTGCCAAAAACGACGTAAATTACCACCCACGGTAACAGTATTTTACGTTATTCAATTCTGTTAAGAAATCGTATTTACGTAAAAATTGAGCTTGGGGACGAATTATCTAACCAGCGATTGGGGAGGAATATGTCCCACCGCTAAGATGTTTGAATTAACTACACAAGCGGGAGTTGCACAATCATTTACACATCGTCGATCTTTTGAAAATATCTAAACCCAGAAAATCTTGTAAATGTTTAAATTTTATTTTTGGATGCCGAAATATATTCACATACTTAGTACCTAATGTCCAAAAATAAGCCCCTCAAAATTCTTCTCATTTATGACGTACGGGTTCGAAAACCTGAATATCCAAAAAACTAGTTAAAATTGTTATAATTACCTCTAAAATTGAGATTAAATAAATACATCAACACAACAAATATTCACGTGAAGCATTAAAAATTATTAAAATAAAATAAAACTTGTCACAATAACAAAACTAAGTATTAAACGCCTGTGGGACAGGCAACCCTATTAACAGAAAGAATTCGATCGACATCGCCTTGCTCTTATGCAACCTTCTTTACTGGCATTAATTGTTCTACTAACTCCTACGCATAGGCAACCTTATTTACAATATGCTGTATTAAGGAGTAATCAATAAAAGATTGTCTCAGAGAGGTCATCTACGTAGTCTTGGAATTATCGAGAAGGTACAGCTTGCAAGTCATTCAGGCATACACCCATACAAGCACTGCAAAAGAGAGAAGTAGAAGAATGTAC
Source organism: Melanotus villosus (assembly GCA_963082815.1). NCBI lineage: Eukaryota > Metazoa > Arthropoda > Insecta > Coleoptera > Elateridae > Melanotus > Melanotus villosus. The sequence goes on along the minus strand of OY720419.1, from coordinate 109,764,890 downwards.
GAAAATATCCCAAAACCAACATCAGAGAAAACGCGCTTTAAAATAATCGTAGGAGATTTCAATGCTAAAGCAGGGAACAGCAAAGCGGAGATTGTGGTCTGGGCGTGTCAAATGGAAAAGGAAATCAACTACTTACAAGAAAAACAGCTATCTGAACAACTGTCTGAACACCTTCTTTTAAAAACCTTCAAACAGACGATGGACCTGAACGAGATCAAACAGAAAAACAAAGCCCAAAATTGACTTTATTACATCTAATAAGATGACTATTATTAGTGATGTATCAGTTGTCAACAGATTCGACATGGAAACGGAGGATCGAATGCTTTGAGCAACAGTGGAAATCAACACTAGACTCGAAAGGAACTAAAAAACGACGAACTAAAAAGCAATATAAATAGTTATCAGAAAAAATTAGAAATAAAACTGACACCAACAGAGAACCTAAAAAGAATGTAGGCGAATGAGTTAGAAATACAGATAAAAAAATGACTATCAGAAAAATGTGCTAAGAAACACAACCTAAGAAGAGTAACTTAAACAGAATCCAAGACAAATGATTGAAAACAGAAAGGGATTGAATAAAAATTATCCAAAGCTAAATAAAAGTAAGGCAAGGTAAGTATAAGGTATAAGGGACAACATAGAGGAAACTGGAAGAGCGATTGAAGGTATGTATTAAGAATATAAAGAAAGAAAGAAAATAAAGGACGGTATAGAATACCCCAAATGATAGATAAAATGGAGTTATTAAAAATTAAAATACTGAGATATACCGGGTGTCAACGAAACCTGGGGCACCCCCATAAATTTTGTATTTTTAAAGATATCAAAATGAAATTTGGTATATGTAATATACTCTTTAAATGGCATTTGTTGACATATTAAACAAATTTCTGTCACTTCCGGTTTCGCCGGAATTGAAATCAACTTTGTTATTTTAATTGGAACATCCTGTATATTTGTACATTTTTGGAATCTCCGTTCAATTTTACGTATGGTAGTATCAGGTTCGAAACATTTTGATGACAGAGTAAATTTTTACAGAAATTAATCTAGAGTGCCATGACTTACGCAAAATGAAAGTCAAGGCGCCCCAACACTCAAGACAAATTGTTTTAGGACTTTAACTATTTTAGTTGCTGTATTAGAATGACCTAAAATTGGTAAAAATGCTTTTTCCAGAATAACTCTATTTTTTCAAATGGCAGTAGGGTGGGACACTAGGATATTAAAAACAAGCGTTTTTCAAGGATTTTGTTGATATCAATAACGCGGGATTAATATGAAAATGTAATGCGGAATAACACTCTCCGTTCAAAAAAAAACGTATTTTGGACATTTAAATCTAGACACTGGGTTTCAAAACAAGTGAAACAAATGAAATGCACAAAAAATGTGACAGACTTGCTACAGTTGAAGTGCTAAAATAATTTGTTTTGAGTGTCGTAGCACCCTGACTTCTATTTACGCAGGTCATGGCATCCTACATTAATAAATAAACTCTTCTGCAAGTAGCAGAAGGACGAGATCAGGAATAATACAAAAGTAGAAGATGTTATGGGAAGAACTGCAAGCTCGAAGTGGAGTTGGGCAGGACATGTGGCTTAACATGTGAAGGGAAGGTGGACGAAACAAATGGTAGATTGGCCACCAGCGACCACGAGAATATAAAAGGGGCGTAGAAAGACCACCAAGGATAGCATAAAAGAAAAAGTGGATAGGAACTGTCACTCAAGGCGAGGCCTATATCCAGGAATGGATACGAAGAAGAAGATATTAAGAATGGGCAAAGAAATGGTTTGACTTTTTGAACATGCAACTAAACAATTCACAATATTTTTCTTGTAAAACAAGTGCGGAATTGTTCTGTGGGTTTCTCACCGAACTTACAATGGAGTTGTACTGTAAAAATAAAGTAATAAATTGGGAAGTTATTTTTAGTATTATATTAAAATTAGCTAACAAATAAATACATAAAGTGGTCGGTATTTTCACCTTATATTTAAATTAAACCTCATGTTTGATTGCGATTCCAATATTCGTATCACGCTATCTCGTTTTATTTTAGTTAGAGAAAACTTTAAACATGAGGTGAGAATACGACCCCAATGTATTTATAATAATTTTATACAAAAATAATACTTGCAAGATACACCACTTGGGGTGGGTTGTACAAAACTTTTGTTAAATTAACAAATGATCAAAAATGTGCTATTTTGATTCGATTTTATTCGTTTTGACAAATAATTAATTTGACAAAGGTGTTAAGTCATTCATGCTTGTGCAACCCGCCCTTAATCTAACAGTCTCATAACAACTTTCCTTCATAATAAATCATTCTCAACAAAATGTAAAATTAAAGCTTTCACTCTTCTGTCGTACTCATCATGATTAGCAATATCATAATTAAAAGCATCAGCCATTTGCTTCCCAGAATCAGCAGCTTCGCTCAAATCAGCCGCTTCATTTTCGTCGGACAACATAATATGAATCAAAAAAATGGCTATGACGAGCCCAAATTTCGCAAAACGTTTCCATTGGTCTCTCAGCGCCGTGTACGGAAAAGCCTCGTCCGGATTTATACCGAAAACTTTCAGGTGTTCCGCCAAGCTGTTGTGATAGACTTTTAAGAAATCATCCAGGTTGTTCAAATCAGTTTCGTTACAACACGTGTAGAAAAAGTACGATATATCCAAGACGGGAGGTGCCATTTTTGAAATCTGGAAGTCGATGAAGCTCATTTCTGTTGGTTTGTTTGGGTTTGCTGCGTCCTGAAAATGAGATTTTTTTAATCGTTTGCAAAGCAGGCTGCCTCAGAAAAAACTGAAGCTAACTGAAACAAAACAATAAATAATCAAAAGAAAGAGGGTGGATTTTCAGATCGAAAAACTTCGAAATCCTCGGCTACAACTGCAAGAAAGTATTATCCGTTCAGGTTTTATTCGGCCTCTGATGGGTCATAACCATTTGACAGGTTGTGCTGTGTAAATCGGGCTTTTAAAGCTTACAAATTTGAGGTTATGTTATTTATCAGTTGTGGGGTTGTGACATAATCCTACCAAGTTTGATAGAAAATGCTCGTTGATTATTCTGTACTAACTTCCAAATCTTAAACGTCTTCCTTTTTGAATCCCGTTTCAAAGTTTTTGACTTTTTTGACGCTCATTTGTATAATGGAGTAAGCAAACCTAGCTCTGAAAATCGCCCTTTGCAACATTACCTTAGGAAATCATGAATGCAGCACATAATGGCAAACTAAACGCAAAATTTAAACTGAATGGATCATAGATTTAAATTTTGCAAAAGCAGCTAACTTACATCATATTTAAACATCATATTGTTAGTCCAACCATCTCCGTGCACTATCACACAGTGTTCATCACCACATATTAGCAAAGAATCGAAGAACTCGCTGATTTCATCCACGAATTTATTGTAAACTTCGACAACATGCTGGTCTGTGTTTTCATTGAATAACTTGCCAAGATTCTTGCACCGACTGGTAAAATTCGACAGGAAATTACTCCTCGCCTCGGTTCCTACGAAAACATCCTCTAACTTGGCGAAAAATTTAAACAACCTTGGGTTTTTGTACCGCAAAACAAAAGACAACCCATGGAATTTCCCATATTCTGCTAAAACAAATCTGAGGTGGTCGTTATTCATTGGAACCCTTCTATTCCACATCGTAAAACCCAAATCTTTCAGATTTTGAAGCACTAAAGTCTCCTGGTAATCCACTGTTGATGTTGAGTAACACCTTGGAAAACTCTTGAAAGGGGTCCATGATTTTACTCGTTGATTTTGTTGCTGTTGCTGCTGTTCTTGAAGTGCAGTAAAGGTAGGAAAAACGATGTTGTAGACATAGATTTCCCGGTGGTAGGCCGTAATAATAGGGGCGGATTTTCTCAAAAATTCGTTCGTCGATGCACCCTTTACAACCAAATTTAAGGATTTAACTTCGTTTTGTTCATTATGGCCGGTAATTCGGACGAACTTTATGATACCCATGTAACCATCACCTCTTGAATTTCCAGGTTGTTCCTCGATTGTTGGGTTGTTTATTCCTTGTTCTTCGGCAACACTTCTTAGTAGGCTTTCGATGTGCTTTTCCAGCATCGTCATTTATTTTATTAATCACAGAAGGTTTCACTGTTGTTTTTCTTTCATCTAAGTTTACTTAGATTTTAACTGAATTACCGTTTAAAAATTTGCTAAATTAAAAATAAAAAACCGAATGGAATGGAATTTCCAACACAAGTAAAAGCAACCGAACTGATAAATTTGTACAATTCCACTTTATATAATTGCAACATGTTGCAATTCAGATAATCTCCATGGTTTTATGCTTTACATCTAGCAAAACACAACTTCGTGGGGTTCCCACATGTCATTAAAACGTTATTTTTAAATTGAATTATCACGCCTGATACGAATCCCGGTTGTTAATTCCTAACAGCAAAGATAAATCTCGTTGTGTAACCGATTGACTAATATTTAGGTACACTCGAATAGTTTATAACATGCGATCGAAAAAATTTCACCTCAAGTTGGCTATGAAACATGAAAACACAAAATTAGGCATGTCGACTTTTAAGCCATACAAATGTCAGCTGTTGTTTTATAGGTTATGTGAGGTGTGTGAGGTTATGTCTGTTTTGCTGTCAGGCATATAAAAAAGTCACTAATTCTATTAAACACAGAATTCAAATCTGCCACCAAGAAAATGGAGGTTACATAACTCATCTACTTTAAGATAATTTTCCGTTAATAACATTTTTCTGTTCAATTTGTATTTAATTTTAGTTTTTAGAATAATTTAATCTGCTCTAATTTTTATCGGTTAGGCGTGGTTTTAAATTTAGTAGTTCTAATGGCTTATGTTGTATGACTTTAGCAAAGACATGATTTATATTTTTCATGGCAAACTTTGAGGTGAAATTTTTTCGATCACACGTTATCTAATCTTAAATTATTACAAAATTAATAATAACTTCAACTGTGCAAACTTCACTTCATAAACCGGTTTACTTGTGTTTGATGTTATTTTGTATTTGTGGAACTGACCTTTAAAACACACCAAAAATATAAGGCACATCGTTTTGATTTATTTTTCGTCCAAGGTCGGTCGGTTATACGAGCTACGTATAAACGATTTAAGATAATTTTGTCATCAAGTAGGCCATGATTTTCTGTTGTTGGTTTTAGGATGTTGATCGGCTAGCTTTTTGTTGCTTTCTCCAAAGAAATCTTAAGTAGAAACTTTAAAAATAACAATGAAATACAGCCAAACAGAATGAGTAGAACTTACATGTTCAAATACTTGCCCACATCGAATCGGCTAAACTGGCCACAGAGTTCTAACTAAGGTGGCTCTGAAGACAGAAACTTTAAATTTCAGCAGTCTTAAAACCAGACGCATGATTAGCCAGATTGGGCCAGTAAACACCCAAGGTAAGAAAAACAGAAATCATGCCTTGCTTTGGCCCCAAAAATCTTGTCAATTCAAAATAGCATGCTTTCAGAAAATATACAACGAATCCAGAGATACTTATTGACAAAACTAAGAAAAACTTCGCTTGTATTGTGTGTTATTAATAAATTAATACATCAACCTGCCAATTTTGTAAATTTATTTACTTGCCCAACATGGGCGTAGTAATCGCGAAAACCATGAAGGACGATGATGAATATTTTTTTGACTTTCTTTATTTTTACGTTTAGATGAATTGAAAAAATGTAGAGGAGAGCTGAAAATGTCCAACAAACAGCTGGTAATAAAGGCAAATAATAGCAACAAAGTAAAATATCGAATGTAACAATCTAAATGAGAAAATTATTGGAGGAACAGTTGATGAAACCTAAGTAAAGTAAGAAATTTGAAGCCAATTTTAAAGTGTGCTAAATTAAAATGGCAGAAAGGAGAGCAAATTAAAGAAGACGCCAAAAATTGTAATAAGCCTCCAACGATAAGTCAAAGTAACGAAGAAGAATAAGAAACTTAAACAAAAGGAAAATTGAGCAATAAAAGAAAATATCAAAAAAGGAGAAGAAGAAGAATAAATGCACTACCTAAAGACAAAAGAACCAACAAGAATTAAAAGAACAAAATATAACTAACAAGCCACTAAGAATCTAAGAAGGTGAAAGAGCAATAAACAAAAGGCTTAAAATCAATATAAGACGACGAAAACAAAGAAGAAGTTGTACAAAGAAGAACAAAGAACCAAGAGGCATACAATGAAAAAAAAATAAAAGAGAAATAAAAAAACATCAATAAAACCAAAAGAAAACGAAGAAACCAGGAAAGTAAATAGTTTCAAGGATCTTATATACAATAAGAACGAAAGGACCGACAAGAGTGAGAACAACAAAGCGTATTTAAAAAGTAATCGAGAAAAATAAAAAAGGAAGAAAAGGTAATACGAAGGATGAGAAGAGTAATAAACTAAATGCATACAGTAGAAAAATTGCAATAATAGAATATAATATCTACAAAAAAAGAAGAAGACAAAAAAGGTTAGGAAAGTAGTCGGTTCAAAGGGTATTTTACGTCTTACATACTATAAAAACGAAATAATTGGCAAGAATTTAAAAAAATAAAAGATATCTAGAAAGTAGCCGAAAAAAATGAGCAAAAAAAATAAGTACAAAGAACACAAAAAGAGCAACAAACTAGATGCATACAATGGAAAAATAAAAAATGGGAAATAAACGAAAATATCAATAAAGGCAAAAGGAGACGAACAAGATAAATAAAAGGGCTAAAAAATAGTCAATTCCAAGGGTATTTTATGTTTTGCATCTAAAAGAACAAAAGAACTGCCAAGAGATGTCCAATAAGTGATCCATAAAATTACACAAAAAAAGAGGTTGTATGAAAAAGGTGAGAGGTTAGTAAACAAGAGCCATACAATCGAAAAATATAGAAGAAAGGAGAAACAAAAGAAAATGTCAATAAAACCGAAAGAAGACCAAGAAAAATGCCAGCACTAATAATTTTAAGGGTATTATGTGTAAAAATAACGAAAGGAATAGCAATAATAAAAATAACAGAAGATATTTAATAAATCATCGAAAAACATAAATAAATAATTAAAGTTAGTTCGAAAAAGGCGAGGAGGCATATAATCAAAAAAGGAGGAGAAAATGGGACATAAAAGGAAATATCAACAACAGCAGAAGAAGAAAAAGAAGACCAAGAAAGGGCATTCTTGTATGCAATAAGTACGAAAGAACTAGCAAGAATAAGAAGAACTAATATCATCAAGAAACATAAACAAGGCGGAGTAGTACGAAGTAAATGACAAGAGTAACAAACAAGAGGCATACATTCAAAAAATAAAGAAAAAGAAAAAATAAAAGAAATTATCAATAAAGACAAAAAACAAAAAAAGGCTAAGAAAAGTAATAAGTTCCGTTTTGCATACAAGTTATGAAAGAACGGGCAAGATTACAAAGAACAAAAGATAACTAATCTAATCATCGGCAGAAATAAATAAAGAAGCATATGTAGTACAAATAAGGCGAGAAAAATAAAACACGAAAGCCAAACAATAGAGAAAATTGAGAAATAGAAGAAAATGTTTACAAAAACAAATGAGAAACAGAGGTCAGGCAAGTAATCAGTTCGAAGGTATTTTACATTGAAAGAACTGGTAAGAACAAAAACAGAAGAGATCCAATACAAAAAGTCATCGAAAAGAATAAACAAAGAAGGAGCAATACCAAGACGATGGAGAGAATAATAAACGAGAGACGTACAATCGAAAAATAAAGAAAAAATAGTCATAAAATATCGATAAAATCAAAAGAGCACCAAGAAGACAAAGAAATGGCCAGGTAAATAATCAATTTGAAGAATCTTACACATAATAACAACGAAACAATAAAAACAGCAGAAGACATCGAAAGAAATAAATGTAGTACGAATAAGATGAAGAAACAAGGGGCATACAATTGAAAATAAGAAGGAAGAGAGAAATAAAAGGAAATATCAATAAAATTAAAAGAAAACGAAAAAGACAAAGAAAAAGGCCAGAAAAGAAATCAGTACCAAAGGTACCTTACGACTCGCATAATACAATAAGAACAAATGAACTAGCACGAATACATGTAAAGAACAAAAGATATCTAACAAAAGGCATCGACAGAAATAAATAAAGAAGTAAATGTAGTACAAAGAAAGTAAGGAGAGTAATACACGAAAGGCAGACAATCGAAAAAATCAAGATACCTACAAAAGAAAATATCTAGAAAAGGAGAAGAAAAATACAAAAAAGGCTAGTAAAGTAATCAGTTTCAAGGGTACTACATAATAAAGGACAAACGGATAACCAACAATAAAAAGAACAGGTGATACCTAACTAGCAATCGAGAACAATAAATAAAAAAGAAAATATAGTAGGAAGAAGTAGGAAAAAGAGTATTAAATAAGATGCATAAAATCGGAAAGTGAAGGAAGAACATAAAAAATAAAACAGGAAAAAACTAAATAAATAAAAACTCTATATTAAAGCAAACAATAAAGAAGAAAAAGTTTCAAAACAATTGATCGCTAAAGTTCAGTACAAATTAGATAAGAACGAGAAGATAATGTTAAACAGAGAAAGAAAGCAGAATTAGAAGCTTAGATAATTTGAATTATATGTTTAATGAAAAATACAAGTAAAAGACGCAGGAGAGAAAAACAAGAAGTAGAAAAGGAAGATTAAGAGGACGCAAATAGACGAAGAAGAACTGGAAAGAGCAGAACAAGAAGAAAAAGGGAGACGGAGAAACAGAAGGAGAAGCAGTAGATAAAAAATCAAAAAAGCCAGAAACCTGGAGAAATAAGAAGAAAAAGAAAAGGAGAAAAGGAAAACGTAACAATTCAAAAAAGTATAAACAAGAAAGGATGACAACTACAATAAAATCGTTGCTAAAAGCCACGAAAAAGGAAAACGAAAGTTAACAAAGAACAAAAAAAGGAGACAAAAAAACCTAAAAGGATTTAAATTAATTTTTAACAAATTAAATTTGACCTCGTATTTTGGAAGACATACTTCAATAATTTCCTCAAACGGTAATGTCAACCACAGATTACATTGAGGTGGAAAAAGAAAAAGAACCCTAAAGATGGTCAACTTCTGCATCAGCTGAAACAATTGTGACCATTTTGTGAAAACTAATCTTAATTCTACAGAACACAAGAAGATTCCAAGTTTAACTCACTTATTAATAGTACAGGCAGGAATGTTTCACCTCATCACCCCTTGCTAAATAGGCAACACACATTACACCTCAGATAAGTCTTGCAATGTGAGCGTGTAATGTTGGTTACATATTATTCAAGATAACTAAGGAATAAAATTAACCTAACTTAAACACAAAGTGCACATTTGGCACATTTAAATGAAGGAATTTCCCAGAACGTAGGCAAAAGAAGGCTAAATAAAAATAGTAAGATATTTTTAATAAGCTGGTTTTAAAACTTGCTAATTATAGTAATTATTGCCAATAAAATACACTTTCGAGCCGCAAAAATCAATAACAATCACCGCAAAATGAATTGGTTTGAAATAACATCGAATCGTTTCTTAAAAGAAGAAGATGAAGAAGAAAGGGACCTTTAATCGTATGCGCCTACTTCATAAGGGCACCGAGGCCCATATTCCCGATAATAAATATTTACGGAGGCAGTTTCCCCCATGCAAAGAGTGAATAATTTTGAAGAAGAGATAACGCCCATGCCTGCAACCTTCACTACGGTGATTGCCATGGAAACAAATGATAAAGGGCGGGTATAAATCTGAGCGAAGAACTTTCATTCATAGCTTACTTAAATTGTTTTTTCTTTGGTTTGTTTATTTGCTTATATGTTATTATGGGAATTATAGCAGAAGACCGATGTTCAGGTGGGGATCCGGCATGCACCTAAGTAGTAGTAAGTCGGGTGCGCAAGAAGTACGACAGCAGCGGCAGACGTGCAAGACAGTTTGAGAAAGAAAGGCTCTGTTTCGCTTTCCTAGAAATGTCACATTATTTATGTTCCACACTTTCAGATTTAACCAAAACAAAAATAACAAAGAAACAAAGGATATACGAGTAGTAAAAAATAATACGGATTTTCAAATAATTAAACAAATTTAACAAACCAACAACATAAATTGTTACCAAGATATTAATTTTTGGTTTCATTACTTGTTTATCTATTTTCTATTAATTTGTTTATTTATTATTCGCATAAAAATTATAAAAGCCTACTAAGTAAACAAATCTTCGAGATACGGTTAAACTTATAATCTTATTAAATAAACGTAACAATGTGCATGGAAAATTCAAAATCGCCCACTACTAAATCTTTGAGAAATTCTACGAAAATGCCCACGAACTTTCTTAAAATTACTGACAAAAACAACAACAACTTTTCCAAAATATAAAATCAAATAAAACCGTTTTCAACGAAATGCAAAATAACATTTTTAATCCTTTCATTATACTCCTCAGTCTTGGCAAGTTTATAGTTAAAAGCCCTCTCAAGCCGTCTGCCAGATTCAGCAAAATCAGCCAAATTAACCGCTTCTTCCTTTTCACTGAGCATAACATGTATAACGATCAAAGACATCACCAAACCATACTTGGCGTATTTTTTCCATTGTTCCAATAAAACACGGTATGGATACGCTTTTTCAGGGTTGGTACCCAGTTGCTGAAGATGAGAAGAAAGACTCGCGTGGTATAATTTAAGGTAATCGTTGAGCTTGCCCATTATTTCTTTAGAACTGCAGCTGTAAAGGAAGTAAACCAAATCAAGAACTGGTGGTCCTAGTCTTGACAATTGGAAGTCCAAGAGGCGCACGTCTGATACTTTTGTTGTGCCGTTGGTGTCCTGCCAAAATAAAAAAGAAGAAGAAAATTTAGATTAAGAACAACTGAAAGCCACTAAAAATGCTTTTTGACTGTTTGTTTTGGGTTAAACCCATTTTAAACTCAAGAACTGCTTTTGGGGCTGCTTTCTGTTGAGTCAAAGGCCATGAGTATTCTGTGGTTTTGTGGCAAAAGAACTGAAATTCAGTCTTTGCCATTCGTCAGTTGGTTAGTTAAGCAAGTTCCCACCCTTGTCAGACAATAAACACAGAATTTTGACTCAACAAACGGCAAACACCCTAAATACCTCTAATGTTGCCCTTTTACCATACCTGATATCTAAACATCATATTGTTCGTCCAACAATCCCCATGCAAAGCAACCGAATACTCATCAACAGATCTTCCCAACTCCTCGAAAAACAGCGGAATTTCCTCGATGAACCTTTGGTAAACCTTCAAAGCCTCCTCATCCTTATTCGCATCGAGCACACTCTGCGATTTAACACACCGATGTATCATAGAACCTAACAGATTGGCTTGTTTAGTAAACTTCAAAAAAACATCATCCAAGCTTCCGACAACTTCCTCAAACTTCTTCGGATTCTGATCACGTAACGCAAAGGAAAGGGCATGCAAACGCCCATATTGCCCCAAAACCAACCGAATATGATCCTCATCCATTGGTTTTCTACGATCGTAAAGTTTAAAACCGCACGTTTTGAGATTTTCCAGAATTAAGGTTTCGTTTTTGTCCGAATTCTCCGCCTGGTAAAACTTAGGGGCGAAAATGGTCGGCGGGAGCCCTTTTCGCATTTCCAGATCGTAAAACGTGGGGAAAACCATGGTATACATGTGAATTTCTCTGTTGTAAATCGGCCTGATGGGTGCTTGTTTTCTTAAAGCTTCGCTTTTTGATGCAGTTTTAACAACCAACTTTAAAGGTTTGCGATTGTTTGCTTTATCTTGGTCTTCGATTAGGATGCTTGTTATGGTTCCTAGGTATCCTTCGCCCTTCATACCTTCGTTGACTGTTTCAATTTTGCAGTTGGTGAAGCCCTCTTCCTTGGCTATGCCTTTGATTAAATCCATAGTTTCTCGACTAACTTTGCTAACATCTGCTTTTTCGTTCATTTTTGCGGTTTTAAAAATGACGTAAGAACACCGTTCCGTACGTTATTAGTACACAAGCCACCGAATTTATTAATAGCTGCTTTATCAGTTATCGTAGGTATTCCGTGAACTGATAAAAATTCAGATTATGAATTACACGAAAAAATCAAGAATGCCATGCGTTGTAATTACGTATGTTTAGGGTTACCACCTTTTAAAAACTGTAAAGGAGGACATAGAAAAAAACGCACTATATCCTATACAGGGTGTTACTTAATGTCATGCAGATATTTCAGAAGGTGATAGTACTCAACAGAAAAAAATGTTAATATACACATGATCAAAAACGCGCCATTTTCGATATACAGGGTGGCGAAGTTTCAATTCTTTTTTTATATTTTGCGTTTTGAGATAATTATTTGAAATTTAGTATAGCTACTATCCTTTAATAATATCAAAAAACCTTTAGCGCCCGAATGTGCGGTGCGCAGATAAGACACAATTACACACAAAAAGCACGAGTATACTACTTGAATCGAATCAGGGTTGGCAGGATGGTAGGTGACACAAGCACAAGTGTACTAGACACAACACAAGACATAATGAATACAATGCGCGTGCGTGAGCGTGACTGCGTGTTCAAAACTCTCTCACTCTTACGTTGCCAATTGCCAACATAATGCGATAAAAAAATGAATTTGAAAATACAATTTCAAACATCAGGATTTAGGAGGACATTTTTGTAGTAAAGGAGGACAGAGAAAGATGTGTGATAAAGGAGGACTGTCCTCCACAATGGAGGACGGGTGGTAACCCTACGTATGTTAGCACACAAAGATGTGAACTAAAGCAAACTTCCTGTACCAAACTAAATTCCAACGTTCGAGTTTGTTTATTTATACAATATATTTTCGGCTTGCTATTGACAACACATGTAAATTACATCCAAAAAAGCATAACGTCCTTCGTAGGAAGGTCACCGCTTTAATTATTCAACACCGTTATGTAATGTTTGTCTTGTAATTAACTTCTGGGACGAATTATTATTTATTAAATAAAATCACGTTAGCCAAATGATCAAAGTAGTGGTGTTTATTAAAACAAGCACAAAAGAGCAGTAGAAGTTTGAATCTTTGCCCAGGTAATGCTTTTATGCTTATAGTTTGGTCAAAATTAATACAAATTCATTATCCAAATGGAACGAATGGTCTTTAAAATGAAGAAACAGCTTCGGAGTATTAAAAAACATAAGAAAAGTAAAGCTAGAAACAAGTTTTAGGCCTCTTATATTTGGGTCCAAACGAGGTAAATTAAAATTATTTTGCGTGTAAACTAATCGTTTCTTATTAGAAATATCAATTTTTTACAAGCACTTTTAGCTGCATTGAAAAGTAGGTACTTTGCGCAGTAGTTCAAATGAACAACCACTGACAGTTACCAAACTAACCTCACTTTTTTCTAGATTTTTAATGGAACATTTACAAGGAGTAGGAATATCGATATTTTGAAGGTGTATTGCTAATTAACCCAATAAAAATTAACAAAAATTTAATATAATGCCATTAAAAGGAAATCCAGTATGTTTAAAATGTGAAACGAGCGAATCGCCGTTATGGACAAATGCAGAAAATTTAGGTGCTATTTGTTTGGACTGCATAAACGAAACCAAAGATAACATAAAAACAGAGCTGGAAGACGATGATGACAAACAAGACTATTCAAAAAACAGGCGAAAAACCCGTGCAACACGTTCGTATAAAACAAGATTGAATCCATTTGCTATTCCAAAGGTGGCTGCACCGAAAGGTAGAGGACGTCGAGCTCATTTTAAACGAGCTCCTATTAAAGCTCCGTCTGCTGTCTCAACACCGATTACTAGCGATAATGTTTTTTATAAAGTAAGTACATAAGTAAAAGTTTGTAGTTTAATTTGGTTGAAGTGTGCCGAGGGAGACCAAATTAATAATATTTGCAGGGTTCGTATCTTCAAATAGGCGATATCGTCTCCATGCTAGATGTAGATGGTGATACTTACTACGCACAAATACGAGGATTCCTCACAGATCAATATTGCGAAAAGAGTGCTTGCGTAACGTGGTTGCTACCGACTAAGCATAGCCCTCCACCGGAAGTCGCTTTCGATGCTGCTACGTACATTATTGGTGAGTTCAATCAAGTAATTAAAGCTTATTTTTAGGTTACAGTCTTTTCGTGTCACTTGTACGACTGCTACAATCGCATTAATTTACTAAACCGTTTTGCCGTTTTAGGTCCCGAAGAAGATATCCCAAGGAAATTACAATGCATGGAATTTGTAATGCATGCGCCTTCGGATTACTACCAAGCCAAGAACACACCTTATCCTCCTGTAAATGCACATGCTGAATCTGGTTATATTTGGACGACTTTGAATCCCGTTCCGAAAACGCCAGCAGGCGTTCCTCAAGAAAGTTAATTTAGGAAGCGAAATTTTAGTTTAATTTATACTTTTTTAATTTAATAGGTGTAGTTATATTTGTAATAAATATATATTTTTGCAAAGGTTTTATTTTCCGAACAGAATTAGGAAGGTTTTTTGAATTTATCGCTTGCATTTGTTAGGATCAAGATCCCTACCAGAGGTGGAAGCTCTCTGAATCAAGTAAAATTGTAGCTGCGTAACATTCACATCTGCAAATTCAAAACTTATTGAATAAATAAGCTTATAAGTATAATAAATGAAAATTTAAGGTGCAAATGAGATGCAGGTGTAAGTGACAGGTCAGTTGTTCCAGGACTAGGTGTACAAGTTAACCTGAGGGAAAATTAGCTAAAAGATTGTTAAAGGTAGATAGAAAATTTAAATCATTGTCCCTTAAATAAACTAAAGAAATTCTGTAAAAAGCAAACTTTTTCTAGTTGGAAACGGTTTTGTCGGTTTCTCAGGTAAAAACTGCTATGACGCCTAACAAGGCTTTATAAACAACAGGAGTTGCCTAGAGTCTAGAGTTAAGAAACTGTTATACTGTGACGGATTATTTCATCCAAATGCCCTTTTCCCACAAACCACAACGTCAAATTGCTTATTACCTTGCCCCTTCCTACGGCTGCAAAAGGGACAATTGATGCTAACCACGCCATGTTTAATATGTATGAATGACCCTTTTATATGATGAGCACAAAATTAATTTATCAATGTACGAACAGGGCAGCCCTTCTTGTTTCAGAAACATCCGTCTTTAACAAAATCGCCCTTTTTTTCTGTTAAAGTTTGTGCTTTTTACGTGAAGTTTTCAAACTACCATGAATATTTCTAATTTTTTTTAAGGTTTCTCCGTAAAACTGCAGTTTTACCGATGTTTTCCGAGATTCTCCTTGAAACAAAGGGCAGAAGACTTGAAAGAATAGAAACAATTCTCTAACTTCCAACACTGGAACAGGACATTTTGCTTCGAAGTTGCTTACCATATTTTTCCAAGCACATTAAATATTTAAATCGACCTATATAATCCATGGACAGTTAGGGCTTGAGTCCTATTAATGCAACGGGTGTGAGGATCTGCTTCTTGGATGTTTTTCGTTAAGTCAGTCGTCAATTCATCAGGCCGCGCGACTTAAAATACAAGAGGTGTGGTTGTTCCTCTTGGTTGCCTTCTGCTTATCGGGCAAGGGAACTTAAAATACTGAAATTACGCTCTTGATTGTCTTGGTTGAAAGTTAGTCTTGTAAGATGGATTGGTTGGTTCAACACTCAACCCATTAGACTGGGAGCATCCACTGAAAGATCTCCGCCCAACACCTTTAATAAGTTTCCTCCTGGTGATGAGTTTTATTGTCGAAGTCCAGGTCTTGAAGTAACAAAATAAAACTAAAACGGTTGTCTTCGCTTAATGGCATGTTAAAGACGATTGGCTTAGCTCAATCGTACGTTAAAAGTCTTTAATCCAGTGGTATGTTAGAGATGCCTTGTCTTCCATGACAAACCGGCCTTCCATAATATTTCCGCAAGTTCATTTCAATAACAAGAACTTCCCGATGATAACGCAATGACCAATACAAGCAACTTTTTGGACATTTACCTACCAACGATCAAACGCGCCAAAAATGCTTTACCTCCACGTGTTACCGATACTGCCCTCACAGAACCCATAGATTTTCTTTAGATAAAAATGAAAACATGCGAAACAACACACAATAAATACAGTGAGGAAAGCTTGGGCTAGTATATCCAACAGAAAGGCTGTAAAATGAACAAATGCTTTATATTACGCAGGGATGTGCCGGAAATCATGAAACTAAAAAGGGAAAAGAAACCTGGGGGAGTAGTAAACGGTAAAATAATCCAATAAACGGATAGAGACTTTGAGATGGTAGAAAAAGGAAAGAGTGGTCTCAAATCTTAGTGGATAAGCAACGAAAGGAAGGATCTTTGGATAAATCAGAACAGTAAGAAACGGAAAGACCTAGAGAATATTTTTGTTTAGTATTGCAACACCAAAAGCTCGATATAGAGGCCAACAACGTGCCTTTGAACATTGCTTCTCGTTGTTGATATGCTCCGAAGCAACAATCCTGCTAAAGATGAAATTCAAATCTGAGTTTTTCTGTTTTAACTATTTACACGGCCCATCTTTCTCATTTATTTCCAAAAGAATGTCGGTTTAGAATTGATTATGGTTTAGTGAGTCTGTTTCAGGTTATTCCGTTGGCTTCCCAGATTTTCTATGAAAGGATTATCGTTTCCTAAATGGGGTCCGTAGATGTTTAACTCGAGTCATTTCGTTTTCATTTAAGGAAGTGTGCTACGAGCATAACGGGCATATTTAGTTCGTTGTATCTGTTTAACGAGGGCTCACCACCGTCGACCGAAATTAGGAATAACAGTAGGTCCATAACGCGGATTACCTTCTTGTATAAGTTGTATCATCCACCATAAGCAGCGAGACGAGCTCGCCATGGCCATGAGGGGTTGAAAGGCGCACGCCAGGGTGGTGCACTAGCGCAGACTGCGCGGCTCGGCTCCGTATCGAGCGATATCAGGCAGTCCGCGCCCGGCCTCGCTGCGGCAATGACCCACCGTTTTAAACTATGACCCACCGCGTTGCGCTCCTCTGCGCGCTGCTGGCGCTACTGCTTGGCTGTGCGGCGCACCGGCCCGCTGAGGACGTCGTCCAACATGACAATTCTACAAGCAACCAAACTAACCATAACATCACCTATCACAAGGGGGACCCACTTTTTCCGACGGACCTTTTTACCGAAGACCAGCTTCGTCAGGGGGCTATCATCTTGCACGTTCTTGGGTTGGTTTACATGTTCGTCGCGTTGGCTATCGTGTGCGATGAGTTTTTCGTCCCAGCTCTGGACGTCATCATCGAGAAGTTGGACATCCAGGACGACGTGGCGGGCGCGACCTTCATGGCGGCTGGAGGTTCCGCACCCGAGCTTTTTACAAGCGTAATCGGTGTATTCGTGTCGTTCGACGATGTGGGCATCGGTACCATCGTAGGATCTGCCGTATTTAATATATTATTCGTGATCGGCATGTGCGCAATTTTTTCCAAAACTGTGCTCAATCTGACCTGGTGGCCGTTGTTCAGAGACTGCTTCTTCTATTCGCTTAGCCTCATTACGCTTATTAT
This sequence comes from Melanotus villosus, assembly GCA_963082815.1. Lineage (NCBI taxonomy): Eukaryota > Metazoa > Arthropoda > Insecta > Coleoptera > Elateridae > Melanotus > Melanotus villosus. The sequence goes on along the minus strand of OY720419.1, from coordinate 109,747,306 downwards.
GTTCTTTAGAGACAACAGCATCGAATGGTACGAAGCACTCGTACTGTTCTCGTTTTATATTTTATATGTCAGCTTCATGAAGTTTAATCAGGAAATGGAGCGATGCGTCAAGAAGCTTGTGTACAAGAACAAGGTGACCCGCGTTCGTAGTACGGATCAGCTCATGCCTACAGTAAGTACCTCCGCTTTAACTCTCTTCTGTACCTCTAAACTTTAGCGGATTCGTATTCCCTCTTCGTGTTTATTGTACCTACGCTAGTTCCATTGAAATCTTCCACAACAATAAATAATTCTCAACCCGTGCAATGCTTCAGAAGACTATCACCATATTTATAAAACAGGCACAAACTCTTAGTAGCCCCAAATAGAAAACCGTTTCCTCGGCATTCAAGTCACGTAATCTTATAGCCGAAATAATCATGGAATAGCTTCTCTAAAACTAATTTCCTTGTAATGAAGGAACAATATCGCTTTCGTTGCCCGTGGCAACCACATTTTTCCAAATTGCAACGTCGATGGTATCTTTTGTTACTACTCCTCAGCAATAAGTTTCCCGAGGCTTGGGAAAACCGAAAACTTAAGTAATGAAACTTGAGGCAAAATATCAATCCTGGTACGTCAAAAAGGGCGCATTAGATCCAAAACATGTATTAAAAAAAACTTTAATGCAACTTCAAACGGAGTAACGGTATTGATAGAGCGTGAGAATAAGTTTATAAGAGAATTACGGTGCTGCCTTATCGATCCAGGCAACACCTCGCGTAGTTAACGTGGAGTAGTAGTATCTAATTTGCACGTAAGAAAAATAATATTTAAAACATAGGGAAACGATTAGCCTTCTGAAGCTTTTAACCGAAACCATTAAACCGATTCAAAAGCATGCAACATGGAAAATAGAATATCAAGCTTGCAACTAATTTCGAGTAAATTGAAATGTTATTCATGCTAGGAAATTATTTAGTAAACAGGGTAGGTATAATGTAAAGGAAATATACGTGTTACGTGATAGTTCACACGTAATTACGTACGTGACTATATAATGGGAAACTATAAGGGAAGAATGAAATTTTCCCAATGGAATAATCCTTGGGAGCGCGATAAAAATTCACTGGGGATTTAATAAAAATCATTTTAGTTCTCTCTAGCCTTCAAGCGAAATATCTCTCGCGTACTTTAAATTTAATCCTAGGATTGTTTAAGATTCTTTGGTCCCTTTTTTTAATAATCCCCAAATTTGTGATTTCTAATTATTTTAAGAACAAACCCTCTTCTCTTAAAGTAACTCGGAGTAACCTTAATAACATGGATCTCTCTAAGCATGGCAAAAATACCATTATTATTAATAAAAATAGATTAAATTGCTTCACAAATACAAAACACTGACTCACTACCTAAAATTGCCTTAGAGTACCTGAAAATGCATTAAAGTGCCCTAGACTGTCTTAGAACGCTTCAAACTACCGTTACAATGACTTACTACCTTGGATTGCTTCAAACGACTGTTGTAGTATGTATGAAACAGCTTTCGAAAGATTCAAACTACCTTATAATGCCTCCAACTACTTTAGAATGCTACAGAAAACTGCCTTAAAACTGTAAACTGCCTAATGATGCCTTAAACTAAACATCTTTTAAATATTTTAGAAGGCTATATTATAATACCTCAAATTACCTTAGAAGACTGTCTGACAACTTATCAAGCTCTTCTGTAATGCATGCCTGAAACTACCATTAAATGATTCTTAAAACTTATAAGCTTATAATGCCTCTAGTTATTTTCGAATGCTTCAGAACATTGCCTTCAAAAACTTCACAAACTGTCTTATATTGCTTCAAACTACTTTTAAACACTTCATAAAACTACCACCGAACTTCTTACGCTGCCTTATAATACTTACAACTACCCTTAAACACTTACTATCTTAAAACTGACTGTCTTATAATACGTCAAATTCCCTTTAAAAGCTTTAAAAGATTACCTTAAAACTTCGTAAACTGCCTAATAATGCCTTGAATTACCTTTAAATGCTTCAGAGCATTCAGAGGACTATCTTAGAACTTCCTACACTACCTTATAATACCTAAAACATCCAGAAGACCGCCTTAAAAGTCCTTAGACTGCCTTATAGTGCCTTAAACTATCACTATATAACAGGTAAAAGCGAAACAAAGAAAAATAATCACCTACCTGTATACTTACAAAAAAACTCAAAAGAATTCGCCGACTAACTTAGTTGTTTGCGAGGGCCGTAGATCGCCGAGGATTGCCTTATCAAAGTTAAAACTCATAAAGTGAATACTGATAAAAAATGAAAAAATTGGGCGCCAGAAAACTTTTCAGTTTTCAAAAAAAAAATATAGAAATACAAATAAGTAATTTTAATGACTTCAAAATAGTTAACAATATGCAAATTAAATAGAAAAAGTAAGAGCAAAAATATGCAACCAAACGTACAAAAACAAATCGCTTAGGTTAATTTCAAAGGAACCAAAAAAAACTAAATATCAACGTTAGTTGAATTAAAGAAAGATATACATGAATGAAAAAAAAAAAAACGATCAAGGTGGATAAATAAAAAATAAGCGCTTACCTTTATTACCTGAGTGAAAACAAGTCTAATAAAAATGAACGATCAAAAATAAATAGCAATAGCCTTGTTTAAACTCAAGCTTATTACCTTGAAAAAAAACACGCAAATTCGTTATGCTAATAAAATAAAATGGAAAAACCAACCTAAAGCGTTACAGAATATTACAACAAAAATATAAATTTATTTCGTGAAGCGAAAAAGATGAATATGAAATAATTAATATTAATGCAAATTAAATTAGCTGAAGGCGTTAAAATTCAATTGTACAAATATTTAAGTAAAGCAAAGTTAAAAATTAAGAAATTTAATAAATGGAATAAAATCAGGTAAATTCGACGACACTTAACAATTCAATAAACACCGACCTTGAATCCTCCAAGCGATCGAGTTGCGAATAACCAGCAATTGTAAATAACTTTTCTTGATAAACGTCCACCAATTTTGCAAGTATCGTATCCAAGACTCCATAAATAATGCAGCCGCAAAAAGGCAATAACCAAAAGAGCCGGAGTACGGTAAATTAATGGAAAATAAAACCAAACGAAAAGAAAGAAGCTGTAACAAAGTCGCCATTAACACGTGCGTTCAATGATAAGACAAAAATCTCCACTTACCACCACAATCTTGGTGCTTCTAAAAAATAATTTCACAAAGTGAAACAAAACCGAAAATCTCGGAAGTTATAATTACGAAAATTCCATCAGAATTAAATAAGTAACTTCGGGATAAATTTTACCAAACTCAACTGCTTCGCAGACAACCCAAACGGAAAAAGCCAAGAGTTCTAGAACGCAACGCCAATCCCCAAACGCGCATGACGCTCTCTCCCCAAATCAGAAAACCTACTCAAAACCAAAAAGTCACTAACTACGTAATCTTTTACCAGTGAATATATAATAAATAGAGGTTCAATAAATGCATTCACCGTAAATAAGCAATTGAAAGGAGCAAAATAATATAACGGAAAATGAACCGTTACACTCCCCCCAACCAAGACGACGAAAGTAGAAACCATCGATCAGAGGAGAAAACTCACCAGAGATAGAACTGGAGAAAAATAAGGTCCGGAGAAAATGAGGAACATGAAAGGAGAACAAAGGACTAAAAAAATAAAATAAAGGAGAGAAAAAAAAACACAGTACTGACCCAACCATTACTCATCTAAAAAATGACAAAACAAATGCCAGTTGACCCCTCGCTGCATGGATGAAAACTGCTGCGCCGGTGGGCCAACCGACCACCCTAACACAACTAGTGTTAGCTCCACTAATGAACAAAAAAATAGATGAGTAACAGCATGGCAGCACCGAGAAAAAACAATAAAAAAATGGGATAAAACGGCACAAAACAACCACAGAAGAAGGAGAGGGTAGGAGGGTTGGTTTCGTGTGGCTGACTAAAAAGACAACAGAAAATTTCAAAATGGAATCTAGCCGAAAAACAAATGAAACTACTACCACCTTGAGCCACCCGGCACTGGTTCCCGAAAGAATACATCAGTGAACGTAGGTAACTTTCAGTGAGTAGCAGTAAAAATCTTAAACCCACCACCACACTAGGCCAAGGTAAAGCGAACTAGTCCAGGACCGACTAGCCCACTGAAACTACCGCCACCGTGACCAACGGTAGGAAAACGAAATCAAAAATTGCAAAAACATATAAAATACACGAACACAATAACACAAGGGCAACCTGAAGGTAAAACCCTAGAGAGCGCCTTTTGTATGGGGAATGGAAAAGACACCCCCGTGGCCTGCCGGCATCCTCTATCTACCACCCAAAAATGCTAGCGAAGGAAAAGGAAAGGATGGAGGACAAAAGACTAAAAACAAAGGTACAAGGAAGACGATTCTGTTAACCAAAAACATGGATAAAAGGTCTTCAGGGAGAAGTAAATGACACAACCACACGCAGGAAAAAATATTCAATCAAAGACACGAAAGTGCCTGACCACTCTAACAACGGATGAGTTCGTTGAATTTACAGAAAATCCGCCACTCAAATAAACTTCCCAAAATAAATCCATAATCAGTGGAAGTAGCACCAACAAATCGGTAAATAAGAATAGGTTCGCATTAAAAATAAGGAATGTGTTAATGCACCCTAAACAAAAATAAACCAAAATGGTTATAAATAAAGGAGTAAAATAAATGCTTTTCGACCCCTAACACTAAAAATAACCTAATCAAGGTCAATATCAAAATATAGATAGTTAGAGCGAACAAACACCATAAAGAAATCCTTAGGGTCAATGACCGAACATATCTACCAGCTCAACCAACTACAATCACACTGCATTCACCCACATTCACACTAAATTTATTCTTCAAATTCTTCTTCCCCAAAGCAGGGTTTGAGGTCCTTAATATGCCAAACACCTACACGTTTATTATCAGGGACCGTCGCGAGTTGATAAGTTAAAGGTCCTATTACTTTAATAACTTTACATTTGACATACTTAGGAGCTAACTTTTGGTTAAAATGACGTGAAGCATCTGACAAAACGTAGTTACGTTTCCAAACTAAATCATTAAGATGAAATCTTAAAGGTCGTTTACGAAGGTTATAGGATTTAGAATTTCTTTGGTAGGCGTTGTTAAGGCGTCTACGAACGTCTTGATACAATTCGGACAACTGATTAACATCAGCGACTAAGTCTTCGCGGGTGTCAAGAGTCAGTTCTTCCTCTTTAAAATTCTTTAGACGACCATAATAATCTCCCGAAATCGGAACGGTTCGACCAAAGTTAAGAAAAGAAGGAGTAAAACCAATAACTTCGTGAATAGCGTTACGTAAAGCATGAGCTACTTTATAAAGATTAACATCCCAAGTGCGATGATTGTCATTTACATATGAACGGAGAGCAGTACCAATTACTCTATTGACTCTTTCCACAAAATTAACCTGTGGATGGTAAGAAGCATTATACCAAACCTGTTGAACTTTGTAATTATTCATAAGTTTTTTAAAGTCAGAACTAATGAATTGTGGACCGTTATCGACCATACACACTTGAGGAACCCCAAAAATAAGAAAAACTTCGTTCTCAATGAAGTTAACAACCGATTTAGCGGTAGCTTGACGCACTGCTTTCACTAAAACAAACTTAGTGCGCCAATCACACACAACGATGATGCTAGTATGACCGTTTTTAGAACGAGGAAAAGGACCCATAATGTCTATGGACAAACATTGGAAAGGATATAAAATTTTCTTTTCCTTTCCCATAAAACCAGGTCTAGCAAGCTGAGAAGCTTTACTAGCCGCACAAATATCGCAATGACGGACATAACGAACAACATCGGCATGCATTTTGGGCCAATAATATTGCTCACAAAGTTTATGAAACGTTTTATAAACACCCAAATGAGCGGAGGTAGGCTCATCATGAAAAATTTTGAAAAGTTCTCTACGTCTTGATTTAGGGACTACCTGCTTCCATTCAATCAAATTACTGGTAATATTATGTCGATTAGGAGTATATTTATACAAGCTATGGCCTTCAATTCTCCAGCCGGGATAACTATCAGGATTATTCTGGACATTGTCAATCATCTTCAGGTACCAAGGATCTAAGTCAACTTCAGCAAGTTCTAAAGCGGATACTATGACAGGAGCTCGTGATAAAGCGTCGGGAACAACGTTGTGTTTGCCCGGTCGATGTTTAATATCAAAAGAGTATTGTGAAAGTCTAACACTCCACCTAGCAAGACGACCAGTGGGTTCACGCATATTAGTTAACCACAATAAAGAATAGTGGTCGGTAAAAACTGTAAAATGAGTTCCCTCAATATATGCTCTAAATTTTTCTACACCGAAGATAACTGCCAAACACTCTCTTTCAGTCACAGAGTAATTACGTTCAGAAGAATTTAAAGTACGTGAAGCGTATGCAATGACCTTTTCATCATCTCCTTCACCTTGCGTAAGAATACAACCTAACCCGTAACTCGAAGCGTCACACTGAATATTAAAGGGTTTAGTGAAGTCAGGGCTACAAAGAATAGGAGCTGAAGTTAATCGTAATTTGATTTCACGGAAAGAAGTTTCAGCCTCCTCCGTCCAGGTAATCTTTTGTTTTTTAACACGTCCTTTAATAAGGTCTGAAATGGGAGCAGAAAGAGTAGCGAAATTGGGTACGAAACGCCTATACCAAGAAGCTAAGCCAAGAAAACGTTTAACTTCGGTTACAGTAGAAGGTCTGGGATAATTAGAAATAGCTTGGACCTTCTTAGGGTCTGTATGCAATCCATGTTTGTCAACGATGAAACCTAAATAAGTCAAACTAGGTCTGCAAAATTCACACTTATCAATGTTAACAGTTAAATTGGCATTCTTCAACCGGTCGTAAACTTCTTTTAACATGCTTAAATGTTCCTGAAAAGTACTCGAAACAATGATAATGTCGTCTAAATAAACAAAGATGTTATCACCAAGCAAGGGACCGAAAATAGAATCCATCAAACGCTGCTGCGTAGCGGGAGCGTTGGCAACACCAAAAGGCATAACATTATACTCGAACAAACCCCTACGAGGAACAACGAAAGCAGTCTTTTCGCGTGAATCAGGATGGAGAGGAATCTGATAAAAAGCTTGCTTCAAATCAATTGACGTAAGAAATCGCGCATCTCTTAATTTATCTAAAATACTTGATAAGAAAGGAATAGGATAAGCATCTTTCTTTGTCACAGAATTCAGTTTCCTTCCGTCAAAACACAGGCGAAAAGATTCACCATCTTTCTTTTTAACTAGAACCATGGGCGAACTCCAAGGAGATTTAGAAGGACGTATAATACCATTCTCTAACATCTTATCTAATTCGGCATTAGCATGTACTTGCATAGCAGGAGAAAGTGGATAATAACGTTGTTTAATGGGATCTGCATCACCAGTATCAATAATATGACAAACTCTATCAGTTCGACCTAACTCGGGACCTGAAATTTCAGTGAAATTTTGAATGATTTCATCCAATAATAATTTCTGTTGCGGACTCAAATCGTCAGTACTACAAATAGCTTGTAATGCGGAAACCTCAGACACCGAAAATTGGTTAGAAACAAAGTCGGTTTTAACTCCAAAAGAGTAGCAAAAATCCATCCCTAAAATAAGAGTAGACGGAATAGTACCACAAACAACGGCGTCAAGAGTTTTAGAAACCCCGTCAACAGAAATAGGAAGTGATACAGTACCCAACATAGTCTGCGAATTACCATCAGCAGTGGTTAAGGAAAGAGGTAAATTACTTTTATTAATTTTAAGATCGTGTTTTCGAATTAAGTAAAAACCATTCTTACCAATCAAAGTCTGGTTGGCTCCAGAATCGAAGAGAGCTTGAACAGGTTCGCCGTTAATAAAAACCGAAACATAGGGCCTGTTATCGTCTGGACGTTTAGCAAAAATAGCTGAAGTCTCAGGAGAGGAACGACAAAAATTACGTACCACGTTCAACCAAGATGGCCATAATTCGAGTTCAGCCTTCAATAATTCTACAGAAGGGATGGATCGGCTGCAACATCCAATCCCTAAGCCTCGTTTTTTGGATGACATCTTAAACATTTGGCAAAATAAACCCCAGGGTTACCACAGACGTAACAAAAGATAGTCTTGGATTGAGAGCAGGTGTGAAAAGTATGCCCCGTACCCTGACAGTTCCAACATTTAGTATTAGACCTAGCTCGATTCGCTACTTTCTTAAAAACTTTAGAAGTAGAAGCAGGTTTAGAAGTGAAAACTTCGGCACTAACAACATTTGGAGGCTTCTTCTTGGGTTGGTAAGCTAAATCAGGTTCGAGGGGTAAAGAATAATCAAGGTTAGGATTTCTATACCTAGCATTTTGAAGTTTAACTTCCTCTAACCGTTTACACAAAACAAGAAGTTGATCAACGTCTCTAATTTCAGTTAACGAAAGTTGAGTAGCATAAAAAGGTTGTAAGTTACGTAAAATATGTTTAAGTTTTATTGACTCAGAAGGCTTCTCTACTAAACGGTCGAAAAGGTTTAAAAGTACGGCTACAAACAAACTTGGTTTTTCGTCGGAACCTTGCTTACGTCGTTTAATCTCTTCCCACAATGCTTCGTCGAAATCATTAGGCAAAAAGTCAAAACGTAACTTGTCAATTAATTCGGACCATGAAGTAACACGATTCCTAACAGCTCGGAACCAAACGAGACCTTGACCAGAGAATAGATCTACCGCACTGGCAAACAATTGATCAAAAGAAACATTGCGAGCGACTCTAAGTTCTTCGACTCGTTGTAAAAAAGCGTTGACTCCAATAACACTGGCGTCACCGGTAAAAGTTAAACCCCATTTACAAACAGGAACTGACTTAGTAAAAGAAGGTAAACTAGCAGTCGTGGTAAAATTCGAAGTAGCTCTAGAGAGTTGTAAACGATCAAGTTGACGACGTAATTCATCAATTGGATCTTCAATTGGACCACCACCCGAAGATACAGGAGCTCTTGGACGAGATAAATCAACTACCTGAACGTCAGAAAAAGAGACCCGCGGGCGCTGACTCGTGGAGTTAGCTAACGGTAAAACTTCTTCAATATTGGATTCGGGTTGTTCAACCTCGGATTCATCTTCAGGGATTTCATCGTCGTCAACGATTTTCCTAACCAAGTCCAGTAAGTCCAAACAAAGACTAACCTTCTCAGCGTGAAGGTATTCTAAGTCACTTTCGGGTTTCAAACGATTCAACCTAGCAAATAAATGGGACAACCGAGCGTCAAGTCTCACACATTCAGAAGAAGTAGGTTTTTTAAGAAAAACATTATTGATCTGGGAGGACAGCTCACTCAATTTCGTTCCACAAACATCCAACTCACCAGGAACATCGTACTGAATAGGAGGGTAACTGTTTATTAAGGAGGTATCTAATTTCTCCAGGGCTAACTTAGCACGTAAAGCCTTGCGCTTTTGGTCAACGGACATGAATTCGGGATCTATCCCTCGGAAGATTAGTTCATAAGAGAGTTCATCGCCCCTCAAAGCATTAACGTTGAAACTCATGGTGGCGAATTAATAAAATGACAAAGTGTCCGAACAAAGGTGTCGAAAAAAATGAGAAAATGATAAGGGGAGAAAACCAGTAGCAATCTCGAAGGCCCCACGTTGCTGCGTCAATTTAGTATAACAGGTAAAAGCGAAACAAAGAAAAATAATCACCTACCTGTATACTTACAAAAAAACTCAAAAGAATTCGCCGACTAACTTAGTTGTTTGCGAGGGCCGTAGATCGCCGAGGATTGCCTTATCAAAGTTAAAACTCATAAAGTGAATACTGATAAAAAATGAAAAAATTGGGCGCCAGAAAACTTTTCAGTTTTCAAAAAAAAAATATAGAAATACAAATAAGTAATTTTAATGACTTCAAAATAGTTAACAATATGCAAATTAAATAGAAAAAGTAAGAGCAAAAATATGCAACCAAACGTACAAAAACAAATCGCTTAGGTTAATTTCAAAGGAACCAAAAAAAACTAAATATCAACGTTAGTTGAATTAAAGAAAGATATACATGAATGAAAAAAAAAAAAACGATCAAGGTGGATAAATAAAAAATAAGCGCTTACCTTTATTACCTGAGTGAAAACAAGTCTAATAAAAATGAACGATCAAAAATAAATAGCAATAGCCTTGTTTAAACTCAAGCTTATTACCTTGAAAAAAAACACGCAAATTCGTTATGCTAATAAAATAAAATGGAAAAACCAACCTAAAGCGTTACAGAATATTACAACAAAAATATAAATTTATTTCGTGAAGCGAAAAAGATGAATATGAAATAATTAATATTAATGCAAATTAAATTAGCTGAAGGCGTTAAAATTCAATTGTACAAATATTTAAGTAAAGCAAAGTTAAAAATTAAGAAATTTAATAAATGGAATAAAATCAGGTAAATTCGACGACACTTAACAATTCAATAAACACCGACCTTGAATCCTCCAAGCGATCGAGTTGCGAATAACCAGCAATTGTAAATAACTTTTCTTGATAAACGTCCACCAATTTTGCAAGTATCGTATCCAAGACTCCATAAATAATGCAGCCGCAAAAAGGCAATAACCAAAAGAGCCGGAGTACGGTAAATTAATGGAAAATAAAACCAAACGAAAAGAAAGAAGCTGTAACAAAGTCGCCATTAACACGTGCGTTCAATGATAAGACAAAAATCTCCACTTACCACCACAATCTTGGTGCTTCTAAAAAATAATTTCACAAAGTGAAACAAAACCGAAAATCTCGGAAGTTATAATTACGAAAATTCCATCAGAATTAAATAAGTAACTTCGGGATAAATTTTACCAAACTCAACTGCTTCGCAGACAACCCAAACGGAAAAAGCCAAGAGTTCTAGAACGCAACGCCAATCCCCAAACGCGCATGACGCTCTCTCCCCAAATCAGAAAACCTACTCAAAACCAAAAAGTCACTAACTACGTAATCTTTTACCAGTGAATATATAATAAATAGAGGTTCAATAAATGCATTCACCGTAAATAAGCAATTGAAAGGAGCAAAATAATATAACGGAAAATGAACCGTTACAACTAACGCTACAAAGGCTGCCTTAAAACCCTCGCAGGTTGTTTTATAATGCCTAAAACTGACTTTTAATTTTTAGGCATTAAAACTTCTCAACTTGCCTCACAATGCCTTAAACTACCTTTAAATGTACCAGAAGACTTGCCAGTCGATTCTTAAAATGTCTCGATTACCTTTAAATGTTCCAAAGGATTATTACCTAAAGTTCTCCTTAAACTACTTTAAATACTAAGCACATTACCTTAAAACTTTCCAGGGTGTCTCAAACTACCTTTAGATATTTCAGAAAACTACCTTAAAATTTCCCAGGCTGCCTATAATGCCTCAAACTATCTCGACTGAAACAGTAGACTACCTTATAATCTTTCATAAGACTGTTTTAAAACTTCCTAGACTGTGTCTTACAATATCTAAAATTGCCTTTGAATGCTTTAGAAGACTACGTTAGAACTTCTCAGCTTGCCTTATACTGCCTTAACTACCTGCCTTAAAACTTCTCAGGCTACCTACAATGCCTCAAAATTAAGGCTGTTGAAAAGAAAAAAATTTATCCGGATATCCGGATATGAACTTTTATCCGAGTCATCCGAAATTTCCGAATTCGGTTAACAAACTAATTTTTTATCCGGATAATTAGAAATATCCGAATAGTTATAATATCCGGATAAATTACAGTATCCGGAAAATTTACAATATCCGGAAAATTTAAAGTATCCGGATATTTTGAAGTATCCAGATTACTTTTAAATCTATTATCAATTAACTAGAAAGCTGAAAATGATATGAAAATATTGAAAATACTAAAAAAGGTCTGTTGCTGTCCTAAAAATGTATCCTGCATAACTTGCCTACAAAATATTCTGTAAGCAGTTTAAAAGAAATCTTTAGAAATCATTAATTCTATTCTTAGTATTCTTATCACATACCGCATTAAATTACATCATATATTTGATGTGAATTCTCGTTATTTATTTCTGTTATGTTTTGACTGCTGTGTTAGTGTTTAGTCAGCAGTCGCCAACTAAAAACTCTTAGTAAAATAAACAATCTCATTGCAATTTATAAATTTAGTATTGCGTATTCAGCGATAAATTCTTTTATCCGGATAATTCTTTACTCGGATAATTTTTTATCCGAGTTATACAGGTTATCCGGATATTCTGTCTCTCACGGATATCCGATTTCTTCCATTTCGGATATTTTTAAATACTAATTATCCGGATATCTACGTGAAAATTATCCGGATATCCGTTTTATCCGGCTCGGATCAACAGCCCTACTCAAAATATCTCAATTGTTACAGAAGACTACCTTCAAATCTCCCAGGCTGTCTTATAATATTTGAAACTACCTTCTAATGTTTCAGAAGACTGCCTTCAAAACTCCCTAGACTGTCTTACAATGTCTCAAATTGCCTTTGAATGCTTTAGAAGACTACATTAGAACTTCTCAGCCTACCTTATACTGTCTTAACTCCCTTTAAATACTTTAGAAGACTGACTTAAAATTTTCCAGACTGTTTCATAATCCCTTGTACTATCTTAGAATGTCTGGGACTAACCTAAACTACCTCGGGCTTCCTATCATTAACCAAGGCAGTTTCAGGATATAAAATCCGATTCTCTCCGAATTGTTCCATGACTGCCTTGGAATATCTTTGTGAAGTTACACGATGCTTAATACAAAATGTCAGTTAGGTTGTTCCAAGATTACTACAAACTGCCCACAATTCCCTTAAACAGTTAAACCATCCTAAACTGCCATAAAATGTCCAAAAGTTACCTCGAAATGCCATTTGACTATCCTGCTTTGTCCCTAATTATCTAGAATAAATCAATTTTGCGTCAGGAGAAACCAAACTTCAATCAACTTCAGCTAAGACTATTGTTAGGCTGCCTCATTAAGGAGCAAAGCATTGTCGTTGTTTTACTTTGTCTCAGAATGTCTTAAAGATTGCCGTGAGAAACATATTATATAATAAATATCACTAACCAACCGTGAAATAGTCCCAAAAAGACTAAAAATTGTTCTCAACTTCCCAAGATGTTCTTAAAATATACCTAACCGCCTTCGTATACGTTAGAATACCCCACAACTGCCTTAGAATCCCTAAAGCTGACCTACAAGACTCCCAATTATTTTAAAGTATTTCCAACTAACTTATAATATCACTCCAGCTGCCTTAGAATACCTTGCAACTGCTTTAGAATAACCCTAAATGTTCAAAATAACCGAAACTGTCTTAGAATACCCACAACTGCTTTAGAAATATCCACCTACCTTAGAATCTGAAAAACTGACTTATAACATTCCTAACTAATTTTATAATGTTTTTCAAACTGTTTTAAAATGCACCAAATTGTGCCAGAATTCCCCAAATTGCCTTAAACTACCCCAAACTAACTCAGAATAACTCAACTGCCTTACAACATATCTAACTATTTTAGAATGTCTTTCAAACTGTTTTAAAGTACACCAAAATGTTCCAAATACCTTAAATTAGGTACCTTGAAATACTCCAAATTGTATTAATATCCTGAACTGCCTTAGAATAACCCAACTGCCTTAAGACCTCGCAAAATGTCCTAGAACATCCTTAATTATTTCTGAATATTCCTCAAATTGCATTAAAATATGTCCAGATGACTTATAATATCACTGCCTTGGAACATCTCCAACCGCTAACTACTTTAAGGTAACCCAAACTTCCTTAAAATACTCCCAACTGTCTTAGAATAACCCAACTGCCTTAGACTTTTATAAGTAACTTATGATAACCAAGTGTTTTAGAGTACACCTCAAACGCCTTTTAAATACTTCCAACTGTGTCAAAATACCCCAAACTGTTTAAAATACCTCAAACTACCTTATAATCCTTCAAATTGTCTTCAAAATCCCTGAACTGCCTTAGAATTCCCCGAACTGTCTTACTATAACCTAACTAACTTAAAATTCCGCAAATTGCCATAGAACATACGTAACTATGTTAGAATAGCACTTAAACGGCTTTTAAAAAAACCCAAACTCTATCAAAATGCCCCAAACTGCCTTAAAATATCCCTAACTGCGTAATAATATCATTCAACTAGCTCAAATTGCCTTAAACTTCTTTGAAATGAACCTAACTAATTTAGAATATCCCCAACTGACCTAGGCTATCACTCCAGCTGTCTTACAATATCTCCGACTTTTTGAGAATAGCCCTAACTGCCTCAAAATTGCCCAATTAAAACGAACTGCCTTAGCATAACCTAATTGTCTTAGGATGCCATTTTAGTTTCAGCCCTAGAATATTCACAAACCACCTTAAATCTTCTCCAAACTTGTCTTCAGGCTTCCCATTAAGCAAGAAAAGATTACTGATTTTCTAAAATTAAGTTTTCTAACCTTAAAAACTAAACAAACTAAAAAAGACCATCCCGATTTTATGAGTTTTTGAACAATATACGAAGCATGACACGCTCTTTCCGGAGCCCTCCGCCTTTATTCTTAATAAACCAAGAGAATATTAAATCAATAATGCAAGTTATTAAGGCTTGGTAGGTATCTTAACGACAAGAATAATCGTTCCTTGTTGCGTAATGCGTTTTCTCGGATTTCTGTGGTCCTGGATTTCGTGTTTCACCTGAATTTGTACCACTTAATCTTCGTACAGTGAATGCAGGTAAATTAAATAATGATACTGCTGGTTTGTTTATTAATTTCTGCTTGTTAATCATTCATTAGGGTTCTTTGTTGTCCTTTATAAACTCCTACATAATTTTTTAAAGATAATTTTGAGGTTTTGGTGCTGATTTAGAACTGAAAACAAAAGCATTTATGCTTCTTGCGATTATTTGCTTGCTTACATAAAAAAAGAATAACTGGTATTCGAATGTTTTCCGAAAAGGGCTGCCATTTTGTTTAAGAAGTGTCCAAGTTTGCTTCTCTTATGACACCATTTATCCCTAAAGCTGAAACGAGCGGTGTTCCTCAATAGTTGAGAATGACAGTGTCAGGATACTTTGATGATACGATAGAAATCAGCGAGCGGTTCATAGAAAACCATTTCCTTTTTTGTAAGATATCGGTTTATTCCTTCTGAGGATGACAAAGCTATAAAATACCTTTCAGTGCGAGTTAAACTGAAAAATTGGGACACGAAGGTGTCCCAACCTTTTCTTGTAGAAATACTTTGGAGAAAGGCCTACTAAATATTTGTGGAGAATGTGGATTAAAGGCTTATCTTACAGGGTGTTAGTAAATAAGTGCGAAAGATTTTAATGGGTGATTGCTGAGGTTTTTTTATGTAAAAAGTTCATATAAACCCAGGTCCGAAAACGCTTAGTTTCGAAGATACAGAGTGTTTAGTTTCTCGTTTTTTTATATTTTTTTAAAATTTTTCAAAAACGTTTTGAGATATTCACACAAAATTGCAATTTGACAAGATCTATCTATTTGGGAGTATTTGACAACAGCCTACTAGATAGCCCACACCGGTTTTGTGGTAGGTACAATCATTAGAAACATTTTTTTATCTTGAAAACGGCTACATGAGCCACAAAATACTAAGAGGTCATTTTTGTTAACAATTAATGGAACATTTAAAAAAAATTCCGAATTAGAAAAAATCAGAGGCGTGCCTTTTTTTTCTTTAAAAATATGTCATCGTATGGCCGTACGGACGCCACTGGTCTAAGTGGAAATATTCTGTCTACTTCAGAATATGGGTATTTATCATGTCGTAGCGTGTCCCAAATGTTGTGTGAATATCTAAAAACGTTTTTGAAATATTTAAAAAAATATAAAAAACAAACGAGAAACTGTACACTCTGTATCTTGGAAACTAAGCGTTTTTGGACCTGGGTTTATATAAACTCTTTACATTAAAAAAACTCAGCAATCACCCATTAAAATCTTTCGCACTTATTTACTAACACCCTGTATAAAAAATATATATAAATATTCGTTTTGTCATCATTAAGTAGCCTATGGTGATACGGATAGTTTACTCGTATAAATGAGGTTTCAGGTAAACATAAGTTGAGGTTAAGTTTTTGGGTTTTAGACTATTTTTGAAGACCTCAGGCGCAATTACCAATCAAAAATAGCACGACAAGCCTTGATAAAAAGTTAAAGAATCTCGGTGGTTTTAACACGCATTGTCCGACAGGGTATCCGTCAACATAGTCTATCATTCAACGCCTGACTAAATTACAAACTTAAACTTACCAAAAATAAACTAAAATCATAGCTAGCTTGGTTCCACTTGTTACTTAATTTTGGGAAATCGCTTTAAATTCGCTAAAGATATTCGTTTTGTCATCATTAGGTAGGTTATGGTGATATGGATAGCTTGCTTGTGTGAATGGGGTTTCAGTCAAACACGAGTTGAGGTTAGGTTTTCGATTTTAGGTTATTTTTGGAGACCTCAGACGCCATTACCAATAAAAAAAAAGCATGACCAGCCTTGATAACAGGTTAAAGAGTCTCGGTAGTTTTAGCACACATTGTCCAATAGGGTATCCACCAGCATAATCTATCATTCAACGTCTGACTCTGTACCAAACTTCAACTTACAAAAAATAAACTAAAGCCATAGCTAATTGTGGTTCCACTTGTATTTTTGTTGATGTAAAATTACTTGTCGATTTTCTCCCGCATGCTAGTGCCTTTAAAAACCGACACACAAAACGACTCGACTACAATAATTAATGTCATCGCTAAACCATGAGAAACAAATAAGCATATACATATAATTCGGTCTGATTTATTTACACTGAATGTTTATTTCTTTTAAACCGCGTGAATCGCGTAATGTAACGTTAGATCGAAAAAATTTCACCTCAAAGTTTGCCATGAAAAATATAAATCATGTCTTTCCTAAAGTCATACAACATAAGCCATTAGAACTACTAACTCTAAAACCACGCCTAACTGATAAAAATTAGAGCAGTGGTTCCCAAACTTATTTTTCCGCGGAACCCTTATACAATATTTCACATACCGTGGAACCCTCGGCATTTCTACAAACAACCTAATCTTAACTGGATATTAAAAAAAAATACCTACAAATAATTTATTCAACCATATACGTATGATGTACAAGAGATGCAATAAACTGTACAAAATACAAAATAAAGATGAAATGAAAGATTAATGAAAAGAATGTAGATGTTTAGACTTCAATATTTTCTGAAAATTTTTTCGATCGCATGTTACTATCCAGCGCCCGAACTTGCCCGTTGACTTGTTGCCTGAGTGACTCCGCCTGTGCTGGGGCGTACTTTTATATAAGTGTCCGCTACTCATTTTAGAATGCGATAGAATCCTTCAACATGTTCTGGATCCTCATTTCCCGACAACGAATCCTGCTGCAGTACATCAATACATGTCAAGGCTTTAACTAGCTTATCAGAGTGTGAAACACCCTTTAAGCGCAATATATAGTATTTAAATTTAAGCACCGAAAAACATAAAAAAATAAAAACGTAGACAAGTCTAAATACACCCCGAAAGCATGTTTAACACCGTGAAAAGTAGGAAAACCACGAGAATCGCGTTGAGGTAGCATTAAGAAAGCGGCAGTTTCTGAATAGATGAAAAGGACATTCCGTTCTAAATGATGAAGACGATAAAAAGCCCTTTGTGGAAATATAAACCGGAGCTGTATTTAAAATGGGGAAAGTAAGACCAAAAAGGGGGGAACGATTAGGAAGAGGAAAATAGTTGCGAAGTACTTATAACTAAAGCTTTAACGGAGATTATGTGATAATTACTTTACGCAAGGTATTTTAATTTTATTAAGTGCCACCTTATGTGTCTGTTTTCTTCTGGTTTTAAGGTTCAAGCGTGTTGGTAGAAAGAGAAGGATTTTAAAGTGACTTTATATAAGAAATTCACCCACAAATTCGTGACCAAAGGTCTAAAAAATAAAATACTTTTTAATGGGTTTATTTATGTTGAAAATTCTGGAATATTTTTCAATATAAAAAATACGTTCTAAAAGATCGACGTTTACTGTCGATTACCCCTTCCTCCCCCAGTCCCAAATTTTGAATCCTCCGCGGTTTCTTTCGTTCTTTCTTTCTGTCTCTTGAGGGGACCGGTTACTCCGAGCCGCAGAGTGATACACCCATTTTTGTTCAGGCCAAGCAAGCCGCTGCTTTACTTTAAATGTGTCAGTTTTGCGTGCACCCCTACTCTCAAAAAACAGAATAAAACATTAGATCTGATAAAATACACGAAGGTAATTAAACATCCGAAGGTGTTGATTTGCAACATCCAATCATTTACATTAAAACACATTAAACCTTAATTGGGTGTAAAGCTGTAGTTGAACTCTAATAACCGACAACGTCGAGTCAATTATAACTACTCATCCAGATTTTGGTTAAAATTTAACACTAATCTCACCCTAAGTTGCTGCTCTGTTCACTCCTGTGTGATCCATTTGCAACAGTTTGGGGTTTCACTCAACATTGCAAGCTTAGTTGTTAGATAAGCTATCAAATTTGCTTATTCAAAACTGAAGTTACAAAAAAGATTTTGCAGAAATTGTTAGTTTGTTATGCTGTTGTATTTATCTTAACATATTTTTTTAAACAAATAAAATCCGTTGATATTCTTGGTTATGTCTATTCTTCGCTTTATAAACTTTTACTCGTGACGATGCTTTAATAATCTGATTAGTGAAGTTAACATACGATTAAGAAAACTTAAGGTCAAGTAAGCGATGCTTTCCAAAACATACGTCATTGCAAACACCCTCCTCGTTGTTGAAAATAACCATATTATGAGAATTCTAGGTTATATTGTCGTTTTGTAGAAGTTTGCTAACTTGATTTTTAAACAATTGAAGGTTTCGGATTGCAGTTCGGTTATTAAAACATGTGAAAAATTAGCTGCAAGCAACTATTTTAATAAAAACAATAACCTAATCTCAAAATGACACTAAAACGGGGCCCTCAGTAGGTCATGCTTTAAAGATCTTTCATTGTGAATCATCACACGTCACTGAATGCAAGATAATGAGATTTACAGATTGTTTAGTGTTTTTGCAGAAGATTATTTGTTATTACTTGATTTTTAAACAAGTTGAGTAGGTTGCACGTTGAAGGTACTTAAAGGGCTACAAAGAACAGTTTTAACTACTACAACCCCAACAACATCTGCTGAAAATGATAACCTAATCTCAAAATGTCATTACAAGGAGGGCGTGCTTCAAAAACATATGCAATTGTGAGTAAACTCGCGTCACTGAATGCAACCATTATGAAATTTCAAAGTCATGTCCTGCATTAACCACAAAAAATGTGTTGTACAGTTAAAATTATAAATTAAGCTCATTTATGTAATTGAAAATAGGAGTCAGAAAATCATAAACAGTAGGTGTTATAATTGTTATAAAGTTATAATGAAAAATTGTAACTCTAACCTTGAACAGCTGATGTGTCAAAACAAAACACAGAAATTCGCATTGTGTAAAACTGACGCGCGCAGAGCCAATAGCGTGCGTACATTTTAGCGCGGCAAATTTGAAACGCTTCTCCTAGTTTAAGAACAGACTATAGCGTTTTGGATAATTTTTTTATTAAGTTGATTTTTAAACAGTTTAAGGTTTGACATTGCAGTTCAATTATTAAAATAGTTAAAGCTGAAAAATCGATCGTAAACAACTGTTTTAATTGTTCCAACCACACCGGCATCCGCCGATAACGATAAACTAATCTCAAAATGTCATTACAAGGGTACTTCGAAAACTTATGTCATTGTGAATCATCTAGAGTTACTGAGTGCAACCATCATAAGATTTCCAGTGTATTGTTAAATTGAGTAGTAGGAATCACGTTTCAGTTTATAATTTATTAAAGATGAAAAAATAGACTGCAAAGAACTGTTTTAATTACTACCACCCCAATAGCATCCACTGAAAATGACACTAAAAGGATGTGCGTTCAGTAGGCCATGCTTCGAAAACGTATGTCATTGTGAATCAGCTCGCGTCACTGAACGCAACCATCATGAGATTTCAAGGGTGATTAGTGTGTTTGCGAAAGTTTCTATGTTATTAACTTGATTTTTAGACATTCTATAAAAAATTGGCGGCAAGGAATTTTAATTACTACAAGCCCAACTGTATCCGCAGAAAATGAAAACCTAACTCAAAATGTCACTAAAAACGTACGTGAGTATGCCATGGTTCGAAAATTGTCATTTTGAATTATTGTACATCACTGAATGCAACCATTTAGAGATTTTCATTACTAATTTAATTTTTAAATAGTTTAAGCAGTTTGTAGGCTGTTAAATATAAAAACTTACTGCAAATAATTACCGCAGCTTCTGAAAACAATAACCTAACCTCAAAATGTCACATTGTGAATCAGTATGCATCACTGAACACGACCATTTTAAGGCTGTTTGAATTTCCCCGAATGTTTATTTGTTACTCACTTGATTTTTAAACAATTTAACTAGGTTTCGCATTGAAATCCGTAGTTTAAGGTAAATAATTTACTGCAGAGAACTGTCTTAATTACTACCAAGGCAGCAATATTAACCGAAAATGATAACCTAATCTGAAAATGTCGTTATAAGGGTGAGTTCAGTAGGCCATGCTTTGCCATCATGAATCATCTCGCGTTGCTGAACGCAACCATCATGAGATTTCGAGGTTGTTTTTGTTTTCGCGGACGTTTATTTGTTTTGATTTAGTTATTAAACAATTTAAGTATGTTTCTCAACCGGCAGTACGGCAGAGTGGGAGTGCACGTAATACTGACATATAGAAAGTTAAGTAGAGGCTTGCTTGGTCTGAACAAGAATGGGTAACCACTCTGCAGCTCGGTGTGTCCGGCCCTCTCAACACTGTAAAGGTATACGAGGGTAAAACAGAAAGAAAGAAAGAAAGTAGGTTTCCCATTGTTCCATAGAAGGTAAACAATCCACCGAAAACGATAAACTAACCTCAAAATATCACTTATTACTGCGCGTTTAACAAAGTTTCACTTCAACCACATCACGATTTCTAAAGCAATCGCATACATTGTGAATCCTCCCGTATTACTGAACGCAACCGTCATTTCGAGGTTATGTTTAAAGTCACAACAACAGCACCTCTTTTGATGGTTGCATTCAGCAAAACAGGAGAGGCCACAAAAACCAAACATGCGTTCTTAAAAGTGGAAATTTTTTGGGTCGCATGATACTGCTCTAAAGTCGCGGGTCCTGTTTGAATTAAGGTGTTTTCTTTTGTATATTTTGGATCTGTAAGTTTTTGTAGAAGTTTGTGAAAAGGTGGACTTTATTAAACAGCTGTTGAAGAACACTTTTGTATTAAGACAAGGGCCAGTTTAGAAACCCTGTAGTTTAGCTTTAAATATATTTTTTTAATTGAGCGTATTCTATGTCTTTACGATCGCCGCAAGAGCTGAGTGGTTGCTAAAACATTCGACTACACCGCAAACGCTCTCAGGGTCAAACCCGAGTCAGATGCTCGGCGAGTGGCATATCCAGTCACTAAACAATTATTGGGAACCGAAACACATCGTGCGCCTTCACCCTCCGTGTTGCCGACCATACTCCCTCGCGGAGCGCAAGTGCCGATACCTTACCTTTTATTTTATTTCTGATTGTTAATCACAGAAATTCACTTTGGTCTTGCCTATGTTGCATTAACAACAAAAAACAGCAACTTTGGTTCAATTTCCCCTTGCTTTGCTACAGCAATCGCTGAAAGAACAAAACAGCAAAGAAGTTAACCTCAGAACATGTAGCTTTAACAGAATAAACTTCGAAGTTTTACTGTTTTATTTTCTTGAGGCCCAGTTTGATGTTTATGTTTAAACTATTCTCAGCTTATACGGAAGGTTTTCCTGCGCCTTAGATTTCTATTTACGTAGAAGTTTTCTGCCGTCAAACAAACCGTTTTGTAATTCCAACTTCTGATGTATCCTCAACTTTTATTTTCAGACGTTTTGTAGTTCACATTGTGGTGGAGGCGCCGGGAATCGTTGTCATCAATTTTATCAGCAGTAAAACCAAACTGAGAACTCAATACGATACATTCTGAGCCACATATTTGTTTGTTTATTAGGCAAAATCTAGGCTTGAGGGTGTCAGGGTTTTCAACGCGCGTCGACTGTTATAGTTATTTGTCACTACCCGATTAGAATCTTTGCCGAACCCACCGCTTCCGCATTAAAAATCTCACCGGCCTGGACCGAGAATCGAACCCGAGATCTTTGGTTTTATAAAGCCAGCATGCTAACCTTAACACCATCGAGGTCGGTAAGAAGCAAATTTTCGTGAGAATCTGCTGAAACGTGCCCATTTTAATTAACACCTAATTTAAGGATTTTTTTAAAAGCAAAATTTTTAAGGGTGGCATTTCGGAGAAGTATTTTTTTTTTTTTAATTAAATTTAGGTGTCAAGTAATATTAATTCCTTCTGAAAATCCATTTATCTGCTTTAAGATTGCTAATTTTTGAAGAATTTGCCCACCTAAAGATTCGATTTGATATTTGTTTCTGTTTGTTTGACAACTTAGGTCCTAAAATATTTTCTATTTCCATCAATCAGACCTACAAGAGGAGAAACCTACCTGTTCATAACAACGCAAATTAATCAAACTGAAGATTTTTCGAATTTTCAAAATTAGCCTACTGATATTCTAACTTTTTGAGTTGTAGACACAATGTTTTAAAAAAAATCCTTTTAGAAAAACAGTTATGCTGAACACTGAAATGCTGCTATGATGTAAAAAAAATGGAAATTTTTCGTTTGATAAACCTAAAACGTAGCCTGTCAGTTGATGTAATACAATGCTGCTGATAATCATATATTTAATAAAACAGTGTGGTTTATAAATTGGAAAGTCAGCTGAAACATTTTTGAAAATTTTAAGAATAAGGACTTCGGGCCGATACTAAGTTCCGGGTCATACGATTGGTAGAATACTGCGCATGACTACCCAACAACACGCCCACTTGCGTGCAAACGACACGCCCAACTAGGCACCAACGATACGCCTACTTAGACACAGATCGTAAATAAATAAATTTTTGCAAGTTTCCTTTATTAATTTGAAATTTTGTCCTAAGTTTCCTCCTGAAGACTTTCGCGTATTTGCTTTGAACATTTTTAGGTTCACCTTAAAACGAACTAAATTTTAACTCGAAGGATTCAAATAATTGGAGTAAAAGTAGATAAATAATAAATTAAATAAATAAACAAAGGAAAAAATAAAGAAGCGCTTTGATTAAGCCAAGGAACGAAAAGTCCCAAAGTGTTTCGGGGTTTATTCCATAAGAGATTTAGCTTGTTGCGTGACAAACAAGCTAATTATTTCGGTTAAGGACATGAAGAGATGTGTGCAGGCTCGCACTACTGTACACTGTACCTTATTATCCCCTTGGCATCGTACAGGTAATTCCAATCTAATTTGTCGGTCAACAAAAACTTCCACAGGAGGAAGTAGCATGTTCGGATTAAATTTAAACATGGTTTTATTAAGGTAAAGACGGTTAGTTTTGGCAGCATCGAGCTATGGTCCATAAATGTTTGTAGTACCTATAAAAGAGCAACGATTTACGAAAAGGTAACCAAATGGAAGTGTTAAAGCGAAATTGGTGATAAGTAAACATATCCTCTAAGCCCAATAGAATAACCTTATGAGGTTAATAAGGACTAAATCTGATGTTTCAGTGAATAAAAAAGGCGCCCACGTTATTTTTACGATCGAGTGGATGAGCCAAGGCTCCAATGAGTTGTTTTAGATGCCTGACAAATCCTCAAGTTATACTTGGATTACCGTATCAATGGAGTGATCACGTGCTCTACAGAGAATCTCATTTATAGAATACAGATTCACGGTTAATCCGCATTGGTTTAAAACGCCCGTGATCATTATTTTATTGTGTAAATGAGACTTGTTGCCTACCTCGCATACGAGCAGTGTAGCCAAGCCTGAACAGCATGTTATCACCCTATTGGTTCCATAATCCATGTATAAAGTATACAATGTCCACCCAGTAGAGCACTGAAAATATTTGGAGGCAAAAACTTATGAATCTTTTAATACATACCTATATGCCCAGAATAAACTAAAACTTTGTCATATTTAGTGTTTAATTAACGAAGTCGGTAAAATGGTGGAAAAGTCTAAAACGTTTTTAATAACGTTACATAAAGCGGCCAATTGTAAGTGTTACGATGCAGTAGACGGTACTTACGTGCGATATATTACAATACATTATTCAAGAGTTAGGGAGCAAGTTATGGGACGTATAAATGAACAGAATGTCAACTTGAAATTCATTTCGTTGAATTATTAAATTCGTATAAGGTATGGGTTTTTTAAAATACTATTTGTAAATTTACTTTTTTGGTTATTTAATTTTTTTAACGAAGGAAATTTTACTTTTTGTGGCGGTAGAAGGTGAAACTGCTGTAATACACATACGAGTATCATGATTTAATTTAGACCTTGATGGTAACTTACATAGCAAGGGAGGTAAGTGCCCTGTCGAGCATTGAAGTTATAACCACGCGTTGAAATGGACCAGGAACTATTTTAAATTATAAAACCAACAAAATAAGGTCCATCTTTGATTTGTTCTTTTAATAGAAGACACCAGATTTAGGTTTCCTGCTTTAAAACCTTACTCTCAAAAATTCAACTATTATTGAAAGGATGTGACTCGATCAAGCTTTAAACCAACTCAGCCTGGAATATCTAGTAAATAATACAGAATTCCAAACCCTCTAAAAATACCCAGCCACGTCATAGTTTTCAAAATCAATAATAAATTTAATTCCCGAACTACTGACTCATCGAAAAGTAATTTGTATTATTTCATGAGTTGTCGAAGAACACATAAGCTTATATAAATTTTATTGAAATTCCAATATTATTCATAAATCGGCTTCTGAATGTTTCGAAGTTTAATCATACATTTTAAAACATTTCGAAGATATTTTATTAAATAATTATTTATCGGCGATTTTCAGATTCGGATCGCGTGGTGCGCTGATTTATAAACAGAAACGTTTGAAGCTTAATTGAAACGCTAAAGTTAAAACAAGGAAGAAATGGAACAACTACTTTAACGCACCTTTAAATAAATGTATTGCTAACTTAAAGGTTTGAGGATAGGTTTACGCTATGTTTGTTTCAAAACCCTCTTGAATTTGATGCAAAACGTCTGTATACAGCCTCATCAATTTTTAAACAACCGTTGTAACCGAAATCGTCCGCTTAAAACCAGTCTCCGCCTACTTTTTGAAACGAGCAGCAGTCATTGGTCGGTTGGAGCTGCTAACGCGCATGCTCAGTATTTCATCCAATCAGAGTGACTGTTTTCGTCGGTTAGTGACACCAAGCGACATACGCTTGAAGCTGGCGTCTGATCAAACGGATAATGAAGTTTTACGCCAAATGCTAGAAGATCATGGGTTCGTTTATGTATGTATTTATTTGTTTGATTGTTTATTTGATTTATTGAGCGAGATTTGGGGTGCCAAGGTACTCCGCCCTGAAAAATGCCAATTTAATCAATTTTTTGGGTTGAAGTGGTAGAACATAACCGATTTTAGCTCTAGATTTTATTTGGCCACACAGTGCTTCGGTTATTTTTCCATAAACTACCCGAACTGTAACCATTTTCTCATTAATCTAGGAAAACTTTTCCTATTTTCAAGTAAATTAATTTTTTTATTCCTGAAACAGAGAGACATCTATCACTTTCCTTGTCTTTTCTTAAAATCCCTCAACATCTTCGTAGATTCAGAGAATTTTCTTCGGCTTAATCTGTGCTAGTCTTGGTAATGTAAATCTTTCGTGTTACTCGTACACCAATTAATTAAAGAATTTCCACGTCTAAAATGGCGGAAGAAACCCTAATCCGAATAAAAAGTTCACAGGAAACTTCAGGGGAACGGGAAGGGTAAAATAACCCTTGTTTCATGAATTTGTTAGAGCGAAACTTGCCTAAAACTAAGGTTTCGTGATTTTCACTGACAAAAACACGATGAAGAATCGTATCTACGTCAACGAAGCTAACCTAACACAGGCTGTGACCTAAAAAAAGTTGATTTTGCGTTATAAATAATTAATTATTTTCGCAAGTAATGTTTGCATTCCGAAAGATTTTAAAGGAACGCAAGTATGCCAGCCAAAAAATACTAATAACAAAGAATGGAAGATATCGATCGTACTCGTTCCACCAGCTGTGACCTTGTTAGTGTGGGGGAACAACACTACAGAAACGATTTCGGTATGAAATGCGTGTACGGCACAGAAAATGATTGTGTAATATTATTTTTCTTGTTCGTCCGGCCCTTTTCCACTGGTAAAAGGATATTAGAAACGAGCCCTGATTTTCGGGATAAACTAAAGCTCATGCGTTGCTTGGTATTGTTGCAACTCAAGGTCTTTTAACGTATATTAAAATGGTTTTGGTTGCACCTTACAAACAAGTAATCTTATACAAGAAGACTATAAACTATAACAAAAGCCTAACGAAGAAACAAAGTTAGTTCATTTGATACAGGACGAAAGTTGGCCTGCAAGTACTCAATTTTTTCAAAATTTGTGAATTTAGAACTTCTCTCGAAACTGAAGAATCTCCTTCCTAAGCTTGGTATGCTGAGCACTGAGCAGCCTTAAAAACCACAACCATAGGTTCCGTTTCTAAGGTTTCAATTCAACTAGGCCAAACTCAAAGTGTCTGTGTCTGTGATTTTTGAGCTTTAATCAGTCAACACTGTAAGCCATGAAGTACTGATTGTTCTTAAACTATTTGAGTAAATGCAGCTGAAATTAAGTATAAATTGAGTTGAAAGTCAAACAACCTGTTATTTTGTTGGACTGTAAACGGTTGATTATTTTGGCGGATGCACGCTTCGACAGAGCACCAATTACTTTAATTTGAATAATAGCAACACCTGGAAATGCTGGTTCTATCGTAAACAATAGCCTTCGATTTAATTCAGTGTTATTTTTTAACAAGTAGGGCAAGTTACACCATTAAGAACCTTTGATTTTCTGTTTTCAGAGTGATACATATATCAAGGGCTTGCCAAGATGTTTTCGAAATTCTTGTATTTTATACTTAGTTATATCCTGAAAATATCCTGGAAAATATAGCCCACCATCTTGGTATATTCTTTAAATGTTGAGTCAACACAAACGTTGTTGGTAAATTAATTTAAGAACACTCTGTAGATTGCTCGCCTTTTGCATATTTCAACGCCCTACAAAAATTTGAAGCCTAACTTCAGATCATATTAATTTCTTAATGCGAAAGATCCAAAATTTCCACCAAGATACCCTTTTAAACAAATTAAAAACGAATATTACACGCCACCATCGAACACCAAGCATTAAAAATATTATTTTTACGTTCACTACTACGTCTTCGTACCTTTCACAGAACTAATTAAAACATTTCAAACGGGAAGTTTTAAGTGTGAAATAACAATAAACATGAAAACAAATTTTACTCGACAGTTTCCAACTAACCCTCGTAAATTGTAATACCAATGTTACCATAATTCCGCATTTCGGGAATATTTGCAGTACGCATTTGCCTTTAATACCTTTCCGGGCACCGGCACATGCAGCTTTATTTAACGAGGTTTTACAGGAAGTTGTGCACCAAGGTCTGAAAAGCCAATAAATTTTGTAATGTGCACCTCTTTCATTCGTTGGCATTTATATCTAACTTTTTACGACGACGTCGATCAGTTTCAAACTTTTATGTGTGTGTGCAACGTGTAGTTATCGTTTTAAATTCAAAGTAGGGCATGCAATGTGCCCTTTGTGTACGTGATTAATATACTAGTCTTTGGTAAATCTGCTTATTTGTTTCTCGGAATAGTTTAAGGTTGGCATTGACTATTTCACTCGAGAGTTTTGTTTTTGAGCTTTAGAAGGCTCTAAAATGAGGGTGGAATATTCACAAGTAATTTTAGATCAACACAATTTCAAGTGGAACTACACTCAGCCATCATTTTAGTTTATCTTCGATTAGTTAAGTTCACTATTTGGTCAGGCGTTGAATGGTGGATTCTGTTGAAGGATGCCTTATTGTACAAGGCGTGCTAAGACTACCGAGTTTATTTAACGTTTTATCAAAGCTTACCATGCTCCTTTTTGAATTGACAATATTTCAAAAATAACCTAAAACCGAAACTGACGATTAACTGAAACCCCATTTACATAAGCAAACTATCCGTATCACTATAACCAACTTAATAATAATCACAAAACGATTTTCTACGGAATTTAAATTGGAATCAAGTTAGCCATGATTGTAGTTTATTTCATTGATAAGTTGGGCAGATTGCTATTAAGTCAGGCGTTGAATGGTAGGTTATGCTGGTAGACGCTCTATTCGACAAAGTGATAATGAAACAACCGAGGTTCTTTAATATTTTATCAAGGCTTGCCATGCTCTTTCTTTGACTGGTAATGGCGTCCAAGATAACCTAAAATCGCAAATCTAACCTCAACTTATGATTAACTGAAACCCCATTTCTACAAACAAACTATCTGTATCACCATAACCTACTTAGTGATGACAAAAACCAATATTTATAGAGAATTTAAAGCGAATTAACAAAAGTAAAACACAAGTGGAACCAAATTAGTCATGATTTTAGTTTATTTCATTGGGAAGTCGAATATCTTGCTAATTAATTAGGTTTCAAATATGGTAGCGGATGCCGTACTAGACAAGACTGCGAACGTGTGTGGTAAAACAACCGCGATTCATTAACCTTTTATCAACGCTTGCTTGCTTGCTTACGTGTTTTAACCGGCAATGGTCATCAAAAATAACGTAAAACCTAAAACTTAACCTCATCTTATGATTAACTGAAACCTCATTTATACAAACAAACCATCCGTATCACCATAGTCTAGTTAAAGTGGCAAAACGACTGGGAACTCTTCTTGACATTTAAAGCGTATTACCAAAATTAAATAGTATGACATCAAATCAAATATGCTATTTGTGCACGAAATATGCCCTTAACTACAATGCTCTTCATTTATTGCGCTATTTACGTACGGCATGCTACGATAATGTATTTTTATACACTCGAATAAAAATATTTCGATTTGCATATCCGGATAACATCAGACGATGTTAGATTACTTACAAAAATAAAATTTAAAAGTCAACCCCGGCATAAATCAAGCTGCACTTTAGCGAGTGTTTAAACCGAGTGTATTAATAATACACTACGAGTGAGATTTTTCAAACTAAAACGAGCAATTAATGAAGTAAATGCAGGTTCATGCATAATTTCCTTGCAGGTAAAATGTCACCGTGAAAATATAAAAAGGGGTGACGGTAATAAAGTTCGTTTTTTAGTCTTTGATGTGTTATCTTTTGAACCTGGAGAGTATACTGCGAAGTTAACAGCTTTCGGGTCGACCTTAACAAAAATCAATATAAGGAATTCTACCTCGGGGTTTTGCCGTGTCAGCTTACGAAAATTTAGGGCGTTAAATACGTTCGTGTGGATGCATTCTGAAGTTTATATAATTATTCGGTCTAGTTAATATGCAAACACTTACGCGGAATATAGGTACTTCCGTCGAATTTAATATTTTGTCTGTGTTGACGAACCTGCCAGTTAGTTCTCTAACTCCAAAACTACTTTATTTAAAACAGATTCAAAATTAAATTTTGTAGACGAACAAAAGTCGTTAATTGAAATTTGTTGACACTTTGAAGATTAGGTGGAAAACGATAAGACTACTAAGAAAGTCCAGCAGTTGAATTACCACCGGCGACCCACAGAAAAATATGCACGCAAATTGGTAAAACAGGCGTTTACATGCCACATACCACGCAACGAAAGCTTTAAATATCTGTTCTTAACCTGTTTAAATGTGCTTACATGTTTGAAAGGCTTCAAGTATGGACATAAAACCTGACTAAATTTTCTGAATCAGTTCCGAATAAATGCCAAATATGCAGACATGTATATTAAACAAAATCTTCGGAAGCTGATTTATTCAAGACTGATTAACTAAATACAAATTTAGGTGAAACAGCCAGTTGTTTTGTAAGGCGTTGAATGGTAGGTTATGCTGGCGGATGCCCGCTTTGACACAAACTCAAATTTTAAACTAGCAAGTCTAAATCACAAATTTTTGAAAATCTTGCCTTTGCATTTTACCTTTCTCCTAACTGTTTAAGATATACTTATAATATACGTATAAAATGCATATACAATGCGTGAGCTAATGTATAACCTTTTCCGCTTTAACTTCTGACTATTGTCGT
The DNA here is from genome assembly GCA_963082815.1 of Melanotus villosus. Lineage (NCBI taxonomy): Eukaryota > Metazoa > Arthropoda > Insecta > Coleoptera > Elateridae > Melanotus > Melanotus villosus. Next base: position 109,716,873 of record OY720419.1, on the reverse strand, counting down.
CTTCATTCATTAAACTATCTCTTCTATGCTTCAGAAAGTCAACGTACAAGAATGTTTGTGGTTCACAGCCGCCTACGTGTACGTTCGATCCAGAATTTTAAGGATAATTTACGATGAGAACGTAGATGTAAAGCCTTTCGGTAAATACGTGGTTTTCTTTTGTCTGTCGTTATCCTCAAGGTTTCTAAAACTCCCTTTTGTGTAAACTACGCGAGGCATTAACAACAAAAATTGCGTGTACCGTTGCAGTTAATGTCGAAGAAAAAAAGGATTAATGTCTTAAGTTATCTGAAAGAAAAATGCGGAGGAAATTACGTTATCTTCTTGTTTTTTAAAGTTCGGTGTATTCTTATGACCTGTTTTTAAATGGTTTTATTGGGGAGGGTTCGAAACAACCGCAAGTAAAGGACTAAGGTAAATAAACGAATTCAGAAAGAAACAAATGAAAAACGAACAAGGCTCAAACGATTGATTTGAGTTAATATTTTCCAGCCATTAATTGTGCACTGAAAATTGGTATCGATTTGTAATAAATTAAAGTAGTTATAAACTTAAATTTTTAAAGCGCTAATTTATTTCTGTTAGACGTCCACGTCAGGATTTCCTTTAGCTCTAAAAACATAGAAAGCTTTCCAAGTTTAAAATCAAACGCAGTTTTAACCTCGCGAAACGTGCATGAATTTAGTGCATATCGATGCATATACTGCGTCCCAAATGAAACTTGAAACCCCAAACGCAAGTTTTGTAAAATTCGAAGAAGGCTTAAGGGTTAACACCGGAAAAGCCCCGGCACGAACCGAACCATCAAATCGATATTCTTGTAAATCTATCATCACGTGTGTCATGAATATATCTGACCATCTATCAATCACCACGTCCTGTCAACGTAAACTAAAACTATTCCCCTGCTGAAAGCTCGCTAACGGAACTGTCGATGGAATAACATAAAAGACGTTGTTCAACAAGCATCGACAACGTGGGTGTCAGTGTGTTCAACAAAGTTACCATAGAGTTAGTTATGTTTGAAAGGAAACCACAGCTGAGTTTATTACACATCACTATTGCAAAAATTTAATTTATTTTTCGATTAATTTTAAAAGTCATCATTTTTTGAGGTATATAAAAGCACAAACGCATATACTGGCATATTTCAACGTATATCTACATATTTAATCGTCAGAAACAAATGAAATGTAGACATTTTTACGCGTTTCTCGCACAAATAATGTATAAGGTTCGGATTTTGGCGATAAGAAATTTGTAAATCGGGCTAAATACGTCTAAAACTGAGGAATTAAGGAGCTATCGGACGTTGTTGCGATAACGTTCGCGAAACAACGCATCAAGATTGCATATTATCAGCGGACGCTTCGTCCAAAATAAACTGAAGCGGAAATTACTGGAAGATATAGTGCATACATTAAAAGATAGGGAGAACACAGACAGGCCTATAGGTTACAATACAAACGTCAACGAACCCTTCTCATTAAAGGTTACGTTTTCGAGTGTCGGTTTCGCCAATTAGCACAGCTGTGATTGATAATTTATTTCATGATTAGCATAAAGCTGAAAGACATAAATGTTGCTGAATGATATTGTAAAGGTTTCTGTAAAACGGACTTGGGTTCTGTGCGAATTCTTTTTGTTAAAATAGTTGAACACAAAGATTAACTGGACTAAAGACTATCTCGGTCTAATTTGTTTACACCGAATGTTTATTTATTTTAAACGTCCGTTGACTTGTCAGCCGACCGGTCTTTCCGGTGCGTATTTTTATATAATCAGCCGCTTTTTATATAAATATTTGTTTTGTCGTCATTAAGTAGGCTATGATGATATTGGTAGTTTGCTTTCGTAAATGGCGTGTCCGTTAATCATAGTTTGAGGTTATGTTTCGGTTTTAGGTTATTTTTGAAGATCTCAGACGCCATTACCAATCAAAAATAGAGCATGTCAAGCCTTAATACCTTGTCCAGTACGGCATCCGCCAGCATAACCTACCATTCAACGCCTGACTCAATAGCATACTTCAACTTACCAAAGTTAAACTAAAATCATGGTGAACTGTGGATCCACTTGTAATTTACTTTTGGGAATCCGCTGTAAATTAGCTGAAAATATTCGCTTTTCCATAATTAAATAACTTATGGTGATACGGATAGTTTGGTTGTGCAAATTGAATTTCAGTTAATCATAAGTCGAGGTCAGGTTTTAGTTTTAGGTTATTTTGGAAGATCTCAAACGCCATTACCAATCAAAAAAAAGAGCATGGCAAGCTTAATAAATAGGTAAAGAATCTCGGTAGTTTTATTACGCCTTGTTCACTAGGGCATCTGTCAGCATAACCTACCATTCAAAATCTTCGACTCACCAAAACTAAACTAAAATCATGGCTAACTGTGGTTCCACTTGTAATTTTGTTGATTTAAAATTACTTGTGGATTTCCTCCCTCATGTTAAAGCCTTCAAAAGCTCTAAAACAAAGCTCTCAAGTGAAATAATGAATATCATTCCTAAAGCAGGAGAAACAAATAAGCATATCCATAACTCGGTTTGATTTATTTACTTCTTCTTCTTCTTCGTTAGCCATTTGTCGTCCAACTTTGGACATAGGCCTCTCTCATCTCTCGCCATTGAGTTCTATCTTGCGCGGCACGTTTCCAGTTCAATCCACCTATTCTCTTCAAGTCATCTCCCCAGCGCATCTGTGGGCGTCCTCTAGTCCGCTGTCCCATCCATGGCCTCCAGTTTTGAATTTGGTTATTCCATCGTCCATCCTTGTGTCGTGCATTATGACCCGCAAAAGTCCATTTCAATGTAGTGACATATTCTACGACATCTCTGACTTTTGTTTTGCTTCTGATCCATTTATTTGTCTTCCTGTCTATCAACCTGATTCCCAACATAGCTCTTTCCATGGATCTCTGTGCTTTTGCAATTTTATCTATGTTAGCTTTGGTAAGTGTCCACGTTTGACAACCATACGTAAGTACTGGCAATATGCACTGGTTAAATACCCTACTTTTTTGATATTGTGATAGCTTGGGATTTTTTAGTACAAATGTTAACTTTCCGAATCCTGCCCATGCTAATCGGATCCTTCGTTGTATTTCTGCCGTCTGGTTGTCTTTGCCCAGCTTTAGGATTTGTCCCAGGTATATGTATTCATTTACTTTTTCCAGTATGCAATTGTCTATCCTTACGTTTCTGTCTTCTTGTGTGTTGGTCATTATTTTTGTTTTCTTCATATTCATTTTTAGACCGACCTTTCGCGACGCTTCTTCCAATTCTTTAGTCATTATTTGCAGTTCTTCAAATGTTGCTGCTGTTAGTATGACATCGTCAGCGTATCTAAGATGCGACATTTTTTTACCGTTAATATTTATTCCGTATTCTGTCCATTGTAGCGATCTGAATACATCTTCCAAGGCAAGTGTGAATAGTTTTGGGGATATTATATCCCCTTGCCTGACACCTCTTTTGATTGGTATTTTTCCAGTTTTTTCCTCAAGTTGTATCACCATTGTTGCTTTCTCGTATATGTTATGGATTAGTTGTCTATAACGGGATAGATTTATTTACACTGAATGTTTATTTATTTTAGACGGCGTGTATCGGGTAATTTAATATCCAACGCCCGAGACTACCCACTGACTTGCCGGAGGGCTGACTTTGCTCTTACTTGGGCGAATTTGTAAATCCCAGCCACTGCTTTCTCGAATACTTAAAAGTTTCCAGAATGTTCTGGGTTTCACCTTCTCGATCATTTAATCGTTAAAATAACATTATAAAAAGCGAACTGTTAAATAATCTGAAGCTAAGACACTAAGACTTAAAAGAAGTAAGAAACCTGAGGGAATGAATATTAAAAAATCCGTGTGCTTCATAAATTCCCTTTAAATAAATTTAGATCACTTTTATCCTTGGGTCCGTGAAAGTTTGGGCTTGACTGAAGATAAACTATCGATTTCTCATCTCGTTTCATCTCATCTGCCTATAACCTAACATAAAACACTTTGCTCCGTAAAAACCCTGAAAATTTAATTCAAAAGAATTTTTCGAAATTTATTGATCCCAACAGATGTACTGAGAATCAATAAAGTGTTGGACTATCATCCTGAATTACATTATTGATTTGGTTGCATATTTTATGCTGATTGTGCCTGGGGAAAAGTTAACATTCGCAGCTCAGTTAAAGCTAATTTTAGACTTTATTTAATAAATTAAGCTGTAAAATCAAACACCTGAGAAAACGCGCACTTGCCTTTAAAAAAAGATCAAAATGAAGTCAGAAACAACGGTTTCGATATAATAAAACTCCGAATATAAAATTAAAAACTTCAAAACTTCGATTATTAAATTTTAAAAAATCCCAGGCGAGGAATCAATTTAATACACGAAGTATTTTTATTTTAAATTATGTACAACGTAATGCTTCCTTTTTACACGGACGTTTTAAAAACTCATAATTTGAATAAATTTAACCCGAACGTTTCGTTTTAGAAATTTAATTTTGTGCTTTAATGAATTCGTTAATTCGTCGGTTGTTAGGAATAACAAAAGGAAACGTTTTTTAATCAAATAAGAGGCATCTTGTGCCGGCGTACGAAATTTAAAAATAATCTCGGTCTTTTCCTTTATGTTATTTTTTATTTTTAGAAACGCGGAATTATTTTACAACCTTTCTGGATAAAAATATGAAACGAGCAAAATATGCGTTAAGATTACTTTTAAAAGATCTTCTAAGTGTGGAAATAAACAAATGAATAAATAAGAATTGGAAAATTATGATTAGAAAATGTGTTTTCCAGTCAATAAGTCGTTAAGAATGAGTTACACCAATATCAATTCAACAACAAAACAAGCTTGGCGTTGCCTGAATTTTTCCCCGTACAGTTTTGAATGCACGGGGAAAACCCTGCGGGTGTGGTGCAAGATTGCACAATGAACACGTTTTTATTCAGTGCCGTCGGTACTTATTACTTTGTTGGTGGTGTATTGACAATATATTGCTACAACACACCTTCAATACGTGTGATTGTTCAATTTTAAATATGATATAATTTTGACTTTTCCAGAAGATCAATCTTTTTATAATTTTTAATTAATTTTTAGAGGATCTATCAAATCAAGGTCGCCAAAGGGATCGCTTTGACGAATTTCAAAATTTTAATAAAATTCACCAAGTTGAATTTCAAACACCTTTCAAAATTATGCAAACTTTTACAAACAATAATAATTTCTAATAATTAAATAACACTTTCTAAAATTAAAATTTACAAATTACCTTTTCAAAAACAATTCGTATAATCTCACTTATTGTCTCGATTTTCAATTCACTAAACACTGTTCCAATCTCTTTCCAACAATACACCTTTCCATCCAACTCCAACTTCACCAAAAATTACCCTTATCTTCCAACTAACAATACACTTTCCTTTCCTATCAAATTAACATTCCACCAATATCCAAATTTAGAACAACCTCTCCAAAATAAATTCCAATTTCTAATTTTTTTTATTTATTGAACATCCAAATTATATTTTTATATAATAACAATCTTCTTGATACAATATTTCAATTAATTATCTTTTAGTTTAGTTTTAGAATATTATTTATGGTATTTTATTAAGTTTTTTAAGAAATTTTAAAAAAACCAACTGTATTTTACCAAATTACTACTCAACTATTTTTATTTATTTTTTTCTAACACTAATATCTTATACTGTTTGTATGGTGCATAAGAGCTCACTTGTTATGTTGCCTTTAAAATACGTTTTCTCTATAAAATACGTCGTCAATGACAACGTATTTTATAGGCCTTTAAAATACGCTTTTCTCTATAAAATACGTCGTTGCCTAGCAATCTTCACATTTTGTGTATTGTGACGCATCTCAAATAATAATTTATTAAAATTTCTAATAATATATTAGTGAAAGATATTATTAGTGTTAGAAAAAATCTTGAAGACATCTTGTGTTTTATAGTTTAAAAATCTCGGTCTATCAAATCCTCGGCTCACTTCGTTCGCTCGGATTTGAACTACGACCTTGATTTTTAAACCTTCTATAAAACACTTGTTGTCTTAATAGCTATTATATCACCCTAGTTATTTTAACATTAACACTCTATAAAACTTTTATATGACATATTTACAAATTAACTAACTAGATATACAGAAAATTATTATGATAATTACGTTCGAGCACATCATAATAAAATGAAAGGAATTCACAACAAAGATCAAAGAAAGACCCTAAATTTATAGGCCCATCTTTAATTAAAGAAAAAATGAATAATAATGTGTATAGATTAACGCCGAAAAATAACAATAAAAACCAATTTGATCGAATTGCACATTTCAATGAAATTCTTTTAAAAACAGGTATCTCATCTAAGAAATGAATGACTTAAAAACTAATTACTTTAGTTTAAAAACAAATAAGTTATAAATGTAATGATTATATTTGTATAAATAATACAATTGATGAACCAAACTATTCACAATTTACTAATGAAATTAAAATACATTCTTGATCATCTCATAAAGAAAATAACTAGCAAAATTAATCACTTATTTCCAAATGCAAACAGTAATAGAAATAAAAGTGGATTAATTGATGGATTAGGCTCTATAGTAAAAGCAATTACTGGTAATCTAGATGCAAGCGATGGTGAGAAAATTGAACAGGCAATTAATCAACTAGGAGAATCAAACAATCGTGAAGAATCAGCCATAAAAAGACAAACCACACTTATAGAAAATATAACAACTGATATATTCACGAACTGCTTAATAATACATAAATTACAAGAAATTTTCATACTAATGGAACGAAAAATTACGTCAATGATGAAATCTATAATAGTTGGAAGAATATTTACTCAACCGATTTCATATTTGAAAATGATTGAACAATATTTTGAAGAATTAAATAATGTTCTTATATTGGCAAAAAATGGAGATGTAAATCCAGTCCTATTGAAAAATGAATTTCTTTTAAAACTCCTAACGGAAATAGAACATATGTTAAACACAAAATTAAAACAATATGAATTACCCTATGTTATTAATAACGAAAATTTACAAAAAATACTATGAAATATTAACTGTTAAAATTTATCAGAAACAAACTAAATTTGTAATTTTATTAGAAACCCCTTTAATTAAAAGTGGTATTTCCTATCAGTTATTTGATCTAATACCAATACCTGTATAGAAATCAGAATGCAATTGTAATCAAATTATAATACCAACATATAATCGACTATTATATGGACAAACAATTAGTATGCCAATTACTAATGAAAAATGATTAGATTTAGACAGAAATAATAGATTCTGTAAAAGTAAATCACATTTTTATGTAAACAATGAATTATTATGCGAAACGCAATCCTAACAAAACTTGTAAACCTAAATTTTTTAAACTAACTACTTATCGAATTATTTCTATATCTGAAAATTCATGGATAATGACAGCCCCAGATGCTATAATTATTGAAACTCAGTGTGGAAATCTCAAATATAAAGATTCAATACAGGGTACTCACTTAATTACTTTAACGGAACTCTGTACCGTATTAATTGATAATAGTGATTTATTGTTTGCAAAGAATAATTTACATTATCATGAAATAATGCAAATACCTCATCTTAGTAATACTGAAACAATTGAAATGGTACCACCAAGAAGAATGTTAAATATAGATCACGTTCAATTTAATGATTTAAATCTTCTAAAACAGGAATTGGGAGAAATCCCTGATCAATTAGAAATAGCAAAGTTTTAAAAAAATCACATTATAAGTACCATTAGTTATCCTACTATAATTATGATTATTATAATAATTAGTTTTGTAATTGTTTATTATTGTAAACGTAATATCCTTTATGCCAAATTATCAAAAAGAATTGATAATATAACAAACATTGAAATACCACTTGTACCATTAAAAACAAGTTCAAATTAAAATTAATCACAATAAAATAAAAAAATTCTTTATCTACATAAATTAATTTTATATATTTTAACTTGCCATGGAGGAGTTACGTATATTAAGTTACATATATTAGGTCACTGATAACAACTCATCCGCGGTTTGTTATCTACTTCAAAAGTTCGTAGAAGGCTTTGATTAGTAGCAGGATGTAACTTTTAATCACGTTCTGTAAAGCAACGCATGTATTAACTGTTAATTCGGTGAACAAATAAACTATTTTTAAAAACAAATTTCGTATTCACTTAAAATTAACTCGCATAAAGCACCTCTAGCCAATATACAACCCTAGCGCTTAAAATTCCTTTATGCAGTGGAGTCAGTTTCGACGTGACTGAGTAATACGTGTTCATTTTACGGTGAGTAAACCAGTAATGTAGAACAGGATGCCACTAGTTTGACATCTCTTCGCTTAACTAGCAGCGTTAACAACCCGGAGCGGTATATTCGCTAGACGTAGTATATTTTTGAAAGCAGTCTCACTACCCTAGTTTTCGCAGAATTTTCTTACTTTTTCACTACTTTTATTTTTATACAGTAGTTACTCTCATGACAGATTTTGGTGATTAATAGGTTAGAAATGAATAAGTAACGACAAATAACTGTTTTTAGAGTAGATATAAGTTAAGATCATTGCTGGAGGCCACACCTTTTGTTGAATTTAGTTTTTTTAAATTCAGGTTTGGCGAACATTTCTGGTTATGTTCAAGGATGTGTGAGGGTTTACAACGATGGTTAGGTACGCATTACTCCCTTGATTCTTCATTAAGATGGGGGCTCGCTTTAATAGTTCACTTCGCGACCAGCTCACACAGGGTTCTAATCTCGTCTGTAACGTTGAAAAACTTTAACAAACCAATGAGATACGAATCCTGTTGGTTAAAAATCTAGTTAAGTAAACCACATGACCAATGTAGTAGATGCCAACTTCGGTTAAAAAATACTAAGCGCCATACCTTGTCCGAGGTATGGGCTATTGGATTTCATGGTAGATGAAACCAGTAAAATGCGCTTTAAGAATACTTTTACGTACATTAAAAATATTTCCTCAAAGGAGTTAGGCCTGACAAACTTAATTTCCAGAAAATACTTTTATAATCTTCTACATATGGAAATAAATAAACAAAGAAATAGGAATCAGGAACTTGATTAAATTAGATGCTTTTCAATTAAGAAATCGTCAAAATTGAACGGCTGAGTTATACCAATTAAATCAAAGAGATTGTATGTATAGAAGGTCATGCTTTCGAAAATATGTGTCGTTGAACGCAACCATTAACCGTTGTGAATCCTCCCACGTCGGTGAATGCAACCACAAATGATGTTTTGAGGTTATGGTGACGAATTGGTGCACAATTTGGTTTTCCTTCACGACTTTTTCTTTAAGTATCTATTTTTTATTTTGGCGATTCATAGTTTGACAAATAACTATTTTAAGTAAATCAGAAATGTAAGAAATAAATCAGAATTCAGCACATTTAATAACTGTGATTTGATAACCTAAAAATGTCAATCGATGGTTGCATTCAGCGATGCAGAAGGCTCGTTGGTGTTAATTGGTAAAGGGTTCACGGTTGCACACCTTTTGTTTATTGGCTGCGTTCAGCATTGTGGAATGATGTGCGCCAAAGCAAACATTTTTGGTTGCGTTCGGCGATGGTAAAATATTGTGACATAACCTTAAAATTTCTTTGTTGACAGTTCAGTAGGTTCGTGTAAACAACAACAGTTCTTGTCAACAAGATATTTTAATTATGGAAGTATATAAATATACTTGGCAACCGCGTACTACAACAAACTTACAACTACTACACAATACACACCATTCCCGCAAGAGAGTGACAGTTGTTTTATAAGTTATCTGTAACCACGCCGTTCGAAACTAATAAAGCAAACCGTAACCGTTCAGAACCCGCGAACCATAACCGCGGTCCCGTGGTTCTATTTTCGAACATATTAGTAAGATTAGGGCTCGGACTGGTACTTCACTTCGCGACCAACTAGCACAGGGTTCAAAACTTGTTCGACGTTGAGAAACTTAGATCGAACGACGAAATATGAATTCTGTTAATTAGACTACGAGGTTTTGAGGTTACGTTAACCGATTTCCGCGCAATCTGTATAGTTTACTTTAGTTTTTATTTCACATTTAACAATTAATAGGTTAAAAACGAATTAAAAACCACAAAGAATTGTCTTCATTAGATCAACAATAGTTAAATTTCGCCAAATTCGATAACTTAACCTCAAAGTGTCAGTTTACTAGTTACGTTCAGCAGTGCGGAAGGTTTGTTTGTTTATTGGTGGGGGTTCACAATGCACATTTTTGCTTAATGGCTGCTTTCAGCTATCGGGAGGATGTGACAATGTCAAACACTTTTGGTTACGTTCAACGATGCATAAGGGTTAACAACGACATATTTTTTGATGGTTGCATTTAGCTATGTGCGAATGTTCACAATCTTTGTTTGACCGATTATTTATTAAGGTGGAGCTCCGACTGATAATTCGTATAACGTTGAGAAATTTTGATAAGCCAACGAGGAACGAACCCTGTTACCTAAAACTAGGTTAAGTAAGTCTTGTGGTCAATGTAGATCGACTTCAATTGAAAAAAACAAAATTAAGCGAGATGCTAATTCCATACCTTGTTTAAGCATGGCCTACTAGATATTATGGTGACTAAATACAGTGAAATGCGCGTTAATAACTTTTTATAATCTTCTGCATCTCCAAATAAATAAATAAATAAATAGGAATTGGAAATTAGAATAAATTAGATTTTTTCCAATTAAAGAATCGCCAAGGCTGAATCAAAAAGGATTAATTATACCATGAAAATCAAAGAAATTGTATGCCTAGTAAGCAAGTGTTTTCGAAAATGTGTCATTGAACGCAACTGAATGTAACCAACGGATCATGTTTTTGAGATTGTTACTAGATTTTTTACAATATAGTTATTTTTTTCATTTTAACTTTATATTAATTTGTACTGTACGCACGGTGAAAGATTGCTTCGGGTGGCGCAGATAAAGTTCGTGCGTTCGGCAGCATTCGGCATCTAAACAAATATCCAAATGCTTTGTGGTGTTTTCCCAGTGGCGTAGTATAATTCAGTTTATGTGACGAAATAACTACAGATAATGTGTGTCATCTCGGAATTCACAATATTTCTTGTATGGCATTTTAGTGGTTTTTAATTACTCTACAAATCATTAAACTACACAACGCGACATAAATCACTGAATAAACAATATTTCAAACACTTGTTTTTCATGGAGTACATGTGATGCAGTTTAGCGACGACGCCACTGATATCAGCTGTTTCCCGGGCCTGGCAATTTTAAAATTAGACGAGTGCGCACCCGACCTTGGGGCAAACTTTGGTCGTGAGTGCTGTAAGTAGTTTATAGTTTTTATATCAAATGTTGCCGATTCTTTTTCTTCCGCGGCATTACAGCCCTCAGTGGGAGCCTCCTCAATCCTCCTTTTCCATAGGATTCTGTCTCTTGCTGCTGCCTGCCAGTTACGTATCTGGCGATTAATAGGTTGACAAGGACAGGAACGACAATTAACTACAATCCCTATCTTAAGTAGATCAGAAATGTAAGAAATAAATTAGAACTCAATATCATACCCTCAAAGTGTCAGTTTGTTGGGTAGGTACATTCGGTGATGTGGGAGGTTTGTTTGTTTGTTTATTGGTGGACGGCGCACAATGGCACACGTTTTGTGTAATGACCTTTGCAAATATTTTTAGTTGCGCTCAACTAAGTGTTTTGATTGTTACATTCAGCTATACTTTGTTTGATTGATTATGTATTAGGATGGTGGTTCGGGCTAATAGTTTACTTTGCGATCAACTCACACAGGGTTCAAATTTTGTCTGTGACGTTGAGAAACTTTGATAATCCGACGAGATACGAATCCTGCTAATTAAATTTAAGTTAAATAAGCCACGTGGCTAACCTAGTCGATGTCAACAGTTAAGAAAATACTAATCATCACTATTGGATTTCACGGAAAATAATACACGTAAAATGCGCGTTAATAATAAGTACTCTTTACAATCTTCTGCGTACGGAAATAAATCAATAAATAGGAATTAGGAAATTTGATTAAATTAGATGTTTTCCAATTAAAGAATCTTCAAAATTAAAGGACAAAGAATGAATTATCAAAGAAGTAAACCATTGCTTTCGAAAAATGTGTCATCGAATGCAACCATTACCCGTTGTAAATCCTCCCGTATCGCTGAATGGAACCGCCGAACGATGTATTAAGTAGTGTCCGGCCGAAGGTCAGTTTGTCAGCCTAAGCCGATGCCGATGTTCGGCTATTGCCGTCACCTTCGGCCGAAGCCGAAGCCGAAGGTGCAACCAGACTTAGAACCCTTACTGTAAATTAGTGTAAATAAATGAAATACTCTAAATAGCATAAAAAGAATTTATTTTTTCCGATGAGAAACTTAATTTTATTTTTATTTATTTATTTAAATACATAAACATAATAAAATGAATAATATAGTACATTGTACATTGTACGTAATATTTCGTTCGTTTGCGTGAATCACTCGGCTGGATGTAACCTTCGGCCCTTTTTGCGCCGAAGCCGAATGTGCGGCCGAAGGTGGCCGAAGCCGAAGCCGAAAAACCGACAAGATACGAATGCTGTTAATTAAATCTAGGTAAATAAACCATGTGTTAATATCATATTCAGTTAAAAAATACAGAGGGTGCCAATAGACTACTTTATTATTGGAGGCATGGCCTACTAACAAGGCTCGTTATCTTAAAACTTAGGTTAAAGTTTTCGCGAAAAAATATTTGAAGGTGAAAGGGCTTTAGCTTTACAAACAAAAAGTTTGCAGTAACCTTATGTGATTTGAATTTTTCCGTCGTCAACTGTTAAAAAACCTTAAATAAGTGAATGTTTTGATGTTAATGTGTTAAATGTATGCCCTGAAACTGTTACTTATTAGCCCAATAAGCTTCTACAAAAGGCAGCAAGTTTCTTGTAAATGGGCTTATGGATGTTTAAAAGCTCCCCTTAAAGTTTGTAGCCCGCTTGCTCTCCACAGTTTTTTTGAAGTCTGTGTGAGTCACAAATCGACATAACAAAAGACCTAACCCTACGGCTATTTGTACATCTGTCTTATTTTAGTGTATGTGTAGTAGTGTAAAAAGCCAACTGTAAAAAAACCCTACTGTTTCTCGTAACAAAAAACCGACCAGTCTCTTCTGTGTTTCTGCTGAGATTGTTTTCTTCAAAACTTACACAATATAAGTAGTGTTCACAAAGTACCCGAATAATAAAAGTATCTTTTTACATATTTCACCTTAAACAGAAGACAATTCATCAACGTTAATCTACGTACTTTTTGAACACTTCAGAAATCCTCTAGCTATGTGTGATTAAATGTTTGCTTCGTTGTTTCCAGCACCAAGCCGCGGCGCAAGCTTTGGTGAGTGTTCTAAAAAGCTCTTCCTTTTTCCTTTTTACAGCATGGTGCATGTTTAAATTTCTAAAGCTTTTCATTCTTACTATTCATTCATTCCGTGGATATATTCTTTATTCCTGTGTATTTTTAATCTTGCGTTTTTTTAGATGTGTTTGATGTCTCTTTCTATTACTGTTTAAAATGTTAGCGAAATTTACGTATGCTTTATGGATGTTTTTTGATCTTTGTATAGTTATAAAGCTCGATCATTGTCTGTTTGTTACGTAATTTTGGTTCGTTTCAGTGTTCAGGATTGCTGTTGCAATCAGTTTTCTTAATTTTTAATGAGAAGCCAAGGAGGTTATTTCAATAATTTAAAAAACAAAGATGAAGAAGTAGGCCATGGTTTCCTACGTTATTGTGAATCAACCACTCGCCAACTGTTACCTGTCATAAATGACATTTTCAGGTTAGGTTTTCAGCTACGTTTGTCAATTTGTTGGACGTTTGACGTCAAATTTAACGATTAAATCAATTAATGAGTTAATTAATGAAAGCATGTTTGGTTGCAGTCAGAGATGCGGAGGGCTTCACAATATGCTTTCGAAAGCTAGTATGGTTGCATAAAGAGGTTTGCAAGGACATTTCATAGCCAACTAATTGGGAAACTTTGTCGATCACGTGATAAAGTTTCTTTTAATTTGTATTACGATTGTTTTCTAAACTGATCATGAATTAAAGTTTACGTCGACTGGCCGTAGGCGACTAATAATTTTCTTCCGAGCAAAGTCTGGGTCTGAAAAACGTTTAACCAACGCGAGTTAATTTACGAAAATACAATAAAATATACCAAACTTGCCAGTTACTTCTAAAGAAACACCACGAAATGTTTATTTTAGCCCTTTGGCTTATTAAAAAACGAGAAATCTCTAGGACGAACCTTAAACCTTAGCAAAAAAACAGGAAATGTTCAGAATTAGAGCAGAATAACAAATCGTAACCCATTTGTTTTTAGTTAATTATTTAAAGGAGGTACGTATCGTATCGGATTAAAAGTATGGAAAAGTATTTTGATAAGTTAAGATTAAAACTGCACTAAACTGAAAATTAAATTACGTCGCTGCTGCTGAGTTTCAGCTTTGCCTTCAGGAATCAAATTTTCTGCTGGATTAACCCCGACCTTTTCTTTACCAAATATAAAATAACGGTTGCGAATATTATAAAAGCCTTTAAAAAATCCGAAGTGATTAAACATTAACAGAAAGGTCAAGCATTCTCAGATTTTTTTCAAAACATTTTCTGCCTTTTCGTCGAAATTACGAGTAGAAAAGGTCGGTGTTAAAGTATTTTGATGTAGTCAATCTAATTTACTGTGTTACGCGGAGCACTAAGTCACAGGTGAAGAATTTTATACGTTTGACTTGATCGCCTTAAGTTGAAGTTTATGGAAATCGTAAAAGTTGCGATTAAATACAGCGTTTAACTTTAAACAGTCGAGTCGCCCTAATCTAAGTCAAATTTATTCGGAAGTTTGCTAATTTCATTTTAAGTTGTAAATATAATAACAAAGTCTTATATTTTCTTCTTCTTTAGGGCTTGTGTTTTTATTATTTTGATTTTATTTAACGATTTTTTGATAAAACCTGACTTATTTCTTAAAAGCAATTTAACCTTGCCCAGAGATCAATCAAAGAATAAAGCGGCTTTTTAAAATATAATAAAACTTCGTGCGACTTTCCCAATGCAGGACACATTCTTCCCTTTTAAAATTTTCAAGAAGACCTCTCGGTGAAATCCTTCCCAGACATTTACTGGTGATTTATTGACCGTAAAGATTGCCTTCGAATTGCATTAAGTTAATTTTGACGGTACTAACACACGTATAAATTAGAGGAAAAAAGCCTTTCCTTCAGGTTAAATTTATTATTTTTTTAAACTAAAAATCTAAGAGGCGATTTTAAAATTTTTAGAGAATTGAACTTATGCATGATGTTTTAGTTTTCAGCGCCTTAACTATGCTGAATAGGCAACTCCCATTGCACTTAATAGATAAGTGCTATGTATGAAGTAAGGTTGGTTGCCTATCCAAGTAAAATTTGTCGTTTGGCCATTTTAAAGATACGGCAAATTTATCTCTTGTTTAGCAATAATATGCAAGTCACATACTGAGTGTCCATTTTCACCTGAAAACTAATAAACAGACAACACATTGTATTAAACGTGTTAGTTTAAGAGGACCATTAACCAGTATGGTGTATTGCCTATTTTCAGACCTTCAGGTGCAAACAAATAAAATGCACACCCTGTATTAAATAAACTCAGGCTCTGAATTTTTTTTATTATTAAATTATACAATCACCTTCGCTAGGATTCGAATCACTGACTTTTGAAATTGCCAAAAATCCTCAAAAGTAGCCCCCAAACAAGCAAATAAACTGAAGAAATTCCTTGAAACGGCGATTTGGCCCTTTCAGAATGCAAGCCAACCCCATTATTTCGAACAAATACCCAGCAAAAGGTTAACAAACAATGAAAAGGTTGACGATACAAAATAATAAATAAAATCGATGCTGACCCAATTTTTTTTACTACGGTTTTTTTAACAAAGTTGTTTAATAAGGCATAAAATAAACAGCTAATTTTGGGATTGTTTTGATGTTTATTAAACCAAATTCAACAGATTTAACTTTAAGCATCACAGTTTTACAAGTTTGGTTTTCTGGAGCAAATTTAGGATTTTCTAATTTAAATTCTTGCGCTTTCGTTAGTGTTCAAAAAAATAAAATTTGGTTTCGTAAGAGTTTATTCCAACCTGAATCTCTGATGAACACGGAAGCTTGTTAAATCTTATGCATTCTGCGTGAAATTGTTAGGAGTTTAACCTTCCCCTCAAACAAGAAAAGGATGCGTAGGTGGACTCTTCATTAGTGCGAGGTTTATTTAATCCTTTAATTTGGGGTTCACGTGATAGAGGTGCACGCCCTTTTAACAAGGAGCTTCGTTAAAACTTAGTTCGGATGCTTTTCCGTCAAGCTTCTACATTTTTCAGATTTTTTAACGGTGAAGAAAGCCCCTTAGATTTGTTTTATGTTAATTTCATTCGTATCTATTTAAAGCCAATTTTAGGCATTTTTTCTACTTGAAGCATTGAAGTAGGTTATAAAACGGATATTGTAAATGATTTTATCTACTCCTGCTAGGATAAGAACCTATTATATCATTCATTTGAGTTCGATAATGAAGTTTATTATCGCACTGAGTGAGATAATGAATTCATTATCAAACTCAGTGGGACAAGACAATATTTATGACCAAAAGTTGTATTTTTTATGAAGAAAATACCTTCGTTGCAGCTTCTTCTATGTCCAACGGAATACTTTCACAAAAAATATTTACCGGTTTTTCTCCACAAATCAAGGAAAAATTAAAAATACAAAATTATTGACGTACAAATTATTTAGTTGCTATGACGAAAATAAATTATGCAGACACGATGCTACTCTGATTTTAAATAAAATATCATGCTACTCTGATTTTTAAATAAAAAGGATGGTCTGTCAAAATTATGTAATTTTTTCAAATTGAAAATTATCTAATTTTTTCAATTTTGAGCAGTCATAGATAAAATGTTGTATTATATAGTGTGATAAAGGCCATTAACATACTCATGCTCTTACTCCGACTCGGGCTAACGCCCTCGTCGGGCAACTCAACGCATTCGTATGTTAATGATGCCTTTATCCCACTGATATAATAAATAACTATTATATGCTGGCGTATCGTAATGACAACGTTATGTCATTGTATTTTAGTGACGTAAGTCAGTTCATTATAGTCCTTGGACCATAATGAATCCATTATGGTACTCAGTACCATAATGAAATTCAGTTCACGACATTTTCTGCAATTTCCTTCAAACCCGAACGTAAACTGTCGTCAGAATCACTCATCTTCTTAAATTTTACTACAAATTCAATTTGCAACTTATGAAATTGCATCCATCTGTCAAATAAACACTCGATAAACAATTCCAAATAAGCGTTACTAAGGAAATCTCAAAAGCATTCTGAATGGCGTTTGCTATGAGTAACAATGAAAAATATCGTTCATTACACGTCAGAAACTGCTTCCCCCGTTCTCGCATGACGCCCCGTGTTCGGCTTTGCCTCACACGAGAATTGTCACGCTCGCCCGGGAAAAGTCTCGTTTCTCGCCTCCTAATGAAATATACTATTCCCGGCGCCATTTTGAGTCCGGAAAGTGAGCTATTACCTTTGAATATAAAACTAACAGGAATGAGGCTACACAAAACATACATGAGACCAAGATAGATGATGCAAATGGCAGCCGATATTCAGTGGCGTACCTTTTAGAATGAATACGGGATACATAAACCTTTGAATATAAAATATTCAAAGACGTAAACGGACAAAAAATGTAGTAAAAGTATGAATGAACAAAAATTAGAAGCTGCAAGAAATAAAATATTATAATAAATACTGACGGTTAAAACAGTTTTTTAAATATATATTTTGCAAAGTGCGAATCTATATAAAATACGTATGTGACGCCTATGATATTCACCCGTGACCTTTCTTTGACAATGAAATTATAACATCGAATTGTTCTTAAATATTATTCGTAATGAACGTAGTTACATTAAATGAAGGTAAATACTTACTTATGGAAAGTTATTCCTAAATTTTTATTTGTCCTTGTTGGAGAAAAGCCACAAACAGCACAACTAACCTATTATTTGTCAGTAGTCAGTCTTAAAACTATGACTACAAATAGATTATAAAAATGGCGACTTTCGTCGCACTTTTTGTATAGCTGTTAAAGCGGTACCCTCATTCCTGTTAGTTTTACATTCAAAGGCTATTACGGTATCAGAGCCGGGAAGTGTTGCCAAGCAACACTTTCCGAACTGTTATTTTATGCAGCCAATCAGAGCCCGTAAAAGCGTAACCAAGCAACAATTACCGGCTCTGATACCGTAACGTCACATGTTGACGTTATTGAAAAAGTGTCACATGTAAAAATAAAAAAATCAAATTGTTTACAGTATGAAATAAAACGTTATACGATACATGTCCGGGAAGTTATTATTAAAGTACTCGTTTAGAAATTCTTGACTCGGCTCTTTCGTCGCCTCGTCCATAAATATCTAAACTCGTACTTTAATAAGTCACTTGCTGGACTTGTAACGTAAATTAAAGGCGGCGTTGCCAAGTTTTTCAGTAGGTTTAAGAACTGTTATGGGTTTGTGAATGTTTTTACACGGCCACAAAAAGAATTAAACTAAAAATGTTTAAAATTATGGTAAAGGGGGGAATGGAAACCGCAAAAAGCGTGAAACTAAACAAAATACAGCTGCCAAACATGTCTGCCTATAATAGGTCACAAACGTCAAATTACATAACCAATTTCGGAGTTTAAAAGCCTAATTTACATCGTGCAAGGTGTTAAACGAGCATAGCCTACCGTTAGTTGAACACAATGTTGTCAATGAAACGATTGTCTAGTGTGTTGAAAAAAATTGTGTGTCAGGTAACCTAACCTCAAATCTCCGCGATTACGGAAAAGATTTATCGAAAGTTCATGGCCAGCGATGGTTGAACAGAATGTGAAGAAACCACTTTATTTTGTTGTTAATCAAACGATTATAATGGATTTCTCGGTGCAGTCAGAAAGTCTGGCTAATGTCACGTAACCTAACCTCAATTTTCGAGATTTAAAAGCCCGATTCACATGGTAAATTTTGTCAAATGGCCACCAACTGTTGGAATGCAAGCAAAGCATCCTTTTGTTACTGATCGAATAACTATCGTGCAGTAAAAAAGCATGGTCAATATAGAGTAGCCTAACATCACTTTCTGAAATTTATAAATAAAAGCCCAACTTAGACAGCCAGATCTGTCGAACATCCATAGCCTACCGTTGATCGGACAAAATTTAAATAAACTGTATTGTTTTGTTCTTAAACGTACGATTGTGGCTGATTTTTTTGTGTAGTTAAAATACTGGCTAGTGTCAAATATCATCTCAATTTCTAAGGTTTAAAAGCCCTATTTATACGGTAAAATATGCCAAACAACTGCCAACCGTTGGTTGAACGAAACGTAAAACTAATTGTTGATTTTGTCGTGCGATAGAAAGGTATGACATATGTCGTATAACCTAACCTCAATATATGAGATTTAAAAGCCCAACTTACACAGTAAAATCTGTCAAACAACCATAGCCTACTTACTACTGGTTGACCAGAATGTAAATAAATTATAGTTGTTTGTTGTTAATCAGACGAGTATGATTTACTTCTTCGTACAGTGGAGCTAATGTCAAACGCCCCAACCTAAATTTCAGAGATAAAAGTCCAATTTACATAGCAAAATTCTGTTAAATGACCATAGTCTACCACTGGTTGCCTAAGATCTAAATAAATTATATTTTTTCATTGTCACCGAATAAAATCAAGGCTTTAGCCTGGTAATTAATATTAAAAACGAGCCTGCCGAGATTTACATCTAAAGTAACTGCCAGGTACTCCGGGTATTATCATAATATCTCTGTAAAGTTTTAAGCATCTAGGAGCAGCACTAAACTATTGACCTCAATTCACCAAGCATTCTCAACTTGTGACGCTACGTCGTTACTATATAAAAAGAGGTCATAAGAAAAATAGGATTTGGCCAGCGACGGTAAGACTTTTCTTCGTTGTTCCTTTTAGAAAAAAAACCCTTCATGAAAAATAAGCTTTGATTACAGTCGAGTTACGTCTGTTAGATTGTTGGGATTTACTGTTGTCGTTGATATTAGCGTGATGTGAGCGTTTTTTGTTTTTTTGTTCTCGTTGCTTCTTTTATTACGATCGCGGAAACAAATTAGTTGTCTCTGAAGTTTTCTTAAGATTCCTTTTACTGTGCTGTTTTTTAAAGGCACGGAAATTACGTGTCTGCAGGTAATGCCGGCTCTTTATTTATGAGGACAGGTTTGATGAAATGAGCTTAAAGGTTTTGTAATGCAACGGATTTCTCTTCGATTTTTTTTCCTTAAATTAAAGAAAACGGGAACAAAAAAGGGTTCAGAAGCACAGCTTGATAGTTCCAAGCCTGATTAAAATCGAAGAAGATTTTCCAAAACAGTTCGATTAGTACTGATCAGAAACCCATTGGTCATAGAATATTGATACACCGATGTGTGTAAATAAGCAACGCCGGAATTAGCATCCAGCTTCGTTCTATTAAAACGTGCAAACTGCAAAAGGTTAACGCGAGGGTTCATATTAGTACAAACTAAATAAACCACAAGTTAAACACTCGTAAATTTATAATGTAGTCTGGTCAGCCTCAAGAGAGAATTTAAGCCAGTTTGTTTTGCAAATCTTCATATTTCATATCATTCTGTCTTTGGCTTTTGCCTGCAGAGTTGGGTTTCGTGTTCAAAATGTTGCGCTTACAGATTTGAAAAAATTAAAACGAGACTTAAATTAACACTTGCAAGGAACTATTAATTTATACCCGGATTAGCGAATCAATGGGGTGATAACGTGCGATTCACGTCACTTACATTTAATAAAATGGGCATCAACCTAAAATTTTGACCAATGCAGACTAACCGTAAGTTCCGTGGTGCACGTTTGGGTAAGCATTCAAGTACGTAGTTACTCAATTGCTTCGGTGGTTTAGTCCAACTAAAGGTCGATTCACACATATCCGTGACGTATTCGTTCAGTTCAGTGACGTATTCGTTCAGTTCCGTGAGATTTCATCCGTATCAGTGATAAAAATTATCGTTGTCTTGCTCTGATATTGACATATTCAGACATGTCAGGCACAGTGACGCACTTTATTTTTCAGTGCCAGTTACGCATTTGCACAGTGAAATACAAATACCGACACTGAACTGACATTGAACGAATATGTCACTGTTACGTGTGAAACGACCTTTATACAGCAAAAACTGTCAGACAAATAGGGTTGCTTCTTTGTGTAAACTACTGCCACAACAAATCAAGACAAACAACTTAATATTCTTTTGTATTACCAGGGAAAACTTATGTATAAATATAGCCTAAATCATAGTTTTGATTCTAAACAAATAAACTGCTTGTGATTGGAGGATTATTGGACTTCTCTTTCGATGGGTGGCATAACACCTTGCCTTCTGTACAATGAGGCAATTTCAGCCTGTCTATTAAATTGTTTAGCTGGGAAATCTAATTGCGCCCGGCATGGTCTTCCGTAGAGTAGTGAAGTGAGAGCTGGCACTGCTTTTCGTTTTTCCTGAAATCAGACAGGAGATAAGGATCAAAGAAATCGATGAGTAATTGTTTGATATTATCCCCCTTTTTCTACCCTTACTTGGAATACATTCTCCCGCGCCATAAAAATCATAATTTTCCTTACTGTTGAAAATTCCCAAAATCTTTCCCTAGCCTGAAACTAAACGAAATACTAGTTTCCGTCAAGGTCGCGTATCCTACATAAAAACGAAAAAGACAAATTGTCATTATCCTGCGGAAAAAAACTCATATAAGAAGCTGTCCCGTATTCTTACAAGACAAATCTCTGAATATCCCTAGCCTATTTCTTGTCAGAAAAAGCTTTGCCGGCGATATGTTTTATTTATGTGTATCAACCGCACCGATTCGGCGTTTTTATTAAATCCTAGCAGACGTCCTGATAAATGTCCCAACTACTTATAATTCCGGTAATTGACAGGGGAAGGTCCACGTTGTAAATTATAGAGTGGCAATAAAAAATTAAACTTTTATTATAATAGTTGGCTTAATGATAGATTTTTTCGATGCTACGTCACGATCTGCTTGAGATTGCGTATTTTTAACAATAGTAAAGGACACGTAGGTTCACGAGCAGATTTTTCCGGTGTTACTGAAAATTTCCATACACGACCAATGAGTAGATAATGTATAGAGGAGGAATATTCGCGTATTTACGCAAGCGTGAGTCTAACAAGCGGAACCTGAAGTTGAAATAAACATTACCTTCTCAAAAAATCTTCAAAATATTATACATTTTCGTCTCTGTAACAAGCTAGACTGAAACATCCCGTTTAAATTGTGAGGTTTATTGGCAGAGTTTTTACATGGAAACGCGATTAAAATTAGCAGAACCCCAATTGCATAAACCTAAGAACTTCAATTAAACATAACGAATATGGGAACATTACCTCTTCAAACAGGCAATAAAATTTGCAAATTCTACTCCGTCAAACGTAAATTTCCAAAAATAGAGAAGAACACGTAGACTTAGACAAGATGAGCACGTAACCCGCACAGTCAGGCCGGATTGTGCATTGCACCCGCTAAAACCTCATACGTTAACACACCGGCCTCGACACCGAAAGGTAAAGGAGATTAAGGATGCCGATACCGACTTAAAATTTTCATATATGTACAATGAGTAGAAAATGTATAGAGGGGCAATATTCATGCATTTGAATTCGAAAATTCGAATTGCTCGAATTTCAAGTTCTGAGTTACGAATTTGATCAGACTGTGGATACGAATAAGTTGGCTGTAATGAATCTTCAAACTCTGAAGAAGTTGAACTTCGATTTCAATTACAAGATTCAAACTTAACGGATTAGAATTTCTCAGATTCGAAAATTTTGCGGACTAATAGTCGAGTCAATAAAGCGGAAAAATCGTCAAAACTTCTAAACCCGCCAAAACAGAACCGATTTTGATGAATTTTTTTTTTAAATGTTTGTTATGCTAAATTATTCAAAATCAGAAACATTTCAGCTGGCGCTATCAATTATTTATATTGTTTAAATAATTTAAAAAAAAATTTTTTTAACAATTTTTTTTTCGATGAAATTTTAACTAGAAGTTGAAAATTTAGTATATTAAATAATTTTTGAATTAAAAAGTTTCGAATTTTCCATTGAAAAATGTTAATTATTCAATTATTCGGATGCAAGAATTGAATTCTAAACTTGAAATTTTTGAAAACACTTCGTATCCTAATTTGAGGTTTTTATATATTAAGTCCGGTTTTCGATGAAAAAATATGACTGGGGTATGGAATAAATGAATCTTCACTGAATTTGAGCATAATGGAACAAGTGCTTTTAGTGTTGGCAGTCCTCTTGTCACTTGTGTAAGTTTTTCTACACTTTTACTCGAAGTACTTGGTGTATCTGAACTCTCTTGTTCTTTGCAAATGCAACAACAATTAACTGTAGAATCTACAGTATCTTGTTGTTGTTGCTGTATCATATAAAAAAATGTTGGGAAATGTTTTTAACACGTATGATTTTAAATATGAGGATCAAATTCAAAGGGAAATAGAGCTGTAAGATAGAAAATGCATTTCTAATAATTTAAAAAGATTTCATTACATTCAAAGAATAATTTAACACAAATTGTTTTAGCAAATAATCTTAGCGACGAGAATGACGCGCGGAAAATCCATTGAAAAAAGTACCGTAGAATTAAAAATATTACACTTAAAGGGCTAAAATTTTTAGAATCGTTAAATCAATATGTTTCAAATAAGCTAACAAAATTTAGTTAAGATTGAGTACTTATTTATTAAACGGGAAACACTTTTTAACTTACATGCAACACAAGCGAGTTTGTTGTAGTCACCAAAATTACAAAAAAAATATGATTTTACAGCATATAAATGTATCATAATAACTGTAATAATGTAATATAAATGTAACATAATAATAAGAATAATAATTCGATTCTTCCAAATACATAAACAAACTTAAAAGCAAATGTAATCCAATTATTTTCAATACAAACCAAGAATACATGACAGATAATTACTTTTTCCATCGTGTTTGTACTTGCATCTTTGCACTTTTTTCTGAATTTTAATCAATAATTCAGTTCTCTTCAACAATTTTCACTAATATTTTCAATATTTAATGTTAAAACTTCTTTTAACATATTAATAACCTCAAAACACATGCGTTCACTCCGAAAATCATGGTGAAACATCTGGAGTTTGACCTGGAATTCCCCTACCTGTGATACAAAAGGTCAATTTCTTGTGCCTGTTTATATATTCTCATAAAAGTATTGATTTTTTAAGGTGAAAATATATATATGTCTATATTTTGTATATTATATTGTTGCATCCGAATGATTGAATAATT
Source organism: Melanotus villosus (assembly GCA_963082815.1). Lineage (NCBI taxonomy): Eukaryota > Metazoa > Arthropoda > Insecta > Coleoptera > Elateridae > Melanotus > Melanotus villosus. The sequence goes on along the minus strand of OY720419.1, from coordinate 109,692,295 downwards.
AACATTTTAAATGGAAATTTTGAAACTTTTTTATTCAAAAATTATTTATTATACTAAATTTTCAAAATTAGTCACTTCTAGATAAAATTCCATCGAAGAAAAAATTTTTTTAATAATTTTTTTTTTTTAATGTCAAAAAATATATAAATAGTTGATAGCGCCAGCTGGAATGTTTCTGATTTTGAATAATTTAATATAAGAAACAATTTTAAAAAAAATTCATCAAAATCGGTTCTGTTTTTGTGGGTTTAGAAGTAAAAACCTTCATTGACTCGACTATAAAGAGAGATTCAAATTTCAAAGAGTACCTAACTCCTGAATTTAAAATTAAAGATTTAAGTTATTAAAATTCGAATTTCAAAATGATTTTCTGGATTCGAACGTTCTCAGTATCAACATGTTATAGAAATCAAATAATTTATTCACGATTGAAAAGCAAAATTTGGATTGAGATTCCAGACCTGAAATATTTTATCGAATCTACATTTTATTCAAAGTTGGGAACCTTAAATTTGTAGATAAGATTCGAGTCTTAAGGCCTGAATTTTAGTAGTCTGAAAATGTGCTGATTTAAGGATTCGAATTTTAAATTTGATTTTAAATTCCGAGGCTAAAATTTGAATTTTTGAATTTAAAAAGGATTTTTTTGCTTTGAACATTTTCAATATAAAAAATTTGACAACGCATTCGAAGATCCGATCTTAACTGGACAATTTAATTTAAATCCGAAATTTCCATGTTCGATATTTTTGTCGAACTTATTTTTATTGGCGAAATTTAAGTCTGAAACTCAAGATTTTTAAGGCGAATTAAGCATTCTAATTGTAATTTAACTTTAAGAAAAGTACACTTATTTTGCGATTCTCACCTCTCAAAATTAATGCACAAAAACCTGGACCACCCTGTATAGTGACATGTGTACTTACACATTTCGGTACACCGTAGTCCATTCGACTGACAGGTAAATGGAGGAGAGAGGAGGGCAACATCTTTGGGAGCATGAGCAGCGACAAAGTTCCAAGATAAGCTCTGGAGCACAAGGTTTGGTACAAGCAACTGGCTCGTATGTGCTCCCTACTTTCTTCCATCCAAAATCTGAGGGCGGTGGGTTATTGGGATGTTGAATCAGGTCATGATTCTACTCCAAACACTGAAGATGGGCCCTTAGCAAAGCCGGGTCCAGTGCAGATCTTGTTGGAGGAAGGTTCTCACCTTGACATTGTTTCTGGGTGAACAATAACCATCTCACAGCTCCTATGTCGGTCAGTGTTATTTTGGGGATATAAAGCTAACAAATGAACGCTTCCAAGTTAGCCCTGACATCTTCAGTGAGAGACAGTGTAGTCTCCAATTTAGCCAAAGCTTCTAGTAACTTATCACTTGTAGAATTGAAAGTTTTCCTCCACTTTATTTTACCTTTGCCGGCAAATGATCCTTTTTCATCTGCGCCTGCGTGTAATACAGGGAGTGCAGAGACTTTCAGATGTCCAAGTGGCTCTGCAAATTAAACGTAGCTGAACAAAGCTTTTCATGCCATGGCTAAGGAAAAATGCAAACTCTTGCTGAAGTTGGGGATATCGCCTTAGTGATAAAATTAGGACATCAGTATCAGGGGAGAACACATGAGTAGTTTTAATTCCTTTTTGTGCTAAATACGCTGCATGTAATATGAACGTTGTGTCCGCCTCCTCCTGCGTACTTGAAAGAGTGGATACATCATCGCCATGTGATGAAGCTGCTTTGTCCCTCCAACTCATTACTAACCTTTTCTTATTGGTCACGCCAAATTGAAGAATCTGATCGGAAACGAACTATGTCAATTCATCCTTCGTCTTATCATAGGCCAACAATTTATTTATTGGTATACTTCCAATTTTCGTTTCTAGTCCGATTTTGTATTGGATTGGATCTGAGCCTTTTTGTCGAATCACTCTCATCGCTTTCTTCAATGAGTTTTCATTGTAAGAGTCGAAAACAACATGGACCTCACTATAATTGCTGAATTTTTGATCGATGCATTTGCTGAAACTTACACCGAGGTCACGGCATGTCTTCACTGTATTACGTTTGTGGTAGATGTGAAGAACCGCCATGCCATCTACTATAGTAGCTTTTCCTGTAGCTCTTCATTTTCTTCTAAAACTGCAGGTGTGGTGGAAGCATGAACGTCATCGTTTTCTGCGGCAGGTATTGCTTGCATTGATTCAAGGGCACCCATAAGTTTGTACTTAGCTAGACGATGGTGCATACTCCCGTCAACTGCAAACAACAACTTCGGTAGTGTTGAAAACTCGTAGTTTTTCAAATTGTATCTCAAATCTATATCAGATCTGCTTCTAGATGCTATCAACAATCTTGAAATAAGGGATAAATCTGTCTTTATGGCTATAGTTTTGTCTTTGAGGGTAATTTTAGCTTTTTCGCTGACGTTTTACACGTTTTAATAGAATTCTTTTTCAAAGGATCCCAGAACTGAATGTTGTTACTGTGAACTCGCTGTTCTAAGCAGGCATTATGCTGATCTTGGCCAACTTTTGTTTTTCGCGCGCAGCATTCAAACGCATCATTTTTGAGAGTGCCAACATCGAAATTATGTTTCTTCAAGGCCAAACAAAGAGATTGAGACTACTACCACACTTGCATCATCAAGGAGCCCACGGGAGCCCGTTTTTGTACACTTGACAGGGGACTATTAATTTAGATTAGAATTCCGAATTCATCTTTCAAATACTTAAGGAATTTAAAGAATCTTGGATGTGTTTCAGTCAAAAACATATTTTAAGATCTGAATTTTAGCACTTCCGTCTAATTTCAAGATTTCAATCTCAAGTTTTGATTGGAAGATTAAAGCATAGATTCAGAATTATTATTCGAATTCTAAACTACGCATCGAAAGAACTGAAGCATAGAAAATTCGAATCCTGGACATTCGAATGAAAATATGTAGTTATTCATGATTTACTTTCTTTTAGATTAAAAATCATCTAACTGCAATTCGAAATTTCTGGGTTACACATTCTAACATTTTCAGGTATTCATATTGCTTAAGTTTACACCATTGAGTTAAAAATACCAATATTTCAGAAATTATAGGTTTAAATAAATTGAAAAGTCCAACCTCAAATTAAGATTTCCATATTCGAATCCTAAATTCATATTTTATATAAGAAATTTAAGAACCTTCAGCTTATTGATTTAAAAATTTCATCTCAAGGCTTACTCGGTCTAACTTAAAAATTCGAATCTTAAGCCTGACTAGAAATTTTGAATCAGTTCATAATCGATTCTTTTATGAATTGGTATCTTCGGATATAAAGACATTCGAATCGCATTAGATTAAAAAATTCGAACAAAAATGTTTATGTTTGTATTCTAAACATTAAAATTTCAAAATTTTCAAGCGTTCACTTTATATAAATCGAGCAGTCGAACCTTGGATTTTGTTATTTAGATACTGAATTTGCTCTTTGAATCTGTATTGTATTTGTGAAATTTAAAAAACTTGAATTCGTTGGTTCAAACATTCGGTTTCTGATTCTGAATTTTAATTATTTCAGTCACTTTGTCTAATTTAAAGATTCGAATCTCAAGCTTGGATACGAAATTAATTGAAGCTGCTGTAAATTTAAATCCTTCTAAACTTCCACGTTGACATCTATCTTTCAGACTAAAAATTCACAAATTAGAATTCGAATTGTCTGATTTACAAAGATTCGAACACCGACGCTTTTGAATGTTTATATTTTTATCAGGTTTAATAACCATGATTTTCGACCAAACTGCAAACCTGAAGCCTAAAATTCCAAATCCAAATTCTAAAACTGAAATTTACAGAATTTGGGTTCAGATTGGAATATTCAAGCTGATTTAACCCAAATTACCAGATTAAAACTTGAAGCGCAATGATCATAGTTGTTATTTAGTTGTTTGGAATTTGCAAGTGATTAGATTGAGAATTTCAATTCAAGTTAGGATTTTTAATCGAATTTTCAATTTAATTTAGAATATTTTCAGTTGAAATGGGAATCTTTTCCAAACCAATTTTGTTTGCTTAAGTTTAGCAGGCGGACTATTAAACAAACTTGAGAATCTGAAGCTTAGAAAAGCCGACGGAGACATAACGTTCTCAAAGATTCTTTAAAATATTGACTAAACAATTGCTGAAATTTACAGCATTGCCACATTTGGAACATGTTAGGCCAAAACATTTCGTTTAAACTTTAAATTATCCAGGTTTAGCATAGTTTTTACATCAAAACCGCCTAAAGTTGACAAAATCCATTGAAATACTAATCCTAACTAAATTAACCACAGCATTTCAATTAACCAAAACGAATGCGGCAACACTGCCTCTTCAAACAGGCAATGAAATTTGCAAATTCCGGTTCGTTAACATACAAAATCCGGCCGTGTGAACCATACACACATACTTAAAGAATGGAAGGCCCAGGTGATAAGCAGCATTCCTCAAAATTCAACCTCTATAAATTCCATACTCATTGGTAGGCTAAGCCTACTTTTTCACCAAGTTACAAAACTGACCAAATTAAGTTTGTGACTAGTTTTGAAGGGCTGATTTTACAATAATTACGCACTCACCTGAAATCTGAACTACGGCATGAACTAGCGTTCAAATTATATAAATCAAACCTCGATTAAGATAAACCGCCATACGTCCAGGTATAAAATAAATCGGAAGATCAGTAAACTACGTTTGGTGTATAACTTGTGCTGTCACGGTGGGATGACCATAATTTACTGCATCGGTTCAGGTACGTTTCTGCACTACCAGGCAGGATAATCGGTTAGTAAATACTAAAAAATCTTTGGGTTTCCTTAATGATGAAAATGCGAAAATAACGGAACGTTAATTTTCCGCGTTTAAATTCGCCCCTTTATAAGTATGCACGTATTGTTAATCAATATTCCTGTTCGCCCGTTTAAAGGAAATAGAGGTCACATAATGTCAAGTTCTAAATTAACCGTAGAATTCTGCAAGCGCCTAATAATTTTTGATTCTTTGATCAATTCGCCATTTTGTACATTTATCGCCAGTTTACTTTTATTTAGTTCTTTAATGCAACAGGAAACAAATAATTTCGAAGAAAATAAGGTTCTTAATGTATTTCTAAAGTTGTATGGTATTGCTGAGCATATTTTATACATGGCCGGTAGAATAAAGGGTTAAGGCCTCCTAAAAAGTTTGCTTAAATTTTGAAATTTTTCAGACTTTTCAGTACATTGGCATTGGTCTGACCTAGTTGCATTTGTCATTCCTTTAATTTCCACCCCACAAAAGTATACATATACCTATCACACATTAATGGCATATTTTACTTTGCAAGGAGGCTTAATCTAAACCTGAAGCTCTTACATAAAGCTCTAAGCCTGAACTTTTGCATCAATTTAGACTTGCTTGGGCTTGATACCTGTTGTTTCAACCTTCAACGTATCCAGCAGGCTTCTCCATTTAAACCATGGTTATTCATTTGTTTTTTAAATTCGTGTCTTCACAAGTATATCATCCAACATTAAAATTTATCGTGTAATTACTGGGTTTGCCTTCTGACTGAACAGAAAACGTCGGCATTTTACATTTACTCAAAGTCAATAAGGAACAGCCAGTCGTATTGCTTTCAAACACGCGAACGTGTTAGAAAACAAACTCTTAAATTTGCGACCTACTTGTCAAGTAAACCTTTTAATGCAACTTTTTCCAGAAAGCATGCTATGTCTAAAGTTGCAGGCAATGTTTCTTTACAACAAAGTTGTTTAGCTGTTTATAATACATTTAAGATCGTATTGAGCCATAGTAGGTCACAATTTTAATTTCTTGGTTGATATTTCAAGGTTGAATAGTCTGGAATTCTGGCAAATATTAAATGACACGTTGTATAGAAAAGAGGAGGGTGGGGTTGTCGCGTTCTTAACCTCAAAAATTATAATTTTACCGACAAAACCGGAAAAGCCTTATTTACACCAACGAAATCCGCACCCTAACATGGCCTACTATGGTGCATCAAAACATCAACGCATTACTTGCCAGCAACATGAATTAATCTTAATTAGAAAGCTTGCCAATTTGAAATGGTCGTATTTTCAAATTTAGTAACAAATATGATTTACGATCAAAATCAATCTGAGTTGCTTGTAATGTCAACAAATAATTTCAATTTACACCATGTCGGTTAATGCATCGACCATGTACACTAATATTAGTTGATTTGGTTCCATTAAAATAAATTATTTAATGTTTGTATATCTTTCGTGCCCCTAATTACACCATACCAAAATAAATAATAATCCAAAAATCCATTAGTTACGGCTTTCTGTTTTTCAGGATGATTTCAGTGGGTTGATCATAATCAAAATAATTATATTTATTTGGTTTATTTATGTTTTTTGTTGAATGAAGTAAAAATGTCGTGTATATTCGGGACTGAGCGCGCTGATCCCGAGTCAAATATTTTATGAGTCTATAGGATTAAGCAAACAAGTTGTCCCATTCACTGTATTTGATTCTTAGTAATCCCATCTTACATAAATAGTAAATACAGAGCCAAGAGATCTGGGCGTTCAGCTCGGAGTGGGCTATGCCAGGGGTCGGCAGTGTGCTTTTTATGGGTAGAGTAAAAGCTGCTACAAAATTTAAAACATAGACTTCGTAATGAACTTTGCCCTTACAATGTCCATAGTTATTATTATTATTATTGTTATTATTCACATGGGGTGTGGTCCATTGCCTCGTGCACTTGGGCTCATCAGCTTTGTATTCCCCCCTTCATTCCTGCAGATTAACGGTCGTAGTTTAATTGGTTCAAGAGATTAAGACATAAATCGAAAACACGGACCGTTTCTTCCAAAAGAGTGTAATGGTGTACCACTCTTAAGAAATACTAGAAATACAGACTGACTTCCTTAACGAAGCCCATAATATATCCATAGATTGCATTGGTTACTTCTTCGTTTTCCATTAAATCCATCCCAAAGCGTTGCTGACTTAAGACATTGAGCGTCAAACACTCAAGCAATATGTAAGCCGCAGATACTTCTTCTTCTTTTTTCTTAATTGGAATTTGCAAGTTTTGATCATATGTGAGATGAAGGTGCCTCCTGGGTTTGCAATGTCTTGTTAGCGATCCGATTACCTCTCTCATTTTCTCCCTACTTAAAAACAGTAACTCTTTTACTGTTACTACGGAAGGACTTCTCAGGAACATCCTTCCTCTTAGAGTCGCATAGGGCGTTGCTGTCTTCTTTCCTTATGGCTGTGGTGTGCATGTGAAGTTCACTACAGACATAGGGGACCTATAGTTTTATCTACTCCAGAAAAGACTTATTACTAGGCATAAATGTCTCGGTGGTTTGCCATTGTCTTCCGAGGGAAGCGGTCGGGTGTTTTCGGTGTATGCCTGGCCCTGGGTACCGAACCCGAGCCAATTTTAATCTATAGTCAGGCGCACGCTGATCAAATGAGGCATGACCGCGAACAAGAACATCCACGATTCCCTAAATCCCAGCTCTTCCTTATAATATCTGCAATATTCTTCCCATAGTCTTTCCATTGCCAGCTCCCTGTGCCAGACCTCCTGTCAGTTAAAGTCCAATTAAAGTGTTATCTGCCTCCAATTTTGCCAACTGATTTGATCACATTTTTAGTGTCCTGCTACCCGCTCCAGAGTTATTCTGCAAGGTTCTGTCAGTAACCAGTGCTTGAAGGCATTCCAGAACTGTTTTAGATTTGACCTGAACTGCTTTCGAAGCTTTTAATTTGCCTGGCCGACAGTATTTTCTGCAGCGTAATGTTAGTAATAATAAAAAAATAACAAAAAAGCTGTTAAATAATGTTTCCTCCTAAGGATTGAGCTATCCGTTTACATTATTCTTCTGAAGCTACCATGCCCTTTACAGTGCATTGCCGTCTTCTTCTATGTCCGTAGTGCACGTACGCAGTAGCCTACGAAAATAGAGAACCTACAGCTCTACGTGAGCTCCGAACCACTGAAGTAAAGAATTTCTACTCCCGAGAAGACTTACTGGGCAAAAATACCTCGCCTGATGTAGAGCATGTAATAAAGTTTAAACAGCAAAGATTCCCCGATAAAGCACAACCAGTAGCACCTAAGTGCTATAGGAAGATCTCACTGGTGGAAGAAAATATTACACCACTACTACTATAATGCCAGATTTAACGCAGCAAAGCCACCTTACCCGGTGACCAGTATTTTAAAGACAGGGCATCTGATGAACGAACCCATTATGAATAAAGTAGCAGTCAACATCAATGGGTGCATCAAAAAAGGCAACTTCTTCTTCAGCATTCTTTTTACCAGTTCAGCATAATTGCTACTCATGGCAGTGTTCAAGAAAGTTTGTCACTATGTACCGCACTATGGAGGATCTGTGGCCTCCATCACTAATTTTTGTTGTTACACGGTTTATATTATCATTTATGTTTATGGAGCACTATTTACGCGAATGTTTTTATTTGTTCAGTAAGGTGGGTTCCCATTATTCGCTATCGCTGGATAAGAGATCCCTAGGTAGTTTTCTTTTTAGCCTGGTATGTATTAATCTAGTACCTAACTGATAAAATACTGCGCCACTGCAGTTGTCTAGGTTGTTATAAAAGGTTTTTGAGGTTTTGGTAATGAATTCCTGTATGGAGGGGATGCCTGTTTCTCTGTGCAGCTGGGAATTTCTGACGTACCATTCCGCATTGGTTATGGTACGCAGCACTTTGTTTTGTAAGACTTGCATCTTGTTTATATTAGTTTTGGATGTAGCACTCCAGATGCTGCTACCGTAGGTTCCCCTTGTTTTTATCTAACTTTCTTCTTCGTCTTCCACTTACTGTTACTAACTCAAAATAATGAGTTCTGTGAGCCGTATTCGCACGTTTGCTGGGTAGGAGGATAACCTTAGCCATCGAATGAAAAGATTACACGCAATGGTGGGACATTGACGATTGTCAAAGGTGGTAGTGTAACAACCAGGACCGCCGGTTTAACGTGTCCTCCGAAGCTCGAAATCGTTCTTACGAATTAGTAAGCTTCAGATAAGTGAGAGGAGATAAGGGGAAGATGGAAACGAAAACTCAGAAAAACAATGATGGAAGGACAAATGATATCAGATAGAAAAGGCTGGAGATAATGGATACCCGCGGCTAGTCACTCCTCAATTGTTTGTTATTTTGTGTAAATAGTACTCTTTTTTTCTGCATTTAATTATTGTCCGTATTAATACGTGTGGTACATACTATTTTTGTCAACAAAAGATGCTTATGCTTCAACTCTTTTTAAGTGGCGATACTTACTACCCCAGTACCCCCCCCCCCCCTTTTGAATTGCCTGCAGTACCTTAGACCTATAAATACGACAGTTTGAATCCGTGGGACGTGGGTGACAGCTCGGTTCCCTGGGTGCGCTAAACCCAAAGCCAACTGACTGGTATGCGTTGCCACAATCGGGCAAGCTCGGTATTGGCGGTGCTCGCAGTAGTGGTCCTTGCGTGCACCTAATCTTGACTATTGAAGGAACTATTTTAACCAGCCTTTGACGGGTGTTACACGCTCAGTCTGGCATTAGTTCAGTCCATGACTGTGGTCAGAATGACGTCAAACTGATCGTATAATGTGTTGAGACCAACGAAATAAAAAAAGAAGGAAGGAAACTAAGGTATTATGGTGCATAACTACAAGTGTAACGGAAATACGTCACACACGCCATATTGAAACACCAACCGGCACGAGTTTTTATTGGTAGTCTAACTGTTTGTTTACGTTTTTGTCTTTGACAGTTGACGTATTTAGTGTTCTCAGCCAATGAGCTTCTAAAATCCGCCATATTGAGACACCATCTAAATTGCATACTGTTGGTGTTATGGTCCTTCCTTCTTTTTTTATTTCGTTGGTTGAGACTGACGGACTGATAAACCGGACTGACAGATTATTAAATATTTTGATAATTTTTGTCAGTCTGGTGTTGACAGACAACAGACTGATAGTGTGACTGAACTGATGCCAGACTGAGAGTGTAACACCCGTCTTTTAAATTGTTTTTACTTTTGACCAACCACACGTGCCTCTTTCAGTCGATCTTAGCCTTGACATCGCCTCTTTAACGGTGTTGAACCTTTTTCTTCATTTCATCCAGTCAGTCGTTTTAAAAAATTGTTATGGGACGACATTTATTAATTTGCAACTTGTTTTATAACAATCCATCTACCTTAAAGTACTTGAAATACAGGCCACTTAATAATAAAGTTCAGACATTCTACACCGTTGAAAATCGATGCCGAGCAATCGATTTCACTACGTCAAACTATTTTTACCGCGTTTATCTGTTAATTTTAATGAGCAAAAAATTGCTAGATGAATCAGGTGATGTTGGTTGTAATTATCGATTTTATTTAAATAACCTTAAGTATCGGTGGGACTGGACTAATCCCTCTTTAAATATTAATGGTTTACTTGTTGGACTCTCCCTCGACTCGTGGGAAAACTACTAGTTTAAAACTTTATAGTTATGATCACTGTTGGTTGAGTATTTTTATGGGTTTAAGGCATCATGAATATGACTGGCTTTCAGTTCGAAGGTATTCGTAGGAATGATTTTGCTCAGTTTAATTAAGCATTGAATTTTATAAATACCTGTTTAAAAATATTCTCATGGATGTCTGGAAGAAAAAGCCTATTGTCTCGTATTTTGCGTTTATCCCACAAAGGAAACGTTTTAGTGTAGGCAAAGAAATGGTCGTACTCTTGTTTCCTCTGGCAGGCTGATGGATTATCGAAATATGATATGTCAGGTTCCTTGGTTAAGTCCCTTGCTGGCTGAAATTTCATAGAGTTAAAATTGTTTTCCTTATTTTTTTAAGGACCTTCTTCTATGCTACTTTTGCACTAGAAAAAATTGCCTATTTTAATAGTGATTTAGCAATATTTTCAAAATTGAAATGAAACGCCTCCCGAAAAAATCGACCTAATTTCGTCCAAATAAGACAATAAGTGCCATCCCCTTAATTATTCCTATAATGAGATGTAAATAGAGTTATTTGGAGCCCACTTCTACCGTTGAAAAGTTTTAACAGCGCAGCCACCCCAGCTTAATTTAATGGGGCAAATTAAAATTGTTTGCCACGTTTATTTGAAATTAATTTAAAAAAATTCATACTCAGGTGGCTGAATCGCTTTCCGAACGTATTCGTTAACTAAAACATTAAAGAAAAACGTGTTCATAGACGAGGAACAAATCGGTCCGCATGAAAACTGAAAGCAGCCATAAATCCGATAAACTTCGAGAATGATTTAGGGCGCCTAAAACTGTTTAGGAAAACAATTAAGAGCCTGTGAAAGCTAATGGGGGAACTTTTAAAACTTCTGTTTTAAATTGCGTTTGGAAATTATTAAAGGTCGCGTGCTTTTCCTCTGGATCTGTGTTTGAAACTGAACACATGACAATCGTTGAAGACTTTTAGATTTATTGCAGAAGTGACAAATGATTGCCAAAGCCTTCTGAATTTGGAAGTGACCACACTTATTAAGATCTTTTTGAGAGTTTTAAACAGGTCAGGTTTAGCGCCTTCCCAGTGAATTAAATTTAGATCCTTCATTAAATGGTAAGATTACAAAAAAATCCAGAAAGCTTTGCTAAAAATTCGTTTTAAGTTCCTAAATTTAGCAAGCATATTTCACCCTCGAAGTTCCTCACCTCGCATATTTTACATCGAACTATCTATCCATATAAAAATGGGCTTGTTACATTATTATCACCCTTTCTTTCCAAACCCCAACGACTTCATCATAAGGCTGGCAATTTTTAAAAGTAAGCCTCGAAGAATTCCAATCGTTATTTTTCATTCGAACGCTTGGAGCCTACTTGGACGATCATTTTCCTTCAGAATTCTACACTTTTGTGATTTTTTGGGATTCGAATTTACTTGTTTTCAGTAACGCCAAATGTAAGAGAAGGGAGAGAAACAGAGAGTGAGAGAGAGGCACAGAGAGTAGGAAGATCAAAAGAGTGAAAAGCGAAAAAAATAACAAGAATTTGGAGAGTACGAAACTAACAAAACGAACGGTCTTGGGTTCAAACCCGAGTCCGATGCACGGCGGGTTGCATACCCAACAATGGCAGTAATAAGAGTGGGTAAAGTAGGCGGTTCTTGAGGGCCTGGTCCTAATCACATCACCCAATTAGCTTAGCACGTAAGACGTACTGAATACAAAACCATCGTGGTGTTACCCAATCACCTCACAGAGAACGACCAGCCACTTGAAAGGTTTATAAGCAGAGCCTTTCGACCGGAGAGCATCAGTTCCACGTCAGCTCCAGTCCGAGTTCCACATCAGTTCAACTCCTGCTCCAAGTCCAGTTCCAGTTTCCAGTTCCATCCTCGAACTAACCAGACTTCCAGAATCGTCGTGGTATTCTGGAGAGGCCTGAATATTACTTCCTTCGAAGCACGCCGGTTAACGTCCGTCATCCCCGTCGCCTTTCCAACTCCTGGAGATCCTTACCCATTGTTACATGATGTAAACCAACCTGTACATTTCCGTACATATTTATATGAATATCTTTCGCTTCTCCAAATTGTATCTTTCTTACCGAAGACATCGCCCGCAAGCTGTTTCCTTGGCCATCCGCAACGCCGGAGGTAACAGTGGTGTTATCTCCGCCATTGCGGATGGCCAAGGGAACAGCTTGAGGGCGACGTCTTCAGCAAGAAAGATACGAAACGAAGATACGAAAGGTTGGTTTACACCATATAACAACGGGTAAAGATGTACAGAAAGGGCTGTACTGGCAGATACGGGCAGATGATACTCTGACGGACGTCACTAGATGCGTAGCTCTGGGAGTTGGGTTGAGCTCTACGATGGAATTGGAACTGGACTGGAACTGGAACTGAAGTGGAAACTGATGTGGAACTCTCCGGTCGAAAGGCTCTGCTTATAAACCTTTCAAGTGGCGGGAAGCCAGCGGATTGGTTGTCGGGTGGATCGTCCTCGTGAGGTGATTGGATAACATTGGAAGTAAACCTTCCAAGTTTCTGACTTCGATACCTTTAACATGTTTACTGTGGCAGGTTTGGCATTTCGGTGTTCGGTGTTTTGGACGGTTCAAATTGTTAACCTTTTATTTTCAGCCACTGGTGATAAAATGCCCAAAACAATTTAAAATCTCTAACATCTTAACAAGGAAATTTGCATCTGACTTTATTACTTTTACTCAAACTCGTAGGTTAAACAGATAATTAGTTGATTTTTAAATCCATAATTGTTTCTAAGCCGTCAAAATGCAAACTATCACCAAATAGTTAAACGTCACTTACTTTAGGTTCCCTTTCTAACTTAGCCCAGGCTACCTCCTGGTTCCGTAGAACTGAAATGGGCGGTTTAAAATCCTTTCCCATTTAAACAAATCGTAACAAAACTTAATAATTAAATTGTAAAAAGGGTGTAAAAGCCACAACACAAGCACAATAACAGTAAATATAATAGACTTTTAATAACACGTGACGTCACAACTTAGCAACGGTTAATCTGTCAGCTATCAAAAAATTATACAAATTGTCACTTACGAAAGGCGCCCGTTCCAATTTACACCAAACATCCTCTCTGCCTTTCTGCACCTGAGCGGGCGTTTTAAATTCCACTGGTCTCATTTGTACAAAATTTATTAATTATTAAAAGAAAAATTAACTCCCAAAAATGATTCAGCCAAACACAAAAAGCCGGTAACAAAAGAACAATAAATACAGCAAAAAAGCGGAAATAAATCCTGGATATTACTTTTTTTATGAAAGAATATGTGACGTCACGGACTTGCGACGGTTGATTTACGATATGGATTCTGCTACGTTAAATCTGAAGGGAATATCCGGCTTTGGCAGTTCAATAGGAACGTGAAAGATGGGAATTGCAGTAATTGGACCCTTTCATATAAAGAGAATGTGGATTTAGCCTAATAAAAGGTTTAATTGTTCCACAATTCCCTTATAAACAAGATATCCAGATATAATAAATTTAATTATGGCTGCATGTTCTAGTTGTACCCATCAGTATGACTTCGCAGTTTGTTGGATTAATGAATTCGGCTCGTTAATAATAGGTACCTTTCAGAATATTTTTCCCCTTCCAAGTTAGGTTAAGATTTATTACACCGCATTGATCTGTAATCCACTCGCCGATAATGAAAAATTTTTAAACGGCGCTTTTCTTGTCGAAATACGAAAATAAGGCGATGAGATGATCTGATTAACAATTGAAACGATCAATTTTATGCTGAAGTTTTACAAATACAACAGGCGAGGCCATTCGTGAAACTTGGGCATTAAATATCAAGAGATTAAGCAAGATGAGTCACTACTTATTAAAATGTTATCCTTGAGTGTGGTAAAAAAATACGAGGAAAGTCTGGTGGGAATTTTTATAACCACATTAGATGTTTATTAAACCTTCCTGTTTTAGGTATCAGGCTCCATATACATGGCATACAAGGAGAGGGACGCAGCGCTATGCTGTTTACAAAAACCTGACGTTTAACTGACCTACAACAGCAAATTAGAGAAAAATATGCTGATATAACTTCACAGACCCACAGAATGCATCGATGAACATTTATATAGTATATATGGCGGGGTTCCTACAGTCTTGGTCGCATGCCGCATTTCAATCGCCATTTTTCATTGTATCTCCACTCACTTTCATATATAGCTTGATCCATCATGGTCTGTCTAATTCCTTGTATCCATGATGTTGTAGGTGTTCCTCATCTTCTTCGGTTTTGTGGTGTATAAGTCAGAGCTCTATTTGGCCACCAGTCTTCTGCCATTTGCATTACGTGTCCATCTATCCATACCGTATTGGTGGTCTGGTTTCTATTCTATCTGCACTGGTATAGGGTAAACATACCAATAGTCAGTCATATAACCTGAAATTTTATAAGACACTTCAATATTCAATACAAATTTGTCCCAACAAAACAGGAAAATTTCGTTTCTATGCAGTACGTTCGTTATTTGATGAAATAGAACGTTCATTTACAAGAAATACTTCAAAAAATTGAGTTTCCCAATAGTCGGCATGATAAATCTAATGTCGGCCACTTTTTAGCTACTACATATAGATACTGTATTTACCGAGTCATTCACTTTGCCTTGCATGCTGTCTTCTGTAGTGTATTCTTTTCCATCATTGCCATCCCCTTTCGTCTCATTAATGTCTCCGCCACCTACCTGGCTTTCTACCGTGGAAATATTGTGTTCTTCCAAATGTTCATCAGCATCGGAAATGTTAACATGTTTGTCAACGTCGCTGAAGACCTTTTCGGAAACACTTTCTTTTAGGACAGTTTCAGTCTCAGTTAGTTGAGAAATAGCATCTGGAATTTCCAGCATATCCGACTGAATATCATTTAGTTCGAAAATCATAAGTTCTTCGCCGTGTTGTATTTCTTTAACTTCAAACGTTTGGATGATTTGCGCCACCCCTATATTTTCCGTGTCTAGAGTACTTATGACTGTGTCGACATCTACGTTTTGCTGAGTAAGTTTCTCGGTGAAACATCTTAATACTTTCTTAGCTATTTGAAGTTCTTGCTGGGAAACTGTCTCTTGTAAACGATGGTCCTCAAGAGTGGCTTCTAATTTGTTTTGGATGAATTGAGAGGACAAAGACTGCAAGTTCTAAACCCGTGTCTTATAGCTTCTGGCAGTGTATACAAACTTAAACATTCTTCTACTAGGCTAAAATCTTTTAGTGTAAGGACAACAGGCATGGCCGACCACTGGGTTGATTGGAAAATAATAAATTTTTACACAGTTTCTTAATATTTAATGTTATTTGGCGAAGTGGCCGACTAGAGGCGGTGGCCGACTTTAGGCAGTGTTACCCTATAAACAGTATAAACTATTTGTTCGTCGTTTAATTTCTGCGTCGATGAACATTTAATTTAATAAACCTGTTGACAAGCCTACGGTAATAAAGTTCAGCGACTTGTGTAATTTGGAAAATCTCCTGCATGGGGCACCTTACACCACTAATAAGTGTAAAAGGGGTCACACGTGTTAAAACGAATTCCTACCGTCACATAAGTGTTCGTTCAAACACCAAATACTATTCCCAAAAACCTGCTAAACCTCAACAAAGTAAATAATTTTGGTGTTATTTGCAGCAAGTAAGGTTTATGCTAATGCCACACCTCTGTGTTACGCTTATATTACAGTTGTGACGCATTTAACAATTTTCTCCATAATTCTACCAGCTGTACAGAGCATATGTCGTATGAGCTAAGACATTCCTTTAATCTGTATGACAAGCATTGATAGAAAATTTAAAAGGGTGCCCTTTTTTAAAGACTACATTGATTTACATTTAAGGTGACAGTTGTACTAGTTATACTTAAGCAGAATGGCTACCTTAAAAAGGAAAGCAAAGAAAACGAACCCCAAATTATTAACCATGCTCGAGACGCTCTATTTTTTTATAATAATAATTATTATTATTATTATTTACAAATTAGAAAAATTCTGAAAATGCCATACATTACATTCGTATTAACAAATACGGTCTACATTTGTGCCTAGTTAAAAATAAACGGGCGTACATTTCAGGTGTTCTCGTCCTCTTTTAGAGTATCAGCGTGATGACGTAGTAATTGGCCTTTTTATAAAAGGGTGTATTTTCCTTTACATAGTTCAATAGGTTTTATTTGTATTACAGTGCGTTGAACCGTGAAAATTAAACGGAAACTTTACGCACGGGGATGAAAAAGGATTTAATGTCAATGGAATCATTTCAGAGTTCTAAAACCTTTTTTCCAAGCCTTTCCTTGTCTACCGTACAACAGCGTAGTATTTCATGTGATATTATTTACCTGCGTTTATTTGTCATTCTACTGTTAAATATTGTTGACGTAGATAGAGGGAAATTAATTTTGTATATGCGAGGTGGTTGACTCATTCATTGTTCCATTTAATACCTTTCTTGGGTTTTTACCATCAAGCCATGTTAGCTTAGCAAATTTTGCAGTTTTTGATAATGCAAAGCATCGATCTGAACTGGCTCAAACCATTTCTTCGAGTACGCTTATACCCCCTGTACGCTTCTAGAAGGTTCTCGGCCGCAACTCTAGAAACTTCGAGCGGGTAACACATCTCGAGATTTCTAGAATCCACTGGTTGCTTTGATGTAGCCCCAGACGCCCGCCTATCGATGACGTGTTTTTACAATCTAATGACCTTAGGAGTCGGCCTGACACCCGCAGGCCCAAATCTCGTCAACGAGTGTATTGACTAATTGCATATCCTAAAAGAAGATATTAAAAAAATGAACGCTTGTGATTGGTAACTACGCCAAAATTAAGAAGAGACATACTCTAAACCAGTAGTTGATTAAATCTCTACTTACACAGGCAAATTTGTCAAATTATCCTAACCTACTTGATGACAGAAACTTTAAAAAAGTTTAATTTGCGTAATTAGCTAATAAAAATTTTAAGGTGTTTAATTTTTTGTAAATAAATTGCAAAATATTATTAAATTAAGGATTAACGGATTGACAATCACAAAATATGAATTTTTGGGTCTTCAAAGTTAATTTCGCGCAACCAAATTCCATTCATTTTCTCCAACATATTACAAGACTGTGTAGTTTACTCAATGAAAATTACATTCAGCTGCCGGCTGAATGAAAGGTATATTATGTTAAATTATCATCAGTCCTGTCACTATCAGTTTCGAATGCTGTTCCTGATATAGCCTCTGAATTACTGCAAGGACGTCGGGGGGCAAATATCGGTTATCATCAGCTGTGACTGTGTTCATTTTGCTTTTGGTTTAAACTGAAAACGTTGGGGTTATTTAGATATGTAGAAATGTTCGGTAAAATAGCACACATTTTGCACTTTAATTGAGAGTGATTTTTTTATTAAATGCTAATCAGTGATCAAGGACGTAAAATTTTTTCAGGAAGAGCCTGATTGATCAGTTAGTCAATAAGATCCGATAATGAACAGTTTGAAGTTTCAATTTCCGAGACAAGTGTGATCCCCTTGATCACCCTTAACCTTGCCCTTTATCAGCCATTATTTCCGTTCTATTCGACGTTGTAACCGACATCACCTATTAAAAAGTACCTAACTGCAAACTGTGCAGGCCAGAGATAACTGACTAAATATGATAGGCCCAGAAGCAAACAATTTGAGTACAACGTTTGATTTAGATTCAGTAAGAATGGTTATAGTTCTGCGTTATCGCCTCCTGGCCCGCCAGATTGTTACATCTCTGGACAATAATTAATTTAGTTTTATTAGTTACAAACATTTATGATTTCGCGCCTTTACATCAATATCAAAGTGGCTTAGTGCTTAAGGTATTGGTCTACAACGCGGACGGTCGCGAGTTCAAACCCGCAGCGGAAGCTCAGCGGTTTGCCTGCTTTCCACTGGAACTAGTTAGAGTGGGGAAAGTAGGCGTGGCGCTGACCACATCACCCAATAAGATTAGTGTGCGAGACGCACCGCATATAAAAGCGTCTTCATTGAAACTAGTGTGGGGTAAGTATGAGGTTTTCGAGGCCGTGGTGCTAACCACATCACCCAATTAGATTAACGTGCAAGATGTACGGGATATAAAAGCGTCTTCGCTGAAGCCAATTAAAGTTAGAGTGGGACAAGTAAGAGGTTCCAGTGGTGATTTAAGCCAGCGATGTAAGAAGTGTAAAGACGATTTAAGAGATCTTAACCCTCCATGTTACGGACATGCTCTTTCGTGGAGTGTTCAAGCTTTAATTTTAAATAAATTAGAAAATCCAAATATTGCAGCGATATTGTGAAGACCTTCTGGAAGACAGACGTTCCCTTCCAACAGGTCCATTAACGACACCTCTGGGCGTTACATTTTAATTATCTAGAGTTCAGTGCCCTGTAAAGAGCCCGCCACCTTCAGAAGGAGAGCAAGTAATTTCAATTCACCTATTATTAGTTGTTTCAGACGCTTACTTAAAGCCTTGTCTTAATTCCAAATTTGTTAAAATATAAAATACAAAAGAGCCCCCTTCGGGGTTTCAGTAATTCTCTACTGAATGTTCCATAAAACTTTTTCAATCAATAATTATAGACGGAAGGTTATGCTTTTTAGTAATATCAAGCGATTCAAAATTCAATATTTCAGCCCGAAGTAGACTTTAAAATCTGAGAAAATGGTTTAATATTTACAGAAATGTAAAACATAAGCAATTTTTTTACATTTTCAGCTCTAGTGCTGAAGGAAAAATCTAAAGGAATGGCTTTAAAATATCATAATTTATCGCAGCATGCATAATCCAGAAGAAGCTGTACCACGTCTAAGTGGTGAATATCACCCGGACTGTGGTTGAAGCGAATGAGCTTTCATTGAAACGACTTGGTGTTTACACATGTATTTATAATGAGATGAGGGTGTGAGCCGTGGTTCACTGAACCACTTATCGTATAGCACCTGAAATCCGAATAAATTTTTATGCGCAAGTGGACCACCTTAATATGGGTACTTGAATCTAGGTTATACTTAAATAATGCATTAGTTAAGACGCGTGTCGGCGGCTTTCCACGTTCGATATTAAAATAATGAATACAAGATTTGACCCGATATAGGTATATGGTTTTATTTTCTTACTGGAAATAACGCTTGTTTTAACCTTGCTACGGTTTTTCGATCGGCCGGGTGCGTATTACGTACTACTTAACCGTTAATTCATATTATTACAGCTTAGGCAGTTGTAAATAAATTAGTGTGCGAAGCAAAACATGCAAGGCAAGTTTTTCAATAGAAATAAACAGAACTGTCTTTACAGTGATTATTAATTTGTTGGTCGTGCTTGTGAATGCAGTCAGTAAAACTGCAGAACTAGCAGGCCATTGCTTTTGAAAACGTGTGCCTATTGGAATCCTCCTGCACTGCCGAATTTAGCCGACATAGCACCGCTGAATGCAAACATCATAATGACATTTCGAGGTTAGGTTGTCAAATTCTGGCGACTGGTAGCCTTTTTATATTTAGTTTGGTGGTTGCAACACGTTAAATTAGTGGGTTGCTTCCTGTAATTTTAATCAGTTTGCCGCCTTTTATTTTCTACTTCTGTCCTAATCAGCTATCCTAGATGTGAAACGTTACCAACATACAACATATGAAAGGTCGATGACATAACCTCAAAACGTCACCGTGGCGGTTGTATTCAGCAAAACAGGGAGGTTTTACACGCGCTGTCGCGGGTTCAAACCCGAAGCGGTAACCCATCGGGTTGCCTACCCAACAATGACAATACTTAAGTGGGGGAAAGTAGGCGGTACTTGAGGGAACAATATCAACCAATGGACTTAGTGTGCGAGTCATACAGGGTATAAAAACATCTTCATTGACTTTGTTAGAGTTAGGGTGGGGGATTTGCGGCAAAGTGTGAAGACGATTTAAGAGACCTTAACCATTCATGTTGCCGGACATGCTCTTTCGCAGAGTGGCCTGACATTTAGTAACCCTTTTACAACAATTCCTTCGTCTTCTGTTGTTTAAGGTTAATTTAAGCCACAGAATTTCTTCCGCGCGCAAAGAAAATCCCCTTTAATTATGTTTTGTTATTTAATTTTAACCCCAACTAACATCTGGACTTAATTTACGCATAATTTAATTAAATTATGTGCCTAAAACAACGATTCCCCTATAGATTTAAAAACAAATCCCGCTGCGTTTTCCAAACGGAATCTGGAAAGACGAAAATTAATGACGCAATTTGAAGAAGGTCCTCTAACATTTTCTAGGCTCCCTCATTTATAGGTTCTTATTGCCATACTTTATATTTTCGTCTAATGAAAAAGTTTCATCAAGGGGACTTTTTCCTTTTATTTTTTATCTGAAATGTCTTCGGCTGATCCGTTTCGATTTATAGGTAAAGTAAACTTTCAGCAAGCTTTTGAAGTCCAAAGGATAATCTGTGTAGGTAAATGCAATTACAAGTTTAAGAAGTGAAGTTCTTAAGTTTTTCCTATGCGCTTTTTTCTCAGACTTGGAGCGTCGCTCGGTGATGGTCGGTTTAGGGAAGTAAATTGAAAAGATAGATCGACTCACTTCTTTCTTTAAAGCATCAATTTGCTGGTTTTCGGATGTGCGTTAGTTTTAAATCGATCAACCTCTAGACTAGACATTAAACTTCGTTGTCAATTCGAGTAAATGAAAGGAAGACATTGGAATTTCACCAGATTTAGCTTTCTATATAAAAACTAGGAGAAAGTTACTTTTGTACATTTGTCGATATCAAGTAGGCCAGTAGATTTTCTTGTGTAAATGAGGCTTTGGAAATTGTTAGATAAAGTTATGTTTGTTTCTTTTATTTTTGTTTGATAGGAGCCCAGTTACCAGTTAAACATTTTTTTTAAATTTACGTGTCGATGTACAAGTATGAGAAAAAGTTCGCAGTTTACTAACCTTAGAACAAAAAACCAAAAAGTACACACTTCATAAACCCAACTTTTGAAATTAAACAAAAAGAGCGAATATATACAAAACAAGCTACCCTTAAAAACTCAACGCCTTCTCCTTATTTATTATTTGAATAGTAAAGGTGTTCGCTTCGTTAAAACTCCGCATAAATATTAAATATCTGCCACAAAATCTACATAATTATTTCTGTACGTAGTTTGAAGTTTTATTTGTTATTTTTAGGCACGCTCCGGTTTACTAAATGTGGGTTATTAAAGGAGAATGTTTTTTTGCTGAAAAAACTCGAGGTGTTTTTGCTGGATTGGCGTTTTATTCAAGAATATAAATACACTTACATTAGCTAAGATATACCGGGTGTCTCAGAAGGACTAAGTAAACACATATTTTGTTTTACTTAATTAGAGAAGTTTGAAATTCAACAAGAATAATACCTTCTAAACTCAAGTTATAGAAGTAAATGTTGCATGTTGAACGTAGCTTCTAAAGGCCTTATTATCTGGTATGAAGTGTTTCACTTGTAACCGGAAATACCAGAAACATTACAAATAACATGCCAACAGTATGTTCTAAAAATTTAATTTTCTGAGTGGAAGCGCTGTGCAAAAGTTTCACTTCCGGTTTAACTGGAAGCTCCGCAAACTCTAAATGTAATATGAAAAGGAAACGATGTTTTAAAAATCACAGTTTGTGGCATGAAGTGCTGTGTAAATATTGCACTTCCGGTTTAACCGGAAATTACAAATAACAAGCTAATAGTAAGTATGTTCTAAAAACCTCATTTTCTGATCAAATCCGGTTTAACCGGAAATTTTAGAAACAGCAGAAGCATGCTAACAACATCTTCTAAAAATGTGATTTTTGGTAATTTTTGCAAATGTCACTTCTGTTTTAACCAGCAACCCTGAAATAGGTGTCAATTTTTAATGGCAATCGAGTAAGTTACTAATTGTTAATGGAAAACGAAAACAGAATATTAACAAAACTTAAGAATTACAAAAATCTTGAAATTTCTTCTTCCAGTTGTACTATTTTATATAAAGACTGTTTATCTAATAACGTTGAACAATTCTTTGGAACTTACATTTATCACCCATTGTCGGATCCCCTCGTATTCTTAACCAGGAGAAATATTAATACAGACTTTTAATAAACCACAAAAAGAAAACCTCTGTAACGCAACGGAACAGGTTCAAACCCCGATTGTGGCGTATAAGTTTCCGGGCCCCATCGAGTTTTGAAGTCTTTTAGGTAGAACTAGTCATATGACTAAAGCAGTCATTGCCTTGAAATTTACAAAAAAAAACATTCAAAAGAGCAAGCTAAGTAATCTAGCAGGCCATCTTACAAGACCGTCTCTTCAAGAAGACTGCGTTGAAAGAATGTCTCGCAAATTTCTGCAGCAGAGCATAAAGTTAATCGATGAGCCACAACCATAAATAAATTAGCAGTAAAAGTTGAAATATTGTCTTGCAATGTTAGGCTACTCAGAAGGAAAATCAACGCACTGTCACGTGCTAATTCCGCACTACGACAACTTATAGGGGACGTCGAAGTTCTGTGGCTCGCGGCTAACAAGCAGTCGAAGAAGGGGGGTTCGAAACGGTATACCCTTCAAATAGGGGGTCATAATCGGGACGAAAATGGGCGCCACTGCGGAAATCACCCAAGATGGTCTCGAAGAACGTACCGCAGATTGTTCCTTCTGGGCTCAAAGGGGTTGGGATGGCTGCACCCCACTCCTATTTACTATTTACTATTTATTTAGCTTATTTTTACTTCCGATTAAACAGAAAGTAAATATAATGTTGGTAATTTATATCCGAATGTGAAATTTTTATATATTTTATTCATTTATTAACTTATTTACTTATTGGTAACAACTGCCAAACGAAGTTACTACCACTTCCTGTTAAATCGAAAGAGAAAAATCAGTAATTTCCATCAATAACGCAAAATTTTAGACGTTAGTTACTAGCTTATTCACTTATTCACTTTAGTGATAACGATCGAAGAAGGGAAGTTACTACTTCTTCCGAAAAAAACCGATAGGCAAAAATGAAAGAAGTCTTTTAATTTATTTATTGAGCTTTGCATCTAAGGTAAAAAGGCATATGCTTAAGAAAACGAGAAAATGAAGTAGGTACTATCAATTCCGGTTAACCCGGAGGAGAAAGGGCGCAGTAATTTCCAACGAGAACTCAAATTTTTATACGTTTTAATTGGTTATTAGCTTATTTACTTCTTTATTTTAGCTGTAACGATTGGGAAAACGGAAATTACTACCTCTTCCGTTTAAACCGGAACAGAATGATCCCAGAAATTCGCATCATTTTATATATTTCTTTACTAATTTTTTAGCCTTGCACGATAGATAGAAAATCCTAAGGTTTAACTACTACCACCTTCCGTTAAATCGGAAGAAAAAAAAATCGCTTATTTCTTGATATATTCAGTAGCAACGACTGAAAGAAACAAATTTCTGCTACTGCTTAAACTAAACGTGAAAAATCACAGCAATTCATATCAAGAAATAAAATTGTTAAATATTTTATTTATTTACATATTTATGTAGCTTTACACCTGTGGTAAAAATAGGCATATACAGGGTGTCCGCAAAAAGGAGGTCAATCCGTTAACCACATATTCCTGGAGCAAAAATAATATGACTTTTATAATGCCATTTGGTTTTTTTTCTAATTTTTTTTTTTAGTATTAGGAACTTATGAGATTACCGTAAACCGCGTATCAAGGACCAGTACTTTTCAAGTTCTCTCTAAAACGAACGATTTTATCAAAATTTGATAAGAGACAAAAAATAATCCAAAATGCATGATAGCTTGGAAGTCACTGGCGTAGGTACTAAAAAACAGGGGAGGTCAGTGGGTACTGCACCCCCCGTATTTTGATTATTTGACCGTTGTTTTCGTTTTGCTTTTCTCAAAAGATGTGACTATTTATGTTGAAGCTCTGTACCAAATTTGAAATTGATAGCTTATTAAATACTTCATTTATTAAAAATAATCAGTTTTAAATTTCAAACTTTGACGCCCTGTACATCGCACGTGTGGATCTAAAATGAAAAATGGCATTATAAAAGTCATATTATTTTTGCTCAAAGAATATGTGGTTAACGGATTGACCTCCTTTTTGCGGACACCCTGTATAGGTACTTAAGAAAGTTTATTTGGCAACCACTTTCGGTTAAACCAGAAGAGATAAATCACAGCACATTTCAATTACTTATCAGCCAAGACCAAAACCATTCATATCAGGCATTTTATTCATATATTTATTTAGTCTTACATCTCAGATGGAAATTCATGGGATGCAGAGTTTATTCAGTGATAACAACTGAGAAAACCAAGTTACTGCTGTTTCCGGTTTTACCAGTGAAAGTGAAAGATTATAACAATTTATATGGAGAAATGGGAGTTTCATATATTATATTTATTTATTTAATAACAAAACTAATTACTTTCTCGCTACATTGCCACGAGTATAAATAAATTATGTTTTAAATGCTTTAAATATGCTTCTTCACAATTGCAAATTTAATAATGTTTCTTTTGTAATTTTGAGCTAATTATTTTTTTCTTTTTCAGGTAAGCCTTCTTTTATAATTTTGAGGTCAACATGCGGTAAGCTTTTAAAAAGTTATTTAAATCCGTCGCTCTGTCAATTCTACAACCTCATTCGATATTAATAACATCTGCAGACAAAGATAAAGTTGATAATTTTCCTGCAAATTAATTTTCCTGTCTCTTCCGTTATTCGGAATTAAAATCGCTTTCATTTACATTATAATAGTAATGAGAGTTTTTGTTATGGGAAAAACACAAACGATCAATACGTTCGCGTTTTCTGTTGTGTGGAAATGTCACCGTCGTTTCGAATTTATGTTACTAGAATCACAAGCACGTCGTATATTTTTAACACCCCAGTCAACCAGGGTCGCAAAAACATTAAACAAAACGAACATTATTTAATTTCTTTTTACTGTTGGGGTTTAATTTTCACGGCGTTTGCACAGTTTCCAAATACTTTCTTTTCGAACCTTGAAAAAAACTCGCAGATTTATTCGGGGAGGTCCTTTGTGACTAACTCAATTTATGCCCGGCTAGAGTATAAAGCAGTAAACTAATTAAATTCGTAAACTTTTCAAATAGTGAAGACAAAGGAATTTTCGGAAATCGGCCAATAATTTCGCCCGGCTGCGGAGAGGGCGCCGCGTAGAACTAATAATGGCCAGATTAAGGGCTTAATTAAAACAAATCGGACGCCACTTCGCTTATTAAAATATGCACCAAAGATTAAAATATGCAAGAAACGTTAAAATATGTTAAAAGTATTAAAATATGTGCAGACATTAAAATATGGAAAAATCATTAAAATTTGGAAAAAGTCTTACAATATGCTTACACATTAAAATATACGGAAAGTATTGAAATATGCCTGAAATTACCTTGTGTTAGTAAGCAGAAAATTGAAATTTTGTTTGAACATTTCGTAACTGATGAGAAAATAACTACAAATCAATGTTTCGGATTATTCTTCCATATGTTACTTTCTTTTCTGATATGGATAGGTACGTCTGTCTTCTGTCTGATATGTACATATACCTGAAACACTGTTAAGTCCACTTTAAATTGAATATTTCCTGTTATTCGTTCTCTCATTAAGTGGTTTTCTTGGTAGTCGAAAGTCAGCTAATTACTTCTGTTTACGTATGTTAGAGCATATTTACTGATTCGTATACATATCTGCGACGCATATTCTAATACATAATTTCATAGAACGAAGCCATTCTATTACAATTTTACTAAATTTAAACTTCTTAAATTTTATTACTTTCTAGAAGTTTCCCTTTTTTATAATTTTTGTAATCTCTTCTCTTAAGCGCTTCTTCCACGCCATTTATCCGAATTTCCTAATCTATCTTTTTCGTTTTTGCCGTTCGTTCAACTTTCGTACAGGTCCATTAATCACTTCTTTTTTAGTTTGCCGAAATCGTCCAAATATGTATGTTCGAATCTGTTAGTCTATCTTTGCTTATGTTTATGGCATATTTCATGTATATTGCTTTAAGATGATCGTTTTTTGTTTTATTTTATTAATTTATTTGATTGGTGAGTTTTGTTTCCTTTGGTAGATGTCATTTAAAATTACTTTTGTTGTTTTTGTTTTCCGTATTTTGTTTAATAGATTGTTTCATTGGGCTTGAACAATGATTTATTGGGGACTTAAATAAACTACTCGTAATAAGAAAGACCGACTATTTAATGAATAGTTTTCGATTATCAACAAAAGTATTGCATGCACCGCTAAGGCGAATAAAATAAGAATTTTTTAAAACTTAAGATTTAAAACAAACGAGCAGGGATTAGCCGGCTTCTTGGAAGGGAATTTACCGGCTTAATTTTCCAAGCGTTGCGAAATTAATACATTCTCTTGCCACATCTTCCAAACGCATTAGTTTGCCTGTAAACAACTCACTTCTGTACTAAATTTAAACATTTTTTCTTAATATTTCGCGTGTAAATCTTTGGTTTTTAAGTAGCTTTTTGCTGAGTTCATTCGAATTTTTGCTAGCTTGTGCAAATTTAAACATTTCTGCTTTAAATCGCTTTAACAAAACTGTTATTTTTGAGAAAATTCTTGAATATAATTATAAATATTTGAGTTTCATTAAATGTATTTTCAGTGAGTAGTTAAATAAATGTACATTTAGAAGGTCATGCTTTTGGAAGTGAAAGGTTTCGGCATCACTGAATGCAACCACCCTTCTCGATAATTATTGCTGAACGCAAAATCTTCCGCTAAACGCAACTGACGTTTTGAATTTTCTTAAGTTGCTGAACGCAATAGTGGTTTTGAATTCCCCTAAGTTTCTTAACGTGAGAAGCCAGGTAGCTCAGTTGTAAGGGGGCTAGGCTTGCATGTTGCAAGTCCCGGGTTCGAATCCCTACGTCGGTGGAGATTTTTTCTAAGGCCTCTGGGATCGGTACTAGGCCTGGTGAGACCATTCGCAGTTGGGCTTAATTAACTGTGCTCTACTCGGAAGACTGGTCTATGAAATAGACTAACACGACCACTACACATGTAGCAACACACACATGACACAGCCGTCTGACTTGAAGTAATGCCTAAAAAGGTGATTCCGAGCAGATTGGCTATACACATACACGCATACAAGACACAAACAAAAAGGAAAGAAAGTTGCTTAACGTAACCGCTATTACGAATCCTCCAGAATTTATTGCTAACCGTAACCTTCATTGTGAATCTTTAAAAATTGCTGATCATAACCACCGTTCTAAACACTCCAGGATTGTTAATTCTCCAAAATTGCCGAATACAATCGTCGTTTCGAATTGTTCAGCATTGCAGAATACAACAACCGTTGTGAATTCTGCAAGTTTGCTCAACGCAACCGCCATTGTAAAGCCTCCAGAATTGCTGAATGCAACCATCATAGTGGAGTGCAGTCCTCATAATGGAATATTCAGTTATCAGTTGAAGTTAGCGAGCTTCAGAAGACGTTGCTTTATTGTTAATATTTTTGAATTAGATAATTAAAGAAAATTATAGATAATGAAATAAAAGTCAAAAAACTGTTTATAAAATCAAGTTTGATGTGAAGCTAGCAGAGTAGACATGTCTTTGGTAGCGTTCGGCGATAGAAGAAATTCACAACGACGCGACGATTGCGTTCAACGGTGCTGGAAGGTCTACAACAACGAAGACGGTGTCAAGCTCATTTGTAAAG
Organism: Melanotus villosus; assembly: GCA_963082815.1. Lineage (NCBI taxonomy): Eukaryota > Metazoa > Arthropoda > Insecta > Coleoptera > Elateridae > Melanotus > Melanotus villosus. The sequence continues at coordinate 109,664,052 of OY720419.1, read as the reverse complement.
TGAACACGGTTCGTGGGTCAGATTAGCTGCCTCCGCATGGTAAAAATAATAATGCTCATGGCACAAGTACAGGCAGACGACGAGAAAGAAATGGTTACGAACAACGACTAGGACTATTTTCACTTATAATCTCACAAGAGCATTAATTCTTTCCGGAAATTTTTAGTAGTGCATTTCAACAACATATTAATCTAATCGGCCCTCGCGTACGTTCGATATTATTAAAAACTATTTAAAATTCCCCTTTTCTGACGATATTATTAAAAGAAAACTTCCCTTTGTTGCCTTCCGAATCGCCCATTCAAGGAAAATTCCTAAAGTCAAAAGCGATTTCTAAAACAACTTGGTGCCCATATTAAAATTAATTAGATTTAATCGACGCTACAGAAAACCAATTAAGCAGTTAACGTACCAAAATGTTTATATCTGATTACCAAATAGACCGGCAGACCAACGAAAAGGCAACATTTCAACTATAGGAAGGGTACTATTAATTAACTAAAATTATATCGGCAGTTTCTGGTAGTTGTTCACCAACAAAATTAATTTATTTTAACATAATATAACAGACTGTTCTATTTGTAAAATGAAGTTTGTTGCGAGTTATCCAAACGAAAGTTTCGTTTAATTGCAACTTTCTCATTAAATTTCCGTTTCGTGATAAACTTTCATGCATGCATTTATCGAACGTGCATGTCATTCAGTGGGTTGCAGTGTTATTCTCTATAGTGGTTGCTAAAGTTTCTTGTTTGGGAAATAAGAATATTTTTTGCAAATTAAAATGGTAGAAACAATTTTAATTCAATTCAGTAGTCGTGGCTCACTTGTTCAGCGTGCATCTAATCACTGAGATTAAGAACGGCCTTGGTTCGATTCCCACTGCCACACATGCACCAAAAACACCCGACCGCTTCCCTCGAAAGGCAATGGCAAAACAACGAGGTATTCTACCTAGTAAGTCCTCTCTGGGGTAGAAGTGGTTCGCAGACCACGTAAAGCTGTAGGCCTCCTATGTCTGTAGGCTACTTGACAAGCACACGACAAACATATGGAGAGCAACCCCACTTCTAGAAGGAGCAGAATATTAATTCAATTTATGAAAATTTTTAACCTTATTAAAATAAATAAATTATGCACAAAACTTTTGCCACCTGAATCGGATAGATTGGCCAGTGCGAACGAGGTTTTGATGAATCATCATTTGTTTCGTCTCTATTCGGTTATAGTTTATGACGTAAGGCAGTGCTTCCACTGTTTTTTTCCAATATACTATAACGCTTCAAGAAATGCACGATAACAACTACTCAATGACATCAGCAATAAAACAGCTAACCCAGAAATGTCTACCAACTTAACCACAAAAGTCATGACCTACTTGAAGACAAAAAGAACGCAAATTTATAGATGAACCATGGTAATTCTAAAGTCAAACTACATCAAAAAAAACCTTCGTCACTTTTCAGTTACAGTTTATGACGTAAGACAGTGCTGCCACTGTTTCTTTCTTCTACGAGATACAACGCTTCAAGAAACTTAACCACAAAAGCCATGGACTACTCGATGACAAGCAGAACGCACAATTGTAGATCAACCGTGGTAATTCTAAAGTCATCAAACTACGTCAAAAACCTTAGTCTGAATAATGTAGAAAATGAAGCCCGAAAATGTAATTGCTTAACTAAACAGTACGATGAGCCATTGTTCCCACGTTCTATTAGAAATTCTTACCGTCCTGGGTTGCCCCGTGGCATTTAATTCCCTGGACAACTAATAACCTCATCGTCTGTTTTCCTTTCTGGTTCGTTCCCATAAGGGAAGTCGACGTGAAATAATCCCCTTTTTGAAATTCCATACCCTTTTATTATTAGAATTGCTTTCCTAACCCCACATTTTAAATAAATTAAATGGGTTTAAAGATGAATTCTGAAAGCTAAAGTTTTGTCTAACTCTTATAAATATATTTGGGGATAATAATCAAGAAAAACAAATTACTTAAATTGTTAGAATTATTAAAAGTCGTTTGAATAGAACTTACTTACATTTTAAACCGGTATTTCCGGTATGAACCAAGCTTCAAATGGAGAGCATGGAGAATACAAATCGCTTGAAAAGTATTAAAATCACTCAAATTATCGAACTTACCACAATTCGAGCAAAGCAAGATCCGAACATTCAAGAAAATGAAACTCTTCGAATATGAAATATTGGCAGCCTTTTTATCACCGCCTTTTTTAAGACAACAGAAATTTATGTCCTTTGTCGTTTCATTTTAAAATTTCCATAAAATAGCTTTCATAACTTACTCTGTCAACATGTCAAATGCAGTTTAATACACCCAGTAATAACGTTATCCTGTAAATTAAAAGAGAGTAGGAACGACGAGCATTTTTTTGATCTGTATAGGAAAACCATATTCAAATTTTCACTGAATTTTTGGCCTTGAAAACATCAGCTGCGAATTCTCACTTTTGCTTCTAAAGGCAATTACAAATTTGCTCTTGATGTTTCTAGTACGAAACGAGACCAGAAAATTAAGCATATGTTAAACAAAACAAACTAAGGCTAATTCGCGAAAATTTGATACAGAAACGAATCCGTATCACTGTATACACCGTATTCACTGCACATCATTTCACGTGATGAATTACGGTATAATTTCTGTTTCTAATAACAGTTCGGATGAGAAGCTATCAATAAGCTCCTTCGACGGAATGAAGATTGATCACCTTTAATATTATAACAAACGATGCAGCAAACCGCGATGCAACCCTTTATTTATTTTGCAAATGTTAACCGGCTGAGGGAGCACCGACAGGTTGTCAATACGTTCAAAATATATTCTTCAATTGAATATGTATAATCTGAAAGACGTCGCAAATTGAAAATATGCGAATTCTACGTCGTACTTTAAAATATCGCCGGCATATATTTTAACCGGAGTTGTTTAACCTGCCCATTTTCTTATGCACAAGTTACTATAAAGCGAAATTAATTCAGTTGGACCATATTGAGAACGGTGTGCTTGCTCCCGTATACGAGAAATAGAAATGCGGGGTGCCTTTTGGTTTTCAATCGCTGCTGCAAGAACTTCACTTGAAGTTTCGTCGGACGACTTTTTGTTTTATTTTGGAAATAACTTTAGTCGCGAACATAAAGTTAATAACTAAATTGTAAACAGGGGTGGTGTGAGATGTACATCTTTTTGTGAAGATGTGGTGCAGATGTTAAATATTTAATGTTTCTCCTACAGTTTTAGTGCTAAGGTCTTTTAAAATTCCCAAGCCAACGTTCTGTCCCTGTCTCGAGCTTGGACGTTCAGTGTAACGTAACCACCTCTAATAGAGTCGCTTTAATAATTAACGTAGAGGTGGAAACGGCTTAAACATAATTTAGTAACTGCAGATGTTAATGGAACCATTTGCTCCATGCGAACGTACAGGTCGAACAGAACAGGTGCTTCTTGTAGAATTACCGATGATTCTGTGCTTGTTTTCAAATTAAAATTATTAATTCCGTTCGTAACATAATTGTTGACTTTACAGTAATTTAAATTGTGCTTCAGTTTCAATTTCCTTTCAACTTCTGAACTTCATTTTAAAACACGGTTATCTCAGTCCATGAGAAGTTTTCCAAAGTCATCCTCTCTTTTTACAATTTTTTACAACGAAACTTTGGAAGAAGTATGCAAAGAAAATTTAGTTCGTACTTTTCCCACGGATTTATTTAAAATAACAGGTGAGATTATAGATGATAAACGATTTAAATAGTACCGTCTAAAAATAAAAATCTTCTCGAGCTCTTTTTCTCTGAACGTCCTCGATTTGAATAATACACGTCTGCTGGTAACATAACAACGCCAGCTGGGGCTGGATTTATACGTCATTGATGTGACTAAATTTCGCTGGTGAATGTGTTTTCCTCGATATTGCATCTGAATGCAACTTATGAAAATATATAAATCATTCGCATTATAACATTTGATTGCGGTCTGATCATTTGATCTACAATTCATTGGGATGTTTTCGATTTCATACGAAATATCAATTTAACGTTTTGAATAAAATTAACATTTAATGCTCCAAGGAATTATCTACAATACCAAAAATGTTGATAGTAATACCGTAATATCGGCGCCTTCAACAAAGTTATATGGATACTGACTGATTTCTATAAGGATTTTATGTATTAAATCACTTTAATCAGACTCTTAACAAACCAATTAGTTAAAAAATAAAGCTTAACTTCTACTTCAAACATTTTTTTAATTAGTACAAATACTTTAATTCAATTTTATCATTTTGTTTGACGCCTTCACCAAAATCAAATCAGTTTCTAAAACTGGCAGTTTCATAAGCCGTATTCTTTGCAGTTCTTAGTGATTATACAAAATGTTTCATAGAAATCTCAGAGGATAGATAAAAACAGCAACATCTAACGTAATTCTAAAAAAAATTAGCATTTTTCCAAGTTTGCTTAGTAAATTCGAGTACGTAAAGACACACCATCAATAAAACACACGAGAAAAACAAAGGAAATCTATGAACGATTGTTCGAGGAGGGTAAAATCGGCTTATTTATACACCAGGAAAGCTTTAACGTTGCACACTAAAAAGCCAATCTACACAAAAAAGCAATCACGCTTATCGAAACTGTTTTTACATGCAATGATCGCCTGAAGCCTGACAATAAAACAAAGGAGGCTTCCACTTGGAGAATTCCGCTTTATTTTATTGTATTTAATTGTTGAGAAATATCAGCTCGAGCGAGAGGAACTCTAAGGTTTCTAGAACTTCGCGTTTTCAAAGCTTGTTCACACTTGATTGGGTTGGTAAATAATTATGTGGAATTAATTAAAAATTCTTGCACTTCTTTCTATTGTTTCTTCTTCTTTTCTTCTTTAGAAACATTTCGTCGTCGTCTTCTTTGTTCCTGTTGTTGTTTCCTTTACAATCCCCACCAACTTTATATATTTTTTCGCTTTTTTGTTCTTCTCCTTCTTGCTCTACTTCCTTTGCTTTTCCTTTCCCTCTTTTCTCTTCGTCTTCTTTGTCCTCCCTCTTCCTTCTTTTTCTTATATGCAATAATCATTTGCCTTCCTTCCCCTCCTTATTCCTATTTTTATTTTCTTTAATGTTAACACCATCGTTTTCATCATCGTCGTCTTCTTCTCTCTACACTCTTGTCTCCCTTTTTCCTTGTTTCCTTGTCCATTTTACATCGCCGTTAACGATGCCCTCGTTGTCTTCTTTTTCTTCTCCCTACTTTCATTTTCTTTAATGTTAACACCATCGCCATCTTTATGGCCGTCTTAGTCCTCTTCCTGCACTCCTTTTCATCTTTTCCTTTCTTCTTAGTCTTTGGCAGTATTTTCTTAGTGTCCGTCGTCGTCGTCGTCGCTTTCTTTCTTTCTCTTCTTCCATTCTTTAGCATCGTAATCATCGACCACGTCGTCATCTTTTCTATTTCATTTTCCTTTTTTCTCGTCTTTTCCGCCTCTTTAGCACAATCGGCGTCTTGGTTGCAGCCGTCGTCCTTATCGTCATTATCTTCTTTGCTTTTCTTTCAATTCTTCTCTCTTACCGTCGTTGTCGCCCTCTTACGTTTCTACCTTCTCGTGTTGGTCAAAATGCTGTTTCTGAAGTTCTGCAGTATCATGCCGTTACGTTCCTAACTATCATCACCTATCGTCTTCCGTTCTTCTTCGACAAATATATTTAAATGCTCAGACTATTAAAAGAGCGTCTTGACAAATCATGTATACCATCGAAAATGCTCCAGCAAACTTAAAATTCACCTTTTAATTGTCTTTGCGTTATTTTGGTTCTTCTTTGCCCCTTTTCTTTCCTTTCCCCTACTTCTACTTCTTTGCCATCATTCTCATTTCTCTTTTCTCTCTTCTTTACTTATTTGCATGGTAGTCTCATTTCTCCTTTTTCCTTTAATGTTCATATCATCGCCATCGTCGTCTTCGTCTCGTTCTTGTTCTGCTTTTCCTATTTTCTTTCTCGTAGTCTTTGCTATCGTTTTCTTCGGCATCTTCTTCTCTTTCTTGCTGTTTTTCCTTCCTTTAATATTAATGTTATAATTACCGACGACATCATCGTCATCTTTTGCCCGTATTGCGTTTCTGTATTCCTCTTTTCTTCTTTTCCATCATCATCGTCTTCATTGCCAATGTCGTCCTCAACGACTTTTTCCTATTCTTCACCTTTATCATCATCACCGCCTTCTGATTCTGCTTTTCTACTATTTTTCTACTTTTCATTTTAAATGTTATTTGTCATTTTTTTATCTGTTAATGCCCTACAATGTCCTGCCTTTACGTTCCTATCCATTTTCCCCTATTATTGTCTTCCTTCTACATATATACGTAAATGCCCAGTCAATTGAAAGTGCGTCTTGGCATATCGTGCATAACATCAAAGATGCTCCGGCAAGCTTAAAAACCGTCTTTTAAATGTCTTCCTCTTCTTCTCATTCTTCTTGTTATTTCTTTAGAATTAATATCATCATCGTCATCGCCATTGTCTGCATCTTGTTCTTGCTCTTCTTTTCCTATTTCCTTCTTCTCCGTTGTTTCCTTCTCTTTCTTCATCATAATTATTGACGACATCATCATCCTCTTGTACCACATTTGCTCTGCTTCTTTACCATCATCATAGGCTTTGTGGCCACTATTGTCTTTATCATCATTTTCGGTGTTTCTTTTTGTCTTCTCCTTCTGTCTCTTTCTTATATGGTCGTCGTCATCGTGTTCGCCTTATCCTTGTTGTTCTTTTTCTCTTTCTTTCTTCTTAGTCTTTACCATCATGTTTTGCCGTCTCTATGTTCATCTTCTTCCTTTCTCTAATATCAATATCAATTATCGACAACATCGTCATTTTCTATCCGATTTATTCCTGGTTCCCCATCTTTTTTTGCCATCATCGTCTTCGTTACTACTGTCATTATTGGCTTTTTCTTCCTATGCCTCACTCTTATCGTCGCTATCGCCCTCTTTTTCTGCATTTCTTCCCTTTTCTACTTTTCTTACTAGATGTTTATTATTTATTTTCTTCAACTGTTGGCGTCGTTGCAGTGTCCTGCCATTACGTTCCCATCCATTATCACTTGTTGTCTTCCGTCCTCCTTTGACTTCAGACAATTAAAAAGATGCGCTTCTATATCGTGCATTACATCAAAAATGCTCCAACAAGCGTAAAAACCACTTTTTAAATATCTCTGCAGTTGATGTTCTTGTAAAATTAAACAAGTTGACTTGCGATATGCATCATCGAAGGTACGTGTTGTGTCACCAGAGGCATTTTAGAATCTGTTTTAAAATTTGAGGTTGCATTTAGGTAATCTAATTGACATTTTTAGTACTCTAATCACATCAATCTGTGGAATTAACAAAGAAAACCGTTTATAATTATGACTGCAAATGCTCTTGGGCTCAAGAATCGCACTGAGTGGAGTATTATTAGCGCACACACCCCTATACAGGGCAAAGACCCTTGTAAGTTTTTCAAATCTTCTCGTTTTTTGTGCAGGGTTTTCATCTACTCTCCCAAAGTGATCGGTCCGCGTTGGAAAGAGGTGCTACGTTAACAAAGCATTCGAGCCACCCATCCCAGCACTTACCAAAGACTTAACTTTCGTTATCATGCGGTAATGGCATACCTCGGGACAACTCTGAATAATAAATAATCAAGTTTTTATTTTGACAAATTTTTACATCAAATGTAGCTTAAATTGCAATACAGTGCTTTCAGGGCATATAACACAGTCGATGTGTTAAATCAAATAAAATATATATCAATAGTCTGCTAAATCGCCTGACCTTTCACCGGCTGAACGTGCGTTTTGATGCAATAACACAGATACCGAACAACTTAGTGCATCCCTTAGATAACTTCAACAGTAGATTTAGATTTCCTGGGGCTGAGATGCCCCAAACCGATAAGAAAACCGTTGCCTTATTAGTAGCGATTGAGTTAAGAACAGTATTTAGCAGTGCTTTTGCTATTATCTACTTGTATGTGCGTATTTTGGTTTACATGACTAGCCATGAAACAGCAGTACGATTTATGTAATTAAGTCATCTATCTCGCTTAATAAAACATTAAAACGTTTTAACAAAAGAAAGTATAGCCCGAAAAATATGCACTTCATGCTGATAACAAAAGCTGCACAGTGTTATTTAAACATTATCTCGTAACAAACGGTCCGAAAATTTATTTCGAGCAATTTAAATCTCACGCGCCATTTAATCCCAACAATTCTGTAAAAATCTACGTAATTTCTTTTTAAAATTTATTGGCCGTGTTGTTTGTCCAGCTTTGCTAACTTTAGGATTCAGGATTTTATCAGAGTTTATGTAGCTTTTCTGGAATTTTCAGATTTTGCATCAAGGCAAAACTTAACTGGAAGTCAATACGCCCAAAGTAATTACGATTTCGTACATATCCCCGGGGGTATGTATATTATATTTTACGCACGCATTCGGCATGTTCCACATAGAAAAAAGATTAATTCCCGATTTAAAGTGCATTTCACCGTGAATTTAATCAGTAAGTCAGAAATAAGAAGAAAGGCAATATCTTTTAGAAAAATGCCACGAAATTCCGGATGCGAAATTAGAGTTCGGTTTGGCTGGGTCCAAGTGGGCACCATGCCAAACTTTAAATCCTTGATGATCCTCGCACAAACTGCTAGCAGTGCCAGCGGATCTCACGGGCACGACCTACTGCGAGACCAATCGATATCCCGGCATTTGACGCAAAGCGGGCTCACTTTCTGAAGTCAATATTGCACCGAAGCGGGGTTATATCCTTGACTTCGAATGATATTTTGCACTACATATGTGTATATCGAGTCCCTGACACAGAACCATAAAAGAAACGGGAACGACCATAAGGTTTATGGGAAGCGTCGTATAAGGTTTATCGCGAAAAGCGTGTTTTTCAGTATCCAACCTCTATTTTTAGCGCACCGCTCCCTTCGGGCTTAAAGCTTAAATAAACACGGGGGAAAGTGATTCGTGTTATGATTTCCACAATTTTCGGTTGGCTTTAAATGTCTTTTTCTGTTGTTAACCACTGAAACGGGGGATTTAATTTGACCAAAATCTGATTTAAGCGAATTTAAGGATTTAATCTGTGCTTCGCACAGGACACAAGCTAGATAAATGTATTTTCACGTAACGACAAACACATTGGGAGGAAACATGTCCTAAAGGTGTTATCAGCTCATAAATATTAAAAATTGGACCACATGGAACATCATTTCACTGTGAAAGAGAACATTAAACGAATCTTCAAAAAAGCATGAAGATGAAGCAAACAATCGGTAGGTATCAGTGTAACAAACCGCAAACGTTAGGCAACAGACTAATTTTGAAAAATTGGAATTCTGATCAGAAAAGAGGTTAATACATGTCGCAAACATAAACAATTAGACCACATGGAACCCCTTTGTACTGTAGAAGAGAATACTTAAATACTTAATAAAGGAGAAAACAGTCGGTAGCAATGTAACAAACAGCCAACGCAAGGATAAAGCCTAATTCTTAGCAAATTGGAATTCTGATAAAAGAAGAGCTCTTAAATAGTAAAACTCGACCATGTGGAACCCCGCTTAACCAATGGAAGAGGACATTAAAACCAGCGTACAAAATACGCGAAGAAATAAGTAGAAAACTGTCGGTATCAATGTACGAAAGTTATAATTTCCATAATTTTTGGTTGGCTTCAAATACCTTTCTTTGTTGTTAACCACTGAAACGGGGGACTGAACTTGATCAAAAGCTAATTTGAGCTTCGCGTAATACTATTTAATAATAGACACATCATGGAGAAGCATGTTACGAACAGTGAACGCCCAGATCACCCGAGAAGATGCCGCAGTATTCGAGAACAATTAGCGGCTGCATATAAAAAAATGCGCACCGGTAAGAGCGACTGATCAGTCAACGAAGTGGACGGGTCGGGCCACAGGATATCTTTAATAATTAAAAATTTTGACTTTTTCCTAAATAAATCTTAATCTAACCTTAAAAGAATTTGCTTTCGCGCAGTAAAACGTATATTTTCAGCAAAACTTCGACTTTCTCCCCTCTTAGAAACCCCACACAGAAATTATTTCGTGATCAAATCGTAACTTTTAAAGGTTACATTCTTGTATATCATTAAAAATAGCAATTAAAGCGGGAAAAGCTGAAAAGTTTTCGCTTTATCCAGTAATCAAACGCTTTAAATAACCACGAATGTTATGCCTCTGTATTTAATCGTACGAACGATTGCTGATAAGGTTGACCTTTTCGTATTTTAATTTTTAAGTTTTTATATTATTCAATTAGTAATTGAGCTATATTCTTATCTTGGAGACTCAAGGAATTCTGATAGGTTTTGTTTACTTTACTTACTTAAACTTAAATTGCGATTAGAAAATGGTTTCACAGTGACTACAGACCTGAAAAATAAAGGCATTTTCCAGTTGGCAAAGTTCAGACTGAAGTATGCAGTGAGATAATTGAATTTTTAAATGGTAAGCATTTTCACTGGCCGGAAGCCAAGCTAAAGTATAAGAATTGCAGTCGCAGAAGAAAATTAAAATGTGACGAATTGTTATTGCAAAAATGTGCTAAGAGATTCTTGCTATTTGAAACGTTTTTAGGCAACGATTGCTTATGGGTTGTGGGTCTCGCACCACTCTCTACCAGATCATACCGTCCAAAACGTATGTCTTTGTGAACTTTCCCAGATTGTTGAACACTACCACATTGCTGAATGCAATCAGCGAAATGAGATTTGGAGGTTAGGATGTTACAAATCGAATATTCATCGTTTGTGGTTTGTTTCTCATGCTTCACAATGAAGTTTAACGAGCAAAGTAGTTACAATAGGCGCTAAAAATCCGAGAATTGCTGTAGTTGCCGGGAAAAACATAAAAAAAGCTCGAAGTGTCAAAGTGAGCGAATTTACAACGACTGGCTTTAATTATTAAGACTTATTTTCTACTTTACATCAAGTTTTAGCGATTGTTTTTATTGTTCAGTGTCAGCTGGTTAATCACAATTTTTTACGAAGAAAATTAATCCTTGCAACCTTAATAACCTAACTTCAAATTGAGGTTATAATGGTTGCATTCAGCTATCGGTATACGTTTTAATGGTCGCATTCAACGATGCCAAAACCATTACGTAATTTTCTCGGGGGCTTGTTACAACAATGCCCAAAAGATATTTCCAGTTACAATCTTGATTAAAATTAATAATGCGGTTCAACCGAAGAATTCATGCTTTATATTAAATAAAATTCCTCCCCGTTTCGTTACCGTTCCGAATCTATCTTAATTACCCTTCATGAACACGCTCCGCGCATAAACGAACACACAAAAAAAAGAAATAAAACAAATTCCATTTAATGTCACAATTTTAAATGGGAAATTATAACCGAGTTATCTTGCAGTTAGTAGTTAACCAAAACATCAAAGCGTTCCATAAAGGCAATTATGCCGTCTTTGTAATTTGTGCCGTTCGTAACGGAGAGCACCTACGCGTTGTTCAGTAAACTTTCCTGAACATTATTTTAAGTAGATATGCTTAGGCACGAATCGATTGGACAGATCAAATTACGGAAAGTGTTCTCCATCAACGTTTGATGGTTTTAATGAAAGTCTATTGTGGAGCACAGATATGACGACTTCGAGTGGCTGCTAAAAATCTGATTTTTTTCTACTCGAAGAAATAAATAGCCCAACTTCTACAAATAATTTTTTGCTTTATTTATGAGATTTCTGCAACAATCTTTGCCAAAAAATTTATTGATAAATAAATAAATAAATATTTCGGCTGTTAGCAATCACCATAATTTATGGTAATATATCACAAATCCTGCCTGAATGGTTAAGGAAATGAGTAATTTTTCAAACCTCCAGTTCAAGTTTTCTTTACTATAAAAACTTTTTCCATTAAAAATAAGTAATTCACTGACCTACACGTGAAATGAAAACGTGCAAGGTTCATTTATAACTTTCTAGCTTCATCAATCTTCCTGTGTTTGCTTTGGTGGTTTATTTTTAATTTTAAATCCTGCATAAACGATTCGAAATTTAGATTTTACTGTAGATTTCAACCTATGAAATTTACACATCAAAGTGGGGATAAACACATTTAAGAAAGTTTTTGTAAACCGTCTTGCATTGTATAGTGTCAATGCGTCGCTGAACGCAACCATAAATGCAATGCAGAAAGCAAGTGTCAACGCACCGAGAATGCAACAATCAGTGCATGACTTAATCCAACCATCTGCATAGCTGAATGCAACCGTCAAGGTGTACCTGAATTGAACCGCAATAGCGACAGTTTAAGGTTTAAGGTTATGTTGTAGAACTTTCGTCGACAATTTGCATGGAGTGTAGTCGGTAAAACATTAAAAACGACGAGAGGCAAAGTATCTTAGTAATCACTAAGCTTTGATATGGTACGCAAAATAACCCAGCATCCCCAAACACGCCTTAAACTGTCCTTAACAGTTGCATTCAGCGATGCTGGATGCTTCACAATAACATCAATTTTCAAAAGCTGTGAAATTTCGTTAATCCTACAGTCTAAGAGGTTAAAACTTCCAATCTACTCTTAATGTATCTGAATAACCCATTGTACTTTTAACAAAGCCTAGAATATTTAATTAAAAAAATCTGAACTTTAAATTAATTAGTGTCATTAAAATCTGTATTTACAATAAAAATAATGACACAATTCCCTGTTGGTGTTCATGTTACTGGAACGACCTTTAGTTCAATAAAACAAAGTGCTCTCATCCATTTCATGAATTTAAATATTCATGTAAATTCAAGCTAAACGCTCATCGTACCGTTGTTAATCTAAAATTGCCATCAGAAAGAACATATTAGCAATACAACTGTAGTTGAAATTATCGATTAGTTCTGTCATATATGTAGTTTGGGATTTTACAATGGTTTGTTTGTGTGATCTATATACGAGTATGTAGGTGTTAATCGTTTCTGTACAGAAATTCAAAACATGTAATTTTATTATTAAATATTCAGTTAATCCTTACTTTATGGAAAGCAACTTCATGTAAGTGCATAAATGGATTTGACTTATCAGAAGTTTACATACAAAGGGAGGTAAGTTAGTTTTGCCCTATCAAAGTTGCAAACACCATACTAGTCTCACTTACCTCCCATAGGACTTTAAAATGTTCGTAACCTTTGCCGTAATTGTCAATGAATCGATAACTTCATTTACCCCCTAAGGGCGTAAGTTCACACTTACCCCCCAACGGTCATGACGACCAATAAACAAACACTAAAATCAACCCACCTCCTTAAAATATGAACGAACAAACGTCATTATTGTGAGTACAGCTTACCCAACCGACAATGGGAAAGCGATACCAATAGTATAAAGCTGATTAACAATTCACCACAAACATATAGTCTAGCCCGGCTTCCATCTTTAAATTTGTCACGCGATTTAGAATGTCTTATGAAAACTTCAATGGTTCTATCAATACCCATCACTTCTTTTTTATTGCTTTATTAAACCGTTTCATGAACGAACAGGCATGAAGACCGTGTCTATAGTTAGCAAACGAAAACTTAAGTTTGAAGAATTGTTGAACAGTTAGCGAATAATAAAATTATTCCTTGCGGCGATTCCTTGCCCTGAGAATGAGGCATGTAATGCAGCCTACGGAAATCACCAGAAAATTTACAAACACAAAAAACTTAATTTTTGCAAAATTCGGTTTATCATAATAAAGGAATAGGTATTATTAACAGATCGTAGATATCAAAAATTGGACCGCATGGAACCCCCTTGCACTTTGGAAGAGGACATTTAACGAGCCTACAAAAAAAACGTAAAGAAATAAAGCAGAAAATAGTCGGTGTGAGATGTGAAGACTGAAACCAATGTCCAATGGTTCTATACCACGGTAATCAGAACCATTATAGCCTGTGGCACCCTAGTCTGGTGGTCAAAGGTAGAACAAAAAACAGGAATCACAAAACTGTCCAGGCTACAGAGACTGACCTGCTTGGTATCTGTAGAGTCATAAATAATACTCCACCAACATCTATGGAAACCCTTCTGGGACTAATTGCCCTGATATACATACTCGTATATTGTAACAAAGCGAAATATTGCGCAATTTAATTGTATAAAAATTGCGCGCGCCAACATGATAATGCAATTTAAGGTCAATGTATTTTAGAGTAGACATTCCTGTAATATCGGCCAGAAAACATTCACATTCAGGCTTCTGCGATGCACCTGCAGATCAATGTGGTGTACATCAACGGTTAAATTATAATTACTCGTCCTTTATGCTTACTAAGCCACATTTCTCAGCACATCTGAATCACATGCGTTCGAAACAGGGTCGTTATTGCCGGATCTGACTTTATATAATGCCCTTATGGTTAGTGCCGCCGTTGATGTCGAAGCTCCAGTTTATGTATCTCATCAAATCTCACGTATTGCAATGTTCCCTAAGGTCTTAATGTAAGATACTTTTTGTTTATTTAATCGTTTCGAGACTTGTTAATTGTTTCAAGTAATTGCTTTGTTTATTGTGATAATTATTGTTCTCTCAACAGAATCTTTCTAACGATTACTATTCAATCTGTTAATATAATTTTATGTTAGTTGAACTTCTGGTATTTATTTAAAACCCTCGCGTGGCGTAGTTGGACAACCAAACCCACTACGTTACAATATCTGAAGAGAGAAGCCTGGATTGGAGCACATAGGAAGAAAATGTAAAAATCACTGGTAGTTGAGACACTAACCAAGAACGATGTCACACTCACAAATACAGAAAGCAGTTGCAGTAGACCCCATCTTAAGAATGGGCACTGATTACACCTATCCAAAGTATTCTTTCGAAAACTATTTACTGTGAGATGTGGTCGCAATGGCTGCACTCAAGAAACCCCACTCTACCTCTCGAAAGGAATCCCGCGCAGTGGAGAATACAGGGCCTGGAATATATGGCGTAAAACCAAGACAGAACATGAGTATATATCTGGGAACTAAAGCAGTCTTTCAGGCTGAAACATTTGCCATAATATAATAATATAATAAATTCTGCCTGATAGTCAAGCAGCTTTAAAAGCACTTGAATCCTCGTATTAGCTCGAAACTAACGAGGAAATGTCTGAATCACCTGACTCTCCTAGATGAGAAGTACACAGTTCAACTCATATGGGTGTCAGGGCACACAATCATACAGAAAAACAAAGCAGCAGACCCGTTTATAGGCCTAGAACCGGTATTCAGAATACTCACAAAAATCATCCAAACAGCGATAGAATCATAGACCGTTAAACAACATATTTCTCATTGGGTTGCAACACAGGGACAGAAACTGTGGAAGGAAATAATTGGTAAGCCTTCACGCATCTGGTGTACTATACTTAGGTCGAACTCAGATGAGACGGTTGGTAGGACCTGTCACAAGACACCGCTTCTGAGAAGACATCTACAAAAAATAGGAATATACAAGGGAAACACACTCTGTAGATTATGTCAGGAAGAAGAAGAAACAGCCTCACACATGATCTTTGACTGTCCAGCGCTGTGCCGCAAAAGACAACAACTTTTCGGGGACGCCACGTGGAATAGCTCTCACGCAGGAGCACCTCATAACATCCTGCAACTCGTTGAAGGCACAGGTTTACATTGATTGGATCAGGACGTACAAAAGACCAAAGAGTTGAAGTGCAAAGATGGTGCTCACAAAACCCCAACAAAAACCTGCTAAAAAATCAACCAATCAGTGTAACAAACAGTAAACTTAAAAAGGAAAATTAAAATTCTGATGAAGGAGACGGTAATAACAAATTGTAAATATTAAAATTCGGCCGTATACTACTTGCATTGTAGGAAAGAACATTTATCGAGCCTACAGGAAAACTTGAAAAAATAAAACGAAAAACGGTTAGTATCAATGTGACAAACAACAAACGTAAAGAGAAAGCCTAATTTTTAGAAAAATGGAATCCTGAAAAAGAAAAGGTAGTAACAGGTTGTAAATATCAAAATTTCTCCTTGCCCAGTGGAAGAGAACATCTAATAAACCTACAAAAACACCTAAAAAAATTAAAGTGACAAACAGTCGGTATCCATGTAATAAACAGCAATCGCAAAGCGAAAGCCTAATTTTTAGAAAATTTAAAGTCTGATAAAGGAAGATATATTAAGAGAATGAAAAATTGGGACATGCAGAACCCCCTTGCACTGTGGAAGGGCACATTTAACGAGTCTACAAAAACACATGAGAATTTAACATGAAATACAGTCGGTATCGATATACAAAGAACAAACGTGAAACGAAGGCTTTATTTAAAACAAAAAATGAAATACTGAGAGAGGAAGAGATATTGACAGCTCTTAAATATTAAAAATTCGGCCATGTAAAACCCCTCTCTTGCCCAGTAGAAGAGGCCAGTTAACGTATTCTACACAAGCACATGGAAATTGAGAATAAACACAAAAATTGCCCTAAGCAAATTATTTCAAATCGTTGAAGTGAAAACCGGAAACATCCAAGTTGTCAACGCGTTACAAATCTTCTTAATGCAACCGTTTCCACGATGCATTACAATCTCCTCACAATTTCCGTCGCGAGATTCAAGTAAAACCTCCCACAATACGTGCACCTGCTTCTATCGTACACTCTTCACTTACTAAACGTATTCAACCTCTAACAAGCCTCATGGTCGTCATAAACACACATTTTTTAGAGGCGTTTCTACTAACCTAATTTAGAATTTGGACAACGCAAAGAAAAATCCGAAGTTTTTCTAAAAGCAATCGATTGTTTTCAGTTCCTGTAACTTCGGGAACGAAATGAAATGATTAATTGGCGTTAGAGAAGAAAAATGTGACAAGTTAATCCTTAGTGGAAAAGTTTTCACCTTAATGTTTGTCAGCAAATCCAGGCCCACGTTACTGCAATATCGTTTCGTGGAACCTGAAGTTGTTCGATTAATTTACGTTCAATTTTTGGTGTTTTATTTGGAGTTTGGGCGGGCTACGAATTTATTAGTTTAAAATTTGTTTGAAACTTTTATTTTCTTATGCATTTTAACGAGTTCGCCGCGTTACAAGCCCTGGGCGTACTGTATGGCTGTTTGTTTTTTACGCTGCAATTGATTTCTCTTAACTTTGGTATTTCGTCTCGTAAGACACTGGTCCCTGGAGTCATGTACAGTAAATGATTATGGAGTTTCTACATTTCAAAGTGATTCCTGCGAGTGTAATGCTAAATAATTTCGTTTAAATGCCTAAATTGTGCCTCAAACTGCACCGCAAACATGCCACCAAGCATATGTGGCACAAGCATAGTGAGATGTATTGCATATTCCTCGATCTTCCAATTTTGTACAGCTAACTTGTTAATTTCCCCAATTTACTGTCAATTTAGTTCAGGCAAGGAATCTCCGGAAAGTGTAGGAAATTTTCAGGTTTTAAACGCTCAAGCTTACCAAAGGCAAATTGGTATCATAATATTTTTTTTAATCAATGTCTAAGCTCGTAAAAAAATGTCCCAAAAACGAACAAATGCCAAAGAAAACACATTTTTAAATTCGTCGAAAAATTCGACTGATTCAACTGAAAGGCTTTGTTTTACAAAAAGAAATCCTTTTGTAGAGGGTTTAAAGAGGAAATAATTCTTTTGTTCCAAGTTGGCTGTGGCGATGTTCCGCTGCCTCGATATTAAATAACATCATATAGAACACAACTGCTGAAGGGCAAAACTTATTTGGATCGCGTTGTTGTTGTTCGTAGATCGATTCTGTCCTAGTTTTCAGCCGAAAAGCTCATTGTTAGTTTGTAAATGAGAGAAACATAATTATGAACTTATTTTTCTAACCTTGGTGCCACAAATAAGTGCAGCAGAATTTGACATAAATTCCAACGATTTCGATGTATGCTTGGCCTAGCATTTCATATAAAAGAAAATATCAAAAAGGCTTTAAAAAACCCACCCCCATTTCCATATTTTATATCTTCCCCTTTGTTACTCGTTCGTTTCTGTGCAAAAACGAAATTTATGCCCTTTCAGGAACATATTTATTGTTTCAGGATTCGTCCTGTCGGTTAAATCCGCAAGGAAAGGCAAAACACGTCGTTTTAAATTCAACAAATACCAACCTAAATTCATCAGAACCGTCTCTCGAACTTATCAATAGACTTGATCGGCGACGGGCTTAAGTTATAAATATTTAACAAAAAAATTTATGAGTGGAAATTATTTAGAAGGAAAAAAGGACGAGCGAGAAAGGGATTAAAAATAGGACTCGGAACACTTTTTGAATCGGCTGGATGACGCAAACGATGACGTATAACCTCTTTTAAAATTCGGATTATGCCGAATTTCTATATTCGCGACGTTATATTTGTATTGATTTGTTGGGTATTATTCGTTTCGGGTGATTTATATTTAAAAGTAGGGAAAACTCCTACGGTTTTCGATTAAATAATAATTATACAAGGATGTCGCTTGGTATTTGTAATTGAAACCCTTTTATTATTTAGTTTAAAAGGAAATATTTTTATTTTCAATGGAAAATAAGGCTGAGCAAAATTTTGGTTTTGTTTAAGCTTTAGACGTCCCTATACAATTCAAAAGAACTTTGGGATAAACAAACGTCACTGCAGGATCCCCAAAATTACTTAATATATTAATTTTTGATTTATTTAACAAACTTTCAAGTCAACCGTTGAAATAAAATCCTAAACTGAAGCACAAAGCCTTAATTTAAAGCGAAACGTTCGTTTCTTTCAGACTTTATTATTCTGATCGAAGCAAATGTAACAACAACGGAATTCATTCGACGATTTATTGGTAAATCCGGCTCAGTAATTGGATACATGTCAAAACCTATAATCAGAAAATTGAACTTAGAGATATATACGATATTTTCATCTGTAAAAGACACTTATTTAGCCGAACTGAGATAGCGTATTTTTTTTATAATAAAACCGAATCAAATCGGCTGAAATTATTCGTCCTGAAGCGTTCCGCGTATAATCGAGGTAGCCTTGATATGTTTTGAAAACTTCGGTTATTAAACTTTAAAAATTCAAGACTTGGACAATTCCATAAAACAGAACTTGAAACCCAAGAAAACGAATGTCACGTCATCAACAAAGTTTCAATTGTTAATTGGTAGACCACGCCTTCGAAAACAAGTGATTGTGAACCCTCCCGAATCGTCGAATGCAACCATCACAATGACATTTCAAGGTTATGTTAGTTTTTGTTTTCGGTAAGTAATTTTCGTCCACCAACATACAGCATAACCTCAAAATGTCTCCGAGCTATGGCAGCATTCAGCAATGCGTTCAATGATGCGTGAGAATTGGCAATGACTTGTTTTCGAAGGCGTGGGTTATTAAACGCAAGTTAAAATTTTATGCATCGCATGTTATAGTGGATTAGCTGATCCAGACTAAATTCGTCACTTCGGTTCTCTAAGCGAACGTAATTAATCAACGTTATGCCGTTATAATCTAGCATGTTAAGCAAGGTGTTTACTAAACAAGAGAACTGCGAAAATACATCTGGTACCCCGTCTCAAACCGCGCCCTTAATCTTTACTCTTCCTCTAAAATTCAAAATTTTCACCATTAACCCCAAAAAAAGGGATATCAGGCGGAGTAGGTCATAATTTACAAGGAATTTCCGAGCTTTAGCACTTACGAGATATTGGAATTCCATCAAGTAAGCATCCACTCCAGATTATTGCCCGAGACAAATGACGCCCTATTGGGCAGCACATCGAGATGTTTGTGGTGCAAACCACAATGTCTGTCCGCAATTGTTATGTAAAAGCCTGCTGTATGCTCACTCGGCACTAAATTTACAATCCGTATTTGGAACATATTTCATTCTTGAAAGGAATTCCTGAAACTCCCAAAATTTGTTACAGTATGAAACGTAACTAAATCACTACGTAATCCTATTATGGATGCTGCAAACACTACGAGAACGCCGAAATTAGAATAAACGAACTTAACGAGTTAAGCTTCGACGTTTAAACATAACGAGCCCAGGATTTTTTAAATAATTGTCCTTAATGCCTTAATGAGCTCGGACATTAATTATGAAGGACGACATTTTATTAGTTTCGATAAAATAGGAAGCCAAGGCAAGACAAAAGAAGTTCAAAACAAAATTATCGCAGTGGCCTTTGGCAAGCAGAACGGTCTATGGTATGCTTTACAACAAAAGTTTTAGGTTGTCTTACCGCACCAACCTGTCAAAAATGACAGATGACAAACTAGAAGCATTCTTTTGTTTTCAGATAACCTCATATCTGCTGATCAAAGAAAAAATTAGTTTTCAATCGGAACGTTGACCTTCCTTTAATGCAATTTCAAAAAGTAAAAACGTGTATTAGAAGTTAACACCCAGTCTGCTGAATACAGAATAAATTTACAAAACTTAAACTGTCTATGGTGTGCTTTGCAATAAATCTTTTTCTTGGGTTTTCGTTGTATATTGACAAGTGAATCCGTGTCCATATATAAATAAGGTTATGTTTAAAAGAAATTTGCCTTTATTATGAATGGAACTGAATACAGAATAAATTTACAGAACTTAAAGCTGTCTATGGCGTGCTCTATAATTAACCGCGTTTGCGGTTTTATATACACAAGTGAATCCGTGTCCATATATAAATAAGGTTATATTTAAAAGAGATTTACCTTTATTATGAACGGAACTGAATGGAATACAGAATAAATTTACAGAACTTAAAGCTGCGTATGATATACTCTATAATAAATGTTAGGTTATGCCGGGTCACTTAGCTGTCAATCATATCAGTTGACAAGCAATAAACAGCCCTTTTGTTGATAGAGAACGTCATTTTCTGACACTTAACTGATCACCCTAAAAGTCTTCAGCTTTATCCAACGTAATTTTAAAACAAAGTGTTTTTATACCTTTCAAGTGACGGAATGCCCCTTTAAGAAATATAAAACGTGAAACTCGCCACAACAAACTTTTAGAAAATAGCAAAATCTTAGTTTATATTCAAAGTTTAGTTCACTTAAAGCTTAAAGGGCTATTAAAAACTGCAAAACCGTCTGCAATATATAAGTTAGGTTAGCTCATACTTCACATAACCCCACGGTTGAATTGTCAGCAATGACACTTTACATAACCCAACATTTCATGTAAAGCTTCAGCTTTATCTAAAGCAATTCTAACGCAAAATCGGGGTTCATATTCGAAGTTTAATCGTCTGAAAGCACAAAAAGCTATGAAATCTAAGATTTTGAACTGTCAATAATGACATTTACCTTAACCTAACATTCCATGTAAAGCTTGTTACAGACAAGTGTGCTTTTCGTATATTTATAAGGTTTGTTTGCAGTTTTTATGATTTTTTTAGACAATTTCAATACGAGGGCAAGTTTGTGCCGAAACGTTGCGTTGTTTTCCTTATTTAACTGTTACTTTCAGCACTGACGCCAAAATTCCTATACAAAAGCGTCTTTCTGTCTTGTTATGTTAATCAAAGCACAAAACCGCTTTGAACTTTACCGAAACACAATTTCGAAACAAAACTGGGTTATTAATATTTTGGATTTTAACGCCGTCAATATAAAAGTGCAATAAAACGATTAAATCTCTCCCGACGTAAAATATCGTGCAAGGTTAAAGATTTTTCCTTGAGATTTTTAACGTGAGTGTAGATTTCGTGATTTACAAATTCATAATTCTAGGACGAAACGTTACAACCTCGAATGGCGTTCTGATTCTGAATTTTAATAACAATTTGTAGAGGAATTTTTCTCCAAACGAGAACTTTTTTGAAAACTTGGGTGTAAATTTAAATAATAAAGTAACATGACTAGTTCTGAAATTAAAATTGCGTCCTCTCGTTTCGGTCTCATTAATCATGAAAAACGACCTGGATTTAAATCTCCAGACGACTTGCTAGCGTTGCAAATAATTAACAAATTTAAAGGTCAATCGTTTAGGGAAATGCTAAATGTTTTCAACGCTCTCAACATTTTCTGACGAGTTGATTAAGAATCCCCTACTATTCGCTTATACTAAAGCCTTCAAAGGCTGCGTCATTAAAAAATGTAAAAGTCAACCGACAAATGAAGTTGTTGCAGCAGCGACTGGAACAACCAAAAACAATTTCTAAATGCGGCCCTCAATAAGAAAACGTCTGCTTACAAGATTGTCCAACTCAAAGACCTTCTCACAAATAAAAAAAAGAAGAAATATTAATCCTTGGAGTTTTAAATTTAGCAGACATTTCATTTAGAAAGCACTTGTTTGTAATCTAAGCTCTACATTTCTGCTTTTCCAATACGTTTTACTAATCTCCTCCGCGTTCCAGCTCCAAATGTGGAATATTGAATTTTGTAAATGTTCCCCTACTTTCGGAATATTTTTCGGTTTATGGTAATTTATTCTGAGGCCTCTATCGATTGGCTTTCAGACGGCCAACTGTAAATTTTTTTTTTTCGGTATTCGAACAAGTTTTTCCATTCATATGTAACAAAGTTAATTTTGAAACTTATTTTTAGTGGGCTTTCAGTTTCATAACAAGTGAATCGGTGTCCATATATAAATAAAGTTTTATTTGAAATGAATTTAAGTTGATATTTATAAATGCCATTTAGTGAAACGAGAAACGAAAAAGCTACTTTTTAATTTACCGTACAGATTTTAGCTTTTCAAGGCGATTTATTGCTTTTTAAAATTGTAACCGAAAATTCGAATTCAAAAACAGCTTATTTCAATGCTTGGAAAAGAAACCACAGTTAAACAATTTTTGTATTTTAAATAAAGATTTGTTTTAGTTCGCAGGGCGGAAATATAAACTAATAACAGCAATTTGTCTGATTGTGGATTACAAGCCGGTTATTAATTTAACAACGATTCGCTTTTACCGACTTCGTCTGATAAATCTGGTTAAACTTCAAGCACTGCTGTTTTCATTAGCGTTTTCAGGAGTGTTTTGAAATATCCCTTAAACACCCATGAAGTGAGTTACTCTCAAAAATCCTCAGTTCTGTGAGGTTGTAATTTAAGACATGAAAGCAACTTTGGGGATCGGCTTTCAACTCGCTTTAAGAAAACAAATCTTGTCTTCAGACGATTTTCAGGTTTTAGCACTCAAAATACAAAATGTGTGTAAAACACGTGTGGTTTTCCTTTCGTTTTAGTGCGATGCGGTTGGAACTGAAAGAAAATTAAGAAATGAGTCTTAATTTTTCGGATTCTGGAGACAAATCTGACTTTCAGCTAATTTTCAATTTTCAGGAGACAAACTTAGCTTTTACAAGTCAAACTTCATTTGAAAATACGTGTGATTTTTTCTTGTCTGTAGCGCGAAACAGTTGTAGCTGAAAGGAAAGTAAGAGATGAATGATGAACGAAATGAAGGGATTAGTCTTCAAAGTCGCTTTTCTGAAAACGAATCTAGTCTTCAGATAATTTTCAGCATACAAATTTAGCTTTCATAGTCAAACTTGATTCCAAAATTCAAACTGAGTATAAAACACATATGCTATTCTCTTATTTGAAATGCAAATCGGCTGTAGTTGAAAAGAAGTTAAAACATTATTCTTCTTGGTTTTCAGCTGAGCTTCGGGAGACAAGGTTGATTTTCAGCAGTTAAACATGATTTCAAAATTCAAAGAGGGTATGAAACACAGCTGCTCTTCACTTATTTGTAGTGCAAACGGAAAATTAAGAGATTAGTCTTCAAAATCGATTTTTTGAAGGAAAATCTTGTCTTCATCAGAGCATCAGGCGACACGGTTGATTTTCAGCAGTTAAATTTGCTTCCCAACTTTAAAAATGGTATAAAACACGTGTGTTCTTCTTTCATTTCTAGTGCGGTATGAATCCAGCTGAATGAGATTAGTTTTCAAAGTCGGTTTTCTTAAGGCAAATCTGGTCTTCAGAATTTCAGGAGACAAACTAGTTTTCAGTAGTTAAATGTTATTAGAAAATTCAATCTGGGTATAAAACACGTGTGCTGTTCTCTTGTTTCTCTTGATTTCAAACTCCGAAATTGGTTTAATCACGCGTGACTTTGTGCTGTTTGAAGTGCAAATCGAATGTAGCTGAAAGGAAATTAAGAGATTAGTCTTCAAAGTCCGTTTTCGGGAAGAAAATGCCGTCTTCGGACGATTTACCGGAGAAATTCGGTTTTCTGCAGTTAATCTTGATTTTAAAATTCAGAGAGGGTATAGAAGACATGTGCCGTTATCTCGTTTGACGTGCAAAATAAATGTAACTGAAAGAAAATTATGAGATGAGATTAGTCTTCGATATCGATTTGGTTCAGGCAAATCTGGTCTTCAGCTAAGTTTCAGGAAGCAAAGTTAATTTCCAACAGTCAAACATCGTTCCAAAATTCAAAGAGGGTGTAAAACACGTTTGTTCTTCTCTTGTGTGTAGTGTGAAACGAGAATGTACCCGAAGAAAATGACGAGACTAATCTTCAATGTCGGTTTTGTTCCGGCAGATCTGATCTTCAGACGATTTTCAGGTGCCAAACTTGGTTTTTAGCGGTCAAATTTGATTTAAAAATTTGAAAATGGTAGAAGACACACGCGTTATTCTCCTGTCTGTAGTACCAACCGGATTTAGCTAAAAGGAAATGAAAAGTTTAGTCATCGAAGTCAGTTTTCTAGAGGCAAATCTGGCCTATAGCCGATTTTCAAAAAACAAACTTAATTTTCAGCAGTTAAACTCCGAAATTGGTTTAATCACGCGTGGCGTTCTGCTGTTTCAAGTTCAAATCGAATGCAGTTGAAAGGAAATTAAGAGATTAGTCTTCGACGTCGGTTTTCTGAAAGCAAATTTGATCTTCGGACGATTTTCATGAGAAACTGGGTTTTCAGGAGTTAAACGTGATCTCAAAATTCAGAGAGGGTATAAAACGCATGTGCTCTTCTCTTGTTTGACGTGCAAAACGGATTTATCTGAAAGAAAATTATGAGATGGGATTAGTCTTCGATATTGGCTTCTTTGAGGCAAATCTGGTCTTCAGCTAAGTTTCAGGAGGCAAAGTTACTTTCTAGCAGTCAAACTTCATTCCAATTTTTTTTTGTTTTTCCTTTGTGTGTGGTGTGAAACGGATGTAACTGAAAGAAAATGAAGAGATTAGACTTGTTCAGGCAGATCTGGTCTTCAGACGATTTTCAGGTGGCAAACTCAGTTTTTAGCATTCAAACTTGATTTCAAAATTCGAAGATGGTAGAAAATACACGCATTATTCTCTTGTCTGCAGTGTCACATGGATTTATCTAAAAAGTCATGAAAAGATTAGTCTTCAAAGTCGATTCGCTGGAAGCAAATCCGGCCTTCAGGCGATTTTCAGGAGTCAAATCCAGTTTTTAGCAGTCAAACTTCATTTCAAAATCCGAAGATGATAGAAAAATTACGCGTTATTCTCCTGTCTGTAGTGCTAAATGGATTTAGCTGAAAGAAAATGATAAGATTAATGTTCAAGGTCGATTTTCTTGAACTAAATCTGCTCTATCAGACGATTTTCGGGAGTCAAATTTTGTTTGCAGCAATCAAACTTCATTTGAAAATACAATCTCGATATAAAACACGTATGCTATTCACTTGTTTGCAATGTAAATCGGTTGTAGCTGAAAGGAAATTAAGAGATTAGTCTTCGAAGTCGGTTTTCTAGAGGCAAATCTGGCATTCGGGCGATTTTCAAGAGACAAAATTTTCAACAGTAAAACTTGATTTCAAACTTAATTTTCAGCAATTAAACTTGCTTTCAAACTTCAAAATTGGTGTAATCAGGCGTGATCTTCTCTTCTTTTAAGTGGAAATTGGATGTAGTTGAAAGAAAATTAAGAGATTAGTCTTCAAAGTCGGTTTTGTTCAGGCAGATCAGGTCTTCGCTTAATTTTCAAGAAGAAAACTTAGTTTTCAGCTAAACTTGGTTTCAGACCTCAGAGAGGGTATAAAATACGTATGCTCCTGCTTTGTTTGCAGTGGAAAAAGGATGAAGCTAAAAACAAATGGAAAAATTAGTCTTCAAAATCAGTTTTCTTGGGGCAGATCTGGTCTTCACACAATTTTCAGGAGACAAACTTAGGTTTCAGAGGACAAACTTGATTCCAAAATTCAAAGAGAGTAGAAAACACGTGTGAAACGTGAAAGAAAATTAGGGGATTAATCTTCAGAGCTGGTTTTCTGGAGACAAATCGGACCTTCAGACGATTTTTAGGAGACAATCTTAACTTTCAGCAGTCACACTTAATTTCAAAGTTTAAAGTGGATATAAAGCACATGTGCCCTTCTCTTGTTTGTAGTTCAGAACTAATGTAGGTCAAATAAAATTATGAAGCTAGTCTTCTAAACTTGTTTTCAGGAGACAAATCTTTTTTTCTGCAAACGAACTTGATTCACCAAATATAAATTGACTAAGATTTTTTTAGAATTTTAATAATTATTTGTGTATAAACTTAACTGTTAATAAATGCAGAACTTAACAGTTTATAGTTTTTATTTATTGCACTATATACCTACCTAAACGCGTAGTTTTATGACCTGAAAAAGTACATTTTAAAAAATCAGGCGTTAAGTTCGACACCAAAACCGTGACATCGTTATATTACAAAGAGTTTCGTGTGTTGGAATGATTACTTCCCTTTGAGTACAATCAGATCGTTAGAAATATTACACACCATTCCCTGAATGTTTTGTTCCTCTGAAAATCAATACTCGGCGCCTCCGAGTAGTTCCATTAAAAGTAGATAATAACTTTGCTTTAGCTTGTTACCGATTGTTAAGGTTTTTTTATTGAGGAAAAATTTTCTTTTTTGAAACTAGTATTCGTGGAAAGATTATTGGCCCAGTATTTACCAAACAGAGCTTCGTCTTTTTTATTTAATAAAGTACAGGAAAAAGCGTAGAAGCAATCTAGCTCGTGAAACTGAAAAATTCTAGTTTCGCATTAATTAGGGATGAAGGAAATTAAATATTTAAACAGAGAAAACCGATTCTAGATAGGTGCTGAATGAGTGATAAAAACTGCATGTCGCATCAATACTACTTATAAAATATGCAAGACACTCTTAAAGCAAGCAGTTGAAGTAGTTTGCCTGATAAGCGAACGATTTTCAGATTAAAATTCAATGAGTTTAGGAATATTCCTTGCATGTCGATCTAATTAGTTCTTGCTCTTTCGGTGTTTCTAACTAAAAGCGCAGACTTCGCTTCTAAATTTAAACTTTCTAAATGCAAATTCAAATTCCGAATTTTTGAAGATATAAACTGCAGTTTCAGATTGAAATTTCCAATATTTTTTAAATTAGTAATCTTCTGAGGAGATAAAGGGATCATATTTATAAGTAAACTACCGAAGATACGTGTCGGTTTCCAAACAAAAGCATCCCTAAATAATGAAATATATGGTGCAGAAGAATCTCCGGAAAAAATATAAAACTTCCATGCATTAAACCAAAGAAAACCCAAGAAAAAAATCGTTCCATTGTGTAGTACACAAAAAGAAAAATCATTTCGCTGAACGATATTTGTTTTCCTTTTCATATCTGTATATTCCAACGTTTTCTCCTTTAAAATCCAAGTTGGCAGGGTAAAATTTAACGGATGGATTTATTTCAGCACGGGACCGTAGCAACATCCAGCGAAACAAGCGTAGGGACTCAACCTGGTGGAAGCGTGACGTCACGAACTGCTTCAGAGACACCTCAAATACCCACGTCGAGTGGACATCACACGGGTGCCAAGTTTAGGCACGGCCTTCTTCAGCTTATGATTCACACCATCGATCCCCTTCATGATGGTCAGTATGCAGGTACCCTCTGAACTTTTTATAACAATATCGGTGTGTAGAATTTGGACGTTCTTGTTGGAAGTTTTTTTGGTGGTTTACAAAACTGTTTTTTAAAAATGTTCAATAAAATAATTAATTATCATTTTCTAACAAAGTTTTACAAAAAAGTAAGGATAATAATGAAAATATTAACTTTGCAAGTTTCAAATAAGTAGAAGTAATTCTGGGTGGATAGATAGGCTCAATCTACTAAACCACCCCATTCTTTATAATCTCCAATTGGCGAAAAACTCAAAGGCTATAAATAGGAACGCTTTTATTGTGAGTTTTTCAAGGCAACCTTAACTCCATTAACTGACACATAAAATTTCTTTGAAATCTAATAAACACATAAAATTTCCTAATACATTTCCATTTCTATGGAATCTTCAGGAAAAATCAGGCAATCCAGTAATCAGGAGAGACTTTATGAAAACTTTCCAACTCCTAACACAAAAGGTCTCTTAAGACAAAAGTCTTTCCTTCTTTTTTGATTATCCATCACGACGATAAGATTGCCCAAAGCAAAAGGTCTTTTCTTTTCATGGTTTCATAGGAAAAAACTTAGAAAAGCATTTTAGATTTAATTACTTCATACCCTAAAAGATTTTCTAAAGCAAAGGTCTGCCCTTTTCATGAATCTATCAGGAGAAACTTTATGAAAACTTACCAACTCTCAACACAAAAGGTTTTCTTCTTCATTATTCAGGAAAACCTTATGGAAACCTTTCAGATTTAATCTACTCGCGACACATAAGATTTTCCAAGGAAAAAGGTCTTTCCTTCTTATGGCTTCCTCAGAAAAAATCATAGGACAACAATCCAAATTAACCCATAACACCAAAGATTTCCTAAGCCAAAGATCGTCGTCTCGTCGATTCATCACGGGAGACTTTACGAAAACCTTCCAACTCTCAGCACAAAGGGTTTCCTAAGGCACAAGCCTTTCCCGTTAGTTGATCCTTCTGAAGAAGATACTGCAAATTTCTTGATGTCTCGATACAAAAGATCTTCCCTACTCATGGTTCCTTCCCTGGAAATATAATCAACTCATAATACAAAAGCTACCTCAAGCAAAAATCTTCCCTTCTCCGGGATTCTTCATTGAATACCCCACGAAAACCTTCCCAATTTGACCAGCTCATAACACAAAACGTGGATTCTGAAACTTAAACCTTAGGAATACCTTCCAAATTTCCTTCTCCTGGATTATTCAGCTGAAATAGATTTGGCCAACTCTTGACACATAGTAAGATTTTCTAACGCAAAGGCCCTTGCTTCTTGTAGTATGTTGTGGAAAAACCTTAGGAAAACTTTCAAGATTTAACCAAATCAGCAAACAAAACATTTCTTTAGGCAAAGTCCTCCCTATGGATTTTTCAGGTATAATCTTACGAAAACCTTTCAGATTTAGCCAACTCGTAAAACCTAGTAAGATTTCTTAAGGCAAAGATCTTTCCTTCCCGTAGATTCTTCTGGAAAAATCTTAAGAAAACCTTATGGATTTAGCTACTCTCAACAAATAACAATTTGTAAAGCTAAGGTCTCCCCTTCTCTGGGTTTAAACCAAAGAGTAAATGATTTCTGAAGGCAAAGCCTTTCCTTCGCGTGGATTCTCCAAGACAAGTCTTATGAAGCTAGATTAATTCTTTACTAACGCAAAGGTCTTCTCTTTGTATGGATTCTTTAGAGAAACCCAGGTCTCTACACACTCTACATAAACGGTTTCCTAAGGCAAAAACATTCCCTTCTCGTTGATTCCTCAGGCAAAGCCTCCAGAATAAACAAACTCACAAAATATAGAATTTCTTAAAGCTAAAGGGCCAAACATCTTCCCTTTTCGTAGATTTGTCATTCAAAACTTTACGGAAACTTTCAGATTCAATTAACTAACTTGCAACACTTAAGCATTTTGAAGGCAAAAGTCTGTCATTCTGGATTTTTCATAGGAAATCACACGAAAACCTTCCAAATTTAACCAACCCACATCACACCAAATTTCCAAAACCAAGAATCTTCTTATTTGGTGGATTCTTCAAAGCAAACTTTTTGAAAATATTTAGATATAACCAGCTCATCCTAAGTCCAAAGTCTTCCCTTCTTGTGGCTTCTTTAAGGGACATCTTACGGTAACTTTATTTATATTATGGAAACTTTTCAAATGTAGTAAACGCACAAAGCAAAGACCTTGCCTCTTTGTGGGTTCCCAATTCGAAAAACCTTCAGATTCAACTAACTCACAATACAGGAAAGGTAAATATCTTCCGATCTTATAGATTTTTTCAAGGAAATCTTACAAAAACTTTCCAAATTTAACCACCACCCAACACAAAAGGTCTCCTAAGGCAAAGGCATTCTCTTCTCTTCAATTCTTTATGCAAGACATTGTGAAAAATTTCAGATTTGCTAAACTCACAACACAGGGTTTCATGTTCCCTTTTCATTCAAAACTTTTCAAACACTTCCAGATTCAACTAGCTCAGAACATGAAAGCATTTCTAAGATAAAAGTCTGCCCTGCCCTTGATTCTTCATCTCACAACCCATAAAATAAGTTTGAGCATTCCCTTTTGATAGATTCTTCATGCAAGTCTTATGAAGATAATTGAAATTTAACCAACTCACAACACGTAAAATTTCCTACGGCGAAGGTCTTCCCTTCTCTTTGATTCTTCAGGAGAATCCTTACCGAAACCTTCAAAGTTTAACTAACTCATTAAGATTTTCTAAGACCAAAGTCGGTAACCTTCCAGATTTAGCCAACTCACAACACAAAAGTTTCCCGAAAGTAAAAAGCTTCAATTCTATATGAGTCTCCTGGAAATACCTTACGAAAACCAACTCATAAAACAAAACATTTACTAACACAGAGGTCTTCCCTTCGCCTTTCCAATCGATTCTTCAGGAGAAACCTCAGGAAGGCATTGCAAATTTAACCAGTATAAAAGATTTCTTAACGCGTCTCCTTCCTCACAGATAATATTACGAAAACTTCCCTGACTTATCCAACCTATAACACAAACGAATTGCCAAGGCAAAGGTTTTCCTCCTTCCTTTCTTAGGAAAACTTTAGGTAAATGTCTTACAGAAAGAAAGCGTCTTCTTGTTGAATATGTTTTAAGACAAAGGTCCTCCCCATCTCATGAATTTTCCAGGGAGAATCTAACGACAACCTTCCAGATTTAAGCACAAAAGGTTTCCTAAGGCAAAAACCTTCTCTTTTCGTTGATTCTTCAGGTGCAATCTTAAAAAAACCTTATGCACTTCACAACACATAGAATGACTTAAGGCAAAACTTTCACAGGTCTAACCAACTCATAATTCAAGAGCTTCCATTCTCACAGATTCTTCAAGTAATGCCTTACGAACACCAGGAAAAGGAAACGATTTTCCCATTTCGTTAATTCGAGTGAAATTTTCCACAACTATCCAACTCATAACACATAGAATTTCCCTTCCCACTTCATGCATTCTTCCATGTTTAACTAACTCATCTAGAGTTTTCAGGGGAAATCTGAACAACCACCGAAGATTACTTAACTATCTTTCATGCCCTTAATTAGTCCTTGTAGGTTAGATCAAAGAAATACATAAACAGGGTTTCCATTCTATCTTGCTACCCTTAACTTGAATTCGAATAAATAGGTAACCCACATGACTTCTTCCATACGTTTTTCCTGTTTAGTGTAATGTGGATGGCCTAATCAATTTAAATTAAGGGGTTACGAGTTGGATTTGTTAAACAAATACCTAAATCATAACAGTTTTGTAAAGTACCTGGTAGATTTGTGAATGTAAATGTTTGTAATCGTCCTTCACGAATGAGAAGCGAGTAAAACATTTATTTACTTAACAAATACTCACACTGGTATCGTGGATGTTTTGTACCTAAGCAACGGATAGCAAAATGTCCCTTGAATTACCACCAAATCTTTGAATTATCAACGAATTGTTGAATTATCAACGAATTGTTGAATTACCAACGAATCTTTGAATTATCAACGAATTTTAGAATTATTATTAACGTAGCATAGAACCACCGACCAATCATTAATTTAAATCTCGGTCTTAATCGGCTGTAAGGTAATAAATTTTCATGAAAAGTAAATCGGCTGTGAAGCACCGAATTTTGGTGAAAAGCAGTAAACAGGAAATAATGTCTCAAGTTCGACGTTATCAAAAAATGTGAGTTTGTGCATGACAGTTTGGAAAAACGCCAAAATTAAAAACATGTTAGTTCTTGACTGAAAATGGTATTTTTTTTATTTTAAAGCTTTTAGTGGAGAGACTGGCCTAAAAAGCTTAGTTTGAAGAAACCTGAACATAAAGCAAGGTTAATTTTCCAGTCTGCTCTTCGATCTGAGTTTTTGAAAATTCTGTTCAAGTCAAATTAATTTCCTGGCTAAATCAATGGACAAACAAATAAATAATTAAGCAAATTAATAAATAAATCAACAGAAATGGAGTTTTTTAAAACGTATATGCTTAGTCAGTCTGGTAAATATTTTTTATAGAAAATTTTTGGCAAATTTCCAGCCTAGTTGAGATAAAGGCCACTTCATTACAAAAAATAAGAAACAGCAGAGAGGATAGACAAGATTCATGGATATTGTATGCCACAGCAATAAAGCCAAATGCCCTTAGTTTACATCTTAACAACAAAGCTGACCTGACCTATGCCCTTTTCTGTTTGGGATGGTCTTTCAGACTACAAGCCATACATTTTACTTGATGTTGACTTTATAAACTATCATAAAAGGGCCAAAAGGCCTCGACATAATCACCCAGAAAACTTATATGAAATTATAAACAAAATAAAGTTGAGGTCAACTGCTTTCAAAACTCAATTAAAATGAAGAAGAGTTCCAGCCAAATTATTACCTTAATTAAGGAATTTAAAGGTCTCAATTTTGGTTTTCAGGATGCTGAAACAATAAAACTAATCAGAAATGATAATTTATGTTCTAATCTTCAGTATTTTATCTATGCTAAACCTTTGTAAAAACTTGAATTTTCGGTAAGTAAATTCATGAATTATTTATTCCCCGCAGTTAAGAAAATTCGGAGTTATTTTTATTGCTGAAAACCTGTACGGTTCGTTTCGTTCGGGTTCTTTTGTCAATATTTGAAAATCTGTAAACAAAGCAGGCTGATGTCTGTTGTTCAGTGAAACAAAAATATTGAAACAATTGAATTTTTAAACAGTTCATAATCCAATGCCTACTTAATTTTTGGCTTAATAAACCCAAACTTATGCAACTAAAATCTGTGTCATTTTTGGCATGAAATGCTTGGAAATGAAGACACTCAGCCCCAAGTTCTAAATTAAAGAAACTTAATTTAAAACTCGTGTAAATTTGAAAACCTAATCGTAAAAACAAAGTGAGGGGGGAAATTGATTCAGCATGTATTTTTCGCAATGTTTACACGTTTACAGTAAATTGATACGCTTCGTGGGATTATTTAAAAAGTACGGCAATATCTAGGTCAGCTAAAGCACTTAGAAAGATCATGTTACGTAGTAAATATTTGAGAGATTTGACAAGATGATGGCACTTCCATGACACGAGTTACTAGTATTTTATCGGAAGTATGATAAGTGCACCCTCTATCGGTATTTTCGTTTAATAGTCACGTTTTAGTTTGGACGTGAGAGAATTTATAAAACATTAAATTTTACAGTCCAGTAGAACCTGGTCTTCGATTTTTGCGACACGTAAAGATACATTGTACGCTTCCGTGATTTTATTTGAATGTATCAAACCCCTTACAACATGCGAAGTATTTATCGTATGTGCACGTTTATGGCATGCCTTCTGAACTGGCTGACTTATTATTCTAAATTTTAGTTCGTGCTCGCAATCGGTTGCTTTTATATTGCATGACTATCGCCTTTTCAAATCTAACCATATTAATTATTTTTAACAATATTTTTTGCGAAGAAAAGTTCAAAATACTTTTATTTATCTAATGGAACGTGACCGCTTTTACTTTAACCTCAAAACGTACGAGTTTGTATTTAAAATTTAAATTTCAGTCCAAATTAAATTCTTTAAAATTTAAGGATTAGTTTTCGAAGGCCCTAATCATGATTTTTACATCTAAAAGCAAGTCTGTTGCTGAGATTCATCAATATTCAGCTAGAATTTCAAATTTATGAAGTTAAATCCGAAATTACAATCCGATTTTGTTAAATTTCGATGTTTAAGACTCAATTATCAGATCCAAACTGACATTAAAATTCTGAAATTTTTAACTCAAGCTTTGGCCTCAAAACAAATTTCAAATCAAACTGATAACTCCGGATCTCCAAATCCTTAACTTTGGAGTCGATTCTCACATCTCACTAGCTTACTGAAATCTAAATTTAAAGCTTTCAAATTCCAATTTCAGATGTTAACCTCGAAATTTACGACCAATTTTGAATGTTAAGAAATTCAAATTTCGGTCTTACAAACCCACTTTTTCCATTTGGATCACAATTTAATTGTACGCGAATGTAACTCAAGAGCCTTTAAATTCTAACTCAAGATTTCAATCTGAAAATTTACAACTAATGTATTTTATCAGAACTTCAAACTTGTAACTTAAGGCCTAATGTTTATATTTGGATTTAGATTCGGTTAATAACTCAAATCAAATTTAAAAAGTCTTTAAATTCGAAGTCAAAACCACAATCTGCAAATTCACAGCCAATTTCGAGTTTATCTTGTTTAAACTTGAGAACTCAATCTTAAAGACTTGAGTCTTATATTTAGGTGACATAAGATTTCGTTAACAATTCTGTTCAAACACAGTTTAAAAGGTCTTTAAATTCTGATTCAAGACTTCAATCTAAAAATTCACAGCGAATCTCTATAGTTTATCTTATTAGAAATTCAAAACTTAATCCTAAACATCCAGAGCCTATCTTTCTTGGAATTCCAGTCAGTAACTCGATCGACACCTTTGCCCAAATTCAATTTAAATAATCTTTAAATTCTAAGTTCAACCTTTAATCTCCAAAATTTACAACCAATTTCCAGTCTACCCTGTTAAAAATAGGAATATCGCTTTGTTTCTTACCCTTAGATTAAGATTTGATCCACAACTTTTCTCAAATCAGACTTAAAAAGTCTTTAAATTCGGATTCAAGAGCCAATCTGGTATTTCATAGCCAATTTTCAGGGCCTATCTTGCTCGAACTCTGAATTTTAATCTTAAAAAGTTGTAGTTCGATTGGCAATCTTGCTCAAATCTGAATTTAAAACCTTCAAATTCCAATTCAAGACACTGATCTCGAAACTTAAATGTTTCGGTCCTAAAAGCTTGATTCGTACACTTATATTCAAATTCGATTGCAAGCTCTGATCGAATTTAATTCAAGAATCAAATCACAGCAAATTTTGAGAGTTTATCTTGTTAGAACTTCAAAATTTGGGCATAAATATTTAAGTTTTTTATTTGGATCGAGATTCGATCGTCAAATTTCCTAAATTCGGTTTAAAAATCTTTATTCTGATTCAAGGCATCAATCTGAAAATTTAACCAATTTCCAGTTCCTACCTACCTCTTACTATAACTTCAAATTTCAATCCTGAAGAATTGTAGTTCGATTGATAACTTTGTTCAAATCCGATTTAGAAAATCTTTAAATCCCGATTTGTCTTTAATCGCCAAATTTATAAAAAATTTCCAAAGTCTATCCTGTCAAAGAAATTCAAAAATCATTCCTGAAGACTTGTTTCCTAGATTTGAATCGAGATTCGATTGACAACCCTGTTCAAATTTGACCTGAAAAGTTTTTAGATTCTGAATCAAGATTTCCATCTCAAATCTGAATTTGAAGACTTCAAATTTCAGACCTATAGGTTTGATTCTCACATATGGATTCGGAATCTTGTGATAATCCTGCGCAAATCCGATTTAAAGATTCTTTAAATTATTATTAAAGACCATTATCTTCGAATTCAGAGCCAATTTTGGGTGTTTCTGTAACTTCCAATGTCGGTCCTAAGGGCTTGATTTGGACTCAAATTGAAATGATAATCCTATTCAACTTCGACAAAAAGAACTTTTAAATTCTGATTCAAAAATCCGATCTCTAACTTTACCTCCAATTTCTAATGTTATAACTTTGAAGTTCGATCCTAAAGGTTTGATTTAAACTCAGATGCGAAGGACAATCGTATTGAACTCCGATTTAAAGAATCTTTAAATTCAGATTTCAGGATCTTAATCTCCAAATTCACTGCCAATTTCCAATGTTTTTGCTGCTATACTTTCGAATTTCGGCCCTAAGGGCTTCACTTGTACTCACATTCAAATGATAATCTTGTTTAAATCCGATTAAATTCTGATTTAAGACAATAAAAATTTCTAATATTTATGCTATGTTTTAGCTTCGACTTTGGATTCAGATTCGTTTGATCATCTTGCTCAGATCCTTTAAATTTCGATTCAAGTCCCAGCTCTGCAAATTGGCGGCCAATTTCCAGAGTCTACCTTATCAGAACTCCGAATTTTAGTCGTAAAGACTTGTGATTGAATTGGCCACTTGCTCTGAATTGAAATCTTCAGATTCCAATTAAAAACACTGATCTCGAAATGCCTTGAATGCTTATAACTTGAAATTTCGGTCCTTAAGGCTCGGTTCTTATATTTCCATCCAGATTCGATTGATAACCCTACTCAAATCAGATTTAAATAGTTTTTAGATTTTGATTTCAAACTTTAATCTACAAATTTACAGCCAACTTTCAAGGTCTAACAGCTTATTAAACATTTGAATATCATCCCAGAAGATCTGATTGTTATATTTAAATTAAAGGTTCAATCGATAACCCTAAATCTTCAAGTTCCAATTCAAGGCATTACTCTCCATATTCATGGTCAGTCTTAATCTTCAAATTTACAAACAATTTCCAAAGTTGATCCTGTTAAAAATAGGCAACCACGTTCAAATCTGATTTAGAGAGTCTTTAAATTCTGATTTCTCATCTCAAAATTCACATCTAAGTCTACCTTATTGGAACTAGAAAGACCTGATTCCTACATTTGAATTCATATTTGCTCGTCAACCCTGCTTGAATGCAAATTCAAAGTTCTGACATTTCAATTTTGAATGATTAGAACTTCAAATTTCGGTCCTAAAAGCTTAATTTAGACACTTGAATACAGATTCGATTGAAAATCCTGCTCGAATCTGATTCAATAGTCTTTAAATTTACAGTCAATTTCTAGAGTTTATCTTGTTAGAACCTAAAAAAGACTTGATTTGTATGCCTGAATTGAGATTCGGTTAACAACTCTACTCAAATCAAATTTAGAAAAGTCTTTAAGTTCTGTGTCATGACGTCAATCTGAAAATTCATCGCCAATTTCGAGAATTTATTTTGTTAGAACTTCAAACCTCGATCCTAATGCCTTGGAATCAAATTGACTAAAAAAGTCTTTAAATTCTGATTTAACAGTTCCCCTTCACAATTCACATCAAATTTCGAAAATGTATCTTAATAAATATATCTTATTATGAATTTCGGCGCTAAAGATTTAATTTCTACATTCGATCGTCAACCTTGCTCAAATCCAACTTTAAGCCTTTAATTTCTAATCCTAGACTAAAAATTCACAGTCAAGTTCCACAGCAAATCTTGTTGAAGCTTCAAATCCCAGTCCTAAAGACTGTAACTCTATTAATAACCTTGGTCAAATGCAATTTAAAGAATCGCTAAATTTTGATTTCAGTCTTTAACCTCCAAATTTGTAGCCAATTTCCAAAGTCTGCCCTTTTAAAACTTTGAATATCATCCTTGAACATTTGATTCTTATATTTGGCTTAAGATTCTATCAACAACCATTCTCAAATTCGACCTAAAAAGTCTTTAAATTCTGACTCAAGAATCTCATATCTTCAAATGCGCAGCAAATTTCGGAGCAAAATACTTGATTCCTACCTTTAGATTCAGAATCGATCGTCAACTCTACTCAAATCAAAATTTAAAGCCTTCAAATACAAATCTAAGCGCTGATCTCTAAATTCATACTTAATTTTTAATATTACCCACTTAGAACTTTCGGTCTTAAAGGCTTGATTCTTACATTTGGACTCAAATTTGATTAAAAATTCTGCTCCATTCCGACTTAAACAATTGTTAAATTTTGATTCAAGGCCTTAATTTCCAAATTCACAGTCAATCTGCAATTTTTTTGCTGCTGTACAAGGTGGTCCAAATTGGACACTTTTGATAGGAAACACCAATTTCTAGAGGAGATAGAAAAAAACTAACCTACATGTTACGAGCTCGATTTTTGTGAGAAAGTGAATGCCGAAAACCGCACATCGATATCTTGAACTGTTTAGAAGATATAGGGTGGTTTTCAATTTTGTGCATTATTGACCCACCCCCGTAACTTATTTATTTATGAATATTTTTTGTTTCTGTAAAAACATTCTTAAGGCACTTTTTTTAAAGGAATCCAATGGTGTCCCAAGTTTTTTTGTAAAAAGAATGGTTTTGAAGCTATGGCATAAACTTGTATTTTTTCTTATTGCTGTTTCTAAAATACTATAGATGAATTTTGTTAATCTGGAGTGCCATGTTGAACAATAAAACGAAATAAACTTACAGCTGTTATAAAATACATGTTTAAAAAGCAAAGTAGCAAGTATTTTATATATTTAGAAAAAGAATATGCAAAAATATATAGGGTAGTCCATAAGAAAAAATACAAGTTTATGTCATATCTTCAAAACCATTCTTTTTACAAAAAACCTTGGGACACCATTGGATTCCTTTAAAAAAAGTGCCTTAAGAATGTTTTTACAGAAACAAAAAATATTCATAAATAAATAAGTTACGGGGGTGGGTCAAAAATGCACAAAATTGAAAACCACCCTATATCTTCTAAACAGTTCAAGATATCGATGTGCGGTTTTCGGCATTCACTTTCTCACAAAAATCGAGCTCGTAACATGTTGGTTAGTTTTTTTCTATCTCCTCTAGAAATTGGTGTTTCCTATCAAAAGTGTCCAATTTGGACCACCTTGTACTTTCGAATTCCAGTCCTAAGGGCTTGATCTAGCCTCAGATTCGAATGATAATCCTGTACAAATCCGATTTGAAGACTCTTCAGATTCTTATTTAACCTTAATCTGCAAAATTACGGCCAATTTCGAACATTTGTGCTGTTATAACTTCAAAATTCAGTCCTAAAGACTTATTCTCACATTTGAATTCAAAATCGATTGATAATACTATTCAGATCTGATTTAGAGCCTTTAAATTCTGGTTCAAGAGTCCCATCTCCAAATTCAACGCCAATTTCGATTATTTGTGCTGTTATAACTTTGGACTCAAATTCGAACGCTAATTCTGTTCAAATCCGTTTTAAAGAGTCTTGATTTAAGACCTTAATCTGAAAATTTACCATCAATTTCGGAAGTTTCTCTTGTTAGAACCTAAAATCTTAAATACTCGACTCATATTTGAATTGAGATTCGATTAATACGTCTGCTCAAATCCAATTTAGAAAGTCTTTAAATTCTGATTCAATATGAAAATCACATCCAATTTCAAAAGCTTGTTAAAACTTCGAATTTTTATTCTAGAGACTTCTAATTCGATTGACAATTTTGCCCAAATTCAAGACCTTAATCTCCAAAATCACAGCATATTTTTAATGTTTGTACTGTTACAACTTCAAATTTCAGTCCTAATACGTTTGGATTAAGATTCGTCTAGCCAGCTTGCTCAAATCTTATTCAAAAACTCCTTAAATTTTGATTCAAAACATTAATGTCAAAATTCACAGCCTCCTTAGAGAGTTTATCTTATAAACATTAAGATTTCAGCCCTGAAAGGCTTCATTCTACATTGCCAAGGTGGCGCACTGGAAGAGCGTCAAGCTAGCATTGCGCTAGTCCTTGGTACGAATCTCCCAATCGGCAAGATTTTCCTTCAGTCTGGAGGAATAACGACGCTCTCCACCGAATACAGACCTAAGAGGCAGATTAACAAGGTCCTATACGTACACACTTAACACTATACATACGGTGCAGTAGGTAGGATCAAACGGCGCACCAATCACATAACTCAGTGTCGGGCCGGATTGCGCATTGCACGCATAAAACCTCATACGTTAACGCACCGGCCTCTACACTAAATGGTATAAGAGGTTAATGGTAACAAACAAACAAAGGCTTAATTCTTACGTTTGGATTCAGATTTGACTGCTCATCAAGGTTTAAATTAAAAGAACCGTCGGTTCGGGATTTAAATTTGTATTCAAATTCGCAATTCGCTGAGTCAAGCCTCAAATTTTCAGATACAAAATCTAGACTTGGTTTTAAACCTATGAATCCAGATGTATTCCAGATTTTCTAAACAAAATCTAAAGCTCAAATTTTTTATTCAAACTCGAAGCCGCTTAAAATAAAGTTTCAGATGTAAATTTGGGAACGTAAACTTATATATATCCTAGTCGGATTAAAGCTTCCGACTTACAAATAAAAATCTGCTCAATAATCAAGTTCAGCTTATGCCTGACCTCTAAGCTTTTTATAAAAGTTTAAAGTTTGAAGCTTGCATTCAAGTTCAGAATTCAAGTTTGAATTGAATTAGCCGTAAAAAAAAACTCAAATAAATCGTATCGTAGCATACATAAAAAGAAGATCGTCTCCTTAAACGCTTTGGATCGTATTTTTAATAAGAGACAGGCTAAAGGATAAAAGAACGTAAATAACAGCACAATAATACGAACAAAGCTGAAATTATTTATGTAAATCCTCAGAATGGCGCATAAAGACTTGATACGTCTGCTACACATTCGAGATTTGTAATACCGAGCTTAAAACCGGGGGTAGTTCGTATTCAAGCCACGAATAATCTTAGAGATCATGTTTCTATTTGACTATGTACAACTAAGCTGCCTTTCAAACTTGTCAAATAACAATTTTCTGAAAAAGTAAATCAAAACTTGAACGATGAGTTGGTTTTAAACGAATTTAATGGACTTTAACAAGGTTTTTTGAAGTTTAATCACAAAGAAAGTGGTAAAATTTCAAGTCTAGTAGGCCATGCTTTCGAAAACATCTGCATTTTGCGGCGTTGAATGCAACCATCATTGGACGTTTTGAGGTTATGTCCGAGTTTTAGATGTTTTTCATTCAAGTTTAGTGATTGAAGCAGTGATAATCACACAATCAACGTTTAAGTCCCTAAATTAATGATGATGAAAAATAAGAAGTAAGCTAGTATTCAAGCGAATCGCCAACGTAACCTCCAAATGTCAGTATGACAGTTGCGTTCAGCGACGATTCCGTGATCTGATTATGGTCGCATTCAGCGCTGAATAATTGCTTTCGAAATGAAGATCAATGCCTGGAACCAGAATTTAAATACTCTTTAAATTAGAGCACATTATTTATCAATCAAATCTGCATCTAAACATAGGCATCAAACCTTTCGGGTTGAAATTCGACTTTTTAACAAGATTAGGTAACTCTCGAAATGGTCTATGAATTTTAAGATGTAATCTAATCTAGACTTGCATTGGAATTAAATTAAATCAGATTTGAGCAAGCTGATCAAACAAATCTTATTATTTAAAATGTAAGAATCAAATCTTTAGGGCCAAATTTCGAAAGTTAGTACAGTATAAACAATCGAAATTATCTGTGAATTTGGAGATTAAGGTCTTTAGTCAGAATTTAAAGACTTATTAAAGCTAAGTTAGTTCGATTCTGTGCCCAAATAGAGTTTGGAAATTGAAGCCTAGTTTCAAAATGTAAAGACTTTAATTCAGATTTAGGCCAGATGGTCAAAGGAATCTTAATCCAAACGCAAGACTTAAGCCCTTAAGAGCGCGATTCGAAAGTACAGCAGCAAAAATATTCGAAATTGATTATGAATTTGTAGGTTTAATCAGAATTTAAAGAATCTTAAAATCGGATTTAAGCAGCTTTATCACTCGATTCTGAGTTCAAACGTAACAATCGAGTCTTTAGGAACGCATTTCTGAGTTATAACAGCACAAACATTCGAATTTGGAGATTGAGGTCTTAAATCAAAATTGAAGACTCTTTAAATCCGATTTGAGCAGTATTATCACGAGATTCTAAATACATATGTGAGAATCACACCTTCACGTCTGAAATTTGAAGTTCTAACTGGATAAACATTCAAGACCTGACCATGAATTTTCAGATCAACGGCTTGAATTAAAATTTGAAGTCTTCAAAATCAGATTTGAGTAGGGTTGACGTTCAAATTTAAATCTAAATGCTTTCAAACCTTTAGCGCCGAAATTTGAAGTTCTAATAATATAGACTTTCGAAATTTGACGTGAATTTAGAGTTCGAACCCTTCAATCAGAATTTCAAGGCTTTTTAAGTCAGAGTTGAGCAGGGTTGTGGATCAAGTCTTAATCCAAATGTAAGAATCGGACCTTCAGAAGCGATATTTGAATTTTTCAAAAGATTTTGGAAATTGGCTGTAAATTTGGAGATTAAAGATTTAAAGATTTTATAAATTTTAAAACATCGAATCAAAATTTATTAAATTGGATTTGAACAAGGTTGACAGCCGAATCTCAATTCAAATTTAAAATTCAAGTCTTTAGTATCGAGTTTTGAACTTTCAGCAAAATAAACTTTTAAAATTCGCTGTGAATTTTAAGATTGAAGTCTTTCAACCGAAGTTCTAATCATTTAACATTGGAATTTGAAGACGTTAAATTCGCATTCAAGCAAGGTTGACAATCGAATCTGATTCCAAATGTAGGAATCTAGTCTTGCGATGTGAATTTAGATATATGACTGAATTTAGAGACTTTTAAAATAAGATTTAAGAAAGGTTATCGATCAAATCTAATTCCAAGCGCAAAATTCAAATTTTTAACAGGCTAGACTTTGGAAATTGGATATAAATTTGGAGGCATTGTAGTGTGAAATCAGAATTTAAAGAATTTTTTAATCAGATTTGCACAATGTTGTCAATGGAACTTCAATCCAAATGTAAGAAAAATATCTTTATGACAGAAACATAAATTGTCAGATTAGTTTTGAATCAGAATTTAAAGACCACTTTAAATTGGATTGGAGCAGAGTTCTCCATTAAATCTCAAATCAAAATAAGAATGAAGTCTTTAGGATCCAATTTTGTAGTTCTAACAGGATATCTCAATCCAAATATAAGTTCAACAAGATAGACTTTCAAAATTGGCTGTGAATTTGCAGATTGATGTTTTGAATCAAAATATAAAGATTCTTGAATCGGATTCTAGTACGGCTATCAAACGAATCTGGTTCAAAATGTAAGAATCAAGCCTTTGAGGAATGGAAATTTGAACTTCTAAACATACAATACCTATTAGAATTTGAAGGTTTTAAATTTAGGTTTGAGCAGGGTTGGCCATTTATTTTAAGTCCAAATCAAACCTTTAGAACTGAAATTTGAAGTTCTAACTGTATAAATATTCAAGACTGACCATGAATTTGGAGATTAATGCTAAATTTAGTGATTAAGCAGTTGTAATTACGTAGCCAACGTCTAAGTCACAAAGTCACTAAATTAATACGTGAAAAGTTGGAAATAGGCCAGCCAGCGTTCAGAAAAATCGCCAACAATTTCCAACTGTCATTATGCTGGAGAATTGGCAATCCAATGTTTTCGAAGGCATGGCCTACTTAGGAATACATTCCTGTGCCTAATATTCGATAAACACTCTAAAAAATATTTCATTTAGAAAATCCTAAATAAAATCCTGAATTTTCTCGCAGAAAAGCAACTCAGCAGTAAATTATGTTAAATAAAATGTATTCGAGTCAGAAAAAT
Source organism: Melanotus villosus (assembly GCA_963082815.1). Classification (NCBI taxonomy): domain Eukaryota; kingdom Metazoa; phylum Arthropoda; class Insecta; order Coleoptera; family Elateridae; genus Melanotus; species Melanotus villosus. The sequence goes on along the minus strand of OY720419.1, from coordinate 109,620,371 downwards.
GCGAGGACAACTTCCAAACCGTTTCACACATGTAACAAATTTCGTAGATTTTGCCTTTTTTCGCCAGTGTTGTATGTGACAGCTGTACTTCGTATGTAACATAAAGTGATGGATGACTGAACATATTTAACCGAATTACATTTTCGTGACCAAGTTTTGGGGGGCAATGCGGTCTCTTTATTAAAGTTCAAATAGAAACTAAGTGCATAATGTAATTAAAACAGCTTCTGAAATTGGGCTGGAACAAACCCTTAAATTATAGCGATATTTATTAGTTATTACGTTTACGCGAAGAAAACTTTTAAGGGTTAAACTATTAGTTAAAACCTGAACTTAGAAAATTTGTCATGCTTTCTAAAACATCGTAAAACATCGATGAACGCTTGCGTAAGCGAAGAATTTTGAGGTTATGTTAAGTTTTATTGAAGTTAGTTTATTTTTTAAGATTTGATATCAAAAGGTAGTGATTAAGACAGTAGATAATAAGCAGCAAATTTGTTAGAAGTGTCCTAATTGATGCGAAAGGTTAAAAATTAACGGGCATGCGCGAAAACTGTCATTGTGGTTGCATTCAGCGATGCCTATGGTTGCATTCAGCGATTCATTTTAGAAAGCAAGGTCTACTAATAAAAAAATCCTGTTAATCACTTTCTGTTAAGCCGATTGATTCTGAATTTATTAATGCCAAAACTACACTGCAGACATGCTAAAATATTAACGGATCATTCCCAAGCCACAAGAACTTGTCTAAATTTTTTCCTTTAGAAAGGAGATTGATAATTTAATCATCTGACAATCAGACGTCAAACTTCGTTCATAATTAAGTACCTACAATTCAGCTTTTTAATCCCAAAGGGAGCTATATTTAAGGGCCTCAGCATTTCTGGAAGTTGTTTTATTTAAGAGTGACTGACGCTTTTAATCTCTTGTCTTTCGAAGTCTTTTTCAGTGGATTTTTGATATTCCTTTTCAAGAGTGCACTTGCTTCACAGTTTTTCCTATTGATTATCTTCAGTAAAATTTCTTTAAGTTAAAAAAGGGCTTCTTCGTAGTTTTTCAGGAAACAAGGGTGGAAAATTAATTTGTTTATAATCAACTATTATGGCCTTAGGCATATTGAAGTTACGATTTCCGCAAGTAATCATTTACTAGAAAATCAACAATCTCAGATCTTTTGGCAAGCACTGCGAGTTTATTAGATCGATGTTGGCAGGGCATGTAAAGAAAATATATCAAACAAAATCGTACATCAACATTTACAAATAGGTCGACCGTTTTATGTAAGTACAAATAATTCCGATTCTCTTATTGCAATTCGTTATGGATCCCAATAAATTAAAAACTCAGGACGTCTTTAGAAAAGTTAACGCCGAGAACCCGGAAAACTTTAGAACCGTACACTTCTTCAGTTTCGTGCTGCTGGTAACATTAATATTTCACGAACTAAAGCCCCATGTTTGACACTTTGAAATTTTCAAGCCTCGCGTAACTTTTAATCGTTCCTATATTGAAGTGTACGTAATATTACTGAGAATCGCGTGACTCGCTAAATCAAGAACTTGACTAAATGCATTTCGCTTAGTTAGAAGCAATTACTCTGGTAAATTGTGAACTTTTAGTCGCGAATACTAACTAATGGCTGATAGATCTCTACCACACTTTCTAACTGTGTTCGTGTTAAAGCCGCATTATGCAACTTCGTGAAATAATGAACTCACTCTGACCTCAAAATTAATGCAGAAGATTGAAGCAGTTTCCAGGAAACTTACTTCAAGAAAGCTCGTTCGTTTAACTGTTCAAATTTTCTTTTTATTTTATTCTTTGTGGAAGTATTCACATCTAGTTGGCCGTGCTTGATCAACATACGCCGTTGTGAACTTTCCAGTATCACTGAATGCAACAATTTCGAATCTACAACGCTGATTACAACCATCAATGACAGATATCGAGTTTTATACAAATATCGATCTATTTTTCCACATTTGCGCAAAATGTAGTAATTAAAACAGGGTTTTGCTATTAATACAACTGTTTAAGTCAGTAAACTTTGACGTGAAACGTAAAATAATCAGCCAGCATTCACAAAATTTATAACATAACCTGAAAATGTCATTATGACGGTTGCGTTTAATGATGGCGGCAGCGTTCAACGATGTCGGTTGCCATTGATTCTTCTTCTTTTTCATACTTTACTTATCCAATGGTGGATGTAGTCTTCCCCTTTTCCTTCCATTTGTCCCTATCTATTGCAAATCTCGTCCATTGATTATACGCTTTCAATTGTTTTAGTCAGTAAACTTCGCAGAAAATAATCAGATAGTATTCACAAAATGATAACCTAACCTCTAAATGTCATTATGAAGATTGAAGCAGTTTTGAAGAAACCTACTTTAAAAAAAATCGTTCGTTTAATGTTACAAACGTTCCTTTTATTTTACTCTTACTTTCGAGAAAAAATATTCAACTTTAGTAAGTCATGCTTGCTAAATATGTGCAGTCCAATATCACTGAATGCAACCACAGTGATTTCGAATACGTCATCGTGAAACCTTGTGCATCGCTGAATCAACCGTCAATAACAGTTTAAGGTTAGGTTATCGAGTTTTTACAAATACTGATATTTTTCTACGTTTTCCGGGTGAAATTTAGTTATTAAAACAGTTCTTTGCCGTTAACTATCGCCTTTCAACTGGTTTAGTCAGTAAACTTCGGCGTGTATTGTAAAATCATCAGCCTCCTCCTCCAAAGTTATCAGTCGAGGAACTGGTTTGTCCCAGCAACCCATTCTTTTTAGTTCCTACTTCCTGTGTCGTTAATTACTTATTTAAATCATCTGCCAGCATTTACAAAATCTATAACATAACCTCAAAATGTCATTGTAACAGATGCGTTCGGCAATAACGATTCCGTTCAACGATGACGGTTGCGTTCATTGTGAAAAGTGAAACAATTTCAAGGAAGCTTACTCCAAGAAAAGCCGTTAGTTTTACGCTTCAAAATTTCTTTTTATTTTACTCTTTGTAAAAAAGTATTTCCGAGTAAAAATGTTCACCTTTAGTAGGTCATGCTTGATAAACATGATGTTATAAATTCTCGAGTATCACTAAATGCAGCCAGAGTTGTTTTGAATACGTTGTGTGAATCCTCCCGCATCGCTGAATGCAATCATTAATGACATAATGACAGTTTAAGGTTAGGTTATCGACTTTTTACAAATACAGATATTTTTCTACGTTTGACGAAGAAATTTAATTGTTAAAACGGTTCCTTGCCGTTAATTGTCCGCCTTCCACTGTTTTAGTCAGTAAACTTCAAAGCAAAACGTAAAATAATCAGCCAGTATTCAGAAAATCGATGATGGATACTGATGGATACGTTCGGAAAGGATAACGGCTGCGCTCAATGATGAAGGTTGCATTTGAACGGTATTTGAACACAGGGGTAGTCACAACAGCATACATTTTCGAAAGCACTGAAAGTTTTGTAGATCACATTGTTTTTCCACACCAACCACAAAGCAATTTTGCGTTTATTTAATATCTTTAAATGAAATACATAATTGAAATGAATTCGAAGACTTCCACGGTCAATGTCAGTGTTAAAAGAACGTCTTCCGTGTCATTATTCAGAAAGAGGAACTCAACGTTTCGGCAGCTTTCTTAGGGGGTTTAATCAGTAAGAAGAAAGGGCAGGGTAGGTAACTCGACATGTTAACCACGCCAGAACCAAAAGTCTTTTAACGAAAGAGAGAAAGGCACGGTAAGTCAACTTGTGAATTTTGCTGTTGAAAAAATGAGGAGAAGTGGCAATGATCGATGATTCTTCAAATAAGATCTTATGGCCAGTGTCGTGATGATATTCAGCAACGGCTGATGAGTGTGAAAGAAGACCTGATTTCAAGCAACATTTTTGTGCACAGAGCGACCCGTTTCTCCAAAATCGCAAGAACAAGGAATGCTGTAGACTCCTCTAAATGACAGGGGTTGAGGCTTAAAGATGTTTTTTGAGAATCTTACCTATGTGATCAGTACACTAGCGAACATATGCCAAGAAGAAAATAGCCGGGGGTGTGCAGTCATTCTGAGATCCTCCAGAGTGTGAGAGCCTAACGTCCCTCTTGTTGTACCCATGCTTGACGAGATTGTCCTGAAAACGGGTTAATTCGACATGAAGATCGTCAGTTTGGGACACAATGTACAGCAGAATTAATTACGGAAGGTTTTTGTGTCAAATAATGATGTGAATTGGTATGAAGATAGTTTTTCGCGTAAGTAGGTTTACGGGTTACCAGGACGTCAATGGATTCTATCAGGGTGTTGATTGTTGGGATGTTCTAGGAAGAAATCAAGGGTTTGTCTTCCATGAAGCCAGATAATAAAAGTGTCTACATAACGGAACCAGACTTTGGGTTTTAATTCGAAAGATTTCAGGGCTATCGCTTCAAACGACTCCATAAAGGTGTTCGCAACCACCAGAGAAAGGGGAGAACCCATACCAGGCCTGGCATTTACTTCTAGGGTTGGTTGTTAATAAGGAAATATGTGAAAGAAGGGCCCTTTTCAACGAGAATGGCTAAACTTGCAGGTTTGCCATCTTGTACTAGTAACTGATGGATGATAGCTACTGAATCAGGGATGGTGAGCTTGGTGAACAGAGAAGTTACATCAAAACTGACAAGCTAGTCTACGGTGAGATTGTCGATGAGGTATACAAAGTGAGGGGAATTTAGAAAACGTAAAGAAGATTTTCTTGTGTGTACCTTAACAATGCCAGTAAGATACTTGACAAAATTATAGGTGAAGAAATTTATGGTATTAACAATAGAACGAAGACGGATCTGCTGTTTGTGAATTTTAGGAAGACCATACAATTTCGGTGGTTTGGATTCACGAGGGATTAGATGGCGTTCAATATCCTGCGGGAGGTCAGATGATTTAATGGGTGTGACAACCTCGCGTTCGATTTTGGAAGTGGAGTCACGAGAAATGGGAGTGTATACTGTTATGATAACCAACTTTTTAATTAATTATCATACTATTAATTATCGATATGATTTAATGCTTTTAATTTAGTTTAGATATTCTCTTATCTAAGGGTTGTTCTAAGGGATCGCCAACTTTTATTTACTAAGCTGAATTTCAAAAAATAGCCCACAATAAAAAAAATTGTTTTAAATTTCAAAATTTCAAAATAAATAATAATAATTCAAACAATTTCAAAAATACAGTTTTAGTTTACAATATCCCTATCTTTCCCTACCTTAAAATTATATTAATATCTAAATCTAAAACTGCATTTTTATATACAAAATTATTATTCAATTTGATATTATATCAATACATTGTCCTGAAGAAAATCATTCACTTTAGCAACATACTACGATTTCTCTATAAGACGACAGTGGCATTAGCCTTGTCAGCTAGTAATGCAACAATGTTACAGTTGGAGTGAAAACTTTTAAGTGCGTGCGATCTCTTCTTCCTTTGAGATATCGCAAGATGGAGGTTTCGCAGAACGAAGACACCTGGTTGTTTCGAAGCGTACAATATCTGCACTATTTTTAGAAAATGTACGTAGTGACGACTCAACCGAACTAACAATGTCTTCGATGGAAATTTTGGCGGGATCTACAGAAAAATTAAGACCTTTAGATAACAATGAGGACTCATCTGAGGTTAAAGCGTAGGAAGAAAGATTTACAACGTACAAGAACAGCTGTTTTTAGGGCTAAGAGAATCAAAGTTACGAAGGTGTGCAGCGGTAGTAAATTCAGAAGTGGTTTGTGCCTGAATGTAAGCGACCAAGTAAAGACGAATCATCGCTCCTGGGAATATACGATTTTTAACTTTGTTCTTATAATTTCAAATTCATTTTGCAGTCTTCAGCTTACCCTAACCTAGAAAATATTCAAAAAAACCTATTTAACATGCGGATTTAAATTATTAATACAAAAAAAAATTATAAACAAATAAGCACAGCCAAACACAGTCAATAAAAGAAAAACAAAAGAAACAAACGCGTTTTAAAAATTCAACTTAAGAATTGAAGAAAAAGCAAAACGAAACGCTTTTATCAGATCGAAATATCCTAAAATACGAGAAGGAAAATGAAGATTTAACCCTTTACCTCTTCGAAAATATTTAATGGGTGCTCTCCGATGTTACAAACTGAGGCGTTTGTAATTAACTTAATCTGTAATTAAGATTAATATTTCATGATAACCGAGCCAAGTCTGAAAGTCTATTCACACTGGCTTTATTAATAAATCGAAAAGCATTGCTTACGAAAATTATAAGCTCGCTTCTAACTATTAACGAGAGTTGCAAAAATTAAATAAACGTTTTTAGATGCGAGTGGGTCCTCTGATTAAGGACTGTTTTGGAAATCGTATTAGGCGGACTTGAAAATCGACAATCTTTTTTCAAAAATAATTGAAAACTTCATAAAATTTAGACCCCATTTGGGCTGGTCATGAAGCAAACTCTAAACTTATTAAACATAAATAATTAAGTACGACGTATAAATAACAAAATTAGATTTGTAAAAATTCGTTTCTTTTGAGTAAACACTTTTAAAGCTTTTCAAAATTGTTACCTCTGGGGTGGTTTAAACCACTAACCTTCAGCTCAGCAACTCAATTAGTAGAACGTTGACGCGTCAAGCTGAAGGTCACTGGTTCAACTCCCTGCAGAGGTGATACTTTTCCTCATACAGAATTTTCTTAATTCGTTAAAATATTTGCTTTTTCGGCATCTCTTTAATATTCCTTGTATAAGTTGTTCTGTAACGATTTATTCGGCAGTTCAGCCCATTTTAGTAGCACAAATCCAGTATCATAATCCTGACTTCTAATACAATTGTTTAAACAACCACAACTGCTTTATTTCTTCGGTGAAACCCCTTTGAACTTCCGATATGAAGCATTTGGCCAAAACTTTTAAACAGTTAGGCTTTCGTAACTCCAGCACTTCAAATACCCTCATCCTGGCTTTAGTAATCCACTCATAAAACTCCATAAGCAACAAGCACATGAAAAAAGAAAGACTTGCTGATCTGTTTTGAATAATTTAAGCAAATATTTACGTACCTGGGGCTAAAGGGTCCCCTAACTTCGGTGCTTCCCTAACTGCTTCCAGGGAAGGCGCCTACTAATTATGAAACCCTAATAACACACAATTCGAATAATAAATATCAAAGAAAACCTACTCATTTCGTAGTTTTATGTACCTCGCATTGGTCTGATAATTCACACAGTAGTTTAGTCCCTCTTCAGCACAAAACTTTTAGCTCAGTACTTGGAAAACGTTCAGTTTGATCTAACAATTCAGATATAAAACTCTATAAAGGCTGCAACAAACCCCTGAAAAAATAAAGATACCGATTTGTTTTTAATTATTTAAACAAATATTTACTAACCAGGCCTAAAGGGTTTTGTGTATTCACTGCACTGCTGAAAAAATCAAAACCGCACTACAGCTTCAACTACTTATCACAACACTACCGCTGATCCCTAAGGGCGTATTACGAAAGCCCCATAAGTTTAAAAGAACCACGTTTAGTCAAACAATTAAAAATCCAGAAAGAAAAGACAGACGTGATAAGGTACAAACTCAACCTTTACAGAGGAACTACAGCCAGTACCTCTAATGACCACAATAGAGCCCAAGCAACTAAGGTGGCTTGACATGGGATACCAAGAAGAGCATTAGAAGTAAGGCCGAAAGCATGGATGAAGCACAGCAAGAAGAAAAGGAAACCCATAATGATAATAAACAGAAACATTTATAGGAAATGCACACAGACTACTGATGGTAAACAGAAAAATGAGAAAGAAAAAAATTTTGGAAACCTTTAGTGATTTGTTTTTTGAAAATATGTAATAGTGGTAACTTTCATTGAAAATCTGAACTTTAAATAAAATGGTGACTCAGTCCGAGCCCTGCAAACTACATTTTGTAAAAGCCAACTCACTCTTGTTGAGGTCTTCATCCTAGGTACACCATCCCTCGATGTGGGACTTACCTGCAACAACAGAAAACATTTTTTAAAATGTGTTTCATGCTGTAGTTTACAAAGGGCATGAAAACTTTTTGTTTTAAAATTACTCTTCTTCTTTTTTCCCAAACCCCCTTATGCTTTTATGGCGTTGGTTTGGGAATTAAAAATAAAAATTCTAAACACAGGACATTTTTAAACTGAAGCATCAAATATTGTTTATCAGCTGAACACCTGACAAGGAAGAATCTGAGAAAACAAAACAACTGAGGCTTCTCACCTTTTTAACGCCACCCTCCTGCAGTACCGTCCTGGAACTCTGCAACACTCCCGAACCGACACTCCCGCACAACACATTCACTTTTACCCGTAAGAAATTAATGACATTAAACCATCAAAACTGTACTGTGCAGTTAATGCAAAAAACTAGCAAAATTACTTCACCGCGTTGTTTTTAAATCGGCGAATTTATTTGAATTTTAGCAAACAGTTGTATGTTTGCTTTATAAAACTAAAAACCCGAACACGAACACTCGCAACGAACGAAACAGTAATAGAATTGTTATGGTTTACATTTGAAAAATTAATTCTTTTTCTCCCAACCTGCAGAAACAACTGTAGTTTGAACAAGAGAAAAATAAAATGTACTTAACTGCAACATTTTAAGTTCCATGTCAATTTTCGGTTCAGTAACGACATAGTAAAGCACTCCACTACCGAATACCGAAAACATAAAGTACTGTTAAGTAACAATCTCTGAAGATACCGATACCGATACCGAATACCGAAGAAATAAAGTACTGTTAAGTAACAATCTTTGAAAAGAATCGTTGCTGTAAATACAACAACTTAGAAAATATGTAATAGTGGTAACTTTCAGTAAGAAACTGAACTTTAAATAAAATGGTGACTCAGTCCGAGCCCTGCAAACTACACTTGAAAAGCTAACTCACTCGTGTTGAGGTCTTCATCCTAGATACGCCATCCCTCGGTGTGGAACTTACCTGCAACAACAGAAAACATTCTTTAAAATATGTTTGAAGCTGTAGTTTATAAAGGACATGAAAATTTATCAGTTTAAAATTTGGGAATTATTCTTCTTCTTCTTTCCCAAATCCCCATATGCCTTTATGGCGTTGGTTTGGGAATTAAAAATAAAAATCCTAAAGACATTTTTAAACTGAAGCATCAAATATTGTTTATCAACTGAACACCTGACAAGGAAGAATCTGGAAAAACAAAAACAACTGAAGCTTCTCACCTTTTTCACGACCACCCTGCTGCAGTACCGTCCTGGAACTCTGCAACACTCCCGAACCGACACTCCCGCACAACACATTCACTTTTACCCGTAAGAAATTAATGACATTAAACCATCAAAACTGTACTGTGCAGTTAATGCAAAAAACTAGCAAAATTACTTCACCGCGTTGTCTTTAAATCGGCGAATTTAATTGAATTTTAGCAAACAGTTGTATGTTTGCTTTATAAAACTAAAAAACCGAACACGAACACTCGCAACGAACGAAACCGCAATAGAATTGTTATGGTTTACATTTGAAAAATTAGTTCTTTTTCTCCCAAACTGCAGAAACAACTGTAGTTTGAACAAGAGAAAAATTAAAGTACTGCTAAGCAACAATTTTTGAAAATAATTGTTGCTGTAAATATGTACAACTTAGGAAATACTTAAAGCTTAAGGCCTTCTAAGTAATAACAAATACGTTCATAAGTACAAACACAATTTGAAAAACATTGGAAACAAGTATCATTAACCGAGGGGTTAACTACGACCTTAAATAGGCGTACGAAAGAATACCTCCACATAATAATTACTTCAAATTTTACGATCCAAAATTATAGCAACTTTCAGTAACCAATATGCAACACATAAATCATAATAATTTGCATAAAAAATATGTGCTTTGAAGTACAATATTGGAACAGTTCTAGCCTTGTTATTGTTTTAATAAATATACAGACAATAAATCTGGATATTTTTTGATCAGACCTCGTATTTACTGTTAACGCTTTCAGTTAAAATTCGCTCAGATTATCGTACGTTTACTTATATTTCTGTACGAAAAATTATACCTGTAGTTAACCCCTCTCAAATAGCAGTTATAATAATTGATGTAAATAAAGTAGCACAGAAAATCATGTAAAGGACTTACTTGTATAATACGAAAACATCCTCAATCTGTACGATACCTTTTAATATGGGACTACAAAAAATTCAAATTGCCAATCCATTTATGCATTTCAAACGTTTGAATTCCTGGGAATTTCCTTAAAAAGTCGAAAATAGCTTTGTAAATCAATCAGTTCTTAACATACGGATTTTTGAAATAACTCACCTGAACACACGAAAAGCCAATTTTGCAGAACTAAAGCAAGTCAATTAAAGCGAATCCAAGAATGCTTAAACCCATTGTTTTTCTTCTGTTATTATTTCCACAAATTTATTAAAATTTCCATTTGTTTAATTTCCTTCCAACCACCACGTTAAACAATTTGGTACAGCCCGAAAAAACGTCTGAAAATTACACTTTTATTATTACTACCTTCATATTTAGCTACTTATTTACCATTTAAACTAATTTATTAGTTGAGCAGTATCTCTAATTAATTTTTACAAAAATATTCTTGGAAACCTTTGAAAGTTTATCAATGAGTTTTAATGCTTTTTTTGTGGTAAATATTTGATGATATTTGATACCAGAGGAGTGGCCCGGCGTATAAGGCAGTGGATCGACCACTTTTCCTCATACAGAATTTTCTTAATTCGTTAAAATATTTGCTTTTTCGGCATCTCAATCATAATTAGAATTATCCATAACATAAACAATTCAGGTAATAACAAAAAATTTGGGGAATAAGAAAATAATAACTCACATTCCTTGGTTTAATGTTCCTTGTACCATGAGATCGAAAAAAAGATGATTCTGAGCAGGCCTTGACTAGTACAACACGATTGGCAAGACTGATTTCAAAATGTGGCAGTAAGTTAGAGGTTAATAAATGTCAAATAAATTAAAACACAAAACAGTATTTATTTAGGGAACAAACTGAAAACTAAGATGAATACATGTTAGACTAGGTGTTCAAAATGTGATCCTTCACTAGTATTACAACGATAAACTTAAATAATTCTGGAAACAAGATTGCAAAACTGACTTACATTTGAAATGTCACTGTCACATTATAATTCATAGGCATTCTAGAACCAGTGTAACCAATCGTGTTGTACTAGTCAAGGCCTGCTCAGAATCATCTGCAGTTTAGCCCATTTCAGTAGCACAAATTCAGTATCATAATCCTGACTTCTAATACAATTGTTTAAACAACCACCACCTCTTTATTTCTTCGTTGAAACCCCTTTGAACTTACGATATGAAGCATTTGACCAAAACTTTTAAACAGTTAGGCTTTCGTAACTCCAGCACTTCAAATACCCTCATCCTGGCTTAGTAATCCACGCATAAAACTCCATAAGCAACAAGCACATGAAAAAAGAAAGACTTGCTGATCTGTTTTGAATAATTTAAGCAAATATTTACGTACCTGGGGCTAAAGGGCCCCCTAGCTTCGGTGCTTCCCTAACTGCTTTCAGGTAAGGCGCCTACTAATTATGAAACCCTAATAACACACAATTCGAATAATCATTATCAAACAAAAACTTACTCATTTAGTAGTTTTATGTACCTTGTATTGGTCTGATAATTCACACAGTAGTTTAGTCCCTCTTCAGAACAAAACCTTTAGCTCAGGACTTGCAAAACGTTCAGTTTGATCTAGCAATTCAGATATAAAACTCTATAAAGGCTGAATCAAACCGTTGAAAAATAAAGATGCTGATTTGTTTTTAATTATTTAAACAAATATTTACTAACCAGGCCTAAAGGGTCCTCTAACTTCAGTGCCACCCCAACTGCTTAAAGGGAGGCACCTACTAACAAACTATGAAACATCCTGAACTATAAAATAATTTACCCTGAAAATTACAAATACAGCAAACAACATGATTGTAAGCAGCATGGGTGACGAATACTTACTGAAACAATCCCTGAATAAATAACTATTTTAGGTTGTAATCAAATAAACTGGTATGCTGAAAATATACAGAGGTCTGAAAAATATTATCCAGCTAACAAATACATTAATTGCTCCTGAAAAGTATTAACGGCTTAAAACGAACAATAACCCTGAAATAGAATGTTAGTTGCTGAAAAGAATTAAGCCAGTTCTGGTAAAATTAAAAATGTTAACCGCTGGAAAGAGCTGCAAGCTGACAGTAATTTAAATGCCTCAGAAACATTACGTTCAGTGAGTTACTAGTTAATTACTTAATAACAGAATTGCTAGCAACTGGTGGCGAAAAACCCAACTAAGAAATATAAAATGCCAAACTCGCCAACAACAACAATCCTTTAGAATGTTTAGAAAATATTTAAATGGCTGAAATAAGCTTTGAAACCTAAAAATTACCAAGAATTAATCATTTTATTAATGTAGAAATTTAAAAAAGGCAGATGCTTACCTATAAGATTTTTTGTGTATTCACTTCACTGCTGAAACAATCAAAACCACACTAGAGCTTCAACTACTTATCACAACACTCCCGCTGATTCCTAAGGGCATATTACGAAAGTCCCACAAGTTTAAATGAACCACGTTTGGTCAAACGATTAAAAATGCAGAAATATTATTATTTATAAATCAGAATTTGTCTGAAAAGAGAAAGCATAGTGCACAGTTTTAGGCATGCATTTAACAGGTCTCGGACCATTTTAGTCAAAAACTTTAATAATTAGGACAATATAGTTACCACATTTATTAGAACTAAGTTAATGCACCGTATAAAAAGCGAAATCGGTTATTTTGCTTCTCGAAACCAGAAGTTCTAGGAATGACAATTTTTCATTCGTTATAATGAGTAAACCGGAAATTGCAATCGACTACAAAGTAAACGTAAATGATGCAAGATTATTAGATCTCTATTAACACCTTTTCATAACACTTCCTCCTCGAAAGCGCCTTCAAATAATTCGCCCCAAAAAAATCTTAAATCCTCCCAATAACCCTAGAAAATGAAATTGATTACAAAAGAAAAGTGGATTAGGCAAAACGATTATACCTGGAAATAATACCACCCCATAACTTTTTCTGCTCGGAAATTTCTTCAGAATAATTCAGCGCAACAAAAAGCCTTATTAAAAACTACTGAGAACACTAGAAAATAGAATCGACTACAAAGGAATAGTAAGTTAAAATACGGGAGAAGATTGGGAACTCAACAAAAAAGACCAAGAAGGTCCATTCTGCTTGCATTCACAACGTGGAATACAAAATTGGAAATATTAAAATATGCAATAAAAATTAATAGGAAACAAACTATAGAATCAAAGAAGACTGGTTTTAACGAATTATAAGGACGATAGACACTTAACGCCTTTATGAAGAAAGCAAAAAGAAAATGATACGAAGCTCTACTGAAAAAATCTAACTAATTGTAAACAGGGAAGGATTTAGATGACAAAGATGATTTAGAAATGCCCAAAGAAGCCAAATGAATTACGAAAAATAACCGCTGAAAATATAAAACCCAGAAACAATTGGGAAAAGAAAGATAAGTGAACGAGCACCATATTAGATCGTAAATTCATAGAGAATTCTAAAACCAATAATAGTTTTGGCATTAATCAAACAACGGAAAAATATTAAGGTGACATACATAGGGATATACAATAGAAATCCAAACTGTGGTTCAGATCAGTACTTCGTTATGGAGAAATTTATATGTATGAACTACACATCGCGTGCGTCTGACCACTGAGGCCACACATACACCGAAAACACCCAACCACTTCCCTCGGAAGGCAATAGCAAACCACCGATGTATTTCTACCTATTAAGTCATCTCTGGATTGAAAGTGCAAGCACAGAATGGAAATAAAAGATAGAATTACTCCACCAAGATAATACAGAGATATCTACCAGGAAAGAGCAGAAGCAACACTAAATATTTAATGTAGATGGAACGCCATCAGATATATACGAACATATAGCAAATTCCATTCATATTAGAGCAAGTGAAATACTGCGAGTAAATAATAAGAAGTCAATAAAAAAGTTTTATAGAAACGACGAACTAGAAGAATGCATAAAAAATGAAAAACGAGCATATGAACATTGACTAAGTAACAGAAACCATGTAACTAGAACAGAATTTCTAAAATGGAGACAAATACATAGTTAAAATACTGGGACAATATAAATATGTAAATATGTAGATGCAAACATAAGACAGAGAAATTAAGAGAAGCCTGGAAAGTAATACAAAAAATACAAAAGCAACATTAAGGATACACAATATCACCAAAGCAAGGGCAACATTAGGTACTATGAACTCCGAGAATAAACAGCAATACCAAGACCAAAAACAAATTGAGAAAAACAGTGGCAACGGTAGTACAGACATATGTCCCCCATAGGAAATAAAAGGCCAGGAAGACCACCGACAAGATATAAAGCTACATAAATAAATTAATGGACGGTAAATATCTAAAAGAAAAAAATTGGGAGGATCGCGATTTATGAAACTCATAAAGATGACGATGAAAAAATTTTTGGAGTACAATTAAAAGCCTAAAATCACGTAAGAGGGACCCAAATAAGGATGTAAATAACCACCTAAAAACAGAAACATCAGAAATTGTGAATGCTTGTGTGACATATTTCAAAGGAAGGCTTAAATAAAACGAAATCTTGGTAGAACAAGAATATCCTATACAGAAAGAAAATGAGCAGCAACAGCAACCAGAAGATATAATAGGGGAAGAAGTAAAAGGAAGACATTGAGCAGAATCCTAGCAAATACCAGAAGACTGACCAAGAAACAACTGTCAGAGCTACGTAGCCATATGCCTTTCCTCCTGTGCCTTAAGGATATACACAAGGATTTTAGAAACAAGACTAAGGAAATAAAGTAAGTCGGTTAGAAGAAGAAGAAAAGGGGACAGACACAAGACCATATTTACCTTGCGAATCACAACTGAACAATTGAGGAAGGGATGTATACATGGCTTTCACTGACCTCAAAGCTACGATCGACTGTACCAAGCAAACAAATATGGAAAGTACCTTCAAGAACAAACGTAAAAAGCAGCTTAGTAAACAATAGACACTATATACAAGAACGTGAACGAAACAGTAAGAATTGTCGGGAGAACAGACGGATGAATTTAAAATTGAGGAGGGGATAGCGCAAAGTCTTGACCTTCTACAAAATATCTCTGGCAGAAATTAAATACCTAAGAAAAATAAGTGATAAGGTAAAATCTCAATCTTTACAGATGAACTACAGCAAGAACCTCTAATGAACAGAATAGAAACCAAGCAACTAAGGTGGCTTGACATTGGATACCAAGAAGAGCGTTAGAAGTAAGGCCGAAAGCATGGATGAAGCATAGCAAGAAGAAAAGGAAACCCATAATGATAATAAACAGAAACATTTATAGGAAATGCACACAGACTACTGATGGTAAACAGGGAAAAGAGAAAGAAGAAAATTTTGGAAACCTTTAGTAATTTGTTCTTTGAAAATATGTAATAGTGGTAACTTTCATTAAAAAACTGAACTCTAAATAAAATTGTGACTCAGTCCGAGCCCTGTAAACTGCACTTGGTAAAAGCCAACTCACGCTTGTTGAGGTCTTCATCCTAGATACACCATCCCTCGATGTGGGACTTACCTGCAACAACAGAAAACATTTTTTAAAATGTGTTTCATGCTGTAGTTTACAAGGGGCATGAAAACTTTTTGTTTTAAAATTACTCTTCTTCTTTTTCCCAAATCCCCTGATGCCTTTATGGCGTGGGTTTGGGAATTAAAAGTAAACATTCCAAAGACAGAAAATTTTTAAACTGGGACATCAAATATTGTTTATCAGCTGAACACCTGACAAGGAAGAATCTGGGAAAACAAAACAACTGAAGCTTCTCACCTTTTTCACGACCACCCTCCTGCAGTACCGTCCTGGAACTCTGCAACACTCCCGAACCGACACTCCCGCACAACACATTCACTTTTACCCCGAAGAAATTAATGACATTAAACCATCAAAACTGTACTGTGCAGTTAATGCAAAAAACTAGCAAAATTACTTCACCGCGTTGTTTTTAAATCGGCGAATTTATTTGAATGTTAGCAAACAGTTGTATGTTTGCTTTATAAAACTAAAAACCCGAACACGAACACTCGCAACGAACGAAACAGTAATAGAATTGTTATGGTTTACATTTGAAAAATTAATTCTTTTTCTCCCAAACTGCAGAAACAACTGTAGTTTGAACAAGAGAAAAATAAAATGTACTTAACTGCAACATTTTAAGTTCCATGTCAATTTTCGGTTCAGTAACGACATAGTAAAGCACTCCACTACCGAATACCGAAAACATAAAGTACTGTTAAGTACCAATCTCTGAAGATACCGATACCGATACCGAACACCGAAGAAATAAAGTCCTGTTAAGTAACAATCTTTGAAAAGAATCGTTGCTGTAAATACAACAACTTAGAAAATATGTAATAGTAGTAACCTTCAGTAAGAAACTGAACTTTAAATAAAATGGTGACTCAGTCCGAGCCCTGCAAACTACACTTGAAAAGCTAACTCACTCGTGTTGAGGTCTTCATCCTAGATACGCCATCCCTCGGTGTGGAACTTACCTGCAACAACAGAAAACATTCTTTAAAATATGTTTGAAGCTGTAGTTTATAAAGGTCATGAAAATTTATCAGTTTAAAATATGGGAATTATTCTTCTTCTTCTTTCCCAAATCCCCTTATGCCTTTATGGCGTTGGTTTGGGAATTAAAAATAAAAATTCTAAACACAGGACATTTTTAAACTGAAGCATCAAATATTGTTTATCAGCTGAACACCTGACAAGGAAGAATCTGGGAAAACAAAACAACTGAAGCTTCTCACCTTTTTCACGACCACCCTCCTGCAGTACCGTCCTGGAACTCTGCAACACTCCCGAACCGACACTCCCGCACAACACATTCACTTTTACCCCGAAGAAATTAATGACATTAAACCATCAAAACTGTACTGTGCAGTTAATGCAAAAAACTAGCAAAATTACTTCACCGCGTTGTTTTTAAATCGGCGAATTTATTTGAATTTTAGCAAACAGTTGTATGTTTGCTTTATAAAACTAAAAACCCGAACACGAACACTCGCAACGAACGAAACTCTAGTAGAATTGTTATGGTTTACATTTGAAAAATTAATTCTTTTTCTCCCAAACTGCAGAAACAACTGTAGTTTGAACAAGAGAAAAATAAAATGTACTTAACTGCAACATTTTAAGTTCCATGTCAATTTTCGGTTCAGTAACGACATAGTAAAGCACTCCACTACCGAATACCGAAAACATAAAGTACTGTTAAGTACCAATCTCTGAAGATACCGATACCGATACCGAACACCGAAGAAATAAAGTACTGTTAAGTAACAATCTTTGAAAAGAATCGTTGCTGTAAATACAACAACTTAGAAAATATGTAATAGTAGTAACCTTCAGTAAGAAACTGAACTTTAAATAAAATGGTGACTCAGTCCGAGCCCTGCAAACTACACTTGAAAAGCTAACTCACTCGTGTTGAGGTCTTCATCCTAGATACGCCATCCCTCGGTGTGGAACTTACCTGCAACAACAGAAAACATTCTTTAAAATATGTTTGAAGCTGTAGTTTATAAAGGTCATGAAAATTTATCAGTTTAAAATATGGGAATTATTCTTCTTCTTCTTTCCCAAATCCCCTTATGCCTTTATGGCGTTGGTTTGGGAATTAAAAATAAAAATTCTAAACACAGGACATTTTTAAACTGAAGCATCAAATATTGTTTATCAGCTGAACACCTGACAAGGAAGAATCTGGGAAAACAAAACAACTGAGGCTTCTCACCTTTTTCACGACCACCCTCCTGCAGTACCGTCCTGGAACTCTGCAACACTCCCGAACCGACACTCCCGCACAACACATTCACTTTTACCCGTAAGAAATTAATGACATTAAACCATCAAAACTGCACTGTGCAGTTAATGCAAAAAACTAGCAAAATTACTTCACCGCGTTGTCTTTAAATCGGCGAATTTAATTGAATTTTAGCAAACAGTTGTATGTTTGCTTTATAAAACTAAAAACCCGAACACGAACACTCGCAACGAACGAAACTTTAGTAGAATTGTTATGGTTTACATTTGAAAAATTAAGTACTGCTAAGCAACAATTTTTGAAAATAATTGTTGCTGTAAATATGTACAACTTAGGAAATACTTAAGGCTTAAGGCCTTCTAAGTAATAACAAATACGTTCATAAGTACAAACACAATTTGAAAAACATTGGAAACAAGTATCATTAACCGAGGGGTTAACTACGACCTTAAATAGGCGTACGAAACAATACCTCCACATAATAATTACTTCAAATTTTACAATCCAAAATTATAGGAACTTTCAGTAACCAATATGCAATACATAAATCATAATAATTTGCATAAAAAATATGTGCTTTGTAGTACAATATTGGAACAGTCCTAGCCTTGTTATTGTTTTTATAAATATACAGACAATAAATCTGGATATTTTTTGATCAGACCTCGTATTTACTGTTAACGCTTTCAGTTAAAATTCGCTCAGATTATCGCACGTTTACTTATATTTCTGTACGAAAAATTATACCTGTAGTTAACCCCTCTCAAATAGCAGTTATAATAATTGATGTAAATAAAGTAGCACAGAAAATCATGTAAAGGACTTACTTGTATAATACGAAAACATCCTCAATCTGTACGATACCTTTTAATATGGGACTACAAAAAATTCAAATTGCCAATCCATTTATGCATTTCAAACGTTTGAATTCCTGCGAATTTCCTTAAAAAGTCGAAAATAGCTTTGTAAATCAATCAGTTCTTAACATACGGATTTTTGAAATAACTCACCTGAACACACGAAAAGCCAATTTTGCAGAACTGAAACAACTCAATTAAAACGAATCCAAGAATGCTTAAACCCATTGTTTTTCTTCTGTTATTATTTCCACAAATTTATTCAAGTTTCCATTTGTTTAATTTCCTTCCGACCACCGCGTTAAACAATTTGATACACCCCGAAAAAACGTCTGAAAATTACACTTTTATTATTACTGCCTTCATACATATTTACCTAATTATTTACCATTTAAACTAATTTATTAGATTGAGCAGTATCTCTAATTAATTTTTACAAAAATAATCTTGGAAACCTTTGAAAGTTTATCAATGAGTTTTAATGCTTTTTTTGTGGTAATTATTTGATGATATTTAATACCACAGGAGTGGCCGGATGTATAAGGCAGTGGATCGACCACTTTCCCTCATACAAAATTTTCTTAATTCGTTAAAATATTTGCTTTTTCGGCATCTCAATCAAGCATGAATTTAATTAGAATTACCCATAACATAAACAATTCAGGTAATAACAAAAAATTTGGGGAATAAGAAAATAATAACTCACATTCCTTGGTTTAATATTCCTTGTATAAGTTGTTCTGCAACGATTCATTCGGCAGTTTAGCCCATTTCAGTAGCACAAATCCAGTATCATAATCCTGACTTCTAATACAATTGTTTAAACAACCACCACTGCTTTATTTCTTCGGTGAAACCCCTTTGAACTTCCGATATGAAGCATTTGGCCAAAACTTTTAAACAGTTAGGCTTTCGTAACTCCAGCACTTCAATACCCTCGGCGTGGCTTAGTAATCCACGCATAAAACTCCATAAGCAACAAGCACATGAAAAGAAAAGACTTGCTGATCTGTTTGAATAATTTAAACAAATATTTACGTACCTGGTGCTAAAGAGCCCGCTAACTTCGGTGCTTCCCTAACTGCTTTCAGGGAAGGCGCCTACTAACTATGAAACCCTAATAACACACAATTCGAATAATAAATATCAAAGAAAACGTACTCATTTCGTAGTTTTATGTACCTCGTATTGGTCTGATAATTCACACGGTAGTTTAGCCCGTCTTCAGAACAAAACCTTTAGCTAAATACTTGGAAAATGTTCAGTTTAATCTAACAATTCAGATATAAAACTCTATAAAGGCTGAAACAAACCGTTGAAAAATAAAGATGCTGATTTGTTTTTAATTATTTAAACAAATATTTACTAACCAGGCCTAAAGAGTCCTCTAACTTTAGTGCCACCCCAACTGCTTAAAGGGAGGCACCTACTAACTATGAAACATCTGAACTATAAAATAATTTACCCTGAAAATTACAAATATAGCAAACAACATGATTGTAAGCAGCATCGGTGACGAATACTTACTGAAACAATCCCTGAATAAATAAGAATTTTAGGTTGTAATCAAATAAACTGGTATGCTGAAAATATACAGAGGTCTGAAAAATATTATCCAGCTAACAAATACATTAATTGCTCCTGAAAAGTATTAACGGCTTAAAACGAACAATAACCCTGAAATAGAATGATAGTTGCTGAAAAGAATTAAGCCAGTTCTGGTAAAATTAAGAATGTTAACCGCTGGAAAGAGCTGCAAGCTGACAGTAATTTAAATGCCTCCGAAACATTACGTTCAGTGAGTTACTAGTTAATTAATAACAGAATTGCTAGCAACTGGTGGCGAAAAACCCAACTAAGAAATATAAAATGCCAAACTCGCCAACAACAACAATCCTTTAGAAAATATTTAAATGGCTGAAATAAGCTTTGAAACCTAAAAATTACCAAGAATTAATCATTTTATTAATGTAGAAATTTAAAAAAGGCAGATGCTTACCTATAACATTTTTTGTGTATTCACTTCACTGCTGAAACAATCAAAACCACACTAGAGCTTCAACTACTTATCACAACACTCCCGCTGATTCCTAAGGGCATATTACGAAAGTCCCACAAGTTTAAAAGAACCACGTTTGGTCAAACGATTAAAAATGCAGAAATATTATTATTTATAAATCAGAATTTGTTTAAAAAGAGAAAGCATAGTGCACAGTTTTAGGCATGCATTTAACAGGTCTCGGACCATTTTAGTCGAAAACTTTAATAATTAGGACAATATAGTTACCACATTTATTAGAACTAAGTTAATGCACCGTATAAAAAGCGAAATCGGTTATTTTGCTTCTCGAAACCAGAAGTTCTAGGAATGACACTTTTTCATTCGTTATAATAAGTAAACTGGAAATTGCAATCGACTACAAAGTAGACGTAAATAATGCAAGATTATTAGGTCTAGAATTAACACCTTTTTATGACACTTCTTCCTCCGAGAACCCTAGAAAATGAAATTGATTACAAAGGAAAAGTGGATTAGGCAAAACCTGGAATTAATACATCCTCATGACATTTCCTGCTCGGAAATTTCTTCAGAATAATTCAACGCAACGAAAAGCCTTCAAAACTCCTGAGAACACTAGAAAATAGAATCGACTACAAAGGAAAAGTAAGTTAGAATACGCCAGAAAATTGGGAACTCAACAAAGAAGACCAGAAAGGCCCATTCTGCTTGCATTCACAACGTGGAATTCAAAATTGGAAATATTAAAATATGCAATAAAAATTAATAGAAAACAAACTATAGAATCAAAAAAGACGGCTTTAAAGAATTATAAGGACGATAGACATTTAACGCCTTTGGGAAGAAAGCAAAAAGAAAATGATACGAAGCTCTACTGAAAAAATCAAACTAATTGTAAACGGGGAAGGATTTAGATGACAAATATGATTTAGAAATGCCCAAAGAGGCCAAACGAATTGCGAAAAATAACCGCTGAAAAGATAATACCCAGAAACAAGTGGGAAAAGAAAGATAAGTGAACGAGCGCCATATTAGATCGTAAATTCACAGAGAATTCTAAAATCAATAATAGTTCTGGCATTAATCAAACAACAGAAAAATATTAAGGTGACAGATATAAGGATATTATACAATAGAAAGCCTAACTGTGGTTCACATCAGTACTTCGTTATGGAGAAATGTATGAATTACAGTGTGCGTCTCATCACTGAGATGGCCCGGGTTCGATTCCCAGAGCCACACATACACCCGACCGCTTCCCTCGGAAGGCAATGGCAAACTACCGAGGTATTTCTACCTTGTAAGTCATCACTGAATTGGCAGTGCAAGCACAGAATGGAAATATAAGATAGCATTACTCCACCAAGATAATACTAGAGATATCTACAAGGAAAGAGTAGAAGCAACACTAAACATTTAATGTACAAGGAACGCCATCAGATATATACGAACATATAGCAAATTCCATTCATATTGCAGCAAGTGAAATACTGCGACTAAATAATAAGAAGTCAAGAAGAAAGTTTTATACAAGCGACGAACTGGAAGATTGCCTAGAAAAGGAAAAACGAGCATATGAACATTGGCTAAGTAACTATCAAAAATTGAGACAAATACATAGTTAAAAAGAAATTCAAAGATAAAACAAATGCATACTGGGACAATATATGTAAATATGTAGATACAAACCTAAGACAGAAAAATCTAGAAAAACCTGGAAAGTAATACAGAAGAGCCAAAAGCAAAATTAAGGATACACAATATCACCAAAGCAACGGCAACATTACTATGAACTCCTCCTGAAGAGAATAAACAGTAATACCAAGACCAAGAACAAATTAAGAAAAACAGTGGCAACCGTAGTACAGACAGGTGTCCCCCACAGGAAATAAAAGACCAGGAAGACCACCGACAAGATATAAAGCTACTTTTCTTTTAGTACAATTAAAAGCCTAAGATCACGTAAAGGGCACCAAATAAGGATGAAAATAACCACCTAAAAACAGAAACATCCGAAATTGTGAGTGCTTGTGTGACATATTTCAAAGGAAGAATTAAATAAAACGAAACCTTAGAAGAACAAGAATATCCTATACAGAAAGAAAAGGAGCAGCAACATCAACAAGAAGATACAATAGGGGAAGAGGTAAAAGGAAGACATTGACCAGAATCCTAGAAAATACCAGAAGACTGGCCAAGGAACAAACTGTGAGAACTACGTAACCATATGCCTTTCTTCCTGTGCCTTAAGGATATACACAAGGATTTTAGAAACAAGACTAAGGAAATAAAGTAAGTCGGTTAGAAGAAGAAGAAAAGGGGACAGACACAAGACCATATTTACTTCGAGAATAACAACTGAACAATTGAGGAAGGGATGTATACATGGCTTTCACTAACCTCAAAGCTACGATCGACTGTACCAAGCAAACAAATATGGAAAGTACCTTCAAGAACAAAACGTGAAAAGCAGCTTAGGAGAACAATAGAAACTATATACAAGAACGTGAAAGAAACAGTGAGGATTGTCGAAGAACAGACGGATGAATTTAAAGTTGAGGAGAGTCTTGACCTTCTACGAAATATATATAGCAGAAATTAAATACCTAAGAAAAATAAGTGAAAAGACAGACGTGATAAGGTACAAACTCAACCTTTACAGAGGAACTACAGCCAGTACCTCTAATGACTACAATAGCGACCAAGCAACTAAGGTGGCTTGACATTGGATACCAAGAAGAGCATTAGAAGTAAGACCGAAAGCATGGATGAAGAATAGCAAGAAGAAAAGGAAACCCATAATGATAATAAACAGAAACATTTAAAGGAAATGCACACAGACTACTGATGGTAAACAGAAAAATGAGAAAGAAGAAAATTTTGGAAACCTTTAGTGATTTGTTTTTTGAAAATATGTAATAGTGGTAACTTTCATTAAAAAAACTGAACTTTAAATAAAATGGTGACTCAGTCCGAGCCCTGCAAACTGCACTTTGTAAAAGCTAACTCACTCTTGTTGAGGTCTTCATCCTAGGTACACCATCCCTCGATGTGGGACTTACCTGCAACAACAGAAAACATTTTTTAAAATGTGTTTCATGCTGTAGTTTACAAAGGGCATGAAAACTTTTTGTTTTAAAATTACTCTTCTTCTTTTTTTCCCAAACCCCCTTATGCTTTTATGGCGTTGGTGTGGGAATTAAAAATAAAACTTCTAAAGATAGGACATTTTTAAACTGAAGCATCAAATATTGTTTATCAGCTGAACACCTGACAAGGAAGAATCTGGGAAAACAAAACAACTGAGGCTTCTCACCTTTTTCACGACCACCCTCCTGCAGTACCGTCCTGGAACTCTGCAACACTCCTGGAACTCTGCAACACTCCTGGAACTCTGCAACACTCCCGAACCGACACTCCCGCACAACACGTTTACTTTTACCCGTAAGAAATTAATGACATTAAACCATCAAAACTGTACTGTGCAGTTAATGCAAAAAACTAGCAAAATTACTTCACCGCGTTGTCTTTAAATCGGCGAATTTAATTGAATTTTAGCAAACAGTTGTATGTTTGCTTTATAAAACTAAAAAACCGAACACGAACACTCGCAACGAACGAAACTGCAACCATAACAATTCTAGTTATGGTTTACATTTTAAAAATTAATTCTTTTTCTCCCAAACTGCAGAAACAACTGTAGTTTGAACAAGAGAAAAATAAAATGTACTTAACTGCAACATTTTATGTTCCATGTCAATTCTCGATTCGGTTGCGACTTAGTAAAGCACTCCACTACCGAATACCGAAAAAGTAAAGTACTGTTAAGTAACAATCTTTGAAAAGAATTGTTGCTGTAAATACAACAACTTAGAAAATATGTAATAGTGGTAACTTTCAGTAAGAAACTGAACTTTAAATAAAATGGTGACTCTGTCCGAGCCCTGCAAACTACACTTGAAAAGCCAACTCACTCGTGTTGAGGTCTTCATCCTAGATACGCCATCCCTCGATGTGGAACTTACCTGCAACAACAGAAAACATTCTTTAAAATATGTTTGAAGCTGTAGTTTATAAAGGGCATGAAAATTTATCAGTTTAAAATTTGGGAATTATTCTTCTTCTTTCCCAAATCCCCGTACGGCTTTAGAGCGTTGGTTTGGGAATTAAAAATAAAAATTCTAAAGACAGGACATTTTTAAACTGAAGCATCAAATCTTGTTTATCAGCTGAACACCTGACAAGGAAGAATCTGGAAAAACAAAAACAACTGAAGCTTCTCACATTTTTTACGACCAACCTCCTGCAGTACCGTCTTGAAACTGCAACACTCCCGAACCGACACTCCCGCACAACACATTCACTTTTACCCCGAAGAAATTAATGACATTAAACCATCAAAACTGTACTGTGCAGTTAATGTAAAAAACTAGCAAAATTACTTCACCGCGTTGTCTTTAAATCGGCGAATTTAATTAAATTTTAGCAAACAGTTGTATGTAAACCGAACACGAACACTCGTAATGAACGAAGCTGTAATAGAATTGTTATGGATTACATTTAAAAAAGTAATTTTTTTTTCTCCCAAACTGCAGAAACAGCTGTAGTTTCAACAAGAGAAAAATAAAATGTACTTAACTGCAACATTTTATGTTCCATGTCAATTTTCGATTCGGTTACGGCTTAGTAACACTCCACTTCTGAATACCGAAAAATTAAAGTACTGCTAAGCAACAATTTTTGAAAATAATTGTTGCTGTAAATATTTACAACAACTTAGGAAATACTTAAGGCTTAAGGCCTTCTAAGTAATAACAAATACGTTCATAAGTACAAACACAATTTGAAAAACATTGGAAACAAGTATCATTAACCGAGGGGTTAACTACGACCTTAAATAGGCGTGCGAAAGAATACCTCCACATAATAATTACTTCAAATTTTACACTCCGAAATTATGCGAACTTTCAGTAACCAATATGCAATACATAAATCATAATAATTTGCATAAAAAATAGGTGCTTTGTAGTACAATATTGGAACAGTCCTAGCCTTGTTATTGTTTTAATAAATATACAGACAATAAATCTGGATATTTTTTGATCAGACCTCGTATTTACTGTTAACGCTTTCAGTTAAAATTCGTTAAGATTATCGCACGTTTACTTATATTTCTGTACGAAAAATTATACCTGTAGTTAACCCCTCTCAAATAGCAGTTATAATAATTGATGTAAATAAAGTAGCACAGAAAATCATGTAAAGGACTTACTTGTATAATACGAAAACATCCTCAATCTGTACGATACCTTCTAATATGGGACTACAAAAAAATTCAAATTGCCAATCCATTTGTGCATTTCAAACGTTTGAATTCCTGGGAATTTCCTTAAAAAGTCGAAAATAGCTTTGTAAATCAATCAGTTCTTAACATACGGATTTTTGAAATAACTCACCTGAACACACGAAAAGCCAATTTTGCAGAACTGAAGCAACTCAATTAAAACGAATCCAAGAATGCTTAAACCCATTGTTTTTCTGCTGTTATTATTTTCACAAATTTATTAAAATTTCCATTTGTTTAATTTCCTTCCAACCACCGCGTTAAACAATTTGGTACACCCCGAAAAAGCGTCTGAAAATTACACTTTTATTATTACTACCTTCATATTTACTTACTTATGTACCATTTAAACTAATTTATTAGATTGAGCAGTATCTCTAATTAATTTTTACAAAAATAATCTTGGAAACCTTTGAAAGTTTATCAATGAGTTTTAACGCTTTTTTTGTTGTAAATATTTGATGATATTTAATACCACAGGAGTGGCCGGGTGTATAAGGCAGTGGATCGACCACTTTTCCTCATACAGAATTTTCTTAATTCGTTAAAATATTTGCTTTTTCGGCATCTCAATCAAGCATGAATTTAATTAGAATTACCCATAACATAAACAATTCAGGTAATAACAAAAAATTTGGGGAATAAGAAAATAATAACTCACATTCCTTGGTTTAATATTCCTTGTATAAGTTGTTCTGTAACGATTCATTCGGCAGTTTAGCCCATTTCAGTAGCACAAATCCAGTATCATAATCCTGACTTCTAATACAATTGTTTAAACAACCGCCACTGCTTTATTTCTTAGGTGAAACCCCTTTGAACTTCCGATATGAAGCATTTGGCCAAAACTTTTAAACAGTTAGGCTTTCGCAACTCCAGCACTTCAATACCCTCAGCCTGGCTTAGTAATCCACGCATAAAACTCCATAAGCAACAAGCACATGAAAAGAAAAGACTTGCTGATCTGTTTGAATAATTTAAGCAAATATTTACGTACCTGGGGCTAAAGGGCCCCCCAGCTTCGGTGCTTCCCTAACTGCTTTCAGGGAAGGCGCCTACTAATTATGAAACCCTAATAACACACAATTCGAATAATCGCTATCAAAGAAAAACTTACTCATTTCGTAGTTTTATGTACCTTGTATCGGTCTGATAATTCACACGGTAGTTTGGCCCCTCTTCAGAACAAAACCTTTAGCTCAGTACTTGGAAAACGTTCAGTTTGATCTAACAATTCAGATATAAAACTCTATAAAGGCTGCAACAAACCCCTGAAAAAATAAAGATGCTGATTTGTTTTTAATTATTTAAACAAATATTTACTAACCAGGCCTAAAGGGTCCTCTAACTTCAGTGCCACCCCAACTGCTTAAAGGGAGGCACCTACTAACTATGAAACATCCTGAACTATAAAATAATTTACCCTGAAAATTACAAATATAGCAAACAACATGATTGTAAGCAGCATCGGTGACGAATACCTACTGAAACAATCCCTGAATAAATAACAATTTTAGATTGTAATCAAATAAACTGGTATGCTGAAAATATACAGAGGTCATACATTAATTGCTCCTGAAAAGTATTAAGGGCTGAAAACGAACAATAACCCTGAAATAGAATGTTAGTTGCTGAAAAGAATTAAGCCAGTTCTGGTAAAATTAAAAATATTAACCGCTGGAAAGAGCTGCAAGCTGACAATAATTTAAATGCCTCCGAAACATTACGTTCAGTGAGTTACTAGTTAATTAATAACAGAATTGCTAGCAACTGGTGGCGAAAAACCCAACTAAGAAATATAAAATTCCAAACTCGCCAACAACAACAATCCTTTCGAAAATATTTAAATGGCTGAAATAAGCTTTGAAACCTAAAAGTTACCAATCGTTAACCATTTTATTAATGTAGAAATTTAAAAAAGACAGATGCTTACCTACAACATTTTTTGTGTATTCACTTCACTGCTGAAAAAATCCAAACCACACTAGAGCTTCAACTACTTATCACAACACTCCCGCTGATTCCTAAGGGCATATTACGAAAGTCCCGCAAGTTTAAAAGAATCACGTTTGGTCAAACGATTAAAAATTCAGAAATATTATTATTTATCAATTAGAATTTGTCTGAAAAGAGAAAGCATAGTGCAAAGTTTTAGGCATGCATTTAACAGGTCTCGGACCATTTAGTTGAAAACTTTAATAATTAGGACAATATAGTTAACACATTTATTAGTTATAAAAAACTGAACTTTAAATAAAATGGTGACTCAGTCCGAGCCCTGCAAACTGCACTTTGTAAAAGCCAACTCACGCTTGTTAAGGTCTTCATCCTAGGTACACCATCCTTCGATGTGGGACTTACCTGCAACAACAGAAAACATTTTTTAAAATGTGTTTCATGCTGTAGTTTACAATGGGCATGAAAACTTTTTGTTTTAAAATTACTCTTCTTCTTTTTCCCAAATCCCCTGATGCCTTTATGGCGTTGATTTGGGAATTAAAAGTAAACATTCTAAAGACAGGAAATTTTTAAACTGAGACATCAAATATTATTTATCAGCTGAACACCTGACAAGGAAGAATCTGGGAAAACAAAACAACTGAAGTTTCTCACCTTTTTCACGACCACCCTCCTGCAGTACCGTCCTGGAACTCTGCAACACTCCCGAACCGACACTCCCGCACAACACATTCACTTTTACCCCTAAGAAATTAATGACATTAAACCATCAAAACTGTACTGTGCAGTTAATGCAAAAAACTAGCAAAATTACTTCACCGCGTTGTCTTTAAATCGGCGAATTTAATTGAATTTTAGCAAACAGTTGTATGTTTGCTTTATAAAACTAAAAACCCGAACACGAACACTCGCAACGAACGAAACAGTAATAGAATTGTTATGGTTTACATTTGAAAAATTAATTCTTTTTCTCCCAAACTGCAGAAACAACTGTAGTTTGAAAAAGAGAAAAATTAAAGTACTGCTAAGCAACAATTTTTGAAAATAATTGTTGCTTTAAACATGTACAACTTAGGAAATACTTAAGGCTTAAGGCCTTCTAAGTAATAACAAATACGTTCATAAGTACAAACACAATTTGAAAAACATTGGAAACAGGTATCATTAACCGAGGGGTTAACTACGACCTTAAATAGGAGTACGAAACAATACCTCCACATAATAATTACTTCAAATTTTACAATCCAAAATTATAGGAACTTTCAGTAACCAATATGCAATACATAAATCATAATAATTTGCATAAAAAATATGTGCTTTGTGGTACAATATTGGAACAGTCGTAGCCTTGTTATTGTTTTAATAAATATACAGACAGTAAATCTGGATATTTTTTGATCAGACCTCGTATTTACTGTTAACGCTTTCAGTTAAAATTCGCTCAGATTATGGCACGTTTACTTATATTTCTGTACGAAAAATTATACCTGTAGTTAACCCCTCTCAAATAGCAGTTATAATAATTGATGTAAATAAAGTTGCACAGAAAATCATGTAAAGGACTTACTTGTATAATATGAAAACATCCTCAATTTGTACGATACCTTTTAATATGGAACTACAAAAAATTCAAATTGCCAATCCATTTATGCATTTCAAACGTTTGAATTCCTGGGAATTTCCCTAAAAAGTCGAAAATAGCTTTGTAAATCAATCAGTTCTTAACATACGGATTTTTGAAATAACTCACCTGAACACACGAAAAGCCAATTTTGCAGAACTGAAGCAACTCAATTAAAACGAATCCAAGAATGCTTAAACCCATTGTTTTTCTTCTGTTATTATTTCCACAAATTTATTAAAGTTTCCATTTGTTTAATTTCCTTCCAACCACCGTGTTAAAAAATTTGGTACACCCCGATAAAACGTCTGAAAATTACACTTTTATTATTACTACCTTCATATTTACCTACTTATTTACCATTTAAACTAATTTATTAGATTGAGCAGTATCTCTAATTAATTTTTACAAAAATAATCTTTGAAAGTTTATCAATGAGTTTTAATGCTTTTTTTGTGATAATTATTTGATGATATTTGATACCACAGGAGTGGCCGGGTGTATAAGGCAGTGGATCGACCACTTTTCCTCATACAGAATTTTCTTAATTCGTTAAAATATTTGCTTTTTCGGCATCTCAATCAAGCATGAATTTAATTAGAATTACCCATAACATAAACAATTCAGGTAATAACAAAAAATTTGGGGAATAAGAAAATAATAACTCACATTCCTTGGTTTAATATTCCTTGTATAAGTTGTTCTGTAACGATTCATTCGGCAGTTTACTCCATTTCAGTAGCACAAATCCAGTATCATAATCCTGACTTCTAATACAATTGTTTAAACAACCCCCACTGCTTTATTTCTTCGGTGAAACCCCTTTGAACTTCCGATATGAAGCATTTGGCCAAAACTTTTAAACAGTTAGGCTTTCGTAACTCCAGCACTTCAATACCCTCAGCCTGGCTTAGTAATCCACGCATAAAATTCCATAAGCAACAAGCACATGAAAAAAAAAGACTTGCTGATCTGTTTTGAATAATTTAAGCAAATATGTACCTGGGGCTAAAGGGCCCTCTAGCTTCGGTGCTTCCCTAACTGCTTTCAGGGAAGGCGCCTACTAATTATGAAACCCTAATAACACACAATTCGAATAATCATTATCAAAGAAAAACTTACTCATTTCGCAGTTTTATGTACCTTGTATTGGTCTGAGAATTCACACAGTAGTTTAGTCCCTCTTCAGAACAAAACCTTTAGCTCAGTACTTGGAAAACGTTCAGTTTGATCTAACAATTCAGATATAAAACTCTATAAAGGCTGCAACAAACCCCTGAAAAAATAAAGATACTGATTTGTTTTTAATTATTTAAACAAATATTTACTAACCAGGGCTAAAGGGACCTCTAACTTTAGTGCCACCCCAACTGCTTAAAGGGAGGCACCTACTAACTATGAAACATCCTGAACTATAAAATAATTTACCCTGAAAATTACAAATATAGCAAACAACATGATTGTAAGCAGCATCGGTGACGAATACTTACTGAAACAATCCCTGAATAAATAACAATTTTAGGTTGTAATTAAATAAACTGGTATGCTGAAAATATACAGCGGTCTGAAAAATATTATCCAGCTAACAAATACATTAATTGCTCCTGAAAAGTATTAAGGGCTTAAAACGAACAATAACCCTGAAATAGAATGTTAGTTGCTGAAAAGAATTAAGCCAGTTCTGGTAAAATTAAAAATGTTAACCGCTGGAAAGAGCTGCAAGCTGACAGTAATTTAAATGCCTCCGAAACATTACGTTCAGTGAGTTACTAGTTAATTAATAACAGAATTGCTAGCAACTGGTGGCGAAAAACCCAACTAAGAAATATAAAATGCCAAACTCGCCAACAACAACAATCCTTTAGAAAATATTTAAATGGTTGAAATAAGCTTTGAAACCTAACAATTACCAATCATTAACCATTTTATTAATGTAGAAATTTAAAAAAGACAGATGCTTACCTACAACATTTTTTGTGTATTCACTGCACTGCTGAAAAAATCAAAACCGCACTAGAGCTGCAACTACTTATCACAACACTCCCGCTGATCCCTAAGGGCGTATTACGAACGCCCCATAAGTTTAAAAGAACCACGTTTAGTCAAACAATTACAAATCCAGAAAGAAAAGACAGACGTGATAAGGTACAAACTCAACCTTTACAGAGGAACTACAGCCAGTACCTCTAATGACTACAACAGAGACCAAGCAACTAAGGTGGCTTGACATTGGATACCAAGAAGAGCATTAGAAGTAAGGCCGAAAGCATGGATGAAGCATAGCAAGAAGAAAAGGAAACCCATAATGATAATAACCAGAAACATTTATAGGAAATGCACACAGACTACTGATGGTAAACAGAAAAATGAGAAAGAAGATAATTTTGGAAACCTTTAGTGATTTGTTTTTTGAAAATATGTAATAGTGGTAACTTTCATTAAAAAAATGAACTTTAAATAAAATGGTGACTCAGTACGAGCCCTGCAAACTGCACTTTGTAAAAGCCAACTCACTTTTGTTGAGGTCTTCATCCTAGGTACGCCATCCCTCGATGTGGGACTTACCTGCAACAACAGAAAACACTTTTTAAAATGTGTTTCATGCTGTAGTTTACAAAGGGCATGAAAACTTTTTGCTTTAAAATTACTCTTCTTCTTTTTTCCCAAACCCCTTTATGCTTTTATGGCGTTGGTGTGGGAATTAAAAATAAAAATTCTAAAGACAGGACATTTTTAAACTGAAGCATCAAAAATTGTTTATCAGCTGAACACCTGAAAGGAAGAATCTGGGAAAACAAAACAACTGAAGCTTCTCACCTTTCTCACGACCACCCTCCTGCAATACCGTCCTGGAACTCTGCAACACTCCCGAACCGACACTCCCGCACAACACATTCACTTTTACCCCTAAGAAATTAATGACATTAAACCATCAAAACTGTACTGTGCAGTTAATGCAAAAAACTAGCAAAATTACTTCACCGTGTTGTCTTTAAATCGGCGAATTTATTTGAATTTTAGCAAACAGTTGTATGTTTGCTTTATAAAACTAAAAAACCGAACACGAACCGAACACTCGCAACGAACGAAACTCTAATAGAATTGTTATGGTTTACATTTGAAAAATTAATTCTTTTTCTCCCAAACTGCAGAAACAACTGTAGTTTGAACAAGAGAAAAATAAAATGTACTTAACTGCAACATTTTAAGTTCCATGTCAATTTTCGGTTCAGTAACGACATAGTAAAGCACTCCACTACCGAATACCGAAAAAATAAAGTACTGTTAAGTAACAATCTCTGAAGATACCGATACCGATACCGAATACCGAAGAAATAAAGTACTGTTAAGTAGATAAAAATCTTTGAAAAGAATCGTTGGTGTAAATACAACAACTTAGAAAATATGTAATAGTGGTAACTTTCAGTAAGAAACTGAACTTTAAATAAAATGGTGACTTAGTCCCAGCCCTGCAAACTACACTTGAAAAGCCAACTCACTCGTGTTGAGGTCTTCATCCTAGATACGCCATCCCTCGATGTGGAACTTACCTGCAACAACAGAAAACATTGTTTAAAATATGGTTGAAGCTGTAGTTTATAAAGGGCATGAAAATTTATCAGTTTAAAATTTGGGAATTATTCTTCTTCTTCTTTCCCAAATCCCCTTATGCCTTTATGGCGTTGGTTTGTGAATTAAAAATAAAAATTCTAAAGACAGGACATTTTTAAACTGAAGCATCAAATATTGTTTATCGGCTGAACACCTGACAAGGAAGAATCTGGAAAAACAAAAACAACTGAAGCTTCTCACCTTTTTTACGACCAACCTCCTGCAGTACCGTCCTGGAACTCTGCAACACTCCCGAACCGACACTCCCGCACAACACATTCAGTTTTACCCCGAAGAAATTAATGACATTAAACCATCAAAACTGTACTGTGCAGTGAATGTAAAAAACTAGAAAAATTACTTCACCCCATTGTCTTTAAATCGGCGAATTTAATTGATATTTTAGCAAACAGTTGTATGTTTGCTTTATAAAACTAAAAAACCGATCACGAACACTCGCAACGAACGAAACTACAACCATAACAATTCTAGTTATGGCTTACATTTGAAAAATTAATTCTTTTTCTCCCAAACTGCAGAAACATGTCAAGGCCTTCTAAGTAATAACAAATACGTGCATAAGTACAAACACAATTTGAAAAACATTGGAAACAAGTATCATTAACGAGGGGTTAACTACGACCTTAAATAGGCGTACGAAAGAATACCTCCACATAATAATTACTTCAAATTTTACAATCCAAAATTATAGGAGCTTTCAGTAACCAATATGCAATACATAAATCATAATAATTTGCATAAAAAATATGTGCTTTGTAGTACAATATTGGAACAGTCCTAGCCTTGTTATTGTTTTAATAAATATACAGACAATAAATCTGGATATTTTTTGATCAGACCTCGTATTTACTGTTAACGCTTTCAGTTAAATTTCGCTCTGATTATCACACGTTTACTTATATTTCTGTACGAAAAATTATACCTGTAGTTAACCCCTCTCAAATAGCAGTTATAATAATTGATGTAAATAAAGTAGCACAGAAAATCATGTAAAGGACTTACTTGTGTAATACGAAAACATCCTCAATTTGTACGATACCTTTTAATATGGGACTACAACAAATTCAAATTGCCAATCCATTTATGCATTTCAAACGTTTGAATTCCTGGATATTTCCTAAAAAAGTCGAAAATAACTTTGTAAATCAATCAGTTCTTAACATACGGATTTTTGAAATAACGCACCTGAACACACGAAAAGCCAATTTTGCAGAACTGAAGCAACTCCATTAAAACGAATCCAAGAATGCTTAAACCCATTGTTTTTCTTCTGTTATTATTTCCACAAATTTATTAAAGTTTCCATTTGTTTAATTTCCTTCCAACCACCGTGTTAAAAAATTTGGTACACCCCGATAAAACGTCTGAAAATTACACTTTTATTATTACTACCTTCATATTTACCTACTTATTTACCATTTAAACTTATTTATTAGATTGAGCAGTATCTCAAATTAATTTTTACAAAATAAACCTTGGAAACCTTTGAAAGTTTATCAATGAGTTTTAATGCTTTTTTGTGGTAATTATTTGATGATATTTAATACCACCGGAGTGGCCGGGTGTATAAGGCAGTGGTCGATATCGACCCCCAGGATAATAAAATATACTACTCAAAAATGAATAGGGATAATTTTTACATAAACAACAATACATAAAATATCCCTATTCATTTTTGAGTAGTTTAGATAAATCGATAATAAATAATTAAGTTACGTTAAATCAGCACATAAATAAAAACAAATAGGAATTAATTGGAATAAATAACGCAACGAACAAATTAATTATAACTAGCTTAAAGTTTAGTTTAGCCTCTCGGGTGGTAGCAGATAAGTGCTTGATCGAGAGGTCCCAGGTCCCAACCCTAGCCAGACTTCGATCGGAGGATGGTTGCCTTTCAAACGGATGTAGATTAAGTTGATTAAATTTAGGCCAATAAACCAAGACACAGTGGGTAAAGTAGGGAAGGTAAGCGGTTGTCAGGTTGTCACCTAGCGTGTGACACAATCGAAGCATGGAAAGCAGCTTAGGACACCTTAACCCTCTATGTTGCCAGCCATATTGCCTCACAAAGTACAAAAATCGGTATCTTTGCCTTTTTAAATGAATTAATAACGAATATTTGATAGCTTTAATTTTATAGATAGATGGATAACAAATAATAAATTAAGTTAAGTTACATCATTGCATAAATCAAAGAAGATTAAGATTTAATACAACGTTTATGAATAAACAAATTTTTCAATAATTAAAAACACCCAACAAACTATAATTCCAGATTTAGTCCAAGCAAAAACTAATTAAAATTATATTTGGGGGCATCAATTGCAGCACTAAATTAAAAATCAAACTTGGATATTAAACTAAAACTTAAAAAATATTTTTAAAAAATTATTAACCAATGGAAAATAACAAAGAAAAAGTTGTTCTGTAAATTAAATATTCCTTGAAATCACTGGCATTTAAATAAATTAAAATTTCAAAATCGAAGCAAAGGATTAAATTATTAAAAAAGTAAATAATCAAAGAATGAAAATAAAGCTGAAAAATCACATTCAAAATTTATAAAATACCTAAAACGTGGGTTTCAACAAAGAAAAAAGCCTAAAAATTCTGTTATCTTTACAACAAGCACACAAAAAGCGGGTGTTTGGGCTGCAAGTGTTAACCTTGAACAGATTTAAAATGATATCAAGCATAGGAATTTAACGAGTTGATTCTTGCATGCTTTGAAAATGATAAAACGAAGCTTATTACCCAACATTTGAATATTTTTTGGTGTCCTTAACATTAATAAAAATTACAAATTTACTACAAAAAGTCATTCTGTTGTTTAAATAATTAATTGTTATCCGAAGATTTTCACCACACTTAGTTAAATTGTTGCATATCGTTTAAGAAATTTTTGATAATTGTCAATTTTTGTAACCAAGGATGAGATCAAATTTTAAAAAAATGATAAGAAATGATTTTTATTATGAACCCAAACCCAATTCTGTTGGTACTTGTTTCTAATTGCCTCTTACATTTATTTAGGAAATTATTCATACAAGAATTAAAACACACCCTAAACATGGTGCTTACTACATCACCCCGTATAAGTACCTTTACAGTCTAAACGTTCCAAAAAAATATCACAAAAGTTTCAAATTTCAAAGTTTCTTACCAGCTGATGGCCCAATCTTCAACACAGAATCGCTCAAATTTAAACAATGATTTAATAATTTTCAGAAGTAAATTGACATTGGTCTGCTATTGCAAATCAGATAGTGAAATGAGGTGAATGCAAATGTTAAAATCAGAAAAACAAATCAGCATAGCAAGACAGCAGATAAACATCTGGCGAGACACCTGAGCTTTGTTAAAAGGTTGTAGGTAGCAAAAAACACTTGGGCAGACGTTTTTCGTTTTAAATACATTAAGAAAATACAATTTAGAAGAAAAATTTGATGTATGTAAAATAATTATATTTTAATGTTTTATTATACTACGATTTTTACTCTATCGTAAATCGCAATTAACTTCTGAAATTAAACAAATGCAAATTTTCTAATAAAAACAAAAGAACTGTTTGAAAATTTGAACAACACCAATTATTTCTAAGCGACAAGTTTAAACAATTGAAAGGTTGCCATATAACTGGTATATGAAAAGAAAACACTACCATGATTTTTCCAAACTGTAGTAAAAGATTGGCAAAATCGAATATTTACAGGGCATTAATTATTGCTGAAAACTAAGGTGCCCATAATTTCCAGCCGGAAATTTCTGAAAATAATTAGCAAGACTGAAAAATACCGTGAGGTTTGTTTTTAAATGGTTTATGAGGCCATACTCCCATACCTTTACCTTACAAAGGAATTTCTAGAGTTTTTAAGTAAAATTCAAATTAAAATTGCGTTTTTTCCCAAGAACAACAGATTAAAAAATCTCAAGAGTTTCTAAACTGGATTTTTTTTATTTCTTAAGATTTGCCACAAAACACAGCCGAAGCTTACCCTGGAAATATTCACAGCTTCAAACACAAGGCAAGGCATTTTAAGAAATGTAAAGAGCAATAATTTCTGAATCAGATTGTAGCACCCAATTTTAAGCTTCAACCTGAAGGCACAGTCTGAAATCCTTAAAATATAAACCAGAAAATCAAGTGAAAAATTGGCTAAACTACCAAATCACAGGTGGGCTAAGAAAAATCAAGCCTTTGAAGCTCCATTAAGATGAATTTAATCAAACCCTTTGATATAAATTAATGTATTCTAAATTATGAATTATGAAATGCGAAGCCTTTTTATTACCTCCCTCCACCTACGCCACTGTGTTAGGTTATTGAATAAGGATGAATTTTCACTGCACTGAACAAACTTTGAGAATATTTTAAACGCCCAAATACTTTACTAATGTAAATCTTCATGCCAAAACGGGTGTTTAGGTCTATTCTAGTATAAATGGGATTCTTCGCCCCCAAAGATGTTAAAACTAATTCATTAAGTTACCGGTTCAAACAAACTAACCCAAACCCATCACAAACACGGTTTACAACTAAAATATTGAACTAAACGTACCTTAAAGGTGTCTTCGGGCATTCTGTAGACAAGAAAATCCAACAAGCTGGGTTAACTTTGCAAATATCAAGGTGGAAATCTTCACCAAGCACCTCACCAACTCGCGAAAGTACGACACTATTTTCACTAAAATTCACTTTCTGTTTAACATTAATCTCCACTTAAACCTATTTGTAGAAGATTTCCAAAAGTTTAGACAAATTTTTTTCAACATTTAAGCAACAGGTTAAGCTTCAATGCTGTTCTTCCCGCGAGGGCGGTTCCTTAGACGGCGTGGACGCAAAGCAAGAGCCCGTGTAAAGTAAGACAACACTATAACAAACAGAGATGAAATGAGGCTGACGGCATGTTCAACCAATTACAGGATAGTTTATCAAAACAACTGAACTACGGCCTTAATTCTTGCGTCCAAGCCGGAACACATTTTCCACTGGGCACCCAAGCAACTCGCGAATGTTTTAAAGCGCGAAACTGACGTAATTCAAATTTATACCACCTGTTTGTATTTAAAAGCGAATGAATTTTTTATTTACTTTTGTTGTGTAAAGCCGGCCACTCACGTTTCAACGCTGCAGTACGATTATGTTGGATACGACGAAATTGAAAGGTTTTTGAACGTCTGTGTGCAAGACTCAACAGATCAGACCAATTTTGACAGCAAACAAATAAAAAAGTCTGCAACAGTACAATCGTGTTGAATGCAACACAATTTAATCCTGTGTATAGCTGACCAATTCAGCTGTTGTACAATTAGAATTTTGTTTTATGGCAAGAACACAATACGGTTCAATAAATATAAGGTATGTGCATTAAAAGAAAAACTCGCAGCAATCCCTGGAAATGATTTTCATATGTAACATACAACCTAAGACATACTTAAAACAAATTTTCAAAGCACTCTAGAGTTTGTTTTTTTTATTAACATAGGTACTTTATTTATGTGCAGATATAGAATTACGCATAACTGCATCCTGTTTTATTTATAAAAGGTGTTATTCTCACTTAGGGGTTTGTAGGCAACGGTTTTATAACCAATAACGCCAACAAGCAATTATTTCTAGCACTGGTTATTTTTGAGCAAAAATCCTCTTTTTTGTTTCTAAATAAACGAATTTCTTGCCACGCTTGCCCATTTATCTTCTAATGAAGGAACTAGGTAACCTGCGTACTTTCATTTTAATTGTTTCAATTTTTCTATAACATCTACTTTTGTCGAAACGATAGAGACTGGATTCTAAAATAAACAATACACTGCTGCGGTCTTTCTTGATGTAGTCCAGGCCTTTGATAAGGTCTGGCTAGAGGGGCTGAAAAAAAAACTACTTAACCTGGGTTACCTAAATGCCAATCCAAAATACGCAACCCAACCAATATCCACATTAACAACAAAATCATCTAATGGAATCCCCTTCATTCCACAGTTAAATACCTAGGAGTAATGCTAGATACCAAATTATCTTGGAAGCTGCACGTTTAGCAGTAAATGCACCGTGGTTTATCAGAAACACCCAGTTACATCAGGAATTAGAGGTACCTACTATAGACAAACATTAAAGCAAACAAAAAAATTCTTTAATAACTTTAAAGATATGTGAAGGAGCAGCCCATTATAACCTCGGCAGACGAAACATCCACTCTCAACTAAAACGCATACTCCCTCGAACCTATTTTCAACGGACGAAGACGAATAATCACACGGCGATGACAGAGGAAACAAGACACCTCATAAGTTAGCATTGCCAATGCCATGTATAACATAAATGTTTGTTGGTCTGGCAAATAAATATTTATAAAAAAAGAACGTTTGTTCTATTTCTGATTTGTTGTGTTAAGGCATTCGATTCCAACACGCGGGTGGTCTCGGGTTCAAACCTCAATGAGATGCTCGGCGAGTGTCCTACCCAGTCACTGAAAATAATTGGGAATCAAAACAAACTTCATTTGCTATTTCTATTTTACTTGGCGTATTATTTATGATGTATTTAGTTTTTGAGTAGTTTATTGAAAGACCAGCCTTCTCGCTCTTAACATTAGGCTGTTCTGTCATTGTTTTTAATTCTAAGTGACTTTTTCGAACAGGGTTATATCATTCTCAAAGTGCAGATTTGTGAGTAGCCAATGGTGAATCCTAAGTTAGACTAATGCCAATGTAAATTCTTGAAGACCCTTTCTATAATGCTGTTATATATGTTGGGAAAAGTGGATCTCCTTGGCGTACAGGCGTACACCCGTTTCTATACTGAAGAATGGCGCGTGTAGCTCGGTTGTTATTTTTCCGCTATTATTGGAATACATTTCCTTGATTAGTCTGACGTATATTTTCTCCAATATGCTTTGTTGTATAAGAACTTGTAATATCACTATTATCTTTCCCCAAAACTGCAATAGTGGACCTGTACTGCAACATTTCAATAATAAGTACTTTCCCTAATCAGTGGATTGGTCGTGGCAGTAACATTCACTTGCCACCAAGATCTCCAGATCTAACCCCATTGGATTTTTGTTTGTGGGGTTGAATGAAGAGCGAAGTCTACAAAAGAAAAGTAAATACACGCGATGAGCTACAAGATCGTATAAGAAATGCTTCTGATCGCATAAAAAACCGCCGAGATTCCATCAGAAGAGCAACACACCATATTCGCATGCGAAGTGCAAAGTGCATTGATGTTCACGGTGGAATTTTCGAAAATGTATTATAAACTGTAAAAAAATTGTCACTTGAATAATAAATACCTATTAGAAACACTTCCTACTATCTCTTTCTTATGAATGATTTTGCAACTGTACATGGAAATAGCTCTCTCTCTCTCTCTCTCTCTCTCTCTCTCTCTCTCTCTCTCTCTCTCTGACGTACATTATGACTTCCCTCAATATTGACCTTTCCTCCTGGGACCCCTGTATATAGTTTTTCCAAATTCTTTAAATTTTTCGGTGATTTGACTTACAGTTTGTACACTAGCTATAAACATTTTCGAAAACCCGCTTATTCTGACGATTAAGCTGCAACTAGTTGATTATAGATTCAGTTCAGCAGAACACTTTATACACTAGATGTTAAGCTTATAGTTGAGAAAGAAAAACTTAACGTTTTGCCCACTTTCTTAAGAGGATTCATCAGGGGGGGAAAGGGGGCACTAAAGGAGCAGGGTAACTCAACGTGTGAACCACACCAGTAGCCGCTAGCAGGTAGCCGCTGGCAGTAGGAAGAAGGGCACAATAACTATTGGTCAGAAGTGGGCGTGGCGAAGCCAGTAGCGATGGCAGACTTCCATATGCCCGACAGATGGTAACCAGCGGCACGATTGAAGTTGTTACGAGTCTTGATGGTTTCAGTAGCCCAGCCGAGTTTCTTGTTGAAAAATGAGGAGAAATTGATTATTTTTCAAACAAGATCTTATGACCAGTGTCGTAATGTTCAGCAACAGCTGTGATTTCAAGCAACAGATGTGTTCACAGATACGTGTGTAAACTGAAAAACCAGTTCAACAGAAAAATCCGTGAGGCTGTTGATATCATCAACACCCCTTTTAACAACTTGAATCGTAACATTGGTTATCATTTGTCAGACACATGTAAATCTGCCATCGCTGCTGACCGTGGAATCTTCGAATTCGTTACACTCATAATTTACGATTTTAGACTTATCCTCATTTTTATGCAGTAATATGACGGTAGTCTTTCCATTGTTTGAAAGTTTATTCTATCATCGCCGGTTGTTTTCCTAATTTAAAGTTCTTCAGAACAACCTGGAGCTTTTTTCCCATTACTTCTTCAAAGTTTGTAATTGTTTGGGTAATGTTTTTAAATGGACTATCAGTACATTTCTTCGTTTTACGTGTATAGTTCTTTATAGAAGTCTGTGGCAACCTGGATCAATTTCCTCTCTGTTATGTGTTTTATTTTGGGCTGCATTTGTTAATGTGCAAATCCATGTTTTACGTTTGCTGAGTTCTTTATTTACTTTCTTGATTTGGGATAATACTTTTTCGATCATTTAATTTTTCTTCGATCGCTATGTATTGCCTTTTTTACTACTTTGTTTACTTCTGCAACTTTTATCCGAAGTTGAAGGTTTGGGTTGCTAAGAGTTCTCAGCTTTTCTTTCTTTCTGATAAGTTCTTTAGTTTTTTCTGCAAAAATATTGTTCATGTTATTCATTGGGCTACTATTTTTTGATG
Organism: Melanotus villosus; assembly: GCA_963082815.1. Classification (NCBI taxonomy): domain Eukaryota; kingdom Metazoa; phylum Arthropoda; class Insecta; order Coleoptera; family Elateridae; genus Melanotus; species Melanotus villosus. The sequence continues at coordinate 109,578,194 of OY720419.1, read as the reverse complement.
CAGTTATCGCTTTTTGTAAATGCATGTAAAGGTTGCCGTATAGATATTGAACTTCCAATTCTTCATTGAGATTAATAGATTGTTAGCTGTCGGCGGAAGCATGAATTATTTCGCTCGTATGCGTCATCTGCAGATAGATCTCCAGACTGTTCGACGATTGCGTCATCGTCTCGAGATTGTTCGGTTACGTCATCGTCTAGAATATTCTCGAACGCCGCAACTGGTATATAGGCGCTTTTTAGGAGCGCAGAAGTTAGTCTACCAACAGTCCACTAGTGCGAATACGTGACACGTAGTGAACGCTCGTGAATATAAATAAACTGTATAAATAAATTAGTTAGTGTTTCGGGTTAATATTAGTGTTGTTGTTAGTTTTTAAGCTGTTTTTTCGTGTTAATTATTACGTTGTTTAAATTTGTTAATAAATAATTTACACCACATACTGAAGTTTTGACTAACCGTTTTAAAAACCTTACAATGTTTTCACCATTCTATGGTCTGATATTTGAAGTTTACCACATTTACGTCCATTTTTCTGTTTTTAATTGGATAGAACATAATCAGTTTCATTCCTGTAAACACTGTTGGGAGAAGTCCATGTCCAGCTTCTACTTGTACGCTTCTTAAACAAACTATTAGCTATGATTAGTTTATACCTGAGACCCAAATTAATTATTTTCCATCCTCTTTCCGCTCTTTGTTCGATATCCACACTTTCCATTTATGCTATTTTCATTTCCTTTGGTTTGGCTCACTTTACTACTGAAATCGCCCAACACAATGATATGTTTTAAAGAATGCTTTTTTTCTTATATCGCCTAGCCAAGAGAGTCATAGTTCATAGCCTACTCTAAACTATGAGTATGAAAGTTGAAACACTTTAGGTTAGGATCACTCGCCATTGCCTCTGCTCCAAATTTCATACCCATTTCGCGACAATCCTTTTAAGCTAGTGTGTTACGTACGATTCTTTTACAAGCGTGCTGAATTTGTAAAATTACTACAAAATTCTTATGAATGTTAAAATGACATGCATAAGCATGTTCACTGGTGGATCTTTTGATATGCGTTTACTTGTTAAGAAAAGCTGTCAATCTGCCCTCTCATAGAAAATCAAATGTTTGCGAATTTGTTTGAAAAACAATGTATTTCCCAGCCTGTAATAAACTCAACATTTAATGGGAAGATTCAGTTTTAGATATCGTTTTTAACTACATTTTAATTATTCCCAGGGTGCGTACAATTTTTCGCTTATCTTTTATGTAATTTGCTTGATGTAAAGCTCTGCGGCTTTAGCGAATTTATAATCCTGAATTATGAGTCGAGTACATTTTTATGTTTTCGTTTATTTTTAATTTCTTTTAGAATTAGTTTTAATTCTGAAAGTCGACACTTTATTTCTGAAAGTTACAAATTACTAAGTAACTTTTAAGTTATCTTTATGTTTGTTGTTTAGAGTTATGTGTGATTTCAGTTGTTTTCCATTGGTTAATATCGGAGAATTTGTCTTACGAGCATCTTACTTTCATGAAACCTAAGATATTAGCCGAGCAAGAATGCGCCATCAACATAACCTAGAATTAGACAAACGGCAAGTTTTAGGTTGTTGCCAACTTGACGAACTGAAACCATCGCAGACTATTGGCCCAACATGGAGTGAGTGGTGTATATTTTCGGTTCTAATTTTAGGAGTTTGAAATTCTTTTTGAATTTTATTCTTGTTATTTAGCTAATAAGTTTTTGTGTTATACAAAAGAAAATAACTCATTTCAGATGTAAAAGGTTATTAAAATCAAATTAATTACTTTGCCAATTATTAAAAAACAGCGCAAAATAGGTAAAGTAATTAAACAAGGACAGTACAAAGGGCCTGTTAATGTAAACAAGTTTAATTTAAACAAGCTATTATTAATCCCCTCATTCTCTGGCGCGGTTTAAACCCGATAACTAATTTTGAAATCATCAAACTTTGACCCGTTACTAATTAGATAAGCTACAATAACTAAACGGTCATTACACAACTTGAACATGTGCAGATGCAGTTCTTATCCTTTGGAAAATATATTTTTCGCGAATTGTCAAAGATAATTTTTTTAGAATTCCCTCTCTGGTTTTTCATACTGCTTTATTAAAAAAACAAAGTTAAAGACATTTTTTTAAACGAATACTCCGCGGAAAACTAGATTTGTTTTCGAATGATATCGAATTTCACTCCGTGTGATTTCCATTAGTTCGGTTTTTCTGGAAACCCATCATTTTTGCATTGAAATCATTTTTAATCGCATTACCCATACGATCGGGAAATTGTAGAAAATACGCATCAGTCCGCCAATTTAGGACTGTTGGAAAATCAATTAGGCTAATGGAAGTAATATGGCAAATTTACGAATGAAGTCTACTGTGTTTAATTAAGGTCGATTTATTTCTCTCTCTCTGTGCTTGTGCACTGAGCATGCTTGTTTGAGTAGTTCTTCTAGGCCATATAACGAATAATGTTTACGGCAAAATATTGCCAATATTTCCTGGGCTGTGAAGGTTTTTAATCTGAATTGATGAAAACGCTTATTTTTCCCTGCATGGTCATCAGGCCTACTCGCCATATACATGGTGTTTATAAAACAAAAAGGCTTCACAATTATTAAAGACTTTCCCTGAATTCACTACCTAAGTGGGGCGAATCTTCAAAGAATTGTTCAAAAAAGCCTCCAAACCCTTTCTTTGAAGGACTCCATTTCGTAGATACAGCGTGTATCAAAATTTAGATAATGGCTTTTTTATGAAATGGAGAGTACTTCTGTGTACCCCTGCGCACAAATTGAATATTAGGGTTTCAAAACAAGTCCCTGAGAACATCCGGAAGTAAGCAACTTTCCCTTCATACTTGAGTGTGCTGCAATAAATATTAGGGTGGCCCTTAATTATGGTTGAAACAAATTTTGATCGGGTCACCCCCCAAATCGATTATAAAAAAATAAAAAGTAATTTTAAGATTTACCAGACCTCCAAATTCCAACGTTAAGGGGTGCCCCAAGGAGCCTGCATTTTCCCATTTAAATAGCATAGGCTTTCAGCACACTTCTGGTTTTTATTTTTTTACAAAAGTATGTGTGCCTGAAAAAATCCGGCGAGTGCTGCGATTCATTGCTCACTGATGCCCCTTTCACGGAAAAAATCATGGGAGCCAGGTATCATATCTTAACAACTCGTTACAACCCAGAAAAACGACAATATTTTAAAATTACCACTTTCTTCACCCCCCATTTATTTGCTTAAGATATGACACTTGGCTCCCATATTTTTTCCATGAAAGGGCCATCAGTGAGCAATGAATCGGAGCACTCGCCGGATTTTTTAAGGCACACGTACTTTTCTAAAAAAAATAAAAACCAGAAGTGTGCTGAAAACCTATGTTATTTAAATGGGAAAAAGCAGGCTCCTTGGGGCACCCCTTAACGATGGAATTGAGAGGTCTGGTAAATCTTAAAATTACGTTTTATTTTTTTAGAATCGATTTGGGGGGTGACCCGGCCAAAATTTGTTTCAACCATAATTAAGGGCCACCCTAATAAATATTGTACTGTACCCCAGTTTATTATTACTTACGTTGGATACGACAATATTCAAAAATAATTTACTTTGCTCTTTAATTTAATTTGCTTACAGAGATCTTACCTCAAGGGTCGTTAGGTAGGTTCGTTGTTTGTTCAAATTTATTTTAATTAACCTTTACTCAAATTTTATAATGCAGATTCCTTTTATTATGTTGTTTTCCCTATCAGCCCTACTTAAAATTATCTTAAAATTATTTTTATACACTCACTATCTACTTTTAATTTCCTCTTCTTTTCCAAAAAATTTCTTTATCCCCAAAAACCAAAAATCCAATCTGCCTCTGCTTGACTCGCTCCTGCTTGAAGTTGGCCCCGCTCGAATTGCTTTTACTCGAACTGCTTTTTCTTGAACTGCTTTTGCTCGAACTGCTTTTGCCCGAACTGCTTTTGCTCGAACTGCTTCTGCCTGAAGCTCAGTTTTCACTTAATTTTTCTTCAAATTCACTGTCTTTTTATTTAATACTGGTTCTTTATCTTGTTAATTGTATTTATAGTTGATTATTTATTCTTTTTGGGACGAGCAACTTAATTTTGGTGTTGCCCCTTCGAATTCAAAATATCAACTGAATTCTAAATTTGTTTTTTCTATATGCTGGATTTTTAACTCACATTTATTTTTTTACTATAACGACTATACAAGGTTTCTAAAGTAACTTATTTTACGTTTCTAAGACTATTAATTTAGCTAATTATTTACTAACAATGATCACTATAATAACTTAAATTTAATCTAGCTATCTTAAAATTATATTACAATCTTAATATAATTAAAAAAATAACTGCATTACCAATCTTTGCAAAATAATACTTTAGTTAATTAACTCAAAAATAACATAACCTTTAATTATAGGCATCCAAGTTAAATATCACTTCAATATATTGATATGTTCAGCCTCACGTTGGGCCGCAAAATATTGATATGATAACCAACTTTTTAATTAATTACCATACTATAAATTATCGATATGATTTTATGCTTTTAATTTAATAGATATTCTCTAATCTCAGGGTCGTTCTAAGGGATCGCCAACTTTTATTTATAAGTTGAATTTTAAATAATAATTGAATTTTTATTTATTAAAACTGCATTTTTATCTACAAAATTATTATTCAATCTGATATTATATCAATATATTTCAATGTTAGATTCTGTCTGTAATTATTATCCAGTAAATATCTGCTTTGATCTAGGGCAACAGTTAATTTGATTGCCTACTCTAAAGCGTTTCAAACGATACCTTTTGGCATCCTTATCGTCGTTATTTTACGTATTGTACGCGGAGGTTTATTTGCAAATTAACCCGCTGTAGTTTCTTCTACCACCCTTCTTCTTCTTTCGGCGTGCGAAGTAGCAGCACACAGACCCTACGCCCATTGCGCATCCACCTGACTATCCTGATGTGCTTCCTACTGAAGAAGCTGCTTAGACCTAGTTTTTGAAGATCTGTGGATGAGTAGCTTCGCTTGGCTCAGCACAGGGTGTGAATCGCAATATGAGATGAACTAAGAGTACGTCCAGCTGCTTATTAGATGATTGCTTTAGGTAGGCCGAGAAACGGTTCAGTGCCTAAAAGGGTTCCGAGGAGCCCTCCTTGGCCCTGCACCCAGATTATTCGAACCCAGTTGATTGACTCGAGCCTTTCCAGGGCCACTCGACATTCCTTGGCCAGTTTTGATTTGATTTTCACGGAGCTCAAAGCTTTGAGTGCTGCTTATCTGTCGAAGCATATGCCTGTTCTGGTATGTTCTAACGAGGTTTCCCTGGGTACAGACTAAGATTGCAAAAACCTCGGTTTAGAAAACGGTAGGATACTTGCCTAGTGCGAGAGACAATCTCATTCTAGGTTGATCAGCGGAACCTACATCTCTTTTTGCTCCATCTGTGAACCACAGTAAATCAGAAGATCATGCGGTCTCTGAGCAGTGATGGGCATTCGTCCCTTGCAGGGATAGTTATCTCGTAATTTCTGGTGAAAGAATAGCAGAGGAGCACTACATCGTTGCGATCACTAAGCAGCGGACCAGACTCCATCAAACGAGACAGAGTCTGAACTTGTCCCTTCAGCCTCCCATCACCCTTCCAAGGACCGCTAGTGAACAGCCTGTAGATTGACTTTTGTGCTTCTGTCTTAATCACAATGTGAAGGAGCGTTAGGTTGAGGAGGGCTTCCAGGGCCGAGGGCGTGGTACGACAAGCCCCCGTGATAGCAGAACTTGCCAACCTCTGGAATTGGGTTAGCACCATCTGTGTGTGTTTCCTTGCATTTAAGGGCCACTACACCAGTCAACCGTAGTGGTTGATGACTGGTCTAATCACCGTAGTGTAGATCCACATCAGCACTTGAGGAGACAGTCCCCATATAATGCCAAAGGTCTGATGTCATGCCCAGAAGCTGGTCGTAGCACTTTTTATCTGTCTAGCTACGTGATTATGTGACCAGCTTAGTATCTACGGTTAAACTCAGGTATTTTTCTGTGCTTGAGAGCCTCAGAGCTGTCCTAAATATTCTGTGTTCCCCGAAGGCTTGCAATCTTCTTTTCCTGATGATAATATTTGGGACAGCTTTGACACTTCGCAGCACAGTAAAGTACCCTAAAAGTATCAAAAGGAGCAGGAAATACGAAAGCAACCAAGACACTAAGGATGCATATGGGTATATTTTGGCGAAAGATAAGGCAATTCTGAAGAGGCGGGGGAAGTATTTTAGGCTGCCAGGTGCATTGGACAACAACAACACCAGTGCACTTAACATGGCAGCCGTAATAGGAAAGAACCAGAAGTTGCAGGCAATTAAAAGCACCAAACTAAGAAATGCTTCAGCTCACGATGGCAAACGCCGGATATCTTGAAGTTCTTGGTGGAAAAAGTATTTAACCAAACTTGCTTAATACAAATATTGGGATACGTCAATAAAATTCAAGGAGCCCATATGGCAGACAAAAAGGGCTTGGGGGGGGGGGTTAGGTACTTGTCCACTTCCAACCAGTAACTCTCTTTATGTCGTCATATCATAGTCGACCACCCTCTGCCTCTCTTTCCATCTAATGTCGTTTAACCTTGCACCATGTATATGCCCACCTTTGTATCATGGTCTTTTTTCAAAATTTAAAATAGATCCTGTGGATAAGCATAGATGGTAAAGATTCCTACAAAGCTGATGTAAACAAGAGAATCAGTATCACTATAGAACTATGCATTCTGCACCACTAGGCTGAAGATTTTTAAAGCTGTATTCATCCCAATACTAATTAGGCGATGGTTGTAAATGGTAAATACTTATAAAAAGACAAAAAGATCAAATCCAGGAAACAGAATTGAAGCATATAAGAAGAACAGAAGAAATAACTGACGAAAGCAGAATTAACAGAAATTAGAAGAATGCCGTCTCCCTGGGATGACGGTTTAAGAAGAAATTAAAGAGAATCATTTGAATTGATGGGGTCGTTTGAATAAAATGGGCAAGAGAGGCAGCTGGAAAAAGTGGTAAATTAAGACATTGAGAGGGACACCAGCTAAGTTGTGAACTACCTTCAAACGTGAACAAACAAAACGAAGAAACTTCCAATTCGTAGTTTTACCAGTTGAAAAGGACTTCTGCCATTTAAAACCATTCTTCATAGCCTCCTCTGTAAAGTATCCTACAGGAAGAAAACTTTAACGGAGTCTAAACAAACGGACACCCTGTAGCCTCAAAATATAGCGTTTTTTCAATTTAAAATTAATACAAATTAACGAACCAACGACGAAAAGGTTATCAATTGTTGTAAATCATCCCCGAAGCTCCTTGCTAAGAATCCCTAATCTTTAATCCACGGAAATATACCCCGAGTTCAAAATGATGCCGCTTAGTGTTGCTTTAAACGAAAGGTCGCTTCATCTAAACGAGCAATTTGATAGTAAAGTGTTTCCCACTAACCGTATATATTAGCATAAATTTAAATTAATAGCCGCACTTACTCATGTTTGCAATCAACGAGAGAAGAAAAAATGAAAAAAAAAACTCAAATGTATGCCTCCTGAATTTTACAAAGTAATTTTTTTCTAAAATGTAGTACTACGAGCATAAATTCGAGTAAAGGCGCACGTACCTGAAATTAAAGGAAAGCAGTAAAGTCGGGCCATAACTGTTTTACAGGCGTTGGCAGGTCATGGAATAAGGAAAAGCTCGAGCTTCTAACCGGCTTTCCTTTTAACTTATGATAGGCCTCGGTTGTTATGGCTTGACCTAAATAAGCTTGCCAAAAAATTGAAGTAAATGGATGTTTTATGGATAATTAAAGCATGTTTTACACGTTCTGTTGTTATGCACTGTAAAATGCTGGAATGGAACTCTAAGGTCGTTAAGTAATTATTTCGGATTTAATTAAGTTACACTCGCTGCACTCTTAGATGCTTAGAAGTTTATCTTGATTACTGAGAATAAAATGTTAAATCCCTGCTAGGAATTAATGTCTCCTTACATACTCTTCATGTAAGTGCCGAAACTTTACTTTCTAACCTTTAATTGCTGTAGATAAACCCCACGTACAGTGCCTTTCGATTATGCAATGCGCATTAAATAGCTATTCCTTCAGTAACGCCCAAAATAAGAATGTTAAAGTGATTTGTGTGTTGCATAATCAAAAGTCGCAGTTGGCAAAATATCTGCAGCTCACTGTACAACGGATTCAATATCCAGAGGAGATCCAGCTGGACTAACTTTGAACATCGTAATTCAGTACACAGCACCCGACATTAACATGAATTTCGGGTCAGAGAATATCTTATGACTTAGCAAACAACAAATACAGCCTGTAGACTTAGGACTGCCAATTATTCCAAAACTGCAGATAACATGACCATGTCGGAATTAATATTCCTTAATGTACCTAAGCCTTTATTAGAATATTCAAACAGGCTAAAAAATTTATGCATGAAGGGACGTTTTAGTTTTTGTGTTTTAATTTCAATGTTTGAAACTTTCAACCTGGAAATATGCAGAAAAAATTTTTAATAATTTTATTATCGTGATATTTTAATATACGGAAGTTTGGTCGTCTAAAAACAAAGGCTTTTCGGTTAATGCAAAGCGGCTTAATTTTATGAATCGTGGGGTAAATCGATGAGAACAGGTGGTGTAATTAAAAACCAATTTGCGTAATTGCCTTTAAATCGGATGAGGCTAAGGCTTCCTCTAATATTTGCAATAAGGACGAATTTTACGTTTGGATTTGAATATTTATCAGGAACAATCAACCTGTTTTAGAAATTAATTGTTAAGAATTCGGTACTTTGATTTTTGCTAGCTTGGTAAAGCTTGGCTCGTACAGCCGAAGGTTAATAGCTCAAATCCCTGTGGAGGTGAAATACGGCATTAAGACAAGTTAAAAGTCAGGATTTAGTAAATATACAAATATGACCAGCAATATAGGGGGTCAAAGCCTTGTTAAGTCTCGTCTGTTAAGTACACCTGTGACTTAATAAGCATCTCACCCTCGGAAAACGCCTACTTTCTCCACTTCAATTATTTTTAATGGATAAGTAGGCCACTCGTCTGGCTTTCAGCTGGCATTTGAACCCAAGACTGTCTACGTTGTAGTCCAATTCGTTAACCGCTTGACCTGGTTGCAAGTTATATACGACCAAACGCTGTTAAAATACAGCCGATGATTAGTCATAGATCTTAAAGGTATACAACAGAGTCAGTATCACTATACAATCGTACCACGCATTGAGCAGAGCGATTTCTTTTTTAGCTTAAAGCTAAGAACTTGTGGTTTCTAGCTTTTACTTCCGTCCAAGCAAATCGAAAAATTTGCCCTTAAAACCTAAGATTTACCCGATTATAACAACCAAAACTAAAAATTTCATAAAAGATTCAAAGCTGCTGTCCGATATTGCTTTCCACAAATAACACCTTATATGTTATTCAAATAGACCGTAAAGGTTTTACTGCAAATATGCAAAATAGTCCCATAAAATTTTATTTATAATATAACGTACGGCACCATTTGGTTTTTACGATTTCAAATGGTGGTAAATGGTATTTGTAATGAGATCATTCCGTTCCATAAATACCCCGCGACCAACAAAACTTCGCCTCCTTTGAACGCTTTTGTCGTTGTGAATCCATCCGCATCTCTGAATTGGTTATGTTTTTACTAATTTGAAATTAATTATCAGGAATTTAACAGAACCTACCAAACGCTGCAGTAAACAATAAACTAGCGTCATCGCGATGGTTGCATTCAGCGATGCAGGAAGATTCACAATGAATACGTTTTTGAAACGATTTAAATTTTTATTGGTTACATGATATTTCCTGCTCCTTTACACTTTCCACATTTAATTTATACGAAAAATAAGAAAATCCTTGTTTTATATAGGACTTCCTTCTTGCCTTAAGAGAAACTGTAAATAAAAACAGAAACTATTTGTGGTTCTACTGTTAGCATGCGTTTTAATATGTTGGCAAAGTTGCTCTGGTATGTTGTGTTGCTCGAAAAATCGAATTATAACGAGAGAATTACACTTTAAAATGAAATTTCAGGAAAGGTGGATGAGAAGGCAACGCAACTACACGCAATAGCGTCGCTAAAAGTACTTTTGGACGCAACGAAGCCCCATAATGGTGCGGCTACAAGTTCAGCTGCAAACCACGTTAATGCATTTAAACAAGAAACGATGCTGACGCCTTCCAATATCGCCGACATGCCCAACGGGGTTGCTAATACTCTCACTGACGTCAATTTGGAGGCGGTGAGTAATAAACTTTTTGTATAAAACCGTTCTGTGTGTACATATTTATATTTCAATTGTTAGGAAAATTATAGTCTTAGCAGAATTGGCATTGTTTCTTTGTAATTTTTTTGAATTTTCTAAAACTAAATATTTGCAGCAAAAGAGGAAAGCTCCAACAAGGCTCTCGTGATGTAAATTTAGAGAAAATAATAATCACTGGTGACTTTCAACTTTTCAAAATTTGGCTGTTTCGTCCTGGATCTGAAAAACTGTCCATTTTAACGTTTCATGATATTGAATTGCATTTAAGCACAGTAATTTCTTTATAATAGTTAAACGGCTAAAGAGGGTTCGCTTAGTCTCCCAGGCGAAAACAGAATAATTATATCCGAATACCCAAGAAAATCGTGAAAGACTTCATTTATCAGGAAATAAATCCCAGATACATAAATAGTTTACAACTGCATAAAGTGCATCCATAAAGTCATGCAATTAAGTGAAGGCAGCATATAAAAAGATTATTTTCGTTTTTATACGTTATTATTCGACATAACGACGGCCATAAACAGAACTTGTTATTCCTTTTGAACTCGACAAAAGCTGCAGTTGATATTTTCTTGTTATTTTTAAAGATGCCTTTTGAACTTCACAAGAAAAACTAAACGAGCTATGCTTCTTTTTGAATAAATTTGGCTATTTTCTGGTTAACATCAAGAACTAGCAAGATTGTAAACGAACAAAATAATACTAATTCGCCAGTGAAATAGGACCGTCCGATTTTAACGTAAAATACTAGATGTCACTGACCGATGAAAACAATGACTGCGATTGGACTAAATACCACGCATGCGCATTAACAGCCGCCAGTAACCAATCACTGTCGATACCTTGAAGATGTAGGCGGAGACTAGCGTTAAGCAGAAGCATTGCAACTTGGCGGCATTTTTAAAAAGTTATTGGGGTAGATAAAGACGTTTTAATCCAAAATTGGAAATTTTTCGGATGACCTAAAAATCCATATTGCAAAACTGATTTAAAAATAAGATTCCAATAAGTTTTCCAAATACTTTTTTGGCGATTTTTACCAAGGAAACTTCAATTGATTATACAAAAATAGAAGACCTTTTTTACAGACTTATCTCTAAGGGTTTATTTTCCACCAAAATTTCCCTAAAAACTTCGGTGTTTTATTTCTATAACTTTTTTAACGTGGAGCCTACATTTTTCTTGGGTATTCGTTCAATTTTTCATGTAAATCCCACAATACTTCACTTTCAAGCACATAAGTATCCTAATCCGTCTGCTTTCACGTTCATATTTAGGGGATACCACCATTTTAAACTAAATTCAACAAAATGGTAGTAAAGCGTTTAATCTGAATTTTTTTATAAGGGAGGTTTATATATTCAAAGCCGGGGTCGTCGAAAAACGTTTATAAAAACAACATAACCCTAAAGGAAATTCAACAATGCAATACGACCAAACAGAAGTAAAATCCCAACTGACGTGCCTCAGGATGCGAAAGCGTGGCACGAACTTGCGGTTATATTTCTGTTTTTGCTTAATCTTTGGGGTTAAATCGAGAACCGGAGAATAAATTAACCAAAAGTTTGTGCCTTTTAATTCATTTTCAGGTTTACTGTTCAAGCAGGTGTCGTTCTGCTTTCCATTTCAACGCTTTCATCCCCAGAAAAAAAATGCTTTGTGGGATCGTTCGCATTTGAAAGTCACCAGATGTATTTTTAACTCAATTTATTTCCCGAATGTAAAGAGCCACGTTGTGGGGTTACTCAGAACTTTCACCGAGTCCGAATAATTCTGATTTATGTGATTAAATATTTTGTTTTGGTTTTTTAGTAATGACTTTCTGGTATCGACTTTTGCTGATTTATTTTGTACAGTATGGGAATAAATTCATTACTTAGCGATGTTTTTACGATTTAATAAATTAATGGAAGAGGGAGATAAACTCCAATATTGATTTTAAAACAAATAATGGGCATAAAATGTATGGAGATTCAGTCTTGCGTTAAAGCGGGTTACGTGAAACTCTCCGATATTGGTTTTTTATAACTTTTAAGTGATATTCCGAAAAGTGACTCAGTATCAGCATGTATGTACTGTAATCTCAGTCATTCTGGTGCAAATTTCGCTTCAGCTTAAGGCTGCCTAATCCACACACCCGCGCATTGCTTCTCTATAGATTTTATACTCTTTGGTATACATAAACCTACCAAGATTTAGGATTTTAAAACACGTTCAAATTAAAATGAGCGTTTGAAACTCAAACATGGTCATTTCAAGGTGTTTAGGGCCTACAAATTAGTGGAAACTCGCATGTTAGAATAACTAACCTGAAGGATTATTAATGATAAGCAAAAGCTTCTAGAATAAAATTATGCTACCTGAGACTGATAATTTGTTTAAGTATCTAATTGTTATCGTTACAGATGGGTTTGTGAGCGATATTATTCGCAATCACGCATTATTTGAATATTCATGTTCACTCACTTGATGATAAACGCTTTTATAATCATGTTTACTCGCTTTTTTGGGAAGTTTCATGACGGGTTTAAACTTCTATAGAAGTTTCCTTGTGTTGAAAGAACCTTTATAAAATAATGGTTTTAAATAATCACTCCGTACATCACTGGAAGCTCTTGAATTACCTCGTTATGTTCTGTAAAAGCCTTTAAATTTAGTTTTTCGAACCCATTTTTATTTATTTACCAAGCAGTATCAACGTATAACTTGATTTAATTAAAAATTGGCATCAACGTATAACGTTATGTTTATATAAAAGTTTACGTAAAGTCGGTATCGTTTGACTTACTTAAGAATCAGTATCAATATATAACTTTATGCCAGAATCAGTATCAATGTATAACGTTACGATCACGTACAATTTGATATAGTTTGTTTTACTTGAGAATCGGTATTCAAGTATAACTTGTTTTTGTCAGAATCAGTATCAATGTATAATGTTACGTCTACACACAGTTTGGTATAATTTGATTTACTTAAGAATCAGTATCCCAGTACAACTTTATGGTTTTATCAGAATCAGTATCAATGTATAATGTTACGCCCGCGTATAGTTTGATTTACTTAAGAATCAGTATCCAAGTATAACTTTATGGTTTTGTCAGAATCAGTATCAACGTAAAATGTTACGTTTACATGCAGTTTGGTATAGTTTGAGTTACTTAAGAATCAGTATCAATGTATAACATCACCTTTGCGTAAGATTCGGTATAGTTTTATTAACGTAAAAAATCTTTATCCATATACATATAACGTTAATATATGTAAGAGTTGATTTATTACAGAAATAGTATTAACGTATTATTTGCCTAAGAATCAGAATCGACGTATTATTTTATTTCACAAAATTTTCGCTTTACTGACATTACTATTTAACGCTTACAATGTGAATTCTTACAAACTACTTCTTTAAAACCAACTTAGTAGTAAACAGTCTTACCTTTTGCAAAACATATTCATTCAAGAAACTCTAGTATTTTTATTTTTGTAACTGTGATTCCATTAAATTGATTGAAGCCAAGCCTTTCGAAATCTTTTTTAATTCCTTTTGATTAGTACATCGTATATTTGACTACTTGTTTGAGGATATCAAAGCTGGATACTTCAACTTCCCATCTCAGCGGCAGTAATTCATTGCTCAATAAATGTACCTGAACGGTAACGTCTCCTCAAATAAATTAAGTGAAAAATAGAGCAAAACGTAAATCCAGCGAGGTCCTAGATCCAATTGCGGATTACAATCCACGATTGCTTGTAAGAAAGTAATGAAACGATGTAAAAATTTTACTTCTGAATATGCTCGTAATTTAAAATTTACTAAGCTATTTGAGTTTCAAACTTCTCAAACTTATTTTCTTGCTCCCAATGTAGTGCCATCAAAGTTGTACCAAAAGTCTATGCCAGAAAAACTGTTTAGTAATAAAGCAAAAACCGCACACTTAACGGAAAAAAATAGATTTCTGTACAGGCTGTACATACAAAAAACTGTAAATGAAAGATTCTTATTTCCTACAATTGAATAAATTAACTTTTAGTATCATGTTATACAAAAATACTTCGTCGTGATTTATTTCAACATAACAGGGATTTCCATGGAAACCCGATACAATTGTGAGTTATTTGTCGTTGGTGTTAATTGTTAATTTCTGTCGCTCGTTCCTGTGATAACCTTTCAATGTGAACTTGATCCTTTTGTGTGCACTCGAAACGGTTACATCGTCAAGCATTATGAAAGTCGAAGATAATGGCGACGTTAGTAATATCGTTATTTTACAGAAGCTGCGTTTTCATTATGAACATCCTAACTTCTGTTAATTTTCTACAATTGTTCATCTAAACCTTTACATAAGCACAAAACCACGAGTCAAAAACGACTTTCAAAAGAGCTTGTTAAGGAGGCAAGTTCCCTTTTGTTAAATTAAAACAACAAAGCTTCAGAAGGCACTGTTTTTATGTTACATTTGTTTTTGAAAGGCCAAGAAAGCCAAGAAAATCGCTTGAAGATTCATTTGTTTTTTTGTTTTACAATAAATATTTTTAGACCTTTTAATTCCTTCACTTAAGCAGTGCTAAAATCGATGGGTTTTTATCAACGACGCGCCGCGATGTCCTTGTACGAAATTTCATTTTTACCTGACTTATATAAAAATAATGTAATTTCTGAGTTATTCGTGTTTCATAATTTTTATTCATAATTAACTTTACCCTGTAAGAAAATGGCCCGAATCTATAAAAACCCGTGTATTAAAAAAATCCGAGCTGATTTTATCGTAGGCTGATTTGGCCTTCCCTAATTTCTTCTGCGTCAGTATACAGAAACACGCGAGTTTTAATAAAAATAAGCTCGTTTCGAAAACACTTCTGACAGTTAACAAGTTCGAAAGGTATTGACGCGATGCCTTTAATTTTGTTTTTGACTTGTTTAATTTCATAGTTTCTGCTTCAGTTCGTTTTAGTTGTGTCTGTTTTTTTCAGATCTATATTTACTTTATCCCTAACAAGTTCAAAGATGCAATTACTAAATAAAAAATACCGAATTTTATGTTTTCTCAAATTTCTTCCCAAAAATATTTCGTGCAAATTAAGACAAAAAACACAGGTTTCCATTGTTGCTTTGTAGTAATTTGATTTTCCTCTCACTTGCAACATTTTCCAAATTAACTTGCCCAGTGGGTCACATTTACTGCTATATTTGGAGTGACTATTTTTAGAATTCGATTAATTTCGTTGAATTTAAGCCGTAGTAGTTGTAGGACGTTGCCTATTATTAGTTGTTAGCATGTCTACTTTTACAAAACTAATGTTTTTTCACGGCCGGGAGTATTTGTCCATTTCTATGATACAAAAATCGTGACAGAAATAATAAATTATCCCCTAGGCAAATAATTTTTCAAAAAATTCCCAAGGGAGCTTTCATTATGAATCAAATAATAAAAATCGGCCATTCTAAATTTTAGATGTTTATTAAAGTTTAAAACCCCAAAATTGAAACATACTCGTACATTTAAATTATTTCTTTACATTAAAATTTAACGTTACATGTTCACAACTGTAAAAATTAACAGCAGGTAGACTATTAAATATAACTACACTTGAATGTCAATATGTCAAAATTGACATTTAGTAAAATTATAGTTGTGTTCATGAATTAGGAATTTCAATGTCTACTTGATAACGAAAGATTTGGGGCGCACGAGCTTATTATATTTATCACTCTACTTAGGCCGTGAAAAAAATAGTATATACCCCTCTGGAGAGAATGCTATTTTTCCTTCGGAGCTTTGTAGCCCTCGGGCTTCGCCCTCTGGCTACAAATTACACCTCAGGAAAAATCTTACATTTCTCTCCCTTGATGTATAATGTACTATTTTACACATGGATTTAATATTTTCCTTTATTATATTTTTAAGTTTACATAATGGTTTTTTAGTTTCATAAATTTCCCTTTTTACAAAGTATTCCGAACATTTCCGAAATCATCCAACTGCTCTCTAAGTGTCTGATGTTCCCTGAAATCACTTGTGTTTAAAAAACTAGTAAGTTTCTTCCTTATAGGTACAAGTAGGCAAATAAATAACCACCGATTCGGTAAAAATTTTATTTTAACTATTAAACCTTCACAGTTATAAAATATTTGTTTAATCCGTTAATAGGTAACTGTTAACATGTGTGATAATTTCATTTTCCGATTTCGTAGTTATTTATTTAATATTCCCATGTTATCTGTCAACCAGCAATTCCGCCATGTATCTGTGCTAGATATCGTGTTAAACTCCAATTTTCGTTTTCTGTCATGACGAACTAATTATATTAAATAGTTTGATTTATCTAAGCAACGTTTATTAATAATATCTGTGTCACCAACTGTTCGCGTTTTACTTAACGTTTTGGGAAGTAAAACTAATGCGCGGAGCTTACTTTCCGTTAGTGTGTTTTAAATTTTTCGATATCGTTTAAAGGTTTGTTTCGACTAGCCTTTTTATTCGCAACAGTTTATAGCTTTTTTCGGTGGATCTTCTCGTTTACTTGAGAATAATATAGAATTGAGCATCGGTATCAATATATAATTTTATATTAAGCTAAGAATCAGTATCAATATATAGATTTATATTTACCGAAAGATCAGAATCAAGGTTCAGGTTTCTGTTGTTAATTGAGAATCGGTATCAATATACATATTATATAATTTGACGTTTAGTTACTCATGATTGTCGATATATACTTAGATTTGTGTTTAATTAAGGATTCGAGTCAGCATATATGTTTCAGTTGCAAACCATGCGTTTTGGTACACTCGAGAATCAGTATCGATATATAAATTTATGTTTACTTAAGAATCAGCATCACTGTATAATTGTATGTTTATATAAAATTCAGAGTTTTGATCAATTTCAATTTAATTGAGACCAAACTCTGACAAAACTGACGGAATTGTTGGTTGGCAGTCTTGCCTTGTGCAAAAACTCGTTCAGTCAAAAAACTGTTTTATTTAATTAATTTAAATCGAAATATGATTGTTTTCTCACCGTCTCAATCCCTTAAATGTACCGGAACACTAAATAAAACATGTTACGCATCTCCACCTTAAATATAGAACCACTTTTCCGCGTTTTAACAATTTTTCATATCTGCACACATGACGAATGACCACACTATGAAGTTCCATTTATCAAAACTGACGTGCCATCGAATTTGATGAATGTAAAGTGTAGGTATACTTTAGCCGGTGAATTTTCAATATACGACTGCACGTGGAAATATTCAAAACAGAAAAATAGAGTGCGTGACTGAAGCTTGAAAAATTGTGTATTAGTGGATTTTAATTAAGTTTACTAAGAAGCCATTATCTTCGTGCTTTCGAGGTGCTGGGAATGAAAAATAATGTCAGTAACAGGCACTTGGTATTGATTTATTTGTGTTTGTTTTGTTACATTGTGAACGTCCGTTTTAAATAATAAATAAAATTAAATTTAAAAAGATAAGCTGATGATGGTCACTGACGGCCGAAACATGAGGCCTTTGAAGGTAGGTGGAATCTTTAATTAAAAGCAAAAAAATCCTGTTGGAAATAACGATTCGAAATACCCACAAAATTGTATCTTCTAATTCAACTAAACCAGAGGTAATTAATTATAGTGGCTTTGTCACATCATTTCTCTTACTTGCTTGTCCGAATTTCGAGGCGATACGAACTCCACCTTCTTGATGATAATCTTCCCTGTGTTTTCCTTGATTTATACAAAATGTACACAAGCACATACAATTTCAAATCAATAATGAAGTAATTTTTTTTAGTTAACAGCAGAAACAAAAAGATTGAATCGAAGGAATTTTGTTCATTTTCACAACATTAATCCCCTTTGTCCACTGAGATGTTATTCTAGTGTTCCTATTATTTTTCATACATTTGGGAGAAAAATAGAGATGAGTCTTCCTACTTTTACAAACGATGCGTTTCAAGGGAACAATTCACAAGCCGGGGTTAAAAGGATCGATTCGAAGTTTTTTTGTACAATTTATTTCTCGAGTTTTGTTCAAGAGGGTCAAAATATTTGTTAGCTTCGGTAACATTTTTCATTTATCTTCTGAAGTAACCCACAATTTTCCACAAATTTTGACAATAGGTTGTTAGGCTTGCCTGTGTAAATTGTCCTAAGAAACTCAAAACATTTTTTAATGCTGTTTTGAATTGGAGCGGCTTTGGTTTAATTACAAACTCCGCAAAATAATTTATATTAAACAATGAGGCTTCAAACTAAATTTTATACACAAAAATTCCGAATCAATGCGTGTGAAATTTATGACTTGATATAACAACCAAATGAAGTGAAAAACTGGGTAAATGGGGACGAATGGCATAGTAAAAGAGGAAATCTTTCAAAAAAGAAACACCGAAGCTCTTATTTATGGTATCAAGTTATGATTTAATCCTGTTAGTCTAGGGTTAACCAAAGTTTTAACTATTGTATCCTGCGACTAATAATGTTTGGCCAAGCGTAGCCATCCTACATCGTTGAATGCAACCACCGGAATGAAGTTGGCGAGTATCTACGCGTCAGCTTGCAGTCTCCCATTAAAACAGTTGTTTGCTGCATTGTGCACTTTTAACTGTTTCAAAGGGCAAACAGTCAAGTTAAAATTAACAATAAGTTAATTGTAAGACTCCTACACCTAACCTCAAACTGTCATTTGACGGTTGCGTTCAGTGATGTTCAGCGAAACTAAAACAACAAAGCAAGGCCTACTACAGTTTTGTTGATCACGGGTTATTTAATTTTTTATTACAGTTATTTATCGTTACATGCGCTTTATAGACTGTTACATTTAATTGCCCATTAGCGTAAATTTTGATGTTGCATAAATCGATAAAGTGCAGAATTAATCCGTCCGGTTTAAACCGTGACAACATCAAATGCAATGCACGCCCGGGACGATGAAAGCATAAACATTAGCAGGCGCTCATTGTATTCAGCAAACAAAATTAAACAAATGGAGTATGGCGCTATTAATTTCGCAGATACAATATTTTCACTGCCACATTGTTAAGTACACACAATTTAATTGGAACGAATTAGCATAAAGTGTAAGGTAAAGGCTTTCATATATCATTAGGCCGCCATGTCAAACAAACTAAAAGTTATGAAAAATTCATGGAATAATTTTGGATGAAAAATATATTTTCTACAAACGTTTAGATATTTGCATTAGAATACGATATGTCTATGAAGAAAATAAACGACTGTGTGGGAGATTCATTTTTTATAAGGAAGGACAGACCTTTTTAACTAATAGTTTCTGATAATCGTTTATAACTAATCGTTTATTTATTGTTGTTTGATAGCTTTGCTCGGTTGGAAAAATTTTCTCGAACTTGTCTAGTCAACGCAAGAGAATATGAATTAGTTTCTGGTGTATTAAAATAGAAGTTAACTTCCCTAAATTAAATGCCCTCAGCTGTCAGCTTTCTATTTCTAAGCAACCTGTATATTTTTCCATTTTTGCAACCCCTCTACTTTTCTTACCTACAACACTCAGTTAAAGATTCAGTTGTTAGTAAAGGGTGCTGTGATCCTGAAAAATACCACACCACGCCACATAAACAAACTAGTGGGTTTTCACTGCTTTGATAGAAGTTTAAACTACCTTTTACTAGTTTTAAATGTTCATTTGTTAGTCAAGGATGCTGTGGCCTTAACAACTACCACGCCACCCCTCATTAATAAGCGGGTGATTTTCCGTTGTTTCCGTCAAGCCCTGCTAGGTTTAAAACACCTGCTTCTACTTTATAAATTCATTTGTTAGTTAAGGGCGCTGCGGCCAAGCCATGCCACTCTACGCCATATAAGGAAACTAATGGCTTTCCGCCGTTTCCGTTAAGGCCAGCTAGATTTAAACCACCTTCTATTAATTTTAAAGCTTCACTGTTAGTCAACGGTGCCGTAACCTTGAGATACAGCACTCCACGCCATGCCTCATAAACAAGCCGGTGGCTTTTCTCTGTTTTCATGAAGGTTTAGGCTATATTCTACTAATTTTAAAAATTAATTTCTTAGTCAAGAGCACCATGACCTTGAAAAATACCACGCAACCCCAACCACATAAACAAGCAGATTGCTTTCCGCAGTTCTCGTCAAGGTCTACCAATTCTAAAGATAAATTTGCTAGTCAAGAACGCCGGAATCTTGAAAAACATCACGAACCGATACGCCACTCAGATAGTTTTCCCCTGTTTCTGTCAAGACTTGCTGGATTTAAACCCCCTTCTACTAATTTTAAAGATTTATCTGTTAGCCGAAGGTTCTGTGGCCTTCAAACGCCACGCCACGTCACGCTATGTCACTAGGTTTAGCCTTCTTTCTACTATTTTTGAGCATTAAATTGTTAGTCAAGGTTGCTGTAACCTTCAAAACACCACGGTACGTTAAGCCACATAAACAAGTGGGTGGCTTTCCGCTGTTTCCGCCAAAACCTGCTAGGTTGAAAAAACTTTTTACGAATTGTGAACATTCATTTGTTAGTTAAGAGTGCTGTAACCTTAAAAAATATCACGGCACGCCAAGCCACTTAAACAAATGGGTAGTTTTCCACTGTTTCCTTCAATGCCTGCCAGGTTTAAACCACCTTCTACCAAATCTAAAGATTGATGTGTTTGTCAAGGACTCTACAATCTTAAAAGACATCACGCAACGTCACGCTACTCAAAACAAACGGGTGGCTGTCGCAGTATCTGTCAAGATTTGCTTAAACCACAATCTACTAATTTTAACAATTCAATTGTTGGCCAACAGCACTGTAAACCCACGCTATGTTAGGGAACGCCACGTCGTGCCACATCACGTCACATAGGTCTACCAGGGTTTAAACAAATTTCTAGTTGTTTTAAAGACCCATTTGTTAGTCAAGGGGATTTTCTAGAGAAACACCTTGCTACGCCACACCACTTAAACAAGTGGGTGGTTTTCCATTGTTTCCATCAAGACCTGCCAGGTTTGAACTACCTTCCACCAATTCTAAAGATTAATATGTTTGTCAAAGGCTCTGTAACCCTGAAAGACATCACGAAACGTCACGCCACTCAAACAAAAGGGGTGGTTTTTCCAGTATCTGTCAAGACTTGCTTTGTTTAAAGCACCTTCTACTAATTTTAAGAATTCATTTGTTGGCCAAGAGCACTGTAAACTTAGAAAACACAACGTGACGCCACGCCACATAAACAAGCATGTAGTTTTCCACTGTTTCCGTCAAGGCTTGCTAGGTTTAAACCACTTTCTATCATCAATTCTAAAGATAAATGTATTAGTCAGAGGCGCTCTAACCCTGAAAAACTTCACGCAACGTCACACCACATAAACAAACCTCGTTTCTAACAATATTTGCTAGGTTTGAACCACCTTGCACTAATTTTAACATTTGTTACTCAAAGCCGCTATAAATCTTAAGAAAACATCAATGCACGCTATGCCACGGAACTCTACGTCGTGCCACATCACGGCACATAAACAAGCGGGTGGCTTTCCACTGTTTCCGTAAGGTCTACCAGGGTTTAAACCAATTTCTAATTATTTAAAGACCCATTTGTTAGTATAAGGACTTTTGACCTTCAAAAACACCTCGCCACGCCACACCAGTTAAACAAGCGAGTGGTTTACAGCTGTTTCTGAAAGGGCTATCACGTTTTGAATCAATTTCTACTTATTTTAAAGACCCATTTTTTAGTCAAAGGAGTTTGGATCTTGAAAAACACCTCGCCACGCTACGCTGCGCCACTTAAACAAGCGGGTGAGTTTCCGCTGATTACGACAAGGGCTGTTAGGTATAAACCACCTTCTGCTACTGTGAACTTGAACAATATCTTTAGCTCAAAGAAGGAGGTGCTTTTCCGTTGTTTTCATAAATGTCTAAATGAGCTTCTGTTAATTCTAAAGTTTCATTTGCTAGTCGAGGAACCTATGACCTTGAAAAGCACCACGCCACGTAACGCCACCTAAATAAGGAAATATTTTCTGCTGTTTCCATCAAGTTTTGCTAGGATTAAATCACCTTCAAACCGCCTAATTTTAAAGATACCTACACATTTGTTAGTCAAGAGTGCTGTAACCTTAAAAAACACCACGCAACGCCACGTCTCATAAACAAGCTGGTGGTTTTCCGTTGCTTTCATCAAGATTTAACCTGCCTTCTACTAATTTTAAAGATTCATTTCTTAGACAGGTGGGCTATTTTCCACATTGTTGTCAAGGCCTGCTAGGTTCAAATCCCCTTTTATCATTTCTAAAGATTAATATGTTAGTCTGTAACCTTAAAAAACAGGAAAAGGGTTCATTTCTTAGACAAGACTGTTATGACCTTGAATAAAGCCCTGTTCCGCTATGCAAAGCTTCATAAACAAGCGGGTGGTTTTCCACTGTTTCGATCAAAGCCTGCTGGCTTAAATCGCCTTCTACGAATATTTATGAGTATAAATTAAATTCTCTCACTAATTTACGTAATAAATTTAAAAACTAATAAGTTTATTTTAGAATGCCTGCCTTTTTATGTGACAAAGTGCATAAATTATCAAGTGCCTGCTGCATTTTCGCCGACTTGTGCTTGGCTTTACTGCACTGTTTTTTTAAATTTTAAACCGTTCTGTGCCTTTGTGGCGTTCAGAGCTAAAGAAACTGAGTGATTTTTAAATGTAATAAAGTGCGTCAAGAGAAGGCGAACACAGGAATTTGTGTGTATTTTTTTTCTTTTAAACCGAAAGCGTTCAATAAACACCAACTTTTGTGTATTGTTTTTCTCTGTGAATACTTCGAAACCTTTACAACTTGAATACCTGAATGCGTTTTTCTGCATTTATACTATATTTGTTGCAAGTTTTAAAGTGAATTTGGTTACCCCCCTGAGATTGACGTTCTTTAACTTTAATTTTGTGTCGTACTGTGTATGCATAATGCAAGATTCCTGCTTGCCGATGTATTTTTAAGATGTATTCAGAATATGTACTAAGTTCTTCCATTAAGTGCTGTAGATTGTTATTGAGGAACGTGAAGTTTCAGTTAGAAGGTAACGTACTTTGGAACGGTTCTAACTGATAATTCATGTTCCCGACGTGTACCTGTTTCTTTTCCTAATGAACCTCTTGTATTAATTATTCTCACGGGCTTAATCCTGACAACAAAATCGTACGTTTAAGGTAATTCTGAAGTAGTTGTTGAAGCTGTAGTTTTACTAGATTAACTTGAGCTTAACCGCTTTTGAAACCGCAGCGCACATTAAAAAGGAACGCGCTTTTCTTAGTATTTACGTATAATTTTAGCCACACGCTTTATGAACCCGTTTTTTGCAATGAAAAACAACAAAAGTGTTTATGAACACACTTCACTTTTGCAAACTGTAAATACACGATCAATTGAATAGTTTTTTGTGGTGTTTGCGATTAATGTTTCACTTCAATACCATTTTCAAATAACCGGCAGGACTTAATTTTTGCTGAACTATTTTTCGCAGACACGAAACATAGTTTAATCAAAAGAGAACAGAATTTGCTTTTTAAATTTCGTTTTTTTAGATTAACATCATCCTAGCTCTATCGATCATGATGTTGTCTCATCTTTTCAGCTTTAGCAACAATACATTGTTTTTAAGCATTAGCACAATACATAGTGTGCTTCTGTTACGTACTACGAAGTGTTGTACTTTTGTATTGGGATTAAGCTTTTATTAAAGTTTACTGAGGGGTAATTGTGCAAAGGCTAATTTGAAATTGGGAGAGGAACTGCTGTTAAATCAACAAAATGCAGTTTCGAAGGGAAATTGTTCGTTGTGCTTAATAAAAACCGATCGAAACATTGTTATCCTTGATTAACTAGCTGGTTCGGGGCTTCTTTTCATGTAATTACGTTTGATAATACCTGCAAACCGAAAGGAACAAAGACGATTCATTGTGAATTCTTCCGCTGAACGCAACCATCAAAAGGTACACCGTTGTGGATCCTCCCGTACCGCTGAACGCAACCGTCATTGTTGAACGCAACCACCACCGTTGATCACAACCATCATAATCATTAATTTGAAGATCATGTTATAGAACGTTCAAGAGGTTGCCTTTTCTACGTTTCAGATCAGTCGTAGTGATTAAAACTATTCTTTCCCAATCTACTTAGAATTGCCAGACTTCGATTTAAAACCTAAATAATCAAGGAAACGTTCACAGAAACACATAACCTCAAACCACAACGACTTACCTTTCGGCTGCGTTCAAGTGGAGAATTTACAACGACTTACATTTCTGAAAGCATAGTTATTGGGAGATTTTGATAAATCAAATCAAATTAAACTTTGGACTTAACCTAAACTAATATGCAGTGCAAAAGCTGATAATCTCAAAGTTTAAATTTCAAAAACGGATAAAAAAACTAAGAGTTTTGGAATTACCATAGCTTAAAGGCTTTAAATTTTATATAAAGCACGAGGCTGAAGCCAAAAATTGTCTTTTCGTTCTGTTAAACGCATCACAAAGGCCTTCCATCCTTAAAATCTCTCCGCGTCTCTTGAAGTCTAAGCACATTCGTTCACCGAAAAACATCTTCCGACTTTATTAAAAATTTACATCGCCAATAAAAAGCGGCACGAAATAAAATTTAAGGATATAAAGAATATACGAGGACTTCGGTGTGCTATTTTTAACACAAGAATGGATTACATGTAGCAAAACCTGGAAAAAAATCACAGCAGACAGTAAAAGATTACATGTTTGACATATACAAATGTTGGGCGTTTTTTCTTTACCTCTCGCATAAAAAAATCCATCGCATACAAATACCGATGAATGTAAACTTTTCGAAAGCCCATTAATAAATAAACAGAATTTATCATTTTCGGTTCCTTCACTTCGTATCGATTCGCCCTTTCAAAGGTCTTGCGATTTTCAAAAAAGGGCAACTTGAAGGTTGTAAAGTTTTGCACAATTACCTCAGGTTTTTTTCTTTTACTTTCGATATCGATGTACAACTCACAGTATTTTTAGTTAAAGAAGAAAGTCTTAACCCTAATTTAAATAATTTCTGATTTTAGCGGCGCATGTCATCCGTACGAGCACGTAAGTCTCTGACCTCACAAGCCGTGGTGTGTCTGCAGGTGGGTGATACTGAACAGGAACCTCCTGATCCGATGGACATCAGTTGGCCCTCTGAAGCTCGAAAAAGGCTTACGTACGTCTTACTTGCGCCCATTGTCTTCCCACTTTGGCTCACCTTGCCAGATACTCGCTCACCTAGAGGTAAGTCGCGCATTTTTCCTTGTTTTTCTTTTGAAATCAACACAAATTGGAAATTTTCAGTAAAAAAACTAAAACATAACTCACATTACAAAAGAATCCCGTAAAACCTTCTAACAAATCTTACAGTTGATACCAAACGCTTTAAATTCATTACTAAAAATAAAGGAGGGGATGCGATTGTACGCAGTACTAATTGCTATCCGCCAGCTATTTTAGCTTTAGATGCTATAAACCCGTACAAAGTGCACAATACTTAGCTTGGAGAGCACTTCAAGTCCTTGTTTTTAAACGAGCTTGCTACTAATTGGGCTCGAATCATTCTTACGTCATGCCAAGCCCTGAAAAAACAGGCTGAAGCAAACAACTTATTATGAATCTTAAAAAAAATAGATCGAGTAAAGGATGATTAATTACTCTGTCACCCCCTTAATAATTATAAGGAAGCGAAACAGGGATTAACAAGCTTTAACCTTCTAAAAAAAATTGTTCTCGATTTGGGGCATGAAATAATGTAATCTCGGTTTTAATTTATAGGTTAGCAGTTGACCTTTCAGGAGATGCTTTTACAAACAATACAAAGTATAGTATTTCGTGTAGCATACAACGATTAAATCTAGATTTTGAAAGTTAATAGCTGTGTGACAATAAACATGAGAATGAATGGATTAAATCGTGTAGAAATGTACCTGAAATTTTGGTGGAGGCGCCGGTAGAACAAGAATTCACCTTTCAGTCTGCATATTCTTTATATTAATTTACTCAAATTTTGTAGGGGTAAAACTCGGCCATTTCTAATAGCATGAGCTTTTGCTACAATCTTCGTTTTAAATATTTCAAACTAGAAACCATTCGGCATCGCCTGATTTCTGTAAAAAACATCTTATCTGCATCGATGCCTTTTTAAATAGTACAACCTTAAAACCTTAGAATTAGATCACTCATAAAAGTTAAGCCTAAACCTTTGATAGTTTCTATTATGAAGATTTCAATTCATTTGCCCTTCTTGTTAATTAGCTGTAACATAAAGAAATAGCTTTTTCGTAAAGGTTTTACTGGAAAATTCTGTGTTTTTCTGTAAAATAAAATAAAAATCTTCTCGTCCTCGCCTTGCATATTCTCGTTTTGCTCCTACCAGTCCTCCTCATCCTCTTTGGCTACCTTTTTCCTATTCTCAACTTTATTCTGTCTTAATCTTCTGCATCGTTCTCCCCTTCATTCTTTTCATCTTCGTCCTCCTCCTCGGCCCCATTCTTCTCGTAATATTCTTACTTCTACTACTCACTATACCCTGCACTCTACTTTTCCTTTCCTCTTCTTTTCCCGCGTTGTTTACGTCCACCATTGTCTTTATCCTCTTCTTCTTGGTTGTTGTCTCTCTGCTCGTACTTCTGCTCCTCCTCCGTTTTACACCTACCTTATTTTTTTACCTTCTCTTCCTGTTCCTCTTCGACATTTTCTATATCGTAGTCCTAGTCATCATCCTCTCTCTTTTCCTGCCCCACCTTCCTCTCGATTTATTATACCGCATCTTTTCTATTCTCTCCTGGTTGTTCCCGTCTGCATTTCATATCTCCACTTCCTCCTTCGTCTTCATCATCATCGTCCTCCTTTCCTTCATCCTACTCACCATTTTGTTCAATCTAGTTTTCCTGCTCATCATCCTCCTCTGCACCTCCACGTCTCCTCTTTCTCTCTCGTTGTCTTTATCCGCAATTGTCTTTATCGTCAACGTTCTCCTCTTTGTCTTCTTGATCATTGTCCGTCTGCTCATCCTCCTGCACGTCCCTCCCGTTGCTTCTATCTGTTTTTTGCAATTTCTCGTCCTATTCCTCTTCCTAGGTTTCCACATAGCCATCTTCCTCATCGTCGTCCTATTCTTTCTTCTCCTATCCCTCCTTCATCTCTGTTTGTTATACCTCTTTTCTACGTCTTAGTTGTGCCCGTCTTCTCTTCCATCAATCTCCGCTATAGCCTCCCTCGCCCTCATCTTCACCTCCTTTACACTTTCATTTTCTTCCCCTTCGCGTGCTGCTTCTCGTCCGTCCCTTCGTCCTGACTCCCTCATTCCTCATCTCTGTTCCTTTACCATTTTAGTATTCTATTCATATCGTCGTCGTCATCTTCCATATCGTCGTCCTCGTAATCATCGTTTCCCACTCTCTTTAAGATATTATGGTCGCCCTCCCTTTCGACTCCCGTTTCCTCTGCTTCTTCTCCTCCTCTTCAATGCGACCTGTTTTCTTCTCCATCTGTTCTCTTTTTTGTCCTGGCCATCTTGCTCACCGTCATCGTTCTCCTCGCTGAATCTTTTCCATCCTCGCTTTATCTTACTTCACCTCCTCTTCCGCCTCATTCTCCTCCTCCTCCTCCTCCTCCTCCTCCTTCTCCTCCTACTCCTGCTTCTCGTCAAGTATATTCTTTCTGTAGCTCTTTCTACTTCTACTTTTACTGCTCTTTTTTATGTTTAAAACAAGCAAGATTGTTAAAAATAAATCTGAAGAGCAAGAAATATTACTCTGAAAGCTTATTAGTAAAAACTATAACTCGGTTATTTGTTTCTTTGTAAACCAAGAAAAACAATTTATAAAACTGTATGGGTAAATGTAAGTTAACTAAATTCGTATATCGTTAGCTAAGTTATACTTTTAAATTGAAATGTACGTGCTGATATAAAATAGGAAAACTGTTAAGCATTTCAATTAAAACAGTTTATAAAAATGTATCAGGAAAAAATAACAGGGTTTTAAAAGCTATCACCATTTGTCGGAGATAACGATAATACTGTCAGAATTCCGGTTTAATTACTGCATCAAGGTGAAAACGGTGGAATAAACGATTTCACAAACTAATCACATAGTTGTTAGCTCTATAAATGGACCGGAAGAATTAATCTTCGTAATTCTGTTTTATTAAATTTATTTCGGAAAATTTTAAAATTAAATTTTACTCTACCGCATTTTATCCATAAACTTAAGAGTTAGGTTTGTCTGCGATTGATGCTAATTGATTATTTCAATTGTTGTATAAACGAAAACATAACATATCAACCACAGCCAACTTTAATTACAAACTAATTTATTGAATCTTTGGATGGTTGTATAAAAAATTCAACCTGTAACGATTTAAAAAACAATTTAGTGGATCTGTGAAAATTATTTATTATTTACAAATTACACAGAAACTTCTAATAACAAACTTAACAGTGATAAAAACAGTAGCGTCCAATTCAATCGGTCAATACATAGTTGTGACTATGACTAGACTGCTCTAATGCGCTCCTTGAACGCACTTGTGTCGTATAACATGCGTCTAGAAGTTTCCCAAACGCACCTAGAAACTTAGCGTAGCGTACGCATCTCGACTGTCCCAGAATTTACTGGTCGCTCCAGAAGCGCGACCTTTAACGACGTATTTCGTTACAATACTCCTCTGTAAACAAGTGACCATCTGTAACCTAACCAATCTGCCTGTGTGAAACAGGCTTTGATTGATCAAAGGTTATGTTTTATTTTTTAGCCCGTCAAAAGCGAATATAACTCAACACAATTTTTTTTAACCTAAACTGAGTTTCAAAATCATTTTCATGTGTCCAAAAAAATCCAACAGAAAAATAAAGGAATTCAAAGGATTTTATATAAAAAAAAGGGTAATTGTTTTGGGTTCCAGTAATGTCCCATAATGAGTCTAACTCCCATCTGGGAATAATTCGATTATGACGCTGCAATAATTCTTTTCGAAATTATGAGCCGGCTGAACAAAATTTACGACACCAATTAATTGGTGAACGTCATATATCCAATTTACTACCAGCCGGTTTATGTTATGTAACAATTTCTGTTGTCATTATAGGAAATTCCTGCTGATTTAGGGCCTGGTTCCTTCAGTTACGATTCAGTAAAGCAAACAGTCTAGTCTTTTATAGCGCAATACAAGCTTGTTTCTTTAATTCTTGTATTCTTTATTCAGTCCCTTCCGGATAAACCAGGAACACAATACAGAACTCAAAATAATAAGAGGAAACTACTTTCCCCCGCCAACTCTTAGTAATTTCACGCTTTCATACATTATATTAACCCCCAATTTAATTCCATTCAGTTTCCAATGAATATCGCAGAACTATTCGCACAGTTCACTGCCATTGCGGTTAAACAATGAGTTAAGTTTGTGTTGATGGCAGAATTGTTCCTCGTTCGGTTCCACAATGAAAATAACTGAGTTATCACACGATGCAGGCTTTACACTAAATATATGTATTGATTCAATTATTCCACAGGCAAACCTTTACAAAAACTGAACGCATTTACGATGTTTTTTGGACCCTAGTAGGCCATGATTTTAATTTATTAAATTGGCATTACAATTATTTGAAGGTCAAACAGGTTGGTACCTTGTGAGACGTTGAACGGGTGGTTATCTTAGTAAACACCCTGTTGGCAATTACGATTTGTTCGAATTATTCGAACTTGAATTTACAGTATCAAGTTTACAAGTGGCAGTGCTAGTTTTATGCTTGATGATCGCCGTCAAAATAATTCTGTGTGTTTTTTATTTGACAAGGCAAGTTTATACCAGAGAAAGTCTTGTTTACACCAGCGAAACTGTCTCCCTAATATGCAATATTGTGGTGTAAATGTGTCTCCACTGTTCTTCAAACAGCAGTAATATTTAAATTTAGTCTTTAAACTTTTTATAAGCCAAGATTTTGAGAGTCAAAAACTGGCCTTTAATAAGTTCACCTGTTCTAATAGCAAATGTGAGTAACCAACACCTGACGTTCTCTAACAAAATCTAAACTTTATAGTGAGGAACTTAGAGCAATAAACCTGCTAATATTTCTCCTCTTTGGGAAATGCAATAAAGTTGATTATAGTAGGACATATAATATTCAGAGCATTAAAATTATAGTCTCTGCATGTGATTACCGTCATTATGGAATATAATAGGTAACCTTAAAATGGCAAGCCATTTATCAAACTTGAGTTATAATCCATTTGGATTTGATTTGGCTCATGGTTAGCAAGTACTTTTCGCTTTTTTAAATTTTCTCGTTGTTATAAACTTCGCTGAAGCAACTTTGCGAAAATAATTTCTTTATGCCGGAAAACCTCTGTTCTATGAAACATCAGACGATTGGCAAAAAATAAAAAGCAAAAACAACAAAAAATGAACTAAAATATAATAAAATACGTCCAAAAAGTACACAATTCGGAAGATGGGAATTGAAATCTACACATTTTATATCATTGTTTTAAACGATACCTATTAATTATAACAAAATATGTCGCTCTAATATTACTTAACTTCAAAGTTACTTTAAAAGTTTCTTTCTTCTAAACCCATATTTACCCTTTAGGGTGTTGAGTACTTTAAAAGTTTACAGATTCAATTTAAGTACATGCAAAACAGCTTGAAAACTTCCAGGCTTGTTGAAGGAGAAATTCAGTTTTCCGAAAATTGTTATAAAAAAAATAGTATGCTATGCGTCACGTAAAGGCAGTGCCATTATATTTGAAACAAGCCATTTCTTATACCAAGGGATTATCCGTTGTTTTACACCTTCTTCCTCTCTTTGTTACTTCTCATCTTCGTATAATTCGTTCCTAGTTGTGATCGTCTTCCTTCTCATCATCCTCATTCTTATCATCTCCTTCTCACCTTTATCCTATTCATCTTTTTACTCGTTCTCGTTCGCATCGTCCAAATCCCCTCATCTCTGTTCTTAAACATTTTGTAGTCCTGGCAATTTACTGTCTTTACTTCACCATCTTCCATATCGTCATCCCCTCCCTTTAGCATACCTCTGGTCCTCTTTTCCCTCTTGCTTATCACCGTGTTCCTCCTATTCGTAACCATATCCGTCTCAAACGCTGTACATCCTCCCATCATCATCCACCTCCTCTTCACAGCTAGCTATTTTGTTTTCATTCCGTCTTTTGTTCATTTCCTTACCGTCCTTCGTTCTTCTGATCCTGATTCTTCTACAATTATTTCATCCTTCCCCTTGTTGTTTCACACCCTCGCCCTCTTGCTACTACTCCTCTTCACTCTTAACTTCTTTTTTCACTTTCCTGTCCTAATCATCTTCCTCACTATCATCATTATCCTCATCATCGTCCTCTTCTTCGTTATCTTACCCATTCCGCTCTGTCACAGCTCATTTACTCGTTGTTTTTCCCTTTATCGTCTTCCTACTCTTTGTTCCTCCTCCTCCTCTTCCTTCTACTTCTGCTTTTCATCCATCTAATTCTTTTAGTCCATGTGTTTACTTTTACTGTTCTTTATTATGTTTCAATCGAATAAAGTTGTTAAAGATAAATCTGAAGGCAGAGCATTATCACTAAGAATTGGAGAGTATTTCTAATAACTAAAGATACGTTATTTTAGTCCAGTCAATAAAGCGGAAAAATCGTCAAAACTTCTAAACCCGCAAAAATAGAACCGATTTTGATGAATTTTTTTTTTAAATGTTTGTTATACTAAATTATTCAAAATCAGAAACATTTCAGCTGGCGCTATCAATTATTTACATTGTTTAAATAATTTAAAAAAAAAAATTGACAATTTTTTTTTCGATGAAATTTTAACAAAGTGTAAGTGACTAATTTTGAAAATTTAGTTTATAAAATAATTTTTGAATTAAAAAGTTTCAAAATTTCCATTGAAAAATGTTAATTATTCAATCATTCGGATGCAAGAATTGAATTCCAAATTTTAAATTTTTGAAAAAACTTTGTATAATTTGTGTATATGCACTCTCTTGTTCTTTGAAAATGCAACAACAATTAACTGTAGAGTCTACAGGTATATCTTGTTGCTGTTTCTGAGTCTACAGGTATATCTTGTTGCTGTTTCTGTAACATATAAAAGAATGTTGGAAAACGTTTTTAACACGTATGATTTTAAATATGAGGATCAAATTCAAAGGGAAATAGCTGTAAGACAGGAAATACGTTTCTAATAATTTAAAAAGATTTCATTACATCAAAAGAATAATTTAACACAAATTGTTTTTGCAAATAATCTTAACGACGAGCATAACGCGCGGAAAATTCAGTGAAAAAAGTACTGTAGAATTAAAAATATTACACTTAAAGGGCTAAAATTTTTAGAATCGTTAAATCAATACGTGCCAAATAAGCAAACAAAATTTAGTTAAGATTGAGTAATTATTTATTAAACGGGAAACATTTTTTAACTTACATGCAACGCAAGCGATTTTGCTGTAATGATCAAAATTACAAAAAAATTTGATTTTACAGCATATAAATGTATCATAATAACTGTAATAATGTAATATAAATGTAACATAATAATAATAAGAATAATAATTCGACTCTTCAAAATGCATAAACAAACTTAAAAGCAAATATAATCCAATTATTTTCAATACAAACCAAGAATAAATGACATATAATTACTTTTTCCATCGTATTTTTACTTGTCTCTTTGCACTTTTTTCTAAATTTTTATCAATAATTAAGTTCTCTTCAACAATTTTCACTAATATTTTCAATATTTAGTGTTAAAAACTTATTTTAACAGATTAATAACCTCAAAACACACGCGTTCACTCCGAAAATCATGGTGGAACATCAGGAGTTTGACTTTGAATTCCTCTGCCTGTGATACAAAAGGTCGATTTCTTGTGCGTGTTTAGATATTCTTATAAAAGTATTGATTTTTTCAGTTGACAATATACATATGTCTATATATTTGTACATTATCTTCTTGCATCCGACTGATTGAATATTAACATTTTGAAATGGAAATTTTGAAACTCTTTTATTCAAAAATTATTTATTATACTAAATTTTCAAAATTAGTCACTTCTAGTTAAAATTCCATCGAAGAAAAAATTTTTTAAATATTTTTCTTTTATTAATTGTTTAAACAATATAAATACTTAATAGCGCCAGCTGAAATGTTTCTGATTTTGAATAATTTAATATAGCAAATAATTTTAAAAAAAAATCATCAAAATCGGTTCTGTTTTAGTGGGTTTAGAAGTAAAAACCTTCATTGACTCGACTATTTATTTATCTATAGTAACGTTTGCGGCGGTCCCGGTTATCAGAACTATCATAATACCTTTGATAACCCAACACTGCGGGCCGATCTTCTTCACCTCTCTCAATGGGTTAGGTTAGTCTCCTGTCCAGCATACGTGCAAAGAGGGCTCACAGAACTCGTTCTTACGAGTTTCTAACAGGCCTAGGCTTCGGCCATAAGAGAAAGAAGAAGTAACGTTTGCAAACCCAGTAAATACAGTTTAAAGAACTAAGTTAACTATGGCCTGCTAGGATACGTGACTGCGTCCAGCTAGTTTCCGAAAATTGTAACAAAATTCTACGCAATACCGCACGGTATGGTGCCATTATACTTGGCAGAGGTTGCGTAAGAACTTCTTACACCAGGGTGATTCAACCGCTAAAACGCTTTATGGTTATCAAACTAACATCTACTTAAGAAGCCAGGTCCTGCGTTGCGTGAGGTTCCCACAGATTGTAACACTTTTCAATTTTTTTTTATCATATTGAGATTTGATAATTACTTTTTTAATTATTTTAGTTTATTAACTAGGTATTGGGATTTACTATTGCTTGTAGATCGTCCTTAATTACTTTTAAATTATTTTACTATTTCTTCATCCTACTTGTTATTTAGATTTATGGAAGACCTGTTAGGTCACATTATGTTAGTCTAACTCGAGTTTTCATCACGAAAGCATCACTAAAGCTATCCTCAAATGGCCTAACTGGCAAAATAAACAACTACATTACAATATTAAACCCATTTGGTACGTTTCGGTGTTAGTATTATTTGTTTATTTATGCCCTGGACGCGATCTATCCTTATTATTATTAAATATTGAATTAACGACGATAGAATGTATGATTTTACTGCGCTTTCGAAATCTATTTGCTCTGTAAGTGGACCATTGATAACTGTCCCAAACAGTGCGGCTTCTCTAGGGTTTGTAAACATTAATCAGCCAAATTTACAGAGCAATGCCAAAGTAGGTAACATAACAGAACAATTCAAGTGGCATAAATATCAGTTTGAAATTAAAGCTTTGCTATTTTTATTAATTCCTTAATTTTGATTAATTTTTGGGTGGATTTAAATTTATGTATAGTTTGCTAACTAATCGGTTCACATATGTATTTAGTGGTTACTATTAACTTAATAAAAGTACCTATAATTATATAGCGATACTGATTCTGTTGTTTACGTGATTTTCGCTGGTAGAATTTTATTTTTTGGTTTGTGTAAGTAACCATAATTTACGGCCATATTCTGATTAGTATTGAGAGTTTGATAGTTTTGACAATCTTTACCTTAGTGTTACTTAGGGCATAATTAAAGTTTTACAGTGATACTGATTCTGTTGTTTACATCGAATCATTTGACGACCTACTCGATTGAACATCAGCAGTCGTTATGTATATTAAATCGCCCAAGGAGCCTTAATTCAATCAAAGTTTAAGAATTTACTAACAAAATTTCACTTCTAAGAAGTCATGCTTTAAAAAGCAAATTGTTGTAAGTCCTCTTGCATGCCTATTGTCACGAATGTTTTCATCAAAAGGTAAGTCTTTTTATCAATGCTTAACCGGTTTAATTATCGAACTTCAGAAAATAACCAACAGCTATGTCAATTGAATAATATAATCTCAATCTGTGGGTTGCATTCGGCGAGATAGAGAGGATTCACAACTACTTTTGTGAACGGCTTGGTCTTCATCTAAAGCTAAAGCGAGCCGGCAACAACATTTTTTTTGCAGTTATTTCAAAGAACCTTCAGTAGTTTTCCGTTATCAGGTTCGCTTAAAGAAAAAATGTATGCCGCCTAAACTTCGATTTTTTACATTTAAAAATGCAAAACTAAGCTTGCAATTTTTCACTGTTTCGTGCTGGTTTGTGATTTACTGTCGTAGATAAAGTGTGAAACTGAGATATTTAAATGTCACCTGAAGTGTATTAATCTCAACCTATTTAATTACTCCAAACGTATTTTATTGTGTTTAATTCATGAACAAACAATACCTAAACTATGGAATTAAAAATTAAAAACATATAAAATTTGGCTGGAGATAGCTTTGAAATTAATCTTAAAAAAAATCCCAACAATTTTATATTCGTTCTTTATGATTAACTTTAGGATTTTTATTATCAGGGCGTAAAACCAGGGCTTTTTGAAGTTTTTAATGTCATCGTGTTGTAATTTAACGCTTTTAATTAAAGTTATTCTCTGGAAACTTCCGCAATTTTATTTAAACACCCACATCTTCCTCGAATTTTTAAAATTTGGTCCTTGAACTGAATTTACAACAGCTATATAATACACTCGCGATTTTTTACAGTTTCGTTGATGCACTTGTCTTGGCAGGACATGAAGGTTGTGGTTCACACTTGTAATTCTAGTTAAGGTCCAAGTTGGCAACACTGCATGCCCAGTGTAACCTAACATTCGGCATTTGACAGATGACGTGGTGACTCTCAAGCAAGTTAAATACCAACACAATAAACAAAAATCATGGCCTACTAAGACGTAAAATGCTCACGAAATGGGTTATAGTTAAATATTAACGAATTAACCGGAGTGATTAATACAGTAAACTGACGAATTTATGAACAATTAACGTTGATTATTATTAGTACAAGGCAGGTGCGTTTTTTTAAAAGTCAGAGATTAATTGCCGTCCGGGTAATTAAACGTAAGCACTCATGGGATGCCAAATTTTAGTTCTCTTGAGTCGATTAAGGTTAATCACCAGAGAATAATTAAGCAGATTTTGATGTAATCGTGCCAATCACATGCAAATCGTGAGAGCGGAGTTGTAGATCCCCATCTGAATTTTCGACGCACGATTTCAAATATTGCATGAAACTCAATTAGATATGGTCATGGATATCGTCACGTACGAGTTTTATTAAAATATGCACTTTCGAGCTTCTGCTTTCGCGTTTCACGCTAACATGCAGGTCGATACTTATTATTTATTGTTTTTAATTTCGATTCGAAAATTTCTATATTTTTATCTTTTAATCCTGATTTGTAGCCGGATAATAAGGAGGAAATTTACAGTAAGCCCTTTCAAAATAATTCATTTTTATACCTTGAACATTAATTATATCTTAGATGAAAAGCGTCCCACCATAAATTACTTAAGAACAAGTTATAAGAAGGGTAGAAAATGATATAATTGCGTAATAATTAAAATATACTAGCAACCTAATTAATTGCCTTTTAAAAGGCATTTTCGGTACGCATTTCGAGCAAAATTTAATGCAACACACCACCGGTGCAGTGTAAATGTTTAAATGTAATTCGGTGGAAATTTTAATATAATTTGCTGGGGAATTAAGTGCATCCACTCCATTTTAAAATAGCAAAACTCTACAAAGGGCAGTAAAACTAGAAACGTGCACGTAGAACTCTCAGCACGCTGCAATTTAATTTAATTTATGTCTTAGTTCTTTTTTGTCCTTGGTTTTATGAGTCAAATTTAAATTTTTATAATGTCGTCTGGGAATTTTATTATTAAAAACCACCATTTTTAATTCTTATTCTGAGCTAACTAACTGTTTATAAAACAAAATCTTCCCATATCGCTGAATGCAGTGAATCATCCCGCATTGCTGAACGCAGCCTTCGCAGTGACATTTTAAGGTTAATGTGATTGACCTTTCAAGATCATTGGTCCATTTTTACGATTTACATAAATATTAACAATTACAATAATTAACTGAATAACAAAGGACTGTTTTAATTGCTAAATTCTATTGCCGAATGTAAAAGCGAAAATGCACTAATTTAATGCCATAACCTCAAAATGTGAGTAAAGCGGTTGCATTCAACAGTGCTGGAAACTTCTCAATGACCTATTTTTTCGAAGGAGTAACTTTGCAGATTGTATGAATGGTCTCGAGGAACGTACCGCAGATGGTTCCTCCTGGACTCGAGGGGTGGGGTGACTGCACCCTACTGCTGGATGCTACTTACCTTTTCTTACTGAAATAAAAACACTGGTACTGGTAGGCAAGCTCACAAGGCTATACACAATTATTAAAATAAACACAAAACAAATAAAAGGCAAGAGTGAATTAACAATGAAGTTTAATGTATGTAAGAATTATTTAAAATATGACACGGGATGAATTCAGAAGTTCTATCTTAATTTACGTGAGAGGGTATTGAGGGATGCGACATTTACTCAAGCTACTGAAAAGATGGTTAACAGCTAGGCTCCCTCAATCGCAATAAAAGGTGTGGTAATGATAAAACTTAGACTAAAAATCTGGTTACAAGTAATTTCAAACATGCAACATAAACTTGGTAATCGCCGTGACAGTTCGTACTGTTTTTAAATCGTTACCACTAATGCAAATGTATTACATACTGATTGAAGAATTAAACACTTTGCCCAAACCGATTAAAAATAGGCGCTTAATGTACTTAAATTACAGACAATAGTTGACTAGTGCCTGTCTACAAGTAATCGGTGGTATACGATACGGGTTGAAGCTGGTATTGTTGCAGCCAGAAAGTTATTACAAAGGGAGCAGCCTGATATATTGTTACCTGGGCAAGGGCGTTGGCTGTCAGGGGACGGCCCTTGGAAGCGACGGTAGGCTTCTTCTTCCAGGGAGAATAGCAGCGGTCGGTGTGAACAGGGGGTTGTCCTTTCCCAGATGCGGGTGTGAAGATAACTGGAGATCCTAGGGCTTGAGGTTATTTGATCCGATACGGAACCATCTGAAAACGGTACTTCACCAAACACTAAACTTTCACACAGAAATATATTTTTGAAACGTTAAGGCACTCTCTACATTCTACAAGAATCCGACAAACACGTCGTAAGATAATTCTCCAAAACTAAACTGAAAGGCTTTTTCGGGATTGGGCTACGAGGCCCGGAACCAATATTTGTTACAGCCGACTTATCTGAAAGCTGGCTAAACTCTGCTTTGTCGTCTTCCGTAAAGCGAACAGGATGTTAACAAAACATAACCAAACGCGCCGAGCGGTACGCGGGGCGGGAAATATTGAAACCTTTTAACAAAGAAATACACTGAAACCAACATTAGTTCATCCTATTCGGGACTTCTCCGTATTATTTTGCAACAACAAGAATGCGCCGATCTCGCGTTATTTCCGCGTTATTTTGCAAGCTTCAGGCGGCCTTAAACTTCGAGCGACAGGGTCGTATTACACTTAATTTACACAAAATCTCAAACACCGTGACAATACAACTCAAAGATGGTGTGAAAAGAAAGACCCTGCGATAAACCCTGGCAAAGCATCGATACTGCCTTTCGTCAGAAAAAAAACAGATAGACAACTTCAGAACTTTAATATTTTCAGTAGGAGTATCCAGGTGGTTGGGGAAATTAAGTACATGGGTATCTCCCTGAATGCAAAACTAAACTGAAATCTGAACAACACTGCAAACAAAGCAAAGATAACCCCTACTGCAGACAGGCAAAAACAAGGGGACTAAAACTGGGAATGGTTCAGTGATATTACACTACGATTGTTAGACTCATGATAGCATATGTCACCCTAGTTTGGTAAACAAAACTAGAACAAAAAATAGCTGTTACTAGAATACACTAGCATGCTTGTCCATCTGTGAAGTCATGAGAAGCACTCATTCACCATCTATAGAAGCACTTCTAAATTTAATCTTCTTGGATATATATTAAAAAGAGGAAGCCTGGATTGGCGCACATAGAATGAAATACACCGATAATTGTCACATATATTACGAACGGTGAAATATGAACACTGACTACACTCTTCCTGAATATTCATGTGATAAACCATTCATTCACTGTGACATAAGATCACAATGACAATACAAGCAACCCCACTCTACCTTACGAACGCGCTAGTCCGGTACACAGACGGCACCCACACTGTTCAGGATGGAAAGACTAGAGCACATGGCGTGAGACCACAGAAAAAGCTAAGTTTATCCTTGGATACTAATGCTACAGTCTTTCAATCTGAAATCTTTACGATAATACAATACATACAGGAGAATACAAGACGCTGATACGCTCAACAGTGTATTAGTATTCTGACTGATAGTCAAGCAGCCCTAATAGCGCCGTACTCTTCTCAAATTATCTCCAAACTAACAAGGGAATGCTTATCTGAACTGGCAATCCTACGTGAGAAGAACAAGGTGAACTCATATGGGTCTCAAGACATTCTGGAATGGAGAAAACAAAAAAGCAGACTTGATTTACAGGTCCAAAACCTGCATTTGGTATACGCAAACATAGCATCCGAACAGCAATAGTAGCGTAGTCGAAGAAACAACATGCTTCTCGCTGGATTGCCACACAAGGGCAGAGACGATGCAAAGCACTACTCCGGAAGCCAGTTTCTAGCAGATTGATGTACTCCATTTGGTACGAACTCAAATAAAACAGCTTTTAGAACTTGTAGCAGGACACTGTCATCTAAGAAAACACCTTCAGGAGACCTACAGCTTAACGTGGGCTCCGAACCACGGAAGTGCTTCCACTTCTACTCCAAAGAAGACCTACTAGGCAGAATACCTCGGTGGTTTGCCATTGCCGTCTGAGGAAAGCGGTTGGGTGTTTTCTGTGTATGTGTGGCCCTAGGAATCAAACTTGGGCCATCTCAGTGGCCAGACGCCCGCTGAACCAACTAAGCCACAACCGCGACAGAGGAGAGGGAAGTGGAGATACACGCTGTGGATTACGTGAAGAAGAAGAGCAAACAGCCTCGCACATAATTTTTAACTGTCCAGCACTGCACCGCTGAAGACAGCACCTCATCGGTGATACTCTTCGTAGAACAGCATTTGCACACGAGAACCTCGTAAAAATGTTACTGCAACTCGTTATAGTACAGGACTTCCATGATATGTTTAGGGGTTCACAAAAGACCAAAGAGTCGAAGTGTCAAAAGCGGGCTCATAAGTTAAGTTATACTGTATTTATAGTCAATCAATCAATCAGGATTCAAAAGTCGAAGTCTCAATCCAATGTAGGCTCTGCCTAAAAAAATGTTGAAGCTTCGTAATAACAAACAAAATCCTGAATGGAGACTCTGACAAACAAATTTTCCAAGCTTCTAGCTGAAACTCATCCCTGCTTTATCATCAGGAATTTCAGAAAACCCAAACTGAAAGCTTCTACATAAGCATAAATTCCAAACAC
The DNA here is from genome assembly GCA_963082815.1 of Melanotus villosus. Classification (NCBI taxonomy): domain Eukaryota; kingdom Metazoa; phylum Arthropoda; class Insecta; order Coleoptera; family Elateridae; genus Melanotus; species Melanotus villosus. The sequence goes on along the minus strand of OY720419.1, from coordinate 109,537,354 downwards.
TAAATATCTCGCTACCATCGTTAAATTTCCTGCTTAACCACAATTTACCCGTATTATCTTGATTTAACGTATTTCACTTGCAAGAATGGGGAACACGATGCAAGCAAACTTCGTATACAACGTTTGAATGTATCAACACCGCACCTATTTCTCTCAGATTACAATCCAATACGCGAGGTTATAATCAAACGTCTGCGGATCAATATTAAAACAAATTAGAGTTTAGTAATCGTTGTTTACAGTTAACCTTATGAAAGTTAATGACTCATAGTTCCTGTCGCGTGAGTTACTTTTGACGCTGTTAACTTTCCGAAAGTGGGTAATGTTTCACGCGAAACTTTTATTGCGCACTGAAAAGTTCCGCGAATGTTAAGCAAAGGTTAGGTTAGGTTTTAATTTGAAAATTAATGAAAACCTGGGAACATTTTGATTAAGCTATTACGCCAGGTTGCTTTTTTAATCTTGACAAGATAAAAAAATTAATAAGTAGAAAATTTTAAGGGAGAATAGATAATAAAACCTGATTTTCATGACGCTCACGGAAATATTTATAACAAAGAAACAATTTATGCTTGTGCTTCCGTGAAGCTCCCTACTAACAACAAAAATTAAAGGATGCCATCAGCGATTCTGAAAGTCTTGTATTATTTAAAAGGATTTGAATACAGTCTCGTTTAAGTTAATAATATGGTGTTAAAGATATGATATGATGTTCAGCTTACTTAATCTAAATTTGCAAATGTAGCGATCAAAATTTCAGATCTACCGAAACAAAGGTAGATTTGATTACAATCGGTTAACATTAAATTAACAATAAAGTCATTTACACGAATAAAAAGACAGGAAAAGCAAAGACAGGACGACAGATAGCGAGAACGGCAGAATAACGAACAGACGGGCAGATGAACGGGACTTCAGGCAGATTGTGGGATAAATAAATGCACCTGGCAGGTGGAGTGACAGACTGATAAACAGACAGAAAGACAAACTAACGGACAGGCAGACGGACTGATCAGTGGACATTGAACATATGGACAAACAAGGAGACCTAACAGGAGGTTAGGTGGGTAACAGACATGCAGATGAAAAAACAGACAGGCAAGCTAATAGACAGACAAGTATATGGCGGACGGGCAAACTGACAAACACAGAAAGACAGACGGACAGATAGACCAATTAGTGGACAGGCGGGTAACCTGAAACCCTGGCAGACAGACAGAAAGTCTGACGGGTTGATGCAAATACAAACGGAAAAACAGTTTAGTGGATGTTTGAACAGATAGGCAACATATATGCAAACGGAGAAACAGATTGATGGACAGATATACAAACGGCGGACGGGAAAACTGACAAACAGAGAGAAAAACAAACGGTTTTAGGTACAGATAGCCAAATATACATACAAAGAGAGGCAGACAAATAAACGGCCTAATGGTTAATGGACAGGCGAATAAATAGACTGCTGGACAGATAACTTAAAATCATGGCAGACAAACAAAACGGCCAGATAGATGAAATGATGAGCGGACGAACAGACATAAAGACAAATGGCCAGGCGGAGTGGCAAATGACAGACATGCAGACGGACAGATAGTCAAACAGAGAAAAAAGACGGAGGGTTGGATAGGCAGACTAATTAATATGCAAACACACAGACAGGCAGTTGCCCAAACAGCCTGAATAACAAGCAGGAATGAACGAATAGGCATATAGAGAGATTAACAAACAGGCAAACTGATAGACAGACGGATGAATAGACAACTATCCTATCTAAGGACATGGCTTAATGGAGCGAAAGATAGATAGAAGAACAAGTGGAAAACAGGCAGAAAGACGAACTTTCAAGTATATAGAAAAACAGACGGACAGACATGTGACCAGGTAGGCAGACAGAACGAAAGGCATACGACAAATGAGTGGATGAACAAGAAAACCGGCGAACGGACGAACAGGCAATCGTTCCTCTGCTAGTATGCTTCGGGCCGCACTAGCGGTCGGAGTTACTGGCTCTGCCGTGTCAGTGCTCGAGATGTAGGAGGCATCTCACACGCCTAGAAACCGAAGTTCCTCTCGTTCCAACGCCCCCACCAGTCCAACCTCAACGGCTGGGCGATTGTACATGCTCAACCCCCGTGGTCCCAGTGTTAACGGTATGACGACAGGCGCCATGCAAGCATGACACCAACCGTGCCTCAGGTCCAGGATCTCCCAGTTTAGAAAGCCAAGCACCCCGGTGCACTGGTCGGACAACTGAGTACGCGTCGGATATCCAATTCCCAAGGACCATGAGCCTAGAAGATTAGGGGTACCCACTTCAACAGACTACAAATGGCGCACACCAAGTGTTCAAACGTAGCGACCTCATGCGTCACGAACCCGCCTCCTACTCCCAACACGTAGAGCCCCCGTGCGGGGAGTACGGCGGACAGACTACTAGAGAGACAGGCAGACTAAAAGGTAGATCAACAAAACAGGAGAAAAGCAGAAAGATAAACAGGCAGGCAGAGGAATGGTCAAATAAATAAGCGGAAGTAGACGGCTAGACAGACAAAAGGGCAGTCAACAAGCGGATTGGTGGACGAATGAAAGAGCAAGGAAATCCAGCGCTTAGGGTACTACATCAACTACAAACAAGACAGACAAACAGAGAGGCGGATAAACTAAAAGATACGTAGACAGCCAGAAAAGCAAGAGGATGGCCAAACAAAGAGATTAGTAGATAATTAGGCGGACTGTCAGACAGACAGATCATTTGATAGTCAAGGAAACAAAAGGGGCAGTTAAACAGACGAAGAAGCAGACGGTTGACGGACGAACGACCACACTTATTAACAAGACGTGTTATATCTTAACGTACAAAAAAAGTCAGACGAATGAATGGACAAATAGAAAAACTGAGAAGCAGAAAGATATGCAAACAGATAGGTAGAAAGACATACGGACGGACGAATAAATAACCAGGCGGGCCAAGAGCCAGACAACAATGGCCTGACGAATATAGATAGATAGACAGACTGAAACACAACCAGCAAAAAAGGCGCAAACGCAGACAGAAGAAAGGACAGATGGACGAACGGATAAACAGGTGAACAGACCAATAGGTAGAATGAAAGACACACAAACAGACAAACGAGCAGATAAACTAAAAGGCTAGCGGATGGATATATAGACAAATAGGCAAACTGACAAACGGGGACAGAGGAACGGTCAGAAAGGCAGACAGATGGACCAAACAGATTGATAAACGAACAGATGGACTGAAAGGTAGAGAACCCAGAGTTAGTTAGGTGGAAAGGCAGACAAAAAGATAATTAAAGAAAGAACGACAGAAAAACAGTAAGACAATCCGAGAGACTGACATGAGGGAAGGTGATCAAGCAGACCGAATGACAAGTAAAAAGATAGACGAACGGGCGGACGGACAAACAAACAAATAAACAATTCGCTCGTACTTCCTGCAAATTTGGCCATAATAATAAATTACCTTTAAATGGCAAATTCTTCTTCGTGAAGCTGAAATCAAACTAAATAAAACAAACAAAAATAAACCTTAACCCCGCATAATGTGAAACAATCCCGACAATTCTAAATTTCCCAATTTAAAAAATTTGCCTGGAATTTAGATTATCATTTAAGATAGGAACGACCCCGCAGAAACTCATTCCTCAGTTGAGAATCCCTCGATCCGTGTCTCACAGTAATAAGCACGCAATCAAGTTGTACCCTAAATATAAGAGAAAAAACAAATTCTAGAAATTATTTCTGCGACGTTTCCGTCAAAATATTTATTTTATTTATATTTAATAAATTAACTAAAAAAATACAATTATTAAGTTAGGTAATTTCTGATGGTTGATTTATTGTTCAAAATCTAAGCATGCGGATACCAAGTATCTTAAGTTCCTTCCACTGTTTCTTTAACTGAGGTTATGTAACCTGACACTTTGATTTCAGTTTGCCAGACAGCGTTGCCAGATCGCAGTGACTTGTTTCCCCAGCTTAAAAATTCTCAATTTTTGAAGGTTTTGTTAGGGGGTTTGTTTGGATTTCCTCTTTTTTTAAAGTTTCGAACGTTTTACAACCGTTCGGCTTTGCTTGCTAGCTACAGAAAGATTGAAACATATTAAATAATCAAATTTGATATTACCAAGCAAGGCTCTATTAGCAAAAACAAAATCTCAAAGACGTTTCAGTAATGCAACTTAAAGATAACAAAATCATGGCCAACTAAGCATCAAACAATACAAAGATGCGGAATTAAGTATTTCTAAAAGTCACGTACGCTAAAAATTGTGCCTGAAAATTAAATTTACAGCTGTGCAAAATAAGAATCGCGTTTATAAAGCACGTAAGTACCTCGGCTTATAATTTGGTTTTGGCCACCAACTTCGTATTGTGATTAATAGTTATTATTAGTGGAAGAAAATTTGGTCACGCGTACCCTTACGCCGACATGCAAGATTTAGATATGTAGAAATGGGGTCAAGACTTGGCTCCAACGTACTTATCTGAAAACAGGGCCTGCAAGGGACATTATCTGACGTTTGTGACTAACGCAAATGGGAACCTGAATGAAATAAAATTTAAATAACGTCATTTCACGAGAGGCAACATTCTTGCAAAACCAGAAAACGCCCCCGTCGTTTTCGTTTGAAATAAGAAAAACACGATGACAACTCTCGAACAGTTGCAAGTATTTTAAGTTTTTAGTCTGGAGCTACTTAATAATTTCTAAGGCTGAAAGCAACAATGAAGAAAATTGAGAAGGGTAAATTGGTTAATTATTTATTCCGCACTAAGGCTGGCAGTCACAATAATTTAATAATCGTTTGCCCGCCCCCGAATGATTATAGATTTAGCCGACAATGCCAGAGGTATTATTCATATCGATATTTTTCTTTCGTTTGATGAATCCGTCATTAGAAAACATGCGTTAAATTCGACCAATAAAATTGTCCATTTTTTCATGTAGTAAGATTTGTTTCAAATCCGTCAATCCGTCCGGCCAAGCAGGGTTTATCTACCCGCTGGTATTCTTCCAGAATACTCTAGAATCCCGGTTAAATACATCCAGAACTGTCGTTAATTAGTGGCACGTAACTGCCGACATATTATTAATTTCTACTTATATAAAATACTTATTGCTTAAGTGAGGCATTTATTTTAAGAAAGGATAAGAAAACCCACCCACACGCTCTGTAGAAGACTGTGTATACGTTAATCTCAAAACAAGCAATTTCCAGTTGAATAAATACATTTTTAACGCCAGCTGTGGTTTTTGCCATTAGTAGCAACAAAAGTTAGAATTTAGCAGAAATTCAAGAATGGTGCTTTTAAAGAGATGAAAGTAGACCTTTAAAAATATTTTTTTGTTACAGGTAAGAAGTTCTTCCCCGTCACGTTTATAGGCAGCATATTATGGATTGCTGCCTATTCGTACCTTATGGTATGGTGGGCCAATGTGGTGGGCAATACGGTGCGCATCCCTCCTGAGGTTATGGGGCTGACCTTTCTAGCGGCCGGTACTTCCATCCCCGACCTCATCACCTCCGTCATTGTGGCTCGAAAGGGCTTTGGTGACATGGCCGTCTCATCCTCCGTCGGCAGCAACATATTTGATGTTACTGTCGGGTGAGTTCCCTTTCAAATATTCATGAACAACCGAAAAACACCCACTTTTTTATGTACTGACAATTTACTTTATAAGGGTAAACTAGCCGAAAAACAATTATAAGCAGGCTTTGGGGAAGGTTTCGTTGATGTTTTAATGTAAAAAAAGTTTAATAAACCGAAGAAAGTTTATGTGTCGCGGTTACAGTCTGGGCTTTGAGTCGTTGCAATTACGTCACCGTGACATCACATTGTATCAAATTAGTTCGTGTAACTGATTTAACTACAAATATTAATTTCCTTATTTTTTTCTTTAAGTATGTGAACCGTGGCTTATTCTGCCACTTTAACAAAATGCTAAGAATTTCTGTAATTTCAGAAACCAACCCCAAAATTTCGCCCGATAATCAGGCACGCACATCGTTAATTAAAAAATCCGTAAACGAAAGAATCCGTGTCAGTATAAGTTAGCCTTAGAGATAAAATCATGATGTAACCGCACTGTTTCAAGAATCAGACTCTAGCTTGGTGACTTTCTGGGTTATATTCTAGTCCATACTGGCATTAAGGTAAAACTTTATCATCAGCGCCAGTTAATTACACGTTCAAAGATTATGGATCGGCAAATAAACTTACGAACCAATATTTACTTGCAGTAAACGTTAAACAGCCCCTTGGGGGGTTATTACATTGCGTGAAGCAAACTGCGATGTGACTATGATCTTTTAACTTAAACAAATATTATTCATGATAATTATTAGATTGTTGTATGCATTTGATAGAAACGGGAGTTGTTACGCGACTATTTTTGGTGAAATTATTTAAAATACCGCAACAGCATAAGAACCAAGTTTAAAACTGTCCAATATTTATTTATTTTACGGATTTATGTTGTGTGGATGACCTTTGCTGGCTTTCTAACTACATCCTATGACTCGTGACAGTTTTAGAAGTCCGGAGCAAGGTCCTCTGGTAAGTTCTAGTCAGCATCTGGAGCAGTCACTGGCTTTTACTTAATATTGTGCATATTTTTGTATGAATTCCTTATTTATTTTCCTCTCCAGCGATGTCGCTATAGAAGCCGTGTGACTGACGTTTTCAATCTACTCCGGCTTGTTAGATACATCCACACGCCTCGCGTTGTCACGTGCCAAAATCGCACTATGACATTATAGGGGGATAATAAAGTCCCTTAGGCGCGCGGCTAGCAAGACAGTGGAGAAGGGAGGTTCGAAACGGTAAAACCCTTCAGTTAAGGGCAGTCAACTGATTTGCCAGGGGCCCTCAACCTTTACAATGTGAATGATAAATCCGCTCAAAGCGAGATTCACAAAACCTTCAAACAATACCACTGGACAAAACAGATTGGCCAGACATCATCTATTACTTTACAAGTTGCAAACAAAACACAAAGCTAAAACAAAAAGCGGTACTTGTTAAACTCTAAAAACAACTGAACACTCTTGATAGAGGCCTGCCAGCAAGAGGCAACGTAGAAATCATAACTGATGTTGAAACACAAACGGCAAAAGCAGGAGCAGCATAAAGGAGAATAGATTTTACCGGGCGAGATGTTGGTACTTAAACGGAAAACCAGGGAGTAACGTAAAGGACGTGAGACTGGGAAGAGCTATGATGTTCTTTCTTCCAAGACGGGTGCAAAACGACGAAGAATAATCCAAAGGCTGTGGGTTTTCTGAATCCCTCAACTGAGGAAATTGCGTGGAACGGTACTTCACTTACACTAAAACTTCTCACACAAGACTATCTTTTTCCGGAAGTATATGACTGCACTCTTTTGGTGAATCCGACCAAGTCGTAGATTGTAACTTTCCACGAAAGGACCCAAGCTGGAAACGATAAACTTGCACCACGTCTTAAAAGACGTCCGACATGATCGAGATGTTGTCACGTACTAAAGAAGGGGGGTGTAGAAAAATCGAAAGGACGCTGAAACAAGTCAGCTGACAAAGCCTGGGGATTCCCCGAACTGTCTCACGAGGAGCTTCTTCCAACGGAATAGGATGACATCATGCATCGATGAAATACTCGCGAATTGGGTCGCGTTGGGATTCTTAACAAAGGAAATTTTCTACAACGACAAAACAAACTGAAATGACGTGAAGATTTCATAGAACTGCAAAGAAAACGCGCTGACAAGGTTTAACCTTTTGTGCCCTTCAGACTAACACGGAATTAACTGTCGCAAAAATAACATAACAAATCACGAAATTAAAATTACGAAGGACAGGACCGTCCTAAGAATTTACCAAAAAATTCAAAATGACTCTAAACTCCCCAAATAACACGGAATTGCAAAACCACGTGACAGCATGTTTCTGGGAGCTTCTAGAAGCGTAAGCCAGCTTCTAGAACAGTCACTGTCTCGTCTCATTTGCAATATTGAGAAGTATTTTTAACTATTGCTAATGCATTTTTCCTTCCCAGCGTTTAAAACACAATAAGAAAACAAGAGACAAGCTGAAAACCAATTATTGACCAAGACAATGTCCGATGTTTATTTACACAGCACTTATTTATTTGGCGTATCTCTGCCGCAACGCCACCATGATAATTTCGACTGCAGACTCTTGTTATACCTCTACGACTTTCTATACACTTCCATACAGCTCATGGCAGTTCTGTTTATGCCTCTGACAAGTTTCAGTCAACATTTCGAACAATGGCTGACTTAGACGCAATATTATAGATGTTTTTCAACCATTAGGTACTGACGAATTTTTCTTCCCAGTAATTAAAATTCAAATTTAAAACTTGTTAATAACTAAATATTTACATCTTCGTAGCCACTTCGTAGCATTGTACGCATTGTACCTTTACCACCTTTCTAGATACCTTTACGTACTCGAGACAGTTCTAGAAATCCGGTGTAAGTGTTTTAGGAAAGTTCTGGCAGCGTGATCGGCACCTTCTTGAACAGTCCCTATCTTATTCCCGACATTTTGGATCTTTAAATCTTGCTGATGTATTTTTCTCGCCAAAAAATACAACAAACAAATTTAAATGTAACTAATAATTAAGATAATTGTCTAATATGTATTCGGACTCTTGTTATAGCTTTATGGGCTCTCTATATATATCCATAAGACTCTAGAAGGTTCTAGAAGCCTAACGCAAGTGTCTCGTTCAAATTTTAGTTAGTATCTCGAACACTCGCTTACTTATTCACGACATTACAAATGCTTTTTAACGTCTGCTGATATCTTTTTCTCTCCAGTCTTTGCAGCTCTTCAAAGTGAAATAACCGCATCTTTGTTTAACACACCCTGATAGCTATACTTCCTCGGTTGCTTCTGATCGACCAAGTAATCAAGTCAAAGAATTTTTCCCTAATGTCTCCCTTAAGAATATGCAAAAGCAATTCACACCTTTTATGACCCGTCCGACGTAACATAATATGTAAAACAGAAAGAAAATCAATTTCCACAGGCAAGCTCTTAACAGTCCTACAAACACTCTTTGCATGCAACGTTATCCCCACAGGCGATAGGATAGTAAAGAAACGTTTTAAGGTTTTCTTTTCTGTTGTCCGATGGTATTAAATTCATCTCTTAACATGTCAAATAAACCTTCCTGTCAATATGAAAGCGGATAAAAGTCATCAGATAAATACGTGGGGCTTCAAAAGAAAACATTTTTAAAAGGCTATTTTGGTCGGCCTGTAAATTCTTATCTAAACATATGTAGATTTTTTGATTAATTTGTTTTATCATTTAAGCGCGTTTTGCTTTGGAATGTCAATTTTTTTCACAAAAAATTGTTAAAATAGAATAAAATCCACGTGTTTCACAATCTTGATCCCAATAATTCACTTAAATGCACTGCCCAACAAGCATTTGTTCTGACAAATAATGCTATCTGTTAGTAATTGTTCCCAGCAGCAATTAACTTTCAGCCACTTTGTTAATTTAGCGGGCAGTTAACCAATCTCGTTGACTACAGTTGTTACACAGTGGGATTAACAGACAGATCGCGAAACTCTTGAGATATTACCGTCCTGTGCAGTGTGCTAAAAGGAAGCTGTATCGATTTAATACTCGGCTTTTTCGCTTCGGTTACCATCCTATCTTGTCATCTTTGCAACGCGAAATTAGAAAAGAAAGCTTCACGTTTCTGTTATTTCATTATTTAATGACGTTCGGGGATTTCCACTAAGTATTGACGTGGCATGCCATTAACGAAGTTTTACCTCTAGTAGGCCATGCTTTTGACGGCGTCAGTCGTTGTGAATCACTCCCTGAATCGCTGAACGCAACCGTCAGAATGACATTTCAGGGGTTTTGCGATTAAAGATTATTTTGCTGTTCGGTGCCGATTTTTGAATATTTTAAGAGCTTTAACTTTAACGTAGAACGCTCAAAATAATTACTGACGCATTAATAACAGTCACATAAACCGTATGAACTTCGAGAACAACACAACATAACCTCAAACTGTCATTACGGCGGTTGCATTCAACGAAGCACAACGACTTGAATTTTCAAAAGCAAGGTCACAATGGGCATTTCAAGTCAATTTCTCCCTTAGAAATTCTCGTGGGCAATGATAAAAATTTCGTTGGTTCATAAAGTTATGTAGGTCATTCGAGGAAACTGTGCCAGTACTGTAAGCTCATATGCAAATTCGATTTGCTCGTATGCCATTTACCCTCGCTCAGATGGGTCCGGTGTCACCAAAAACAAATTAAAATAATTAATTTCTTTATTCTTGCAGTCGGAGGACAGCGAGGCACGTTTTTTTCCAATTTAAAAACGATTTGCTAGATTATAAAGCACTCTTTAATCGACCAGATATTTAATTTGCAAAACATTAAATCCATTGCCTGCTTAGATTAATCTGTTTTAATGCTTACTTCCGACTGCAATGCATAATGCAACCGATCGCAGTTTCATCTATATTTCCAACACCCACTTCGTCAGAAAAACCAGGAAAATCTGATACGAAATACTAAAAGTGCAGCATGCAACTAAAAAATTCGTTAAAACTTCTTAACGGTGATACGTGATTTTAATCCCGAGGTTTTTGGACCGCAATGGGACCCTCGAGAATGTAATTTACAACTATTAGCATTGCCATAAAAATCTAGCACCTTATGAACTCATTTGTTTCAGTTAATGGGTTGACTTTGCCGTTTGAATTTTAAACAGCAGATGAACAAGTAATTTTATGGATATCTCGCGTTATATTTCAACCCTTTACATTTCATAAATGATTATGTTCTTTTGGGAATTCCCAGGGCAGTCATTTATATTCACCATAATTTTTTGGGAAATTGGAAGCTATTTTACTGGGTTTAAAGTCTTTAAAGCGTATCATGGAATCTCCAAATATTCATAATTTATCCAAGCAACTAGTGCAACTGTAGAGGACTGGGTAGGACCTTTAACTGTCTCTGCAGCTTATTCATTAAAACATCGATCCAATAAAGTCTTGAAGAATGCCTGCAGTCCTTAAGAAATAGGTTTCTGAAGGCGACTTCAACGTCAAACACCCCATTGGGGATCATGATCGACTTCCCAAGAGGAGGAATCCTACTATCCATTATGCAACAGCCCCATCTAAGCCACTTGTTTACATATCAGCTTACTTACTGGCCAATAAATACAACAAACATTCCCGACTTTTTGGATAGTGGAGCTATCAGAAAAAGCAATTAAATAAAACTGTTCGATAGATATAAAGCAAAAGATTGCCGAAAAGCATGACCAGAGGACAAACTTAACGCATTACAGAATATAGAAAGCTGAACGAAATGATTAAGGAAATAAAAAATAATTCGTCGAATTTTTTAAAGGGTTGACTGCATCATAGGACACTGGAAAGCCACTAGTCGTCTGAATATCCCAAACCGATTCGCAACAAAGATGGGCCATGAGCACGTGCTGATATGAACAAAAGAAAAGTATTTGCTACTCATCCCCAAGAAGTATTTCAACCGTTACTTTCAGAAGATGAGACATGAGGACAATGAAGTGGGGAGTTACTTAAGGGTTCGTTTTCAACTTTTACCACCTATCTAGTGTCTAGTGTAGCAATGAAGACATTTATTGCCAGAAAAACAAATTGCAAAAAGTTCCTAGGACATGATCTAATTACTGAGCGCATACTGAAAGAACTGAAATGATTTTCTATTGGTTCCTACCAACAAAAATTTTCCCGGTTCAGTGAAAAGTTGCACAGGTGGTCCTTATTCAAAAATCTTATCACGTGCTGCTTTCGCACTACAACATTTAAAGGAGACGTCGAAGTCCTGTGGCTCTCGGCTAGCAAACAGTGAAGAAGACGGGTTCGAAACGCTAAACCCTTCAAATAAGGGTGGTCGTAATCGGGATAGAAATTGGGCGCCACTACGGGTGGAAACCCAGAGAGAGGAATAGCAGCAGCCGGCGTAGAAAAGAAGGGATGGAATCCTTCTTCCGGAAGCAGGTGTGAAGACAACAAGATGCCCTCAACTTAAACGGAACGAAATAGACGACACTCTCTGGGATAATCCGATAATATGTCGTACGAGTTTTCCACGAAAAACTAAACAAAGGCGAAAGGCCGATACATAAAACGATGTTGACAGCTGAATATACTCTGAAGTGTCTTGCTATTTTTTCCGTAAGCGAAAGATGTTAAAAAGAGATGCCCAAACGCGACTTTGTGCGTGGAGTGAAACCTGGAACGGTGCCAAACTGGCGTTTCTCGTGATCAACTAGGTGCTTCCCCGAGTTCTTGATGATGAAATCAAGCGAACAAATATTATATTACCATATTTGGTCATGCATTTGGGATTTCTCCGAAATATTCCTCACTCAGATTGGTATTATACTCGCAGACTCTGCAAGCTAGAGGGCCGGCTTAAACTTCGAAAAACAGGGCCGTAATATACTAATTTACTCAAAATTCAAAAAGCCGTGACAATCTGGTACGCCAATTAATGAGCTTGTGTCATATAGACCCATCAACTTGCTACCACTGGTCTCCACTCCTACTGAAAAGGTTGCTCTCATCCTTGAAGACGAGATACTTTTCCTAATCATCAGTTTGGATTTCGGAGTCGATATGCCACCATAGAACTGGTACACAGAATAGTAGACAACATCAACACAGCTTTCGAAGACAAAAGCTAATACTCCGAAGAAGCGATTTTAGATCTCCACCCCATTAGATCCTGAGTTCCACAAGGAAGCGTTTTGGGACCAGTCCTAATTATGTTTTATACACAAGTCGGGACTGTAAGGTGCATGTTACAAGACTTCCCAACGCATGCGAGCAAGCAGATCTTGAACTGTTCAGGCTACAGGAAGGCCGAAAATTATCGTGCAGAAGGATAACACCGTTCGTAAGGTTCCCAGGAAGTTTAAAGTGTTTGCATGTCGTTCCACATTAATGTTGACACCAGGATCTTTAACATCTAAGAGCGGTACACCACGGTAATCAAAAAATACGGTCACCAATACTTTTCCTGCTGAAGGTTGAGATCGACATTTTTTCGCCTTCGGAGATTCTGCAGACTTCCACTCCATACTCTGGCGTTTCGATTCTGGTTCGTAGTGATAACACCACGACTCATCACCGGCAAAAATTTGGTGTAAAAGGCATTACCTTGTTGTTGATAGTGTATCAAATGCTGTAGCGATAAGGCCAAACGCAAATTCTTCTGCTCATCGGTAAGCAGTCGTGAAATTCACTGAGCAGCAACTTTGTAATAGCCAAGACCATGAATAATGGAATGAGCTGTTCCCACACTGATGCTCAACATTTCAGTTCTCAATTCTAACTAATGCGCCTATTTGCGCATAAAGCAATTTCTAACTGTCTCACATTTTCATTTGATGCTGAAACACGAGCATATCCTGGACGGGCCAAATGGATTTTCTTCCCTGTCGAAATTTATTGCACCATTCAACCAATGCCGTATGAAAATAACTATAGTCACCATATACAGCTTTCATTCTTGTATCAATTTCCATTGCCTGACGCCCTCCAGCGTCCAAAAATTGAGTAACAACACGAAGATTATCTTTGGTCGGATTTTCTACCATAAATGGCATTTTCCCACTTAATCACAACGCTTAGAAGAAAACAAACAGCAAATACTTTTGACAAACGCGTCACTAGTACTTAAACAATCAATATTGTCGTGGAAATAAAGTTGCAACTACGCAATTCAATCGTTTTTCTATTGAACAATCCTCGTAGATTAGTTGTATGAGTAAATTCATAATGAGGAACATCAAAGGGCGTTTACTCCCCCACATAATTACCAATGCAATGCCATAATTTATTATTATAGTGATCTGAGTTGCTTATTACTACATCAGCAGATTGCAAATAAATGTCTTGGCAGTGAAAACAATCTGAGAGAGTTACGTAAACGTACAGTGCGTATGTCTTGTTCGAAAAGTGGACGTGTTGTTAATGCTCAGGCCTGCGCGTTGTTGATGTCCAAGGAGGCGTGTCATTGGTACTTCGCTGGGGTTGGGCGTGTCATTAGGTACTCATGCGCAGGGTTCTATCAACTTTGAGCTTAAAATCGGCTCGAAATCCATATTCAAAACTTTGCTTTTGTTTGGTAAAACTACTCTCAAAAAATGTATCTGCTTCGGTATAAACAACGCCTTTGCAATTCTTAAGTCACACATTTATTACTCTGCAATGTTTTACGCTACACACAGTTTTTCGATGCTGTCTATCCGGAATGACCACTCAAAATACCTTCTTCTTCTTCCTCTTGTGGCCTAAGTCTAAGCCAATGGCCTGTCATGCGTCATAAGTATGAATTCAATACGCTTTGTGCGCCAAAAATATTGCAAATTACAGTGGAAGCTCTCTTGATTTCATAAACTACTGTCCTGTTTGAGATTTCCTGAATGATTCTTCTATCTTTTAATTGCAAATCTGTAAATCCCCCAACAGCCTTTGCTAAAATTGCCGTCGATTAATAAATTTTCCTGAAGAGGGTGGCTGAAAGGCATAACCTTCCATCTTAAACTTACAAGAAAAAAATGTGTTCCTTAAGCCATTGCTTCTGTGTGTAATATTTTCCCATTATGTTCGTCACATAAAACAAACCCCTGATGCTTCAACACAAGAAAACCGAAAATAACCCAATAATCAAAGCAATAAAGGAAGGCCACAGTACTAAAGCTAATAAAGCATTATAAAAACTTAGATATTGAAGCAACTTGAATTTATTCTACTCTACCTCATTAAAAAAAATCTAAACATCCATAACAAGCTCCATAAAACAAAATGTTAGTAAAGCATCGCCCCTAACCATATGAGTCTTAAAAAATTTATAGGTGTTAAGACAAATACCTAAGAAAACTTTTATGGGCACAAATTAAGTACGGTATCACTCACTACGACAACTTATTCGAGGTTACCGGAGGGCGATAAAATTTATTTTGCAATTTTACGATAGCGGGATAAAGTCGGAGGATAAGCGGACGTAACCATATTTTATAGTAAAGAAAAAAGTGGCCAGAAAATTGGGTTTTACGGACAGTTTTTATTGATGCTTAAATGTGGACATCTTTTTAGCGCTTAACGATAATTTTTGGGCAATAAATGGAATGTGAAGAGGGATTTGTATAGAAATTCTATTTTTAAACCACTTAATTATTAAAATTTTTCGAATTGCAGCATCTTCCAAATTACTTGAATTTCTTTTCCCTCAAAGGAGCGAATCCTTAAAAATTTAAAACTCCAAAAATTTGTACGTCCAAAAATTACATTGAATGAATAGTGATTTAAACTTTTGCTTGTTTCGATAGAAAGACGAGTTAAACCCCTGTGTTTCTATTTATTTTCGGGTTCCATTTATCCTAGTTGTAGTAGCAGCCCTACCTTTTATTGTCCATAAAATGTCTTTAGCACTTTAGGCTATTTTCTCTGTTCCTCTCCTACGACAAGGAAACATATTTATCTACAGTTTCTCATAGTACTCACTCCATTTCCATCTATGCACTTTCGTTTTTATGCGTTTCCCATGTTTGCTCTATGTTTACGACTATTTTTTGCAGGCGTTTTATATTTTCGAAAATATTCCCCTTTTATCTTGGTTTGGAACATGCGCTCAATAAAACTCGACAATAGGCCGCGCCAAATCATCTCCGAATGCAACCGTCAACAGCGTCAACAAATCATTGAATGCAACCGTCAAAATGACTTTTGAGGTTATGCAATCCGCAAAAGTTAGTCTGTACGCTGTACGGGTTTGATTTATATATTTTTGTGCTTGTTACGTCGATATTGTGGTAGTCAATGATGGAGAATAAATGGCAAATAGCTATTTTACCAGTTAAATTCGTGGTGAAACGTAAATTTAATCACTATCTGCGACAGATTGTTAACATAACCTTAACATGTCAATTTGACGGTTGCATTCAGCAATAATTCTACGAGACGATGACGGTTACATTCAATGATGCGTTGACGGCTGCATTTAACAATAACATCGGCGAAACTTAAGTCTATTCTATTTTCATTTATGAAGTTACATGAATTATTTCTACGCATTCTCCAAAAAGAAACATTTTTTGTTGAAATACTACATTTAAAAACGTTCAAAATAGCAATAAAATTGAAAGACTACCAGCGGAGCGTGTTAAGCTCCATGTCTGTGAAACCAGGAACAGAATAGAAATTAGTAAACCCGCCCATCGTGTGATTTGCTGCTCCAACGGCTTTAACGTAACGCCACCTCAGCTGGTTTTACTAATTTACTCCTACAACGCTTCGTGAAACCTTTTGAACAGTCAGCAACCTATGTGAAGTGCGATGATGTCGCCTACAAACCCAAAACTACTTCCGATTTTTATTATTCTTTTTTCAAGGTTATTTTGGCCTTTTTATTGAAATATCCCGCGTGGTTTTCGATTTCTGGCAAAGAGAAAAACGAACGGATTAAAAATCGCACAGAATATACGAGAGCGCCCTCTCGAGATACGAATTCCTGACTACGTATAGGACGTTAAGTGACAATAAATCAATAATACACCCACAAAAGATTTCAGAATTTTATCTCGGCTCGCAAAACCGTTATCGTCATATTATAGAAACTGGAGCCCCCTTTAGAGTGCCTATCATCGTAACGAAGGAAGAATTCGAGAACATATCGTCCTGAAAAGCGTTTTAAGTTTATTTTGACTTCTTAAATTTCCTTTTTTTCTTGGTCCTTTAATCGTTTCGAGTTTGACCCAAGTTTTCAATTTTAAACCTGTCGTGAACGTTTAGTTCGTCAAACAAATAAATTGGTTAAATGATTACAAAAAACAATTGGCGCTAATTATAAGTTTCCGATTTAGGTCATATTTTCTAGCGCAAAAAAGCGCGCATTGCTGAATGCAACCATCACCAAATCGCTGAACGTAACAATCATTAATCTCGTTGAAAGATCATCGTATCGCTAAATCGCCATTGAATGCAACCATCCGAATGACATTTTGAGATTATGGTAGGGAGTTGCCACGGATGCTCATCTGTTTCCTATTAATTTTAATTGTTTTAACCACCAAATTGCAGTATAAAGTGCAAAAATTAACCAATTTTCCCTAAAGCTCAATAATGTAAATGCAATATGTCATTTTGACGGTTGCGTTCAACGATTTGTTAATGGTTGAATTCAGCGAAGAGGAAGGATTCACCGAAATTTAATAACCTAACCTCAAAATGTCACTCTGATGGTTGCATTCAACGATTTAATGATGGTTGCATACAACGTTACGATGATGGTTGCGTTCAACGTTGCTAGAGGTTCCATCATGACATAAATAATCAACATAACCAGCAAGGGATGAACTTCTGCGGATCACATATTTAATTATTTATTCATCTATTTAACTGCATATTTTCTAATTTTCAGAATTTTTCAGGAAAAGCACTAATCTCTAATGCAATTTTCTACGAATAATCCAAGTTACTTTTAATATATTTATAGGAATCTCCGAACTTTAACATAATATAAAAACCCAAAAGCGGTTTTCATTTTAATAATTAATAAACAAATTCAGAAGTCTGAAAACCGGCGAATACCAGACGTGATTTTAAGGTTGAAAAAAAATTCAAGGGAGTTTAAATTTTTCCACACTCGAAAGGCACGCAAGGAATAAATAATGTGAACCATAAATCCCTTCAAGTCGCGGGCCATATCGACTACCCTACTATCTGATGAAGCGGGTGCGCATCGTGAACCGTGAATTAAAAAACACAAAGCCTTTCCAATAAATTTAATTGAACCTGCTCGTTCCCTACCGTGTTAGGCAAACTTTTTTTTTTAGTCAGGGGAATTCGAGCCTAATAATTTTAGTGATAACTTGCAAGTTTTTTGAAGTTTAACTTATAATCCATGCTTCAATTCGAACCATTATGTATCATTGAGAGAATATCCCTTTAATTGGAATTTTCTGAAATTGGGCCTTGAGAAAGCGGTTTTTGAGGATTTGACTTAACCGTTGTAAATATATTTTGAGGAATGTGACGTACTTGCGCATATGTGGACTCCTTTAAACTCGTATATCTAACCAAAGCAAGAGAAGAATACGGCCAGGATTTCTAAGCAATTTCAGATTCTACGTCAAAAGAGATCTGAAGTTTCTAATTCGACTGCATTTAGCACATTTGTAGGCCACAGCAGGCCATGTTTTCAATTTGTCTGTTGGTAATACACGTCTTTGAACGTTAAACAGCCTGTTATTCTGTCGAATACCTAATTATACGTTATGTAAAATACGCGATTGCCAAATCTGGCTAAATTACTCTGATTTGTCGACAAGATCAAGGCATCGGTCCTGTGATAAACCATATTTATAAAATTAATTCAGTGTGTTTTTTACCGGCTAACCTAGACTAAAGAAAAGTCTGATTTACATCACGAAGCCGCGTCACTACCAGACCTAATAAGTTCGAAATATCTGGTGAATGCATTATAATTTACTGTGGTTTATTTGTTTATTTATTGGGCGAAATCTAGGGTTGTGGGCGCCAAGTATTTCGCCTGCTACAGTCGTTTAGCAATAACCCTACTAGCATTTATAGTTTATTATTACAAGAATTAATTAAATGTAATTGGAAATATCCAAAATCAATGTCTAGGCAAAAATCAGAGGAATTCAACCCGAATCATTTTTAAAGTATTTTCACAGTTTAACTTATATTCCAAGCTTTTATTCTAACTATCGTTGAGAGAATAATTCTTGTTTTTTCTTTAATTAGTTCTTAAGAAAGGGTGCTTTGAGGGTTTTACTTTTACTTACCCACTGTGTAGGTAATTTGGGGAATGTGGCATACTTGTGCGTGGGTGGATTGTTTTAAACAAACCCAAGAAGAATACGTTCGAAGGAAGTCCAGAATTTCTAAGAAATTTCTACTGCATTTACGACCTTATTAGACCATAGTAGTCCATGTTTTCAATTTTGTATGTTGATATTGCACACCTCCGAACGTTAAACAGAATGTTATTCTGTCGAATGCCCAGTAATACGTTACGCAAAATACCCCCTTGCCAAACATGACAAGAATTACCCTAATTTGCTGACAGAATCAAGTTTTAAGAATCGCGTCGGTCTTGTCGCGAACCATAAGTCTAAAACTAATTTAATGGGGCTTTTCTTTGCAAGGCCATGATTCACACCGTCTGTCTCCCTACCAGCCCTGATGAGTTCAAAATATCTTCTAAATTCATTCTAATTCATTGTTTTTTGTTCGTTTCTTTATTAGGAGAAATCTAGGGTTGCGGGTACCAAATATCTCGTCTGCTACAGTCATTTAACATTATCCGACTAGCCTTTATGGTTTATTATCATACGAATTGGTTAAATGTAATTAAAAATATTCAAAATTAATGTCACGGCAAACCATTTTTTCTAAGTCGTACGGACGTGGGCTGCTTTAAAAAATTCCAAGCAAGAGAGGAATACGTCTTTAAGCGTTAAACAGCCTGTTGGTCTCTCGGATACCTAATAATACGTTATGTGAAATACGCCTATTCTGATTTTCCGACAGAATCAAGTTTTATTGGCTGTTATTGGCCAAACCAAGGAAAACGCTTGGTTTATTTACATCAACGAAACCCTCTCCCTACCCGGCCTGATATGCTCGAAACATCTGAATGCTTTATAATTTATTGTGGCTTGTTTGTTTATTTATTGGACGAAATCTAGGGTTACAGGTGCTAAGTATCTGGCCTGCTATAGTCATTTAGCACCACCCTGCTAACATTTATCATTTGTTATTATTAGGGACCGGATTTTAGGTGACATTTTTAGGTGATGAGTCATCCAAATAGGTAGCTAACGTTTCCCCCACCTGTACCGTTAATTTTCTTCAATAACAAATGATTGATTTGGTGACTCAGCGAAAGATTAACCACGCCTATTCTAAATACAGCGTGTCCCAGGATAGATGTTACAATAGGTGTGATGGACAAAAAATTTTTGAATTTTATTTTAAGATTGTGGAATTAAGCCCTGCTTGGTTTGAAGAGAATTTTAAGAATATTTTCAGTTTTTGAAAAACAAGTCGGCCTTGACATTGAAGCGAAAACTATTTTCTTTTCAGGTAAAGTACCCTTTTTGTTCATGATACGGCAAAATTTTACTAAGGAAAGTTGTTCATAATAAGAAATTATGGCACTATGCAAAATTTCAGGAAGATTAGTCAACGATAGTTTTTTCATGGCCTCCTGGCAGTTATGTGGAATAAATAATTTATTGTAGATCAGTGTTATTATTATGTTTCGTAAGTTAAATTTCTTGTAAATGCTATTTGTTTCGTTCAATGTTCTACAAAGAAAATTTTGAATAAACACAATTTATTTTGTTTAATCTAAAATGTGACGGTTTAATCAAAGTAGGTAGATCTTTCTGAAATTTTACATAGGGCCATAATTTCTTATTATGAACAACTGTTCTTAGTAAAATCTTGCCGTATCATGAACAAAAAGGGTACTTTAACTGAAAAGAAAATAGTTTTCACTTCAATGTCAAGGCCGACTTGTTTTTCAAAAACTGAAAATATTCTTAAAATTCTCTTCAAACCAAGCAGGGCTTTATTCCACAATCTTAAAATAAAATTCAAAAATTTTTTGTCCATCACACCTATTGTAACATCTATCCTGGGACACGCTGTATATTGCACCATAATCATTGGTGAACTTTGTCATCCTTTTTTAGGAAACACTACTATAATTTCTAGAGAGCGGCAATAGTAAACAACTGTTTTAAAAGTGCTATTTAAGTGTGCTGCTCTACTGAAATGATTTTACTAAATTTCCGGTCTCTAGTTATTATACAAACTAGTTAAATGTAAATGGAAATACTGAAAGTTAATATCAATTTTTAATTTTGTTTCTGTTTTCAGGTTACCAGTGCCTTGGCTATTATACGGCATTATCTACGGGGAGCCCGTTGAAGTAAACTCAGTTGGCATGGTGTGTTCAATCACAATACTTTTCATGATGTTGATATTTGTCATAATGTCTATTGCCTGTTTCCACTGGAAAATGAACAAAGGGCTCGGTTTCACTATGTTTCTTCTATACTTTGTCTTCGTAGCGGTATCGCTGATGTTTGAGTATGGAGAATTAGTGTGCCCCTTTTAATATGAACATTTAGCACCTTAGTAACTTAGTAATGAAGAAAGAGATATTAGTTATAACGTAGCCAATTTAGGTTAATGCGTTTGTACAGATATCAGACTCATTTTAAATGTATATGGCTTCGGGTTTTTATTCAACAGCAACATTTATATATATAATACGTAGATGCCTTGCATTATGCATTGATGAGTAAATGAATAAAACCTTTTTTAGAAAAATTCTGACCTTTCTGAAGTTAAAAAAGTCAATTTAATGAAGATGATTTGTTTGTGGAATTCGATCATGTCCTGATGACAAATTGCATGAAAATTTTGGAACGTTAAGCGTATGATTTCTTGACATTTACACTAAAAGTAGAGCGGATTCCTGTGAATCCGCTCCACTTCTGGGATAATCATTCATCAGCTGAACCTGCATTTCTATGCACTTGTTATTTGAATGCCACTGTAGTTTCTATGATCCTACAATTTTTCAATTGCTTAAAATTGAAAAGAACCCGAAGGAAAATGAAAATACGCTAAAGGCTATTGGTGTTCAGCAGATAAATGCACAAAATAACATCAACTTCCATTTGCTAGTGTATATCATTTACGTTTTTATTAAATAAAAAATAGATGTTATACAAACAATTGATTTCTGTAGTGTGTCCCAGGCCATGATAGCAATAATACATTAGTAAAACTTAGCCAATAGGTTTTAAAATGGAAAATATGGTAGCTGTTTTTATAACAAAATAAAAAGTCGTGTTATTGCGTGCACAATTTTTAAGCATGTACTTAATAAACGTGTTATTTATTAAGCATTTTTATAAACATTTAGGAGGTTTTATTAAATTATTTTAGCAAATTTTCATAACTGGACAAATAATAAGTTAACAAATTTTATTAACGAATGTTTAGTGTGTTTGTGGGGGGTGCTTCAGTACTTATAAACAATTTATTTTTAATTTAATTTTTACGACGCGATCGATTGATGGAATAATAAGTCTTGCCTTATATAAAATAATGTAAAAATAATGTTTAAATTAGATTTGTAATTTGTATTCGAAAACAGTAGACGGTATTTTTGTGTTTTAGATTATTAGAAGTATAAAAAATGATTAATCTTGTAAGTTAATGAAGCACCGTTTACAAAAGTAGAGGTAGAAAATGTTTTTAACATATCATAAATGCTATGCAGGCAGTTAATAAACAACAAATAAACATTTATCTTCCTGAAGTAAGCAGCACTGTAGTATTGCCACAATACCTAGTGATTTAATAATAAATAAAAAGAGGTAGATAGATATGTAGATAGACAGGAAAATAGCGGGTAGAAGAACCATGTAAATAATGATTGTTTGAGGCACTGAGACTTAGGTCTCTACTGGAAGTGCCTAGTGTTATTATTATTATCATTTTATTTTACCTGTTGTGATATAACAGAATTTTTCAAGGTATCGTAATCAATTTTAGATAACTTATATATTTAACGTACATGTATTTCTATTGTTATTTACAGTGTTTGTTTCGCTTCTTTTTACATAAGAATCCAAAATGTGAGTGCACTTCTTATTTTATTGAGACGATAATTATTTTCTTTATGGTTTTTATGGTATTTTATACATTAACTAGTTATACGTAAAAGAAAAAAAAACTTTGACTTAAAAAACCGACGAATTGTTTGTTAATTATTAACTTGAACACACTGTGAGTATCTCAAATCGACAATGTTTTCTCAAGATTTACAACCTAAACATTAAATTTTAATATTTTCCTAATAATAATTGGTAATCAGGAACTTATTCATTAACATATAAATTTAAAATTTCTACGAAGGTGGCCGGTTATTAAAAGCAAAGTTAAGCCTTTTCAGTAATTTGTGGAATTTCCAGTCAAATCAGGACAAATCCAGACTCAAATTCGGATCTGAGTCTGAAATTCTGTATTAGAAAAATCGAACTTTTTCTCCACCACAATTCAAACTTTAAACGTGGATTGAAACATTTTACAGTAAAATATTCAATCAGGCTTTAAATATAAGCTTAGTCGAGATTCGAGATTACACACTGGCCAAGTCAAAACTAAACTTCAAATCATACTTGAATTTCTTCAAAGAGCTTTTATAACTAAACTCAACTTGTTAAAACTGAATTAAATTCTGAATATGAATGGTTATAATCTCAATCCAGTTTGAATCCTGAGTTTTGGATTTAAATACGGATTAAAAATTTTCAAAATTGCGTCTGGGTCCAGCTTAAAAATTCTTAAATTTGAATCTCGCACTCTTTCGTGTTAATATTTCAAACTCGTTCTATTAAGGTTTTAATTCCTCAATCTAATTTCCAACGTTAAACCAAATCCGGACTTTAATTACAGATGTTACTTACGCCTGAAAAAAAACGTTAAAAGTATTTTTTTAATCGGGTTTGTCATATTGAATCTGAGATTAACATTAAGGCAGTATTTGGCTTGACGAAACCTAAATCCTAAGCTCACTGTGTTAAGACATGAAGGACCTTTTAATCCGGTTTGAAGTTTCTAACCCAAAGTAAAATCAAACCTTTGGATTTAGCTTGGAATTTTGTATCCCAAACTGCAACTTTTTTAATCAACTTAAATCTGAGCGTTCGAGTTTCACATCAAACTCTAAAAGTCTCTTCAACGAACTTTGAATCAAATTGGCTCTATTCAAATCCAAATTTAAATCTGAATTAATTGCTTGGCATTTTGAGTCTCAAACTATCACTTGAATCTTAGCGTTCGATTTCGAATCAAAATCCCAAAATCAAGGTTTGAGTCTCTCAAATCTCTTCAACTAACTTTTAATCTAAATTAATTCTAATGTTAATCATTAATTAGGAATTAATTCAAGTTCAAGTTCAGCCCAGATGGTTTGAACGTTGGACTGAAATTTTTCAAAATCGCCTCTGGGCCCAGCATTCAAATTTTACATTTAAATCTCGTGCTGTCTTTCCCCTTTATTTTTATTATTACTAATTTAGACTTTAAATCCCCATTCTAATCTCCAATCTTAAATCAGATTCAAACATGATTATCATGCATAAACCTCCAAAAATAAATTTGAAACGTAAAATAAGCTTCTTTTTATCAAGCTGGACTCGGAATTAAAATTAAAACAATATTTAAGTCTCGTAAGTTTACTTAACGAAGCCTAAATCCCAAGTTCACTGATTTACGACATAAAAGAAACGTTCAATCCGTTTTTAAGCTACTAATTCCAAAGCAGATTCAGGCCCTTAGAATCGCAAATCTTGAACTTGGCTTGGAATTTTGAATCGCTAATTGTCACCTTTTTGATCAAAATCGGAGCGGTTTGAAACTCTCAAATCTCTTCAACTGACTCGATTAAAATCCTAACTTCGCTTTATTAAGCATTAATAAAGCATTAACTTCTGAATTTTAAAATCCTTAATCTCAATCGATGCTAAACCTTTAAATATCGAGTCCGGACTTTTTCTTGTTAACATTTCAAACTGATTCTGATACAACAGCCTTGAAGTTCCTATTAATCCTAATTCTAATCTCCAAACTTAACTCGGATTCGAATTTTAAACTATAAATGAATCTTGGTTAAAGAAGTCTAAACGTAGATGTCAATTTCGGATTGGAAACAAGATTTAAGTTTTTAAGGATTCAAATACAAGCTGAATCTGACTTGATAAAATCATATCTTCCAAGCTTACTTTATTAAGGCCTGAAATGAACTTTTAATCCGGTTTTGGTTTTCTAAACTCAATCCAGATTCGAGCCCTGATTATTAGTAATCTTAAATAGTTTTAAATTTCAGTTTAGGTGTTATACCTCTTTAGTCGAGTTTTAAATTTTGAAAACGAAGAGAAATTTTTCAGAATGAGTCTGTAATCAATACCGAAGTTTTTAAATTCAAGCCTCGCACTGGTCTTTGTATCACCTCTTGAAACCCATTGCATTACATCCTAATCCTTGAACTTTGAACACCGAGTCTTATCTTAGTTACAGCCTGAAAGCTTTAATATGGATTGAAATTTCAAATCTAAAATAAAATTTGACTACATAATTACAAAATTAGGGTTCGAATCTTTAATCCTGTTCTCAATGTGATTCTCAAATGTACGATTTGCTTGCCAAACCTAATAAATAAAATAATAAATTTTTATTAGTTTATGTTCCAAAATTTAAATTTGAATTTTAAAACAGAAAATCTGCAATTCTGGGCTCAAATACTGAAATTGAAATGTACCAAACACCCCAGTCTTAAACCCAAAATTCCATTCCTGAGATTTGATTGTCAAAATCCAATTTCTTCAGGGACTGAAATTTTAAAGATTCGAATTTCAGTTTTAAACATTCGAATTTCGACCTTGAAAATAATTCGAACCTCAAAATCCCTAAGAAAAGTTTAGTTTTAAATAAAGCTCGAATTCTTAATATCTCAGACCCAAAGCAAATTTAAGCCCTTATTAAAGTTCCAAATTTTTAATTTAGGCTGAAATTTTGTTCTCAACCCACTTACTTGCTCGAATCTTGGCTAATTTTCGATGTTTGGATCAAATTTAACAAATAAATTTTTTGAAAACTTACAATTAAAAATTTAAACCTGAATTCGAACATCTGAAAGCCGACGTAGACTCAAATATAGAATTGACTCACAGTAAAAATTTTGTTCCGATCATGGAGTTTTGAATTCAGAATTCAATGCCGAAGCTTTAAATGTCCAAATTGTATTATTTGCTAATTCTAACTTCGACAATTTTACATTTGAGTTTTAAGACTCAAATTTTAATTCTGAAGATTCGAATTTGGAACATGAAGGAAATGCGAACCTCAAAATCTCTGAAATCTTTCGGGCGAATTTTAACATTTTAATGTCGAATATGTCAAGATCCGGTTTCTTAAGGCACCGAAATCTTAAATTCGAACTTTTGTATTTTAGCTTCTGTTCTAAACATACGAATTTCAAACGTAAAGGCAATTGGAACCTCAGAATCCTTGGTACTACTTGCTCTTGCTTAAATTTTGCCTTTGCAACATTTTAGGGCAATTTTTTATTGTTTTAAGGCGTCGAAGATTAATTCGAACTTCTGGATTCAAACTTTAGTTCTGAACATTCGGATTTCGAACATGAAAACTCGTGTTCTAAGTATTTTAGGTCAGTTTATACGTTCGATTATACAATTTCAGCTCGAATATGTCAAAATTCGAATTCTTAAGGCTTCGAACTTTTGTATTCGAGCTTCATATTTAAACACTGGAATTTCGAGGTTAGTACTCTTTTACTCTGAATGAAAGTATTTTAGGTCAATTTAAGCATTTAATTATACAGTTAATGCTTTTGTGTAACTTAAAGAATACATTTTGATAAAGAATTGTTAGAACAAGAGCACAAAGTAGAAGTATTCACAAGAAATGAGCTCAAAGGAAAAGACTAATTTTTTTAATTTAGGGTGTTAGAAATGCACACACAACTTAGCAGTATTTGCAAACAGAGCAGCAGTAATGTTTTTGCAAAAGTAGAATTTTTTCAAAGAAGCTTAAGATAATTAGAAGAACAAAAGTCTTAAACCTAATTTAGCTGTGTAAATCGGACTGATAAAACAAAAAAAGAACAAAAATAAAAAGTGCACTCACAGCCATCACAACACAAAAAACCTTTTGTAATTGCTTTCCTGCTTTAATGTGATACTTTGTACAAGTAAAAAAAAAAAAGGATTTATTACCACCTAATATAGAATACCTATATACATATATATTTGATGTAAAATTTAAAAACTTAGTTCGAGAAACTTTTTTAAAAAACAACAACAAATTAAATCTCAAATAAATATTTAAATGTGTAAATATTATTTCGTAACCTTTATATGTTTCTGTGGATAACGCCAAAGTTACTTGATATTTGCACTTGTAACGTGTATTCTAGTCTTACTTACCAATGTACTTAGTGGAGATTGTTGGGGAATTGGGTTTACTGGCATATCTTAATTTTTAGATGTTTTTAAACCGGTTACATATTGATTCGTTGAAGTACGTGATGGGCAATGCAATGTTCAAGATTTAAAAAAAAGTAGTGGTGCTATAATCCGTTCGGGTTTTATTCGAGCTTGAGTTGGCCATGATTGTTTTAAAGACTTGGCCCTGTGTAAAGTGGGCTTTGTATTTGAGGTTAGGTCATTTGAAGGGCGTGGCTTGGGTCTGTACTGTTAACAAACTTCCATGGCTTTCCAATAAACACTTGGAAAAGTAGGAGTTTCCCAAACACCCAGAAAAACTAAACCATAAAACCCTGCCTTAACAAAGGTGCGGATGGGGCTTAAATAATAGAAACAGTGGCCAACTCGGGGTCAATCAAGCTACGAATGGATTATAGTTAGTATGTTGCATATGACAATCTGCTTTTAAACAAGCAAATTTCTGTCTTTGTCTAACGATTTTGGGTTCGTTGTTGTTCGGAAGATTTCGCCATGGTTTTGTTTGGTTCGTTTTAATTACTTAATTAATTTTGTTTTGTTTTATTTGCCTCTTGGCCTGTTTTGTTTTATTTGCTTAATTTTTCAGTTTGGCTCGTTTATCAGACTTAACTCCGATGTAAGCGCGTTCGAAGATATGTTAATAAACCGATGCTCAGCACAACTCCGTGACAAAAAAATCTAGTCTAGCTGATGTATGACAGAAACACAAAAGCAATGAAGTAAATAAGACTAACGTAGAAACATTTGTGTAATTTTATAAAAGTGTAATTTTCACTTTTTTTAATACTAAAAAAAGAATCTCATACACCAATATAGTAAAACTTAACCTTTTTAGTTTAGTCAAGGAAGTAACTGATGACATCGATGATCCTTACATTATTCTCGGTTTGTTTCTTTGTACACCTATTAAGATTCGATTTTATAGGTTTTGTATCGAAAAGCAAAAGTAGGATGCGTTTTAATTTCTAGCAAAAATATTTCGAGTTTTTTTTTACACCTCATCTTACTTTTGTTGCTTGATATTTTAGGATTGTTAATAAATTAATATATAAAAAAATTTAAAATAAGAAAATTTTAGATAAGTATATGAAAAAAAACATTGTTGAGGGAATGATAACTTGCATCATACCAAAATATAGTCCAGTAGCATAGGCGTAAAAAAACTATTTCGAGTTTTCTGCTTAATATTGTTATCCTTCAGATACTATTATATACTATACTTCTTAGATTTTAGAGTTATATACATTTAGGTATTCTGTACTTAATCCATTGTTAAAACTTTGCTCTTATAATTTACGCATTGTTGATATTTAAAGTTTCTAAGAGTTTTCGTTACGATGTTAAACGATTACGACAACTGCAAGTATTGTCTTTCTTGGAATGTAATTACTGATTGTTTTGTTAATCATACAGGGTGCCCATTGAATCTCGTAACACTTTGCGCCTGCTGGATAGGCAACCAACCATACTGGTTTGTTTATGGAGCGTAAAGTGGGTTGCCTACTCCATGTCAGTGGCAAAGAAAGGATGGCGTCTCACGTAAAGGACGCAATTAAATTAAAATTTAAAAATCTCGAACACCCTAACCAGTTAAAGACTCAACCTTCACAATGAAAATTCCAAACGAACGTATTTGCAGCTGTCGTTTTTTTATATTAAATTAGGACCTTCTGCATAAGCAAAATTATACGAAGCGGATGCTTTTGTTACTAATCTGTTTTGTAACTTACAATAAATTTGCTTAAACTCGCCAGTTTAGTAACGAAAGCCCCCGAAGTCTTGTGTATTTAAACTACACAACGTTTGTCTTTTTGTGTCTATTTAACATTAACTTGATAAGGTATTAAAACACTAAAAAGTAAAATTACCACCAATATAATTAAATATTTACTCCAGCTTACTTATTACCAGTTAACTAATTAAAAACAAAAAAATGTATGGAATTCGTTATCTTTAAAGGTAATTGAGTATCTTAAAATTAATTAATTTGTTATCTCTCTGTGTGATAAATTAATTTGGATCATTTTAACCATTGCTAACTATAATCCATTTAATCATAAAACATTTAAAACGCTTCTTAAGTAAAATGTGAAAAATTCAAAGAGTGATTATATTATTAAACTTTTACCTTTAGATAGTAGAATTAATATTTTATGATCTCTTAAGGCAAGACCACCACCATTCCCATACTCATTGTACAGTACAGAAATATACTTTTTGTAGCTCTTTAATTGTAATTATAATAAACAACGCATTTTATGGTTTTTATTGTTGGTGAAATTACCCAGGAACAGACAACATCCAATTGTTTATTTCCTCATCTCCGTTTCAAACAAATATTTATAGTGTAGAATTTTTTAAAAGCGCTTGGTTTGTATTTTTCTTCATTTTTAAATGAACGATTTCACCAACTTTAAAAGTAACGTCTTAAAACACTTGTTATTTTTTGTAAAGTAACTCATATCAAAGGTTAACATTGTTAATTGTGTACCTAGTAAATTGTTATTGCTAGAAAATATTATAGGAATATACCTACTATTATAAAGCCATTTCATGGTATGTTACTTTTTGCCGACAATATAATATGTACAATTATAGTGTTTTATTACTTTTAACGAAATGTTGCTTTAAAACGTTACTTTTCTTAATTGAAGTTTAATCCTGCTAATCGATTATTGGATCTGTTCTTTGCTTCAAATGATCATCATTCAAAATTGGAAAGATTCCAGCCACGACCGATGTTTGAACGTATGTCTCTTTGATTACGAAGCATATTGTTAACCCGTGGTACTTGTTTGATCTGCAGTCACAAGCAAGCCCAATATACTACCATCAGTCATCGAAAACCCCAAGTTTGTTTTCCATGTTTGCTTAGTTTCAACAATGGTTTGTTTCAAGCACGCTGAATCTTGAACCTGTTGTGCGGAGGTAAATAGCTATCCACTGTGCTCCTAACCATCTCCAAATGACAAAATTTTACTGCTAGCTGTGACAGATTAGTAAATGCTTACCCTTAATTATTGTGATCTCCGTTCCGCTTAAAAATCTTTCCGTTTATGTATTTTTGTTTGTTCTAAAGTACAATATTCCCAGAAGCCCAAACTTGCATTTGCCCATAACAGAAATGGTTTGAAACTTAGGTGGAAACAGCATATTGTATAGAATACTGTAATTCATAAAATAGTTTATACAGCTTTTTGATATTTGAGGGCGTTATCTTATATCAAAGTTACCTTTTTCCTACTTCTAACTAGAAACGATAAATGATTTCGGAGAGGTCAATTTTCGTATTTGTTTGCGATACTAAAAAACATTTTAAGGGGGTAATGTCGCTAGAGGCACAGACGTCCCGAGCTGTGACAGCTACGTACCCCATCCAGCACGATCAGAAGTAGATGGAATGGGTAAATATTGTGAAGTGTGAAGTATCATTTAATGAGCTAGCATTAATTTATTCCTTCAAAAAACTGCTTACACTTCCTTTTAAAATTTTCAGCAGTAATTGATTCAGGCTAGTATAGCATGAAACGCAAAAAATTTAATATTGAACATGAATAATAATGCAGTAGAATGTTGTAATTTCAGTTTAGAAATTTAGCGCCGATATGTAGATGTGTAGTGGTGAATAGAAAGAATTTTCCAACTGGCCAATTGAGTCGATGTACCGAATGTACCGTTTTAAAACACACGCCAAATTTTAAATTTCAGTTTCCAACTCTACTATAGATTTTAGAGGAAAAACATACTACACGAAGTTGTTCGAATATTTTTTCTGAACATAATGCACTGATTAATTAAATAATATTGCACTTCTTAATTGACCAATTCAAATTAAAGTCATGAAAACGGCTTGTTATACTATTATAAAAATCCATAGCTAAAATAGAAACAGAAATATAAAATTTTGCATGTAATTTCCTAATTTCCCATGTAGGTATATACAAAGACGTACCTATGTTGAAGTCTCGGAAAATATACAAAAAAATATATTCATAATTCAAAGTATGAATCGTTGTAACAGTGATGTAGGGAAGATATGGTGTGTGCACTTGTTTTCTTTATTTTCAACCAAACAAAATGACAAGGTCAAGCACCAGTTACACTCAATATTATTACAGTACTACAGTACTCAAGTGAATTCGAAAACTTCCACGTTCAGTGTCGGTATTAACAGAACGTCTTCCGGGTTGGAACCCTGTTATTGTTAAGACAGAAGAACTCAACGTTTCGCCCACTTTTTTAAGGGGTTTGATCAACAGGAAAAAGGGACACTAAAAGAGCATAGTAACTCAACGTGACAACCACGCCAGAGACGAAACTCTTTTAGCAAGAGGTAGAACGGAACGGTAACTCAACTTGTCAACCAAGCCAGGGGCGAAACCCTTCTGAAGAAAAATAGAAAAGGCAACGGTTTTATACCGGCTGTAACCGGCCAAGCGTGTAGGACGAAAACGACGTTTGGTCAGGTGTGGAGGGGGCTGAGCCAGTAGCGATTGCGGACTTCCATATGTCCGATAGATGTTAACCAGTGTCACGATTCAAGTTGTTGGGGATCTTAATGATTTCAATGACCTGTTTCCTGTTGAAAAAATAAGGGGCATTGGTGCTGATTGAAAATTTTTCAAACAATATCTTATGGCCAGTGTCGTGATGATGTTCAACAACAGCTGAGTGTGAGGGTTAGGTCTTTTCTTCATCCTACATGATTCACCGGTTGCAGCCGGTATAAAACCGCTGCCTTTTCTGTTTTCTTCAGAAGGGTTTCGCCTCTGGCTTGGTTGACAAGTTGAGTTACCGTGCTCTTTTAGTGCTCCCTTTTACTCCTGATGAAGCCCCTTAAGAAAGCGTTGAGTTCTTCTGTCTCAACAATGACACAGTCCCAACCCGGAAAACGTTCTGTTAGCACTCATGTTACTCTAAAAAAAATTGTGACCGTTTTTCATTAATTTTCGTGTATTCATTCATATCGTTAAATCGTTTCCAAAAGCGTGAAAATGCATTAATATTGTTACTTTTGTTTATCTTCTGCCTCTTTAGATAATGATCTATCTTTCTTTGCCACTCTAAAGGCAAAATTGAGTCACTTTAAGGCCTTTAAGTTCGATAAGCGTAATTAGTAATTACTAATGTCTATATTTTTAGTAAACATTTCGATCGAAGATGTTTATTGCAACAAAAAAATTGTACAATTTTCAAACAATTTATTAATAAAATTTTGTAAATCTTTTAGTCCTAGTAATAGTTATTCAAGAAAAACGGTCCGTTTGAGGCCCTAATACGAAATAAACCACAATGAAAAGTCAAGAACCATCAATAATTCCTTATGTGTCTTTATTGAGCTAATAGGAACTTATACCCAAAGTTTGAAAACATAAAACATAGAACCAAACTCCTCAATTTACATATTATAAACACAAGTTCTTTTACATAAATAAAAAAGTAAGCACAAAGGAAATACAATTATAGACTTAAGGAAACAGACAACTAACATGCATTCAAAAAAAAATAAAAATGAGTCCGAAATACTTTAAATTAACTTAATTATTATAGGAAATATAATATTGAGAATTAAATGTACAAGGGCTTTATGAACATATTCGACGAGAAAATACTATGCCCCTACCATGTTTACGATTATTAGGGGTCTTAGGGGACATAGAGTTTGAACATTATTCATTCTGGGCCTGTATATCTTCCGTGGCATTCTTCAACAATGAGATGCTTTTTCCCGTTTCTGTCTGTATCGTATATCTCCAGGATGTTTTTGGTCTTCACTTTCTTTTCTTTTACACTAAGGATTCCACTTTCCACTGTAAGGTTGCTCTGGATTTTTGTAAAATGTGCTCTATTATATACATAATTGATGGTAATTTTGGGTTTAAACCAGAGCCAGTTTGAAGTTCTTATACATAAAACTACGTTTATGGGATCTTAGGAAACTCGCGCTAATAGGTGAATGAATCGAAACACTTTAATAGATACACTATTGATTGGTTTGGTTTGAGTTTGCGAATTTAGACAGAAAAAGATACCAACGAACTAAGAGAAGAGAAATTAGCCTTTTTACGAAAACAATATAATTGATTTTGTAAGCTCGAAATAATTCTTAGAATGAGGAGCAAGTTTCGAAAAGATAAGCAAAATTTTATTGCAAGAAATGGAGCCCTACAAGGATGCAAGGGTGGACTCAAACTCACACTCTGTGTTATTAAGATTAACTGTTTACATGTTAAGAGTTAAGATACCTCCAAAAGTCACGTAATTATTACTTGACTAACGATAATCCAGTCGAAGGCAGAATGTTATTTAGCTGTGCCCCTATAAGAATCTTGAAATATCGGTGTTCTTCGGGGTATTTCGCCACCAAAAAGAAAGTATAAAATATGGCAGCCAACTAACTATAAGTGATTTGCATTCAATGCAATTCTAGTATCAACACTTTAAGAGGATGATAACACTTCGGAAATAATTAATTGTGAATACAGACGTTATTACCTTTTTTATATTTTTAGCTATTTTTTTTTAACTAGGAAAATTATGATTTACAAGCTAAATGTTTGAAAAGAAGACCAATAAAGAATCGCAATTTTCCATAAAGCGCATGCAGCTTGTTTGTTTCTTGTGAAAATTATAATTAACTTATAACTAGTTACTATACCGGGTGGGGAGTTTCAAAACGGAACATAACAAAATTGCATGCGAAACTACGTTAGTGTACACTGTTGCCCCCCGTTTGACATACAGAAATGATAATGATATCGATGAAAATTTGAAATTTTATAAGCTTCTCAGTTGAAAGTTCATTTGACCTACGACATTAGTTACTTTGTAGTAAATCAAATGAACATTAGATCTACTGGGAATCGGAATATAAAATAGCAGGAATTTTTGTTACCGGCTCAGTGTGCGATGATTCATAAGTGATTGCCGTTGCCAGCAGCAGATTACATAGAAGTCAAAAAAAATGAGTGACAACGTGGTTGAAGGTGTTGAAAATATAAATTTAACGAACGACAAAAAGGCATGACTTCTTAATTAATATTAATAGTTATCGCAATGTTAAGGTTTTGTTATTCACATAAACGCATAGTGCCTTTAATTCAACAAACTTATGCCACCTTGGTTCGTAGCACGCAGAATACCTTTGCCGTACCTGTTTTTACCTAAAGTAGATGATGCAATTTTTTCAAAAAATTTGCTTTGATTGCGCGACGTGTCTTAACCACATTTTACTGACTTAATTCATTGTATTTCTTTTGCTTAGGCTTCGAAAATGAAAGAAAAGAAAGGTGGTGGTGCTGTTGAAAAATCCAATATAAGTGAATTAAAACCGTGGCCTGCGTATATACAGGAACGTTTAGTGTTATGGGACAAGTTAAAAGCACAGTACGATGCAGAATTATCGGGTAAACAACCAAGCCCCATTAAAGTTACCCTACCAGATGGGAAAGTAGTCGAAGCCACTGCGTGGAAAAGCACAGCTTACGACGTTGCCAAAGGAATTAGGTAAAGTACATAATAAAGTAAAGTAGATTTATACAGCGTTACAGTTGCCATTGATTTTATGAAAAGTGTCGAAATAACCTCTGGAAAATTAAAAACTCACCATAACAAATTGTTTAGGCTTCAAACTACTTTTTAAAAAACCACCTAAAACTTTCACAAAATCTTAATTAACTTCCAAACACCGCTAAATTAGAAACCAAAAAAATCAATTAGGTTAAGTCATAAAACAAATGATAAACAATCGAAACAATAAAACAAAAAATTTCAGTCAAGGCTTAGCCGATAATGCAGTTATTTCAAAAGTGAACGGAGTTTTATGGGACTTGGACCGACCTTTAGAAAAAGATTGTAAGCTCGCATTATTAAAATTCGACGACCCAGAAGCACAGGCTGTTTTCTGGCATTCGTCAGCTCATATTCTTGGCGAAGCGCTCGAACGTGTTTATGGCGGTTGCCTTTGTTACGGCCCACCGATTGAATCTGGATTTTATTACGATATGTACTTAAATGATAAAGGGGTAAGTCTTGTTTTTTTTAAATTAATGCTGTATTGGTATCGATGTTGAAGCTGGTGGGTATTATAAAGAAAACTTGTTGTAGATATCGAACCTTGATTTTCCGTACGTCGAGACTTTGATAAAAGGAATCGTAAAGGAAAAGCAACCGTTTGAACGCTTAGAAATGCGAAAGGAAGATCTGCTCGAAATGTTTAAGTATAATCCGTTCAAAGTTAGGATTCTAAATGAAAAAGTGGACACGCCTACTACCACTGTGTATCGATGCGGACCACTAATTGACTTGTGTCGAGGCCCTCATGTCAGACACACTGGCAAAATCAAAGCTCTTAAAGTTACTAAGGTACTTCATGTTTTTTTTCTTTAAGTGGAATTCATTTTAACGATGCGGTCTTCGTATTAATAAGAACCGAATTGATCGAATTTGTTTTATGTACTTGGCGAGGTCTCCTGACTCTCCCGCAAAAATTAAAATATAAATACGACTGCCCATAAAAACAGATGGCAGTGGTTTACGATAAGATTATCGTTTATTTATAGAACTCTTCTACGTACTGGGAGGGTAAAGCAGATGCCGAAACCTTACAAAGGGTGTATGGAATTAGTTTCCCAGACTCAAAACAATTAAAAGAATGGGAGAAGTTCCAAGAAGAAGCTGCAAAGCGAGACCATCGCAAAATTGGAAAGGTAGGGTTATGGTTTGCTTGTGTTTCCATGCTTCATAATTATTTCAAGATCCTTGGTGAATGTTTCTATTTGTTTATTGTAAAGCAACGAATGCCGATTTATGTACGTTGAACTTTCAGGAACAAGAATTATTCTTCTTCCATGAATTATCGCCGGGTTCGTGCTTTTTCCAACCTCGAGGTGCTCATGTTTATAA
Organism: Melanotus villosus; assembly: GCA_963082815.1. Classification (NCBI taxonomy): domain Eukaryota; kingdom Metazoa; phylum Arthropoda; class Insecta; order Coleoptera; family Elateridae; genus Melanotus; species Melanotus villosus. Next base: position 109,501,286 of record OY720419.1, on the reverse strand, counting down.
TGCTCTTATCAACTTGATCAAAGACGAATACAGGAAGCGAGGTTTTCAAGAAGTTATTACGCCTAACATGTACAATGCGAAATTGTGGCAAGTTTCGGGACATTGGGCGCATTATGCTGTAAGTATTTGATTGTTAAATTAATACCAGGTGTACTTTTATGTGCCACTACATTGTTATTGGTATTGCATTATCCAGAGCTGTCATTAGTTAATTGTAAAATTAAAGATTAATTTACTTCAAATAGTTTTAACACAAAATGTACACTGTGCTAGAAAACGTTCTTATTATTGAGGCATATTTTTGGTTAGGGCAGTTAATACTTCCGTCTACTAGCATAACAGCATTGCACGAGAGCGGCACATTTTATTTTACATGCGGAATTCGGTGTATTACATTTTAAGACACTTTATAATAAGTATAAATTAAAAAACAAGAATAGATATCCAGCGGTACTTTCCTATGTGTAACCCGAAAAGATTTCTCTCCAAGAATTAACAGCACTTAGGCCATCTCTGGTCGAAAGTGTGTTATTAAAACATAGTCGTGTTTTTAACCATCATAGAATAAAACTGATATATCAATAATTCTAACATATCGACAACCTTTGATAAGCCATTGCCAAATGTCATGGGCCGCGAAATACTCAAATGAACAAGAGAGAAAGTTATGGGACACACTGTATATGTAGAGCGGCACAATTCTGACTTCTTTCCATGTTGGTGGCAAACTTTCTGTCTCCCATACTATATGTTTCATTCTCCATATTTCTCCTAATTCTTAAGATTTTTTATTTCTTTGCTTCTGTAGCCACTCGATTACTTCCTCTTTTGTTGGTGTTGTTTCTTCTTCTCTTTCTCCTTCTGCTTCTTCTTGATTGCTGTTTCTTTCTTGCGTGTGTTCTATTAGTTCTTGGTCATGCCCTATCTTTTGGTTTAATACTTGTTCTCTCCATATTTCTAATATTTCTTTACTTTCTCATACAAGATTTCCCTCTTTGTCTTTTGTGTAAACTGGCATTTGTTGAAAACCTTTCTTCGTCCTTTTTGATCTTGCTTGCTGCAAACTCTATGAATTTTAAACCATTATCATTTGTTTCACTATGTTTGCTATATTTCCCTACTGTTGGCTGGTACCCCGTTTCTCAACTAATTTTTGTATTACAATCTCCAAGCAATCTTCCTTCGGTAATATGCCATATTCTACTTCCAACTGTTCATAAAATTCTTCTTTTACTGTCTCTTCTTTCTCTTCTATTGGCACATGAATGTTGAGTAAACTGATGTTAATTGGGTTTGCTTGTACCTGTACATAGCATACTCTATCTAATATTATTTTAAAGTTTCGTACCCTCTCTTTCATACTTTTGCAAACCAGGAAAGCTGTTCCAAACATTCTGGTATCTCCTCCACTATGAAATAACACATATTCTTGAAATTCTGTTATAAAATTGCCTTTTTGCTTTGTCTCTTGTACTGCTGCTATCTACAGGGTGTTAAAAAAAAAGTGTTCGGAAATTTTAAGGGCGTATAGTATAGACCAAAATAAGTGAAAAAAGCCTAATAAACATGGGTCCGCAAACTAACCGTTTCAAAGATATGAGCTATTTCCAGAAATGTACTAGTACTATCTAAGAAAATAAGAAAACAGTGTGTGGTATCAAATTTACGTTTTTTATTTCGGCCATTTTACAATAGGTGTTCTACATGTCCCCCTTCCATCTCAATACATGATTCACATCTTCTTATAAACGAGTTTCGCACCTTTTCAAAAATTCACTCGAATTATCTCACAGGCATGTTCTATTCATGGACTTGGTATTGGCAAAGACTACAGAATACGGAATAAGGGGAATAAGGTGGGGTTTGGGGGGAGTGCTAGAAGACTTGGAATATGCAGACGACGTGTGTTTGTTATCAAGTGAAACCCATAATATGCAATTAAAACTAAATAATCTTGTGGAAGAATCAAACAAAGTAGGTCTTCAAATAAATAAAAACAATTAACACTGAATTAGTGAATAATATAACAGTGGATCGGTTGCCTATACAATCAGTGAACACATTTACCTATTTAAGTAGTGCTGTCACAAGTGATGGTGGTACATTAGCGGATGTTCAGCAAAGAATAAATAAAGCGAGGAGTGTGTTTTCAAATATGAACCAGATCTGGAGGGTAAGCAGTATTAACACAGTAACAAAAATAAAAGTTTTCAATGCAACTGTTAAATCCGTACTTTTATACGGCTCAGAAACATGGTATGTTACTTCATTAATAAAAAGAAAGCTCCAGTCATTTGTAAACAGATGCTTAAGGTACATCTTAAAGATATGGTGGCCGCAACGTATATCAAATATGGAATTATGGGAGAGAACAGGACAAGAGAGCATCAATGCAGAAATAAAAAAACGGAAGTTCAGATGGTTGGGTCATACGTTACGAAAGTCAAGAGATGTAATTAGTCACGAAGTGTTAGAATGGAACCCACAAGGACAACGTTACCGTGGAAGACCCCGCACAACATGGAGAAGAACGGTAGCCGAAGAAAGTGGAAAAAGTGTTGCAGAATTGCGTAGAATAGCTAGCGATAAAAATCAGTGGAAAAACTATATTAACAATTTATGACTATGTATGTGAGCTGTATGTGTGCATATATTTATAACGGGTGTTCATAAACAGTCGTCATCCCAGTAGGTTGTGATTTCATAAACATATTTCGTAATTTGATTCAGAACACAAAACTAAATGTCAAGATTTGTAAAATGTCATTGTCTATGATTTAATCTAAGACTTGTAATTTGTTTTTCAAAGCAACCGAGATGACGACTGTTTGTGAACACACGTTATATTTGTACTTTACCCTATGTCCTCCGGGAATAATGGGTGTTAATAATAAATAATGTTCTATTCGCTCTTCTAAGTGCGCTACATTATTAATTGGAGTAGAATAAACTAAACTCTTTAAATATCCCCAAGGAAAGAAGTATTGGCGATTTGTTTTTACTGTTAATCACAGCAAACTTGATTGCATGTGTAGTAATTTGGTTTGTTTTGTTCTGTTCTGTTTTAGCTCATATCTTTGAAACGGTTAGTTTGCGGACCCATGTTTATTAGGCTTTTTTCACTTATTTTGGTCTATACTATACGCCCTTAAAATTTCCGAACACTTTTTTTTAACACCCTGTATATTCTGTATCTTAATAATTCATGCTCTAAATTCTTGAAAGCTCCCTCATAATTTGTTCCTTGCAGATTCCATGTTGCTAATCTCCATTCCTCCCTTCTTTTTTCTTTCTCGTCAATCAGGACAATGATTGACGAGTGTTGACGATGCCAGTGTTGTCTTCCTTAAGTATCCTATTTTTCTTTCAATCAGTTTTTTTGTTATGTTATCTTTGCCACTAAGTTGTAGCTCCCCGTTTTCTTCTACATTTAACCTCTGGTATCCCATTCACACTCCTTTTCCTTGCCGTTTTTCCTGGTCTGCAATTTTCTTGATTTCTGCTTGTACTTCCTTTTCTTTTTGTGTTAGTTCATTTTCAATTACAATTTTGGTTCCTTTCAAGACTTTCTTCTTTTGCATTACCTCCATTTTCTGCTCCCATTATTTAACTTTTGTAACACCGCCTTTTTTAATTCTTCTCTTCCCACCTTATATGCTTCTGTTATTGTATTTTCTGCGCCAATCTTGTCTTTCAAAAATATTTCTACTTTTTCTTTTATTTGATCAGCTCCCATGTTTAATCCTTTAATCTTTCTCTTTCTTGATTTTCCCATTTATTTTCTAAAATTGATATTCGCTTCTTCTTTCAATTTAAAATCTTTTTTCAATTCTTCCATTAGCTCCTGGTTCTTTTAAAATTCATTTTTTAGCTCTTCTTTTCCTTTTTGTATGTCCATCTTCAATTATTTTTTCATTTCCTCCATGTTTTCCACTTTCTTTTTCCAATCTTTCTCTCTCTTCTCCACTTTGTTGATCTGTATTTCTTTTTTCAGGTATTCTTGGCGTTTTTCAATTTCTCTTTGTCGTTACCTCCCTCTAAGACCTGTATTTCCCACATTTCAAATTCTTCTGGAGATTCTAATCTCCTCCTTTTCATATACTCTTTTACTGATTGTACACTGGTAGCTCTTGACCTTACTGGGTTTGATGGTTCTTTATTCATCTATAACTTCTTTTTGAACTTCTATATAAAATTACAATCTGGCAACAGCGCCTAGTCTTCACTCTCAATTCGCTAACCTCTATCCGTCTTGTTTACACTTAATTTGTTTCTTTCCAATCATCTTTCTCCTTGATTTGTTTTACCTTCACTTCTTGGTTACTACCTTTCTTTTACTATCTCTTAAAATAATTAAGCACAGCTGGTTTCTAGCCAACGCAACGTGGTAAAAGTTAATGTTAGGGCATATCTGTTGCAGCTATGATAAACATTTAACAAACAACCAAAAACTAGAGAAAAAGATCTTTCTTTTTTAATTTATTGTAGACTTTTCATTTGAAATAAATAAATGGAACGTTTTTATTTACAAGTTCGATGCAACCTTGTTTAACAGAATTTTAATGTTTGCTCTAATATTAATTCTTTGGTTATATAAACCGAAAAAAAAAATGAAATTGATCAAACACCAAAACGCTGTTTTCTTTTGTTAATTGTTAATCATTTGCTTACGCTTAGCGGACACTGGCGTTGCGCAAAGCGTAAACCCATTGCTGTTACATAAACATGCATGATATGGCAAAATAATCGCTATGCAAACTACTACTTTTTATTTGAATTTAGGCACCCAGCTTTCGCCGGGTATTAAAAAAATTGAGTTACAAACTCATTTGAGTTGTTCCCCTCCACGGAAATCTTTAGTAAAAGGCGAAAGATTTATTCGCACTGAAGGGAAACCAGAGTGCCTTTGCTAAAACAAATTTTGTACTTATTGTATACTATTAAATATATTGGTGGTGAAAGGTAACAGCAGCGCCATCTACTAGAACACTGTAGAACGTTTAGCGTTGTTTTGTCATAAATTCAATTAAATTAGTTCGAAACTTTACTAAACAAATTGATCACACTTCAAATATATTTGAGCAGAATCAAATACTAACTACGTAAATAAATTCAAAATAAAAACAATTCTAGTTGTAAAGTATAAACCTAATATTAAATAACTCCTAAAACATAGATGCCAAAAATGTTCAGTGCTCTTATTATTTCATTATATTATAAATTAGCTCAACAGGTCCTTAAGGCCTAAAACTTTCCATTGTTTCCTATCACAAACTCTTTTTCACAGTGTTGTCCACCCTCAGCTCTACTAGGTCTGGTTTGATGCACTTCAGCCATTGACCTAGGGTTGCGAACAATGTCATTTTGACTCAGACTTCTTCGGGCTTCCGGTTTCAAATAAAATTATTCGAGTTCACTAAAAATTATACTCATGGACAAAAAGTTATTAGCATTTCCTTTTGACCTCTAAGTCAAAGTGACAACATCACATAGGTATCGCGACGGCTAAATATGAGAATTGTTTGAAATATTATTTCTTCGGGTCAGCATCGACTTGATGTTGGCAACCCTATTTCTAGCACACTTAATTAATTTTAACTTTAGCGCGCTGTTGCAATACCAATATCCATACTGTTTACTATCTCTTCCATTTTTCCTCTTACTGACTGCACGTTTCACGTCCCAATTTTCAAAAACCTTTTTCATAGCCTTAGTCGATCTGAAGCACCAGGTGATTTGATTTCGAAGATTTTTCTTCCTAAGCTGATTGCCTACCACAGCTAAAGAGATCGACCTTCGCGTTTTGACTCTTCCGCCCTCTGCTGTTTTATTTGGGAGACCGTTGACCGGTTTTCACTTAGTACCGAACTAAATATTCTTGCGTGATTGGTTGAATATCTTGCCGCTTAAAATATTTTAAATAAAATTCTTGTAGTTCGCATATTTTCCGACTCTCATGTTTGCTTCAGCGCGCTGTAGACACTGGTTACATTTATGTCCGTAACGTTGGATCTCTATTTATAATTATTTCCTCTGCAATATAAGTCAAAGTAGTTCCGCTGCCTTTTGTGGCCTTTGGCCTTTTAAGAATTTTCCACCATTGCCATTCGCCGTCCTTGCATTACGATGCTCCTTAAATCGTCTTATTGTAAACTTGAGATATTATTTTTCAGGAAAACATGTTCTCATTCGACGTTGAAAAGGATACGTTTGCGCTCAAACCCATGAATTGCCCAGGACATTGGTAAGGTTTTAATGATGAATTTCTTAAGTAAATATTGACAAAACGCCACACCTACTTTAACAATGTTAGCCATTGTTTTGTAAAAAAAACCAAGTTCATGGCTAAACTAATTAGCACCTCATTTACAGTTTAATGTTCGACAACCGTACGCGTTCTTGGCGAGAACTACCAATTCGATTCGCCGATTTCGGGGTACTTCACCGAAATGAACTGTCAGGGGCTTTAACTGGATTAACGAGAGTGCGAAGGTTCCAACAAGACGATGCCCATATTTTCTGCACCGTCGAACAAATTAAAGATGAAATCACCAGCTGTTTAAATTTCCTTAATACCGTTTATAAAATATTTGGGTTTACATTCAGTTTAGTACTTTCAACTAGACCGGAGAAGTTTTTGGGTGACATTGCGATGTGGGATGATGCTGAAAAGGTAAAACGATTCGTTTTTGTTGCTTTAACAGAGCAAGATGCATACAAAGCTAATTAAAAACTAATAAATGAATAATCGAAATTTGAATCAATGTTGCTTTACTTACAGGCGTTAGAAATGGGATTAAATGAATTCGGAGATCCGTGGAAGTTAAATCCAGAAGACGGAGCATTTTACGGTCCTAAAATCGACATTACCGTCAAGGACGCTCTTAAACGAAACTATCAATGTGGCACTATTCAACTCGACTTCCAGCTACCCATAAGGTTTAACTTATCATATGTTAGGTATGTAAATTATTCTAAAAAATAAGAGCAACCGCAAGCCTAGATCTCACCCATAATTATATTAATTATTATAGTGAAAGTGGTGAAAAGAAAAGGCCAGTAATAATCCACAGAGCGATCCTTGGTTCAGTCGAGCGTATGATTGCCATTTTAACGGAGAATTACGCAGGGAAATGGCCGTTTTGGTTGTCACCCCGACAAGTTATGGTTATTCCCGTAGGACCTGCGTTTGATGAATACGCTCATGATGTGAAAAAACAGCTTTACGCTGCTGGTTTCATGTGCGAAGTTGATACCGATCCTGGTGATACCATGAATAAGAAAATCAGAAATGCGCAGCTTGCGCAGTTTAATTTTATCTTAGGTGAGTAATTGACAGTAATCGGCAAGTACGGCCGGTTAATTTTCAATTGTGTTTCAGTGGTAGGGGAGAAGGAACGAAGTAGCCAAACGGTGAACGTACGTACGAGAGATAATGTCGTACATGGAGAATTGTCTATTAGTAATCTGATAGAGAAATTTAATCATCTTAAGGATAATCATACGATTGGTGAAGATACTTTTTAAAGATGTTGTACACTTTCATTCCGGTGTTGTAGATAAATGTTTTATTGAAGTATTTAATAATTTATTTTAAAATTAAGATCGTTTTGCACGGAATTTATTACAGCCATAAGAATTTGTTGCATTTTGCCTTTGTATCAATAAAAACTTACAGGATCTCGGTAGAAGTTTGTTTTTTTTTGTTAGAGTGATACTATTAATAATAACAATATGTTGTCGAACATTATTAAAGTAGAAAATAACGGTGAAGTTAGTAGTATTGTTATTTTACAGAACCTGAGTTTTCATTTTGTATATTCTGTTCATTGATCTCGTAAACACCAGATTTATGTTGGCATGCACTGATTGATACCTATTCGCACAGAAAATTTGCTTTGCAAATGTTATTTCTGGTTACTACATGATTGGAGGGAAATTTGAAATCTGACATTTAAAATATTACAAAATAAAAATTTTCATGCAATGTAACCTAAATATTGAACCATGAATTTTACCGAAAGAGGGCAGAAGGCAATTTATCTGTGTTACAAAGAATTAAAAACTGCATATGGAACTATTTAAAAATAAATTGATGTTGACATCTGTCAACATGACAACCTAACCCAACATTTCAGGGAACTAGAATATCACTAAATTTTAAAATCGTGCTGCCAATTCAATAACAAAGAAATACACCAGACATTTGAATTTAGTTTTTTTCATAGGAGTGAATAAATTAATACTTAAACAATTGTTCGTCTAAACCGTTACATAGGTACATAAGTACAAAATCACGGTCGAAAACGACATTTAAAATAGCTTGTTAAGCAGGCAAGTTCTCCTATGTTAAACTAAAGCAACAAGATTTGAAAACGAGCAACTGTTTTTTGTTTTTTATTATTTTTGTTGCTTCTTTTCTTATTTGTTTATATTCCTCATAGTCATCTTTCTTACTAGATCATAGCCATTTCAGTCCTGCTTCTTTCTTTCTTTTTATTAATATCTCACTGTGATCATCAAACCATTCTATTCTGTAGTGTTCTTGTATTCTTCGTATTAATCTGTTCTGTTGTTTCCTTTGTACTACTTTTTATGTTATTCCATCCTATCTCTATGTTGTCATTTCTCTTCCTCTTTTATCTTTTAGTCATGTTTGTAATTCTTTCTCGTACTTTTTCCTCTCTTCATTTTTTAGTTCCATTTTCTTTGCATCTTTTTACCTTTTTTATTCTCCGGTACTTTCAATTTCAGTAGCTGGTGGTCAGTATCTGTACTTGTCCCTTGGTACATCTTGTATTATTCTTTGTTTCTTCTTTTTATTAGAATGTGCTCGATTTGATTTCCTTCTGTTTTTCCTGGTATTAGCCATGTAATTTTGTGCAGGAACATTATACTTGATATCATATTCATTTGTGTTGCCAAATTACAAAGTTTCATTCCATTATCAGTAGTTAAGTACATCGTGGATGGTATGTTTCCCTGCTATATTATTTAAATTAATATTCCTCCTTTGCTACCTTTGCATTAAAGTCTCCAGCTAATATTATTATATCGTGCTTTGATATTTTTTCACAAACCTCTTCCAAACTTCCGTAAAACTTTTCTTTTTTGCTATCTGTTGCTACGTCTATGGGTGCATAAGCATTTATCCTTGAGTACAATATTCTACCAATTAAATTCTTGAACTCCACGATTCTTTTTTCAATCTCTCTATCTACCATAAACACAGTTCCATTCCATTTACCTATGAAGTATTGAGAAACAAATATGTGACAGTGAAATTATGCCTGAAGAATGGAGATCCGGAATTATAATACCAATACCAAAGAAAGGAGATTTAATATCATGTGAAAATTACAGAAGAATAACCCTGTTGAAAATCACAATTAATTATCCTTGTCGAACAAGCCTTTACTTAGACATGGCAACACCGCATACATTTTGTTGATAACCTTAAAAAATCCTTGACAACTGGGAAAACATCAATCAACAGCGTTTAAATTTAAATCAAAAACTATGGTAAAAACTGCAGCAGGATTTGTAATATTCCGCAAGTATGCAAACGCTGTTCAATATTTATTATTGCAAACGTCGTATGGGGAACATCACTGGACTCCACCAAAAGGTATAAATAGATAAATACGTTTAAAAGAACCTACTCACGCAGGCCTTAAACCTTGAAGTCCGATTTACGTGGATTTACACGTTATTTTAATAGGTCACGTTGATCCTGGTGAAACTGATGAAATGATAACTGCATTGCGTGAAACTCAAGAGGAATCCGGCCTTATAAAATCAGACTTAAAAATATACAAAGATTCCAAACGTGTTTTAAATTATGAAGTAAAGGGCAAACCAAAAATTGTCATTTATTGGCTGGCTGAATTAATAAATTCGAAAGCCCAAGTTAAGTTGTCGGATGAACATCAAGATTTCAAATGGTTAGGCATTGACGATGCTTGTACTTATGGAAAATACACCGACTTGCAAGATATGTTGAGATATTTCGATAATTTTATAAAAACCAATTGAAATCGATTTATAATATAAAATAAAAATAAATAACATGATAATTGGTTTTAGTTTAAATCTGGCAACGTTGCGTATTTTGCAGCTGTCAGTTTATCTGTCAAAAATCCAAATTTCCAAGACATTCGTATTAGTCATACATAATTGCGTATGTTGCTCCAGTCTCTTGAGTCTTGACATTTGCTATTAGTTTTTTAATAATTTGTGTAAGAAGCAATTCACTACGCGAAAATGAGTTTTCTGGGGAAACTTTTCGGTGGTAAAAAAGAGGACAAAGCGCCTACAACGGGGGAGGCAATACAAAAATTAAGGGAAACAGAAGAGATGTTGATAAAGAAACAAGAATTCTTAGAGAAGAAAGTAGAAATGGAAATAGAAGTAGCCAAAAGGAATGCAGTGAAAAACAAAAGAGCGGCTATCCAAGCGCTTAAACGAAAGAAGCGATACGCGAAACAACTCGAACAAATCGATGGCACACTTAGCACAATTGAAATGCAAAGGGAAGCTCTCGAAGGAGCAAATACTAATACGGCTGTTTTAACTACTATGAAAGATGCTGCGGACGCACTTAAACAAGCTCATAAACACATGTAAGTAACGTTTACATTAATCATGTCGAACCGTAGAGTTCGGTGAAATCCTATGTAATTCTTTAAATAGTTTTCGTACTTGCAATAACCTTGAAATACTTAAAAATGAGGATTTCACTGGCATTCTTTGTGTTACATTTGAAAACTGTTAATTATCTAGATTAGATCTTGTTATGAGTCAGCGGATACCTACCGATTTATGTGTTTTGGTTTTTAGGAATGTCGATGAAGTTCACGATATGATGGACGATATCGCCGAACAACAGGACGTTGCCGGAGAAATATCGGAGGCGATTAGTAATCCTGTGGCCTTCGGTGTTGATGTTGATGAGGACGAATTAGCAAAGGAATTGGAAGAATTAGAACAAGAATCTTTAGAAAACGAGCTTCTCAAAGTTGGGCCAGAAAATTTACCAGCAGTGCCTCAAGGAGAAGTCGTCAAGCCTAGACCTGCCAGTATGTATTGCTATAAAACTTTTACTATTAACGGAACGATTATTAGCAATAGTTCTGTAAAATAAACTAAAAGCGTAGAATACTTACTATAAAGAAGCTTAGCCTCATGGAGTTTAGCGTCACGCCTAAACTCTCGCTGGGTGACCAGGACTTCGTCCTTCAGTAGCGGATAAGTAGAACTAATATTTAGTTTGAAAAAGGTATGTTACTGCCTGCTTACGAAACTGGTGTTGTCATCCTTTTATTAAAATGATGAAGTGACGGGAAATTTCGACATGCTCCAAACCTTCCTACCAAACGTAACAAGTAAAACACTTTAATATTTGTTTAGTAATTTCATAGGAAAGATCCTAAATTGTGGTACCTAGGTACCTCACCCCCACACGTTCGGGAAAGTTAAGCATTGTTGTTTCTGGTCAGTGCTGAGATGGGTGGCCCGATTGCTCTGTTAATGCGGCGCCTCTCTTCCACGAAGAACGGTCACTATGGAAGAGTAGACCAAAAACCCCTCACAAAAAGTGAGAAGATTGGAAAAAGTTACAAAGGATGAGAGAAAGAGGGAGGCTTTTGTCATGTGTAGGGATGTGTGAGCTAATAATAATTTCGTACGAAAGTATTCCACGAATTGATGATATCTGCACACATAGATAAATTGTTTCTTAATAATTATAATAAAACTCTATTTATTGAACTAGAGAACTTATTCCAATCAAAAATAAAAACAACAGAATTTTTCAATTTATGATAAACTGAAATCAGTATAAATTACTTTGTAGGAATAAAATAATTGCGATCTTAACCTAGTTTAGAAAGAGATGAAGTATAGTTGGATTGTGAATTTATAAACAGCGTGTTGACGTCACAAGCCACATCCTAGGTGAAATAGACTGTAGTTGCTTCCATCAGTCTCTGGCTTGGGCTTTCGCACTCCCAAGTTACGCAGGTCCCTTTCTAACATGTCACTCCATCTTAACTTAGGTCTTCTAGTTCCTCTTTTCCCTTCTGGTTTTACTAGCATTGTATGTTTAGTCGTATCCTTGTCTTCTTTCTGAATTACGTGGCCTGCCCATTTATTCGTCCAATTTTTATCGTTTTTTACTTGTTTGCCAAAACCATTCTTCTTTATTTATTTGAGATCCTAGATATACGAAATCTCTAACCACTTCTAGGTTGTAATCGCCTATTGTTATATTTTGGTCTACACTATCTCTTCATTCCTTCCTTTGTTGGAACCTGTTATCTTCATGCACTTGGTTTTTCGTTCATTTATCTTTAGTCCCACTTTTTCTGACGCTCTTTCTAGATTTACAAAGGCTTCATTGTTTGCTCTTGCAATCTGACTAATGATGTCGATGTCGTCAGCGTAAGCTAGTAACTGTGTTGTCTTTGTGAATATTGTTCCAGTGGTTTGTATTTGTGATTCTTGGTTCAGCTGGGGACTTTATTATTTAGGATGTTCACAGTTGTTTTTTCCTGACTACTCTTTTTATTATTACGAAGAAGTGAGTACAAATTTCATTAAAGGTTCAATGTCATGCACTTTTGCCAACGTTCCGGCAGTTTCCATAAAGCTGCTGCAAACCGTTCTTTGGATATAGCACGGCACCACTTGTGGACAGCCGACTGAAGCTCGTCGTTGGAGGAGAACTTCTTACCTTGCATCGCCTCTTTCATTGCGTCAAACAGTGTAATCGCTCGGTGCAAAATCCAACAAATATAAGGTATGAGGCAGCACGGTGTATCGGAGAGCCTGCAGGGTGGCGCCTTGCTGAATACGTCGGCGTCGTATGGATGTCCGAAACCACGCCGTCCATCGCTGCCCATAATGGTCTGCTTCTATGGTTTTCCGCTTTGTCCACGACTGCATTCACAGGGCTGCAAGAATGATGCACTACCTTTCTTTCTATACTTTCTAACAATGCCATGTGGTGACATTACATAGCACTATAGTCTGTCTTCACACACGCACCGGATGCACACTGCAATCTGCGACTCAACCCGATTTTCGAGGGGAAGTGCCAATCATTTTTGAACGCCCCAAGTATTATTTAACTTCTTAATTGCTTTTAGACCTCTTTTAGTGATGGATATGGTTGGTCTTGATCTTCGGTTGGGTTTTCCTCACTGTTTTCACTTAAACGCCCACTGTTCACTAATTGTATTAGTTTTCCTATCTTTATACGTATAATATATCAAATTTCATTTATGCTTTTATAAAAGTTCTTGGTTTCAAATTTCTAAAGATTTTTGCCATTTTTTTCTTCTCCATTGTGTGTATTCTCTTTTCTTCTTTTCTTTGCTTTGTATTCATCTACTGATGTTAGGGTTCTGTGTCTTTGCTGCATGTTTGCATATGCTTTACTCTTTTCTTTTGGTGCAGCCTGGCATTTGCAATCAAACCTTTCCTTTCTTGTTTATTCATTCTTGTTTTGTTCTCCTGAGTGTTTCTTCCGCAGTTATGTTTTGTGGGTGGATCTTCCAGTAGTCTTCTGGTAACATTATTGGCATACTTTTTCTGCTTTCAATGCGTCCCTCCTGAATCTGCTCTGACACCAGCTTTTATTTTTGATATCTTAGATCTGATTTTAGCTGCTGCAAAATAATGGTCGGAGTCTATATTCGCACCTTTGTACGAACGAACATTCAAGAGATTGGAAATGTGGCGCTTATCAATGAGTATGTGGAATATCTCCAGGTAATTTTATGTGTCGAAATTTAGTACAACCAACAATATTTCTTGACTCTGCAAAGTTAACCATTGTATGTAAGGGTATATAGGATAGCTTCTTTCCCATCCTTTGCATTCATATTGCTTACCTTCTTCTTCTTCCTATGGCGCTACAGCCCTGGTTGGGCTTTGTCCTCTTCAACAATTCTTATCAACTTTCTCCTGTCGTTGATCACCAGTTTCTAGTTCCTTTTCTTCATTGTTATAAGGTCTTGTACAACATCTTTGTACCATCTCTTTGGTGGTCTTCCAATTCTTCTTCCTTCCATGGGTTTTCTCACTGTTAGTCCATTCTACTTACATGGCCTAACCATTGTATCCTTATTGATTTTACACATCTAATTATATCTTCACCTCTAATTAGTTTGTTTTTAAACGCCACGTGCTGTCGGCATTGCGCGTAGTCCCGTATATTTTATGACATAGTTTTCTTTCGACGATTCTTAAGTTGTTAACGTCCCTTATTGTTAGGCACCATGTTTCGCATCCATAAGTTACCACCGGCCTTATTAAGGTTTTATATATTTTTAATTTATTTGTTTTACTTATTACATAGTTATTAGTTTAGATTTCAATAATTTATGGTTCGGAAACACCTGCTACCCAGTTGTATTCTAATTTGTATTGTCTCTGATATTTCGTTCTTCCAATGTTATTGTTGATCCAAGATATCTAAATTTATTTACTACTTGATAGTTGCTATTGTTAACATTTTTTATTCTTATATTGCTAATTCTGTTCTTCATATATACTCTTTTGTTTTTATTTATCTGTAGTCCTCTCCTCTTGGCTTCATTTTCCAATATTTCTGTTTTCATTTTTTCATGTTATTAAGAAACACCCTGTATATCAAAAACGAAATGATCAAAGATAACGGAAATGATTAAATATAAACACTTATCTCTCCAAATCAACGTTCCAGAAGGCAGGTGTTAAAGCTGAATGAATAAAGTTGTACAGATTAACTTGTTCTAAATGCCAGGTGTTAAAATCAAAATGGTGGTCCTCCACGTGCTTCGAACATCCAATTCATACGCAAATTGGAAAATGCAAACACACAGCAATAATTAAGGCACCAAAGACCTCCAAACAGGGAAGCGGATAATAAATTAAGCCTCGTAAAGCCGCACATGTTACAAAATGTGCGAAAATATGAAGAATAAACTGCCAGAAAAACATATCCAAGCATCGGACCACTGTATAAACAATAGATTTCATTCAAAGGAACATAATTCAATAAAAATTGTACGTTGAAATTAACGTTGAAAAAATGGTAGTCACTTCAACAAAGTTCAATGGCAAAGAGAACGAGTCACAATCAATGCGCAACTACTAGCGAACGAAACCCCACTCTCACCAAATTTACCTTTTAGGCGGAAAATCGACTGTGAAAGAATTTAAAACTTCCCAACAGAGTAAGCGAAATAAGGACATACAGGATTTACACAACACAAAAAGAATTTAAACAGATGATCGGTAGAACCGAAAAGAATTTACTTCTGCACGCAATCAAGACAAACAATTGAACTAAATAAGCGGGCATCGCTTAAAGATGGAGATTTATGCGCCGGCACATGGAAATATAGCATTACAAATGCTGTCAAAACCACGAACAAAAGAAAACCTTTACAAAATAAGAAAAGGGAAAATAACTATATGAATTAATCAAATAAAATGGGAAATTTTGAAGAAAAAGTAAAAAATAAAGTGAAACAAGCACAACAAAAATTCTTAATACTTAAACAACACTGGCATTTGACAAAAAAAATGATACAATTTAGTTGGAAAGCAAAAACATTGTAGCACTGTTTTGTGTTCTTCTATTTCTACTGTTGCTTTTGATTGTTTCATTGTCATTTTTATCAGTCATGTTAGTTTTCCTGGTATTTTTAATAACCTCAGATCCTCCATTAATTTGACATAGTCAAATGCTCTCTGGAAGTCAACAAATATTATACCAACATGTATGTCGTATTCCCCAGTTTTTTTCCAATATTTGTCTAATTACGTGAATGTTGTCGATTGTGGATCTATATCTCCGATATTGCTTATGAAATTGTCTTATTATTGTATGTATGTATTTTCAACATGCCATATTTATCATTCTCGGTTCCGTCCTCAGTTGGCACCTGGACGTTAATCATACTCATGTTGAAGAATCCCCCTTTTAGGCGTATCCAGCACATTCTTTCACTTATTGGTGTAAATCCGGCGATTAAATGTTTGATTCTTTTGCTTACAATAAAACCTCTGCCAAATATGTGCTCCCTCTTGTGGTAGTTATAGTATTTGCCGTACTTCCTATTTTCTATAATTCCACTTCCAATACATCGCCTTTCTTAGATTGTTATTATATCAGTTGGTAAATTTAGGGTTTTGGTCTGTATACAGTTTGTAACTGTAAATCTTTGCCTTTGTTTCGTTTGGCTTATCATCTGCATAGATATTCCGTCCGGCTTCATCTACTTGATTTTTCATAACGGGTTTTTTTTACGAACGTGGGGTTGTTAGCCTCACCCCAACCCTGCTCCTTTTCCTGGGCTTGGGACCGACAATGGCATTTGCTAGATCACTCATTCCACCCTTTTGTGAACAAAGATACAAGCGTGTTTGTCGTTACTAAATGCAGCATATGATGAGGCAGGGCTCATCTTTCCTGGTTTCTATAATATCTGTTACCATTTAGGCTGTCTGCCTATGTCGGCATTGTTGTGAAGGCCTGAATTTATGTTTCATATTGTTGGTTAGGTTTTTTTTTACTCCAAGTGCTTTTCATTCGCTTCTGAATATGGATAAACTTAAGGCAGGTCCATCTGCATTTAAAAAAAAACTAGATATGAATGGAGGAGGCCTTTATTAGTTAGATGCTGAATTACTAGAATTATTAGAAAAATGACGATCCATTATCGGACGCGGACCTAACTGGCCTTGATGGTAGAGACAGTGAGCTTGGTAGTGATTTACAATCAATAAATTTCCGTATTATCATTTTTGTTTATTTTCTGATACTCATTCTAGGATTTTATAATGTCTTTATTTGGCTAATAAGTGTTAAAGTTATGCACTGCTTGCTTTACCAGAGCGTCGCACCCCATTAGTTACAATGTTTTACTTTGCGTGGCTCCTGGAATAAGTTAATGAACCGGCAGCGAACGTGTTAAGAATGCAGATAAATATCTATTATTTGAAATAAATACAGTCACTGTGTCTTGTTAATTATCACCTTAAATTTACAAAATCTATTAACACATCCTATAACTGTTCGCTAGGATTTTAAGAAGGTTCTCTTCGACTAAAGGTTCTTCTCTTTCTAGTAAAGTATCATTCGTTTTTTTTCTTTAAACTTTACTCTTAAACTGCAATTGTTTACGTTAAAACCAGTGGCGGCTGGTGACCATAAAAACAGGTGGGGCCAGGGGACAAAAACAACTTAATTTTTTTATTCTTCTAGACTTAATAACGAGAACGTTTTTCCGATAAACTATCGATTTTGTTCATAGTTAAAATGTATGGTTTATGGACGTAATAAAAATTTAAACTTTAAAATAAATTATAACAAAAAGGACAACAATAATTAAACACACTATAAACAATAAAACAGATCAACAACGAGGAAACATTAATAAGGCAATGAAAGAATCTCGCGCTATTTACATACAAATGCAATGACAGGCCCCAAAATTCCTCACAGGTTTCTTCTTCGTCACTGATCTCATAATGCTCTTGACCTTTATTGTCCTCCCTTTTATTTTGTATTATTTTTCCCTCTACGATTCATTTGTTATATTTTAAGTGTCGCCCTTTTTCCTTGATTCCAACCATCCTTCTGTTGTGCTTTCAGTTTTTTCCTTTCTTCTAGTATATTCTTAGGAAAATCCTCTTCTATAAATATTCTTGTATTTTTTAGCTTCTTCTTATTAGTTAAGGCTTGTAGTTTTAGTGTTTAGTCTGTATGTCGTGAATCCTACTAATATAGGACTTTTCGTGTTTCTCTTGTTTATTTTTTTTACGAAATCTTGAACTCTCACATCCATCTCCATTGTATTGGTGGTAAGCTTCTATATAATCTGTATTCTGTGCAAAAAGTAATAGTTTTAAAACAATGTGTAATTTAACCTCGATATTGATTGACGTTATAATTTCAGGAAAAGTCGAAGACGACGATGATATGAAGGAATTAGAAGCATGGGCATCGTAAGTGATAACAGGGAAATAACAGCAACAACAACAACAACCAGTTTTGATGCATATAGTTTGTTCTTTGCACTTGCATGCTCGTTGTAAAAATATTTAATAAACTACATTGAATAGTAAACGAAATTCAAACAAATATTTTCTAAGAGTACTATAAACAGGCTTTGCTTTTTTACTATAGTGTATATATATATTATTGTAGACTGTGGAGAATAAAGCAAATGGGTCACTAACTCATAATGTGAGTCAAATTATGTCTTTTATTGTAAGTAAAAATTCTATTTTGTATTACTAGTTAATCCTAAAAGTGACAAATTTTTTGCTGTTAATATATTTTTATAGGGTTCGATTTATTTTTGATTAATCCCAATTATTGTTTTAACAGTGTATTTAATTAATCCTAGTTAATTGTAAAATATAAGATTCTACCTTAAATTAGTCTTATTATTTTTTACCGATGTCGATGATCATCCTTCGCTGCAGCATTTTACAAAGCTAAATGTATCATTGATTGCAAGTCATATCAACCGCTGAATCAATTAAATTCTTCTTTCTCAGCTGTAACGAGTCCCAACTCAGAAGACGTTCGTTTAAAACTGACATTAAATGTAACTCATGTCGATGCCACGGCGATCATGGCCAACTTAGTCGACGAAGTGACGGAACTATTAAGATGTGCTGAATATTATTAAATACAACACTGATGGCCTATAAAAGAACTGAGTGTTTGATTTATAAGCGTACAACAGCACCAACGAAAAACATGTAAACAAACTTCGACATTCATTTGTTTAGAGAACATTGGAGGATCGAAAACAGTCGATGATCGAAGTTAAACCCTGTAATAATTGACACAAAGTGGGTTTGTATTACAAGAAAGTAAGTTTATTCAGATTTGCAGCGATTGTAAACAAACGAACAACCTTTGAACTGTTCTTTTTTAATTTTAAAGATGAGTTTGCGCGCTGGCCGAGTATTAGTATTTATTAAGCAACGAGTCGCCCATGATTTTGCAATTTCACCAAGGATAATCTCAGTTGACCTCTGAAATTAAAGTGGAATCGCTGCAAAATCTGAGAATTGATAATTTGACAGATGAACTGTCCAACATGGTAGAAGGTGAGGTTAGATCAGCTGTTCGTTGTTTGTGTAATTTTTAAAATAACAGTATTAACGATGTTTCTTTCTCTTTTTCGAAAAAAATCAACAGATAACCAAGTTAAAATCCAACAACCTACTCCGCTTGATAACAACGAGTTGCGTGACACCGTTTATGGTAATTACCAGGAAATTAATTTCCGTTTCCATTACATTCTTGTATATCATTACAGATTTCATACGAACAATAAAAGACCCCGAGAAACCTAACACTTTAGAGGAATTAAACGTAGTGTACGAAGAGGGAGTTTTTGTAAGTTCTTTTACATTTTAAGTCCGGTGATGCAAACGTGTACTTTGTAGGTAAAACAACCAACCGCTGGAAACGTAAGCGTAGTAAGAGTCGAATTCAATCCAACCGTGCCACATTGTTCCTTAGCTACACTAATCGGATTATGTATAAGAATTAAACTCGAGCGGAGTATTCCGCACGAGATGAAATTGGATATTTTTATAAAGAAAGGTGCACATTCTACGGAAGACGAAAGTAAGATTTTTTACGTTTGTAGAATTACTTTCCTAAAGGTAGTTTTTGTAGTAAATAAACAGATAAACGATAAAGAACGGATAGCTGCCGCTATGGAAAATCCTAATTTAAAGGAAATGGTCGAAACTTGCATAAAAGAAGAAGACTGAACTTGTTTTATTGTTTGTAGTTAAGTTTGTAAGCGAAATATTTTATTAAATAAAAAAATTTTTAGTGGTTTTTAATAACTCGAATAATTGTTGGAAGTTCGGCAAGTACGCAGCTTGTGAATTTTGTCGTTTTAGTTATGTTATATGTGTGCAATGTCCGGAGCAATTAGCAAGGAGTAGATGTGCGATGATATTGTGCCAGCATACAGTGAAGCTATATTCGTACAGCAAGGTGCCTGTTACACAGTAGAAACTTATACAGCATGGCTTATTAAAACATGTATCAAGGAAGTAAATAACAATGTGTATTACTACGAAAATGAACGACACTATGGCCTGTAAATAGCCTTTACAAAACCCAAAAAGTCTGTAGCAGGCTTACAAATTATTAATAGTTTATGTGTCGACTGCCTTTTTGGAAGCAAAGGTTGCTTTTATATCTATAAAACATAACCATAGTTCCATATTTGTTTCAATCCTTTCTTCGATAACCTTTTTCAGAACAAAGATGTTGTCCGTTGTTTGCCTGTCTTTTCTATAAGCAGTTTGCTCTTCTTCCAATTTCGGTTCTATCTCTGTCCTTAATTTTATTTCGAATATTCTTGTATAAATCGTAAAGGTTGTTGTTGCAAGGCAAATTGTTCTGTAGTTATCACATATAGTGTCATCGCCTTTCTTATGAATACGCAGGATTATATTCTTTTCCCAATCTTTTGGTATTTTCTCCGTTCTCCATGCCATTCTTAGAATTTCTAATAGCCATATTCTTACCTTCATTACCAAGCCATTTTATTAATTCTAGGTCTCTCTTATCAAAACCTCCTGCTTTACCAGTTTTCAACTTTGGTAGAGCTACTTCTAGCTCCTCCCATTGTATATTTTGTTCTCCTTCCTCCTCATTTTCTTCCTGGATCTCACCGTCTAACTTATCTTGAGTCTCCCCATTTGAAATTTATCACTATAGTGGTCTTTTCATATTTTAACCACTACTTCTTTCTCTGTTATTAACTTATTGTTATTGTCTCTTATGCCCTTTATTGTTTTCCTTTTCCTACCCCTCATCCTTCTCACTTTGTTCCAGAAAGATCTTTTACGCCATCATAAAATATAATAATCTAATAATTAATGGAGAGATGTTTTCTTTGGATAATCTAAAGCATATCGATGAACAAAACAGGAAGAGATTGTATGAGAAAAATGAAGAAGATGAGGGAACAAGGATCAGTGATTGTCAAGATAATAAAGGAGATTTAATCCAAAGAAAACTTTAGAGAACTCAAAAAAAGCCAGAGATCTCCAGATAGTAATGAAGACGTAGAACTTCGAGATAAACTACTCAAGATAACAAGGACGAGTAGATACTCAAAAAACTAGTAAATGAAGTTAAGGGGCGAACATTGAAGACGACAAAGCAAGAATTAATGGATATAAAGATTTGGAATAACAGAAAGGATACAGGCATGTATACATATAGGAACTTGGAATATTACATCGATTATGAGTAAGGAAATGGAACTTATAGAAGAAATGAAAGCACAAGATATACAACTGATAGGAGTGAGCGAGACGAAGAAAGAGGGAACTGGAACAGAATGGTTAACTGACGAATACATACTTTACTATTCAGGGGTACAGGACAAAGAAGAAAGGAAGTGGTAGGAATAATTATGACAAAAGAACTACAAAATTCAATCCAATCTCCGCAAGAATAATACATATTAGGATAGAAGAAGGGTCGCACTTAATAGATATATTACAACTGTATGCTGCAATAGAGGGAACGTAGGATGAATTTATGGAAAGATTTTATGAGGGTGGTCGATATATTAAGAGAAGACAATGATAACATATTACTGATGGGCGATTGAAATTCCAGAGTTGGAAATGATCACAACAAAGGGGGAGGATGTTTAGGGAAATATGGAGAAGCAAACATAAACAGAAATGGGATCAGAATGATTGAATTCTGTCAGATGAATGATCTAATAATTGGAAATACCTACTGGGATCAAGAATTAGAGGGAAAATATACGTTTAGAGCCGAGGAAAGAGGAGCAAAAAGCCTAATTGATTATATGGTATATACCAGTGAAATGACACAGTTGATAAACAATGTCTTCACAGAAAATGAGGCAGAATTGAATACCCAGCACAGACTAGTAAAGCAATACTTGAAATTAAAAGACCAAAACGGGAAGATATGGAGGAATATCCACAAATTGAAAAATACAGAAATTAGGAAAAGATACCAAAAGGAAACGGATAGATTATTTGAGCAATTAAAGAATGCAAAAGTAAATAGGAATCTAGAAGAATTATGGAAAAGTTTTAAGGAAACAATCTTGGATAGAGCAAGGGATATATGTGGTATTAATAATGGGAGGCTAAAACTAAAGTGGACAGGCTGGTGGTAGAAGGAAATACGGGATCTAGTAAGAGAAAAAAAATTGCCTGGCGCGCATACCTAAGAACGAGAAAAGATGAGGATAAAGAGGAATAGGTATAATAAAGAAAGCTGGGAGGCTTTTGGAGAGGATCTCAACGAGGAATATAGCGTAAATAAAAAAACTAATAATACGGAAGTTTAGAACTACACAACGACATATGGAGAGAACGATATTAAACATTACATTACGAGACAAGTAATCCATAAAATTGATTCAAGAGCCAACAAAGATGACAGACATCCTAGAAACCATATGTAACGCAAAATGGCAATGGGCAGGACACACAGCAAGAATGGTGGAAGCCCCCTCACTCGTTGGTATGACGACATTAGAAGGGTGGCCAGAAGAACGTGAGTGACAAAGGCCCAGGACAGGGATAATTGGAAGATATTAGGGGAGGCATATGTACAAATGTGGACGACGAATGCTGACTAAAGAAAAGAAGAAGAAGAGTTAGTTTAGCTCTTGAGCTTGTCGCATGCGGAACTCGAAATCATTAAAGTTATTTAGATAACTTTAGCGTTTATTCTTTTATTAAATTTACAAAGTTGATTTCCAAAATTGTCTTAAAATTTAGAAAATTATTTCTGATATAAAAAAGTATCAAAACAAACTTGTGCAATAAAACCAATTTTTCATTTTTAGTGCTGACCTCTATTGCAACAAGATCATTTAATCGTTTTTAATCGCTACCTTGAAGCGAGAATATCAATTAAGTTCCGCTGAATAGATTTGGTTATGAAGCTCATTGCGGACTTTTTCAAAAATGCATGAGGTCTGATTGGGAACAATTCCAACAAGTAACACCATGAAATAAATACATTTAAATAAATATCTTTATTTAAAGTAATAATGAATAAAAACATTTGTGGGTTTTAAACTTAGAAACATTTAAATAGATGTGAATACATGTAAATTTGCACTTAACAACTGTTTTTGATTTAATAATATCAATATAAAAAACACAAAACTAAACTTGTCTCTTAACTTAGCACCTAAACAAAATGGCACAAAAAACAAAATCATTCGATAATAAAATAGAAAACTTAATTGCACTTCAGTCGGAATTCTGTTCGACCACTTTTCTTTCAATCATAGTATTATCCAAGAAATTTTCGCCGCTTGTATTAACTTCCATTTCTTCATCGCTAGATTCATTGTGTATAATCGTAGGATGAAACTTTGGGTCTGCAAATAAATCGTGCACAGGCTCGAGCTTCGATTTTTGATTAATAATCGCATCCCCTTTGCCGTTATTTTCACCCGTGACGTTCTCCGTTCGTATGTCCGGAATCCTGTAACGAAAATTGATTGTAACTTCAAGCATTAAATCGGAAATATATTTATTCAAGAAACCAACAATTGAAATAGTTAATCTAACACGAACTTACATTTGCAGTACGGCGAAACCTCCCGTTTGGGCTGTATTATCTTCGAAGGTATTATCGGTTTCAACGCACACTCCGTATTCTTTACAATTACGAAACTGTGAGCCTTCGGCTGTGACACTACAATTATCGTATATTTTAAGTCCAACGTTTACATTATAAACCTCGCAATTCTTAAGCGAAATACAGGAACCAGAGTTCCCAACAATAGCGGTATAAAACCCGCTAATATCACAGTCCACCATGTTTAATTTACTTCCAGCAAGGACGATGACACCCTGATGCGTAGACGATTCACCGTCGCCTATGATTTTACAATTTTTTATTGTAACCGTTCCATGACGTACGACAATACCGTACTGTGTCGAATCAACGTCGATGGTTAGGTTTTCCAAAGTTAAATTGCCGCATCCGTCTAACATAACGTTTTCGTTCGTCGTTGCTATTATCGTGTCCGTTTTGGAATACAGTCCTTTCAACGTGCCGCCCTCTTGTATACAGCCGATACTTCCGAAAACGTGTCTCGCTCGACTTAGTAAAATTCTATCGTTTAAAGCGGCATTTTCTAAGGCCAGCGCTAAAGTGGATGTGAACTTTACGTCCTCGTTGTTTATGTGTGTTTTAACTTGATTAAGAAACGTTAAATATTCCTCGATTTTACCTTGATCGAACACAAGCCAATTTTCAGGATGAGCATTAACTTTCTTTGGTTGTAATTGTTGGTTCTGTAAAAGCGCGTTACGCAACAAGGGGTTTTCTAAAAGTTCGATTTCGTTGCGTATTTGTAACATACGAACATGTATATTTACAAGATTTTGAACACAAGTAGTCTGTGATGCCACTTCTGGCTTTAGTTCTTCATTATCGTCCATTACTGCTGCGATTTGTTCCTGACGGGCTTGAAGCCGACGTGCTTCTGTTAAAAGGGACTTCAAATGTTCGGAAGTCGGTCCGGGGATCGTACCATTTCTCATATCATAAAACAAATGCAAGCGGGACTCCAAATGTTTACTTAACCAATCAGCCATTCCATCCTCCTCCAAATCCCAAGGCATAAAAATGTTAGCATAAAAAAACCGCAACATATCCAAACTATTAGCGCTCGAATTTAAATTCAAACCGATACTTTTATCTTGTTCTTTCGTTGGCCACAATTGAATTAAAGGAACGTAGTGTTTGCTAGGTAGGTGAATATCATCCTGTACGGCTAGGATTTTAACCAATGCCGTCAACTCCTGAAAATCAACACTTTCAACGTAAACCAACACAATCGTAGGGAATGCAATTTTTAATGCTTCACATTTAAGGCGAGGTATCTTCCAGACTGCTTGCCAACCATTAGGATCCATTGTTAATTCCAGATAAAAGGACCATTCCTTTTTGATCTGGGACACCGATAGAATTTCATAACCGGACAACACATCTGTGTACTCCAATAACCTTTCTTGATACGTTTTATTATACGTTATTACTTGATCCATTTTCAGGTATGTTACAGCTTGTTTTTAAGTGAAAAACACAGTTTATTTAGTTTGATTCTTTGATTGTTGTTTGACTGAGTCTGACAGTTATTTTGCCGGATTTAAATTTCAGTTCGAACGATTTCGTATAGATGTCGCTGATGGTAATTAAACAACAAGGAAGTTTTAGTATATGGAAGGAGCATACGGCTGTTGGGTGTGTTACCATATATCAAAGACAAACGTCCCTTAACCTATCTTTGTTATTACACGTATTTTTGATTAGCTATCCTTGTCTTAGCCACACCATTTCCGACTGTCAACTTGTTGCTAGCTTATAGGGCGCGAAAATTCAAATTAATAACTTTTACAAAAATACCATTGTCAATGTCAAATATAAAACATATTCACTCTAAATCTAAAAATAATTATGGTAAAAAATGGGAAAAATTGTAGTAAAACAAATATGAAAACAGAGGTGTTATTTATGGGTATGTGTTACAGTTAATATCAAATTTCAGTTAGTAGGTACGCATAATAGCTAAGCATTTCAGGGTATATGCATAATAACTGAAATCTCTCGTGTATGGAATAGGTTGTGTTACATATTTACTTCCTATAGTCCATAATGACGTCTACATTAGTTGTTGATAATGTAAAGTGCAAATTTATTGAAGAAGTTACAAAGCTAAAGGGAAAAACAAACTGTCTATTAAATATTCTATTAAAAGAAGAATATCATGCTCTCTTAGCCGAGGTAAATATTTGTTAGAATTCTTATAAAACCGTTTTAAATCGCTGGTGCCATTAGGTCAGGGAAGTTACTTTGTGTGATGGTCCGTAATCCCCTCTACAATATCGCAGAATAAAGAGATTTGGAATAATTGAGGTTGGAGGTGTTGAAAAGCTTGTAACGGAAAATAAAAGTAAACTGACAGAGGTCGAACACGATTTAAATTCTGATATTTCAATAGAAATTCAAGATGTGCGCTACATCGTACCTGTTGAGGGAATGTTTGACGTTCTAGACGTTTGCCACAGGAATACCGGTCACGGAGGAAGAGACCGAATGATAACTGAAGTTTCAAAACAGTATTCTAATATTACACAAGAAATCATTAGGATCTACTTATCACATTGCCAGGCTTGTCATTTAAAGCGGTCTAAAAAACGAAAAGGGATTACTGTAAAACCTATGATACACAAAGAATTTAATAGCCGGGCGCAAATGGACTTAATTGATATGCAATCTGAATCCGATGGAGAATTTAAATTTATACTGGTTTACCAGGACCATCTTACTAAATTTGTCATTTTACGCACCTTAACATCAAAGACAGCTGTGGAAGTAAGCAAACATATAAGAGGTATTTTTTATCTGTTTGGAGCTCCAGCAATATTACACAGGTAAATAGTTGTTTTTCAGTTATTTTATTTACAAAATGTCAAACATTTTTAGCGGTAATGGAAGAGAATTTGTAAACCAAGTAATTCGAGACGTTACTGCAGAATGGCAAGGTCTAAAGCTGGCGAATGGGAAGCCTCGCCATAGCCAGAGTCAAGGAAGTGTTGAACGTGCCAATGCTGATATTGAGGCAATGTTAGCTACTTGGATGTACGACAATAAAACCAATAACCAATAAAAGAGTGGTCAAAAGGTCTAAACATTGTTCAGTTCATGAAAAATAGGTCACTGCATGCTGGACTAAAAATGTCACCATATAAAGCTTTATTCGGCACAGAACCGAAAATTGGCCTAGCAACAGAATATCTACCATACGAATGCATTGAAGAAATTATTAATGAAGAAGACCTCGATCTTTTACTAGGTAACAATAATGAAGAAAATAAAAGCAAGATTGATAATAATGATCAGGAAGACAACGATAATAATAGCACCCCTGCAATGCTAGAGAACAGAAGTGTTCGAATTTTGGAAGTAAGGAGCGAGGCAACACAAAATCTCCAACAACAAGCACATAAAATGCTTAGACTTCGAATGCAAAATATCCACCTTGCTTAGTGGGTGCTAACGTTACTGTCCCTATTCCAGATGTCGATCGCGCTCATGGATCTTTCCGAAATGTTATTGCTGTTGTAATGGAAGTAGATGAAAATAATGGTAACTATAAACTTGGAACAAAGGATGGAATATTACAACAACTATATGTGCGATCACAATTTGAGCCCTCTGCAAATTCAGATTTTTTGCATGTGAATGATGTTCCGAACATATCAACTTCACTAAAAAAAGCAGCTGCAATTGCTTCCGGCAGTATTCAAGGCTACCAAAGATGCAATTGTAACAAATTCTGTCATAATAATAGTTGTCGTTGTAAAAAAATAATACGTTATGTAACAGTAAATGCCACCAAAGCTCTTCTTGTTCAAATTGATTCAAATAAACGTATTTGAAACTTGATATAGTTTTCTTTGCATTCTTCTGTAAGAATATGTTTAATTCCTTATGCATAATAACCAAGACTGTTAGTTGATATCGATATTACCTGAACCTTGGAGGTAATATGCGTAATACCTGAACCTTACGAATTATTATGCATAACCACGAGAGATTTCAGTTATTATGCATATACCCTGAAATGCTTAGCTATTATGCGTACTAACTGAAATTTGATATTAACGGTAACATATGCACTATATTTTTTATCCTATTTTCTTTTATAATTATAAAATCTGTTAGCAAATTAATATTAAAAAATACATACAAAGGAATGGTAAATAGCTAACTGTACCATACATACGACATAATTACTGAAATAAACAATATGAAAATTTCTATAGTGACTCACTAAACAAAAAAAAGGTTTTGGAGTTATTCTATTTTGAAATGAAAACCAGAGTTTTTGCTTCTTTGTAGTAGTTGTTTATTATTAAACTATAAGAAATCAACACAAAAATAATTAAAATCTAAAAACCTAACAAAGCTAATAAACAAGACCATAATGAACTTAGAAAAAATAGAATATAGGTATTGTTAATAAAAAACTGAGATATTTTTATATGTTTAAGGCACATTCGTCTTCAAGGCAGTTACAGGTTTCACTTTCTGCAGTTTCAGCAATGCTTTCCTCCAAGTCTTCTGTGTTTTCAGGAAGTATCTCTAAGTTTTCAGTATCATCTGAAAAGCCCAAAATGTTTCTGTACCACTTGTATTCAGCCAAACGTAGCCACTCCTTATTGTATGCAGACAACAAGTTTGTTAAACTCTTTCTTTTCTTCTCCGGAAACTCTTGATGTAATTCAACTGCCTTTAAATGGATTGCTGCAAAAGTTTTGCCTTTTTTTAGAATACTCTGATGTTGCTTTGATGTATCGCAGTTTCTGTAAGTAAGCTCCACTTTAAACTTCACTGCATCTTCGCCATTTCTTTTTATAATTTTGTTCAAAAAGATTCTCTTCATGTCAGCAATTCCGTTCATCTTTTTCATTGCATCTAGTAATTTTTTAACATCATACACTATCCAGTCCTCAGAAAGTTTCCTTACTGTTCCAAAGTTTCCATACAGGTTGAAATAATCACTCTTGTTCAAAAGTACATCATTGCAGCGAAGTTCCTTTTCAAGGGTGCCGAATGTCCTATCTGCTGGCATATAGGAATGTCCGCGAACAGGAAATGTTAGTACTATGTTTTTCAAATTCTTAGGTGCTTCGCGCTGTAACCAAAATGAAAGAATGTGATTGACGTGACAGTTCTTGTTCTGTCCGCCACATCCATCGGCGAAGAGTTTCAGGGTTGTACAATTTTCAGGGAAATTATATTTTTGCACAACGACGTCGTTTTGGATTTTTAATGTACATCAAATGGGAAATTTTCGTATCTTGACTGAGTTTTACGTTATCTTTATAGAATTTCTTACGAGCCAATATAATATCTTCAATTGTAATAGTGTTGCACATGTAACTGCTATTATCGCGATGTTTACAAGGCTTTTCAAACTCGGCAGCATCCGGTAAGTGACACGAATATCTAAAATAATATTAATTAAGACTAACATAAACCTACTTTTAAAAAAGTACCGCTAACCTGATAGGCTTCGCTTTTTCTTGTTTGGTGACGTTTCTTTGTCGTTTCATGATTACTGTTGATGTGGTTTTTAATGTTGAGGGCATTTTTCCAAACTAAACTTCGATTCTTAGGAAAGCTACAATAAATTACGCTTGTAAATTCGTAATTTACATTTGAGTATTATATTTTACTTACCGATGAAATGTATACGAACTTCCTGTTTTTTGTGGAATACCACAAACTACACACTTTTTCCCCATTGTCTTTAATACGTGAAACACCAACCTTTAAGGAATTACGAATGAAGCACAAACCACGTGTATTGTTATGTACCTATTAACAGTATTAAGAGTTGTTATAACCTAAAATTCGTGACGCATGGCACAGGCGCATTCACAAAACGTCACTAACACAGAAACGAATGTACACAACAAGAAAACACTAACGTTCATACTTCCGGTGGCTACGACAGTGATAGCGTGTCAGAATGATGTTTGTTAAAAAGAGAAAAGTATAAAAACGTACGACGAGATGTTGTAACAAGAACCAACATACGTTTGTCGAGTATGCTCCTTCCATATACTAAAACTTCCTTGTATTCCCATCGCCGGTACAGCAGATTCTCATCTTTTTTATATTATCTGTGGTTCATATCCCACTTGGCACACCCTGGTAAACACCAGGAAGAATATTCAATTATTGTTTTCTGTGTGTGCAGGGATACATTTTTATATGTATTTTTAAACAATCACAGGTTAGTTACTACCTAGTCACTAAACGCTGTTTGAAATACTCTTTGTGATTTGATTACAGGAAATTGTATAAAAAATGTCTGAAATAAATTCAAAGGCTAACCTCGAGTATGATTTTGATTTGGATATCGTCAAAGAAGAAATCAAACTTGAACCCTACTTGGACGATATAAAAAGTGAATTCGCTGATGATATCCTTTGCAATACTGAACAAAAACATACTTTCAATGAAACTAACCCTAATGTCATTAGCCAAAATTTTGAACGGAACACAAGGGAGGAAACTACAATTATGGAGAATAGTGCAGATGAAGTGGACAAAATAAAAGTCGAAACAACTGATGGAGTTAATCCTTTTGAAGAGGATGACCAAAATAAAAATAAAGGTAAAAGTTTTGCCTGTGAGGTTTGTGAATTTAAAACGACTCGTAGATCCAGTCTTCAAACTCATAAAAATATGCATTTAATAAGAAAACCATTTATTTGCTCTGTATGTGAATATAGGACTACTTCTAAAAGCAATTTTGGACGGCATTTGTTTATTCATACTGGAGATAAACAATTTGCTTGTAATTTATGTGAATTCAAGAGTGTAACTGAAAGCAGTCTGAAAAGCCATATGAGTATTCATACTGGAGATAAACCGTTTGTCTGTAATTTATGTGAATACAGGAGTGTAACTAAGTACAAGCTGAAATTGCATATGAATATTCATACTGGAGATAAACTGTTTGCCTGTAATTTATGCGAATTCAAGAGTGTAATTGAAAGCAATCTGAAAAGACATATGAGTATTCATATTGGAGATAAACCGTTTGTCTGTAATTTATGTGACTACAGGAGTGTAACTCAATACCAGCTGAAATTGCATATGAATATTCATACTGGAGATAAACTGTTTGCTTGTAATTTATGTGACTTCAAGAGTGTAATTGGAAGGGATCTGAAAAGACATATGAGTATTCATACTGGAAATAAACCATTTGCTTGTAATTTATGTGAATACAGGAGTGTAACTAAACTCCAGCTGAAATTGCATATGAATATTCATACTGGAGATAAACCGTTTGCCTGTAATTTATGTGAATATAGGAGTGTAACTAAAAGCAAGCTGAAAATACATATGAATATTCATACTGGAGATAAACCGTTTGCTTGTAATTTATGTGAATACAGGAGTGTAACTAAAAGCAATCTGAATAAGCATATGCGTATTCATATTAGAGATACACCATTTGGCTGTAGTTTATGTGAATACAGGAGTGTAACTAAAGACAATCTGCAATTGCATATGAGTACTCATACTGATACAAATTTAAAGGAGTAGTTGGTGTTAAAAGTGACTTAGCCCTAAAAAAGCAGCATTATAATTAAGATAACTGTTTTTTTTTGTGGTACACTGCAGCAAACATAAGTTACAGCCACTCTAAGCTTGTGACAATGTCCTGTAAGGAATGTTCCAATAGCCGAAATATGGGCAGCAGATAAAGAATTTGCATGCATGTGGACTAGTTTTTCTTAAATATTTGTTTAAATAAGTAATGGAAGTCTGTTCAGATAATACTGTAAAAGTATCGATCAAATTTTCGAATTGCCAATCTTTTAAGATGTTAACAACACTATCACTATCCATTTTACGTAATCCAAAACAATAATTAAAGTATATGCAATTTCAATATGTAAATCACAATGCGACTCGCACTCTGCAGCATCGAGCAACTAATGAACAATGAAACCAGAATAAAGCGTGGGTGATTCGACGAAATAAATATTTATTTGTGACAAATACAATAGTATTAAAACTAAAATAATATTTATTATAGTGTAATTAGTACGTTTTGTATAATGTGATTTATTTAACTCCAATTTAAAGTTATTTAGTTCAATAAAAGGCTTGAATTAAGCTAAATAAATCCTATTTTTTGACCAAAATGATGTATGTATTTTTAACCGAAAGATAGATAAATATGTCAAGTTACAAGTTACCATTAATTTTTTTATTTAATTGAGATATTTAACACTCACAATTTTAAATTTCGCTTAATTAATCAATACTATTTCGTTCACTAATCGATCGGATGTGTTTTTTTGACATTTAAAAGTGAGGGTATATTCACCCTAACATATTTAAGCTTGAAAATGTTCCATAGGCGACTAGATTAATTTTTTTTAAATGTTACAATTTACAATGCAATATTAAAAATTCACAGATTTTGCAATCCTTGCAGCCATCGAATACATTGTAAATGATAATGCCATATAATAAAACATATAAACTTACCTCACTCACGACTTCGAAATTGTGGAACTATCACACCTCTGAGAGTAAATTAATATTTTTAAATTAAATAAACAAAAGAAAATACACATTAATCAGTTTGTATCCGTTTGTAATACGACTATGAGTTTCTTGTAAAATTTTCTTACACTCCAATTTCTTAAATCTTTTCTCAAAATCCAGCAACACAGCACCTTTAAATTGTCGCCTACACGAAGTGTAGCGAAAACTATGTATATACTACAATGACAATGTTGCTGATGTTTAATTAAATGGAAACAATTATTTTTCTACTGGTTGAAGTTCGGAAATAACAACATTATTATAAATTAGAGTCGGCATAATTTTTAGCGGCGTCCATACTTTGTTTTAGTAGAGTGTCCCAATCTTTATTGTTAACCTTTTTGCCTTTCATGTTGCACACCAACGTTGGAACTTGACTTCGCGGTACAGAACAACCCCTTTTAAAAACTGTTATATTATGGTGTTTTACTAAGCCATTTTTCTGCATCAAAGTTGTTGTTTTTCATAGTCTAGAAAACATCGATAGTGATTAGTTCCAATTTTTTAAACTGCATCCACTCAATTGAATCAAAATAAGCAGCCGAATAAAATAATCAATTCTTACCTCGGGAACGCAACATTATCAGAATAAGAAATAACAATAACAGGTTGACCACCTTTTGCAATGGAACGGTATCTAGCATCGTCGAACAAGCTAAATAATGTACCTACTATGTAATTACCTCTTAGCATTCTTTGTTTTGTTCTGATTCATATCTAAGACGTTTTGCATTTCCATTTCAATGAATTCTCTACAATTAATAAAATGTAGTGCTTTAAATATCGGTTTCTGCATGAATAGTTAATACTTTAATGATTCTCGTGCTGCTTCTTTTATCTTCTTACTGATGCCATTAAGCATTTCCGAACACTGATGTTTTACAACGACAGGTAAAATCGTTGTGTTTTCCATATCGTTCTGTTTTAGGTTCGTAATCGCCATATCCAAGACTTCCGGCTGTAAATTAATTGCTTTGAGTAAAAATCCTAACTTACGGCAGTGTTTCTTTATTTATTTTGGAATGTTATTTTAGGTACATAATAGGTACATTAATGAATTAATAATAAAAAATGCACACATCGACCTGGTTCTTAATTTGATGCATCAGTAGAGCTAAGTACCAACCATTAACATCCTGGCCATTAACAACAAACCAAGAAAGTAGAATAGTAGCAACAGAAATAACATTTCTCAGAAAAATAGTGGGGAAGAGACAAGATGAGATAAGTATAGAAACGAGGACATAAGGGAGATCTTAAAACAAAAATCACAACACAAACAACTGAGGAAAAACAACTTAAATTGTACGGACAATACGGGTAACAGAATCGAAGAGATACGGGAAAAGAACACGGAACAAAGAATTTCTGAATTAGCCAAGAAAAGAGGGAAATCAGTCAAAGAACTAAAGGGCAAGGAGACAGAAAAGAGTGAAGAAACTAGTTGGAGATTCGATAAGGCGGTATAAGGCTAGACGTTATTTATTTTCATTTTTTATTTTAAAAAATCATAACTTACAGGGTGATGATACGTAGCTTAACAGATAATTTCAAAAATAAAGTAAATTCAATGGTTGCATAGTCATTCGCGTGTTAAAATTAGAACAAAGGAAGGTTTACGTACCAAAGCAATTTATAATTTCCTAATAATTTTTGCAATCACATGTTGCCTTTGTGTTGAAAATAAATAACAGAGTGTAAACGGAGTATATACATAAGTGATTATACTTAAATTGAAATAAAGTTGACCCTGATCTAAATAAGCAGATTAAATAATTCAGAATGGTAACAAATAAAGTGCTTAAAAACACATTTTTAAGTTTTTGGCTTGTATTATTTGGAGCTGGTATAAAATAAATGTTAAAATTAATTTATCGATTAATTAATATAAACTTGCATTGTTAAAATGACGCAGTTTAACGAAAACTACGTCAAATAAAATTTTAAAAGTAGCGCATTTTCGGTCACGTGCACCACTCGCGCATGCGCAGTTTCATTATCAGCTGGTCATCTCATGTCGCTACGTCAGAAGGAACGTGAGTGAGAATTTCCTTTGACAGTTCAAAATAGATTTTCGCGAAGGATATGTTACGGTCGTACATGAATTTATAACTATGAACGAATCTTTTAGAAATCGCGTTTATTATGCGGCCAGGGATGGCATGGCGATAACATTGTTTACGTTACTGAGTGATAAAGATAACCTAGAAGTTAATCAATTACTTAACGAGGTAAGTTATCGGTGATTTAGTTAAATGTGAAATTACGCCTTTGTGAACAAAGGGCAATGCCACTTTCGATGGTCAGTGCCTTTCTCTGGCACGATCGCCGTGCTAATTTAAGCATAATTAAAACTTAATTTAACATATTGGTAACTTAAATGTCAACAGTTTACAATATCAAATTTATCTAACTTTCAGTCAGTGCTGGAGGATGAAGGGCAGTATTGTACACCTCTTATTATTGCCGCTCGATATGGACACGAAAAGGTAGTTAAAATGTTATTATCCAAGTTTACTCCGAATCTCGAACAAGAGGGAACTGTCAAATTCGACGGTTATGTTATCGAAGGTGCGAGCGCACTTTGGTGTGCAGCAGGTGCAGGTAATTCTGGTTATTTCGTTATTACGAACATCTTTTTATTTCATCCTTTCATACAGGTATCGAATTTTTTGTGGAACAAATGTGAATAATTCATGTCAAGTTTATGTTAGTTGAATTAAATTCGGATTATAGAAATCGACCTCTTTGTTCTGAAACACTGTGTAAGTTACGATTAGTTGTAAACGAAGATCAGATAAAGACTTCTTGTTTATATTAAAATCATTTATTTACACAGATTAAAAATACCTAAGTTACTGTTCTTGGAATATGTGCTGCGATTGTTAAGTGTATCATACTTTATTTTAAACTGAAGATTGGTCAGTTTAGTTTCGTTCGTTTGTTTTGTTGTAGTCAATAATGATGAGTTGCCGCTTATTTTAAACTGAAATTTTTTTAACCCTGTTGGGACTTGAGCTTAGGTCGACTGGGTCGACTACCTTGCTGAAGTTCCTATCATTCTATTATTTAATGCAAGCTTAGAAAAAAAACATGAGCATCGACAACCACTCAAAGTACCTGCATTCATATATCATGGATTCCACTAACTAATTACTTAGTACTAAACATGTCGATAACGTTAAATAAAATTGTTTGTTACAGGTCACCTCGGCGTAGTAAAAATTCTAGTTAAAGCCGGAGCGAATGTAAATCACCCTACTAGGACTAATTCAACGCCGCTCAGGGCGGCGTGTTTTGATGGTAGGCTTGATATCGTAAAATACTTGACTGATCACTATGCCAATATTCACATCGCTAATAAGTATAACAACACTTGCCTCATGATTGCTGCTTATAAAGGACATCTCGACGTGGTATGTTGCAATTTCTTAAGTAATTAAACTCAGTTTGCAGTTAGATTTTTGCTAAATCAAACATGCATGTTTATTTTTAATACAAGTAATTAGAGCTTCTCTAGTTACGAGAACGTATTGCTTTAGGTTGGCTTTTTATTAGAAAATGGAGCAAATCCTAATGAGAAAGCTCACTGCGGAGCGACAGCGCTATATTTTGCAGCCGAGAGTGGACATACTTCAATTGTAAAAGAACTGTTACGATATAATGCTCAATTTACTATAAATGATGTAGGCATGACTGCTTTAAAGGCTGCAGCCGAACGTACAAGGGCTGATATTGTGGAATATTTGGTCGAACGTCCAGAAATTAGTAAAGAGGAACAAATCGAAGCTTTAGAATTATTAGGTGCTTCCTATGCAAACGATAAAGATAATTATTGTCTCGAATTAGCCTACAAATATCTTCACAGAACGATGAAAATAAGGTAAGCCAGATTTACTAAATTTACCTTATAAAAACTTTTGAAACGTAGAAGAACTGTTTGTAACACGCTTGACGCTAAATGTGAGGTTATGTTTAATGTAACCTAACCTAATTTAATTGTCATTGATTGAACCCGATTTAAGGGCCAAATCAAATAAAAATTAACACTGTGATCTTTGGAAAGTGCAAGAACTGTTTGTAAAATGCTTGACATTAAATGTGAAGTTATGTTCAATTAATCTAACATAAAACATAGTATTGTCGATGTTTGATCAAACTTGATTTAACAACGCCACAGTGTATTTTCAGTTTTATTGTCTTTATAATTATAACAGAATTTATATGTAAATCAGTGAAATTGTTTCTTATGCAGCCAGAGTAAAAGTTTGATCTTGTACCAGACGCCACACAACTTTTTTGATACCTATTTGCTGCGAGATATAGTTATCTCGTAGTTGGTAGTCAACGTTTTAAGGATCAAACGTAACTAGCTTGTAAAATCAGCTGTTAATTTTACAAGTTAGTAGCTTGTAAATTAACTTTCAAAATCAATAGACAAGTGAGTAACAAATAAAATTATTAACGTTAAATGTGAGGTTATGATCAATTAATCTAATGTGATTATCATAGTTTTATTGAGCCAAATCTAAGGGTTGAAGCGGCAGAAGTTACAATTTACCCAAATAAAACACAACACTGTACCTTTTGCAAAGTGAAAGAACTGTTTGTAAAACGATTAATGTTAAATGTGAGGTTATGTTCAATTAACGTAATATAAGCGTTAGTGTTCGATCAATCTTGATTTGTGAATCGAACCGTCAGCAGTTACAATTTAACGAAGTAAAAACTAACACGGTACCCTTTGAAAAGTGAAAAAACCATTTGCAATAAACTTGATGTTAAATGTGAGGTTACGTTTAATATAACCTAATCGAAATGTCGCTAAATACTATGAAGCGAATCAACAACAAAACACCTAAAGCGATGGATGATGTAAAGGAGAGGTCAACAGGAACAAACGATGAAGATAAAGATACAGAAGAGCAAGACACAACATAAATGTTTAAATGGATTAAAAAGCTCATAGAAAGAAAAATAGACCATAAAGCTAAAGACATAGAAACCCTGGGAAAATAACTACAAGAAGAGGGTGAAAAAAAAGCATATTCTACGGAATTGAGGACGAAGAGAATGAGAAACATGAAACTGGAATCAATAAAATAAAACAGTTGTGCAATAAAATGGAGGTAAAAGTAGAACCAGAACTACAAATAAATCATATAAGAAGGCTGGCGAAATATGAAGCAAACAAGACCAGACTTACAGGAACAAAAAAATATGAAATATTAAGCAAGAGCTATATGCCGAAGAACACAAACTATATGGACCCTCAGAAATATGTAGTAAAGAGGAATTGGAGAAGAGGAAGCTACTTAAGAGACATTTAATACTGAAGCTAAGAGGCATATTCGGAAGAAGACCTCCATGAATACACACAAAAGGAATCACGAAAAAAAGAGAACAATAAGCCAGAGATCACCTGAAACCGATGAAAATACAAGCTGCAAGAAACAATATCTGGACAGAGGAAGCGAACGCCATAGGCCCAGGGTGGGGGACAAAAACCAAACAACCAGCAACGAAGAAAGAGCTGACAAAGGAAGAAGAGATGTAGAAATCTAAAGAAAAAAGTTACAGAATGATCCAACAACTATTAGCACCAATTGACAACTACACGGAACAGGGAAAGCCGAAAACCCCCAGAAACAAAACATAACAGTTAGAGGCACCAGGTGATGAGTGATGACCATAGCAACGATAAAGGAGGATGAAAAGGAACAACACAAAAATATAAAAAAACGCACACAAAAGCACTACTAAAAATAAACCAACAAAAATAGCCACTTGGAATGTAAGTACATTGCTCCGACCGTGAACAATGGAGAAAATAGCAAGGGAAATGGAAAGATACAAGATACACATCACAACAATACAAGGAACAAGATTGGAGGGAAATGGTGAAATAACAGTGGGGAAAGATAATAACATAACCCTGATAGCTAACACAAAAGAACATCTAAAGAAAGCAGTAGAAAATCTGGACAGAGAAGCAAGAAAACTAGGACTTGAAATAAATGAACAAAAGATAAAGCGTACTGCATTAATAGAGCACTACTGAAGAACAACAAGTTAAGTAAAACAACAAAAGTGACCATATATAAAACATTGATCAGGCCAGTAATCACTTATGCAGCAGAACCCATAACATTAAGCAAAAAGGAAGAGGAACACCTAAGAAAACTGGAAAGGAAGATAATCTTGGGAACAAACGTTACAGCGGAAGGTGAACGAAGACTAAAAAATAATCAAGAGATAGAAGATGCACTGGACGGTGGGAACATAGTGAGATTTATGAAGGCGCAAAGATTAAAATGAATAGGACATATATAAAGAAAACCACTTACAGAAAGTATAAGAAGAGTAACGTACTGGAACCCACTACAACAAAGACCCAGGGGAAGACCAATAATACGATGGTGGGATGATATTGAGTAGGACTTAAAGGTGTTACAAGTAGAGGACTGGAGACGAAGGATAAAAAAAAAATGGACAGATATAACCATAAAAGCCAAGACACACAAAGATCTTCAAAGAAAACGAAAGAGGCATGGTCCACCTCAGAATATGGACTTCAATTCTCTCTTGGGAGAGAAGGCCGTAATCCTATGAATTGGAAAGGCAGTAGGTAGTAATAGTAGTAATTGTGGGGAGACCTGAGTAGCAAATAGGCCTCTATTCCTCTATAGGCCCTTTTTGCCAACCCCTAGCCATCTTCTCAGTCATTCTCATCACCTTCTACCTCGTATGCCTCATCTCCCTCTGTGAACCTCCTAGATTCTCTAATGAAAATTAGGATGTCAGTCCACGCCAGGGAGTACAACTCTTCCTTCTGAAGCGTAACCGCACCGAAGGTTTTGAACCTTAGTCGCCCATATGTCACGCGTTCTCCCAAGTAGTGAAAGGACGTCTCCTCGGGCATTCGGGGTTCTGCTCTACTCCTATCAGAGATAGGTTGTCTTCTTAATTTACAGTGGCCTGTCAAGATCCCTATCAAAGGATTTAAGGCCCTTCGGTTTTTTCCCAGTAGCCAGGTTGACTTTTTCAAGTCAAATCCTGCTATGTGGTCTTTAGCCTGTCGACAGCCTCTGTTACTTTCCCATTTTTTCTTAGATGTCTCGACCTGACCTTCATATTTCCTCCTTTGTAGCTACCGATAAACTAGCAAAAACCTCTGCCTGAAACACGATGGTGTACATTCCTAAAGCTGAGCTTTCTTGTATACCTCGGTTTTCTATATAGATTCCTGTCCCGGAGCGTCGTTCTTCCATCAGCCTTGAGCCGTCCGTGTAGCACACTAAGGTCTCTAGTAGTAGTAGTAAGTAGTAGTAGTAAATGTCACTATTTATTAACTGCTACGAAGTTAAGCGTTACTAATGCATTCTTTGGTAGGTATTTGTTTAATGCACAAATTGCGGAAGATTGTTAGCGTTAGCAAAACCTCTGCTGAATTACTCCAGTAATTGTCAATCGTCGGAACGTTCGTTTCAAACAGTTCTTCTATGTTTTGCTTTAGATAATGCAAATATATCGCACCAAAAATAATTACCGGGCTTCGCTTTAACTTAATTGTTATTTAAATGACCTGTGGACGCATAAATAACAGCAATTATGCTAATTTATTGAACTTACATAAGCAAAGATAAGTCGGTGCCCATCTATTTTCGTGTAGTTTTATTTATAGCCTTATCAGCAAGCGAATAAAAATAGCTTTTATGTTATTTCGGTAAAAATCTAAAATCGATTGCATTAAGGATTAATTTATGAGTTTAAGGAATCCTAAAAAGTCGGAATTTTCCAGA
Organism: Melanotus villosus; assembly: GCA_963082815.1. Classification (NCBI taxonomy): domain Eukaryota; kingdom Metazoa; phylum Arthropoda; class Insecta; order Coleoptera; family Elateridae; genus Melanotus; species Melanotus villosus. The sequence goes on along the minus strand of OY720419.1, from coordinate 109,461,275 downwards.
ATTTAATTTAAACTAAAAACAAAAGTATCGATAATAATATCATAATGGATAAAAATATACTTTCATCAAGGTGCTAACTTGTGTGTGGTTTATGTATCAGTGTATTTATAGAATGTCGGATAATTCTGTAACATTGATATTGCACAACTGTCATTTTATTCGGCTCACACGTGTATCATGTATGACTATAAAATTTAAAGAATCCCATTTTCTTTTGACTAATTTCTATTTTGAGTGTTTACCGTTGAGTTACGTTGCAAATATTTTTCAGATTTTTGTCGTTTTTGTACACGAGCGGAAGTTATTTTTAGATTAATAAATTTAAATCTGTTTTGCCTTTGTTTAACAAGACATACGCATTGCCCTTTGTTTACAAATGAGTAGCCCAGTTTCAAAACTGACTATATCGTTGACAAACAAAATTAGGGAAATCGCAAAAAACTGCCATTCCTTTATGATTGTCCAGATACATTTGCAACTTTTACTGATCAATAACCTTTTAATAATTGTGCTCTCTGCCAATTATTCAGTTAAATCTTACTACTAAGTTAAAAGAAAAATGATATTAACCAGTTTTGTAACCAAAGTGATAACTTAAAGGCATTATCAACTTATGCAACATATTTAGTAAATATCAAAATACATTAGTTAAAATACTTGTAAAAGTACCCGCAGTGGTAGAATTTCAATATCTTTGATAATAACCACAATAAACGGGTAGAGAGAATTGAGATCCCCGATACGTCACGTCACTGATGTCGGCCTCCGGAGGCTACTACACAACGTCCGCGTTACCGAACATAACCTAAACACAAACACGGCAACATAACTTAAATTTAGCGTTGTACTTGCGATAACTCTCTATTATACTGCATTATTAAGTTAGCTATGCTAGAGCTCTTACCGGCGACCGACATCAGTGACATCATAGCTTAAACTTTTAGCTCCCATAACACGGCAACGAATTAAAATTCGGCCGTAAAATTTTGCAAAGGTGCAATACACAGTTTACTCAATTAAATTACAAAATAAAAAAGATCGACTTTTCATAAGTTGACAATACCTTTAAACAGTTTTGTATCCGCAAACCATGTAAGTAGGCAGTTTTGAAACAGAAAATTATTTATTCTTTAGATTGTATAATAATTATTTCTTTTATTAAAACAAGCAAAACCTTATTTTTATTTTAAACAAACCAGGGGCGTATCCAGGAAAAAATTCTGGGGGGGGCACACATAGCCAAAGACTGAAGGGTAATTTTTGCTTGTTTTATTAATAAGTAGTAGTTTTACAAAAAAAATAACATAGGATGTATATTACGAAAAAAAAAAAAGAAAAACTATTACATTTTTAATTTATAATGCAAAATTAAATTAGAATAAATAAAAATTAAATGTTTATATTTAGTCGTCTTTTAACTTTAGACATTTCATTTAATACCTCATCGGGGGAAACTGTAATATCAGGATGGACATTTAATAGTGCTAGACCGTTAAGACGATTAGAACCTGTCGTACTTCTTAAATAAGTTGGGAGCCTACGGAGGGTAGAGAAGGACCTTTCGTTTGTGCAACTGGTCACTGGAAGAGTAGCAAAAATTTGTAAAAGTTTCTTGATATTCGGAAAAATTCTTTCGTTGCAGGAAGCATACGCATCGATAGCATCCGTGCGGCAGACCTTCTATTGGCTCTGGGGGGGGGGGGGCACGTACCCGAGTGCCCCCCCCCCCTGGATACGCCCCTGAAACAAACACAACTTTCTTAAAAATGAAAAATAAAATACAATTCTAAATTAACATTAACACAAATTAAAATTTAAAATGAATCATAACTAAATAAATAATGCATCGGGTTCCGAATCAAAGACTACTTCTTCAGTATCAAACGCAATTTCAACGTTGTTCACGAATTCCATGTTATCAGTGTCTTCCTCAGTTCCAATGACGACATCAATATTATCCCCAGTGTCTGAAATAATGTGTGCTGGAGTATCCAGACGCGTTCATAATCTTCTTCGTCGTCAGTCGTCATCAAATTCGTTTTCCTCCATTGCGTCGACTTCGTCAATGTCATTTTCAATATTATCAGACTCCTCTGATTCGTCTCCATTTTTCTTGTTGGGATCTGGACAATAATTATAGTAAAACTCAAGCTCTGATAATTTCTTCCATTTTCGACCAAAATGCTTTGCTGACAGTTTGGAAACATCAACCAAGTTTTTGTCCTTCAGCTTATCGTTGCCTAGTTCTATTGTCTCTGGTTGTATCATATTGGCAAATTTTCCACGTTTGCAAATTGTTTTAGGTGTAAGTATATCAACATTATAGTTGACTTCTCCTTCTTCGTTTTAGTTAAAATTACTTTTCTGGATGGTTTAAAGTACCTGCTCAGCAGCCGTTTTCCAATCTTAGACATGGACATCCCTTCCTAATTTAAAAATAGTACCGACAGTGTCGAATATGTTTAAGTATTCTTCGGGTTTTATGATTGTCCCCATTTTTTTACAACTCTTTCAATTCTTCCAAAAATACGATCGGGTGGAATGTATGAGTGACGAGGTATCGGAAAGATTAATGTTACACGAATAACATGAAGAGGTGCTTCTGTCAGTAGCCATTTAAACAACATTGCAATCATTGATTGATTTTTATTTTGGCCGCCGCAGCCATCGGTCATAAGTCGCACTGAATCAACATTCGACAAATCAGTGTTTTGCAGGCGATGGTACACTGCTGAAACTATTTGGTTAGATCCTCTAGGCGTATCTACTTTTGTCCATGCATTTATGTGCATTAAGCATAGTAGGGGCTATTGCTTTATTTTTGTCTGTTTTTGCAGATTTTACAGTTTCTTTCAGTGATATGCATGTTGAACAAGCATCCGTAGCTGGCTTGCCAAAGCTAAAATTAAAGTTTGTGCCCAAAATGTTTGTTAGGTTTAGTTTTCCCAGTTGCTCTATTCATATGTCTATTGCCCTTTGTAGTGCTCTCTCGTTTTTTTGTGATTAGTATTACGTCGTCTGCGTAGGTTAACTGCCCCAAGTACACTGGTTCAAGGTGTCGGTTTCCAATCTTTGTTTTGGACAGATTTCTACTGCATTCGGTCATCACCTCATTCATTACAATTATGAATAGCAGCGGGCTTAATCCATCCCCCTGTTTGACCCCTTTCTTCATTTTAAATGTCTCTGATGTTTCCTGGTTTATTCTGACATATCCTTCCACATTTTTGTATGTATTACTTTTTACCGCTCTAATTAGCTTCTGGGAGACTCCATACCTGTCTAACATTTCCCAAATTTTTCTCCTAGAAACGTTTGTCAAAAGCTGCGGTTATATCTACGAATGCCAGGTACAGATCTTTACCTCTTTCGATGTTCTTTTCTAGGATCATTCTTAGTGTATGAATGTGGTCCTGGGTTTGCCTGCCGGGTCTGAATGCCGCTTGTTCTTCTCTTAATTTCTCTTCAATTTCGGCCCTTAATCTTCTCTCGGGTATCTTTGTATATAACTTAAATATAGTTGACGATAAGCATATTGCTCGATAATTTTCACAATTTTTTATATAGTGGCACTATTATATTCTGTTCCCACTCTCTGGGATTTTTTTCGTAGGTCCATGCTGTTTGGCATATATCCGTAATCCATTCCACTACCTTCTTTCCTCCCATTGTGATCATCTCTGGTGCTATTTCATCTTTCCCTGCGGCCCGGCCTTTCCACATCTTATTGTTTTTACTGCATTTTCTACTTCTTCTTTCGATATGTTATTTTCTCCTTCCCCATGTGTTTCATCATTTTCCTGTTCCTCTACTTCTGTTGTTTCAAATTTCCCTTTATAGTAAGTTCTCCATACCTCTACTATCTTTTTCTTATTAGTAACCAACTTATTTTTATTGTCCTTTATGTTCCTTATTCGTGTTGTGGTGCTTCCTTGTAGTCTTTCAACCGTGTGCCAAAAGTATTTCCGGTTTTCCCTATAATTTTTCTGTATTTCTTCCCCAAACTGTTCCCATGAATTCGCTTTAGCTTGCTTTACGGCTATCTTTGCTGTATTTCTCTTATTTCTGTAATCCTGTCTATCTTGGTTTTAATGTAGTTCTTCCAGGCTACTTTTTTATCTCTTATCCTCTGCTTTACCTCTTCGTTCCACCATCTTGTGCTTTTAGTTGTAGGTGTTATTCATTTTATTCCACATATTGTTTTGCTAGTTTCTACCAGTATTTTCCTTAATAATTCCCATTTTTTGTTTATATCTCTATTTCTGTGTTCCTCCCTGTTTTCTTCTTTCATTAATTTTTCCTTTATTAATTCTATATATTTTTGTGTAGTCTCTTCTTCCCTAGATACTGAATGGTAAATTAATTAAATAAGGGACAATAAAACTAAGCCTAGTTAATTAGCCACTTTGTTACCGGCGCAATAGCTGATTTATAGACAGTTTTGAAGCTGCTGTGGCTGCAAATATAGCCGCCTTTGTTGCAGTAAACAAATTTCAGATCGAATTTTAAATTGTTTCCGGCAATTTTTGCTGCAGTAAGTCTGCAGTTTCCGATAGAGGGCGCAAGGATAAATATTTTGATGTGCGCAACTCATTTTTCGTATTTAGCCAGTTTTGAAGCTGGACTACTCAAATAAAAATGAGGGGAAAATTTTTGTCTGTAATTTTTATTTTTGATATGTTTGGCTGCACTTCTGACTAATGATAAACAACCACACACGGCGAAACAATCGAGTCACATGGCGTTTTCATTGTGAACAATTGAATAAATTAACAACCTTCAAGTTCTATCAAAGCTTTATTGAGCTAGATTTATTATTAAAGTTTCAGTTACTTAGCGAATATAAAAGTCTGTTTAATCGGCTCGACATTCTTGAAAAATTGTTAAAGCGAGGATCCAGGATCTCCGTCACTCACAACCGTAAGGGCGGGTTTGCACAAACATGAATTAACAGCTTGGTCAAATTAATCATTCGTCAAAGTGAACAAAATCGAATCAAAGTTCTAATTTAAATGGAAAATAACACGTTAGTAAACAAAAAATGATGTTCTTTTGTCAACTGTGATCATTTGTTAATTTAACAAAAGCTTTGTGCAACCGGTCCTAAATCTCGCCCAATTAACAATCTTTAATAACAAAAATCTTTTTGCAGGTATAGCGATCCAAATAACATAATAACAAAAAAATCGATACCACCTATACAAGCATACGAAAACTGGATAGAGTGTCAAAATGTAGCGGAATTAGAAGCGATCGCAAGGAATCCGAATGGATTACACATGGAAGCGTTAACGATTCGGGAACGAATATTAGGCAGACATAATCCAGAAGTGCCTCATCCTGTGATATTTAGGGGAGCCGTATTTGCAGATAATGCACGTTTCGATCGGTGTATCGAGTTATGGTTACACGCTTTAGAATTACGGCAACATAATAACGTATCTGTAGTTAAGGATTTGTTAAGATTTGCTCAAGTTTTTTCACAAATGCTTCACGTCGGTGTTGATCTGTTTTATAATCATGTGGTGATGGTCTTACGGGCTGCTGTAATCGAATTAGAGAGGAATAAAAGTAAATTAGCTAATCCTGGGCCGAAAGACGATCCGGAAACCGTTGTGGTGGGTATTTGTTTGTTTCTAATTAATAAAGATCGTATTCATGGTGGCCGTTCGAAAATTGTTTGTTACATGTTTTGTGTCACACGTTCAGTAAAATTCGGAATTTGGATGTGTCGCCAAACTACGTTCAGAGAGTTCCGATGGATCGCCACTGCTGTTATGAATTCCATATGTAAAGGTCATATAAGAAAGATAAAGGGTCAATATATGAAGTGATTATCGTGCGTCGTCAGTAACTAAACCACTGACTCAGCGGCGCAAGAGAACATCGTTCGAATTGCTGGTGAAACGTGGAAGCTCTCTGAACGTAGGCGCAATTTCCAAATGATTTAAGGCTACAACTCAAATGCCACAAACAACGTATAAAAAATGTGAGGTTATGTTTCGTCATTTAACGTAATTGTCAATTTACTTACGGTTTAGTGAAGAAGAGCACTCATTGAACTTTGTTTTTACGCTTTTGCTGTTTATTCCCCCAAGAACTCCTGTCCGAATTCTGCGATGTGTTGTTTTAAATTAACAACCGTCGAAGTCATTGGTAGTCTGCCGTTAATCGATCGTAACGACTTGATTTATGAATACGCATCTTTGGTTGTATCACTTATTCATATCACATATTACTTTGCGAAATATAAATGCGTAAACTTATAAAACTAAAATTAAAACCGAACTGTCAACATAATAAAACATAACCTAACATTTTGTTTTAAACCGAAACTTCAATTGTTCAAAGGCCACTTTGATGATTTTTCAATATTTTTTCAAGTTTGAAGTAGCGTTTTTCAAACTGGCAAGCTGTTTAATGTGCTAAATTTGTGCTTTATTTAACATTTTAAGCTTTAAAATACGACTAATCGTCGAAGAAGTGTTTTTAAAGTGTTTCATCGTTGGGTGGTACATGACTTGCTTTCAATTCTAGGAGGAAATGGAAGGCAATTTGACCACAACCTTGTATTTAATAACGATTTTAACAAAATTGCTTAAAAATTGTTCGGACGAAGAACGATTTGACGTTAGTAGAATGATATTCACTTTAAATCAATTAAATATTTCATTACGAGATGGACAAACTTTATTACACCTCTCGTGTAATGCCGAGACACCTGTCGATGACTTCCACACAAACGATGTGTGCAAGTAAGTTATCTTTTCAGGAATGATGATTTTGCTTGCTTCCTTGTTTTGAGGTTTTGGTTGTTTGTGTAGAATAAATGCCTTGTTTTGCTTCACATATTTCCATTAAACATTTTATTTTGAATTTTTTTTTATGTTGGTAAAATACTGAATTACAGTAGCTAGTTACAAAGGGTTTTTGGTGAATGTACTCTGTTTGAAGTGTTGCGTAGGTAATACGAAACCGAATTACAGATTTCCTTGTGCGGAAACATCGAAGATGTTAATCCAATGTGGTGCAGATGTAAACGCAATGGACACGGAACGTAACACACCTTTACACGTTATCGTACATTATCACAAACCCATATCAGATTTTGCGACGTTACACTCGATTATTGTCGACCTTACTGAAGCAGGAGCGCATACCGATTGCGTGAATATGCGTGGCGAGACACCGTTAGACTCGTCAGCTACAGGTAAACTGTTCATCAGAATTAATGGTTGTATAAAAACATAATATTTTTATTCTTGTAGGAATAGCAGAAATTATATTAAAAACGCAAGCTAAATTAAGTTTAAAATGCATTGCCGCGAAGGCTGTGAAAACATTTAATCTCACGTATCAGGGCCATGTACCTCATGCTTTAGAAGCTTTTATAGAACTACATGGGCCTGGGTCCATGAAACAAGGCTAGTCAATTATAAAATTTTTGTATATATTGTGTAATATACTGCCTAATATTAATTTTTTTCCAATCGATAATGACATCCTAGATTAGTTTTGAATCGTTAATGGTGCTAACAAGTTTTATATTAACGTAGTGTCTTTGTAAAGAAAATGTATTTATTTTAATATTATATCAAAATATAAATCTTTTTTGTTATTCTTTGATTTGTAAATTCTGCGGCGTAACCGGAACATCATCGCAGTGGGTTATGAAGATGTTAGAAAACTGTCTGTAACAAGTTGTGTGTAATTTCAAGTTATGCATCATCTTTTAGAAAAATTGTTTGATGTTAAACTGTCGACAAAGTGAACAAGTTAGCTGGGAAATTCGCAAAAGCTTTGTTTTTTTGCGGTACTTCGCCAAATTGCCTGCCAAACATTTCTTGTTATTATTATATATATAAGTATATTCAGGCCTGAAGGCCTATGGCTTGTATTATTTCCTTCCACCTTTTCCTCTCTTTTGCACATGTTTCCCAGTTTCTGATGTTGAGCTCTCTTCAAGTTATTTTGTACGTCTTCTCATCATGTTCTCTGGGGTCTTCCCCTCTTATTGTTTTCTCGTAGCTGCTGATGGAACATACACCTTGCGTTTGAGACTACCTAGGCCCTGTTTGTTTACGGGCGCTGTGTTCAAATTGGCTAACTCAGTAATCAAAGACAAGAGGCTGAAAATAATTGTTTATTACAAAAGAACAAAAGCAGTGTATGTAACGGGTCTTTCAATAGGGGTGATAGTTTTTTCAATAGAGATTTTTCGGTTCCTGATATATATTTTTTTTACTTCCAGGTGTTAAAATATTCAGTATAGTTTGCAGTTTCATCGTGCAGCGTTTGACGCTTCCCGACCGTTTAGAAATTATTAAAAAATATTACCAAAGTTCGAGCTCAGTTGTGGGTGCTCAACGTTTGTTCACCAAAGAATTGGGTCGCCGTCACCGTTACTCTGCGCAGGCTATACGCCGCACTGTGGAAAAGTTTGAGCGTGAGTTCACTTTACAGGACAATAAGCCACCAACAAGACAACGAAAAACACGAAGTGAGGAGAAGAACGCAGCTGCAGCGGCCAGTCTTGCCGATAAGCCAAATTTGTCGGTTTCAGGACGATCGCAACAGTTGGGGCTTTCTCAGACGTCAACTTGGAGAATTTTGTGTAAGGATTTGGACCTACATCCTTACAAAATTGTAGTGACTCCAAGAGCTGAAGCCAAACGATCACAGATTGCGTCGGGAGTTTGGCGATTGGATCATCTCACGACGAGGATTTGTGAATTGGCCGCGCCGCGGTCATGTGATTTGACACCCCTAGATTATTTTCTTTGGGGCTACATCAAAGCACAAGTCTATGCCGCCAATCCACAGACTTTGGATCATTTGGAATCCAACATTCGTCAAGCTATCGCCGGCATACAGCCGCAAATGTTGGACAGGGTTATCAAAAATTGGAGCGACCGGGTGCGTCAGTGTAAACAAAGCCGTGGTGGATATTTGAACGATATCTTGTTCCGAACATAACTGCATTGTCCAAGCTTCAAAATAAAGCAAAAATTAAATTGATATGTCAAACCGCTGTTGTTTTATTTAAAATTAAAATCCTATCACTCTTAATGAAAGACCCGTTACATAAATGAAAAAGGGTAAATAGATAAATGTGAAAATTAGGCGTCCTGGCGTCAGAGGGTGGCCACGGTGGAGAACCTGGGCCAAGAGGTTTGCTGAAGGTGGCGGCGTCAGGCTGGGAACAGGCAGCGATCGGGGACGTGGGCGACGGCGAGCGGTTCCAGTGAATGCGTTAAGTGGCTGGAAACGGGCAGCAACCGGCGGCGTGGACGGCGACGAGAGGTTCCTTGAAGTGGCTGAGAACGGGCAGCGACCGGCGTCGGCCAGCGGTTCCAGAGAAAGGTTGAGGCGGCTGGGAACGGGCAGAAACCGGCGGCGTGGACGGCGACGAGAGATCCCTTGAAGTGGCTGGGAACGGGCAGCGACCGGCGTCGGCGAGCGGTTCCAAAGAAAAGTTGAGGCGGCTGGGAACGAGCTGCGACCGGCAGGGTGTCGTGGTAGCTGGTGGAAGGATGTCGATCCAAGACGTTGATTTGATCAAGCATACAAAGACGTTGATCTTGATCAAGCGTACGTAGACGTTGATTTGATCAAGCGTACGGAGACGTTGATTTGATCAAGCATACAAAGACGCTGATGGTGAGATGGATTTTTCGAGCGTATATATACCGGGTGCCCGGATTTCGTAGGGACAACATGGGTAACTTTTGAATTTGAAGAGATAGAGAGATGGTTAAATTAGCAAAAAGGTGAGAGGAGAGTGGAGAGCTCATTAAGAATCCATTTTCAAATTTTACTTGTCATGGCCCACTTGTTTAAAATTTAATTAAAACCAAAATCTCCTAATTTCTTTTATTTGCCGTAACTTTTTTGTTACTTAAGATATTGAGATGCGATTTGAACTAATTTGCATGGTAATTTAAATACTTTTATTGGTACTTAATAAAACCAATTTCATTTGTGCAAATTTTTAGTAATCTAACCTAACCTCAAAATTTTAAATTGGTACCGTGCAATTTTTTGGCCCTTTTAAGAGAGAATTTTTTTTTGATCGCAATGATGTATCACATGATATGTAAACTTCTTCAAAATTTTGAGAAACTGAGCTTATTCTCTTTACGGGCAGAAATCACTAGTGCCGTGATTTTTGTTTCGAAACATAATTTCACAGATAACGTGATAAACAAAACAAAGTTATTGTGATCATGAGAGAATTTATGTTTTTCGAAAAGTTCATTATAAACCAAAACCGTTGAATTTCTTTGGGGTACCTATGCCTACAAGTCCAGGGCATGATTATCATAGAACATGTTAATTCAATTTGCATGAAGGTTCTAACGGTTTTTTTTCTTTTTCGGTAGATCTAGGGCATATGTTATATCGAAGATCGTGTACGTTTATCCAGTCTTATGGTGTGATCCAGCCACCTTAATCTATTGCGCTTGACTAAATTCACAATCCCGGGTTCCCTGTAGATTTCTGCCAGCTCTGCATTGCTTCTTTGTTTCCATGTGCTTCCTTTCTTTACACCTTCAAATATTACTTCTCAATACTTTTCTTTGATTTTCTTGCGTTAACACCCACAACTCGCTGCCGCTGCCGACCTTATCACTGTTCTATACCATTGTAACTTGACCGTATGCGACACGACCTCAGCAATTTTTTTATAGCTTCCTGCACATTTAGACCTGACCCCTATGTGCTATCTCATTATAGATTATAGCCGTCTCTTGTTATGTTCACTCCTAGTCCTAGGTATAAACATCTAAACTCGTACTGTAATAAGTCACTTCCCGGACTTGTAACGTAAATTACTATTTTCGTATTGAAATAGTAATTAACGTCACAAGTCCGGGAACTCATATTTTACAGTACGAGTGAGATGTTTAAAGACGAGGCGACGAAGGAGCCGAGTCTTGAAACTCGAAACGAGTAATACTGTAAAAAGAGTTCACGGACGAATGTCGGTATGTATTTTATTTCATACTGTAAACAATTTGATTTTTTAATTTTTACATGTGACACTTTTTCAATAACGTCAACATGTGACATTACGGTGTCAAAGCCGGTAAGTGTTGCTTGATTAGGTACACTTTTAGGGGCTCTGATTGGCTGAATAAAGTAACAGTCCTGTAAGTGCTGCTTGGTAACACTTACAGGCTCTGATACCGTAATAGCTCACTTACATTGTGTAAAATAGCATCATTGGATGCAGTATTTTTTTCTCTATAAAAAACTTAATTACACTTTTGGTCTAAAATAATTAGGGAAGCAAATATTTACATATTAAAAAATTACCATTGAAATTCCTATGGTGCGTGAGGCAATGCACCACCCGGTATGTATAGAACAATCTGAAATAAGCACTTTATATATTCAATATTTTTTTGTTAACTTATAAAATAACTGATTTAGAGTTGGGAACTAAACCTCGAAGCTCGAGCTTTGAGCGCGATCGAACATAAGATTTGTTAAACCAAGCCGAACCCAGCTTCTTTGCTTGTAAAGCTCGGAGTTTGTTGCAGGTTTCACGCTCAAAACTCGAGGAAGGCTTAAAGTTCGGTAAATGTTCGACATTCAATTAAATTCAAGAAATTGGGGGGTGCACACTCTTCGTCTTAGCTTTCTTTGTACTGCTCAGGAATGGCTCGAAACCCGATAAAAGCACGAAATTCAGTAACCGAGCGACCGAGCCGAGTCGAGCCTCGAGCTGAGCAGAAAATATTAGACATTTTCTCCGAGCTGAACCGAACATGTTTATAATTTTCTCCGAGACAAGCTTAGAAAAAACTAACACCAAGGAGTATAAATTAGGTACCTATTCTTTGCTAACACTAAGTTTTAGATTAATTCATTTATGAATTTGTTGAAGCTTTGTAATGTTTTTTATTGTTCGTTGGTTTGTTTGTTTATTGCGCGAAGACTAGGCCTGTGTGATTGCCAAGTATTTCAACGTACACGCTCCCGAAAGGCATTGTTATGGTGCTAAACATCGCTTTGGCACGGTGAATCTGCTGTTTTTCTTTGTATTCGAAAGAGGGCAAAGTTTCAGATTTTTTCTATATTAAAAAAAATTCCTGACTTTTGCTAGAATCGAACCCGCGACCTTTATTTAACTAGTCTAGTCTTCTACAGCATTTTACTTATTGTCTTTTTCAGTAACTTCAAAATACGAGTATTTAGAATTAATACAAATTAATCGCCCTGTATGTAATTTTTTTATTCTACGTGCGAGTGTGTGCCTTGTGGAGATTAAAACCTTGCAGTAAGATAAATACTTCCTCTCTTAAGACATTTCATGTCTGTCACAAGCACGTTCTAGTGCATTTAACCCAACAAATCTATTAAAAAAATACGGAGACTTTCTACGTTTTTAATGCATATAATTTATTTTCTCTCATTTGAAAAGATCACTGATGACGGAATATGATTTTTGCCGTCCCACCCAAGCCATGCAGCTGTATTTAACCCATTTATGTTGGAAATAATCGCGGTTTCACATCCGTGTTATTAATATATTTGTTTTTATGTATTTACTGACCTTTTATTACAGTTTTGCAGCAATGCAACAAGAAAAGTAATCATTTCGTAATATTACGGTCGGTTTGGTTTTATTACGAATTTCTTATGAGTTATGTTTTGTTGTTTATACCCGGTTTAGAGTTTATACAGCGTTGGAAGTTTACTAAAAGTTCCTGTAAACGTGTAAACCAAGACAAACTGAAAGGTTTTTCTGGGCTTTACTAGGTAGGCTTGGAATTTTCAAGTAAACGCCAAGAAAATATCAAAAGTGACCGTAAAAAACAACGAAAACTTTTTTCTAAATAACAAAAAATGTGCCAAGGTGTCATAAACGTCAGCCAACCTAACCCCACTTTTGGACGTTTAAAAGCCAAATTCATACCATAAAAGCCACCAACTAGCCATGGCCTACTGTAGGTTCAATAAATTGTGAATGAATTGTACCGAACGGGTTTTTATGTTCGTTTAAATTCGCAAATTAATTTCAGTTGCTTTGTTAAGCTATGCTTATTGGATATTAGGTAATTGGTTTGACTTGTAATGAACGCCTCATGATTTTTGTAATTTGAAAAAAGCTGTTAAATGCACTTTATAAGTACAAAACTCTTATCAATCGAACATTTGCGCCTGCACTAAGAGATAAAACACAGAAACTTGCACATCTGCTGAATGTTTGCCGAAGTATTCTGTTTCAGTTTTTAAATTCTCCTCCTTAAATACGGTTTGTTTCACGCGTTTCTCGTGTGTTTTTGTTAATTTTCTTTGAATTTTCACGCAATGATCTAAATTATGGAGATGCACTTGGTGAAGCATTTGAACAGTTTTATCAATCGCCGACCTGTTAAATATTGGTGCTGTTCCTGTTTTGTTGTCGAAGGCTGGCTCCTTCCTTTAGAATAAGGTAGGAATTTTTAAATAACAGAAACGTGCCAGGTTATGTTTTAAAAATGGGAAGCTCAAAAATTTTAGTTTTAAAGTGTAGAATTGTTTATTTATTTATTTTATGAAATTTATGCCTGCAGGCAGCAGGTACTAAGTATAGTCTAAGTAAGTTTTAAATGGCGGTTGAACGGGTTTATGTTTCCCCGCCCTATGCAGTTTTTTTAGTTACAACAAGATATAACGCATATCCGTTTCAATTCTTCTTCTTAGAGTGGCATACCCTTTACAGGGCGTTGCCGATCCTCTCTCCATATGCCTGTGGTGTGCGTGTCAAGTAGCCTACAGACAAAGGGGACCTACAGCTTAACGTGGGCTCCGAACCACGGAAGTGCTTGCACTTCTACTCCAGAGAGGACTTTACTAGGCAGAATACACCTAGGTGGTTTGCCGATATTTTCGGTGCATATGTGACCCTGGGAATCGAACGACCGCCTTTTCAATTAAGGTGCTCCATATTTTAATTCAGTATTTCCTCTATAATACAAGCATTTATGATTCACGAGGGGCGAGCTTTTACTGTGATATCAGATAATTTGAAATTGATAGACTGGCTATAATAATTAACCTTTTGATTTGAGTTTCAGTTGCCAATTAAATGGTACAAATTTGAGTTTGAAATCGCTTTTTAATATTGAAATTAAGAATTCGAAACTTGAACTTAGGTGAAGAAGCAATGTGGTCTAGAACTCCCTTAATATTAGCAATGTTTTTACATTTTGCCTTCTACTCCGTCTTCGTTCTTCTTCTTTGACTTCTTCATGTTTTGTTTTTTCTTTTCGGTTTCTCCGTCTTCTTCCTATGATTCTTTGTTTTTTGTTTCTTCTTCTGTTCATTTTTCTTGTTTGTTCTTCTTCTGCTACTTCTCCGTCTTTCCTTGTTTCTTCTCATTTTATTTATTATTCTGCTTATTCCTCTGTTTCATCGTTTTCTGCGGTTCCTTCTACTGTTTCTCATTCGTTTCTTCGTGTGTATCTTCGTTTTTCTGTTAACTGTACTTATTTCAAATTTGTCTTCCTTTTTCATCATTTTATAATCTTTTTGTTTGTGTTATTTGTCTTTTTGTATCTACTGCTTTATTTTTCTCGTTTCAGTTGTTGTCTTTTTCTTTTCGTTTTCGTTTGTTCCCCTTCATTTAGATTTGGAATTGATGTAAAATTGATTTTTTGTTTAGCCGTTGGTTAATTTTTGCTTCATACTTTCGTAAAGTTTATTCTCACTTCTTCTTTTTCTAAATCTATTTTCTTTGAATTATTTACTTTCTTTATCCTTTTTGATTGATTGAACGTTCTTAATAAATTTTTGCCTTCTGTTTTTTTTTCTGATTTAAAGCCGGCGTAGGAAAGTCAATTACAGATTTGCTTAATCTTGATCCATCTTTTTTATTTTGTTTCTTCTCTTTTAGTATTTTCCGTTTTGTTTTCTTTTTGTTAGATATTTTCTATCGTTTATTAGAAGTCTTCTGTCCTTTTTATATCTTGCAGTCTGGTGTTCTTTTTATTCTACTTTCTCTTTTTCTTTTGTCAACATTTCACCACCTGTTTCCCCCTTTTTATTATTAACTTCTACCTCCATTCTCTTCTTTGCTTTTAACATTTACTTTTGGCCCTTTAATTTGTAGCTTTTGGCTTTTTAGCTTGTAACTTTCTCTCCATTCTTGGTTTTATTGCACTTTTTTGATTCTTTCTTAGTCTACATTTTCCTTTTACTTTCGTTGTTTCTATTTATCCGTCGCGTTTCTTCTGTTTTCGGTGCTTACTTTTTGCCCAATTTTTTAATAGTTTTTACTATATTTATTATCTTTTCTTCTTCGGTTTCTTAACTTTTGTAATTTTTAATATAATTAGTTATCCTTTCTTTTATTATTCTTCTTCCTCTTCCACCTCTTGCACGTATTGTTCTCTTTAATTTTGCTGTTTTTTTGCTGTTTTGCGATAATTGTCGTTTCCTTTTCATTTCTCTTGTTCTTGTTTTCATCTTGGTTTTCTGCTTTTTTTAAATTTATTCTGTTTTTATTCCCTTCCGTTGCTTTAATTTCTTTTGTAGCTTTGGATCCCTCTAATTAGTCTCTTATGTTGTACCTTGTGAAAGTGTTTAATTTTCTGCCTTTCCTTTTTTTCGCTTCTTCTTCTTCTTCATCTTTTTTTGGTTTTTGTTAACATTTGTCCCATTTTTTATTTTTAGCTCCGTCCTTTTTGCGCTTGCTCTTACCTTCATCATTCTATTAAACATTTGTAGTTTTCGGTTTCCACACTTATCCTTTCCTTTTTTGTTTGTATTTATTTCTATAATATTGTCGTATTCTTTCTACTTTCAGTGCTTACTTTTCGCGGAAATTTTTGGTAGTTTTTACTATATCCATTTTGTTTTCTTAACTTTTGTAATTCTTACTTTGTTTGTTTCTATTTTCACTTTTCTTCTTTCTCATCATCATCTTCTTCTTCTTCTTTTCAGCCTGAAATCATCCACTCCTGGATGTAGGCCTCTTCCAAATCTTCCATTTTTCTGTTATAGGCTGTTTGTATCCAGGGCTTCCCACACTTCTCTTAGTCTCTCTTGGTCGCTAGATTATCAGTTTGTTGGTCCATTTGCTCTCTTCCTATCTTGCTACATGGCCAACCCATCGCCATTTCAACTGTGCTGTTCTTCTTGCCACATCTGTCATTCCCGTTCTTCTTCTGATCTCTTCATTTCGCACTTGATCTCTCAAACTAATTCCGAGCATGATCCTTTCCATTGCTCGCTGCGTTACTTGGAGGATGTGTAGGGATTTTCGTGTTAACGCTATTGTTTCTAAGCCATATGTAAGAACTGGCAATATACATTGATGATAGACTTTTCGTTTTAGATTTATTGGTATATCAATTGATCCTAGAATGAACTTGAGTTTGCCAAATGCTGCCCAACAAAGTCCACTTCTTCGAGAAATTTCGGCAGTTTGATTGAATTCTAGGTCCAAGGTATATGTATTGGGATACATTTTCTAGTGTTTGGTTTTCGATGGTTATTAGTATTTGTTCAGGGCTAATTATTTTGGTTTTACTCAATTTCATTTGTAATCCGATTTGGGTCGATGTTTGATGGAGTTCTTCTAACATGGTTTTTAGTTCTTCAGCTGAAGTGCTGATCAGAATGACATCATCTGCAAATCTCAAGTGATGTAGTCTTACTCCATCAATATTAATTCCTTTACACTTCCAGTTCATATTTTTAAAAACATTCTCCAAGGTCAACGTAAACAGCTTCGGGGATATCGTGTCCCCTTATTCTTCTTCTTATTCCTCGTTGAATTGGAATTTCTCATCTTATACATCCCTTATTGTTTTTTTATTTTGTGTTTTTATTTGAGTTTGTCGTATTTGTCCTGTTACTTCAACTTTGTAGGCAGCTTTAAACCATTCCATCAGTCTCATAGTAAGCCAGAGAGAAAGAAAGAGAGAGAAAGGAAAATCGAAGATATCTTTTTTTTACATTATCTTGTGTATCTTCGCCTTTTTCTGTTTTCCTACATTTTCGTTTTTTTGCTCTATTCTCCCTACTCCTGCCTTTCTTTTAATTTCTTTAAGTTTTTTGTTGTAGTAAATGTAAAATACACTTGAAAATGTCTACTAATTCTAATTTTCCGTCTCTTTTTCTTTTTATTTTGCTTCATTTTATTCCGCTGTAGTTAACGTTCTTCTCATTTCCCCTTTTCTTCCATTATTTAGTGCTTCTTTCTTCGTCTTATTTGTTTTTGGAATATTTTAGGCTTTTCACTGAACTTTTGCGATATTCTCTCTTTATTTTTTTCGTTTCTATTTTCCTCCATTTTTATCTTATTCTTTCTATGCTCGCTTCTTTTTGTATGCGTTATCTTTTTTGGATCTTCTTATCTCATGGATTTTCCTGCTGTTTTGATTCTATATTAAATTCATTTGCTTTTTCTGTTCTTTCTTGCCCTTTGTTCGTTTATTCTCCATCGTTTACTTCGGGTCTCCCTTTTGCTTTCATTTTGTTGTTGTTTTTCGTTTTGATTTGATGTATATTTCCAGTAATTTGACGCTTTTGCTTTGATCCGCATTCGTAAAGATCATCCTTTTTTCTGTTTTTATTCGTATTCTTTTGTTTGCGGCTTGTGGCAGTTGCAGTTTATATTTAACGCAAAAAAACGATTTGAATCGATTTGAAATCCTTTAAAAGTGCAAATAATTAAGAAATTACATTGAACTGCAGATTCCCTATTTAATATTCAAATTTTCGTTCTGAATCTCTCAATCCAGACTCGAAATTTCAGATTTTAAGAGTGGGATTGAAGTTCTCAAATATGGAAATCTATAACTCGAGCCATGGATTTTGGACTTTAAACTAGTTTCTAAGTTTTGTGTATGAAATCGAATCTTTAAGTTATACTCAGCAAAATTCAATCCACCTTTTCGGATTCGACGCTCAATCGAGTCTCAGTTCGTAAGCTAGTCGTTGTTACTTCAAATTCAGACTACGATTTGAAACCTAGAAAGTGGCCGTTTGTTGTTCAAATCCACTTTAAACTTAAAAAGATCATAAAATAAGTAGATTCATAAGATTGATAAAATTCGAAAGTTTTTCAAGTTTCAATTGGATCGGATTTAAGAATCGAATTTTAGAATACACAGATTTCTGATTATTCAGAACTACGAAGTCGGCCTGGAAATACGAATCCCGAATTCTATACTAGCGAATCGAATCAAATTCTGGGTTCTGAGCTCGAAATTCAGTTCGAAATTTCCAATACTGGATCGGAGTTTTCAGTCCCAATCGAGACACTGATTCACTCTTGCAAATTCTATGGTCAAATCTTCGATTTTTGCCAATCATAATTTAATCCAAAACATTTATACAAACAACCTTTTCGAATCGTTTTCAAAAGAATTCAATTCGTTACAAGTTTCTACTTAAATCTGATCACATAGCAAGGTTATTTAAACTAAAGTAACAACTTTCAAATTTGAATTCAGATTTAAACCCCTAATCTTGATTTGAAACCTAGTTTCGGATTAGATGAACAATCCATGTTTTGTCTTCTTCTGAAAAATGAAATCCCAAATCCATTCCTAACTCAAATATGTGTTCGACATTTGTAGCCGGAATTGAGATTGGGATTCAAATTGCCAAACTGATTGCAATATTCTCAGATATTTTGGTCTTCATGGTTCTTACTGTTCTTCTTCTGACCAAAATTACATGAATTCCATAAAATTATCACAAGAAAAATTATTAGAGCGCGTTACGATCTTATAAACCGTTTACAAAACCTCTTCTTGCAAATAAAAAGGAATTCAACGTGTTGTTTTATTACCATACCGAGCGATAACCGGGTGAAAGTCTTCGTTACAGAATCATTAAACAATAACTTCCTAACATATCTCGGATCGTTTAATATTCGCTAATTCATTGTTAAAAAAATATTAGGACATGGAGGTGTGGTGATTATCATTTACAGTAAATAAATTTCGAGATTCACTTATAATACTTACATAAAGTGCAAGTTTACGGAGAAATTTGCCGGTTTATTATTGTACGATTGGGTAATGGTGTAAGTTTATAAAGTAGAAAGCTCGCTCGTGAAGAAGGGATCATTTCAATCTCAGTTCGTTAGTTTTACCGGTGTAGCCTTCGAAATATATTTACCAGTCTTGATCTTGCACATCTTCGTGTGTTTTCCGTTATTTTGCGGGGGAGGTTTTGATTAAGTGAATCTAAAATTGGTTGATTTTGAATGTGCGCGTGTGGTGTGAAAGTGAACTTGTTTTTAATGAAATTATTGTTATGTTTAATCTTGTGTTAAACGTGGTTTTTTAGTGTTTTCGATTGTTTTTTCGTGTTTGTAAAACGGTGGGAAATTTGTGAATTTTGAAGGAAAACCGTAAGTTTTTTTAGAATTTTCTGCGTTTATTATTGCTTGTAGTACGCTTAGGAACCTTCAATTTAAAACTAAAATTTAAATTTTAAAACAGAATTTTGAATGCAATCTCAGATTTAATGTCTTTTTCTATAATTTAGCGTCTGAGTTTGTCCTACAAACGAGGTTCAAACCCTTCTAAGACAGGAATCAAGCCTTGAAATCGGTGCTTTCAAGAATCTCAATCCGGATTTGAATTTTCAATCCTGAGCTTAAGCCTCAAATCTACGAATAAAATAAAAAATCCCAAGCTGGTCGAATTTTCTTGTACCAAGAATTGATATCCAAATCTAAACTCTCATTTAGATTAACTAATTCGAATTATAAACAAAATCTCAAGGTCAAACTTGGAATTCTAGTTTCATGTCTTTTCAAAGCCAGTTTGATGCATTGAGAGTTGAATGTTTTATGAAATCAGAGTTTGGAACTTCAATCTTGATTTGAGTTTCCAACTCTGAATTCAAGCCTCAAACCTACACCGAAATTAAAGGATTGGATGAGAAATGCCGAGAAATAAGCTCCACAGTTAGACCTATGTTTGAATTGATGAATCTAGCTCTCAAATTGGAATCTCAAGCTTATATTTCAAACCTCTACAAAACAAGACCCATAAAGAACTAAACCTTTCTTTGCGATTCAAATTTGAATCTGTTCTAAGACTGGTTTTGAACCTCATATCGGGATTCGGGCCTTGAGTATGGAATTCAACCACAAGTTTCAAATATCAAACGTTTATTGCAACTTCTTCAATTAAATTTTGATCTGATGTTTAGACAATCTTGAATGAATATTAAAATTCAGTCACAAAAGTTTCAAATACGAAGTATTTCGTGTTACAAAACCCAAGTTTCCAACCCAAACGTTTGAGATGTTGTTAAAAGGTAGGCATCTCGTTTAAATTAGTTAATCCGAATTGCAAATCAAACTTGGAATTTTAGTTTAGAATTCACACTTACCTTTTCAAAGCAGAAAAGCCAGTTTCATCCATTGAAGGTCCAAGTCCTAAGAAGGATTCTAGTCTTGTTGTTTAGGTTAACTAATTCGAATTACAAATCAAAAGCCCAAAGTCAAACTTGAAATATTAATTTAGAATTCATATTCGAAGCCTTTTCAAAGCAGAAAAGCCAATTTGATTCATTGAACGTTGAAATTTTTTACGATTATGTTCTAAGATACGATTCCAGTTTTGAAATCACAGTTATAAATTTGAATTCAAATTTAGGTTTCCAACCTTGAAAGAATATTAATTAAAATTCAATCACAGAAATCTCGAATATGAACCAGCATTTCGAATTAAAATTTGTAAGTTTTCAATCCAAAGCTTGACCTGTTGTTAATAAGTAGGCATTTCATGTAGATTAATTAATTCAGATTAAAATTCAAAATTTCAAGGTTTAACGAATTTTAGTTTAGAATTCCTTCAAGCCTTTTCACAACAGAAAAGCCAGTTTTGATTCAACGAAAGTTGAAATTCTTTATACGATTAGGTTCTAAATTTTTTTTAACTGATTTGAGTCTCGAAATCCCAATTTTGAATCTGAATCCGAATTTAGGTTTCCAGCTTTGAACGAATATTAAAATCCAGCCCGAAAAATCTCAAATCCAAACCAGAATTTCGAATTAAAAATCTTATGTTTCTAATCCAAACATTGGAGATGTTGTTAAAAAGTAGGCATCTCGTTTAGATTAACTAATCCGAATTAGAAAACAAAATCTCAAGGTCAATCTTACTTCTTTACATTTATATATTATATTTAAATCCTTTTAGACTTTAGAGGATTTCAAACCTCAACTTGAATCCAAAATGTTTAAGCACAAAATTCAATGTCAAATAATGAACAGAATTTTTCTGCATTGAGAATTCAGATTCAGATTTAAATTCACCTTTAACTTAACGAATTCGAATTTCGAATCTAAATCTCAAAGTCAAATTTAAAAACTTAGCTCAAAATTCACACTTTAAGCTTTTTAAAATCGAAACTGTGGGTTTCATTTAAGGAAAGGTAAAACTCTTTACGATTGAAATTCAAACCTTATTCAAGCGAACCGAAATCTCAAAGCTCAATTTAAAATTTTGGGTTAAAATTTGTCTCTTAAAAAGGCCGCCAATTCAATGAATGGAAACTTAAAAATCTCTTTGCGATTGGGATTTAAATTGCTTCCAAGATGGGTTTGCGTGCCTCGAATCCAGATTCAGACTTTGGAATATCGAATCCAAACACAAGTTTCGAAAATTAAGCACAAATCGGAGTTTCATTCGCCCAACTGACTTGATTTTTTGCGCACTTTTGAATAAATATTGAAATTCAGCCACATTTTAAATCCGGTTCGGCATTTCGAACTAAATTCACAAATTTAAGATTTTGAACCGAAAACTCAAAACCTGATTTAGAATTTTAGGTTTGTAATTGTTTAATTTTTTCCAAGGCGGGTTTTTAAAATCTCGAGTCCGCATTCAGGCTTCGAATATCGAATCCAAGCGCACATTTCGGATTGGAATTCTATCCAACAGACTTAATTTTTAAGCAAGCTTGTACGAATACTTTTAAAATTTAATCAGAATCAGCATTTTGAATAAAAATCATAAACTGGTTTCGAATCAAAATCGCCTAATTTCGAATTGTAGATTAGAATTCATATGTCTTTATCTGTGAAAAGCTAAAAGTTTCATTGAGAATTGAGATATTTAATTCATTTCCAAGTCTGAGTTCGCACTCCAAATCCGGATTCGAATAGTAAATTCAACAGCAAATTTCGTATATCACGCACGGACTATGACCTCATCCATCACACTTTGGCTTGATTTTTAAGTCAACTTGAATTTTGAAATTGAAAGCTCAACTTTAAATCAGCTTTACGGATTGAAAACTCAGGTTTCGAATTCAAGTGTTGAAAATTCGTCACTAAGTAGGCATCTCATATCCGAACTCGAATCTCAACCTCAGTATCGGCTTCAAATATTGAACACAAAAAATATGAGTTACGAATTTCGCATGCACCTGTGATTTAATTTTTCAGTGTGAAGACCACTGCTTATTTGATCCGAAGCTAGATTTCAAATCAAGATTAAAAGTTCGAATCTGAATTCGAATTCCAAATATTAATTTAGCGAAGGTTCGTTGCTAGATTTTGGTTCAAATCATCATATTTGCATATTTTGACATAGAATCCCAAATTTAGGTTTCGAACTTCAAATTTATGTAACAAATACCTGGTCTCCTCAGATTTAAGTTGAAGGTTGCAAACACAAAATTCTAGAATTCGTTTGAAAACGATTAGAGAAGGTTATATAAACGTTTAAATATTTTGGATTAAATTCGGATTGGAAAAAACTCAGATTCTAGTATAAAATTTACACTGAATTGAGACAGAAAACTCCAATCCCGTATTGGAAATTTTGAGCTCAGACTCAGAATCAGTTGGATTCGCTGGGCCAGAATTCAGGATTCATATTTTCAAGTTGACTTGAAGGTTATAAATCAGAAATCTGATGATTATAGAATTCAATTCTTAAATCCGAATTGTACCCCCTGAAACTTAAACTTCAAATATTTTCGTATTTATCAACCTTATTAATCAACGTAGTTTGTGAATTTTTGTAAGTTCAAGTGGATTTAAATAACTAATTAACGAGAAGACTGTGGGGTGTTCCAAACGGCCACTTTCTAGGTTTCAAATCACAGTCTAAATTTGAAGTAAAAACGATTAGTTTACAATCTGAACTTTGCGTTTGTGCGTCGAATCTGGAAAAGTGGATTGAATTTTTCTGAATGCCTATAGCTTAAACATTCATATTTCCTACTCAAGGCTTAGAATCGAGTTTCGGGTTTAAATTACAAAATACGTACCTCAAGTTTTAGGTTTCCATATTTGAGAATTTCAGTCCAACTTAAAATCCAAAATTTGAAAGATTCAAATTGAAAATTTAGAAACAAAGATTCGAATATTAAATAACAAATCTTTGCAAATTCAATGAGAGATTTTAAATATTTTCAAATGGTAACTTCATAGGATTTTCAAAGCTATGGTTTTCTACATTTAAAGGATTTCAAGTCGGCTCAAATCGGATATAAACCTGCGTTCATAAACTTATTATTTTTCACTTGTAACATAATTTAAATTTGAGATAGTAAGAAGTAGTTTCAAGTTTGAAGTTCGAAGATGAAACCCTTAAGCTTTGAGCATCGAATCCGGACAGTGGATTATAGTTTTCGAGTTTGACTTAAAGATTCATATTTAGAATTCGAAGCTATAAATCGAATTTCGAAGCTAAGTCTTGTTTTAAGCATGAATTTCTGTATTTTAGCTGACACATTCGCCTGGATTCGATTTGAAATTCAAAATCCGATTCAAATTGTTAATTTAAGATTTAAAGTTTGGATTTTAAATATTTTCAAGGCTAATTTCCCATTTCGAATATTTAAAGTCAAGTCGGTTTTAAATTAAACAAAAATTGAAATAGTCGAATCAACCCATTTTTCTTTGGTTTGCTTGAAATTTGAAAACTTTTAGGAATAATTGAGATTTAGGAATCGAATCTATGAATCAAAATTTGAGAATTAAATCTTGAAGTCGGATTCGTATTTCGCACAGAAAGCTTAGAATTGAGTTTTGAGTTTAAACTCCAAAATCCATGCCTCGAGCTGTGGTTTTCCATATGTGAAACCTTCAATCCGACTCTTAAGATCCGAAATTTTGAGCCTGGATTAAGAGATTTAATCGAAAACTTAAAAACAAAGATTCGAATTTCGAATATTAAATATAAAATCTTTGCAATTCAATGTGGGATTTTAATTATTTTCAAACTTTAAACATTTTCGAGAATATGATTTGCTATGCACATTTACAAGATTTCAAATCGATTCAAAACCGACTAAAACCTCCGCTAATAAACTGAGTTTAAAGTAGCAGGAAGTAGTTTAGAACTTGAAGTTCGAATAAGAAACTTTAGAGGTTTGAGCGTCGAATTTGAAAAGTGGTTAGATTGTTCGAATTTGACTTAAACGTATTTAGTATTCAAAGAATCGAATTTCAAGGATAACAATGTAACCCATGTTTCGAACATGAATTTCCGTATTGTGGCAAATGCAAATTCACTCTTTCAAGCCTGAAATTTCAAAATCAAGAAACCCACTTTAAACGATTTTCAAACCCATAATTTTCCATATTTAGATACAAAATCGAGCGAAATCCAGCAAAAAGCTTCCTTTTTTATTTCAATCAGAAAAATGCATTTTTCCACTTTTTGACAAATTTTTCTTTCCTCTCTTAAGATATATGTATTTTAAATAATTTAAATTTTAAGAGAGGTTACGTGTTATAAAATTTCGAATAATATATGAGTTTCAAATACTTGCATGCTGTTAATTTCTAGTTACATAACAAAATAAAATAACAAGGTGCTTTTATAACGGAACGTGTTGCATATTTATTGAAGTAAAAGGTACATCTTAACTCTTTTAAATCATTCAAGCTTCCTGCTAAGTTAATCCTAGAAGAAAATTTCTCCATTTAATTGAATTTATTTTGAGAGTTATGCTGTTTTATTTACGTTAAGCACTCGGTTACGTAACGAATATCTTTTGTTTTAACTAGATTTTTAATGAATATTCTTATGTAAAATTGTTAAGAGAAGGGATTGAGGTTTCAAGTATGATATTTCGTAAATTTGAATTTTCCAAATTGTTTTTTTAATTTTTATCATTTCAGAAAATATTCAAGTTGAAAAATGAAAATTTTAGCAAATGGGAAAATCAATTAAAACCATCAAAAAACAAACGACTAAAATTTAATAAAAAAGGACTTCGAACTAAGGTTTTGATCTACCAACAAAAATCGTATAAGAAAAGAAAGTGAATTTCAACAGAATTTTTTGGTTGTTTACACGAATTATAATTGTAAATTTTGCTTAGAAGTACTTCAAAATGCGTTTCTTTTCATGTCTGAGTATTATAATTACTTCTTTAATTAAAGAAAAATACATGCAAATAGAAATTCCTGGTTTGTTTTCTATGTTTTGTTACTGGTTTTGTGATTCTGAACCATTTTGAGAGCCCCAAAAGAATTCAGAACTTTAATTTCCTGTAAAGAAATGGAAATTTAAAGATCGAAACTTAAATCTTCAGGGTTTCAAGATTGAATCTTCGGATACGATTTTAAAGTTTCTAAACTCCAATTATTTCTAAGAACTCAGAATTACGAGCAAATCAAACGAAAATGGATTGAGTTGGGTATTATTTTTTGTCCAATTTAAATCGATTTGATTTCAAATGCCCGAAATTGGAAATTATCCTTGAAAATAATATCATTCTAAACGTTAAACCTTAAGTTAAAAATTCGAATTGGCTTTTGAATTTGAGATACCAATTTTCAAATTCAGACTTGAATCCACCAAAATAGGAACATATATAGTCGGGAGCCGTAGGTTGGATGTTTAAATTTGAAATTTAAGCCAAATTCAGAAAAGTCAATCCACTTTCATTATTTGGTGCACAAACCTCGAATCTTCGAATCCGATTTCGAGGTTCAAATTCTTAAATTTAGATTATTAGATTTGATTCCTAAATTCTAATTATTCGTAAAATTTCGAAATTACAAGCAAGCCAAAGTAAAATGGATTGTTTAACTGTGAATCCAATTTAAATCAATTTGATTTACTTTTGAATATGAGAATAGAATTTTTGGATCCAAACTTGAAAGCGTCAGCTTTAATTTGCCACAATACAAAACTTCATGCTTAAAACAAGGCTTATGATTTATGATGTTGGCTCCGAAAGTTGATTCTAAGCTTCGGATTCTCAATACGAATCTTCAAGTCTAATTCGAAAAATTTAATCCACTGCCCGGATTCGATGTTCAAACCTCGCAAGTTTCATCTTCGAACTTCAAACTCTACATTACTTCTTGTTATTTTAAATTCAAATTACAATACACAAAAAGAAACTGCTTTTGAACGCAGGCTTTTATCCGATTTGGATCGATTTCAAATTCTTTAAATATAAAAAACCATATCCTTGAAAATACCATGAAATTATTACCATTTGAAAATACTTAGTTATACTCCAACGTTGAATTGCGAAGATTTGTTCTTTAATACTTGAATCCTTGTTTTTAAGTTTGCGATTCGAATCTTCCATTCCAGATTCGAAATTTCGAATTTTAAGAGTTGAATGGAATATTTCAAATATGGAAATCTTTGTTTGTTTAAACTCAAAACTAGATTCTAGATGTATACGAAATGTGAATCTTAGAATCCGATTTTGAGTTTAAATTCTCCAATTTGGATTAATAGCTTTGATTCATAAAACTTAAATTTTGCCAGCAATCTAAACAAAAGTTTGAATTTTTATGCAATTCAAATCGATTTGTTTTTAAATGTTCGAAATTGAAGTGTGAATTTTAACCTAAAATTCCAAACTTGAGTTTAGATTTTGATTTGATTTGATCTAAACGTCGCTCTAAATGCGATTCCCAATTGTCGGTACAGAAAAATTCGATTCGCCTTTCAATCCTTCATTTTCTGTTGGCTTGAATTCCAGGTTGGAAGCTCAAATTTGGATTGAAATTCCAAACTCTGATATTTCAAGCCTACCTTGATAAAGACTCGAATTTGTAAAAATTTGAGATTTTCATTTTAAGTCGTAAAAAGTTGAATGAAATTTAAGATTTTTCTTCAAACTCTGTGTTCTGTTTCTTTCTTATTTGAATCCAGCTTTTGTAGACTTGACACTTCCGTTTTCAAGTGCCTTAAACTCAGAACTGTGATTTTAAATTCGACTTTGGGATTTCGATCCGAAATTCGAAATCAGGGTAAAAGAAAAGATTTTATCATTAACTAAACAAAAACTGAAACTATTTAAAACTCTTTATTTTCTAATAACCGTTGCACTGAGTTTACTCTCATCAACGTAATTAACACTAAGAACCTTAATTTCATACTTGATGTATTAAAAGTGAAATGTTTAAACTAAGCGTGACCGTAAAATCGTCGTAGTACATTACTAGAAAACTTAAAAAGTTGATGCTGCACATTGAAATAAATTTATTCCAAGAACAAAATTCACACAAACCACATCCTCAAAGGAAGCTTTATTATTTCTTAATCGAATTCCTCGTGCATGTAAATCACGACACCACAAAACAAAGGAAATAATCTTCACTCGTCTGCTGTGAATGTCCTCTGCGGTTATTCGAATTGCAGTCCTTTATATGACTCACCAAAAAAATAACTAAAAAAAGAGTACCTATAACGCTTGATTTTAAAATTTGAAGCTGACGTGGATTCTGGGTCAGGATTCGAATTGATATCCACCCAATTGCGCAACAGAGCCCAATCCACAAGCTCACCGAACTACGAGTTAATACCAAACATTACCAAAATTAAGTAATCACAAATAAATAACAAAGTAAACCAGCCAAGCCAGTTCATGCTGTTTTACTTATCAAGTAGCTGATCGAAGGTGGCTGCGGTTTCATTCAAATTTAAATGCGTAAACCCAGATGAAATGTTAAAGTAACTTTCATATAATTATCTCTCGCGTACGAAGTCACGCAGGAGAACGTTTATGTGTAGTTTACAGTTGCAACTCCAACTTTCTTACTTTACTTACTTAGTAACGTTCGTTAAGCCTTATTAAGGTCTAACATAGTTTACGTCAAGAAATGCGGTAGTCGGACATTTCAACCGCGCTCGTCATGTAAACTACGTTAAAATGTTTAATTCATCAAGATAATCCGACTGAAAATGGCTTAGAATTCTACATGGCTTGAAGACTACCTAAACAGGACTCTGAAAAAGTCGAATTCAGGTTTAATCTTCAATGATTCGAAAATAAGTACATATATAGGGTGCTCCAGAAAAGACATTTGTACCAATTCACTGATAAAAAGTGATAAAAATGAGCGACATTTGTAAAAACATTCTTTCTTCTACAAACGGTTGACGTAACCATGAATTCTGCAAAGGTTCAATTCTAATCTCTGTGACTATAAAATAAATATACAGGGTGCTCTAAAAGAAGTTTCGGTATTTTTAAGAAATTTCCTTTCCAACAATTTCAAGCAGAATGTTTACAAAGACTTTACAAAAATTCGTCAATTCTTAGCCATTATCTTAGGATGAATTTTGGAAAAGTTCGGTTCGAGTTTAGCCTCAGTAATTATAAAACATAGAGGGTGCTCTGAAAGTAGTCGGAATATTTTTAAGAAACTTCTTTTGTAATAATTGCAAGCGGAACGTTTACAAAAGCCTTACAAAAAATCGTCTTTTCTTGGCTATTATTTTAGGACGAATTCTGGAAGTTCGTTCCGAATTCAGCCTCAGTAATTATTATTAAGCAAACATATAGGGTGATCTGAAAGGAGTCTCAGTATTTTTAAGAAACTTCCCTCCTAACAATTTCAAGCAGAGTGTTTACAAAAACCTTACAAAAATTCCTCCTTTTCCAGCCATTACTTTAGCACAAATTCTGGAAAAGTTTGGTCCGAATTTAGCTTCCGTAATTATATAGCAAACATACAGTGTACCCCAAAAGAACTATCAGTATTTTTAAGAAACTTTCTTCGTGACAATTTCAAGCAGAATGTTTACAAAAACCTTACAAAAATTCCTCCTTTTTTAGCCATTATTTCAGGACGAATTCTGGAAACGCTCGGTGCAAATTTAGCCTCAGTAATTATAAAACAAATATACAGAGTACCCTGGCAGAAGTCTCAGTATTTTTTAAGAATCTTTCTTCGTTACAATTTCAAGCAGAATGTTTACAAAAACCTTACAAAAATTCCTCCTTCTTTAGCCATTATCTTAGGACGAATTCTGGAAAAGTTCGGTGCGAATTTATCCTCAGCAATTATAAAACAACCATACAGGGTGCTCTGAAAGAAGTCTCAGTATTTTTTAAGAAACTTCCTTCGTTACAATTTCAAGCAGAATATTTATGAAAACTTTACAACAGATCGTCCTTCCTTAGCCATTATTTTAAGGCGAATTCTGGAAAGGGACGTTCTGAATATAGCCCCAGTAATTATAAAGCAAAAATACGGGGTGCTCTAAAAGAAGTCTCAGTATCTTTAAGTAACTTCAGCAGAATAGTTCCAAAAACCTTATAACAATTCATTCTTTCTCAGCTATTATCTTAGGACGAATTATGAAAAACTTTGGTCCGAATTTAATCTCAGTAGTTACAAAGCAAACATACAGGGTGCCCTAAAAGAAGTGTCAGTATTTTTAAGCACATTCTTTGATAAACATTTTAAGTGGAATATTTCCAAAAGTATTACAAAAATTCGTCTTTACTTTATCTAAAAACGAAAGTAATAAATATACAGAGTGCTTCAAAAAGAAGCACAAAGGTTTTAAACAGGTATATTGCTGAAAATTAGGTGAGGTATTTCCAAAATTGTTTCAAATATTCGCTTTTTCGTAGTGGTTGTCGAAAAACGAATTCTGGCAGTTCAATCCAAACCTAAGCTTGTAATGTAAACTTATCAAAAAGATAATAAAAAGCCATAAATTCGTTGTTACACTTTATTTTTTATCGGAAACTCAATTAACGGCGCAAGGCCAAGGTTCAAATTAAACATATACAATAAAATTAATTACTATTAAAGAACTTGATTATAAACTCAATAATATTAACTTAAACAACCAATGAAACCTGATTATGAATTAAATAATTTACATAGCTGAAGGCCTAACTCAGGGTACGCAATTAATATCGAATGAAATAATATCCACCTACTTTGTAAACGTTTACAGGGGTATAGTAGATAAAAATATAAGGCAAATTACGCCAACTGAAGTAAATACATGCGTCACCTTTTCAAAATTTTAAAAAATTAACAAAGCTACAATAAATTCAAGATACAGTAAAATAGAAAGTTTATAACAAATTATAATAATGCAATTTAATTAAATAATTAGACCAGAAGGGCAGAAAAATAATTTAAAGATAAAACCATCAATACAAAATTAGAAATATAACCCATAAATAACACTTATCTTAATCCATCAGGAACAGTTGTATGACGTATAAGTTCAAAATGTCAAGATGTCAGGATAACGAAATGGCAAGATGGCAAAATGGCGACGCATCGTGGATCTCGTACAATCTGGATGACGCCAGGATTAATTCCGAATCACGAACAGTCACGAAATTAATTAGAACAACGAGAATTCCAAGGTCAACACCCAGATAGAATTAATTAATTCTAATTAATTGCATCCAATTAATTGCTAGAAATTTCACACAAATAAGAATATGAATCTTATAATAAAAGGAAAACTTACCACACGTAAATCACACGTGCAATTCAAAAAAGCAAAAATAATGAACAACGAG
Organism: Melanotus villosus; assembly: GCA_963082815.1. NCBI lineage: Eukaryota > Metazoa > Arthropoda > Insecta > Coleoptera > Elateridae > Melanotus > Melanotus villosus. The sequence goes on along the minus strand of OY720419.1, from coordinate 109,430,537 downwards.
CCAAACAAGGCACCCAAAAACGGATCGCTTTAAAACACTTAATTACGTGGTAAATTCAACGCATAAAGGGAAGCGACATGGACTTTTTTAAATAAATTCGCCAAATGTGTGTACTTCACAAACGTCAAACGGAAAAAGACATTGAATTTGACTCCAAGCGCAATACCTGGGAAGTCCCTCAAAATTCTGTCACTGCGCATTCAAGATACAAATGCAATTAAAGTTGCATAAATTAGGCGGAAAATTCGCATTTAATTATTTAAATAAAGACGTCGAGGATTCATACAACACAAAAGGAAAATTGAAGATAGGGTCGGCAGAATCCGAAAGAATTTAATTCTGAACGAAATCAAAACAACAAATGAATTAAATAACTAGGCATCGCTTATGATGCGCCGGCACAAAGAAATATAGCATTACAAATGCTGTCAAAACTACGAACACAAGAAAACCTTTACAAAATAAGAAAAGGGAAACAACAATGTAGATTAATAAAGTAAAATGGGAAGGACAACACCGAAGAAGGAATAAGAAAGGATACTGGATAACCAGAGAAAGGATCGTGAGATGGTCTTGTAGGATAACAGAAAATTTCTATAAAAATATCAAAATGATTGAGGTTACAGAAACGAACTAAACAATCAGGCCAGGTTCCCTAAAGAATGTCATCAGGCAATATAATTGAAAAGACGTGACTGCAAATAAATTCTAACCCACTATCCCACTACCTTAAGGCGCAGGAAATTGATTCGGGAACAATCAACCCCTTAAACTACTTAAAAATGACATAAGCAGATTGGTAAAAGCAAAATAAGCAAATGTTATTATGAAGGGTAACAACCACAATAATTTGAGAGGAAACCTCTTTTACAAAAAAACATAGAGCTTAGCAATCAACCAACAGTGGCGATTGATAAATGGAAAACGATACAATTGACTCGTAAAGACAAAAAACTGTAACAAGCTTGAAGCTTCATCAAGTGTAAATTTTTTTTACAGTGTAAATAACGCAAGTATACACGGTGTTCCCCAAAACAGCCCAGCTTTAGTACTTTTATACGAGCTTCAAAAATTCTGTATTTCTTGGTCATTATTTAACCAGGATTCTGAAAAAAGTAGAATACGTGCCTAAGCATCAATGATTAAAAAAAAGCATATATATACAGGGTATTTTAAAAACATACAGAGACTTTTGGATGAATTTTTTAATAAAAAAGTCAATGACAAAGAACGAAAATTGCCACTCTTCAAACATTCCTATTTCTAAAAAAAGTTGACGCAAAACCAAATTCTGTAAAGGTTCAATCCTAACCTCTGTAAGTGTAAAATAGATATACAGGGTGCTGTTAAAAGAAGCACAAAATATGTCAACTGATCTACTGATGAAAATTAGGCAAAGTATTTACAAAACCACCCCAAAAACTCGTAGTACTTGTCGAAAAACGAATTCCGGCAGTTCTATTCGAATCTAACATGATGTAATTTTATGGAAATCATATACAGGGTAGTCTAAAAGTGCTAAATATGTTAGAGCAATGTGTTAGGAAAGATTGGTTCAACGTTTTGTATTAAACTTTTCTGAAATGCGGTCCTACGATTATTCGACAATGAACTTTAATAATTCTAATTTTTGTGCTATTATCAAGCTTAGAAATGTGTATGTACGGGGTTTTCCTCTTTGTTAGATGGTTTCTTGAAAACAAGCCTTCAAGGAACTTTGCTGAATAATTCAACTTTAACTGGGTTTAATCGTTGAAAGCTTTAACAAAAGAAATATACAGGGTGAAAGTTTGTGCTTTACAAGTCTCTGCCTGTAACAATTTTTTAAAAATATTCCAGGGTGTTCATAAAGAAATGTTAATCTTTTTGTACAGGTTGTTTGGTTAAAGTTAAACGAAACGTCTGTCTAAATTCTAATTAAAGGCAACTTTCCTGGACGTGTGCCTGGAAATACGGCAAACAAACAAACTGTGCAGAATTGTACCGTTAAAAGCACAAACAAAATATATAAACAGGGTGCTTCAAAACAATTGCTGAAATTATTGATCAGATTCGTTGTTAAAAATTAGAAGGAAGTTTATAAAGAGTTTATTAAATTTATTCGTTTTGAAACGAATTTTAAAAATATGTTAGAATTTAACCATCGACCATTTAGAAACAATGAACAAGGTGTCCGCGCGTAAATGCTCACGTTTCTCTGCAGATTATTTGATCAAGCTTTAATGAAAAGTTTGTGTAGATTTTTACATACTGAAAGTTTGATTAAAAATGAATTTTTCCGCATCTAAAAAGGAGTTTTGAAGGATTTTAATTGGATTTAACCCTTCACAGTTTAAAGCAATTGAATATACAGGGTGTTTATTAAAGTGAATGTTTTAACGCTGGTTTAAGAATGTGTCAGATTTAACCATTAACAATTATTTTAAAAAAAGAACATACAGCGTATTCGCGCATCAACGCCGACGTTTCTCTGCAGATTATTACATCAAGGTTTAATGAAAGGTTTGTTTAGATCTTCAACAAAGTTTGATTGGACATATTCCGAAACATCTTCTGCAAACAAATAAATCAGAATTTAATCGTTAAGACTTAAGTAAAATAATTATATAGGGTAATCCAAAATATTTGCCAAAATTGCAACATTGCAACATGCTTTGTTAAAAAAACTGGCAGATTTTATTGATAAACAGTTTCTGAGAGTTTGCATCTTTCGAGAGATTTTCTGAAGCGAGTTTGAAAAATATGACAATCTATAATTTAAAAGAGGTGAACATACAGGGTGTTGCTGAAGATAAGTCAAAGTTTTTGTGCAGATTGTTTTAGTTAAAGTCTAACAAAACGTTTTTACAAATCGGTAGTTTGCTGTTCGCCAGTGGATACCTGAAAGCAACTTTTGAAAAATTTCATCCGAATTAGTAAAGCACAAGAAACACGTCAGAATTTTCAGTAGATTGCTTGCGAAAAACTGAAGGAAATGATTTCCAAAAATTCCACTTTTTCAAATAATTATCTAAAAAAATAGCAATAAAAATATTTTTTTAAATATAATCACCAATAGCTTAATTCCAAATTAAATATACAGGATGTTTTAAAATAACTGTCAATTTTTTTGAGAATTGTCGACATTTTAAACAAGCTTTTAAAACAATTTTAGGTTGAAATTAGAGTAAACACTTTCAAGAAGTTCGTCCTGTTTATCAATTATTTAAAGATCAATTCTCACAAGTTCCGTTAGAATTTAACCTCATTAATTAATTTTAAAATAAATATACAGGGTGCTTTAAATAGTGTAAAATTGTTTAATTTGGTTCTTTGATAAAGATAATTTACAAAAGTTTTACAAAAATTTGTCGGTTTTTGTAATCATATAAAGAGGAATTCTGAAAAGTTCAGGCTAAACTTAACCTTAGTAATTCTAAAATAAGTATACAGGATACTCTAAAAGACTTGTCAAATTGTTTTAAGTTGGTTCTTTAAGTGAACATGTATAAAATCTTTACAAAAATTCGTTCATTTTTAGTAATAATCTAAACACAAAGCTTAGTCTAACTTTAACTCAATATTCTAAAATATTTGTATAGAGTGTTCTAAAAGAATTGTCAATATTTTTAAGCAAGGTTATTTGAAACAATTGTAGGTTGAAATCAGTTCATCCTTTTTTTAGTAATCATCTATAGACGAATTCTGAAAAAGTTCAATTGAAATTTAGCCGTAGTAATTCTAAAAAAATAAATATACAGGGTGCTGTAAACGAATTGCAAAATTTTTTAAGTTGGTTTTTTGATAACAATTTTAAGTGAAAATCTACAAAAGTTTTATAAATATTCGTCGTTCGTTTGGTAATCATTTAAAGACGAATTCTGAATAGTCTAGTATAAACTTAACCTCAGTAAATCTAAAATAAATATACAGGGCCCTGTAAAAGATATATCAGTACTTTTGAATTAATAAAAACCACCTGAGACAAAAAATGAAAAACTTTGTATTTATTACCAAATTATTTTTTAGTTTTTTAAAGACCAGTTTCAATTTTAAGAACATACAAGGTGTTGTGTAACAGTCAATATTAGCAAACAAATGTCCATATTGAAAACCATACAGCAACTAATTAATGATAAAGCTTAGCTGGATATTTATTTTCGTGTGAAATCTTCAGAATCTTCGACCTTCTTCGGTAACCAGTTTTTGAAAATTCTAACTTCGATAGCTTAAACAACACATACAGGACGTACCCAATAAAATGTCGAAAGCTTTAAGCTTAATTGGGCGGTTTATATAACAATCCGCATTTAATGGAACTGAAAATTTATTCAAATTTAATCATCGATTGTTAAAGGAAGGCAATATACAGGGCGTTGCAGGAGGGGTAGTTCTACCATTACATTTTTTGGAAAATTCTTTTTCACTTCTAAAAAACATTTTGTAGGATTTTAGTTAGATTTAACCCTTCACAGTTCAAATAAAATTAAATATACAGGTAGTTATTATTACGGTGGTTATCCGTGGTTAATTCAAACGAATTTTAAAAATGTATCAAGAATGCTTTTCAAACTCTTTAAGCATATGTTGACAATTATGTATGAACCTCACAACTCTCTTAAATGAAGAGCAATTCACGTGTGTTGTTTTACTTGCAGTTTTTACAAATATATCCCATAACGTTCGCGTAATTCCCCAAAAGAAAGTAAAAGCAAAAAGCGAGAAAAGTAAAATTTTATTAAACTCCTAATTCTCAGCCCACAATCCCAAGGTAACCTAAGTTAATGCGATAATAACTTTCACGATTTTTTTACGCTTCCTTTTCAGTATTATAAAGCGCCTACTTGATACGAGTATTAGATAAATAAATTACGTTAAGGTTGGGACACGAACATATGGCATAAATCGGACCATCTAATAAAAATTGTTACAGATTCGAGCCGAAGATACGTTTTAAGTACTGAAATACTCGTAATTTAGAAGTGAAATTCGTTATCTTCGATCTGATTTTTGATGCTGATACAAATATGATACGAATAACATATGGTATTCGTATCAAATTTGTTTAATTAGAAAGACTGTTGCTGGTTTTAATGCGGTTAGAACATTCGTACAATGATGGGAAAACGATATTTGAAATTAAAGAGAGTTTTTATTTATTTCTCTCGGACAAATTAAACTAGGTTTGTTTACTTTTGGTTTCTTTTGTTGGTTTGTTACAGTTTTTAGTGGTTTAAGAGAGCAAAAGTGGAAAAATAAAAAAGTGAAGTAGCATTTGGGAAATGTTTAAATAGTGAAAAGTAAGCCAGTTTTTTATTGCAAAAGTGAGAATTTTATTGTTTTGCTTTTTTCTATGGGGAAAATTATGAGGTCTTGGAAATGGGGCTACAGAATCTGTGTTTTCCAAAGTTAATAAATTTTACAGTATCATGAAAGCTTTGCTTTCAGTCAGTTTTTGTATAATTGACAAAGAAAATTTGTAAACTTGAGAAGAATCAACAGATCTGTGTTTATAATTTAGGTCACTGAGATTTTGTGTGGTAAGCATCCAAATATCGAATTTAAATCTTTCATTGCGGTGTTTAAATACTTTAGTGGCTTCTGCAGAGGTTCATAGGGGCCAAAACCTCTGCAAGTAATGATCTTCAGTAGTTCTTCATCAGCTCAATAATATCTACTTTTTTTTATACTTCAACTTCTTGTTGTTCTTTTTATTTCGTTCCTTACTCCTCTCCGTATTCTTCCTCTTTGTCTTTTTCTTCCTCTTATTTTCTTCTTCATCTTTCTTCCCCTCCTCTTCTTCCTTTTCTTGTTCTTTTTATTCTTGTTTTAACTAAGAGCCATGTTTTGTTTTCTTCATATACTACGCCTTTCTTTCACCTGTCAAAAACATTTAATGATACCACGTAAACAAAAACCAAAACGATCTTTATAGAATTTATTTAGGATCCTACTTTGAATGAATTTTAAAACTTATAAATAATCTACTTTCTTTCAATGTACCTATCAAACATCTCAAGTAAGTTTAATTAATTAACAAAATAGCAGCATATACTTTACAACTATGTATATTTTTCTGAAAGCTATAGAACACCTTGTATGTTCTCGAAATTGAAATCCGTGATTTTAAAAACTCATAAATAATCTAATTTTCTTTTAATGTATCAACCCAGTAAATTTAGTTATTTTTTAGAACACCCTGTATATTTTTCTTAAAGCTCCAGAAACATTTTGATTACTGACTTTTTAGAAAGCATTTTCTTCAGTTTGCAAGGAATCTACTGAAAGTACTGATGTGTCCTTTACAACATCCTGTATATTTAACTTATTTAGCTATTGATACTTATCAATTCAATTAAAATTCTCTTTTAGATATTTATTCGCGAAGAGCAAACTTCTGATGGTAAAACGCTTTGTTGAGCTTTAACCAACTTGCACAAAAACCTTGGCATATCTTTAGGAACACCTTGTGTGTTCACTCTTTTTGAAATTATCGATTGCTATATTTTTTAAATTCGTTTCAGAAAATGGCCATCAATAATCTAACTGATTTTCATTAAATCATGTGTTGAGCTTAGTTTGACAATGGTTGTGGATTACCCTGTATAATTATTTTGTTTGAACCTCTAACAGTTAAATTCTGGTTTGTTTAGACTCCTTTAGTAAATTTTATTATCTGTTTTCTTTGGACCTTTCCTCCTACTTTTTGATTAATTGAATATTAATTTGATACTAAGATTAAGTTACTATCTTGCATCTCTCTTTTGTTTTTTAATTTTTTAACTTTAGCAGTTAAAGCCTGGTTTATTTATTCACTGAAGTTTTTTTGGAATATTGTAATGAAGCGATGTTAGAGAATGCATCGCCACGCGCATTGATATGACGTGTTATCTAGGGCTAGGGTCACTATGCGAGGTGCACGTGGATGACCGCCGTGAACCTGAAAGATGACACTCGAGCAAGTTGTGTAGTGCATGGAAACGCTGAAATAGCGTTTTTTAAAATGCACAGCTCAGCACGTTCATGGCAAGGTGAATGCAGATAGCTCCAGTACGGAAAGTCCATGACAGGTGTGCGTGGGGGCTGACTCCTTATATAAGGAATTGCTCAGAAGAGCTTTTTATGGTTGGTGTAGTCGTCGAATAACCATGTCTTTAAGAAGCCAGGTCCTTTGTATTAGTGATGTTTCTTACGATTTTTATGTAAGACTATTTTTAACTTTAACCAAACAATATGCACTAGAGATGGGCAATCCGGTTCCTTTCGAGGATCCAGTTCCGCCAAACCAAATCCGACTGCGGAACGACTCCGATGGAGTCGTTCCGATTCCGGCTCATTCTTAATAGAGAATCCGGCAAACCAAACCTAATCAAGGAGCGGTGCGGAATTGTTTTGGCGAGATTACTCATGTGAGCGGCTAGCAATATAATTGATGACATTGTTCTAGTCTAAATATAATACGGGAGAGTTGCATTTTTACGGACACAACAAAAGTCACGTACAATAGGCTGTTGTAAGGGGCAAATGTCTTCTAGAAAACGCAGTGTATATTTTAAAATTTTAGTTAAATTTTTTTTCAGAAATTTTGTAGTTCAGTTCTTTATATCTGTATCTGTATTTTCCCCTTAAATAAAAATTATTACGCTGCTACTAATAAGGTAATAAGTAATAAGTGTCATTACTGGATGCAAATAAAAACGAACGGTTAAGTATATAACACAAAATGACGTGGCGTATATTCGGTAATTCGATATTTCAATGTTTATGTTGTCGTAAAGAAAAATTTGCAAGTACACAAATCAAATCCTGCCTCCAATCACCGAATATCGAATTACGATTCGTCACCGGACTCATTTGGATTCAAAACTTTGTCGATATAATTGATTGCTAATAACAACCGAAGAGTCCGGACCCACTTGGAGCGACTCAGAAATAAAAATCGGAATGACTCCGACCGGATCCGAGGTCGGAGTCATTCCGAAGGAACGACTCCGAGCGGATCTGCCCACCTCTAATATGCACAGAAACGTTAGCAGTTCTTCAAGAACTCCGTTTATAATCACGCATTTTACATTATTGATGGTAAAATTTGAGAATATTTTTTACAAAATCACTAAGGCAAACACTCGGAAATCCCAAATTTTCAAAAAATTTTTATAAAACGTTTCGTATAAGTTTTAACAAAGCAATTGCTCCAGATCGCTCTGTATATTCCTTTAGTTGCAGCTTTTAACAATTACATCCAGTTAAGTTTAATTATTATTTATCTGAGCTCTATTAAGGTTTGTGTTCCGGCAACCATCTAAGAAACAGGAATCTTCGGAAGGTTTCCAAATTCAACCTCATATTTTTTAGAAACTATATTAGAAAATTATATGGCTCTTTGAACACCCGGTAAATTTACCTTTCTAAGCTTGATGATAGTATTCAAATTAGAATTATTAAGGTTCATTGTCGAATTTTAGAAAAGTTTAAGTTCCAGCTAATCTTTACTAAACAGCTTGCTCTAACAGTTTGCCACTTTTAGATTACCCTGTATATTATTTTCTTGGAGGAACGCCAGGTATATTTGCGTTCTTTAAATTGTAAAAGATCAAGCTTGGTTAATGCTTCAAAACTTGTTTGCTGATTTGTGTTTATAGGCACTCAAATGCCGATTTTACTTCTTGAATTGCGGAGTCTCTACTTACGCGTTTCTCTACAAAGGTTTAAAAAACACGTGGCAATGGAGACTTTTAGAACCTCTGCAAGCAGTTATGATTTAGGTCTTCATCGCCCCAGTAATATACTTTTCTGTTGTTCCGCTTCTTGTTGTTCTTCTCTTGCTCCTCTTCTTATTCTTCCTTTTCGTCTTCTTCTTTCTCTCATTCTTTTTATTCCTCTTATTTTTCTTCTCATTCTTTTTGCTGCTTATCTTCTTCCCTTTCTTCTTCCCTTTCTTCTTTTATTCTTCTGTTTCTTCTTATTTTAAATAAAAGCTATGCCCGTTTTTCTTAATGCAATTTAATAATAAAGAAACTCTTTGGAGTAAACGAACCCGGATAATAGCTAAACCTGTTCATTTCATTTTAATTTGATCACTGATTTTCAACTGTCAAATAAAAAAAATTGAGTATGCTATAACCTCCACTATTAAAATTTACATTTCTGGAGCTACCAAAATAACGTGCTCTCGCTTTGAAATCTTTTTAGCAACTAACACAAGCATCATATATACGGTGAACCAATAGAAATCAAGTATTATTTTAAGGAATAAATCATATTAGTTATTAACAAAATTATTTAAACTTATTTACTTAATTAAACCTAATCTTAAACAAATAACTACTAACTAAATTACATGACCTAAATTTTATATACAATAACTTATAAAATAATTAACTTTTTTTAGACCACTTTGTATATATTTTTCTAATTGCAAGGGTTTAGAATTGAACCAATTTTCGTTAACCATTTCGAGGAATAGGAATTCTCGAAGAGCTTTTACAAATTTTTATTTGTAAATCGCTTCAAAGGTCTCAGCACCTTTTTTAAAACGCCCTGCGTACATTCACTGAATATTTTCAACCACCAAAAATAAATTCGAACTTAAGTTTTATAGAAGTATTGTTTATAGATAATAATCAACGAATCAACGTTGTTTAGACACAGAAACAAATGCGTTGATCCTGACAGTTTTCTGATATTTCTTTTGTTTTTATCGAAGCTTGATAAATTCCGCTTGAGTTAATACAATTTTTACAAAAACCTACAAAGTTTTGTTAACCTTTCATGTTAGCAACACAAAATCAGCTCAATGCGTCACCCAGTACAAATAAAGTAACATATTCCTAATAATTAATTTCGAAATACCAACCACTTTTGCTAATTTCCGCGTATATTGTACCTACTTTCAGTCTTGGCCACATAATTCTGTTATATCACTTATTTTATAGCCTGTAACTATAAGTATTAGGGATGGGCAGTACAATTAATTCCTTTAGATTTACGTAACTCTGGCTTATAATTAATTCGTGGTAATTAAAGGAAGTGTGATTTTAGACTATAATTTGCAGGTGAATTTAATGCATTCATAATTGTTTTAAAGCGTACTAAGCCATGGTTTCAGTTTATTACGTTTATACTAAATTTATTTGGAGATCTAACGACTTGCTAGTTTGACAGACGTTGAACGGTTGCTTATCTTGGCGGATGCCCAATTGGACAAGAATTTGAATTTGAATAACTTGCAAGTTTCATTTTGTTTCAATGTGATTTCTAGCTAACAATACTAATCTATAACATCCCCAGAAACATGGCCCATCGTGTTATCAAGAATCCGCGAACGCATCATAAACACGTAAACAACACCAGAACAGAATGACCATAGGTTAACTTATAGAAAGTAAATTACTATGATTACGAAGACCATGAATAAATTCACGCTTGTGATAGCGAAGACATTAAGAGAAAATTACATTTTCCGTTTAATATGAATGCAGCACATGTTTCTTGGTTTTCAGGCTAAAGTCATTTTTTTAAAACAAACGACCTACAATTCAGCGAAAGCATTGCGTTAAGGAAAGCTAGCTAAATTCGCAAAACACGTTGATTTTCTTCGTTTGTTTTCTTGCCCTTCCCTCCCCACTCTGCTTCAAACTTATAATTTAAAAAAAAAAAATAGAATCTTGCAGCTAGCGGCAATCTGAAAAATTTAAATACTTTTACAAAAATCACTAACTAAAAATAACCAAGAAATCATTACAAACAAAAGAACAGCGAAATTATTAGACGTTTCGTTTTTGTTTCTATCACGTTAAAAATAGTCGTAAAATGGGTGTTATTTACGACCGAAATCTCTCGAACGGATCACTTTCGATTTCATTTACAACCCGTTGAATACTAAGAAACGTACTAAGAATGCAGATTTACTTTCAGAAGTCATGCAGATGTCTTTACAAACTAAATTATGCGTTCCATATTTGAAATCTAAGATCCTGATCGTTCCTCCGCACTCTCTATTTATGTATGTACATCGATAAACTGAACGTTCACGTATAATCCATTCCAATCAGTGGAATTTATATTTAGCTTCTTTTGTTATCTTTTGTAATCTTTGTAACTCCTATGTTTCTATCTCTTCTTCTTTTCTTCTTTCTTCTTCTTTTCTTTCTTGTTCGTTTTCTTTTGTTCGATGTTTTCACCTTGAGTTTGTTTTGCATTTTTTTTTGTTTTTTGTCTTCTTCTATTTATTCTTCTTTTTATTCGTCATCTTTATATCTTGATTTTCATTTATAATTCTTCTTTCGCTTTCTCCCTTCTTCTTCTTCTGCTTTTGTTTCTTCTTTCCTTTGCCGCCATTTTTATCTTAATCACCAACTGTTGATCTTTTAGTTTTTTGTCGCATTTCTTTTGTAATTTCTTTAGTGCTTTCTTCTTCTCCTTTTTCTTAACTTTCTTTTACCTCTTCATCTTATTTGTAGTATGTCTTCCATCGACAAAATTTTGTTATTCTTTAGTACATTTCGTTTGTAATTTTCATAAATCGTATTATGCTTCTCCTTCTTTTTCCCCCTTGTCTTTCTCTGGTTTTTTCTTAGTCTTGCTCGCTTACATCTTTTTCATCAGAATTTGTTCTTTTTCTTCTTGGTATTCATTACCAAATCTTTTGTAATTTTTCTTCATGCTGGTTGCTTTCTACCTTTCTTTCCTAATTTTTACAATTCTCATTTTGTTTTTTCGTTCCTCTCACCTTTCTTGACGTCTGCTTCTTCCTCTTTTTCGTTTTATTTGCAGTTTGCCTTTCATTGTCATATTTTTGTTATTTTCCTTCTTGTTATGCTTTACTGCATTTCATTTGTAATTTTCATAAATCTTATTGTGTTTTTCTTCTCTTTCTCCTTGCCATTCTTTGTTTTCTGTGAGTTCTTATATGCCTTCATCTTCGCCAGCAACGTTCGTTGATGTTTCCCTTCTTGACATTCAATGCCCACTTTTTTAAATTTTTGCTATTCTAGTTTATTTTCTTCCTTATTTCCTAATATTTGTAATTCTTACTATGTTTTGTTTGTTTTCGTTGCTCTCATCTGTCTTCTGCGTCTTCTTCGTCTTTGTCTTATTTGTAGTTTGTTTTGAATTGCTATGTTTTTGTTATTTTCTTTCTTATTATGCTTTACCGTAGTGCATTTGTTATTTTTGTAAATCATATTATGCGTTTTCTTCTCTTTCCCCTTATCTTCCTTTGTCTTCTTCTTGAGCTTGTTTGCCTTCATTTCCGTCAGCATAATTTATTGTTCTTTCCTCTTTTGATATTCATTGTCTAGTAATTTATGTAATTCTCATTTTGTTTCTTATCTTTCTCTTCTTCATGTTATTCTTCTTGCTCACCTTCGCGCTTTTGTGCCCCTTCTTCTGTAAATTAACATCTGCTCTCGTATTCCTTTCTCTCTCGTTCTTTCTCAATCCTTTTCTTTGTTTAATCAGTATATTAGCATGTTTATCTTCCCCAATTTTCGTCTCGTTCTTTTCGTTTGCGGCACCTACTCTTAACCATATTAAATTTGTAGTATTCATTTATTTTATTTTTGCATTTTTTGTATTTTCTAAATGTTCTAATTCTTCTTTTGGCTTTTTTCTCTTTCCTCTTATCAATCTTTTCTTTGTCTCTTTGTCCAGCTTATTCCTGTCTTTTTTCCCCTAGTCCTTTAAAACAATATTAACTAAAATCAGTAAAAACTTTTAAGACAAATTCTCAATCAGTAATTCTAAAATAAATATACAGAGTGCTCTAAAAGAATTGTCGAAATTTTTAGGTAAGGTTCTTGAAAACAATTTTAGGTTAATCAGTAAAAGCTTTCAAAAGATTAGTCCTTTTTAATAATTATTTATCTAAAGTCGAATTCTGAAAAAGTTCAATCCGAATTTAACCTCGGTAATTCTAAAATAAGTATACCGGGTGTTCTCAAATAATTGTCAAAATTTTTTAAGTTGGTTTTTTGCCAACAATTTTAATTAAAGATTTACGAAAGTTTTACAAACATTCGCCTGTTTGTAGTAAGCATCTAAAGATGAATTCTGAAAACTTGAATCTAAATTGTAAAATAAACATACAAAGGGTTTTAAAAGATTTGTAAGATTTGTTAGTTACCAACAATTTTAAGTAAAAATGGGTAAAAATTAAAAAAAAATTAGCAATTTTTTAGTAATTATGTAAATACGAATTCTGAAAAAGTTCGGTCTAAATTTAACCTCAGTTATTATAAAATGACCATACAGGGTGCTTTAAAAGAATTGCCAACATTTTAAGCAAGCGTCTTGATAAACATTTTCAAAGATAATGAACAAAACATTTTCAAAAATTCGTCATTTTTAGTAATTATCTGAAAGCGAATACTGGAAATATTCAGTTTAAATTTAACCTCAGTAATTCTAAAATAAATGCACAAGGTGTTGTAAAAGAATTGTCAATATTTTTTAAGCAAATTCTTTAATTGCAATTTGAAGTGAAACTTTACAAATGCTTTACGAAAGTCTGTCTTCTTTTAGTAATCAGCTAAATACGAATTCTGCAAAAATTTAGTCGGAATTTAACCTTAATAATTGGAAAATAAATATATAGGGTGCTGTAAAAGAATTGTCCACATTTTTAAGATGGTTTCTTGATAATAATTTTAAGTTAAAACTTATGAAATTTTATAAATAAAAACTCTCATCTTTCTTAGTAATTATCTAAAGACGAATTGTGAATAGACCTCACCTAAATTTAACTTCAGTTATTATAAACTAATTATACAAGATGCTCTAAAATAACTGTCAATATTTTTAGGTCAGTTCTTTGAAAACAATTTTAAGTTGAAATCAATAAAAAGTTTTAAAAAATTAGTCTTTTTTTTTAGTGATCAACTAAAGACAAATTCGGAAAAAGTTTAGTCTCAATTTAACTTCGGTAATTCTAAAATAAATATACAGAGTGCCCTAAAGAATTGTAGGAATTGTTTAAAAGATTTCCTTAATAAAAATTTTGAGTGGGGTATTTACATGCATTTTCTACGATCAAATGAAACTTTAATCTGGATAAATAAAGGAACGTAACTGGAACAAATAAATATACAGGGTGAACTCGAATAGTTGACAAATTTCCTTGTGAAAAATCAGATCGAATGTTTATAAAGACTTTCTGCAAAGAGCACCCTTTGCTTTCTGAGTATTTGTGGTTTTTCAGCAATTACTCCTGCAAATAAAAAAATGGCCAAGTTTAACCATCGATAAGGCTAAGCGTGTTCGCGGCGAAATGCCGACGTTTTATAAAATTCGTCAGATAAAGGTTAATGAACAGTTTATGTAAACTTTTCGAAATTGAAACTTTACTGTTTAATTTAAAATACTTCGAATAAATAAACAAACCAGCTTACCATAATTTACTCACTATAAGTTTAAATAAAATAATTATACAGGGTAATCCAATACAATTGTCAAACATCGTCAACACGTGGGCTGTTAAGAATCGGAAAAAAATAAATAGTCTTTGCGATTTGTTCTTTCTCAGAAGGTGTTCTGAAACGAATTTAACGATTGACTATTTAAAAGTAGTTAACATACAGGATGTTACCGAAGATGTGGCGATATTTTCTGCAAGTTGTTTTTAATTGTTTAGTTTTTAAATTCGAAAGTTTACTCATCAGTCGTAGATGGTCGTAGACTTCTTATTTTTGAGGAAATTATTTACCAATAAATGCAGATGCTAAATATACAGGATGTTGCAAAACAAATACAAGTATTTTGGGTAGATTGTTTATTAAAACTGTAGAAAAGCATCGTTCTGCAACGAATAAAAAAAAACTGAAGAAGTCAAAATCAGCCCAATGGTTTCTGCGATGTGCGATTATTATTGTTGGTAGGCCACTTCGTGCTTAATGGCAAAGAAACTTTTCAAAACCTTCTGAGTTTTACAGAAAGTCTGGGAATCATAATTTTATGCCAATTTTGAGCAAGTACAAACATGTAAAAAGTACTTGTGGCGAAACCGGAAGTGCGAGAGAATTTTGCATGCTTCTAAAAGGATTGAAGGCTGTTAATTTCATTTTGAGCTTCTAAAACTGGTTACATAAACAGATCTGGGCTTGTTTTCGGTCACACCTTGTTCTAGGAAAACTTTTTGGGACTGAATTTGGGAATTCAGGGCGCCGATTGCTTGTAAAACAAAAAGCAAAGTAAGAACTGGAAACAGCTGTATTCTAAGTTGCCTATGCATCAGGCTGAATCCTTTTCATTAGTCACTGTTAACAAGTGCTGTCACGAAAGAGAGTTAACATTAATTTAAACTTGTGTTCCGTAATATTCAACAAACCTTTTAAACGTCCACAAAAAAGCGAAATTTCGTTACCTAAAATTAGCGTACGTGTCGCTTTTATTGCAACTAAATTATTTTTTATGTCACGAATTCTTAATTATGATAATTGGTCGCGCTTGTGTTTGAATATTTTAACAATTGTTAAAGAGCATTAGGAGAAATTTCTTCCGGCCGCATAAGTTTCTCTGGCTTTTTTTAGTAATAACCCGACATACGTTTTCAACTTTAACCTCGGAAGAGAATATTGACATACCGGTTAACGGATTATACATTGTTGATACTGATCGTTATTTAATAAACGAATGGAAAAATACGTGACTTTAAGCTTAGACGTTCATTGAGAATTTTTAAAATGTTATTCGAAACTTTCTTGGTTTCTTGTTCAGTAATCGTCACCATTTGTGTAATTTTCTTCTTCTTCTTCTTCGTTTTCTTCTTTCTTCTGCTACTTCTTCCTCTTCTGATTTTGTTTGTTTTCATTCATTTTTTATTCGTGTTTTTCTTTATTTTCTTCACCTATTTTTTTCTTGTGCTTCGTTTCTTCGTCTTTTCAGTTCTTTTCCTTTAGTTTTTTGTTACTATTTATTCTTCTTCTGCTTTATTGTTATCTTTTTCTTCATCTCTTTGTGTTCCTGCTTCGCTTTTTTCCGCTTTACTAATTTCGTCAGCTTCTTTCCCTTGGCTGTTTACCACTTTTATGATTTTTTTCTCTTTTTTGTCTTTCCTGCTTCTTTACTCTGCGTTTTCTCTTTTTCTTTGTCCTTCTGTGTTGCCATTTTTTCTTCATTTTTCCCTGTTCTTTCATGGACTTCTGCTTTATTGTTATTTTTTTCTTCTTTTCCTTAATTTTTACTACTCTTTTTTGCTCTTCTGCTTCATATTTTTTGTCTTCTGCCTTTCATTGTCCTACCTACTTTCTCTACTTTCGTTTTTTTAAATTTTGTCTTTTACGCGGTTATTTTCCTGATTCCTTTACTCTTCTCTTTCATTGCCCTTCTGCGTCATTGCTATTTGTCTTCATCCTTCCTGTGTTTTACTATAAGTTTTCTTCTGCTCTTTGCTTCGGTACGTTGCCATTTTTTTCTGAAGCTTTTTCTCTTAGTTTTTGCTACTTCTTCTAGCATTTCTAATTCATTTATTTTTTTATTCTTTCCTACTTCTTTACATCGTCGTTTTCTTCTGCGTTGCTATATTTTTCGTCAGCTTCTTTTCCTTATTTTGTTACTACTCTTTCTTGTTCTCCTGCTTCATTGTTATTTATTCTTCTTTGCTGCGCCTTTCCAACTTTTCGCTTTCTTATGCTCTTTGTTCTTCGACGTTGCTACATTTTTATTTAGCTTCCTTCACTCAGTTTCTTGGTACTCTTTCTTACCCTTCTGCTTAATTCATAGATTTATCACCATCGTCGCCATTATCTTATTGTCGCTGTTTATTTCTTCTTCTAGGTTTTCGTTGTCTAATTTCTGTATTCTTGTTTCTTCTAATGGTTGTTGCTTCTCATATTTTTCTTTTCTTCGTATCCCCATCATCCCCTTCATTTCCCGCGTCGCCATTTTTTCCTTCACCTTCTTGCCCTAGGTTTTTGTGCCACTCTTTCTTGATCTTTCGCTTGGGTTTTCTTTTTCTTTTTCATTTCTTCGCCTTTCATTTTTCTTTACTTGGCGATTTCCCCATCTCTTTGGTTTTTCTGTACTGCCTTTTTAGCTTCAGCTTCTTTCTCTCAGTTTTCTGCTACTATTTCTTGCCTTTCTCCTTCTTTGTTAGTTGTCTTTTGCTCTTTGTTCTTCTGTGTTGCCATATTTTCCTCAGATTCTTTCCATTTCTTTCTTGCCCTTGTGCTTCATTGTTGTTTTCCATATTTTCTCTGTCTTTCCTGTTTTCTTCTTTCCTTTCTGCGCTGTCATTTTTCCTTTTATTTTTGTGAAGGAAACTTCTCTTTCTGTAAACTGTAAAAATATCAAGCATACTTTTTAAAATAAATACAACAAAAACAGTCAATCCCTTAAATATAACCTTAGTCATGGTTCGAGCTTATGAATAGAAGGAGCATTAAAATCATCAATTGACATGGAGCAGATCCCCGTGGATCAATCCTGGATTACGCCAGACCCACCCCATGCCAATAGGGTGTGAAGGGATTTGCTGTGATAGGTGGGGATTGGGAGCACTGTATAAAGTTAACATGCCTGTGACGCTAGCCGCTAGACACTGCTTCTACAGTGCAAGGTAGTTAGTAGATCATATATTCAATGTGAGTACGAATAGAAGGAGCATTAAAATGAAATAAATTAAATTTAAAATTCTGTCCAAATCTTATTCAAATTTCAAATAGCTTTTGATCAAGATTCCAAACTCACTCTGTTAAAACTCTGGATTCAAGCTTGAAAATCGAATAGGTTATGCCAAAATTAAACTTTAAATTCTACTCAAATCTTCTTTAAATAGCTTTTGATCAAAAATTTAAACTCACGCTGTTAAAACTCTGGATCCATATCTGAATTTGCAGAATTATTCTAATCCCAATCCAGATAGTTTGAGGCTTGAATTTTACATTTTGAATGGAAATGGAGAAATTTCAATAATTAAAATTTAAATCTCGTGCAGCCTTTTATGTTAACATTTCGAACTTGCTTCAGGAAGACTTTAAATTCTATTCCAATCTTTAGTGAATCCATCAATTGATTTTTCAATCTTAAAACATATGAGACTGAATATCGAATATTGATTAACGCTAAGGAAATGTGGATTTAAATCCAAAATAAAAAATGAGATTCATTTTGTATCAAGTTTAGAATATTTCACTCGAGTTCAAATAATCCAATGTTTGAACCTCTAACTGTTTTAAGATACGTAGGGAAACTTGATCCTGTTTTAAGTTTCTAATCCCAAAGCAGGTTCGAACTCTTATTAGAGCTACTAATTTTAGATTTAGATTTATTAATTGGAATCTTACCGCTCGATTTTCGAATCAAAACCCAAAATCAGCGTTTAAATCTACCAAAATTGCTTCTGATAATTGTTAATAAAAATCCCCCCCTCTATTAAAGCCCAAACTTTAAGTTGAATTAATTACTGAATCTGAAAATTTCTAATCTCAGTTCAGATACAAACTTTAAAGCCTGATTTTTTTCTGGCGGTTTAGATTTTGAATACGAATTTATTTATTTATTTTTTCTATTAAAGAATCTGTTGTGAAATTTTAGCTTCGACTTAGTTTAAATAACAGAGTTTCAGTTAATAAAAACTGTCTGAAATTTCTTAAAAACTAATAAATAAAAGGTTAGTTCAATCCTTGAAACCTTCGTTATCTTCAACGTGCCCGATTCCATTTAACAATGTAATTAACGAGATAGCCTTAAAGATATCCGCACCTGATAGATTTATGTTGTATTACCAAAGTACAAAATAATTAAAATATCCTACTTAAACAATTTGAAGTTTTTCTGCGGACGTCGTTTAATACTGCTAAGAGTGTTAAGTATAAATAATATTCGTAGTTTTGTTTATGTATTTCACCATTATTACTGAAATTTAAACAACAATGATTATTTTAATTTGACTAGCGCCAATTTATTACTGCATTAATATTATATTGGCACTCGTTTTTAGGGGGTACTCATACGCAACTGTTTTTCACATTCAAAACTTGAGACTTTCCAGCTTTTATCAAGTAAGCATGCCACACCAGAAGGTATTTGAAAATATGTAGTTTCTCAAATTTCATATTAAAATTTGTGTCAAAGTTATGAGCATGAAAATACTGATTTTAAAGAAACGTTTAGTGGGCCTATGTGAATTATTTATTACCTCAAAATTAAAAACACAATGAATAACAAATTTACTAATTCGTGATGTTACAGCAAAAAAATAATCGACAATTCTTTGACCACTCGTGGTATTGTAAGTGAATAATTTAGTTACGGAAAATATTTCTAATTGAAAGTATCTAAAATAACAATGAACTAAATATCAAAATTATTAATTTACTAATATTGTGATGAAGCCAAATATGTAAAAATATTAAAAATACATTTTAAGTACATGAGCGAATAAAATGATGAGCGGTCATTAATCTTAACACCGCACGTGGCAGAGATAGCAACTTGCATTGTTAAGGAATGTTAAGAATGCAGGGTGATGTACGGACAAAATCAAGGTTACACCCGTGCCTTAGTTAAGTCGATATTTTCCCACGATTATTTTAAGAGAAGGGATCAATTTACCGTATATAAGCGTTGGCCGAATCAAAATAGAACTATGGTTTTTGTTCCGGCCATCCCAACAAGCAGCAAATTGGTTCCCTTCAAGATGTCGTGCGATTGAGTATACGTAAGATAAATTTATTTATTAATGTTAAAACTTGTGAAATTTTGTGTGAATCTTCTAAGTCCTTTTTAAGGACTTAGCAGAAATTGATCAGAGTGTTATTTGAACACTTAGAAAATATTCAAGTAAGTTATGAATACAGTCTGGACTTGTAGACTGTTTGTATTGAATTATTTAAACTCATTCGCTGGACTTGGGAAATAGTTACGTTAAATTAATTGTCAGAGTGTTATTTAAACACTTAGGAAATTTCAAGTAACTTATGAAGGTAAATCTGAACTTGTAAAATAACTGTATTAAATTTATTTAAATTCAGTCGCTGAACTTAGAACAAATTCACATTAAATTACTTGCCATAGTGTTACTTAAACACTTATTAAATATTCAAATAAATTCAGTAAATCCGGTTACGGACTTAGCAGAATTTATCCGATTAATTTACTTTGAGTTAAACTTAGAATAATTTTATATTTGTCAAAGCTGGACTTAGTAGAATTTATCAGATTAGTTTACTTTGATTTAGACTTAGCAAAATTCATACCTGTTCACGAATTAATAATAAATTGTATTAGTTTAAGTCGACTATAATTTAAAGTACTTGGGTCACTCCGAACTTGTAGAAATTATATAAAAACGCTAAGTCAATTCTGGACTTAGTTCAATTCTTATATTTCACTGTAAATATTAATGCACATAGTTAAAATAAATGAATGTTAGTTAATTGCGACTTCTTATTCAAATACCTCTCGCAAATTAAGCTAAGCGGATCGACAAGTAACGTAAGGAAACTAAGACTCTACCAAAGTTATTAAAGCTACCCCAATTATTATAGTTGAACCTAGTGCAACACTTAGATAAATACGAACAGAAAACAACACCAAAACCTTACGTTACATATGCTGGAGGCACCGGCTCGTTTTCGGCTTGATTTTCATAGTTAGTATAATTTTAACGTTGCCTTCGATTCATTTCGGATGTTTTAGTGACTTTAAAAAAAATTTTTTTTCCCGAATAATTTTTAATTAAGTTTTAGATAATGGAATTATATTAGGTACGTTTTGATTTCGTGTATGTTTTTACACTTATAGTATAATTTTACAGCGGTTACGCCGTATTTAGTAGTTAATATTCTTGAATTTAAAATTTGCACCGACCGCAGAAACGTTTATGTGTTTATGTTGTGTTTAGTCGTCTCATATTACTGAAGTTCAAGGAATAACTTAGTTTAAAAAGTTTTTTTCATATAAGCACAATAGATAGACTTGCTTTAGTAAATACCAAGAAACAGATTTAGGTTAAACATTCAAAGTAGTAAAAGAAATACAAGTCCAGCGCCAAATACTGTAATTTCAAACAGATTATGAAACAGTTACAAGTCTAGTTATTTACTTTAATCTTATTTTTTGTAGCACTAAATTACCCAAATTTTTTTTACAATTCAGTTTCAGCAAATCCTTCTTAAATACCTTCCGATAAACCTCGTTATTCTGGTTCTGATATTAGGTCCCAACCAATTGTTTGACGCCAATTACGTCTTTCTTTAGTTCCATACCTGAAAACACAATTTTATATCAGTCTGCTTTTCTGGAACCTCAGTTTAAATTACGACAAAAAAGACAAGATGAACACGACGATAGAAATATATATCGTTCTGAAAGTTTAAATATGTGCCACAATTTAAATGAGTAAAATGAAAGAAATCAGTGATCCATGTCAATCAGATCTGCCTAGCAGATATCAAAACTTACAAAATAGAGAACCATCTCTTTTATATGAAAATTGTCCTTTGATGGCCACAAATAACCATCATTCTTCACAGCATCAGTTTACCAAAATAACCAAGTCCAAGTTATTTCATTTTTTCAATTCTAATAAGAGGACAAAATCCATGGCTAGCACTGTAGTTCCTCGAACCTTTTCTGCATTTATTGACGGATCTTCAACTAGAGTTCCATTTCTGAAAATATAATTTTTAATCAGTCAAAATAATTAAAGTACATAAAAATCTTAAAATAATTTTTTTTTTATTATGCTTCCAGAATATTGTTACTTGCCAAAAAAATATTCAAATTTTGATTGTAATTGTTTTAATCTTAGCATTTATGAAATTAAGGTCAAAATAAATTGAAAATTCGTCGTAAAGATGGGCTCCTGTTAATTGATAACCAATATATTGATAATAATTGTAGTCGTTTTCCGATAATTATTAATAGAGACTGTACAATTTCCGTTTAAATTCCCAATCGTGCAAAGATTTTCGTCTTTACGGTGGCCGAGGATTATTTTATCCTAAATTTTCAATCCTTTTCGGCTTCTGTCATAATTTCAATGTAGTTAATAAGGTGTAATTTCACAGACCAGACAGTAACATTGTCAGTAGTTATTCTTTTACCAATTTCCGTTCAAAGTATAAGGGACCTAATCACTGTAAGAAATAACGAAGAAAGAACAACAAGAAAAAACAAAGAAAGAGTGAAAAAGAAATAACTGTTTTATTAGAAAGGAAGAAGGAAACATAATTAATTTTCTGAAATATTAAGAAAGGGGACCTAAGGAATATTAAGTCAAAAAGAAGGAAAGGAAGGAAGAAAGAAACGTAATTAATTTTTGAAATGCAAAGAAAGGCGAATAAATGTTTAAGCCAACTTTGAGACGATATCTTTCTTTTATATACTGCTCGATGGCCGCGGATAACCATCGATCTTTACATCATAGTAAATTGAGTCGCAGGAGGAGTTTAATTTCTCTGAAATTCAATATGGTGTAATCTGCCAAATTACACAGTGTTAGTCTTCGTACTAGCATCGCTTTCAGCAGAGGGGGAAGGCTTTAAGAATTTCCAACAAAATTTTTCGCTATTCAATGCATATATAAATGATACTCAAGTTAAAAAGTCGTGGGCTGGCAGTCCAAGTTTAGCGTGATTAGACGTAATCCGTTGAAATTGAGCAGCCATTCTAACTGCTTCGGTGATTTTTATATAGTTTGTTTTCTTGCAAAAAACATACCAGTCAAATTAATTTTTAAATTGTATTATTACTTCAGGGTGGAAGTAGAGATCATTTAACCTCGGAATACCTTTGTTCAGAGAAAGGGTAAGGTATGAATTGTGAATAACCTTGTACTATTTTTAATCGATAAAATGGACTTGGTGAAAAAAAATTTTTTTTAATTGATGTTGATTTTCTTGAAATTTTTTCCATCGGCTTCTGTTGCCCAGTAACGCCCCTTTGACTCATTGGGATCGCAAAAAGCAACCGTATTAGAAGCGTGTTGGAAGAAGAGGGAGGTAGTTCTTTTTGTGGGTCAAAGCTTGGGTAAGGATCTAAAACAACCGATTATGACATTCCCGGATTTGACAAAACAAACATTAAAAACCGCCCGTAAAAGGAAGAGCGATAAATCCACGTGGTAATCAGTTTTATTATGAAGAATAATGGGTCATAGTGAGCATTTTAAATAGATATGAAGGTAGTTTCAATAAAAGTAAAAATTTGAATATGGATAAATAATTGTGATTTTGAATAAGCTCAAGTGGAATAAGATGAGGAAGTTTTAGTAAATGCTGTTTATATTATGACAATGATGATGAAAAATAATGGGCCACATTGAGTGTTTTAAGGCATTGTTACGAGAAATAAGAATTGAAAGTATAGATAAATTTGGTTTACACGTAATTTTGAGTTAGCTTGATTAAATCATTAAGTGGCAAGGATGATACCATGTGGACGGTTTTAGTAAATGTTTATAGCAAAGTTCAAAGTGACAGTAATACTGAGGAAGTGGACGAGAGATAAGTTTTGGATAGAAAGTATTGAAATGAGAATCTCCCCATGACGGAAGGATTGTAATAGCTTGGCCCGTTCCGATTACAATCAGGCAGAATCGATTCATACCGACTGGATTAGATACATCTGTATGGTATTGTCTGCAGGGTAATACACAAGTACTGCCTACAATGGGATACGCAATGTATTGGCATCCCCAGTGGGGATGAAATAATAAGGAATTCGCCAAAAAGGATGCCACCTTGTTTGGTAAGAGCACATGGTTCAACCGGGCCGGGTATATTGCATAAATATAAAGTGGCATAAGTAAAAAGTATTAGCCCGAGGGGGAGGATAGTCCTGCACACCAAATTTTTTTTGGTAGACATGCAATATATTAGTAACCATAGTGTTGGTCGACTGGAATGTTGCAGGGTTGAGAAAAAACGTGAGTGGCCAATCACATTTTTGATATTCGGCAGCGTTCGAAACGACCGGACGAACCAATTTGGGGGATATGGGCGCGCAAAGATTATGAAATTAGTGAGGGACAGTGAACGGGATGATTAAAATTACCAATTGGTCGTCATACAGTCGAGTAATGAATCGATTAATAAATAAAAGGAAACGATCTTTGAATCGATAAAGGAATAGACAATAAGGAATCGATCAGTGGATTAGAAAAGAAATCGACCAAAGAATACAAAAATGGACGTAACAGAATTTCAAATAAAAGATGTTTCGATCAAAAAAAACCGATTTATGACATTAAAGAAATTTTTTTTGAGCAGCAATTAAACAATTGTCAATTCTGAGTATAATCAGAGCTGAACAATTAGCTAAAATTGTAACTAGTAAATGCTTATTCAAAGCAATCATAACAAAGATACCGATAGCCGCTCGGGTGGAGTACATATAAAGTAAATTGAAAACGGCAGACGAATGTAAACGATTCACACGAATGCAAAAATGTTAAAAAATTAAATTTCATGTCATTGCTTCCGACTTTAAGAGTCATCCTAAAAGTCGATAAACAAAAATCTGGATTTAAATCATAATAACGAAAAATGTACTTAACAAAATTACTATTATAGAAAAGCAGCAAAATTTGCAATGAATCAAAAGTTGACAATTCGATATTTACGTAGGTATAAACGTGTTAAAGCCGGGACTACACTTGTAAAATCAGAGCATTCAAATTACTTAAAAAACCTGATGGGCAAAATACGGACGTCAAACATTTCTTGAAAACGTTATACCGAATGTTAATTTACAAAGTCAAAATTTTTTTTAGTCATTGGACGAAACAAATATGAAGGTTTTCGATTTAAAACTAAATAAAAAATTATATGTATAGTTAGAAACTTACGTGAAAATTAAGTTCCATCGACGATATCCAAGACATGTTCCGTTAAGATGCTTATTAGATGAGTTGAGGCTAATTAAATTTGGAGTAGGTCAACGTTCCTAGGGTTTTTCCTTTGGCAAGAATATTATCCAAATTAATTGTTAATGTTGCAATAAAATAGTGTTTTATAAAATGGAATTTCAAATTATAGATAAAGAAAAAGGAAATTATATCAACCCTGAACAGGTTAAATCAGAGTTCACAAATTTAACTAAAACAGAATTATTTGGAAACCGTAATTGACGGCAAAAAACTAACAACTTTAGTTTGGTGGTACACAATAAATAATTATCTATTTCGATAAGTAAATTTCAGGTTCACGTTAGGAATTACAAAACTGAAATTTTAATAAACAATGGCGATGACCGACCGCATATATACAAGAAGCAAGAAATGAAATAGTATACCGCGTGGTAAGAACGTCAACTTGCAGAACGTTCAAAGAAAATTCTCGTAAATACAGATTTAAAATTTATTCAGAAATACATGCCTTGTAAATATTAAATTTTGTTGTTCAAATTTTAAAGTAAAACGGAAAAATTAGATGTGTGAAAGTTATGGCTTTGAAGTATATTGACCGTAATAATCGTTTACTTTGCAATAAAAACATTGGTTTTACAAAATGGAATTTTCAATGATGTACAAAGAAAACGCTAATAATAATAACTCCGAGCAGGTAAATTTAAGATCGGTTACGGTGGTTCGAAGCAAAATCAAAAACTGAAAACTTTAAAAGAGAAATTGTGCGACCAAGGAAACGAAATACGTCTGTATATTTTTTTTATATGAATTATGTCGAAAATTTGAACCAAAGATTCCACAATACCCGGATATGACTAACCTGATTTTGACAAAGAAGTTTTACAATAATTGTAAAAGAACGAAACGAAAAACGAATTTTAATTTACTTAAGGTTTCAATTCAATAAAACAAAATTGTTAGCAAAACGTAGCTTATCGCAGAAAAAACACCACCACAAGGAATGTGGCCGTGAACACACGTGTAGCAGAAGTCTGCAGGGTAATTTGACACTGCAGATAAGAGCACGAACTTGAAGTACATTCTTTTAATAATCGTAATGCACTAAATTTTAAAATTAATTTTATTAAAACGCATTTTTAAATTGAAAATTTGATTGTTAAAAGAATGTTTCAGATTTAATTATGACTAAACTGGTTGTAAGTTTGCAATATTTGTGTCATTGGCTTAACGAAAATTTGAAAATGCTTCATAAAGGAAGAAAATAAAATTTCAGCATAAATTACTGCTTTCGTTTTACCAACACATTTGAAAATACTAAAATAAATGAATTTGGGAGAGCAAGAGATTTATCGCTCAAGTTTCAGTTTATCGAAAAGAAACAGTAATTAAAACATTAATACGGCAAAAGTCAATTAAACTAAACTGAAACCATTTTATTTCACGATTTCGAAATTTGGGATTCAGGAGAAATCTATCTTTGTACTTATTAGCTTTATTTATTGTAAGCTTGAGTCCAAAATTTCCTAATTATAGACAACTAGGTAAGTCATTTCAACTTACTTAATTGTAATAAACAACGATAATAAATTTTATTTAGCTTTAGTAACAATTTTGTATACGTTTAGAATAGGTAGCTATTTTTAACCAAAAATTTTTCTTTCATGTTTCATAGAAATACTTCAGATTGTAATACGTACTTACTTTAAAAAATGCAATTTTCGAGGAATATCCATTATCACTGGCCACAAAACGAACACGTAAAAGATGTTACACGAACGAGACACTGTCGGCGAAATGCAGATAAACAATTATTACCGCACAGGTTGCACTTTACTAATGCGGATGGATACATACAGCGTACGGATACATACAGCGTGGTCCGCAAAGACGGAAGAACTGTAATTGCTATAACTATACCAATTTCCAATAATGATGGAGAAATAACTATATCAATTAGAACCGAAGGATGTTGAACTTAATTTACCCAAAAAATTTTTTGAGGAAGAGAAATTTGCCATGTTATGAGACACCTGTGAACACAGAACGGTAGTAAGGCCGGTTGTGATTTTCGGAAGTGAGACGTGGACATTACCGAAGGACAAAAAGAATAAGTTGCTGGTATGGAAGAAAAAATGCTGAGAAAAATATATGGAGGAATCCAGGAGGTGGATGACACATGGAGGAAGCATACTAACATTGAACTAATGAATATCTGTCAAACCCCGGACTTAGTTACTACGGTCAAACAGAACAGGCTGAGATGGTTGGAGCATGTAGTGAGATCAGACGAGAGAGGATTACTAAAGACAACTCTTAGGACCGAGCCAGAAGGAAGAAGGAGGAGAGGGCGGCCAAGAGGTAGCTGGAACCAGGAAGTACAACAGGATCTGCAGGAAATGGGTATAACAGACTGGGATAATACTGGAGAGACAGAAAAGAATGGAGAGGAAGAATACAAGCCATGGGCATACAGGCCTACAAACAGTGCTGATATACATACATATATGAGACACCTGCCACTCGAATTACCAATCGATCATTCGGATTCATCAGGGCATTTCCTTCTGTTACCGTACTACGATGGTTGGGACGAGACTACAAGGGGTTAGCTACTTACCATGCCGACACCAGTTTGAGCTTGGCTTCATTCTAAATTTCTCGCAAATTGGTATCAAAGACATTACATTTATTGCTGAATTCGTATCCACAGATGAAAGATGAAATACAATATGGACGTCGTGCAAAATAACCAGTTCCTAAGGTCACCAGCAAGAAAATTCCATTTCCGAGATGAAAATGCATTTTTAAGGGTAACACGTACTTAGAGAAAGAAAAACAATGTCACTCTTCAACCTAATTTTGTATTATTTAATTCTTTTTGGTTAACTAGGACTAGTTTATCTTTTTAGTTATTTGTAAATTAGCATGATCCATGGCCATATTTAGAAGGGAGGACGTTAACTGTACCCCTTATAGCGATTTGTACCGTAAAGTAAAAACACAAAGGAAAACCTAACCGCGAGGAGGACTTAATGTCTTCGCAAATACGTTCACTATATACAGGGTGGATCCTTTGTAATGTACCATGCTAAAGTTACTTTTAGTTTAGAAACTGGGGAAAAAACTCTCCACTAACGTGACCGTTTGTCATGTAAGCTCTTTCAAAATTTTTAAGCTTGGGGACAAGCTTCCGCGAAGGGCGAGGTAGTGTGATGAAGCCAAATATGTAAAAATATTAAAAATACATTTTAAGTACATGAGCGAATAAAATGATGAGCGGTCATTAATCTTAACACCGCACGTGGCAGAGATAGCAACTTGCATTGTTAAGGAATGTTAAGAATGCAGGGTGATGTACGGACAAAATCAAGGTTACACCCGTGCCTTAGTTAAGTCGATATTTTCCCACGATTATTTTAAGAGAAGGGATCAATTTACCGTATATAAGCGTTGGCCGAATCAAAATAGAACTATGGTTTTTGTTCCGGCCATCCCAACAAGCAGCAAATTGGTTCCCTTCAAGATGTCGTGCGATTGAGTATACGTAAGATAAATTTATTTATTAATGTTAAAACTTGTGAAATTTTGTGTGAATCTTCTAAGTCCTTTTTAAGGACTTAGCAGAAATTGATCAGAGTGTTATTTGAACACTTAGAAAATATTCAAGTAAGTTATGAATACAGTCTGGACTTGTAGACTGTTTGTATTGAATTATTTAAACTCATTCGCTGGACTTGGGAAATAGTTACGTTAAATTAATTGTCAGAGTGTTATTTAAACACTTAGGAAATTTCAAGTAACTTATGAAGGTAAATCTGAACTTGTAAAATAACTGTATTAAATTTATTTAAATTCAGTCGCTGAACTTAGAACAAATTCACATTAAATTACTTGCCATAGTGTTACTTAAACACTTATTAAATATTCAAATAAATTCAGTAAATCCGGTTACGGACTTAGCAGAATTTATCCGATTAATTTACTTTGAGTTAAACTTAGAATAATTTTATATTTGTCAAAGCTGGACTTAGTAGAATTTATCAGATTAGTTTACTTTGATTTAGACTTAGCAAAATTCATACCTGTTCACGAATTAATAATAAATTGTATTAGTTTAAGTCGACTATAATTTAAAGTACTTGGGTCACTCCGAACTTGTAGAAATTATATAAAAACGCTAAGTCAATTCTGGACTTAGTTCAATTCTTATATTTTGTTAGTTTTTCATAATAATTTTATGAAGCAGTCAATAATACACAGTGGTAACAATAATGAATGCGTATAACTTAACTTTTATTCAACAGCTTACATTATTATTATTATAACCTCTAAACACGTGTTACAGCGTACATGGTTCTATACTAACTAACTAGTTACATTTTATTTCTTAACAAAAGTATATTCTATTACCAACCTAAACTTTAAATACTTAACTTAAAAAAGATAGAATTAGATATGCGATTAATAGATGAATCATTCAACACCCCGACTTAATCAAATATCTTTAGGAAAAATTCTTGACACCTAAATCTTTTAAGAAATTGTTATGTTTATCTTTAGGTAAAGATTTAGTCATTATGTCTGCCACCATATCGTAGGTTGATCGATATTCAATTTTTATAACACCATCTTCCACAGCTTGTCTAAGGAAATGATGTCTTATCTCAATATGTTTTGTTCTTTTGTGATGTTGACGATTGTTTGCAATTTTAATTGCACTCTGATTATCGTTGAAGACAGTTACCATTGGCTTTCTTCCTATAATTTCATTTGTTAGATTTCTAATAAAGTAAATATCTTTGCTAACATCACTCAGAGCTAAATATTCAGCCTCAGTGCTGGAAAGGGCAACTGTTTTTTGTTTTTTAGATTCCCAAAATACAGTAGAATTTCCAAATTTAATAACAAAACCTGTATAGGACTTTCTATCTATTACATCGTTACCCCAGTCTGCATCAGCAAAGGCTTCGATATTTTCATCGCTTTTGTTATAAACAAGACTGTAATTTATAGTTCCAGCAATATAACGCAGTATCCTTTTTGCCGCTATCCAATGAGTATCATCGTGACACTTATTAAATTGGCTCAAATAGCTCACTGCAAAAGCTAAATCTGGACGGGTACACACTGCCAAGTACATAAGGCCTCCTATTAATTGTTGATACGGTATATTCTTGTCATAGGCATCGTCTTCAGGTTTCTTAAGTTTTTCATTAAGAATCATCGGTGTTGCTACATGTTTAGCATCTTCCATTCCAAAAAGTTTCAACAATCTCTGTGCAAACTCGCCCTGATTAAGACTTAAAATGCCCTTTTCTCTATCACGAGTAACTTTCATGCCTAGACAATACTTTATAGGACCCAGGAATTTAACATTAAATTCTTCGTTTAAGGCTTTTACAAGTTTTTCCTTTTCTTCAGAACAATTACTGAATACAAAGAAATCATCAACGTATAGTGCAATGATTATTAATTTTTGTTCATTTCGTTTAATATATACACAAGGTTCATATTGAGACTGGATAAACTTAATTGAAGTTAATTTCTTATGAATTTTCTGATTCCATGATCTACTGGCTTGCTTCAAACCATAAATACTCTTTTTTAATTTACATACTCTATTGACATCTTCCATTTCAAAACCCTCAGGTTGTTCCATGTAAATGGTTTCTGCAAGTTCACCATTTAGGAAAGCTGTTTTGATATCTATATGATCAATATCCATATCTTTCTGATTTGCTAATGCGAATAAGAATCTAATGGTCGAATGTCTTACGACAGGAGCAAAAGTATCTTTATAATCCAAGCCATATTTTTGGCTAAAACCTCTAGCCACAAGCCGGGCTTTAAATCTTTCAGTTCCATTTTCATTTTTTATTTTAAATACCCATTTACTCTTTATTACATTTTGATTTTTGGGACGGTCTACTAATTCCCACACATTATGTTGATTCAATGAATTCAACTCTTCACGCATAGCTCTATGCCAATCATCACAATTTGAACTATTTAAAGCTTCTCCAACCGTTTGAGGTTCCCCTGGTAAAGCTATTAGTGCTGCTAGTGAGACATCTTCATCCGTTAAGGAAATGTCATAATCCTTCATCCACAAAGGACGCCGGCGCTCACGCTCAGATCTGACCTTTTTAATTTCTAAATTATTAGCATTTACATCATCTACATCTTCAGACTCTTCAGAACTTCCTTCCATTAACGTAGCATCAGAATTATTTAAAATTTCAACATCAATATTGTTTTCTTGATTTAAAACAGGAATAGAAGGTTCAATAACTGTTTGATTGTTATTTTTAACAATAGAAATATCATCTTTTATTTTTTCAATGAAAATTACATCTTTTGCTTTCTTAAGATGTCCAGGATGATCAGGATCACATAACCTATAACCCTTTGATTCTTCACAATAACCTATCATAATATACCTTTTAGATTTAGAATCAAATTTCTTTCTCTTAATATCAGGAATGTGAACATAAGCGTCACAACCAAACACCCTAAGATTGCTTAAATCAATCTTTCTTCCAGACCAAATTTCTTCGGGAGTTGCACCCTTGATAGCTATAGTGGGACTGCGATTTTTTAAATAAACAGCAGTATTTATTGCTTCTGCCCAATAGCGTGTTTGAAGTCCAGAATCTTTTAACATTGTTCTAGCTTTTTCAATCAAAGTTCGATTTAGGCGTTCTGCTACCCCATTTTGTTCAGGCGTATATGGAATGGTAGTTTCATGCATTATACCATTTCTACTTAAAAAATTGTCAAACATTTTATGACAGTATTCCCTACCATTATCAGTCCTGATTCTTTTAATCTTTAAATCAGTTTGTTTTTCAACAAGTGTTTTAAATTGTACAAAGGTATCAAAAACTTGAGTTTTTTCTTTTAGTAAATAAACAAATGATTTACGTGAATAGTCATCAGTAAAAGTCAGGAAATATCTAGCCCCCATCCAACTAGGCTCTGACATTGGACCGCATACATCCGAATGAATTAATTCTAATTTCGTTTGTGCTCGTCTTGCCTGACCTTTTGGAAATGCATTTCTAACTTGCTTTCCCTCAATACACGGTACACAAACTTTTAATTTTTCTTTCTCAAAATTTATGCCTATAGCTAAATGTTCTTTTAACAAAAGCATACCTGATAAACTTAGGTGGCCAAGTCGCCTATGCCAGGTATCCTGCGAGATTGAAGTTGACGATGCAGCAGCAACCTCCGATGCAGAATGTTTTTCATCCTCCTCTTCATTTAGTAGATACAGACCGTTATTCTTACGTGTTCCAATGGATACATAATTACCATAAATCCTACAGGCTTCCGCATCATATAGGCGACATTCAGTTTGGTTAAACATTATAATGCGATTTTTATCAGCTATTTTTCCAACTGAAAGTAAATTAGTTGCAATTTCAGGAACATGTAATACACTATTAATAACAGCAGCAGTAACAGCATTGTTAATGTTGTCTTTTAATTTTAACTCTATATTACCTGAACCTACACATGAAATGGTTTGATTATTAGCTACGCTAACATTTTTATCTAAATTATCATTGCTTAAATCTACAAACAATTGGTCATTCATACACATATGATTTGTACAACCAGAGTCTATTACCCAATCTTCTTTCTTGAATGGTCCACTTCCTAGAGCTGCTGCCAAAAGTAGAGCGTCATTTGGTCCCTTTGGTTTTTCAGCGGTATTCGTGGGTGTCTTCTTATGTAGCTTTGGGCATCTGGGTCTAATATGGCCTTTCTGGTTACAGTGGTGACATACAGGAACAAATTTCTGAACAGATTTGTTTTGTGCATGTCCTTGTTTCCCTTTTAAAGCTAAAGCAGTATCATTTTGATTACTACCCAATTTTAGCTTGTAATCTTCTTGAAGTAATCTTGATTTAACAAATTCACTTGTTAACTTAGTTTGTGAAGATTCTATTGTCATAACAAGAGGATTATAATCATCTGGTAAACCACACAACATTGTAACAGCAATTTCTTCATCATCGACAGCACAATCAAGATCAGCTAGATCTTGTGTAATCGACAAGATTTCACTTAGGTAAAGATTCATCGATTCAAATTCGTTGCAATTTATTCGACAAAGCTTCCGCTTCAATGCTAGTCTTTGACTAATGCCCCGGTTCTCGTACGCTAGTTTAAGGTTATTCCATGCTTCTTTCGCAGTCTTTGCATTTCTCACATGTGGATGACAAGTTGAATTCACATTAAGACATATTTTTGCATAGGCTCTTTGATCACGTGCTGTATCATCTTGAGTAGGCACGTTTGTTAGACCAGAATCAATTAAATTCCACAAACCATGTTCAATGAGCAGTAGTTTCATTTGAAATTTCCACGTACCATAATTTTTAACGCCATCCAATTTTTCAATTGATTGATATCCAACGGTAAACGCGACTGGAGCTGTGTTTGCGATCATCTTGATTTTTTTTGCACACACACGAACTGTATACTTAAAAATTGCTAGACTGGAGCCAT
Organism: Melanotus villosus; assembly: GCA_963082815.1. Classification (NCBI taxonomy): domain Eukaryota; kingdom Metazoa; phylum Arthropoda; class Insecta; order Coleoptera; family Elateridae; genus Melanotus; species Melanotus villosus. The sequence continues at coordinate 109,397,227 of OY720419.1, read as the reverse complement.
AACCTGTTAGTTTTTCATAATAATTTTATGAAGCAGTCAATAATACACAGTGGTAACAATAATGAATGCGTATAACTTAACTTTTATTCAACAGCTTACATTATTATTATTATAACCTCTAAACACGTGTTACAGCGTACATGGTTCTATACTAACTAACTAGTTACATTTTATTTCTTAACAAAAGTATATTCTATTACCAACCTAAACTTTAAATACTTAACTTAAAAAAGATAGAATTAGATATGCGATTAATAGATGAATCATTCAACATATTTCACTGTAAATATTAATGCACATAGTTAAAATAAATGAATGTTAGTTAATTGCGACTTCTTATTCAAATACCTCTCGCAAATTAAGCTAAGCGGATCGACAAGTAACGTAAGGAAACTAAGACTCTACCAAAGTTATTAAAGCTACCCCAATTATTATAGTTGAACCTAGTGCAACACTTAGATAAATACGAACAGAAAACAACACCAAAACCTTACGTTACAATATGTTTGAACGTCTTTAAATTTAACTAAATAACCAGATAACATCAAAATCAAATTTATCTGACCTTAACCTTGAGTTAAAAAAAAACTTGCAGGATACGAAGTTGAAATCAGGGAAATTCCAGTTAATTGCCTTCTAAGTAAGCACGGGATGGACGATTTCTGCGGATCCACAAATTCCAAACCAACGTGGTGTCGAACAACAGCACGTGGAATACAGATGTCGAACTAACAGGTGGTTTTACGAACACGTGGTTTGTACACGAAAATCAGCAACACAAGAAGTACAGGAAGTACTAAAAAGCACTAGAAGGGCTGAAATTCGACGAATACCGTAAGAAATTTTCAAAGGAAATAAATGTACTACATACCAAAAGTTGTTAAGCGCCCTTTGAGAATTCTTCAAGCAAAATGGTCGACGAACAGATTAAATCACAACAAAGGATGCAAATGCAATCAAATATAAAACTTACTAACGTTTCAATTTTTCTAAAGACCTATAAGGCTAACTAACAGCATTTTCAACCTCAGGATGATTTAAATAAATTTTGGTAAAACCAAATTAAAACCAAGGTAACGATCTGTTCACGACGAACGTCAAAAGTAGAAGAAACTAACTACTAAATTTGCCAACAGAATGCTCGGAAAAAAACCAACCTAAAATTTACTAATTCCCTACTAAGTGTTTTCCGCCTTTTTTCTTTCTCCGTCTCCTCCCTCACCGGTTAATCTCCTTGTCTATTTCTTTCTCCCTTTTCTCTTCTATTTTCTCCTCCTCCTTCTCCTCCTACTCCTTCTCCTCTTCTTTTCCCCTCTCCTTCTCTTTCTCCTCCTTCTATTCCTCTTACTCCCTATTCCGCTAATTAAATTTAAAGTTTTAACCGAATGAGTTTGAAATGTCAATTCGAAAAATGTCAGAGTTAAATTTAACAATTTCATTCAGACTTCAGATTAAATACTTATGCAACAACAAAAGTTGTGATTCGATTTCTAAATCTAAAACTCAAGGTTAAACCCATTTGGATTGAGGTTAGAATGGTTCCAAGTCAGAAATTAAGTCAGTGTAATTTTGGTGCTTTGAGACAAAAGTTATTTGAAGAAGATTTGAGTAGGATGTAAGGTTAAATTTTGACTTGAGGCGTATTCGATCCTCTAATTCGAATTTCGACTGGGATTATATATTTAAACCCTGATTGAATATTTTACTGTAAATGTTTACAATTTGAATTATGTTGAAGAAAAGGTTCGAATTTAAATGAGGATCCGAATTTGTGTCCGGATTTGGACTAAGATTTTTGTTTTTGCTCAACTGGCAATCCTATTGATCCCCGAAGAAGCTTAACTTTGTCTTCTGCAACCGGCCATTATCGAACAAAATTTAAATTTATAATCTGGACTCTTCTTCAGATTCAGGAATTAAGTCGGATTTAAATTTGGGTTTTAATATATAATATTTCGATTCGCGTCCATTAAAAGAATTTGAGATTTAAAATTCCAAACTAAATCCAAGATTTTGCTTTGAGTTGGAAACTCCAAACCGGATCAAAAGGTCCCCTACGTTCTAGCATAGTGAGCTTGAGGTTTAAGCTTTGTCAAGCCAATGTTAATACAGTATTTAATATTTCAAACCCGATTAAAAAACTAAATATTATTTTTCACTTAAATTTAAATTTAACTTTTCTTAGGTTTAAGTAATACTTGTGATTAAAGTTCGGTTGTGGTTTAAGATTGGGGATTAGTCTTAATGAAACGAGTTTGAAATGTTAACAAAAGAGTGTGAGTTTCATGTTTAAAAATTTTAATGCTAAGTTCAGACGCGCGTTCAATCCTTTTTAAATTTAAAGCTCAATATTCAAATCATCTGGACTGAAATGAGAAATTTTGAAACTTTGGAATTAATTCTTAAATCTTAATTAATCCTTAATAGAGCGAATTTGGATGTTGAAGAGGTTTGTGAGACTCAAACCCTGATTTTGTGATTTTGATTTGAAAGTCGATTAAAAATGTGAAAATTCGAGGTTCAAAATTTCAAGCCAAATTTAAAGTTTGCGTCGTCATTGTTGATTCATTATTATTTTCTAATAAGGGCTTGAATTTGCTTTAGGATTAGAAATTTAAACTCGGATTAAACGTTCTATTGTGCCTTAATATAATGAGCTTGGGATTTAGGCTTTATAGAGCCAAATTGGCTTTAACTTTAAGTCCAGCAGCTCGATAAAAAATAAATCTCATTTTTTTGTTTCACATTTAAATCAACGATTTCTGAGGTTTAACCAACGCTCGTGAATAATGTTCCAATCTGGTTTAAGGTTGGAGATTAAAATGAGGATTACAGACTTAATGGAATAAGTTTAAAATGCACAAATGTGATACCTATTAAAAAACATGAATCTGTTTTTAAATCCGAAAGTCATGATTCCAACCATCTGGACTGAGATTAGATTTCTTCAGGTTCAGATTTTTACTCAGTTTTAACAGGATGAGTTTGAAGTTTTCCTAGAAGCTGCTTGAAGAAATTTGTGTAGGATTTGAAAATTACTTTTGACTTAAAGTTTAATCAGTATGTAAGTTCGAATCTCAATTGGGATTATATTTAAAGCTTAATTAAATATTCTATTGTATAATGTTTTATTTAATCCATGTTTAAAGTTTGAATTCTGTTGGAGAGAAAGCTTGATTGTCTTATACAGAATTTTAGACTTAGAGTAGATTAGGATTTGGGTCTGAATTTGGACTCAGATTAGGTGTTCTGATTTGACTGGAAATTCCACAGATGTCTGAAAACGCTTTGCGTTTAACATTCGGCTACGTTGTAGAAATTATTTATATCTAATGTTTAAGGCGCGAAAAACTTTAATGGATAAGTTACATTTTTAATTTATTATTAAGAAAATATTAAAATTGAATGCTTAGGTTTTAAATTTTAAGGAAACAATCGATTTGAGGTATTCTGATGTAATTGTGGGGCTAATTTGCGATTTATTTTAACACACTGTGCCCATTTTACCTAGCTTTCACTTACTGTATGTAGGCAACCCACCTTACACTTCATCGTGCACAAAGCCGAATGGGTTGCCTATAAGTAAGGGGTTAACAAGGTAAACTTGGAACCTTGCGTTTAAATTATTAATTAACGAGAAAAGCGTCGGTGTTTTCAACAGTAATATCACCAGTGACTAGAATTTTACCGGAAATTTGTTTGCCGTCATGAACACGACTGCTTGTTGCGACGATTTTCTAAAATCTAAAGCAACAAGCAAGAGTGGTCATGACGGCAAAAAAATTGCCGGTAAAATTCTAGTCAATCCGGAAGACGTTTTGTTAATACTGACACTGATCGTGGAAGTCTTCGAATTCATTGATTACAATACCTTGAAAAATTCGGTTATATCACAACAGGCAACATAAAATGGTAATAATAATAACCCTAGCCACTTTCAGTAAAGCCCTAAGTCTCAGTGTCTCAAACAATCATTATCTACACCCGCTATTTTCCAGTCTATCTACATATCTATCTATCTCTTTTTATTTATTATTAAATCACTAGGTATTGTGGCAGTACTACAATGCTGCTTACTTCAAGAAGATAAATGTTTATTTGTTGTTTATTAACTGCCTGCATAGCATTTATGATATGTTAAAAGATTTTCTATCTCTACTTTTGTAAACGGTGCTTCATTAACTTGCAAGTTTAATCCTTTTTTATATTTCTAATAATCGATAACACAAAAATATCTTCGACTGTTTTCGAATACAAATTACGAATTCTAATTTAAACATTATTTTTACATTAATTTATATGTATAAGGCAAGACTTATTATTTCATTGATCGATCGGATCATAAAAATTAAATTAAAGTAAATTATTGTTTAAGTACTGAAACACCCAATCAGTTAACAGGTTTGCTATTATTATTGTTATTATTATTATTTTATCTTTAATCTAAATGAAAAAATAAAGAAATACAGAAGCAATTGGCACGAACACCTCAACAGAATGGACAGCTCCCGCATACCGAAAAAACTACTCCATTAGCCTACATGTGGAAGAAGAAACGTTGGAAGACCTAAAAAACGCTGGAAAGCCCAGCTGTAATCTGTGAGACCGGAACAAACCAAACGGTTTAATCCCTGAGGATGATGATGATTATTATTATTTTATTTTATTGTATTTGAGACAATCGTTCAATGCTTAACTTCTTCTTTCTCTTTCTTCCTTCTGCCTTTATGGCGTTCGAGGAATACTCAACCATGTGTTTAATCGAAAAAAAAAACGAGGGTAAATACAACCATTCGTGTTATTAGCACGACTTAGTTACCCCAGAATGACAAGCAACTCTCTTAATTTAGCAAACGGCACACATATGGAATTCCAAAGTCAAATTTAACCCGTTTATCGCTGATCTTTCTGTAATTGCTTGTCAATTAATTTTTTTCTACTTGTTAACAATACGTATCAGATCTAACTTTGATTGTAAAACATGCCCATGCATATGTTTCGTTTATTATTTATGGTAACAATGTTAATATTTGGTCATTCAGTGCTACTTGTTCGTGATTTTTTTTTCTATTTATTTAATAGTCCGTTATTGTCCTCCTTGCAATTACTGTCGGTTTAATTACAAACGAACACAGAGAACCAAAGAATTGCGTCACGTATTATAGAAAGTAATCAATTATCTGAGATCTAACCCTAATTCCAATACGGTGAGCAAATATTAAACAAAGCCTATTGCAGTTTCTTTCGTCACTTAATTGATTGTAATCAGGCATTTTTGTATGTATTGCGACAAAATGTAAATGTCGATGATTATGGCAAATTAGTTTGTTCATCAGAGCAGGCGTTTACGTAACATATCACACTTAATCTTTTAGATGTGGACGGATTGACATCCATTTCTAAACATGGGATTTTTTCTTATTGCTTCAAAATTGCAGTGTAGTGATACACCTAACATCTACATTTAATTTACTGAAACTGAAGGTCTTTTAATTATGAGCACGGATATACAATGTGTCCACGGATAGGTGATACAAGAGGTATAAATGACCAAAATTTTTTAGATATCAATACGCTGTTTGGCAGTCTATCCCTGCTTGTTCTTAAATTCATTTTAAGCAGACTTTCGATTTTCTTAAATCAAGGCATCTGTGTTAGCACTGTTAAAACAAAGGTGAGGTTTAGGTAAAGTCTTAGTATTTTAACAAATATCACAAAATTGTGTTAGAATAAAGTTGTTCAGAATACAAAATTACGCTTGTATACAAAATTTGAAGTTGTTCAGACAGAATTGATTTTTGTTAGTTTAAGGCTTTTGTTGTGCTCGTAGACGCTTCAAAAACACAAAATTAGGATATGTTATTTCGAAAACTTTATTTTAAATTGAAAGTTTCAAGAATAAAGGGAACACAAATATCAAAATTATTCAAAAGTTATTGTAGTGTCTGCTTGATCTGATTATAAAAATTTCAGAAATTTTTTCAAAGTCCAAAACTGAGGAAAATTGTGAATTTAAGTCTTAAATGATTACCTACAGGAAAAGTAACATGAGAAATAAGACTATTAAAGACAGCAAAAATTATTATCAGGAATAAAATTTTCTGAGAAATCAATAATAAAAAGTTTTTCCTCTTGTATCACCTATCCGTGGACACATTGTAGAGTAGAAAATGTACAGAGGCGCAACTCTCGTACTTTGGGTTGCGTTAGCAGGCTGCCAGAGGCAAAGCTGGGAGTTTCAATTGTCCGCAGGCAAACACAAAACTTACAATGGGTATAAATAGTTGGTTTGCACCCTGCTCTTAGATAACTCAGCGTGGCAAGCTGGTATTCCACTCATTGAACCTCTATGATTTCTATACTCTATAGTAAAGTCGGGTTGAAACTAAATTTAATAAATTGAAGCTCGGTAATAGTTTAAGGGCTTGTTTTGTTGTTTTAGAAGTTTTCTCAAGATTTACATAACGTTCGTCACTTTTTTTGATTTAGAAAACCAAAATTCGGGCTTTGTTTTTAACTTTAATTTTGAGAAGTATTTGAAGATTACTTAAAGCCTTTCAGTTTAATTTTTTGACTTCAAGTAGGACTTATTTTCATATGTTTTTGCACATAACGTCAACATATTCTTACATATTTTGCGCATAAATCAACTTAGCCAATCGACAAAGCAAAAAACGCTTAATAAAACTCATCAATAAAAATCTAACAAAAGCAAATTCAAGGTTCGATTTCGACAAAGCTGTTACAAAATCAATTTTACGATACAAAAACTCAGCGTTGCGTAGTGTTCGCATACGTAACGTATATTCGCGTATTATTATAATATTTCATAATTAAATTACCATTAAGAAAAAAAGTTAATTTCAACTCGCGAGTGGTACAAATTTATAAGCAAGAAGTGAAACGAATCTAAAATCACGGACGTCTTTGGGCTATAATTGTATAAAATTCCGATTTGTTTTTATCATGGTGGAAATTTTTGTACAGGCCAGTGCGTGGAAATACAATTTCTACCTTTAAGGTAAATATGGAAATGGGTTGTGTTTGAAATTGGACGGAGAGAAAGCTTATAACGATACGTTTGAATATATTTCGATGCGTTTTTGCCTTTTGGTTGCCTTTTAACCCGGTTAGTTTCTTAACTGAAAGTTCTTGGGCTCATTCTTTTGTTTTGTTGCTAAAATACGTCTAACAAATTGATTTTCTAGTTGTAAGAAATTTTATAGAAAAGCCAAGGCACTGAGTGAAAATTATTTTTTTGAAGCGAGCGAAACTGTAGCTTTCAGGCGGTATGATTGTCATACTAATTCTCTATAATTTATTTATATATACCGGGTGTCTACGGTAAGACGCAACATAGGGAAACACCAACGTATTTTTTTAGTAAAGATCCGGGATGCTTTTGGAATGTGTACGGATTCAGTGTTCAACCTGCATTGTTGAGGGTTACTTAATGCTAGGAAGGGATCAAAATAGCCCCATGGTCTGTTAGCGCGACAGACGATTATTTAATTGTTTATTTTTTATATCTGTCAGTCTTGACAGTAACAAAAACATTAAATTGTAAAACTTATAACGATATACAAATTCCTTTCCTCAAATCATAGAAGAAATCTCAAACGCAGCGATGAAAACACAACAGCTGTTTCATACGACTTATGCAGATTAATGGCTGAATAGTGGTGGTTGTTTTATACTTCTCATTTAAAACTTTCATGTACAATAAAAATATGTAAAATCAGTAGTTTTTATGTCATTGTTGAGTCTTATTATTATAATTACGCACGTAAAGAAAATGTAAGTAAATGTAAATGAAGTTATGTTTACAATATTTCAGATTACCAGAAAATAATGTGTGTAAAAATTCTAAATGGCAAAATTAAATTAATTCATTCATTGGTTAGGAATGGATAAACTAACCCAAATTTTTAAATGATAATAGTATTAAAAAAATCCACAAGCCTACATTATGAATGAACCATTTAATACAAAATTTAAATATGAAATTGAACTACAAAACAGAAAATAACATATGGTACACAAATGTTAACCATTAAAAGTCTATCAAATTAATAATAATTATTGGCACTTATCTCCTCAAATCAAACATCATAAGCAGGTGTTGGATAATGAAAAATAATTCCAGATGTAACATTTAAATGTAGCTGCAAGGTGAAACGGAAAATGGCACAGCAAAATGGCATCCTCCACGTGCTTCGAATTTCCCAATGAGGCATAAATTAAAATTCTATCACCCCATCAACAGGAAACTACCAACTACTTCCAACCATGGGAATTAGATGTAAAATTAAACCCCTAAAGGTTGCTGTAAGATCCAAACTTATCAGTAAATAAATATAAAAAGAAAAGTTAAACCCACCACATGTGCTAACAAATGTGCAAAATTACGAATAATTTAGATATTAATATATCGGACAAATCATCCAAACATCGGATACTGTAAATTCCATTCAACGGAACATAATTACCAAAGGAAAATTTTACGTTAAGTAAAGTGTTACACCAGATGCTTTCAATACAAAAGTTCACTGCAAAAGACCCGTATAACATTCGATGCGCAATCAACTCGCGACAAAACCTATGCGCACCCGCAATCGCTTTTTGAATACGGCCTTCATAGGGAAAGAGCAATACTGATATACACTCAATGAACAAGAAATGGAATCACAACAATGAAGAAATGCTATCAGGACATGGGGAATTAATAAAACACAAAAGAAAATTTAAAAGATAGAGTCGGTAGAACCGGCAAGAATTTACTACCGAACGAAATTAAGACAAACAAATGAACTAAATGCGCCGGTACATGGAAATATAGCATTACAAATGCTGTCAAAACCACGAACAAGAGAAAACCTTTACAAAATAAGAAAAGGGAAAATAGCTATATGAATTAATCAAGTAAAATGGGAAGGACAACACAGAAGAAGGAATAAGAAGGATACTGGATAACCACGGAAAGGATCGTGAGATTGTCTTGCAATAAAACAGAAAATTTCTATAAAAATACCAAAATATTTGAGGTTATAAACACGAACAAATCAATCAGGCAAGGTTCCCGAAAGAATGTCAACATGCAATATAATTGAAAAGACATGACTGTAAATAAATCTTAACTCACTATCCCACTACCTTAAGGTAAAGGAAATTGATTCGGGAACAATCAATCCCTAAAACTACTTAAAAATGACATAAGCAGGATGATAAATGCAAAAATAAGCAAAGTTTTTTTATATGTAGGGTAACAACCACAGTAACATGAGAGGAAACCTGTTTTACAAAAAACATAAAGCTTAACAATCAACCAACAGTGGCGATTGATAAGAGAAAAACGATACAATTTGAGCTAAGAGCAGAAAAATTGTAACAAGGTACATGATTTTGTTGGTTAGAAAGTGATTTTGAAAAAGTTTATATTTTTCTTACGGTAAGAAAAATGATATTACTAAGTAATGGCTGTAATTTTGCAAATTATCTTAACATGGCTTAAAACTGGGTAGTCAATGTTTTGTTATCAATTGAAATTGAAACTTGTTAGGTTAGGTTGTAATTTTATAATTTCCCATGTTTCTTGAAACTGTATGTGTGGGATGTATGTATCCCGGTGGGGTTGAAGTATTACATTCCATTTACAAATGATTTCTAACTATTGCAGAAAAATGCTGTTTAAATGGAGTTCCTGTTTCGCCACAACGAATGAAAAAGGCAGTGGAAGAGAAGTTGTGAATGAAGAAGAAAAGCTTCGTACTACTGCCAAAAAATATAACATTGATAAAATGGCATTTAGTCGATATGTTAAAAAATATTCTATGGGGGGAACGGTATTTTTCCTAAATTTTAAAACAAATCAGATATTTAGGGATAGACGCGTACAGTTATTGGGCGAATATGTGTCTGGATCACTAAAAAAATTGCCACATAAGATTAGTTACGCGGATTCACGTCACGCAATAAACACCTTTAACAACCCCAGAACCAATCAGCCTGAGTCGCTTTACGGCATGTAATAAACACATTGTTGACAAATTTTTTACGCTGTTGCGAACAGTACTTGATCACAAAAAATTTCTACTGAAGCAATTTACTACTGTGATGAGACGGGCGTACAAACCGCTGACCAACCAAGAAATATTATTTCTAAAAAAAGCCAAAAACAGGTATCAAAAATTATTCCTGCCAAACGACCGAACGACGACCTACAGTAACAAACTGTGTGTTGTGCTGCTAATGCAGATGGGAATTCAGTTCGAGTGCCGGATTAAATCATATGAAGGCCCCTAGGCCATCGAAATCTCGCGGCCCCCTTGCAAATTGTCTCCCAATACGGTTTTAATTTTATTAACAAGCAAATTGATAGGAGACTGGTAAACTGCAGTCCGAATGTTTAAAAATGCCGAACTGCAGTCTAAATATATTAACCGTACCTGCCAGGTACATGAAACATACCAACTGCAGTCCAAATAAAAGTAAAGTAATATCGTAGAACTAGAACGAATAAGATTTTATTTGAGTAGGTATTAGGTAATTTACAAAAAAACATAAAAGTTCGAAGATTTACTTTCTTTAATTTTTTGGCAGTAAACTCTTTCAAAATTTCGTCAAAATCTATTTTTTGTAATACATCGAATTCAGTGGTCATAATAATTGCAAGTAAATTCAGTCTTTCTTGTTTCATTTAAGATCTATGACAATTTCTCAAAAGTTTTAATTTTGAAAAGGTTCGTTCTCCAGTAGTGTTCATAATCATGAGTAAAGCTCGGATTTATAGGCAGAAAAAAAGGGCCAAATAGGCGCCTATAAAGGCAGGAATTTTTGATAAATAGGCAGCTAAAATTCGAAATAGGCAAAAATATAGGCAAAAAGGCGAATTAAAAAAAAAACTTTTTTAAAGTCATTTAGTTGTTCTAACTTGCAGAATAACGGTTACAAAATTTATTCTTTTATGTATCAGCATAATAAAACTTTTATTTTGGGTTTATTATTTTATTTTTCAAAGCTCAGGATGAGAACGTATGCACGCACAAAGTTTTGAAGACATCTCGAAAGCAACTTTTATTCTTTTCACTACTTAAATGCAAATGAAGTGCACTTTTCATTCAAGAACTTTTTCGACACCTCCCGCAATTACCACAAATATGAAATAGAAATACGTAGAAATATTACAACGTAAATACACAAATTCCTATTCATCCTCCGACACTAAGAGAATTAAGGAAATTCTCCACCATTAATAAATTCCAGAAAGACGAATCCAGATGGACGAATCGTAAAACAGTCTACCTGTTCATTTATTGCTGAAACCCTTGAGAGATTATAGTCTATATATAATCTCTCAAGGCATACTTACGCTTACTACACCTCACACTGCAATTATGTGGGTAGTGTTTCTTAAAAAAACCTTGTCTCAGAAACGGAAAATAAGCCATTTTTGCTAAAATTTATAAAATATGGCGTGGAATTTAATAAAAAGGCAATAATAGGCATCCAATGTAAAAAAAGGCAAAAAAGGCAGAAAACAGGTTAATAGGCAAAATATGCAAAAAAGGCATTTTGCCTAAAATCCGAGCTTTAATCATGAGGCACCTATAAATTCTTAGAGCAGTCGTCACATTTGGGAATGTTGACTGCACCTTATTTTCAAAAATTAGTTTATATGATTGCGATGCTGGCACTGTTTCATCAGTTTTGTAATATCCTAATTGTAAAGTAAAACACTTGAAATGTACCACTTCATCATCAAACTCAGATTCGATGTCCTCTGGATAATTTTCTCTAAATCTTTGAGCAGCTTCTTTAATTTCGGCGTCCGTCTTCGATGGAAACTCAGAATTTTTTTCGCATAGGGGATATTAGAAAAGCTTGATGTATGATGCTTGATTGTAATTTTTGTTTGTCGCGGGGCCCCTAGGCCGTGGCCTACTTGGCCTATTTACTAATCCGGCACTGTATCAGTTCCCTCCTTTCTAATTTTTTCACGACAAAACCTCCAGGATTATTTGCATGACATTGGGAGCTCCTCCGGGTTCGGTTGCCGGGACTCATCCAAATGGTTGGATGACGAAGAAAAAGTTTGAGAAACCTGCAGCATTTTATAAAGGTTACTAAATGTTCGAAAGAAAATGAAATTTTACTTATAGTTGAAAATCATCGAAGTCACAAATCAATACACAACAGGTCACAGAAATTTATCAAAACTAAAAAATCCTGTAGAACTAAACGTGTAACAAATTTTAAAGTAATAATCCAGAGGAAAAATAAACATTAGGAGATTGAGGAAGAGATTATGAAATCCGAAGAAGAACTAAAGGTAAAAAAAGTAGAACAAGAAAATAAAATAACATTGCCGGATCAATTAAAACCTGATATTAATTTTGTACTTTTTTATAGTTTTGAAAAGAAAAATGCAACAAAAATTATATTCATAAGATGAATTAAAGGCTGCAGTAAGGTAACTAAAATCAGGGAATCACTGATATTCGGGAACTTAAAAATAAAATAATACAAAGGATAACTGACTTCAATCAAATTTGAAAAGAAGATACGGGTGGAGGGGGGGGGGTCGATTATAAAACATTAAAATAGGTGTTGCAAGCTGAATAGGAAAGAACTGACTTACGAAAAACATAATAATACGAAAATTGGGGTACATTAATAACATAATAAGTCGTGGATAATTTAATATTGAAACATATGTTAGAATAATAAATAATAACACATGAAAAAGAAAGGCGGACAAGCTAAGGAGGAGACTGGGAGGTCTGAACAAGAACAAAATAATAACTAAAAGAAAAAAAATTATACAAGATCTGAATCTACGTTAGGTTACTAAGTTATTCTGAAAAGCAAAAAGCTTCAGAAATTATATTCTTAAGATATGTTAAAGGTTTTTAAGAGAGAACAGTAGAATTAAAAAAGCACAGGTGTTGGGGGATTGGCAATTGGTGATTCAATAACCATACAGTAAACCCAAGAGACAATTGAAAATAATCGAAACTGAAAATAAATTAAATCCGAAATAAACCCCTGAAAACCACCAGATAAATTGGCAAAGAGCATCTTTTGGATAACTTAATTTGTCGTTTTGTTGCTCTTAAAATTGACAAATATAAAAAATAAACAGTGAAATAATCGCCTGTCGCAATGACAGACGCCTTCAGTATTTCTATCTCTTTCTAGCATTAACTAAACCCAATGACACACGTTGAGCATTGAATCCATATATATTTCAAAGTTACCGCGGATCCTTTCTAAAAAAATACATTGGTGTTTCCCTATGTTGCGTCTTACCGCGGACATCCGGTATATCATGAGATGACTGATTTCCCCCTCTTGCGGGGATGCATTTTTATATAGGAGACCGCTGCTTCTTCTAGAATACGCTAGTACCTTCCAGCGTGTTTAGAAATTCATCCGACGTAACAATTTAACGAAACATGATTATTAAACTCGCATTAAATGAAGTGTAAAGGTCCACAGCTTAATTATAAGCCTCTTTTAACATCAATTTGCATGAATAACACAAGCTTGCTTTGATTATTCATTGCTGTATTATCGATGAGGCAGGCTCATTGTTTAAAATTCAACCGCTTAAGGAATTTACTTTGTCTGCAACCTTCTGAAACTAATTAAACAAATTACAGGCGCCAAGACTTGAAGATAATCAATTTTAAGAACGAGTTTTCTAAATTAAGTAATGTTGCTCAACTTTGAAGTTTCATCTGTTTAAATCGACGACCTCGTATAGCATTCGTTGCAGTTTTCAAATATTAAATACTTTTTTAAAATTTTTAACCATGCACTTTAACAATCGCGGATGTTGTTCATCGAACCACGCCCGAGAATTCTGCACCTGATGCAGTTTTTAATCATTGGTTATGTAAAGACTTGAGATAAAATACGGAGGACTTTTGGTTTAGTTCTTGAACTTTTCTAGAACTGTTCAAAATCAAGTTTATTGTTACTTTCTTAAACCCTGAAAGGTCGCCGACTTTTTATCAGTTCTTAAAAATAATTAAATAATCGGAGAGGGTGAAAGTGATTAACCTTAAGGGGTTTCTGGTTCCATAACAGGTGCCATTATTAAACAATTCGTGTGGGAAAATTGTTTGTAATATCAACTTCAATAAATAAATAATAAAAAAATGTTTTTTTGCCAGACAATCGGGGATGAAAGCAAGTTAAGAAACCTTAACCCTCCATGTTGCCGGACATACGTCCTCGCTTACAACTTCCACAAATATACATGAGTACTACGAAGGGACACGAAATCATCTTAAATAAAATTCGACAAATTAGAATAAATTCGGCTCAGTACCACCTGCATACAGTCCAAAATGCATATTTTCCGCATAACAAACTTCAAAAACAATCCAAATACATGTATTCTCGTTATAATAAATTCTTTCCGGGTAAATAACGGTTTAACTTACATAACCAAAACTTGATTGCTTCTAAATAACCCGCATTTTAATAATAACAAAGGTCAAGTTATCTGTAGCAGGTTTTCGGTTTAAATAAACAGTTTGTTTTTTTGCCCCGCAAACACATCACCTTTGGGCATAATTTTAGAAAATAGCCATACGTCAAGATGTCAGAAATTATAAAAGTTGGCTTTGTGGGCTTTTATAATAACGTACGCCGGTCATTTCCTAGTTTTAAATATTAGTTTACACCTGACGAACCTTTTTAAATTATGCAACTTTCCGTTTTTTCAAGGCGGCCACGAATATTATTTTTGGCCGATTTCTTTCCTAGTTGCGGTGTGCTCTTATCTTATTTACAATTTACACGATCTCCTTGAAAACACCAACAAGAACCGAGAAATGTATAATAATTTTAGATTTGTTTGTTACATAACAACTCGGAACAAGGTGATGTGGTCTGCGTGGACATTAAAATAATTTATTGGCTAAGAAAAATGCAGAAATATACATATTTTTTTTATTGAAACGTTTATTTTTAGAGTTTCTTACTCAATACCGAAGATTCGTCATTTTATTTTTGCATTGGCATTTCCGAAGAAAATATATCTGATATACATCCAATATGCCTTGGTTTACATTAATATGCAATTGTAGAGCACGCAAAAATTTCCAGAAGAAACAAGGGAAATGTAAGACAAAGAGACTACACAAATTCATTTTATTTCCGTGGCATTTCTGTGAAAAGAAGCAAAAATATGCTTTACTTGGGATCTTGATCTGCATTAACATGCAATTTTAGGACACGAAAAATGCCCAGAAAAAACATTTTACATAAATAAGGCCAAAATACTATACAAAAAGTTCAAGTTTGGAAAATAATTAAATGATTTGTCATTTTGTTAGTGAAACTTTATAGGCATCATATATGCTAGAATGCCACACACATATAAGTACGTCAATATGACCCATGTTATAACTTATAACCACTGTGCAAAGTATAATTGAACAAATTGGCTTTGGCACAACACAATTCGACTCCACCACGAATTATTATTTCTATATAGGGTGATTCAAAAGGATTGCCATTAATTTTAAGGGTAGGTAGAGCATATCAAATAGAACAACTTTTGTCAATCAACCATGTGTCGCAAGTAAACGGTAACCTCTGAAAAAAAAATACAAAGATCAATGCAAAAATTGGTTTGGGGTCACTGGAATATAAATTTACTGATAAAGAGTCCACGTATATAATGTAGATCAGTCACTCTTCGAACGTTTTAGTGGAAGTGGAAGGTCAGCCGAATTTGACCTTATTTTAATTTCTTAAAGAGATACAGTTTCTGTTTTTTTATGTGTTTGTGTTTGTACCTATTGTGTTTCTGTTGTGTTTGTGTACAAGTTAATGGAAGAACATTTGAATATTGTATGTAAATTTCGTTCCCCTTTATTAACAATTTGTTTTTAATATCACTTTTTAATCATGTACATAGGTAGCGGGTAGGCACTCTTCTACGATCCAGGTGGGGGATAGGCCTACTTCAGGGAAGCGACCCTGCCTTACGCGAGCCTTGGTTCTCCCCGTCCTCCCGACACTGAGAGGAACCATGTCCTGAACCCAGTCTCCCTCAAAACTTATATTCCGTTACCTATCCCGACCCTGACGCAGGGCAGCAGCTGCGTCAGTACTGAGTCGAGGCCATCGAAGAATAACTTCCCTAAGGGCTCGACACCGACAACCGGCTCTGAGACTGCGATGAGGAAAGCAAGGGGAAACTACCTCATTATCTCCATAGTACAATTAACATGGCAAGAAGCTTAGAAGATAGAATACATACTGATCATGGAATACGGACCCCAAGATCCGGAAGGGGAAGAGGTAGCACAGAAGACTGTAGGGCTTCCCAGGTCATCAGCCAGCGAAATCCCTGCAAAGCATCCCAAAAATTCAAACTTGAAAAAATGTCTGAAAACATGTACAGTAGAACCTCGATTATCCGTGCCAGCCGGGACCGAGCCTTCGCCGGATAATCGAAAACACGGATAATCCAAAGACCTCATTTTTTTATTTTTTTAATAATTTATTCAGAAAAATACATGTGTCAGGCGAAGAAAAGAAACGTGATCATCATCAGCACTTAATTTCTCCCCTTGAACAGCTAATTCTCGTATTCCATGACGTTTTTTAAACCTGTAAAGCCAACCAGAAGATGCCGAGAAGTTTCCTTTGATTTTCAACTGCTCGTGAAACTTTTGGGCTTACCTAGCACACATAGGTCCTGATATTGGAACCCCTTCCGATCTTTTCTGCAAGAACCACCTGGTCATAGCATCATCAAGCTCTTGAAAAGTAGACCCTTTTAGAGATTTCTTGTCAGAAATAGCTTTTGCACTGTCAGCTTTAGCTACAAAGCTCTGTAATTCGGCTTTCTTCTTCACAATGTCACGAACCGTTTGTTTTCCAATGTTATAGGTATGCTTTAGCCAACACAGTAACACTTATGTTATTTTCAAATTATTTTAAAATTTCCATTTTTTGTTCAATAGTTAAAACATTGCGTTTACGCTTTTCATTAGCACCGGTACGCTGCATTTTGTGCGTCGAGTCGGTCGGCAGTTGGCAAAAATAATAAGTAAACACATAAATGGGGGATTCCGCGAGACGAACTTCTGCACGGTGCATTCAGCGTTCATGCGCCAAGGTCTGGCCGTCAGCCACGGATAATCCGCGCACGGATGATTAATTTAAAATGCCGCACGGAAAATCCGCCGCACGGATAAAGCGCGCACGGATAATCGGGGTTCTACTGTACTTGGAACTCCCACAGTATGTACGAGGGTGGAAAAATTTACAACGTCATCAAAGAGATGACAAGACTTAACATCGACATTATGGGATTAAGCGAAACTCGGTGGTCAAATAATGGTGAATGTATAGTACAGGATCACACAATATACTACTCTGGAAACAATGATCCTTATCACTGAAATGGGGTATTACACAACCGGCTAAAACCACATATTAGAAGTTTTGTACCTTTTTCTGACCGTATGGCTTTGTTACAAATAAACTCAAGTTTACGTAACCTAAACATGATGCAGATCTATGCACCGACTGCATACAAGGATCACGAAACTATTGAAAATTTTTACGAACAGCTGGATAAACTTATGAAATACATCAAAAACAACGAGGTAACAATAGTGATCGAGGATTTAAATGCCAAAGTTGGTAAAGGAAAAGAAGAAGACATTGTCGGTAACTTTGGCCTAGGAGAGAGAAATCAAAGAGGCTGACCGGCCAATAGAATTCTGCAAAGAGAAAAAACTAGCTATATGCAACACTTTCGTTCAATTGCCTAAGCGTCGTCTGTATACCTGGAAATCATCCGCAGACAGGCAGACATTAAAGACAACATAGTCCGAAACCAGATTGACGTCGTTACTATAAATAAGAGAATTCGTAACTCAATTATTAAATTCGTTAAGGCGCTCCTAGGAGCTGACATTGCTTCTGACTACAATCCTCTAATATGTAAATTCATTGTAAAATTAAAGAAAATCAACAATAAGCAGCAGTAGCGTAACCAGAAACGTAGTTTGTAGGGGGCCCATTCCACTGTTTAAGGTTTAACACCTAGTTTGTAGGGGGCCCAGTCCACTGTTTAACAATTGTGTCAGAAATACTACATATGCACTCGACGGGACCCAACATAATACACTCACCCAGCATTTTTGGTTACATTTTGAAGACGGTTTTGATTAATAACTTCGATCTTGAGGGGGGCCTGGGCCCCCTGGGCCCCCCCTTGGTTACGCCACTGATAAGCAGTGCCATATAAAAATAGATATTAAAGAACTTAAACAACCAAATATTAAACAGTCTCTTCGAGTAGGCATTGAAAAGGTTAATGAATTAAACGAGTCCCTGGAAAAAATGGAGTACAGTACAACAAATCATTATTGAAATAGCAAAAAAACACCTACAAAAGAAAAGAGAAAAAAGAAAGGATTGGATGCATATTAACGGATCTTTTTAACAACATATACAACAGCGGCGAAATACCTCAAAACTGGCTGAAATCTACCTTCATACCCATCCCTAAGAATTTGCCAAAAACTTGTGATGAGTACAGACTTATCAGCCTAATAAACAACACCACTAAAGCTTTTTTGAAAATTATACCTCAACGTACGAGATACAGCAAATGTGAACCAGCAGTAGGGGAAACACAGTATGGTTTTAAAAATAGCCTCGGTACTAGAGCACTACAGGTTTTAGTACAACAATGTAGAGACGTAAATCATGACGTCTATTTGTGTTTCCTAGACTACTCTAAGGCTTTCGACCGGGTAAAACACTCTGAGCTGATAAAGATTCTCAAAGAAGTTGATATATGGGATATATTGGGGACAAACAGCAAAAGTCAAGATACAAGGCAGTTTAACGGAAGCTATAAATATCCAGAAGGGGGTACGCCAGGGGTGTGTACTTTTACCTACACTGTTCAACATATACTCTGGGAAAATCTTTGAAGAGGCACTGCAACATGCCGAAGGTGGTGTAAAAATAAATGGCAAATTAATCAACCATCATGTAAGATTTGCTGATGACGCAAGCAGCATTGAAGAATTGCAAAACTTAGTGAATAACATCAACAATATCATCGAGGAATACGGTCTGAATTTGAATACGACAAAAACCAAATAATTTATATGATCGTCAGCAAAAATGTCCCACCACCTACCATCTACCATAATTACACTAGACAACAAACCCATCCAGCGTGTTGAAAAATATACCTACCTGGGAACTATAGTAAACGAAAACTGGGAACAAGCTGTAGAGATTCGCAGTCGCATAGACAAAACACGAGCAGCATTTATAAAAATGAGAAACTTGTTTATAGGCAGAGATCTGAGTATGCCTCTAAAAATACGAATGCTACATTGTTATGTCTTCGCGGTATTGTATTATGGACTAGAAGCATGGAGCCTCACTAAAATATTAATGAAAAACTGAAGGCGTTCGAGATGTGGGTTTATCGCCTCATTCTGCGCATATCATGGACAGACCACATTACCAACGAAGAAGTTTTGAGAAGAATGCGAAAGGATAAGGAAATTGTATTTACAATTAAACAGAGAAAGTTTCTATACTGTGGTCACCTTATGAGGAATGATAAATATCACATACTGCAATTAATACTGCAAGGCAAAAGATAGAGGGTAAAAGAGGGCCAGGTAGAAGAAGACACTCGTGGCTATACAACTTGAGAAAATGGTTCGGCCAAACTTCTGTAGAACTATTTAGGAAAGCCACTGATAAAATTAAAATCGATATGTTAATCGCCAACATCCGAAACGAATAAGGCATGATAAGAAGAAGAAGAAACATGCCAAAAATCGCGATAAGCTTTAAATTTTTGCTGTAATGTACTTCTATTAAGGTCAGCATACACCCATTTAATTTAATGACAATACTTTTGAATCACTCTGTATAGACCAAAATATTGACGTTAAAGCCAAATTATGCAATGTGACATGGTAAGGTAGCGCCATTATTCTTGGAATGCGTGCAGGCGAAGGGTTAAATCATGTATTTCTTATGCAGCCAGTAAGAGCTTTTGGTGTAAATTTAATAGCATTCTTGACTTAAACAGAATCACAAGTGTTATGTAAATCATGAAATGCCATATCAACACACTAGCAACCATTGAAAGTTCGGTTTTAAACCAATAAGTATTCAAATTCAAAACAATAGAAATATTATATCGAAAAATATTATATTGTCAAAAACATTTGAAAGCTTCAAATAAAAACCATTAATTAAAATTTAAGTACCAACAAGAATTGATTTAGAAAAAGAGGCGTTTTAATATTTCCAAATACAAATCTGGGTTAAGCAACTCAAAAAAATGCAATTAAAACCGTTTAAAGAGCCGGTATTTGCTAAATTTTTGCAGCGAGGAGGCGGAAGATATTGATGTCGGTTGGCATTTTAAAATTTTCGAAAAGTCAGCACAAATTAGAACAGCTTTTTATGTTTTAGGAAAGGTATTTGGAGGTTGTTTTAAATTATTTACAAAATCCTTTGAATTTTAAAGTAGAAATATTTATTAATCTACAAGTTATTACAATCGGTTACAATTATTAAAAATGTGATTATTTATACAAAATGATACTTTTAAGAAACAGAAGTGGAAATAAAATTGTTTACTTATTTATTTATTTATTTCTAAATTTGTTTATTATTTATTAATGGCAGCCAGTATCTTGGTAACTAAACCTAAACGTAACTACAAAGGTTCACATCTGTGGGGGCTCTGGAGGATTTTAAAATAAAATTAATAATTAACAAAAATGACATTCAAAGATACTTAAATCTCAAGCTATTTAGAAAAATAATTTCCAGCAAAGAAAATATAAAAACCGTCCAAAAAATGTCATGCAACTTAGGTACATTGTATTACAACAACATTCTATAAATAAACAAAGGATTGCTAATTACATTGTTTCAAAGGTGACTCAGTCTTCTAGCAACAGAAGCAGGAAATTTTACAATTTAACTGAATACTTGCATTAAGCAGCTGGTTACCTTGAATGCTTAAGAAAATATTAAAACTAGACTATTCACAAATGAACGTTACGAACGGGCAAAAGTATTCGTAAGAATCGAATTCCATTGGACTAAATAATTGAATTAATTTTTCTATTTAACAATCAAGCCATTTAAGTTTTAAGAAGTAGGTATTTATTTTGAGCTGGCAATCCCACATTGTTTAAGACGATTCGCATTTGTAAAGATTTAAAATGCGATGTGATTAATACAATTCCAAATCTAGTAGGCCATGCTTTCGATTATTAATCGCTGAATGCAACCGCCTTAGTGATACTTGAAGGTTATGTTGTCGAATATTCGCGAATTTTGATTTAGTTTTGTATTAAAGTCTGTCATTAAAGCGGCTCTTTGCTATTCACTTAGTTTTAATCACTAAGTTTCTACACGAAACGCAAAAAGATACGTCAGCGTCCTTAAAAGGCGCTGACATAACCTCAAAATTTCAGTTACATTCAGTTATTTAATGACATATATGTCTCGGTGGTTGCGTTCCACGACCGGGAGGACTCACAGTCATATGTTTTGAAAGTCATGGCCTGTTTGGTTTAAATCTTGATTGTACATTATTTTAAAATGTTTGGAGACGTTTTTCACAAAAAAACTTTAAAAACCGCAGAAGTTAAAACTACAACGCAAGTTAAAAAAATATTGTGGAGTTATGCAACGAATCAAGTTGTTTCTAACACTTTCGTTCCGTAGTTTACAAAAATACAGACATTAACACGGTCGTGTCGGTTACAAGCATGCCAAAACTAACCCTGAAGTCATTACAGAGGTTAGTAGAGCACCCACCTTTTGCTTAAGGTCGTGTCAAATTATTTAAAGCTAAGAAAAAAAGTGCTGAATCGACAATTTCCTAATTATGGGCTGACATCGTGCGCTTGTGCAAGAAAGCCTTACCGTCAAATATATCACGACGGGGGAGTAAAATATGGAAATGCATTGCTGTTAAAACGACAAACGTGATTTATTTATCATCAGTTCGCTCGTTGTTGGATTATTGAAAAATATATTTTCAATTTGCCGCGTTACCTTTTTTAGAAAGGGCGAAATCGTTGCTGTTTATGGTTCTAATTTTAGTTTAATCGATTTGTCGGTTGAGGATGACTTGATCGAATCGATCTAATTTGGTTTGGTTAGCTTTTAACTGTTTTTATTATAAATAAATAAATATATAAATAAACAAAAAATGAATAACCAACTAAACAGATGAAGAAACGAACAAACGAATAAAGTAACAAAACAACACACCAACAAACAAACGAACAAATAGAACAATGAACAAACAAAGAAGATACGAAGAACTAAACAAATGAACAAACATAAACGAATAAGTGGAAAAACAAATACATAAATCACACAACGTCTTAAATAAACGAAAAAAAATAACCAAAATGAAAAAACAACAAATCACTCGTAGGATTTTATTTTAATCTTTCAAATAATAATAATAATAACAAGTCAGACCTTGCAAAGCAAGTTAATTTTTACAGTTTGCAATTAATAATTGGAAATTCGTACACGTTCGGGGTAATTTACAAGGCATAATTTATTAGTTCGTGATGTGAAGATCGCTCCGAATAAAGGCCAGTCTTGTAATACTAATTTTATGGATTGTAGCCGATCCAAGAATGGTAATTGTAATAATTGTTAAACACTGTGTAGGTGTTAATTTGATAATTTTAGATGTACCAATGAGTATATGAAACACAGAGTAGTAACGCGAGTGTGTATTCCGGTAATATCTAATTACAGCAATCGGAGTATATCTTCAATTGTTTGGTATTTAGAAAAAATTCGCATCAAATTTGACGTATTCATGGTAGTTGAAATATTTTTGTTTCGAAAAACCGGTGGTAACAACAATAGGTGTTTGGAACAGTCGGCTTTAGAATTAAAATTCGATATCTATGCATTTTGGTAAAAAGGCTTTCGTATACATTCTTAAAATTCCTTGGGTTGCTGAGTTCATTCTTTTTGTACGACTTGAACGTTATTAAATCAGAGTTTCCTACAGTATTTTTCACCTAGGATTTGGGCTGTGACGTCAACGCCCTGTTTATTAGTTTTAGAGAACACCAACGATTATACAGTACTAACTCTCTGTGCATTTTCTACTCTTTAGTACAAAAGAAAATTCGTAATTAAAGAGCACGTCAGGTTGTTAAAAAGGGTTTTTGTTTAAATTGTGACTACAAAATTAATAATCTCTTGTTCTTAAAATTCTGTGGGCTGCTTTGCTTTTGTACAATTCGAAAATTATTAAATAAGAGTATTTAGATTCCTAAAAAGGAAAGGTATATTGATCACAACATTAATCAGGTTTTAAAATTCTTTACAATATTCAAAAATTATTAAATTTGATAGTTGGATTCTTCAGAAAAGGAAGCTTCTTTAGCAAGAAATGATTTTTTTAATGGTTTGTTTAGGAATAATTGTATTACAACCTAAAGTGACGCAAACCTGACGATTATGAAATACATGAACAAGTAATGCCAGTTTATATTCCGTTGGTTAACCATCTATAAGTTTATACTCTTTAGTATTTCAGAAAGATTATAAAAAATTGAGTATTGATCCTACAACAAACTAAGAATCGGTTCTTAACATTCATTGGATTGCTAAATTTTTATTCTTTACAATTCGAAGATTATTGAATTAGAGAGTTGGGAGATTGTGAGGAAGCCGTTTTTTCGATTAATGTTAAAATTTAATATAAATAACTTACTATAATAATTTAGGTAGAGTCTTTGACCAACGTCGCCACTTCAATATTGCTTGGCTTTTTACGAGAGGTTTCTATTGAAAGTCAAATACAACTAACACTCATGTATTTCATATCTGTGCTTTAGTTTTACAAAATAATATAAATGGTTCTAAGTCCCAATTCAAAATGCATTGATACAAATTATTACAAGTCCTGAAAGTAAACTGATATAAATTACTATATGTTTCCATTCAAAGTAAAGTTATACAAATTATTACAAGTGCTGATTGAAAGTGAACAAATAATATAAATTACTCTAAGTTCTGATTACATTTAAAACGACTAAGTCCATCAAACGAATTTGAATAATTCACACAAATATTTTACAAGTCCAGAATTAAAGTTAATTTAAAATAAAACAATTATACATCGTCTTGAAGGGTGTCACCTCTGTCGTACACGCTACATCTTTGATGGCCGGATATATAAACCATATCTTTCATGTGATTTCGCTTAGCATTTATACAGAAACTTGACCCCCTTCTCTCAATATTCAGTGTCTTATCTTATGCGCGTGGAAAGTGCAGAACTGCATTGAAGCACGTATGAGGTGTCAGGTTTCACCGTTCATTGCACTTCCATATACATCCATTAAAAGATGCAACCTTGACACGGCGAGTGTGTCTTGCCAGTGAATGCCCTGATCGAATGATGTCATATCAACCACGCGTGCAATAAATTAAATGTATTTCAAACTTTGCTTAATATTTTTACATTCGCCTTTGTTACAATATTCAAAAAGGAAGGGTTCGTTAGAAAGAAACGATGGTGAAGATGGTGTAGAAGGAGAGATTCTTAAAAAATAGAAGACTTTTTTTAACAAGTTTGCGGCGTTACAGGCTAAATAATGTATGGAATTACCTAATATTTGGCAGTTTTAAATTCACCATTGATTATAAAATGCATAGAGAAGGCAAGCCAATTAATATTCCGTTAATTAATCTATGCAGTTTATATTCTTTAGTACAGGAAAAAATCTATCGAAATTAATGAAAACGGTTTATATTTATTTAAGTATTGGTCATAAAATTCGTACAGTTGCTGAACTTTTATACCACTCGAAAATTATTAAAGTAGCGAATTGAATTCTTCAGACAGGGGCGACTCTTTACAAGGAAAATGATTTTTGAAAAGATAAGAATGTTTTAGAAGGATACGTTGCAATTCTACATACTAAAAATAGACAGCCACAAATTTCCTAAATTCTGACAGTTTTTCCTTTACCAACGATTATAAACTACGTAGAGAAGTAACGTCGGCGTAAGATTAGACCTACATAATTTTATACTCATTGGTTAAACTAATATACTTGATGAAACATAAAAGAAAAATTACAAAGGAAATTAAGAAATAAATCAAGTAAAAATTCCAATTGCAACTTATGAAACAGCAAAATTTTTCAGTGTTGTACCAACGCTGTTAACAAGCAAAACAACAGTCCAGTTTCCGAATATTTACACCATATTACGTAAAAAAAATAATTGAAAATATGCGCAATCATTGTTGATGTATGTTTCTGAAGGTGTTTCTTATAAAATTGTTCTGTTCTAATTTAATTAAAAACAAATAAAATTTACAAGCAGCACACTTATGCAACTTGAGCTGAAATATAAATAGGTTATGTTACGATGTTGTAAAAGTGTAGATTGCTGTTATAATAGAGCACTAACTAACAAATGGCACTTGCCCTTGTACTCATTGCCTGACAGAAGTTAATGCAGGTGGAAACTTAGATTGTTGGGCAACGAAACATCGGACAGGTACTCATTGTCCATACTTTTGTAGGCGATTTATTTGTTTATTAATCGTTTTAACGTGCTTTATACGTTTGTCAGTAATTAATTGAAAGATACATTTCTGTTTACCTTGAATTGTTCATCTTAAATGAAGCTAAAAATAAACGAAGATTATTATTTGTTTTTTATTTTCTGTAGGTAAGCAAATGAGGAGGAAATAAGCAGAAATTATAACAAATTTGCCGGTATATCAGTGCAGAGTGATTAGAACGATTATGGAAAGTTAACAAACAAAAATCAAGTTTTTTTTCCTTGAAATAAACAGAGAAATCTAAATGTTGATCTCTATTTATCATCACCCTGTATATCCTCAGTTATGCACTCTTAAAAGAATTGACCGACAGGCTCGAGGCAGTTTTGTAGAATGTGTGGCTTAAACTTTAATCTCTTCATTTTTCCAGTCGAATTTAAATATTTCTCAAGGTAACAGGAAATCTGGGTAATTAATGAGTATGGCTTAAACAATGTGGTTTGCGTTATTCTTGTACTGCACCCAATTTACAAATATTTCGGAAAAAGGATTAATCGCATTCTGCATTAAGCAGCTTTTTGTAATTTTTTGAATTTTACTTGTAAATAATTTAGGATTCTTTGTTAATTCAAGCAGTTTCTGAAGTG
This sequence comes from Melanotus villosus, assembly GCA_963082815.1. Lineage (NCBI taxonomy): Eukaryota > Metazoa > Arthropoda > Insecta > Coleoptera > Elateridae > Melanotus > Melanotus villosus. The sequence continues at coordinate 109,370,983 of OY720419.1, read as the reverse complement.
TCATAAAACAATTATATATTTTTTAATCTTGTATAAACTTATAACAATAAAACAAAACTATTAAATAATTTTTTGGGTTTTTAGACAGTGAAATAATTTGTTTTAATTTTTAAGAAATAACAGGGAAGGCTATGTAAGTTCTTAAGGCACAATGTTAATACAAATAAAAATAAAGTTTATAAACAACTTAATTACGCTGATGATATTATGAAGATGCAACCAAGTGATAAAAAGGTAAACATGCAAAGAGATTAATTACAGTAACAATAAATTATTTTCAACACAGTCGAAGGTTTGTGCATCCTAGAATTTGCTTAAAAATTGCTTAATTCCTAAAGCACGTTATTTCATTAATCTTCAGAACAAATACTTAACAGTAAACGAAACCTTTTCTATCTTCAGCATAGATCTGATCTTCTACTATAATAATAATAATAAAAATTATAATTTTAATAATGAAGATGAAACTCTGAAAATAAATTTAAAAAAAAATTTTCAAAAATAACTGCAATTTATAAAAATAATTTATTTTTTTTATGAACAATTTTAATGTTTAAAAATAACTCGAAATTATAGAAATAATTTTATTTGTTATAAATAATTTGAATTTGAATTTCTTTAAATTTCCAGAAATCTCATATGTTGTACGTAAAATATTAAAAATAAACAAATTCTTTGTAGCAGATAAATTACACAGTGTAGGGCATAATTATGTGTAATAAATTATCTCAATTGCAGAAGAAACAAATTGAAAAGGTAAATTACTGGGTTACAGAATTCCGAATGCAATAACTCATTTGACGAATCACGTGTTTGTTATCTATAGAAGTGTTTACTTTGTAGGGACGTAGGTGTGCCTTTTAAATTGGAGGAGTTATTTTAATATGTATGCGTATTATGCTTCTTCATCTCTTTCTTTTCTACCTGGTTAGTCTTCTCTCCTTGTTCTGCTCATTATTTTACTCCTCTTTTTCTTCTGCTCCTCTTCAGCATTTACCTTCTTTTCCGCTTGTATCCCACCTCCTACTTTTTGTTTTATTACTCCTCTCCTCTCTAAACTTACTGCTTTCCTACTTCTCCTGTTGTAGGTGATCCTACCTTAGTTTTACCTCTAGTTTACCTTATTTTCTCCAGCTTCCTACCCTATAATTCCTTTTTATCATTTTTATTACTCCCTACTTCCTTGTCCCCGTGAAATTCTTCTTTCTCCGTTTCCTATTCCGTTCTTTTCTTCTCAGATTCATTCATATTCCTCATCCTCCTCCCCACAGTCGTCATTCCTCACTTCCTCACCTTTTTACTTTTCTTCTTCCGCCTCTTCCTTGTCCTCGTTAAACTCCGTTTTTTCCTTTTTAGACTCATTTTCGTCTTCTTTTCTTCAGGGTCCTCCTTGTTCTAGTTAAATTCCTTTTCAGACTCTGTTTCCTTCTTATACTCCCTTACTCCCCTTCCTACATTTTCTCTTTTGTCGGCACGTACTCCTTCTCGTTTTCTTCTCCCAACTCCTATTATTCCTTTTTACCCTTTTCTCTTTTTCGGATACCACTTTCGAGACTTTGCAGACCTGTCTTCCTTAGAATTCTTATTCACCTCCTCACATTCTTCTTCCTCAGACTCACCCTTCTTCTCTTTAGACTCTTCTTTATCCTCGTCAAATTCCTTTTCAGACTCCGATCTCTCCGATTCGTTCTCTCCTCCCTCCTATCCACTTCCTATTCCTTTTACCCCCCCCCCTTTAAACTTACTATCCTCCTGCTCCTCTTTCCCCTCAACTTCAGCTTTTGCCATTGTCATTGTCGTGAGATAATTCTTCCTCTTTTATGCTGTTTTATTTTCTTTCCGCCAGTGCTATTTCTTCTATCTTGAGTAGTTTTTTGCCTTTCCTCTTCTTTCATTGTTTATTAATAATTTATTACTATCTTTGTTTTCTCTTTCTTCTTTTCTTCTGTGATGTAAAATCAGTTTAATGTTTAGGTTTCGACCATTTTTTGTTTCTTCTGGCAATCTGGGCCTTGTTCTTTTATCATTTTCTTATATTGCATTTAGGTTAATTTTTTTAATGTTTGATTTGAAAGCGTTTTTCTCTTATATTTGTTTCCTCTATCATACAGGTTTTTAAATTCTTAATTAAGTTAATCTTTTTATTTTTTTCTAAATTAGGTTATTATATTTAATGCTTCTTTGTTAATATATTTCTTTTTCTTCTTTACGTCTCAACAAAATCTTTCTTCTCTTCAGCACACATCTGATCTTCCATTATAATAATAATAATCATTTTATCAAGATGAATTTCTGAAAATAAATTACATTTATTAGAAACGAAAGCAACAGAAACCTATGCTTGGGTTTCGAAATAGTTATTACTTATTACGTACCTAGGGTGATATATACTATAACACGCTCACAAACTCTGCAGAAGGCAACGGGAAACCACTGCAGAGAACACATTTCCCTAGTATAAGGGGGTATAACAAAGTTCACGACGCCAAGTTGTTTAAAAATGTGGCTTTGACCACCTCGTCAACGTCCTTAAAAGGACAAGACGCAGAAGAAGAAGGGTGAAAAGTTAACACTTATTTCCCTATTGTCATACAACAATAATATTGGTAAAATCAATTCAACTCCTTTAAATATGACCAACTGTTACATAGCAAATATAAATCGGCAGAGGACAAATATTATATGTACCATGGGAGGTAAATGAGGTTTACCTTGTCCAGCAGGATTTCAGCTCTGGTTACGCTGCATTGCAGTCGTTAGCGCTTGTTGTAATGTTTCTGTGAGCCATATAAGTCAATTCCATAGGTATTTTTTCATATACCTACAAATTAATGAATTTTTGATTGAAACGTATTGACCTTGATCCTTTTTAAATTCCAGTTTTAAATTATAATAGTTAAAACAAAAATCGCATTTGTTGTAGTCAAAATATTTTAAAAGCCGAAAATTTCCTTTACAGCAGGTAAATTACACAGTGTAAGGCATAATTATGTGTAATAAATTATCTCAATTGCAGAAGAAACAAATTGAAAAGGTAAATTACTGGGTTATAGTGTGTTGAATGCAATAACTCAAAAGAATTTGATAAACCTACATGGCTGTTATCTTTAGAAATGTTTATTTTATAGGGGCGTGGGTGTGTCTTTTAAACTGTAGGACTGTAGGAGTCATTTTGATATGTATAAGTATGAGTAGGCTCCTTCATCTTTTCTTTTTCCTCTCCTTGTCTTGGCTGTCATTTTTCTCCCCATTTTTCCTGCTATTCTTCCTAGTCATGTTCCTTCTTTTTTGTTTGTACTTGTCCTCCTACTTTTCGTTTTATTTCTCCTCTCTTCCTCTTATTCCTTTTAAATTTACTGCTTCCCCACTTCCCATAATATAACTCCCCTGCCCTAGCCTCTTGTCATTCTATTGGCCTTTATTCTACTACTCCTCATCTTTTTCCTTCTTTGCTCCCATTCTTCTTATACCTTCACATTTTTTACATTCGGACTGCGCCATCTTCATCATCAGACTAACATTTCTTATTAGTTTCTTCATCAGACTCGTACTCTCTTCTTCAGGCTCTCCCTTGTCCTTGTCAAAGTCCGCTTTCTCGTTTTTGGATTTTCCTTTTTTTGCTTCTACGACCCATCTTCCTTGGAATCCTCGTTTTATTCTTCACATTGCCCATTCCCCTCTTCTTCAGGCTCCTCATTGTCCTTGTCAAAGTCTTTTTCAAGTTCTTCTTTGTTTTTTGTATGTTTCTTATTATTGTCAGATGATTCGTTCTTCTTTTATGTTATAATGAATTCAAAGGCTTCAACGGTCAGTTTCAGTGTTAACGGAGCGTCTTCTGGGTTAAAATCGTGTCATTGTTGAGTGTTGAGACAGAAGAACCCAACGTTTCGCCCACTTTTTTAAGGGGCTTCTTCAGCAGGAAAAGGAGAGCACTAAAACAGCTCGGTAACTCAACGTGTCAACCACGCCAGAGGCGAAATTCTATTAGTAAGAGAAAAAAGGGAACGGTAACTCAACTTGTCAACCAAGCCAGAGGCGAAACCCTTGTGAAGAAAACCAGAAAAGGCAGCGATTTTATACCGGTTGTGGCAAGTTAGCTGTGCGTGTTAAGATATTTGAATCATGCATATTTCGATACGATTAATTGCTTTAAATTAGAGAAGGTTTCCAAATGTAATCAGTCCAAACACACGCTTTGCTTCATAAAAATCAAAAATTTTAAAAACGTTTCTGAAACTTACCAATAAAGGAAATTAAAGACAAAATGGATTTGCCAACTAAATACAGATAAAGCATAAATTGATTCTATTTTATTTTAATTTGAATTTTAAATCTTTGTTTGCGAATTCTTTAGACTTTGTTTTAAGTTAATTATCTTTGTTGGCATCAGCTAATTCTAATGACAACAAACAAATACTTAAATGCATTCTTCAAATAGGATAACAATGTTAATTGAAGTGATGGCCGGCCGATGCATAAATAGTATTAGATTTACCTGTAGTACATGTCATTAGTGCGAATCACGAGGCCACGCAATTACAACACACCTCGGCCAATGTCAGATTTGTTAACTTAATACTAAGAATTTAGTTCACGATTTTGTTTATTTATTTAATTATTTATTTACCAACTTGATGTGTTGCAACTGGGCTCGTTTAATTTTTTTCTGATAATTATTCTTTATTCTATATTTATTGAAAGCAAAGTGAGCTTTGTAAAAATTAAGAATTTTAAAAATGGTAAAACTGACTTTGAATAATCACTCGAAGCAGATTTATCTTACATTCTTACAACTTAGATTATGGGAATACGTGAGCTTCATGACAGCTTTTCAAGCCGTTAATACGTGTTAAAATTATTTTATGATGCTGTTTTAAATCGTTCTTGTACTGAAAATGGTAAGGTCGTTTTGATTACGGCGCTCAAGATTTTGATTGATTACTTTAGAAGAAAAACGATTGCATTCAAATACAAACCAAATACACGTGTGTAAATGCCATTTTGGGAACATATCATAAAACATATCAATTCGAAAGAAAACTACATTTTGAAACTATCAAAACTGTTGAAAAATCTTGGGCCAAGCAAAAGAAAATGGAAAATATTTTTTAATTCTAATCATTGGTAAATGATGAAAATCATTTTTAAGTTGCCGAATTTTTACAACGCGCTATTTTTGGGTTTAAAAATCGTACCATAAGCAGACCTTTTCTTAACACCCAGCCTGTGCGTTCATCTACTCGTAATATCAGTCTGGTGAATTTCTATCTTAGGTACGATTATCTTAAAAATAAACTTTTCTAAATAATTCCACGGCTATCGAAGAGCTGAAACGTTAAATTTCACACCAAATCGCAGATATTTAACACAATTTGCTGTAAAATATAGCAACATTCACAGATTGCTTATTAAAAAGTGCTTTTCCAAAAATATTTTCCTTTCTCTGACAACAATTCGCTAACCAACTTTGGATGCCTTCTAAATCTCTTGTAAAATTAGAGAAAACGACAGAATAGATTCAATAATAAACGAGAAAAAGATGTAAACAAAAAGAGAAACATATGAATAAAGAAGTTTAAAAAGATTCCCCTAATTAAGTATCTAAAAATTTGCAAGATAAAGAAAGGACTAAAGAAAACGACTAAAAAAAACGAAGAAAAGCAAAGAAAGAAAAGAAACACGAATAAAGACGCTTTAAAAACTATACAAACTAGATGAAGAAAGAAAGAAAATGAATAAAGAGGAAAATCAAAGACAAAAACCTATGAATAATAAAAATACAAAATTTTCACCTTTCATCTCCAATCTTCAATCTCCAGTCTCGAATCTCCAGTTTCGAATCTTCAGGCTCGAATTTCCAAGTTCCAGTATCCAATTCCCAGTCTTCAATCTTGAATTTCCAGTTTCAAATCTCTAATCTCGAATCTCCAATATCCACTGATCAATCTCGAATTTGTAGTCTCGAATCTCCAATTTTGAATCTTCGGTCTCGAATTTCTATTTTCGAATATCCTATTCGAATTTCGAATGTCTAACCTATAATGTTCAAGCTCGAATCTTCAGTCTCAAATCTCCAACTTTAAATCTGCAAAATCAAATTTTCAATCTCGAATTTCTAACATCCAATCTCTCAACCTTGGATTTCCAATCTCCAATTTTCAATTAGAATCTTCAATTTCGAATCCTTAATTTCCAATCTCGAATCTCCAATCTTGATTTCGGAGCCTCGAACTTCCAGTCTCTAATCTAAAGCCTCGAAGCTCCACTCCAGAATTTCCAATTTCTCATCTTCAACCTCCAATTTTCCATATCCAATCAATAATCTCAATCTCCAATTTCGAGTTTCCAACTTCCAATCTTAAATTTCGAATCTCCAGTCCCGAATCTTCAATTTCGAATTTCAAATGTTTAATATGCAATTTCGAAATTTCAATCTTCAGCTTCAAACCTTCAATTTCGAATCTCCAATCGCGAGTTCTTAACATCCACATCCTAATCTTGGATTTTCACTTTCGAATCTCTACTTTCCATTCTACAACCTCGCATCTCCAATCGCATGTTTCTCGAGACCATGAATCTTCAAGAGAATCGTTATTATTGTTAACTAAATATAATCTTTAATTGGAACTTGGAATTTAAAGTAAGGGTTTGATTATCATTATTTCGCAGAGCCAATTTTATATCCCAGCTTAGAAACCTTCAGACTTTGGTTTACAGTTTTAAAGATTAGAGAAGCGTTACGGTACAGATCTTTAACCTTTAATAAGTTGATTGAACATGAGTCTCAAAATAATGGCTCCAAAACCTTTTTATATGAAGTTTGGTGTTCTAAATTCGAATTTTAAACTCTAAATTTTAAGATTAAAGACACATGCAGAAGTAGAATCTTTAATCTCCAACCAAAACTTTGGAAGTGGAATTTAAAACAAAGCTTTGATTATTACTTTAGGAATGCCATTTAGTACCAGGTATGAAATGTTAAATGCGAGTTTTGAGTTCTGAGTTTAAAGATTAAAGAGATTAGGGTTTGAATCTCTAATTAAAAATTTGGAACGTAAATTGAAGATTTGATTACAATTTTATGTACAAAAATTTAAATATGAAGTTCAAATTCGAGTTTTGAAGTTTGGAGTCGAAGATTAGAGATATAGTGGGGCCAGAATCTTTATTTATTTAGTTAGTTATATTTATATTTTAGCGGCGCCTTTAATCTTTAATCGAAGATTCAGATTTCGTAAGAATGGCTATTGTGTTACATAATATGAGCTTTGGATCTAGTCTGAGATATCAAGTTCTAAATTAGTTTTTGGAGTTCGAGGTTATGTAAAGATTTCGATCCAAATCTTTAATCTTTAATTGTAAATTTGAACGTAAACTAGAAATGAAGGGCTGATTGCTACTTTGTTGAGGAAACTTTATTTCTAATCTGAATTTGTAATTATAGATTTGGGTTTATAGGTGTAATTTTCAAGATTACAGGAGAATTACAGCCAAAATCTTTAATTGTATATTTGGAGAGAATTGATGACTACTTTTGGTCAGGAAAATTTAGTTAGAATCTGAAATTTGAGCTCCAAATTTGAGTTTCTAGCTATAATTTTCAAGATTACATGACATCCTAATCTTTAATCTTTAATCAAACATTTGAACGTGGGATTAAAAAGACGATTTATTATCATTTAATGCGAGCGATATGGGGTCGAATCTAAGGTATTAGGTGGTATTTCCAATTTTGAATTTTGAATTTGAAGGTTAGAGATACGAATATTTAATTATTAGTGAGAGATCAGCTTTAAACAACTGATATTTTGATGAATATTTACAACGATTCTTAGATCCTAAGAGAGTTTAGGATTTGAATCTTTAACCTGTATTTCATTATCAGGCCAACCTGAATTCTTTGGGATGTTTGCAGCCTGTGTGCTTTCATTTGCAATTTAATTTTGTTTATCGAAAAATATTAGCAATTATTTAAAAAATGCAAATGATTTCCTAACAAGTTTGCTTTTCGTTTCAACCTTAAAGAATTATTAATTAATAAAAGTATTTACTTTCTTTACGTTTAAAAGCTAAAACAAATGGGCTTGGTGTCACCCAAGGTCTTCCAACTATTAACTTTGGAGCATAAAGGCAATTGAGCCATAAAATTAATTCTCTTTTCTGGTTTGGCGCTTGTGTATAAATCGGACCGTGTATATTCCCCACGTATAAAAAATGCGGAACACATTTACACCGCTCATATATCTCTCGATAGTTGCCGGTGAAGGATTTTACAATAATTAGCGGTGCATTTAAGTTACATAACACGATTATAGATTAAGATGATGCGACCTTAGAAATCCTTGAAACAATTAAAGTTAAATTTTAACTGACGTAATACTAATTATTTTTACTAACTCTGTACGAAAGTGAACCGGATTCTTGAACCGTTTCCTAGTTGGTTACCGTTAATGAGTGTATAAAAAATAATTCCTCCGCCCTTGAACGTTGTACATTATTGCGAAATTTTGATTGTTACTTATAAATGCAGGTGCTCGTCCTCAGCAGTATTGACAATCAGACCGTATCTAATTCCTATAAACAGATATTTATATATCGGTTGTGCCTTATAAACTTGTTTTTATTACTAATTAATTTGATTTGCATTCGCACTCTTAACGTATATTTCGCCTGAATTTAATGTCATGTATTAATGTCAGGTTGTAGATATTTATTTGCGGTCTCCAATTTCTAATAAACAACTTCCAGTTGAAAAAAGGGCGTTTTAAAAATTCAAGTACGACAACATGGATTTTTCATGAAAAACGCGTACTTTGACGAGGCACGTACAATCGTGACATAATGTTTGGATTTTTTAGCAATTTTTTTAGGTTTACTAATGAGTATCTATGTAAGCATAGAGGTTTAATGTGATTGAATATGGCTCATCCGACAGTATTCCGATATTTGGCTATCTCCAGCCATTTCCCCCAAATGGGTGCCACGTATAAGATGACAGAGTTTCCGACGCTATCCAGCACCTTTCTCTTGCTCATTCTGGGACCTCCAAGATTTGGCATTAATCTTCCCAGGGCCGTGACCTTTCGGCTTTTGCACTCACAGTGGTGATGTGAGTTCCCATGTTCATATTAACCCCCAGGTATTTGACCCTTCTCTTGCTGTTTATCCTCTCTATACCCTCAATAACTCGTCCTTTTTTATTGTTATCGTAGTACCATCCCCTAATTTTGGCACTTTCCTTGTGTTCTAGGTCTGTTTTGGTACTTTGGGTTACAGAAACGTAGATGCTTTTGTGTGAGCTTAAATTTTCTTCTGGGCTAACTAGCCAATTTCTGATAGACCTCCCCAGGCCCTGGGTGCATATTGTGAGATCTATATATGAGAACCCATTTGCGTTTTAAAATGTTGGGATGCCACCCTGGTTCAGGATGCAAAAGTCTAGCCCGATTATCAATTCTGCCAGCACTCTCTCTTTCTCATTCTCTATAGGCGAGCCCCAGCCATGGGCTTTGGCATTTAGGTCTCCTCCAATAAGTATTTATTTTATCTTGACTCTTGTGTCTCTAACCTAAGAGGTTTTATCAGGAATCGTTTCAGACTTCGATGAGACGGAGCCCAGCATTTTTGGATCATGCAACGCCGTCAGATATCTAGCACATATCAGGGGCTGATTTAGGCATGGTCTTTGTGGGCTGCAGCCCAGGGCCCCTTTCAATCAAAGGGCCCCCTTCGCGATAAAAAAAATAAAAATAAAAACAATTTGTTTGTTGTTTGTTATGTACTATACAAAACTTTTTTCATTAGAACTGTATATAACAGTTTGTATATCCAAGTGCATCAAATAAAATAAAAATAAAAAAGGTTCTGCAATGTTTGTTATCTACCTATAAATTTTCCTATTTAAAAAAGGGTAAAAAACACAACTAACCCAAACTTGGGTTAATAGGGTAGGCCCCCCAAACAGTGTTAGCCCAGGGCCCCCAAAGTTAACCGTCCGCCCCTGAGCACATTAGTTTTATTGTAATATTGAGATTAGTTTATTTAACATTTAGGTTAGAACACTATGTAGTGGTACAAAAAATCACACGGCAACACTGTAAAATTCAGTGTTTTAGCCGTCTCTGCACTTACTACTTATGCAACCCCACATCCAATACACATGGAAAAATTCACGGGAATTGATTCTCTATATGAATATGTATTCTATACCCATTGATCAAATTTCATATTGCTTCTCTATACATTCTATACTCACTTGTCACTTGTAAATTTAATTTAAGTACAGGGGTCTTTACACGCATTGATTTCCTCGTTTACATATTTAGCTTCTATTTAGTTGCGAGTTAATCGCAAGAAAAACTTCAGGGAATGTATAAAGTAGGCTTTATGCACTTAATTATTAAGGTGAAGCTAGAGAGTGAAAATTCTGAGATGTTAGCCATATCAGCAGTCGTTCCAAATCAAGTTTAGTTTTGAATTTTGTTATTAAGCACACGAAATTTTTTTAACCCTCTAACCACAAAGCTTAAGAATAGTTTTTAAACCAAAGCAACTTTTGGTGGCTCGAGAGTCTACCTGGAAACCAAAAGAGCATAAGTTCGAATGCAGTTGTGGTAGGCATATTTTAAAATCTTAAGAAATACGAGTTCGTTTCGCTGAATTAGGTTAAGGTTAGAACTTTAATTACTTCAGCTATCAATGTTTTAACATTAAGAAACTAAATAAAACAAAAAATTAAAAACAAAGCGCTAAATTTCTTTACTTTTACCTAAGTTTTGCCTAAGTTTGCTGATCTGATTGGTTGTTCACAGTCTATACGTTTAAAGATTTGGGCTTGAAATAGGCCACATCAGCTTGATTTGTTTGTTACTTTACACGAAAACCAGCCTGAGCGTTCTGTAATGTTTAGTTTAGACTTGAATTTGTGATTCTAGATTTATCTCTTATTCTACTTATGCAACCCCACAAGCAATTGCCACGGCTAAATACACGAGTGTTGCTTCCCTATATCTACTTTCTATATCCATTGTCCAAATGTAACGTTGCTTCTCTATAGGTACATTCTATTCTCATTGATAAAATTTAATTATGTTTTTTCGCGTAATGGTCTATCGAATGGGGCTTAAGCTAGTTTTCCAACCCCAAGATGTTCAAGTAGTTCAACTCTTGTACTAAATATATTGGAGAAGCAAGTTTCTTTAGTTGTAGAACTAAGCAATGTTGCCACATTCTCACGTTGAGCTGATCCTTTCCAAACGTGCGGGATACGTAACAGTTTATTAATTTAGTACTGTAATAATTGAGCTCAAATAATTCGTTGTAAACTGAAAAACGAAGCAGTTGTATAAATCAACATGCGGCAACGCTGTAAAATTCGGCGTTTTGGCTGATTTTAAGCTGTTTTAAATATTCTAGGTTCATTGATCAAAATTCACTAAATATTGCTTAAACTGGCGTTTTTCAATCGTAAGGAATTCCCAAGTATGCTTCTCTTTGATAACAGGGATCCTTAACTACACATTGACATTGGGAAGGTAGATTTCTTTATTTATAGAACTGAGCAGTGTTGCCGCATTTTTATGTTTACGGAAAACATTTGAAGTTTTTGAAATTTTTCATTCAGACCTAGTATGGCATGTGCCTTTTAAATTATTTCTTAAAAGCGTTGATTACATGAGTTATTAGCTCTCTAAACGTTCTCACTGTAGCTAAGGTTTAAGTCTGAGCTTCAGGCTTTGGATTTCCAAATGACATTTTGATCATGTAAACATCCTGAGACATGCATGAGAGCCATTAGTGTAATAATTGAGCTCCAGTGTTACTTTAATAGTGGAAAACTGGGTAGTTATACAAATAAACGTGCGGCAACGTTGTAAAATTCGGTGCCAGACATAGCGATTTGTCAGCTTTCTGGTTATTTTCGAATAAAGTTTCCGTCAAATATTCTTCACTGGCTATATATTGTTATGTTCTCTGAGTGAAAACATACATTTTTATTATTAAATCTATTCTGAATTCAATTTGAAATGCCATACATTGGGCTCGCCAAAATATGTTGTGTACCTTGAATCTGTGTGATGTGTATGTGTCGTGTGTGTACATGAAATTAGATATCAATAAAAATATCAATATCCAAAATTCTTCCTGTAAAGTAAAACCAACAACAAATATACAAAAATTCAAAATACATAGAATTATGAACTCAAAATACAACAATTAAAAATGGCGTTGCGGGAGATTTCTGAATCGCTGAATGCAACCATCGTAGTGGCATTTACGGTTAACTTTGTGCGTTTTTGCTAATAATTGTCGATTTTTTTATTATTTTAATCACCGAGTTTTAATGCAAAATGCTCAAATTGACCGTTTAAAAAGTAAATCGGTAATTTGTTATTCGTCGAGTTGACGATGGTCGCGTTAAGTAATGTGGGAGGATTCAAACAAATTTTCGAAAGCATGGCCTACTTCAAATCAAGTTTTATTGATCATACGTTATAAACGTATTAAAAAGGAAAGGAAATATTTAAATAATAACATTTATATTAGCAATTCTGCAAAAACTCGATACTGCCAGGCTTCTTTAAATTTTAATTAAAACACCGACCGTAAATAGAAAACCACTTAACGATACTCATAGTTTATTTTCAGTGTAATTACTTCGGCCTGACCATTTATAGTAAATGGAATGCGTTGATATTCACTTAAAACAATTAGACTTAGAAGAGAACGAAGGCAGATTACGTTGGAATTATTTGAAAATCGCGTTAGGAAATCAGAATTACATATCTGTAAATGATTTAATGCGATTCCCGTTTTTTGAAGAACTTATTCGCATAGTACTTACAGAAGTTGAGCGAATATTTACATCAAACCGCATAATAATTTATTTATATCGCCTTAATTAAACCGTATAGTATTCGCGAGCGTAAAAAAATCGAATTCCAAAAAGGAAATAATGCTACCATGTCGTAATTTATTATTTATTGAAAGGTTTTAACATTGACAGTATGTGTCTTGTGACTCGCATGATTTTCAGACCGTGACGATTTTGTAACACATGCAGTAATATGAGTAAATATGTCAAATTTTTTCGATTTTTAATTATTATTTTCCTTTGCTGGATGTTTATTAATATTTCGATAATTTATTAGAATTATTTTGATGATAAGATCTTCACACGTTCTTGCTTTGTTTTTTACTTTCTTGAGTTGTGAAAACTTTTAAATATTTATTATAACAAATATTTAATTTAACTCAGTAGTTTAAATCCCTGCTTTAATGTAAGCATGTTTGAAAATTTTCTGCTAGACAGTTTCAAATACGAATTGGATAAAAAAATTATGGTAAAATATTCGTTGAAAATGTAAAACATACGAACTTAATTTGTTTCAGGGAGATGATATGCATCTCCACAAAAACCAAATTTTCTTGTATTTTGATCAACTAATAACCATGAAGGCTTTTATATTTTCGATTTACATGCCTAAAAATACTACAAAATTTATAAACAAAACCTGCTGCTTTATTCTTCCGTTCAAAGGTTAGAAACTTAACAAATTAATTAACAAATTAAATAAGCGAATTAAATTAATTCCTAAATTAAATTAACTTTTTATGAATTTTTAAATTAATTTAATAACTTTATATAACTGCATTAGTAGTGCAATCGCCACTTTTTTCGTTACTTAATGTAATAATTTGATTCAGTAAAAGGAGATTATGCATTTTTATGTGTGACACCGTTGCATTCGAAAACAGTTACATTCTATAATTTTATCCTTTTACCGAATGTTGAGTTTATTATTTTAGTTATTAAGTTTTATTTTTCAAATCTTTATAAAAAATTTGATTTGTATGGTGTGTTACACTTTATTAAAATACCGTGGAATGTTTTCGAGTTTTACTAGTTTAAATTAAAAAGCTGAAATTTAAATGTAGAAAATAATAACTCATACGTTACGAGAAAGGATAATTTTACGAGTTATGTAATTTATTGACACGTATTTTGAGTATCATGTTTGGGTAAAAATCAGCTTCAATGTTTGATTATGAAAGGTAAATAAAATAAAATGCAAAACAAGACTTACCTTAGTATAGTTTTTATGCCTTTTTTAGCTTTCAGTCCAATCGTAGAAGTAACAAACATATCAATCGCTCTTTTTTGATTTTATAATTTAAAAAAAAATGTACGATTTTACTAAAACATAAAAACCGTAAACAACCTTCCACACCAGCGAATCAACTCAAATAAAAATCAAAAAATTTAACTTTTTATTTTTAATCTGTGTAAACAAATATTTGAAGCACAGGATTTATTTAATCTTAATGTTAAGACATCGATGCCAGAAGCACTTAAAGATTTAACCTAACCTAATTCATTACAATGAATTGCATCTCTTGGGATTTAAAAATATGGCTACCACTGAGATTGGAACCTACGTCCTTTTAGTTGCCAGGTGGACTCCGTTTCCATCAAGCCACCAAGAATTATTTTGATTTAGAAACTACATTTTTAAGCTGTAATTAGTTGTAGGCTGTAGATTAAATTTTTTTCGTGTACCTACATATTCATATTAAAAAACTAAACTTTATCCTCAACGACCGCTGAAATGCTTAAAACATTTAAGAATTTTCACCTAAATAAAGCTTCACGTTAATAATTAAAAGCCTACTTTATCCAGTCTCTGAATTTTTTGTGTTTTATGTATTGTCAACTAAAAGCTAAACATGTAAACGGTAAAGAACATGCAAATTAGTGCGTAAGAAGAATGACAAAGGAAATTTACCAATGAGTATAAAATGTATAAAGAAGTAATAATCCCCAATATTTTTCCTATGTATTGCATGTGAGGTCGCATAAGCAGAATAGATGGTAACAGGTAACTCAAGCTCAACTATCAAACAGAAGTTCAAAGTAAATATTACAGATACCTAACTAGAGGCAAAGGAAGCAAAACTTTGGTCTTACGTAATAAATATTTTGACGTTTGTTAATACGCAGCATTGCCAAATGTATATACCGGGAATGGTGATGGTAATAATAATAACGTAAACAACACGCGCGGATTGTAATGACAACACTGTGCTCGATCACGTATCACTGCCAACCTTACGCGAGAAAGTAACTGAATATGACAGCGGCGGAGAGTCAGGGAAAGAGGGAATATTTTTGTTTTTATAGTGGTGTTACTATTACCACGAACGGTGACGTAAGACCAAAGTTTTGCTTCCTTTACCTACATGTCTCGATCTTCGTAAAACCAGAGTTTTCAGATATTCTAAACTTTAAGCGGCCAATTTGCCTCATGTTGTTAAACCTGTTATGTAATTTTTCTTTACTGACATTTTATAGTACAAAAAAACTTAACCTCACTACTTTATTTTAATGAAATTAAAAAAAGGCAAAAGACAAAAAATAGCAATAAAGAAAAATATTCGTTTCTAAATAAATATTTATAGAAAACACATGAAACTATTGGAATTTGAGGTTATGCTGTGTTTATAAATTATTGATTTTCTTTTTAAATAGTGATTTTGAGCGTTTTGCGTCAATTGTCAATGACTAAAATATTAAAAAATTAACATTTAATAATAAAACCGCAAAAAATCGAATGTCACTACGATGATTGCATTCAGTTATTTAGGTACGCCACTGGTAATTTTCTGTATCGTCGAATGCAGCCAGCATCATCTGGCTGAAATGCTGTTGAATGCAACGCTGAAATAATGTTTTGAACTTCTGTTGTAAAGTTTTCGGGGGATTTTGTTTAATTTATTATAGATTTGATCTTTAAATAACCAGTTTTAGCTTTTTACTTCGAAAGTCAAAAATCGGCAACAATTATCAAAACTCAAAAATTATCTCAAATACACCTACGATGGTTGAATTCGGCGATTCAGGTGCGCCACTGCTAAATCCCAAGTTTGGATACTACCAAGTGATCTACGGAATTTATAATTATTAGAGCAGGCTGTGATATTTACCATAAAGTTGGCAACACAGGCTTGCAGCTTGAAATTAAAAATTTTAAGTGTCAGAATTGAGCACCATTCACAGCCTCCTCTAATTATGAATTCCGTTGATCACCTGGTACCATCATCTGCTCAGTGAAGCATCGCTGAATGGAACCGCCCTGGTACATTTTGAGGTTGTATAATGAAGTCAATCAGGGATTATGCTCAAATTTTTATTGATTTGTGAATTTGTAAGTTTCACTTCGAAGTTTAGTGATTAAAATAGTCAAAAGCGCATAAAATAATTTCAGATGCACCTACGATTCAGTGATACAGGTATACTTGTGAATCACCTTGATCTTGTTAAATAATCGCCGAATGTAACCAACATGGTGACATTTGTCGTCGTGGTCTCCGCCACAGATTAGGCCTCATGCCTCATGGCCTGTTTCGGTTCTATCGGCTATCGTCTTCGGGGTCTTCCTATGTCTCGCTGTCTTCTAGGGTTGTAACAGATAGTAAAAACTCAACACTTAATACCTACCATGACTGCAAATTAAACCCAAATAGCACTAGGATGGTTGCATTCAGAGATTCAGGTATTCTTTGTGAACTCCCCACATCACTGAATGCAACCACCGTGATGATATTTTGAGGCCGCATTGTGAATTTATCAAGATTTTTCTTTTATGTTTTACTGATTTTCTCTTTAAATAGTCGTTTTGAGCTGTTTACATCAAATGTCAAATGCACAGGAAAACAAAAGCGAACTTCAAATGTTGGGCAAATAAACGTATTATTATTATTATTATTATTATTATTACGATTGTTGCTTTCAGAAATTGTGAATTTCCCACATCGTTGAATATCATATTATCTCCCCGAATTATCATTGAATGCAACCGCTGTGGTGACATTTTGTGGGTATATGATGTAGTCCTCATGAATTATATTATGATTTATTATTTACGTTTCGGCAACGCCCTGTAAGAAGAAGTTTACGTTTCAGGATAAGATTTACTGATTTAAATAGTTGTTCATCCATCAACGTCATTTTCAAATAGTTCTGAAAATTAAAGAATTAAACAACCAATCAACGTTCATGCACTTTGGATAACATAACCTCGAATTATGAGGGTTGGGTTCAGAAATGCGAGAAAATTTCCAGTAACATAGGTACCTTTTAATGATTGCATTAAGTGATGATGGACGATTCACAATGACATAGGTACGTTTTCAAAAGCACGGTAGACTGACTGGAGCTAATGCTGGTTTAATTTGGTTTGGCATTAAAGTTTAGTGACTGTTTATTGTTTACTTTTAACTATTTGAAACAGCATACTTTGTTATACAAAATTAAGTAAGGAGCGCCATCCGACATAACCTCAAACTGTCATGCTGGTGGTTGCATTCAGTGATGAGGGAGGATTCATGCTTGCGAAATTACTACCTGATTTTTGTTTGTTTCGTATTAACTTTTAGCCCCTTACTGTTCATTTTTAAATGTTTGAAATAGTATTTGTGGTTATAAAAAATTAGTTAAAGTCCGCCAACATTTAATAATCTAACCTCAAATTGTCATGCTGATGGTTGCATTCAGTGATGAAAAAGAATTCACAATGGCATACGTTTTCAAAAGCACACGGCCAACTGGCTCTGCTAATGGCGATATATTGTTTGTTTTACGCTAAAGCTTAACACATGAAGTAGTGGCCCGACAGTAGATAGCAACTGAGGTTTTTCAAAATTAGGAAATTTGATTATTATATACACTGGCGAGCAAAAAAACCGGGCCACTTAAAAATTTCGGTATATTTTCAGATTCAAGATATTATATATGTTGAAAACTATATTAAACTACCAATAACTATCTGTCTGGTTTGTTAACAACTTAAATAGTGGGTTTTCAGTAGATGTATGTATGAAGCTACTGTTTTTATTTAACGAAAGAAATGCTCAGAGAACTAACAAAAAATTAAAAGGGAAACATAAACGAAATAACGCAACTCAAAAGTGTCTTCTTGGAGTTTTAGTAGGAAGTGTTCCTTCCTCTTGCTGTTATAACTGCTTGCATTCTTGTATTAATTCCTGTAATTATCTTCTGAATGGTTTCTTGCGGTATGTTGTTCCAATCTGCTAGAAGTGCTGTTTTAGGCTCTTCCAAGTTACCAGATAAGGGCATTCGACTTCTAGCAAGTTTCTCAAGCTCATCCCAGACATTCTCTATCAGATTCAAGTCCGGACTAAGAGGAAGCCATTCCATGACGGTTAGCTCTGCTTCATGAAGATAGTCAGTTACAACTCCTGCTACATGTGACCGAGCGTTATCGTGCATTAGAATAAAAGCATCGTTTTAAATGGAGCATACGAGACCACATGTTCTTGGAGGATATCTGTCACATATCGAGCTTCTGTCAATGAACCTCCACCAACGAAGACTAACTCCGTGCGAGCTTCGTAAGAAATACCGGCCCAAACCACCAAAGACCCTTCCTGAAAACTGAAGCGATGAGAGAAATTGCACTGTGCGTAGCGTTCCCCTGGTCTTCGCCACACTCAATCTCGGCCATAAGCACCATATAAACAAAATTTTAACTCATCTGCAACGAGTACAACACGCCATTGCTCCGCCGTCCAATTGTTGTGGATACGAGCAAAATTAAGCCTGCCTTCACGATGAGTTTTGAGAAGTTTAGGCCCTGTGGCTGGCCTGTATGCCTTTAAATTAACTTCTCAAAGTCTCTTTCTTACTGTCCACTCGCTGATATTGGTACCACGTACTTCCAACAGACTACTTTTCACGCTAACTGCAGTTGTATGCCTGTTTCTTAATACGGAGGAAACAATAAAACGGCCATTCCGCTCTGAGGTAGCCCTTCTTCGTCCCGAACCTGGCCTTCTTCCAAGTAAACCCGTCTCCTGATGGCATTGCCACACTCTTTGAACACTAAAACGGCTGATTCCTAAAGCTGCTGCAACATAAGGCTGACTTCGTCCGTCTTCTATCAGAGCAATAATTTGAGCTGCATGTGTTGTCAATTTTACAGAAATTTATTAGTGATACTACTAAACGCCAAATTTAAATAATGATACAGTATCGCAATAATCAAAATTAACTCAAAGAACTGATAAAAAGAACAAATATTAATTCAAATTAACCACTCAAAATGAACATCCATGCACTTAAGTTTAAATTGTTTCACAAATGAGATAATTTTTTTATTGTTTCACATGTTACTAAGCCTACTACATAAATGCTGAATAGTTATAAACAGTTTCAAACACATTCAGTGCACTACGTTTGATAATATTCAAGTGGCCCGGTTTTTTTGCTCGCCAGTGTATTACCTATGATCATATTTATAAAATAATCATTCATATCGCACTTTTTTCGTTTTCTTACTAAAAATTCCAAACGTTTTTAATCTAAAACAAATCAAAACTTATTATTTTATTTATTCATGGTGATTTAATCTAATTCACATAAACTGAAATTTAGATAAATTCGTCTAAACCACATTTTTATCATTTTCACATTAATAGAAAACCTGGCCCGTGCCTTGTCTGTGCCGAGCACGTGCCTTGCACTAAAGTGAGAATCGGCCTTTAGATGAAAGCTTATCAGTTATCACGCTTTAAAAACTCAACACATGTTCGCTTATCGCTTACCTAACGAACCGGGCGATTTATATAGATAAGTGCACGTGTGTTGTTCTGGGTTGCTTTTCCTTTTATAAAAGACACCTTTGCTCTAATTCAGTTCTGACTCGGTCGTGTTAATGAAAACATGTTAGTGCTAATTTTTTTAAACTTTTTACGGTAACAAAATTCCTAAAGTGATCAATTTTTGGGGCTTCAGTGAACAGTAAGCAGTGTATTCTTTGTTAATTCCGAAACCAGCCCTAAATTTCATTAAATACAAGACTGATTGTTCTGGAAACGAACAGTTGTTTATTTTGTTGATTAGATTTGTGGTTGTTTTAAAAATACATCTTTATAATTTTATATAAAAAGATTTATTTTATCATCAACGAGCAAATTGATTTTAATTTCCTTTCGTCGTTTTTATTAATAAGACTGTAGATATACTGAAGCATTCATCTAATTGGTTAAGAATTCTGTCCTAACCAGAAGTCGGTGGTTCAAATCCATGTGCAGGTGAATACGTTTAAGTTTTTTAAAATTTATTTATACTTAATTATTTAATACGTGTAGGAGCCTGGGCTTTTTCCCATTTTTGCTGATTGATTACTTTTAAATTATCATTTATTTCATATTATTGTTTAAGGAAGAAGCCTTAATTCGCCCAGTTTATTAAATTCTGTATTTTATTAACTTTTAGGGGTTTCAATACTTAATAATAAATACAAATTTATATCGAGTTACGCTACAGATTTTTGATTAAAATTTTAGTAAAAAAGCATTACGTTTGCGGATTTTCTTATCTTCTTTACGCTTCTGGACAGATAAATTTAAAGTTTTGCTGAAAACAGAAAACAATGACTTTTGGTTTACTATCGCTAACCAAACAAGTTCGTACAAATGTAGTTCTTGAATTAAATCCTAAATTTGTGTTTATTTTACGACTTTTAGGATGAAATTATTAAGAATTTACTTCTTCGGTGGATGTATTTTTAGTATATATGAATAAAATGTCCGAAAATCTGTATTTGGAAAAATAGTAGCTGATGTAGTTCGAAGCATTTCCTAAAAGATCGCGACTTTTCACTGAAAGCAACCGGTATATTCATTAATTTAAGCGGTTGTTAAATTAGGAAGGATCTTCCAAAAATGGGTTTTAAATTAGGGGCGAATATGGGTAAAATGCTGAGTAGGTATTTCGTAGGAAAAACAAATGTCAACCTGCGTTTAGCATGAATTAAAATAATATCTTTGAATTATTTTCTCTAAGTATGGTTTAAAAAGGGAATTTTCGTAGCATATCGGCTGTTATAAAACACGCCTTAAGTTAACAAGTTTTAAATTAAACTCGGAAAAATTTAGTAAAGATTACTCAAAAATCGACTGTTATTCTGGAACAGCCTGCATATTTATTATCTTTAAATTGACAACTAAATACGAACGAACTTTCTTAGATGAATTATTTAGATTGCTTCACAGAAATTCCGAATCTTCTTTGCGTAAGCGTTACCTACATCCAATCCTGAGAAATCTGCTTAGAAATCCTGAAGTATGCCTATGACACCCTGTATGTTGTGTCGTTTACACTATGTTATGAGAATTTTTGAATATTCTTTTATATAAACATCCTGCTGATTTTATCAAGAAACCTAGCTGCTTATGTCTGTTATTTTAAAATTGATTGCAAGTTTCAAATAATCCTAAAAGAGATTTACCTAAGTTTATTGCAAGAATCTGCTTCATTATATTGATTGTTACAGAATACCCGGCATGTTTGTTACTGTAAAATTAATTACGAGTTTCAAATAATCAGAAAAGAACAAATGTTCTAAAATTTATTTAAAAATTCTTTTATATGCATTCATCTCAGTTTTGTGAAAAAATCTGCTCAATTATATTGATTGTCATGGAACACCCTGTATATTTGTCATATTTAAATGATTCTTGATTTTTTTAGTAACTCATAAATTCGTACCTAAATATTCAAAATAAGTGAAAAAAAATTAATAACCAATTTCTAATCAATTTTAGTATATCCCCGCCCTTCTCCTAAAACGCCAAATTGTCCAAACTGCCGAAACTGACCAAAAGGTGCAGCTCTTAAAAATCATTTGTATCAAAAAAATCGACCTATTTCCTTAATGTTTACCATGTGTTAAGGTGCTTTTATTTTAAAAGCTATAATTATGAGATTATCTTTGTTTTTATATACTTAAACGAAGTTTTGATGGATTAATTAATATGTTTACGCTCTATTTGTTGACTTACGCACGAAAACCTTAATTAGTGGGTCGATCACGCACGGTTTCTAAAAGTTTTCTTCTTAAAATATTTAGGAAAAATACTGAATCACTCCTAAACCTAAGTATTTTATTTATTTGTGATTATAACTATATACCTACTATATAACATGCATTCAAATAAAAAATGACAGACGTAAGGGTTGGCCATGGATGACAAAAACAAACGAAAGAAAACCAAAAGCTGTTTAACTCAAATTAACAAAGGATAATTAATTAAATTAAATTAAACTAACAACCAGCAACACCGCTTTAGCTTCAAAAACATTTGCTCCAAATAACAAAAATTTAAAGAAAACCGTGGCCAACTATATTAGCAAATTTAAAATAATATTTGAATATATTAAACAATGCTGGTTTCATTAACCTGCCTTGTTTGTACGTCCATTTTAAAACCACAAAACATTCCTCAATCAATATTCAATTCGAGAAGTTATTGTTATTACGTATTACATATGCAAAAATTTGCATTTTTGTTTGTTAATTGTTTTGCTTGCTACTTGTCAAATCTGTCATACTCGGAGTGCAATTGTTTTATATGAATTTTGCAAGGAGTTGCATCTGAATTTATTACACGCCTTTACAACGAAATGTGGTTGGAATGACGCATCCTTTGTGGTTTATTGTTATTTGTTATTACTACTTCGTTTGTTGTCCGAAAGTGGGCGCGGTTGCTGATTTTTTTCGAGTTAAAAAGCTTAGTCCTAGCGTGGAATCGAACCTGCAAGCTTCGAAGTTTTGATTATTATATTATTGAGTTGTTTGGTCTTAATTATTAGATTGCTTTGTTTCAAGCTGGAATGCTTAAATGTTTGAAAGCTTATAATCGCCGCCACTGAGCTTTTTTGGAACCTAGATACAGGGCGAACAAAAGGAATTTCAAACCACGTGACCCCGCCGTATAGGCAACACATTTTACACAGTTGGCAATACATTCAAAAATTTGTGTACAAAAATAAAACCCAATGAGATTATTATCATTGGCGTAATATCTGTGGGAGAATAGGAATTAGAATACAATCACATCTAATTAGTTATTAAAAAAATATATAACACCATATAAAATCATAATAATTGTTCAAAATTCTCACCACTAGTTTCTAAAATTGCGCTCTTTTTTTCAGGTTGTTGAAAACTTTTATTGGGATTTAAGGCGTTATGTTGTTTATTTTATATCGAATAGCCTCTTGCAAATTGTAGGTCCAAGACCCATCATTTTGTATACTACTTCGAAAGTGGGCCATTAAAATAAAGGCATCTAGATCTGGGGTAAACATGATGTAATCTTCTAACCTACAAATTTAATTCCTATAAATGTAGCTCTTAAAAGAACTGATTTTTAAATAATTAAACAAAAACACGGAGCACAAGGAAAACACAATAAACACCAAGAAACGCCGCTGAACCTGAACGCAATATATTCCCAAAACATAGAAATAACTGGTCACGTGGTTTTAAATTTCTTTTCTTCACTCTGTATAAACTCGAATAAAGCTTAATAGAAACCATATAAAAACAAAGGCGTCTGGCAAAGCCGTCGTGAACAAAGATACACAGCTTTTGATGCAAATAATTAGTTGTTTATTTTTGTTAGTTTGATTCTCTATTCGCTTGTTTTTTTTTTAGTCATTTATTTTACGTCAAACTTATTAACCTAATAATTTATTCATTTATCGACACATTAAAGCCCTAAATTTACCCCAATATTTTAATTCCCTGCCTGTAATCGTTTAGACTCTAAATAAAAAATAAAAAATAAAAATTGGCGAGTTAGAAATCCTAAGTACCAAAATCTCACGCAAAACTGGTTTCCAACACAAGTGTTTGATAAAATGAGCCTTTCTAGAATTTTTGATAAAATAAAACGCTTTCTGAAAACCTGAACATCAAAAAATGGGACCAAAATTCACCCAGGTTAAGTGCCACAATTATTCACTCAAAAATCATACCAATTGTTTAACATAGCAGGCTGTGCCTGAACAAGCGTTAGCGGCAATGTGCTACGCAGTTGCTGCAAGTTTTGTTAAAGAATTTTTTGGGTTTTTTTGGCGCGGTTTTAAACAAAATGTACGTCAAAATTAATCTCAATTCTTGTGCTTTAACTTGGTGTAAGGCACTTTGGGCTAACGTGAGTTTTTCCCATCGAAACTTGTGTCAATTTTTTCAATACCGCTTTGCCAGACGCCTCTGCCAGAAACCCTCTAGAAAAACGCCTGTGATTGGTCGGTTTTACTGAGGCCTTTATTAGCTGAGAATGGGCGAAATGTTTGGAAAATGGTGAATTCTGGACAAGTTTATTTCATGTAAGTTCTTTTAAATAACCTTCATAGGACTTATAATCAGTTAACCGTTAGTGGTGTCCGTCTGAAATGTTAAGTGATTTTCAGGCTCTTTTTTATCTTTCTAATAATCAGTTTGGAATTCTGGAAGGTCATTTAATCGTCAATATTGAGGCCAAAATTAATTTTAAATTATATTATGATTAATTTATTTGCGTGTCTTAGGATACATACAGGGTTATTCAAATTCGAGGCTCACCATTGGGATCTCGGAAACCGTAAGAGTTACAAAGACGGTTAAATTGGGGCAAAGTTGCGCTATACAATGTTGATTAATATTTAAAAAAGAAATTTGACCTACCTATCTTAGTTTTTTTATTAAGAGCAAAAAACAGAAAAACCTCAATTTGGTTTTTTGGGCATAATTTGGTTGTTATTAAAAATTTTTCAAATCTGTTAAAACTTTCTTTAAGCAACTTTTTAGCCGTAAAACACTGTAGTGGTATCAAAAATTTTCTACGACGTTTCGGTTTTCTGGAATCATAATCAGGTTCGTTTTTTCTTATGGGCGCAATGTTGGATTTTTATAGCACCTCATAGAGTTTTTGATGGTGATTTCAACGATGTATGACATGATGGTGTTTCGCTACCGAAAACTGCTGTTATTTACAAAAATAGTAAATTTCAATAGATAGCTATGGAAAAACAAACAGAAACAACACAAAAACAAAATTCTACGTGCACCATTGGAATTTCGAGAACAGTAAGATATACAAAGACGGCTAAATTGGGGCAAAGTTGCGTTATAAAATAGTGATTAATAATAAAAACGAAAAAAAAACCTTTCTAATTTAGTTTATTTTTAACTATCGTCAAAAATACAGAAAAATGCTATTTAGTTATTTAGTTTATTTATTACAGGAGATGTTCAAACTGAAGGCCGTTTTCACGTATACAAAGATTTGCTCTTTTTCTAGTATTGTTTATAGCTCTTTGAATATCTCTTGTTCGAATTGTAGCAAATGCGTTCACAATGTCTCTTCTTAATTCGTCTCTATTATTGATATTCTTCTTGTAGACATATAGACAAATCAAGTTGCCGCCTTTCAGGATAGGCTTCCAAATAATTACTGCTTGCAACAATAGAATTACAACGCGTAACATAATACATTCGTAACATGGTAACATATCTCGTTTTTCAGAATTCGAGAAAGCCATTTTAATAAATATTTAAGGTAATAATATAAAACTTTTTGACAAGAACTATTAAATCAACAAATTTTGTTTTTGTGTTGTTTCTGTTTGTTTTTCCATGGCAATCTATTGAAATTTACTATTTTTGTAAATAACAGCAGTTTTCGGCAGTAAAACGCCATCATGTCATACATCGTTGAAATCACCATCAAAAACTCTATGAGATGCCGTAAAAATCCAACATGGCGCCCATAAGAAAAAACGAACCTGATGATGATTCCGGAAAACCGAAACGTCGTAGAAAATTTTTGATACCACTACAGTGTTACGGCTAAAAACTTGCTTAAAGAAAGTTTTAACAGATTTGAAAAATTATTAATAACAACCAAATTATGCTCAAAAAACCAAATTGACATTTTTCCGTTTTTTGCTCTCAATAAAAAAAACTAAGATAGGTAGGTCAAATTTCTTTTTTAAATATTAATCAGCATTGTATAGCGCAACTTTGCCCCGATTTAACCGTCTTTGTAACTCTTACGGTTTCCAAGATCTCAATGGTGAGCCTCGAATTTGAATAACCCTGTATACACAGGCTGATTATGTGGATGTATTCCACCTCAACGCGTTCATTTTGTATGTTTTACATCTAAATTTAACTGAGTTTTTAATAAATAAGTAGTCCCGAAGAAGGCCATTGGCGGAGGTTTAAAAAATTTAACACCTTGCAAAGGATGAAATTAGAATATTAATTTTAAAATTAATTTTTTGTATGTTACATCTCGAAATTTTATGCAATATATTTCCGACTTTTTGTTGATCTTTTAAATTTATTTATTGTTTTATCACTGACTTCCGATTATTTATTTACATCTTCGTGTGAATTTTCTCCACCAGTTGCTAAAAATGAAATAGGCGTAAAACTAAAAAAAAAGTAAAATGTCGAGAAACTCGCCATAACGAACTTTCGTGGCAGTTTTTTTATCTCTTCTATTATTGTGGACAATAGAAACTTCGTTATTGTTGATATGAAGCTAAGTAACAGCCAATCAGGGAAATTGTGCCGAAATTTAAAAAAAAATTAGCTTTAAAGAAGGGGTTTCATATTCTACCCGAAAAAATTCCCTAGTTTCAGGTATACAAATTTATTATCGCCTAATTTGTGGCTATTTCATAATTTATATCAGGTTTAATTGATTAAAAGTATTCGATGTGTGCAATAATGTATGGTTATTCATTTTTCTTTTGTTATTTTTGAAACTAGCATTATGCCTTTTATGATTTTGGATCTTTATAGGTAAAACAAAATCTCACAGTCACAACGGTCATTTGCAATTATTTGAAACTTAAATATAATAATTAAATAAAATATTAAATTTCCAAACTAAAATAAAAAAAATTATGTAAAAATATGTTGCAATAATTAATGATAAAAACGATCAAGAAATCGTTAAGTTTATAATAATGTCGTAATATTTCATTATCGCATTTCATAAAGATGAAATCAGATGAGGCGTAAATTAATTCGAGTTGTATGCCATTCAGTGTGGAATTAAATTATTGCACAAGAACAGCGAAACTTGTAAGGATAATTATGTTACTTTAGAAGTGAAAATAATTGTTTTCTAATGAGAGTGCCAGGTGTTGTTTATCGAATGTATTTTCTAACTCAAATTGCTTCATTTATTGCCAGATTTTACATAAATTTAATACAGAAATCGTATTGTTACTTATGAAACTGAGAAAATATTTTTACTTATTTTTTTTTACATTAGTTTAAGTACAACTGGTATCCCAAAGGAGCCCATCCTGCAACCTGATTTTAAGTGAAATTTTAAGAAAATATTTTTAATATTAATTTAAATAAAACCGTATACCAAAATGAGCAAATCCTTAAAGCTCGATCTTTAAATTAAAAATAATTCGAGTAATTCAATAATAATACAAATCATTTTAAGACTAAAACTTACACAAGTAGAAACTAAAAACAATAATTTTATTTATAACCAATTCGTATGCGACAAGCAACGGGACCGAATTTCATAACGTTTGACAAGGATGAATATCGCTTTTAAGAATAAATTCAGATCATGCAATCAGGTTAAGCACGAAAAAATCATTTTTTCTAGATCACGATAACCCACTTTTAACGGTTATTGTATTGTCTGAAACATTAATATGCACTTAACACGGCTTGGTATTCCCAAAATGCTAACAAGTTTGGTTAATTACTTGGCAAAAATTTATTAAATCCCTTCCTGTTTGGACGGCTTTCCTTTATTTTTAATTTTTTTCATGGATGTTTATACTCGTATTTTAAAGCCATACATTTTATCGCATTTTAATTCAAGACCGAAATTATTTAAGACTTAAGCGTGGTTTAAATAAAAAAAAATAGATAACCACGCAAATTTCTGCTTTAAAACGACTTTAAATGGGTTTCAGACACGAAGGATTAACATAACAAGCGATCAACAAAATTTAATCTCCGTAGCCGATGCTTTCGGTTGTTAATCCGCCATATTGTTTTAAGTTTATGTTGTCCAGTTTTCGCCGAACTGCGCTGCGTATCACATCAAAGTTCCATGATTAAAATAGTCATTTAGCTGTTTAGCCAATAAACCCTGGTATGATACGTCAAAAAAAGCCTTAACCCACGAGAATTCGATAACATAACCTCGAAATGTCATTCAGTCGGAGCTGGAGGAAGATTCACAATGACTTCGGTTTTCAAAGCCACGACCATTATATTCGCGGAAATTTTGTTGATCGCATGTTACATCACCAATAAACTAACAAACAAAAGAAAATCATGAATCTGTTATTAAAGCGTCGCATTAAAAACAATTACAGAGTTACCGAAGAGTGAAAAATATGCCGTTTAAGCTGTTGACAAGTATTTGCAATTTAATACGTACGTATTTAAAACCATCGTGCAATTAGTTGTAATTAATGCAATAATCGAAAGGACATTCGTTAAATAATTGATAGGCCTACATATTTTTTTCCACGCCTGCTTTAATATTTATTTACAATGAAATATTGTAAACCAATGTTACCTATTTATCTGCTTCAGTGATTTGTCACATGTGCTTAACAGTGAATGTAAAGTTTTATTCACTATATTGTCAGGTGGCTTTGCTGGTATTGCTTTCCCTAAAACAACTTTTTGTTCAGTTGTCACTGTGGGTCTTTTGTTTTGTTTTTGTTTTTTCTTTTTTCATAAAACAATTCAGGGACACAGGAGTGGTGACTATGATCAACATTGAGATTTCTTGATTTTGTTTGATAACCCTTTTTCTTTTATTTTTATTTTCTCTCTCTTCCAGCTTCTTCTTCTTTTTATCCTTCGCCTTCTTTTTCTTCTATCTTTTTTCTTGTTGTTCTTTGCCACATTTTTTTGTAATTACCCACGCCTTAGTTACATTTTAGTCTTCATGTTTTTTTTTACTAGAGTTGCCCTTTTTGTACTTTTCTTCTTCCTCTTATCTTTGGCATATTCTGATGGTTTGTCTTCTTATTTTTCTTGTTCTTCGCCACAGTTTTTGGTAATTATTTTCGTATTCATTTTTGTTTCGCCTTTAATTATTTTCTTTTGAATCTTTATAGTTATTTTTTCTTACATTTTTTTTGTTTCTTCTTCTTCTTCATTCTTCTTATCGTTTGCCTTTTTTTTATCGTCCGCCTTCTTCTTTTTCTTGTTGTTATCCGCAATATTTGGTAATTATTTTTGTATTCGTCTTTGTTTCGTCTCTAACCAGTTTCGTTTTAAGCGTTGTGGTCTTTCCTTTTTCTTAGTTCTCGTTTTCTTTGTCTTCTTCCTTCTTCATTTTTTGCCTTCTTTTGATCGTTTACCTTCTTCTTATTCTTGCTGTTCTTCGCCATAACTTTTGGTAATTATCTTCATATTCACTTTTGTTTCGTCTTTGATCAGTTTTATTTTAATCGTAATTATTTTTTAACAGGGTTGTCCTTTATTCTTAATCATCTTCTTTATCCTCTTCCATTTTCTTATCTTTTACCCTTTCTTGACTTTTCGCGTTCTTCTTTTTCTTATTGTGCTCCCCATAATCTAATCGTTTTATTTAATATTTGTTAACATTTTCTTGCCGTTTTTTTCTCTGCGATTTTGCTTCATTTTCTTGTAATTTTTTGTAATTACCGTCATTGTTGTCGTTGATATTTCAATCATTTTAATCTAATTCGACGATATATGCTTTTCCATTTACGTTTTTTCTAATTTCTTCTTACCTAATTTGTTTGTAATGTCTGCTTTTGGGTGTTTTTTATGCTTCTCTTCTCTTTTGATTCGTTTTCCTTCTGTGTTCTCTCTATTCCTTTTTCATTTATCATTTTTTGTTTATTTGAGTTCAATTTTCTTGCTCTTCCTCTCTTTACTGACATGACGTGAATATAAAATTAATTTTAGGTTTTCTAATTTTAGTTCAACTTCTTTCTTCCCATTATTCTATTCTTTATTCTTTTTCCTTCTTCTTCCTTCTTCTACCTTCGCCTTCCTTCTTCTTCCTCCTTCATCTTTTTCTTCACCTTCTTCTGTTTCTTGAGTTATTCGCCACCACTTCGTGTTGTTAACTGTTAACTGTTGTTGTTGTTTCTACTTTAACCATTTTGGCCTTTTCTTTGCCTGTTATTGTTTCATTCTTATTTACACGACACATAAAATGTTCTTAAAAATTGATTACTCATTTAATCTTCTACTCTGTGTTTGTTCCTTTTCTTCCATTACTTCAAATCGTTTTAGTTTTCCCAAATTTTTATTACTTTACTTTATTGTCGATTTTTCTACAATTATTCCGTACAGAAATGATCAATCTACGCAGAGTCTTTATGGTTCTTCATTTAAGTTTGGTCTTCTTTTTTTTCATATTTATGTTGTATTTTGTATTTCTTATTCTTTCCTAGTCCTCTTTTGATTAATTTCCCTTCTGTACTTCTCTTGTTCTTTTTTCATTTGTTTCATCGTCTAACTTCGTTTTTATACTCTTCTGTTCCTTCTGTTTTTCACTTTTGTTTGGATTTGACGTGAATGTAAAATTAATTTCACGTGCAAGTTTGAATCTGTTTGTATTGATTGCTTTTGTAAGTCTTTTCGTTTGTACTCTTCGTTATTTATTCCCTTTATGCTTTTGCGTGTCTTCATACGTTCTCGACTGCCATAAAATGGTTGTAATAATGTTTTTACTTTTATTGGCGGATATTTTGGTTTAGAACTGATGTAAATGTAATTTGAAGTGGATTATTTGCTCATTTTAGTTTATCGTTCTTGCCATCTGCTCCTCGCATTCGCTTGCCATTTTGCCATTTTTTTTTCTGTTGCAAGTATTGTTCTCTTGCTCGCATTAGCTGCTTGTCTATATTTCCTCTTCTTTTATTCCTTATTTCAATTATTCTCCCTCATTTATTGGGTTTTCCCTGTTCTTTTTCTTTGGGCGTTCTTCTTCCGATGTTCCATTTTTATAACCTTGACATCAATGCAAAATTAATTTCACTTCCATGTTTTGGTTAGCTTATATTTGTTGCTTTTGTAAAATTTATACTTTCTTCGTTGTATTATTTATTTATTTCCTTTTTTGTTCACCTGACTATTTATTAAAGTTTTGGAATGACCTTTTTGCCTCTCGCTGCCGTGTTTCGGCTCTAAAATGGCTTGCTTAACCTTGCCTATTAATTTAATCATTTCTTTTTTGTTTAGATCCCTTTTTGTCTGCTCTATTCTTCCTTTTCTTTCATTCCTTGTTTTTTTTTCTATTGTTTATTGGACACCTTGCTACATTTTTTGCATTTCTTTTATTAATAGTTTACAAAAAATAATTATTTTTCTTCTAATTTTGGTTGTAGTTTTGGTAATTTTTGATTCCTCAATTTTTACGTCCATTACTTCTTCCTCTGGTGTTTCTTCAAATTACTTGGGTCTGACTTTTCCTTAAACGGTATTGCTACTGTTTTCTAGTTTTTCTTTACATTTTCTGATTTTCCCTCCAATGCAAATTTCAACGAAATTTATAATTTGATCGGCTCTTGTGAGTTTGTGTTTTTATACACTTCACTGCCCTTTTTCTTCCTTTTACTGCTTTTACTTTGTTTGTTTTTTGCCTCACTTTTTGTTTTTGCTAACTTTCACTTTTGTCCCTTTTCTGGGCCATCTTTATATTCTTTACGTATTTTTCTGGATCGTTAATTAGATATCTCTTATTTAGTCCCTTCTTGCTATTTCTCATTTCACTGATTACTTATTCGACTTCTCTTAGAATTTTTCTATTTTCTTGGTTTACTTAATTCTCAGTTGATTTAGTTCTTTCTTGCTATTTTACCGATCTCTTTTTATTTTCAGCTCCTCAAGCAATAATTTATCTTTCCTTTTTCTGTCCTTCATCTCTGACTTTAGGTTTATTTTAGAATACAGTGGAATATCTTTAATTTTTGCTTTTAATTAGAAAAAAGTGAAATTTTTGTGCATTTTTTGCTAATCGTCGAGTTGCTTACGTTTCAGTAGGTGGAGATAAACAATCGCTATTAACTGTAACTTTAGCTTAGTGCTTGCTTCGAAAAATATTAAATTTGTTCTCTTTGGTTTCTGTTATGTTAGCCTGGCTGTAAAGAACGTTTTAATCCATCTAAATCTAACCAAATAAACTTGAACACCGATCAAAAAAATCCTTAAAAAAACGTTCAAGTTGTCATTCCTAACCTTGTAGTGTAAATTAAAACTTCAATTAAAACTGGCAAAGTAAGTAACTTCTTGTCAATCGTAATTAGCTGCAATGAAAATTACTGCACCGGTTACGTCATTCTTAATATTTACCTAGTTGTAAAATAAACACGTTACTTCTACTTGTCTGATTTGATGATGGATGATTATATTTTCGGTGTTTTACGTTACCTAATTCAATGTGTTCCATAAAATAGGTTTCTGCCTTGGACAAACATTCTAATTTACACCGTCGAAAGTTGATGTTTCTATTTAGAATGAATGGTTAAGGTTTTATTTTAAAAGCGATTACCGCAGAGTTTTTTCTTCTGAATATGGATTGATGTAGTTGAATTGAATTGAATTAATTTTATTTGTTACGTAGGCGTATAAAACAAAAATTATTTAGAAAGAATCCGTACTACATAATATTTCGTTTATGGTAATCAATTATTAAACATTAAACTAACCTTTTGAAATTTATAGAAATTGTTGTGTAACCAAATAAATAACGCTGTGAAAAGGTATTTCATATTCATGATAATTTGTATTATTATTATTGTTTATTTTTAAAGGATTTCATTGTTAGGTTGAATATTAAAATACAAAAACACAAATGTAAATTGGTGAGAGTTTGTATCAAAATTTTCCAGACTTGGCACCCTCAAGCCTGATTCTAATCCAAATTAAAGAAAATCTGTAAAATTAGTTAATTTTTAAGTTAGGAAAATTCGCCCGGTGCCTCCACCATTTGTTCAAATTCTGATTTTATTCTTATTAAAAAGATCGAATTCACAGCCTACTTCAATTAAAGAAGCAGCAAAATTTTGAATCCATTAATTAATTAACAATAAATAAGATATTTGGAATGTCCGCCTTTTCTATCTTTTTTTATTTTCTAATTTTGATTTAGTCAGGTTTGCCTGTTCTTTTTATTTATTGGTATTTAAAGATTATTTTCATCAATTGAAGACTGAAGCAGTTTCGCTTATAAAATAAAATATTTTTAATTTTCTGAATCTTTTTTACAGGTTGGTTCTATTCAAGCAGTAGCTTTCCTTCATAAATAAAGTTGGACCGAAATCAGAGCAGGCTCGGTTTACGGATGTCAGAACCAAAATCAGGTATTTATTAACCTTTAGTTTTGATATTTATGTGGTTAGAATTTTATGCAAATCTATAACACAAAGTTGTTATTAAATGCAGATTTAGAAAACGAACGCAGACCTTTAACTTATCGATTTATCAATTTAGCTATGCTTTTTTGTTAATATTAATGGTTGTTCTATATTAAAAATACGTATATTTACGGGGCGGGGCGGTTAAGATTAGGCGAGGTGTTTAGGTTTAAGGGAGGCGGTTAAATTTATCCTGGGCGGTAAATCAGAATCCGAAAAGTTTTGTTCTTTAATTGCATTAAAAAACACTTCAACTACAGATGTTTAAACCAAAGAATGCAGAATCAACGATTTTCTTACTTTTCGTATTAATTCTTTTGTATTTTTTATTCATCAGTATTGCAACTCTTTAAAACAATAATTGACTTTGATCGATCCCAGCATCGAAAAATAAATAAATAATCAGTGTGGTTGGCTCATATGTAACACTTAAAATTTGAAATTTTTAAATCTTTTTAAAGGTTTTCAAGTAGCACAGTAGCTAGTTGTTCAGTGAATGTTTGTAATACTTCCGTTTTTATCGGAAGTAGCTCAGATTTCGATGTATGTAAAAAATGTTTAAAATTTAAACAGAAAAATCAAGCCCGAATCGTCGATTCTGATTCTAGTTGAGTTTGAGGGACAATTTGCTTATATTCTTCAGTCAAAAATGTCAATAACTCTCCCATCGATGCCAATTGGTGTGTCGCATGTAAAATCCAAAGCTTTTGAATGTACTTAAACTTTTTCAAAGGGTTCTGTAGTTGCTTACTCCATGAATGTTTGTAATACTTCCGGCTTTACCGGAATTAACTAAAATTTCGATTTGTATCGGAAAATCTTACCTTTTAGTAAATTTAGAATTAAAAGAGTTGAACTAAGAATAGATCGTTAATTATTCTGCTTTTTGGGATTAATAGAGAGTTTTTGCATATCGTACGATAAGTATCCGTTAACGCTAACGTTTACGTCTTTATAGCTGTAAAATACGACGTTGCTAAGCAACTCCGACGTTAGCGTATACGTCTTGTAAAAAAACGCTATGCAAAAACTCCCTAATGTCCTGAAATTTTCCGTCAAAAAAACGTTTCCGATCTGTCTTAGTATAGTAACGAAATAAAAAATAATATCTAATCAGCGTGGTTGGTGAATTTAATGAAAGTTTTTCAACTGGCATGGTAGATGCTCATTCAGCGAACGTAGCACTTCCGGTTTTGCTGAAAGTAGCGCAAATTTCGATTTATGTATATTGGAAAACCTTGAATTTGTAAATTTTTGAAATTGAAAGAGAAGAACTAAGGTCGTTGATTATTCGGACTCTTGGAGTTAATTTCTTGGATTTTTCTGTCAAAAATAAGCTGTTTTCCGTCGATCTCGCCGACGAAATAATATATAAATATTCAACATGTGTAGTATACAACATGTTAACATACAATTTTTTTATGTAGCTGGCACAGTGGCTCTACATTAGTGAATGTTTTTAAAGCTTCCGGTTTTGCCGGAAGGAACTCTAATTTCGATTTGTATCGGAAAATTTTGCATATTTGCACATTGTTAGAATTGAAAGACAGAATACTCGATTATACCGATTTTTGAGGGTAATTTTCTGTATTCTTCAATAATGTTGTACGTCCATAAAAACACGTCGCCCATTGGCGTCAGTAACGGAAGAAAAAGTAAATACTCAGCGTGCTTAGTGTATGGCACGTAAAATACAAAATTGTTAATTGCAATTAACGTTTTCCAAAGGTTCAGTAGTTACCCCATGACTATTTGTAACACTTTCGGTTTTATTGGAAGTAACCTGACTTTCGACCTTTGTCGAAAAATTTGTACATTATAAAAATTGCAGGATAATTTTCTGATATTTCATAGTCGAAAGTATTGCAACCCATGACAAACGGTTTTAATCGATACCAATAATGAACCAAAATGGTTGATGTGTAATTACATAAAATACAAAGGTTTCGAGTGTAAATAAAGTTTCTAAAGCGACACAGCAATTTCGTTCGTAATACTTCCGGTTTTACCGGAAATAACTCAAATTTCGATTTGAATCGAAAAATCTTGCATATTTGTACATTGTTAGCATTGAAACACAAGAATTAAGCTTGAATAATTGATTAGTCGGTGAGTTTTGGGGGTAATTTGTTTGTAGCTTTCAGGCAGAAATATTAGAAAAGCTTAAAAAATGTTTTTCATTGATCCCAGCAGCGAAAAAAAAAATAAATTATCACCTTGGTTACTGCATAACTTTTAAGATACAAATGTTTCGTGCAGAATCAAAGTTTCTCAGGTGGCAACGTAGTTGCTCAGTCCGTGACCGTTTGTACTTTCAACTTTTGATTTTTTTCAAAAATTCTACAAATTTGTACATTTTGGGAATTCAAAGAGGAATGCCAAGCTTGAATAGTAGATTATGTAGACCTTTGGAGGTAATTTTGTTGTGGTTTTAAGCCAACAGTGTTATAACTCATGAAAAAATGTTTCCGATAGATCCCAGTAACAAAATAAAAACGAAATAATCACCGTAGTTGATGTAGCTTCTAAAATTCAAAAGTTTTAAATGTAAATAAAGGTTTTTACGTGGCACAGTACTTGATGACACAGTGAATGTTTGTAAAACTTCCTGTTTTACCGGAAGTAACCCAATTTTTCGATCTTTTTTCGAAAAGTTTGTACCTACATTTTAAGATTTTAAAGAGGAAATCCAAGCCCTAATAGATTTATTACTTTTGGAGACAAAGTTCTTGTATTTTTCTGTCAAAAATGCTGTAATTAAAATTTTTCTGGTGGTACAACACTTGATCCCTTAATGAATCCCTTCGATTTTTGTCCGAAAATTTAGCAGATTATTCTGGCATTTGGAGATTATTTTCTTGCATTATTTAGTCTAAAGTGCTGATCCCTAAACAGAACACTGAACAGGTTTCTTATCGATTTCTGTAACAAAACAAAACATAAATAATTAGGTACTAACAGTTGCTGTAGGTATAAATCCTAAAATTCAAAAGTTTTGAATGTAATTAAAGGTTTACAAGTAATACACTAGTTACTCAGATAATGTTTGCAACACTTCCGGTTTCATCGGAAGTAACCCAACGTTAGATTTTTCTGACTTTTAGGGACAATTTTCTTCCATCCTTTAGTGACAAGAATGCTGTGAAACATAAAAAGGGTATTTATTTGCAAAGCCTAATAATAAAACCAAAATTAAATAATTACTGTAGTTGCCGTATAATTACTAAAATTCAAAAGTTTTTATTGTAATTAAAGATTTTCAAGTAGCACAGTAGTTGCTCATTAAGTTAATGTTGGGAGCATTTCCGGTAAAATCGGAAGTGGCCCAACTTTAAGTTTTATCCGAAAATTCTGCCCATTTTTGATATTTTCGGAATTGGAAGACGAAAACTAAATCTGCTTGAAACCAAAAAAGCCCAAGATACTTTCGGTAAAACCGGAAATGATAGGTATGTTTGCTTGAAAAGGGCAATCTCCCCGTAATATTCGGCGCTCTCTTATTTTTCGACAACTAATTATACTAAAAATGTTAGTTAGGCTCATTCTAGAGAAAT
The DNA here is from genome assembly GCA_963082815.1 of Melanotus villosus. NCBI lineage: Eukaryota > Metazoa > Arthropoda > Insecta > Coleoptera > Elateridae > Melanotus > Melanotus villosus. Next base: position 109,334,176 of record OY720419.1, on the reverse strand, counting down.
TAATTTTTACGTCATAAAAGTTTTCCAAACCGAAAGTTAACTGTAGCTGCTGATATATTTAAATCTTCGGAGAAAATTCATCCTGAAACTGCCCATTTAATTAACGATTACGATTACGAGCACGCTTTTATGAAACCACGTAATAATAAATCAAAAAGAAGGCCACAACTATTATACTAAACAGTTGGAAAGAAACACCGTCGGCGAAACGGCAACCCTTTAACATCCCGGATGAACAAACATCGATGAGTGGGTGTGAGAATCTTTGGACGTCGTGACATAATCAACGTTCCACAAACCCATCGTGTACCTAAAAATACACATTGCTTAGCATTAAAATACCCGTAATAATATATGCCCGAGTAATATAAATCAGCGTGAATGCAGTTAACGTTGCGAGGCTTGACCGGTCTCCATTTCGCAAGTCGACCTGAATGGCTGACAGGACAAGGTTGTCAGCGTACGGTGACCACAGGTCAGCGGGTTAACGTCGGAATGCCTCTCGCCCGTATACGCAAAGAACAATATCTTTTCTATATAATGTATACACACGAAACATAAAACAGCTGAATTTTTCGTCCTCTTTTTATTTAAGGTCTGATTAGGTGCGGACATAAGGAAGCGGTTTCTAAATTCACACCTGATTTATTTAATTTCCGTGTTCATGAGCAATTGAAAATATACCTTAATGAAGGTGTCCATGCCTCATTAACCTACGTGTCTTGTTCGGTTCTGATAATATTACACTTAGCCAGGAAGCTTTCCGAATTTTTCTGTGTTGCTTTAATAAATGGAAGTTTGTTAAGCTGAGCTGCGTTGCATATAATTGCATATTTAATTAATTTCTTTAGAACGTTTGCTCTAAACTAGAAAATTTATTCGTAATGTTACTTATAAATAGAAGAATGAGAAAGCTCTGCTTAATTAAACCTTTTTAACTAGGTATATTTATGTTACCTGGCATATTTTAAGAAATTATACGCATACATGAGCTGTTTCTTGATGTTTTTATTTCAAGCTTTAGGTTCAAATAGAACACAAAAGTTGCGTTATCTGTACTAATAGTTGCGTGAGTACATATTATATTAATAGTGCTCCACAAGGAAAGGCTATAGGGCCTCTGCTCTTCTATAAGCCTATATAGTTTTTAAGCTATCAAGCTCTGCGTTACATTTATCGAAATTTTAGGCTTTGTGTTAAATAACAAAAGATTTTACTTTTGCCTTTTCATTATGCATATTCTGCGTAAAAATAGGGGAAGGGAAGGGAAGCACATTTATTTAAGGTTAAGGACAAAAAATGAAGCTCCTTGGCGCAGTGGTGAGAGCACTGGGCTGCTAGCTAGGAGTCTTGGGTTTGAATCTGACGCAGTGGTAAGGATTTTTACAAGGAATTCACCACTGTTCGAGTACGGTACTTGAGCGAGTGAAGCCATTTAATTTAACGATTCTGTCTGCGGAGTGGACACTATACACTTAATACATGGTCACAAACTCTGCAGAAGGCAACGGGAAACCCCTGCGGAGAGCACATTTCTCTAGTATAAGGGGGACATAACAAAGTTCACAACGCCAAGTGGTTTAAAAATGTGGCTTTGATCCCCCTCGCCAACGCCCTGAAAAAGGATATGGCACTTAGAAGAATAACAAAACAATATTTGGGCCATCTGTTTTTAAATTTGTGAGAATATTACATAAGTGGGACTTCCTAATGAAGAAGAGAGGGCCTCTGCTCCTCTCTAAACTCACTAACGTATCGTTGTAAAATAGAAAAACCTTCTTTACATGTATTTAGTCTAAAATTGAAAAAACCTATATCTTTCATTTTCATATCCAGCTTAGATGACATTTTTTTAAAGCCCTAATTCATTTTTCTTGTGAAAATATGACCAAAAATATATATTTTACATTAAAGGTGCTCCGCAATTAATGGCTATAGGGCCATTACACCTCCCCAATTTTATTTACGTAATGTTTTAAGACAGAACACTCAACATTATTTAATTAAGCTGTCGAGTTTCGAAGCTAAATGCCAAAAAAATCGAATCTTGTCCTTTGCTATCATATCCTGCATGTAAATTATATTAATGGAGTTCCTCAAGGACAGGTTATAGGACCTATGCGCTTATAGAAGAGCATAGGCCCGACCTATGCCCTTCTATAAGCGCATATACATATACATTTAATGAAAACAAAAAACTTATTAAAGGTTTTAAACCTTGTCTAACTACAAAGAAAAGAAATGTTTGGTGTCGATTTCTTTACATATAGTTTTGTTAAGTAGAGTTTCACAAGGAAAGGCCTGTATATTCTACAAGCTCGTGAATACCTATACTTTAATGCAGGTGGCCAAATTTCGTAATTACTTGAAGTTTCAATAATTGTTTTATCTCCAAATATGACACAAATACATAGTTTGTGTCTTGTATTTTTAAACCTTTTCTTACAGATTATACAAATGGTGTTCCCCAGGGAAGAGTTAGGCCCTCTGCTACTCCACAAGCTCACATCGCCCACTTTTGAAAGCATTTATTTAACAGTTTAGGTTTCTTCATGTCCGAATATGATAGCATTATTGTTTTCGTCAGATATGTTGCATATGTATTAAATTAGTGGTGCTCCTCAAGGAAGAACTATAGAGCCTCTACTCCTCTCTAGGTTTAGTAACATAGCTTTTTAAAGTAGGACACTTATCTTACATACATTAAGGTTTTAGCCTGATGTCTATATACGAAAACTTGATTTTACCTTTTCTTGATAAATAGGATTATGGAACTAAATATTAACATCTGAATATATATTTTGTAAGAACAGAAAGCTTGTCTTCACCTTTATCTAAGGCTTTAAATGTGCGTAAATATGTAAAAACTACTTGTGGCTTGTTTTTCAAATTTGGTGGTGCATCCCAAGGAAGAGCTATATGGTCACCACTTCACTCTAATCTTATTAACGTAACTTAAAATAGAACACCTAACTTTGATTAATTAAGCTGCCAGATTTCGTAGCCAAATGTAGGAAAATCAAATCTTGCCCTTTATATTCGTATTCCCCAAAGAAATTACAGTAATGGACGTAATGGTGCTTCTCAAGCAAACACTATAGAGCCTCTACCCTCTTTTGAGCTCGTAAACACATGTAGTGAATACAGAAAGCGCATCTATTTAAGGTTTCAAATTTTACTTAAATACGAATTTTGTTTACATTATTAGATAAGTAGAGTTTTCACAGATATTTTAGCATCTGTAATGCTCCGTAAGCTCAAGAACACCTCTGTTTTGAAAAAAAATAAGATTTCATAATTACTTGTCAAGGCTATAGGACTTCTAATGTTTTGTATGAACATCAACGTCTAGGTTTTAAGATAAGAAACTCAAATACGCAGTAACTCGAAATGTGAATATATCTTTTTCGTCCAAATATGAGAGAAATAATTTGTATCTTATATTTTTAAATGTTTTGTAGAGATTATATCTACTGTGCTCCCCAGGGGACGAGCTATAGGGCCTCTACTGCTTCATTCCATATGCGCACGATATTATTAGTTAACGTTTTAAGTTTCTTGCATTAATGTTTTGTTACCTTTTATTTATCTAACTTAGCTTTAAATGGTACCCTTCAAGGAAGGGCCATAGGGCCTGTACTATTGTACGCCCTCATTAATATAATGTTTGTGATCATTCTGGAATGCCATTGATCCACATATTTGCTAAGTTCTTTAAATATTATTATTAACACTAACGTAAAATTTGTAAATAGGCCAAGAGGTCAAATTTTCTGAATATTTCCAAACATTCACATAAAAGTTAAGGTTATTTCTGGTATAAATCTATCTTTATGCATAACCAATCGGCGTAATCTTCAAAAATACCAAACTTACTATATATATAAATCTCAGACTGCATTTTCATCTTGAAATAATTGCAAAAAACCTTCAAATTTAGTTCTTGTTGTGTATATGTTTGCAGAAGTTACAAACACGTTGTTATTTAACGGTGCTTCATTTACATAGGTTAGCTTACTCTCATATCTTATTAGAGCAGATGTTTTCAAAAGAAGTAGGTTATTTATTAAGTTTGCTTTTAAATTATATGTCATCCTTGAAATTTAGTTGGATTCTTCTTTACTGAATAGACACGTAGAGTTTTGCAGGATTTACTATAAACTTTGATGAGAAAATTGTTCGAATTTTATACGTATTCTAACAATCAATAGGGGTATAAATAAATTTATAAAAAAATTTAAATGTAAATTTCCGAACTTTTAAATATTCAGACCTATTTTCCTTTGATTTTATGGGCTAGCTTCGTCGTCGCCTAATAAAATGCTCTGTTTCGATTCAAACTAATAATTTATTGTTTATAAAAAAGCAAAGTCATTATGTTAATAAGTCAATCAAGTATATAAACTAATAATTAATTAAATAAACAACAGAAAAAACTAAGCTTGTCTATGATAATAAAAGCAAAACCATGACGTCAGAATTCATTTCAGCCCATCCTAATTAAAATATCAACAGTAACAAACGATTGTGTCTTCTGTAATTATAAATGCATTTAAATTACAGCAATTAATTAATTAAATCAACGTGTTTAACTGTCCCACCGCATAAAAACTTTAACTATAATTGACAAGGACGATTTCTTCACTCTATATTTCTTTCATATTAGCAACTTTCTGCTTAATATTTTATTTGTTTGTTTATTATTAAGAGATGACGATTTTCTCTATTTTTTTAACATTACTTTGTTTTGAATTTGAAACCTAACACGCCTACTTCGATTTTCTACGATAAGAACTGAAATAAATCAAACTAAAGTGTATGAAATGATAAATAGAAAAACACAGAAAGGCATAAATATCGCACATGACATGAATGCAATAAATTGAGATTAATTTATTCAGTAATTCGCTATTATCTTGTCTTAAATGTTAATCTTAATTGCTAATCGCGGTCGTTCCTTTTATAACAATAACAGAAACGTGCTTTTGGGAGCAGCGCAACTAAATATGAAATTGATAGAATAATTACAGTAAAGAATCGTGTATTATTAGGTAATTTTGTAACGTTTAATAATACGAAATTTCATAAATACTTGGCAAGGCCGTTGTGAAAGACCAGTTTCATCATGTTTGTTGTGTCTTTTTAGAATACGGTATTATTTTTAATTGTTGCACAATTTTTTTAACGATTATTGCAACAGTATTGACTGTAATTTTTATATATTTATTTAAACTTTTAATTAATTTATTGTATATTATTTTTTATTAATAAACAGAATGTTATTTCTTAAAAATTTCTACTAGTGTTTGTAAGAGACAACTCGAAAAACAGGGGCTTAAATTAACTAATTTTTTTACTGAATGACAGTTATAATTTAGGTATAATAATTAGAACAAAATTTACGGTCTGTAATTTACAACCGGACGCAAATGTTATAGAAACGCGCTTTGATAAGGGCAAATTAGCATAAATAATAGCCTGTTAAGAAATTTTAACCTTAACACTGTCTTTAAATTTCTGAAATTAAAATTTAATGCTAATTCCTGCTTCTTTTGTTATTATTTTTTGTAGTAAACCGCTTCAATATTTTTTGAACAAAATGAAGGCCCTGAATATCCTTATCAAAGAAGGGCTCTGCTTTCATTTTTAAAACAATTTTTCGTTTATTTTGAGTGCTATTTATTTTTTCTTTAAGCTCCTCTTGGAATTTCTAGCATTTTCCTAGACACAGGAAATTTTCCAAAATTAAATTAATTATTACCAATAGTATATAAAATTCATCAGTTTTAATAATGCTAAAATCCCAAATAACCGCCCTAAAATTGCTAAAAAGTAAAACCACGGGTTTTCTAGGATATTTAAATGTTTAAAGGGCCAAACGACCTTGTTAGTAGTAAAACAATGGCACCACTAGACGAAAAACACCATGCCGTGTATGTGGGGGTAGGGCGTGGCTTCTCATTGATTTGGCTACGGCACGCGCTTACTCACGCGATCGCTAATGCGCATGCGCTCGCGCACGAGCATTGTTATTTCAAACCTCAAAAATTTGTCTGCTCTAAAACCGCTGATGTTTAGTTTGTAACTTTATTTTTAATCTGTTTTCTGTGTTTTCTTTTTGTTTAGTATTACCAATAACCTAATCGTTTGAGCAAAATACGCACCCGCACGGTCACGAATGTTCATCTGATAATCACAACCTCAATAAATTTGACAGCTGAAAAGCACAGCTTTCGGTGTTGTTTTTTAGTTTGCAACCCTCTTAATCTGTTTTTTACATGTTTGCACACCTTGGAGTAGATTAAGTTGATTAAAAGGTAAATTTTGTGGTAACTGAAGTGCTTGGTGCGATTTTAATCGAAATTAATTTTGACTGTTCGAACCCACAAACCTGAAAATGCCAATAATTTCAAATATAGAAGCATTTTTGAGCGTAATCAACTTGAATCTGTATTCGTCTAAGTTTCGGTTCTATCCAATCTTCTGGTACTTTTTGACCATTCCATGTAAGTTGATATATTTCTCTGTTTCATTCTTTTGCCTTCCCACCTTCATCTTTTATCATGTCTGGGATTATTTAACCTTTTCCCGTCGCTTTTTCTAGTTTGATGTGCCTTATTACTTCTTCGTTCTTTCGTCGGTTGCAACATCCTGTTCTTCATCTCTAGCTTTTATGATATTGTGCCTTTTTCTCTTCGGTCATTGGCTTTGTTACTCAATCTTATCGGCACTGACTCGTTGGTCATCGTCCTTCTAAGGTTAACCTAACTTACTCTTAACAGGTTCCAAGCCAGTTGCGCTCTAGATCGAAATCTGTCAACGGCTGGGTCCAAAGCCGGACCTCTCGATCGCGAAGCAGTAGACATTGATACGTAGTAGATTTTTTTTTCTTTTTCCTCTGTCTCAATGTAATTGTTTTTTTTAAAGTTCCATGCTGTTAGTTGCCCTCCTGAGGGTTTGGCTGTTTTCTGAAACTTTTTTACGTTGTTTTTATTAAAACTCTCTTTTAGTTCTGTGTCCAATTTCTTCCAGTGTTATTTTTTGGTTTTTCAGTCAGTTTCTGAATTAGCTTGACCTACGTCCCAAGATCCATTGTTTAATTTATAAAAATAGTCGATTTTGCCCATCTCTACTTACAATGGTTCAATTACCAGAGCACCTTAGTATTTGTAACCTTTTAAACGTTACGATGTTGATAGTTGTGGGTTACATATGTGACTTTATGGGTGCAATATACAAGCTAACCTCTGCGAGTTAGATGTTTGGTGAATAATTGTAAATCTACATCATCTCCGCAAATCTGCTCCATTCTGGGTCCAAATGACACAAAAGCGCCTGCTAGTAACAAGCGCGTAGCCTTAAGGCTTAAAATAATCACAATAGGCTCAATCTAGGCTTACGGGTTCCAGGGATTTCAACGCGCGTCAGCTACTATGATCATTGGCACTATCCAAGTAGAATGCCGAATCCAAGAGATCTAGAGCCCCTCGAAGGGATATTTATCGTGCCAAACATCGTATTGGAATGGGACCTACGGTTTCTGTTCGTATGTTCGTCACGACTTGATTTCTCCATGCAGGCGTCAGGAAAATTATTCCTTTTGAAGAGGTTTGAACCACACATTCATATAATGCAAACGCAAATGTCTACTGCTTTGCCACGTGGTCTTTATTCTCTTTATAACTTTGAGCGTTAGTTATTTCTTCTTCAGGTCCTGTATACGGTATCTGACTTTACATTCTTCTTCTTCTCTGTTGTGATTTTCGCATGTTTTGCGTAGGTGAGGTGTGTCCTGCTTCTATGTTTTCCAACTTTAAAATGTTAACAGAGTTTCTTATTACCTCAGGTGTTACGGGCTTTATCAGGGATATTATTTGGTCACTGAACCTGCCGAAGATCATTCGTATCCTATTTTGTCATCCAACTTTGCCCGGGTAGCTTTCTCTTCTTCTTTTTCTTTATATGCGATAACTTTTAAAGGCGTTTACTAGGGGAGGGGGGGGGGTTAAAGCCTTACTTTTATACATAAATTCCAGTTCTTTGATTAATTCCTCTCGACCCATCTTTTGTGGAGTTACTGCACCATCGCCTTTTTTATCGGATAGAGGTTTAATTTTCTGGAAGTCGGTGGATATACCTGAACTTCGTTTTCACCTATCTTTGAAGAGCAGATGGGCTTTTAGATAGTTTTTTATTAGTGTTTCGGTCAGTTTGGAGTGCAGTTGTTAAATATATGAAGCAGTCATTATTTCTTTGTTGTATACTTATTTTACGCTTTCTTCCTGTGTTTTTATTCCTTTTATGCTGTATTTCACCACAAATTTGACTATTTTTCCTTTCGATTATTCTTCCTACCATCTTCTCAACATTTTTTAGTCATTTTAGTCATTGTTTGCTTGTTGCTAAGTTTTCCTATTAATTTTGCTTTTTTTAAGTATTAACATTTCTAAATGTCCAATAAAATGAAGGAAATTAAAGCCAATTTTCCTGTTTGTTTCTGTATTATTATGTATGATTAGTTAGCACTAATTATCGTCGGTTTAATAATCCTTTCAAGGATAATAAAACAACTTAATTTCATCGTTGAAGCGTTAAATAAAAAAGCCGATTAAAAAAACGTAACAAATAAATAATAAATGTGAGAGGTTACATGTACAGATTGTATAATTTAAACGTCGTGGGACTACAAAATAGACGTGTTGCAGACATTCTAAGTCAACGGTTGGTTGCTTAACTTTCAGGTCATAGTTTTCTTTCGTTTTGATATGTGATGTCAAATGACTATAAATACACACACAACACACGGAATGGTTACATTCTCTAATTCCACAAATGGTAAAGTTCTATAATTAATTTTTGTAAATTTCCAAGAGAACATTTAAAACAGTATCTCGGTATAAAAGTGGGCGTTAATCGGGAGTAAGACGGCCTTGTTTGGTATTCGGGCGCCAGAAGCAGGTTGGGGTCGGTTGCATCACACAGGAATTTTAATAAACACACCATTATCATCTTTAAACGTTTATAAAAAAATAGTTAATTTATTTATAAATGCTACGCGTCATTACAGGTAGTCGACGAGTCAACAGCATTTATGTATTATCTAATATTTCAGCTTTTTTTCAGCGAATTATACAATTAACGAGGCCGCTGCTTTCCATATCTGTAACGTTTTATTTACGAGCTTCATAAAATCCTTTTGTAAATTTACACTCACGGCATAAATCAGGAACGTTAATTATCAAAGTAGGTGTCAGTTATGTTGTATCAGCGATTACAGATGTATTTAATACGAAATATTCGAGGAATGCAAGGAAATCTTTAAGGTCATACATCGTCAAAAACAAATCAGAATGATTGATTTGATTCGTATAAACAGAACGTGTCGTGAAATCATGTACTTTTATGTAATTTTTAATCGTGTTAATTTATGTTGTATAAGGTCTTAGTTTTAATATTTCTAACAATCATTTTCCTTGAGGAATTATCCTGTTTTAAGAATCACTTTGCCTTTTAAAGTATTTTAGTCGTTAATCTCCGAGTTTGATTGTACTAAACAAAGGTAATAGCTTTGTTTGGGCGTCTCGTCTGATAACTCGCTTTTGAGACAAAATTAACAGATCAGTTGCTTTTGATTAAAAAGGTCAGGCAGAATCTTGGTTTAAACTGGTGCCTTTTTAATTTCAAAGCAAGTGCTTTCCCCATTAGGGCGCGGAGAGACTTGAGGACCTCTGTCACGTGCTAATTCCGCACTACAAAAACTTATAGGGGACGTCGATGTCCTTAGGCTCGCGGCTAACAAGCAGTCGAAGAAGGGGGGTTCGAAACGCTAAACCCTTCAAATAGGGGAGGTCGTAATCGGGAGGAAAATGTACGCCACTGCGGAAATCACCCAAGATGGTTTCGAGGAACGTGCCGCAGATTGTTTCTGCTGGGCTCGAAGGGAGGTTGGGGGTGGCTGCACCCTACTGCTGGATGTACTTACCCTTACTTACTGAAATAAAATACTGCTACTAGTGACCAGGCTCACAAAGCTATATACAAATATTACACTAGCCACAAAACACAAATAAAAGACAATAATGAATTAACAATGAGATTTAATGAATGCAAGAAATATTTAAAATATGATACAAAAGGGGTTCATAAATTCTTATCTTAGATTATATGAAAAGGGTGATTAGGGGATGCCACATTTACTCAAGTTATGGCAAATATAAATAGCAGCTAGGCTCCCTTAATCGCAATCAAAAGAATGGTGATAACAAAACTTAAGCTAAAAATCTGAATACAAAAAATGATTTTACACATGCAACATAAAATAAGTAAACGTCACAACAATTCGCAATGTTTCTAAATCGTTACCACTGAAGCAAAAAGTAATACGCACTGGTTGAAGAGTTAAACACTTTGCCGAACAAATTAAACAAACGAAAGATGCTTGATGTACTTAAATTACAGACAGTAATTTCTGGTGCCTGTCCACGAGTGAAACCGCAATATACGGTACTGAATTCGGGTTGAGTTGGTACACTCACAACCGGCAAGTAAAAGGGCAGCCCAAGATATTATTACCTGGGCAAGGGCTTCGTTGGAAGTAGCCCAGAAGGAAGCGATGGTAACTTCCAGTCCCAGGGAGAAATAGCGGCAATCAGCAAAGAAGGAGTTGATGTCCTTTTCAGAGGAAATTTGCTGGGAAATCATTATGCTTTAGGATTACTTTGGCCTGTTCAAGCCCTTTATGCCTTGCTTTCTGAATTGAATTACAATAAACAAACGTTATTTATCAAAAGCTATATTTATTGCTCTCATAACCTGATTTGACAGAATTAACATATCAGTCGCTTTAAAAACTCGGGCACGTGCGGGGTTTGAACTTGTATCATTTCGATTTCAAAGATAATGCTTACCCAATTAGGGCAGAGAAGGGCTTGGAGACTCACTTTTCTTGCTATTATTGGTTGAAGTACTCCAAACTGTGCATGAACTTCTAATAAATGTCAAAACTGTAGTATTTTCAAAATTTCAGGTAATTTCTTGCAAAATCATTGTGTTTTAAGCTCACTTTGGCCTGTTAGAGCCCTTACTTTGTTGCTTTTTGATTTTACTAACAAGTAAAGAAACTGAAAGCTTTATTTGGGGGGCACATAACCTCTCTATGCTTTTAACAGAATTAACATATCAATTGCTTTTGATTAAAAACTCAGGCACTGTCGGCGGTTGAACTTGTGTCCTCTTGATTCCAAAGCAAACACTTAATTCACTGAAAAGAAATTTTATAAATTACGAAATTCAGCTTATCCAATCCAAAATTTAATAACAAAATCATTTTACTAATGTCATTTAGCAAATAAACTTTTACCAAAAAACAAACTACATTTTCCTGAAGGCAAAACTCGTATAACCGTAACATTTCTCCCCAGCTTTCCTGCTTTTGATTTATGCGACCTGCAAGCATTATAAAAAAAAGTCGATTATAAAATATCACAAAATGTTATGGAGCTCATTAAGAAAACGGCAATAAATCTGACTTTCGACGAAACGAAATAATACATTAATAAACTCAATTAAATAATCATAAAATCAAACTTCCTTTCTCACAGCGGTGCCTGAAGGTTACTGGAAACATAAAGACTTTATTAAAAAAAATCAGACAGTTTGCTATTTTTTATCAGATAAATAGAGCAAATCCAAACAGGCTTAACTGGCTGCTTATGGAATTGAGTTAAGCAAGAGGGCTCTGCTAAATTATGTTGTGTTTTACATTAAATTTTGTTTACGCCTTGTAAATTAAAAATAATAATAATTCGCAGATCAGAAGGCCATGTAAGGGTTTACTTGGACATAGAGAATGAATAGCTAGCAACGCAGATTTTTTTAATATCAATGACTATAGAATTCACAGAGTAACAAATGCCTTTTTATCATTGTCGTTCACTACGTAAACATCAACAACTTTTCGAAGATTTCAAAACGCCAGGCGCTAAAGGGAAACGCAGCTTGGCGCGGTTGAACCTCTATACATTCTGTACTCATTGGTGATTTTTTCTTTGCCTAATTTTTTTTTCTAATGTTGAGTTTAAAGACGTGTTGTAAAGGTGCTTAATCCAAATTTTACGATCACAGAAGCAGAAAAAACCCGTGCTCTCCATCAATTAAAAGCTGTGTTCGATCCGAATGTATCCCCTTTAAAACGTTTATCTCTTCAAATGTATCTCATTTCAAAACATGTGCTACACATCATCTTTGTTCGATGCACCGTAATTAAAGTTCAGTTGCAGTTCGAATAAAACATCGTAAATAGTGCGTTGACTTTAGATGCGTTGTGGTTGTGATCATTAACAGCACGTGTTTTAATTTTTGAAGTTTTAGTATTCATGTTTCGTTGTGCAACGAGCAGCGTCAGGGACGGTCGTATTCTAAATTTTAGATTTAGAAAATGTGCACATACGTGAACCATTCTTTGTTAGGAAAAAATTTGTGCGTTACGTAACTGTAAATTAAATTTTTGCAAGTAAATGTTGGGGTTTTCCCTTTTGTTTTGTAGAATTTCGTCTATTTTTAATCTTTTGTTAGGGCCTCATTCACATTCTCAGCAATATCTTAATTGCTTACTAAGGTCTGCCAGACACTCTCGTCCGGGGTGCCGCCACTACTGCTACTCTACTAATCGTCAACCCCTCTCGGTTATCGGAGCATACACACCCCTGCTATATAACTTAAGTCTGCATGTGTTTTCTTTATGCTTGACCCAACCCTTGGAATAATTTATGGCTTTCGTCTGGGGAATAGTAAACTAGGGCATTGGTAACAAATTTCAGTTTTGTTAAGTGCTAATACAATATAAAAGTAAATAAACGCATATTAAATAATTCAGTCTCTAACACTTCTTCTTTAATTCGGCTTTAGTCAGAGTATGCTTGGGTTTTTGTTCGACTTTTTGGAGTTTTTCTTGTTGATTTTGATTTCTTGCATTTAACTTCGGAATCCCTTAATTTTAGGATTGGAATCTTAAATCCACTTTTGAATTTTGATTGAAACTTTCAAGCGAATTTTCTTAGATTTTGAGCGTTTTAAACCTGAATATTTTACCACAGCTTGAATTTGGTTATAAAAGAATCGGCGAGCTGTCGTAATTGTGACTTTGAGTTTCCGTTTTCTGGTTGTTGAAGTCAAACCTGTGGATTAAAATTGGAAGAAGTTAATGTACTCAGGCTTTAATTTAAACTTGAGGGTTGCTTGCGTAACTTTAGGATTGACATTTTCAATCGCCTTTTTAACTTAGAGGTTTAAAACATTCAGGATATCTTAACAAAAATTTAGGTCCGAAATTTATATTCATTCAGTTCTCCGGAGTTCTTTTGTTAATTTTAGGATTGGAATTTTCAATCGTTTTTTCTTAGATTTTGAGCTTCAAATCTGAATATTTTAACACAGCCTGAATTTGGTTATAAAAGATGTCACGTGCTAATTTTGCACTACGCACGTTGTTGTCCTGTTGCTCTCGGCTAGCAAGCAGTGGAGAAAGGGGGTTCAAAACGCTAAACCCTTCAAATAGGGGTGGTCATAATCTGAAAATTGGGCGCCACTACGGAAATCACCTAAAGATGGTCATGAAGAACGTACCGCAGATAGTTCCTCTGGGCTCGAAGGGGAGTTGGGGGTTGCTGCACCCTACTGCTAAAGGTACTTACCCTTGGTTACTGAAATAAAACTGTCGCTGGTAGATAGGCTCACAAAGCTATACACAAATATTACACAATAGACATAAAACACAAAGACACAAATAAAAGGCAAGAATGAATTGACAATGAAATTTAATGACTGCAAGTAATATTTAAAATATGACACAAAAGAATCTTAATTTATATGAAAAGGGTGATTATAGTCCAGTGATTACGTGCTGTACATTGCCTTTAGCTGGAAAAATTTGCGGAAGTTTTGATATTTGGCGATTTTATGTATTTTGAACTGCTTTTTTCGATTTTTTATTTTGCCACCTCGTATCTTTGCCGCCGATGTCGCCATATTGTAATAAAGTGCGAAAAAAAGAGATTTTTCAAGATATTTTACTTGAGTTACGGCAAATGTAATTAACAGCTGGGCTTCCTTAATCGCTAAAAAATGTATGGCAATAACAAAGCTTTAACTAAAAATCTGATAAAAATTAATTTTACACATGCAACATAAAATAAGTAAACATCACGGCAATTCACAATGTTTCTAAATTAATAACGCTAAAGCAAAAAGGTAATACGCACTGATAGAAAACTTTCGCACTCTGCCGAACAATATAAACGAAGAAAAGAATGCTTGATGTACTTGAAATTACTGACAAAATTTAACTGATGCCTGTGCACGAGCGAATCACCAAATTACGATACTGAATTAAGGGTTGCATCTGTACACTCACAATCGGCAGTAAAGGCAGCCTAAAGTATTTACTTTTAACTGGGAAGGGCTTTGTTGGTGGTAGCCCCAATAGAAGCGATGGTAACCCAGGGCGAGATATAGCAGCAGTCGTCGTAGAAAAGAAGGGAATGGGATCCCGGTACAAAATAATCCGACAAAATGTCGTAACATAGTTTTTCAAAACTAACGGTAATGAGAGTGGCCGATAAACACGGGATTTCACTACCAAGCCGGAACGATAATTTCAAGACCGCTAAGGTGGACAGCTGGCTATACTCTGAAGTGCTTTGCTAATTTTCCGTAAAACGAAGGATGATACAAAGAGATGCACAAACGCGACTTCGGGCGCGGCTGTAATCTTGAACGGCACCAAACTGGCATACCTCGTGGTCGAATTCAGTGCTTCCCCGAATTCTTGATGATGAAATCGAGCGAACAAATACTACATTACCATATTCGGTCATCTTATTTGGAATTCTTCGAAATATTCCGCAGTTAAAAAGCTACGGGGCCGGCTTAAGCTTCGAAAAACAGGGCCGTATTATATTACATTCACGCAAAATTTCAAAAGCCGTAACAAAGAATCGGCGTGCTGTCTTTGACTTTGAGTTTTCGTTGTGGGTTGAAGTCAAACCTGTGAATTTAAACTGAAGAACGTTAATACATCCAGGTTTTAAATTAACCTTAAGGGTTGCTTTTGTAACTTTAGAATAGAAATTTTCAATTGGCTTTTTGATTTGCAGGTTTAGAGCATTCAAGATATTGTAACGGTTTTAAAACGTTTATTTAAAACTGTGGTTCGTGGTGTGAATTATTTATTAACAAATTTAAACAATTTATTTACACAAGTTATTTATATTCCGCACTTCTATTACACGTATTTGGTCGCTCGGTATGTTATCGGTAGTAGACTTTGGTATCAGTGATCCATTCGCCCAAGGGAATGCGCCTTTATACCCTGCGGGCTTTCAATCCAGTAAGTACGACGCTCTTCTCGATCACTCGCGCTATTCCTCGAAACTTCTATTGGCGGATGACCTATACGATCTCGCACCTGCTCCCCGCGACTGTTGATGCGTCTCCTTACAATATGTTAACCCTCGTTTTCTCTTGGATTTTGAGCTGTTATATGAATGTTTTAATACAGCTTAAATTAGAATATTAAAGAATCAACGAAGTCCTGAAATTTTGACTTTGGGTTTTCGTTTTCTGGTTCTTGAACTCAAACCTGTGGATTTAAACTGAAAAAAGTTAATACAGTCACACTTTAATTTTTAACTTGAGGGTTACTTACATAATTTTAGGATTGAAATTTTCAATCGCCTTTTTAATTTCTTAGATTTTGAGCTTCAAACCTGAATATTTTAACACATACTGAAGTTGAGTTTTCATTTTCAAGTTTGAGGTTTTAAAATGTGATTTGTCGGTTTAAAAAGCCAAATGTTCATATCTTGCACAGCAAAAATGCAAAATCGTCCAAAATTAATAAATTTATGCTGAAATTTTGAACCTTTCGTTGGTCAGAATTTCCTATAAAAATCTAAAAGTGTTCCTTTTATTAAACTGTATAATAAAAATTGGGAAAATTACGAAATGAAAACGGAAGTTTTCCAAAATTTTACCAGTTAAAGGTCCAACTATGATTAGCACTCTACTTTCAAGCTTTAAATTTGGAAGTTTCATATTCCAAGATCAGTTTTTGATTTGTTAGTGCACCAAAAATCAAAGTTGGCCTATTCCTGCCTACCAAATAAATGATAGTTGTGAGAATACCGCTATCCACTTTATTCTGAACTACGTTGTTTTTACGAGAGCATTTACACCTTCTAACCAAAAACTTCAGCTTCCTTGTTTTGTTATTAATTAACATACTGTCCAAAGTACAGGAAACATGTTAATAACAAAAGAATATTTTAAAAACAGCGCAGTTTTTTAAAGGGCATTATTGTTTACATAACCAAGAAATGTGGGAACAGGAAAATGAAACTTAAAAGTATAACGATATGTTTTAGTTTATGAATACGACCTTCTTTTAATGTTTCCTCAATTTCACAAAAGTGTGCAAATTATTACTATTTATCTAATTGTAAAATCATCGAACGCAATTTGCACCTAATAATTACCTCAATTTTTTATGTTTGTTTTGCTCGTTTGCGATGGTTCACTGCAGCCTTACAACCTTCACTTTCTGTATGAATTTTAAACAATGGTATTCTAAAACAACCAAATTTAAAACATTCGAACGCATATTTTAACAAATGAAATATGTTTTCTAATAACGAAATTTTAAAACGACGAAATTAAAACATTTGAATATAAATATATTTAAATAAACAACGAAATTTAAATAAAACAAGCAAAGGCATTCTTAAACAAATGAAGAGGTTTTTAAACAATGAAATCAAAAGCGATGGAATAAATGTAATTGCCTGAAATTAATACTCCTACAAAATAAGGATCTTTGAATAATTCAAAGGCAGAACTCGTTCGAAGAGAAGTGTAAAACTTGTGTTAATAGAAAATACCACTGGAATCATTAAAAGTTGTTTTCATGCTTGAGAAATTATTGGAGCAAATCCAAGTAAGTGCAGAATCTAATGCAACATACACATGCAACCATTTAATGGCGAAATTATTAGAACAAATACACAACGATCGCCTGCTGAATTAATTATAAACATTTCGTTATTTCTTATTTACGATTAAAGAGTTACAAAATTAATACCGTCTGGCCTGACACGTATTCTGTTGTTTTTATAGATGAATATGGTATGTGATGTGAATACAGATGCAATTACAAATACTTATTATTAATTAATATTCCGATGGGTTAGGTTTTAATGTTTAAATATCGTTGCTTAATTAAAAAAATGTAAAAAAGTTCCAGACGATGGAAATTTAAATTTGTTAATATTTAGGTCTCAAATATGATTTAAAGGTGTTCATAGAAAGTTTCATTGATGTTTCGTTATTTCGAAATGGGACTCTACTTGAACAAATACCTACTTCCTGTTTAACGTAATGTATTGAAACAACAGGTAGATGATTATGGCAATCAGTCAATCAATTTCTTCAAATATTTGAACTTTGGCTTTGGTTTCACTTTCTTATTGTTTACTGTGTAAGGCAACTTCGTAAATTGATGTATTTTGCTACAATGTTCAGAATTCACTGCTTTGGCATACCAAATATTTTTTCCGTATCCATGGTATGTAATTGACAGATTATTTATCTCATTTGAGGTTAACAATGGCGGATGGCGGGTAAATATGAAAAAGCGGGATGATATGAACATTTGCGGGTTTTTACCGTGCATGCTATCGACGTGACATCTACCGATAGAATTTAGAATCAAAATTATTATTTGATTATACAAAAATCTTCATTTGAGTGATTGATAAGTGTAATTATTTTTTAAAATTCAAGCAAATACGATTATTTTTTACATAAATTCATTATAGAAATTATTTTTAATACGCAAATTTGACATGTGTAATTTGAGGTTATATGTCAAAAACATAGGTACGTATTATATTATAACTATTTTTATTTAATACGAACTTCTCATGGATGCGGAAAAATAACTTGTGCCCTACGGGAATCTAACGGCATATTTCATCCCTTAGCTTTTGCTGCCCTCGCTCACTACGTTCGCTCGTGCAGCAAAAATCTTCGGGATGAAATATGCCTATATCTTCCCTTATGACGCAATATACTATTGTTTGTTTGTTTATTCGGCGAGATCTAGTCCTGCGGATGCCAAGTATCTCAGCAAATGTCATTGAAAAATTCCTGGCTGGAATTTCACTGAAGCCAACGTTTCTCCTAAAACTCGTTTCTTTTTGATTTACTTTGCAACATGTATTCCCTGTAAATAGTCTCCAAGAATGCATTTTAAAATTGTATGTGTTTTAATCGTAAAAATTTGAATATTTTACAAGTAACGTTCATTTTAAGTATAATATTTAATTAAAGTGTCGTATTTATTATTTAGATAAATAAATAAAAAATAAATGTCTGATTGGTGTACTCAAGACAGTAAACCAACTGTGAAATTTATTCCATTTTGACTAACAATTAAAGAAAATTGTCACCTTAAACGTAATAATTTATAAATGTTGTACTAATTTTAGTGTCGTTTCATTTATTGCAAATTATGGAGCTTATTAATGGGTTTGCTATTTGTTAATAAGAAATGTTAGGTTTACTTCCTGTTTAATTTTTCTTTTTTGAAATAACAAATATTGGCGTTGGTTGCTAAAGAACAATTAAAAACGTTTATATGTATTGTTTGTTCTTTACATAGAACGCATTTAGTCATGATTTCTAATTATTATAGCTAAAGCTAATTGTAAACTAAAAATTACCTAGCTTTTTTGTGCAATCTTATTTAGGTATTTAGACCTTATTTTTTTACCTTTCTTCTGATTTTGCTGCTGCTTACTCTTTTACTTTCTTTGCTTCTTCAATTTCGTCATTTTCTTGGTTTTCTGATCCTCCTCATCTTCTTCATTCTGATGGCCCTCTTACTTCTTTACCTCCTCTTCACCCTCTTTCACTTCGTCCTCCTTAACCTTGTCTTTCTCCACTTTATCCTCCTCAAACTTGTCCTCCTTCACTTCGTCCACCTCTACTTCCTATTCATCAGCTCGTTCTCTGCTTCTGCCTTCATCTTGATGTTCTTCCTTTTGCTTTGCTAGGTCCTCCTCATCTTCCTTCACCTCGTCCTCCTTTACCTCGTTTTGCTCTACCTTGCTCTCCTCTACTTCGTTCTCTTTCATCTCGTCCTCCTACACCTAGTCTTCCTCCACTTTGTCCTATTACAAGTTCTTTGTAATATGAATATTTAGTTAATATTTCTAAGTTTGGTTTTACAAACGAGTTATAGTTAGGCAATACTCGAAACTTTGCAGTATTGTGGTTGCATATCTCAATTTGGTTTAACCTTCGTACACGTTTAGGGATATTTGAGTCTATTTTGAATTGGTTTTTCTGGATCCTTTTCGATTTCCGCTTATCTGTGGAAAGTTTTATGGCTACTGGTTATTTATGGAAAGATTTATAGTTATTGGTTGATGGAAACTTTACGGCCAGTTATTTATGGTTATAATTTACGGTCGGTTAGTTTGGGTATACATTTATTATGGTTATACGATTTTGAGACCGGTAAATTTGAGGACAGCATTTTATGGTTTGCTGTAGATACGCTTTGGAGTTCCGTTTTTTTTGCTTGAGATCTGTGCTGTTTAATGCAACCGAGAAGACTTCAGTCCTGTCCTTCAGAGTGCTGTTCAACACTGATTAATTAACCTGTAAGGTAGATTTGTTATGATTACCTCCGTTTAGTAGGTGCCCGAATCGTTCAGTTATTATAATACTTGTCCCGTGTTTATGTAAGTTCAGGTCACTGAATAGGTTAATAAGAATTTATTGTGTTGAATTACTTACGTAGGGTTCCTTCGTAAACTTTGTGATATTTCACTTTTTATTTGCCGTCAATTTGTATTATGCCATTTTATTATAGTCAATTTACGCTTTGTTTTCCTTTTCATTTAAAGTTTAATTACCTCTTTGCTTTTTGAATATTAAGACACTTGGGTTGTCGTGATACCGAATCTTTAGGGTGACGCAAGGACTCTGTGGAATTGCTAATTGCGCAGCAATTGATTAGTCCAATCGTAACTTGAATTTATGATACGCGATTTTAGGGTAGCGTGAGATACAGGCCTGAATCTATACGATTCTTTGCGTTATTTGGGACTTAAGTACGTTCTTGCGACATTACGGTCCCTTCGATAACGCACTTGTACACATTATTTGCTAATTTTATGGAGTTCTAAAGTTTGTTTTTTTAATTCAGTCAGTAAATTTGTTTGATCCACCGATTACCGTTCATTGTTTACTTTTCATATTTAATTGCTCAGTTAAGATAGAGTAGGGTGGGGCAAAAGTTCGCGGCGGGTAAGAGTACGCACCAGCCATATTTAAATATGCAAGTAACCTACAGCTCCCTCTATAGTCAGAATTAAATGTCCACCACTTCAGTCCAACCTACGAAAAAATTCGTAGACTGCAACGCTCGAATCGCTGTGTTACCGCATTATTAAAAAATCTGTGGTGCCAAATTTTAATTGGGGCAAAAGTTCGCACACATATAAATGGAAATCTGGACGCAATCCCATCACATCTGTGATATTTGGAAGAGCCAAGGAGTTGCTGCAACCCGGCTTGTCTCAACGTCAAGTGACTCAGAGAACTAGGATCGTCAGAGGTTGCGTATTCCCCATCACATGCGTACTTTTACACTACTAATGGGGCAAAAGTACGAAAGTACAGCAATCCATATTTTCAGTAATAAGTATAATTCAGATATAAAATTTAACATTTTTCCAATATGAAATGTTTACATAGACCCTTCACAGTTTATAAAGTGAATGTGTAGCACATATGATATTTTGTACATCGTCAAACGTTAGGTGCGTACTTCTGCCCTACTCTACTATACAGACATCGGTTACATTAAACAGTCCCCGTTATAGTGTATTGACGTGTTATACCTTTATTTGTTTGTGGTGGTATATAACCACTTAATATAATACATAAAATAGATATTATGTATTTAGATTATTGAATTGTTATTTATGTTTACTTATTATTGACTTGTTTTATTATCCATATTATTAATTTCTCTATTAAATACTTGAACGATCTGAGAGTCCTTTTATTAGGTTTATGTGTTTTGAAGAATTTTTAGGGAATTGGTTATCAGTTGCGGTTGCGATTGTTCTGAAGGACACGCTTGCAACTGATTGGCGCCCATTCATTTCTTTTACAGCTTACTATAAGAACCCCGACCTTCCCACTGGCAATCGGCGGCGTGTTCCCGAGAGCTACCTCGGATTTCCCACTTTTCCGTAGCAGTCCGCTAAATCGTCCTTCTCCACCCCATCCGTCTTATGCTCATTTTGTTTTTACTCATCTTTCTTTGCCGTTTCTTATTCTAATCTCTTCTTCATTTTCCACCTCCTGCACTTTCTTCTCCAGTCTTTTTCTTTTTCATCTCATTGTTGTCTTCCGCCCTGTCTGTTTCCATCCCCTCATCGTCATAGTTTTCTTCTTTTAATTCTTTTATTGATCTTCATCTTTTTTATTATTCTGTTTAGCCAACCATCTTTAGGACTTTCAGGGCTAAAATTTGATATTAGGTCTTACATTTGTTAGTTTCTAAATAAGGTGCAATATAAATTCTACCAAATTATTAATTTTAGCGCAAAATTTGCCTACCAAATGTGAAAATGTGCCTGAAACAGAATTCTTTGGATTTTTTGGGATGTTTAATGCGATAAAAACATGGAACGCGAGCGACTAAAACACTTCATGCTGGTGTGCTATGGAATAAGAATATCCACGAAGATGTAAAAAAAATGATTTTTCACAGCATAGTGGAAAACATAGTAGGTAGGTACTGTATGGATCAGAAATGTGGCCACTTACAACACGCATTAGGGGCAGAATTCGACTTTATGAGAAGATGTCTCCAATTAACACGGAAAGACCCCGTACGAAACGACGAAATATGGGAAAGCATGGAAATAAATTGCTCCCTCACTAAAACCCTACAGTGGTATGGGCACTTTAAGCGTATACGAAACATAGATGGCCAAAAAGAATATTAGAATGGCAACCACGTAACAAAATGAGAAGAGGAAGGCCAGCTTTGGAATGGGAGACCTACATAAAGCTAGCGATGGAAGAAAAATTTCGAGCTGGCGACTGAGAAAATAGAGCACCATGGAAGTTGAAAACGGCTAACACCTGAAGGGGAAAAAGCTGAGACTTTAAAAATGCTTCCTAGATTTTGCATTAATTTTTCTGTAATCTTTCAATTCCTTTTTCCATAAATTTTCACCACTTTTCCAGGATTTTTTGCAGTTTTTCAAAAGTAGTTTTTCTTAAACCTTCCTAAACCTCGTTCAAAATACTACTACTATTCCTAATGAAAAAATTCTATGTAAATATTCAAAAAACCTTTTCTATATTTCTATTAAGATTTTCCCGATAATTGTCTTAAAAAATTCTTTAAACGTTTGGATAGTTTTCCAGAAAGTCTCCAGGATCCTCCTATATGGAGTTTCAAAGATTCCCTTAAAATTATTTCGAAAGATTTTTCACAAGAGTTTTAAAAATGCTTTCAGAAGAGCGTTGCATAGTTTTGAAGATTTTTCACAAAATCTTGTACAATTTTTAGAAATCGTTTCTTGGTTCCACTGTTTTTTTTTAGAATGGGAAAAACAATCGTCAAATTGAATTTTTCTAATTTTTGAGAATTCACTTAGTTTTTCAGTTTCGTTTTTAAAGAAGAAAAAAAGAAAATCGGTCTTTAAAAACTTCCAATTTTGTTGGTAAATTAGAAATGCCAGAGGATCTTTCAGAACTGACTCGTTTCGAAATTTCCTTCAGAAGAAATTCGAATGGGAAGGCCAATTATTTTACGTTTTTGTAAAGTATCTTCAAAAATCGAGAGATTTATTTGTTATTCGAGATTTTAAATTCGTAGAAAATTTGACATAGCTTTTCACCTTCATTCTTAAAGAAGAGAAATAAAAAGGAAACAGAAATTCAGTTTCCAGGGCCTCCCAATCCTATTTTTTAAAAATTAAAATTTCAGATGATCCTTCAGAGCCACCTATTTTGCACGATATTGCCATGGTGATTAAATACTATTTTAAATTTAAACATGAGGTGATACTACCGATCGATGATATGAAGGCAAATTAAGGAAGTATTAAGAGTATTCCAATGGTCTTTAAGATCTACGGATGAGCAACTCTTCGAGTTCAAAAGCATTTCAAAAAATTCCATAGTTAAGGCAGTTGGAGACAGTTCGTGGCATTCTAAGATTATTCGGGGCGGCTTTAAAGAAAACTAAGAAGCAATTTTCTATTTTAAAGCAATAGTAATAAAGATTCTTGGGGAAGATGCGACAGTCTTTAAGGACAGTCTAAGTCAGTATAAGACCTTTCGGACCTTCAATCTAAGCGTATTATTTGCGCCCTTTTTTGTTTAGTTCACTCTGAGATGCCCTTCAAATACTAGGTGTTTCTCTTGACAATACCCCGTCAGTATTTCCACACGTTGTTAGCCATGTAACGAACGTTAAGGCACGTGAGCCTAATCATGCTGCTGTATTAAGAATTTACAGTAGCAATAAACAGCAGCAGGAGCACCAGAAAACTTAAGCAAGCAGCACCTGGCCAGCTGAATTCAGCAACAAACTGCCTGGGCGCCGAGCATCAACTTTCCTCATAACCATGACCTACTCCTGCTTAACTTATTGGTGCAGTTTCCAGTGACTCCAAACATTTGTATTATTTTCGTTTCTTAGTTTTTAAATTAATTTTCCTTTTCTTGTTAATTGTTAAATATTTATTCTTATTTTATGATTATTTCGAAGAAGAAAATATAGTTTTAATTTGGTATGATTTATTAGAAAAGAAGTTTAATTACTTGATGAAAATTGAAATCTTCGCTAATAAATCAGGCAATCGAACGTATTAGAAAGTTAATTTCGTGGTTCCTTAAATTAAGTGATTCAATTGATGGTGTTATGATGTGATATTACTACAATCTTCATTTTTTTAACGATCATAGTCGAACTGAAGCGAATTAAATCGAGAAATGCAGAAGAAAGGAGCTGCAACCTTCTTAAATTACGTCAGGTTTGAAAATGTTTAGGAAAGCTTAGATGGAACTTTTTCCACTTTCTTACTGGTAGAACCCTCCCGATAGGCCTTTCCACCATCTTCCTACAGCTCGTGTTTTTTTCTGCGGTTATCTTTCTTCTGCTGCTCTTCTTTTTACGCCAGCTCTTCTGTTTCCGACTCCTTTTCGCCCTTCTCCTTTTGTTGAATTTCTATTTGCACCTCCACTTCCTCTTGTTATACTTAGTGTTCTCTTATGATCTTGTCAGCGGTGGCCTGTCCGATGACGCAGGTGAAGCGCTGCTTCATCTATATTTTTTCGGTTAAATGTTTTTTTAATTCGAAATTTTTGTTTGAGTTTAACCGAGGAGTTAAGGCATCGGAGGCTGCTAGAATCATTTGTACCGTTTACGGAGAGAACGCCATCGTGGAAAGTAGTGCACGAAAATGGTTTTCTCGTTTCAAAAAGGGGCATTTCGATATGAATGATTTCCCAAGTTCAGGGAGACCATCCGGCTTTGATGAGGACTGATTAAATGCTTCAATTCGTGATGATCCACGTCAATCAACTCGGGAATTGGGCAATATGATGAATTGTGACCAACCAACTATCGTACAACATTTGCATTCCATGGGTAAAGTTCAAAAGTTGGTTTTGCAGCATCATAATGCCCGATCGCAAACTGCTAACATTACAAAAGCAGCTATTCAAGACCTTGGTTGGGAAGTTATTCCATATCCGCCCTATTCTCCTGATCTTGCTCCATCAGATTTTCATCTTTTCCGCTCTCTATCTAACAATCTCCGCGGAATCTCATTTAATAACGACGTTGTTCTTCAAAACTGGCTCGACGACTTCTTCACCTCCAAACCACCAAATTTCTTCAGGCGTGGAATCGAAAAACTGCCAGAACGTTGGGAGGCAATCATAAACAATGCAGGAGAATATATTATTGATTAGTTTATGTATTTTTTATATTAAAAAAATTAAATTTTAAATTAAAAAAAAAAACGCTACGAACTTATGCATCAACCTGATATATGTTTTTAGTTTTACATTTAGCGAACCCGGGTTCCATCAAAATTCAAGTTGTAAAATAGCGAATGACCTTGAACTTTGAAAAAAACCTTACAACCGGGGGGGTGCTCCTGCAGCTCGACTCCCAAAGGGGCGAGGATGGAGCTAACAATCTGCTTCACCCATTTCTAAAGTCACGAGCAGCCACTAGTTTCTGTTGGTTTTTTTTTACGGATATTGTTCTTTTTGTGTTACTTGAGATTTTCCTTCATATTTCTCTCTTCCCCCTTTTTGGTAAAGCCTTGCCGATTGTTCTTCCGGTCTTACTGTTTTATGTGCTATCCTTCCTCCTCCGTCAGCTCTTCCGTCTCCTCTATCAACTCTTCCACCGTCGCAGTTTCTTCGTTATCCTCCTCTTGCTGCCCTTCTGTTTGCACCTCCTCTTGCTTTGTTAAACATAGTATTATTTTTGTTCCGGTCAGTATTCGTCTCCTTACTGTTATTATTTTTGTGATACTTCGGATTTCCTTTGTTTTTCTTACTACCTCCCTTCCTCGTAGAGCCTTCCTGGTATGTCTTTCTGCTCTTGTTCTTCCTGATTTCCTCCTTTTAATTGCTATTCTTCCCCTTCAGCTAACTCTTCTGTCTACACCTCTTCGTCGTTTTCCTCCTTCTCCTCGTCGCTTTCTCTTCTTCAACTTGCTGGCTTTCTGTTTGTACTTCATCTTCTTCTTGCTAAACTTAGTGTTCTTTTCTTACTGTTCGTTTTCTTCCGACTACTGTTCTGCTTTTTGTGTTACTTCAAATTTCCCTTCATTTTCCTTTTTATCTTTTTTCTGGTAGATCCCTTCTGGTAGGTCTTTCTGCTCCTGCTCTTGCCGCTTTCTTCTTTTTTTTTCTAGTGTTCCTCCTTTTCCACCAGCTCTTCCGTCTCCATCTCAATGTAATTTTCCTTCTTCTGCGTGTCAACCTCCTCTTTCTCCTCCTCTTGCTGCCCTTCTAGTTGCACCTCCTCTTCTTCTGGTTATACTTAGTGTTCTCTTTGTTCTCCGTCTCTTTTTTGTTTCTACACTATCCTTTCTTGTTGTTTTATGTAGTGCTTTCTTCTTTGGAAATGTTTCTGTATATTGATTTTCTTCTTCCTTCTGCTGTGTCTTCTTCTTACTGCTCTCTTTGTTCTTCTTCTCTCTTTGTCTTAATTTTTGCCTCCCGTTTTCTCTTGTCCTTCGCTTTAGTTCACAGTTTTTTCTACCTCATGGGGCTTTCCTTGGACCATCATCTTAAATGCCTAGCCTGATAAAAACACTTTTATCCCCAAAATTTTTCCAGACTACGAAATATGTATTCAGCTGTTTCCAGAAAGCCTTAAAAATACCTCGAATTTGTATTATTTAGACATATACTAAATATTTGAAATTTAAATTAGATTTTTTAAACTAAAAGCTTAATTAATAAGCTCAGTAAACTACAGTTTACAATAACAAATAAGTGAAGTTAAAATTAGTACAACATATAATTTATCCTTTTAAGGTGACAATTTTCTTTAATTCTAGTACGAAATCACATAAATTTCACAGTTGGTTTATTTTGTTGAGCACGCTAATCAGAAAATGGTGTGTTAATTCGAACCTATTTTAATTTTTTATGTTAATTAAATACCGCACGTTAATTAAATACTGTATTTGAAACGCTGCAAATTTGTGTTATTGGTAAAGAAGAAATCCACCCAAAAGACTTAAGCAAATATTACGAAACAAACTTGTAGCAGTTGGTCATCTGTCGTGTTAATTCGAACCCTAAACCGTACTTTTATACTATTACAAGCTTACAAAACATGCTTAAAATCGTCGATTGCTGCATACATTTCTCGTCTTATTCATTAGTTTAAATAGGCGGCGAATTCGTGGGAAAAATCGTAAATGCTAAGATCAATGATTTACCATTCATTGAAAGATCGGCTTAGAGATAACAGTAAATGTCATAGAAATCTACAAGTTTGGTAATTTAAGGTACAATACTTGGTATGTTGTGCAATAAAAAATCAGTTACTGTAATCGATAGCTTGTTAAAGGTAACAAATCAATTTTTTTTTAAGTTTTCGAAACTCAGTTTGGGGGAAATTTTTGAAAATAATTTTTAATTAATTCAGACAATTTGAGAAGACTGAAATGAAGCACCATTTATTTAAAAAAAAATCCAAAAGTTGGTGCCACACGTGGAGGCTCAGAAATATTCAGAAATCTTTTCATAATAAATCTAAGCTTTTGCTAGATATAATCCTTTTGTGATGTAAATTATTTAGTTATTCCGCTACCAGTAAAGTAATAAATATCGTTAATTTTTATTTTAAGGTACATTTCAACATTTTTCCCTCATTTTTTTAAAAGATAGGTATATAATCTCTGTACTTGACCCAAAACGTGTAATTTGTAGTTAGTTACGCGTTTCATTTGTAATTTACGTGTAAGTGCAATTACGGAATGTAAATCCATTATTTACCCAAGTAACTAAGCAGAACGAACTTGAGAAGCTTTTATTTTCAGTTTAATTTGCAATAGTTTATTGGTCAAGTGAAGAAAAACTAGATAAGTAGTATTTAAAATAAATACCCCCCTTATTTACAGATAATTCCCAAGTTTTACAAGTTTACAAAAAGCATCGCGTGATCTGCTGGCCGTAATTAAATTTGCTGCATACAAATTTAGTTTTGCTAATCGGCGATTATTCGCAACATCTGGATGTGAGTCAGTGTAATTTATTTGGTGCTACATCGCTTAACTTGGTTTAATCTTAATTTTTTTAAATTATAACTGACATAACTGTCTGTAACATGTTTTAGAATAAATGTGTGGTTATGTGCTACGTCACCAGGCACCTCCAGTAAACAAACAAACAAAAGCTAAAGTGAGGTTATACGCCAATCAGCGTTGTCAGTGCGTCATTAAATGAAGATCGGAACAATTGATGTGTTACGTAATGTAATCATGGCCAATAAGCGCCCAGTAAACAAAAAACCTCGCCCAATTTACACAAAGTAAACAAACAAACAGACATAACCTAACAATCTACCAGAAAGCTTGTTTCAGACTGCTGTGTTCTGATTTTTCTGTTTTCTGAGCTGTTCTGTTTAATCCTTTTGCCAACCTACCATGTACTCTTTGTTTGACGATCCTGTTGATTACAAAGCACAAAATGTTAAATATTCGAGCGAGGTCTACCACAGAGTTAGGAAAATTAAAAGAATAGATAGTTCACTCACTGCTTTTTTAATTGTAAACCTGATCTTGATTTATTTTCGATTTTAGGGAGTTTACTTGGACATTTTTAAAACATGGCAGCCTTGATTGAATTTTCGAATTTTTAATGTCTTTTTTCCTTGGTTTTAGATTAGAATATTTGTTTTAGATATTGAGTTTCGAGATATAAACCTGAGTGTAATTTTTTTGTAATTTAAATTTTTAATACATTTTTTGAATTCGAATATAACAAAATATGGTTTGGGCGGATTGTTTATAATTAACTATTTTTTTTTTAATTAACGAAAATAGTGAGAACTTTTGGAATCCTTGTAGAACCTTAGCAATAGTCTTGGATTATGTTTTGAGTTTGTTAAGGCTTTTTGGAATTCTTGATACCTTTGAAGTTTTTTTGGGGCTTCCAAAAACCCTTTCCTGTAATTTTAAAACGTTTGAGAATCTTGATAACCTTTTAAAAACTGTTTTGGAACCTATTTTGTATTTTTAAAACCATTATGGAACTTCTGAAGCCTTTTTGGATTTTTTTGCGTTGATTCGTAAGAACTTCTTAGAATTATTTTGGATACTTTTGGTTCTTTTGAGAACTATCTGGAATTGTTGGTACCTCTTCTTTGGGACTTTTGCAACCCCTTATAGCCTTTAAAATCGTTTGGAAACCTGTTTTTAATTTTCTAATGCGGTTTAGAAGCATCAGGACCTTTTCCTAAAACTGTTGAAACCTTTCCAACTTTTGTCAGGCTTTTTAGAGGCATTGAAGCCTTTTTAACTCTTGCAACTTTCTAGAACTTTCTGAGCTATTGCTTGGAATTGTTGGTACTTTTTTGGAACCTTTAAAACCTATTTAGAACCTTAGAAATTTTGAAACCCTTAAGGGCTTCGAAATCTATTTTAACTTTTTTAAGACTTTTTGAAAACATTGAAGCCTTTTTTAATTTTTACGACCTTTCTGGAACTGTAGCAATGTTTTTGAATTTTTAATGCTTTTCGGATTTGTTGGGACGTTTTTAGAAAATTTTTGAACCTTTTAGAGGTATTTAGAATTCTTGGCACCTTCTTTGGAACTTTTCTAGAACTTCTAACTTGGTTTTCCTGATTCGTTAGAGCCTCTTGGAAACCTATTTGAATCTTTTTAAGCTGTTAACCTATTAAACTCCATCAGAACCTTAAGACGCATTTGATTTTGAACCCCAATTTGACTTTTCTAAGGCTTTTTACTTTTAGAAGCAATGTAACTTTTTTGATTGTTGTAACTGTTTGGGTACTTTCTGCTGTTTTTAAAGCCGTCTGGAATAGTTACTTTATTTGGAACCTTTGCAACCCTTTTAGATCCTTAATAATCGTTTTGAAACCTATTTTAAACTTCTAAAGCTTTCTATTAACATTGGAACCTTTCTAGAACCTTTGGAAACTTTTTTTATTTTTAAAATCTTTCTGAAACCTATGAAATTATGGAAATCCTTTTTAGAAGTTTTAGAAACTTTTTGAAATCATTGGAACCTTTCTAGGACTTCCCTGAATTTGTCAAAGCATTCCAGAAATGGTGGAACCTTTTTTGGGCCCTTGGAAGTCACATGAACCTTTTATTATTTCTGGATCCTGTGGAACTCATTTCAAACTTTAGAAATCTTCCATGAATTTTTTGGGCTTTTCGGATTTATTGGAACCTCTTGGAAATTTTTTGGATTCTTTTAAGCTGTCTGGAATTGTTAATATTTTTTCTTGGCTCCCCTAGAAACCCTCTCAGAACCTTTACAACTGTTTCGAAACCTATTTTGACTTTTTGGAAGTATTAAAACATGTTTTAACCTTTGCAATTGTTTGGAATTATTGGAATTTTTTATCCTTTTCGGATTTGTTGAAACTATTTTTAGAGACTTCTTGGTACTTTTTGGAACCTTTGAAACCTTTTTAGAACTTTAAATATCATTTCGAAATTTGTTTTTATTTATTGATTGATTTATTTTTTGTAAGAGCATTAGAACCTTTAGATTTGTTATAACTTTTTGGAAACTTTTTTGATTTTTTTAAGCTCTCTGAACTTGTTGGCATCCTTTTTTGAAGTCTTGGCGCCGTTTTAGAACCGTAAGAAACCTATTTTTACTTCTCTCTTATTTTTTATCTTCATTTGTGATGTTTTTAGTTCAGAATAGGCTATGTTAAGCAGCAGTTCCGATGGTATGAACAAGGCTTTTCTAGTATAAATTTTCCAGACCCATAAAATTATTTAATTAACTATAAACTTGTTCAAACGTTTCTAAAGCCAAAGAATCAAATATTTTTATAATTTAGTATAAACCTAAAAGGTTCTTCCTTGGAGGTTTTAGTTCATTTGTGGTGTTTTGGCTTGATTTGTGATGTGTTTCGGTTAAAACAGGTAGTCATGTTAGGCAACAGTTGCGTTTATATGAACAAGGCCCTTTTTAGTACCGCGAGTTCAAAAAGCTTTTACATAAGGGTTGACCATGAGACACAAAAATAATGTCAATTGCAAGATTTAGATTGTGTTGCTGGCATAATACTGTTGTGCAAATTTCAATAAAATTGCAAAAACAAAGTATATAAATCTTGCAGTAGACATTACTTTTGTGTCTCATGGCCAACTTTTTGAACTCACGGTATAAACTTTTCAGACCAGCAAAATCTTTAAATTTACTTTAAATTCGTCGTAACAGCTCTGAAATCAAAGAATCGAGACTTTACTATAAACTTGAAGGTTTCTTCCTTGTATGCTATTCTTCATTTGTGGCCTTTTTAGACTAGAATAAGCCATTCTTAAGCTTTCAAATTCTTTAAATATAAAGTAAGTTGAAATAGTTCTGAATTTGAAAACTCGAATCTTAACTACGAACTTAAAGGTTATTCCTTCCTTATTTTTTATAGGTACTTCATTTGTGATTTTTTTTTAGCTAACAGTGGGCCATGTTAAAGAGCAGTTTCGTTGGTGTGAACAAGGCTTGTTTAGCATAAATCTTTCAGATCAGTCAAATCATTGAATTTATTTTAAATTCATTGACAGCGTTCTGAAATGAAATATCTCTATTTAGAAACATAAAGGTTTCTTCCTTGTATAATATACTTCATTCGTGGGCCACAATGGGCCATGATTTTTAAAATTATTATTAAGGTTAAATTTAAGGTTGAAATATTTCTATATTCGTAGCTTAAAGGTTAATTCTGAACTTAAAGGTTTCTGTCGCATATTTTATGATGTAGGTATTTATTTACGATCGTTTCGGATGGCAATAGGCCATATCTATATAGTGATAATTAATTGCGTGTGAATGGAACTGTTAATGGTAAAAATCTGTTACACCAGCAAAAATTCGAATTATGTAATTTTAATTAAGGTACATACGTTGGAGTGGTTCTGAAGACTTAAACGTTAATTACGAGCTGACACGTTCCGCCTTATTATTATACTGCGTTTGAGACATTTTTAGGTCACAGTAGCCAAGGTTAGAGGAACACTTTCGTTAGTGTACATAAATGAGGCTTCTCCTGATTTAAATCTTACAGGGTAGTAAAATCATAGTATTAGCTTTAAATTTGTTTAAATAGTTCTTAAAGCCTAACAGTTTCTCTCTTCTATGCTGTACTTTATTCGTGAAGTTTTTGGGAAAAATTGGCTATGATTAGATATATCTTCATCTTCTTCCTCAAGGATTAGGCCTATTGGCCTGTTCCGGCTCAGGACGCCATCTTTTCTTTGGTCTACCCACTTCTCGGTGTCCCCTGGGTTTGTATAGCTAAACTTGTTTCAGAAGTAATTCCAGTTGAGGGGCCTCACAGAGTGATCCAAATTTAACACACATCGAAAAAGTTAGCAATTTTAATATAGACTTTGACATATCTAAGATTAGACTTTATCAAAATTACATTAGGGTTGCCCTGTTGTGGGTGATGATCACAATTAATTACAGCAAAACGACAATTCTGACTACTGAGATATATCTTGGGCATATTCTCAATCAACGATAGAACGTAGAATTACGAGGTACCTCGTACTCGTACATTCTGAGTTGTACATAACGTACATACAACGCTTACTCATGTACATTAATTTAGAGTTGTGCATATCGCGTATACTCAGTTGGAGGGAAATTGCACCCTTGTAAAACTTTAAAGGTTGGTTGTAATACCACCTTTGGCTCCGGCCGCTTACGTTTGATTTTAATATCAATCCCATAAAAGACCGATCTTGTATCCCATATCCGACTGACGCACTGACTTCCAGCATACTTTCTTGTGATCGAACCACGTACTCAGGCCACCCTGAACACTGAATAATCAAGACTGGATGTGTTGGTAAAATTTGATCTCGTATTTATACTGAAAATAAGCGAACAGTGGGGCGAAGATTACACGTTCTCACGGGTGTTTTCCTAAGTGGGTTGGTATCAAAACGTTCCCATGAGTGACACTTGCCCCAAAACTAATAAATTTCATGGTTGAGTTAAAATCCTAATACTGTGTTATATTTTAAATTCCTTTGCAATTTGATACTTTAGTAGAAATCGTGTGGGTCCGCTTGTTTACATATAGGAGGCGAAACTAATTTGTAAAAGGGACGGTGGTTTCACTGTTTTAAGTCCGAGAATTTATGATATTGCTGTTTTTAGTTTCCAAATGAAATTAACTTTCTTGCCAGATTATTGCCAAAAAAATCACCCCTAACGTTATGCTTTGAATAAAAGGAAATACATTAAAATATAATCCCTGCAAAATAGAAAATTAAAATTATAAACGCGCAGGTGGCCACCACACAGTCAAAAATTGGAATAGCTCATAGGCGAAGGACCTTAATTATGAACTTTTTCCCTGATGATGTTAGGTTAGTGTGGTTGGTGTAAATAAGATTTTCCTTCTTGGTAATAAAAATCATTCAAGTAATTTCAAAGTAGTGGTTCACGACAGAAACAACGTTTCCAGTTGTTTACAAATCTTGGATTTTTTAACGATTTGACCAACTTTTTCCAGCAAGTTTAATGAAAAGCATCTTTTTATATCAAAAAGTTAGGTAGCCTAGGCAATATTGGATAGCAAATACTACCGACACAGTGTACAATTCGACAAATAAACACATTTATACAACATATTAATCCAAAATCATGGCCAACTGTTGCCCGAACAAGGAGTGAATGGTGTGTACTTGGAGTTTTAGTTTTAGGAGCTGAATTTTTTTTGGGAATTGGGTGCATTTTAATTATTGGCTCTTTAAAATCCGATACAAATTTTAGGTTTGCAGGCTTGAATTCCAACATTTAAATCTCAATCATTACTTTCAAGATTTCAATCTAATTTCAGGCATTAAAAAAATAATGTTTGTGACTGCCACAGTTAAAAAATGATTGACAGTGCCTTTATGATTCTAACATTATTTTTATTAATTTTTGGATTCTGAAAAAGTCGGTGAAACTCATGAAGGCCCGGAGTTTGCTCGGAGTCTTCTTCCAGCAGCCGAAAGGTTCGTCGTTTACTGAATGAATGTAGTTAAAAGTGATAAATGTAGTGTTATTAAACAGTAAGACCCCACCGTTTTGAAGTCCCATATAATTGTGTATTACATGGTGGTAGCCCCTCTCTATTCATTTATTCCGGAGTCAGTCAGGCCAGTGACCACTCCGGGTACCACTTTCAGTTTCGTTAGCGGGTGTGCTTCAGCCGGTTGCTGTATGCTTCGCGATTGTTGTTCGTACCTCGTGCTCCGGTGGTTCTTATTTAAATTGAGACTTTATTGTATGTTAATTAAAAACACGACCACCTTACCATAAATTGGAATTTACCAGTTCTCTGCTACAGTTATATGAATTGTTTTTTATTGCATCTCAGTTGCATTGTTTACAATTTTAATTTTCGACTGCACCAGGAAGGCAGTTAAAAGGTAACTTGGGAACTTTCATCAATCAGTTTTTTTTTTAAATGCACTCACAATATGCTTATGTAATGACCTACTAGCTGGTGTTTTTAAGGAAATAGGAATTTGGAGGAATTGTTTACAATTAGTGCACCTTTTTTTGAATTATAAAAAGAAAATAAACAATTCAAAGAAGAATTTTTTGAAACTTTTTTCGAAACTTTTCAAACCTTTATCTAATCTTTTTTGTAACCTTTCGAATCCCTCTTGGGTCTTTTTGTAGAATTTTTTTGGATTTTCGAAAATTAGAATCCGGGATTTTTGGACCGTTTTTGATTTTTCTACGCTTTTTGAAATCGTTTGAACCGATTTGGAAACGTTTAGAATCCTTTTTGAATTTTATTTTGAAAAATTTTCAACCTTTCTGAGTCTTTTGAATACATTTTTTGAATTTTCTAAAACCCTCGGAAATTTATTCAAATTTTAAAGATTAGCATTTCTTCAAATTTTAAGGATTAGGTTAGCCCTTTTTGGAACCTTTATTGAACTTCCTAAATTTTTCGGGAAACGTACAAATTGTTTTGGGGCTTGCGAAAATCTTTTAAGGCGTTTCGATCTTTCTTGAAAATTGTAAGCCTTTTTAGAAGTTTTGGGACCTTTTTTTAAGACCTTTGAAAGCCCTTCGGAACCTTAAGAACAGTTCCTGACGTTTTAAAAGCATTGTATTGGTGTTGGAGCTCTTTTCTATAAAAATTTTGAAACTTGACTGACTTATTAAAGCCTTTGGGAATTATTGGGCGATAATCAAAATAGTTGAAACCTTTGTAACCCTTTTAGAACGCTAGAAACTTGATGGATTTGTTAAAGTCTTTTAGATTCCTTTGAATCCTCTTTTAAAATTTTTGGAAGCCTTTTCGAACTTTAGAAACTCTTTTATATCGTTCTTGTAAGTTTTTAAAAGATGTTTTGGGATCTATTTTGAAACCTTATTGAAACTTGTAGAACCTTTCTTGAATTTTGTAACGCCTTTTGAAATTGTTGAAACCCTTTCTGAGACCTTTTGGAACCGCGGGAACACGTTCCTAATGTTTTTTGAATTTTTAAGGTTTTTTTTGGAAGTTTTCGAACCTCTTTGGAATCTTATTGAAGCTTTCTTTAGATTTTTAAAGACGTTTTGGAATTTTGAAACGTTTTTTTTGAAGCTTGCGAATGTTTTTAGAGCCTTAAGAAACGTTTTGGAAACCTGTTCGAATTTTTAAAGGAATCTGGGATTCTTGAAACTTGGCAATAGAACATTAGGAACCTTTTTTGAAATCCTTTTGGAGGATTTTAAAACTTTCAGTGGCTTCTTTTGAACCCTTTAGAACTTTAGTTAAGACCTTTGTAAGCCTTTTAAGACGTTTTTAAGCTTATCTGAAGTTTTCAATACTTTTCTGAAACTATCAGTTGATTTCTTCTAAAACCTTAGAAAGCTAATTGGAATTATTAAAACTGTTGGCTGGTTTGGAACTCTTTTGGAATCCTGGAATTGGCTTTTTAAACCTTTTGGGAATCCTTACAACTTTGCTGTTATTCTTAGGCCATCAATAAAAGCGCTTAGAATTATTTTCGGACCTTTTGGAACCTTATTGAATTAAAAAAAAATAGAACCTTGAAAACTCCTTTTGGGTCTTTTGAAGACCTTTTAGGAAACGAATTGTTAAGCTTTTTAGAAGTTTTTGACGCTTTGAAACCCTTTTTCAATATTTTCTTATTTATATTCAACGTATAGGTATTACTTGGAATTTTTGGAATCGTTTAGAACCTTAGGAATCTATTTGGAGCCATTTTTATTCTTTTTAGAAACTTCTTTGAAGACTTTTTAGCACCTAAAGAACCGTTTTTGACCCTATTTTGAAACGTTTAAGTTAACCTTTTTTTAGAAATCTTTGGAACCTTTCTTGAATATTTAAAACTTAAGGGAATTATTAGAATGTTCCTAATTTTCTAAAAATTTTAAAATGTTGCAACTTTTGAACCTCTTTTAGAATTTAGAGAACCTTTTTGAAACCTTTTAGAAACTTTTTGAAGCCTTTCCGAAATTTTGGAACGTTTCTCGGGCCCTTAGAAGCCTTTTATAACCTTTTATTTCATTTTTTAAGGTTTTTTTTATGACACGTTTTAGGAATATTTTATAAGTTTTGAAGTCTTTTTCAAATCTTTTCTAAATTTTTTATAAGCTTCTCGAAATGTTTTTTGAAACTTTGGAACTCTTTAGAACTTTGGCTTTATATTTTTTCTATTGATTGAAATTGTGAAACCTTTTCTGGGGCCTTTTCAAAATTTTTAGACTTTCCGTTGATTTTGAAAGGGCCTTTTTCTGAATTTTTCAAAACTTTTCAGAAAGGTTGGAATTCTTTTTTGCACTTTCTGATATTCTTTTAAAACAGTAAGTACCGTGTTTGTAACTGATTTGACATTTTGAAATTCTGCACCCCTTTTCCGAACCTCTTCTAAATTTGCAAAGCTTTTTCGAAACATTTTTGGGACCTTTGAAACCCATTTAGCACCTTAAAAACATCTAGATTTTTAAAAGATTTTTGTCATTATTGAAACCTTTTTTGGAACCTTAGGAACCTTTCCTTGACTTTTGAGGATTTTTAAAAATATTGACACTTAAGGCTCTTTCTTAAATTTTTTAAAGCTTATCAGAAATGTTGGAACCATTTTTGGACTCTTTGAAACCCTTTTAAGACATTAAGAACTGTTTCAGGAACTTTGAATTTTGAAACCTTTGTTTAGAAAGATTTTTCGAAATGCTTTTAACCTTTGGAACCCATTTCGAACCTTAGAACCCTCCTTTAATTTTGCAAAGCATTTTGAAGTTGTTGGGACCTTTTTTGAAACCCTTTTGGAATGGTTGGGACCTTTCGTTGACTTTGATAGCTATTTTAAAACGTTGAAACCTACTTAGGACCTTTTTTAATTTTTGAAGGCTTTTTTGAAATATGAATTTTTAAAAGATTTTTGATATTGTTGAAATATTTTTTGGTACCATGGCAACCCTTGATCTTTCAAGCTTTTTAAAAAGGTTGAAATCTATTTGGAACCCTTTTTGGAACATTTGAAACCATTTCAAAACATTATGGATCGTTTTAGGAACTTTTTTGTCATTTTGGAGGTTTGGAACGTGGAACCTTTTCCGAATCTCTTTTTAGAAACTTCTTTTAGTACCTTTTTGAAGCCTTTGGAACTTTTGGAACCGTTGGAACCTTCCGTTGACTTTTGATGATCTTTTTGAAGTGTTACCTTGTGTGAGTTACTTTAATCTTGTTTTTTTTAACTTTGACAACGTTTGGAACTGCCTTAAGCAACTCAATTGTTTATTTTATTTACAATGACGTTAATCGAAGATGTTCTAGAAAATCATAGCCCTCTTGGATTGTAAATTACTACATATTATTAGAATTAAATGCGAGAAATTTAATTCAATGATGTTGAAAACGAAAAGCCCTCGCCTGAGCGTATTAATTAAAAGAAAACGATATTCCTCGATTACCACAAAACAACTTCCTGTGAGAATGTTTGCACTTAAAAATTGACATAATTTAAAATTATTTATTTAATCCGGTTTCACTACAACATCGGCGTGAAGTTTCCCGTCGTTAAAAAATGACTAAAAATTTAGAATGCTTCTCGGTTTCGTTGTTAATTCGAGGTTAACAATTAATTGCACTTTTGTTATTGTAACAATGTAACAAAACCGTTGCTTAGTTAAGTTCCTAGTTTACCATGCAAAATGCATTTTTTAAAAAATCGTCGAAGAATTCGCGCTTTTTTTGTGAATTTTCGAATTTCTTTGGGTTTTGCCTGTTTTTGAGTTTGTTGTTTATCGCTTTTGGCAGCAGAAATAATCTGGCGGTTAATAAACATAATTGCTTGCATGCCTTGAAGGTACCAAGCCGGTTTGTTTATTGTTTATTAATTTCCCTAATTTCCTAACTGTGTTCAAAACAATTGATTTTCTGTAGATTTACGAATGCTGTTTTTGAAAGTGGTCAGTTTTGATGTGATTGCAATCCTGTTTCTTATCGTCAATATAACATATAAAAAAGAATAAATATACAACAAATTTAAAACGTTTTGGCTGGAATTAGTCCGGGGATTCAGCGGGCTTCACCGCAGGTTAAACAAATCTCCCAAAATTACAAAATCCCGCCTGTTCAAAACAAACGAAACGTTTCAATTGAGAATCTAAGTAGGCGCTAATTTATCGTCTTTTAATCGTTTTAATTATGTTCCCACGCGAATTACGGAACGTACAAAACGAAAACGTTCTTAAATAGGAAAGTGTAAATATTCGCAGGTTAATTTTAAAATAAAACAGTTTCGCACGTTAAAACAGGTGTTCTAATTATTTTTAATTAAATAAAAGTTGCGAAAGTGGCATTTTGTTAGTATTTTAATTTATAATGTTAAAGTTTAATACACGGCCGAAAATCAATGTTGACATCTTTTCTACCTTATATGGTTATAAATAAGAAAGTTGTTACCTTTTTTGCTTCCTTTTTAAAACGAAACCTTTTTATTTGTTTGACATAAATATTTACTCGAACAGAAAATTGGAAACAAATATTGCCCACTTTTAATTTGTTGTTATGGATTTTTATTGTGCTTTTTTGCTAATGTTTTAATAACTTTTAGTTTTTTTAATTTTGGATGTTCGCTTTTTTGAATTCCTTAAATTTAATCTTTTTTATTGTTTTATTGTTTATCCTTTTTTGTATTTATTTTTTATATTTTTGACTTTTATTCTCTTTATTCTTTTTTTGATTTTACGATATATTTTTGAATTTAATTTTGAATTTTTAAAATGTTCTCTTTATAGTTACTTCTTTTATTCTATTCGTTGTTTCTTTGTTTCCCTTTTCTTATAATTTCATAACATTTTTTAAATTGTTTCTTAAGCTTTTGTGTCACTGTTATGATTTTGTTAAAGTTTTTGAATTTTGAATTTTTTTGTCAATTTATATTTCTTACATGTATTATATCCTTGTAATTTACAGCATTCTTTCAATCATGTTTTATAACTTTTGAAGCTGTTTTTATTTTTGTTTGTTTAGGATTATTGAATTATATTTTTAAAAATATTTTTTAGGTTTCTTCAAACTTCTTTTTATACTTATTCTTTTGGTTTTATATTTTTTTTAGTTTATTTTTATTTTCTTGAAATTACATGACCTTTCTCCAATTGTTTTTTCATATTTTTATTATTTTTATTATTTTCTTAGGGTTTTAAATTTATTTTTGAATTTTTTCTTTTGTTTTATACATTATTCATGTGTTTCCCTTTCCTTGTAAATTCATAACATTGCTAATTTTTTTTTGTGATTTTTAAACTGTTCTTATTAAAGTTGTTACCCTTTTTACGTTTTTTTTTTACTTTCTTTTTATACTTCCTTTATGATTATATACTTTATTTTCCTATGATTTCATAATACTTTTCAATTGTTTTCTAAAATTTGCATAATTTTCAAGGTATTTTATTAATTTTTAAAATATTTTTACATTCATTTTTAGGCGTTTGAAATTTATGCCTGTACTTCTCCTGTTGTTTTTTCAATTTGTTTTTATTTTTTGAGATTTCTTAACATTTTTCAGTCGTTTATTGTGATTTGTCAAGCTGTTATTCTTTAAAAAGTTTAAAGCTTTTTGGCCTTTTTGAATAATTTTCCAAATTTATTTCTGTAGGTAGTTCTTTTCCTACTCCATACGTTGTTCATTCATCATCATCATCATCATCAATTGACATGGAGCAGATCCTCGTGGATCAATCCTGATATTATTTTTCTTGTAAATTTCTTTTTATGATTTTATTGTTATTACTTTTTGAAATTTAAGGATTTTTGAATGTTTTTAAAACTATTTGAATTTATTTATTATTTAAATTTTTTAATTTTCTTCGTATATACATATTTTCATTTACTTTTATTTTCTTGTAATTTCATAATGCTTGTTTTAATATTATTTAGGCAGCTTTTATTACGTTTTCACAGTTTTTTGATTTTTTAAAATATATTCTTGAAATTTTCTTAAATTACTTATTAGATTTCTTTTTTAAATTTAATTTAATTTACCTAATTTAATTTAATTTAATTAATTTAATTTTAAATACACCCATAGGCTACACATAGTATCGGAATTGTCAAGGTTATAAAATAACAAAGATACAAGATACAAAAACTTACTACTTCTACAACATGCTCTTATACATCGTTGCATTCATAGAATTCTAGCAAGGAATAAAAACATTTTTTTTATGTTTTAATTTTTACTTACTTCTTTTATTTTTATATATTTGTTGTTTGGTTTTTATTTTCTTATAATTTCGTAATATTTTTCAATTTTTTTTAGTTTTATAATTTACTTTTTTAATTTTCTTAATTTTTTGAATATTTTTAAATTTATCTTTTAGGCGTTTTAAATTTATTTCTGTGCTTCTCCTATTGTTTTTTAAATTTATTTTTGTTTTCTTGCGATTTCTTAACATTTTTCAATCGTATTTTTTATGGTTATTAAAGCTGTTTTTGTTATCTTTTAAAACGTTTTTTGAACAAATTTTTCAATTTATTTTTTATACTTCATTCTTGCTAATTTATTTTAATTTTTCTTGTAAATCTATAATATTTTGCAATATTTTTTTTATTATTTTTAATAAATTTAAAGTTTTTTGAATCCTCTTTATTATTTATATTTGTTCATTTTCCTTTTATACTGTTTCATTTACCTTTATTATCTTCTAATTTCACAACTTGTTTTTATGCTATTTAAGCCATTTTTATTACTTTTTAAAGTTTAAATTTTTTTAGTTTTAAAAATATATTTTGAAATTTATTTAAATTTTTTTTATATGTACTTCGTTTGTTCTTTCCTATTTTTATTTTCGTCATATTTTTCGATTATTTTTTTTATAATTTTTTAAAATGTTTTCATAATATTTTTTTGAGTTTTTTTTGATTCTGTAAATATATTTTTTACAGTTGTTCAATTTATTTTTATACTTCTGTTCGGTGGGTAAAAGTAAAGGGGAATTTTTGTCATTTAATGGGTCATTTGTCAGGCATAAGTTCGTTTATTAGTTAGTTACCTATGTTGGTCGGTTATTTAAACTCGCCGCTAACCTCTCATCTTACGTAAGGGGCTGGATAGAAAGCGGGGGACACAAACAGTACAGTACATGAGACCCTTTGCAGCTCCAGTGGCGGCGCATTCGCCATTGCCATAAAACAAGCATTACAATTACTGCTCTGCAAAGCTTACCACTTTAAGGTGTACTCACCGGGGGTTCCCAGCTCCCCTCTGGGTTTCCATCAACTCCTTCACGGGCTAGCCCTCGACCACATCTTGCGGAGCTCTATGAGCTCATCCACTTCTTCCCACACCCGGAGTCGTACAGCATCGGGTGTAGTTAATGCCAAAGAGTCGAAGGGGTACACACTCGGAAATATCTTAATTGCTTATTCAGTCTCTCCGGAAAGACTCTTTACCCCTATCGCAAAAACTGCCTAGGACCACACATGTACTCTGGGACTACAAAGGTACAACCAGAAGCAGCTAACACGAGAGCTTGCTACCAGCCGGTACCTCTTTGTAAATGATCTCTCCTGTAAGCTAATCCTTTGATTAGACATGCACAACATGCAACACAAGCAACAAGCACTAAGTCAAAGGCACCACTTTATTATTACACTTTAAAACACTGAAAAACGTAATTCAACTCTCGAGGATTTTGCCACCACTGATACTCTACTAATCATCCATCCCTCTCGGTTATCAGTACACACACCCCCTTCCTTTCTTTTTGTACTTTGCACTTTTGTACCTAGGTACTTGATTCATATTTCTT
Organism: Melanotus villosus; assembly: GCA_963082815.1. Classification (NCBI taxonomy): domain Eukaryota; kingdom Metazoa; phylum Arthropoda; class Insecta; order Coleoptera; family Elateridae; genus Melanotus; species Melanotus villosus. The sequence continues at coordinate 109,292,052 of OY720419.1, read as the reverse complement.
CATTTGTTTTTGTTTTCTTACAATTTAACAACATTTTTCTTTTTTTGTTATTTCTTTAAGTTTCAAGTTTTTTGGATTGTTTAATTCTTTTACTTTTTGAATTTCTTTTATGGTTTTATATATTTTTTTCATTTGTTTTATCTTCTTTTAATTTAATCTTTCTTATTTTTTTAAATGTGCTTTTGGCACTTTTCTAAAGTTTAAAGGTTTATGATTTTTTGAAATATATTTTTTAAATTCTTTAAACTTTCTTCTTCTACTTCTTTTGTTATTTCATATTTTTGGATTTATTTTTAAAAAAAATTTTTAATACTTTTTAAGCTATTCTGATTATTTTTTAAAGTTTTGAAATTTATTATTTTACATTTGTTCAATTTCTTTTCATATTTATTTCATTGTTTTCTATTGTTATTTTCTTGAAATTTTACAAGACTTTTCAATTGCTTTTATTATAATTTTGGAGCTGTTTTTTTTATTTTTTAGGTTCAAACCTTTATGAATTATTGATTATATGTATTTCAAAATTACTATTTTTTTATTCCTTTAATTGTCTAAATATTTCTTTATATTTCTGTTTTTGTTTCATATCCTTTTATTTACTTTTGGTTTCTTATAATACATAACATTTTTCAATTGTTTTTAATGGCTTTTTAAGCTGACATTTTTTTAGGTTCGAAGTTTTTTGGATTCTTTAAATATATTTTTTACATTCTTAAAATTTCTTTTATTGTTGTACACCTTTTATATTTATTATTGTTATTTTCTTAAAATTTCAAAACAATTTCATTAGCTTCTTTTTATAATTTTTAAGTCGTTTTTGTTATTTAAGTTCAACGTTTTTTGCATTTTTAAATTGACTTTTTATTTTGTTGTAACTTCATGATATCTTTCAATTTTTTATGTAGGTTTTAAACTTTAAAGTTTAAGGTTTTTAAATATTTTAAATTTACTTTTTACATTTTTTTAGATTTCTTGTTGTATATTTGTTACAGCTGTCTGTATTATTTTCTCATAATTTTATTCCATTTCTTAGATCGTATTTTATATTACAATCGTTTTTATGACTTTCTAAACAGTTGTTATTTTTTAAAAGCTGTTTGAATGTTTTAAAAACAATTTTATATTAGTTCTTTGCATTTTACTCGTTTTATATGTTTTACATTTATGTTTGTTATTGTCTTCTAATTTAATTGCCCTTTCAGCCATTTGTAAATAATTTTTCAATGTGTTTCATATAATTGTTTGAACTGTTTTTATTATTTTTAAAAGTAGTTTTAAACAAAAGCTTTCCACTCGCTCGAACATCCGGTAATGCGAATTAAATAAAAAGAAAATGCCAACTTTTTAATACTAATTCGTCACCGCCCGTTACTATTGTTTTAATCTCGGTTTTAATTACAAATTTGCATGCTTTTAGGTTAATCCCCCCAAATTATTTAAATTAAAGCCTCTGTTTTGTTAGCTTTCGCACTCTTACCTTCAAATATTTATACTAATTTCTAGCAATCTAAGCAACACTTGTTGCAATTTTTTGAAATAAATTTACGACTATTCTTTGATATTTTACGACCATCAGGATTTTCATGGGCTGTTGATAATTTTAATTTAATTTGTTACTTAATTACGCGAAACTTTTACTTTTAAATGTTGCTAATTATATCGAAAACGAACTCGAAGCTTGCTACGGACGTGGCAGACGAGAAAAGCTAAGCTGTCTTGGATGCATTCAAATCACCCTGATTATAATGATGTATCCGCTAATTTAGATTAAAAAGTTATATTAAAGAAAAATTAAGCAAAGAGGGCGTTTTCTATAAGTTTGGCAACTTCCTTCATATTTATTGATGCGGTAGCAACAGGAAACTGAGCTCCAGTTCTGCGTCTGGTGTTATAAAACTTTATTGTTTTATGCGGAACTGTTGGTGAATAAGTAAATAAGAGATCTCTGACAAATGATAAGGTTATTACAATCATGAGAAGTGTAACGCTTTATTTAACTAATTACCGCGGCTTTAGGAATGCTTTTGTTTTTTGTGGATTTTCCGTTGAAACTGTGTTAACAAGGTTTATAAAATGTTCAGGAAATTCTGCGATCTTTTATTATTTATTTGTTCAAATTCAAAATTCGTGTTCGTTTGTTATCATATGTATAATTCGGCCACTCTGTTCGGTATACACCGCGTTACAATTTCGATTGAATTTCTGTAAATAAATCCAGTTGTCCAAGTATTGATAAGTTTCAAAGGGCTAATTAATTTAATATTCCAATCGCAAATAATTTTCTAACAAAAAACACAATTAGGCTTTAAAGGACTTTCAGAAATAACAAAAAAATAATACTTTTAAACTGGCCAAAGCTTGCTACATACTTAGTAGATTCAAAGACAATACACATTTTATGCAATAAAACTTACGCAATAGAATTTAAAATTTAAATAAATACGCAACGTGGAGGTGTCTTCTTCTGACAAATTTTAACTTTCTCTGAATTACGAGTATATGGAGGAGGTGATTCGAGATTTTTAATTACGGTATTTAAAAGTACATTAAATGTGACGCCTCTTACTTTACATTTACGAATGTACTTACGTGTAGCCTACCTTTAAACAATAACGAAATAAATTGTGTAATTTTTTCACTTACACTGACTGTTTAACAGTGAATGTTTCTCGTTTGTGCTTCTGCCTTGTAGGTAAAGACAGGACTTCTTTAGATTAGTTTAAACAATTTTTTTTTTCGATTGATTTAAGATCTCTTTCGGAACCTTTTGTGAAATTTTACAAACCTTTGGAAGTCTTTTTGATACCTTGGTAGCTTTTACAGAGAATTGTTTAAACCTTTTTGAAATTGTTGGAAATTTTTTGTAACCTTTTTTGTCCTGATTTATTCAAATCAATCCGAACCTAAATTATTCTAATCTAACCTAACTTAACTTAAGTCTAACCTACTCTAGGTTCACCTTATTTATTCTAACCGAAACTAACCTAACCTGTTTTATTCTAATCGGAACTAACCTGACCTAATTCCAACCTAACTTAACTTAATTTATTCTAATCTGCGCTAATTTAATCAAATCTTCTAAACGCCCCTTTAACGTTGCTAACTTAAAAAGATGTTAAGTATTGAAGACGAGCATCCCACGTGATCCAAAACAATTCAACCTAAATAATTGTAAATTAACATAAAAGCCTTATTGTTCAGAAGCTGTAAACCTAACACTCGTTTAATACAAATAAACACAAATAGGATGTTTGAGGCTTAAATATCTTTTGTAAATACTGCTAATTAATGCTTAAATATTTATGAATGATTTAACTTGTTGAGGATTAGAAGGTGAAGTTGTGTGTTATGTACATATTTCGAATCTAAATAATTATCATTAAAACAGACTGCTTCAGGGTTAGTGCCCAACCCCCCGATTTACTATTTAACTACTTTTTGTCTAATTTTTTGGCATGTTGCTTTACAGATATGAACTAAATATTTAAATCCAATTAGGTCAGGGTATTTAGAATTCGTTTTGAATCTGTTTCAATTCTTTCAATTTTTTGTCTCAGTTCTTAAAAATGGAACTTTGAATCTCGAATTGAAGTTTGAATTTTTCAATCCACTTAGGTACATGCTTAAACCACAAATTTCAATCACAATTCTCAATCTGTTTGAATTTAGAATTTTTAAATTCGTACTGTAATTCATAATGATAAAACCGGAACCAAATCCAAAATTAATACTGTTTGCCACTGAAATGTACTACTCATTTAAGACAGGATCGAATTTCGAATCTGAATTCAGGCTTCTAATGCCGAATACAAACTCAAATTTGTGATTTCTAAGATTTAAACTTCGAAGATTTAAATGCCAAATTTTGAGTTCGCATCTAATCGACTAAACTTAATTTTGACTTAAAAAATCCTAAATCTGGCTTTCAGTTCTTTCTCAAGCTAGTTTTACAAGTTGATATTCGAAAATTTTAGACTTTAAAGCTGTTAGGAAAGATTGAAGGATCAAATCTAACTGAATCCAAAGACTTTAATAATTCATTTGAGACCATTTCAGACCACGGTAGGCCATAATTAGGCTTTAAAAACTATGTAAATTGGAATTTGAAAGATGAAATACTAAATTTCGCTCTCATTTTTATACTTCATTTAGCTCACGCTAGGCCATGTTAGGGAGACAGTTCCGTTGGTGTTATTTTCAGGCCTGTAAAATCTTTGAGTTGGCTTTCGATTTGTTGAAATAGTTCTGAATTGAGAAATTCAAACCTTTATTACAAACCTAAAGATTTCTGCGTTGTATACTATACTTCATTCGTCACCGTTTTAGCCACGATAAGCCATGGTTAGGCTCTAAAACTGTGGCTATTTAATTTAAAACATGAATCAGAATTCGGAATCCAAAGACGTAGAGCTTAATTTTAATGTCTCGCCATAATTCTTTTATACGTAATTTGTGACGTTTTTAGCTGACAGTAGGCCATATAGGGGAGACAGTTTCGTTCGTGTAAATTAAGGCTTTTTCTGGTATAAACCTTTCAGGCTTGCAAAATCATTGAATTCACTTTAAATGTGTTGAAACAGTTGGGAAATCAAAGACTCAAATCTTTCTTATAATATGTTATACTTCATTTATGAGCTTTTAGGCATAGAATAAGCCATACTTAGACCTTGAAATTCTTTAAATACAATAAAGTAACTTGGAATAGGTCTGAATTTGAATAGACGAACTTAAAGGTTGCTCCCTTATTTTTTATACTTAATTTGAGACATATTTTAGTTGACAGTAGACCATGCTAGGAAGACAGTTTCACTGGCGTAAATTAGGCTTTTCCTTGCGTAAATATTTCAGGTCTGTAAAATGATTAAATTTGTTAAAATAGTGAAATTAAACATTTGTTACAAACCTAAGGGTTTCTTCCTTGCATGCTATAGTTCATACGTGACGTTTTTAGGCTACGGTTGGCCATGCTTAGACTTTCAAATTATTCTAAGTTTGAATTTCAGGTTTAAATATTTTGAATCCATAGCTACAAAATTCATAGTAATCCCAAAGGTTTCTGCCTCGCATGTTTTATAACGTATTTATGATCTTTTTGGGCAATAGTAGGCTATGTTGCGGTCATCATTTTCTTGGTTCAAGGCGGTAAAATCATTGAATTAACTTTGTCGAAACAACTCTGAAATCAAAAGCTAAAATCAACCTAAATGTTTCTCTTTTGTAATCCTATACTCCATTTGCAACCGTTTTAGCTCATGGTAGGGCATGTTAGGGAGACAATTTAGGTGGTGTAAATCAGACTTTTTCTAGTATATATTCCAGATCGGTAAAACCATTTAATTTACTTTAAATTTGTTAAATCGAGCCTTTGTTATAAACTTGAAGCTTTGTTTTTTGTATGCTATACTTCATTCGTGATGTTTTTAGGTCACAGTTGGCCATGCCTTTCAGGTTGTCTTTAAATTGTTTAATTTGAAATATTTCAAATTAATTCACACATACCGAAGAGTGTACTGTGAAGCCAAAGGTTTCGACCTCGCATATTCTACGATGTAGGCCATGTTAATAGTAACGATTTGCTTGGTGTGAACCGAACTTTTCTTGGTATAAATCTTCAACCAGTAAAAATTATTGAATTAATTTTAAATTCTGAAACCCTTAACTATGAACCGACTTGCTACTGCTTCCTAATAATCTACACTGCGTTTGTGACGTTTTTAGACCGCAGCTCTCCATGCTAGGTAAGCATAATTGGTATAAACCAGATTTTCTCGTAGATATTCATGTCTGGAATTGAAACCATTTAACTCGTTTCAAAATTATGTTTTACGACAGAAACAGCGTTGCCAGTTGTTTAATAATTTTGACATTTTTAATGATTTGATCCGTTGTTGTCACAAAAATTGGTTTATTTAATGAATGCTAAACAGCATTTAGTAACAAATAGTGTCGACACAACCTATAATTCGACAAATAACTTACTCGCAGAGTATCCAACCTTTATTAGCAACATAATAAACCGAAATCAAGGCCAACTGTTGCCCAAATGAGGAATGAATGATGTGTACTTTCCGTATTAGTTTCAAGAGCTGAATTTATTTGGAATTTCTGCATTAAAAAACTGTGTTTAGGTGTCACAGTTGCCAGTCTTTATGGTTCTAATATTATTATTATTATTAAATTTTAAATTCGCAAACAGTTGGTGAAACTTGTCAACGTACGGAGTCTAGTTACTTCATGAAAATCAATCGGCTGAAACGTTCGTCGTTTACAGAATGAATGTTGTTAAAAGTTATAAATGTAGTGTTATTGAACAGCAAGACTGTTTTGATGTATCATATAATTGTGTATTACACGGTGGTAGACATTTTTAATGGTTTGATCAGCTGTTTCCGGAAGGCTTGATTGATTTAATGAAAATTAGATTAGAATCAAGTAGACCAAATACGCAGTTTTTCGCCGTGCAGTTGTCACTAGTAACGTGCTAAACTGAAGTCATGCCCAACCATTATCTAAATAACGCTTAAACGGTGCATAAATGCGAATTCAAGAAAATGGTCGAAATTTTTCCATTGCTTAATTTAGCAGTTAAATGTATAAGACGATTGTTTACTGCTGTATTGGACGAGATCTAAGCTTATTTACTAAACAAAAGTGATTCAAGCAGCGTAGGTACGTTTGTTCCTATTTCTTAACACAAATAAGGCCAAAACATTTCCCAACGAATTAATTCAACCAACTTGAAAGTCGGATCCGTTCAATAGGTACCTAATTAAAATTATTATTTAACTGGGTATCATATTTTAAGAAGCGTACGAAACAGAAAGTTCAGGAAATGATTTGCACAACTGCTTGTTTGTTTTGTGAAGACGAACGTTAATTTTATTAGCCAGTTTATTATTATTAATTTATTTTATGTTCAGATTTCTTAATGGTATCAGAATTGTTCGTTTGTTTATTTGGGCGAAATATGGACCTGCGGATTCCACAAGTGTATTTTGGCAGCTTCAACCTCAAAAAATGGAAAAGAACGCGAGTTATTACTATTTGTGAATTTAAATTAAAAGCAAAGCAATTATCGTTTCAGCAGTTAATTAAAAGGAAAAATCGCATATATGCATTGTTGATATTATAATTAATGTTAATTCAATTATAGGTATTTATATCCTTTCTGATTAATAACAAAATAATTGCGTTGATATTTAGTAATAATTCATTATTTAATAAAATAACCAATAATTCACGGTAGTCGCTAATTATGCCAAGCCAAACGGAAGTGGAACGATTGCTCGGCTTACGGTTTCTGCTTATAAATGAATAAATACAAAAGCACGATTTATCATTCAGTTTTCCATTCTATTCTGAAAATATTTACGTCACTTTAGATTCCTTTACTTTATTCACACGCCGGGGTTCGCAATAATAAAAGTGCAATAAATAACGGATAAGTCATCGTTTTAAGTGCTTTTAGTATTGTTAATACGCATAGTTGATATATGTAAGAGATTTCTTTAATGTTAAGTGGATTGTTAAAAAAAAAAACTGTTTTTAGAACAGTTAATGAGAATTGACCTGGTTATCTGTTTTTGTAAGGCTCTTCAGATTTTGTTTGTCCTCTGTTTTATTTACAACTTGACATTCGAGTGAAGTAATTTGCTTTTAAGGAATATTTTAAATATTAGCTTGCTTTTCGCTTCCCACGTTAAGTAATTTTGGCCTGATTTTGAGATTTATTTAGGATTTTAAGATTTTATCAGCCTGGTTAAAAATGGAAACGAATTGTCGTTAGTTTGAGGTTAAGTAACATATAAATAGATTTTCGTGAGGCTGCCATAAAATTACAAAACAAATAGTTTTGCACAATTTCAAACTGTTTTAAGGATATCCTTGAATTATTTTTGGCTTACATAGTTTTAATTTTTTTATCAACGATTGAATTAAAAAATAGCAAATAAAACATTTGTAATTTTCCGAAATTTTCATAATTTCTTAAAAATATAAATTTAATCAAGAACATTGTAAGTTAACGTACGATCAACAAAATTTCATTAAGTAGGCTGTGCTTTCGTACACACCTGTCACTGTGAATTGTCGTGCATTGCTGAACGCAGCCGTCAACCTGACATCATGAGGTTATGCCATCACGTTTCTGCCGATTTTATTTATTTGTTACATTTCACATCGACAGTGGGCAAAGAATCGTTTGTCATTAAACACTGACGTGAAACTTGAAAGAATAAATTAAGCTTTCCAAAAACTCAATGAAATAACGTCAAATGTCAAATGGTTGCATTCAGTGAAGTTTCGGTAAGGTGATGATGGTTGCATTCAGCCAATTCACAATGGCGTAAGTTTTCGATAGTTTGGTTGCATTCAACGATACACACACACAGTGATGCCCTGATACTCTAAAATCTTGATTACCTTATATGCATTTACTAAAGACAACCGTTTCTTGTTTCTTCTTCTGTTGTTACTAGTTTGAAACTTTAGGCAATCAAAGATTTATTCATCCATTTCTGTATAACAAAATCGAAATAAACAAATGTGAATCGTTATTATTAATACTTCCCATGTTTGCTTAATAAAAAGGAAATCCAACGTTCCATAAAATTATGCAAAATTAGAAATTAAATCAGTTTAAAAATACTTCCACACGTGTTTCCAGTTAACCAATAATTTCGAAACAAAATATGATGAACCAATAATTATTTCAAGCATCCTTCTCGTAAATTTAAAACTTTTACTTGTAATTTTTGTTAATTAAGCTTAAATATTTAATGTGTAAATATTGATCAGTGAAATTTGGATATTTCCGAATAATTATTGGGTATTCACTCTGCAAGGTTGCATTCTTTTAAATTAATTGCTAAATTTGGTTTAGTTTATCATGCTTAACGCGCTTTCTGTTTTTCCTTTTTTAATTTGTAACAGTTTCTCTTTCTCTTTGTTTTATCTCTTTTCTTTGTCTTCTTGGCAGTTTTTTCCACTTTTCTTTGTCTGTCCGTTTTTAAAAATCTGATTGCTTGTTTTCCCATTCCTTTTTCTTTTTAATCTGCTGTTCTTTGTCTATTTATTTGTTTATATGTTCCTCTCTCTGCCTATCAACTTATTTGTTTCTCTGTCGATTTCCGTGATTTCTGTCTGACCGTCTTTATTTCTCTTTGTCTGCATCTCCGTTGTTTACATCTTTATCTATGCGTGTATCTAGGTTCATTCATATTTCTTTTGTAACCATTTATCTCATTACTTTTGCCTTTATCCAAATGTAATTAATTATTGATTTAATTGTCTATCTGCATGTCTCTTTTTCTTTGTGCATGACTCTCTATTTGTTCGTCTACCTGTCCCTTTCTTTACATTTTTGCTTGCTTATTTTTCTATTCATCTTTTTGTCTTTCTACTTATTTTTATTAACCTTTCTATCGTTTTGTATCTGTGTTTTCCTGTCTGCTTGTCCTCTATTTACTTCTTCCGTTTGTAGCTTATCGTTTTTCTATTTGTTGCTTTGTCCTCTTGCCTCTCTTTTTGACTGCCTAGCTATCTACATATCTTTGCCTATCGGTTTCTGCCCGCTTGTTTATCTATGAGATTCTGACCTGTCTACCTCTTCCTGTTTGTATTTGTCTGCTTCCTTACGGTAGCCTTACATTCTACTTATCTTTTCGGCGGTTTGCCTATTTTCCTGCCTACCTGTCTGTTTATGTCCTTTCTGCCTGATTTTTTGCAAGCTTCTGGCTGTCTGGTTCTGTCTGTTTGTTTGTTTGCTTGTCTATATACAGGGTGATTTGTGAGGAACCCCCCATATTTGGATAATGTGTTCAGGGAACTAAAAGAAACAAAAAAAGTATAATAAACATATGGTCAAATTTCAACCGTTACTGAGATATTGTGAAAATAGTTTTTAATCAGGTGGCCCTGCATGCAGACAAAACAAGGTCACCAGAACTCACTCTTCTAGATTATTGCCTTTGGGGAGTGCTGAAATCATTAGTTTATAAAATAAAAGTGAACACAAGAGAGGCACTACTCGATAGAATAACTAATTGCGCAGCACTCATCAGAGATAATCACCGTGCGCTTCAACGAGCTACTCCTGCAATTCACAAACGAGCTGACGCATGCATCGAAGTGAATGGTGATATTTTTGAGAAATCAATTAATTAATTTGTATTTTATGTTATGAAATAAACACTTTTCATTCTTAATGCATTACAATAAATCCACCTGATTAAAAACTATTTTCACAATATCTCAGTAACGGTTGAAATTTGACCATATGTTTATTATACTTTTTTTGTTTCTTTTAGTTCCCTGAACACATTATCAAAATATGGGGGGTTCCTCACGAATCACCCTGTATATTCTCTGTCCTTCTATTTCCGTGTATCTTTCTCTTTCGCTCTTTTTCTTTTTTGGTTACCTGCTGATCTTTGTGCCTGTTGTTCTGTTACTTGTCTCTTTGTATCTCTCAACTTTTCTGCGCAAAATTTTATTGCCTGTTTCTTTGGATATCTCTCTCTCGCCCTATATACTATGTGACTATGCCTGTGTATGTCTGTTTGCTTGCTTTCTGTCTGACTCGCTCTCTTTCTTTGTTTCTTCTTTCCTTACGAAAAAATACCTCCATCAATTGTACGACTTCAAAGACTTCTGCCCACCGAGCAGCATTTCCATTTGCTTTTCTGTCCACTTCTCTCTCTCTTTCTAATCGCCTTTTCTTCTGTCATTCTCTATATACCTATCACCACCTGTCTCTTGCCTTGTATCTCTTTCAGTTTTTGTCTTTCTGCTTACTTTCCTTACTACCTCTCTCCCGCCCTATTATAATAGGTCTGTGCTTGCCTGCCTGTTTGCTCTCTTTCTGTTGATTGGTTTGCATTTCAGTCTTTATTTTTTCGTGTCTTTCTATCTCTTTTTCTGTTCACTTCTCTCTCTTTCTGACTGCCTGGCTGTCTATCTATCTTTGCCTGTCTGTTTATAGCCCGCCTATCTATTCAATCTATGAAATGCCTGTTTGCCTACCTCTCTCTCTTTACTTGTCTGCTTGTCTTTGTAGTATTGTTATTCTTTTGTCAATGCCGATTCAAGGTAGATCTGTCTTCTATGCTGTATTAAAATATTTGTGTCAAATAGAGATAAAATAATAAAAACCAATATTTATAAACCTAAAAGTTAAATGTCCCAAAAATACTATTTCAAGTCTTGAAAATTTACGACATTTTCTATTTAAATCTCGTTTATTAATCAATTGCCTTTCTCTTTACCTATCTCTTTATCGTTCTGCTTATTTTCCTGTCTCTCTGCATCAACCTGTTTTTCTGGAGGATTTATTGTAAGCTTCTGTCTGTCTGATTCTGTCCAATCGCTTGTTTACTAATGCTCTCTTTGCCTATCTGCATGTCCATTCGTCGAGTTTTTTCTTACTCTCGTACAATTTCTTTGTCTTTCTCCTCATATTTCGCTCTGCCTATTTGTCCATATTTCCGCCTTCTGTCGTTCTCTGTTTGTTTGTCACTGCCCCTTGCCTTCTCGCTGTTTATCTTTATGCCGGTTTCTTTAGGAATCTTCTTGTCTTTCTGCCATCTTTCCTTCGTCTATTTCTCTGTCTATCTACGTTTGTCTGTTTTTGTCTGACTGTCTGTTTTATCTATGAGATGCTTGCTTGCCTGCCTACTTCTCTCTCTTTTTCCCCCTTCTCTCTCTCTTTCTCTCTCTCTCTATTTGTCTGCTTAACTTTCTGGTGCTTTTCCCTCTATTTATCTATTTATAGTTCTGTCTATTTTCGTGCCTACCTTTCTCCCTCTGCATCGACCTGTCTCTGCCTACCTATCGGTCTATTCTTCTGCCAGATTTTCTCTGACTCCCTTTCTATTTCCCTGTCTTCTTTCTCCTTTCTCTCGTTCTTTTCCTGCGTATCTACCGATTATTAAGCCTATTATTTATCCTTTTGGCTGCGTTTTTCAATTACTTCTGTCTTTATAACTGTTTTCTTGCTTGTTTACTTACTTTTACCTGCAAACCTGAGTCTTTAGCCTTTTCTTAATCTACCTCTTCTGCTCCTTTTTGTTGCCTATCTGCCTGCCTGCTTGCTTGTCTATCTGTCTGTCCATCTATCTATTTGTATGTATGTCTGTCTGTCTATCTATATTTTTGTTTTTATGACTACTTTCCTATTCCTCACCCTGTTTTTACGTCTGTGCTTGCCAATCTATCTCTACCTATTTACTTGTCTCTTAGCCTGTCAATCTTTCTGTTTCTTCTTGCTTATTTTTACCTATTTCTCGATCTAGCTGTGTTTATATGTTACATCTATATATTCATCCTCGTACATTCTTGTTTTATAAACTTAATAAAAAAAGACATTGAAAATTCAAATGTTCAATTCTAGAACTGCTACTAACAGTAAATTTCTAAATATTGATAAATAAACTGTTATGTTACTTCAAGTAAGAGCCATGTCTGATTTGCAACAAATTTGTTGCAATATTTTGCAAAATATTGTATATAACAATAAAACTTAACAACAATGGTTTAGTCTCACTTCATGTTTACATCTAAAGTCTTGTTTAATTGCCATTGCAATATCGAATATCTCTATTCTACACACATAAAGTTGCTTTGTGTTACCTGTACACAGGGCATGAAATTAAAATAGTAATAAAATCAGCAATAAATGCAAACAACAAAACAAATGCATTAATTTTCCCAACAGAATATTTTCAATACAAGGTTATTCCTTACGAAACTCATAATTGCCGAACCTAAAAATTAAAATCTGGCATTTAAAAAATTAAAAAAGAACTTATTTATTCTTTTGTGTTAACGCTACGGTGTTTCAATAGAAAGTAAATTTAATTAATCAAAACTGTTGCAGAATCATAACTTGGTCGAGCGTTTACAAGCACCTTCGTTTTATAATTTTAGTGGAGAAATAGCGATTAGTGTTGATATTATTAATCCATTTAATTCAGTTGCTTCTGCTTGAAGATTTAAATCTGCAATAATTGTTTATTTATTTAATTATTAGCAGTGTCTAAAGCACCAAGAACAAGAAAAGGACTCAAATCAAACTAACTTTTTGGAATTTTGGGACAGCTGTATATTTTCAATGGCACAGATTTGAGTTTAAAGAACCGTAGGTTGTAAAACATTTTAGTTTGTTAGGAGAACATGTATAGCTTATTCTTATTACATAGCCGTCCCAATTTTGGTGTAAAAGGGTTTAAACCAGCCTGTTCGGTTGTCAGCTTCAAGCGTGCGCCGCTTGGTGTCGCTGACTGACGAAAACGGTCACTCTGATTGGATTAAATACTGCACATGCGCATTGACAGCAGTAACTGACCAACGACTGCTGCTCGTTTCAAAAAGTAGGCGGGGCTTAGCGTTGTATGGAGAGTTCATGAGCTTAGCGGGATTTTTAAAAAGCCAACAGGCCGGTTAAAGACGTTTTATGCCAATATCAAAAACGTTTTTGACGAACAAAACAAATTGACAGTTTAGAAAGCAATAATAATTTGTAACTTAATAAAGAAGCAAAGCCTTCTCCGATTCAGAAGCATCAAAACAATTAAACTCACAGTCCTAAATACCTAATAACAAATCATGCAAGTGGGCATTATCCTTGCAATTCTCCCTACATTTAACGTGCTTTATGTTGCACGATTAAATTGAGGGAACATTAATGTCACATTGTTATGATTCTGTATATAACTTAAATTTTTTTATGGGTGCATAAATAATAAATTTGCATACAATAACACGAACATTCTTATAATTTAATAAAACTATAGTTATGTAACGTTCCGAAGGTTAATGTTCTTCCTAATTATATCCTAGCGTGCCTTGCATTTACGGTTGGAACATTAAATATTAAAATTATTTCAGTTGATTAGGTTACTGGGTTAATATTAATAATAAAGCATTTAAATTATTAAAACTATATGTAACGCGAAAGAAAGGAAAGGAATTTGTTTGGGAGTTTGAACAAAGGCCGATTTCCTACTTTGGGAACCGGCCTTCTTATTTTTTTAAAATTTTATTCGAGTTTGATATGTATCTGCTTGTGCACTAATTAGTAATTATTTTAATAAATTCAGGTTTTAGCCACAGAGAAAAGACTGCGAGAGTGGGCATTGTCCTTCGACGTTTTCAGATTAGGCCGGGAATTTACTTTTTTACAAGCTTTTCTAAGGGTTTTTTCTCAAATGTCAGCTGTAATTTTGCCCATTTTAATCTGTAAAATAATAGTAATAAGTCTTGTAAATCGACAACACTTAGAGTTTGATCCAAAGGTTCAGTCTAATGCTAACACGCGATCAACAAATTTAAGCAATAGTAGACCACGCCCCTAAATATTGACGTCATTGTAAGCCTCTAGCTCAATGACTGCAACCGCGTGATGACACTTCAAGGTTATGTTATCAATTTTCCACGTTTTTTCGTGCATTTTTACGTTTTTTTGCATCCAGGTTTAATCATTAAAAATGATAGGAGTAATAAACAACAGTTTTAATCTGTCGTTAACTTAACCTCAAAAAGTCATTGCGGCGGTTGCGTTCCGCGATGCGTTGATAGTTGTGGGAGGATTCACCATCATATGTTTTCGAAAGCATGGCCTACTATTGCTTGAAACGTTATTGATGGCCCATTTTATTATGTTATTAATAAACATCATTTATTTTAAAAATAAAATTTGGAATTAGGTACAGAATAAATTTACTTAATCCAAATCGATGCAAATCAAACAAATCTGGCTTTTAAACATAAAAATCTCAATAAAAGTGACGGTAGTTTAATGTTATCTGATGTTATTCAGGTTTTTGATTTATGCACATTTAACTAGTTTTATTTATTTCGAATTTCGATGTCGTTTATTTTACATTTGGGCAATATTAAAAATATGGAAGCAAATTAAAAGTAAAAGTATATGTAATTAACTTTATCGCTTTCGTTTTATTGTTGCTACTTAACTTATTACTGCTTAAGTAAAAAACAAAACAAAACCACGTTACTTATCTATTTGGTTTGGACATTACGCATTCACTCGTGTAAAAAACCAAGGTTTGCTTTTAAAGTAAGTAAATTAAATAAGTAGGCAAGTAGAATGCATTGTTAATGGAATTGTTATCGTAATAACAATATGAGGTAACCCGTGCCAGCTTGGATTAGAAAATGTCGTCCTATTTTGTTTATTTATTATTTATATCTGTATTTTTGACGTGCATTTTTGTATGTGGTTGCTTAGATAGTTTTACAGCTTTGTCGGGTTTAATTTGCATTTATTTAAATTCGCAATGTAAAATAATTAAAAAAAAAAATTATTTTAACACGGTGCAATTAGAATGTTTTTATTGTTGTTATGTAATTATTCGTCTATTACATTTGTTCCTTTTTTATTTGAACTTCTCTTTCTGGTTCTTGTTTCTTCTGTGATTGTGAATCCCAAAACCCAGCGTTAAGAAGGAAGCTTCGGTTACCAGGTTACCTATCTTAGTTCTTTTGTTTTCTCCTGTCCATGTTCTGTGTTCTTCTTTTGTAATTTTTTTCCCATTTTCTTTTTCTGTTTGATTCATTTTTTTGTGGCGTAGGTACTTGTTTACTGTTTTCACTTCTGCCATTTTGTATTTTTTGTGCTCCTCACTAGTTTTCGCGCCTTTTCTCCTTCTTTCCTTTTTGCCTGCTTCTTTATATCATTTAATTTTGAAAACAGCAATTTTTCACACATATTATTCTGCTTTACTGTCTCAAATTTTTTTAATTTTATTAGTTCTTGAAGTTGTTCTCATTTCATTCTTCACCTTGTGTTTCCTCGTTTTTCTTTTATTTTCTTTTTTATTTTTTATCTGCTTTCTAGTTCGTCTCTTCGTTTTCGTTTTTCTTTTCTTTTATACCTAACTGCTATATTCGTCCTTTCTTGTATTCTTAAATTTCAGAAGTAATACTTCTTGGTTTTGACCCTTATCTACTCTTGTTTCCTCCTTAGTTCTCGTTATTTTCATTGTTCCTCGTTTTATTATATCATCGCCGACTGCGTTCCCCTTTATCTTCTTTCTGTCCCTCCTTTGTAAATGTTATTAAGCAAACATTATTCACAGTTTATATCTTTCTTTTTATCACCATGGCATTTCTTATTTTTGCAACTTTTGAGTTGAAATATCTTTTACTTTCTTTGGTTCCTTCTTGTACTTCGTCGTTCTTCTCTTTTTTGTGGTTGTTTTCCTTCTTCTTTCCTATTTCTTGTTCTTATTCGTTTGTTTGGTTTCTCCTTTCTCATTTTTTCCATTTTTTCTCCTGTTTTCATTCATCGCGGTTTAGTTGTTCTTTCTTATCTATATCTACTGTTATTTCCACCTTGATTTTCTTTGTTTTCCTTTCTCCTTTACTTCTTCGTTTTTTTTCTTTGATCACAAACTTCTTCTTTGTCTCCCGTTCTTTTTATTATTATTATTTTTTGACATTAAAAGCTGTGATCTGTACTTACATTATTTGCTCTTCATCGTCCTTTTTTCTTGTCTGCAACCATCTTAATTCTTCTGCCCATTTATTTTATAATTCGTCTTAGTTTTTCAGTCTGCCTTTACTCATGCTCACTGTATTTTCAGTTTTTTAATTTTGAAAACTGTAATTCTTCTTTTTTATTCTTGTTCTTAGTTTTTTCTTCCTATTCGTCTTCGTTCGTTTTTTACGATGATCCCCACATTTCTTTCTTCGTCCTTTTCAAACGCCTCTCTATTTGTTCGTCATCCTATTTTGTTAATTTAGAAGTTATAATAATTTAGAAGTAATAAATCTTCATCATTACTGTCGTCTGTTATGTTCTCCTTCTCGCTTTCTTTTGTTTTTCTCCTTCCCCTCATTCTTTTTAAGTACAGTATTATGAATTTGCTTTTTTGCCTTCATTTTGTTTTCTGTCTTTTTTTATTATTTTTGTATTTTTGAGAGCTTTTTCTTCTTGTTTTTCATTATTCTTCATTCTCTTTCTTTCTCGTCTTAATTTACTTTGTCTTTCCTTCTTCCTTTTCTCCTTCTTCTCATTGTTTCTCTATTTGTTCTTCCACATATTTTTAAAGTATGGAAGGTAGGCTTATTCCCTATTATCGACATCGCTTATTTCTTTGTTATTTTCATTATTCCTTTTTTTGTCACCTGTTTTTTGTTCCTGTTTATTTACTTTTCCGCTTTCTTTGTCTCATTGATTTTCTCCTCGTGTTTTTAAATTTTAAAAGCCAGGCTTCTTTTCTTCTTCTTCTGTATTATGTTTATTTTTCTCCCTCATCTTCTTCTTTTTAGATATTAGAAGCAATCATTCTTTGCAATTTATTTCTTAATTGTTCTTTCCTTCGCAGCATTTTAGGTGAATTTTCTTCTTCTTTGTATCCCTCCTTCTTTATTCGTTATGATTTAGTTTTTCTTGTTATTTTCGTTCTCCTCTTTAATTTGTTAGTATTTTCTGGCTACCTTCCTATTTGTTTGTGGTATTTTACCTCTGTTTGTTTCCTTTAGCTGGTTTCATCTACTGCTTTTTTCTTTTAGATTTGGAAGTTGAAGGTCTTTTCCCTTTTTATATAATTTCTTCCTGTTCTTATGGCTCTTATTCTTCTGAAACTTATTTTTTCTTCTATTCTTCTATTTCTTTTTCACATAACTTTTTGGTTCTTCTTTTTATTTTTAGTGTATAATATTATAGTGTATGACTTATTCCCGTTTGTCTGCTGATTTGGCTTATTTGGTTTCTTGTTCTTCGCATTTTCCGTTAATTTTGAAAGTTACATTTCTTCTTTCTTCTTCTTCTTTTCGCATTGCCTTCTTCCTTATCGTTTTTGTTCTTTGTGTTACTTATCCTTTTTCTTCTTCTTCGATTGTTACCTACAAGGGTTTGCCATCTTTCGCCTTCATAAACCCTTCTTGTCCCAATCGCTTTCCTCCAAGTCTTTTTCCTTCGTTGCTTCGTTTATATGTCTCCCAGCTTAAAGCTGGCAGATCTCTTCTTCTTTTGCCCGTCGAATACCACCCTAATACTTTCTTATGTCATATATTCTCTGGCATTCGTTTAACGTGTCCATACCATTGGAGCGCTGGGTTTTCGAGAGTTTCAGTAATTCCCGTTCTGTTTCAAATTTATTCTGTTTTCAGTTGTCTTTGCTTGTGGCCCACAGACATCTTCTCATATAGTCTACCTGGACAGTTCTAATTTTCTCGTTAAAAGCTTTCATTAGGGGCCAAATTTCAGCTCTGTAAAGTACAATGCTCTCAGCTAGGCTATGGGATAGATGTTGTGTACTTTGGCTTCTCACTTCATCATAGACCACGCAGGGCTTTTGGTGCAATTTTTCCCAAGGCTATTCTTGTGAATATATCATTTTCACATGTCCCTGTCGGGTTTATAGTCGTCCCTAAATACTTAAATGTTTTACAGGATTTGACGTCATTGTCGTCTACTACTATGTTGATGCAGGTCTTCCAATGCACTTTTTGAACTATTCTTTTAGTTTTTGTAACATATAAGCTCCATGACCCCTTTATCTTGATTTCAGGTTTAAGTTTTTTAAATCATTTGCCTGTAATAGTTATCTTCAAAACTGATATTGTTAGGGAGGTAAAAGTAAAGAGGAATTGTTTGTCATTTTTGGGTCTTTTGTCAGGTATAAGTTCGTTTATTAGTTAGTCTTTCGTAAGGGGCTGGACATAAATCGGGGAACATAAACAGTGCAGTGCATGTCACACCCTTGCAGCTTTTAGTGGCGGTGTACTCGCCATTGCCATAAAACAAAACAATGGCTGCTCTGCAAAACTCACCGCTCACTAGATACAGGTTTGCTCCTACTACTACTTATTTGGGCTTCCATCATATTCTTCACGGTTTAGCCCATCACATCTCACAGAGTTTCTTCTCTTCCTCCTAGCCCCGGAGCCACACAGGATCGGGTGCAATTAATGCCAAAGAGTCGATGGGGTTCACACTCTCAGCAATATCTTAATTGCTTACTAAAGTCTATCCGGAAGACTCTCTTACCCTATCGCAAAATCTGCCTGGGACCACACAGATACCTTGGTACAACCAGGAGCACCCAACCTAACAGGAGAGCTTACTACCAACCAGTGCCTCTTTGTAAATGATCTTTCCTGTAAGCTAATCCTTTGATTAGACATGCATAACGTGCAACACAAGCAACAATCACTAAGTCACTGCAAAACGTAATTCTACCGTCGAGTCTACCGCCACCACTGATACTCTACCAAACGTCAACCCCTCTTGGTTATCGGGGCACACGCACACCTCCCTTCTTATATAACTTAAGTCTGCGTGTGTTTCTTCATGCTTAGGTCAACCCTTGCGATAAATTATGGATTTTGTTTGGGAAATAGGAAACTAGGGCATTGGTAACTTCTAAATTTCAGTTTTATTAAGTGCTAATACAATAGAAATGTAAATAAACGTATATTAAATAACTCAGTCTCTAACAATATTTTTCCTAAGACTTCTTTTCTAATCACTTGGTCCAACCTCGAAATTTAATAATTAATCTCTCAATTACAGAATTTTTTCTGTCTTCGAATTTAAATTATATACTTGTCTGAATCCGTCTTCTCTAGATTAAGAAATCGAACCATCAAATTCGCCAGAATTTATAAAACTTGCACAATTTAATAGGTACTACGTCCATAACATTTCCCAATCGTACTTCTCTGTGTGTGTAGTAGCTAAAACAAGTCATTTATATTTATAATCTTACTAAAAAGTTTGACCGCAATAATTCAGAATACTAATAGCAGCAATCTTTCGTGTTTTAAAAACTCGTTTTCTAACAGCTTTCAGTAAAGCATTGAAACGCTGGGGCTCTTTTTTGTGTGCGTACGAGTAACGGCATTAAACTCGTAATAATAGAAATAAAAAATTAATTAAGATGGGTTATTTGACGTGTAGCGCCGGTTAATGTGTTTTTAGGATCGTAATATTCAAGGTAGTTGGATAACGATTGGGTTTTATCGATTAACCAAACGATTTTGAAGGAAAAAAGGCTATTTAAAATTTTTTGTGGGCAGTTTTGCATTTTTTAGCATGAATTAAGGACAGTTTTTTAATTTTTTTCTCGAAAATTTGATATATTTTCAAGGCCGTTTAACAAGTTTGGTTATTTCTAAGTTCTTTTTTGAAGTTAGCTGGCGTTTCATTACAAATTTTGGTTAAAATCCTTATATGGCGATAGCTAAAAATCCTTTTCCTTCCGTAATTTAACAACTTTACCTGTTTGTAAGCCACACAAAATAGAAAATTATTTATTTGTTTTCATCATACAAATACATTTAAAATTTAATCGCATAAAAACAGATAACCAAAGTCGTTCTAGAAATTTGTTCGAAAGTAAATTCGTACCTTTTTTGCATATTATTTATTTAGTTTCAAAATATGGACCGAGTGATCGTTTAAACTTTCCGATGGACTTATCGGTTTTTAAAGCGTTTAAACCTGCTTGATTTGTCGTTTTTTAATGTCATTTTTTTCCCTTGGATTATGAAACCTATATTTCGAACCATTTACACGTTAAATTGATAAAACAAACAAAGTGAATTTAATTCGAATTATAACAAATACATTAGACGGAATTGGGTTATCCAGCCCCTTTTTTAGCATTTTCATAATTAATTGGTTGTAATTTTTTGTTGGAATACATATTGCACTTAGTGCAAAGTTAAAATAAACAAAAAATAGAAAAGTACCCAAAAGAATTGATCAAATAAATTTATAAACAGAGTAAGCAGCGGTTTTGTTAAGATAATTGGCAGCAGAAACAATGACAAAGCCGAACAAAACACTCGGCGGGAAACCTGTCAGCTGTCAGGTTTGAGGTTAGGTTCGCACTTCGTTCCACGGAAAACAGTCAAAGCTGTCCAAGTCAATGTTGCCAATTGTCAGAAATCACGGCCACACTAGTTACAGCCTTATTTGAATGCAGGGTAGAATTGGCAAAAACTGATATTTGCACTAATTTCTAAGATAGGAAAACCGTCTTATGTTATTAAATTAATTTATAAATTAAATTTATGGAAAGTAAGCTGTTGCACTTGTCCTGGGTTTTCTTTCAATGAAGGCGCGGTTAAAAGAAAAGTTTGAATATGTGGCACACTTTAATCAAAACTGGGAACACTGGAGGGTTGAGTAAACCTTGTTTAATTTAATGAACGCTGTGTATTTTAACGAGTATTGCATTTGTATAAAATTTGCCTGATTTAATGAATTGTTCTGGCCTCTACCTTACATCATAGCAATTTTTTTAGAATTTGCTCACACTTGTGCTGAACAACCTTATAAACAAAGTAGCCACTGATTTTTGGTAAGACAGTTGGTGGTAGTGAATGACAAAGCTAAACAAAACATTCGGCACGAGACCTGTCAGCTGTCAGATTTGGGGTTAGGTTTGCGCTTTGTTCCACGGAAAACAATCAAAATACGATGGTCAAAGTCAGCGTCGTCAACTGTCTAACAGAAATCATGACATACTCTAGTTACAAGCTTATTTGAACGCAGGGTATTTGTAAAGGCATTTCTGCTGAGATCTAATTAGCCCAATACTTTTCTTGGTTTGTGCTTTGTAACGCTTCGTCCATCGTTTGCGGATTAGGGGTAAATGCTTTGGTTAAACATGTTACAAAGTCTTCTCCCATATTCTTAGGTTTGTGGGTTCTTTCTGATCGTCGTACAGGCTCTTCGTTGTTGTTTTGAACTTTTGCTTCTGGTTCTTTGGTTAAAATACTTGATTCAGAAGTATCGACTCTCTGTTATCCGTTCTCTACGGATTTTACAAAGAAAAGCCAAAGTTATTTACCTCATTCTGTTTAGTTGTCGTGAATTCGCCTTCGAAGAATATCACATCTCGACTTACTGTTATCCTTTTACTTTGGGGATCGATGAGTCGATAACCTTTTATACCTTCGCAGTATCCCATGAATAGATAACTGGCTGACTTCACATCCCATTTCTTTCCCTTTTCATTCGGAACGTATGCCATAGCTTTGTACCCGAACACCTTCAAGTTACTAATGTTTGGTGCTTTTCCAGTCCACATTTCGGCGAGTCAGCTATTATTCCTGTACCAGAACTATCTAAGCCCATGATCATTGGTCGGTAGTAATCTGGTAGACCAACAAGTAATAGAGTTTCTACCCATTCATCGCTGACTTTGAAATCTAGTCCGTTCAACTTATGGGCGGTAGTAAGTATGATATTTACTTAGACATCGACTGAACTACATTTCTCTAACTGTGTCGTTACCAAAGTACGTAGTAGGCCTACCTTACGTGTTAACCCTGAGTCTTCAAATATCTGGTTTAACTTTTCCCAAGCTTCCTTGGCTACGTGGTATCTTGGATGTGAACGTAGTTTATTAGATCCACAGCTAGTATGGTCTTCGCTCGAGCTCGCGAGATTTTCTTTGCATCGTTGGTATCGGTGCCATTCACGCAGTCCCAAAGATCTTCGTGCTCCAACAGAGCTTGCATACCAAATTTCCGCGTAGCATAATTATCTCGTCCTGTTAGTTTCTCAACTGAAATTATGCTGCTGTGTGACATTTTTTTAAGCCACACAAAACACTGTCTTAGTTCACAATTCGCACTAAAACTGAGGGGTTGCTATTTGCGCCCTGGGCCCATAACCTGATGAGATCTAATTCTGAAAACTTGAATAAGATGTTTGGTTTTGAACATTTAATTAATATATTATTTTACAAACAACTCACGTTGCTAACATTACATTGACATTACTAAACATTACGCATCGGTATATTGATGTTTCATAATTTATACTAGCTTTTAGTTTAAATATCAACAATTTCATTAATTTTTAAACAAAATAACTTCTTAAAAACTGTGTTAACTCATTAATTACAACAACAATTCTGTTATTAATTAAAAACAATTTCTTAGGGGTGGTGAAATCGTGAAATGTCACAAAGCAAGCTGTTAATTCTAAATTTATTTTAAACGAAAATGTGCTAAAATCCACCTTGTTTCATTATTCAGCAGCATGAATTTTTGTAGCCTCTGATGGTCTTTTCCTAAAATGTCAATCGTTATCAGTACAACAAACTGAAAGCTGTACATCTCAAAGGTTACTTGTAATTCTGATGATTCATTTGATGTAAAATTTATGTTTTTCCTCTAATCCGATAAGGAGATTAATTTTCTAAACGTGTGAACTTTTGTAAAATATTCAAACAGAATTTAAAATGTTTGTTTCCTAAGAAGTATTTTTGTTTCCTAAAAATAAACTTTAAAAATGCACACGCCAGAATAATTTAATTCGAAAAACGTACGAAGCAAGATACAACGTGGGTAGTCTACGTGTGGATAATAAATGATTCAAATCTGGTAACAATTCAAATCAGTTAGTAAATCTTGTATTTCCTTGACGTATATAAATTAAGGAATGTCTCGTATGCTGGAAGAATGCGGTTGATCTTCATAATGGAATTCCTTTAATGTACAAAAACAAAGAAAATGGAACAAAGTCGTACGAAAACGTGCGCGAGAATTAAAATTCGAAGGTTTCACCATTTTGATTTTGTAAGTTAACAAAATAAATTGTGTTTCGACTGCCAAGGCCGTCTGTCGTCTGGTAATCTCTTCGGTGTTATGTAATACCATTATTTTCAAAGATATCCTTAAGCATTCTTCGCACACTTTCTCACAAATTAATTTTTCTTCAAGAAACAAAGATTGAAATGTTCTTCTTTAATTGGATTTCTGACTCATTAAAATGCTAATTTTGGTGCGAGAATCGTAAAGGTTAGATTGACAGTTATTTATTGCTACAGAATTTTACATAAATCAAATATTGGTTTCTTCTGCTCCTTCTTGGCTATTACAAAATTCTAAGGCGATGTAATTTTTTACAAAACCCAAGTAGGAAAAATAAATATATCGCAAGGATAAAACGCTCCATCACGATTATTTTCGCTCCAATAATACGTTTTGTAATAGTAATCCGTTGCATATTTCATTATTTTTATTTATCGGCACATTTTCAACCATATTTAGTGCAGAAAGCATTCACCGGGTGTTCAGATTCAATTTATTTAATCCTGTATTTAAATCAAAGTTGAGTCCAAAATTGTCTGAAACTGATTTCAGATTCTGTCAATCCATTAACTTGAAATTTGATTTTTAATGTTGAGTTCGAACTAATTCAATTATTCCAACATAATACAAGTTTCAGACCAATCTTAATCTTGAATTCAGAATTAGTATTTCAAAACATTGATTTTGGTTTATAAACAGTGGAAATCAAACCTGGAAGAGTTAACGCAAACATGGAACTAAAACCCGAGGTTGAATTATCGAATCTCAACGCATCTGTATAATTCACTCTAACTTTAAAGATTTAAGCACGAAAACCTACCTATTTGGCGATATTTTAGAAGCACAAAATATTTCCAAAGTTTCGGAAAAGCAAAGGGCATTCTGCATTTTTAAATTTAAAAGAAATAAGAGTGAAAAACTAGAAACCGAAGCAGTAGGAGTCTCGTCTCCTGGATCAATATTTCAATGGTTTTAATGCAGACTTAGAAACTTTTTACTGATTAGAAACCTTCAGGTCAATTGTTTAAATCTTATAGTGCTGTTAGAGCTTAAGACAAAATTCAGCAAAGCTCGGGGGGAAACAAACTAAACATAATAAGCAGATAAACATAGCATGTACATTTTTAAAAGAGTAAAGAAAATAATCAGAAGGAAAAGTAGCAACACAAGACAAGAACGAATCATTAAACCACTATGAATTAAAAACGGGACGAAAAGCAAAATGCTAAAAAACGAAAGGAAACAAAAGAATATGACGCACCAACAGGAAATAACGAAAGTAAAAAGGATTTCAGCTCAAAAGTTACAAAACTGAAGAGATCCTATGGCGGAAGGAATGAAACAGAAATAAACTGCGAATAATGATTGCTTAAAAATATTAAAGGAACAAAGAGAAACAGGTGAACGCCGTCTGCGATATAATAATAAAAAGAAACAGCAAATGATAAAGGGCCGAGAATGCAAAGAAGAAAGCAAAGACGAAGAACAGCTATCAAAATTAAATAATAATAAGAAGAAAACAGAAGACAAAGTGGAAGGTCGAACAAAAAACTAATGTAAGGTAATGACTGCTTATAATACTTAAAAAATTATAAGAAAAAGAAAATATAACAGACAATGATAAGGATGCCGAAGAATTATAATCTCCAAATTTAAAAGATAGGACGAAGAACAAGCAGAGAGGCAGCGAAAGGACGAAGAAAGTGGGAAAGTTAAGATGACAGAAAAATCAAACGACGACAAATAGGAAGAAACTGAAGACAATAACAAGAAAAAAAATTAAGTAAGAATTAGCTTCCAAAATTAAAAAAATAAGAGCTATGATGAGAAGGGGCATGTATACAGAGTATAGACAAGTGAAAAAGGCGGTAAATAAAAATTAGTTAATTAGGAAAAACCGGGAGACTAAGTAGAAGGAAAAACAAATAAACTAACAAGCACGATCGCTTCACATATTTCAGAAGAGGAATAGGAAGAAGGAAAACAAAGAACCCATAACGATGAAGTGTTGCTTTTTACTTTGAAAAACATTAAAAAGAGCAAGAATAGAAACAGTAAGAGGATGAAGAATGTTACAAAATTGGGGCGGAAAAGTAAATAAACACGAATAAGAAAGAGAATGAAGGCAAAGACGAAGAAATAAGAAGGAAAAGAAGTAGATAATACAGCCCTCAAGAGAATAAAAGAGCAGAAGGCGACGTGGAAGATAACAAAAAATATATTCAGAGAAATGACTGCTCATAATATTTCAAAAGAGGGGGAGGGAAGAGAAACGTAAGAAAAGGAAGTAAGAAACCATAACAGACGACGATGTACCTTCTGCATTTAAAAAATTATACGAAGAACAAGCAGATACGCAGCGAAAGGACGAAAGTGGCGAATAACAAGCCAAAAAACGCAGTTTTATAGTTCTCAAAATTGAAAACAATTAACAGTTGCGATGAGAAGACAAAATAAAAAACAAACGAGCACAATAAGAAAGAGTTTGTATGCAAAAAAGGACGATGCAGAATAAGAAAAATGAGTAAAAATCACAGCTTTCAATGTTCAAAATATTGAAGGAACACAGAAGACAAAGGAGAAAGAAGACAAATAAACTAGCAAGAATGATTGCTTCTGATATGTCAGAAGAGGTGGAGGAAGAAGAAAAACAAAGAGAATTAAGGAGGACCCACGAGTAGACAAGAGCCACAGCAAAGCAGTATTGCTTCTAAATTCTAAATATACACAAAAGAACAAATACAACAAAGTGGCGAAGAAGGGGAAAAATAGAATAAAAGCAAATAATAAAAATGAAGAAGAAAAACGAAGAAATGAAACAAGGATTGAGTCATTTAAAAAAAATAGGAACGAAAAATAAAAATAATAAAGACTTACATTGCTGCTTCTACAATTTAAACATATGTATAAAGAAGAAAGCAAAAGAAGTTGCAGTGCTTCAAAGGAAGTTCTGGGCTTGTATAAGCAGGCAATTTGATATATTAGTCATAATTTTTCAACAAATTAACGTAGATAACTAATAACTCAGGGGCAAACCTAAAAGTCCGTAGATTTACCGAAAAATTGGTAGCTCTGGCAGCACTGTTAACACTGTCAACACTGTCAGGTGACGACTAACTAAAATCGGTAGAATTATCGGCGACCTTCGGTAGATCTCGATAAAATTCGATAAATTTAAAATTTTAAAGGAAGTCCAAGGCTTATAGAAGTAGACGTTTTGATATATTAATTACAATTATTGTTCAATAGATTATCGTAAAGAACCGATAACTCAGAAAGAAACCTAAAAATTTCGTAATTGACCGAAATATCATTAGCCCTGGCAACACTGTTAACATTGTCAGGTGAAGACGAACTATCGGTGAGTTTCCATAGGTCTCGATCAAATTCAACAAATCTCAAATTTGCAGTGCTTTAGGGGATATTCAGGACTCATAGCAGAAGAGTTTTGATATATTAATTATCATTTTTCAGTAGATTAACGTAGATGACCAATAACTCAGGAAGAAACGAAGAAACTTAAACATTTCAGAGATTTAACGAAAAATCGGTAGTTATAACAATACTGTTATGTTAATGTAAACAACCGATAACTCGCAAGAAACCTAAATATTCCGTAGATTTACCGAACAAGCAATTGCTTTGGCAACACTTTAATATTGTCAATTGAAGTGAGTTTCGGTAGATCTACATAAAATTTAGCAAATTTAAAATCTTCAATCATTTAAGGGCATTTCGGTGGAGTTTTTGGTAGATAGCGAGCAACATAGAAAGTCCGTGGATTTAGTGAAAACTAACTAAATTTGATTTCAAAACCATTCGATAGATTTTTAGCTTGCCAGGTTGTATTGTATATAAACAGACATTTTAACGTTTAGAGCACAACGGATTAATTTTGAAAATCGATACATCTTGGACAGACATATAAAGATTCCGTAGATTTCCGGAAAAATCGGCAATTTGGCAACACTGCCGCATTTAAATTTTGTTGGTTTTTTAATGGTTGGTTCTGTTTGATTGTTTGATTATTAAAGCAGTCTAAAGCATTAAAATATCATAGTCTTCATCGGAAAGGTTTATCATTTTCAAATCTAAATTTAGAAATATGTTTGTTAATTCCTTACAAAGCGAAGACTTAATTATCTGATACCCCAAAATCTCTTAATACTCGTATCTCAGAGCTTAAATGCCGAAATTTGCATTAAATTTTTCATTGTGAAACTGTGGCACAGAATTAAGTTGGATTCGACCTGTCAAAGAAGTAGAATATAATCTTTATGTATGATCATTCTTACAAAGCGAAATTGCATCCATTACCATCTTTTTATTCATTCGATCCGACAACGGCGATTTATGAAATACGTTTTACCATCACTTTGCACAATCCATTATAAATAGATAGATAGGTACCCCATTAAAATGAAAACTGGTTGCATTTTATTACAAAACCGGCGAGTTCAACGGGAAGCAATGAGGTAACAACGCTTTAGTTATATTCGAAATTAACTCGAATTAGAAATTATTAAATTTATCATTATCTTCACTATGACCGAGTTTACTCTTTGAACACAATGTGTCTGTCGAATGCGGTACGGTACGTTCTATCTACCTATACGATTACAAAATATTTCTTGCACCACTTTCATAATTGTTAATTACACTGCAGGTACCCATTACTTACTTTTATTTTATAAAAAAGATTAGTTTTGCACAATATCGTCTGTTATTTCACACCTTTGGTTGCTGTTAACAATAGCACACATCGTTTGGTTTGGCTTAAGACTAGTTGCTATATTTACTTGAAATAATTTAAAGATTAAAACTAAATTCTTCTGCTATTGTAAAAATAAACCCTTCAACTTCATACAAATTGTTTTCGAATAATCGAAGAAGGTAATAAAAAACGTAGTAACAATTCAGAAATTAGTTGGAATTATTTTGGATATTATTTGGAAATATTCGAAAATCGATATACGGGTAGGACACATTAGATCCGTAAATCTACCGAAAATCTGTAGATGTGGCAACCCTGCCGCATTTATTTATGCAGATTTTTTTACTACAGACTGGTTTTGTTTGTTTCTTAAAGAAATTTAAATTATTAAAACATCAAAATGCTTCTCGAAGGTCTTACCATTTTCAAACCTGGAAATATTCAAAAACGAATTTTGGGTGAAGATTCGACTCTTCAAAGCCCAAAAGCTTGAATTGAAATGTTTTTAAATGATTTAAATTCAGATTTGAAACTCGACTTATTAAAGCCATAACCAAGATCCAGACCTTCAAACTTATTTTAAAATGATTAAGGGTAAGATTAGATTGTTATCAGTAAATTCAAACCACTTTTAACTATAGTGGGCCATCCTTTCGTAAAATGTATTCGACTTTGGATCCAAAATACAACTCACTAAAGCCAAATCCGAAGTTCAAATGTTAGATCTCCAGTTCGAACTGTAGTCTTAAATTTAACAAAGTTTTCGATTTTAAAATTCTTTGAATTCGATGCTTAAATCTTGAGCATCATCAAATTTAAATTTCAAATGACAGATTAATAGAAAATCTAGATTTTAGATCCAGATTATGGCTTCAGATTTAAAAAATCCACCGTCGAAAACTCAGTTGTAGTTTGGAAACTTCATGATTTTAAATTCGCATCTACGATTTGAATCTTCGAATTCCGATTTAAAACCACTAAAACCTTTACCTGATCTAATACAACCTAACCTAATTTAGCCTAATCTATCATAACCTTACATTCGTTAAAGTCAAATCCGAGATTCAAACCTTCAATCCCAAGCTATAACTTCAGTCTTAAGATTTACGAAGTCTGCTGATTTAAAATTCGAATATGAATTTTTTTGGAATATTTAAATCCACATTTACAGTTTGAATCTTCGAAGCTAATCTAGCCTAACATTTATTAAAGTCACCGTCCAAAATTCAAACCTTCAATCTGGAGCTCGAATTTCAGTGTTAAAATTCACCCCGATTGAAAATATTCGAATCCACTCTTCAGTTCTTACATCTTGAACATAAGGATTGAATTTCGAACGAAAGACTAATAGAAAAACCTGATTTTAGATTCGACTATCACAAACTCAGTACCAGTTTTAAAACCGAAAAACTTAAATCTGGAAAATTTGAATGTTTCAATCCGTATAATTTAAAACATAACTCATTAAAGTCGCATCTAATTCAATTAACTATTTGGCTTCGAACTCAAAATGCGACAGTACTTAAGAAAAAGACAAAAAAAATCACCAAATTAGTGGGAATTATTTTGGAAATTATTTGGAAAAAACAAAAATCAAATCCTAAAATTCTAAAATATTTAGAATCGAGTCTTGAATCTTAGACTGGAGACTGGACTCGTTAAAAGCATTACTAAAACTCAGATCTTATTTGAAAACGATTTAAGTAATCTGATTAGATTGCTATTAACGTTTAAATCAAACCAAATTGCGACTTCAGCAGGCCATACTTTTTCGAAAATTGAATTCACGATTTACATCTATTAAAGTCAAATCTGAAGTTCAATCCTTATTTTGGAAACTTAAATATATTTAATGTGATATTCGACTTCAACCTAACCTAACCCAACACTCATTAAAGAAACATCTGAGATGAAAATCTCGAGCTCGAATTGCAGTCTTAAAATTCACGAAGTTTCCTGATTTAAAATTTAAAACCACTGTTTGAATTTGATGCTCAAACCTTGAACATCAGGTTTGATTTTCGAACAATGGACTAATAAAAAATTCTAATATTAGACCAAGCACAAACTTAACACAATGAACTGTCAAAAATCCAGTGCCAGTTTTGAAACAGAAAAAAAATTGAATCTGGAAAATGCGACTATGTAATTCCGCATGATTTAAAACACTCATTAAAGTCAAGTCTGATTCAATTATTTGACTTCGAATTACTTGAAATTCGGCAGTAAGTTTTTCCAAATTTCGATCCACTTAAAAAGACAAAAAAACTTCACCAAATTGGTCCGAATTATTTTAAAAATTGCTTGAAAGAAAAATAAGAAACAAATGCTAAAATTAGAAAATATGCAGGGTCGATTCTCGAAGCTCGATCCAGATCTTCAAAATCAGGTTTGAGTTTTGGTCCATTAAAACCAATAGCCAAGATTCAAACCTTTGCTTTATTTAAAAATTATTAAATTTAATCTGATCTGAGCCGTAGTGGCCGAGTGGTTAGGGCATTCTTGGGGTCAAACCCGAGTCGAGTGCTCGGCTGGTGGCCTTCCCAGTCACTGATATAATAATAGTAGTAATAATTGGGAACCAAAACACAGTAGTGGTGTAGGAAAGGTAGCCGGTTGTCGAACGCGCGGTGCTTACCGCATCACCCCGTACGTATAGCGTGCCAGACAATCGAGGTATGAATCGGTACGGATCTTTCTGTTTCAAAGTTTGAATACTATCTTTGAATTCGATGCTCAAATCCTGAATATCAGGTTTGGATTTCGGTTAATTAACAGAAATGCCTTGAATTTGGATCCGGATTAGGACTTGAGACTTAAAAAATCCAAGCAAAAACTTGCTACCAATTTTAAAACTCAAAAATTTTGAATTTGCAAATATGAAATATTTGAATCCGTATCTGAAACTTCAATCTTCGAATTCTGATTAAAATTCAATAACCTAACCTAATCTAACTTAAGCCAATCCAATACTCGTTAAAATCAAATCGAAGATTTAAACCTTCAATCCCGAGTTTAACCTTCAGTCTTAAAATTTAAGAACTTAAAATTCACCAAGTTTCCTGAATTATGAATTTCGAGCGATAGACTAATAGAAAATCCTAATTCCATGTAGATCCAAATTATGGCTTTGGATCCAAAAAAATAATTGTCAAAATCTCATAACCAATTTTGAAACCGAAAAAATTTGAATGTGTAAATTCGAGTATTTGAATGTCATTTACAATTGAAGGTTTGGAATTCAGTTTTAAAGCCGAAAAATTAGAGTTCCGAAAATTTTTAAATCAGTCTGATTTGAAAGGTGATTCGTCATAGTCAAATCAAAGATTGAAACCTTCAATTTCGAGCTTGAATTTCAGTCCTTGAATTCACGCAGTTTCCTTCTTTAAAAATTCAGTTCCAAGCTGAAATGAATATGAATTAAATATCAGGTTTAACTATCAAACGACAAATTGATAAAAAGAATCTGATCTTCGATCCAAATTATGACTACACACCTAGAAAAATACATTTTTAAACACCAGCTTTGAAACCGAAAAGTTTCGAATATTTGAATCCACATTACAATTTAAAGTTTCGAATTCAGATTTAATAGACAACTCATTCAAATCAAACTCTTCGAATTTGGAAGTCAAAATTTGGCTGTAAATTTCGAATTAATTTCAATTCCTAGTAGCAAAAAGTTCGAATCTCTAAATTCGAATATTTTAATCCACATTTGCAATTTGAGGTTTCTAGTTCAAATTTAAAACACGACTTATTCAAATCAAATCTTGAGGTTCAATTCCTAGAACTTTGAAGTCGAAATTTGGCTGTAAATTTGGAATAATTTATACTTCTAAATTTAAATCCACCCTGGATTCTTACTCTAATCCTGATCCTTAGGTTTGGATTGCTTGTTCTTTTAAGTCAAATTACAAACTACAAATTTACAAACGCACTCGTCAGAAATACTAATAAATTTAAGCTTGAACCTAAGAAAATATCAATCTAAAACATCCGATTTAAATTTTCGAGTTCAGATTTAAAACACGACTCGAAACAGCCCTTAATCTTAAACTTTGTGGGCGCATTTTGAATGAGTCTTTAGTTCTGAAATCCTAATCCAGCTTTTATAAATCAAGATATGACTGTAAATTTGAATCTTGTGATAATTGATGGAAATATACGGATTACGATTTCAAGCCAAAGCAGTGATTCGAATTGAATTACATATACAGTTTTATCTAATTATTTTAGACTTGAGGATCGACAATATTCTGCAATTTTGGATTATATTTGATATGTAAAATTGCTTAAGTAGCAGACTTGGATCGGATTTCAATCGAAATTTGAAATTTTACAACCAAATTTGGAGATCAATTCCAGGTTTAACAGTCTCTTTCCTTTATCTATTTGCCTTTTAGGGCGTCGGATTACGGTTTGGCATTCAAAAATGTAAAGCTTGAACGTTCAAATGTGGATTGAATTTTAAAGCATTGAAGCTCAATCCTAGACTGAGATTAAAAGCTAAATCCAAATTAAAAATTTCAATCTTAATTCACTTAACTTCGAATTTCTGCCCTAAAAATTTTGGTATTAAATTCGGACTGTGATTCAATCCACTGTTTTCACAAACGAAATACTAATAAATCAGGCTATAAACTTCAATACAAAGGGCAACAAAACCGCAACGGAAATTTCCGACATTTAGAAATACAGGAACAGTTCGGTGATTTTTTGCAAAACCGAATCAATTACATACATAACTAATTTAGAAATCTAATTTCACATAATCGCAATTAGTTAAGTGGAACACGGAAAATTTTCCGATCGATTATATTCTCTCTAATAGTTTAAAACAACGTGACTCGATGCTTATACGTTCGAAACTACATCAGCGTTCCAGTTTCGTTATAGTTTTGGCACATAAAAAAAGCAAGAAAATAATGCAACAGGTTGTTTTTATATAATTTTTAAGTGCACTTTTACATGTTTAGAAGGAAATAAAAAACAGTTAAATGGCTACTTCAGTTTCTTATATTTGCAATTTGTTTTTGAATGGGAATATTGACTGAAATCCCGTATTTGGATTGGCTTCGAATCCTAGTCTGGAGTTAAGTTTGGAAGCTTAAATTTCAATCCAAATCTGAACGATCAATCTTGAGTACGAAACCCAATCTTAAATCTTTAAATTTTGGGCTGTTAAGCCTGGAAATGACATTCAAATTTGGTGTTCATTAAAATTACAGATTTAAGCCAGCATCTCGATTTAGAATCCGATCCGAATCTGCTGTTTAATCGATTTTACATATTCAATATCCAAAATTGCGAAAAATTCCAAATTTCAAATCTGGGGGCAGGTTGATAAATACCAGGAATTAAATTCGGATTACTGTCTCAAAACCGATTAATGTTGAAACTGAATTGAATTCGTAATTGGAACTTCTTCCAGATATTTCCATCAATCATCACAAGTTTCAAATTTACAGTCTTGATTTATAAAAGCTGGATTTGGATTTCAGAATTGCTCTGGTTCGAAATCTTGACTTTCACGAGTCGTGTTTTAAATTCGAATTCAAAGATTTAGAAACGGATTTAGACATTCGAATTTGGATATGTTGAAACTTCAATTTACTGGTATTTTTGACAATTGGGTTTGTAAACTTCTAGTTAGGATTGACTTAAACAAAAGCAAAATAATTTACTACCAGAAATTCAAACTTAGAACTCAGGATTGGGATAATGGATCCAGATTGGATTCAGATAGAGAACTATAAATTAATATAACGTTTACAGTCAAATTCGACTTCAAAGTTTAAGGAATTGAATCTTAAGGTTTGATTTGAATGAGTCGTGTTTTAAATATGAATTCGAAAGCTTCAATTGTAAATGTGGATTCAAAAAATAGAAATTTATAGATTGAAAGTTTTTCAAAACTGGTGGAAAGTCTTTAACGGTTATTTTTCTGGGTTTGAAGTAATAATTTGCATCTAAAATCAGATTTTTGTATTAATCTGTCGCTCGAAATTCAAACCTGATATTCAAGATTTCTGCTTGGAGTTGATTCAATTTTTCAATCAGGAAATCTCGTAAATTTCAGAATTAAAATTTGAGCTCGAAGTTGGAGGTTTTAATCTCGGATGTGACTTTAACAAATCATGCTTGAAATCATACGGATTTACGGTTTTAAAACTGGTGCTAAGTATTAGGCTAGGTTAGTTTGTATTAAGTTAATGGATTTAAATCAGAATTCAAAGATTCGAATTGTAAATGTGGATTTAAATATTCCAAAAACTTTCATATTCCTCAGTTTCAAAAGTTTTAGCCTGAAACCGTAATCTGGGCTAACATAAGATCAGACATTTACATTATTCTATTTTTCGAAGTTCAAATCTGATATTGAAAATATGAGGATCGAACTCGAAGGTTTGAATTTAATTGAATTAATGTATACAAATAACAATAACCAGGAGGTTGAAGGTGCATATTTGTAAAAGTACTGTTTTGAATAAACTAAATATTTCTTTCGATTCAAATAATATTTTTTTTAGTAAAGGAATTTCATTTTTAAATCCATCATTCTCAAATTATAATTATTACTAGCCCACACATCCCTACACAGGGCAAGGGCCTCCCTCTTTCTCTCATCCTTTGTATATGTTTTCAAATTTATCTCATACTCCCTTTAGTGACCGGTCCTCGTCGGAGAGAGAGCCGCGTTAACGGAGCAATCGGGCCACCCATCCCAGCACTGACCCGAGACAACGATTACTTTCGTAATCGAGCGGGAATGTGGTACCTAGCTACCGCAACTCGGACCCTCATTTTCAAATACAAAACGAAATTTCTAATTTTAAATCGTTTCTTCTATGCGCAGAAGCCGTATTTGTTTATTATTAGCAATTTACCGGAAGTACTCGTAGTATCGTTTATTTTAAACAAGGTCCAAAGTGGATTTCTTGCTTGTATGAAAAATGATTTGTTCTCTTTTCAGCAAAGTCATTTTACATATTAAAAATTTCAGTAATTGTAAAAAATGTCAAAATATGTGTCTCAGAATATCCAAAACAGCATTATCTATTTACATACGATAGAGACGAACTAAACAAAACTGTTACAATAATTAGTTTAAATTACAATACTTAAGCTGAAAAACAATGTCTTAAATACAAATTCAGCAGTAGGAAAACGCACTAAAAATGTATACCATATCACTTCCGGTAAATCCGGAAGTAGCTTGGACTTACTTTATTCAAACAGTAAAGTACAGTTCATTTATTACAATAATTCTATATCCTTCTCACACACATAATTTAAGTAAAATTGCGCCTTACTATCATAGAAACGAAGTCGATACTACTTCCGGTTTTCCCGGAAGTGAGGCGAAATGAAGCTTTTAATGCATATTTCGAATCTTTCTTACTGTTTACCTTATATATATGCGGCTGATTGTGTTGTGGTGGGACTCCCTGTATGTATATACACCCTGTTTGTTGTAACTATAAAAAATATTTTAAAAAATCTTCGGATACTAGCAACAATATTTAATAAGACACAAAATTATAGAGTTGTATTTTATGAAATTTCGGTAAATAGATTCATAGTCATAGTCATTAGTAGATTCCAGTCGTGCCAACACAAATAAAATTTTCCACAGCCTACCTTGGTATAACAAGTAAAATATACAGTTTACTCAATAAAAATCACCTGTAAAAGACTGCAATTATTTGCTTATTTATTGGTTGCGATGTAGACTTGCGGGTGCCAAGTATAATTAATTATTTATTGTTGTCTGTTTTGTATTATTAACCAAGCACCATCGTGCTTTACGCGTCAAAAAGTGCCGAATAGAAATCTTTAACTAAGTTAGGTAAAGTCGTGCTCTTGTTATATTCAAAAATTGTAAGGAATGCGATTAATTCAGGTTTTTCAACGATTTCTAATCCAACCACCACGATTTCGACCTAATCCAGATTCTTTTATAAATAAAAGCAGAAGAAATGCAGGAAAATCTAGTTCTGCTGGTTTGGATTTAACTAAATCGGATAGCAGCACCAAAATCACTGCAAATCGTTCTTTGTTAAGACTTTGGAGGATTTGTAAGACTGTTAAGGATTTGATTCGTGGGGAATAAAAAAAAATGATAGTGGTTTAGTATGTGAAGCCGTAAGACAGGGGTTCGAATTCCGGTAGGGGTGATTTTTCTATGTACATATTCTTTTATTAATTAAAATTCATTAAAAAACTTCCAAGTGAGTGAATTGTTAAACATTTAACATTAAAAATAATTGACTTTATCGAAAGAAAAACAATCTGAAAATTTAACACAACTTAATTATTTCTAGGATTATCAATAAAATAAATGTTGAAATTTTTTAATTGATAAGCTAATTAATACGAGAAATGCTTGAATATGAATATTCAAAGACGATTTGACGTTTTAATCCGCAAGCTAGAAATGGAAACGGTGGACATATTGCCATTACGTTTGGCATTTGGATATCACAGTAGGCAATAAAACGGGTCTTTCACAACTATTGCAGGAATTTAAAAGTAATTACAACATACGTGCTATCCTGTCGGATAAGTACATCATATCAGAACCCGATTGATATTTTATTTAATCATTCATTTCGTTTGGAAATAGCGAATTTGTAACGTCTTTTATTTTTACTTTATTTAAATTTGTTTATTTAATCACTCAATTTGGACGGTTTGGAGTTAATTAATTAATTATTAAAGTTTCTATTTGGTTGAACAATCAAAACGTTTCTTTTTGATTTATAACATGTAAGAAAAATTTATAATATTCGCAGCTTATTTGGTTTCCAGTCGGCCATTGCTTGTTTAAACTGAATTACTCTTAATAATATAAAACTTAAAATGCAGAAGGGTCACATTAGAAATACCCAAATACCTTAGAAACTTCTAACTCAAGATTCAATCCTAAATGAAAATTCAATCCACTCCTTTGAACTCAAAGCTCAAACCTACGATCTCCGTTTTAAATTTTCTAAATTTTTGAATTTCGTTCGAAGACGTATTTGGATTAGTAGAATTCAAAACGTAAATCGAAATTTACAAGTATAAATTATGAAATTTAAATCTAAATGTTTGTAAAAGTTGCTCGGAGTCCGAAGATGTAGTATTCGAATCCAGATTCATAGTTGAAGGAAATCTGATTCATTACTTTGGATTTAACGTTTAAATATTTGATTTCAGTTTTGGATCTTACAATTTTTTGAATTTAAGGTAAATTTTCGATTTGTAATAAAACCTCTTCTAAGTTTAAAGCTCCTTAGAACCAGATTATGACTTGAGATTTAAAAAGTTAACTGTCAAAAAGTCGTAACCTAACCTAACACGTGTTAAAATCAAACTAGAGATTCAAACCTTAAATCTCGAGCTCGAATTCATTCTTAAAATTTATGAAGTTTCTTGATTCAAAATGCGAATCCACTCTTGAATATCAGATCTGAATTTCGAACGATTGACTAGTAGGAAAGCCTTGATTTTAGATCCGGATTATGGCTTAAAACTCACTTCCAATTCTGAAGTCAAAAAGATTTGAGTCTGGAAATTAGAAATACTTAAATCATTGTCTACAATTTGAAGCTTCAAATTCTGTTAAAACTGCTAATCTAATCTAGTCTGATGCTCCTTAAAGTCAAATCTGAGATTCAATCCTTCAACCACGAGTTCTAATTTCAATCTTAAAATTCACGAATTTTACCCATGCAAAATTTGAGTCCGCCCCTTGAGTTCGATAATCAAATCTTAGATATAGATTTTGACTTCAGATTTAGAAAAATCTATTTTTTAAAACTTAGTAAGTTTTGAAACTAAAACAACACGACACTGTTAAATTTCAAATATTTAAATCCAATCTCAATTTGAATTTTTCAATTCTGATTAAAATCCACTAACCTAACTCAAGCTAACCTAGCCAAACACTCGTTAAAGTCAAACCCGAGATTAAAGTCTTAAATCTCGAGCTCGAACTTCAGTCTTAAAATTCACGAAGTTTCCTGATTCAAAAAACCAATCCACATTTTGAATTTTATACTCAAATTTTGAATAGTAGGTTTGAATTTCGAAGATAGATTAACAGATAAACATGATTTTAGATCTAAATTATGACTTCAAAAATCTGTCAAAAACTTAGTAAGTACCAGTTTTTAAATCAAAAAGAAAGTTACATCCGAGATTAAAACCTCCAACTTCAAACTCGAATTTCAGCCCTAAAATTCACGAAGTTTCCTGATTTATAAATTGAATCAACTCTTTGACTCCAAGCTGAAATCTTTAATATCAGGTTTGAATTTCAAACGACAGATTAATAGAGAAAGCTGATTTTAGATCCAAACTATGACTATTAAACTATTAAAAACTTACCACCAGTTTTGCAACTAAGAAAAATCGAATCTATGTATAAATTCGAATATTTTAATTTTTTTAATTTAAAGATTTCGAATTCAGATTTAAAACACGACTCATTCAAATCAAATCTTGAGATTCTATTCTTCGAACCTTAAGTCGAAAGTTTAAATTTTTGATTTCAGTTTTGGATTTTACAATTTTTTGAATTTAAGGTAGATTTTCGATTTATAATAAAATCTCTTCTAAGTTTAAGGCACTTTAAAAATAGATTTAGATTTAGCAGATTCGATCATTTGAATCCAAAACCGTAATTGGACCCAACTTGTAAAAAACTAGAAGACTCGAACTGAACATTCGATCCAAATTCAGTTTTAGATTCAGACTTTCTGATTTTCACAATTTTAAGAAAGTTTCCAATCTTTAATAAAACCAGCCGAATCTTATTGGTTTTTTTGACTCATTTTTATTCTCCTTAAAATTTCGAACTTGATATTCGATTAGAACCGAAAATTTAATCCACTTATTCGAATTTGATCTTCAAACCTTTCGAATTCAAACTTTTCATTTTCTAACAAGATTGGCGAAATTTCACTGGTTTTGGAAATCATTTCAAACTTCAAATTCGAGATTTTAATCCTAAATGAAAATACAAAATCCACCCATCTGAATCCGATCTTCAAATCTTCGATTTCAAGTGCGAACTTTTCGACTTTTGTAGTTTTTAATAAATTTGCAATATTTAGTAAATCCGACAAGATTTTTTAATTGACGAACTGGGGTTTTACCCCAAAACAAATTATTAAAAACATCGAGCTCGATATTCGATTATGGATAGAAAATTTGATCCACGCATTCGAATTCGATCTTCAGATCTTCGGTTTCAAGTTCAAATTGACGAGGTTTTGTTAGTTTTGAAAGACAAGGATCTTCAAAATGAGACGGTCTACGAGGTTGAATTCATTAAAAATTACATTTCGACGATCTTCACATTTCGATTTCAGATCCGAACTTTTCGAATATTAAATAAGTTTCCCAAGTTTACTAAAAGTGATGAGATTTCGTTAGTTTTGTAACTCGTTTTTTATCCCTAACAAGAAATGATTAAAAGCTTCGAACTCGAGATTCAATTATGAACGGAAAATTTAATCCACTCAGTCGAATTCGATCTTCAAATCTTTGATTTTAGGTGTAAACTAACGAGATTTTATTAGTTTTATTAGTTTTAGAAGTTACACTTTAACCGCAAAATGAGACGATTGAAATATTCAAGCTTGAGTACCAATCCTAAATCATTTCACTTCTATCTTCAGGTCCGATTTTTTCGACTTTAGTACTCTCAAGTAAATATCGAATGCTTAGAAAAATTAATTGAAATTTCGTTGCTTCGATTCGATTATGAAGGAAATTTTAATCTACCCATTCGAGTTCCATCTTTAAATCTTCAATTTAAAGTTCAAACCAACAAGATTTTTCTTTCTTTATCCCCCAAAATGAGACGATTAAAATCTTTGAGCTTAAGTTTCAATCCTAATGAAAATTTAAATCCCACATAGATCTTCAAATCTTCGATTTTGCGTCCGAATTTTTCCACTTTTTAAATTAAATTTCCAGTGTTTAGCAAATCTGACTTCGTTAATTTCGACTTCGACTCATTTCGTTAATTCTGGAACTCGTTTTTATCCTCAAAACAAAATTTTAGAAACTTCGAACTCGATATTCGATTATGAATGGAAAATTGAATCCATTCGAATTCGAGCTTCAAATCTTCAATTTCAAATCAAGTCAAATTTTGTTATGTTTTGAAAATCATCCATTATCGCCAAAACGACACGATCGAAATCTTCAAGCTGAGTTTCGATCCTAAATGAAAATTTTAAATTCCACTTTTCGATGTTCACATCTTCGATTTCAGGTCCGAACTTTTCGACTTTTGTATTCAATAAATTTCCAATGTTTAGTAAAACGGACAAGATTTCGATGGTTTTGTAATTCGCTTTTTTTAAACTTTAAAAGGCAGGTTTAGGTTTTCGAACTCGATATTCGATTCTGAACAGAAACTTTAATCCACCCATCTTCGATTTCAAGCACAAACTGACGAGATTTTATTTGTTTTAGAAATAATTCTTTATCCCCAAAATGAGACGATTGAAATCTTGGAGCTTGAGTTTGAATGATAATTTAAATTCTACTTTGATCTTTACATCTTCGATTTCAGTTCCGAAATATTCGATTTTTGTAATTTTAGTGGATTTCCAGTATTTAATAAAACTGGCGATATTTACTTAGTTTTGTAGTGCATTTTTTATTCTCAAAACGAAATTTTAGATAATTCGATTAATTTACTTCAACCCATTCGAATTCGATCTTCAAATCTTCGATTCCAAACTCAAAGTGATGAAATTTTGTTAATCTTGGAAATCATTCTTTGTCTCTGGAATCTTCGAGCTTGGGTTTCGATTCTTAATGAGAATTGTTGTTTATATTCGAAGACATTTCAAAGATACCCTACTGTATCAGGTTATTTCTTAGCCGTAAAATCATAATTTATTAAAGTTATTAAACCAAACCTTTTAAAAAGAGAAAGCATACAAACAGTCTATCCAAACTATGACGTCAGTGAAACAGGAATTAAAATCGGAAGTTAAAGTCATTGTAAAAATTCTCTTGGAACTATTTAGCTTAATCAATAATAAATAAAACAATTATCGCAAGTGAAGTTCTAAAGTTCCATTTTAGAATTACTTTTCCAACAAACATTTGAATTAATTCTGAATTAATCAGCACGTTTCGTATTGGATTTGCAAGAAATGTAAGCAATTGTTTTACAAAATAGAATAAAATCTATTAATAAGCAAACCATAAATAAGATTGCTGCAAAATTATTAATACTTCCGCAAATTGACACGTTGAAATGATTAGTTCCAGCTATTAATTATTTTTCAGTTACTTATGTTAAATACAGGCATTATTAACATGTTACTTATTCAAGCATGAAACACGCACTACATTTTGTTCGCTTCCTAGAATTTTCCACATTAAAAAAATCATCCGACTCTGGTCAGAAACGAACCCAAGTCCTCTGGTTTACTAGACTAGATCACTACCCCATCAAAGCCTTGTGACTTAAAAAAATTATCAAAAACCCTTTGTTTCAGGTACAAGAAACACAAGCGATGCCCAACCGCTAGCGAACTGGTTAAACAATAGAATAAAATGTTAAGATGGCTGGGTCCACGAAAGGCCCAGGATACTCCGGATGGTCGCCCTGTGGATTCGTTGGAAGCTTCCGGAGAGGTCACGGACGACCCATTGGCTGCAATCGATCCGACGAGAAAAGGTCAAAAAATCTACTCCGTCAGCAGGTCAGTCCTTCTACTACTTCCTAGAGTAGCCCTCAAAAATGGGGATGGTGCTGGGGATTCTGGTGGAGGGTGAGTTTATAATAACAGCTCAAATGAGGATTCTTAAAGAAATCCTTGAAATTTGTTAGGGTTTATTAATAAAGCACAGATCTAACCCGCAGCCAAAATACGGATTTATGTAGAATTTTAGCTTAAGGCGGCTTGGCCTTCGACTTAAGTACATACAACACAGGTTGACTTAAATTCTGTTTTTTTCATGATGAAATGCCCACTTTTATTCGCATCTAAGCCTAAAAGGTGCTTAAAATATGAATTGAGACAGAATCTTAATTTAAGTCGGCCTGAACTTCGGCTTAAGTGCTGTTCAAATCTACTTAAGTCACAACTTAGGCTAAAATTATATTTAAATATAAGTTTAGGTTAAATATTACCCTAAGTCGGTTTGAACTTCGGCCTAAGTATAGCTCAGATCGGCTTAAATCACCTGTTTAAAATACAGGCTTTGGCAGAATCTCACATTAAATCGGCTTGAATCTTGGCTTAAGTAAAGTGATTTAAGTCATGACTAAAGCCAGCTTAAGCTAAACTCTGTTTAAATCCATGATGAAGAATCGACTTTTATTAACATCTGAACCTAAGAAGGATATTCAGATGGATTCAAACCCTCGCTTCGGATTGAAAATTTCGAATTTCAATCGGGATTCAGACTTTCAATTCTGAATTTAAGTTCTTACGAACAAACAGGGATTTTGATATAAGTTTTGGGATTTAATTGTACAATATTTGACCCAAACTCAACCACTTAGTCGAATCCTTGCGTAAATGCAACTTCATAATTTTGATTTTTTGGAAAACAGTTTGAAGTGGGATTAAGATTCATTCTAGCAAGGAATGCAATTTGAATTAGAAAGCAGTGCGAGCTCAAATTTAAATTTAGGAATCTAAAAAGTGGTTCGAATTTTGGTTTTGGGGTTCAGATTAAAACACTGATCAGAGTGTGAAGGTCCGAATCTTCAGATATATATTTCAATATTCGAATTTGGAAGTTTAGGTTCTCGAATCCTACAAACTCAAGTATTTCAAATTTGAAATCCGGGTTCTAACCAGCTTATCAGTATTTTCAACAATCTGAAGTTAT
This sequence comes from Melanotus villosus, assembly GCA_963082815.1. Taxonomy (NCBI): domain Eukaryota; kingdom Metazoa; phylum Arthropoda; class Insecta; order Coleoptera; family Elateridae; genus Melanotus; species Melanotus villosus. The sequence continues at coordinate 109,248,899 of OY720419.1, read as the reverse complement.
CTGACAAATTCAACAAAATAAAAATTCAAATGTAAAACGCAAGATTCTAATATGGAATTTGAAAGATTTAGTTCGAATTTTGAATCGAGACCCTAAAGGTTCATATTTCATGCAGAAAAATTAGGATTGAATCTTAAATATGGGTTTGCATGAATTTGAAGATTCAAAGCCTGAAATGTAATTAGAAATTCGAATTCAGTTCTTTTGTTCGAACTTTTAAATCCACAAAACTATGTTTCAGTATTCGAATCTTTTGAGACTGAAACAACTTAATCGGAAGGTCTTAGCAGTCGTTTTAAAATTTAAAAACCCGTTAAAGAGGATGCCCTCAAATTCGACAAAGCACAGATTACAACCTAATAGACCTTAAAATCGAATCTGAAAGACGGATTCGAATTTCGAATCGAAAATTCGAGATTTATATTTTACGTCGAATTGAAGATAAATCTGAAACTAAGCTCCAGAGTTTTAACCTCACATTCCTGGTTAAGTAAACATTCAAATCTGAACTCAAATATTTAAATCGAATCTACAAGATTGAATTCGAATTTAAAATCGAGAGACTTCTCAGAAAAAATTTAGAATGAATCTCAAATTATGTTTCCAAATTCGAGTTTTAAATTTCAATATGAAACTTCAACTCGCAAATGTAGGTTCCAATGTTCATATATTCGTCTTTAGGGATTCGAATTTGACGAATGAAAAAGCTTTAAATTCGAAATTCAGCTTCTTAAATCTTAACCAACCTTCAGACTTAATTGTTTTAAAACATTAAATTCATTTAACAAAGAATCTAAACTTCGATAAGCTTAGACGTTCAACATTAAATCTGAAAACCTGAATTCGAATTTCGAATCCTAGACTTTTCATTTACGAAATTTAGACTTGAATCTAACATTTAATTGGGAAGATTCAGATATACAGACAAAAATTTAAAAGTTCGAATACCCAAAGCAAAATTTCAAAGTTCGAGTTTCTAATATCGATTTAAAAGTCTGAATTTCCTAACTTAGACGAGATCGGTCTTTCTGAAAACCTCAAAAAAACGACCTAAATTCGAAAGGGACGGCTGTTAGACCTTCCTTTAATCACAGAATCGATTAATGTATTATTAATTTACATAATAAAGTTTATTTATATGTACTTGGTTATCCTCTTACATGACATAACATTAAAAATCACTAAAATTAACAAAAGAAAATTAGTTTTTATTGCCAATATATTCAGATTAAACCGTGTTTGGGCGTTTAGTTAATTATAATATCTGTACAATTATGGTTAATCAGATTAGAGTAATTTCAGTAATTAAATATTACAAAACGATTTGGAGACATTAACCTTGAATTTATTAAGGAATGCCTTGTAAATTATAACAAAAAAACGGAGTTCTTGAAGGAGGCCTTGCGTTCGAAGATAACCGTAATGGCTTTTAAGTTTTATGTCCGAATTTATTTTACATTTGTTAAAGTTGACATTGACCAAATTATTTACAAGCTATATTTAGAATTTTAGGCTATTTTTAGCAATTTGAGGAGGCGCCCAATTTAAGACGAAAATATCGAAACTTATTTGTTCTTTGAGTTTTCTCGAATTCGAATTAGAAAATCGGAATTTATTCAGATAAATTAGAATGTTAGGTTTAAAGTCGAAGATTCATATTTTTCGGAAAAATTTTGGACTTTGGGTTTCTTTTTACGTTAAAAATATAATCTGCCAGAATTTTAAGAATCGAATTATTCGAAACTTCAAACTTAAGTTAACAGTTAAGGTTCGAATATTCTCTTGGATATTTGAATCTAAAATAACAACGGCAACGAAATCTAAATTTTAAAATTCGCATTTTGAATTCTCATTTACAGGATTAATTTGAATCCCGAATTCAAAATTGTACTTATAAACAGAACGACGATTCGAATTTAGTGCTTAAAATTGAACCATTCGTATTTTTTGTGAATATTTGAAATTTATTTAGAATTTAAAGTGTAATAATTTGCTGAATTTCATACTACGCGATTCTGGCCAAATTTTATTGATTCGAATTGCTGGTATTCGAATGCTCATTCGTGAATTCTTTAAGTCCTGATCTCAAGCTGCAGATAATTGATATTTGAATAAATAATATCCAAACGAACAGCAAAATACGTTAGAACTTCAAATATGCATCCTCAATCCTAACTACGCCAGTTCGAATTGTTAGAATTCAATAATCGATTCTTAAAATTCACTACTGAGATCTGGATAATTAGAATTCGAATGAGCAAAGACAAACATTTTACGCGAAATATTTCCGAATTTGTGTTTTCACTTCGAACTTCTGCAATTCGAGTTGTTGGAATTCAAAAATCTGTGTTTGCATTCCATTTCTGAAGTCCGAATAATTAGAATTCGAATGAGCAAGTTACTACAAAGAATACAAAAAATTACGGCGAGATTTTCAAAATTTGTGCTTTCAATCCGAACAATAATTCGAGTTTTGAATATTAAAATTCTGTTTTCCATTTTGATTTCACTAATTCGAATTGTTGGAATTGAAAAATCGATCCTTGAATACGAACTTCTAATATTCAACCATAATTTCATAACGAAATTTAAAACAGAAGTTTAATAATTGCAAGTTCCAGTTCTACGTTTATCAAATCGGATTAGGAAGATTCGACTTGATTTGTTTTAATTTCGGATCAGTTTTATGAATTAAATTCAGTGCCAGCTTTTGGTTTGAGATGCCATCGTTATACTTTAAAAATTGAAATCTTGAAATCTGGATATAACGAATTCTAACTAGAAGAGCCAATTTTCATCTGGAAATTCGAGATTTAATTTTTTTTTGCAAGTTTTAAATTCAAATTTCAAGTTAAGTGCATAATTTCCGCCTTTTTGAAGATTCAAATCATAGACCTTTTGTTCTATGTGTAAAATTCTGAATTCGAATTTATAAAATGTGGAACTTCAGGTTTCGAAATTACTGATTCGGTTCTTTTACTACAATCTTTATAACCAACTGAAGTAGAAAATTACAATTTCAGGTTTCATATTTTTAAAGAGTCTTATGTTAGGACTTAGGAATTCGACACACATTCGGAGCGTATGCATTCGTACGTGGGAGTTCGAATTAAAAAAAGATGGATTCACAAGTTCCTGAGATTTAATCGAGTACTATTTGGTGGAAATTTTGAAACTCGAAGTGTAAATTTCGAGGGTTTCCCTTCTTATGTCTATGTTTCTAAGTATAAAGATTCGAATTCACAAATTTTTAACCTATAAAGTCCTGATTCGAATTAAAACTTTGAGTTTCAATGTAGCAGATTGGAGCGTTGTTGCCTCATCTGTCGGAATTATGCTTGTGCGGATATGAACCCTGAACTCCAAGAATTACATTCACATAAAGACAAATTCATAAAACCAAATGTTATAAATTCGACAGAACACGTTCGAATTCCGAATTCGAAAGCTAAGACTTACGATTACGTAGCAGTTTAAAACGAATTTCGAGTTCAAAGTGCAAAATTCGAACATCAGCATGCGCATTTGTAAACTGACTGTCAGAATTCTTATTTTAAAAATTCGAATCTTTGCTTTTCAAATATTCGAACCCTAAATCCAAAGGTTTCAAAAAAGCTTTGTTCCAGCAGGGCAGATTCGAATTTTGAGTAGATAATTTAAGATACATATTTTCTGCAATAAACTTAAAATCTATTTCGATGTTAAGGAATTCAAATTAAGTCTTGGATTCGGAAGTTTCGAATGTGAGTAATTCCGAAAACTAGGTTGAAATTCCACACCTAAACCTACAAATTATTTTTTAAGCGAAATTTAAGATCAAATTAGAAGTTTTAAACCGAAAGTTCGAATCTTTAAATCTCAATTTTGAGACTGTCGTCCTCTAAGGATTTCAATTGGGCCTTGAATCCATAATTAGAGCACCGAATATACGAAATTAGAAAAAAATGGGTTGAAATTTCGAACTTAAAACTGAAAATCTTGCGTTTATGCGAAATCTAAGATCAAATTTTGATAGTTAGACGCCAAGTTCGAGCATTGAAATCCTAATTTTGGGATTCTTGCACTTATATCTTTAAGCCTTTAGTGCGAAATTAGAGAACCAAATTTAGGAACATTTCGAACCTAAAACGAAAAACTCTTCTCTTAAGCAAAATTTAAGATCAAATTTCGATTCTGCAGATCTCAATTCCGAGATTCCTAATGCCCAATTTTAATTCGATTTGAATTGATTTTTGAACCTGAAATTAGAAAGCCGAATGCGAACAGTTTAGAAAACTAAATTAAAATTTCGAATTTAAAATTGAAAATTCTTTTAACATCAATTTTCGAATTTCAAGCTACATATTTCAAGTCTTTAAATCTCCATTCTGGATTATTGCCCTCTAATATTAGTTGAAGAATTGGAATTTGTAACCGAAATTATACAGCCCAATTCGAATTTTCGAAGCTTAAACTGATGAAGATTCACTTTTTGTATGAAATTTAAGGTCGAATTGCCAGTTTTAAGCAAAGCGTTTTGGAATTCTGGCTTTCCAATGTTTGTTCATTAACAAAAATTAAACCTTCAATCCGAAATTAGAGAGTCGAATGTACAAACTCCTGAAAAAATGCGTGGAACTTTCAAACATAATATTAAAATTTTTCTTTTACGTGAAATTTAAGCGCATAATTCGACTCTTCAAACCTCAATTTTGTGATTTTTGTTTTCTATTCTTAGTTCATCGATCGAATTCTGGTTTGAATCCGAAATTTAAGAGCGAATTTTAGAGTCTTTAAATATCACTTTTAGAATTTTTTCATTCGAATCTCGAACTGAGCCTTTAATTCGAAATTAGAGAACGGAATTACGAAAATCGGGTAAAATTACCTACCTAAAAACTGAAAATTCTTCTCTTAAGCAAAATTTAAAATCGAATTTCGAAATTTAAGCGCAAAGTTCGAATCTTCAAATCTCAACTTTTGGATTTTCGTTCCTCCAATCTTAGTTCTAAAATTTGAAGTGAGCATTGAATTCGAAATTAAAGAACTAAAATGCACAAATTTCGAGTCTTGAATTTCAATTTTGGAGTTCTTGCTCTCAAATTTTAATTCAAGTATTCGAACTGAGCCATTAATTAGGGAGTCAGATATATGAAATTAGGGGAAAATAGGTTAAAATATCGAACCTACTTAGTACTGAAAAAAATTTCTTGGACGAAATTTAAGGCCGCGTTAGAATCTTTAAATCTCAATTTTGGGATTTTCATTCTCCATTCTCAATTTAAGGATTAGCACTGAGCCTTGAATCCCAAATTAGAGAGCCGAATGTACGGTAGTTAAAAAAATGGGATAAAATTTCCAATCTAAAATTTTCTTTTATGTTGTTTTTATGTTCGAATTTCGAGATTTAAGCTCCAAGTTTGAATCTTCGAATCTCAATTTTGGGGTTTTTACTCTTCAGTTAGTCGAATGATCCAATGAATCGAAAATTAGAGAACCGGAATGTACGGAATTTGGAAAAGTAGTTTTTCGAAACTTCAAATTCTTCGAACTTAAGCTTCACTTCGAAATTAGCAAACAAATTGGATTAAGTTTCATAACCTAAACAGGAGTTTCTATGCGAAATTTAGGTTGCAAATCTTAATTCGAACATTCGAAATTTAAAATAAGCGAATTTCAACAATTTTAGTTGCTGAAATCCCAATCAAGGGTTTAAAGATTTGAAATTGTAGAATTTGAAGATTGTAAAATGGGTTTTGGAACTATGCTACTAACATAAGTATTCGACTTTTTATGTTTGTATTTGTGTTGTTTATCTTTGTAAAATCGCCAAAGGAATTAAATAACTAAATTTCTTTACTGTTACATAAAAATTCCTGTCGGTTTTTTAACGAGTTATGCCTAACTGAAGGTTAACAAATGTCCTTTTCGTACCCAGGCTAATTTTATTTTGTTTGAGTGATCTTGAAATGCGTTGATTGCCGATCATGTTTGTTTGTCCATTTTTCACATTTTTGATAGCAAACATCAGAAATTCCTCAATTTACATTGCCAAGGATGTTGACGTATATTTCAAAATGCAATAATTTACGTACGCATATGAAGGTTATTTCGACCACACATATAATTTAAAATTGACTTTCTTATTTAAAGCACTCAACAAACCACAAACGTTGGCTAACTTCTTGTGGCAATTCGTCAAGGTTCTAATTTTTTTCAATTAATATAATTGTTTGGTGTCTCAATAAAACTTATGTAAAACTTCTAGGGTGAACCCTCTCTTCCACGATAGCGCCTCAACGTTAAAACGCCAGAAGGATCCGAAAGTCCAAGAAAGGGTTGCAAGACAAAGTTACCCACCTTCCGGTGAAAAATCGAACTCTTCCGGTTACGGCGGAAGCCACGGCGAAGGCAGCAGTCACGAGCCGACTTACGCCGATAAAATCCGATTGAGAGAAGACGTCGTTTCCGTTCTGGAACAAAATGCGAACTACGTCAAGTCGATCCAAGTTGCAACCACCGGCGGTAAAAACAAATCAGTGCCATCTTTAGGTTCCGGTTCATCCGGTGCCGGTACGTTGACGACGATTCCAGAAGGCAAAGTTGATTTCGGCATACCAAGACCGATATGGCCGAAATTTAACGATGGGGAGTTGAAGAGGCAGGGTAATTCGTACGATTCCCTGGTGGATGAAGCTTTATTGTTGTATACTAGTGTTAATTATGTTCCTAATAGTGAACCTGTTTCAAACGGTGATAAGGACGTTTCGATTAAAGAGATTTTAGTGGACCTTTCGAATTGTATAAGCGCGACGATGGAGGGTAAAAATGGGGTTTCGCCCGAGCAAATGCTGAAGAGCATCAAGGATAAAATCTCATCCAGTTTGGATATTATAAGGAACTCGACTGAGGAGGAGATGCGTAAGCTATGCGTCAACTTAAGTAACCGGAAGAAGGTGGCTTCGGTGATGAGGGCCTTCAGTAACTCGTCTTCCAGTGGTAATTCGAGTCAAAGTTCCCCAGAATTTAATAGTGCGAGGGTGAGGACGGTTTCGGCGGATACCGAGGATATTTATCAAATGCCTTCGGGTTCTTCGAGTAGTGGTTTTAGTGATTCAATTAAAAATTTCGGTCCTTCCAAACAATTACCGCCGCAGGAGGACTTGAAACTTAATCCGGACGGCATGAGGAACGCCATAATCTACGGTACTTTGTGTCGGGCCAATGTGAAAACGTGTAGTGCTAACGATAAACTTTTGGATAAGGAAAACAAGACACCTGAAAAACAAGCGCCAAAGAAAAGTTTACTGCAAGCTACTAACGATGGTAAACCTAGCGTTTGGCAACAGTACTATGGTGTTAATTTAGCTCAGGATGGTGATATTAAATACTTGGCCAAACCTACCGACGTACCTTTATATGTAAGTTATTCTTTTGTTTATTTTCTTGTTTTTTATGCGTTAAGAAATGCCTACTTTGCTGGCTTAAATATAATTTGTGTGTTTATACCCTAAACTCTGCTAAACTTATGTTAAACTAAAACTTTTAGAAGTGCCCCCGTAACGAATTTAAACATTTTTACGGATACCTAAGCCAAAGGCTGTTTAAGAATATAATATCTCAGAGTTTGTACATATTTCTCGAGCGAAGTCGTTTAACTCAAAATGCATCCGAAGATTAATGAAATAATGCGTAGGATTTGGACTGGATTCTTGGTAGAGTAGGCACAAAACGAGAACAGTGCTCATGTGACTATGCGCCGTAGACCAGGCGGGTCCAAATTGTCGTTTGTCTTTGGCGTTCGTGGTGTTTGTTGTGTTTGTTTCGTTCGTTTCGTGTTTAAAAATCTTGTGTTACGTCACTGGAATTGTCCCGCTGCGCAGATCGTTGATGACGTACATGTCCTTCTCGTTTTGTGCTTACTCTAGCTCTTTTACATTTTTGCCAAATTTTTCCTAAACAACATTCAGAAAATCTTGAAGTTTAAATCGGTTCAGTCTTTTTAACTCTTTAACCTCACGTTTTGCATGCTCGTTGTTGCCATCTATCGGTCTTCTACGTTAACCTACCGCGAATGTGTTATTTAAACATCAAAACCTTTGTTTATCTGCATCCTGAATATACTTTGATAAGCTGAACATTTGAGATCTTACGAATTTTCCCGAAGGCTGCTGAAAATTACCAAGAATTTTGAATCTAACAACATTGACACTGTTGCCAGTTTTACGTAGTATTCTGTAGATGTACTGAATTACGACGGTTTCTGTCAACTGTGCTTGGTCGCTTGGTGTATCCAAATCTTTGATTATATAAACCGTAAACCTCTTTTGTTAAACTAAGAATATCAAATCAACCGAATTTTCTGGAAATCTGCCGAAATTTATTCACAATTCTTTGGATTTTGGTACGTTTTTCACCTAATATGTTGCAAAGTCTATTGACTTTTCAGTAAATTTACCAAACTACGATATGTTTTACCAGTCAATTGCACATTGAACCTGCTTTGATAAGCTAAGAATTTCCGATCTATCAAATTTTCTTGAAGAAATCTGCCGAAATTTATCGGCAATTCTGCCGATTTTGGTATGTTTTCACCTGACACGTTGCCAAGTATGGTGACTTTTCGGTAAATTTATCAATTTACGATCTGTTTCACCAATCTACAGAGTTTTCCGTCAATCTACGAAATGCATGGTTTATATACATTCAAATTAGCTTTTGAAACTTCGAATTCCACTTTGAAACTTCAAATTTGATTTTGAAAACTTCGAACTGGCTCTTGCAACTTAAAACTGGCTTTTATAACTTCAGATTCGCCTTAGAAACTTCAAACTTGATTTGAAAACATTGAACTTCATTTCGAAACTTCAGACTCAATTTCGAAATTTGAAACTTTGAAATTTCCAATTTAGTTTGAAAACTTCGAACTGGCCTTTTTAACTTCAGGATCGACTTGATACTCGAGGTAGAAATATCGAACTTGAATTGAAAACCTCAAACTCAATTTTGAAACTTAAAAATGCGTTCTAAACCATAAAACTTAATTGAAGCACAAAACTGGATTTTAAAGTAAGTATAATACTCGACTTTGATACTCCAAATTTTATTTTAATTCATCAAACTAGATTTTGGTACATTAAATTCGACTTTCAGGCTTCAAATTCAGTTTTAAAACTTCGAACTGGCTTTACAACTTTAGATTCGACTTTGAAACTTGAAACTCGAGGTAGAAACATCACACTTGTTTGTGAGCCTCAAACTAAATTTTGAAACATAAAAATCGATTATAAACCTAAAAACTTAATGTTGAAGCATAGAACTGAATTAATACAGCATAAAACTTGAAACTAATCTTTGATACTTCAAATTCGATTTTCGGACTTCAAATTTTATTTCAAATCAAACTCGATTGTTTAAAACTATAAACTCGATTTTGATACATAAAACTTCAAAATTTTGTATTAGTTTTTGAAACTTAAAATTTGATTCTAAACCTTCAAACTGATATTTTAAACTCCAGATTCAATTTTGAAACTTCCAGCCTGATTTTAAAACTTCAAACTGGCTTTCGAATCCTCAAATTCGATATTAAAACTTTAAATTTTATTTTAAAACTTCAAATCTTATTTGAAAACTTCGAACTGCTCTTTACAACAAATTCTACTTTGAAACCTGAAACTCGAAGTAAGAACATCGAACTTTATTTCAAACTCAATTTTGAAACTTCAAGATTAATTATGAACCACAAAACTTAATTTTGAAACATAAAACTCGATTTTTAAAATTAAAATTCGACATTGAAACTCCAAACTAAGTATTTGATGCTTCAATTTTGATTCTCGGACTTAAAATTTTACTTCAACCTACTAAACCACGAAATTTAAAACTGCGTCTGATACATCAAAGCGACTTTCAAACTTCAAATTTGATCTTCCAACTGGTCTTTTAAACTTCAAAGTAACTTGTAAACTTTAACCCAAATTTTAAAATTAACTTTTGAATTTCAAATTCGATTTTGAAACTTTAAATTTTATTTTAAAACTTCAAATTTCTAAATGTCTTTTACAAATTTTGTTTGAAATTCAAAACTGGATTTTGAAACTTCAAACTTTTGAAGTATCAAATTCGATTCAGAAACTTCAATCTCGGCGTTGAAACATCAAATTTAATCCTGAATCATTAAACTCGGTTTTGTTTACACTTCTAATTCGATTTTGAGAATTTAAGCTGAATTTTGGCACTCAAAACTAAATTTTGAAACATCGAACTAGATTTTGAAGTATTACATTCGAATCAGGTACCTACTTTAAACCCGATTTTAAAAAGCAGAAGTAAAATACAATAAATGAGATAAAAGATAAAACCAATTCGAGAGGAAAAACAATGAGCAAGGTTAAATGAACCATTATAAGAAATAGTACAAGTCTATAAATATGACGTTCTATATTCGTTACCGTTACCAAATTAGGGAATCCCTCGTACATAAATCCGAATGTTTGGAATTTGGAATAAATAAATATGTGGAGGTAATCGTTTGAAAAACCTTGAATCTTTAAATTTATTTGTTTGATGTTCGGAAAGCTTGTGACTTGAAGCACTGATGGCCGACTGTTGAAGACCTAAAATTGCAATGTTGGGGTTTAAACTTCCTTTTCTGTAGAATAACAAGCCTTTCTCTTACTTTGAACTCAGCTTTTTATACATTAGGGGCTGTAATTACACAACTTAAAGCATCAAAATTTCGGATCTATTCCAACGAGTGTGGAAAATTCCAGCGTTTTGATTTATACTTAAATTCGATTGTTTAAATCCCACCACTGGGATCTTCAAAATAAAAATCAAACCAGCTGGCTCGAATTCTATATTTATATTCGCATTCGCCTTTCCTTTAAATTCCCTAGAATAACTAGTACTTAAGCCTTATATTTAAAATTTGAATCTGCTGAAATTCGAATGTTTGGATTTGTGTTTAAGTTTGGGTTTCTAAAATTCCACGGTTCGAACCCCTAGAATAAAAATTCGGAAAACTAGAAACCCAATTTTAAGTTGGAAATTCGGTTTTAAATCCTCTACAGATATTTTAAAACGGATTGAAAATCCGAATTTGCTCTATCGCATTCACAAAATTTCTGTTTAGGGTGGAATTCCACGATTCGAATGCTTAAAATAAAAATCCGGAAGACAGACATCGGAAATTAAACCTGCAAACTTGAAGTTTCAACTGAATTAAGATTTGAAGAAAATCGCGTTTGAAGCTTCAAAATCCTGTTCGAAGTTTCAAAATCAAATATAAAGCTTCAAAATTCAGTTTCAAACTTCAAAATCCAGCTTTAAGTTTCAAAATCAGATTAAAAAACCTGAATTTGAAATTTGATGGCCAAGTTTCAAAATTAAATTTGGTACCACAAAATCGAGTTTGAGGTTTGAAAATCCAGGTTGATGTTTAAAAATCGAGTTTTCAACTTTGAAATCAAATTTATAGCTTCAAACTCAAGATTTATTGTTTCAAAATCGAGGGAAAAGTTTCAGAACGGAATTTTTTAAGTTTCAAAAATTGAGTCTCATCTTTGAAAATCGAATTTGACATTTCCAAGGGAAAGCTTTTGTTTCAAAAGTAAATTTGATGCTTTAAAATTGAATTTAAGATTTAAAATGCCAGGTTGCTATCGAGTAGTAATTTTAAAAAATCGAGTTTAAGGTTTCAAAATCCTATTTAAAAGTCCAAAGGCAAAGTTTTACGTTTCAGAATTAAATTTCCTGTTTCAAAATGAAGCTTAAGCATAGAAAGGCCAGGTTGATGCTTCAAATCGAGTAATAACTTTTAGAGATCGAGTTTAAGATTTGAAAATACAGTTTAACGTTTCACGAAAAGTTTGAAATTTGTAGATCCAATTTAGAGCTTTTAAAACGTATTTGCAGTTTGAAAATCAAGTGTGAGAGAATTTTATGTTGCAAAATCGATACTAAAATTTCAAAGGCTAGCTTTACGTTTCAAAATTGAATTTTAAACTTCAAAATCGAGTTTTTGAGGTTTCACAAAAAGTTTCAAATTTCTGCATCCAGTTTGAAGATTGAAATTCGAGTTAAAGTTAAAACCTCATAATTCAACTTCAAATTTCAAAATGAAGCTCACAACCTATCACTTTGAATTTGAAGTTTACAATATTGAATTTATTGTTTAAAAATTAAGGTTGATGTTTAAGAATTTTTTAAGTTTCAAAAATCGAATGTCATTTTTTAAAATCGAATTTGAAATTCCAAAGCCAGGTTTTACATTTCAAAATTAATTTTGATGGTTCTAAATCGACTTTAAGGTTTGAAAAGCTAAGTTGATGTTTTAAAATCTAATAATAGTTTCAAAATCAAGTTTGCAGCTTAGTGTAAAAAATCGAATTTGTTTCAAAATCGAGGTTAATGCTTTTAAATGTAATTTTAAGTTTACAAATGCTTCAAAATCGAATTTGAAAATTCAAAACCAAGTTTTTACATTTTTAAATTATTTTAAAATTAAATTTGATGCTTCAAAATAGAATTTAAGGTTTGAGAGGCTAGGTTGATGTTTCCAAATCGACTAATAATTTTTAAAAATCGAGTTTAAATCTTCGAAATCAAATTTATATTTTCAAAATCGAGTTTGAGGTTTTGAAGTCAAGTTTACAGTTAAAACAAATAAATTTATTGTTTCAACATGAAGGTTGACGCTTCGGAATATAATGTTTTAACAATCGAGTTTTCAAAAAAATTGAATATCATGTTTCAAAATCTTATAAATAATAGTTTTCAAAATTGAGCTTAAAATTTCACACAAAGTTTGAATTTGTGTATCTAGTAGGTTTAAAATTGAAGTTTTAGTTTCAAAATCAAGTTTTATGTTTCAAAATCAAGAAGCTTTACAGCCAAGGTTTTTTTTTTAATTTAAAGTTAATGCTTCCGAATCACGTTCAAAGTTTGAAAACCAGTTTAACGTTTTTAAATCGAGAAATAATTTTAAAAAAAATGAGTTAAAGGTTCAAAACCCAGTTTGAAACCTCTAAATCAAATTTGTAGCTTCAAAACTGAATTTGGGGTTTCAAAATCAAGCTTGAAGTTCCAAAAAAACTGACTTTAAAGTTACATAATCCTGTTCGAGAATTAAAATCGAATTTGAACTTCAGAATTTCATTTGAGGTTCCTGAATTGAATTTTAATATTTTGAAAAATCGAATTTGATGTTTCATTTTCGAAGCTGCAGCTTTAAGCTCTAGTGTAAATTAAAATGTGTGCTTTTTCTTTGCAATGCAAGAAACGAATCATAAAATTTAATTATGTTATCTTGCATATAAAGTAAAAGCAGAAAGATTCCTATCACAAACGAAATAAATTAGCAAAACAACTGATAATCAGTGTCAGTTGTTTTATGCTGCGTTATCGTAGACTACTTGATGCAGAACTCTTCTTGAGTTTTCTTAGAGAAACTCTTTATTAAAAATTGCGATTTTGGGAAATCACACTATAAAAGTCTTTGTTTGAAAGCAGCTGTAAGTGAGAATTTTTTTTAATGACGCGAATAAACGGAAATGATTTCGATTTGTACGATTTTTCAAACAAACGCAGAATTCCAACGAACTACATTATTTGAGGTGATTTACCTCTTCAAATACCTTCAGTTTTTTTTTAACAAACAGACATGCATAATTTCATGTACGCTTGGAAATTTTGAAGGTTATGCGCCCATAAGTAAAACACGACTGCCACCACAAGGCAAATAAAAACAAACTTCTGCATTCTACGTACGCGAATAAGCTACCGGTGTTACGGTGTTCCGAACATGACTTTCTGTTTCTGCCTAATTTTCCCTTTTTTTCCTATATAAAGCAAAAGATGGAGTTTAATCCATTTCTGGCTCAAATTAATTCTTTAATTAAAACACCGCGAAAACTGTGGATACTTAAAAGTAACGACTCCCGTTTAGGTGAAACGTGTAAGCTTCAATTACGTGCGGTCTACATACCTGTCATAGTGAGTTTAAGTCGTCCAGTTGCATAACGCCTAATCGTAGTTCGCTAAATACGTTATTTAGTAGCGGTGTTGTTACATAACTTAATGATTTGCAGCTATTTGTCCGATATATCGTTAACGTTAGGGCATTGCTATTAGGTTGGCATCGCAGATTTTAGCTGTGTAAAATGGCCTACCACGTTGACAAATGTCACTGAGTACTTGCTTTTGTTTATTTAAAAATATGTTAAAAAAGGAACGCTCGTCAAAACAGTCAAATAAAATAATTCACAAAAGCCCCATTCACATAGGCGAATACATCAGACGAAAAGAAAATTTAATCAAGCTTTTTTTGGTTTGGAAACTGAAACTTTGCTCGCTTCCTTGACTCGAGTTGGAAGACAATTTAAATCGGTTTTTCAATGTCAATGCACGGTAAATGTTATACGGATACGTAAGTGACCGTAATAATGATTATTATGTGCATAACTTTCTCCCTAATTTTTTTTTTTAACTAAAGAAGGTTAATGATGTAGTAGCGCTTGTTAGGTGTTATTATTATGGGTTTTTACATTGCACTGTCGGAATTCACTTTGTTTTTAATAATCGATTTGTGTGTGCTTTAATGACCTTAAAAACACATGCATTTGTTTCAACTATCTGGTAAATCGTAAAAATTACCAAATATTATTATTGACGAAGACTTTGTCAAAATAATAATTTTCAGCAAACAGTTTTTCAAAGGAAATACAAAAAGAGTTCCGCGTCAGGTAGGCTAAAATGCAATATAAAACAACTGACTTTTGCTAACACTGATTGTTAATTGTTTTAGTTTGTTTCGTTAGTGATATGAATCTTTTATTCTCTACGCTTACTTTATGTGCAAGATAATATAATTAAATAGTTGCATTCGTTTCTAGTATTACAATGAAAAAGCACAAATCTTAATCTACATTCAGTTTTGAAGCTGTAGCTTTGAACATGAAACATCAAATTCAATTTTTTGAAACCTTAAAATTCAATTTAGAACCCTCAAATGAAATTTTGAAGTTCCAATTCGATTTTAACTCGCAAACAGGATTATGAAAGCTTAAACCCAATTTTTTTTGAAACTTCAAGCTTGATTCAGTTTTGAAGCTGCAAATTCAATGTAGAAGCTTCAAACTGGATTTTAAACCTTTTACTGAATTTTTTTAAATTATTGCCGGATTAAAAGACATCAACCTGTTTTTTCATACTTTAAGCGCGATTTAGAAGCATCAACTTAAACTTTGAAACGTAAAACTTGTCTTTGAAATTTGGATTTTGAAACAAAAAACTTAATTTTGAAGCTGCAAATTCAATTTTAAACCTACAAATTGGATTTAGAAGCTTTAAACTAAATCTACAAATTTAAAACTTTTTGTGGAAGTTTAAGTTGGATTTTGAAAGCTCGAATTGGATTTGATTTTGAAGCATGATATTCAGTTCTAAAACCTAAAACTTGCCTTTGAAATTTATATTTTGATTTGAAACATAAAACTCAATTTCAAAACATTAACCTCGATTTTGAAACAATAAACTCGATTTTTTATCCTTTAAATTCAATTTAGAAGTTGAAAACTCGATTTTGAAACCATAAATTCGATTTTAAACTTCAACTCAAGTTTTTAAAACCATAACTCGATTTTAAAACGTTAACTTGGCTCTTTAAACCGTACATCTGACTTTGAAGAATGAAGTTCAATTTGGAACCATAAAACTTGCATTTTAGGTTTCAAATTCGATTTATGAAACTTAAAGAGATTGTGAAACATCAACCTTGGTTTTGAAACAATACATATTTTTAGAAACAAACTTAATTTTGCAACTTCAAGCTGAATTATGAAGCTCTAAACTAGCTTTTGAACCTTCAAGCTAGTTGAAAAAGTTTGAAACTTTTTGTGAAGCCTTAAACTGGATTTTGAAACCCAGATTCGATTTTGAAACTACAAATTTAATTTCAAAGCTTCACACTCAATTTTTCAAAATTATTAAAACATATCTTTTTAAACCTTCAATTTGATTTTTAATCATAAAATTCAATTTTAACCTGTAAAACTTGCCTTTGATATTTTAGTGTCAATTCTGAAACATAAAACTCAATTTTTGAAATTACAAACATGATTTAGAAGCTTTAAACTGGATCTATAAATTTCAAACTTTTTATGAAAACTAAAGCTGGAGTTTGAAACCTCAAATTCAATTTTGTAACCTCAAACTCGATTTTTAACTTGTACCTCGATGTTTTAGAATTTTGAAGATTAACCTGGCTTTTTAAACCTTGACCACGATTTGAAAGCATCAGATATACCTTAAAAACATGTCTTTGAAATGCCAAATTTGATTTTGAAACCACAAATTCGATTTAGAAACTGCAAACTCAATTTTTAAACAGCAACCTGACTTTCCAAACCTCAAACTTGATTTTGAAGCACCAATTTAATTTTGAAGCGTAAAAGTTGGTTTCGTAATTGACAATTCAATTCTGAAAAATAACATTCGAGTTTTTAAGCTGCGAACTTGATTTTGAAACTTTGAGTTGGATAATAAAGCTATAAACTCGATTTTGTGGCTACAAACCAATTTTAGAAATTTGAAACCTTAAAATGGATTTCGAAACCCCAAACTCGCTTCTGAATCATCAGCCTTTCTTTTCAAACCTTAAGCTCAATTGTGTAGCACCAACTTTAATTTTGAAACGTAAAACTTGCCCTTGAAATTTCACATTCGAATTTGAACTATGAAACGCGGTTTTTGAAACTTAAAATTCAGTTCTGAAACATCAACCTTGATTTTGAAACAATAAACATAATTTCATTCAAATTTAAAATTCGATTTAGAAATAACAATTTTTAGAAACTTTCAATTACATTTAAAAATGGATTTAAAAACTTCAAACTCGATTTTACTGGATTCAAAGACATCAACCTGGCTTCCCAAACTTTAAACTTGATTTAGAAGCATTAACTTAAACTTTGAAACGTAAAATTTGCCTTCGAAATTTGGATGTTAAAACTTAAAGCTTGATTTTGAAACTACGAATAAAATTTTAAACCTACAAATTGGATTTAGAAGCTTTAAACTAGATCTACAAATTTCAAACTTTTTGTGGAAGTTTAAGCTAAATTTTTGAATTTCTAATTCGATTTTGAAGCTTCAAATTCGATTTTTTAAAACTATTATCCGATTTGGAAACATCAACCTGGCGTTTCAAAGTTTAAACTCGATTATGAAGCATTCAATTTAATTTTCATTCTATGAACCTCAAATGCGATTTACAACCTGTAAAATTGAACTGTGAGGGGCCTAACTCAATTTTAAAATCTCAAACTCAATTTTGAAACTTTAAACTGGATTGTAAAGGTTGGAAGAAGATTTTGAAGCAACAAACTCAATTTTTAAGATTCAAACTCAATTGTTTTTAAACTATAAATTTGATTCTGAAACTTAACACCTGATTTTAGTGAAACCCTAAAACTGGATTCTGAAACCTCAAACTCAGATTTGTAGCTTCAATTTCGATTGTGAACGTTGGAATTAGATTTTATATTCCATTTGATTTTGAAGGTTCCAACTGGCTTTTTTTAAACTATAAATTCAATTTTGAAACTTCAAATTTGGTTTTAGTAAAACCTTAAACTGGTTTTGAAAACTTAACCTCGATTTTGAAGCTTCAAATTTGATTGTAAAAGATGTAGCTGAATTTCAAACCATCAAACTCAATTTTGAAGATTTAAACTCGATTTTTTTTTAACTGCAAAATCGACTTTGAAACTTCAAACTTGATTTGAAGCTTGAAATTGCATTGGATTGTGAAAGTTGCGATTTTGAAGTTTCAAAGTTGATTTTCGTGAAACCTTAAACTAGATTTTCAAACCTCAAACACAATTTTGAAGCTTAAAATTGAATTTTTTTAAACAAGAAATTGGTTTTGATGTTTTGAACTTCAAACTTAATTTTGATAAACTGGATTTTGAAACTTCAAATTCGATTATGAAGCTTGTAGGTTTAAATTGGATTTTCAAACAAACAAACTCGATTTACTAATTGGACTTCAAACTTAATGTGGCGAAACCTTAAACTGAATTTTGAAACCCCAAACTAGATTTTGAAACCCCAAACTCGATTTTGATGCTTTAAACTAGATTATAAAAGTCGTAACCGTATTTTAAAACATCAAACAGGATTTTAAAGATTCAAACTCTTTTTTTAACTACAAATTCGATTTTGAACTTCAAACTTGTTTTGGTGAAACCTTAAACTGGATTTTGAAAACTCAAACTGGATTTTGACGCTTCAAACTAGATTATAAAAATTGGAACGCTTTTTTAAAACATTAAACTCGAATTTAAAGATTTACAGTCGATTTTGTTTAATCATAAATTCGATTTTGAAACTTCAAAGTTGATTTTGAAAAAACCTTAAACTGAATTTTGAAACATCAGACTCAATTTTGACACTTTAAACTGAATTGTGAATGGGATTTTATAACATCAAACTTTGTTTTAAGATTTACACTCGATTTTTTTAAGCTACAAATTCGATTTTAAAATTTCAAGCTGAACTTTGAAGCTTCAAACTGGATGGTAAAAGTTAGAACTGGATTTCATAACACCAAATCCAATTTTGAAGATTCAAACTAGGTTTTTTGAACTACAAATTCGATTTTGGAACTTCAAACTTGATCTTAATAAACCTTAAACTCAGTTTTGAAGCTTCAAACTGCATTTTTTTAAACTTTAAAATCGATTTTTAAAAATTATCACTCGATTTTGAGCCTAGCTTTTCAAACTTTAGACACAATTTTGAAGCATCACATTCAATTTTGAAAAGTAAAACTTGTTTGAAATTTCGAATTCAATTTTGAACTATAAAATTCGATTCTTGAAACTTAAAATTGAATTCTGAAACACCAACCTTCATTTTGAAACAATAAACTCATTTTTTTTAATTTCTAATTCGACTCAAAAGTTGCAAATTTCATTTTGTCTTAGAGCTACATTTTGAAGCTTCAAATTTGGTATTGTAACTTCCAATAGACTTTTTAAATTTGAGACCCAATTTTCAAACCCGGTCGTTGAAAGGGTAAACTGGAAAAATACCCTTTTTGTTGTCTTTTTCTAGTTAATTTCAGTAGCAAACAATGGGGGCTTATTCGAAGCTCAATCACAGCCGTCTTTAACTAGTAACTAGTAGTTAAAGACGGATGTGGCTCAATATGTAAGACACATTGGTACGTAAAATAGAAGGTCAGTGGTTCGAAACTCAGTTTTTAAGTTTTGTATGACTGCTAAAGCCGTTATATTAACTTTACTTTATAACAACAGATCAATAAAAAAACCCGATTAGGGTAGGCTGTGAAATTGAATTATTTTGAATTGGTACTTTAGCCACATCCATAGAATGACATTTCTGACATGAATTTAAGGTTATAAACTTTGTTTACAATAAAAATGTCAAATTACAAACGTTATAGAATGTCATTCTGTGGATGTGGCTAAAGTACCAATTCAAAATAATTCAATTTCACAGCCTACCCTAATTGGTATTTTTATTGATCTGTTGTTACAACCCATACGGTTTGCTATGCATAATTTTCAATCTAAATACTATTACTATACTACGTAGCATACCAAGTAAAATTCAACTTTTTAATTTCTTTGTTACGTAAATCGAATGCCACATCGCGTGAATTCGCAGATCAGAATCTAACTGCATCGTTATTGAAGAGATAAAATCAGAAATTAAGATCAGAGATCTGTATTAATGTCATGGTATGTGGCTCCGATTTAGGAAGAAATTTTATGCATTTCGTTATTTCGTGCGCTCTAATTTACAACGGGCTTGACGATAACCAGCGAAAGTGCCCCCATATCTGGTCGAACTTCACACCCAGTTAAGTAATAGAAAATAATTTAAACAACCATACGACTCGTATTACCGTAATAATTCTTATAATTATTGTTTACGTCTCTGTGACTTCGTATTTCGAGTTTACTTAATAATTATATTGTTTTTGCATCAATTTCTTTTCGTTAGTTAGAACTGGCGACTTGTGCGTAAATCCTTCAATGAAACCCAAAGGCAAAAAGGCGTAAAAAGGAAGCTGTCGTCAACTTGCCAGTTAATAATATTTTAAAACGTGTTACGTAATCTTTGCCCCAGTGGCTGATTTACAATGTTAACTACGGCTTCAAACGCTGCCAGCAAGATTGACGTGAGTATGGCAAAACTTCCTTGTTTTGTGACATGCTTTAGTTACGGTTTTTTTGCAATACGCTTTAAAATAGTGTCGATATAATGAGATCCATGTTTTCAATGGAATTATAGGCCGAAACGATTCGGTGATTTTTTCACGCGGATGTAAGCTTTCTTATGTAAGTTACTGAATTAGCCAGGTGATCTTCACAATTATTCAATTTTTAATAACTCGTTAGATCAGTCGACCAAAATCTAATGGATATTTAAATGTTTTTATATAATTACGGCTTGGTTTTAATCTTTTAATACCTTGCCTTCATTGAAGTAAAATTGTCAATTGTATACTGTTAAACCTGTCGTATCGTTGAACTCAACCATGCTTTTATAAAAATACGTGAATTTTACTGTATTGCTGAACGCAACCATCATTGTGAAACTTCCACAATTGCTGAACGCAACCGTCTTAGTGAAAGATTTCTGCATTTGTGGTAATTAAAACTGTTCTTTACATTTTAATCGGCATTTTTAACTGTGTTAATCGCTGAGCTTTACGTGAAGCTTGCCTGAACCGTTTAAAAATCAAGTAAAAGCGCTAACATAACCTCTAAATACCGTGAGCCTTCACACTGACATAAATATGGCTTACTTTAAGTGAAAATTTATTGAATGCAACCATCGTATTGGCATTTTGAGGTTACGTTGTCGTTTTCGGCTGTATTTGTGATAATTAAAACAGCTCTTTTCAGAGGATTTGGTATCTTTAACTCTTTTAGCCATCGAACTTACTTGGTCTGTTTAAAAATCAAATTAATAACATCAGTGGCGTGCAGTGAGTTTTTTACTTGGGGAAGCGCTTCTGTTTTACTGATAAGTACAAAAAGTGACAGCTTTTGATAATGCAAAACGTCAGTGCCAAAGAAATTGGCATAATTCGGTTTTAGGCTATTAAAAGCTTTCTTTGGAAAACGAGATTTGTTGTAGCTAGTGAAATAATATAATTCAACAAATTTTAATTCATTAAAATTCTGAAACCCGACTCAGTTGTTACGTAATATTATTCAAAATTTCTAATGTAGCTCTCAAAAGAACCTCATTTTTGCTATAAAGGTATTATGTGTAGCGAAAATAAGATTCTATAAAGAGCTATGTTAAAATTGAGGTCGGATTATTGTTCCTCGTGCCAAAAAAGGTAGTTTCCCCAATTTTCATATCAATATTTCGAAAACTTTTGAAATTACAGCAAAAAATTAAGATTAAAATTTCGACTTTGACACCCTGTATCTCCCTAAATATTAACTTTTGGACTAAGGTAATTTTAGGTAAATCGTAATATTTTGGTTTCGCAAATCTACTGTTGGTCTTTGTCCCATTACTTTTGGACAACCCTGTATAAAATTAATAAATTTTTGAATGAACAATCAGAGTCATTTTAACCCATAAAGGTTATAATATTTTATATTTACGACGTTTACAAAAAAAATCATTCAAATCGGAGAAGTTTGAACCGGTTTCGAGATATAAACGTAAAGTTACTCCACTAAAACGCAAGTACAAATATGTGCCTTGCGCCAGCGACCACCGCTTCTCGTACAGCTAGAATCACGTATGTGAAATTACAACAGCGCAGATGCAACAAACGATTGTTACACGGGACCTTGTGCGAATTATTTCGGCGCGGCCCAAGATAACTTTCGACGTTCGAGCCGATGTTTCCCGGTAAAGTTCAACGCTACACGGCCAACGTTGAACGGCGCGTTACAAAATGCGTTAATTTGCAATGAGTATTCGCATGATATTAAAAGCGAAAATTAAATAAATAATTTTAACATACTGCTGAAATAAAAATAAAATTAATAAATTATATTGCTTTGCCTTATGAAGGCAAGGGAAGCGGTGCTTCCACCGCTTCCATGGACCGCACGCCACTGAATAACATGTGCAAACGCTGACATAATCTCGAAATGCTGTGATGACTGCATTCAGCGATGTAGGAGTGATATAAATTTTAGAATTTACTTCTTTTTCTTCTGCACGTATTTGATTAAATAATATCCGTTGCGTTATTACGTCTGGTCTTTCCATCTTTTTCTTGGTCTTCCTACTTTTCATCTACATCTCGTTTTGTGTTGATAATATCATTTTTCAGGTGTTTCTATTCTCTCATATACGTAATAAAATGATTCTAACTTCTAGCTTAACTTTACCCTAAAATAGCTATTTGGGAAAACTACATAGCATTTTCTCTATGAAAGTTGGTATGGTTAATGGTTATCCCGCCAATCTTCAGTTGTCAGAGCCTTGTTCGTGAAAACGGGGTACCTATATCGAATTCATTGTGAACAAAAGGTAAACTAAAAATGTATTCAATGCAACCATTTGTGTAACATTTTGAGGTTAAGTTGTCCTTTTCGAGGGTTGCTGTTGCATTTATAGCAATTAAAACACCTCTTTGTAATCCAATCTGCACTTCTAGCTGTTTTAATCACAGAACTTTTCGTGAATTATTTAAAAATTAAGACCCGTAAAAACGCTGACATAACCTCGAAATGGTTGCGTTCAGTGATGCAGAAGTGTTTACAATGCCATAAATTTTCGAAAAGCTTACTTTAAATAATTGTTTTTAACCAACCATTGCGGGGACATTTTTAATTGTTTTAATCTCCGAACTTTACTTGTAACTTATCTTAGTTGCTTAAAAATGAAGTTAATAAACAGATAAGGTTGGCAAAAATACCGAACTTCAAAATTTCGGTTGCATTCAGCGATGGGGAAATGTTCACAGTGACATAAACATGACTTACCTTAAGTAAACATTTGTTGAATGCAACTGTCGCAGTGACATTTTAAGGTTAGGATATCCTTTTCGGAGCATTTGTTGCAATTAAAATAGCTCTTTGCAATCCATTTGTCGGTTTTAATTATTTTAATATACCAAACACCTCCACCACTTGAGTTAAAAACAGATAAAATTCGCAAAAACGCTGCGACATAACCACGAAATGCCGTGGTGGTTTCATCCAGCGATAGAGGAGTGTCTACAATGACGTAAACGTGGTTAAACTGAACATTTGTTGAATGCAACTATCGCAGTCACGTTGTACGGCTAGGATGTCCTTTTCAAAGGATGCTGCTGCCGTTCTAGTAACTTTAATTGTTTTAAGTTGCATGAAACTTACCAGATTTTTTTCAAATTAAAGTTAGTAACAGGTAGAGATTCGGAAAATCGCTGACATAAGCTCGAAATGGTTACATTCAGCTATGCCGGAGTGTTCACAATGACCTAAAGCGTGCCTTGCTTTAAGTATAAAATTAATGAATGCAAACATTGAAGGGACAATTTCGGGTTATCTTATCGTGTTCTACAGATGTTATTGCATTATTTATCATTAAAACAGCTCTTTGCAATCCATTTTCTACCTTTAATTGTTTTCATGATGCAAACGTAATATGAAACATCAGTTATTAAAAAATCGTATCAGGGACGGTCAGACAGGCTGTGAAGAAGCTTGAAGTAAACCTATAAGAAATTCGCTCAGCGTATAATTTGTTAGCTGACTCTGTCAGCGGTGTCAAAAAAAGGAGCGGGAAAGTGTAATTTAATCACAACGTAACTAATCTCTAATTAAATTCATATTATAATGCTCGCATGTAAAGTGTAAGATGTATATTCTAGTTACACAAACTTAATAATTTGAATAAAAACAAATAACAAACTGTCGAAACAGCTTACTATTCAGGGAAATACCGTTTGCTGTCATTTAGTATAAGCTGACTAAATTACCGCTTAGCTAAGCAGCTGAGCGTCCCTGAATGCGCCCAATAACAAATAAACCTCCACGAAAAAGCCAACATAACCTCAAAATATCAGTATGGTGGTTGCGTTCAGCGAGGCAAAAGCGTTCTTCAAAGTACAGCTGGAATTTTATTGAACGCACTATCGTAGTAATATTTTAAGGTTAGGTCATTGTTTCGACCGATTCTACTAAAGGGTTTTTCAATAGTCACGCTCGATCTTTGGCGCACGGCCAAGCCGAGAGTAACACAGCTGTAATATTTCAGTTAGTCTTGACATTTAACCATGGAACGCTACACGATTGAACAACGCGTGGAAATTGTTAAAATTTATCAGAAGTAATACCATAAGTGACTAGAATTTTACCGGAAATTTTTTTGCCGTCACCAACACGACTGCTCGTTGCGACGAAAATCGTAACGAGTGCGACAGCACGAGTTACGATTTTCGAAAGCAACAAGCAAGAGTGTTTGTGACGGCAAAAATTTCCTGTAAAATTCTAGTCACGAATGGTATTCGGAATGATAATTCCTCGAATTATAATGAAATTACTGAAATACTTGTCACTCAAAAAATTTTGACAGACGTTGTCTCTAAGCAACGCTGCTAGTCGCAAAATTTTCTAGAAAATTTCACTAGTAGTGGTATTTTCGATTTAATTCGATTGTGATTGGTTCAATTCACCAAAATACTGTGATTTGATTGGATGAGTGGAATAATCATCAAAATCAGTGCTCTGTTCGCCAAACATTCCGTGCGCTGCGTCGAATTTATTTACTGGCCACCCAGATTCTGTGATTTAACGTCATTAGATTTTTTGTGGGGCAACGTGAAATCTCTGATCTATGCAGCGGCGGCCATTTGGCCGATATAATTTTTGAAACATATAATGTCATCGAATATGCTTCAAAATAAAAATAAAAGTATGGCGATATCACTTACACAACTTGTTTTATTTAATTTCAAAGATGAAAATGAAAAATCCTTTACCTTATTTATAACTAAAACAGTTCTTTGAAGTCGATTTTTCACTCTTAAATGTTTTAATCGGGAAAATGTAAAACTTACATGAATTATTTAAAAATCAGGGAAAATGTTCGCAAAAACGCCTTGAATTGTTACAATGGCTGCATTCAACGACGATCGAGTGTTCCCAATAACGTAAACATGACTTTTACTTAAAGTGAAAATTTATTGAATGCAATCGTGGTGAAATTTTCAGCGTTTCAACGAATACTTTGGCATTGTTTATAACTTAAACAGTTCTTCGGGGCCAAATTTTGACCCTTAAATGTTTGAACCGGAGATGTGTAATGTTAAACCAGCTTATTTTCTAAAAAAATCATATTAATAACAAATAAACCTCCGCGAAAACGCCTACCTATAACCTCAAATTTTTAGTACAACAGTTGCATTCAGCGATTTAGGATGACTTAAGTTTTTCAAAGCATGGCCCACTTGACGCGGAATTTTATTGAATTCACCATGGTAGTGACATTTTGAGGTTAGGTTAGGTTATCTTTTCAACTGATACTGCTGCCTTGTTTATAACTACAACAGTTCTTTCGGTTTCATTTTTCACCCTTAAATGTTTGAATCAAAGAACTGCTTGAATTATTTAAAAATCAAAGAAAACATCAGCGAAAATGCCAATATAACCGCGAAATTTAACAATGGTTGCATTCAGCGGCGGACAAAGACTTCTTTTCGAAGTACGGCATACTTGACGTCAACTGTTGTTGAACGTATTACTTTAACAATTAACGACGTTGCAAAGAGCAAAATACAACAAAGTTCAAGTGACATTAAAACTGCAATTCAGGCAACCCCATATAATACCATATAATTTCATAAAACCTTGCTTTTGTATCCGGGAAATTAAGCAAGCGTTCTTTGATTGTATTTATGCAACTTGATGGCAATTAAAGGTTAAGTATTCAGAGTTAGATGAAGTCTTTATAACGAATGCTTACCAACAAGCATGTCTTACAATCAAATAAATCCGAAAATCGTTTTCTAACTATTAAAAAATCCCAGGATAACAATCAACAATCCTTTCGCGACTTATACGATCGACTCAACGCCCTCACAACAATTAAAATTTATTACATTATACAATCTTGCGTATATTAAAGCGAATATGTTACTGTCTGATGTATGACTTTACGATTAACAAGTTCACCATAACATCCGGTTTTCACCTAAGATATTACGACCATAACTTTTACAAAACGTAGTACGTAGGAATAGCGTGCGTGGAAATCCAAGATTTCTCTTGTAATTTTTCAAAAACCGCAACACTTTGACGAATAAGGAAGATATCACCCATTAATAACCTATGGTGAGAGGTACGAAGGTTGCGGAAAATTTAACCCCCAGGCAAAGCAGGGGGGATGGTGTCCTAAATGTCTGATCTTACTAGAGAATCTGAAGAATTAAATCAATTTTATTGTATACATACATAGGAGTAGTAAGGGAGTTAAGTGAGGCCGAGCTTTAATTAAGCGAGTCACTTTGTAAATATTTTTTTCACAGCCAAATCACTTCATGAAAAATATAAGCTTGATGAGTTTCACAGTAGTTGCGAGTTACTACCCTAAGGAAGTAAGTTGACGCATACTTCCCTGGTGTTCTAACAACCAATAACACAATGATAAAATCAAGTGATTGTTTTAAACACAAACCAATTAGTTATCATGTCAGTTAACAATCCTTGCAAGTTAATAATAATAATTATCATTCGAATATTTTACAACCATAAATTATTAAATTTTTTGGGTGTGCGAAATGACCCGATGACCGCAATTTTACAGTTCATTTATTATTAGACAACGAGCCAAGCATTAGGAGATTTCTATTAACTGGTTAACTTAACGATTACGTAGTTATTATTAGCTTGACACTTTTATCAAACTTTCAAATCAAAACCGTCATGCTGGAATGTGTGTACTCGCATTTGAAAAGATCATCAATTGCCGCAATTCACATTTAATTTTATTTATTTAACGTGTATTTAATTCATGAAAGTATTTGAACCAGACAAATCTATCCTAATAAAACTTGATTAATAAAAAGCAAGTCATTAACCGGAGAGTAAGTTAGCCTCGTAAAATCAATATTTTAATTTAGCCTTTTCTACGGTTTCATTAAAAAAATACATAAATAACCCAAAAGGAAAACGTGGTGTTGAATATCGATGGATTATAAATCTATCGATATACTCGGAGGTATATTTGGTATATTACTACATGCAAGTATGATTCATGTTGCTTCGTAACGCCGAGCAAATATTAAACGTCTGCAAATGGGGAACATAAAATTTAAAGCAATAATTAAATGCCGCTGTAATATACTGACAATATTAAAATGTTTATGGTGTATAAATGTTAATAAACGGGCAAAAAGTACATTAAAAGGCTAACGCTGGTTTATTTATACTGATGATGTGCAATCTGATTTATTTATTTGTTCGATCGGAGAGTAATTTGTACAGAGTTTAATTATCTGGAGTTCTTAACGAAGCGTTACCAACCTGAATCGGCTTTTTGAACAAGGAATTTTTGAAATATGCCAATCATTGGCGGTTGAATCACTTTCACATGTTGCAATCTTATTTTGTTTCATTCTAAACACACAGTGGAATTTTATCATAAAATATACCTTAAATATGCTTCACAAAATATACATCAAATATTCCCAGATATGCGTGGATGCTAATATACTGATAATATTCTCACGATTTTCTTCGAAAGCCTCAACCTTACCCCTATTGCGTATCTAAAACGTGTACATCAGAAATCACAGAAATAACACTAAATATCTCCATATATGCACAGATTGTAATATACTAAATGAAATTCTCAAGATTGTATCAGCACATCCAGTCTTTCGCATTTAAATGCTTGAAATATCCAGAAACTTGCCCTTTTCTCTATAAATTGTCTGACAACTACATTGTAGATGACAGAAAACTTCATAAAAAAATTCGTTAAATACGTTTTCGGAACTATACATTAAGTATGCTTATATATGCATAGAAACTAATATGCTAAATGATATTCTTAAGATTTTTTTAAAGACCTTGAACCTGCCCTTATTGTCTGAAAAAAAAAAATAGGTTGGCTTTATTACGAACCATAGGAATATACACTAAATATGCTCACTTATTAGCAGTTGCCAATATATACTAATTGATACGATCACGATTGTATAAGAATACCAAAACTTACGCAGTTAAATGCTTGAAATATACTGCAACTTGCTCTTTTTTATCTAGAAAATGTACGATAACTGCATCGCAGGCCACAAAAACCCAATAATAAAATATTACATTAAATTGCCTTCTTAAAATATACAATAAATATGCCGACATATGCGTAGCTGCTAATATAGTAACTAATATTCTTAAGATGGGGCCTCAACCTTGCCTTTTTATGTAAAAAAAGTTGTTAACTTTATTACAAACCCGAGAAAAATATACTAAATATGCTCAGAAATGATATACAGAAATGCTAATATACTAAATGATACTCTCTGAATTAGCACATAGGGCTCTTCGCAGTTTAATGCTTGCAAAATACTGCAGACTTGCCCTCTCCATCTGCAAAATGTACGATAACTACATCGTATGCCACAGAAAACTCCATAGTAAAATAAATATTAAATACTAAACGCATTCCACATAAGTCGACTTTAAGTCTAATTTGCCAAATTGCAATCTTGCACGTTGCACATACGTTAAATATAATATGCAGTTGACAGTAGTTATATACATTTGCATATGTTTGTGCTTTAGTTGATTTGGTTTGATTTAATCAAATTAATACGTCCTTAAAGTTATCAGGGAATATTAAGCAAACGTGCTTTCGTACTGCAAATACAAGTATACCTTAATCACAAATAAGCCATTTTGGACAAACTTTTGGACGAACAACAAATGAGTAAACAGCTAAAATATGCTTAGATATAATATACAGATTAGTGTAGCAGTTAATTTGTTTTTTAAATTCGTCCAAACGAAGTCTATTGCGAAACTTCTAAAAGTTCTATGTAAAGTATATTTATTTGTAGAAACCTGTTGAATATACATTGTATATACCTCAAATATACTCAAGACGACTTATTTGGTGAATAAATTTGAAATTTATTTACCTATTTATTTGTAGTGAATTTCAGAAGTTTGATTGTTGAAAATGTCCAGCAACTTATGTTTTGCTATTTGCTTGCCTATCTAAAGTGTGTATAGTATATATAGGTACCTGAAATATATTCACCTACAACGTATGTTGTTTATGCATTTGTAATTTACATATTTGCTTATTTATTTGTCGTGATTTTCAGGAGTTTCATTGTTGAAATTTTTCGGCAACTTATTTGCTATTTATATACCTATTTAAGGAATGTATTGTATATACTTGTATATATCTTAAATGTATTTAATATGAATAAACGAACAAATTATTTTGTTCGTATACTAATACTTTATTTTCTTATCAATTTCTAACGGTATCAGGCATTTTATCGTTGAAAATTTGTAGCGACTTATTTTGTTCAGCTGTTTGCATATTTGAGGTATGTAATGTTTGATATATTTAGATACAATTTATTTGATTTACAGAATTGATTTTTTTTAAATTTTGTATGTGGCGGGTTTTGCAAATTCGATTGTTAAAAACATTATGCAACTTCTGATTATTTGCATATTTAAAAAAAGTGCATAGCCTATCCATTGTCTGCATATATTTAAAATATATTCAACCACAGCTTCTTTTATATCTAAATTTGTAATTTATGTACTTATTTATTTGTGCATATCTGAGGTATGTACTGTATGTACACTAAATATACCTGGAATATACATATTTAAGTGTAGCTTACTTTGTTTACGGAGTTCTAATTCTTTTATTTAGTTGTGCTGGATTTAAAGAATTTGTTTATTGAATATTTCTTGCAACTCATGTTTATTGGTAAATGTATTGTAATTTACGAAATATACCGCATATATGTGCATATTTAAATACTTCCAAGCATGTTTATGGCATATGTTAAGCTGTTTCTTATTTTATACTGCATATTTTCCTTTTAAAAATCAAAATTTATCAAACTTACATGGCACATTTGACAATTTTAAGCATATTTTAAAAATTTTCGCCTCCAATTTTATCCACTTGCTGAAGCGTTATATAACATGTAATCTAGGCATATAAAACAAACATTTCCTTCATAAAGCGTTTGCACAGTGTAACAAATGTGCATATTTAAAGTCTGTGTAATCATTATTTCTAACGAGTGCGTGTAACGCGCTCTTAATTAATAATTAATGGACTTCTTCCTCGTCTGCTCTTGTATAAATCTATTACTATTGTCGTTATGAAAGGCGAAATGTTGTGCATGTCGAATAAACGGTTCGCGAAATTTAATTAATAAATTAACAAATGCATACTGATTTTTCAGAGATTTTTAGGAATTGGAACGCTGAAAAACAGCTGCAAATTGGTGAGATTGAAAACATAAAAGGAATGAAATTTTAATTAAATTTATGCATATAAGAAAAAAACATTCAATTGCGTGTTGCTTGCTTAAATTTTACGCTTCAACAGCACCAAACGTCTTAATATCCAATCTTAAACAGTAAATAACTATAATTTATTTAAATTACGCAGATTTTAATCAAAGTTCATTTATGTTACCGAAATGGCAAGCGACCGTTGAGGTGTATTTACAATTATTTCTAAATAAATCAAAAGGTTTCGAATGTCATAATTAAAGTTAATCGAATTAAATGTTGCAAACTCACTTGGTCAAATTGGGTTTTGTAAAATCGATTATTATATCTATCGTTTTATGGTACGAATTATTGTTACCACAAAGGTGAAGATTGCTTAACAATACGTTTTGTAACTTTATTATCACGACTGGAAATTTTTGGCAGTTTTCGTTAATTATCAGGCCTTCGTATTAAAAAGTGAAATTTAAAACATCGAAGTAGTGCTTAAGCATTGCATTGTCTGTGAGAAGCTTCATATAAAATTTTAGGTTATGTTGACATTTAATCTGATTGTCATTTGTTGCTGTGAGCGTTAACTTAACTTAACCTAACTTTCTGTAAAAGCTTGCTGTGGACGATTCTGATATTTTTTAAAGCCTGCTTCGATCAGTTTTTGTTTATTTTTTGTGATTTTTCCCTTTGTTTATGACTTTCCTTCGTCTATTTTTTCTTTTGTTTTTATGTCCGTTTGTTTTTCTATTAGTGTCTCATTCTCTTGTTCTGTCTTTTGAGTATTCATCGGCTCTTCTGTTGTTTAATTGTTTCGTCTTTCTTTTATTTTGCTCAGTTATTCTACGTTCCTCAGCTTCGGTCTTATTTTTTTCCCGGTTCTGTATCGTTCTGTCCTACCTCTATATTGTTGTATCATTATGTTCTGTGATTCTAGCAATCTAGCCTATTGTTCAAACATTTCTTCCTATTGTCTTTCTGTCCTTCTAATTTTCTATCCTTCTCCCCTTCTGCATTTCTAACATATTGTTTCTTCATTATTTCGTCCTTCCATCTTTTTGTTGTTGAGTTCTTATAATATGATCTTTTATTGTTCTACCCTGTTCTATCTTATTTATTCTTCGGGCTTGCTATTATTCTGTTTTTCCATCAGTGCATCGCCCTTTCTTTCTTCTTCTGTATCGTTCTGTCTTTTTATCTTTCTGTCTACCCGTCTTTCTATCCTTCTATATTTCTATTATTGTGTTGCTCCGTTCTGTAATTCTAGCCTGTCTTTCTTTCTGCTTTTCCATACTTCTTTCCTTCCTGTCTTTTTATCATTATTTTCTCCTGTCTTTCTATCCTTCTACCTTTCTGTCTTTCTATCCTTCTACCTTTCTGTCTTTCCAGCTTATTGTTTTTTCATTCTTTGGTCCTTCCGCCATTTTATTATTGAGTTGTCTGGTCTTATACTGTTCTGCACTTTCTAGGCGTTGCTAATGCGGCCAAGAATATACCGGACAAACCGGACAGCCTTTTGGGACTCCATTTAACAACCAGCTGTTTACAGATTTTCGGTGGATTTTTGGGTCGACAAAATCATGTAACAAAAGCTAAATTTTTCGGAATATCCAAAGCAACCTCTTTTTCTTTTTTCTATATTTCCGTTCTGATTTCTTTTGTTTTTAAACAACAGTTTTTACGGTGTTTAAAATGCATACTCTGGCATATTATTTTGCATTTTTTCCGCGTCCCAAATACCAAACATCTGCTACTAATAAATCCTGACATATTTGTGAAGTTATCTGTGAAAAATAAAGACATGCGAAACAACTATTCAATCAATTTCAATCTTAATCAAGTGTAGTTTTCAACGCGTGTGCGTCATTCGGTTAATAAATCCATGTGCTTTCGATTGTGTAATAGGAAAAAAAAATAGCGCATTGGCTTTAACTACAAACGACTTTGTTAAGAAGACTTTAAAACGAGCTAATTGCTCGATGCAATGCCGTTAAACTTCAAGTCACTTTCCAATTTGTTTTGTTCAGATGTGAGTAACAATGTAGGGTAGTAGGCCATATAAGCAACCATTGAAAGTGAAAATAGCCGTTCTTTAAAAAATTCCTATGCATCATATGTGAAATGCGAGGTGGTGCCGATAAATGTTGCCGTAAGAATCTGGATCTCTTGTGAAAGGTTGTTTTTGTTTTTTTATTCTTTTGTTTTTGCGAGTTGGTGCCATTTTTATTTTAACATTTGCGGATTTGCATATCTGAGCAAGCACAGGTTTGCTTCAGTTTTGTTAAAGGCGAAAATCACGCTTGTAATGTATTTACACTTCAGCACATGCCGAATTAATTTTTGGGGTTCTGCTTGTTAATTTAATCCGATTATTCAAGTTACATTTTCGCAACAGGGTGTTCGCGAAGATAGCATACCGTTCACAGTCCGTAAAAAAATTAATACCAACAGCAAATAAAGCCACAACTTAATAAATGACAACCAAGGCCTGCTTGCTGCGTTGTGAAAAACACCGTGAATGCGTTATGTAAATTTACATGTGTTTAACAAATGAAGATCGGTTAGGAAATTGGTCGAAATGGGCATGGGAAGATTTCAGCGGGCTTTTAAGATTGCATAGAAAGTAGGCACATCCTGGATCCGGGGTCATATTATGAAACTGGCAAAGATTTATTTCCCTCGTATTATTTTAAAATGGTGATTTACAAACGCTGTGTTTTGTTTGACATTTGCAACATTTCTTGATATTGCTTTATATGGTTTTTTTGGCGTGATTTTCTCTCTAAACCTTTAAAATCTCTGGCAAAATCTATGAATTACTTAAGCTTGTACTTTTCTTGAATTTTTTAAAAAATAAATAATGTCAAAATATAGAATATTAAACAAGCGAAGGATATTTCGCGATATGTTTAACGGAGGGTTTTTATATCGTTTTAATTGCCTATTGTTGTTGTCGCTAGATTTTTAAACTTATTTTATGTGCAAATTTGTAGGATAAATCAACAATTTCCATGACAAAACTTAAAAGGTACACAGTTAACGCTGGAAACAAAGTAGGAACGCCAAGCATCGTTTTTTGTTAGAAAATAAACAACTGAAATAATTGTCGTTAATAGGCACAACACGAAAATTTGAATGTCAAAGCTAGCCTTGATGATAGTTTAAAGGGTGAAATTTTGGTTTTTCAGTTGAAAAAACTTAAGCCTTCCTTGTCAAAAAGGCCCAGATTATTATAAAAAGAACTGCTCTCACATCTGAAACAATTGACATATTCTAAAATACTATTTTTGTAAATATCAGATAAATTTTTACTTTTGAATTAGTAAATAAATATTTTTGTCCCACTGCTTCTCTTTGTCTTTCTGTCCTTTTGTTTCTTGTCTTCTATCGTTCTCTCTTTCTATCTTGCTGTTCTTCTGTCATTCTCTGCTTCTATACTTTTGTCAATTATTTTGCTACCCTTTTCTATCGGTGTGTAGTTCTGTTCCGTGATTCTGTCCTGATATTTTGTCCACATTTTCTTTCTGGCCTCTTTCTATTCTGTCTTACTGCATTTCATCATCATCATCATCATCAATTGACATGGAGCAGATCCTCGTGGATCAATCCTGGATTACGCCAGGCCCACCCCATGCCAACGGGGAACACTGTATGACGTTAACATGCCTGTAAATGAAAAATAAATAATTCTATCTTTGCCTTTGTCCCTCCGTCTTTTTCTCTTTCTCTTACTGTCTCGCTGTCCTTTTTTCTCTTTTTATTCTTCTGCTTTTCTATTGTTTGGCTTGTTGTCTTTCTGTTGTTATCTCCGTTTCTCCTATAATTCTGTCCTACCATTGGGGGCGTTGGGTCTTGCAGCCCCTTTGCTTTTATCTCTTTCTGTCATTTTGTTGTGACAGTTTATTATTTTTTTTTAATCTTTCCACATATGCCTTTTCATTTCCTCTTGTTGCTTTTTTATCCTCAAATCTGCGTTTCTGTGTCTCTGCTCTCTATTGTCTATTTGTTTCTCTTCCCTTGTGTTTCTCCCCCCCTCTCTCTCTCCCCCCCTCTCTCTCTCCCCCCTCTCTCTCTCCCCCCACCCCTATCTCTCTCTTTCGCTGTCTTTATGTGCTTCTACCTTGCTATTTTTCTGTTCATGTCGTTGTTTTTGCCTGTAATTCGATTATATTGTCGTATCTTTCTTTCAGTTTATCTTTGTCTTCCTTTGTTTTTTGTTTTGTTATCCTTTTTTGTCCTTTAGCAGTATCTCCTTGCCCTTATATGCTTCGGTTTTCATGTCTTTTAATTAATAAATAAATAAATACTATCCTTTTCTCACTGAGTTATTAGTTTTTTTCTTAATTTTTATGTTCTTTTATTTTGTTGTTGTTGTGTAGTTTCTTCATTGTGCCTTTCTGTCTTTCTGTTTTTTTTCTATTTGTCTTTTACCTTTGTCCCCTCGCCTTCGTTTCGTCCGGCCGTCTTCTTATTTCTATGTTTCTGCTTGTCTCGCTATCCTTCTGATTTTCAATTCCTCTCTCTTTCTATTCTTGTGACTTTTTGTCTTCTATCCTCTATTTGTCTTACTATCATTCTGTTTCCCTCTCTATTTCTGTCTTTGTGCTTTCACCTTGCCATTTTCTTGTTGTTATATTGTCCTTTTATCCTGTAATTCTGGTCTATCGTCGCATCGTTCTTTACTTCCGTCATTATTTCGCTTTGTTTCCTGTTTTACTATCATTTTCTATCTTTTTATACTGTCGTTCTGTTCTTCTGTTGTGCTATCCTTCTCTCATTCCGACCTTCTGTCTTTATGTATCCTTGTATCCGTCTGTTTTCCTTTTGTCACTGTGTTATTCAGTTTTTTGTCCTTCCCTTTTTCTTTTATTATTTTGTTATTGTGTAATTCATGCGTTATACCTCTCTGCTGTTTTTTCTTTTATTATTTTGTTATTGTGTAGTTCCTGCGTTATAACTCTCTGCTGTTCCGTCTTTTTTGTCTGTCTTTCATTCTTGTATCTGTCGTTTCGTTCCTGTCCTATTTTTCTATCTGTCTGCTGTGTCTTTTTGTGTTTTCATCCTTTTCTTTTTTTTATTCTATTCTTTCTTTTTTTCTGTTTTTTCTGTTTGTTTTGCTATATATCCTTCGACCTTTTTATTCTTTTGTTTTTGGATTCTAATGTCCTTCTATTATTATGTTTGTCTGCTTGTGGTCTTTCTATCCCTTTGCCAGTATATTTATCTGTATTTACATTTTCCTATCTTATCTGCCTTCGTTTCTTCTGTTCTCCAAATCTGTTGTCCTGCCATCTTTCTTTCCTTATGCCTTCTGTTTTGCTATTCTCCTCATTCTATCTTTCTGTTGTCATTTTACCTTTCTGTTCTTCTATGCCTTTTCTCTTTGTCTTTTGCCTGTCAGTTCGTCTTACTGCCTTCTTGTCTTGCGATCCCTCTGACTTTCTATCATTATGTCTGCCTGTTTGTCCTTGTGTCTTTTTATCATCATTCTACCTTTCTGTTCTTCAGTGCTTTCTCTCTTTACCTTTCTGGCCTTTGTCCTTTGCCTGTCATTTCGTCTTGATGTCTTCCTGTTCTGCTATCTTTCTAGTTTTCTGTTTATTTTGTTTTCCTTCAGCCTTTTTATTCTTCTTTTGATCTTGTCCTTCTATCATTCTGACTTTCTATCTTCATACCATCCTATTTATCTGTCCTTACACATGCGTGTCTTATCAGCCTTCCATTCTTCTGTTCTTCTAATCTTTTGTCCTTCTGCTATTTTTTCTACTTGTATTCTTCTGTCTTGTGTTTTGCTATTCTCTTCGGTCATTCTGTGTTTGGTCGTTGCATTGTACTGAGATTTCTATTATTCGATTCTGCCTTTTTATCTTTCTTTATGTCCTTCTGTCTTTAAATTAATTAATAAATAAGCAGCTAAGCTAATTTCTTCCAAACACCCACAAAATTTACCTTTCCTGTTCCTCTTTTTAGCATTTTGGGGAAGCTCTATTTATAATAACAGCGACTAAACCTGGAATTCAGTTGCACATTTGAATATATTAATTAATAAATAAAACTACAAAGTGGACCAGAATTTAATTACCTTTGTTGACTTAAATGGCTTTAGTCAGTAATTTAGGAAGTTATACAAATGATTGAGAACAAATTGAAAAAGTCATTTGTTGATCTGAAAACTTAGATATTTACGTAATAATGCAAGATTAAATAAAATTAGAGGTTAAGCTTGCTACTCATACAGCACGTGAAATTTATTTGTATTGTATTGCATATTGCATATTTAAGGCAAATTTTTACTGGATTTGATGCATACTTGAACGTGTTATTAGGGCGTATAATGAACCCACCTTTATAGTAAGAGTGGAGGCCTGCATTTAAAGAAATAGATGAAAGGTTTCTTGGTGCCTTAGTGAATTTGCAACTAAGAGGACACAAATTCGAATCGCGGCTGTGGCTTTGTATTCCTTTAACTTTTATTTAATGATTAGGTTAGGTTAAAATGATGTTAGCAATCTACTCCCGTAAAATAAACACATTCGAATGCTAAAACCGCTAAATGTAATCCTGTAATTTAAACCACAAGTACATTACCGTGGGCATACGTATGTTTGCAATTCACAGCAGAGAAATTTTTGGTGGAGGGCCTGTCCTAAATACCATACAACTTGACGTTTATGTTTTGGTTGGTTTTTTATGTAACCAAGAAGCTTTCGCCTTGTTTCTGCTTACACTACGAACGCTGTTTTTATTTTTGCTGGTTTTAAAACAGGGATTTAGCATTAATTCTACTAAATTTCTTTGTTTATTTCCTAGGCGAAATATGGGCTTGCGGATTCCAACTATGTTTCATGAAATTACATTTTCCATTCTGTGCCTTAACTTAACGATTTTTCTTCGTTTAAATTAATTTCTAACAAATTTATTTCAAAGAGAGTTCCTCAACATTCTTTTAATATTCCTCAAAATATTTGGGTTTAAAAATTTGGTGAATTTTTTAGTTAATATTTTTACGTATTACAAATCAACTTAACTAACGC
The DNA here is from genome assembly GCA_963082815.1 of Melanotus villosus. Taxonomy (NCBI): domain Eukaryota; kingdom Metazoa; phylum Arthropoda; class Insecta; order Coleoptera; family Elateridae; genus Melanotus; species Melanotus villosus. The sequence continues at coordinate 109,211,398 of OY720419.1, read as the reverse complement.
AATTCGTTAGACGAGTCCTGCAAAGTCTTGAAGAAAAATTCCAGTAAATCACGTCGCGAACAAATTGGCCTATTAGTATTAAATAATAATAAATCAAGAGGGAGAAATAAATGTTAAATGTCATCCTCACAGCTAGGAGCCAATAATAGTGAAATATTCTGTAACACCTTGGGCTAAAATTTAATTAATGTACCCTCATTAGGGGGATAACTGAAATTTAATGCAAATTACTGATATTTAATTTTACATCTGCACTTTAAAAGTATTAGATTTAAAGGTAAATTTAAGTAGCTTTTACTTATTTGATTATTGAAAGTTTTGAGACAAAATTTCACGTTTATTGGCATGAATCAAGGCTTTTTTCATGGGGGCTCTGGCATTTAATTGTGATCTAAACAATTTGAAGCTGCTAATTTTGACGAAATTTGGGAAATTTGATTCAATTCAAAATTAAATGCTAAAAATAAAACAAATACTATTTAAACAAAAAAATTCAAACGATTATCCCACTTGCTAGGTTAAATCGTGCGATATTCAAGGTAAAATCATGCAATGATTTGTCTCTCAAATTATTTTTAAATATCTCCCGTGTGCTAGGAGTGCAAGACTCGACATAAGTTTGCCTTAGTAGGTGTATATAAATCAATTGTGGTGCATGTTTGTCTTGAAGTGAAATTTATTACCGTTCGCTTATGTGCATTAGCATTTGACACTCTTTGCATGCACGAAGAGTACTTAATTTAGAATTCTGTTGATCTGTCTTACTTACTTACATTTGGTATTAGCATATTCTGTACCAAAGTTTTAAATTATAATGTTTTGCAGGTTATAATTTGAGGAGTTTATCTGATCGTATCGTAAAACTTCATTATTAGATTATGTTTCATCAGATATCCACGTGGTAAATATTAAGTTTGTGATTTATCTATTCGTTCCGTTCTATTTTCCTGCGTAATTATAAATAAGTATTGCCCATAGGTGGTTTTGTTCAGCATTTGTGCTGAATGTTGACTTAGAAAATTTGACATCAATTTAAATTTCTAAAACACCCTTAAGGCTTACTACTTTATTCTGACAACACAAACGTTGTGAAAGCTCTTATTATTAGTTTTGAAGAAGAAAATGATTTAAATGCAGAGCAACACATTTTCTGTGGGAATTTTAGTGTAAAGGATTCGCCTGTTTTGCCATCAAGCAGGCTGTGGTTTTTTATTATAATGTTAGTTAATATTGTTTTATTCTAATCTTGGTTGCCTTTATCTTCTTTTTATTTCCTTTTGCTTCCTTCTTTACTCCTCAGACTGCTTCTTTTCCTTCCTCAAACGCTCCTTCTTGTACTCAAACTTTTCCTTTTTCTCGCCAAGCTCTTCTTTCTTCTTTTTAGGCTCATCTTCCTCAGAATCTTCATCATTTTCTTCTTCCTCAAACTCTCCTTTCTTTTCTTCAGCCTCCTTGTCGAACTCCCTTTCTTACTTTTCAGACTCCGTTTTCTCCTTCTCAGACTTATCTGCCCCAGAAACATCATGTTCTTCATCAGATTCCTCACTTTTATCTTACCTTCGTTTCTCGGGTCTCTTTCCTTCAAGCTCCTCAATGTCTTTCTTGACTTTTTAGACTCCACTTTCACTTCTCATACTCATCTTCCAGAGAATACTAATTTTTCTTCTGAGAATCCTCATTTTTCGTTTCCTTAGAATCATCTTTATTCTCTCCAGACTCCTGCTTGTTCTTGTCGAACTCCTTCCTTTTCAGGCTCGGCTGTTCTCTTTCTCAAACTCACCTTCCTCAGTAACCTCGTTTTTCACCTCAGATTCCTCATTTTGCTTTTTATTATTCTTCTCTTTAGGCTCTTCCTTAGTCTCCCGAAATTCCGCTCTTAGAGTTATCATTTTCCTCCTCAAAATCCCGATTCTTCTTTTCAGATTTGTCTTTTCCTCTAACTCAAACTTATATTTCTTTTCTTTAGACTCCTTCGTGCCTCGGCAAATCAAAATTTCTGTTTTTTTAGTGTCTGCTTTCTCCTTCGGAGACTCGCAGTTCTTATAATTCTCATTGTCGTCTTTCTCAGAATTCCCATTCTCCTCCTCAAATTTTCAATTTTTCTCTTCCTCAAATTCGTCCTACTCTTCAGTTTTTTCATAGTTCTGGTAAAATCTGCTTTCTTCTTTCCAAACTCCGATTTCTTCTTTTCATATTCACCTTTTCTTAAAATCGTCATTCCCATACTCAAGTTCTTCCTCTCTCTTCCTCAAACTTGTCTTTATTCCCTTAAGGATCCTTATTGTCCTCATAAAACTCCTCCTTCTACTATTCAGACTTCATTTTCTCAGTTTCGGACTGATCTTTCTCAACATCCCCATTCGCCGCCTTAGATTCCTTATAGTTTTCTTCCTCAAACTCGTCGTCCTTTTCTTCGGGCGCCTCGTCAAACTCTCCTTCTCAGGCTCGCGTTTCTCAAAATTTGCATTCTCTTCCTCAAGTTTCTCATTCTTTCCTAAATGCCTCATATTTTCTTCAGACTTATCCTTCTTCTGATAAGGCTCCTCCCTATCCTAGTCTAATTCCTCTTTCGATTTCTCCATCTTAGAGTCGTCTTCCTCCGAATTACCAGTCTTCAAATTTATAATTTTCCTCTTTCTTAAACTAGCCATTCTCTTCAATCTCCTTTTAAACCTAGTCTAAGTCTACTTTCTCCTCGTTAAACTACGTTTTTTTCTTAAATTCCTATTTCTCAGAAACATCATCCTCATTCTCAGATTTCTTGTTTTCCTCTCATTAATAGTTGCCTTGCCTTCTCTTGAGGCTCCTTTTCGCTCTTCATCAAGCTCTGGTTTCTCTCTTTTAGATTCCACTTTTTCCTCCTTCGACTCGTCTTTCTCAAAATTCTCATTTTCTTCTTCAGATACCCGATTCTCCTTTTCCTCAAACTCGTACTCCTTATCTTCAGGCTAGTTAAACTCTCTTCTTCAAACTCATCTTTATATCATCCTCCTCGCCTGGTTAAACTTCCTTTTCTTGTTTCCAGACTTCGGTTTTTTCTTTTCGAATTCGCTTTCCCCGGGATCCTTATTTGTCTCTTCAGATTTCTCATTCTTCTCCTTTTCAGGCTCCTTTTTGTCCTAGTCTAACTATCTGCTTTTTACGCTCCGCTTTCTCATTCTCGTATTAATTTTTCTTAGATTCCTCTTCTCATCCTCAGATTTCTTATTCTCCTTTTCCTCAACTCATTCTCCTTATCTTCACGCTTTTTCTTAAACTATTCAAACTCCTACTCCTTTTCAAGCTTCATTTTCTTCTAGTTAAACCCATTTTCCTCAGAACCCTCTTCTCTTCAGGCTCCTCCTTGTCTCCCTTTCTCCTCGTTAGGCTACAACTTCTCCTTTTCGAACTCGCCTTCTCAAGATCCTCATTTTCTTCAAATTCCTTGCATTCTTCTTCTTAAAACCTCGTCCTTATTCTGCTAAGGCTTCTCATTTTCCTCATCAAACATCTTTTTCATTTTTAAATTCAGCTTTCTCCTTCAGATTCGGCCTACTTAGAGTCTTCATTCTTCTCCTGAGATTCCTCATTTTCTTCCTCCTCAAACTTGCCCCTTTTCTGTTTAGGCTTTTTCTCATCCTCAAGCAACCCAACCTTTTTCCTTCTTTTCTTCAGGCTCTTTTTTGCCGTAGTCGAACCCCGTTTTCCCTTTTTAAAGCCTTCTTAGACTCCCTTTCTTCTTCGAAATCCTCGTTTGAAGTAAAATTTTTAAGTCTAATTGTGTGTTGCGGACCGTGTGTATGTCCCGAGCTCGCTTCAGATTTGACTAACAGCACTCGAGATGCGTTATATGCAAGTCAATTCATAAGCATAAAGATAACCACGAATTTTCTATTAGAAATCCTGTAAATGGTTCTAAAAATCTTCAGGCTAATTTCAAAGTTAAATCGTTGCTGTAAAAACAAATTAATTTGTTAATAATTTTACAAAACACTTACAAAACCTAAAACAATCAGCATGTGAACCGTAACAGGAAAAAGGCATGTGGTTACTAATACATGTTCTACTAACACGATCCCAAGGAAGATGGTTGTGCAAAATACTTACGTAAATAAACTTGTTTCGCTATTTAAAACAAGTGTTTTAACAATTATTGAATCTAGAACACGGAAGCTTTATCCTGCCTGCATTTAGCAGCCGTTTATTATGGTTATTTAGCAGGGCTCGCTGTAAATCTAAATGCTAGAAATTTTATTCGTTTTTGTGCAGATTAAATCTCGATAAATAATACGTTCGTTACAACAGAAACGTGACGAGCTCTAATTTACAATTTGAAAGGTTTTGGATTATATTTTATTTATATCACTTGCTGTTTTGGTTAGGTGTTTATGTAAGTTTAAGTGATGGAATTTTTACTAAAAATTAAAGGAAGAAGAAATGCAATTCGTTACGTATTCTTGATTTAATCTAAATTAAATTAAACGAAAACGATTTGGTCGCTTAATAATTACTTATATGGCAAGGGGCGTAAGTGAGATTCGCCTCTCTGACATGGAAAATTATTTCGCAAAGCTCTAATACTCAAAGTCCAATAAAAATAAGTAAAAGTCAAAAAGATAAGTGCAATTCATGCACCTTGTTTCGTTCGCTACAGAATATTTAAGATGGGTCAGAGACACAGAAACAATTTAATCTTCGTGTCTTGTGAGCTAAACAACTGGTTGAATACGTGAGATTTCAGGGTTACAAACCATCCTTCGTCTGTATTCTTGGCGAGTTTAATAAAAACATCGGGGATAACCGCTTGTGCTGAATTCAAATTCTTATCAAGTAGTCGACGGTTTTGTTCGTGATTTATAACTTTTCTTAACAAAAGCTGGGAGTTATTTTGTGTTAATGTGTTTTTAAAGTTCGAATTAGCTTCAGAAGTGTGGCAGTCGTTTCAAATCATCCTGAAATTTGAACCTCTAAGTATTGTATACTCTTTGGTCAAACCCTAAAAAATTAATAATCTAAGCTCATTTTTACTAGGAATCGTTATAACTCGAATCTTTTTAATTATTTGTACGTGTGGGCTGTTATAAAATCATCTTGAATGTGAATTAAGATACTCTGTGTCTAACCAAGCTTCTAATATCTATTCGGTTAGAATGTGATTCATGCTTTAAAAATATTTACATATGTTTTGTTACGTAACTCGCTTTTTGTGTTGTGATTCATTCAGTAGTTCTGTGCATGCATGCACATTTTCTCAAGAAAGAGGCTTCAATCACTTGCTTTCAAAATATGTTTAGAATGCTGTCTTAATTCAAATCTCTTTTAGGCTTTGAATTCCACCATATAAAATGTTTGGCACTGAGTTTTATTAGTATTCTTTTACTGTTGATAAGAACTATTTGTCTCTTCGCCAATTCGAAACAGTATGCGATTTTGAAAACAGTTGTTATACTCAACCATAGAGCATATAACGCGTACAGAGGCACTAAACGTGATTTGACTCATGCACGACGTACTCTGGATTATGCTCAACACGACATCAGATAAATTCAGAAATGAACTTTTATCGAATTTTTCTGGTAATATTCCGATAGTTACGAATTCAACCAATGAGTATGTACTAACACAGACACATGATTCGACTCATGTGTAACGTTTCATAGGCAGCACGCGAAGCAATCTGGGAATTTTACACCAAAACAACCAAAGCTACAGCTTCAAATCTACAGAAATTTCCACTTATTTATGGAAACACTAAGCAAACAAACATTAAGTCTGCTAGATTTGCTATATATTCGTGTTTAGCACGACACAGACACATAGTGTCAATTCGAAGTTAGGCAATTATTCTAGCAAACCATAGAGTATGTAACACATAGAAAAGCACAGTTCGCATGTATGACGTACCTCGGGTTGCATTCAATATGTCCTAACTGAACACTACGGAAATGTAGTCTTACTCTTCAAAATGTCCGGCAAACAAGCATCCAGTGTCAATTCGAACCAGTCTACAATTTTTAGAACAGTTATTAATAGCAAAGCAGGTATTAAGTTAATAAATTGCGCGCTAAAATTTCTAGAATAATCAACAGAATTTACCAGCACTTTGGATAAAACAAAGATGTAACAACGTTGTTTGTACAGGCCGAACAAAGTAAACCCAGTGCATTTAGTTTAAGATTTGAACTTCGAAAGGGGCAAATGCCTGAGCATTGAGATTCCACAAATCTTACTTTTCGTCATTTAATGTTATTTAAACAACAAATGCAAATGCCTTTTTCAGATGCTTTCTGCCTCCTTTCCCATGCTTTCTTCTTCCTCCTACCTCTTTTATATTCTTGATTTCTTCCGTCCGCCTTCTACCTTCTATATTTTTCTTTTTTATGTATTCTTTCTTCCATATTTATCATCCTGCTTTTTTTAAGCAGCCTTCTTATTTCTGCTGCCTTTTTCCATCTTCTTCGTCCTCCACCTGCGATCTTTAGGGCGCCTTATACATTTGCCTTTCTTCGGATGCCTTTTCCCGTCTCTTGATTTGTTCTTCCTACCTTTTTATTCCCCAGTATTCTTTTATCGCATGTCTCTTTCATAAAATCAACTTATGAAGCCTTTTTTCTTCTGTGTTCTTATTTTTGCTGCCTTTTCAGTTGTCTTTTGCCTCCTTCACCTTGCTTCCTTCCGTCTAGCTACTTCGTTTTATATTCTTCTTTGTTACGCATTATTTCTTGTTTGGCTACGGCTATTTAACAGCTTTGCGTTGTTTAAATTGGGCTTTTAAAACTTTATTAAACTGCATTGAACTATGTAATGCAAGCTTTGTAAATTATTTTGTTTTACGTAATAGAAATTGCCGTCAAACTATAGAATAATAATACTTGGTTGGTCATAGTTAATTTAAGAGATTTGTTGCATAAATTGGATTTTTAAAACCTTAATAATTGAGGTTATGTGATCTGGAACTTACGACATATTTATCACAGTTAACAGTGTTGCCAAATCACATTAAATTTTCAAACATTTATATACTAATACCTTACGATAAGTTTCGAATTTTTTTTGACATTGCGATATTCACATACTTTACCTTGTAATTTATTCTTGTAATTTCTGTACTTTCCATTTTATTCATACAATTTGGAAGATTGCCGAAGTCATTTAGTGCTAATTTTTAAAACTCAAAGGTGGATTAAAGCTTTATAAAAGCATTTTTAATCTGGGAACAAAACTCTGCATAATTCTGTAGCCAAGCTAAATTCTAGAAAATTATATCTCTATAATTGTATACTCATTGATAGGCAATTTATTTTCTGTATACAAGTCGGTCGTAGCAAACTTGTTCTAATTTAGAACGTGGATTGCTTAGTTTTATTGTTGTCTGTTTGTTTGTTACTTGGTTTAATTTATTGTACTATTTACTTTTAAACCAAAAGGTCAGTGGCGGCTGGTGCTAAAGGGCACAAGGGCACGTGCCCTCCCTACACTCGAGACAAAGAAAACTTTTTTTAATAACACTTCTCACTTCTTTTATTTTTTTTAATACAACAATCTATTATTATACCTATAATATCAATATTATAGTCCATTGCCGCGTTGCTGCCGAAACGAAGTTATCAAAACTTTCGTCCGGGGACTAGATAAAAATGATACATATTTGCGCAAGCGCAGTGGTAAATTGCAGCAAAATTTCGCCGCTGCTTGACCGGCGTAGAGGCGTGGTTAAGGGCACATTAAATCCCGACCGTAGACACGTGACAAATTCAAGTTATTTAGTTCACAAGTGGAGTGCGTCTAAGGTGAATTGTGTTAAGCGCGCATGTTCCGTTTAACTTGTTGTTTTTATTTTGATTTCGTGGTTTGTTCGTTGTTACGTTGTTATCTACTGTTTGTTCGTTACTGGTTATTGTTGTTTACAGTGAAACTTGTTAAAAGGAAAACTCGTGGGACCAGAAAAATTTGTTCGTTTAAAGGTTTGTAATTTTTAGACACAATCAAACATTAGGTATTTGTATGCGTATCGGTATTTTGACTTAATTTTATTATAAATTACTTACTTCAGTTTACAAAATTAATTTTTTAATTTTTGCAAACAAGCATACATAATGTTTGGTTCAATTTAACAGGAACATTATTTTCATACATTTTTATGACTTCAATCTTTCTATTTAAACCTAAATTATTGTGTTTTACTGCTTTCATTCCCGACATATATCTTTTAAAACTGCTTATGTAGGACATGTAGGATGTAGGTACTTGAAGCGAATAAAATAATCGCTTAACTGATTGGGCTTCTTCGTCTTTATATCACTAATTATGGAAAAAATTCTTTCTGCTTCTGTATGTGAATGCGGAAGCAAAAAGCGATTAACCCACCCACGCTCTAAATATTCATAACAATCATAACTAGCTAAGAACTGAGAACGTGCTTAATTATCAAAATATTAAAATTAGGTCATCGAAATATCAACGGTCGCATTGCCAGTGTTGTCGATTGAAAAAAGTATTGATCCCCGATTTCGACAATAAAGTTATTGATGTATTCAGGCAGTAAAAAGAACAGAAGGATGGACTTTCTATTTAAATAGGGAGGTACTTAAGTGTTTTTAGATAATGTTTCCAGCTCGGTTTTGATGTGCCCTCCCACTAAAAAAACTCACGAGCCGCCACTGCAAAAGGTATCTGCAAAGTAATTGGTTTTAACCCAAAACGTTAGAAGGTTCTTTAGTATTTGGTAACAAGCTGCAAGCTTCAGATTCGATCCACAAGATCTGAGAATATTGAAAAATGGAGCAAATAATATAAGAGCAAAGAAAGTATTTTTATAGTGAGGCTTTGTTCGGTTAATTTTCACTCTTCTAAAATAAAAATTCGCTAGGTTTTTACTCATTTTCTTTGGTTTCCCTGCAACACTCTCAGGTTGGTTTCATTCTTGACTATCTAAATTTTGACGCTTTGGAGTTTTTACTTTATTTGTCTTTCCTTTACTTTACTCGATTTGTGGTTTTATTGTTTTAATGCCTGAGACATTAGAGGTGTATCCAAGGGGTTTATAACCTGGGCACCTAGCGCTGGAGGAAAGTGTGGCGTTCACGCGAACTTCCAGGTAAAATTGAACCTCTATACATTACAATACTCTTTAGTAAAATCGAGCTTTGCTCGAGTTCTTAACACTTTTTTTGGCAATTATAGGCAATTTCGGACAATTTTGGAAGAAGTTTGGGAGCTACATATTTTGACAAGCTTCTTTCTTTACAAGAAACCAAAAACCTTTCAGTCTGCAAAACTCCACACCTATTTAAATTCAGGAAGAGATACTTGTTAAAAGTAGAGCGCGGTATTCGACATTCTTTAAATCTTTCTCACTCGGCTCACCTGCTTGGTAAGTTTGCAAATAAACTGGGCAGATTAGTTTTTTCACTTTGCATATCTGACCTGCAACCTTATACGTAAACAGAGAGCTGGTGAAAATTAAACAAACATTTACGAGTCAATTGTTTACTAAACATTTTTTTTACTTGGAATGTTTTCAGAAAACAACTGGTTGAGTTTAGATGCGGTTGTTGATTGCTTCAGTGGCGTCCTTCAAAGGCCGTTTATTCCACCATAATAAAGCAACGAGCATTTAAGAATGTGGTGTCGGATGATGTAACACGCTTTTAAACAACGGACCGAAAATATGGTTATTTATTCGCCTCCAGCGCGCCCTATTTTTCGCGCTCCGCTTTCTTATAAGCGATTTTTTTCAAAGGTTATCGGCTGTTGGTTTTCTTCCGCGATTTGCATGCACCCGTTTCAAGTCTTAAGTACATAAATTAATTTGTTCAACGAACCGTTAACCATTGTTTAATGTTTAATTACTAACCGAAAGTCCGATGACATGTCGAGATTTTATATTGCGATTTAGAATATTAATGTCTCTTTGCGACAAGCAACTACGTACGGAATAATATATTTTATTACCTGCAGTGTTACGATTGAAAATGTAACATATTTACAACTTACTGTAAAACGGTATCATTAATAATGAAACAGCACTGCCGTGTAAATAATGTTGCAACGTACGTTTAATGAAATACGCCGCATTGTTTTGGTTTACAAATGTTTTTCGTGCCATTCCGCATTTCAGTTTAATATTGTTAGAAAAAGATACTTATAAACTATTAGAAACATAAAGTATTCGAAACATAAAGACTTTATTTAATTGGCGGTAAGCCTTGGCCGTTTGACAGTTTAACGTTGTAAATTGGGCTTCTGAACCGCAGAAAATGAGGTTATGTAATTTGATATTTACGACTTAAGTCACATTTAATACAGATGTATTGCATTTTGTTTAAGTTTTCATTGGCTGTGAGTGTTTAGTAGTTTCTTCCCTGTGTAAACTAGGCTTTTAAAGCCTAAACAAACCTCAAAACAACCTTAAAGGGTTATGTTATCACATAGTTATGACTTAATCCGCCACGGTTAATAAACATTGTCGTCAAATTGTTCAAAATGCACTTAATGTGTTTGTCTTCCAGTTAGCTATGGTTGTTTAGCAGAGTAAATTGGGCTTTTGAAGTTCTATTAAACATCAGCACAACCTCGTAACCAATGAGTTTCATAATATTTTAAAAACTTCGCCTTCTAATCATTAATCATACAAGATCCATTGCACTTTGTTTAAGTTCTATTGTCATTTAGCAACTTTCGTAGTGTAAACTGGGCTCTTTTGTGGCTTTATTAAACCTCAAAAGTCGAAACAATCTCAAAGGGTTGTGTTATCCCAAAATTATGACTTAATCCCCCACAATTAATAAACATTGTTGTCAAATTATTTAAAATACACCACATTTGTTTGTCTTCTGGTAAACTATGGTTATTCAGCAATGTGTACATAAGTTGGGCTTGCGAAGCTTTATTAAACCTCAATCCCTTCTCTATGTACCTCGCAACCTATGAGTTTCATAATACTTAAAAAACTTCGCCTTCTAATTATACGAAAATCTGTTACACTTTGTTTAAGTTGTGTGTTCGGATTGGTTTCCGCCATTTAACATTTTGTGTTGTGTAAATTGGGCTTTTAAGGCTTGATAAACCGCTGTACGTCGTCAGCAAGTTATATAATTCAAGACTTTTAACTTGCTCTGCACTCTTAGTAAAAATTGCCGTTAAACAAAATATTTAAACTTCTGGTCGGCTGTGACTGTTCATCAGTTTTTTGTTGTGTAAACTGGGGTTTTAAAGCTTCAGTAAACCTCTATAAAACCTCAATGTAAGAGTTGGTCTTTATTTCTCACATTTAATAAACATTCCCATGGTATTCCACAAAACTCATAGATTTCTTTAACTTCCAAGGGCTACGGCTGTTTTTATCCGTTTTTTGCTGTATAAACTGAAGTTTAGATAGTAGTAAGCACCTATAAAACGCCTATAGGTTACTTAATTCGAAACTTATGATTATGACTTTAACCGCCCACTTAATAAAAATTGTCGTTACAAACAATATGCGCTACGTTTAACTTCTGCACGACTGTGACTGTTCAGCAGTTTTTTGCTGTGTAAACTGGGGTTCTAAAGCTTTAGTAATCCCTCATAAATCCTCAATATGTGAACTAATCCAAGATTTGTGACTTAATCTGTCACAATTAGTACACATTCTCGTTGTATTATACCTACATACAAAACGATGGCTATGACAATTTATTAAATTTTTGGCTGTGTAAACTGGGCTCTTAAGCATCAATAAACCTTCAGTACAACTTAATTTACATAATCTAAGAGTTATAATTTAATCTGTCGCTTGCATAAATATTATCATGAGATTATATCGGTTTTTTCTGTGTAAATTGGTCTTATACAGCTTCGATGTAGCTCAATAAAACTTCAGTGGGTTATGTAAACCGAAACTTATGACTTAAACCTATCAATAATATTGCCGTCAGATGTACTGCAGCCTGTTAAACTCTTGGTTTCCTAACTATTTAGCAAATTAGCACTGTGTAAATTGGGCTTTTAGGCATTGTTAGTTTATGTAATCTAAGAGTTATAACTTAATCTGTCGCTTGCATAAATATTACCGTGAAATTTTACAAAATTTCCTAGATTTTGTTTAACTTCTGGTTGCTATGGTTCTTTATCGGTTTTTCCTGTGTAAATTGGGCTTATAAACCTCCGCTGCAGCTCAGTAAAACTTCAGTAGGTTACGTAATCCAAGAATTATGCCCTAAACCTATCACCTTTAATCAATATTGTCATGTGCTGCGGCCTGTTTAACACTTGGTTTGCTAACTATTTAGCAAATTAGTAGTGTGTAAAATGGACTTCTAAGCATCAGCAAACCTCCATAAAACGTCAGTAATTTATTTAATCTAAGAGTTAACTTAATCTGTCGCTTGCAGAAATATTACCTTGAGATTTTACAAAATTTTGTAGGTTTTGTTTGACTTCTGGTTGCTATGGCTCTTTATAGTTTTTTCCTGTGTAAATTGGGTTTATAAAACTTCTATCGAGCTCACTACAAATTTAGCAGGTTATATAATCCAAGAGTTATGCCCTAAATCTATCACCTTTAATCAATATTGTCAAATGCACTGTGGCCTGTTTAACTCTAGGTTTGCTAACGATTTAGCAATTTATCACTGTGTTAGTTAGGCTTTTTAGCATCAGTAAATCTTCATAAAATGTCAACAATTTATTCAACCTAAGGGTTATAACTTAATCTGTTGTTTGCATAAATATTACCGTGAGTTTGTCAAAATTTCGAAGATTCTGTTTAACTTCCAGTTGCTATGGTTCTCTTTATCGGTTTTCCTGTGTAAATTGGGCTCATAAACCTTCGCTGGAGCTCAATAAAACTTCAGCAGGTTATGTAATCCAAAAGTTATGCCCTAAACATATCTTAAGTCTTTAATCAATATTGTCATCAGATGTACTGCAGCCTGTTTAACACTTGGTTTGCTAACTATTTAGCAATTTTTTTCCTGTGTAAACTGGGTTTACAAGGCTTTGCTAAAACTCAGTAAAACTTCAGTGGTTTATATAATCAAGGCCTTGTAACCTAAGTCTAATAAACATTGTCGTCAGCTATACAAACTGCATTGCGACCTGTTTAACTTATGGTTGCCTGTAACTGTTTAGGAGTTTTCTCTAGTGTAAATGGGGATTTTAGAACTTCACTAAACGTTAATAGCCTATGTGATGTAAGTGTTGTGCCTTAATCTGTTACAGTTAATAAAAATTGCAATTTCTTTAACTTCCTCAGCTTTTTGGTTGCTGCCGGTATTTACGGTTTTCCTTGTGTAAATTGGGTTTATGGAGCTTAGTTAAAACTCCATTAAACTTCAGTAGGACACGACTTCTGGCCCAAACTTATGACATTTAATAACTAACGTCGTCAGATACACAAACTGCAGTGCTACTTGATTAATTCATGGTTTGGTTTGGACTATTTAGCAGTTTTTTGTTTATGTAAATTGGGCTTTTAAGTTAGGTATAGTAAACCTCCAAAATTAACCACTCTGATTTAATCCGTCATGTTTAATATACAATGTTCTGAAAGTATACAAAATACATTGTGGTTGTTTTGTTTCTAATTGATTAAGGCTATTTAGTAGTTTTTGGTGTGTAAACCGGGCTTTTATAGCATCCGTAAACCGCGAAAACCCTTAAAAAGGTTATATAATCAGAGATTCATGACTTACTTAGATTGTTATCAAATTGTTAATGTTAACTATGGCTATTTACTAATTTTTCACTCTGTAAATTAAGCTTCTAAAGCTTGAAAAATGTATACATAACCTCAAATGGTTATGTAAGTTGGGCGTAATAATTTAATCTCCAAAATTTAAAGAATTGGTTACCGGGTTATATACAAATCCAGTCGGTTGTGGCTATTTAGCTATTGAAATGGGGCTTTTAAAACTTTAATATTATTCATTGAGCCATGTAATCCAAGCTTTCTAAACATTTTGTCGATAAATTGGGGTCAAAATACACAAAAGCACTGCATTTTGTTTAATATTTGATTAGCTATGATTAACAGTTTTTCTCTATGTAAATTGGGCTTTTAAGGCTTTATTAAACCTCATTGAGTCATACAATCTGAGCGTTTTGAATTACTCTGTCTTTCTTAATAAAAATGACCGCCAAAGTATACAAGAGCACTGAATTTTGCGTAATACTTGGTTGGCTATGGCTATTTAACAGTTTTTTCCCTGTGTAACTTGGGCTTTTAAAGCTTATTAAACCACATTGAGTCAAGCAATCCGAGCGTTCTGAATTACTCTGTGTTTCTTATTAATAAAAGTTGCCATCAAAGTATACAAAAGCACTGCAGTTTATTTTTTACGTTTTGGTTGGCTGTGGCTATATGCCAGGTTTTTCTGTGTAAATTGGGCTTGTAAAATCTTAATAATTGAGGTTATGTCATCTGATACTTTCGACGTATCTGTCACATTTAACAAACAGAGGTTGCCAGATCATATCAAATGCCCTATTTTCAAACATTTTTAGTTTTTGTAAATTTAAATTAAGGTTTATTTTTGTAGTGCCTTGAGAGACGTTTCGACATTTTTTAGGATTGTAATTGCCATGCCTAAAAAAATGGAAGAACTTCTGGGTATACTGCGACACGCTGAGGAACACCTGGCAACATCGCCTTAGCAAAGATCAAAACCTTAAAAGCATTTGTAAAGCAACTTTCATGACCAACTAATAGTCAAATAAAATCTAAATCTACTATAATAAATTCTGTTAATTTTTGTTAACTAACATTTAACTCAAGTATATAGCTTCAACTGTTAAATTTATTTCGTCAAAGGTCATAAATCCTTCACAATAAAATTTCGAAAAGATGCTGATTTGGCATAAATAAATAAAGTCGTAAAATGACAATATTTTTAAACACAACGGTATTTAAATCAAAGCCTCAGAGTAAATTTTGGACACCGTCTTCTGACTTTCACTTTTTAAACTGCAACGTTAATCATTGCAAAAATACTACCGAATTTCTTAGCTTAGAGACAAAATCGATGTTGCAATTTTTCTTAAACCTGTTGTTTGATTAAATGATGGCTTATACGTAATCCTGACGTAAATTCTAAGGTTGTCCGAAGATAATTAAATGATAATAACATTACGAAAGGCTATAAATTACATGCTTTTAAAGAGAGGAAGGATTTCTAGGAGATTTTAGGGGAACTGTCTAGACGAATTTATAATTATTACTTTGTGACATTTCTGATTTTTTTTATAACTTAGTGACTTTGGTGATGCTCCAAATTGAAATGCTAAAATATGGTGAATAAAGCTTCACCATAGAAATGCTTATTTACAAATATTAATATTAAAGAACCTTCTAATGTGTTCAATTCAACTATTTTGTCGATGCCACGATGCCTATCAGTTCAAATAATAAATAATAAAATTAAACCAAATAACAAGCAACTAGACAAACAAAAGGTAACAATCTACATTCTCAAATTAGAGTAAGTCCGTCACGATCGAAGCAATAACCTGTCCACAGAAAAATAAATTACTTATCAATGAGTATACAGGGTGCTGAAAAAATGGCGTATTAACTCAATGGTGCGTTGTTTATTGATACTTCTTGAGTATGGGAAAAATAGTAAAAAATTATGTGTAGAATATTCTTCAAGATGTGGAGGTCTAAAGTTGACTTTTTAACTTTCTTATTATTTTATATTAACAAAAGTTATACCTTTATTTTGAAAGTTAATAACGTAAATGATGAAAGTTGTAAATAATTTAGGCCGTCGCCGAAGAAAAATTCAAAAATTATCAATTCAAAAAAGTTAAAAACTTGGAGCAACAAGCCCTAAATCCATTTGGCAACAGTGACAGAACAACGCAGACGACGATTTTGCACAGGCATTTTAACACACACCTACGTGATTTAATATTTTTATTTATTCAGCATTTGACATTTTTGTCAAATTTTTCTGAATTATTTTTATCCTGAAAATGTACCAATTCAATTAATACGCCGATATGTATTTAGCATTAGGCCGCTGTAATGGCAATGCTACTGCAGCAGCTAGACATTATGAACATCCTGATTCAAATGTCATTAGAAGATTAGACCAACGAGCGAGGCAGAATGGAAACTTTGTACCAGTGCAAAATATTGATCGTGGCCGTCCAAGAGCCATAGGCACGTACCCCAGAAATATAAGAGGCTGTGCTAGACCTAACAGAAGAAAATCCAACGAGGAGTACTAGAGGTGTAGCACAGGAATTGGGTTTAGATAGAAGATTAACGTGGACTATTATTAATGATGAGGGATACCACCCATTCCACTACACCAAGGCTCATTCTTTACTACCAGAAAATAACAACAAGCGAATTAACTTTTGCAACAGGTTACTTGCGCAAAACGAAGCTGATCGAAACTTTACATCTAGGATGATTTAGACAGACAATGTTCAATCAACACAACGAACATTGTTATAGCCTTGAAAATCAACACCAAACATGTTAGAAACTATCAACATCGGTTTAGTGTAAACGTATGGGCTGGAACATTGGGGAACCATGTAATTGGATCTGTTTTTTTAACAGCACGGCTACGCGGAGAAAACTTTTTGCAGTTTTTAACGAATACTTTTGTTGAGCTTATAGACGATATTCCTCTGGCAGCAGTGAATAATTCGTAGTTTCAATTAGACGGTGCACCGGCACATAACACAGCACCAGTCCGAGCATGGCTTGATAACAATTATCCTAACCAATGGATTGGCAGAAACGGCCCCGTACTTTGGCCAGACTTGACTGCGATGGATTTTTTCCTTTGGAGTTACATAAAAAATGTTGTTTATCGAACGCCAATTCAAAATAGAGAAGATCTAATTAATCGGATACAAGCAGCCTTTAAATTAATAAATTAAAATATGTTAGAAAGAGTTTCAAATAATATTATCAAAAGAGCTCGAGCTTGCTTGAACGCATAGGGTCTTAACTTCGAACACCTTCTCTAATTATTTCAACAACATTTGTATGATGATATTATTTAATTGTTATTATTTGTTTGTTGCATTGTTTCTAGGATACCTTACTTAAATACTGTACCTACTACTTTTTTATTAATAAACCACGTTGCCAGTTCAACTTATTTTCATAAATAAGTAGTACCTCCATATCTTGAAGAATAAAACTCAAAGATTTTTTTAAATTATTTTCCCATGTTCACCAAGTGTCCCTTAACAGCGTAGCATTGAGTTAATACGCCATTTTTTCAGCACCCTGTATAATTATAGAGGTTCAATTTTCTGGAATTTAACCTATCTCCTGTATTCTCCACAGTTCTTCGTTCTAAGGTTAAAAATACTTTCATAATGCTTTCATACACTTCTGATTTTCTATAAATTATCACTAGATGACTTCGGTAATGTTTCAAATTACAAGAAAAAAACAAAAAGTTAAGAATGTGAATATCGCAATATTAAAAAAAAATCGAAACTTTGTAAAGTATTAAATAAATAATAAGCCTCTCAACTTAGCAAAATTAAAAATGTTTGAAAATTTTACGTGATTTGGCAACACTGTTAAATGTGACAAATACGTCATAAGTGCCGATCACATAACCTCAATTGTTAAGGTTTTAAAAGTCCAATTTATGCAACAGAATCTCTTAAATAACCATGATCATCCAAGTACCTATTATTATTGTATAGTTTGACGGAAATTTCTATTAAGTACAAGAAAATAATTCAGAAAACTTTGGATTACATGGTTGGACGAAGTTTAGTAAAGCTTTAAAAGCCCAGTTTAAACAGCGGAAAACTGCTTAGTAGTCTTAGACAAACACGAATTAAAAAAGTGCAGTTTTTTGTATACATACTTTGACGGCAATTCCTATTAAGTATGACGTGGTAAGTCAAAAAGCTTGAATTACATAGCACAATGAAGTTTGTTAAAGCTTAATAAAGCCCAATTTAAACAGCAGAAAACTGCTGAATTTGCGTAATCCGTCGATTGTGATTATTAAATCTTGAAAATTAAATTATTGCGTTATTATGTAAATGTTTTTCAAGCCTTACAAGCTTAATTTGCACAGTGAAAAACTAATAATTAGACATAGTTCAGCGGAAGTTAAGCAAAATACAACGCATTTGGAACAATTTAACAATACTCGTTATAATACGTCATTGATTATCTAATCCTTTTAAGATTTTTCACGACGTACTGATGATTGAGAAGCCTGGTTTACACACCGAAAAACTGCTAATTAGCCTTTACGAATCAGAAGTATAGCTTGCAACTGTACGTACCCCAGGGTCCCCGGGTGTGTTACCCTTTACAATTTTCACTGTAATCCTCTAGTTTTCACTAAGATTTTCTTTACCCTCAACCTTCATTGGTTAAGTGAAAATCTTCTCCTTTATTTAAATAACTGACTCTTTAATCAGAGGACCCTTGGTGTTGTTGTGATTTCGTTGATCTAGAATCTAGAGTATCTCACTTTATACCTAATACAAAAAATAAATACTCCATCAAGTTTAATACGTATAAGTATTATAAAGTCATATTTAAAGACATTTACAAGTTTAAATGCAGTAAATAAACATAGTACATGAACACTAAACTAGGCAAGTGGCTTTGAATAATTATTATCCTTTTGTTTTATGATTTTGATATAATCAGGGTGGCCTGAGTGTGGTGGTTTGATCACAAGGAATTATATTGCGTCTGTATGTAAGTTAGTAGTAGTAAGAGATTTGATATTAAAATCAATCTTAGGCGGCCGGCGCCAAAGGTGGTATCATAACCAACCTTTAAAGTTTGACGAGGGTGCAATTTCCCTTCAGTGAGTACATACACGCTATGTACTCACTCTAAAAGTAAGGTGAGTGGACGCTTTGCCCCTCAAATACGAGTATATGCTCTATGCACAAGTTAAAATGTACGAGAACACTGGGTACCTCGTATTTGTAAGGGATGTGTATCCCTTTCGCTGATGTGGTCAGAATTGCCATATAATTGTTACTAATTGTGATCAGCACCTACAACAGGGCAACCCTAATGTAAAAGTATATTAAAATTGCTTTTACATTGTGCTTTAAATTTGGATTTCGCTAGGAGACCCCTCAATTTCAATTGGAATTACTCTATTGTAACCCTTTTGACCAATACACGCAACCGAAAAAGTTATGCTTTACAGCAGTGTATGTATGTATGATTAAGAATTTCTACAAGTTAGTGCAGATCATCAAAGTGCAATACAGCTAACTATAATTAGATACATGGATCAGCGCACTAATCGATATTCTAAACCACTATACAGCGTAGACTAAACAGTCAAGACTGGGTCTGTGGTAAAATTTGGTCGTGTATTTATAGTAAAAAATCCGTGACACTGAAGGGGGTTGATATCAAACCTTCCCACGGATGTGCAGCTGGCTCTTGTTCAAAACTAATAAATTTCACAGTTAATCGTTCAATTCTAAATTCCAATATTATGGTTTGATTTAAATTTCTTTTGGAATTTGAAACTTTACTAGAAGGCGTGACCTACACGTGTGTATCGGTTCGTCGATGCACATAACTAATTTGGAAAGGGACGGTGGTTTCAGTGCTTAAGTCCGAAAATTCCAAATGAAATTAACACTTTCTTGCCACATCATTGCCCAAAACACCCCTAACGTCATGCTTTGAATAGAAGAAATTACATTAAAATATAATCCCTGAAAAATAAAGACAAATAAAATTAATAACGCGCAGCTAGCCATTAGAAGCTTCATAACGGTATGTAATAAATGTGACAGATTAAGTAGATTTTTAGAGGTTTTTTAGAGTTTAACGGTCCAACTTACACACTGGAAAACTGTTAAATTAATAATTCTAGCAAAGCAACAGTGCATTTTGTAAAGTTTCTCTCATGTCATAAACTCAACTATGAGAATTTTCTAGGTTTTTTTGGATAAAATCCGAAGCTTCCAGCTTGTTTACAAATATTAGAGAACCTTCTGCTGTGTTTAGTTAGGTTATTTTGTCAGTTCAAAAAAATAAATTAAACCAAGTAACAAACAAGCAAACAACAATAAAACGCAACAATCTACATTCTCAAATTAGAACAAGTCCGCTCTGATCGAAGCAACAACCTGAACACAGAAAAATAAATTACTTATCAATGAGTATATAACTATAGAAGTTCAATTGTTTGGAATTGAGCATAACTCCTGTATTCTCCATAATTTTCTGTTCCCAGGTTAAAAAAACTTCCATAAATACACCTTTAATTTTTTACAAATTAGCACTAAATGGTTTCAGTAATGTTCCACATTACATTAATAAAAGAAAGTGGAAATGAATGTTTAAAGTAAGTAAAGCTCTTTCTAGTTAGGAATTGAGTAATGGAATTCATAGAAAAATCTTAAAGTGAAAACTAGCGAATTTTGATTTAGATTAAGTAAGAAAACCAGCCAGTATTGGTTGATTATTTTCGGTAAATAAAATTAGAGTTTTGAAGTAGATTTTAAACACCTATTTGCTGTAAACAAACCCCCATCTTAAGAATTCTTGCAATTTTGATTTAATTCCTTATTCGCTCAAGTTATTTGCTACATTTTCAGAACCTTCTTAAATTATTTGGGCAAAATTTGCAGCTTTCTTATTAAAAAAATAATGAAATTAGTCTACCACGAAAGCAATGACCTGTACATAGCAAAACTCAATCACTTACCAACGAGTATACATATAACGATAGAGGTTAATAGGCGGTTAAATGTTCTGGAATTGTGCTTGTGCATCACCAAAATTCTTCCCACTGTTCTGTGCCAACGTAATAAAATACCGCAATGGTGCTTTGAGACGCAGATTCTTCACAAATTAGTATTAAATAATTTTGGTAATACCGCCTAAACTCGCAGCAATAAAAGAAAAAGTAAACATCAAAATGAAAACTGGAGAACTTCCAAATTTAGATCTGTCAAAACTCAAGAAAATATAACCTGGGAGTGTTGCGAGTATATTTAATTAACTTTCTTTTCCGTTACGGATTATGTTGTAGTAATCTCCACTATTTTGTTCTTCCGCTTCCACACACAATTGTTATGTTAATGTTATTTTTTA
The DNA here is from genome assembly GCA_963082815.1 of Melanotus villosus. NCBI lineage: Eukaryota > Metazoa > Arthropoda > Insecta > Coleoptera > Elateridae > Melanotus > Melanotus villosus. Next base: position 109,190,358 of record OY720419.1, on the reverse strand, counting down.
TTAAATCGTGTCAAATACGTCCATATTTGCCCACGGATTTATAGAATGAGAAGACACACCTAATGTTATTGCGCAAATTATTGTGAAACTTTATTTTATTGAAGATCATTGTTTATTACTGTAACAATGCGGGGTGTTGAAAATTCACAATTTTCTGTAACTGGTAAAATACCCCGGATCTTTGAACCCTCGTTTATTTTTGTTATGTATTTGTAACCCAGTCTTCTATAAAGGGTAGAAAAGAAAAGTCAAAGAAACGCAGACATCAAACATATTTGTATATTTATTCAATTAAATTAGTTATGCCGGCTCCAATGTGGTCCCTCAATAATTGTGGATGGTCGGTGCGGACGGCGTAGGCCCAACCCAACGGACTGGTCGGTGCGGATGCCGCGGGCGCTGATAGAAGGGTTTTGTTTTATAGTATCTACGTTTGGGTTCCTGAAAACTAAACAAAGGGTGTAGGGATGTAGGAGCCTAGTATGACTTGTGAGGTCACAGAGTAGCTACCCTACGAAAAGCGGGATTGTAGAAGCCTAATGAGAGGTGTGAAATCTCATAGTAGCTTTTGTACAGCAAAAGGAGTTTGGTAGCGGAAGTCAACAAAGTGTTATGATCGTAGGAGCCTAGTAAGATGTGCGAAATCTCAGAGTAGCTCGCGTACGTGGAGTAAGGAATCGAATCCTATGATCAATTCTTCCATCAAATGAAATCGAACTTCAGGTTGAAGTTTAGCCGTGATTGACCGATCGGTTTTGGTACAAAACACTTCATTCAAACTAATTGGCTTTCTCAGAAATAAATACCTGGATTTGCATTTGTTGGTCATCCATTTAATTTGGCTTGGTTTAAATAACATTAAAGGTCGGAAAGTAAAGCTTGTGCATTTGGACTAAAGGATATAAAATGCGCAGAGGTGCCAATCTGTGGTCTAGTGTATCACTTGAACTCTTCCAGGTACCAAATACTCGGGCATTTACCCCTTTCTAAGTTCAAATCCTGAACTAAATTTACTGCATTTACATTGTTGTAGCCAGATTTGTACCTCTGCAAATGAATAACGTTGCCACATCTTTAATTTGTCAAAAGTGCTTGTAAGTCCTGTTGATTATTCTGTCCAAATTACTACTTTGGTGCACAATTCGTCTGCGTTGCCATTAATAATTGCTATAAGAATTGTAGATTGGTTCGAATTGACACCTGTGTAGGTTGTAAAGGCAAACATGTGGTTGAATTGGGTGCTTGTTTAGCTGGGTTTTCGAAGAGCAAGCTCGCATTTCCTTAGTGTTCAGTTCGAGCTCCGACTATTTCGCCGTAAAATTCCTAAATTTACCCCAGGATCTGTTTAATTAAACCCGACTGTGCTTCTCTATGTGTTACATACTCTATGCTTTGCTAGAATAACTGCCTTCAAAATCTTAGACTGCTTCGAATTGACCCTCTGTGTGGTTGTAAACACGAATATATAGCAAATGTTTCAGACATAACATTTGTTTGCCTAGTATTTCGGAAACGAAGTGCAATTTTCACTTCACTTGTTTCAGCGTAAAATTCCCAGATTGCTTGACGTTCTACCTGTGAAACACAAGGAGCCTCACGTGACATCCGGTGGTTACTCATCGGTTGAATTCAAAAACGATCAGAATATTACCTGAAATGCGCTTGAAAGGTAAAATATTGCCGTAGAAATTCTATAAAAAATTATTTCTGAAGTTACTTTATGTTGCGTTGAATACAACCCAAAGTACGTCATGCATGAGTCAAATCACATTCAGTGCCTCCCTATCTGTTATATATTTTAGGGTTGGTTATAATAACTGCTTTCAAAATCGCATATCGTCTTGAGTTGGCACTCACTGTAGTTGTAGAGATAAGTAGTTTTAACCAAGATGAAAAAAATATAATAAAATGCAGTGCTAAATGTTTTAGATTATGTAATTCAAAACTTCAAATAGATGTCGTGTCACATACGAATCGAATTAGTGCTTCTCTGTGCATTGTATTACTCTTTGGTTAAAAATTAAAAAACAATCGGAATAACGCTTGAAACACACGTATTTAAAATTGGTTATCTGCGGAATTTTGCAAAGTAAAATTTTGCCGCATAAATTCAATAAAAATTCACAGCTCATTTAACGAAGCTTTCCTTTCTCAATTCCGTAATTTAAACCGAACTTCTATAATAAAAGTTATTACAACTCCATTTAAATATTAAGGCATTAAAACGTTGACACGTATTATTTAATTGACAATATATCACGTTATTTTATTAATACAATTTCCTATAAACCTAATTATTTTATTTCTGGCGCCTTTACTGGAATTTTTCTCCTGTCATTTACACATGAAAAAAATTACTTTAATGACGAGTTACGAAACGTACCCGTGTTTGACTTATAACTTATAATCACCACCGTGTAAAAGTAACAAATACGTGTTTGTCGTAGGAATTTTGTTTGTAAAATCATTATTAAAAGTTCATGGTTAGGTATTTTGCAATTTTTCCGAATGATTATGACGTAAATGTATAAAAAAGTAAGTGAACAGAAATTGGGTTTTATGTCATTAGGGCAATTAAATACTTATTTACCAAAAGATCGGACGGTATGTGGAAGTTTTGAGGAATTTAATTTTAATTAATGCCACGGTTATACCACGGAAAGTGTCAGTTTAATTTAAATAATTAAAGTTTAATCGGAGGCACAGGGAACAGGCGAACCAATACGGCGAATATCCCCAATAAATAATAATAATAATAATAATAATTTTATTAATTCCGTAAAAGACTACAGTTATTGTAGTATTGGAAATAGTCAGTTAAAATACATAAAGCGTAAATTACAAACAATTAATTACAACTAACATCACTACAATAGCATTACAACAATTAAAGCGGATGTAAGTTTGTACACATTAAATATTCGTTGGTAGAATAAAAACTGAACTGCAGGAGCATATTTTTTACTAAACCCTTAAATGTACTTAATCGAGTGATAGATTTTATAGAGTCAGGTAATTTATTGTATAACTTGATAGAGTTGATGAAAGGACCCTTGGAAGATAAGGACAATCTGTGCTGTGGCACCATGTAATTCAAGGTAGTTCTCCAAAATAGCTCTCTTATTCTCATAGTTACCTTCATTGGCTTTTACATGGCAAACACTATAAAAGATATACAGAGAAGGAAGGGTCAGAATACCCAATTTTTTAAACAATTCGCGACAAGAATGATATCTGTTAAGCGACAGCATGGTCCTGATAATTCTTTTTTGTAAAACAAATATATTTGACGCATAAGTACTGTTACCCCAGCACAGAATGCCATATATTAGATGGGATTGTACGTGAGCATGATAATAGGTTATTAAAATATTTAAGGAAACTGAACTTTTGAGTTGCCAAGTTACAAAACATGCTTTACTAAGTTTACTTAAGACATGTTTAACATGAATTGACCAAGATAACTTGGAGTCGACATACAGTCCAAGAAATTTCACATAATCATTAATCTTTAAAGATTTGCCGTCAATTTTTATTAAAACACTTTCCTCTAAATCCTTTGTAGAAAAACCCATCATATCGGTCTTGAGCATATTCAAGATTAAACCATTATTTTCGCAGTAGCTTGCCATATCAGATACTGAACCATTCCCTATCTGACTTAATTCATTGAAACTAGAAGCTGAAAAAGAAACTGACGTGTCATCAGCAAACAAGGATACCTGACCTCCTTTCACATTATATACTAGGTCATTAATAAATAGAATGAACAAAAGGGGTCCTAAAATGCTCCCTTGTGGAACTCCAGTTGCAACCGAACGTAACTTCGAACCGTAGGTTACCCCTTTAAAGGATATATTTACCATTTGACAACGAACTGCCAGATAAGACTCAATCCATTTTAATGGTGTCCCACGCACACCATATTTATCAAGTTTCGTCAATAAGATACTATGATTTACAGTATCGAATGCTCGACTCAGATCAAAAAACAAAAATAGTGAAACTGAAGCTTAATGGCTACAAAGTTGGCCTTATTCTATAAGTCCTTTGGTCCTCTACTGAAAACACAACAGCACTATCATCTGCATACATTGAAATGTAATCAAGATAATAAAAAGCATGGCCCTACGACGCAACCCTGAGGCTCATGTACCCCATATTAGTGCCTCAAACATAGAATTTAAACTATTTACACATAAGATAAAATTTTAAAGGTTTATACATGGGATTTCAAAATCCTGAAACCTTCACTTAAACACCACAATGGTAATCAAATAACATGCAAACAGATCGAACAAAAGAATATCTACCAAATCAGTTGAAATTCAATTAAAATGAATTTAAATTTATAGAAAAGCTGATTATATAAAAAGGGAAAAATAAAAATAAATAAAGAGAAATGAAATAATCGAGCATATAAACAAAAAAGGACGATAAGCGGGGGTGGGAAGAACAATAAACAAAAGAAGGACGATGATCATGTAGCTGATAAAAATTGACTAAGTAGTAGAATTAAGTTTACACCCGTTACAAATCAGGAAGACGCAAGTAAAAGGATAAAAATGTATTTAAGAAGTTCAACAAAAGCAAATTAGCAGGAAGAACGGAAGAAGAAAATCATTAAAAAGAAAGACAGCAGCATACAACAAACACAAAAAACTTCGTAATTTTACATTATAAATCTGAACGCAAGGAAATTACAGAAGAAAATATGGATCCTGAAGAAGAAAACAAAATGGAAGAAAAAGACATTCGAAAATAGACATAATGAAGCAGAAATAAAGCAACAAAAAGAGGAGAACAACTGATAATAAGAAGGACAACACAATATTTAGACTCAATAGGATAAACAGGAAAGAAGAAATTGAATACAATTATAAAAATATTGTAGAAAAAGTTAACTAAAGGAAGTTAGGAGGCAGAAAAAAGAAAAACGATCGCAAAACGAAGAAGATGAAAAAGAAGAAAAATAAAACAGAAGATTTAGAAAGGTAACCCATGTAGGCAGTAGGAAGATAAAGTAACGAAAGAGGCGTACCGACTATAAGAAGAACAACAGAGTATTTAGAATCAAAAAGATAGCTAAGAAAATGAAGGTAATTATGAGAGATTTGTAAAGAAAGTTAATTAAAGAAGTTCGGAGGAGCACGAGTAGAAAACAAAAGGAAAAATGGAGAAAAAAGAAAAACGATCGGAAGACGAAGAAGGCTAGAAAGAAGAAAAATGAAACAGAAGAGAAAAGAAAAAAGAAAGGGTCGAATGTAAATGACGGAAAAAGGAAGAAGTCCAGTAAATAATACAAACTAAATAAAAAAATAGAAAGGAAAGAGGGGCAAAACGAAAAGATAAACCATACAATACAGGTAAAGAAAGATACATCACCTAAAAGAGGCAAATGAAGATAATTCCAAGGAATTTGTAAAGCAGTTTGGAGAAGCAAGAGTAGAAGACGAAAAAATTGAGAAAAAGAAAAAACGGCCAGAAGGGGAAGAAGACGAGAAAGACGAAAAGTAAAACCGAAGAGAAGAAGAAGCAGAAGACAAAAAGGTCAAATGTAAATACCAAATGGAAAGAAGAAAGTCCAGTAAATATGAACTAAATTTAAAAAACGAAATAAGAAGAGAAGAAAAAGAAAACGAGTCAAAATAGGAAGAATGACAAAGATTCAGAAAAGTAAACCATACAGACAGAAGGAAAATAAAGTAACGAAAAGATGCGAATCAATTGATAATAAGAAGTGTTTAGTTTTTGGGGACATTTGTTTTTGGCAGTACTCGCTCGTAAACTGCGAGAGCAACCGGCACCAACAATCATGTCTTGTACCAGTAGTCATCGAAGAAGCATCAGCAGTTTGAAGATCAGTTAGCACGCGGCGACAACTTTTGCAACTTAATTCTATTTTTGTATTAGTGTTCACAGTAATTTAAATTAAACCATCTTAAAACGAATTTCGAATTATTACATTACAACAAAACCAGCATCGTGGTTCAAACCCAACAAGAAGTACAACAGAAAATTAAGATAAACAGGAAAATAAAGAGGTAATTATTATTACTGCAAGAAGATTATCGAAATTAAAGCAGTGTAGCAACAGAAGAAGAACGATCAAAACAAAATGACGGCGAAGAATAAAGAGGAGAAGAAACAACAGAAGAAGAAAAAGAGGGACTAAAACGAGAAGAAACAGCAAGAAAAGGAAGAAAAATAAGAAAGAAACGAAGCATAAAAACGAAATGAAGTAGCCCGAAGGAAAATGGCAGAAGAAAAATAAATAAATTGAGCAAATAACACGATTCGATTAAAAAAGCATGGAAAAAGAAAGTGAAAATAATACGAAAATTAGGTTCAGAAAATCAATATTAACAATTAAAGGAAGAACAACTAACTAAAATTGAATATTGATAATGATAAAAACAGCATAAAAATAACATAAAAGTAAATCACAAAAGAAAGACCTGATCATGCAGCGAGAAGAAGAACGAGAAGAAAAAAAAGAAGAAGAGAACGAAGAAAAGGGGGAGAAAACTAAAAGAAGGAAAAACTGGGGCGAGGAAGAGAAATCCTCAGGTGTAAAATATATGTGACACAAGAAGAAAACTGGGAAAATCGAAGCGAAATAACGGAACAAAACACAGAAGGTCAATCAAAAAGAAAGGAAATAGAAATGAAGGTGAAAATCATGGCAATTACAAGAAAATCCTAAAGAAGAAAGAAAATGGGAACGAAAGGAGGTTAAGACGAAGAACGAAACGAGAAAGTAAAAGAAAACATACCAAAAAGGTGAAGAAAAGCAGACGAACGAAAAGAAAAAGAACGATGAGAAAAAGAAAAAAGATAAGGAAATGAGGACACAGAGAGGAAAGACGGAGAGAAAAAAGGCAAAAAGGAAAAGAACAAGAGGGAAGAGAGAAAGAAGAACACGCAGTAGAACAAATATGGGACGAAAGAAGGAAAGAGAAGATCGAGGTCAAACCACAGAAGAAAACATGAAATCCAGTAAATGATACAAACAAAGAACGCAATGGATAGAAAGAAAGCGAGTCAAAATAGGAAGAAAAACGAAGAACAGAAGGAAGGTAAAGTAACAAACTAGCGGTAATAAAAGGTTCTTTCTTCTTTTTGAACCGTATTCGTCGTGGACACTGGTGAGAACGATTTAAGTCACATTTTAACAAATCAGAAACAGGAAAATAAAATAAAAATAGACGAAATGAGTCCGAAACGCATTTTAAAAAACAAAAAACAGGAAAACAAAGATAAAAAGGAAGAAAGAAACAAAGGTAAAAATAAGAACAATTGCCAGAAAGCTAATATACGGAAAACAATAAAAGAGAGGAAAAGAAAAGAAGAAGAAGAAGAAGCAAAAGGACAAAACAAAAACGGAAGGAAGAAGAAAGGCGAAGATATGCAAAAGAAGAATGATATAAACGACGAGAAAAAGGAGAGCAAATAGAAGGTGCACAAAAAGAAAGGGTGGCGAGAAAGAGCAAAACAAGAAAAGAAAAATTAAGAAAAGAAGAAAAACCTTGAAGAAAAGAAAAAGAAAAATGAAACAAAACGAAGGCAAGGAGAACAAGAAAGAAGGTAAGAACTAGAGTTAAGAAATAAAGTTAAGAAAAAACAAGAAAACGGATAATAGCGAAGAAAATAAGAAAAACGTACAAAGAAAAAGAAGAAGCAGAAGTAGAAAAGAAAAAGAAATAATAAAAGACGAAGAACGAAGAAAATGAGGAAAAAATCTAAAAAAAGATCAACGAAGAAAAGAAGAAAGAAGATAATATCGAGAAGAACTTTCCTTTGTTTCCAGAACTTTGATACGTTTTCTAGGTATCTTGATTCGTTGGTCACTCTAAACGGCCACTTTGATTCCCTTCTACGTATAATCAATCTCGACAGATTTTCAGTTTCCACGCCTAGAAACACAAATACGTAGTTAATCGTTAAAATGTAGGAAGTGCAGTATCGAAATGGGCGGTTTACCAGTTTAGAATTAGCTTCAGTTGTTTAGCCCGAAGCGTCGTTTTTGTACTTCTTTTTATAAACAGAATTACATAGCAACGACTGCAGCAGCATAAATGTAGGTACTAATTTTAAACCACAAACGCTTGTTCGCTTCCTGGGTTAAAAAACTAGAATTTTAATACCGTTCGGGTTCCAAAAGGTCTTTATTTATTTTTTTTTTATTAGTTTATTCGTTGCATGAACAACACCATTAACAAGATGCCTCTTAATTTAACCGTGAGAATTAGCACTGCATAACCTGATGAATACCTCAAAAGTCTTTGTGTTGTATAATTAGGGAAATTTTAAAAGTGGTTCTGTGTTACGCTATTGTATGTATAACGTAAGCAACACTTCGGGGAGGTTCTCAGGTGCAAAATACAGCTTGTAATAATTAGAATTACAAAAGACGATCTAATTATAATTAAGTCCTCCGCCCAATTTGTTTAACAAAATTCCACTTGATGAATACTTAAATATTGTACATACACCGTTCATGCTTTATTAGGGCAGAGATTGGCCATCGTTTCGGTCCGTTATGCTGGTAATGACAATTGAACAACCTGTCACTATCATTTGTTAAAGTTTAATTTAAGCGGTGCATTGTTGCTAGCCTTTACTTGAATTGAAAACGGATTCAAACATTTTACTTTTCAAGTAATTGAGATTCAAAGGAAAAACTAAGATTTCTCAAATTTAAGAAAAATACCGCAAATTTTAAAAACTGTAATTTGGATCCGAATCTTTAAATTTGCAAAACACGTTTCTAATTATGACGGAATTGGTTGAATTCAACAGATGAAACGCTAAGATTCAATTCTTAAATCGAAAAACATCCCTCGATTTTCGCTAATTCAAAGCCTAAAACTAAATTCAAATCAGAAATTCGGATTCATTCAAATCTAAATCCAAGTGAAATTGAATTTTTAGATATTAACATGTTAATATCTAAAAATTCAATTTCGTAACCTAAAACTTGAGTTTAGAATCAAGCCCGAATGAATTAAAAATTCAAATATAAAAGCTTAGGCTTCAAACCCATCTTATAATTCAATCTTATTTTTTGTTTGAGATTTTGAATTTCGTTCAAAATTCGAATTCCATTTTTCAGACTGCGTATCTGGATTGAATTCCGATTGGTATCTGAAACTTCAGTCCATATTTCACGGCTTCAAACTTTGGTTTGGATTGGATTTCTGAAACTTGATTTCATATTTGAAGTTCGGTCCAGTCCTCTCCGAAAACTTGAGTTAAAATCAAGCCTGAATGAATTAGCAATTTCGAACTCAAATCCCTTCAATAATTGATTAAATTCACCTGAAATTGTTTCAAATCTTGAAATTCCTTCAAAAATTCAAATCCGATTCAGGCGTTTTGATTGCGTTTTGGCAAGAAAATGCTGAAATTCAAAGCGAACTCTGGAACTGGATTAACACAAATTTAAACCCCAATCTGGAAACTGCAATTTGAGTCCATATTTCAAGGCCTTAAACTTGGGTTTGGATTCGATATTCAAAGCCTGAATTCAGCTTCGGAGTTCAGACTGGTCTTCTAATCCAGAATTGACAAACATTTTTCTATTTTCACTAATTCAAACGATACGTGCAAATCTAAATCAAAGAGATTAAAACCAAGATTGAATTATTTGATATCAACAGAAGGTTAGGTCTTTAACTTCGAAAACTGATTCGAAATTCGTAATCTAAAACTCATACCGAAATCTTGAGTTTAGAAGGTTATATTCAAACCTTATTTTTGAATTAATAAAATTTGATTTAAAACATTTTTAAGCTGTTTCAACTCTTGGATTTTCTCAAAATCTAAATCCGATTTTCCAGATTACGTATCTGATTTAGAACATAGATTTTGGTACGAAAATAAATATACGAAAACTGAAAATACGAATGTGGATTAACTGGCAAAATGTTAAACAAAACTAAGCCAGTTTGGAATCTGAAATTTCAGTCTATATTTCATTCAAAGTTTGGCTAGAGATTGATATTCCTGTCTGAGAAGAAAAGTCCATATCAATCAGAAGCGGTGCCAAATTTGGATTTGGACTTGATTTGACACAGGCTTAAAATAAGAACTGGGAACTGTAATTCTAAATTTTTTTATTTAAAAGATATTCGCGATTTATATCTAATTTACATAAAATCCAGGGAAAATCAAGCAATCAACAGGAATTTAAAGTTTAATCGGGCTGTTCATCATCATCGTCATCAATTGACATGGAGCAGATCCCTGTGGATCAATCCTGGATTACGCCAGGCCCACTCCATGCCAATAAGGTGTGGAGGAATTTGTTATGATAGATGGAGATTGGGAGCACTGTATGACGTTAACATGCCTGTGACGCTAGCCGCTAGACACCGCTTCTACAGTGCAAGGTAGTTAGTACTTAGTGGATGGTTAAACAAGCTTTTTCCATCTTATACTACACTATTTCTAGTAGTCTATGGTACGAAACGCCTTAGCGCAGACATGCCTGCCCTGTTACATGTTACTTTATTCTAGCTAAGGCTAATAATTATTTTACATACGTATTCCTTGTTCCCTTGTTTCTATTTTCATTATTATTGTGGTATAAGTTCTTTCACCGTTCTTCTGCCTTAATCTTCGATATTTATATCTTCTTCCTCTACTTATTTGATAATTTAAAATGCAGGATTGTACTTCCAAAAGTCAAAAGTATCAACAAAAGACGTTTGAAAGCAGGTCTGAAATCTCTCGGTCCACAATTTTATTATTACTAGTTGAATAGTGCTATATTTTAATTACTTCGTATTAAGGCGTTCGATTTATGTTGAAATAATGATACCCGGATATTTGGCTGGGGGTTTGATAGTCCGTTAACTTGATAATAACATTAGCTACTTCTTCTGAAGGTGCCCAAAGAGACCTAATTCTCACAGCAATACCAAAAATGCTACGTCACCACATAGACAAAAGTCAAAAATGTAATTCCAAATGATTTATGAACAGTTTGATAAGTAACTAATTAGTTAACATAACTTATGCATAAACATAATGCAAATTTTTAATTGAACGTTCAAAACAATCATTGCAACACCATATTTGAATGAAAATAAATCGAAAGAATTACTCAAGAAGGTGTGACTGTGACTTCTTTAACGTTAAGCCCGTTTTGTTTCTAATTTATTTATAAATATTTTGTAATAGTTAATAAATATAAATAAATCCTTCGATTTTTAACGCCTGATGGGTTTTATTTCGCCACAGTGTCCTTGTTGCAATATTTTTTTTCTAATTACTTTGGTTAATTTATTTATGCATTTTTAAGCAATGAAGTTTTTCAACTACATCGGAGTCTTGCAAACGCCTAATTAGTAATTGAACAGCTTGATAATAACAATTAGAAAGAAGTAAATAAAGAGAAATTGTTGTAAGCGTGAAAGTTTCATAATTCGTAGCATCTGCAATGTTTTCGATTTAATTAATTCAAGGGCAAAGTATCCGTTCGTAAACCAGGAATTTCCGGACGGGTTTTGCCTGTTATTGGACCACTCGATTCTTAACATTCCACGATTGTGTACGACACAGGTAAATTAATTAATTAAAGCCCTTGAAGTCGATTCAAGGTTAAGCTAAACTTTAACCTTTTTACTGAAAATTGGATTTCTTTTAACCTTCTTTAACCTAAAAGCCACCTAGCTCCACCGCTTTTAGTGTGTGGGTTGAGGCTTCCAAGGTTTGAGTTTGGACGATCAAAATTTAAGCTACAATTTTAAAGCATCCTGCAAGAAATTATCAGAATGCAAAAAGTAAAGCAATAACTCAGACTTGCTCAAAAAGAAAAATAAAAAGTTTGTTGAATTTCCAGAGTTTGTATATACTTCGTTCGCAATTTTTTTGGCCCACTATGGGCCATGTGAGGTTGGTAAATTCTTCAAAATTTCAGTTCCAATCCATGGAAACATCAAAAAACAAAGAAGTTTTCAGTTTTAGCCTTTTTGCTCGATCCGTTTGTTTAAACCTTAATCCTAAAGCTTTAGGTTTAAAAATTCGAATCCTTTCGAATTGAAATGAATAATGTGTTTAAATCTTTTCAGGTTAAATACTTCTCAGTATTTCAGTTTAAACTAAAAGAAGCTTAGCTTAAGCCGACTTAAACTACGGCTTAAGTTGATTTTTATTTAAATCCGCTCTAAAATACTGATTCTGAATCTGAGGAAACCAAATTCAAACATTTAAATATCAGTTGTAAATTCGCGTATTTAGTTAGGAACTCCAGGAACGAACGTTTAAATCCAAGAATTTGTAAAGTTTATACATACAAATCTTTCAATGTAACTTGCAGGATTCGAACTGAAGCCCCGGTTTGAAAATTCGAATCGAAATGTGGTTTAACGCTTCGAATTTAAATAAATACATAAAATAAACATATTCAGATCTCTTTAGATTAAAATCTGCTCGGATTATTAATCTAAATTCGGTAGTTCTAGCTTAAACCGACTTAAATCCGCTCTGAAATACTGATCCTTAATCTGAAAAATCAAATTTGAACTTTCAAAATTCGAATACAAAGACAGGATTTAACATTTCACATTTAAGTAAATAAATAAATGTATTCAAATCTTTTCAGATTGAAAACTTTTCGGTATATCGGTCCAAATTAATCAGAAACTTAGTTTAAGCTAACTTAAATTACGGCTTAAACAGAGTTCTTCACAAAAGGCAGCTCTGAAATACTGATTTTTAATCTAGTAAGCCAAATTCGAAAGTTGAAATAAACTGCATTTAGTTATGAAATTCTAGAGATCAAGATTTAAATTCGGGATTACAATCCTTCAGTCAAACTTCCACGATTCGATGTCTCGAACGAGTTCAAATAAACAATTGTTCAAACCTTTTCAGATTGAAAACTTCGGAGTATTTCAGTTCAAATCAAAAGAGGCCTAGCTTAAGCCGACTTAAACTATGGCTTAAGCTGAGTTCTGCTTAAATCAGTTCTGAAATATTAATTCTTAATCTGGTAAACCTAAATCGAACTTTGAAAATTTTGAAAACAGGATTTCAAATAAATGAATAAACGTATTCAAATATTTTTACATTTAAAACTTTTCGGTATATCAGTCCAAATTAAACGAAGGGTAACTTAAGCCGACTTAAACTACGGCTTAAGCGGAGTTCTGCTCAAAAAGACGCTCTGAAATACTGATCAATGGTGTAGTAAACCAAATTCGAACTTTGAAATAAAACTCATTTAGTTATGATGTCTGAGATCAAACGTTTACAATTGCCAAATTCGAATCCTTCAATCTAACTTCCAGGACTCGGATTGAAACCTCATTTTGAAAATTCGAAACCCAAAGTGGGATTTAACGTTTCAAAATCAAATAAAAACGTACTCAAATCTTTTTAGATTAAAAACTTCGGAGTATTTCAGTACGAATAGAAAGCTTAGATTAAGCCGACTTAAGCTTCTTAAATTCACTCTAAAATTCTGATTCTTAATTTGGTAAACAAAATTCGAACTTTGAAATATGAGTTGTAAATTCAATTAATTAAGGAATTCAAGATAAAGCGTTTAAATCCTAGAATTTAGACTTTGAATCCAAATTCAATTCCTTCCTAACTTCCAGGATTTGATTTAAAGCCTCGTTATAAAAATTCGAATCCGAAAGCTGGTTTTAACGTCTCCAATTCAAATACATTTATAAATAATGGTACCTAATCATGAAAATTACTCGCTATTTAAATCAAAATTAATCCGAGCTTAAATCGACTTAAACGACGGCTTAAACTAAGTTCTACTTAAATCGGTTCTGAAAGATTAGATTCGAACTTGGAAATAATAGAGTTAGCTTCACTCATTTAGTTAGGGAATTCGAGATTGAAAGTGATTCGCTTCACTCATTTAGTTAGGGAATTCGAGATTGAAAGTTTAAATCAAAGAATGTTTAAAAGTCATACAATCGAATCCTTCAATCTAACTTCCAGAATTCGAATTGATGTCACATTTTAAAAATTCGAATCCGAAGGTAGACTTTAGCGTTTCGAATTTAAATAAATCAGCATATTAAAATCTTTTCAGATTGAAAATTTCTCGGTGTTTCAGTTCGAATTAAAAGGGGCTTAGCTTAAGCTGACTTAAACTAGAAATAGAAGTGATTTAGTAAGGAAATTCAAGATTGAACTTGACTTTTAAATTTCGAATTAAAAATTCGCTTCATTTGAATCCTTTCAGGATTCGATTTGAGATCTGATTTTGAATATTCAACGTTTCGAATAGAAAAATCCAAATCCTCTCAGACTACAAACTTCTCGCTCAGTATTTCGGTCCAAACTCGGTAGAAGTTTGCATTGTGCGCGGATTAAGTCGTGGATGTTTATTTTCATTAATCGTGGATGATTTGCAGTTTGTTACGAAATCAAGAAAGAAAAAAAACGAACAAAAATTTGTCATAACAACAAGTGCGCGAATTTATGTCACTGTTCCACTTGGCAATTATAAAACGGCCAAAATCATTAAGAAAAGCAACACTTGCCATCGAATAACTGTAACAGTCAGTTACGTAACCTTCTGGCACGCGTTAAAAAGTTAATCACGTCGCGTCGGAGGTATCGAGATTCCGATTCCAAGGCCTTCTGAAACCCGCGGCATTGAGTGAAAGTGGGAAAGCTGTGCTTTAATAGAACTTCGTTCGTACCTCAATGTCAACGGTGCGATGTCTTTTGTACTTTTATTTAACCGTTACTAATGTGCCGCACGGTTACATAACTAGTATTATTGATAGGCCGAGTGAAAGTATTAGTATGGCATTGTTTGTTATGAAGTATGACAATATTATCTTTACTATGGTAATATCGCACCTCTGCAGTAATGGATCTTTCCTCGTTGCGGGCCATTAGTGCTTTAACACGTTAAAGTGAGTCAATTGAAAAGTGAAAACATCTGCGGAACGACACGTGCTTGTCTTGGGAATCCCTCGTTGCTAAACTTTTAAAAGGCATTAAAGAACGATTAATTAATCTTTTCGGTACCGTATTTCCAATAAATGGAAATGCATTAAAGAACTGTTGCTTAAAACCGTTGATTCATCGTCGGAATGTACGAAAATATGCGATTTATCGAAGTGCTCGTTTAAATTTAGTTAAAGACAAACTACAGACAGATCAATAAAAAACCAATTAGGGTAGGCTGTGAAATTGAATTATTTTGAATTGGTACTTTAGCCACATCCACAGAATGACATTTCTGACATGAATTTAAGGTTATAAACTTTGTTTACAATAAAAATGTCAAATTACAAACGTTATAAAATGTCATTCTGTGGATGTGGCTAAAGTACCAATTCAAAATAATTCAATTTCACAGCCTACCCTAATTGGTTTTTTTATTGATCTGTCTGTATTTTCAGATGTAAAACAGTGTTTTAATTCACTAATTATTAACAAAAACTGACGACAACTTATTTGAGTTTCTGGACCGTTCTCGTATTACTAAAGTCGAGAGCAAACACCTGCTCATGACTCACCCTTTCAGAAATAATCAAAGCGTTGAAGGTACAAGAACAAAACCACTAAACTATCAGAATTTCTGTACCCTTTAATTAATAAAAGTCTTACAACAGCTTCAAAAGGTAATTTTTTGAGTAATCTGGATTGTTCCCGTATAACTGAACTGGAGCGCAAACACCTGCTCATGGCTCACCCTTCCAGAAACAACCCGAGCGTTATTTTTAGCGATGCGATAGAGGCATCAGAACAGAATCGTTGAAGTATCTTAAAGTAATTATTTTTTTAAAGAAATGTTCCTTTTTATAACCTACAAAATAACTAAATTTACTGCAGTGCTGTGCACAGGTAATAAAGGCTGTTGCTTGTTGAAGGACAACACGCCGGGTGCTTTACCAGCACGAATGTTTTTAATTTGCTTACCCATTGATTTAACCAAAAAACGTTTCGTTTGAATAACCTTTACATTTAAAAAAATGCAAAAGGTTTATTTGGCGAACTAGTAAATCATATGCCCTTTTTCTTTCGTGGATACTTAATAAATTTAAAGGAAATTCTACAAAAATACCCAATAAAACTGACAGGGATTTTTAAGCAGAAATGTGAATACCAGTACCTATGCAAAAATAGGTAAAAGACGAGTTAAATATTGATTTCAACAAACCACTTTCCCTGATGACGGTTTTAAAACATTCGTACTAAATATCTTAAAGCGGACATCATCACGCACGTCATGTTTAACGAACTGATCACGCGCTAATATTTACAGATTTAAGCTAAATGTAAACAAAAATCATTGCAACATTAATTTCAAATTATTCCGTATTTTGAAGGTTTAGTTGCCTTACGACCTGTACAAAAATAGTTTTATTAGTAAGCCTGTACTTATGTAAGAATAACTTTTAATTTTTCCGACAAACTTCCTAATTTGAAAAAAGAAAAATCAAGGGATAGGATGAAGTAAGAAAAACTTTGAACAAAGATGATTCAATCCAAACTCAAGCTGGACTCAGTTTAAGTTGGCTTGAACACCGGCTTAAATCGACGCATGTTGTACTTAAGTCGTGATATTAGTCAGCTTAACCTACCCTTCTGCTCAAACTAGAGACATTAATCCTGAATCCGAATTTCTTCTTCTTCTTTTAAAGTAGGCATATTTGCCTGTTTTTCTTCTCTCCTTCACGGTGTGGATTCTGTGGACGTCAGTGGCGTGTCTAGAGCCTCACAAAAGGGGAAGCTGAAGGGTAAAAAAGTTATATACAAATGGAGAAAAAGTTTATCTTACATTTCACAAAACAAAATATTCTTGATAAAAAGCTCTGTAGCTCTTGTAGATCCATAATTAAGTACAAAATTTTTAAAACATTGGCTGGAATGAACATTTTGCTCTCTACTACAGTTTGGACGTATTTTACTTTCACTCCAAATCATGATTTTGATTTTCCCTGTATTCCAGCCAATCTTTTAAAAATGTTGTACTTAATTATGGATCTAAAAGTCATGCAGAGCTTTTTATCAAGAATATTTTTTTTGTGATATGTAAGATAAACTTTTTCTCCATTTGTATAAAACTTTTTGGGACACGTTGTATATTAATATGTAACTAATTTCACGTTCATATACTTTTTGATTCCACAGTAAAACAGTATTTATTTTATTACTTAATATTCTTGGACACGCTCTTGCTATCGATCTCAGCGAATAAAACAGTATACTGGCGGTAAGCTGTAACTTCGTAGCCTACAAAGCCGTTTCGGGTTATGTCGAGTTTTTCGTCGTTCGTATTTATGCGGCAGCGGGCAGTTGAATCAGGTTCGAGCTTCGATTAGTATTGAAAAATATTGAAAATAATTATACATATTCGGGTCAACAGGATAATATATAATATTAAATTTTTAAGGTATATTAATTTAATTATACGCTGTAGGTATTTAGTTTACGTAGGGGAAGCTGTGCTTCCCTAGCTTCCATGGTAAACACGCCGCTGGTGGACGTCCACCAGCCTTGTGGTTTCCAGTCTCTTACTATTTTGATAATTCTTTCGTTATATGCGCGATCTGTGTATTCATTCCAGAATTTTCTCCTCTGTTTGGTGAACTTCATTATAGCATTTATCTGGCATTCCTCTCTTATAGTCGGATTTCTCACTCTGTCCAGTCGTGATTTCCCGGTGATCGTTTTTAGCTCGTTCATTTCTGTTCTTCTTAAAAGCTGCTTGGTCTTTGCTGTATCAGATCTTGTTTCGACTGCATACGTAAGAATCGGTCGAACTATTGTTTTATACATTTTTACTTTACTATCTTTACTCAGATATTCTATTTGAGGTTCGAATTTTAAAATATAATTCAAGAATTTCAGCTCTTCAAATGCAAACAAACATAGATTTTGTAGTTTAAACACAAAATTGGATTCAGAGGATTTAAATAACGAATTTGTGGAATTTTGATTTCAAAGCCAAGCCCAAGTACTCATATATAAATCCAGATTTGAAGGGCGGATTGTATATTTTAAGCATGGGATTTAATGCCAAACCTTTTATTTACGTTTGTGGCTTCATAGCTTGAATTCCTTATCTTAAATCACAGCATAGATTCAAGCCAAAACTCATCTTAAACCAGCGTAGAAGCGTGCTGTACTTAGACCTTAGTTTAAACCAGTTTAAAGTTTATCCATTCCAAATCCGATTTTGATGGAAGAAAATAAAAGATGTGGATAAGTTAATGACAAGCAGAAGAATGAAATAAAAATAGGGAGAAGCAAGAAATTAATAAAATTTTTGTTTTAAATTAAAGTGAGGGCGGATAGCAACAGAAGGAAATCCTAACAGATTTAATGAAATGTCCGAGGATAAATTCAACAAAACGCTGTGAAAAGAACAAGATTAGATAAACAATAGGAAAGAAAAACGCCGTGAAAATGTACCCAAAAGTGGTCAAAGACTAGGAAAAGTAATTAATTTCGTCTCGTGTAAAATGTAGAAGAACGAACAGAAGAAGAAAGTAGTAAATATTTAAAGAAGAGGAAGGAAATCGTAGGTGGGAACGAACGATTAATAAAGGTACAGAGTCATACCAATGATAAGAAATAAATAATTAATAAACTTTGAAATAAGCTTTTGCCAGGCAATATTCAGAAAGAAGACAGAAAAAATAACCACCTGATGTTGGCTGCAAGAAAAAACAAGAAAACAATATAAACTGAGGTTTAAAAATAAAGATGAAAATAAAAGAGGAAACGACACAGAAAATAGAAGCAAGAAAAAAGCGAGCAGGAAGATGATAAGGAGAAGCTAGAAAAGAATGAGCGGTAGGAGTGTGAGAAGAAATTAAAAAGAACATAAAGACAAAGGGGTAGAGGATAAGGAAGGACAAAAAAGAAGAAAAGGTGGGGGAATTAATAAAAAGACGAAAAGATAAAAAAAATGAGGATAGCCAAGGAAAGAAGAAGGAGGAATCTGATGATAACCGTAAAAGACAAGAAAACAATATAAAATTAAGATTAAAAACAAAGAATGGAGAAGATACGGCAATAACATGAAGCATACGAAGAAGAAAAAGACAATAAAAGGATAAAAGAGGACGAGCAGGAAGAGGATAAGGAAGATCTATAAAAAAGAAGGGATGATGTCTGTATAAAAACGACAAGAACATGTAAAATTCAGAATAAAAGCAAAGAAAGAAGTTACGGCTATAAAATGAAGTACATGAAGAAGGAAACGAAGCGAGAAAAACTGAAAACAGCGAAAGAAAAAGAAGGCAAGGAGGCAGAGGAAAACAGGAGCCAGAAAAGAAGAAGAAGAGCTGAAAGTATGTGGTAAAAGGAGCAAGAAGATAAATAGGAGGAGACGGAGGATAGGGAAAGGCAAAAAGAAGAGACAAGAAAAGAAGAAAAAGTAATCTGTTGAAGACTGTAACATACAATAAAACGATAGAAATTTGCAATAAAAACAAAGGAAATTGATAACATGCAGCTTAGGAAGAAGATAACAAAGGAGGAAGAAACTAAGAACAACGAAAGAAGGAAAAAAGTCGAGGAGGAAGAGGACTAGGAGGAGTTGGAAATTAAAAATAAGAGGTGGGAGTGTGACGAAAAATGATGAACAAGATAAAGAGGGGGGGGGCCGAGGACAAGGAAGAGTAAAAAAGAAGAACAAAGGGTGGAAGAATGAAGATAAAAGAAAATGAAGAAAAATCTGCTGACGACTGTAAAAACCAATAAAACAAGAGAAATTAGGAATAAAATAACGAAGCATAAGAAGGCGAAAACTAAAGACGATGAAACTAACAACATCGAAAACAAAGAGCGAGGAGGAAGATGATAAGAAGGAGTTAGAAAAAATGAGAAGGGTTGGCAGTACGAGAAAAAAAGGAAGAAGAAGAAGAAGGATAAGGAAAGACAAAAAGGAAATGAAGGAGTATGAGAATGACGAAAAAATATGAAAAAGGTAAAGAGCATGAAGATAAATGGAAAAGAAAGAATAAGAAGTTATAGGAGTATGACGAACAAGAAAACGAAGAAGAAGAAAAATAGGAGAAGGAAGAAGATAAACGGTGAAAAAGAAGAAGGGGCGAGACTAAAATGTAAAAAGAAGAAGGGCAGAAAGAAGAAGTAGGTATAAGAGAAGCAAGGAAAATAGATGAAGACCATGAAGAGGAGGAGGGGGAAGGAAAATAGAAGAAGGGATCGGATTATGATTAAAAAAAAGGAGGAGGAGAATGAAGAAGGGCAAAAAAGAAGGAGTGGAGTATAATGAAAAAAGGAGGAAGAAGAAGGGATAGAAGTTTGAAAAAAAAGGAAGAAAAGAAAAAGAGAAAGCCATACTTAATTATCACGAAATTTATTTTTGGCAACAAAACAAGGCCCAATAATGCAAAATAATAAAACGTTAGGACACAGATATGACCAAACCGTACGTGAACCTTCCACAAATTAAAACATAAAGCAACAAATTACAGTAATTAATTATCGTCGATTGTTCGATCCTCAACATCCGGAAGTAATTATACAATTTCTTAGCCAGTCAATAAACCCCGCTGATGTATTAATAATCACCTACTAACTACGTAAGTGCTTTACCAATCGATGTAAATATCGATTTAAATGCAGCCGTGTATTGTTTGTACAAACACAATTCCAGGTGTTAATAAATTGAGGTACCTATACCTATTTAGAGGAAGTGAATTATGCCAATATTAATGTTAAGTGCCAAAAATTACTAAAACAAACTGTTTTTGTAATAATTTTGTGGACAAAACCATGATTAGCATGAGACAAGGAAGATTTACTTCCTTGTTTGTAAACTTATTAACGCTTTGAAGTCTCTCCAAGACAGTTGTCTGCGACTTTTTCCTCGTTAAGCTACACATTTGTTTAATGGATTTGAATTAATCATTTAATTGTTAATTACTGTGATCTAATACAAAATAGATAACCGAAAGGGGGACGCAAAAAGAAAAAGTCGAATATAAACGACATGAAAAAAAAAACACAAAAGATAGAGTTTAAGACAAAAAATAAAGAGTATGCAGATTTTCCTGGAAGACGAAGGAGAGGAAAGGAAAGGAGACGAAGGAGCCGACTAATTTATACGGCCCAGTCGCTTACGAACGCGGTCACTTCTGCTCTTTAATGAAAACGAAAACGAAGATGAAAACAAAGATGAAGACAAACGCAATGACCAAGACGAGAACCAAAAGTGAAACAAAAACGAATGTAAAGATAAGAACCAAAACGACGATGAAGGCAAAAGTGAAGACCCAGACAAAAGCAAAATTAAGGACGAAGCCAGAGACAAAGCAGAAAAAAAGAAGGACAAAGCTTCATAACTAGGTGTTAAGTAAATTTGGTTATTAATCGAAGATTCTGAAACAATCCAAATTAAAAACAAAAAACATCATAAGATTATGAATTCAATCAGTTGTGACGTAATTTATTTATGTTCGGTAATAACAGGAAGGTAAATCAAGCCAGACGAATAAAAGAAATTTTCGCGTTCTTCTGTTTCATCACATTACGTAACAATTCTAAGCAATTAGTTTCAAAATATCTTCAAAAACAAAGCATTACTTTAAGATCATTAAAGATCATTTAAAAAATGAGCGGCTTCTGAAGATGATTAATGATGTTTTAAAATATTCAATGAATTAACCTTTCATCATAAGTCATAATAGTTATTTATTAATGAATCCTCCTCGTTATGTCGCCTAACTTTTTGCCAGGTTTTGTATATTTTTGTAACATAGCGCATATTTTAATGTTTATGCATGTTTATGCGCAAATTTAAACCAAACCTGATACGTGTTTATAATACTTATTGGTAATCATCATGGCATTCATCGACCCTTCTAGAATTTAGTTGCACCTTTTGGTTGTTCCTGTAGGTGTAAAATGCATATTTTACCATTTTCAGCATACCTATATTTAATTATAAATTTATTAAGAATTTTTAGATGAGACTATTTAATAATCGAAGGTGTAACCGCTTTCAAATAAATTTAGATGCGGAAAAAGCGCTAAATGTAATTCTACGCAATTTCAAAATATTCTTATTAAGAAGGAAGAAGTACATTAATAACATCAAAAAAATGAACGGCTTCTAAGGATGATCAATGATTTTTAAAATAATGAATTAACTTTTAATCAAAATAATTATTTATTAACTAACCTTCTTCGTTATGTCCCATAACGTTTTGCCAAAATTTGCATGTTTTTGTAGCATAGCGCATATTGAAATGTTTATGCTTATTTAAGCCCTCTAAAGCATACACCTTGCATGTATATTCTTATTGGTAAAGTTAAACATTTAACGTTCATTACTGCATTTATAATTTAATTGCATGTTGCAGTTATTGTAGTAAATGTAAAAATCCATAGTTTGCAAGTTTCTGCATATTTTTCTGCATCCTACATTTGATTATTAATTTTTGAGTGAAGTTTATTTAATAACTGAAGTTAAACGTTTTAAAAATAAATTTCCAAATAAATTTAGATTTAAAAAAATGTTAATCTGAGCTTTGCTTTGCATGCAGTTCGAAGCAATTCCAAAATATCCTCAAAAACAAAAGGAGTAAGTTAAGATCATTAGAAATAAATGGCTTCTGAGGATGATCAATGAAGTTTAAAAATAATGAACTAACCTTTTGCAGTGACAGTTATTTGTTAACGGATGTTCCTTGTAGCCAAAATTTTGCATATTTTCGTAACATAGCGCATATCTGGATCTTTATATACATTGTGTATGTATTTAAATTTAAAACATACATAATACAGATATATTTTAATTGGTAAAATATTAAACATTGAACATTCATCAAGATTTTCTGAATTTTAATTGCATATTTTGGTTGCTGGAATGGATGTAGAAATGCATGTTTTACCATTTTCGGCATATTCTCTGTATTCTACACTTTATTATTACATACTATTAATAGGAATTTTTAGTTGAAGTTTATTTTAAAACTGAAGGCGAACGTTCTAAAATACATTTAGATTTAAAAAACAATTAATATCAGCTGCTTTGCTTTAAATGCAATTCTAAGCAAGTAGCTTCTCAAGTTATCCTCAAAAACAAATACAGTGCGTTAAGTTCATTAAAAATTAATGGTTTCTAAAGATTATTAAATTTGTGTCATAATAGTTATTCATAAACGAATATTCCTAATTTTATCACATAAGTTTTTGCCAAATTTTGTATATTATTGTAATATAGCACATATTTTAATGTTTATACATATTTGAATGAACTGAAAGCATAAAAGATAAGTTCATATTCTTATTGGTAAATATTAAACATTTAACGTTCATCGACGCTTTTAAAGTTTAATTGCTCATTTTATTTATAATGTATATAAAATGTTAATTTTACAATTTTTTGCATATTTCTGCGCCCTTTAATTAATTTAATAAGAATTTTTGATTGATGTTTACTTAATAACTGGAGATGAACGTTCTGAAATATATTTAGATTTTAAAAGAAATAATCTCAACTTTGCTTGTACAATTCTAAGCAATTATCTTCAAAATATTCCCAAAAACAAAAGAATTGCATTGAGATCATTGAAAATAAATGGTTTCTAAAAATGCTTGATTAATGAATTTTTGTCATCATAGTGATTCATAAACGAATTTTCCTCGTTGTAGCACATAACTGTGGGTATTATAGCAAACGACCGTTGTTCAGGTGGAGTTCCGGCGTGCATCGGGTGGGTCAGGGTAGTAAATCGAGTGCACTAGAGGTATACAACAACGACGGCAAACGTACGAGACAGTTTGAAAAATACTAAAGTGTGAAATGCAAAGAGCACAAAATTTCCATTATCGTGATAATGATTTTACATAACAGACTCATTTTATACAGTTCAGTAGCGGAACCAATTTAACCAGGTCGTTTGAGCGAAAAAAAGAAGCAAAAAAATACTCCAAACCGGCGCGTTTAAATGCTAAAGCTATGAAATCATCGTATTTAACAGGTATTTAACGTTCACTCGTGTTATTTACTAATCTACAACTGCATTATGAATATGACATGTTAAATTACTAGAACGATGTTTAACCAGGAAGTAGGTAGAATTGGCAACGTTTTACTATAACTGCGAACTAGTTTTAAAATTAATCTCTCCTCACAATCTGGGACAATTACGTGATTCCATTAATCGCTAACGATGGTAATTAGAAAATGATCTGGATTTTTAGACACCGTTTAGTGGCCTATTTTTGGCCCTCAAACATTGCTTTTGTTAGGTTAACTTTGATTGTTCGTTATTATTTGAATTAATTTGCGGCTTAGGCTTTGGAAAATTGTAAAATCGCAAAATTATTGCCAACTTGACGAAGGAAAAATTCTAAAAATAAAGCCCCTGCTGCGTTTTAACAACCTTTTTAAGTGACAAATCTAACATCTTTCTTTCTTAAAAAAATCAAACAAAGAACATTTTCATAATTTCTATAATTTAATCTCGAGAATTCGTTTAAACAGGCCATAAAATCATTTAAAGAAATAAAATAAAAAGGTGTTAATCGAAGCACGTCCGTCTATCTGGGTGGCAATTGTTATTACGTAGTAAAATAGATAAGCAGGCTTTGATTTATGGAGGCACGAAGAAACGTGCTTTTGCATTCGAATTCAATATTTTACGATCAAAATATGCCGGAGAAAGTCAACGTTTTCATAAAATCAAACACATTATTGCTTAAATAAGTGCATTAAAATTGGATCTCTTTCGGAAACTATTTCGTAAGATTTTAATGAGAAATCGTTGAGTTTTATACTTTTACATTCATAAATATTTTCTTGACATGGTCTTCGAATGGTGGTAGCGAGCGTCCGTTTTGATTTCATTTAAATCGGTTCGGTTTCATACAAAATCATTATCGTTTTTTCAAAATTAAATCTGAATTTTCCACATAAAAATTTTGAGTAATTCAAAGTTCGAATTTACTCATCAGTCAGAACAAGATATTTCAAATTCGAATACAGCTTTGAATAGGGCTTAAGCCGACTTTAACCGACACATATCAGACTTAAGTCGTAGTTTAAGCCGGCTTAAACGTAAACCCGAACTGAAGTACCTACTGATTTCCGTGGTTAAATTTTTAAATTTACAAATTTTAGTGTTCGAACTAAGATCAAAGACTCAGATTCTAAATTTTAAGTATCAGAATCGATTCATAACTTTTAAGCATCAATTTGAACTTTTCCATCGGTAAAAGCTACAAAAAGTGAAATACCAATGTAAAACCTAGGACACCCCGTCGCGTCGCGTCGGTTGCAGCATTGACAAAAGTACATTCGACATGTAACCCGACCAAGCCTTGTAAATAGCCAAAGCTTGATACAAACGTTAGCAGTTAGCAGTACAGGTTCAAATAGTGTTATAGGGGGGAGGGATCCCCCTATGCGTCTAGTAGAAAACCCTCAGGGATTTTGAGAAGTGATGACGATGGGTGCACTTTCAGCTGCCTATGAACCTGAAAACGGAAGATACGCGCATGAACCAACTATGGCAGAACATAGTCGACAATGGGAATCGACCTATGCCAATGTTCCACCCATCCTAGTTGACTCATACGGTCTAAGAAGCCAACAGAACAAATAAAATGCGGACATAACCCTGGAGTCACTTCACTACATTGGTAAATGTAGCCAGGTCAATGGCACGTTCTGACCACGCCAAGCCACCCAAGTTCCCAGGCACATAGCCGCCTAAATGAGCCCCGGAACTTCTGCTCCAATCAACAACAACGAGCCCCATATGCTCACACAAAATGCCCCAGCAAGTCGCAATGCAAAAATTCTAATTTCGATCAGCAGGTCGTTGCTTAAATCTGGATTTAGGCTTATACATACTTATTTGAATATTCTAGAATCAAAACTTCGGAATTCCACTTGTTTAAATTGAAAAGCAAGATATGAATTGCTCGAGTTCAAGCTTGGATCGACGAATCCCAATTTCAAAGAGAGACATTGAATCCTAAATTCAGAAGCAATTCAGCTTTGAAATCAGGATTTGGCTTTTGAAAATAGCATTAAATTGAACTTGTTCGAATCAAAATTTAAATCCAGAATCTATGCGATTTTTTGATTTTGAGTCTGAATCAGCATCTTCAATCCTAGTCCTAAAGCTCAGGTTTAAAATCTATGCCAAGAATTCGAAGATTATTTTACTCTTCTAGTTTCAAATCACGAAAGGGCTAATTTGACTTGAAGGATTAAAATTAATTTAAGTAAGAACCTTCGGTTTGAATCCGTTTTGATATTTAAATTTCGCGCTTCAAATCTAAACGACCATATTCAAGCCGTTTGAGTGCAGTTTTGAAACCGAAATCTTCAAATTTCATTCAGCAGATTGTTACTTAAATCCGGCTTAGAATTTCGGCTTCTACAAATACGAATATTTTGGAATGAAAATTGGAAATTTCAATATTTTCTGAAGGTTTGTTGTGACATTTTATATTTCAATTCTAAATCGAAACTGACATTTAAAATTCAGAATTTGTTTGAATGGGAAACCTGGAATTCTCAAATTCACTTTCAAAATTTCAAATTCGGTTTAGAATGAGTATAACTTAAACTGACTTAAAGTACTGTTTAAGTAAAGCATGCGTCGACTTAAGTTATAGTTTAAACCAACTTAACTTGGGCTCTGCTTGAATCCATATTGAAACATCATGATTTAAAAGAACAATCCGAATTTTGAATCCACAAATGAAAATCCGCTTAAATGAAAGTAGGCATTCAATCCATTCCTTGAAGTTTACAATTTGGGCATCAAATCTGACTATTGATATTTGAGTGTTTGGGTGTGGCTTTGAAATCAAAATTCGATTCACAGATTTGTTGTTTAAATTCCAATCAATAATTCGATAATTAGGTTCGAATCTGGCATTTAAAATTCGAAATTTCTGCTTGGTTGCACTGAAAAGACTTAAATTTGGAAATTATATTTAAATTCTCAAATTCGGATTTACAGCCGGTGT
The DNA here is from genome assembly GCA_963082815.1 of Melanotus villosus. Taxonomy (NCBI): domain Eukaryota; kingdom Metazoa; phylum Arthropoda; class Insecta; order Coleoptera; family Elateridae; genus Melanotus; species Melanotus villosus. The sequence continues at coordinate 109,163,397 of OY720419.1, read as the reverse complement.
TTTTAGTTTGAACACAAGATTAACTTAAGCGATTTAAATAAAACATGCGTCAATTTAATTCGGGGTTTAAGCCGACTTAATCTGAGCTCTGCTTAAATCTAGGCTGAAATATGAGTTCAGAAATGAAGATACATTTACATATTACGCGTGGGATTGAGAATTGTGTTTGAAATTCTCAACTCATATAGTTAAAGCGACGCAAGCCGTAGTTCAATCTAGTTTTACCACCTGCAAACCCTAATTTTTGAATGCGAAATTAAGTATTTCAGGTTTCCAATTCAAAGCTTCGATTTAGGGTTAAAATTGCTAATTTTGATTCGAACAAATTCAAATATATCGGCGAAATCCTAATCCGGATTTAAGCAACGATCTGTTGATCGAGATTCGAAGCTTTCAGTTTTGAACCTGTACTCAAACGGCTTGAATGTGGTAATTTAGATTTGAAGCTCGAATTTTCGATGTAAAACAGATTCAACCTGAAATTTTTGACATAAATAAATCTTAATCCTTCAAGTTAAAGTTCAAATCGCCCTTTCGTGGTTTGAAACCAGAAGAATAAAATAACCTTCGAATTTTTGGCATAGATTTGAAACCTGAGCTTTAGGAGTGGGATTGAAGATGTTGGGTCAAGGCTCGGCAGAGTCGATTCTGTTACTTAAAAGCCAGAATTTGAGTCTCTGATCTTAATTCGAAGACTAAAGTTTGTAAACTTAAAAATTTAACAAGGTAAATCAATACTTCAGTTTGGGCTTAGGCTTAAGCCGGCTTAAACTACGACTTAAGTCCACTTTGCGTCGGCTTAAGCTAAGCCCTGCTCAAATCTGTATTCGAATTTTGAGTAAATTCGAACTTTAATTACTGAAAATTGAGGTTTAAATTTAACGTAATAAGGCCTCGTACGAAATTGAACCAATTCAATTGAAATCCAAAACCAACGCACGGTACGAGCCGAAGACTCAAGAAGAAACGTGCCAACAATCATGTAGGTGAGTTTTGTAATATTGGTAACTGAGAATACTGTTAGACAGGCAGGTTTTCTGCCACACCGTCCTCGATGATCAACCTATTGAGAAACGATCGCTACTATGTTGGAATAACTGATGTCATCACCGGAAACATAGCACAGACAAACTCGGGATCCGGAGAAAGTCAGCGTGTTCGGAAGGACTTGCTTCCTAAATCTGTTTTTGGACGATCTGCCCGTAAGAGACACAATCTACTCTCACTTATTTGACCGTGAATTTTGTGGGTGACTGTGATGGTTATCTTTGCTGTTTTGTAATAACGAATTAATTAGAAAGATTGAATTCGATTAAGAATTACCGCTTCAATGAAGTTACGTTAGTTACTGAATGAACAGTTACCAAAATCAGTCTAAATTTAATAAACTCATAAGTACAGAAACAAAAGTTTGTAGCCTAGTAATAAATCAAAAGTTTAATTGTTAAATAAAGAAAGTAATTTCCTGAATTTAAACGGGTTTCAGGTTGGTCTAAAAAATATCCGAAAACAAGGCAGGTATTTCCAAAAATTTAGGGCGAACTGGTATTTGCTGAAGGCTGATATTGCATGAATCGGAAAATTTTTGCTCTACTAGCAAACCTGTTTAATTAATAAGCAATTCATGATATTGCTTTACTTAAGTTTGAAGTATTAAATTCTGTGGAAAAGTTCCAACAAATCAGGAGGTACAAATTAAACTGCCACAGATTGCCAGTCGACGAGGCGAGATGAGATGTAACGTAACTTCAAAGTTATATTTTAAACACTTTCTTTGCTTTATCTCAGTAAACTTTAAATTGTTTGTCCATAAATTTCCAAAAATATTGCCTTACAAACAAACAGAAAGCAGTTTTTCTTAAGTAAAGATCTTTTGTGTACTTTGTGCCTGTACAATTTTAAACAAATGACGATCAGAATGGTTTCCGCTTCCTCGCGTGCTTAAATCAATTTCTACGTTCTTATAATCGCTAAAATTTATGTCAGTTTACGCCAGTTTAACACGTTAATTTACATAAAATATACAAAAATAAGAAATCAAGAAACAAAACTGAAAATAAGTCGAACGTTTATGTGAAGACTGTGAGGCGATGTATATAGCACAGAGTGGCCGAACTGTGCATATAAGTAAGAAAGAACACTAAAGTCTAGGTCTAACCAAACTCACATTTGCAAGATATGAATTCTAACTCTAAACTTAAAAGTTTTGAAGTCATAGATTCGAATATTTTCGAGTTGGTTCGAATCTTCCCGGAGCTGAAGTTCTAGCTTTAAATTGAATCTCAAATTTAGAAGCCAAAATTCGAGCTTTCAGTCTGATTTAGAGTAGGTGTTTCAGAACAGTTCTAAACGGAAGTTAAGTTTAAGTAATACTTAAACTGAGAAAATCGAATTTCGAATCGAAAATTGTCACCCGAATCATTTAGTTTAATTTCAAGGATTCGATTATCAATGCTTAATTTGAAGGCTCAATTCAAACTGTAGGCTTAGTGTTTTGAATCAATTGATTCGAATTGCAAAGATTGTGATGCGTTACTTAATATTTAGTTTAAAAGGTTACTCCCTGCGAATAACCGAAACAAACTCGCGTTGAATTTTGTTTTAATTGCTATAAATTCGGCAAGTTTAATGCAACAAGAGATGCATTTATTAACAGATTAAAACTGGACAGATCAAAGGTTTTCTGAAACGGTTACACTAGGAACCGTTCCTAGTATAACCGTTCCATTAGTAACAATGAGCCAGAACCCGCTCTACGTTTCTACTTGTTACAAATACCTGTTCAATTGAACTGTTTTTTGAGGCAGTCGTAGGTCAATGCTTTCAATTTAGTTATGCAATTGGCATTATTTAATATAATTTACAGAAGCATTTTGACGAAAGGGCATGTTTTGAAAATGTTTGCAACTTTCGGATTTCAAAAATAAATTTAACAACAATACTTTTTTGGATATGTTCTTGTAATACTTTTATAACTTTTTTACACTATATTTTCTTTATTCAGCTAGCTCGATCTTAGTTGATTTTACGCATTTCCTAGTGTTTTCATGTTCTTTTGTTTTTACGTTGGACTTCTAAAAATAAGAATGAATGTTCTAAAAACTTCTTTCGGTGTGATTTATTACAACTGTGGCCTAACCTAAACACATTACCCTTAGGCGGTGCTTCTGTGTAACGGTTCCAAAGTACCGGTAACTGTTCAGAAGGAACAGGTTTAGTCGCAGCGTTACTTCTTTAACTCCTTTTTACCCTTTGATTGCACTCATGTTATAATAAATAGATGATAGTAGATTTAACATTATTATTTATTTATTATACATTTATTTATCTACTTCCATATTTATTTATTCATACAATAATCGAACGTATTGCAAATGAAATGTATAAAATATATATGATTTGGCAGCATGTGTTGCATTAATATTTCCATCAGTTACGAAAGCTTATATTTTAATTTTTAATTTTGGTCTTGGATTTGGACAAAAACCCCAGCTTCTTCACTAAGAAGTTTTAAAAAAAAGGCTTCCGTTACGTTGCTTGTATCTATTGTTTTACTATTTTTACCTTGTTTTTCACTGGTAATAGGTGGTTTTCTGGAACCTTTTAAAATGTTTTAGTCGTTCTTCTTTCTAATTTTTTTTCATTATTATCACAGCGCCAAGTCGTTTAAAAACGTGGCTTTAACCCCCCTGAACAACGTCCGCAACGGGGATTCGAATTCATATTTCGGATTCAAATTTCAACACCATTTAGTTATTTAAGCTCAAGTTTAAGCTTAGGCTGATAATCCAAATTTTAAAGTGAAATCTTGAATCGTAAGTTTCAATCCGGATTTGACTTTTCAAAAACGAGTTAACCTCACGGTGTTCCAATCCAGATTTGAATCCAGAATTTTTAATTTTCGAGAACCGAGTCCATGTCCGACTTTTTGATTTAAGTGCTGGATCCGAATCAGCCTCTTCAATCACAGTCCTAAGCTCAGGTTTCAAATCTACGTCTAAACTTCGAAGATTATTATTTTATTCTTCTTGTTGGGTTCTGCGAGATTTTGAATCGTTAAGTTCAGAAACAAACGCTTCAATTTTCAGTCAGGATATGGCTGTTTAAAATCGAGTTTAATTGACACGGTTTATCCAAATTTGAATCAAGATTTTTTAATTTTCAAGAACTTGTCCTGTTCCAAAGCTGAATCAGCATTCTTCAATCACCGTCCTGAGGCTCAGGTTTCAAATCTACGTCTAAACTTCGAATATTATTTTGAAATCACGAAAGAGGGAATTCGAACTTGAACTTGAAGAATTAAGATTCGCTTATGCACTTCAAATAGAAATTGAGATTCAGGCTTCTACATATTCGAACTTTTTCGAACCAGATTAGAAATTTTAATTCCAAATCGAAGCTTTGCATTTGAAACCTGAACTACTTAAATTCGCATTCAAGGATTTAAAATCGGATTCAGATTTAGAAAGGGTAAAACTGGATTGAGCTATAGCATAATTAAAGTATACGTCGATTCAAGTATAAGTTGAGAATTTTGGTATAAGCTGACTTAACCCGAGGCCTGCTTGAATCCGTACTGAAATGTGATTTAAAACAACAGACTCGAATTTTGAATTCACAAATGAAAATTTGTTTAAATAAAAGGTTAAGCTTTAAATCCCATGTTTGAAATTTACAAGTCGGGCTTCAAATCTGAATTTATATATTTGGGTGCTTGGACCTGACTTTGAAATCAATTCGATCCTCTGATTCGTTATTTAATTCCCAGTTAGGAATTTAACGAATCGAATCGAATCATTTCAGATTAAATATTAAAATTAAAGCTCTAAATCGAACCTCGCATTTGAAATCCAAAATTCCTGCTTCTTATTTGCACTGGAAAAGCTGAAATCTTCGAATTATATTCCAAAATACAAATTTCAAAATCAGGTTTAGAGTTGGGGTTTCTAGTTTAAACATAAGCTTTAGCTAAAACTGACTTAAATTACGACTTCAGTATTGGTTTAAGCTGACTTAAACTGAGCAGTGCTTGAATCTGTTTGCTGATGAAAAATAGTAAATTACAAGTTTGAATTCAGAAATGTACGTATATTATGTTTTGGATTCTGTAGGTGTAATTTCGAAATTAAAATCTTGAAATTTTGTCACGTGCTAAATTCGCACTACGACATTTAAAGGGGACGTCGAAGTCCTATGGCTCTCGGCTAGCAAACACTGAAGAAGGGGGTTCGAAACGCTAAACCCTTCAAATAGGGGTGGTCGTAATCGGGATCGAAATTGGGCGCCACTACGGAAAGTCACCCAAAGATAGTTTCGAAGAACGTACCGCAGATCCTTTCTCTGGGCTCGAAAGCGGTTGGGGGTTGCTGCACCTTACTGCTGGAGGTACTTTACTGACACAAAACCACTGGTAGATAGGCACAAAAGCTATAGTCTTAAAGTACACACACTAAACCCAAATAAAAGGCAAGAATGAATTACAAAGAAATTTAATGAAAACAAAGAATTATTCAAAAATATGACACAGAAAGGATTTCTAAATTTTATCTTAAATTACGTGAAAGGGGTGATTCAGGGATGTCACATTTACTCGAATTATGGCAAATATAATAACTGCTAGACTCCCTTAACCGCAATCAAAAGAATGGTGGTGATAACAAAACTTTACTCTTTACTCAACCACAAAATTAATAAAACAAACTAGCCAACCGGTTGCCAGCGGTCCTCAACCTTTGCAGTGTGAATTCAAAAGTCGCCTAAATACGATTCACAAAACCTTCAACACATTACCTCCGGACAAGCAGATTGACCAGAAATCGGCTACTTAAAATATAACAACAAAATTAAACGAAAGAAAGAATGCTTGAAGTGCTTGAAATTACTAACAATAAATTTAACTAATGCCTTTCCACGAGCAAATCACCAAAAATACGGTACGGAATTAGGTTAAATCGGTACACCTACAGCCGGCGGTAAAGGCAGCCTAAGACGATATTTTTACCTGGGAAGAGCTTTGTTGGTGGTAGCGTGGAAGCGATGGTAACCTAGGGAGAGATAACAGCAGTCGGCATAGAAAAGAAGGGATGAAGTCCTTCCTCCAGAAGCAGGGGTGAAGACAATGAGATGCCCTCACTGGTAGATGAATTAATCCAAAACGAAAAACTGTGAGAAACGAAAACTTTACCAACGTCGTTATCAGACACAATGTCGTAACGTAATTTTCCGCGAAAACTACCGGTAATGAGAGGCCAATACGTAAAACGGGAACTTCTACCAAAAATAATCCGGAAACGGTAATGCACGACTATTGCTGTTAAAAGCTGATTATACTCTGATTTGCTTTGCTGTTTTTCCGTAAGCGAAAGATGATAGAAAGAGATGAACAAACGCACCTTCCGCGCGCGGTGTAAGTAAACCTTACATCACGCCACTTGGCGTGCCTCGTGGTCGGGTCGGTGCTTCCCCGAATTAATAATGACGAAATCCACTGCACAGAAATATTACATTACCATAATTGGTCATGCATTTGAGATTCTTCGAAATACTGCGCACCCCAAAAAGGAGTGTGCTAAAAGGCATTTCACACGCAGACTCTGCAAGCTACAGGGCCGGCTCAAACTTAGAAAAACAGGGCCGTATTATACTAATTTACGCAAAATTTCAAAAGGCAATTTTTGATTTAAAGAAATTCAAATTTGTTGTTTAAATACTAATTCGGATCTAAGTAAGGATAAGCTGATTGAAATTTGAAGTATTCAAATTCGGATTTGGAATGGATAAACCTTAAACTGGCTTAAAATAAGGCGTACCTACCTAAGTAAAGTATGCTTTGACTTACGCATACTTAAGCCGATTTAAATTTAGTTTTACTTGAATCTGCTGAACAACGTCAATTTAATAGCAAACTCAAATTTTTAATTTACAAATGAGAATTTGTTTAAAGAAAAGGTTTGGCATTAAATCCCATGCCTGAAATTTACAATACGAGCTTCAAATCTGAATTTATATATTTGAGTGCTTGAACATGACTTTGAAATCAAACTTCGATCCGTGGATTAGTTATCTAAATTCCAATCAGGCATTTTCTAATTTGATTCGAATTTTGCCGGGTTAAATATTGAAAATTAAGCTCTGAATCCAAAACCTGGCCTGTTTGCACTGGAGAAGCTGAAATTTCGAAATTATTTTTTAAAATTCGAATCTTAAATTTGGATTCAAAATTGATGGTGCTAGTTTAAGCAGAAGCTTAGCTTAAGCTGGATTATTTTATGACTTGCGTCGATTTAAGTCGACTTAAACCGAGCTCTGCTTAAATTTGGACTGAAACGTCGTGGTTTAATCACTATTTCTGTTCAGGTCGTAAGCCAACCTTCAAAGTATCAAATAATTCTAAGTCAGTGTTGTAATGATTTTTGTTTACATTTATCTTAAATCTGTAAATATTAGCGCGTGACCAGTTTGTTAAACATGACGTGCGTGATGATGTCCGCTTTAAGATATTTAGTACGGTTGTTTTAAGACCGTCATCAGGGAAAGTGGTTTGTTGAATTGTTGAAATCAATATTTAACTCGTCTTTTACATATTTTTACATCAGTTTTGGTATTCATGGTTCTGTTTAAAAAATCCCTGCCTGTTTTATAGGGTATTTTTGTAGAATTTCTTTTGGGTTTATTAAATATCCACGAAGGAAAAGGGGCATCTGATTTGTAAGTTCTCCAAATAAACCTTTTGGATTTTTGTTAATGTAAAGGTTTTTCAAAAGAAATAGAAGGCTTGTTTTGTTTAACTCAAAGGGGAAGAACCAAAGTAAAAGCATTCGTATTGGTAAAGCAAGGGTCTTTATTTAATTTTGTTTAAAGGTCGAATATGTCTTAGGGCATGTTTTAGGGCATAAAACGGGGCGTTTAGTGATACTTTAGTGGTTCTGTTCTGATGTCTCTATTGTTTAGCTAAAAATAACGCTCGAGTTGTTTCTGGAAGGGTGGGCCATGAGCAGGTGTCTGCGCTCCAGTTCAGTTATACGGGAGCAATCCAGATTACTCAAAAGATTACCTTTTGCTGTCATAAAATTTTCATTAATTAAAGTGTGCAAAAGTTGTGATACATTAGTGGTTCTGTTTGCTCTCAACTTTAGTAACACGAGAACGATCCAGATTACTCAAAAGAAGCTTTTGTTAATAATTAGTGTATTAAAACGTTTCTTTACATTAAACTTAAACGAGCACTTTGATAAATCGCATGTTTTCGTACATTCCGACGTGACATACGTTTCAACGATGAATCAACGGTTTTAAGTAACGGTTCTTTAATGCATTTCCATTTATTCGAAATACCATATCGAAAAGATTAATGGTTCTTAAAGTCTATAGTGACGAGGGATTCCCAAAACAAGCACGTGTCGTTCCGTACACGTTTTCACTTTCAATGGAATCACCGTAATTAGATTATTAATTAGCTCTATCGTTTCTCTAAAAACATCGCTCTGGTTGTTTCCGGAAGGGTGAGCCACGCGCAGGTGTCTACCCTTTTTAATTAATTTAATCTGAAATAAATTGTTGAAATTTTAGTTTCTTTGAGGTTGAGGAAAAAATAATATTTTAAAAGAAGCCAATTTAACTGCTTATTAAATATTCAACCACAATCTTCCGATTAGTACTTATATAGTTCCAAAGCTACATTGTTAACTTCCCTGTTACTTTCACAGACGACTTTTTTAACAGATTTTTCACCCAGTAACCCACGTAACAGCAAGAATCTTCCTAATTTTCTAGAGTTTTTTTTGCACATTATTCGTGCAACTTGTCTAATTTATAATGTGATGCAACGCACAGCTTTTACATAATCGTTGAACGGCCTCGATCAAATAACAAATAAATTATTAAATGCCCACTATAGATTTCACACATAATTTTCGATTTCGCGTGTATCTAGCGTTTGAGATTAAAATTAAGGTTCTGTTGTTATGTAAAAAGTAAAATAAATAAACAAAAACAAGCCCAACGTTTGGGAATATGTCTGTAATTTAGAAATTTGCGTGTATTTATGCGGAAGTTATTTTAAAAAGTAATGTCGCTCGGAGTTCTAAAACTGATACATCATCGATTGTCGTAATGTATGTTTCGAGATTGAACTTTCTTTTAATTTGAATAAAATTTGCTTGCTATTTGACTGTTATTAACTTATTACGTATTATAATTTTAATTTAAAGGCTTCAAAATGCAGTTTCAATCAATTTCTTTTGTCGATTTTTGGCTTTCATAATTTGTGGAAATTGACTGCAAATGTATTTCTGAAGCAAACATTTTAAAAAGTCAGGCTTTATTCGAATTTTTAGCTTCCACATATTAACATCTTTTTTTTTATTTTTCAGGTAAGTTGCCACTCACGAAGTGAGAAACCTTTTACTAAAGCAGATAAGATGGTAAGATAACTGCAATTAGACTTCATTTTAAAGTAGTTTACTTAAATTCGTCTGATAAAACACTCGAGCTTGACTAACTTCATTCTATGCTTTCTTCACAAAATCCTTATAAACAGTTGCCTAAAGACTGATTAAACAAACTTTTTAATCGCAAATAATCAATTTCCAATTGAAAAATCTTAAATAATTTTCCTTAATTTTACTCTTAAAACTAATGTTTGTCATATTTATAATTTTTTTAGAAAGTTTGTAGCAGTTTTTTAAACGATTTTTAAGCATTTCTGTCAAATAGTTTTATATAAGTGCCTAAAAATACCCTAAAAACACATGCATTTTACAAATTTTATCGAAATATAAGGCTAAAAATACATTTCGCACCCCTAAAATACCTTAAAACTCGTACATGAACGTCCAACAACACCACAAAATTAATTTATTCCCTCAATACAAATTAATATTTTACAAATTTTATGAAAAATTGAGGCTAAAAATGCATTTCGCGCCCCTAAAATACCTTAAAACTCGTACATGAACGTCCAACAACACAACAAAATTAATTTATTCCCCACAAAAAAAAACATATTTTACAAATGTTATCAAAAGTTGAAGCTAGAAATGTGTTTGGCACCCTTAAGACTACCCCAAAATCATTTTAAATTAACATTTACGATTTGGAGCATTTAAAATCTAAAGGGCTAGGGCTAGCCCCTCCTACTCGTAGTAAAAGCGTAGTAAGGCCTTGCAAGACGACCTTCGATGACGTATGATTACGTAATAACAAGGGAATGAAAGTGGGCGTGGCTTTGTGCGCTTAAAACAAGCGCGCGTTTTGCTTTGCCGTTTGACTTGACATAACCACAAACACCACACGGTTCAAAACTAAACAACCAAGTTTTGTAGCTTCTGCTTGTGGTTTTTACTGTCCTTGGTTGGTTTTCTAACAGTTCAGAGTGGAGAAATTCGAATAATTAACGCTATTGAAGGTGGACATGAGGACATGACTTTGTGCGCGTAAAACAAGCGCGCCCTTTGCTTTGACGTTTACCATAACCTCAGAATTACCACCAGGTTTTGAAACCAAACCAGAAAGTTTTCTAGCTTCTTCTTGTGGTTTCTACTGCCCTTGATAGGTTTTTCAACAGTTCGAAGTGGCAAAATATGAATAATAATACCTACGTAGATCAAGGGATTGTAAGTATCAATCTTCGTTTTGTGTATTCGTATTCTTAGCGTACACAAATTTACAGGTAAATGGGACGATTGTTAAATTTTGAGTGGAGAAGCTGTCCAGTGGGCAATATAAATTAGTTAGGTACTGCATTTTAGTTAAATACTGTCGGTTGGCCATCGTCGTCTCAGTCGTCTTCTGATCTCAGGGAGATAGCTGCCTGATTTGTTCACTTGAGTGTCCTGCGAGTCTATCTAAGTCTAAGTCAAGGATTGACAAAGTGGGGGGGGGGGCGATAGAAAAATATAAGACATCATTGTACGGGTAATATTTAATTCGGTTAACTTGGATTACCTCCATCCTGAATGACAACGCAATTAAGAGTGAATCGTGAGAACAGTGACATGAATAGGACCTGTAAGATGGGGCAATCAAGTAGACCAAAATGACGTTTTACCAATAAACGGATGTCGGTGGTTCCCACCAGGCCAGTGCGGCGGGGCGAGATTGCAACATGTGCACGGTTGCTTATTTACTTATACTTACACGTATTGGATACCACTCTAATTTTTGCGCATCGACATACAAGTAAGCGTTAATGTTCTAAAATTCATCAACATACATATTACGTATAATTCAATCTTTATTAATTCTCGAGCTAAACTTCTTTGATGTTAAGCCAATATCATAATATGCGTAATGCGTATACTATATTATACATACACTAAACACTGTAACCATAAAATAAACAATCTAAAAACTCACATAAGTGTCTTTTTTGCTTGTCCTATTATAATTACGCAATAGTAAAATAGAGGGGGTCGATAAGTCAAGAAACTCTTTAAGGGGTCGACGGTCAAAGAAGTTTGGCGACCCCCGATCTAAGTAGTTGGTGGATATCTTCTTCTACTAATGGAATTACCTGAGTCATCGTGCAAGGTTTTGTTGCTTACATACTTTAGGGCGTCGAATATCAACCTAAGGATTTTGGATTAGACTCTTTATAGAATTTTTGTATTTGAAGGCTTTACGCATCCCCATAGCTGGACGCCATACGTCCAGATTGGTTTTAATATGGATTTATACAGTAGAAGTTTGTTTTCTGTTGTGGACTTAGACTTACGTCCGAGGAGCTAATGCATTTGTTTCAGTTTTATGCTGATTTGTGTTTTCTTCGCTGTTGTATATGGTCTCCAAGTTAGTTTTTTTTTCCAATGTCAGTCCTAAGTATTGTGCATCATGGAATGCACTGCCACACGCATTAATATGGCGTGTTAGTCAGGGTTATTGCACTGGCGAGATTCACGGTCATCCACGTGCATAAAAGACGACATCTTTTATACAAAATGCTGAACGACACGTGTGCGAGTGGACGCCGACGTCTTATATAAGGAATTGCTTTGACAGAGCTCACCATGGTTGGTGTGGTCCTCGAAGAACAATCATGTCCTTAAGACGCCAGATTCTTCGTCCTAATGGTGCTTCCTACGATTTATATGCAAGACTATTTTTCTGTATTTAATTAAATGTAATTCAATTAATGGTAAGACTTGCTAATAGTTTGGATCAAACCCTTGTTTCGTTTGATTAACTTTGATGTTTGTATGTAATTGTAAGTCATCTCTAAAATTGTGTTTTGTCTTTAACTTTAACTTTCAATAATACTTTGCAAAACCAAATCAAAAGTTCCGACAATATATGTTATGTTAGTTGAACCAGACTTTCAATATAAAACCTCTCGCAGCAAACCCCCACGTGGCGTAGTTGGTTAAACATACCACCCCGTTGGCACTTAAGGATAATCAGAAATTCTGTGAAATTCACTTCACTTATTTTTACTAGCTTTTAACATTATTGGTGAAAACCACTACGTTGGTTTGCAACTGTTAATTGAGCCCCGTTTATTGATACAGGTGGGCGGTCCGTTTGTTTATTTGTAAAAGTGATTTAATTTAAGCTGGCTTGATTGACTAGCACTCGCCATATATGAAGCCAGTCTTAAAGTTGATCAAGGTGGGTTTGTCGGTTTTCGGTGGCAATTTGTGGATCTTTATCTATAGCGACGATTCCTTTGTCATCAGCGAATGTGGCGATTGCCATATTGTTTGTGTAAAGTTGAGCTAGAGAAGGAGACCCAAAACAATTCCTTAGGGTACACCTGACTTGGTCAGGAAGTAACGGCCACTGAGATAAGATTTAAGAAGGCTCTAGTAAGGGGTAAAAAGAATGAGCTTAATTTTGTATAGGAGGCCGTCATGCCAAACTCAATCAAGCGTCTGCTGAATATTCAGGAGGGCAACTGTACATACTTTATTTTCTTCTAGGCGAATCTATGGCTTTGTTGAATTGTAGAGTGGTACTCGCGGAAACCAAATCGATACGAAGGTATTACTTCATCCAGGTTCACGTCTTTGGTAAACCTTTTTAGCAAGACACTTTCGAATATTTTAGACATGATTGGTAAAAGACTTATCAGCCGATAAGATGTTACATTGCTTGGCAGGTTACTTGGTTTAAGAATTAGTGTAACTTGTTAGTGGGAAGTTAGCTACACTTAGCATACTATTGCAAGGGCTTTTCTAGGTAATTCTTTAAGTCGAATCCAGGCGCCTTGTAATTATTGCATTTTGTTATCTCCTTTTTAACTTCTGATGGGGACTAGGTGTTGATCGGAAGTGTCATGGAGCATGGACCCTTGGCGTGCCGAAGACTTTCCCCTTCTGTTTTCGTCCAGGTGTGGTCTTCTTTCCTTATAAGGAGAATGTGGGTAGTAGGTGGGAGCCTTCCAAATGGAATGGTCCTCCTTTGATGGGCTGGTGATATACGTCTTAAATTCAATATGTTTTGCAGAGCTGTTTTCAGTTGTCTTGTGAACCTATTATACTCAATTTTATCTATGGGGTTTCGGGTAATTTGCCATCTGCAAATGGTTCTCCTCTTTTCGGCAATTAATTCTCTGCCGAACGGTTAACTTTAGTGTCATTTAAGCAGTATCTTTTTGCATAAAAAAGATGAGGCAATTGGTTTTTTCACTTAGATCTGCCCTAACTTTAAGTATAAAAAAGTTTTTTTAAAGATATTAAGTGTAGCGAAAGAAGGTCCTTTTTGGACCTACATACATTAAAAATCGACGACGGATTATTGCTCCCAGTTCAATAAAAGGTAGTTTCGCCAATGCGATAAATAGAAGTACATACTTCTTAGAAGCAAGCCTTTTGTTTGATTTATTTGAAAAGAAGTTTGTTGAAGTCATGAAGGTCGTCATAGTTTAAGCCAATATTTACTATATTTTTAAGCGAATTCAAACCCTTCCAATGCCTTCCAATTTTTTTGTTCTATTAAAAACAAAGCAAAATGATTTATTTTGCAATTCGAAACGTTGCTCACTTCCAAAAGAAACTCAATTTAATAGCCAAATTAGAATGCTTTCTAAATTCTGGACATTTACTGCAATTTTTTAGGTATTTAGGTATTAAACACAATGTCACATCCTATGTTGTAAAACAAAAGGAACGTAATTAAAATTAGTGGCTAACAATAAGCTGTCGTGACAACATCTCATACAAGTATTTATACCAAGCCCAAGTTCAATGTCTGCTTTAAATTTATTACGACTTTGTATAATTTATTCGCATTACTTTGTCTAACTGTAAATTCGGAGATTTTAGATTAACTCCTTCCTGAAAGTAATTCATGATACATTTTTTTGGAACTGTTCCGGAATCCTAAGAATTTTTTGCACTAAAAGGGTTTATAAAAATTTAGGTGAAAATCGATATTCTTTTGTTGTGTATTAAACTTAAGTAGCCTACAACATAACCATGACTTTTATGCATCGGTGCTTTTATTTAAATGTTTATCTTTTTCATGAGGTTTCGGTTTCACTTTCAAAACGTGTACATAACCGTGGTGTTCTAATGTATTAGGCTTGATTTTTACTTCCGGCTGATGCCGAACTTAGTTATTAATATTAGATAAACATTTACTTGTTAAACATGAGTTATTAATGAAATTTGTTTGGTTCCGATTGTTTTCTTTTTTTTCGCTTTTAGGCTTCAGAGTAACTATTACTCCAGCTATTTTTGTTGTGAAATTTTTGCATGTTTTTTGTTATTTATGCATTCTTTTACTTCTTCGTCTTTTCTTCTACTTTTTCTTCGTCTTAAAGTTCTTCTCATTTTGCTTCATCTTCTCTCCTCCTTTTTCTACTCCTGCTCCTCGTTGATCTGTTCTTTCTTCTTCCTTTTCCCCTTTGCTCTTCCTTTTCCTTTCTAATACGCCTCATCTCCCAACTTATTCGATTGGACAGCCCGTTGTTCTTAACCGACAACATGGTTATAATGTACTTTTTAAATTCTACTGTAGTTTTGCGAGATCCTTTTAATTAAACCATAGAATGATAATTTTATTCGCTTTGATTAACCTAAACAATTAGAAAAATACTTGTTTGCTAATCTGAATATCAAAATTTACAAAACTAAACAGTAAATCCCTTATATTCTGTCCTTTTCTAATTATTTTTAATATTACGCAATAGTGACCCATACGGACCTTAGGCACCAAATATGGTTGACTTAGCTCAACATTTAAGTCAAAACAGTTCATCACATTCGAAAAATGCAAGGAAAAAAAGTACCCTAATACTCTGTCCTTTTCTAATGATTTTTAATCTCAAGCAATGGAGACCCGTACGGACCTCAGATATGAAGTATGGTTGATTTAGTTCAACATTTAAGGCAAGAAAGTTTCTCTCGTGTAAAATGTAAAAAGAGATTAACCCCAATATGCCATGCTTTTCTAATGAACTTCAATGTCAAAAAAGGGAGCTCATACAACAAACATGAAGTGTGATTTTGAATAACCTAATTTCACTTTCGACAACCAAACTTTATCTTGTAAAGCAAAGGTCACGGGTTCGATCTTGGCTGAAGACAGGCAAGATTTTTAATCCGGAAAAACTTTGAAAGCATGCCCTCTTTCGAATATCAGACAATGCTATGTTTGAAAATCCTTTTCAGGGATGGAAACACTATCAATATCCATAACTTTGAGATACTTGGTACCCATAAGCCTAGATTTCGGTAAAGAAATTTTGGTATTTTACTTAGCTTAGTAGCCGATTAAAATCTGGCTGAGGTGAAGTGAGATCTTTGTAGTGTATTATCTGTAACTCCTTATACTTTTCGGTGACGAGGCTGGTGCGTTAACGTATGAGGCGTTACGCGTGCGATGCACAACCCGGCCCGTCTCTGCGGGTTACGAAGTTGGTGCGCCGTTTATCCTACATACTGCAATATATGTATAGTGTAATGTGTATGTATGTGTAAGACCTTGTTACTCTACCTCCTAGGCCTGTATTCGGAGGAGAACGTCGTTAATTAGGTGCCCAACGACGAATGGTCACCAGGGAGATTTGAACCAAGGACTAGCGCAATGCTAGGCTGACGCTCTACCGCAGTGCCAGCCTGGCCACCAGATGAAATTTTTAACGCGCAAAAAATCCGAGACTTTGCCCTCCACTTTGGAAAGTGCCTCAAGATACTTAGGATTGCATTGAATTATTGAATAGCTGGACATGGTACTTTATTCAAATGAAAGGCAGTTCCTCTGGTTAGATCTCATCCTGATACTTTTTTTGGGTGTAAAGTTCTAACTACTTGGGCGTCAACAGTTTTGAGATTGGATTGGTAATTCAAATTGGAATAAATCATTTTGTTCCTGAAGAATGTACTTGGAAAACCACTATTAGGTGTTCTGCAAAGGCGCATGCTTTTCCTTCTTGCCCAATTTCCCTGTCGTATCCTGATAGGTGGGGAAGCTTTTGTGACCTGTTTTAATTTTTAGTCGTTTTCCAAATAGCTCTGCCGGGTATCAAATCTTTCAGGAATGTTTATATGCATTCATTTTTATTATTATTGAGAACTTATTTATGGTCTTGCTTTGCTGTATTAGATATACGTTGGCTTTCAGGTGTTTTGAACCTTTTACATTGTCTTCAAAGCCTTCTTTTTTTTCGTAAGTTTCTCTTCCATTATTAGAGAACAATTGTTTTGGGCATTTCTGTTGGTTTTGGCGTTGCGTTCAAGCCCTCTCATTGTAGAATATCATTGACAAACGTGTAAAGTCTGTATGTTTATTACTTAAACTTAGTTGTTTTAGTATGCTCTTTTTCCCAACTAAATAATTACAATAACCTTTATTTACTAATTTATAATAAATAGTAACTCAGTCCAATTTATTTACAAAATGTTTATATACGCGGCCGCAGCATATTCTGGAATACGCTAGAAGCTTCCAGGGTGTTCTGGACGTTCGTTTCCCGAAGATTGGCCTTGTTATAAGTTATAATAATTTAAACCTCGTTTCCTGAATTGCAAATTCGAAAATATTTATTGTCTATATTTAATAAAAATCAAACTGATCGATCAGATTAATGAATTTAAAGTTTGTTTAATCCTTACGTAAGTTGAGGTTATTCGCATAATAAAAAAGTTAAAAACGAAAGCTATACTCTTCCTACAGGTAGTAATAATTACGTTGTACATCCGCTGTTTTATAATTTAGTTTGATATAACATAAATTCAATCATTTTGACTGTGTTGTTAATGTTTGTGTTAACATTGTTCCTGCCTTTTTTCCGTTTACATTTAATTGCGTAAGCAAAGATTGTCTTGTTTATCACCAAACAATATTGTAAATGTGTTCGAAGACTTGTTACATATAAGAATTTAATTATCATTAGTAGGTTGATAAAGGACGGTGTGTACTTACTCGTAGGTTTAATAACGGAGACGTTATTGATTTATCAACAATAAAATTAAACTGACAACGACGAGGTGGCCGAGTGGTTAAGGCGTTGGACTGCTAATCCAATGGGCTCTGCCCGCGTGGGTTCGAATCCCATCCTCGTCGGGTTGTTTTATTAATTACACGAATCATTAATCCTTACCTGTTTTTGCTCAAAAAAAAATGACAAAAGTAGATTATCATGGGCCGAGTAATCTCTGCAGATTACTGGAGTTCAGAGGTCCGAAACTGAAAGTTTTTATAAATTTTTATCTTTGTTTTTCCACAGGTTTTTATCATCAAATAACGTTTTTAGATTTAATATTAATTTAAATCATGATGCGTTCGTCCGAGTAAATAAATGCACTCCTTGCTGCCTTGTTTTCTCTCACTATTCTTCTTTTTCTCTTTGTTCATCTTCTTTTTTATTTTACCCATCTTGTCCTCCTCTTCGTCTTTTTTTTCTTTTGAGCAGCTTCTTTTGATACTCTTCTCTGCGATTTTATTAAATTCGAGAACTTGATTTCGAAACACCAATTTCAAGGTTTAAGTGTTAGGTGTTAAGATTGAGTCTTCTGTTCTGACTTCAAAGTTCAAAATTCGATTATCAAATTCAAGAATTTATTTCTAAACAGCTACTTCAGGGCCAAAATCTTGAGTCTTTTTTATTCATTATACATTTCTTAAAGAATTTTTATGAAGCTTCTGCTTTGAACGTGTAAATTGGACGTGCTATGGATTGAATATTTTATAGTTGATTCACAGTTCATTCGTTTTGATTGTTGAAGTCAATCAGTTTCAATCAACCATTTGTTGTAAAAGAAAAGAGGATAGGATAAACCCTTTAGTAAAGTCGGATTATATTCTCTTTGGTAAAAATGATTTAGTCTATGGTAAAAGTAAAACCAAGGAGTATAGAATAACTAGAGAAACCGTGCCTTTATTTTTATTATTACGCTGTATACTGAGTTGTGTAGGCAGAAAATCAAACAAATTTGAGGGTTTTACGTTGAAGCAGCTGAAAACAAAATCAAACTTTACGCAAATGTTTGTTCGTCTGATCTTTGATCTCATTTTTAATCTAAAATTTAATTTATGAGGCGTTCCTAACTAACTTTCGTCTGAATTAATTAAAAATTAATAAATAGTAAGGAAACTTTAAAGAAAATCGGTTCGATTTTTCGAGTTAAAAATCAAGCAAGATTTTTCAATGGTTTCGGTAATTTGAGAACGATAAACCCGATGATTCGCACAATCTTCTAATTTGTAATTCAGATCAGTGGAGAAATTTGCATATGAATATAAATATTTCACATCTGTTCAGGTTAACGGGCTTTGCAATGTTAGATAACAAACAATTTATTCTAGTTTGTATTGCAAAGCTAACAGTTAAGCAACAAACACGTTGATGATTTAATCAGGGGCGTAGGAGTATCTTCTACACTGCCGACGTCGATTTAACTCTTCTAATTCTATAATTAATTCGTCTATTTCTTCTTCTTCGTCTTCTTTGTTTTGGTCCTCCTCACTGTTCTAGTTTTCTTCATTTTACTTGTTTCTTCTTAGTTTTTCTTTATCGTTATTCGTTGTTCTTCTTTATCCATTCGGCACTTGTTTTTTCTATTTTTATTGATAATTCTTCTTTTTGCTTTTTTCTCCTTGCCTCGGTTATTCTGCCATCCTGTTTGTGTTTCTTACTCTTTTCTTTGTTCTTAATCTTCTTCTCTTCTTTTTTTCTGCTCTTTGTCCTCATTTTATTTTTGTTGCTCTTTATTTAGTTTCTCCTCATTACCTTTTTTCTTCTCCTTTTCATTCTTCCTTTTCGTTTCTCTTGTTTCTTTCTTTATCACTATTTTTTATCTCTTCATTTCTTTTTTTTCTTGTATTGATCATTTCTCTTCTTTTTGTTTTTCTACTGCTTATTGTCGTTTTTATTCTTGTCTACGTTTTTCTTAGTTTTCCGTATTTTCTTCGTGGTTTGTTTATTCATTATTCTCTTTCTTCTTTTTACTCCTTCTTACATCGGTTATTCTGCTGTTATGGTTTTTCTAGGTCTTTTCTTTGTGCTTCTGCTTCTTCTCTTCGTTTTTCTCCTCCTTGCGTTTATTTTTCTTCTCCTTGCCTTAATTTTTTTCGCTTCCTCTTTATTTTTACTGTTCCTTACTTAGTTTCTTCGTTGTCCTTCTTATTGCCTTGTTTTTCCTATTTTTCTTTTAATTTTTTTACTTTCCCCTTCATGCTTCCTGTTCTTCTCTTCGTATTTATCCACTTATCCTGATTCTGAACCTCTTCTATTGCCGCTACTTGCGTTTGTTGCTTTCCTCTATGATCTATTTGTAATCATCGTCATCGTCTTTTTCTTTATTTGTCCTTATGTTTCTTGCTTTTACTTAATTTTTCTTAGTTTTCGGTAAGCTTTCCTCTGTTTTTACTAATTTGTCTTAGTTTTTCATCTAGGTATTCGTTGTTCTTTTTCTCTTAGTTTTTCTTGGTTATTATTTTTCCTTTTATCTTCCTTATTTTACTTCTTCGCTGAATTTTGTTTATTCCTCTTCTTGTACTGTTCGTTTTACATCTTGCCGTCGTTCTTGTTGTTTTTATTTTTCTTTTTCTTGCATCGGTTATTCTTATTCCTTCATCTTTGTTTTTCCGCTTTGTTCTTATGCTTAGTCTCTAATTCTTTTTGGTCTTCGTTTTTCTTCTCTTTGCCTTCATCTTTCTTCGACTTCGTCGTTGTTCCTCTTGTTGCCTTATTTTTGCTATTATTCTTTAGTTCTCCTTTTTTTACCTTCATTTTTCTTCCCTGTTTCATTCTTCGTGTCCTTTTTACGTCTTTCTTCTTCTTCTTCTGAACCTCTTTTATTGTCTTTGTTGCTCTTCTCTGCGAGCTACGCCTCGCCTTCTTTTCCCTTCGTTTTCTTCTTTGCTTCTTTTTCTTCTTCTTCTTGTTTTGATCTTTCTTCTGATTCGGAACCTCTGCTCTGTTACTTCTGCTTGTGTTTGTTGCTCTTATCTGCGATTTACTTGTAATCATCTTCGTTTTCATTTTATTTCTTTAATTTCTTCTTGTTTTCCTGTATTTGTAATTGTCGATAATTAGTTCTCTGTTCTTCTTCTTTGCATTTTACTGCTCTCCTCTTTCCTTTTCTTGCTGCTTTCGTTGGTCTTATGCTTCTTCTCTTATTTTCTCTTCTTTCTCTATTCGTTTTTTTTTCCTTGCCTTCATTTTTCTTCATCTTTTCCTATTTTCTTTTCATTCTGCTTCGTTTCCCTTCCGCTCTTGTTAATTGTTTTATTCTTCTCGTTCTTATCTTTGTCTTTATCTCAATTCTCAACCTCTTTTATTGCTTTTGCGTGTGTTTGTTGCTCTTCGTTTTCTTGTTTTTCTTAGTTTCCTTATTTTTATATTGGTTTTTTGTGTTTCGTCCTAGTCTTTCTTTTTATCTATTCGCTGTTCTTCCCTTTCCCTTGGTTTTTATTATTTTTTAATATTATTCTTCTTATTATTAAGTATTATTTTACTTCTTCTCTTTGTGTTTCTTGCTCTTTTCTTTATTCTTCTTCTTCTCCTCTTTGTTCTTCTCGCCATTCTCTTCGTTCTTCTTACTCGTATATTATTTTCTAGCTTTATAATTCTTTGCCTGTGCATATAAAACAAAGTGAAACTATTACAGCATTCAAAAAACTGCTCAGATCTTTTTTAATGTACAAGAGTTTTTACACTCTTACAGAAATTTTTAATACTAAAAGAAACGCATGATATATTATTTGTACGTATTTGTATGTGACTATTGTTTTTTTTTTATGACACTGCTTATATTACTTTTTGTAATCTTTGGCAATAAAAATTATTATTATTATTATTATTATATTATTATTATTATTATATTCTTCTTCTTACTTTCATTGTTCTTCCCTTCTCTTTATTTTCGTTTTTTCCTCCGTTCCTTCATTGTTCTCCTTGTTGTCTTTTTCCTTATTGTTATCTTCGCGTTTCTTCTTCATTTCATTCTTCTTGCTGTTCTCTTCGTCTTTTTTCTATTTCCGAGTCTTGTTCCATTACTCCTGCTTTGTCTGATTCTCTTCTTTGCGATTTGCTTGTAATCATCGCCAACTTCTTTCTGGTTTTCCTGTATTTTAAATTCGGGAGAGTTAGTTCTCGGCATTTCGTTAGTTTATCGTTTAGTGTTTGTTGTGTGTATTTGTCTGATGCGCGTTTTTTTACTATTTTTCTTCTTCGCCTTTGTTCTTCTTCTCTTTGATTTCATTCTTCTTTCCTCGGTTATTTTGCTCTCCTCTTTTTGTTTTTCCTGCTCATTCCTTTGTTTTTTTGCTTCTTATTTTCATTCATTTTTCTTTTCGTTTTTCTTCTTCTTTCCTTGTTTTTCGCCTTACCTTCGTATTCTTTTGGTTCTTCTCATTTTCTCTTCGTTCGTCTTCTTTATGTGATTCACGTTGTTATTATTTTCTTCTTTAATCTGCTCTTCTATTGTTTCTGCTTGTTTTTGTTTTGTTTTCTTTTAATTAGGGCCTCCTTTCTCTTTCCTAGTTTGGGCTTTTCGTTCTTCTTCATTATTTATTCTTCTCGATCGTTGGATTTTTTCCTTTTGTTCGTTCTATCTTTCTTTGTTTTTCATTCTCTTTCTTTATTAAAACTTTTTGATTGTTCGTTTCATTCATTTTCATTCCGTTTCTTTCTTATTCTACACGAGATTTAAAATACAAGCAACACAAAATGTAAATTAAAATTGTGGCTTCGAACTCCCGTTTAAGGCTGTTGATTCGCAAAATTCAAGATCAATTTTCATATTTAAAGTATGCAGTTTGAATGTGTTGGTTAAAATTAGAGGATTGAGTCGTTTGTTCTGACTTTAAAATTTAAAATTTGATTATTAAATTCAAGAATTTGACTTTTAAACAACAATTTATAGGTCAACAGTTTTCACATTTGAATCTTCAAATTCAACTCTGTAAGTTTTAGCTGTAAACAGCCCTAATTGATGCCCCCTTTTATCACGATTTAATAAATTTAGGGACGTTTTTTAAATTCGTCATGCATTTCTTACAGATTTTTTATGAAGTTTCTACTGCAAACACGTAAATTGAACGTGCTATAGATCGACTATCTTTTAGCCGATTGATTCACAGTTCATTCGTTTCGAATTCAATCAGTTTCAATTGACGTTTCTCTGTAAAAACAAGAAAATAGGAAAATATGGTAAAACCACAGAACATAGAATATACAGAGAAATTTCAATGCTCTTTGGTAAAAACAAACAAATCCATCCTTATTTTCCTATAAAAAACCGAGTAAATATTTCAAATGCACTGAATTATATCACACAGACTTTTATACTCACAAATTACTCTCTATCAAGTAAACCAAACAAATTTATATAACAAAGCCGATTAACATTAGGAACCGAATCGTCTCCAAAGATTAAATATAACGCAAGCTTACTGCAACGTACTCAATACTTAATTGACAGGTGAGTATTGCAAGTGCAACACTGCACAGAATATAATTGCACGATGTTAGAAATAAAACGTGCCCGACTGAAATAAATGGTAACGGTACAAAATGGAATTTTGTAACCGCCAAAGCGTACACCTTACGCATTCAAAATATGCACTAATTGTAGGTGGATTGCTTATGTATTCATGATGCTATTGCAATGTCCTGTTACGTTATTTTGTTGGTTACATCTTCGTATCGGACTGTAATACTGGAATTTGTTGTCATTTACTTTGTAGCGAAACTGATGTAAGGTGCTGGCCTTCCTTCTGTTCGATATTACAAGATTAATGATTGTAGTTCTTATAGTTTGTGTAATTTCCTTAACTTATTTTAAACTCACTTGCCGATCGAATTTTGATCCACATAAATAACATCCAATTTCGTAAAAATAGCGAAACTTTTGGGTCGTAAGATCCCGCTAGTTGGCTCATTTGTGCCAAGGACTTTTCCCTTTGTATACTTTTCTTTCATGTCTCTTTTGGGCGTCCTTTCTTTCTTCTTCTCTGAGGGATCTATTGTACTGCCCTCCTTGGAATTTCTGTTTTCTCTTAGAATGTATCCCAACCATTAAGTTTCCTTCTTTTGGTTTGTACCTCTATGTTCTCTTCTTTAGCTTGTTTCCACAACTCATCATTTGTAATACTCTTGGGCGAGGATATCCCTAGAATAATCCTTAAACATCTGTTTCTGAAGACCTAAAGTTTCTTTTTGGTGCCCTCTGTTATGGTCCAGGATTCTGCTCCATAAACGAGGACTGGCATGACCAGTCTTCTCTGATATTTCTTGCTCTCCATATTTTTTTGAGTCTCAGGAATACACTTCCGGCTTTTCCTATTATTTTATTACATCCTTTTGTACTCCATTTTCAGTAGCTACCACACTCCCAAAGTATGTGAACTCTTCTACTGATTCTATATTTTATTCCCCACTCTGATACCTGTCTCTAGTTCTGTATTTAGAACCATCGATTTAGTTTTTCTTCCATCAATTTGAAGTCCCACTTTTCTGCAATCAGTTGTTAGATCGACTACTTTCTCTTGCATGTGGTTCGTGTTATATGTCAATAAGCATACATCGTCTGCGAATACTAGGTTTTCTGTGAGCGTCCACTGTATGCCTGTTTTGTTAGCCTTTATTGTGTTTCTCATTACTTCATCTAATGTGATCGCGAATACTAGTGGCTAACTTTGTTCCCTACTTATCTTTGCATTTATAGGTATCCATTGAAGCCTCCTTTAATTGAGTTTATTAATTTCTTTGGTATACCTCTATTGTGTAATATTGCCCATATGCATTCCCTATCTATCGAGTCGAAGGCCTTTTCGAAGTCTATGAGTAAAAGATATAAAAACAAAATTAAGTGTGGATCCCCGAGATTTGACGTTGGGAACACGCGCAAATGAAAACTACAGTAAATAAGTTCACGAAGCCTGAGAGAAGTTATATATGTACATGAATAGAAAAGTAAAACAAGTAACACCAGGGAGACCAAGGGTACAAAGTGTTCCAAACATAGCAGAACTCATAAAACGGAAACGTAAACTGGAAGACCCAGAAGAATTCGAAAGGTGGGAGATGGAGCAACCGGCCTTCGGAAAAAGTGCCCATAAAAATTAGTAGAAACGGAAGGAGAAGAAACAGAAAAGATAGAAGCAGTTTTGACAAAATTGGATGAAGTCATGGAGGAGTTAGAAAAAGAATTTAACAACAACTATCAGGTATGAAGACAGAATTCACAGTGGTGAAAGAAGAATTACAAAAGGTAAAAACAATGGGAGGAAAACGAATATCTGGCAAAAATAAAAAGGATTAACGGACTTGAAAGCAAACAAGAGAGGGAAAAAGGAGGAACCATATAGTGATTAAAGAAATGGAATTCGGGGTAGCCCAGTTTGGAAATCAAAATTTAAAACAAAAAGTTACAGAGTTCACGCAAAAAGAGATGGGGATAGAAATCGAAGTAGAAGAAGCTTATAAGATCGTAAAATCTCAACCAAAACTTATAGTCGTGGAGTGCTTAAACTTCGAACACAATATGGAAATCCTAAAGTCAAAGCAGAAACTACCAAATAACATTTATATGGACAGTAACCTCACAATGGAACAGCGGAAAATTTAGCATGCAATAATGAAAGATGAATAATATGGGAAAGAAAGCACGAGTGGGGTACCACAAGTTAGAAGTAGACGGCGTCTAATATGCATTGTCGAAGGAAGAAGGAGGAAGCCCGATAAGGGCTGACTTATCCAAAACCTAATAGAAAAGAAACCGAACAAACACAGGGTAAAAGACAGCAATGAAAATGGTAAACGCGAAAAACCTAAAAGACAAACAAAAAGTAAAAACAATAACAATAGGAATCTGGAATGTTAGAACTTTATACCAAACGAGATGAAGAAGTATGGAATAGAAATCTTGGGTATAAGCGAAGCGAGATGGAGCAGCATGGGAGAAATATTCTTGAAAGACCACAAAATTATATGCTCAGTGAAAGAAGATGAAGGGCATCAAAATGGCGTTGCTATAGTTATGAACAAAAAAATAAGTGAAGCAATGATAGACAAGAGAATAACTACAATGGAAATAAATACCGAAGCTAGGAAGAAAGTGACTACAGTGCAGTGCTAGGCAACCATCAAAGTTCCAGATTATGCAATCAAAGAAAAGTTTCATGATCTACTCCATAGAGTAATGAAAAATACTGATGGGAGACCTAAATGCGAAAGTGAGAACAGGCAACAAAGGATTAGAGGAAACTATTGGGAGACAGGGAATGGGCGAAAGAAATGAAAATGAGGAATTATTTCTAGAACTATGCCAACTAAAAATAGGTGGAACGATGTTCAGCCATAAAACATGCCATAGGTAACATAGGTTTCTCCAAATGGAAAGAATAAAAACCACATTGACCATATACATTATGTATAACCCAAAGAGAGAGCAAAGATTAATGGACACCAGAAACAAAAGAGGGGCGGATGTAGGATCCGACCTCCATTTACTTATAGCTAAACTACGCTTAAACTTGGGTGAAGCAAACAAGAAAACCCAACCAATGAAGCAGATAAATTATGATTATAGCAAAATAAACAGTAAAGAGACCAAATACAAATGTATAGCTCAGTTTAAAGTATTGTCCAAAGATGAACCAATAGAAACGATTTGGGCCAAATACAAAACAATAGTAAATACGAAGTAAGTACGTCGGACAGCCTTGAAGAGGCTATTAGATCTGTCCTCGAAAAGTGTTGGACTCAAAATAGATTTCGAAAAACTAAATCATTAACGAACGAAAGAAAGCCGGACTTGAAGGTTGAGGAAAAACAAGTGGTATATGACAAAACGTCTTCCATGTCGGGACTGGGTCATTGTTGAGACAGAAGAACTCTGTCTCTATCTCTCTTCCGTCTCTACAATGAAGATGTTCTGTTGATACTGACGCTGACCATAGAATTCTTTAAATTCAAGTGGTATATACACAAGAGGCAGTATACTTGGTGACAAAATATCGATGCAAAGAAAAATGGGGAAAGAGATCCAGAGAAGAATTAGTTTAGCCTGGAAAAAGTACCGCAATCTGAAGAAGATTTTGAAGAGCAAGACAATAAAAAGTGTAAAGAGAAAAGTTTCCAATACAAGACGTTTGTTGCCAACTTTAGCTTACGGAGCTGAAACCTGGAGCCTAAACAAAAGATTATACTAGAAATTGAAAATGACCCAAGCAAAAATGGAGAGATAAATGTTGTGCATAAGATTAACAAATAAAATAAGGTTAGAGGAAATTCGAAGGAAGAGTGAAGTCAATGACGTTATCAAGACATGCAAGCGACTGGCGCAGGCCATGTATCAACAATGGTAAAGGAACGCTGGGCTTGAATAACCACTTTTTGAACACCATTGCGGTGGTCAAAGAGGAGGAGGAAGACCAGAAACTCGATGGGTGGATGAAATGAAGCAGCGTGCCGGATCGAACTGGAGGTTGGAAGCAGCAGAGGGGAACAACTGAAAAAAAAACGAGGGAGACCTTTGCCCTTTTAAGGAATAGGCAATCAAGTATCAAGTAAGTAAACACGACGAGTAAAAGAGTATTGGGGTAGGTACACCAAAAGAAAAAGGAAAAATGGATGCGTAACGAAACATGGCAGAAGATACAGATATTATCAGAAACTGAACTAAAATTAGGATAAATTTTAGATAGCACGTTTCGTAAGACCTTTAATTATTAGTTTTTAACATTAAAAATAGCTATAATATTTTGTGAAGTATCCCTTGGCAGACTTTAGAGCTGGAATAAATTCTTCTTGGCATGCTGTTAATGACAGCATGATAAAAGAATCTCTTATTATTGACTTGTTGGTCCCATCTTCCTTTTACAAAATATTTTCAATTGGGTACATATCCGGGCTATTTTCGGCCAATTAGATCGATTTATTTCTGTCATGAATATTCAGTTATCATTTTTGATTTGTGACATGATGCACCACCTTGCAAGGACACTCCATCTTTTATAACCCATTATTTCATTTTCAGTATAAAGAAACTGTCTAAAGTATTTCTGTATCGATTAGAATTTATTATAACATCCACATTGTAAATATCACTAAGCCTTTTTGCAGAAATGGCAGCCCAGACTATCACTTTTGTACGAAACTTTACAGTTTGTTTGTTCAAGTTTTAATTACAGTCTCTAAAAATGTGGACACATCTGTAGAAGAAAGAAGGAAATTAAAACAGGGAGGACTAAATACTCAAACGAAAAAAAGATAATCAAAAATATCAAAGCAATCAATAAATATCTGAAAAGATATATTAGGTTGTAATAGTTATTTGTATCACAAGGCTAGAAACTGTCACTTTGCAAGTGCGAGTATTTGTAGGCCGAGGTGCAACCGAGGCGCTACAAGTACGAGTACTTGCAAAGCAGTTTCTAGGCGTGTGATACACAATATTTTTTCGGCCGATAAAAATACGTTAATTATAAAAAATCATTTTTTATTCAAATATTTGACGTTAGAGAATTTATTTTTCTAGGGAATTTATTTTTCTGGGCCTGACAATGGGCGTAGCAATGAGAGGGCGGAGTCAGTTCGGTTCAGCGCCACCAATCAAAAATCCTAATTTTACTTTCAGGCCTAGGCCTGAAAATAGCATTTTCCAGGCGATTTATACGCCTGAAAATTGAGTGTGCCGGAGGGCGAAAAAGAAAGTTATTGCGGTTTTTGACTCTTTGATTTCAAATGCTAATTTTTTTTAATGAATTTTGCTTAGCTGGCTATGAAATTATATGTCATTTTAAAGGGCAACTCTCGCTCTACAATGTCAACAATAACAGCTTAATTCAAACTTAATTTTTGATAACTCTTTGGGTGTTTAATAAAACATGGAAAAAAAGCAAATTCAGGCGATTTTCTTGTTCCAGTACAAACTAGGTCAGAACGCAGCGGCGACAGCACGCGAGATTAATTTTGCATTTGGTCCAGGAACCACCAACGAACGTACAGTGCAATGGTGGTTCAAAAAATTTCGTAGTGGAAATTACTGCCTTGAAGATGAAGAGCGTAGTGGCTGACCACATAAAGTTGATAACGACCAATTAAAGGCGTTAGTTGAAACCGACCCGCGCACAACTATTCGAGAGCTTGCTTCTGAACTAAGAGTATCATGCGTGACAATTTCCAACCACTTGCGAAACATTGGTAAGTCAAAAAAGCTGGACAAATGGGTACAACACGATTTGAACCAAAATCAAGCAAATCGACGACTAGAGTTGTCTTCTGCACATCTTCTCCGCAATCAAAACGTGTCGTTTCTTGATGTGCGACGAAAAGTGGATCCTCTACGACAATCGTAAACGATAGGCTCAATGGTTAAACCGCGGTGAAGCCCCAAAACACTTTGCAAAGCCCAAGCTGCACCAAAAAAAGATTATGGTGACTGTCTGGTGGTGTGCAGCCGGTCTAATTCATCATAGCTTCCTCAATTTGGGCGAAACCATCACGGCAGAAAAGTACTCTCAGCAAATAGACGAAATGCATCGGAAACTTCAGCAGAAGTACCCGGCATTGGTGAACAGGAAGGGTCCTATCCTTCGTCATGATAACGCTCGCCCTCACGTTGCACAACCAACGCTTCAAAAATTAAACGAATTGGGCTGTGAAACTCTAGGATACCCCCCATACTCGCCGGACCTTTCACCTACTGACTACCATTTTTTTAAACATCTTGATAACTTCTTAAGGGAAAAATGCTTCAGAAACCAAGACGATGCAAAAAATGCATTCAACGAATTTGTCGCTTTCAGAATTCCAGAGTTTTATTTAATTGGAATAAAAAAACTTGTATAACGTTGGCAAAAATGTATTGACTCTAATACATACCTACCTACCGAGATACTCCAAATTGAAACACAAACAATGACAGAAATACTTCTACCTCTATTCATTAAAATCTGGCAAAAAGAAACGTTCCCAAAAGATTGGAAGATTGCTGTAATAGTCAAACTACTCAAGAGGGGAATTTAAAAAATGTTGAAAATGGATCTAGAAAGCTTGGAAGAGCGGCGTTACCGCAGTAGGGGTGTTAAGCCACATACATACCTACATACAATAACTGGGGAGGAATAACACTATTATCCGCACGATCCTACTCCAAAGAATAACAAACGCACTAGACAAAGGGTTACATAGTGAACAAAATGGATTTAGACCGGGGGCGTTTATGTATAGACATCATAAATCCAGTAAGAATAATAATAGAACAGTCAATAGAATACCAGACACCTTTATGTCTTTTATTCATAACATCAATATATATCTTGATTGTAGGTAATAAATGAAGGTTTGTACACGTTGAACATCTTGGAATTGTTCGCACAATTGCCAAGTATTTCACAATAATTCTGGATACTTTTCTAATCATTTTGCGAAGTAGAAAGCTGCATTTATTAGATTGTTCTTCTGGATTTGTTGCAAACTTAGAGCAAATACCTATCATTAGATTTGTCAGTTCAGAAACAATACGAACATTACAAAAATCATCGCAAGTCCTGCTTTCAGTATTTAATTTTGCTCTTCCACAATAAAACAAAGCATAGTAAACATAAAATTTACTTTAATTCGACTGCGACTTAGTGTTTGCAAAACAATGCGTTGAAAATTATTTGTAAGTCATCGTTCTTTCTGATAAATTTTTTGTACTGCTAATAACGACCGTAATTAAACAGAGAATAATCAGAATTAGATTAGAAATGCTTTAAATAAATAATGCGCGCAAAAACAAATACATTCCGATAAGAGCGTTAATCAAAGTCTATGATTCATCTTTTCTTTATTTAAAGCAGTGCTACAGATTATGATTTTTAATCAAAAACCAAGAAATGTATTTACAAACTTTATTCATATAATTTGTTCTATTTACAAATAATAATAGAAAACGTTTTTAAAGATCAAGTTTTACAGATTTACATTTGACAATTTTTTACATTTTTATGTGGATATTCCACTGCCACTTGCTTAACAATAAATTAATCTCACCACTCTCACTCAATCTCACCATTCAGAAAATAACTTATTTATTTATTTAGTATGTACAGGCAACAGTAAACTAATATAAGCCCGAATAAAACTTACAAAAATATTGCTTATAACTCACTCACTATTAACATTCGTTTCAGTTCTACATATTTTATTAGCTTAAAAATAACAACAAAAATTTTCTACGAAGTTTTTACTTTACCGTGCCCTAAATACAGGCTTCCAAGCTTGAAAGCTATACAAACTAATTTATACGTAACGAAAAGCGCAACCAATGCCACTGCAAGCACGAAAGCGACGACGTCGACCAACAAATACTGATACCAAGGCATATCAAGGACCGGACTTCTTAAATGCTTGGCCCCTTTATGCCTGATTACATATTCCGTCCACCAAACTGCTTTTTCCAAGCCCGTCATCGGAACGTCTGATATAAGTTCTGCAATTTCCCGTATCTTGTTGCGATACCTATTCGGATACAAAAATGTATTAATAGTTTGATTGTTTAAAGTTCAAAGAAGGAAGCTTACTTGGGGTTTTCGGCGACTTCGATAATAGCGGCTTTGAGCTGCTCGGACGTTAACGTTTCAGGATCGACGGCCTGTGCGATTCCTAAATGGAGCATCTTCATAACGTTTAAGGGTTGATCTCCGAAGAACGGCATGCCTATCAATGGAACGCCGTTTGAAATTGCTTCTTCCATTGATTGGAGGCCACCTTGTGTTACGAATGCTTTTATGTTCGGATGACCTACAAAAATTATTTTCATTAAGTTTAGCGTGCTTCGCTTTATGGTTAACAAAGTCAATGCATAGCATAGACGAGTTACACACAAACAAAACAGTTACCTAAAACATCCTGTTGAGGCAACCATTTCTTTATGATTACATTCTTGGGTTGGCCCGGCAAATGATCTTCCTCCCATTTCCAAAGAACTTTGTACGGAAGTTCCGAAAGGGCTTTTATGATTTTGCCTCGAAGCTCGACCGACAAGTTAGCACTTCGAACGTTCGAGCCCAAACTGAAGTAGATTACGCCTTCCTTTGCGCTGTCGAGTTCCTTTTGTAAATCCTGAAATTAAATCAACTTTTAATGACAAGTTCATTTGTTCTGTTAGTAAATTATTGTAAAGGTTAGGGTTTTATTCATTTATTACGGCAAAACCAACCTAAATCTAGACTTACACTGGGTAACGGACCGTTCTTTTGTATATGTATTTGTCCCAACTCAATAACAGCAGGGAGATTGGGCCTAATAGGCGAAAGAATGGGATTAACGCCTAACAACAATAAACTAACATTCCGTTCGATGTCGCCCAAGTACGGAAGATCCTCGCTGATAAGTTGCTTTACAGTCTTATCAAGCTCAGGTAAAACGTGGTGGTAATAATAATATCGGTAACCAACCTCGTACAACGTACTGTAAAGTCGATCGTAAAATCCCATGTTATGTGTCAAGAACGGCAGTAATATATCTGGGCTTATTATAGGATGCGTTGGATTACCCAACGCGTCATGCCCTGGTAAAAGTGCCCCTACGGAAGTAATTCCGATCATAGGACATCCGAACCACGCACTTAAAGCATACATCGCAGGGTGATTAAATTCCACCAGCAACACGTCGAAGCGTTGAGTGGGATCTTTGATAAGTTTCTGAACGCTCGGGTGCCTTAGTTCTCCGAGTGCGATGTTGGACAGTTTTTTGTACACGTTCTGTACGATCGTTGTTATCGGAAGGTTTTTGTTTAGGTTTTGTTGATTGTTAGTACCTTTGATTTCTCGTGCGAAGCTCAAATCGATTTCCGTTAAGTTTACAAGTTTGGGATCCTTTAATGGGTGAGGTGTAAGCACGGTGATTTGATGACCTCTTAACGAGAGTTCCTTCCATATCGGTTGGAACACCGATTGGTGACTAATAGCAGGCGATGGAAACACACCAAGTATTCTCGCACTTTGGATTTTGTTTAGGTACAAACATGTGTAAAGTAGAACTGTTAGTTTGTACATTGCTATAATAAATTTCAGCTCGAATGTAGAGTACTTCAAATCGAGTGTAAAATATCCACTAAAGCGAGTGTAAAGTATTCAAGGCGAAGGTAATATATCTAAATCGAGAATCGAGGGTAGAATATTCAAACGTGAGTGAAACGTTACGGAGAATGATACAATCAAGTCCAGACAACGAAACAAACGTTTTTTCCAAGCAGCTTTAATAATACTGATTGTTCTGGACTTTGAGTACAGCAATTAAGTGTTTGTTAATTCTCGACAGATAAGATTGGATCGGATTAAACTTACTAAATTAGTTTAATGTTGCGATGGGTGGAATCTCATATTAATATCATTAAATGATAAGCGATTAAATGGGTATTCCTTCAGTTTATTGCCATTTATATGTTGGCTGATGCACTTTTTAAGTTAGCACTAATAATTTAATCACAAAATGACACCTTATAAAAATAAAAAACTTGAAAACATAATATCACAGCTATTGCATGAATTACGTAAGTTCCTTTGAATATTAAAAATTTATTTAGTTAATTACCCGTAAAATTATCACACAAACCTAACCTATGAAACCTTTATCTGTCATTTACGGTATTTGAATGAATCACGCCAAGCCTGATTTACACCAAACTATTCACGCGAAGCCGGTTTTAATCCGCCCAAACGTTTTTTTTCCGTGGTGACGAAGAAATCTCAATTTTGAGATGAAATTTCGATTAATTGCGTTTTCTCCTTGCTTAATTTAATTAATTAAATCAGTGGTGAGCTTTCTGGTTTAAAAAGTTTACGAATTAGACTTCGTTTTATTCTCATGGCAGCTTGTTTGAGCCCAAAACTAAAATAAATTACAGCTTCAGCTGCTACACTATCGAGTTCCCCTACATTCAAAATTTATTAAGGCTGTTGAAAAGAAAAAAATTTATCCGGATATCCGGATATGAACTTTTATCCGAGTCATCCGAAATTTCCGAATTCGGTTAACAAACTAATTTTTTATCCGGATAATTAGAAATATCCGAATAGTTAAAATATCCGGATAATTTACAGTATCCGGAAAATTTACAGTATCCGGAAAATTTAAAGTATCCGGATATTTTGAAGTATCCAGCTGATAATAGCTTTTAAAGCTATTATCAATTAACTAGAAAGCTGAAAATGATATGAAAATATTGAAAATACTAAAAAAGGTCTGTTGCTGCTCTAAAAATGTATTATGCAGTAGTAATGTAGTAATCTCCTACATAACTTGCCTACAAAATATTCTGTAAGCAGTTTAAAAGAAATCTTTAGAAATCATTAATTCTATTTTGAGTATTCTTATCACATACCGCATTAAATTACATCATATATTTGATGTGAATTCTCGTTATTTATTTCTGTTGTGTTTTGACTGCTGTGTTAGTGTTTAGTCAGCAGTCGCCAACTAAAAACTCTTAATAAAATAAACAATCTCATTGCAATTTGTAAATTTAGTATTGCGTATTCAGCGATAAATTCTTTTAGCCGGATAATTCTTTACTCGGATAATTTTTTATCCGAGTTATACAGTCTATCCGGATATTCTGTCTCTCACGGATATCCGATTTCTTCCATTTCGGATATTTTTAAATACTAATTATCCGGATATCTACGTGAAAATTATCGGGTTATCCGTTTTATCCGGCTCGGATCAACAGCCCTAATTAATTTATTTAGTTAATTAGTTAATTACCAGTAAAATTATCACACAAACCTAACCTATAAAGGGTGCGAGACATTTGATTGGATCACACCAAGCCCGATTTAGACTAAACTACTTGCAAAAAGCCGGTTTTAATCTGCCAAAACGATTTTATTCTGGGAAGATTTTCAGAAAAATCTTATTTCGTTGCATAATTTAATTAATACCGTTTGTTGTGAATTTTGATTTAAACAATTACTGAAAATTACACTTCGGTTTATTCTAAAGTTGTTGGCAGCAAAGTTTGCAGCTAAACTAAAGTATCGCATTTTCGAGTTTAATTTGCGGCATTTTTTATCGTTATCTGCAGTCAGTTATTTTTAAAATGCTTGTTTGTTTTTGTATAACTTCAGAAGTGGGTATTTATGCGTCTGCTTTTAATTGTTATTGTTAAATATTTCGAGATAAAGTTATTTTTTTGCAAGCTTAACTTATGAAAAAGCCCAATATTTTCAGTTTTAGTATTAGAATTTGGTGATCATTAAGCCTTTTGTAACAAAAATATAATTTTAAGTTGAAATGCGTGTTACACTTCGTTCAATATAAGAAAGCACAAGTCTGAAGGTAGCTGCAAAGCTCTGCTACAACCTGATTGGCTAACACGAGTTTTTGATAAATTCATGGAAATTACTGTTGAAAACAGTTGAATTTGTGTGTTTTGATAGGTCGAAGTGTTCCAGGGGGAATTTTATTTTTATTACAAAATATTTTACGATTTTGACAGCTTTGTTTACTGTTCGCAGACATTATTTTACTGTGGCTAACTTCACATCAACCTTCTTATTCTGATCTAGCTTTACATTGGTAAATTTTTGTTTGTTTTAGAGGCACTTTTTGGTTATTTTATGTGGTTTATCTTTTTATTTTCCGTTGTTTTCTGCCAGTTTATTAACTAATTAATGCTTTTACTGAGGTTTTACCGTTTCAGTCCTGTCTCTAAACAACAAAAATAACTAGAAAACTTACCACAGGTAAGGGATTCTGAGGTGTTCTGTACATTTTCCCAAGTTCTACAACAGCAGGCACGTTCGGCCTTATGGTATGAAGGACCGGATTAATATTCAAGAACATCAAACTGAAATTCTTGGCGATTTCGCCCAAATAAGGCATGTCTTCCCAAATGTACCTCCTTGCTAGTTCATCCTGCGATGGTAACATGTCGAAATTATAAAAATACCTATACCACATCGAAAAGTAGGCGCTGTAGACGCGATCAAAGAACCCAAGCTTCCCATTAAAAGGCAGTAACAAATCCGGGTTTAATATCGGATGAGAAGGGTTTCCAATGACATCGTGACCTACGGTCATCGCATCCAAAGAACTCACTCCGATCATCGGACATTTAAACTTAGCACTGAAGGCAAACATCGCAGGGTTGTGAACTTCGACCAAGAGCACGTCGAATTCATTGGTTTTATCCCTGATGAGCTGCTGGACTAAGTGGTTCTTCAGCTGTGCCTCTAGGATTTCTTGCATTAAACTAAAAACACCCCTCGTGGCCGTTGTTAAATAAATATTCGGGTTCATCACGTTCTGAAGACCTTGCTTTCGCATGATTTTGTACGTAAATCCAACGTCTATTTCGGTTAGGTTAACCAAAGCGGAGTCGTTTAAAGGATCCGGTGTTATAACCGTAACTTGGTGTCCTCTCAAAGAGAGCTCCTTCCATATCGGTTGAAAGACAATCTGGTGGCTAAACGAAGGGATTGGAAACACCCCGAGGATTCTGGCGCACTTTATTGTGGGTATTTGGATGTAACACAGGACGAGAATTGATAAAACTTTCGCGACCGAATGCATGATTGTTGGTAACACCTTTACGACTATGACTTCGGCTGAAGAATTCGATGTTTAAATATCGGAAGATAACAGCAAGTCACGGTCAGTTCCACTTTCTCAAGCGTGATGCATCACTTTTAATTATATTAATTGTAATTATTGAAAATGTTGTTTGTTTAACCGTCTGCGCTTGTGTTGAATTTAGGCGGGTGATAAGATATTTATTTGTGTAGTCATTTTCAGCGGTTTATTTTTGAAGAAGTTTTCTTTAGACAGACTGATAAGCAATGTCTAGCGTGCAGACCACTGAAATTTGAAAGTCACTTACGAAAAAAACAAACACAAAAACAATTGCTTATCATTCTTAGGACAAAAGAGCATCATTTTTTGTTTACTTATGAATTCGAATTTGGATTCGATTCTGTTCACTTTGACGAATGATTAATTTGACGAAGCTGTTAAATCACGTTTGGGCAACCTGTCCTTAGATTTATAGATAAAAATCTTGTGAATTTTTAGGCTTCTTTTAAACGCATTTTTAGATGTGTTTTTTTATTAATTAGTTTTATCCACTTCAACAAATCAATGAGAATTAATATTGGGAAGCCTCTTGGATTAATTGACCGTTGTTTGGAGCTTACCCAGCGAAAACTTTTTCTCGTTTTTTGGCTTATTAACTCTGACTTTATAACGTAAACGCTTCTTCTTTTTTTATTCGTTTTCCCATTCTTTCTTTCCTTTCCTTCTTTTTTCTTTATTTCTTGCCTTCTTTGTTTCTCTGTTTTAATTGTTTTTTTTATTACTTTCTTTTTTGTTTCTTCATACCAGTTAAGGCATGAGTGAAGCCCTTTTTTTAAATAAACATTAACGTTATAAACTTAAACTTGTAAAACTAGATTTTCTAAACCAAAAATAATCTTTAAAAATTTGTTTTAAACGCTTTTTGTAGATTTATGTTAAGTTTCTGTAAGGACAAACTTTACAATTGACAAAATTTCGAAACTAATAGGTAGGCCATGCTTTCAAATCATATAGTAACTGTGACTCGTTCGCATTGTTGAATACAACCGCTAAACTGAATTTTTGGGGTTATGTAATCAGTTTGGCAGTTGTTTCAAATAATGTTTTTTACATCTTACGTCAAAATGTATTAATTAAAACAGTTAAAATGGCAATAAATGGTAAGCAACTGCTGTAAACAATAAGATTCCTCGGGCAATATGCCAAAAATAAGTAGAAATTGACAGCATAACCTCAAAATAATGTGATGTCGGCTGCATTCAAGTATGAGATGACGCCGATGACGGTTGCATTCAGTGATGCAAGAGCCTTTGAATATGAGTCGTGGACTCTTCTTTTTTTGTTTTTCTTTTCATTTTTTCCTCCTTTGATTTAATTTTCTGTTTGTTATCATAATTTTTTATAGGGTGTAACTGAAGCCCTTTTTAGAATAAATATTAACATTAAACAAATTAAACTTGTAGAACTATGTTTTCGAAACCTAAAATTTAACTTTAAAAATTTGCCTTTTTGTAGCTTTTCGGTAAATCTCTGTAAAGACAAGCTTTGTAATCGTCAAAATTTTCCAGCTAGTAGGCCATGTTTTTAAAAACATATAACTGCGAGCAGTGTTGTAACAGGTACTTCTTTTTTGGTACCTAGGTAAAGGTACAGGTACACAGAGAAAAAATTACCTAGTTACAGGTACAGGTATACTTTTACAAAAATACCTAGGTAAAAATACAGTTACCGTAAAAATGTACCTAAATATTGTAGGTACAGGTTTAGGTACAACCGCACAAATAATTTTTTTGGTCGATTGTTAAAATTTAAATATAAAAAATACTACCATTTTTTAAATAAAATAAATTTTTTTCTTAAACATACCTATATCATGCACATCATTTATATTATTTATTTTTCTTGAAGAACAATAGAGTTTTAAGAGAATCATCATAAATAAAGCCTATTTCGTTTGGAAGTTAAAATTAAATTTGTCCTCCTGTACTAAACAGTCTTTCAATAGGAGCTGATGAGAGTATGATTGTATTATTTATTATTTAAAAATTCTTAAAATGATTTCATAATTAAATAGGGATTTTAAATTTTTTGACTTATCTTCAAAATACTTCACTATATTTTGATAATATTAATGGCATCATCATTCTCTTTCACTTTACCGTTAAATACGCTACACAAAATACCCAAATGACGCCAATAAAATCCGAACTATATGAATAATATATTGATATTCTCTTTATATCCACAATTATTGTTTAAATTTTTTTACGTAGTTAATTACAGAGAAAATAGAATTTACGTTGTACCTTAAGTTTTTATGTTTTTTAGGTACAAGGTAACTCTAAAAAATACCTAGGTATAGGTAAAGGTAATTCTAAAAATATGGACCTTTTAGTATACGAAGGTACAAGAGAAGTACCTAGGTACTTGTACCTAGGTACATTTACCTAGGTACGTCTCAACACTGACTGCGAGTCATCTGCATGGTTGAATGGAACCACTAAAATGGCATTTTTGAGGTTATATTATCAAATATCAAGATGACAATTTCAAGTTCTACTTTCTACGTCTTACATCGAAATTTAGTAATTAAAACGCCTGAAATGGCAATAAATGAGAAACAACTGTTTTAATTGACTATTTACCTTGAAATTTGCATAGAATATCCTGAAAACTTAAGTATAACCTCAAAATGGCCGTTGCATTCAATGATACGAGAGGTTTTGGTTTCTCAAACAAGTAATTTCGTTGTGTCTAGACTTTTTTCCTTTTTGTTTTCGTTTTTTCTTTCTTTTCTTTTCTTTCTTGGATTTAATTCTTTCTTTATTATTATTTCTTCAACATCGCCTCGTTATACCAGTTAGGGTGTAAGTAAAGCCCTTTCTTAAATAAACATTAACATTTAAAAGATTTAACTTGTAAAACTATAAATATTCTCTAAACCTGAAATTTAGCTTTTCCAATTTGATTTACAAATTTTGCAATCGACAAAATTTCCCACCTAGTATTCAATGTTTTCGTAAACATATAACTGTGAGTCATTCACAGCGTTGAATGCAACCGCTTAAATGACATTTGGGTGTTATCGAACTGACAGTTTCAAATTAAGTTATTGGGTTTTGAAGGTATTTTTTAACGTTTCACATCGAATTTTAGTAATTAAAACAGTTAAAATTAACAATAAATGATAGGGAACTTGCTAAATTGCTAAGCTTCCACGTAAAACGTGCCCAAAAAAATTGAAGAAACTGGCAGTATAACGTCAAACCCATGATTGCAATCAATGATCCGATGACGGTTGCGTTCAGTAATGCGGCATATTTATATTTTCATAAGCATGGCCCATTAATGATGAAGGTTTATCGGACGCATTGTATATTCACCTGCTAAATAATGCAGAAAATAAAACATTGTATTATATAGTTTTTCGATTTGCAAGAGAAAAATCGTCAAGTGTTTGGTCACAGCCACCTTTGTGATTGTTTTAGATTTTAGATGAAAGCAAAAGCGCTTGATAGATAACTCATACCACTGAAAACATCGTAGTAGAAACAACAAACCTTAGGGACATTATTTTAGCACATATTAGCCGCTCTGACTCTGTCATCTGTGAACTTTCAGCTGCCTTTTTGAAGGATCTATCAATATTTTTGAATTTTTTCTTGGAATTTTAGTGGGTTTGTTAATTTAATTGCTCCCTTATACCCTTTACCACTTAATTTAAAATCGATTTGCGTTTTACATTAATACTACCAAAGAGTATATAAAACATAAAGGTTGGCTGATTTGTGAATACATTCACCAGCTGATTTGCTTTGTTTTTTTAACATTTTAGCTGCCTTGCCTTTCAAAAGGTGTCGTCCCTGGTGTGCTTAACACACTGAGTTACTGTGTTTTTTAACCTTCTAACCCTTGATAAGGCCTTTTTGCAAGGCTTTTGTTGCTTCTGCTTCGACAATACCACGCTACAAACCCAGAAGAAACCCATTAGAATGTAACGCATCCCTTAAAACATTGCTTCAAGGACAATTTTGTACTCGTTTTACTAAATCTATGGACTAACAACCTTCACATAAGACTCACAATAATCCTCCTACAAGCACAGTCTCTAATTATTATATATTCTGTGGTTTTACCAAAAATGTACAACGTACGCCAAACATCAACTAACTTTCTGGTAGGACCATAATATCATACCAGAACAACCTCTAAGATTTACATATTCTTTAAAATCCTTACTCTAACCAACTTACCGTCTTCAAAGGTGTTTCTTTAGTAGCCCGAGGCATTGATCCCAATTCTATAACTGCGGGAACGTTGGGGCGTATCGTATGAATAACCGGATTAACATTCAAAAACAACAAACTGAAATTTCTAATTATGTCACCCAAATATGGCATATCCTTCGAGATATGTTTCCTTGCAACTGTATCCAATTCTGGTACCATTTCGTAGTGGTAAAAATATTTGAACCATAACGTGAAGTACGTGCTGTAAACTCGATCAAAGAATCCTAAGCTTTTGCCGGGTATGTAGGGTAACATAAAATCTGGATAAGCCACAGGGTTGATGGGGTTTCCGATTGCTTCGTGCAATACGCCCATAGCCCCCAAGGAACTAA
This sequence comes from Melanotus villosus, assembly GCA_963082815.1. NCBI lineage: Eukaryota > Metazoa > Arthropoda > Insecta > Coleoptera > Elateridae > Melanotus > Melanotus villosus. Next base: position 109,122,823 of record OY720419.1, on the reverse strand, counting down.
CACCGATCATTGGGCACTGATATTTGGTACTGAGACCAAACATCGTTGGGAGTTGAACTTCAACCAGCATTACGTCAAATTTCTTATTTTGATCCCGGATGAGTTTCTGCACTTGTGGGCTTTTCAGCTGGGCTTCGTCGATGGTCCCCACTAACTTAAAAGCGGCCCTCAGTGCCCCAGTCAGGGAAAGCCCTTTGTGCATCACTGTTTGGAAATTTTTCCTCTGCAAAAATTCATAACCGAATCCCACGTCGATTTCCGTTAGGTTAACCAAAGTTGGGTCGTTTAATGGGTTTGCAACGATCGCGGTAACTTCGTGCCCTCTCAAAGACAGTTCCTTCCATATCGGTTGGAAGATAACCTGATGGCTGTAGGAAGGAAGCGGAAATACTGCGAGTATCTTAGCACACTGCGTTTTATTGACGTGAATGTTTGCAAGAATTATTAATAAGAGCGTTTTCGGCCACGGATGCATGATCGGCTTGATTTTTGTAACTAAAGTTACACGAGTCATAAGGCATGTGCTTTATTCATTGCTCTAAACGATCTTAATATTCTCCTGAAGGACGTATGTTAAGTAACTGTTATCATTTATTAAGTCGATTATAGCGTTACGTAATAATAAATTTCGCTGGACGTATTATGAAATAAAACCTGACTGTTTTTCATACTTTATAGCTTTTAGCATGTCTGTACCGCGTTATTATTATGTATATTAATTAAACGTTTAATAATAGCAAGATTTCCCAGTATTATTAAAAAGACCAATCAGAATAATGTCTCTGCAATAATTATTTATAATGGGTTAAAGTGCAGGTAGAAGCATAGAATATAAAATTTTAGATAGCCGTTTGAACTGTAAGGGTTGTAGACTGTCGTTTTCTTATATAGAAGCAACGTCTTTGTATGCAGTCGTACTTGTTGTATGTTGATTGCTTTGAATTTTTAAATCTTAACAGCCCTAATTGACACCCTCTTTTGCTGTAATTTAGTGAATTTAACGGTAGGTTCTTCATCTGTCATGCATTTCTTAAAGGATCTTTGCTGTGAATAATTTTAACAAGATAATAAATCTGTTTTGGAAATACGTTGGAAGAAAGCCAATAATTTACGTTGTGTCATGATCATACTCATACGGTGTATTAAAATCATTTAGAACGTTCCGACCAAGCTGTTATTACTTGCAACCATCAGTCACAGGCTGAAGTCTTTAAAAATGGCGCAAACGAATGGGTTAGTCGTTACCTGAAGTATACAAAACACAAAACAATTACAGCCCTCGTTTATAGTTATGTTCAAGAATGTTTTGACTAGAGTGTACCTATATTATATGATTGGAAAATATTGTCATTAAATTAAATGGGTATATGCTAACCTTAATACCTATTAGAAGTACATTACAACAAATTCGCGATTTTTGTTTATTTTAAGTTTTGTTACACACTTTTGAGAACCACTAGCTAATATGCATTTAAAAAGCCTGCGATAAAAATTATGTAATTTACAGGTTTCCCATACCTGGACTCTCTTATCAGTATGAACAAGAAAGGCGTTTGATAAATTTAGATTTTGAATGTAAACAGAACGTAGGTACCTATTCCAGTGACTACCAACCAATTTTTTTCTGAGCTAACCGTTTGTTTGCGACGTATGGTTTATTGAGAAAAGTTGTTCTATTTGATATGCTATGCCTACCCTTAAAATTAATGGCAATACTTTTGAATTGCCCTGTACACTCCATAGTCGAACCAACGAGTATACAGTCTATAAAGAAACCACGCCTTTTTAAACACTCGCACATGCTATGTATTTAATTGCACTGAATTGCATTGAAATTTTATTTTAAACCTTAACAGACCTATTATGCGCCCTCTTTTACAAAAATTTAATGAATTTAAGGGCACTTTTCATCATTCGTTGTGTATTTCTTAAAGGATTTTAATTAAATCTTTGCTGTGAAGTCGCCAAGTTGTGATTAGGACGAATTAAGTATTAAATGATTTATCATTGATTTCAGTTCTTTCATTTCAATCAATCTTTGAGTTTGAGTTTAATCACTTAATCGCCAGATTGGTAAAAATGATAAACTCTATGTTAAAACGAAAGAATGCAGTATAAATAGAGAAACAGCGCCTTTATATTTCTGGGGAGGCATAACTAACACCATGAGATAGCATATACTATTTTTATATTCACTCGTTCTTTCATCTGAACCAACCATGGAGTTTATTCAACCTTAATATACGATTTTTTGTAAAAAAAGATAGTCGGTAAAAATTATATACTTTCTAGTAAAACCAAAGAGTATAGAATAAATAGAGAAATAATGCTTGCACAACGGGATTTTGTGTTCAAGGAACCAAATAACAAAACAAACATCATACAAATGTCTGGAGCTTTCTCTTTGGGGTTGTAGATGAACAACGTTGCCAAAACTTAAAGCACTTTCCTTAGGGTGGCAGTTTCTAATTTCAAACAGTATAGCATGTATTTGTTGGCCAGAAAATTCAGTTTCAAAGCACAATTTTTGGTGCGAGTGGTGGGTGGCGGTATGGCGGTAATATTCAGATTTTTGCTACGAATTTTTGATAATTATTAAGGACTCGAATATTTATTTTCAAAAAAGTTAATCGGTTCACATTTCTTGATTCTAATTATAATTATTAATAGCTTGTCATTCAAACCGAATATTCGTTTCTAAAACCAAAGCATAAAAAGCAGATTTTATCTACAACATGGCAACGTCGCACATTAAAAATACCAATGAAATTTAGGTGAACTGACCTATTTTTAACGGAAAGGAGCATGATTTGTTTACTAAGTGAATAGATTCGAATTTCCTAACAGATATAATAGTTTTTATCTGTAGGCTGTACTCCTATATGGTTACATCTCTTCCGTATTTCTATACTCTTTGGTAAAACCAACAAAACAATTATACAGAAAGCGCTTCTGAATTTACGCTGTTTACTTTGTACTGGTGTATATAATGAAACTCGAAAAGTTTGCACCAAATCCTGATAAATAAACTAGCTTCGAGTTTTGCAACATTGCCATATGTTCACCTAAGGCAACTGCGCGGAATATCTTCTGGAAAAGCGTACAAATTTAATTTATTAAAACAAAGCTTACTCGTATTAAATCAAAATTTTATTTATTCTTATTAAATGAAAGTCGGAGTCAGTGTTGCCAATTCTATCGATTTTTAGTAGATCCGCAGATTTTCATTGTTTTCTCCTAATTTATCAACATTTTACGTTAAACAACCGATTAAGTACGGTTTATGTATTCAACCGTTCGTTTCTGTATGCTTTGAACTTGTATGAATGTATTGAATCTACTGATATTTTTAGAAATTCACAGAAAATTGTCTAATTTTGACATGTCTTCAGTTGATAACTTTAATAAATAGGTACAGCTTTATTAAACATGACAATGGTGTTTATTTAAACAAACGAAAGGGTCTGTTTTCTTAAATGCGAATGTAACAAACCTGGCTCGAGATCTCAGGTTCTGTACTTGGGTACCATTCATGTCGATGCTTTAATTTATTCACTAGGTTTGAGGGCGCTATTGGTCTCTACACCAGCCATTAACTCTCAACAAGAGCTTTAAGATCATTTTTAATAAGGCAAAGTTTATACATCTCTGGCAAGTCGAAACAATTTAAAAATTTGCGTAGTTTCGGTATTTAATCGAGCTGTATTCATAGATGGCCCTCCCTAACTGGAATAGTTTTAATCTAACGAAACGCCTAAGGACAACAAAAAAGCCGTTCGTTTCCTTAATCTGTAGTGAACCGTGCCAGATACTCAGGGTCAGTTGAAGCTTAACTTAGATAGGATTAAATTATGGCTTAAATCTTAAATCAAGTCTAAGCCTTAGTTTAAGCCAACTTAAAATTTGCACTAAAATACCGAGCATTATCAATCAAATCCCGCAGGTGATTCGTCGCTTCACCAAAATTGAGCCTCTAAGCATTACTCTATAGTAAACTACTTTAAAGGGCAAAACAGGCAAATTTTGGCAACCTACCTTCGGCAGCGGTTTCTTCTTCTGTAAGTGCATCTTTCCCAACTCAATCACAGCGGGCAGGTTGGGCCTAATGGAATGAATTATGGGATTAACATTCAAAAACACCATGCTGACGTTTCTTTCGATATCCCCCAAATACGGTAAGTCCTCGCTGATGTATTCCCTTGCTACTGCGTCCTGTTCTGGTAAAACGTAACAATGGTAATAATATCTGAAGTACAGTGCGAAATAAGTGCTGCAAAGCCTTTCGTAGAATCCCAGCTCGCCCGTGAATGGCAAAAACAAATCAGGGTTTAAAGCAGGGTGCGAAGGGTTACCAACAGCATCATGCCCTGGTATGGTAACATCCAATGATGTAACACCGATCATTGGGCAGTTAAATCTCGCACTCAACGCGTACATGGTGGCATGTAAAAATTCAACCAGCATCACGTCGAATTTCTTCGTTTTGTCCTTAATGAATTTCTGCACAGCAGGGTGGGCCAGTTCTTCTTTAACGATCTTTCCGAACAATTGGTAGGCCGAATCGAGGACGACGCTTATCGAAAGGTCCTTTTTAAGCGTCTCCTGAATGTTATTCCTTCTTAGTATATCGTAAGTAAAACCCAAGTCGATTTCTGTTAAGTTAACCAGTTTGGGGTCGTTTAAAGGATTCGGTGTTAAAACCGTAACCTGATGGCCCCTTAAGGAAAGTTCCTTCCATATCGGTTGAAAAACCATCTGGTGGCTGATGGATGGCATTACAAAAACCCCGAGAATATTCGCACTTTCGATAGGGGACAGGGAAAACCACAAAGGTAGCAAGAGCGAGAGTATTTTCTGCATTTTTTTATGGTGTTTGTGTGTTAGAAGGAAACGCGTACTGAAACGGCGGAATTCTTTGTTTTTATTTAAATAGATTGGATGTTTCTGCAAGTCATCGAAATTCTCCGGGCGAAATACTTAAGCTAATAATTGGAAAACGCGTGTCAAGGTTACGTAGAGTTGAGGTCGTTTCTTAAATGCTATGACTTCGTCGGTAAGTTTTGAACCCAAAATTAACCCAGTTATTGATAAACAAACAAAGTGACTGGTTGTTTATCGGCCACTGCAAAATATCACTTGTTTTTGCAATGAAAATACCCAGCTTTGGGCTTTCCACACACATATTCGTTACATTAGTAAACTTTAAACACTAATAATCAGCGAGAACAGAAGGACACTTTCAAAAAATAAACGCCACAAGAATTGCAAAATATCTTGGTAATAAAGCATTAAATTCTGTAGCAACAAACTGTTTAGAAACAGAATTGATTGTTTTTCGGGTTAAAAAAGTAGTGGACAACCGGATGTAAAGCAGGGCTTAAATGCTCTTAAACTAATTACCTCAGCATGGCAAAGTCGTACGTATGCTACTTAATACTGAAGAAAGTACGTTTCAGGTTCCATTGCAAGCTTTGTTAATTAATATTTTTAAAAATTTGTTTATTCTCAGCCCAAGCTTTTACGTACAACTCGCTTTTTGTTACATTTCCCCTTCCTATCCTTTCTTAATGAGCAAACTAAGTCGTATTTTTGGTAAAAATTAGAGTCTGTTGGAAATTCTGTTAGAAATTAGAAAAAGGTACAAACAAAAGAAAACCCGACTGATTTGTTATTTTTGTTGCAGCCTGGTGGTAGGCCCGAAGCAGATTTTACACTGGACGTGCCACGATCGGAGCTTTTATCGAAGAAAATGAAAGAGGATAAAAAATGGCGTTGCAGATGTCGATTGCTTACGTCCTTTTTAGGGTTGGTTTTCTTCCTTTTGTCTGTCATGGCGGTCAGTTTGATGTTAACCAGGGGAAGGCGAATGTTTGGATCTATGGTTTAAGTAAAAATAATAACAATTGCCAAAAAGGAGAAGAAAGAAAGAGAAGCAGAAGAAAAAAAGGAGAAGACTAAAAGGAACGAGAACAAGAAAAAGAAGAAAAGAAAACACGAACAAAAAAGAAAAATAAAAATATTTTGACACAGCCTTTTAGCGAAGAAAGCTAAAGGGTCAAATTTTATAACCGGCGTAAGACTTAAAGAAGTACTTCTTGGCAAATGAAAGCCAAGAAAGTCAGCACGAAAGTGTTACAGAAATTATGTTTAAAAGTATTTATAATCTATTAATTTTTAGGACCACCAAAACTTGAGGCAAAAAAATGAAAGTTAGGCCCTTACACTGAAAAAAACGTTATTTTTACAAAAAATTCGCAGAACTCGTAAAACATGTTATTTATGTTTTTATTGTTAAGGAGTAGAAAGTCGTTTTATGGCTAAACACGAATTACAACAATTTAAAAAAAAACCTTTGTAACGAAAGTGAGTTGGTAATCTTTTTTATTTTTAAATTTGTATGTGTTATCGAGGTATGAAAGCGACTTAAGAGGCCTTAACCCTCCATGTTGCCGGCCATACTCCCTCGCGGAGTGTAAGTACCATTAAAACAGATTCCTTCCTATCTTTGAAGGTCGATTATGTAAATTAAAAAAAATTAGTTATCGAGTTTTTGGAACAAGTTACACTGCATTAGTCATTATCAGTATGTTTACTACAGTTTATATTCGTGACACCATAAAATAGGAAGCCTGATACAACTGTTGCGTTAATGAATGATTTTGCAGTAATAAATTAATGAACATAGACGTCCGCGTGCCTGGAGTTAAGTTAACGCTTGATAATATTAATCTCAGTTGCGCTCTACTCCATTCCAGATGTTTCCGTATTAGAGAAGGTTTTAATACATTTTTAGTTAGTTAGTAGAACTTGGCAACTTGCAATGCTTCCAATTAAAAGGGCTCTGCAATAGATTTGTAATCTGTCCGCCTCATTTTTGCTTCAGAGGGCACGTTAACCTCGCAACACTGCGGGTCGGTCTTCTTCGCCTCTCTCGATGGGTTAGGTTAACCTCCTGCCCAGCATACGTGCTAAGAGTGCTCACAGAACTTGTCCTTACGAGTGTATAAAACAGGCCATCGGCCTAGGCTTCGGCCATAAGAGGAAGAAGAATCTGTCAGCCTCATTTTTGCACATTTTCAATCAGATAATGTACATAGAATTTTTAAAAACCTAATGTAACTCGATGAATAGGGCGCCTATGAATTTCTATTCCTAAAATGACTGAATTTTTCAGGCATATTGGTACTGGCCACAGTGTAAAAACGTTAAAAAATAACCAAACAAACAGGATTGTTTTATTCACACGTCAATGTAACCTTCAAAAGTGTAATTACCATTTCAGGTGTTTCTGTATTGGAAAAAATTATTGTTTTGTTATTGTCTATCAGATCTTTATGTAATCTCTCAATGTCACTTTTCTTATGACGGAAAAATACAAATTTGCATATTGTCAGTCAAACAAGGCACTTGGAATTTATTAAACTAGATGTTGAACCGTAAACACAGCGCCTACAACTTTGTATCCCTGAATTTAGGGAATTTTTCAGGCATATTGGCACTGGCAACAGTGTAAAATATGAAGACTCTTTGTTCAAAAATAAACAAACATACAAGATTGTTGTATTCGCTTTCAATATAACTTTCAGAAGTGTGATTATCATTCCAGATATTCCTGTTTTGGAAAATACTATTGTTTTGTTATTATATGAATTTTTTTCTAATCACTGAAGGGCACTCTTTTTATGGCAGAGAAAAATACAAATTGCATATTGTCAGTCAAACGAAGTACTTAAAATTTGGTACACTTAATGTACAAAATAAAGCTCCTACAGTTTTCTATCCGTCTACCTTTCAAAAGTGAGTGTAATTATCATTCCAGATGCCTCTCTGTTAGAAAAAACCGCTTTTGGTTTTTAGTTATTATTTATGAAATTTTTTCGAGCCTCTTGATGTCACTCTTTTTATGGTAGAAAAGTAAGTTCAAATTTTTACATTTTGCACTAAATAAGATACTTCTTCTTCCTCTTATGGCCGAAGCCTAGGCCGATGGCCTGTTAGAAACTCGTAAGAACGAGTTCTGTGAATAAAATACTTGGAATTAGTTAAGCCCAATGTAAAGGTATCGGCACTAATGCCCCGTGTTTCAATCATGCCAATAAAACTACAAACTTAAGTCTAGTTTTGCATTTAATGACCTTTTAGGAATCTTTCCAGTATTTGTTGGACAACATGTTAAATCGAAACTAACATGTATTATACTCAAAATAAAAATACGAGCCACATAAAATCACTCAAAGTTGCGTGTAACTGGTAAAATAAAAATCATTAGAATAATACCAATTTTCTATTCCCAAAATTGGAAATTTTTGAGGCGTAGTGAACTGGCAACCGCGCAAAATATCAATCCTCTTACGTTAAGGTTTTTTTACATTTAACTAACCTTTAAAGGTGTAACTGCCACTGAGTTGCAGTCATGTTAACCTATATGGCCTGTCTTATTAAAAAAACATCTGGGATGGAGTATAATTAATTATTGCATTTAATGCTCCATCAAAAACCAATCGGTAGTTTCGCAAAAGCAGAAATTCGAAAATATTGTCTTCTAAGTTTGAAAATCAAATATGAGAGAGAAGGAGAGGTCTGAAAGGCCCAAACAGGAAAATAAAAATAATATCAGTTTCTACTTGAAGGGTTACGAACAGTAATAGCTATAGCTTAGTTACAAACAATTTACGTGCAGTTTACTAATTCAAGTTTCTCAAAAATGTAGGAACTGATTTTGAAGATGTAGACAGAGCATTCTTTTAAATTAATTAGCATAAATTTCAGTCTGCAATTAACCAAGCTGCCAAAGCTTGTTATAATCAACGAAAATTTAAGAACGCAACTGTTTCTCTCCTGCCAAAAATTATTAAAAACAGAAGAGCAAAACTGCAGATTATCAATCACACGTAGAATTGACTAAATGACCACAAATTACTTTGTATCCCTAAATGTAGGGAGTTCTTCGGGTATATAGAAGTGTCAACACTGTAGAAACTGAAAACTACCTCGTGTTTTTGATATTTCTTTGTAACGCATATTGAAATCTGTAAGTTTGAAAGACTTGGGTTCAGTTATATCAACGTAAATAAAATTTACCACAGCTTACTCTGATACAAAATGGAAAGAATGGATTATGTTTGATTAAAAGTATTTAAATTTGCCTACGCAACATTAGGAACTTCACTGGGTTAAAGTAATTATAAAATAAAAGTGAGAATCAAAGTCAGAAGCGTCAGCAGTGGCAGTTAAAATAAAGGCACCACTAACGATTAAGTTTCCACTAGAGGCGCTGTTGTTCTTGCTTTAAAAAGCATCGAAGGCAAAACTTAGCAGCGCTATCTAGCTGACAAACAATCGTTACTGGGGCCTTTGGACAATCGAGTTGCTTTCATGCCTTTTTTCATGAATTTAGTTGCAATTAGGCTCTGAAAAGTTCTTTGGAGACATTTTATATGTTCAATCAACCATACAAAAATTTTCCAAGTATCGAACCTTTGCAAACGTCACGGTTGTACTATTTATTGTTGCTACAGATAACAAACATTTATTTTGTAGCCAATTCATTGCACTCCCTGGCAATGACTTTCGATTTTCATTTGTTTAAATAAATGCCAATCATTCTCTTGGTGATATTTCTCAAAATTGCTGGTAACATGCATAAATATGTTACTAATGAAATAATCTTCAGAGTGATTGGTTTATAAATAAATCTGTTGTTCTTGCTTCATTTTAAAAAATAAGTGTAAAATTACGTAATTTCCTATTCTGAGAACAATAAAAAAAATTACCAACTCGCACTAATATCCAATAAAGGAAACAATAAAATTGCACGTTGCTTGTAAAGTACTTATTTTTATTAAGAATCTTGTATAATATTCGTGCTTGTACCAATTAAATAATTGTTAAAAACGTAGTCATTTATGTGTATCACGCCATTATGATTTTGCTCATCGAAGGTTTAAAATAAGTGGTGCCAAATAGTTACCATTTATAGCAGTATTGGCCCCGTAAGGGCTTTTAATAGTTGTGATAAAATAATAGTGTCATTTTATGTTTCTATTGTATTAACTATATTATTCTTAATCCTACCAAAATAAACGAAAACCGGGACGCAGATCGTTAAGTTTTTATTACTTTCAACTCCCAAATTTTTACTTTGGTTTCTTAACGAAAATTTTATTAATAAGGAACACTTAACGATCTGTGTTTTACTTTAGTTTCCATTAGTTTTTAATTTAAACTTATGTTACGAAAGTCTGAGTGTAAATTAATGTGAAAATGTGAATGTGTTGATTAAGATATGTAATAAAAACTTGTTTATTTATACTCTTTAAATTATCTTAATTATTGGTTGTTAAACGATGACTACACGAATTCCCTTGAATCTAGCGGGTGTTCATTAATAAACCTATTTGGAGTCGATCATGACTTACAAACCGTATGACCTTCACATAAGACTCACAATAACCATCTTACAAGCGCAATCTCTAATTATTATATATTCTGTGGTTTTACTAAAACTGTTCAACGTACGTCAAACATCAAACTAGCTTTCTGGTAGGACCATAATATCATACCAAAACAACATCTAAGATTTATATACTCTTTGTTACGCACTTAAATAACCTCAAATCCTTGCTCTAACCATCTTACGGCCTCCAAAGGTTTTTTGTTTTAGTAGCCCGAGGCATTGCTCCCAATTCTATAACTGCCGGAACGTTGGGGTGTATCGTATGAGTAACCGGATTAACATTCAAAAATAACAAACTGAAATTTCTAACTAACTATGTCATCCAAATATGGCATATCCTTCGAGATATGTTTCCGTGCAACTTTATCCAGTTCTGGTACCATTTCGTAGTGGTAAAAATATTTGAACCATAACGTAAAGTACGTGCTGTAAACTCTATCGAAGAACCCTTGACGCGTATGAAAGGTAACATAAAATCTGGATAAGCCGCAGGGTTGATGGGGTTTCCGATTGCTTCGTGCAATACGCCGATAGCCCCCAAGGAACTAACACCGATCATCGGACACTGATATTTGGCACTGAAGCAATAATAAATGAATATTACACAATTATGTAATTTACAGGTTTCACATACCTCTCTTATCAGTATGAACAAGAAAGGGGTTTGATTAATTTAGATTTTGAATGTAAACAGAACTCCGAACAGTGATTCCGAACCAATTTTTGCATTGGCCTTTTTAATTTTTTTCTGAGCTTACCGTTTACTTTCGACGCGTGGTTTATTGAGAAAAGTTGTTCCATTTGATATGCTCTACCTACCCTTAAAATTAATGGCAATACTTTTAAATCGCCTTCTACACTCTATAGTCGAACCAACGAGTATACAGTGTGTAGAGAAAGGACGCCTTTTTATACATTCGTACATGCTATGTATTCAATTGCACTGCATTGCATTGAAATTTTATTTTAAACCTTAACAGACCTATTATGCGCCCTCTTTTACAAAAATCTAATGAATTTAAGGGCACTTTTCCTCATTCGTCGTGTATTTCTTAAAGGATTTTAATTAAATCTTTGCTGTGAAGTCGTGATTAGGACGAATTAAGTATTAAATGTTTTATCATTGATTTCAGTTCATTCATTTCAATCAATCTTTGAGTTTGAGTTTAATCACTTAATCGCCAGATTGGTAAAAATGATAAAATCCATGGTAAAACGAAAGAATACAGAATAAATAGGTAAACTATTCTATTTCTGGGGAGGCATAACTAACACCATGAGATGGCATATTTTGTTTTTATATTCACTCGTTCTTTCATCTGAACCAACTATGGAGTTTAATCAACCTTAATGTACGATTTTTTGTAAAAAAAGATAGCTGGTAAAAATTATATACTTACTCTCTAGTAAAACCAAAAAGAGCATAGAATAACTAGAGAACTAACGCTTGTGCAACGTCGTATGTTAGTTTCCATAAATGGAATACGAAACAGATTTGGGGATTTTGTGTTTAAGTAATCAAAGAGCAAAACAAAGCTTATACAAATGTCCGGAGCTGTTTCTTTGGGGTCGTAGATGAACAAGCGAGAAATTGAACAGCGTTGGCCAAATTTAAAGCACCTTCCTTAGGATGGCAGTTTCTAATTTCAAACAGTAGCATGTATTTGTTGGAACAGAAAATTAAGTTTTAAAGCACAATTTTTGGTATGAATGGTAGGTGGTGGTATGGCGGTAGAAATATTCAGATTTTTGCTACAAATTTTTGATACTTATTAAGGACTCGAAAACTTTATTTTCAATGAAGTTAATCGGTTCATATTTCTTGATTCTTATTAATAGCTTGTCATTCAAACCGGATTTTCGTTACTAAAACCAAAGCATATTAAAGCAGATTTTATCTACAACATGGCAACGTCAAAAATTGAAAAGACCGATGAAATCTACGTGAACTGACCTATTTTTAACGGAAAGGAGCATGATTTGTTTACTAAGTGAGTAGATCCGAATTTCCTAACAGATAAAATAGTTTTTGATTGTGCGTTGTACTCTTATAAGGTTACATCTCTTCCGTATTTCTATACTCTTTGGTAAAACCAACAAAACAATTATACCGAAAGCGATTCTGAATTACGCTGTTTACTTTGTGCTGGTTTATATAATCAAACTCGAAAAGTTTGCACGAAATTCTGATAATCCTAATAAATAAACCAACCTCGAGTTTTAGACCACTGCCATATGTTCACCTAAAGCAACTGCGCGGAATATCTTCTGGAAAAGCTTACAAATTTAATTTATTAAAACAAAGCTTACTCATGTTAAATCCAAATTTTATTTATTCTTATTAAATGAAAGTCGGAGTCAGTGTTGCCAATTCTATCGATTTTTAGTAGATCCGCAGAATTTCATTGTTTTCTCCTAATTTATCAACATTTTACGTTAAACAACCGAACAAGTACGGTTTATGTATTCAACCGTACGTTTCTGTATGCTCTGAACTTGTATCAATATATTGAAAACTTGAAATCTACTAATACTTTTAGAAATTCACAGCAAATGAGCAAATTGTCTAATTTTACCATGTCTTCAGTTGATAACTTTAATAAATAGGTACAGCTTTAAGAAACATGACAATGGTGTTTATATAAACAAACGAAAGGGTCTGTTTTCTTAAATGTGAATGTAACAAACCTGGCTCGAGGTCTCAGGTTCTGTACTTGGGTACCATTCATGTCGATGCTTTAATTTATTCCCTGGGTTTGAGGGCGCTATTGATCTCTACACCAGCCATTAACTCTCAACAAGAGCTTTAAAATCATTTTGAATAAGTCAAAGCCTATACACCTCTGATAAGTCGAAACAATTTAAAAATTTGCGTAGAGTTTCGGTATTTAATCGCAGTGCCGTATCTAGCCAATTTTGCGCCCTGGGCAAACTTGATTCCTTGCGCCCCCCGCCTCCGCGGATCTTAATTATTTCTTATACAATTTTTTTTATTAATAAGGATTGTAGGATTATCTGAAAAATGAATGTACGAAAAAATATTTATTTCATAAAAACATTTCATAAGCAAAAATGTATTCTATAAAACAAATAATAAAGGGAATAAAAACATAAAAAAATAATATCTAATTCTAAACATTTATAACATGGAACATAGACATAGATGTCAGTGCTCAGCAGCGCCATTAATACACTAAATGTTCACCAACAGTCCAGTCATAATAGACATAAAGGTGCATTCAGACTCAGAAATTTTGTCCGGAAAGTTGACGGAGAAATTTAAACGAACCAATCAGAAGGTGTGTAGAATTTGAATCGTAAGAAGCGGTAAACTCTACACACCTCCTGATTGGTTCGTTCAAATTTCTCCGCCAACCTTCCGGACAAAATTTCTGAGTCTGAATGCACCTTAACAGTTTGGAATAATTCCCATGGAACTGATCTTTTTGTGTAGACCTTCATGTTATAGTTCTAAATGAAATGTCAAAAGTCCCCATCGATCGGTGTGCTGATAAAAATTTTACGGGGGGTCAAACGTCATAGAATACGATTTTTTGCAAATATCTTGCTAAGGGTTAATTTTATTGTAAAAATAGTTATTACCGAATTTATAGCTTATGCAATTTTCCACAAAAAAGGTTCATTTACTTTTTTTTCATAAGGGTGACCATTATCGAGATATTGCGATATCAAAAATTGAAACTGTTATATTCTTGAAGAAATGCATTCCTTTCCACACCATCTTCGAGGTAGAGTACCTACTCGACGCGTTTTTTTTTTTATAATGTCATAATGTGGTATCCCTAGTTGCCCTAGTAGGACTAATCTACGATTTTCCTAATAAAACAAGAAATTAGTCTTGTGCATACTTCATTGCTAAAGTTGCATCTTCTTCTTCCTCTAGCTGCTGTATTTCCATAGGATGGATCAAATACATATTAAACAATAAACTACTCTATGGCTGTATTGATTATTATAACATCAGCGTCATTTTCTGCTCGTCTTGCACAGATATTAGCATCAGCTATGAATTTTTTTCACAACACTGAAATAAATCGATTCTTGTTGGAGAATGGGGATGGGCATGGAAAAACAACGTTTTGGAGCCAATTCAAGCACTGCTCCCTCCTACTCTAGACATGCTGCTGAACACTATCTTTTGCAATTGTATGTGGCAACTGCCACGGTCAATCTTACTCAAATTTTGCACACGATATAAAGGACGACCATGTATGCGATATAAATGAAGATGTAATTGATCCATCCTGTTTCATGGCGCAGGAAATACAGCAGCTAGAGGAAAAAGAAGAAGAAGAATATGTAAGTAACTTTAGAAACGAAGAATGAATCAGACTAATTTCATGTTTTATCAGGGAAATTATGCATTAGGCCTACTGGGGATACCACATTATATAGAAACGCGCCGAGTAATTTACCTCGAAGGTGGTGTGGAAAGAAATGGGCGCATTCAGGGGCGGTCAGCGGCTGATGCGCTAAGTTAGCAAAGTCCCTGAACAGACACGCTGTGAAGAAGCTTGTAGTAAGCCGCTGAGAAATTCGCTCAGCGTATAATCTGTTAGCTGACTTTGTCAGCGGTGTCAAAAAAAGAACGGGAAAGTATAGTGTTCGCATGTAAAGTGCAAGATGTGTATTCTAGTTACACAAACTTAAATTTGAATAAAAACATAATAATTAACACCTAACCTTACAACAAAAAATAGCAAACAGTCACAACAGCTTACTATTAGATGTTTCATTCAGGGAAATGCCGTTTGCTGTCATTTAGCATACGCTGACTAAATTACAGCTTAGCTAAGCAGCTGAGCGTGAGCGTCCCTGAATGCGCCCAATGCATTTCTTCAAAAATATGATAGTTTTAATGATAATGGTCACTCCTATGAAAAAAGTTATTGAGTCTCTCTTGTGGAAAATTGCATAGGCTATAAATTCGCTAATAACTATTTTTACAATAAAACTAACCGTTAACGAGACATTCGCAAAAAATCGTATTTTAAGACGTTTAGACCCGCGTAAAATTTTTAGCAGCACACCGATCGATGGGGACTTTTGAGATTTCATTTAGAACTATAATATGAAGGTTCACACAAGAAATCAGCTCCATGGGAATTATTCCGAACTTTGGACATTTTTGTGACTATTTTGACTAGACTACAAAATGAACCGCAATGTCAGCGAACAACACCGGTAAACCCGAAACCTTTACTTCGTGCTCACTTTGAGCGTTGATTGACGTATTAATACGTCAATCAACGGTTTGAGTCTTTTATAGTAGTATAGAGGAAAGAGTCTGAATTTGCGCCCCCTCTGAGTTTGCGCCCTGGGCAGGTGCCCCTATGGCCCTGGCCTAGATACGGCACTGTTTAATCGTGCTGTATTCATAGATGGCCCTCCCTAACGGGAACAGTTTTTATCTAACGAAACGCCAAAGGGCAAGTCTTACGCAATCTTTAGTGAGCCTAAGCCTTAGTTTAAGCCAACTTAAGCTAAGATTTAGTTTCAATTTGCACTAAAATACCGAGAATAAACAATCAAATCCCGCAGGTAATTCGTCGCTTCACCAAAATTGAATCTCTAGGCACTACTCTATGGTAAACTACTCTACAGGACAAAATAAGGCAAATTTATGCAACCTACCTTCGGTAACGGTTTCTTCTTCTGTAAGTGCATCTTCCCCAACTCAATCACAGCAGGCAGGTTGGGCCTAATGGGATGAATAATGGGATTAACATTCAAAAACACCATGCTGACATTCCTTTCGATATCCCCCAAATACGGTAAGTCCTCGCTGATGTATTCCCTTGCTACTGCGTCCTGCTCTGGTAGAACGCAGCAGTGGTAATAATATCTGAAGTACAGTGCGAAATAAGTACTGTAAAGCCTTTCGTAGAATCCCAACTCGCCCATGAATGGCAGAAATAAATCAGGGTTTAAAGCAGGGTGCGACGGGTTACCAACAGCATCATGCCCTGGAATGGTTACACCCAATGATGTAATACCGATCATTGGGCAGTTAAACCTCGCACTCAAAGCGTACATGGTGGGATGTAAAAATTCAACCAGCATCACGTCGAATTTCTTCGTTTTGTCCTTAATGAATTTCTGCACAGCAGGGTGGGCCAGTTCTTCTTTAACGATGTTCCCGAACATTTGGTAGGCCGAATCGAGGATGACGCTCATCGAAAGGCCCTTTTTAAGCGTTTCCTGAATGTTATTCCTTCTTAGTATATCGTAAGTGAAACCCAAGTCGATTTCTGTTAAGTTAACCAGTTTAGGGTCGTTTAGAGGATTCGGTGTTAAAACCGTAACCTGATGGCCTCTCAAGGAAAGTTCCTTCCATATCGGTTGGAAAACAACCTGGTGGCTGATGGATGGTATTACGAAAACCCCGAGAATATTCGCACTTTCGATAGGGGGCACGGAAAACCACGAAAGTAGCACGAGCGATAGTATTTTCTGCATTTTTTGATGGTGTTTGTGTGTTAGAAGAAAACACGGACTGAAACTGCGGGATTCTTTCTACTTACTTAAATAGGTTGGGTGTTTCTGCAAGTCATCGAAATTCTCCGAGGGAAATAGTTAAGTTAATAATTAGAAAACGTTAGCGTGTTAATGTTACGTAGAGATGAGGTCGTTTTTTAAATGCTATTCATGCGATGACTTGGTCGGTTAGTTTTGAACCCAAAATTAACCCAGTTATTGATAAACAAACAAAGTGTCTGGTTGTTTATCGGCCACTGCAAAATATCACTTGTTTTTGCAATGAAAATACCCAGCTTTGGGCTTTCAACACACATATTCGTTAAATTAGTAAACTTTAAACACTAATAATCAGCGAGAACAGAAGAACACTTTTAAAAAATAAACGCCACAAGAATTGCAAAATATCTCGGTAATAAAGCATTAAATTCTGTAGCAAAAAACTGTTTAGAAACAGAATTGATTGTTTTTGGGGTTAAAAAAGTAGTGGACAACCGCCCCCTCGCGCGATGTAACTGTTGAGGATCAGGATGTAAAGCAGGGCTTAAATGCTCTTAAACTAATTACTACCTCAGCAAGGCAAAGTCGTACGTATGCTACTTAATACTGAAGAAAGTACGTTTCAGGTTCCATTGCAAGCTTTGTTAATTAATACTTTTAAAAATTTGTGTATTCTCAGCCCAAGCTTTTACGTACAACTCGCTTTTTATTACATTTCCCCTTTCTATCCTTTCTTAATGAGCAAACTAAGTCGTATTTTTGTTAGAAATTAGAGTCTGTTGGAAATTCTGTTAGAAATTAGAAAAAGTTAAAAACAAGAAAACCCGACTGATTTGTTATTTTTTGTTGCAGCCTGGTGGGAGGCCCGAAGCAGATTTTACACTGGACGTGCCACGATCGGAGCTTTTATCGAAGAAAATGAAAGAAAATAAAAAATGGCGGTGCAGATGTCGATTGCTTACGTCCTTCTTAGGGTTGGTTTTCTTCCTTCTGTCTGTCATGGCAGTCAGTTTGGTGTTATCCAGGGGAAGGCGAATGTTTGGGTCTATGGTTTAAGTAAAAATAATAACAATTGCCAAAAAGGAGAAGAAAGAAAGAGAAACAGAAGAAAGAAAAGAAGAAGACTAAAGGGAACGAGAACAAGAAAAAAAAGAAAGGAAAACAACACGAACAAAAAGAATAAGCAAAATAAAAACATTTTGAGACAGCCTTTTAGCGAAGAAAGCTAAAGGATCAAATCCTATAACCGGCTTAAGACTTAAAGAAGTACTTCTTGGCAATGAAAGCCAAGAAAGTCAGCACGAAAATATTAAAGAAATTATGTTTAAAGTATTTATAATCTATTAATTTTTAGGACCATCAAAACTTCAAGCAAAAAAATGAAAATTGGGCCCTTACACTGAAAAAACGTTATTTTTACAAAAAAAATCGCAGAACAGAAGTCGTTTTATGGCTAAACACGAATTACAACAACTTAAAAAAACCTTTGTAACGAAACTGAGTTGATAACATATTTGTATGTGTTACCGAGGTATGAAAGCGACTTAGGAGGCCTTAATCCTCCATGTTGCTGGCGGTCATACTCGTTCGCGGAGTGTAAGTGCCGTTACCTTTACCTTTATGTGTTACTTAAATAAATTGTTTTGTGAAAACAGATTGTCCTCTTTTAAGTGAAGTAAGCCTGTGATTTAAACACATTTTTCCAAAAGCAATGAAAGAGAACAAATAAGAAATTGTTTATAAATTAGAAAATTCATTTTTTTATAATCTAATGAAATTTTACAGTTTACTCGACTGTTCACAGTAAAAATACAGGTATTAAATGGCATTTTTTAATTGTTTATAATTACCAGCATTATAGTTTTTGCTATAAAAAACAAACCCATAATTAAAACCGATTCTTCAGTATCTTTGAAGGTCGGTTATTTAAATTTTAAAAAAGATAAGTCATCGAGTTTTAGGAACAAGTTACACTGTAATAGTCATTATCAGTATGTTTACTACAGTTTATATTAATTTGTGACACCATAAAATAGAAAGCTGATACAACTGTCGCGTTAATGAATGATTTTGCACTAATAAATTAACGAAAGCAGACGTCCACGTGCCTGGACGTCGAGTTAACGCTTGATAATAATAATGTGGGCTGTGCTAGACTCCATTCCAAACGTTTCCGTATGAGAGGAGGCTTTAATAAGCTTTTAGTTAGTTAGTAGGGCTTGGCAACTTGCGATGCTTGCAACTAAGAGGACTATGCAATTTATTTTCAATTTGTCAATATCATTTTATTTGCAACAACAAAAGAAACAAATTTGCATATTTTCAATCAGTTAAAGTACATAAAATACACCGAATGCAAACTAATCATAAAAATGCCTGCCAAATTTTTTATGAACTTGGCGAACCTGATTGTTATGTGATCAGGGCTTATACATACTAATCGTAGACTTTAATGCGAAGGTAGGAAAACAGGAAGAAGACAATGAAGAAGGAATAGGACTATTCGGAACGGGAGTTAGAAACGACACAGGGACAACAACAGTAAATTATATACGCCAAAATAACTTGTATATCATGAATACTTTCTTTGAAAAACCACAAACAAGAAGATGGGCCTGGAGGAGCCCTGACGGAGCAACAAAAAACGAAATTGATTATGTTATATCTAACAATAAAAATATTATTTTGGACACAAGAGTAATAAACGCAATAAATGTAGGCAGTGACCATCGCATGCTACGTGCGAAAATATATATAAACGGAAACCAGGAACGAAGAAAAGTAATTAAGGCTAATTCCCACAAAATTAATACCTACACAACAGCTAAAAATTAAAACAACGGAATACCAGGGAAAGCTAAAAGAACATTTTAATTCTAGTAACGAAGAAGGCTCCCTCGAATATAATCGGTTCATAACCAGAAGTATAATAGAAAACTCAGAAAAGATTGCTAGACAACGTAAACAAGAAAACAAACATCAAAGACTTAGCAAAGAAACGGATCTAATAGAAGAAGGAAAAATGATCCAACGCAATACAAGTAACAGCATTGCTGAAATCTCAGATATAAGCAAGAAGATCAAACAAAACATAAGAAGTGACAATAGAAACTATGAAATTCAGAGAATTGAAGAGACGTTGACAGAAGGCGGAAGCTTAAAGAACACTATAAGATCACTGGCAGAAGGCAAACGAAGTATAACGAAACCGAAAAATGACAATAATGAACTAATAACTAATAAACAACAACTAAAAGAAGAAGTAGAAAAATTTTACAAAGACCTATATCAAATCAAAGCAGAACCGCCAGTAGGAGAAAGACAAGAAGAGAGAATTAGGGGAGAATAAGGGGCCAGAACACATCCCAAATATCTCAACGGACGAGACATAGCACATGCTATAAGAAAAATAGCAAATAGACGAGCCCCAGGAGAGGATAAAATAATAGTAGGAATGCTTAAATATGGCGGAAAAGTAATATTAAATGTATTAAAAAAGTTGTACGATAAATGTATAGCTAAACAACGAATACCCGATGACTGGAACATAATATTCAAAAAAGGAAATCAGGAAAAACTATAAAATTATAGGCCAATTAGTCTCATGTCAGTATTATAATGTAACGAGCGGCAGGTGTCAGGTGTTCGGTGAATCACTTCGCGCCCATGTGTCACCTGTTCTGGAAGAATCTATGACTAATCATTCTACAGTAACGTGGAACGTACGAGAATGAAAGCCTGTCTATATTTAAGGCGCGCTCGCTTACGAGATTTCAGTCTAATTCAGCCTACATAAACGGCCGCGAAATTATGTACGTCGGTAAAGTTAATATAAATATACGTGAATAGTTAAAAATAAACAAACTGTAGAAATAAATTAATTAGTGTTACGGGTTAATATTAGTGTTTTATATTAGAATTAATATTAGTGTTGTGTTTAGTGTTAAGTTGTTATTTCGTGTCTCTTCGTTGCTTAATAATTTTAATATTTGTTAATAAATAATTCACACAACGAACCGAAGTTTTAAATAAACGTTTTAAAACCGTTACAATAATATAAAACTTTCACAAAAATTATAACAGAAAGATTAACAACTAAATTAGACGGTTATTAACCAAGCGAACAGGCGGGATTTCGGAAAGGCTACAACACACTCGATCATCTGCAAGTTACAAGAACATTAATTGAAAAGGCAAACGAGCATAAATTTACAGTATGGATGGCTTTCGACGACTACGAGAAGGCATTCGACTCCCTAGAAATATGGGCGGTCCTAAATGGAATGAGCAATTGCCGATAGATAGCAGATATACAACAATAATCCAATATATATACAAGAACGCTACCTTCCGACTTATGTTAGACGAGAAAACCGAAAAAATTAAAATGAACAGAGGTGTGAGACAGGGAGACTCGATTTCGCCCAAACTTTTTACTATGGCAATGGAAGACATGTTTAAAAAGATTAATTGGGATAAAAAGGGCATATCGATAGACGGGGAGATGTTAAACCACTTACGTTTTGCCGATGACATCGTACTATTTAGCCAAAGTAAAGAAGAACTGTAAGGAAACCAAAACAAAATACATGACAAATGACACAATAGAAAACGGCGATAACATCGGCCTCAACCTAGAAAATCAACAAATAGAAAGAGTAGATTCTTACATATACTTAGGTCAAAAACTAGAAATAACAAGGAAAAACTTGAAGGTAGATCTGAACAGAAGAATATCCTTGGCATGGGCCAGTTTTGAAAGATTACAGAATCAAGATCTTTAAATCAAATATACCTAACACTATTAAAGCAAAAACCTTCGACCAACATGATTATATTACCCGTATTAACCTACGGAGACTTGGGCCCTGAACAAAAGCATCACAGAAAGACTGAAAATTACCCAGCGAGTAATGAAACGATGCATGCTGAACATCACTCTTAAAGATCACATACCTAACACAGAAATAAGAAGAAGATCAAAGGTAACAGATGTGATATACCGAAAATTCAGATTAGGATGGAATTGGGCCGTGCCATCTAGCGGACAAATAATCGTTACTGGTGCCTTTGGAGGCTCGCGTTGATTTCACGCTTTATTAAATCAGAAAGCATATTGAATTTTAAATTTAAGTATGAAACATCAGGCAACCTTCAGTGCTTTAACGTAATTGTGAATGAAAAGTTAGAATCAAAATCAGTGTTGACAGAAATGATAGTTCAAATAAAGGCTCCACTAACGACAAAGCTCCCGCGAGAGGCGCTGGTGCCTCGCTTTAAAAAGCATCGAATTAATTTCATACATTTTTTCATAACTTTGGTTGCAATTAGGCTCGGAAAAGTTCTTGACAAACATTTTAATGGTCCGACAAATCATGAAAATTCCTCTAATCAACCACCCAAAAGTTTCCCAAGTGTCGAACCATCACAAATGTCACGGTTGTCCTATTTATTTATTGTTGCTACAGATAACAAATATTTATTTTGTAGCCCATTGTACTCCCTGGCAATGACTTTCGATTTGCATTTGTTTAAACAAATGCCGGTCATTCTCTTGGTGATATTTCTCAAAATTGCTGGTAACTAACATGCATAAATATGTTACTAATAAAATAATCTTCAGAGTAATTGGTTTATAAATAAATCTGCTGTGGACTTACTTCATTTAAAAAAATAAGTGTAAAATTATGTAATTTCCTGTACTGAGAACAATATAAAAAAATTACCAACTCGCACTAACATCCAATAAACGAAACAATAAAATTGCACGTTGCTTGTAAAGTAATTATTTTTATTGAGAATCTTGTATAATATTCGTGCTTGTACCAATTAAATAATTGTTAAAAACGTAGTCATTTATTTGTATCACGCCATTATGATTTTGCTCATCGAAGGTTTAAAATAAGTGATGCCAAATAGTTACCATTTATAGCAGTATTGGCCCCGTAAGGGCTTTTAATAGTTGTGATAAAATAATAGTGTCATTTTATGTTTCTATGGTATTAACTATTTTATTCTTAATCCTACCAAAATAAACGAAAACCGGGACGCAGATCGTTAAGTTTTTATTACTTTTAACTCCCAAATTTTTACGCTGGTTTCTTAAGGAAAGTTTTATTAATAAGACACTTAACGATCTGTGTTTTACTTTAGTTTCCATTCGTTTTTAATTTAAACTAATGTTACGAAAGTCTGAGTGTAAATTAATGTGAAAATGTGAATGTGTTGATTAAGATATGTAATAAAAACTTTGTTTATTTATACTCTTTAAATTATCTATTATTGGTTGTTCAATGATGACTGCACGAATTCCTTTGAAGCTATCGGGTGTTCGTTGATAAACCTATTTGGAGTCGACCATCGAACATGATTTACAAAACGTAATGACCTAATTTAACAAAGTGGTCCATTTTAGTCAAGTGCTACTGCAACAACTTCATTTGTAACTTTTCTAGTTGATCGCTATAGTACGTCTAGCGAATATACAGCTCCGGGTCGTTAGCGCTGCTAGTTAAACGAAGCGATGTCAAACTAGTGGCATCCTCTTCTGCATTACTTGTTTACTCGCCGTAAAATGAACACGTAGATATATATTTAAGAGTGCTTGCGATGCTATCTCTGTTTGTCTGCTTTCTTCGACGCAGACAGAGCATCACCGGGTTGTTGTATTTGAAACTTGTTCTACCGGTTCATATTATATCCACCACGGTCTTAATCTGGCGCAGATACCAAAAGATATTTGTTTATATCTACCCAACGCTTAAACAGTTTTTAATATGATTAATTTTTCATATTTTAAAAATTCAAATGAACCTACTTACTCTTATCAAATTAAGTAAAAAATAAAGGACATAGTCAAGAATAGTACGTATTACTTAATAGCGTTATTGTACCGTCAAACTATGTATATAATTAAAAGAATTACAACACATTCCCTTTATTTACGATAAATAATTACAATATAAAATTCACACAAAATGCAGTGGTGGAAACGAAAAGCGGCGCAGTGCATATTTCAGATTAATGACTCAGTCACGTCGCACCTGCATCCACTGCATACGATTTTTAATCGCTTAGAGTTGTATATTCGCTAGACGAAGTATATGTTCTTGAATAATGCTACAATTTTTACAAAAATAACACCTTACTCAATATGTACAAGAAGCAGTCTGGCAGTCAACACGTACAAGAAAGAATTTTTACACACCAAGAACTGCTTAATTTGATTAAACAAAAAATACTAGAAAAACAAAGGTTACGAAAAACGTGGCAAAGAGCTTGAGCACTTCAAGATAAAACATTTTAAATCAAATAGCGTTACAACCAAAAGTTCGACCAAACAATCGCTAAGAAACTTGACGGCTTCGTATTGTGGTTATGGAGACACTACCTGTTCTTTCCAACACAACGTTTGTAATAATTGACTGTCGTGTTTTAAATTAATGACGTGTGTATTTGTAATATTTGTATTGATAGTTAAATTCATATTTTCCGCCGCCAAAATTTTGAGTTTCAATAACTAACTGCCTACGAAATTTGCTAAGATGAACAACTAGTATTAATATACTGAATTTGAAGTAACTAAATGAAAACGCATTATTTCAACGTTATTTTTCTCATCTAAAATCTAAATACAAAATCGAATCGAAATTCATACTATCCGAACCACAAGAGATGACCCCTGCGCCACAGCATAAAAAATACCCTTTTTCATACGAAAACTCCCATCTCATACAAAAAAATAAAAAGATTTTATATAAAATTTTATTTAAAACATAAAAGAAATAAGTATCATTACAAAAAAATTATAATTCTTTTAACAAAAACAAAAAATATAATTCTCGTAAATTTCAAAATAAACATGAGATCCACCAGACGTATTATACATATATATTTTTATTGCAATATGCGAAGTGGGATTCACAGATATCAAAATTGGTACAATTTACACTCGCAGCCTCAGCTGAAAACGCAGATCTAATCAACCACCCTTTAAATGTATCATTCTCTAACCATTTGTAGCAAAATACTTTTGGTTTCGCAATATATTTTGTTTTCTTTAACGACGTACCCGGTTGATCGCCGTTTTCGCTGCTTTCACTTGAACCCATGTTTAAATACTCCCAAAAATGCAGGATTACCCTTTTTGCAGCAAAAAAAAATCGAAAAGGGGTAAAACCCTCCCATCTGGCAACACTGCATCAATGCTATCCGTATGAAGTAAGATTTTACTTGCTAGTCAAATTAGCATCAGTTGTATTCTCAAGCAATTATGATTGGCGCTTTAACCGGAAAACAAACAGCTGTCAAGTACTTTGAATACGAATTTAACCTTAAAATTATTTTCCTTTTGATTAAGAAATTTAAAAATCCGTATTGTACTGTTTTAGTTATTTGCGTTTACTTACTTTTATAATGACCAAGGTTAGATGCAACTTAAATTATTTACCAATTAAAAATTTCAAATGATATAATAATCTAACCAATAAATGTACAACTGTGTTTCTTCTGCAACGCAATAAACCAAATTAAATGTTCATTTATCTAAACTTCACAACACAAATACGTACCACATAAACGAATTCCAATGAACATAGGAATTTAGATAGGCCTAACTAATAAAATAAAATAATGTAAATGTATTAATAATTTGACAGTTTGACGTTTTAGTGATGACACGCGCATTTGACGTAAATTACTCTAGTCAAATAAGCACTTTAATCATAACACAGGCTTATTGTAATGCTATCCTTGTCGTGTGCATGGGGTTTGTGAACAAATATACACACGGGTTTGTCGCTACTAAATTCAGCGTGTGATGCGGCAGGGGTCATCTCTTGTGATTCGGATAATATGTCAAATAACACATCCATAAACAACAACGGCGTTAATCAACCAAAATACAACTTCGGGATTAATTAACTACTGGGGGGTTATTCTTGAACCGGTGATATTTTTCCGCAGGTGAAATATTTCTCACCCTCAAATTTCACTCGAAATGGAAAACTGGTATTCCCGAATCTCGGGTGATAATAAGAGGCTTGCAAGTGGAAATTCCGTTAGTCGAGGATTACTCCGTCCGTCTAAGGTCGTTCTTGACCAATCAGGGTTGCTTTCACAGCATACTTCATAAATACAGCGACTAATTGAAAGTTGACTTATGGCCGATCTCAACGAGCGTTCTTAAAATTTAAGAAAGACTTAAGTAGCTTAAGACATACTTATGCGGTCTCACAGTCAATTTAAGTCTTACTTATGTCTCTAAAAACATCCTAAATATAAGTTACCAATTTCGGTGACTTAAAACGCTACTTAACCTATAAGTTGCCGCGTTCTGTCAGTAAACAGTAGTGGAACTTCAAAAAATGCACTTGGACAACGATTTATTATTTCTGCATCAGACGATAATATTCTATTTCATCAAGTAATTATTGAGATTATTTTTAATGGAATTCCACGACAAGTATATGTCAGGAGTGACCATTTTAATGCAATGAGCGATCGCGAGGTTATTCTTAATCCGGTGATATTTTATTTCGCATGGGTAATGCGGAAAAATTTCGCATTTCGCCTGCTTTGGTATTCTTGAACTGCGAGTTCATAAATTTCGCACGAAAAATGGTCAAATATCGGGCGATATTTTTCCGCCTGGGTCAGGGCAAGCGTAATTTGAAATATCGCCATCATGACGCGCACAGTTTTAAGTACTCTTTTATCACATAAATGTTATATTTACACACAAAAAAATGTATATGGTAAAGATTACTGTAATTTACATATTAAATTCAGAAAACAATGAAAATTTCCATTAATTTGCCCTAAAAAATTAATTACGTCATTAAGTGATAAGTTTGGTATTTTTAATTTTGAAAGTTGTAGTGTTTTGACCAAATTGTTATGGGGGCTGTACATAATATTGCAGAAGAAGCAGCTGTAGCACCACGTTTACGCAACAGAGAAGATGCATTCGAACTATCAGACCAACAATTTTTAAAGTAATTTGATACATGTTATAAAAATAAATTATATTAGACCAAAATTATGGAAATAGGAAAAGACGGAAATAGAACAAATGTAGACAAGAAACAAACCGATAAGGACCACATAGAAAAAAAGAATAGGAAATATTATGGATAGAGAAGGGGGAAGCGAAAGGGACATAAAAGAAAAAATACGTAAAGCTCAAGGTGCCTTTAATACCCTCAAAAAAATCTGGCAATCGAAAGAAATACATATGAAAACCAAAACCAGATTATTTAACAAAAATGTAAAGACAGTATTACTATACGGGGCAGAATCCTGGACGGTAAACGAAAAACATATAAAACAACTTCAAGTATTCATAAAAAAATGCCTCCGAAGAATTGCAGGCATATACTGGCCAGAAAAAATGAAAAAATCACAAATGAAGAACTATGGAAAAAAAATGAGACAAGAACCGATACAGACAACCATAAAAAGAAGAAAATGGAATTGGATAGGACATACGCTCTGGAAAACGAATAACGATATAACAAAACAAGCATTAGAATAACATATTAGAGGGAAAAGAAGGAGGGGAAGGCCAAAAGCCACTTTGAGGAAGAGGACACAGCCAGAAATCACCGATAAAGGACTAAAATGGAATGAAGTGAAAGAAAAAGCAAAGGATAAAGCCGAATAGAAAAAACTGTGTGAATCACCGTGTGTAGTGTAGTGAATCAGCAAAAGTTAAGTAAATAGTGACGAACAATGAGAAAAGGAATTAAAGAGAATTGGTACAGAGCTGGCAACTCTGATACTATATAGGTGGAAACACTAACGCCGAAGAATCGTCGAAAGACGCCCTACGCTTCTACAGGAGCAAAAGGAATGATGATGATAAAAATAAATTAATTTTAAGTTTAGTGGGTTCTTTAGGATATTTCGTTTAACAAAGCCATAGGTTAGAGAACATACAACAATGCTTGAGCCACATATTATGCCCGCTTATAGAAAATCTGCTAACTAAGCTATGTTGTATCAATATAATAAATAAAACAGCACTTAATCAAACCAAAATAACCGTAGGTTTTAGCAGCTTTACGATTTTTTGGAAAATTGCATTGTATTAAAATAGTCACTCCTGACATATATAGGTACTTGTCGTTGAATTCCATTAAAAATAATATCAATAATTACTTGATGAAATATAATATTATCGTCTGGATGCAGAAATAATAAATCGTTGACCAAGTCCATTTTTGAAGTTTCCCTTCTTTTTACTGACAGAACGCGGCAACTTATAGGTTAAGTAGCGTTTTAAGTCACCGAAATTGAAACAGATTATGCCGTAAAAGCAACCCTGATTGGTCAACAACGACCTTCGACGGACGGAGTAATCCTCGACTAACGGAATTTCCACTTGCTAGCCTATAATTATCACCCGAGATTCGGGAATACCAGTTTTGCATTTCGAGTGAAATTTGAGGGTGAGAAATATTTCACCTGCGTAAAACTATCACCAAACAGTCTGTGTTAATGTTGTTAGAAATTATCGAGGGCCAGTTGGAGTATATGCATAACTTGTAAGTGAGGTTATTATCATAATAATAATAATAATATTAACGTGAAGTTACATTAGTCCTTCAGTCATATCCTCATTTATATGAAGCGGTACTTCCGTTTATCGATTTCGAACATGCTAACCAATGTAAAAGCCCTTTGCCGCTTTAGTGGCAGAAATCGAACTAGACTTTGCCTAAGTCGCAACTTAACTCGCTTGATGAGACAAAACACAAATTTAAGAACAACTTTATTTTAAGAACTACTTATCTAAGCTTTAGTGATAAGTATTGTCGGTGAAATCGGTCATTAAGGGTGGGTTTTAGTAAAAATATTTTTAGTTTTTAAGTATTTTGGGTTGCCTGATTTAAAAACAGCCAAGAAAGGATTGGATCTTCTAGCATTGCTTCTACCTAACAAAATTTAAAAATTCAGTACAAGTAGGTATTTGCGAATACCGATTTTTAATCTCTTAAACCTCTTTGTAAACATTGGAAGTGATGAACAGAGTGGGTGAGTGTTGGGTTGCCCGTTGGGTTACCTATCTTTAATCAGTTTTTTTAAAAATATGACCAATTTTTTCTAAAGTCAAATAAAGATTACGCCAAAATTATACAAATTTGTGAAAGGGTCGATACATGCATAGGAAGATAATATTGAAACCCACCTCGCGACATGCAAAAATCAATACATTATTGATGGATGTCTTGTGTAAGTCACTTTTTGTAAGTTTTACATAATAGGCCATAATTTAATTACCATATTATTAAAATTGGTCGTTCTGGCCTTGTTGCATATGAAGGAAAGGTCTAAAAAGTTTAATACATACCCGTCCTTCTTTTTAACTGTCACTATTTAATCGTAACGTTATATTAAAATTACACAATTTTCAGCGCGTAAAGATGCTACTAAAACCCACCCTTAATGCTAAATTATAATTACTTCCTATATCTTAACTGGTAACTACAGCTTCCAAAAAATTGTAAAGCTGTTAAAACCTGCGGCTATTTTGGTTTGATTAAGTGCTGTTTTATTTACTATATTGATACAACATACCTTAGTTAGCAGATTTTCAATAAGCGGGCATAATATGTGGCTCAAGCGCTCAAGCATTGTTGTAAGTTCTCTAACCAATGGCTTTGTTAAACGAAATATCCTAAAGAAACCACTAAACTTAAAATTAATTTATTTTTATAACATGTATCAAATTACTTTAAAAATTGTTGGTCTGATAGTTCGAATGCATCTTGTCTGTTGCGTAAACGTGGTGCTACAGCTGCTTCTTCTGCATTATTATGTATAGCCCCCATAACAATTTGGTCAAAACACTACAATTTTCAAAATTAAAATGCCAAACTTATCACTTAAAGACGTAATTAATTTTTTGGGGCAAATTAATGAGAATTTTATTAATTGTTTTCTGAATTTAATATGTAAATTACAGTAATCTGTACCAAATACACTTTTTTGTGGGCAAATATAACATTTATGTGATAAAAGAGTACTTAAAACTGTGCGCGTCATGATAGCGATATTTCAAATTACGTCTGCCCTGACCCAAGCGGAAAAATATCACCCGATATTTAACAATTTTTGGTTCAAGAATACCAAAGCAGGCGGAATACGAAATTTTTCCGCATTACGCATGCGAAATAAAATATCACCGGTTCAAGAATAACCCCCCAGGTGTAAGATTTTTTCCGGGACAGCGCGTACGCAGTCCCGACTACCAAAAATTACGCGCCCGAGTTATTCACATTAGGAATAATCGCAGGAGTCAGCCCAATCTAAGTGCAATGAAAGGGCCTCATCCTGGGGAAACCGCCTTAGTGATCACGGTAATCCCTACGCCAGGTAAGTATGCTTTGTCAGCGATTATATTATGGTTATAAAACAACTAGTTAATATATCACTCGGGAGAGATAACGGCGGCGCCATCTACTGTACGTATTCCTAAATAATTTGTTTACATTAACGACATGTGTAGGATCGTTTCATCATTGAATAAAAATATCACAGTATAAGAAAGAACAGCAGGGTTACTCCGTGTCGGCTCCTTTGATGTTAAAAATTGAAATCGAATGACCTCCAAGGGATCGCCATGCTCTTGAATGTAAGAAAAAGCTACTCGCGCGGGCGAAGTATGGGCAAAGTAGGGCCCTAAAATTTTAAATTTAAATTGATTAGTTATATTTGCAAACAATATTAGATACAATTTACAAATAAATAAATAAGTTCAAATAACGAATTATTTGTTAAAATAATGTAAAAACAAACGAAAATAGGTATTAATACAAAAATAGCTGAATAGAGGCTTACTTTAAAAAACAAAGCAAACATTTAAATCATGTATAATTGTCTTTTTCCTTTGCAGGCGTTTTTACTCATGTGTCCACATTATTGTTTTGATGTTTATTTTGTTAGTACTCTTAAGATTCTTATTAATATTTCAACCAGTAGACAGGAAAATAATCTCATTCCACTAATATAGTACTTAATTTCAGTAAATAAAAAACGTGTACAACAGAAATTATTTAAATTGGCTTCTTTGTAAAGTATAATAAATAATTTTGAAACATTTCAATAACACATATCTATTCGTAATATAGGCATAAATCTCCAATTCCAATTCTTTCTCCGTATCGATTAGTGGTTCTTATGGCATCACATCTCTTCTTCACAATGGAATAGCATATCGTGGTTTTAAACTGCACACTTTGAATACACGAATTAAAACGATCATTTTATGCTTTTAATGACAGATGATTTTGCTTGCTTGCTTGTTACTGGAGAGAGATCTTTAGTTTAAAAATTTACCTAGCCATGATTGCATTCTATCTTTGTTGTGCTACCCATATTGTTTATGTTTTCCTTGTTGCACTCATTAATTTTTGTATGTTTACACTGGTTTTCGTACAATCTGTATAAATAAACAAAAGCTATTCGCCCAACACAAAATTTTCAAAAACATTCATTTGCAAATGCACTTTACACATCAGTCAACATATTATTACTAAAAAAATTACAAGCATCGATAAAATCAGTTCCGTACTATTTGTTAAATATTAGTCATTCACTAAGCTCAGTTTAAAATTTAAAATACATAAAAACCAGTAACTGGTTAGTCAGAATATAAAACATAGTCGATTTTAACATCATGTACGTGAGTAGGGACTTCCTTCAGAACTTGTTCTTTAAAGGTAAGCGCAACCGTTAGGGGAGGTTTCGACTGTTGCGTTTTGAGTTTTGTTAAAAAGCTGTCATAGTAGCCTTTACCGTGTCCGCATCGGACACCATCGGCAGTGAAGGCCACTCCTGGGACGATGATCAGATCCAAACCACCTACAACAATTTTTTTTAAGTGTCGTAAACTGACAATCGTTATTTAGTCATGAGAAGGTTATTAGCTGTGTATGAAGATTATTAATTTACAAGCAAGAAATTTTTGGATCACATGGTATCACAGCCTACCTGTTTCTAAAGCATTTTCACGTTCTTCCGTTAAGTTCGGTTGTTTTATGTTCCATTTTGTTACAGGTAATTCGTTCCAGTCCTTCATTGAATGCAATTTAACCATTTCCATCACCGCTTTGTTATACCTAAAGGATTAATATATGTCGCTGAATCTTATTGGTCGTGTTTGCACAAGCAATTAGCTAAGTAAAAGTTAGTAATACCTCGGAACGAAGCATGATTTTCCATTCTCGAATATCTTCCTTATAATTGGTTCCGTTGAAATTTCATCATCGGTGCTGAGGAAAACAGAGATTCGTTTGCTCGATTGGAATACGGGTAACTCGAATAACTAAAATCAATCATAAGTACTTCGACATTAGTAGATAAAAAAATAATACCTTTCTAAGAACATGTTCCGATTGCCTCCGCTTTTCTTCCGATGATAACGCAGCGATTTTATTTTGAATTTCTTTCCTTACTGATGCTTTAGCTGCTTGGATGGCTGCCATGGTTAAAGTAGGAATGAGGCCGGTGTTTTCGATACTGTAACGATGAGCATAGGTCAAAGATAAAGTTTAGTAATAAATTGAGTAATTACAGTAATTGCTTTGTCATGTTCAAAACATACAAATATTTATTTATTTGTTGAAAATGGTATTTGAAGCTTGGAGCGTTCTCTTTTGTTTGTTGTTTATAAAGTGTTCGTGATGTTTTTAGATTATGGTGGGCCATTGCTTTCGTTATGTTGGTGTCAGGTGGCTAGGGTGGCTCAGTCTCGTTGGACCGACTTGTGCTCGATCCTCGATTTAGTATTAGTGTGCTTGGCTTTTTCCTCTTACTTGCAAGTTCATATTTATGCTTCGTAGTTTTACCTTCCCTTATCGTAACTTAGGCATGACGTAAAGGAAACGATTATCACAGTTTCACAACACAGTTATCTTCGCAAACTCAGTACGAAGTTTTCTCTAATTAAAGCAATAACTGAAGCGGGTTACTTTTTGTATTGAATGTGTAATTTTGGTTTTCGTTGACTTCGAAGGGCAATTTTCTTACTGTAGTAAGGAAGCTCTAAGCTCTTATTTATCTGCATTGTTACCGAAATACAACATTTTGCGCAATAAATGGCAAATCTTTACACAAAATTGCGAAAGAAGAAAGTTTTAACACTTGCTTCGGCAATTTCCTGAATATAATTTAATATGAGACACTCAGCGCCATCTCCTGGCAAGACGATTAGTTTTGTTTTGATAATCCATCACTAGATGTCGCATCCAGCTTCCAAGCGCACTTTCTAACAAATTTGTTTAAAACTATTTGTTGAATAACACAACTAGTCTTACCTGCGTGCATCTGCATTAGAAACTCAAGCTGTGCTCGATTCAAACCTTAAGGTACTTTAATCATTATGAATAAACTAATTAAATAAAATTAACTGGCATCAATGAACAGCAACACGTTGCGCACCCGAATCCCGCCGAAGCACGACATCGCTGTTGCGGAAATTTACGAAACTTCAGTTCTCACATGCTAGCGATGTAGTGTGTTCGTGTGTGTGTTTGGTGGCAAAAAAACAATTCGCGAGTGAAGTTTTTAAACCTCGCATGAAAAGGTATTTAATTAATTTGATTTAAATCTGTTCCTTAAACCCGTAGTTACGTAAATTCGAACGTAACACCTTCATAATCACCCTTTGAAAACTTGCACTTTTATGATCAAAGCATGCGATCATGCACGCTTGCATAATGCACTTTTATTTAGTTTTTACAAATGCAGCCATTAAATTAATTTTACATAATTAAATATTTATAAACGGCGACACGAAATTAAATCCGCTGACAATTCGTGTTATCACAGCAAAACTTGATGCAAACTTTTTTGAGGTTATGTGGTTTATTTGTTTGGTAAACTAGTTTTATTGTGGTCTTGTGTACTTGACATTAGGTTGACAACTAAGTTCACAGTCTGGTGATTTAATACCTAAATTAAATCTGTAGCATTTTCCATAGTTTGCTAATCACAATGTGTAAAAGTTTGCATTTTCAAATGATCAAAGCAGGCCGGGCTGAGCATTTTTACTATAGACCGAGACCTGTAGAAAATTCAGGTTTCTTCCTAAATTTGTTCAGATTTGTTTAAAACGAAGGTCGCATAAAAATGTCAAGGTTATGGTTTACTTTGTTATCGCTGATGATACGGTTTTTAATTGTGCATTTATTAAATCACTTTTAAAATACATTCTTTAGCATAAATAATAATCAAAAAGGCTCTGGCAAGGAACATAATCCAAACGGAAAATGCATGGCCTGCTAAATAATTTATAATTTTACGAGCAGGTATAAATTCAGGCATATTGTTATCGTATTTAAGTAAATATTAAGAAATAAAACGCAGGTTCGTGGTTATCTTTACGGTTCCAGGGCTTGCAAGGAGGTTGATAACTCGGTGCTTTATCGGCTTGCCTTTTCCCAAAGTGCTAGAATGATAGCAGAATTCTTATTAACATTCAGTTTTCGTGGTAAAGCTTGATAAGAATAAATAATAATAAATAAACTTTTGATTAATTAAATTGAATAAACAAATAAACAAGCTTGCTTGATTCCATTCACAAAAATTAAACATTCATTTGTTTAAGTTTGACTAAGAAATCGTCAAAACAATTGCCACAAATTGTTATTTAGTCATAATTTAACGTGACTAAACTGGTACAACTGATGTTCAATTGTTTAAAACTCTGAATTTCAAAACTAAAACAATCAGTTCGCCTGAAGATGAGCCTATCTCCGAAACGTAGTTGCAAACACTTGGAGCACAGAAATTTAACAATTTAAAAAATATCAAAGTTTCATTAGTTTAACGTAGTTTATAACCAGTTTGACTTAAAATACGAGAGTGTTGATTGACGGAATATCAAGGTTTAAAGTATGTTAAGCAGACGAATTAATTAAAATAATGATAGGTTTTGTTTAAAAATCGATCCGTTGAATACAGTCATCTGAATTGGCTGTTTGAAAAGTTCACAAGTTTATATCGGTTAATCTTTAAATTACTATAATTAGAATTACAGTCATCCTTAATTACAGTAATTCTTAAAATTGTTGTCATTTGCATTTTGTTATCGTTTAATTTGGCGTCTTTAAAGAGCCGGCTAAATCTCGTTTTAATTTCGTCATAATCTTCTTTAATAAATAAAGCAAGTTTGTGTAAAAGCATTTTTTTAGGTGTAGCAGGGCCTTGTTAGGGTGTAAATCAGACTTATTGTTCGTTTAAATTGGGGCTTCTAAGAGCTGTCTAAATCTGGTTTTAATAAATCATAAATAAAATAATAAATAATAAGTAAGTTTAGGTAAATGCATTTACGATCTATTTGGTCGTAGCATGTCACGTTAGGGTGTAAACCAGGCGTTGCCGTTTAAATCTTGTATTAATATATCATAATCTTTAGTAACCAGATTTTTTTTGGTGGCAGGCTTTGTTAGGGTGTAAACGAGACTTTACCCTGTGTAAATCTGTTTGTTGGAAAAAATCACCCTGAAGTTAGCCATTCGACCATTCAAGTTAGAATAATTCTTGTATTAAGTACTTGGTAACAAAGCATCTTGAACATTACCTAACATGCAGGATTTTACACAATAATCGGTTATTTGACTTTCAACTGTTTAACACCAACATAATAAAACAATAACATGGCTTACTATGGCTAAAAAAACATCTAAGCGAACTGTTTTTAATTTGGTTATTTTAATTTTTGTTTATTTGTATTTTTAGTACCTATAAGGTTAATGACATCAACTGCTTTGGCTTGATTAAACCTAATTTTAGCCAACCGAAATAATTTTCTTTAATATTCTAAATATGTATAAAATAAAAAAAAAAGATGTAAGAAAAGGAAACACAAAAAAATATTTTCAGAATGTCAGTTTCCTTTGCGTTTCATGAATTATTGTTTAGCAAAACAGCAGACGGTGAAAAACAAAGTAACAATATATCGCCGAGCAAAACTATTTCAATTGTTTCCTAGGGTCTGTTGTTATTATTACCAACTTTATTAAAGCCAAGGCCGCCAAGGGCGACTGCGGCTGTTTTTAGATATAATTTTCTGATGTTTTTTTAAATAAACCCCAAACTAAGTTGCATGATTGAAAAGAGAATAATTGTAGTTTCAGAACATTATCAAGAAAATGGCACGTTTTAAATATCAAAGTTGGCATATTTTTGTTCGTTTTGTAGACGTTCAATTGTTTTTTCCCGTACGCAACGTTATCAAGCGTGAAGAGCTGAGCAACTTTTATGCGTGAATTTTCCCCTGTGGCGTTTGAAATGAAGATGTTTGTCAATTAGGCTGTATACACAGCGACCAATAAAGTTGTAATTAGAATCAGTGAGTTTACTGAAGGAAAAGGCACTAAATTAATAAAAAAATGTTTAAAAATATTTCCAGAACCAGCGAATTTTTAAAATAAAAACATGAAACACGTCAGCTGTTATTAGGTTTGAGGCTAGGTTTAGGTTTTGACTTTTGACTTCGTTGACGCCCTCAATTCTTCTGATTATAAGCAGGTTTTGGAATGACTTTGGTAACAGTGTAAATCATCCGATTACAAACAAATCACGAAACTCGATAGAAACTTTTAACAGAAATTTCATTAACCGTATAACCGTGTATAATTCGCAGTACGCGTTACAAACAAGTGACAGGTATAATAATAACCATCCGCTGAACAAATCCAGTGTCAATTGTTTACAACCTTCTACCGTTATTATTACAGAGTTTATTGAAGATAACGGCGGCTTAAATAAAGCAAGTTGTGCAAGTGATATAGTCATGC
Source organism: Melanotus villosus (assembly GCA_963082815.1). Taxonomy (NCBI): domain Eukaryota; kingdom Metazoa; phylum Arthropoda; class Insecta; order Coleoptera; family Elateridae; genus Melanotus; species Melanotus villosus. The sequence continues at coordinate 109,086,064 of OY720419.1, read as the reverse complement.
TTTTATTTTTATTTTGAGGAATATTGGATGACATTATGTTTCAAAAATTATATCAGCCAAATGGCGGCCGCGCCTCCGCTGGGTAGCTCGAACCCTGGAAATTCAATTTTGGATGACATTCTCGCATGAAAGTGGCTCTAATTCACCTATGATGCGACTGATGTTGGCCTTTAGGGCGGCAATCGTCTGTGGTTTGTCGGCATAGACCAGAGATTTCACGTAACCTCACAAAAAAGATCTAATGGCGTTAAATCGCAAGATCTGGGGGCAAGTAAATAAATTCGACGCAGCGCACGGAACGTTTGGCGAACAGAGCTATGATTTTGATGATAAATTTTAACAATTTTCACGCGTTGTTGGATCGTGTAGCGTTCCATGGTTAAATGTCAATACTAGCTGAACACGCCAGTCGCCAAAGATCGAGCGTGACTATTGAAAAAGAGAAGTTGATGTACTTTCAGAATATTAAAGCACCTATTTAAGCAAATAGTTTCTGCACACACGTTGTAGATGTTCAGCTGTTTTTTTCTTGCATGTCACATTATCTGCTACCAGCAACTCGTATCAGAAATTTGTTTTCTATCTTCTAATGAGCAAGATATTTAGCTAATACATGCTTACTCAATTGCACTGTATACTAGGGCCCCAGAAATTGTTTTCGGAGAAAAGTTGATTGATAAATACATGAATGAAGTAAACAATCAAAGTTTTATACCGTTTATATTCCTCGGTGTATTAAATGGGTTGAAGTTTTATTTATTGCGGTTTTAACCCTTAAATACTGTCGCTAGCTACACCCCTGCTTTAACGAATTTTAACCTATTTAGAATCTCTGTAAAACCATCGCAAATCTGCATGTTTTTTGAACACTTATTTATAGTCAATTTTTTGAGAATACTTGTTTTTCTTACAATCTTTCTTTAGAGTAAACAGGAATTGATGCGAGTTGATAAAGACATAAATCGGAAAATGACGAATATCACTCGTTCGTATGAAAGTGAAAATGACAAGGTGAATTCCCGTACAAATTAAGTTATTTAACTAAACTAGTCATGTCTGTTTAATTCAGATGCAAATTAATGTTAATCCTTCTTAGAATTGGAAATATATTGGATTTTTGTTTGACTGGTTATGGAAAACGTGTTTCTTTTTTTAATTCCATGCTTTAAATTCGTTCTTACAATTGTTTTAATAGTTTAATATTAATTTTTTTAACTATATTGATTGTTATTTCCACAAGCGTTTGTTGTATCTGTATAAACATTACATAATTATGATAATTTAGGAATGATTTTTTGCTGATTTTTTTAATAATTCTCAGGAGTTGATTCAGTAATTTTATAAAAATAAAAAAGGTTGCTAACATTCAAATCTTTGATCTTTGTATGGTGAATCTGTTGCTAACATTGTTTATTTATTACCTATTTTACTGATGCAAACAGCCTTGAGAGGATGGATTAATTAATTGAGTTTTATTTGGGCAATTTGTTAAATAAAAGGCTTTAATTGTAGTAGAACTCCAAATTTTGGTGTAGAAACAAGACACAAAGACCAATATTTTAGTACTTTTTACGTTTTTACGTTTTATTGGCATAAGTGGGCCTAGCTTTCAAAACAATGAATACACCCGAACGTATTCATTATATATGTTTATATATACGCGTATATATTTTACTTTCGTTAGTTGCGTGTGTCTTTCGTTTTTTAATATGTTTTTGTTTATTTTTAATAATTTCTTTAAACAAATGGCGTTTACGGTTTGATATTGTGGGATTCTAGGAAAGCTAAACAAAGCCTTTTGCACAACTTCATTATTTTAATTAAATAACATTTATATCTTAATATTTTAATTGCTTCTGTTTTGAATACCTTTTTGCAGTGGTGGCTCGTGAGTTTTTAGGGGTAAGGACTGCAGAAAATATAACTCTAAATTAATGAGAAAATCTTACCTTAATTTTATTGATGGCCGAAAATAAAATAGTAAAATCCCACGTCGTAAGAAAACGTTTAATGCATGCAGGTGATAAAAATCTACAAGCTTTACTACATTATCCTCAAAATAACATCAATGATTTAATTCCTCTTCTATCGGCCATCATTTACAGGAAATTTGAATAAATTACGTGCGCAATTGTTTCACGCTTGTAAATCTAATATATGAAATTTACCACCTACTGAGGATTCACTTTATCAGCATATTTTGAGAGCTGCACGCCCTTATTTGGAAAAGTGCGAGTAAGATAAATCCAGAAATTCCCAATCCAATTAATTTTGGTTGGTGCTTAAAGGATAATTTGCTTATCCCAAACTTAATAACTATAAGTGTTCGTCCCGATGAAACTTACGAAAATGTATTTTTAAAATGTAAATTTAGGAAATGCACTGGGAATTGTAGCTGCAGCAAAGCTGGATTGGAATGTATAAAGGTGCGGATACACGAGCGCACCGAGCCTGCAATGCAACGTTGCATGTAATGCGTGGAGGAACTTTTTTTGGTTTACTACTACGAGCAGTTCCTTTGTGTTCGCGTCAAAAACCGACAGAAAATGGTTCGTTGCGTGCCGTTGCAGTATCGGCGCAGCGCGTGTTCGCAATCCCGTCCACACGAACAAACACTATGTTCGTTTCATGTTGTATTACAGGTTCGACGCGCTCGTGTATCCGCACCTTTATAGGTTGCTATTGTGAGAGTCAATGTATGTATTAGCTATTAAACACTCGTAAATTGTTAAACTTAAATTCATAAAAAGTTACAATTTCGATTTTCATTTTCTATGTGATTTTCCTTTTATTTATAATTCGCCGTATTATTTTTGACCTTAAGTTGTAATAATAGATAAAGAATAACTCGTAACTTCAAACATATTTTTTATAAGAATAACGCTATGCAAGTAATTCTTTCACTAAAAGCTTTTTCACTCTTTTCCGCACATTTCATTCAATATAAGTGCGCATCTATGTGCAATAGTTTTAAAAATACCTCGATGCTGAAGTTTATACTACGCATTTCGCGTACGCTTTGTTTAAACATTTATGTAGCATTTGTTAACAATAATTTCCAGATAATTTTGGCAACGAAGAAACACGAAATAACAACTTAACACTAAAACACAACACTAATATTAATTCTAATACAAAACACTAATATTAACCGGTAACACTAATTAATTTATTTGTACAGTTTGTTTATTTATAACTATTCACGTACATTTATATTAACTTTACCGACACACATATTCGCGACCGTTTATGTAGGCTGGATTAGACTGCCCGTGTTCATTTGGTCGCGCCTTATATATCCCAGCTTCGTCGTTCCAGAACTTCATTCCAGAACGTTCCCGTAGTCGCGCGAGAATGAGTAACCGTCGACCGTTCTGGAAGCTTTTCGGTGGATGACACACATGATCCCACAGGTGTGCTGACGCATCTCGTTACAATATAAATTTAAAATAAAGTCGCACTGAGCCCTGGGGAACACCAATATTTATATTCAGAGGGGATGAAACGTTACCATTTATGTCTGTTATTTGATGCCTATTTGACAAGTAAGAGTGTAATAATTTTATTGCTTTTTTTACTGAAATTGTAGTTTCTAAGCCTTCCACATAAGAGTTCAATTGAAATGCAATCAAAGGCCTTACTTAGAACAAATAACAAAGCACCAGTTAATACATTATCTTCAAATGATTCAGATACATACTTTATAAAATATTCCAGAGCAGTTACAGTAGATCTGCCTCTTCAGAATCCGTGTTGGCTATTAGTAAATAATGCATTAGAGTGCATATAAGCAGTTATACGCTTTTTAAGCACTGTTTCAAATATTTTTGATAAGACTGGGATAATTGGTGGCCTGATTTTTGCAACCTTTTTTGAATACCGGTACTACCTTGGAAACCTTTAAACACAGGATAAATTCCTTCTTTAATACATTGATTACATAGTTTCGTCAGTTCTTTAAGAAAATACGTTCAAGTTTATCTTGATTAATTTTTTTGTCGCTGGTTTGTCTTGTTTTAAAGAAGTTCTGTCAAAAAAAAATTCGTTCTGTTTATGCCCATTCATGGAAATTACGAAGCCTCGTTAGTCCACAAAATGTTATGTGATGATATTTATAATTCCTCAGGCAAAACCGTAGGTGATACAAACTTCTAAAAGTGCTTTTTAGACTATAAACAACCTATCTAGCTAGGTAAAACGAGTTTAAAACGAATTTATTAATTTTTGGTATTATTAAAAATGTGTGATGTTTATAATTCCTCAGGCCAAACCGTAGATGATACAAACTTGTGAAAGTGCTTTTTTAAGGTATTTTGATGCGTCTGAATCCAAGAGCTTGAACTCTCTGGTAGTGAGTGATATGGATGGACACAATCCCTTCTTATTGTTCTCCAAACCTTAAGGGGTGACAAAACACAGGGTTATTACTAAAATAATGGTGTAGTTATTTAGGCACACGAAATTGTTCTTGCTCCTCATTGTTTACGAGGAATACCTTGCCCAGTTCGAAAATAATCTCGGCATTGTAATTAAGGATGTTAACAAACTTTTTTAATACAATAATTGTAATTATTTAACTTTTTAATAAGTTCATAGTTTACTCTGAAAACTTGCCAACAATAACGTACAATTGCTTTACAAACAAATAGCATTCGTGGCCTACATAGGTGATGTTCTGCGAATAATTATAAAATCAAGAACAACTCCATAACGGTTCAGTTTGTGATATACATATTTATGTTTATACAGACTTTTTGATTCCAAATGAGTTAGTTACCCAATTGACTCCTAAAATATTTTTGGTATGGAACACCCTATATGAAAAATACGATTAAAGTTGTTTATTTTGTTTTATTCTTGTAATTGCTTGTTTTAGCTTTTACCTTTTAATGTTTATTATTTTTTAGTTTTCACTCGTTTATTGTTTATCAACATATTCATTCATCGAAATTGCAATCGCTAGGCCGAAGGTCATTTTTTTAACAAATCAATGAGATAATGAAAAGCAAGCTATACCACAAGTTTTGCGTAAAAACACGTTAAGCAGTGACATTGCTCTTGGCAAGAATATTGCTTGATTTATAAATTTTTTATTGTCTGTTTGTGGAACTTGTAATCTGCGTAGAACTAACTGATTTGATTATACTTCTGACGCATTTTATTTATATACTTTCAGACGCGACTATTAACTAAGCATTATTTACACTGAATAAATAAATAAATAAATATGATAATATGATAAATAGATGAACAGAAATGATTATTTTTTGAGTATTAGTAAACTACATACATCCTTTTAGAAGTTGATTAACTGTATCTTATTAAAACAAAATGTTTGTTTACACGTTTATCTGAAGTATTTGTATTTTTCCCTTGTTTGGTTTTTATCAAAAGTTATGTAATAAGTACATAGGTCCGAATTTGTTTTAAAGAAGCAACATCTATCTTACGTGGGTTCAATTTTACATTTTTCAAAATTTTATTATTACAGGAAAAATGCAAATTTGCATATTGTCAGTCAACTAAAGTATGTGCATACTTTGAATTTGTTAAACTCAATGTGTAAGCGTAGATAGAGCGGCTACAATTTTCTGTCCTTCAAATTGGGTACTTTTCAGGCATATTGCACTGTATGTTTTGTTATTATCTATGATTTTTCATAATCTCTCAATGTCACCTTTCTTGAAGCAGATAAAAATACAAAGTACTTAGAATTTGTTAAACTTAACGTATAACGATATGTAGAGCGGCTACAATTTTCTATCCCTAAAATTGGGGAACTTTTAGGCATATCACACTGGCAACAATGTAAAATGCGAACATTTAATGAATGCAACAAATATTTAAAATATGACACAAAATGAATTCACAAGTTCTTTCTTAAATTATGTGAAAGGGGATTGAGGGATGCCACATTTACTCAAGTTGCACAAAGATAATTGACAGCTAGGCTCCCTTAATCGCAATCAAAAGAATGGTGATGACAAAGCTTAAACTAAAAATCTGGCAACAAATAATTTTACACAAGCAACATAAAATAAGCAATCATCGCGATAATTCGCACTGTTTCTGAATTATGAACACTAAAGCAAAAGTAATACGCATTGGTTGAAGACTTAAACACTTCGTTGAACAAATTAAACGAAAGAGAGGATGCTTGAAGTACTTGAGTTACCGACAAGATTAACTGATGCCTGTCTACGAGTAATTGGTAAAATACGGTACTGAAATCGGGTTAGGTTGGTGTACTCACAACCGGCAAGTAAAAGGGCAGCCATAAATTGCGTTACCTGGGAAATAGGGCTTGTTGAGACTAGCCCAGTGAAAGCGATGGTCGGCCTCTCCAAGGAGAGATAGCAGCGGTCGGCGTAAAAAAGGGAATTCCTTGGCCTGTAGGTTTTATTGGTCCAAAACGAAACCGTGTGAGAACGGTACTTCACATACCACTAACTTTCACACAGAACTATATCTTTCCGAAACTGTAAAGCACTCTCTGGGATAATCCGACAAATGTGTCGTAAAATAGTTTATCAAAACTAACGAGAATGAGAGGCCTTTTTCGGTAATTTACTACCCAAGCTGGAACGAAAACTTTCACGACTGATAAGTTGGAAAGCTGACTATACTCTGAGGTGTCTTGCTATTTTTCCGCAAAGCGAAGGATGTCAGGAAGAGATGAACAAACGCGACATCGTGCGCGGGGTGAAATCCTGAACGGCGCCAATCTGGCGTACCTCGTGATTGGGTTGGTGCTTCCCCGAATTCTTAACAAAGAAACATACAACAAAATATTACATCACCATATTTGGTCTTACATTCGGAATTTCTTCGAAATATTGCGCAGCCAAAAAGGAATGTGCTAATTTAGCATTACTCGCGCGGATTCTGCAAGCTTCAGGGCCGGCTTAAACTTCGAACAACAGGGCCGTATTATACTTAATTCACGTAAAATTTCAAAAGCCGTGACACGCTGGTAAACAACCTGTAGGCCGACTTTCGTGCTTCCACCTCAATCACAATGTGAAGGGGCGTTGGGTTGAGAAGGTCTTCCAGGGCCGCTGAGAGTGTGGTACGACCAGCCTTCGTGATGGCAGAACTTGCCAACTTCTGGAATTGGGTTAGCACCAGTGAACTTACCAATATAACTTTCATACTTTTCAGATGTTTCTGTATTGGAATAACTCCGAACTTCTAATTATTAAATAAAAAGAAAAAGGAAGGAGACTAAGGTATTATGGTGCATAACTGCAAGTACAACGGAAATACGTCACACTGGTTTATGGAAAATGGTTATCAGTAAAATAATAACGATTTTTTATCCATAAAAGCAGCGAATTGTTTAAGTTAAATTGGCCTGGCAATACTGCTGAATATTAAAACCCTGCTTTAAGGTTTTATTTTTTTGACATTTTAACGTAATCTTTAAAACTGTAACTGTTTGGTTTCGTAGCAACTCAAATACAAATTAGCTATTTTAACTTTTCATTTAAATTTCGACATTTTCCAGTGTATCAAAAGGAATTGTAGGAAAGTACAGAGTTTGCAAATTATCGTATAAAATATCGTAAAATTGATTAAACTCGATGTATCTTAAGAAATATTTATAAGTGAAGAGACAACAGTTTTCTATCCCTAAAACTTGGGAATTCTTAGTATACTAACAACACTGTAAAATACCAACACTATGTTACGATTATTATTTTTACATTTGAATCTAATCTTTAACAATTTAAATCAGTGAATTTCAGTCATGCCAACCAAAGTTAACTTGTTAATATGGCGTCGAAGCAAGTGGACGTGTTGCTTAGTGCTCCCACATTATGTGGAATCTGTGGTTCAAATACAGTGAAATCAAGGGTTAAGTGTATGTTGTGCAATGTTTTTTACCATAACAGTTGTACTAGTAAGCTTAAATCGTACGAAACCACTGATGATAAGGATTTAATAATATGTTGTGGAAATTTTAACAATTCTAAAGCAGAAAAAGAGAACGCAACGTCCTTCAATCAAAAACTCGACTCAGGTATATTTACCGATTGTATTTTAGAAAATAAATTATTAAGAAAAATTATAGATGCAAAAGAGGCACTAATTATAGAATTACGTGAAAAAGTTATTCTTCTTCAAGATAAAATCGAATATATAAATACAACCAATGACACTAGTATTATAAAAAAAAAGAATAATATTAATGTTAAAGCGAGCAACCCCTTAGTTGTAGACACACAACAATTAAAAAAAAACAAATCACCGATATCGAATCCACAAAACAGTGTCAATTTTAATTTTAATCATGTTGACGGACAGAAACAACAACAACAACTTAGTGAACGAAAAAAGGTAACAAATAAGGAAGTAAACAGAGGTCTACTGGAAGCAGCAACCACTAGCAAGTTCGACGAAATTATCAATCTGGATAAATCTGAAGAGTCTACTAGGTTTAAAAATAAATCCTTCCATACAGCCGCCGAAATTAATAATAAAAGAAAGAACGCAAATAATTTCACCAACAAAAAAGTTATTGGAGCTAAATCGGAGGAGAACTGTAAATTTAAGGCAGTCCCGTACGATAAAAAGGTATGGATCCATGTTTCGAGATTCTCTCCAGATCTAACAGCTGAAGAATTAAATTCATATCTCGTTGAAAAATTCCAACAGACGGATTTTATTTGCGAAAAGATTTCTTCGAAATCACCAAACCCGAAAATAAGTTCCTTTAAAATTGGGGCACACGTGTCTCTAAAGGAAGAATTGTACAACAATAATGCGTGGGCAGAAGGTATTGTGGTGAGGAGATTCAATTTTTTTCGATCCCAACCTAACCGTTCATCAATCAGCAATATCTAATAAATCACTATTTAAAAAAACAGCATGTCAACCGGAAGTTTTTAAAGTAACCGACGGTAATAGACTTACAAACGATAATAAGGAGTGTTTAAATGTTGCCCATTTGAACTGTCAATCTGTGCGTAACAAGTTGCATGAAATTGATGCCTTCCTAAACTACTCAAATCCCTCAGTGGATATCTTCTGTATAACAGAGCATCACCTTCGTGACTGTGAAATTTATAACTTTGGTATAAATAATTATAAGTTAATTTCACATTTCACCAGACTTGAATCGTTAAAAGGAGGTGCCCTTGTATTATCGAAAGCTTCGATTACAGGACACTCGGTACCGAAAGTTAATGAAATGTCTGTCGAAGGGCATTGCGAACTAGCCGCGGCCGATTTTCCGGAACTGCATTTGATGTGCATTACCGTATACCGCCCACCTAATGGTAATATAAAATTATTCTTGGAAATTATTAATAACCTTCTTACCTTTTTGACTAGCAAGCGTGACATTATTGTGACTGGCGATTTCAATTTAAGATTCATGTCTGATGATTGGAATTATATTAAATTTAGAGACCTAATAAAGTCATTTGGCTTTACACATACAATTGAACAACCTACAAGATTGTTTAATTGTTTGGACAATATTTTAATTAACTTCGTTAATCACAGAAATTCAACAAGTTGGGTAGCAGATCCATGTATATCAGATCACCGTGCAGTTTTTATTAGTGTTAAGACTGATAAATGTAACAATACTCTTAGCGATAAGTATAGACCAATTACTTATAAAGGCAAATTAAAATTTTATGAATTAGTCGAAAACATAGATTGGGATACTGTTGTTGATAGTAACTCCACTATTAATGAAAAATTTTCCGAGTTTTTATCTAGTTTACAAAACTCTTTTAATACAGCATTTCCGTTAACCAAAAAATTTAAAAATAGACCTCCAAAAATAAATTGGTTTACTCCTTATTTAAACGACCTGAAAAATAAGTTACACTTAATGGTGGACTTAAACAACAATTTCCCATATCTTAAGTTAGATAACCAGATAAAAAGTGTGAGATCTACTTACAAAAATGAAATTGTAAAAGCCAAAAGAGCTAAATATTCAGATTATGTATCTCAATCCTGTAACAGAATTAAGGCCTACTGGAACTTAATCAATAATCATCGAAGTACAAAATCATGTAATAGATTAAATGATGTAGATGCTGACAAATTTAACGAGTTCTTCATCAATGCCCCACTAAATATTAATAACAGTTTACCAGACTCGACTTTACATTTTTCGGAGTACCTTATCAAATGTGATAAAATCCCTACCTTTAAATTTAGAGACGTTACCTATATTCAAGTCAGAGACGCAATCGACAAGCTAAAGACAAATAGTAGCTGTGACTATTATGGACTAAATACAGAATTACTCAAAACCATAAAAAATGTAATCATTTCGCCACTAACCAAGTTGCTTAATGAATGCATATCAGTTGGATATTTTCCAGATGCATTAAAAATTGCAAAGGTCATACCAATACATAAAAAGGGCTCCACAAACGATCCCAATAATTTTAGGCCCATTGCCTTGTTACCGGTACTCTCAAAAGTGTTAGAATCCCTATTAAAGGACCAATTAACAGAGCATTTTGAGGACAATAACATGTTCTTTAAAAATCAATTTGGTTTCAGATCTAAAAAGTCCACCGTTAATGCGATTAATCAGTTAGCTGACTTAATCGTGGATGGTTTTGAAGGCGGCACTCATATTGGAGCTATGTTTATTGATCTGCGCAAAGCCTTCGATTGTGTATCGTGGAAGATTTTGCTAAACAAATTTAAACATTACAATTTTGATGAACTGACCTACAGTTTACTCGAATCTTATTTTACTAATAGGAAGCAGCACACTTTTGTCAATGGTATTTTTTCTCATGAAGGTGAAGTATTCAGTGGGGTGCCCCAAGGGTCAATACTGGGGCCCATTTTGTTTTTAATCTACGTTAACGACCTTCATGTTTCCTTCTCCTCTTCTAACAACCATTTGCTGTTATTTGCCGATGACACTACCCTTGTTTGCTCACACTCTGACGAGCATCAATTATTAACTTCCATGGAAGATGCCCTTAGAAAGGCAAATAACTGGTTCATCGCTAATCGTCTTAGTTTGAATACAGATAAAACATCCCGCCTGATATTTTCTCTTCGTCAACTTAGCACTATTAATAAACTCGAACCTGTAAAATTTTTAGGTGTAGTTCTAGACCATAGGCTCAATTGGGAAGCCCATGTTGATTTTATATCAGGTAAAATTTCAAAGAACACGTTTCTTATAAGAAATCTCCGAAGTCTAGTTTCAGATAATGTGATTATGACTGCCTACCATTCATTGATCGGCTCTCATATGATCTATGCTATCACTTGTTGGGGACACTCCTCACATGCATCTAAAATCTTTAAACTTCAACGCAGGGTGATCCGCATATTAGCTTGTAAGGGATTTCGAGATGATGTCCGGAACGATTTCGCCAGACTTAAGATATTAACTCTCCCGTGCTTATATATACTTCATAGTTTGCTAGTTATTAAACGTCAGGTTAACTTTTATGATACACACGCAGAAATACATGACCATGACACACGAAACAACACCAAAATTTGTCCTCCCTACTTGAGACTGACTTCCAGTAGAAATACTACTAATTACTATGGTATAGAGTTTTACAACAAATTACCGTCTGCTGTAACGCAGCTACCTTTGAAACAATTCAAAGATACCGTCAAAGGATTGCTAATACAACATGCTTTTTACTCCACCGAGGAGTATTTACGGTGTTGTATTAGTAATGCTTTTGACGGAACATGAACATGAACATGATTATGTATCTTGTTGTTGTTATGTATGTATTTGTATTTTTATCACATGTATGTATTTTTTGTACATTGTGTATTTTTTGTATGACAATTCTTAGACTTCGAAAGAAGTGAACAAGAAGTAAATAAATAAATAAAAAAAAAAAAAAAAATAAATAAATAAAGTCAAATTATCCATGGCTACCTTAATGCAATTGGTAGTTTCCAAAAAGCACAGAAACTTAAGATGTAATCTTTTACGTATCTCTGAAAGCTAAATATCAGAGAAGAGCTCACTAAACTTCGCAGTAAAGCCCTGAAAGCTTCAACTAGGAAAATAAAAATAATATCGGTTTCCACTTAAGGAACGATTACGAACAGAGCATGGAGATTTTAATGTAACGTCCCGCACAATAACCTTTTATAACCTACTTTTAAGCACTACGTGCAATTTATTAGTTCAGTTTTCGAGAACATTCAAGCTAATTTTCCGGGTATAGGATACTTAGTAAGCCTAGATTTCGTCCAATAAACAAGCTACAAATTACGAACTTCAGGATTTTGAAGCAGTACGTTTGTTGACAGACGTTCTACGAGGGCGAGATGATATGTGATTAGTCTATTAATGTGAAACTAGTTCCATGCTTTTAAAATAATATTTATTTTGTAACATAGTCTCTTGACAGTGCAATGCATTTTGTCGATATTCTAATGCTCGAATGTGAAAGGTGCTTTCCTCGAGGTCAGCAAAATAGGTGTCTATGGCGGACTCGTCAGTTGCCATGAAAATTTTTAACTTAAAGAATAAATGGAAGTCGGGGGGAGCCAAATCCAGAGAATAAGCTGGATGCGGAAGCAAATCGTAGTTGTGTTTCTTGATTTTAGACATTGCATGTAGTAACACCAGTGTGGGAGCGTGCATTATCTTGATGAAATTTTTTGTCTGTTCTAAACTTGGACGTTTTGGTGCAGTCGTTCCAGAAGGTTAGCGTAATATTAATTATTTATAGTTTACCCTTTTGGGTGACAGTCTATTGCCAGAATTCCCTTGACTTCCAGAAAGCTGACGCCAAGCTGATTTTATGGCTATCGCTTTCTTTGGAGCTGATCAACCGCGTTTTGCTTATTGTTACGACTGGAGTTTCGTCTCTAAGGTGTAGTAATGAATCCGGGTCTCGTCTGTAGTTACTAATCGTATAAAACCGGTTGGATTTTTTTTAAACGGCCCAGACACTGTTTTTGATCAGGTGTAAGCAATTGTGTCACCCATCTTGCTCAAAGTTTTTTCATACCCAGTTCTTTTGTTAAAGTGTTGTACACTTGCTCTTTTGAGATGTCCGCAACATTAGCCATTTCACCAAGTTTTTAACACCAGATCGTGAATTTTAGGCATCCAAATGTGATGTCTTGGATGCTTGTACGGCAGTGTGTAAACGTATGTATGTCCGTTTATAACTGCACGAAACCCCCCTTTTCGCCCAAATCGACCACGTTCTTTCGGAATCCGGGCGCTAGCACACACTGAAAACGCGACAATCGGTGGTTTAATTCAGACACTCAATTTTGTACGGTTGCATATAATGGAGAACTTTCACCCAACATAACAAAATAGAAAATGTATTTTCTTTGCAGACCAAACTAGTGGAATGCCGTTATATTTTCAGTATTGCCAAATGAAAGACCGAAGTTTCAAACCGTGAATAAGTATTTTACTTACCAGCGCCACCTATGTGAAGGCTGACCCCTCCGCCACCATCCCGCCCTGTATATCAAAATCGACAAATAAACAAATAAACCAAATTGTATAACAGGGTGTTCGCTAAGATAACCCATCATTCAACGCCTAACTCAACAGTAAACTTAGTCCAAACAAACAAAAATATAGAAGCAATGCTTGAAAACGTATTAGTCTTTGCAAACAAAACCTACAAATGCAGTTGTTGCAGCAGTAACTGAAGCAACCAAAAACCAGCCTTGCACTTTTATTCCCTGTTAGTAGCAGCAACCACTTCTTCATGGGAATTTGTCATTTCAATTTATTAATATTATTATAAATGGTTTGCAAATCTATCAAACTATTCAATAGTTCGTCTTCCAACCTGGTTTATTAATTCAACCCCTGTTTGGTCGTCAGCCTTTATTAAAATGATTTTCCTTATTTTGCGAATGCTTTCAACGATTTTGAAAGTGTTTTCTTTATTTTAAGGTTATGATTTATGAAAATAATGTTTAAATTTAATACACGTGTAGTGGTGGTGTTAACTCCTAAGAATTTTACTAAAATACTTAGAGTAGTAATTATACAGATGTTACCGTATGTTATCATGTAAACCTGCAAACCTAGTTAACCTTTGTTGATCTACTATATTAATACCTGTTTAACAGCATGCAGTGACATCATCAAAAGTCAATAAAGGAGCATCTTAGAAATTTCATCGTAAAAACGCGTCATAACACTTAAAGCTTGATCGAAGTTGTAACTTGTTTAAGTTTGTTTTTTTGTCGTAATATTCGTGATTTTGAGCATCCGTGACGAACGTTTTCCCCTTTTCCTATGATTCATAGAAAACTAATCTAATTATGTGGTTTTAAACCTGATTTTTGCATTAAAAAAGATGCTTTGTTTGTTCAAAGCATTGGTCTTCTGAAAATTTGTGAATCACTTGTTTATTTAAAAGTTTGGTTTGGTTAATTAAAAAAATGTATATGTTGTTGTTTGCTAGTTTTTTCCAAAACATCGTCAGTTCTGCAATGTCTTAAACTGGTCTCTTCGGAGCATGTTAAATGTTTACAATTAGCAGTTTTGATTTCTTGAAAATCGATTGTGACAGGGTTTCAGGGTTAGCATACTTGCTTTGTAAACTAAATTTCTCGGGCTCGATCCCGACAGAGATCAAGCAATACCGAAATAAAATAAATTCTAGTTAGATACTGCTAAAAATAACCATCACAGTCGACGCACACTGCAATCCTTGGTACCCGGAAGTCCATTAAATAAATAAATAAAATAATTAAACACCTACAAAACATCTTTTGTAAACATAAATGCAGTGTTAAACTGTTTTGTTGGTGTAAACAAGACTTTTGGACTAATAGGTAGAAATTACACCGACTTAATTGGGATGTTGTGCTTACCACAAAATCAGCTTTGCTGGTTGTAAGCATGATTTTGTTTTATCCAAACTGAAGTAATTCTGCTGGGTGATACTTGGCAACCACAGGCCTATATCTTTCACGCATTAAATAATTAAATAAAATATTTAAACGGTACAAAACGTCCTTTATAAAACTAGTGCACCTTTAAAGGCCAACATTAAAAATATTTTGAATACAGCTCTCTTAGGTTTTATACCAACATCAACGTAGACTATGTTAAACATCCAGATTAGTTGGTATAAACAAGACTTTTCGAAAAATCACTAGGAATTAGACCGACTTAATTCGGTTATTATGTTCATCACAAAATCAGCTTTGCCGGTTGGGAGGTGGATTTTTCTTTTATTCAAACTGAAGTAATTCTGGTGGGCGCTGCTTGGTACCCGCAGGCCTAGGTCTTTCACAAACAAATTAAACACCTACAAAACATCTTTTTGTAAAAATTAACGCAGACATTTTTATAATTAAGCTCTCTAAATTTAAGACCAAAGTTGACTAGATTAGACAGCCGGTTTTGTTAGTGTAAAGAAGACTTTTCAACTAATCGGTAGAAATAACACAGACTTAATTGGGATGGTATGCTTACTACAAAATCAGCTATGCGGGTTGTAAGCTTATTCTTTTTTAATGCACACTGAAGTACTTCTGACGGGTGTGTCACGTGCTAATTCCGCACTACGACAACTAATAGGGGACGTCGAGGTCCTGCGGCTCTCGGCCAGCAAGTAGTGGAGGGTTCGAAACGCTAAACCCTTCAAATATGGGGTGGTCATAATCGGGAGGAAAATGGGCGCCACTGCGGAAATCACCCAAAGATGGTTACGAGAAACGTTCCGCAGATAGTTCCTTCGGGCTCGAAAGGGGTTGGGGGTGGCTCCACCCTACTGCTAGATGCTACTTACCCTTGCTTACTGAAATAAAACTGGAATAACACAAATAAAAGACGATAAAGAATTGACAATGAAATTTAATGAATGCAAGTAATATTCAAAATGTGACACAAAAGGGGTTTATAAATTCTATCTTAATTTAAGTGAGCGGGGATTAAGAGATGCCACATTTATTCAGAATTGCGGCAAATATATAATTAGCAGCTAGGTCCCCTTAATCGCAATCAAAAGAATGGTGACAACAAAACTTAAGCTAAAAATCTGATAACAAATAATTTCACTCATGCAGCATAAAATACGTAAGCGTCACGACAGTTCGCAATGTTTCTAAATGATGAACACTAAAGCAAAAAGGTAATAGACACTAGTCGAAGACTTAAACACTTCGTTGAACCGATTAAGCAAAAGAAAGGATGCTTGAAGTATGTACTTGATTTACATATAATATTTATTGGTGCCTGTCCACGAGTGAATCACAAAATACGGTACTGAATTAAGGCTTGAATTGGTACACTCACAACCGACAGTAAAGGGCAGCCTAAAGTATTTACCTGGGAAAAGGGGCTTGTTGAGGGTGGCACAGAAGAAAGCGATGGTAACTTGAAATTCAGGGAGAGATAGCAGCGGTTGGCGTAGAAAAGAAGGGATGGAGTCCTTCTTCCGGAAGCAGATGTAAAGACAACAAGATGCCCTTAACTGGTAGATTATTTAATCCAAAAACGAAAACTGTGTGGAATGGTAACTTCGCCAAACGTCAAACTTAAACGGAACTTCCAACACAGAACTACGAAATAGACGACACTCTCTGGGATAATCCGACAATATGTTGTAACACACCTAGTTTTTCAAAACTAACCATAATGAGAGGCCAACGAACAAGGGATTTCACTACCAAAGCCGGAACGATAATTTCCACAACCGCTAGATGTTAAAGTTGGCTAAACTCTTATTTGTCTTGCTATTTTTCCGCAAGCGAAAGATGTTAGAAAGAGATGCCCAAACGCGACTCCGTGCACTGGGTGAAACCTTGAACGGCGCCAATCTGGCGTACCTCAGGATCGGGTCGGTGCTTCCCCGAATTATCAATGACGAAATCCACTGCACAGAATATTTTATCACCATATTTGGTCATCTTATTTGGGATTGCTCCGAAATATTCCGCAGCAGCAAGAATATGCCGAACTAGCATTATTTTTGCAAATTCTGCAGCTTCAGGCGAGTTTAAACTTCGGACAAGAGGGCCGTATTATGCTTAATTTACGCCAAATTTCAAAAGCCGTGACAGGTGATACTTAGTACCAGCAGTTTTAGATCTTTCACTCATTATTAATAAATAATAAAACAATTAAATAGTACCAAATGTCCGTTATACTCGTAGAACTAACGCACTGGTAAAAATTGACGTTGAAAATGTTTAATTTTTAATTTCTGAGTTTTAGACGAAGGCCAACGATGTTAGACAGACAGTTTTGTGGGTGTGAACAAGACTTTTCGGTATGAAAATCGGTCTATCGGTAGAAATTAGCTTGGCTTATTTATTCAGAATCAGCTTTGTCGGTTGTAAACTTTATTTTTCTTTTATTCAAACTGAAGCGACTCTGATGGGTGATACTTGGTACCCATAGGCCTAGATCATTCACTCATTATTAATAAATAATAGAACAATTAAATAGAACATTACTCGTAGGATTAACGCACTTGTAAAAATTAACGTTGAAAATGTTTAATCGAACTTTCTAAGTTTTAGACCAAGGTAGACCATGTTAGGCAGATAGTTTTGTGGGTGTTAACAAGACTTTTCGTGACGTAAATTGGTCTATCGGTAGAAATTGCCTTGAGGCGTTGTAAGCTTAATTTTTTAAAAATTCAAGCTGAAGTAATTCTGAGGAATGATACTTGGTACCCGCAGGCATAGATCGCCAATAAACAAACTACAAATTGCGCCTTTCACGATTTTGACGTAAATAATTCTGATGGGCAATACTTGGTAGCCGCAGCCCTTGATCTCATCCATAAAATAATGAAACAGTACCAACGTCGTTTATAAAACTAATACACTTTTAAAAATTATCGTTAATGTTTTTAATTCAGATGTTTAAGTTTTCGAATAAAGTTAACCAAGTTATACAGACAGTTTTGTGGGTGTAAACAAGACTTTTCGTGATGTAAATCGGTTTATCGGTAGAAATTACATTGATTTATGCTTACTACTTACTACAAAATCAGCTTTTCCGGTTGTAAGCTTCTTTTATACGAGCTGAAGTAATTCTGATGGATGAGTGATACTTGGTACCCGCAATCCTATATCTCCAATAAACAAACTATAAATTGCGACCTTTGACGTAAAATGCCCCGTGTAAGCTTTTTATATAAACACAAATAAACCAAATTCTGCAACAGGGTGTTCGCTAAGACAACCGACCGTTCAACGCCTGACCAAACAATAGACTGATCCTCATCTAAATTTGCTATGAACGCAATCAATTAAAATTATTATAATCTGCTATGTTTTAAGTCACCAGCTTTAAATAGGCTGCAAATGTTGATATGTTTTGTGATTCGTTTATAAATTAATAAAATAATATTAAATGATTGGAATCCAATACGTAAAGGTTTAAATTAAAGCGTTTGTCGGATTGAGAGGGACGTATCCTTGCCTTACTTAATAAATTTGTAATCTCGCACATGTGGGGAACTGGTCAGCTACGTTTAAAAACCAGATTTGTACATAATAGGTTGTAGAATAGCAGCTGTGCCGTTCAATAAGTGCGTGTATTGCTGTTTATGCTAACCATTTTATTATACAATATCGAATTGTTTGTTATTAGGGGTCAACCGTAGACGTCCGTCTGTAATGTATTTAACAGAGGGAATCAGATCAATCAAGCGTTGTTAAAGATTGGGTTGCGCCTCAAATATGTATTATTACAAAAAAGTTAATAAAAACGATCATTCCAAATGTTTTTGGGTAAAGGTTGGCTATGGAAAAATGACATATTAAGAAAGGGTTGTACCCAAACTTTTGTTACATTAACAAATGATCAAAGTCGACAGAAGAGCATCATGTTCTGTTTACTCATGTATTGTTTGTCATAAGAATTTAAATTTTGACAAATAATTAATTTGACAAAATTTGACTTTTTAAATGCGATCGTCATTTCCCATACTTTAATCCTGTTTTTTGTTTTTTCATTAAGACGAAGTGTCTCAGCTTTTCTTTTTGTTAAAAAATTTCAGGAAAAATTTGTACGTTCGCTTCAGGACCACCCTGTACTATAACAATACTGGCGAATTCTTTTAGATTTGCTCTTTTAAAGTAAGTACTTTCTTCAGTATTGATCTGTTGCAGTTTGTTTTAATGCCAAGTCCTTTGGCATTAACTTGACCTGATTTTTTCAAACGGTCGTTTGTTTAGGTTAAATTGTGTGTCCATCAAAGAGCCTTTGTTTGTTGTGGAAGAACTTTGCTTATGTATGTATTCCGGAAACCTTTTGCTTTGAGTCGTCAAGTACCGGGTGAATTTGTGTTTTTTTTTTATTAATGTCTCCTGTGAAAATTCTAACCTCTTGGTATTCAAAGCTCATAGCTCTAGGGTTGCGGCTACCATAGATTTGGAGATTAAGTTTTTCTTTGTTGCGGAAAGCTGAAGGTCAGTGGTTCAATTTTAACTAAAAATACAGGGCGACTCTAAATTACACCGACAAATTTCTGCAGGGCATTTTTTTTTACCAAAATTAAAGCATTTTCGCTAGATTTACCCTCTTCAAAAATGCAGCTCTGAGGAGATACGGCCAAACAAAGTTTGCTCCGAAATTTAAAGGATAAGGTGGCATTTTAAGCAATTATTGTAAAATTAACGTTTTTAAGGTGTATTTTGTTTTAAATAAATTTGGTGTGCTTTTGTTTATTAACAGTAGATTAGAACGTGGGAACTTAGTTCTTATTTTTCAAAAAATTGTAATATAGTGGTTATCACAAAAATTAATGTTAAACGTTAGCAAAAATAAGTTAGTTAAATTTAGTAGAATTACTGATAAGTCTTAAGTACCAACGTGGTGGTGTATTGTCACATGGCGATCCTGCACTACGACATTTAATTGGGGATGTTGTTACCCCTTAGGCGCGCGGCTAAGCTAAACAGTGGAGAAGGGCGGTTCGAAACGATAGAAAACCTTCGATTAAGGGTGGGTCATGATAGAGATGGAAATTGTTGAGCGCCACTATGATATTAAAATCACCCTAAGGTCTAAAAGAAGGAAACCCATCATAGAAGATTACAGTATAACAACCTGTCCCGTTTGTAATATAGCATCTAACCCCAAACGTATGTATCTCACAGCAAATTTACATAAACTTTGTACCAAAAAGGGTATCATAACAAATTGAATTTGTAATTTGTTAATAATTACTTCAAAATATGAAAAATTATAACAGTGGGCTTACCCGTACAGCTCAGAATCAATCACAATAATATTACAGGGGAAGCACGACAGTTCAGATGGCGCTGCGTTTATGGCGCACTTTTTAAATACGCCGTAACAACCAACCCCTGTATTAACCAACCCCGGTCTCCCATACTCAATCCACCCGTTAATCCTCCAAAGGTAGAGTTTCATAGAAGTTTGTCGATGTAATTTAAAGACAACCTGTATTTTAGTTAACTTTGAATCATTGACTTTCGGCTTTACCTGGCAAAGAAATGGTTTCTTAATCTCTAAATCCACGGTAGCCGCAACCCTACATCACAATATCTGAACAAGCAGATGAACTGTTTATTATTTTTTAAACCTTCGCCTACTTTTGGTCTTCACCGAAATACCTCGATTTTACCCCTTTCAGAGGACAGAAAAGCGCAAACTCAAGTCTAAACAGTTTTTGTTCTTAGTCATTTTAAGTAACTAATAAACAAAATTTATAATTCAGCAGAGAAGTTTTAATACACACAAATAATACACGGCAAAATAAAAAAAATAAAAATCACCCGATAGATGGAGCCCTAAAATATTCGAAATTATAACTTTAAAGCATATAAATATAGTTAAGCGTGTGATATCTTAATACTGTTACTTAGAACAATTCGTTACCTTCGTACTAATTCCGGTAAGCGTTTTGTTGGTAATTAGCAAGACGATCTTAATTGGGTGTTAAAGTAGGTGCCGCGAATCACTTTGTTTACTTTGTGAATGTTTCGCAAATTTGCACCTTTTTTTTGTTGAAAGAACCAGGCAAGTAGAACTGTGTATCTGATTTATTTACTTCTTTAGACAACAGTTAAACTATGCTCCCAGTGGAATTTAGTAGGCCATGCTTTCGAAAACGTTTGACCTACGTTGCTGAATGCAGCCGTTATCGCTTGACCGAATGCAACCATACAAGCTTACGTTTGTGAATCCCCCCGCATCCGTTTTAATGACATTTTGAGGGTAGCTTTGCGTTTAGGCATTCTTCAGTGAGTAAGATTAGCCTCCAGGTTTATTAACAGACTAACAACCTAAGAGACAAAAAAGAGGTTATGCTACCGATTTTTTGGGGACGTCGTTTTACTTTTAAGTTGCACACCGAAGTTTAGTAAATTTGTGCTATTCCTTGTCCAATTCTAATAGCTTCGTTCACATCCTTAGATGTGAAGCGTAAAAATTAAAAAAATAGCATGAATAACATAACCTCAAAAGATGGTTATAATGGTTGCATTCAATAATGGGGAGGAGTCCCGGTGATGTCTTACATGAAGGGTAGTTTTAACCTGTATTAAGTGGCGTATAAAACTCGCACTATGAGTTAATAACAGGCCAACAGCCTAGGCTTTGTCTGTAATAAGAGGAAGAAAAAGAGGTAATGTTCAGGACTTTTGGCGGATGCTGTTTTACTTTCTTCTAAGTTTCACGTCAGTTTGGTGGATTTTTGCTATTCCTTGCCCAATTTTAATAGTGTTTTTACATACCTACGTAGATAAAACGTAGAAAATAAACAAATCTTCACGGAAACTCGATAACATAACATCAAAATATCGTTCTAATGGTTGCGAAGGATTAATATTCAGGATTTCGGTGTTTCAAAATTGTTGCTAATTAACCTTTATGGTTTACAAACTTACGAATTTCCTAAAAGTTGCAAAAGAACCAATATTTATATAATCAGCGAGTTTGGTCGCAAAAACGATGAAAAAGTTAAAGTTAATTAATAAAACCAACCCTTAGTTAATATATTTCACGGAGCAATTCCATCGTTTTCACCAAATTCGATCCACGAACGATAGATTGAAACATTACGTCCAGTGGTTTGAATAACCGCAACCTCAAACCGAACCGACGTATCTACGGTGCGAAATTAAATAGCGGTTTCTCATTGATGTAGTTCACAACACGAGAGTAATTATGGTCGTTATTCCGAAGAAAACCACCGGCTACTGTTTGATATTACGTTTTAATTATATTTGTATCGTAATAAAAAAACTCGTGCTGTAATTTTGTTTTGCTGAATATAAAATATCCAAGGTTGGCGGACTAAACAAATACAATGGATAATCAGTGAAACGTTAAGAGACAGGTGTAATTAATTAATGCGAATTTCAGGGTTTGCAAGGTCGAAGGGTGAATGTATTCCTGGGTTCATTTTACTTCGTTAGTGGTAGTAAAAGTATAGTTGATTAACAGACGGTTGTGCAATTTTTGTTAAAAGTTACCTTTCAAATATTTACTGTAGAAACCCTGAAATATCAATGGTTACCAAGGGACAATATCAGAAAATGAAAGTTACTAAAGGATGACTACAAATAGAGTAGCACTAATTTTCTATCCCTAAAAACAGGGAATTTTTCAAGACCTGGCAACACTGTTGAATACGAAAGCGCTAAATTAAGGTTATTTTTTGACGTTTGGAGTTTCATAACTTTACTCATAACCGAACTATTTACAGGACGAGATCTAGCCTTGCAGGTCCCAGGTATCTCAACTTGCGTCGTGCTCGTGGATTGTACAAATAAGAGCAGTTTATGCTTTATGTCGCAATAATTTAATGATTAATACTGCTAGAAAGTTTTAATCAACGACTATTTTCTGCCGGAAACTAATTCTTTTGAAGCTCGAACCAGCATTATTTTGCACTCTTTTTAATACATCACAAGTCAACTTTTCTGGAGATAAAAATACAGTTTATTATTTATCTTACAACTTGGAACTCCCGCCGATCAAAAATCAAAGCCGTAAATAAATAATAAACGAAGCAAAGTGCGAGCCAAGTGTGCTATGGAAATTTTTATGATATTTGACAAGGAAACAAAGGGATGCTTTTACAGCTTCATCTAAACTTCTCTTTAAGAGTGTCATCTTTATGTTTGGTTCTTGAATTTTTAAGACATTCTGTGCCTTGTTTATAGGTTCGTGTCACAAGCAAACCGATTTTTAAAGGCTTTGATTTATTTCTCTCGGTTGTATCTTTGCATACTTTATACTCTTGAATGTGATTAATAAAATTTCAGCCTTTGGAAACTTGTGTCGCGTTAAATGCAACCCCCATCATTGAACGCAACCATTAAAAGGTATTCATAACAATGAATCCCCCTCCCAAGGCCGAATGCCACTACCGAAATGACAGTGTGAGGTTATGTTGTCGATGTTTCACATCTACTGTTTTCTGCGTTTATTCTCCACTTTAAATTTTTTTAATCACTAAAGTTGGTCCGAAATTGGAAAACTATTAGTGACTGATAGAGTAACTTGGTTAAAAATAAATCATTTTCCGTGTATTTGTTAACCTGAAACTGTCATTGTGATGGTTGCATTCAGCGTTGATGATTGCATTCGGCGTTGACGGTTGCATTCAAGGTTGATGGTTGCATTCGGCGTTGTGGTTGCATTCGGCGTTGATGATTTCATTCAGCGTTGACAGTCACATCATTGAACAGCGATTGTTACATTCAACGACTTGGGAGGGTTCAGAATGACACGTCTTCGAAATTGCTTAATCCAAATAACTTAATAGTTTGATGTTCCAAACCAGAACTGATTTAATCGTTCAAATAACCAAATCCGACGTTTCTAAAAGTTCATTAGTTAAAAGCAATCAAGTAAAAAGTCAGGGAGGTACCGGATTACTAATAACACCCTTTCTAATGTTCGCCCATCCGCTAAATAATGTAAGCTAAGTAAGCACGCACGAAACTTACTAAACAACCTACTGAAGCATAGTAAAAGCATATTATTGCTTATATTTACAGCCAATGTTGGTTTTACTATCTGATTTTATTACTTTCCGCGGAAATAATTTAAGAGTATGCAGCAATAAAGCAAGCATAAAATCATTCTGAAAGCCTGTAACACAAATAAGAAAGTAAAACTTTTACTGAAGGAATTTTTGTCTTAAGTTGTAAGTTCGAAATGTAACTGCATTATTGGAAATGTTCTTCTGTCCTTCGAGATTTAAGCTGTAGCAACTGACGCTTCTATAAACTACTATTTTGATTACTTTCCCGAATCCGATCTTGTGGGCTGAGTTATAAGTAGAATTGAAGTTCAAAACTTCGCTAAACTTAAATCTAAAAGTTGCCCGGGGTTTTCGGGTTTTTCTTTTGTGGTTTTCCTATTAGGACGACGTTTACCTCTTGTTCAATAATACTTTTCTCGAAGTTTTACCCTTGTTTTTTTAACGAATTTTAAAGTACTGATAATGAGGGCGCGTAGAATTGGGGGGGGGGGGGGTTATTAGAAGAAGACTGATTATCTATGCTAATTAGTAAACAATTAAAGAAATGTCGAAGGTAACCTGTGTTTTCTTGATGAGTCATGGGAATTATTAAACAGAGGCATTTATTGAAATAAGAACAAACGGTAGAAGTCAAGCATTTGAATTAAAATATAAACATCGTCGATTTATCGGTGAAAACTGGTTTTGTTTATCTTAGTGAGGGAATCTAGAGGCGGTTTAAGACGTGTCGGAACAGTTCGAGCGGTCTCGAAGCAGATCGTTGCATTCTGAGGCACTTTTTGAAGCAATGCGAAACACTTCGGAGTCTTTCGAGGCGTTACGGGACACTTCGGGGACAGTCTGAAGCAGTTCGTAGCATTGCGAGATATTTGGAGGCAGCTCGAAGTATTCCGGGGCAATCCGAGGAACTCCGAAGCCATTCGCGGCATTCCGAGACACTTCGCACCAATCTGAAGCAGTTCGTAGCATTGCGAGATATTTCGAGACAACTTAAAGTATTCCGAGGCAGTTCGGGGCAATCCGAAAAGCTCCGGGGCCTTTCGGGGCAATTCGAGGTACTCTGAGATACTTTGGACCAATTTGAAACAGTTCGAGGCTTTGGGAAGATATTTCGGAGCATTTCGAGGTAGTTCGACTTATACTGAAGTAATTCGGTGACATTTAAAATATCCTATAATGTAATAATATATCATATTATATTCTACCTAGTTTTTATGCTTTACCATTTCAAGCACACCAAATTAATTGAAATATTTCAGTCAACGCTAGAAGTATTTGAATTAAAACACATACATTGTCGATCTATTGTTGAAACTGAAATGTTAAAGATTTTGAACACCGAAACAAATTGTGTTTCACTTATTGGGAGACTTTAAAGGTGGTCTTAGGCACGTCGGGATATTTCGTGGCTGTTGATCGTTGCATTCTGAGGCACTTCGGGGCAATCCGGAGCACTTCGAGGCGTTTCCAGACATTCTGATACACGTTGGGGCATTTCGAGGCAGCTCGGAGTATTCCGAGGCAGTTCGGAGCAATCCGAAGTGCTTCGGAACCTTTCGCGGCATGCCGAGATACTTCGGAACAATCTGAAGCAGTTCAATGCTTTCCAAAACAGGTCGTAGCATTCTGAGATGTTTCGGGGCATTTCGAGGCAGTTCGGAGTATTTTGAGGCAACTCGGCTTATTCTGAAGTCATTCGGTGGCATTTAAAATATCCTATAATCTTTTGAAATGTTTTTAATAATGTGTCTTTACTATAAATGTTAGGAATTCGTTATATTGTATCGGGCTTTTATGCTTTACCATTTCAAGCACATCAAATTAATTAAAATATTTCAGCTAGCGGTAGAAACCGAGCATTTAATTAAATTAATTAAAACATAAACATCGTTGATCTATTGTTCAAACTGAAATTTTAAAGGATTTGAACCCTGAAACAAGGTTTTGTTTCCCTTATTAGGAGAATTTAAAGGCGCTCTAAGGCGCGTTGTGATATTCCGGGGCTGTTAGAGTCATTTCGAAGCAGATCATTGCATTCCGAGGCCCTTCAGAGCAATCTGAAGCACTTCGACGCTTTCCGAGGCAGTTCGTAGCATTCCGAAATACGCAGTAATCCGAAGCGTAGCGGAACCTTTGGAGGTATTCCGAGACACTTCGGAACAAGATGACGCTGTTCGAGGTTTTCCGAAGCAGTTCGTAGTATTCCGAGACAGCTCGGAGTATTCCGAAGCAGAATTTCAGATATTTAAAAAATCTTTTAAATAATTTTTTGACCATAAATGTTAGGAATTAATTATGTTCTACTTAGTTTTAATGTTTTGCTATTCAAAGCATGTCAAACTGTTTACTTTTAAGTAGTCTTCAAACATTTCTGCAAGATTTTAAAGTTATGGTATTATTGTTACAGGGCCACAACTACAGGGTGGTCCGTGAAACAATGAGAGAAACAGTGTTATCCAGTGAAATAACGCGCAACCAGCATGAAGAAGTCGAAGTCTCATGGCAAGAACGTAAGTTATTTTTGAATTTTCCTCACCTTTCTTTTATTTTTGTTGTCAACATTATGTTTTAAGCAAAGCTTTCGTAACTTACCACGGATAATTTATTTTAGACGTTTAGATTTTTTCGTTTTTAGAAATTGGTATTCTTGTATAGTTACAGCTGAAAACTAAAAAGTATGTTAAACAAAGTGTCGCAAAAAGGCAAAAGAATTAAGGCGGTACCTTTTAAACAGCCCAAGTTTGTAGGAAGCTTTGAGGCTATGTATTACGTCATCCTTGACAGCTCGCGTGCGATGATTGGTTAAGCCACGGCCTACTTAATATTAGGCTTGTGTGCCATGCATTTCTTTATACAGCTTGTCATAGACAATTGTGGCATGTTTTCCCATGTCTAAAATTAAACTAACCAAATTAATGTCTAAAAATATAACTGGAAAAGTAAATTCGTTTAACTAAAACTGATTTCATGCAAGCGTTTCGGCGGTTAAAGCAAATCGATACTCAATTACATGGGATAAATAATCACGACTTAAGTAAAAGTTCGGCCATAAATTTCCCGATGGAATTTTCGAGCTAGGTTGTAGGTTGTAGTACGGTATGGCAAAATCAATAGTTTTACAAATGAAGTAATTTGCAGTTTAGAAGTTGATTCCGCTGTTCTATTTTCGTAGTGACGTAAAGTATTTATTATCGTTTCTACGTTCGCCGACTTGGACTTGGGACTATTTTTCAGTATTTCAACTCGGGGAAGTCCCTAATCGTGTGATTAATTTGTTGAGTTAGGAAACCAGCAACTAACTCAATCCGAATAGTTGTACTTTCGCTTTTAAAATTCCAATCAGAGTTAATAGTAACGAAAAAAATTTAATCGACAGTTCCAGAAGGCTTTGGAAGCGGTTAATTAATTTTTCGCAACACAAGGCAGGATTAATGAAGCTGAAGTACTAGCTTTGATGTCTGTAATTCATTCAAGTTCGAACGTTTTACTACGCTGCGCTGGCCGGCTTTTATGTGCCTTGATAGATTAATTGCTGTTTCAGTTATTTGAGCTGCCGGTTTATTCACTTTTCAGCTGATTCGGTTTATACCATGCCTATAATCCGTTTGAGATGATTTTGTATGAGGTTAGACAACAATAATTTTTAATTTGGTTCGGCGTAAATGACCCAAAATAACGGTTACACTCTTGAAACTTAAAAAAAATATTTTAAGGAAACGTTTTGGTAATCTACACTGTTGCCAGTTCTTGAGAATTTCCCTGCTTTTAGGGATAGAAAATCGTAAATCAGTTTATTGACTTGGATTCTTGATTATTTGCAATTCTGCATTTTTCAAAATTATTCGTGACAAATATCATTTAGCAACTCAACCACTTACAACCAAAATAACGTGACAATCAAAACAAACAAAAATCTGCAATTTGCTGCCTATTAAATAAAAATTAAAGCCTTCTTTAATACAAAGTAATCTATAATGAGATTGACGCCTAATGCAACTCCCGTAAAACATTCAAAAATAACTGAAGTAGCAGTTAAACACATGAAAATAATGATCGACTAGACGCCTCTGTTCTAATTATATCATAATTGAGCTTCTCAATCAAAAGCAATATCAAATCAAGTATGTATTGAATATTTATGGATGCTTATTTTTGGATTTCCCCACTTAGTTTGTTTTTTTAATGGTTGTTTGTACGTCGAAGCCTATCATTTAAAAGCTATTTTGTTTTTGGATAAATATAGTAATATTGGTTGTAGTTTATCGTTTGTTGGATTTAACGACTTTCGTTTTTATTTGCAGCACCAAAAAGCCTAGGAAATCACAGTTGTCTTATAAATGATTATTAAATTGTAATGTTTGTTACAGAAATACTTACAACCCCAGAAACCCCAAGTAAGTTGAAAGAGTAGTGAAAGCGCAAGTTTTTAGACTTTGTTTGATGCACTTAAGCTGAAGTTTTTGAGCTTACATACACGAGTTTATATTTTAATATTTTATTGCATTGCGTTTATTAACTTACAAAGTTACAGTAGAGCGTTATGATTTTTATTTTTAACAATGCTATTTTCGTTGCAACCAATTAAAAGTGTAGCAAGAGTTTTACGGTACATTATTCGTTTTATAGCGTGCTTGTTATCAGTAGAACGCATTATCAAACGTCAATTTTGTAGATAGTCTGCTTTTAGAATTAACATAGCAAGGTATTATGATTCATTCACGTTTTATTTGGTCGCTGAGTTGGTCATGATTTCTTTTGTTTTGTGGGGCGGGTCATGGTTTCTTTTGTTTCAGTTCGGTTTAAGGGGTGGAGCTTTGCGAAAGCAGTATTGCTAAAGAGTTTCAGCTTTGCTTAGAAATTTACCGTAATATGTTAAAGGTTTTAAGTGGGTTTTTAAAACCCTACAAGAATAAATAAAAGCCATCAATCGTCGTTTAAGTTAAATATTAGAACAATAAAAGTTCTTTGGGGGAGTAAATCACAGATTAAATGGTAAATCGCAGTGGTATTATGGTGTACAACTGAATGAAATTGCTTGGAATTCGTTACGGTATTTTTCGGTAAAATTGCCGTGAATTCCGTGAAATTTCGGTGTACAAAATATGCCACCAAGGGTTCTCGCAGATAAATAACGGCAAACAACTGAGTTTGGTGGAATTTTTAGGAAACTTTCGGAATTCGTTAATACAAAGGGTGGAATTCTATAGAAATCTACTTATCTGAGGGAGGATTCCATTTATCCAACTAATAACCTGAACTGTATTTAAACTTCCTCAAATTTTTGGGAATTGTTCTATACCTAGAAGAAAATCGGTTTTGAAGAATTAAACGAATTTCGTGGAAATCTGCTTGCACTAAATGGTATCTTACAATGAATTATGAAATTTCCGCGAATTTTCTGGGGGAAACTAAATAAATTCCTGTGGAATTCCGATGTACAAAATTTTGTCAAAGGTTTACCCCTCACAAATGAATTACGGAAACGACCTGAATTTTGTAGAATTTCTAAGGAATTCCCTGAGAATTCGTTAATTTCCAGCAGATTTACGTGGAATTCTATGGAAATTTCTTTATATTTGAAAGGGAATTTGAGTAAATTTCCAAGGAACTCCACTCATGCGGACTAATTATACTTAGTTTCATGCAATTCCTGAGAATTCTTTTACATCTAGAAGAGCGATGGAGAATTACATAAATTCCTGTAGAACTTACATAAAATGCTTTGGTGATCCACCCATACCGAAGGGAGAAATTGGTGTATGCGTGGAATTGCGCAGAGTTCTTCTAAATCTGGTCAAATCCAAGAATTCTTCCTAGCAGTTCCCTTTAATACCTGTTCATAACAAGAAGGCTTTGTATGGCCAATTTAATTTTGATGGAATTCCTTAGAATTTCATTTTTAGCGAGGCTGTTATGGTACAGAACCAAGTGAATTGTGGAATTCCCTGGGAATTTGGTCGTCATGGCTTAAGAAAAATCAAATGAATTTTTGATGAGATTCCAAGATTGGTTCGTAGTTTTGGCGAGTATAAAAATTTTTCTAGCAGCTTGCAGCTCCACAAAATATTATTGCCCGCCAGTGCCAAATTAGCTATGAATGGGGTATATTGGAATATGCTTGACGCAGTCGATTATTGGAAATTCCTACATCCACGTAGCTACTAAAATGGTCACCAACTGCATTTCGTAGTTACCTTACTCAACTTTTAGTTGATATTTTCAAGTTTAGCAACGACATTTCCCATCAGCAAACATATAAAATTATTTATGACTGAACTCAGAGGGCTGCATCGAATATTTTTCAAAAATACACCGTTCTGAAGGTGTTTCAGAAGACAATATTAAAAGATACACAAATACACATTGTAAACCGTATTTATAGCCAATTTTCAGCAAGGCGACATGTTGCTTAATTTATTTGAAACAAAAGAAGCGTAATTCATGCTTTAGCTGAAAATGGCTCATAAATTCTAGCGTTTCAAGATTTACCAAGAATATCGTGAAATATGAGGCCGATCTAAGCATTCTATTTTCCTGTGTACAGACAAGGTTGTTTCGGATTTATTTTTGACAAATTTCATAAAAGGGCAAGGTTTTGATTAACCACATGAATGTATCAAATAAAGTTTTCGGAGTAAACCCTTGTTAGATTAGGCTCATTGCTGTAGTAATAAAAATAAGACCTTCGTTGTATCTTTAAACAATTAAAATCATCCCTGAATATTTAATATCTTACCGTTTCGCCCTCTTTCGTTGCCTTAAATTTAAACAGCTTGAATAAATTGCAGGACAGCTATCGATCATCCTCCAGGGATACTAAGTAATTTTTAATCATTCTGAAAATTTAATAACAAGCACAGTTACCGAAATAAAACTCTCTGATACATAATAACAAGCAAAAAAGTTCTACAATTACAATTTATAAATTGGCTTATTTATTATGAGAATCCGACAGTAAAAAAGGCAAGTTTCGAACTTGTATTCGAGTGGGTTATTTAGCTGATTATTGTGAGCACGCGAGTGGAAAAGATATTTTTTACTCGTTTAGTTAACAAACTTTTGCCTGTGGGCGTCCCTGAAAAACTGTGACCAAACTTCATATTAAAGAATTAAAAACAATACGAGTAGCGGAGCTGAGAAAACTCCGCGACTTCCCTTGAGCATTGTAATAAAGGCTTTTATTGGAAGTTTTAACGTGATTAAACAAAAACAAGTTTCATATATTTTTAGCTTAATTTTTCACGGTTTCTCAATTGAATTCATTTGTTGGTTGTTTATTATTAAAAAGACAAAACATAAATAATTGGCAATAAACCGAAATAAATCGCCGCCCATGGAAAACCTAATTTAGATCAAATTAAAGGGTTGTAATTATGGCTTACAGTTATGCAAGTTTTTCTGGGCTACATTCTCTGAAATTGGCGAAATTCATCAAACAAAACAAATGGAACTCGTTATATTTACAAACCTTTGACAGGCCATTGATGTTAACAGTTATCATGGTGTAAATTGGGCCTTTAAAATTAATTTAGTTAAATACGGCGAGTATTCCTGGGTTAAACTTCTTGGAATAGGCGAAATTCAGCTAAAACATACCGAGAGGTTTCAAACTCGTTAAATTATAACTTTTGGGTGTATGTGGAGAACTTGTACGGTGTAAATTGGGCTTCTAAAGCTGATTTGGGTAAATACGGCCAGTATTTTTGGGTGTAAAACCCTTGAAATTCGTCAACTAAAACAAACCGAGAGGTTGTACAAAGTCGATATATTTGCAAATCTGTGGCATGCTATGGATGTTAACAGTTTATTCGGTGTAAATTGGGCTTTTACGACAAATTTGGATAAATACATTGAATGTATCTGGGCCAAATTCCTTGGAATTGGTGAAATTCACCAACTAAAACAAACTGAAAGGTTACAAACTCGTTGTATTTGCAAATCTTTAGCAGGCCATGGATGTGTGCAATTTGTACGATATAAATTGGGCTTTTAAAACCGATTTAGATAAATACGTCGAGTATATTTGGGCCAAATTCCTTGGTATTCGAGAAATTCACCAACAAGCAAACCGAAAGGTTGCATGCCAACTGATTATATTTGAAAACCTTTAGCAAATCATGGTTATTAACAGTTTGTACGGTGTAAATTGGGCTTGTAAAGTTGATTTAGGGAAATACAACAAATATTTCTGGACCATATTCAGTAACTAAAACAAACCAAAAAGTTACAAACTCTTTATATTAGCAGCAAACCTCTGACAGGCCATAGATGTGCATAGTTTGTACGGTGTAAATTGGGCTTTTAAAGCTGATTTAAATAAATACAGCAGGTATTTCTGGGCCAAATTCCTTGGAATAGTCGAAATCTCTCAAGCAGAACAAACCGACCGGTTCAAACTCGTCATCTTTGCAAATCTTTGGCAGGCCATGGATATTAACAGTTTGTGCCATGTAAATTGGGCTTTCAATGACGATTTAAGAAAATATAGCAAGTATTCCTGGGCTAAACTGTCTGGAATAGGTGAAATTCCTCAACTGCAACAATCCGCTAGGTTGGAAATTCTTTATATTTGTAAACATCTGGCAGACTATGGATATTAACTGTTTGTACGGTGTAAATAGGGCCTTTAAAGCTGATTTAGGTAAAAACAGTGATTATCTCTGGGTCAAATTCCATGGCGAAATTCGACAAGTAAAACAAACCGTGAGGTTGTATAAAGTCGTTATATTTGCCAACCTTTGGCATGCTATGGATGTGAAGGTTTTTACGGTATAAATTGGGCTTTGCAAGCTGATATAGATAAGTGTAGCGAGTATCTCTGGACTAAATTACATGGAATTGGTGAAATTTCTCAAACAAAAACAAACCACCAGGTTACAAATCCGTTACATTTGTTAGGCCATGAATGATAATTGTTTTAAAAGCTGATTTGGGTATATTGTAACGAAGTGAGCTGGGGTGTATATTGTATAAGTTCGAAGTTAATAAAAATAAGTTAATTAAACAATTGACATAGAGTCTTTGACCCAACTCCGTTACGTGAGGCGTACTTAGCTGTTGCGAGAGGTTGTGATTAAAAGTCAAGTTCAACTTACTTAACATATATATTGTCGAAACATTATTTATATTATAAGAACCATGTGGACACTTAGACAATGGTGGAAGACAACTTCCGATTACTAACACAAAAGAAACGGGTCGAAGTACTAAGTCCAAAACTATGAAACATTCTTAGGGATAAGTTACGAGTACAGATAAACAAGCATAATTAATAAAATGGACAGAGTATTACATCGGAACTATTAGCAAGTCCTATTTACAGGTTAAATTAAATACAAATAATAATATAATCTTACATGCACATCTTCTCTAGAGAACTCATTTTGTATACTGCAGCTTCACCGACGGAACTAACTTGAGGTGTCTCAGTGCTTGGGCCTCAATCTACCTACTCCCAAACACCTTGACTAACTAACTTAGGAAGTTCCAGCGATTAGGTTTCAATCTGCCTACTCCCACACACTCAAACTTCACTAACTCTTCGTCAAATAAGCTGACCTATTTATACCAAAAATGAGCCCCCTCTTTTCTTACAATAAAGCAGATGGCTTGTTAAAAATAGCTTATAATAAATGACTCATCATGACTCATGCTAATCTGTATTTCAATATCTTAGGCAGGTGTCCGATGATTCATGCCAGCTGTACAATCTTTTCAATATGTTGGCGAAATATCTCAACACATTTCCAAGGTAGAAGGTCACTTTCTTACAATATACAGCGGGTATTTCTGGGCCGAATTCCTCTAACTACGCAAAGTTCATGTGTATGGTGTAAACAGGGGGTTTAAAATTGATTTAGATAAATTCATCAAATATTTCTGGGTAAAATTTCTTGTGAAACTGGCGAAATTCATCAAATAAAACAAACCAGGAGGTTGTAAGCTTCCTATATTTGCAAAGCTTTGGTAGGCCATGGACGTGCACAGTTTGTAGGGTGTAAATTGGACTTTTGAAAGCTGGTTCAGGTAAATACTGCCAGTATTTCTCGGTCAACTTCCTTGGAATGGATGAAGTTTGTAAACAAAACCAAGACTTTTACCTAAAAGAACCGTTGGTAGGCTATTGACTTATAACAGTTTTTACGGTGTAAATTAAGCTTTTCAAACCTCAAAATTGAGGTTATGTAAGCTGATCTTCACGACTTTAACAGGCATTGTTGTCTTAATCACATTTAAAAGCATGCTTAGTTCACATTTCAGAAATGCATACGGTTTCGATTGGTTTTTACTCCCTGGCTACGATTTTTGGCGTTCTTTTGTTTTTTGACAAGCATTTGATGATTTCTTGAAAATCACAAATAAATTTTGAAAAGTGCTAAATAAGCGAGCTGAAATAAACGTAAAAACCACTAAAAAATGTGAATAACCGTCCGTCGCAGATGACTAGCACATAAGCTACAAAACATGGCCAACTAAATAGCAAACAATAAACGAACGCACCATAAAAAATAATTTTCGCCATTCTTTACCCGTTGTCAAGCTCCTTTTCTGCTTCTCTTTGCCGTCGTAAGTTTGCAGTCCTAGGAATAAATTTATTCCGATGGACGTTTTATGTATCTGCCAACGTCTTCGACCTGCTATGAAATGTCCTTAATTCACAGCCATAAAAGAGATGTCCTGGGCGCGTGTACTTTAATTTACTAATCTCATTTGAAATTTATCGTGAGCCTTGCATTTGCAGGAAATTAGATTGTTAAAACGGAAAATTTGCCGTCGCAATTTCACGTAAACTAAACTTTAATAAAATTCCATGTTATTACTACGAAAATTGCTCCTTTTCGAAATTATTTCGCTTCGAAGGTTGTTTATAATTTGTTCTGCACGTAAATTGATGTTCGAATTTTATTATTAAAGCCATAATCGTGTAGATGGACTGTTTTTGTATGTTTAGAAAGGGTTTACGTTCTTTCGCCTGAAGTTAGCTGCGTTTGTCTGTGTAAACTGGGCTTTGGGGAATTATTAATTGAGGTTAGGTTAGTGTTTTGTTGTTGTTGCCAGTCCAAAGTATTCGTTTTGGTTTAAATGCAACCTGTCGTAAATTTACTCGCTTTAAACCTACAATGTCTGCCAACTTACCACAACAAAACCACGGCGAACTCGATGCCATAAACAACCAAAATTCTTTGTCCGAGTTTAGTTTACAACTGAGTGCTGCCTTTAAAAGATTGTCAAAAGAATTGGCAAAAACAATCGAGGAACTCTTAAAAGCCGAGTTTACTTGGCCAAATTGTAAATTAAAATTACAAAACCATGGCTTATCGAGTAGTTTGAATCGATAACATAATTGTCCAAATGTGAAGTCCATTTGTAACAAAATCCAATAAAAAAAAGAAACGGTATAAAATTCAAAACAACCATTCACTTCGAACGAAGATAAAACAAACCTGAATTATTGAATAGGTCCCTGTAATTCAATACCACATTTGTAATCGATCTCCTTCACCATCCGTAATTTAGTCGTCGCTACATCGTTGAATTAATTT
The DNA here is from genome assembly GCA_963082815.1 of Melanotus villosus. Taxonomy (NCBI): domain Eukaryota; kingdom Metazoa; phylum Arthropoda; class Insecta; order Coleoptera; family Elateridae; genus Melanotus; species Melanotus villosus. The sequence goes on along the minus strand of OY720419.1, from coordinate 109,050,579 downwards.
TTTTATCGTAGCTTTTGTTTGTGACTAATGAAAGGTATCATTGCGTTTAATAAGTGACTAAATTGAATAAAACGTAATCTTGCGGCTTTGTTTCGCGATGATGCAACTTCAATCATTTGCTGATTTTCTGGCGGGGTTGCCAAGTCTCCGAGTTGGTATTGACATGCCCTTAAGGAACGTCTAATTTTTTTTAGGGAGTCCGATACTTCAAACTGAATGAATAATAAAAAATAAAGCATTCGTTCCAAGTATCACTAAAAGAAAAGAAAACAAGTGAAATTCCTGTGAAAAATGAAGAACCCTAAATGTACGGTAAACGCCGTAACCCTGCTTCTTAAATTTAAGCACGTTAAACAATCAACATTAACAAATTTGTATCAACATTTATTGTTACACGGTAAATATTGCAGAAGTAAACAAAAAACTCGGCTTGATGCTCGTCTCCTCCTACAATTCAAACTTGCTGTAGTCACTGGTTACTGGCAGCTATTAATGCGCATGCTTGGCATTTCGTCCAATCAGAATGCTTGTTTTGGTCGGTCAGAGACACCAAGCGGTGCATGCTTGAAACTGGTGGAGAATCATCCTGTAAATACGGTCCATATCATAGTATTGGCAACCCTGCTTCTTAAACAGTTATCCTTTTACGCCCAATTTTTTGTTTTGTTTTAAAAATAAGTTATTAAAGAACTTTTATCGATAATCTGTAAAATAGGAATTCGTTTTCTTCCGCATTTAAGCGAAATAGAATAGATGAATTTTAAAAACTTTCGCTGTAACACCCAAAAAAATCCGCATAACTTGTAATCGTGTGTCCTAAGCGCATGCCGATAAATCTGTTTTGTAAACCAATTACAAGACTGAAATTGCAGCGTAATAATTACGAAGTCATGCAGAACAGGTCGGACTTTGTTATACATCGTAGCTAAACAAAAAGCGAGGAATTTTTAAATTACTTGCTCAGTGATGCCGTTATAAATAATTTAAAGCTAATGACTTCCGATTATTGTAAATCTTACTCTGTTGCTTGTGCAATTCCATTTTTTAAGTAGGAATTGTTTACCTTGTGTTAATTGAACTTTCTTTCTATTAAAAAAGGCGGTTTGTAGTTGAGTTACTTCGCTGCACATTCAGTGTTATTTCGAAAGGTTGGCCTTGGTTAAATTTTAGGGGCGAAGCTTTCTTTTTTATTGCCTTGTCTGCTTTTCCTGATACTAAACCTATCGACAGTCGACAGTTATACTTCATGCGAGAGTATGGCCGGCAAACGGAGGGTTAAGAGACAGTTTCACTATGCGGACGGGGCGATATGGTAAACACCACACCTTTAACAAACATTGTATTTCGCTCCCTAACTATTTTCAGTGGCTGGTTAGGCCACCCGCCGAGCATCCGTCTCGTGTTTGATCCCGAAACCGCCCGAGTTGTAGTCGAGTGCCTTAACCACTCGACCACTCCAGCGATTTTTTCTAAAACACGTTGTGAAATAACTACCAGACTAGTCCAAAGACTTGCTATAAAGTGCCTCAGACTTCATTAAGCTTCACAGAACTGCCTTCGAAATTAACATACTTATTTTAAATTAAAAAAGAGTTCGTTTTCTTTAAGAGTCATAACTAAATATCGAGCAGTCTGCTACAAAAATGCAGAAAATTACAACAGACTGTCTCAGTTTACTTTAACTTCCCCAAATTAATTTAGGATGCCCCCAAGGTTCCCAAACTCCCTCATCTCCTAAAGTTCAAGGCTGCCATTGGGCGACACTCTTGTAACATAGAATCGATTTGAAGACCTTGTGGTTCCAGCAGGGAAGCTATCTTCTAACGTATGTTGTCACACTCAGTTTACTAAAGCTTTTTGGCACTCATTTCTTCGTTGTTGCCTTTCTTGCAATGCGGTGCCCATGCAAAATTTCCAAATCAACGGAAAAGCTATCTTTGAGAAATTTTACGTTTCCCCTCTGCGTTTTTCAAGTTTGTTGGTTTGTAATATGGCGCCCATACCAAATTTTCAAATCCCAGTGTTGGTTTCATATACGTTCTATGCCCTGTTTGGCTACACTAGTATCAACAGTAGAAAAAACTGACGTAATGATGAGTTTCCAGGTTTAGACCGTGTCATGTTTGAAGGACGAGGACTCGACGTTTGGTAAGAGGCTTCATTAGGAACTAGGCAAGGTCTAAAAGAACTTAACGTGTCAACCACGCCAGGCCTTATTCAGCTCCTGATGAAGCCCTTTATGAAGCGTTGTGTCTTTCTTCAACTGCTTTCGTATAGTGGAGATATACGAGGGGCGTTCAAAGTGTGTTGCAATTTGGGGGTATCTAGCAAAGTTTAGATTTTCGTTCAAATTTTGTTTGATACATTAGATCTAGTTACCCTTGCTTGCAAAAATTGGTTGTCCTCTCTGCTTTTGTTTTCCTTCTGTCAGTTGTGAAATATGGCTGAGTGTAGTTTAAAGAAGTACGAGTAGGTATCGAAGCATCATCAAGTTTTTGTGTAAAGAGGGTGTAAATGCAAAGGAAATTTTGGATCGCTTATCGAAAGTAACCGTAGCATACGAAGGCGCGTCCGATCTGTACACTTTCGATAAGCGATCCAAAATTTCCTTTGCATTTACACCCTCTTTACACAAAAACTTGATGATGCTTCGATACCTACTCGTACTTCTTTAAACTACACTCAGCCATACTTCACAACTGACAGAAGGAAAACAAAAGCAGATAGGACAATCAATTTTTGCAAGCAAGGGTAACTAGATCTAATGTATCAAACACAATTTGAACGAAAATCTAAACTTTGCTAGATACCCCCAAATTGCAACACACTTTGAACGCCCCTCGTACCATACCCTTAGCGTATCCTTGATCTAGTGATTGGTTCAGACATGTAAAGAACAAGCAAGTTTGTGCTTGTGTATCTCTAGGCCATAGAATCAAGTTGTTGCCTGCGTATGAGATTGTTCCAGAATATTCTGAACTGTATTTTGCTCTATCTTCGGCCTAATAACACTGCTTAAACTGATTGGTCTACAGTTAGGTGGAATCAGTTTAACTCATTTCCTAAAAATATGTAATAAGCGTTTTACCAATTCTAAAGACCTTTTAGGTCTGATTGCTAAACTCCTGAATGTCGTGAAACCCAGTGTAAGTTTACTTTGTTCCCTCCGTCCAAAATGTTAGTTTATGTGGACATTTCGCTATCGCCTGGAAAGTTTAAAAGGTATGTTAATTCTTAGCGACTGGTGACAAAATACCCATAAAACTCAAAATACCAAGTCTATAGTTAGCCAGTGTTTCAGAATTTAGGCTTCTTCCATTGTTTCCTTTCTTCTTGTTATTGTATGTATATGTATATAGGTACACTCCTATCTTTGTTTGTATAGAAGTTTGAGACGTTGATTGCATTTATAATATCTTCTGGAGTTTTACCACATGCACCTTGCAGTCTCTTGACTTTGCTCCAAACTTAATTGTACTCGATTAGCGACGCTTTGTACTCGCCCTAGTTGCTCGATCTTTTAGCCACGGGAGGGCGAAACCGGTGGTCCTGCTTATCATAGTTACTAACACCTTTGATAACCGTTAACCTCGCAGCACTACGGGTCGATTTCCTTCGCCTTCTTTGCTGGGTAAGGTCAGCCTCCTGCCTGGCATACGTGCAAAGAGGGCTCACAGAACTCATACTTATGAGTTAGTAACAGACCGTTGGCCTAGACTTCAGCCGTAAAAGGCGTTACAATTTTATTGGAACACAGAATTTGTACAGCGATTTATCGTTTAGCTAACACTTAAAGCATGGTAGTGGTTCGGGTTGCCTATCCTGATTTACAATTTATTTTGTGACCTTTAAAAATTTCCACATTTAGGGATTTTTGAATCTAATTTTGAATTGGTCTTCCTGGATCATTTTCGATTTCCTGTTCTTTCTTGCACGTCGAGCCCTCCAAGTTGGGCGTATTTTGGTGACTGTGAAATAATTTAATATTTGTACATTTATATGGGTCATTCTGGTACCAAAAACTTTATTGTTGATTGACAGAGGTGTTTTGCGGGAGTTTCTTTTGGCTGGTGCCCTTATTTAGAGAAATTTCCTTTTGACTGGCGCCTCGTTTAAACTTCTGTGATCCAAGTACATGGTGTGGTTTTTAATTCCAACTTTACTTACACTCGACGCAGGGTTTTTTACATCTTATAACCTTTTTTTAGGTGAATACTTATAAACCCTTTTATGCCAGTAGATTTTCGGCCAGTTAGTTATTTATGGAAAACTTTACGGCCAGTTATTTATGGATAAAGATTTTCGGCCAGTTTGGTATTTGGTTTGGCTTACTGTAAATACCTGTTATGTGGTTCCATCCCTTGGTCGTGGCATGTCGATGTGATGTTTAATTAAACCGGGAAGATTTCCGCAGTTTGATATTAGTCTACGAAGAGTTATTGTCCTACAACTGAGTGGTGTCCAACGCTGGTTATTCTGTAAGGTAGATCTGTTATGATTTCCTCCGTTAAGAGGGTGTATGGGTCGTTGCCCTTTAGTTATTTTAGTACTTACCCCAAATCTATGTAAATTCAGATTACCGATGAGCATTTATTGTATTGAATTACTTACGTAGGGTTCCTTCGTAAACTGTATTGCAAATTGCATTATTTATTTACTGTCAATTGTATCAACGCCATTTTGTGTTATGATTACAAATAATTAGGCACGTTTTAGATAGCAATCGTGGTAACTTCACGTACCGCCATTTTGTAATAGATAATTTACACTTTTTTCCTTTGAATTTTGAATTTAAAATTAACCGCCGCATTTATATTTGTGAATATCAAGATTCGTTGAGTTGTCGTGATACAGAATCTTTAGGGTGACGCAAGGATCTTGTGTAATTGCTAGATGCTAGGAAAGTAAACGATACGGGCCTGACTCGTATGCGATTCCTTACGTTTGTTTGAAATATCTTGAGACTTTTATTCTTGCGATATTATTTTCCCTTTCGGCGATTCACTTGTGCGTCGTACACTTTAACATCATTAAGTTCTTTTATAGTCGGATTCGATTTAATTTGGCATGTGGGTTTTCGCAGTATAGTTACTTGTATAGTTATACTGCTCTCTTTCTAGCTTGTTAGTGCGTATAGGCTATTAGAGCGAGCGCAAGTCTTGCAGATGGCCGCTCTGAAATTTATGAAATGACTTGTGAAACAAATTTATTTCTTTGTTTATTGTCCTATATTTAGACTTGCGGGTACCAAGCGTTTGTTATAACTTATAAGTCTCCCGATAGAGAAAGTGTCAAATTAAATCCTCCTAATTTCCCATCCCATTTCGACTCCTTACTTATAAATAACTTCAGGGAAGTCCAAAATGTCTGGTGATTCCTTCTTTAAATAAATTATTAGGGAATTAATTACTCAATTAACTTTATACAGTAGAATCCGGTTATAACGAGCACTGAAGGGAATAAAAAAAAATCTCGTTATATCCGGTATCTCGTTATAACAGTTTTTCGTTATTTTTAAATTTATTTTATCATAATACAAACACATATGGTGTAAAACAGAACACAAACATGTTTTAAGATACGAGGTCATTTAAACATTTCAGAGTATAAAATAACACAACACAACAACACAAATAGTTAATAGGTTAGTTACAGGGGCGAAACTAGACCATTTCAGGGTGGGCGCGCGCCCCCTCTTCACCACTGATTGTAAAAAGGAAAACTAGTGCTTTTTGGAAATTTAATTTTATTTTTGATATCTCTCTTCTAATTGTACTAAATACAACAATAAAAATTGAAATTAATACGTAGAGGATATTAGTAGGTAGTTATTATGAAACTTGAAACTGTTGCAAACTTGGATCATTTTAATGCTTTATTTAGGGTTTCCGGTCTCGAGGTGGCTAATAGCTTTGATAACGCTTAGCTAACACATTTTTGGCAGACTTTCTTAGAATAATATAATATAATACAGTAGTGATTTATCTCGCTGTAACAGGATTTCGTCCAAAAATAGAAGCCGTAATAAGCGAATTCTCGCTGTATGAGGTCTCGTAGTAAACGATTAAAACTATATAGGGGTTAATGGCAAATCAATCAAGAGTCTGTAAAATTGTCGTTATAAGCGGAATCTCGTTATATGCGGTACTCGTTCTAAGAGGTTTCAACACTACGTTTTACTGAATTTTTTTGTCGGGTTTGCTCGATGTTAAATGATAATATTTGCGGGTTTAATTAATCAGATAGTAAAGCGAGGAAAAAAAAGATCACAAAAAATAGAAGAGGTTAGGTTAGGTCAGTTTTCAATGGCCAAATACCGGTTCAGGGGAATTCTTGCCCGTTAATAATATTCCTAAACTTGCTCTCGTTCTGGAATTTCTCATTAATCGATTGACGCAAATAATCTTGTGACCAAACACTATTTGCCTCGATCTCAATATTGGGAACTGGATTATTTAAATATTTATCGTGCCTTAAGTTTTCGACATGATAACATTAAATTCGGGCGTTGCACTTTCTTTTTTTTTAATTTAATTGTTTGACCCTTTTTTTGTTAATTTTAAAAATTGTAGTTTTGATTTTAAATTTTTATTAAAAATTAGGTATTTTTTGCCTAAGAATTTTAAATATTTAATTTTATTTAAATAATTAATAATTAATTCCTCTACACTGCGTAACCGGCACAAGAGGATCACGACTAAGTAAGTAAGTTAAGTAATTAAATATTTTCATTTGATTATGAAATTCTGATTGATATTCTTATTAATGAAAGGCTTCCAGTAAACATAAATAAATTTTATTATTCCGTTCATTGTTTTTGTTTTCTGAGAAAATAGCATCCGAGCATATAAATAATGTTGTTATATCACACATTACGCATTAATAATCGTCTAAAAACTTCATTTAAATTTCCAAGAATGAGTCTGCTTAACATATTTTTTCCAACACTAAACGAATCAGAACTGGTTCTGAAATAACCCGAAGTTATATGACAAATAAGAAACAACAAAAAATAGATATTATAAATTATTGTCAAGGTATTTATTTATAATTACTCTACGTTTTAACACAAAAAATTCTAGCTTTTTATTGTTTAAAATTTTCCTGAGAATACAATATTTCACAAGTTAAACACACTGTGACGTACGTGTTTAAATAACAAATATTTGAAGTTGCGCTTCTATATTATTCCATGCTTAAGGTAAATATATACACTGTTTATGAGAACATCTTGCTTGTTATATTGGGGTCGGTCTATCCTGTGATCAAATAGTTTTGTTTTGAATTGAAGAGTAAGCGTTGGAAATACAGACTAAGTCCTATTAAGTAGCGATGTTTAACTGCAGTAAAACTTCGGCAACTTTTTTAACAAAATCATGGCTCACCAGTTCAGGAACTCGGATTATTCCATACCGGACTTAAACGAATTAAAAAAAGGAGAGTAGAGAACAAACCTTTATTTCGGGTTTTTATTCACCGAATATTAAAACTCCCAAGGCTTTCAATGACTGACTTTACGTACAGTAAAGGAATGCACCGTATATTAAATCAAATACGGGCGGAATTAAAAAATTCTTTTGCAAGTTTGGATTTTTTATTGATTGCGAACTTTCGTACGGTGGATGAAACAGTAACCTAAATTTTTTGGTCGAGGTCGCTGTGAGAAGTTTTTTAATAAAGCCTGAAATATGTGTTGCTAATTCCTTTGATTTAATCAAAACAACTAGTATTTGTTTTTCTTTATTTTTTGTAAAATGGGCTGATGCATGTGATATTAAAAATTATTGAGTGTCCGATAAGCTAACCTCATTTCTGAAGGTGTAAAACTACGATTCAGACACAAAACTGTCAAATACGAATGGTTAATCAAAAGTTGAATGATATTTAAGCAAAGTTTTGAAAACCCATATAAATGCCTAAGTAAGTTAATTATATTAAAATTATTGGGTGTATGATTAGTATATTATATACAGGGAATTTTTCTTTTTAGTATACATATCTCCTATGTATACTTTTATAATAAACGCAAATAGGCAACCCACTATACACTATAAACGGCACGTCACGTGGTGCGTAAAGGTTATGTTTCATGTTTGTAAATAAAAAATAAATCAAAATTAGTGGAATATCAACATCATTTTAATTCAACGATTATTCTAAAACATAAAATATCAACAATACAAAACAGAAAGGAAAATAAAAACAGCAGCAGTTAAAGACTAATTTTTTGACATTAACTTAATTTGATGATTTTTGCCACAGCATGCTAATTTTTTAAAGTTTATAGTGTATAGTGGGTTGCCTATTTGCGTTTATTATAAAAGTATACATAGGGTATATGTATACTAAAAAGAAAATTTCCCTGTATAGTATATTACATAATCTCAATCTCTAAAGGTGTAAAAGTCCGATTTACACATGAAAAACTTTCAAATACAAATGGGCAACCAAAAGTTGAAATGAAATTTAAGGAAAATTTAGTTTCAATATTTGTCGAATGAATTTCAACCAACACTTGAATACCAGTGCAGGCTAATTGTGGTAGAAATTATTAGACTTTCTATAACATAGCCTTAGTTACTGAAGGTTTAAAATGTCCAATTTACACAGGCAAAACTGTCACATACTAAGCAGCAACCAAAAGGTGGATGAAAGTTAAGAAAAATTCATTTTTAATTCTTGGAGAATTAATTTCAAATAACAATGAATGTCAATTTGTCACGTGCTAATTCTGCACTAAGACAACCTATAATAGGGGCGACGTCGTCGTCGGGTGGCTCGCGGCTAACAAGCAGTCGAAGAAGAGGAATTCGAAACGCTAAATGGGCGCCACTGCGGATATCACCCAAGTGTCTCGAGGAACGTACCGCAGATGGTTCCTTCTGGACTCGAAGGCGGTTGGGGTGGCTGGACCCTACTACTGGATGCTACTTACCCTTTCTTACTGAAAGAAAACACTGGGGTACTGGCAGGCAGGCTCACAAGGCTATACACAAATATTACAATAGCCACAAAATACAAATAAAAGCCAATAATGAATTAACAATGAAATTTAATGAATGTAAAGGTTATTCAACATATAACACAGAATGAATTCATAAGTTCTATTTTAAATTATGTGAAAAGGGGATTGAGGGATGCCACATTGACTCAAGTTACTGCCAAGATACAACTAGGCCCCCTTAATCGCAATCAAATGAGTGGTAATGACAAAACTTAAGCTAAATCTGATTACAAATGATTTCAACATGCAACATCGAATTGAAGAATTAAACACTTCGCCCGAATAGATTAAACAAAAAGAAGGACGCTTGATGTACTTAAATTACAGCCAATATACGGTATTAAATTGGGTTGAAGCTAAGTAAAGGGGCAGCCTGAAATATCGTTACTTGGCAGAGGGCTTTGTTGAGGGTAGCCCAGAAAAAGCGACAAAAGGCTTCGAAACCCAGGGAGAGGGTAGCAGCGGTCGGCAAAGAAAAGAAGATGGTGTCCTTTTCCGGAAGCAGGTGTGAAGACAAACGAGATGTCCTTCCACTGGTAGATTGTTTGATCCGAAACGACACTGTGTGAAACGGTACTTCACCAAACATCAAACTTAAACGGAACTTTCACACAGAACTTATATTTCCCCGGTACAATAAGACACTCACGGGCTAATCCGATAATATGTCGAAAGATAGTTTTTCCAAAAACTAAACGAGAACGAGAGGCTGACAAACGGGATTTTACTACAAAAGCCGGAACGAAAATTTGCACGACCAATGGTGTTGAAAGCTAGCTAAACTCTGATTTGTTCCTTTACTTTTCCGTAAGGCAAACAGGACGTTAGAAAAAGATGGCCAAACGCGCCTTGCTTACGCGGGGAGGAAATATCGAAACATTGACTGGCGACGCCCTGACTCAGCTACACGCAATCGGGTGATCCCCGAACTTTTAACAAAGAAACATACCGAACAAAATATTGCGTCATCCTATTTGGGACTTCCCTGAATTCTGAATTGTTTCGCAACCAAAAGGGAATGTGTTGAGATGACGTTATTTCCTGTGAATTCTGCAGTTTCAGGGTTGGCTTAAACTTCGAACAACAGGGACGTACTATACTTAATTTACGTAAAATTTCGAAAGCCGTGACAATTTGAATGCCAGTTCAGGCTAATTGTGGTAGACATTATTAGTGTTTCTATAACATAGCCTTACTTACTGGAAGTCACATACTAAGCAGCAACCAAAAGGTGAATAAAAGTTAATTAAAATTTGTTTTTAATTCTTGTAGAATTAATTTGAAATACCACTGAATGTCAATTATGGTAAAAGTTATTGGGTTCCCTGTAGCATACCCTCAATTACTGAAGGTCTAAAGTCTGATTAACAAAAGAACAACTGTCAAATACGATTGGCAAACCAAGAGTTGAATGAAAACTTAAAAAAAAAATTTTTAATTTAAATTGTTGTTGCTGCCAGTGTATGTTAATTATGATGGAAATTATTGGCTATCCAACTACATAACCCCAATTACCGTAGATTTAAAAGTCCAGTTTATACAAGCAAAACTGTCAAATAGTACTAATGGTCAGCCTCTAACCGAATGAATTGTAAAGAAAATATTTGTTTCAAATGCTGCTTGAATGACAATGCTGATTAATTGTGATATAAATTATTGGGTAACTAAATACATAACCTCAATTATTAAAGGTGTAGAAGTCCAATTTACACAGGCAAAACTGTCAACTACTAATCGTCAACCAAAAGTTGAATGAAATTCAAAAAATAATTTTAATTTTTGTTATATTAATTGCAAGCACTTGAGTGTCAATTGTGATATAAATTATTGAATGACCAATTACTGAAGATTTGAAAGTTGCATTTACACAGGCAAAGTCGCCAAATACTAATCTTCAACCTAAAGTGGAATGGAATTAAAGACAATTTTTGTTGATTTTTACTTACTTAAATGCCAATGCTTGTTAATTATGACAGAAATTACTGGGTGATTAATTACATAACCTCAGTTACTGAAGTTTAAAAGCCCAATTTACATAGGCAAAACTGCCAAATACTAATGGTCAACTTGGAAGTCAAATTTAAAGAAACCTTAATTTTACTTTTTGTTGAATTAATTTCGAACATGACCCGTTAGTTGTGGTAAAAATTATTGATGCCCGATTACATAATCTCAATTACTGAAGTTTAAAAGCCCACTTCACACAGGCAAGATTGTCAAATGTTAATGGTAAACCAAAAGCTGAATGTCATTTGATTTTAATTCTTATAGAATTAATTTTAAAACCTCCTTAAAAGCCATTGATTATGAAGTATTGGGTCTTCGACAACATAACCTTAATTCTTAAAACCGCAGAAGCCCAATTTACACAGCAGAAACTGCTTAATATTAATGGCTAGCCAAAATTTAAATGAATATTAAGGAACAATTTTAGCTTTTATCTAATTTGAATGCCACTGTCATTGTGATAATGTTGTTAGTACTTATTTCGAGGTATTCTGAACTCTCCTTTGCTTTCTTAAGGTTTCCAAATTATAAATAAATTACAAACACGCTGCTCGCTTTTTATCTCGAGTTCGTTCCGTCAGTTACATTTTTGCAAAACAATTTAAAGTCTTATCGTTGCTACGACAGCTTTGTACGGTTATTCAGCCTGATTGGGCATTTTTAAGTAATTTCCAAATTATTGTTAAATAGCCAAGAAAAAAATTGGCGAAAGCACAAATCAAACCACCAAAAATTAAATTTTTCTGACGTAAAAATTAAGAATCCATCCATTTTCTTTGATTAGTGCAAGGATCAGTTCTGACAGGAATTTTTAGGTGTTCGATCACATAATTGCAATTATTGAAGGTTCAAAAGCCCAATTTACATGGCTAAAAGTATCAAAGTCCCAATTAAACTTAGCTTAAATGTAGGAAACCCTTTGTAAGTTTAAATTTCACTTGAATTTGATACTTTTAGGACAAGACTTCTTGTTTATCCTTTTGCTGTTCCGGTTTTCAAACGAAGATTTCCATTAAACATTGCAAATAAGTGGCAACCATTTAGGGATCAAAGATTAGTTTTGCATTGTTGTTTTCACTTAACCATCATTAAATTAAATCAAAAGTTTATTTAAAATAAAGATAGTATTCTTTCCAGAAAAATTCGCAAACGTCATCTAAAAAAATATCCTCGAAATATAAAACGGCTAAACCAATCCTACAGGACTGAAACGTCCATCAGGGAAAACACATCAAGTTCTGTTTACTTACTGTTCGTAGTCTCTCCGTTGTCCTAACTAGATTTCCTGGGGCTGAATAAGCAAACATTAAGAATAGTTTTCCACTTACGTTGTAACGCGATCTTACACACGTAAACCCCTGTAATTTATTTATTTAGGTATGTCGGATTTGGTTTTAAAATATTGCACTTTTAAAATATTACTCCTACATTTTAAAATATTACATCCTGTCCTACATACTTACTGAACTAAATAGTTTTTGTTAACGAACATTGAATTAATTTAATTATTCAGGAAATAAATATCACCTTACAAAAATCATTATTCAGGAAGTAATGCGAAATGGTAGAAGAAATATTTTTTTATACATATTGATGATTAAAAGTATCTTTTTATGTGATTTGTTCTCATCCTTGATGTAGAATAAAGCGTGTGAAGTTAACCGCGACTTATCTTAATGCTTCGTTTGGTATAACGTGTGTTCAACAAAATTTCTTGTTTAGCAATTCACCGCTTAATTGAGTGAAACCGCCAAAACGTTGTTGACCGCAACCCCCATCGCTATAGACCGGATCTAGTAAAATCACCGTAAAATTACCGCCCGCTAGAAATTATAGTCGTATTTCACAACATGGCACAGTTCACATTATGGTGCAATATGTTTACAATAGGCGTGGCATAACCGTACAGGTGCGGACAACGGCAAAATTTAATAAATAATAAAAATAAAGTTGAAAAGAACTTACTTAAGTTATATAATTATTACTTATTAGTTATTATCTCGTTGTTAGTATGTTAAATAGTAATTATAGCAAAATTCTTAAAACATTTTTAAAGAATTTTATTGGAATTACAGACCTTATTTAGTACGTTTATGGATTTACCTATTTGGATGACTCATCACGTAAAAATTTTACCAAAAATCCGGTCTCTACTCATCGCATTGCTGAATGCAACCGTCACACTGTCAGTTAGATGTTATGTTTACAAGTTTAGCGACTCTTTGTTCACTTTTAAAGCAGTATTTCAGTGTGATACATCAAACATCCACCGAAACTTTCGAACATAACTTCAAAATGTCACTGTGACGGTTTCGTTCAGCGATTCGGGGCGATGTATTTTGTATACCTTTAGACTTTAGATGTTTGCATTCGGCAACGTTCTACTGATCGAATTGTGACGTGAAACTAGCCAACATAATCTCAAACTGTCGCTGCGATGGTTTCGTTCAACGATTCGAGGCGATTCATTTTATATATGAGAATTGTCTAAGCCAGCTGTTTATATTGATTGTTTAAGTACTAGTGACGCGTCTGTCAAGAGTATTTGCTGTTTGCTTCTTTCTAAGCGTTGTGATTAAGTTGGAAAATGGAAAATGGCATTTATGGAAGATATTAATCTGCGTGCTATTATTCACTTTTTGGCCGCTGAAGGGCGTCAGTCAATGGAAATTTATACGAGAATGAAAGCTGTATATGGTGACTATAGTTATTCTCATTCGACAGTGGTTGAATAGTTCAATAAATTTCGACAAGGAAGAGAATCCACCAAAGATTTGGCTTGTCCAAGTGTCCAGTACATGCTCGTGTTGCAGCTTTAGATGAAAGTGTAAGACAGTTGCAAATAAGCCCATTAAATTTAGAGCACTTTCTAATATTGAGTATCGGTGTGGGAGCTGTTCATTTCATTATTCATAGTCTTAGCTATCACAAAGTTCGACGACTGCTTACTTATCAACTGATCACCAGAAGAATTGGCGTTCGACCTTATCAGTACAGCATTTGATACGCTGTGGACAACAAGGTAGTGCCTTTTTACAGCAAATTGTTGTCGGTGATGAGTTTTGGTGTTACCATTACGAACCAGAATCCAAACGCCAGCGTATGCAGTGGAAGCATGTAGAATCTCCGAAGGCGAAAAAATGTCGATCTCAACCATCAGCAGGAAAAGTAATGGTGGCCGTATTTTTTATTACCAAGGTGTACGCTCTTGGATTTTGAAGAACCTGGTGGCAACATCAATACTGAACGATATGCAGACACCTTAAACTGTTTACGTGCCAGCATCAAGAATAAACGTCCCGAGAACCTCACGAAAAAGCAATAGGCACTTTTTTAAATAATTAAACTTTTGTTTAAAGCAATGTAATAAGTTTTAATTAAACTCGTTAACAGTTTAACATGCAATGATTGGTCGTCGAAATGCGATGATATTCCTTAACACGTGCTATGTTACACAGAACTTACCTATTTTTAGTAAGCTGTAAGTACAGAAGAAAACACTGTCACAAATTTAGGGTCTCTTATTTTTATAACTTATACCTAACTTAAACTATTAATGAATAAATATTTACAAAAACACAGAGCACTTTAACAAAAATTTAACACAAACTTCCAATTCTCACACGGCGGTTAAGTAAACACTGACAATGTGTGCCAATCGTCGGCCATTACGGTCTCGTAAGTATCACGTGATCTAGAATGCCTAATGGACATTTCTTTTAAATTCATTGAATGACAAGTTTTTATGGAACAATCCTCGTACCTTTAGTTAGATGGTTGGAGTCAGCAATGTTCTACTGATGGAATTCGGCATGAAATGTAAAAAAGTCCGCTGAAACTCGTTAACATAACCTCAGAATGTCACTGCGATGGTTTCGTTCAGTGATTCAGGGCGATCAGCGAGATGTGGGAGGATTCTCATTTGATGGTTGCGTTCAGCAATGCGAAAGTTGGACTTTAGTGATCGCATGTTAGCTACCGGTACATTAACAAGCATGTTATTAATAATCGTTTATAAACTGCATCGTAAAAACAAACAAACAAACAAACAATTAATTAAACGCTCAATGTCATCTGCAGATTGGAAACTTAGAACAAGGTCGTTACCGATCATGAACTTGACACTCGTTCTGTCCTTTTTACGTCGCATAATACGTAATAATTTATTGTTGCTTATTGATCTTTAATTAAATAAAAAATCGCGATGTAAATACCCCTGCCATATGTTTCGAAAGTTTGTTGAAATACTTTCTGGAATTAATTAAAACTATTTAAATTTTAAACGAAATGTTGTGGTACAAAGTTATTAACAAGAATTTTTGCTTAGATCAAGTAGGCTATGAAACCTAATTTCCCTGAATACTTGCTACTTAACAATTTAAACTTATTGCCGAAGCTTCTCAAGCTTCAACGATGGGTTTGATTTTTAATTTTTAATCGCCGATTTTCTCCGTAAATTACGATTATTTGTTGATATTCGTGAGAAAAGATAGCTTTATGGAGGGAGCGCTTAGGATTTTTATTTTGGCTATTAGCCTTTGACACTTAAAATATTTCAAAGGGTTCAAAAACGTCTAGAAAACTTAGAAAATTTGTTCAGTTTAAGGAGAGCCTGACAAAATATCAGTTTAAGCTCTTCATTTGTTACTCTATAAAGTTAACTTGGTGTAAAGTCGTGTTCCAAGTTTCCACCAATAAATTACGAAACGTTCAGAACTATGTTGCTTTTTGGCGTGGTTTATACCGTAATACATTTGGAACGAATATAAATTATAATCATGAATCCTAGACTATACAACAGCTGTTGAAAATGAGCTCCCATTAGCCTGTAAAGACTGCAAAGACAAATTTGTTGGTGCTTTTTATTACAAGCTTGAGACAAAAGTACCAAGCTTTAATGGGTGGAGCTTTAGAATGCGAGCAGTTAAAATTATTTTTAATACTGTGGTGCCCTTATTTTTCTAAACATGGCATTTATATGCGAGTTTATCCTTTACAGGGAAAAATGTTTAGAAGTTCCTTATTAGACGTTAAAATGTTTCAATTCAAGATTATGCTTTTAAAATATTTTTTGTGTAATTTTAGAATTTTTGTTTGGAACATTCTTGTGTGTGTAATGCACTCGTGCATCTTGTAGGCCATGTTAGATGCAATAAAGGCTTTTCTCGGCATTAAACTGCTTATTTGAGTACAGATTTAAATTAAAGCTTAGTGTAAACCGGAGCTTAAGAGCAATGAAACTCGACTTAAACCCTAAGCTAAGCTTAAACTGACTTAAATCAAACCTAGAAGCACGTAAGCCCTAGTTTAAAATGATTAAAGCCGAGTTTCCGCTTAAATATACCAGTAACATCGATTATTAGGCTGCTTCCCTGCGTAAATCCATACTGCGCATTCTTACTTGTCATGTGATGCTCAGCAACCAATAGGAATCAATGTAGCTGCGTACCCCTGTACCGTTTCGGGATTGCTATTGGTTGCTGTAGATCGCATGGCGTGCACGCGTGCGCAGCTCGGATGTAGATAGTGAAGTGCATAAAACAAGCAAATTTTAAGGTTATGTTTCATTGACTGAAGCCCGTTTATAATAGTGTTTGGGAACAGGACATTCGCGAAAATAACCTACCATTCACCACCTGACAATACAACGGTCAGTTTAACATTTGAACAGGCTCAATACGAACCAAATAAATTGCAATCAAGGCCTTTTTTTGGTACAAAAATCTCGTAAAAAAGTTATAAATTAATCAATAACTGGGATTTTTCCTCTTCAAGTCTCGTTGCCGTCTTTTCTTCATATGGCTGTAGTGTTCGTGTCAACTGGCCTACAGGCATAGGGGATCTACAGCTTTACGTAGATTCCCAACCACGGAAGTGCTTGCACTTTTACTCCAGAGAAGACTTACTAGGCAGAATACCTCGGTGGTTTGCCATTGCCTTCCGAGGAAAGCGATCGGATGTTTTCGGTGTAAAATGGGATTAAATATCCAAAATATTTAATTTAATAAAATCGTAGGGGATTTCCAGAAAACCTGGTAACTTATTATGTAAGATTAGAAAAAGAATTGTGAAGTTTTTACTTTTAAAATTTAAGTTTACCGCCAAACTTTAGATTAGGTTATTGGTGAATCAAAAAGGGGTAACTCAATTCTTCTTCTTCCTCTTGTGGCCGAAGCCTAGGCCGATGGCCTGTTATGCACTCGTAAGGACTCAATTAAGCAACCTAAATATTTAAAACAAAAGCGACGAGACATCTTGGCGCCATTCTGAATGTTCGAAGCCTATCTATATTGATTTTCGCAGATAATATCAGTGTTTTATTTATGTATTGTATTTGGACTCGCCTTTATTAATATACGGTGAAACGTAGACGCATTCAGAGCGATACCTAATCAAATTAATTAAATAAATAACGTGTGTCCATAAACTGTCGACATCTCGGTTGCTTTGAAAAACAAATTACAAGTCTTAGATTAAATCATAGACAATGACATTTTACAAATCTTGACATTTGGTTTTGTGTTCTGAATCAAATTACGAAATATGTTTCTGAAATCACAACCTACTGGGATGACGACTTTTTACGAACACCCGTTATAAACTGTTTGGTTAGCGTTTACCGCTGACTAAACCTAATAAACTCTTTGGTTAAGTACGCAAAACGATAATCCTACTGATGCCGCTGTTTTTTTAGATTGTTCCAGACAACAATCATGCACTTGTCTTAGGCGGCATTTGTTTTGTAAATCTTTTGTTTTAAGCACGTGTTCTGTGCATCTGTTTTAAGCATTTGTTTTCGGCTTTATTAGCGCGTTCGTGTCTTTACACACGTGACTTGATTGTAATGAATTTGTCACGTTTTCTGTTCCCAATTCCCAGTAGGCCATGCTAGAGACACAGTTGCTTTGGTGTAAACAAGACTTCCTGGTTTAAAGCGACGACTTTTATCGATTTTGATGTAAAACATTTTGTCAATTTATTTATTTTTTTGATATTTATTTTTTATGGGCATCTCGCCGCTCGTTTCTGAAAATTAAAAATTTGCACAAAACATTAACCAATACCAGTCGCACAAAAAAAAATGTAAATTGTCAAACTCGCTACTTAAGCTTTCAAAAAATTGTATGTTTGTTTGTGTATTGGGCATTATTATTCGTGCATTTAAACAATGTAAGAAGCAGCGTTCGTGATAAGCTTGGCATCAAAAAATTAGGTTTTTGTTTTTTTGTTTAATTTAGCCCTATTTAAAGCGCCCTTATTCGGCCTGATAGGTATCTTTTTAAAACTGCCGCCAAACCGATGTGTTCCGCATGACTCTAAGCTCCACCTCCAGTTTGAAAGTAGCAGCAGTCATTGGTTGGTTACGGCTGCGAACGCGCATGCTCAGCATTTCATCCAATCAGAGTGATTGTTTTCGTCGGTGAGTGACACCTAGCGCTGCACGCTGGAAACTGCTACAATTAGGTCGTATAAAAACGCCTTATTTAATAGATGCCAGCGCAGCGCAGCAGTAGAGCGTCAGGCTAGCTTTGCGCTAGTCCTTGGTTCGAATCTCACAATCGTCCGGATTTTCCTGCAGTCTGGAGGGCGATATCGAGCCCTGTTGGCCATTCGTCGTTGGGCAACTAATTAATGACGCTCTCTTCTGAATATAGGTCTCAGTGGCGGCTCGTGACTTTAGGAATGGGTGAAGCTGATTACTAGGTCACCCCTTTGGGGGTCGAGCTGCAGGGGTAGCCTCCCATATTTTTTTCAAAGTTCAAGGTCATTTGCTTTTTTCAACTCGAAATTTTGATAGAACCCGGGTTCGCTTATTGTAAAACTAGAAATAGGTATATAGTTTTATGAATTTATTATTTTTTAAAGGTGTATTAAGAGCAATTTTCGAGAAATTAGGGATAATAATAAACATTAAAATCAAATCCACTACTCCAAGGAAGTCTATAAAGTATAAACAAAAAAAAGCTGGTGCCTCACTAACTTATATGGTCACCCCAGAGTTTACTTATGAAATTATAATCGAAGCCAGAAGGCAGGTTGCGAGCGACGCAGGTCTAGAATCTGTTTCACTTCTCCGTAGAAATTCATTTCCAAGCGTGCCGTTGCCATGGCAACGGCACGTATGCAAACATACGAAAATTGACGCAGAATTCTTGTATAAGTGAACCTGCTTCAGTTGAACGCTTGTGGTCTGCAGTATGTACTGCGGACGGCATAACCTGCAGGAGCTTGATGTACGATGTACTGCACGCCAACCGAAAAAAGAAAATGAAAAATACCGTGTTCTGTGGTGTGACATATAACTACTAATAATTATGAATGAAAGTAATTATTTTATTCTTTCCTGGTTATTTCAACTGAATTAAAGAAAATGAAAAAAATTAAAATGATTTTGGAGTTTAAATAAAAACAAAACATTTAACCGAAAAATATAGGTAAACCAGCGCTTCACCTGCGTCATAAGACGGGCCGCCGCTGATAGGCCTAAAAGAGGCCGAGTAACAAGGTCCAATACGTATAGATACACTATACACACGGTGCGGTATGTAGGATCAAAACGCCACAGCAATCACGTAACCCGCAGAGTTGGGCCAAGTTGTGCACGCGTAAAAGCCCGTATGTTAACGCACCGGCCTCTACGCCGAACGGTTAACGATAACAAACAAACAAAAACGCCTTACCTTATTTCGGAAAGGTCGTGTTTAATAGGTATGGAACACAAATATTCACTCCTTTTAAGTTGTATGTGCCGAGATGGTGCTTTAAAGGTACAATAACTGTCCAACAGGCTTTGTACAAAATCCATGATTTATGTAATTTTTAACAGCTCAAAACAATTGACTGACGTAGCATATAACCTAACATTTGTTTATTTCTTTGCTTATTGGACGAGATTTGTGCTTGCGGATACCAAGTATTTGTTATAAGCCTTTCTGATGGAGAAAATTTATTATTAAAACTCCTAATTTATTATCCGATTTCTACTTCTAACTTTTAAATAACTTCAGGGAGATCCAAAATGTCCGGTGATTCCTTCGTTAAATCAATTATTACGCAACGAATTACTTAATTCATTTTATACTATGCTTTACTGAATTTTGTTATCGGATTTACCCCACATTAAATAATAATATTTGCGTGTGATTTAATTAATCAGTTAGGAAACTGAGAAAAAAAAACAAAAAATAGGAGAGCTTAGGTTCCGTGTGGCATTAAGCTTCGCCTCCAGTTTGAAACTAGCAGCAGCCATAGGTCGATTACAGCTGTTAATGCGCACGCTCAGTATTTCGACCAATTGCAATCATTGCTTTTGGCGGTCAGTGACCCCCTACCCAAAGCACAACACGCTTGAAACTAGTAACTGATCAAGCCGGATAAACGATAAAGACATTGGGCCGTATTCTCACCTCATGTTTAAAGTTGTCTCTAACTAAAGTCGTGTTTAGCGTAAACATAAAACGATATAGCTTTATATAATTTTATATGTGTATAACAGAGATACACGATGTTGCCATGGTAGTTAAACATGACGTTAAATTTAAATATGAGATCAGAATACGGGCCATTTTCCCTCAAAATCAAGAAGGTCGTAGTCAGTACGAAACACACTGGATTAATTTCAAGGTTATGGTTAGCGACAAAGCCAATATTGCCAATTGTTAGGTTATAATTCAAGTTAGGACAATTCAAACAAGTCATATTGGATGACGCTAACCTAACCGACCTTTGCTTAATATTAGCCCGCTCAACTGTTTCACAAATTAAATACCAACATATTATATGGAAATCATGGCCTATCTATCTGGAAATACAGTATACAAGAATAATGCTGATTACCGAATCCACTCTTCAACTTTTAATCTAATTTTAATCTAAATTAGACTCGCCTAAAGTATGCACCCATCTAAATCAGTAGACTCAGCAGGCTCGTAAACTCTTAAACCAGAGTAAAACGTGTGTGTTACGGGAAGTTTATTACAATTTATAACGGTATGTTTATGGCCCTTGGTAGACCTTTTGCGGTTAGGGCCTAAACTCAGATTTTCCCAATTTCCCCCAAAAAGCCACCATATTTCCTGTATTGCTGTTAATATAATTATAAGTTATGATTTTCAGTAAATTAAATGGACGAATATACTCATTTATGTTTTAAAGCTCAGTTGGGACATGCCTAAAACGAAGTGAATGTTCGAAAATAGCTATTAATTTTTCCTGATTTTGAATGCAGTTTTATAGGATTTTCAAGAATGGGTTTGGGCCGTTTAATTATTTTTAAGTTGAATACTTTTAAAAAGTAAAATTGTGGTGTTTGTGACAGAGCAGTCCATGCAAACACGAAATGCTTAAAACTTATCTGTTACAAAAATTTCCTTTTGATATTTAGGACTTGTAAATACAAAATGTTTAGCGTCTGATTTTAAATATTCGTGTTGTGTTATAAGCGAACGAACGAATATATGCAATAAAATTGTTTGGAAGTATATCGAAAGCAATACTTTGATATTAGAAAAATTAAAGCCAAAGCTATTTTTACCACGGCAATAAAAACGTCTGTGAAAATAGAAAAATGTGGTGAAATACGACCTTCTTCCAGGGCTCCGCATTTTACGCACTGAAAAACAAGGTTTTTTGTATTCAGAACAACGCATCTTACGCATTAAAAGGCCTTTTTCGCCCTCCGGCTAGAAACACTCAATTTTCATGCGTATAAATCGTCTGGAAAATAACTATTTTCAAGCCTCGGTCTGAAAGTAAAATTAGGATTTTTGATTGGTGGCGCTGAACCGAACTGACTCCGTCCTCTCATTGCCACGCCCATTGTCACGCCCAGAAAAATAAATTCCCTAGAAAAATAAATTCTCTAACGTCAAATATTTGAATAAAAAATGATTTTTGATAATTAACGTATTTTTATCGGCCGAAAAAATATTGTGTATCACACGCCTAGAAACTGCTTTGCAAGTACTCGTACTTGTAGGGCCGCGGCTGCACCTCGGCCTACAAACGTACTCGCACTTGCAAAGTGGCAGTTTCTAGCCTTGTGATACAAATAACTATTAAAAGCTTAAATTAAGTATAAGAAAAATTTAGTATTAATAACGATTTTTTCATCTGTGCTTAGAAGTGATTTGAAGTCGACCATGACTTACAAATCCTTAATGCAGATTGAAAATAAATAAACTCTTATGACAGATTCATCCAGAGATGTTTACTTGGTGCTATAAACAAAGAACAGAAGCGAGCAGCTCATTTCCATCGTTTCGGTCGCTGCTGCAACAACTTCATTGTAAGCATAATCGGCGAACCTTTTCGAAATGTGTCAGACATACTTTTGGTTTCTTTCTCCGACAACAAAATACATCCAATCTCCTTTCTTTTGCTTTATTTTGGGGACAATTTTAAGTCGGAAGCGAATTTTGTTCAAGGGTAAATCCATTTTGTAAAGCAAGTCTGTAAGTTTAAGAAACAAGCAACGCTTATATCTTATATCGTCCAAGGACTGAAAAACTGCGGCAAATTAAATGAAAAATCCCAAAAGTAACACGGGATAAAAAGCAGATGAAGTACATTTGGGCCTACGTTTGTTAAAACATAGCCTAACTCGTAATAATTTTAATAAAGTACTGCTTAACTTGCTGATTATGCGGAAGATCGTAGACCTGACGTGCATTTTTATTTAGAATTAGAATACATTTGCAGTAGTTATTTATAAATCTATCGCAATTATGATAACGTAAATGTAGGTTAAGAAATTTATTGCTTTGGTGGTGGTTTTTATTTTACTTGTTTTGTCTTTGCAAATTTGGAGTATTTTGTTTCTTAGAACTTTTGTCTTCTTTTCCTGCTTTCTTTTTTTACTCTCCGTTTTCTTTTGTTTTTTCTCCTTTTGTTTAGTCCTTTTTCTTTTATTTTCCTATTTTTTTCGTCTGTTTCCACATTTGCTTCTTTTTTTTGCTTTTCTTCTCCATTTCTTTGTGTTTTATTTTATTTTTTTCTCTTCTTTTGTATTCCTGTATTTTCGAATTTGTCTTTTTCTTTTTCTTTTGTTTTCCCGTTTTCTCCCTTTTTCCTTATTTTTTCTTTTCTTTTCATTCACACAAAGCTGGTAACCAAACACCGGCATTCATTTAAATGATTGTCTAATTCTACTAAAAAAGTTTTGTAATTTTTCAAACTTAAATAACAAATAAAAAAATATTGTTTTGCAAGTAAAAATTGTTTCAAGTTCCTCGTATTTGCTTTCTGTGATAAATACTAGGTTATCTTTATTCAATGTGCGATTTTAATCCAGCTCACCGTCAGACTATCTCATCAGCATTTTTATCACTTACGTTAGTTGTTCGGTACATTTGATATTATACAATTCAAATATTACGTAACGTTTCGTGCATTAACCTGAAAGCCTGAAATAGATTTATTTATAGTTGTTTATTTACTTAATTAATTAATAATTAATTATTTCTATTTGTTTGTTAGCTAGTTTGTTCACGTTTTCCTTTATTTATTTATGAATTTGTTTATTGATTAATTAATTTAATATTTTTTCAGTGACGCTATATGTCTATGTCTATGTTATGGACAAAGTGTTTAATAAGGTATTATTCATAATGACTGGTCAATGTGACAAATCCGGACCAAGTGATTAATAGTCATTATTTATAATGACTGGTCAATGTGATCAATCTGGTCAGTATTAATAATGACCGGTCAATGTGAATAATGTACGTTTATTAAAAAAAAAAAACTGTTCTTCCTCTACCTCTAACCTCCAATAAACACCTCTACTGTTTTGGCAGAGGCATTTATTGGAGGTTAGAGGTAGAGGAAGAACAGTTTTTTTTTTTAATAAAAGTATATTAATCACATTGACCGGTCATTATTAATAATGACCTGTCAATGTGATAAATCCGGTCAGTATTAATAATGACCGGTCATTATTCATAATGACCGGGCATTATGCATATTGACCGGTCATTATTAATACTGACCGGATTTATCACATTGACCAGTCATTATGAATAATGACCAATTAATCACTTGGTCCATAACATCTATATTAACTGTGCTTATCTGATGGAGGCTGCTATTAGCGCCTCTGAAAGTCTGAGTATGTGATCTTAGTTGTTTTCTTCGTCAGAAATTATATCTTGGGGAAGCTTTCTCTTTAGTCTTTTATGGTTACGCTGGCTATTTTGGCTAAGATTGTAGTATGTCTCTCTTTCGCATTTGTTGACATTTGCAAAGAAGTTTTTGGTGCTCGTGATAAGATAGTCTTGGATTGGTGATACTCCCAGCTCGTGATGGAAACAAACCATGGAGCATTTGCTGCAATTCGCAGGACCTTGGTTTGAAATCTTTGGAGTTTTAAGAGCGTAAAGTGCTAGAACTGCTATGGTTTTGTATAGGAGAATAGTGCATTCAGGTCGGAGCGGGGTTTTTCGATTAATAATTGCATACAGTTGTCGTAGTCTGTTGTGGCATTGTATTAACTTTTGGTTAATGTGGAAACTCCAATTCGGTCTCGTGTCTAGACGTACTCCCAGATATTTGATGGCATGATGGCAGTGTCTCTGGGGTTCCAAAGTATCACAGTTCCATTGATATTAATAGATGGTGAATTGGTTATTCTTCTTAGAGTAAAGATCTGCCAGTGGCAGTTTTTGAGCCATTTGCAGAACTTATCCGTTGCATTTTGCAATTGGTAAATTGCTGTTACCAAGTTTTTACTTTATATATTGACGCGGGGATTTCAGGGATGTCGGAAGTGTATATATTAAAGAGGAGTGGACCCAAGAGACTGCCTTGAGGGACTCCCACTCGTATGACTTTTGTTTCAGCGATTGCAGCGTCGACTTTGACGGCGAGTTCGTTCTTCTAAGATGGAGAAGGTGATGGCTAGCAGGTAATGCGGTATGTCATGATCATGATCTACAAATTTTTACTTGAGACCTTCTGCCCAAACCTTGTCATAGGCTTGAGTGACATCTAGGAAGGTTACGGTGGTGTAATATTGTTGAGGATTAATTATTTTGCTCTGTCTCTCAACACCCTTTTTCATGTTTGAATTAACCGCGTCTCAGATGACTCTCCGTAGTATGATTATGCGCACAGGTATGAAAGGAAGCAACCTTGTATTGATTTTGTATGTCAAAGATCAGAAAGAAAATTTGTCGCACACGTGTCAGTCTCAAGCAGTGTGCTCTTTTTAATTGCAATAATTGCCTATGAGGCCAGAATAATTTTTATTTGATGTTTGTTCGTAAGGTGCCTTTCGATTCGGGCAAATAAACCGCAATAATATTCAAAGCAATTCTGAGTTTGTGTATTCCTCAGTCCAAAAATCCGTTTTATCACAACAAATATTTGTTTTAGAATCCTGTTTCAATGAGTTCGCTGATTCTTTGCAGTTGATGGCAGGACGAGTGTCCTTTCTTAAATCCGAATTGACTGGGGGGGGGGGTAATGTGGAATGCATCAGCTACTGTGGCTAGGCGAGGACCTTGGAGAGGGTGATTAATAGGCTGATAGGTCGATAGCTTGTCATATGTTCTTTGTTCTTTACAGTCTTGGCAAACATGAGGACATGTGCAATGTGCATGCTTCCAGCTTCTGTGGAAATAACCTATTCTCAGGCATGCGTTTATCAAGGTAGCTAAGTATGCCAAGCATTTGCTAGTTAGATGTTGAAGAGTTTCGGGACTAAGTTAGGTATTAGGTCGTGGCCGGGTGATTTACGTTTAGGCAGTGCCATTATAAGTTCACCTAATTCTTTTGGAGATGTTGGTTGGATGTTACCAGTGCTGACGTGGTTATGTGTTTCAATGTGGTTTATTACATGTACCTCTTGATTGGAGTGCAAGTGATTGCTGGTGTAAAAGTGAATTCGATGTGATCAGCGAATGCTTCAGCTTTCTCATTGTCGGTGTAGAAAGTAGTATTATCTGATTTGACTGTTGGTGTCATTTGGTTTTTTTTTTTAAGATTTTTTGGGTGGTTTTTCACATTCCTGGGTCGCCAGGTCCGATGTCGGCGATGTATTTGCGGTAGGATTGGATCCTATAGTCGTCCAGTCCTCGTTTTAGTTGACTCTACCTTCTACCTTCGCTTAAATTTGTTTTATTTTAATAGTTGTCATAGTAATGAATGTAATAACAGTACTATAATGTTAACTTACGCGAACTAGTACTGGTAAGTGAACACTATACTCCGCCATGTAACTTCGCAATTTTATTGTGACAGCTGTCAATCATGTTAATTTAATTTTAATATTATTACGTGTTTTGATATTTTTTTCAAGCAGTCAAAAAAATAGTATATGCGCCTTGTTCCGTAAGTATTTTTTTGGCCTCGCATGCTTAGAAAACCTCGGCTATGCCTCGGTTTTCCAAACTGCGTGCTCGTCCGTACTACCTACGAGCACTTGGCACGTAACATACTATTACGTACTTTATTAAACAAAATAGGTTATCAGAAACAAAAGCAATATTGTTCTAAGGTTGGTATTCGATCAAGTTCTTACGTCCTTAGTGTGGTAAGTTAATACTTATTTGCTTAACACCACGACACAGACAAAGGGTGAAATAAGCTTATCTTTTCAAAAATATAACCAAATATTACTTGGTGAATATAACAGGCCAAATCAGCTGTATAAAACAATAATTTGTAGAACTTCGTATTTTTCTAAAGTTACAACATAGTACTAGGTTTCATCAAAGAATATCCAAAATGGTTTTACATATTTATAAAGAAATACAAAATTTATGAAATTGGCATATAATCGCTTTCAAAGTAGTCTCCTTCCGAAGCCACATACTTAATCCAACATTTTTTAAATTCGTCTTCTGAAATAGACAGTAGCTGCTTCGTCGTGTTCTGGTGCATCTCTTCAATGTCTTGAAATCGTTTTCTTTTTAACTGAAATTTGATTTTGGGGAATATAAAGTAGTCGCTGGGAGCAAGGTCTGCGAATATGGTGGCTGATGGACTTGTGTAAAGGAACGCGGAAGAACTTTTGATCACTACGAACACGCGTTGTGCATTTACGATGCATCCAGAGACGCGTTCAAGCAGATCACTAGCTGCTAAAACACGGGCATGTTTCTGTTCAGCTGTGAGAAGTTTTGGTACAAATGTAGCTGAGACGAGTCTGATACCCAAATCCTCCGTAAGAATGGATTTAATCGAACCATAACTAATGTTTAGATCTGTGGCTAACTCACGAACAGGAATTCGGCGATTTTCCCGCACAACTTTGACATTTTGTGCACTTTTGCTGCTTGTAGGCCTTCCACATCGCGGATCACTCTCAACACCTTCACGACCGTTTTCAAAGCGTCTATACCACTCATAAACTTGCCCACACCGTAGATTTTTTGTAACTTCAACTACGTATCTTGGCAAGTTTCGCCAAGTTTTTGACAGGAGGATTCGAACCTATGTCCTCTAAAGCAGACGTTTAATCCACTAACCCATTAAGAGATCTAAACTTACATTAACCCATTAGTGCATAAAGTTAACCTGTATAATTTTTCCAATTAAAAATGTGTCGAATATTTTTGATGTAAATACTAGGTAAGAAGAAAAATCAAGACAAAATTTACTTGACCAAAGTAATCTCTTGTTTGGATATTTGGCATAACCAAAATCAAGAGTAATATTTAATAAATTATTCTTTTGTCGAGAATATATATTGGTCTGTTCTACAAAATATTGAAGAAGTTCTTCCGCGAAAAAAGTCTGCAAAACTCGAGAGGAGTTTTGCATTGTTTTGTTGCTTCAGAAGGAGACACTAGTTTTTAACTAGGTTGAAGCAGGGTAAGAATGGACGCTGAATCGAAAACATCAATTAGAAGGTTAACTCAGGAAATTGACTTGAGTTACGGTACTTCTGTTGTTAAAAATAATCTTAAAATGTTAGAAATGGCAACCACCGTACTTTAATAATCAGCAGAGCAATCTGCAAGCTACAAGTATAATAGCCGAAGACTGGAACGGCGGAGTCACCATTTCAGCAATGTATTGCCTACCTTACAACAGTACCACAAAGACTGATTTTGAAACGTACTTTAACATACTCGGTAACCGATTCATCATTGGTGGAGATTGCAACGTAAAGCACCCCCAATGGGGTGCTAGAATAACGACACCAAGAGGACGCCTGTCCATTGGTCACCCGAGATACTGGCCAACGGACGCGAATAAAATACCTGATCTTCTTGACTTTTACGTACTAAAAGGCATTTCTCTAAATCATTTCACTAGATCAATTTAGAGGAGATCGTCTCTGGGAAACCACAGGCAAACCTCCCGCTCAAAACCGAAGATAACATCGACCAAGCAGTGGCCCTTCTTACGTAAATTATTGTACAAGAAGCAGTATGGACTTCAACCTCTTCAACGGAGAGTGCTAGGGTAGTTTGGCCCCTATTTCTTTTGAAATCCAAGGAATCCTTAAAGGGATTCACGAAGTTCGGTATTGCAATGTAGTCTTCAGCAAAAGCGTAAACGAGGGGTTAAGCTAGATTTTTAGGACTTAAGTTCTTCTGCGTATGGACTTAAGTCGGCTTAAGCTAAGCGTTTGCTTAAACCTATACTGCAATATCGACTTTAAATAATTCCTGGTTATTGGTTTATTTAGAGTTTTTGAATCAACATTGCAATAAAAAAATAATTAAGTCAGAAGCATTAAGTAATTAAAAAAATAAATAAAATCTAAAACGTTCTTTGAAAATAGATGCCCCTTCCTCCTACTTTCGCCTATAA
The DNA here is from genome assembly GCA_963082815.1 of Melanotus villosus. Taxonomy (NCBI): domain Eukaryota; kingdom Metazoa; phylum Arthropoda; class Insecta; order Coleoptera; family Elateridae; genus Melanotus; species Melanotus villosus. The sequence goes on along the minus strand of OY720419.1, from coordinate 109,021,805 downwards.
ATTACAAAAAAATATCAGTTGCCAAAATTAAATTTTACAGTTCACATTTTATATATTTAATTTTTGAATGTTTGAACAACCGGCAGTACGGCAGAGTGGAAGTGCACGTAATACTGAAATAAAGAAAGTTAAGCAAAAGCCTATTTGGCCATAACTTGGATGGGTGACCGCTCTGCGGCTCGGTGTGTCCGGCTCCGCTCGACACTGTAAAGGTATAACAGGGAAAAAGAAAGAAAAGAATTTTTGAATCCAATACATAAATTTAAGCTTAATTCCCGATTGTCCCTTCCTGAAAAAATCACACGCACGTCCATGCCTTCTTTCACTAACGATTTCACCTAATATACTCAACGAAAAGACATTTTCTTTTCTGCAACATAACTAGGTGTATTGGGTTGCCTACGTCACACAAAGAAGTAGTAATTTCTGCCGTGTTGTTCTAGATTTCTTTAATGGATTTAGTATAACGTATTTATATAAGTTAATTGCTATTAACGATTGATATCGTGAAACAAATTTATTTATTTAAGCCAGAGCCGAATTGCGCAAGTTGATGTATTCATAGTTTGAATAAATAAATAATTTTGGTATCCGGTTATGATTCACATGTTGAAATATTTGTGGTTTTTTGATGCCTGTTTACGGAAGGTTATTGGGTTTTTAATATTATTAAAGAGTGTTTTATCATATTTGGCTGGTTTGTTTTATTATCTTTTAGGTCGTTTTGCTATCCGCTGATTTGTTTTCCATCTATTTCTACTTAATTTTTATCTCTTTCCGTGATTTTTCTTGTTCATTTTCCTTTGGCCAAAATTTAGGTCGATAATCCTGAAACGACGGAAATAATTTATTGTAGAATAAAAAACTCAAAATAAGCAAAGTAGCCAGGTTATTTAGATTTTAAATTTGGAAAAATGTCCGGGATCCATCGTATTACAAAAGCTAACATGAGTTGGTTTCCAATTACCTATCTGTCTAAGCAATGATATACTCTATGATTAGACATACATACAGTTCATACACAGATCTTTAGTAATCCAGTTCTTTATTTAGTATTTGAGTCAATAACTTACAAAATGATCCACTATTCTCAATTTAATGAGGCGCAAAGATTGAAGTTTTAACTAACCTTATAACATTTTGTACTTCTTTTCTTGGTATTTCGCCACCAGTTGCTAAAATAATAATTAAATTAATAAGCAATTTTAGCAACTAATGACGAAATATCCATCACTGTGGCTCTTAGTCTTCCTATTCTTTCTCCTCACCCTCTCCTCCTGCTTCTCTTCCTCATCCTGTTCCATCTTCTCTTCTTCCTCTAACTCCTCTTCCTCCTCCTTCTCATCTTTCTCTCCACTCTCAAGTTAGCTGATGCGTAAGTCCGTTGTTTCAAAATAAAAAAGCAACTAATTGATTCAAAGAACTTTTGACATCTTATTTTGTTAAGTAACTATTTATCCATCTTGGCCTTTAACGAAAGCCTAACTAAAACGATTTTTATTATCCATAAACACTTCAAAATTGAGAAAAGGCTAGGCTTTTTTTAAATTGTAAAATTTGAAACTTTCAAAATTAGTTGATATACTAACTTCTCCTCCTGTTCCCCCTCATCCTCCTCTTTCCTCTCTCGTTAGCCAATGCATAAGTCTGCTGTTATCAATGAAAACTTCTGACACCTTAACTAAGCTGTAAGTTGCTGTTATTATGCAACTAGTTTTCTTTTTGCCCTTTGATGAAAGCCTAACTGAAAATCTTTGTATTATTTAAATATTTCAAAATAGAAAGAAAAACTGTCTAGTTGTAAAATTGGAAACTTTCAAAATCAGTTGATATACCAGTTGCCTCTCCATGTCCTCATCCTCCTCCTCCCACTCTACCTTCTCTTCCTCCTCTGCCCTTCTTCTATTCCTACTCCCCTCTCTCTACTTCCCTCTTCCTTTTCCTACTCGTCTATCTTCTCGCCAATTGCCGCATAAGTCTGCTATTACTAATAACGTAATAACAATTTCAAAATTAAGAGGCAACGTCTTCCTTGATTGAAAGAATTTCTGACACCAAAATTTTATTGTCTTTCATTATGTTCAACAATTATTTTTATTTTTGCTCATTGGCTAAAGTCTCACTCAAAGCCTTTTTATTAGACACAAATACTTCGAAACGACCCTCCTTTGCCTTGCTCCTCCTGTCCCCACTTTATCGTCTTCGTGATCCTCGATTCTTTCTCCGGTTATTCCTACTCTTTTTACTTCTCCTCGTATTCCTATTTCTACTGCTCCTCCCACTCCTTTTGCTCCTGCTCTTCTATATACTTGTCAGTTGATTCGTAAGTCTGTTGTTATCAATAAAATCTTCAAATTAAAAAAGGACAAAGCCTAATATGAAGGCTGTTTTATTATTCCCAAATCACTTCCAAATGAAGGTTTTCGAAATTTAAGCTGAAAATTTAAAAACAGTTGATACATTAACTCCTCGTTCTCCTGTTCCTTCGCCTCCGCCTCCCAAACTTGCTCCTTTATTCTCCTCTTTTTTTTCTTTCTTGCTACTCTTTATCCTCTTACTCCTACTTCTCTGATTACTCCTGCTGTTCCTATTTCTTCTCCACCTGCTCCTCTTGATTTACCTTCGCGTCAGTTGATGCATCTTCTTGATTTGAAGAACGTTTGACATCTTAACTAACATTTGTGTGGCTTTCTTATGATATATATATCTTTTACCTTTTGACGAACGTTTTAAATCAAACACACTGCAGAATGGAGAAAACTTAAGGTTTTTCTTGTTTTAAAATTGACTACTTTCGTAATCAGTTGATATACTAGCCCTTGCTCCTCTTCCTACTTCTATTTCTATTCTTCTGTTGCTACTTAAGCCTGCTATTATCAATAAAAACTTCAAAATAAAGAAAGCCAACGTCCTCTCGATTTAATAAACTTCTGACACCTTAACTAAAATTCTTTGTGCTCTTTGACGAAAAAGAAATTTTATTACTCACAAAATGGAGGCAAAAGAAAGATTTTCTAGTTCTACAATTGGACAATTTCAAAATCAGTTGATATACCTCTTCCTCTCCTCCCCACTAGTGCCTCTGGTGGAACTTTGGCCGTTACTGGTGCTTTTGCAACTTTCATTCGTGCAGATGTTTTCATCTATCGAATCCTTGTGGAAATTGTTTTAGTGGGTTGTTCATCTAAGAAATGATATACTCTATGGTAAAACCAAAAAAATCTGTCAAAAACTTCCTTTAAACTCCAGCTAAGATTTTCTTTTTTCTTATTTTAGACGAAAAGTTCTTAAATCTAATTGTCTTTCTGCAAAGGAAGGCTACTTTTAACAAAAATCGTAATAACCGTATTTTACTTTTTCTTTCATCTTTACGAGTGTCATATTCGCAAAGAACACGTAGCAGAAACAATTACCAACATTCTTCAACAGTACACCACTTAACGTCGGCAGAATTCCAACCTTTTTGTTATAATTTAGCACGAGCTGAACAATTCGCAGTTAAATGAATGTAATTACTTTGATTGTCGAGATTTCCAGGCCTTTCTGTTAGTCAGTTTATTTGAATATCTTTTCAATATTGCGATCTTCATTTGTTCGTATTTTAATTTTGAATAAATTTTGAATTAATCCGGAAGTTAACCAAGAACAATTTTTCCCATTTCAAATTTAACAACACTCTAAGTGCTGTTTTAACTCATAAGAAATGTGAATGAACTTGAAGAGTAAATACCGATCGTTTATCACTTTAAAACCAGGTTGGTTGAACTTTTAAAAATATATTTCATAAAAATAGGCGGGTAATAACAGTTGAAGGAAGAACTGTAAATCGATACGATACGTAAAGTACGATTCTAATGCTTCATAAAGTGAGACCAAAAGAAAATCTTCGGGCTCGAAAGGAATTCAATTTATCTCCGCTCCTAAACTCCGAGTTTTTTTCATTTTGGTTGTCTTCTGCTTGTAGCCTGCACATTATAATCCTAAATTGGAGGAAGCGAAATGAATATTTCAGGAAGGATTTCTGAATATGAGTCGATTTCTAAATACGCGTAGGAGTTTCAGAAATTCTAAGTAATATCGACAAAGTTTGTTATAAAATTAATCGGATAAAAGTTGCAGCTTTAAAAGTAAAGATTCAATTTAGGCGTTCATCATTCATCTGTGTTTCGAGCCGCAGTAAATCAGGTTAAATATCATTGCTAAAATTGGTCGATGGTCGAAGTATTACCTAGAAAAACTCCTCAAATGCGAAAATCTGCATACTGTGGACAGGTGAACGCTCAGGCCGGACATTAGAAACCTGCCTGCTTTAGCCGAACTTGCGTTCGTAGCAACACCGAGTAAGACCGATTCAAACTCTTTTAAACTCCCAGCCATTTCTAAGCCAGCAACGCACAAAAGCCATTGTTTTACTAACTTTTCTTTTGTTTTAAGTCATGGATGGCAACTTAAAAACTGCAAGCTTTTGTTGAATAATCCCAAACATCTCGATTTTGCTTAAACTAAGCGAAATAACAGGTAAATTAATTAAAAGCCCGAATGATTCTGGTATTTTTTTTTTAACAATTATCAATTAACAAGGCTTACTTGATGTCACCCGTGCTTTCCTCGGTTCCCTTACATTTCCAAGGCTTGCTAATGAATTCGTTTAATGTGAGAAAATTAAGTTTCTTTCAACGAACAGACGGTCCTTTCGGCGGAACGTTATTAAATTAAGAATGGAATTTTATTAATTATTATTGCAGGGTGCCTTTACTTTATTCTTGTTGTAGGCAATTTAATGGGCGTTCGTTTGGCTTACTTGCATTATTTAATTCCAGGAATTGAATTTGTTGATGAATTTTTTAACGCAGTTTTATTCGCTTAAATTTTCTAGAATACACTATGGTGAAGGTGGTTCTGAATTATTTTGTTTAATGCTGGATATTCACATTAAGACGTAATTTACTATTTCTATAGCCACGTGTCGATCATTTCGTATAAACCGTTTTTAAACCACTTATAACACTTGAAAATATTCGCTGCACTGCTGCAAATATTTCGTAAGTTATTTGAATATATTTTGTTTATTATATTGAATTAGCACAAACAAACGAACAAAGAAATAAAAATGGGTGGTTCGTTTTCAATTATCTCAGTCGCTGCTGCAACAGTTTCATTGTAAGTTTCATTCTCTTTCGCTTTTTCATGACGTGATTTTCACACGAACGGAAACTACCAGAAATCCAAACTACTAACTTTTGTTTCATTACTAAATGTCAGAAGTTCGTAGAAACTATTTTTGAAATTCCTTCTTACACTTTTTTCTATTCCGCCATCAGTTGAAAATTAAAAAAATCTTACTCACAACAGTATATTGAATTTTCCTTCAAAATATTTGTAAAATAAACATTCAAATGTTATTTTTATTACTTTAATAGCTTTTGTGGAAAAATAAATTAAAAGCTGTTTATTTTTGAAATTATACACTCGGTGTGCATTAAGATCCTGTTGATTGCATTTATATTGGTTTTGGCATAATGCCGAACAGTGAAACGGACTCGATTCAGTTGATAAATTCGCGGAACAGTTTGAATGGGATTCGATTAGGTAAATAAACAATTCTCTAAATTTTTTACATTTTTTAAAATTGATTCTTTGCATATAGCGAATACTGATGGATCTTTAAGAATTGTTTTAATAATAATAATATTTTCAAAGTACGGAGTCAAACAAAACACCGAGTTTAATTCGTAATAAAATAAAACAATGTAATAATAATAATAATATTAATTTATTGAACAGCGTGTTCGAGAACGAAATCAAAGCACATAGAGTTCATAGAGCGTCTATGTCAGAGTTCCTTCCGATAGCTGACGCCTTTCATTCTAATATTCCAGCGACTTTAAGAAGTCCTTTGGTAGATCTGTGAGAATTCTGTATTGTTTAAAAATTAAAACAACTAATTACAAACTCATGCACCAATAAAAACAGTAGAATCAAAGAAACGTACAAATTACGCTAATTTATATAGAACTATTTATATTCGATTCGTAGATATAGCTTTGACCGAACTGCGCCAATCCGCTGCTTCGGATGCGCATCTAGAAAATTCACGAATGCATCTCTAGAAACTCGGCGTGGCGTATGATGCATCTCGAGATTGCTAGGATCGCTGGTCGCATTGACGTCGCTCGAGAAGAAGCCTGCCCACCGATGACGATATGTTTCAAAACAATACGATAATTCACGATGTTCTAGGCGACTGTGATTTTAATTTTTAATGCTGTTATTACATTTATTTACTTATTGAAAGGCTTGTTGTCTCATCAGAGGTTGAATATTAAGAGATATAACGGGAATACCTGTTGTCATATCCCGTATCACAGGTCTTTATTTTCATTTTCTCATAGCTGTTGCTTCCCAAGTCTTGTATTATTTGTTTCATAAGTTAGATTTACACCAGTTCGATAATTGTTTTCAATAAACCGTCTCTTCTCAGGATATGGCTTTAAAATCCAAACCTATGACTGCTGACGGTTAAATACCCATGATTATTCTTAAAAAAACAAGGCAATCATAACACACATAACAGTTGGGGAATGTTTAAGACTGTGAAATCAAAAGTTTATCTGGAGTAGTGATGTTTCATTACGCACGCCTCTAGTCGGTTCTCGAACGCATCTCTAGAAACTTCGGGTGGCATGTGCATCTCAAGATTTCCAGAATTCGCTGGTCACTTTGATGTCGCTCTAGAAGTCTGCTCGCCGATGACGTGTTTCGTTGCGATTTGATCATTCATGATCTTTTTAATTCATAGTAGGCCGTGATTTTGATATATAATTTATTTTGTATATTGAATAGTCTGTCATTTATCTCATCAGAGGTTGAATGTTAAGATACACAGAGGATGTAACATGTAATTCAGAAGACAGAAACGAAAAAATCATAATAATTGAAAATAAAGCGATATTTAAAACTGTGAAATTAAGTAAATATTTAAAACCAGGGGGGCCATGGTTGTTGTTGAACAGTTGGTATCGCCGAAAAACAAAACTGCCAATTTGAAACATCATAGTGATTATCAGGATTTGGGGTTAGGTTTACGTTTTCTAGCACAGATAAACAGTTAGATTTGACAGTTTTAATTTTATTAATTTCAAGTTGTGTCGTCTGTCTTATGCATGGTATACGCAAACCTACATTTCGGCAAACAAATAAACAAATGCATAAATAAATAGATACAATACCTAAGTCATACAGAAACGTATGATTCGAGCAAAATCTTGGTAGTTAACACCGTATCCTGTATTTTTAACGATCAAAACATAGCAACTGGTCGTAAACTTATACACTAATAAAACAAAGCAAAATTAAGGAAATTACACTAATTTATGTACAAGGAAAAAGGTTTATTTATTTTACTACTACTATTCAGTTCACTCGTTCGATTTGTAGCTGTGACTATGACTGGGTTTGACCCAATCCGCTCGTTCGAACCCGCTTACATCATATCGAATGTTACTAAAAGGTTCCCGAACTCTATAAACTTCGCGTGGTGTATGCATCTCGATATTTCCGGAATTCGCTGGTCGCTCCAGAAGCCCATCCACCGATTACAACATGTTTTATTACAATACGATAATTCACGATGTTTTTAAACGACAGTTGTTGGTATTATATGTATTTTGAGTATTGAACGATCGCAACAGAGGCTGAAAGTTGAGAAACAGGACAACCTGTTGCCAAACATAATTCATTACGACCATGGTAATTTGATTGAATTAATGGAATTTTTCAAAAATTTTATTCAGAAGACAGGTTTATGACGCAAAGTAGCCCACGGTCCTAAAATTTGTTCGGGCCACCCTGATGGTGTAAACCTTCCAAATGTTCTAATTTTCAATATTTTAAGCCGAAATTTATATAGAAACCTTCGGTTAATCACAGCTACATCTTTTAAGCCCCGTTAGAGACTCTAAAATGCATGTCTGATGGCTACCATTTCTTTAATTTGTTACCCAAGTGGCTGCAGAACTGAAAATATTTTTGTTAACTGCCAATTTAGATCCATTTTATAATTTTTTCGGAGAAAAAATAGTGATGATTGAATTAAAAAAAAATAATATAAATAAGCTATTGTACATACATACGCACTTATTTCTACAGGACTGCTCGTAAATAATTAAACTAGATTATACGTATAGGCTGCAGTTTTATACAAAAGCTTGCTTCTATAAAACTGTGGGCTATTTATAAAAATGTACACACTTCCAGTTCACAAATCCTTCTTTTCTGAATTTATTTTGTATTTTGCATTTTTGTATTTTTTTTTTTTTTGAATCTCAACAACAATAAAGTTCAATAAAGTACCAATGATATTAAAAAAAAACTATGACATGACCATGATTTTAGTTAAACAGTTGGTATCACTAAAAAAAAACGAAAATCTATGAACTTGAAATATATTGGTCAGTCAAATTTGAGGTTAGGTTGACACTTCTACCATAAAACCCTTGCGTATACCAACGAAGATTTTTTCTGGCATGGCTCACCATGGTCTAAAAAGCTCATAAATGCATCATATATTATTCCACCTTTAAATAATTATTCACACACAATCATTTATCAAAGGTTATGAATTTAATTTATATTCAACAGTTGTTTTTGACTCTGTTGTTTGAAATGGCCCTGAAATATGCATGACAGATAAGAGTAGTGATATCAAAGCATATGTTAAAAATCGTAGGCACCTCTGAACTAATTTCAATCCTCGCTAAAAAGACCCGTCACGACCTGCACCTGCAGTCGTGATTCAACGACCGGTGAGTGTTCTTTATTTCTCGAATGTCTCAAAATTGAACATTTTGTATTAATTTAATGGAGTGATTGTTGCTGATTTGTGCTTTGTTAATCGACTACTCGTAACAGGTAATTTTTAATATTATTTATTTAAAAAATTTCGACGTTCTTGTATTAATTAAGACGAAAGCATTCATAAACACCCGCAGAAAAATTTCAGTTTCGGCTTTATTCATTGAAATATCCCAAAATTGTATAGTCTAAGAGTCTAGGGGCTTTCAACTGTATTTGCAAATATGTTTTTAGGTTTTAATTGCAATTAAACCAGGTTTTTCCAAAGGCAAACGCAGAGAAATTACGTAAAATTGTGCATGTTCTATGCACACATGTGATGCTTATCTCGGCCAGAGCTTTGCTAAATAATGTAAACATTTTTTGTTCATCTTGTGGAGTTTTATCGACACACACATTTGACATAAAACTTAAGCAATTGTCTCCTTAAATTCTTATCAGCTGCTTTAATTTTTAATTCGTTTATAATCTTACGTTTTCGTTAAAATTAAAAAAGTTGTATTAAGCAGAAAAAGCAATTATTATAGGTGGATTGGTGGATTCCTGAACCAATGGAGTGATCACATGCTGTTCTTGTTTATCAACAATGCTCGTTGCTCGTATACTAGGGGCATGCAGAAAGTTCCTCGCACCTCATAATATCTTAACATCTGATTTGCATTGGTAGAAACGTCTGAATTCACCTCGCATTTATGTAAACGTCATCACTCCATTGGTTCTATGATCCGGATTTTTTTATTAATTTTTTAAAAATTACATTTTTAAAATTGCCAAGTTTTAGCTGGTTGTTTGAAAGATAAAATTATTAAGCATTCATTTCCTTAGGGGCGTATTTAATGAATAAAGTTCGTAATTATTATTAATTACGCTGGGATTTGAACCACTGACTGACTCTTTCTAGACAAATATTCGAAATGTGCCAATTTATTTCATCAAAGTCTGAAGTTCTACTAAGAAAATAATCCAAGTGCCTTTTCTACTGAACGAAATTAGATGTTCAACAAAATTTCACCTTGACATTTTGAAAATACCCTTCGTTTGACGTTATTAGAACTATGTAGTTCAGGTTGATTTTTTAAGCTAATATCAAAAAATGTTTAACAATACACAAAATGGTAAAGAACAGGTTTTAATCGCTAAAACTTGAGGTGGACGGAAAAATAAACCAAAATCCACAAAAAAACTCGGTAACATAATCGCAACATGTCATTCGGTAGTTCAGTTATGTTGTTACGCATGTGGTTTCGGCAATGTATGGTTTGTTTTTTGACTTAATTTATCATTACTTATTTACTTAGCGGCACTACAGCCCATGCCGGGCCTTGGCCTCCCCTAGCTTCGCTTTCCATCTCTCCCTGTTCTTCGCCTTTAATATTTTACGTGCATCTCCTTTAACTGCGTCCCTCCACCTTTTTATTGGGCGTCCTCTTCTTCTACTCCCTTCAGGGATTTGTTCTTCGATTTTCTTTGCTACTGCCCCTCCCTCCATCCTGCTTACATGTCCTGCACATCTTAGTCTTCCAAACTTTACAAATGTCTCTATGTTTGCTTGCTTATATTCTGATTTGTTATTAGAAAACCTAAAAATAAATTAAACATATAGCTCATGTTGTCATGTTACATGGTTGAAAAGAGAAAAGAAAATGCGTTCCAACTAGATCACAGTCAACTATGGTTTTCATTTAAAAAAATTGTCAAAAAACCATTTGGCCAACCTTATTCTACGTAAGAAGTTGTTCCTAAACTATTCGAAGCATATTATTCTAAAAATACATGAACTACGCCTAATAATAGAAAAAGCGATTTCGACGTTTTTCGCCGACAACTTTTCAACCACACCTCGTATATCAAATTGGATCGCACCATTAGATTCCCCATAAAAACTGCACTACTTTGTCTATTTAACCGTTTCTGTATGTTTACAAATAAAAAGGTTACCCATACAACGTTCGAGCAATAGGGCAGGTACTTCTTCTTCTTCTTTAACTAAAGCCTTATGCCTTTATGGCGTTGGCTACAGGTACTCTGTATACTTAACTCGTTTAATATTTTGCAAACTTAAATATCTGGCAGATTCTGCAAAATTATAAAAAATGTGCGTGTTAGAAGATTTATTTTTTATATAAAGTCTGTTTGTGATTAGTGTTACCTTAGCAGGGATTTGAACGACTGTGGTCGCGATTCGGGCCCAAGGGTAGATTGGGGGTCGATAGAAAAATGTAAGACATCATTGTACGGGTAATATTTAATTCGGTTAACTTTGATTAGGTACCACCATCCTGAATGACAACACAATTAAGAGTGAATCGTGGGAACAGTGACATGAATAGTACCTGTAAGATGAAGCAAGGTCATGAAAATAGTTACGGGAGCCAATCGGATGTTGGTGGTTCCTGTCCGGCCGGCGCGGCGCGTGGTTGCTTATTAACTTATACTTTCACGTATTTGATTCCTGTCTCATTTTTGCACATCGACATACAAGTGAGCGTTAATGTTCTATTAATTCATCAACATACATATTATAATTCAATCGTTTTTCATTCACTACTTCAACTTCTCTATGTTGAAGTTTTTACTGACTATAAAATAAACAATAAAAACTCACATAATCGTCTTTTTTGCTTGTGCTATTATAGTTACGTAATAGTAAAATAGAGGGGGTCGATAAAAAGTCAACAAACTCTTGAAGGGGTCGACGATCAAAGGACCCCTTGTCTAGAACTCAGTGGTTCGAATCCCTGCAAAGGTATTTAATATTTTCCAGCATTCAATTCTTTCTCCAAACCTTAAGCCTCAAAAATTAATTGATTAATTTAACAGTTTGCAGTTAGAAATTTAAGACATGTTAATTCAGCCCATCTACACAAAATGAAACATCTCTGTTCGCATCTCCGAAACTTTTACTTTATTGAAATTCATGAATTTTAGTGCTATATATTTTAATCCACAAATCTATGTCGTCATCTGAAGAGCACAGTTCCGGTTGTTTCTTGTTAAGTCGAGTAGTTATAATTGAACATAATTCTCGCAGTTTTACGATATTAATTTACTTTAAACAAAAACCCGTGCTTGTTTTAGTGCGATGCAAGCTTTTATTTATAAAACACTTTCACAACTCGCTGTTTTATATAAAACACCCACAATAAAACGTGTTGTTTACATGCTGCTGTAAATTTAAAATAAGTTCAGTTGTTTGTGGTGATCCAAATGGTTCTAATTTATCAGTCACTTTCTTTTGTTAAATTCAGTTTTTGCGAACATCGATTGGGAATATCACAAAAAGAAGTTTTAGCATTGCCTATTTCGAATTTGAAAGCTGCCACCATTATTATTTATTATTCTGCCTTTTGTAAAGTTACCTAAATGGCTATTACAATACGTAACAGTTCCTTAAGGGAAGTCAGTGTTACAAAGTCAGTCACTAAAATAATGAAAATTAGCTGCTCATCCGTAGTGTGGATTTAAAATTACAAAACCAATAGGGTGTTCGCTAAGATAACCTGCCGTTTAACGCCTCACAAAACAACAAACTGTTTGCTTTTCAAACAAAGTTAATATCAGCCTTGCAAATTGAAATCGTGGCCTACTGGGGTCTAAAGCTCTTGTAAATGGGCCATAATTGTAGTATTAAAGCTTCGACTATACAGCCTTAACCAACCAAAACATATCGGCGCTTAATTTACCTGTTGCTTGCTTCACACGTAATTTAGCTGAATATTTAACATTCCACAATTGTGACTTTACTTCAGCCCTTGAACCCTTAGTAAATTAGTTTGGAATCTTCAAACGTATTTGTATAAAAAAAAGGAAAAAGTCTAATACGAGAAGAAATCATTAAAAAGTATAGATATTTACGGTGCATTTAACTTGGCACCAAGGAATATTTAAGCATTTGAAACCGTATCTGATTGTTGGAAGCGGGCCAGAACGTACTTTTTAGCCTGTGAAGTCTGCTATGTGCAGAAATACGTAAAAATATGCTTCGTAGTCAGACTGCAAGCTATTGATAGCCTTAATTGAAATGCTTGTCGACATTACAGAAACTCGAGTGAATTACATTCAAAAACCATGACTGAACATGCAGTTTAAGTTTTTATTTTTTAGTTTTTAACAATAGATTTAGAACTTGCATTTACCATATTTAATTTGGCAGGATTTTTGAAGGTGGTAAGTAGATATTACATTTGTTTATTGGTTGTATTAACTTAACCACCCTAAGGTTGTAAGTGAATTGAATTGATTTAGTACCTACTAGATCAGCGTCAGAATCATTCCAAAAATTATATCAGATTTAATAGTCAATCAAAACAATATTGTGCATAAAATCGATTTACTTGCTAATGAGCACTTACCCCTTATGAACAAATTAATTATCTTAACGATTTATAAAAATGCTACAAGCATAGAAAAATGTAATCTCTCAAATTCGATAAGTAATCGACAATTTCCAGCAAAACTTGTAATAACTAAACCGTCCCCATTTGACATTAAGCCATTATACAGATAAAAGCTAAAACATTTCCGTACTAAAATGCTATTTTTATATGCACACACATGCAGAATATTATCGTGGCTATCAGAATGTGTGTAAAATATATGTTGAAATCACGCTAGGTATATTTATTTAGCCACCGGATATATGCAAATAGCTTTGTTTAAACAATTATTGTAAAACCTAAAACCAGTCATATGTAAACCAATTAACCTGCGTTTCAGTATGATTCCATGATGCATCGATTTGTAATTCAGATTTGTATGTAAATTTAATTAAATTAATTTATTTGCATGCCGTAAATATGTAAGCTTTATTCATAAAATTTATAAAATAGAAAACCGAAGTTTGTTGTTACATGGAACACATTTGGGGTGGGAAATCGATGGCTGGAAATAATCGTATTCGAACCTTGTTTTAGTAAAGTTAGTTACTTGAATTCTAAGACTTCCACGGTCCCTGTCAGCATTGTTGAGACAGAAGAACTCAACATTTCGCCCACTGTTTTAAAGGGCTTCACCAGGAGGAAAAGAGCACGGCAACTCAACGAGTCAACCATGCCAGAGGCGAAACCCTTCTCGTTTCGCCTCTGGCCAACAACACCGGCGAGCAATAACTCTCGGTGTTGTTGCTCTGGCTTGGTTTACAAGTTGAGTTACCGTGCTTTTTACTGCCCTCTTTTCCTCCTGAAGAAGTCCTTTAAAAACCGGCCGAAATGTTGAGTTCTTCTGTTTCAACAATGACACGGTTCCAACCCAAAAGACGTTGTATTAAGTTAGTTACATACCAAGGGAGGTACGTCTTCGAGGTCCCTTATTTCGAAATTTTATGCATTTGATTTTTAAACAACTACTTATTTTTATTTTCTTAGCATGTTGAAATGGTTTGCTAATTGTTCCACTAAGCTAATGCTGTTATCTTTACGAGTTCCTGACGTGTAGCTTATGTATAATTGTGCAAAAAGGTTGCTGGGTAGCTACAACTTGAATAAACTTGTTAATAATTACCCTTCTCCAAGATAAACAAATTAAATAAATAAATATTTAGAAATTTATGTAATTTTTCACAGTGCACGAGGCTGGTGAAATCCTTTATTTCTTGTTAATTGCAACCATGAATTTTATTCTTTTTGCAAATTAAGGTTATTCCTTTGTAACTACTTCCCTTGGGCAGCTACACACCGATGGGGGCGTTTTTTCATTGTTCATGAATGGTTTCTGCTGAAATGCCTTTCAACTCGTCGGTTACGCTCTTCGGGATATTATCCAAAGTACCAAAGTGGCGCCCTTTCAAATGATTTTTTAGCCGGGGAAATAAAAAGAAGTCACAGGGACTGAGATTCGGCGAATAGGGAGGGTGGGGAGACACAGGACTGCTTTTTTCTGTCAAAAATTCGTTGATGGAGACTGTCGTGTGACATGGGGCGTTGTCGTGGTGCAGCAAGGATTTTCCGATAAAAAATTTGATTAACAGTTTGTCCTGGCGGGACAAATTCCTTGTGGGCGATCCCCTGACTGTCAACAAAAAATAAATGAGCATCAATTTGATTTTCGAATCGCTCATTCTCGCTTTCTTGGAACAGAGAGAGTTTGTAGTTTGCCACTCTCGACTTTGGCGTTTTGTCTCGGGATCATACACAAAAATCTATGATTCATCTCCTGTGATGCCTTCCGCTCAGCTGTGGGGACACTTTTCTCATGCCCAAATCTTGTGTTCAAATCTAATGGACGGTAAACCGGTTCAAATTTTACTTGCTATTTACTATTTTCAACGTCAATCGACGGCCTAACTTCTCAAGAGTCCTCATTCTCTCCACATTGTCGTTCGCTTTTGGGGTTGAAGGTCTCCCCCACGAAGTTCGTCTTCATCTCGGCCCTCTAAAAAGGCCTTGTGATACCTTAACACTTGCGCCCTGGATAGAGAATATTCTCCATAAGCCTTTTGTAACTTTTCATCAAGTCACAGTAACGGATTCGTCAGGCTTTACACAAAAAATAGCACAATGTTGTTGAACCTTTTCCCGATCTATTTTCGTAACGCACCTCAAAAACACAACTTCACTACGGGCGCTCTCAACAATCGTGTAGCAACTGTAACAAGTTAAAATTTGTACTGAGTACGGCAGGGGTTATTCTAACTGCCGTGTGAATGGAGAGGCAGTCTCATTAGTTTTCTGCCAAACCTCGTAACCTCCTATAAAATGTAAAGGTAAATATTTTACAAAGCCAAATTGTAGATTTGCCGTGGAAACAGCTCTATTAACGAAAATTATCGTTCTATCATACAAAATTATTAATGATTTTAGGTAAATGTGCACGAAAGCAAGTTGGGCTGAAGTTATGCCTCAACTTGCTTGAGTGAAAATTGATCTAATAAATACCTATTTCTTGCCCGTATATGTGGTTCCAGTAGATAAAAACACCATTTCGAAAGTAGAAAGAGAGCCTACAGCGTGTTTTAAAATCAAATGTAAGGTTAACTGTACTCCATAACTCCAATTCGCAAAACTGAATCGAATAAAAACAGTAAAACGTAAGTCTAGATCTTGCCCCATAAATAGTCAAAGAAAACCAAAATTCAACAAAACAACGTCATTTAGCACTCAGCTCTCAACGGTAACGTCAATATATTTGAGGTAGGAAAGAAATCTCGAAGCTCGAACTGGGTTCGGCTCATCTTGGCTTGGCTCAAGCGAGATCGAGCTTCAGAATTACCGAACCGAGCCGAGCTGAGCATTGCTTGCAAAGCTCGTAGTTCGTTGCAGGTTCGAAACTCGGTGAAGGTTTGAAGTTCGGCTCAATATTTAATTAAATCCAAGAAATTTGTGAGCGCACACTCCTGTCTTATATTTCTTCGTGCTTCTCAGTAAAGCCTCAAAGCTCGGCAAAGATTCGAAGTTAGATATAAGCCTAAGCTCGACAAACGCTCGAAACTCGAAGCTTAGTAAAAGCTCGAGGCTCGGTAACCGAACCAAACCGAGGATATTTGACATTGTCTCCGAGCCGAGCCGAGTATATTTCGAATTTTTCCGAGCCCAACCGAAAATATTTGACATGTTCTCCGAGGGGAGCCGAGTATGTTTCTGTTTTTCTCTGATCTTAGAATAAACTAAAAACCCCACCTTTATAATACATAACCTCACAGTTATCGTACACCAAGTTACAGAAGACAGTTGCTTTGAATTTCCAAGGCAACCACATTAAAGTTTATTTTATTTAAATCAAACTGAAGTAAATTTCTAGAATAAAATTATTATCAGGAACATCATTGACATTCATTAATTCTGTAGCATCGACAGAAATAATGCAATAATTATTGATCGCTGAAGGCTAAAGTTTCATCGAATCGAGATTCTTCCGTACATGACTTAATGGAACTTTTACACTGAAAAAAGTCGTCCTTAAAACTTCATTTCTAGGTTAATTTATTTTATCTTAAGCATTACAGACTTCCTGGTATTTCTGTAGGATTCTCCACATTAAAATAATAGCAAGGCCCTTCTAAATCAGATTTCAGTGCGTAGGAAGCACAGAATTTAGCAAGTACTCCGGAAACAGAAGTTGAAGTGCTATGATATCCGGATTATTATTCGTATGAAGTGATAAATCGACGACAGAAGTTAGCTTGTTAAATTGTAGGGTGAATTACACTAACTTTTGTTAAAGTAGTCAACTATTAAAATAATCAGAAATTAAATATTTTGTTCCCTAAACCAATTTAGTAACTTTTAAATGGTTTTTTGGCAAATATTTTCTGTGGCAAGTTTGACATTTTATACTTTTTCTGGCAAACATCCGGAAAAATGTATAAAACAATCTTCAAAAGTTGCACATTACAACACGTAAAATACGTAGAATTTATCAAAGTTGTTCTTCTATCCCTAAAAGCAAGGAATTTACAAGTGCTGGCAACACTGTAGACTTGTAGGCTATGAAAATTCCACTTTGAGGTTAGGTTTTTGACATATAGGCGAATCTTCAAGCCTAATTATCATTTGTTTTCAGTTATGCCAACCAAAATACTTTGCTACAAAAACCATGAATCGGTTAATAGCACAAAAAATAATTCAACGATTTTAAGCGATCGCAGCAACTTTAGGAAATCTGGTCTGTCTAAGATACTTTCTTACGCTTATATTAGTCATTAATTAGTTGTAAATTAATGTAAGTCCAGACTTTTCCTACGTCAGATAAATTTTTAAAACGGTTATTTAAATTTCAACCTTCTGCTTTCACATATACGATAAGCGGTATCACCTAATTCAAACACTCAAGCATACCTCTTTATCTTACACACAAATAATAATTGTTAAGCGTTGATTTTTTCCACCTTTGTTAGTTGGTGGTCGCGTATCGTAACGGCATGTTTTATTTAGTCGATTGTAGTTACTCTTATTGGTTTGGTGCGCGTGTGATTTCTTATCGAAAAAAATGCTAACCAAAAAGGGTTTGAAGAAGCTTTCAAAGAAGTTGAATGATAGTTTGCAAGAACTGGACGCCAGGAAGCTCCTCCAAAGGCAGACGAAATTGGTAGGTTATCACCCATATTAAAATATTTGCAGTAATCCTCGATCGACTTTAATTAATTTCAAATGGTTAACGACAGTTTCGAAGGCTAACAGATCAAGTTAAGTGGGTTTGGCTAGTTGCATTTAGTGTTTTTCCTTTGCAAAACGTTTCCACTGCTTCTTTAATAAGCACGTGCTTTACTTAGATGCTTCAAATGTGACAGTTTTAATGTCCGGTGTAATGACTTTTTAACACCGCTCGATTTCCGATGGCAATTTCATAAACCCACAAAAATATCTTAATGCCACACCATACAAGTTTATTTCGTTTCCTTAAATTGTATCATAAAGCTTATGACAACATAAAAATGCAATAACGCGGAAAAATATGCGAAAATACGATGGGATATTGTAAAATGTCGAACATAATTGCTATTGTTTCGTATTTTATGTGATCGTGTGATTTGCGTTTTATTACTGAGCCATCAAAATAATGACAATTATCGCAGTGACCTGTGACAGGCACGGGCAGCATATTTTATGTCAACTGTTTTTATGGTAGTCGATGCTTAACCGTTAATTTGATGTAAAACATAACCTAGCATTCAGTGCCGATTTTAAGGGTGCTTTCTCCGCATGTGCGCCAGTTAACTGAGTTGACACCCGATAACCAATAGGAAACGGTTTAGGAACGTACGTGCGGTGTGTTATGGGGTTGCTATTGGTTACATGCTTCGTACGCATGCGCAGTACGTGTAGACTTGCAAATATAACACCGAAGGAGCGAGTGGTTATGGTTGTTTTTTCCGTAGGAATGGGTCTTGGTAATCAAAAGTTAGTTTTGCGGTTTAAATTCGATTTTTTGTATAATCCATTTCAAATGTTTTTCGACCAGGGTAGGCAAAGTAAATTTGGATTTTTCATTGAAACACAATAACGTTGCTTTTGTGAAGTTCAAAAAGATAGCCTTAACCCCACATTTTCGTATTCTACAATGTTGCCACTACCAGATATCCGAAAAGCTTCCCACTTTTATGGAAATAAAATTATTAACTTTTTGGCTTCTTCGTTAGTTATGTTGGATGTAAAGATTTCTCTAATTGATTTACTGAACGTTCTCTATGCCAATTGTTTTTTTCTTTCTCGTGGCGTTTTATTCCTTCGCCATTCTTGGCCCTTCAATCTTCTGCCTCCTTATTCCACCTTTCTGGCCTGATTTTTTCCTCTCGTCTCCTTTGATTTGCTTTATTTTTGCCTCTGTCTTCTTCTAACTACTTTGTTCTCCCTTTTGCGTTATTCGTGATATCGCCTTTCTCCTACTTTCTTCTTTCTTTGTCTTTGTTGCTTACGTCTACCTCCTTACTTCACCTACCCTTTTCTTGCATCTGCCTCTAAATTTCTTCGTTCTTCCTTCTTTCTGTAATTTTTTCATGCCTGCATCCTCCTAGTTTCCAACGTTATTTGCTCTGCCTTTTTTTGTATCGACTTTTTATGCCTCCTTCCTACTTTTTTCCTCCTCCTGCCGTTTTAGCCTCTTGCTTTCTTTGGTTTGTTTTGTTCCTTTGAAATGCTTCTTTCTTATGCTTTTTTTTTAGAATCGTTCTCCTCCTGCTGATGTCTTTAGAGAGCCCTATTCCACCTGCCCTTTCCCGTCTCTTGATTTGTTCTTCCAATTTATTTCCCAGTTTGCCCCCTCCCTAGAACTTCAAAACTTGAATAATTCTGCTTGCAGGGTACAGGGCAATGAGATACCTACTTGACTCAGTGCTGGGGGTGACGCCACTGATATGGCAATCCAACGGGTATGGTCAAGGCTATGATCCTGTATGAAGCTTGAATAGTCAATACAACCTGTATTGTATATTGTTTTCTTCCTTCGCCTACCTCTTTTAGCCTATTGCTTTCTGCCGTCTGTTTTCTTCCTTCTGTAAGCTTCTTTCTTATGCCTTCTTTCTTTACCTTCCTCCTCTTCCTGTTATCTTTAGGAAGCCTTGTTATACTTATTCCACCTGCCTTTCTTTAGGTGCCTACTCCCTCTTGGTTTTCTTACTACCTTTTTATTTTTTACAGTTCTATTCTTTTTTCTTGCACCTTCCTGCTTCTACTTATTTTATTTTTGAATTCTTCTTTCTATTGCTTCCTTATTTTTTGCTGCCTTTTTCAGATGCTTTCTACCTCCTTACCCATGCTTTCTTCTTCCCTTTTGCATTTTTAGGCTACGTATCATTCCTTCCGTCTTCATCATCCTGCTTTCTTTATACAGCATTATTTCTTCTGCCTTCCTATTTCTCTTTTACCTTCTTGCTTTTTCCGTGTATTTTCTTCATTCGATATGCTTCTTTCTTATACCTTCTTTCTCCTCCTGCTGTCTTTAGGAAGCCTTATTTCATCTGCCTTCCCCTGGCTGTTAATTTTTTCCCCTTACTTTTTTATTTCCCGGTTTTCTTAATTCTGTATTCTTTCATCTTATGACTCCTTCCTCGTATTTTGTTTACGAAGCCTTTTTTCTTGTGCCTTTGTATTTTTGCTGCCTTTTTCCAGATGTTTTCTGCCTCCTTGCCCCTGCTTTGTTCTTCCTCTTCCGTCCATAAAGAAGTACCTTAAGTCGGCCGTCGCCTCCGGTCTAGACCAAAGGTAAGGGCGCTTGCGGCTCGTTCAGGCTAGCCGGCGGTGAGGGCGGGGCAACCGGGAAGCCGGAGAGCGCTTCTACGTCCGTTGCCAAAAGAACCGAAGGTGAAAAAGTCCGCGTCACGTCGGCCTTGCTAAGGGGCAGGAAACCGGCGTCCGCCAGTCCCGTCGGCGCCTCCGCGAAGAGAGCCGCGAAACCGAAGATCCCTTTCAAAGCGAAAAACACCACCAAATGGCCTACGAAAAAGTCGAAGGCTCCCAAACCGAAGACGGCCAAAGCCGCCCCGACGGCGGCGTAAAGGCCAAGAGAATCGCCCCGAAAAATAAGTAGTTCGTTCGTCTACCTTTCGCCGGCAGACGACGGTCGAGCGCTACTTAAAAATCTTTCCTTCCTCCTACCTGTTTTATATTCTTGATTTGTTCATTCTACCTTCTTTCTTTTATATCCTTCTTTCATACCCGTTATTCCTTTCATTCTTCATCATCCTGATTTCGTTAGACAGGCGTCCTATTTCTGTTGCCTTTTTCCAGATACATTCTGCCCCCTTCTTCCTGCTTTCTTCTTCCTCCTGTCTCTTTTAGCTACTTGCTCTCTGTCGTCTGTTTTTATCTTTATATATTATTTTTTGTTATGCCTACTTCACTCCGTTCTTGTCCTCCTGCCTCCTGCTTTTTTTAGAAACCTTTTTCTTCTGCTTCCTTCCTACTTTCTTCAAATCCGTTTTGCTTTATGTAAAGTTTGTTACGGTAGAAATTCGACCTCTTATAAGAATTAACTATAATCCCCTTTCCTCGTCTTCTTGTAGTATTTCAACGGACGATGAAGCCCAACCTTCCTTCCATTAGTTGGGAGGGTTACTCAACTGGTCTTCTTCCGGCTAGTTTTCCAGTTTTGCTGATTTTCACTAATCTATCTTACATTATACAACCAATGTGTCCGTTTCACCCTTTCTTTCGTTTTCCGGGCAACTTGACAACATCTTGAGTGTTACATCGGTCGCGTACTGAACTGTTAGTTTCTCTGTCGTATAACATTGTTCCTAGATTAATGTCTTCATTTTAGCCTTGGGCCAAGGAAATTATGATTTTGAGTAGCATACGTGAAACTAAATGTCGGTTGTGTTCATGAACTTCAATAAACCTCACATTGTTGTTTTTTACAGTGTTTCCTGTACAAGATATTGAGAAGAACTTCTTATTTTTACGAAAATAAAATCGACACCCTGGTTATGGCTTTTTTGTTTGGAGTGTTGGGTTTCATGCATTTTGTAATTATATTACTCAACGTGGGAGTACTCACGTGCTGTTTAGGCTTACCCGCACTGCCCGTAGTATACGAAATGAATGCAGGATGTCTCGTTACACGGTAAAATGGGCGATCACCCCATATGTATACCAAAGCAGACCATTTGTACCAATTTTATTGTAGCTATAAATGGGGCTTTCAGTAGGAGTAAACTTTAACAGCGCGTGATCACTCCATTGGTTCGCCAATTCAGGGCATATACGATTGATAAAAGCAGGACTTTTTAGTTATTTTATAATCGAAATTCGCAAAGTAAACCAACCTGACTCTTTTGTGATACTTCTTCGTTGCTATGGCATTTAAATGCCCTTCTAAGAACTTTGTGTCCTTTGTAGGTACACTACTCGGGATTTATTTCTTAAAGAATGTGAGTTTTGAAAATCGACGTACAGAAAAGTATCTCTCTTGAGTTTGAAAGAATTTAAGTTGCAGATTCTTATTGTGCAATATTTCAGTTTCCAGATTTCTACTAAAATATTTGTCGAGTTTCTTCATTGAGAAAATTTTATTTCTCTTTCAGTGCTGCAATTGTTTAATTTGTCTAATCCCTAATTTTTAACAACTAGAAATAGTCAGAAAGTTCAGCCTTTGGAAAGGCTTAGGTTCATGTAACATCGGCAAATACAATGAATAAACAATGAACAGTAAATATGTATAATAAAAGTTACAGATAACATTATTTTAATTCAGATGTTAGGTGAATGATTAAAAATAACACAGTGCTTTAGAATCGTCGCGTATCTTAGAAACTGCAGTATTTGCTTTGGCTCTAAAGAGTCTAAAGAGCATTAAAGTTTGTTTATCGAATAGCTTGCGTGAACTAAATGCACTCACCGTCCCTGTTGAGCATGCATCCTTGAGCTGAAAAGTCTTTCAACACTTGCACAATTCGTTTTACTTGGTTACTTCGTATCTTTGAAAGTAGCCTGAAACGTGATGACAGAACTGTCTTAACGGTTTAAATAGGATTTTTAATAAATTGTAGAACTTTAGCGGTTTTTGAAGAAATTGTTAGATTAATCAAACTTGCTGAATCATATTTGGTAACAAGCCATCATCTACGTTCTTTAATTTTATGTAAAACGTCGTTATCCGTCCTGATCATTTTTAAAATTGCCGCTCACCCGATGTTCTTTCGCCTAATACTTGTCCCCGCCCTTAATTTCAAACTGAGCTCAGTGATTGGGCTACGACAGCTGTTAACGCGCATGCGCAGTGTTCTGTCCAATGGGAATGAATGTTTTCGTCCGTCAGTGACATCAAGCGGTTCACGCTTGAAACTAACCGGATAAAGATGTTTTACGTTTTATGGTTAATCGAAATCACACAGAATTAATTTTTTGAGGTTAGGTTTACACATGTAAAGATTGTTTTATTTTAACTGAACTTTAATTCGTGACTTTTAAAATATTTGTGTGAATTATTTACTTTCTTTTTATGGACTTAGCCGTTTTAAGTGTGATTGGGACTTAGAATAATTTGTATCACTTTAAATGAATTGAGACTTAATAATTTGTACAATTTTGTAAAACTAAGGCACAGATATGAAATACATGATGTTAGTTGACTTTGACTTTGAATAAAAACGTCTCGCAAAAGCCAAGCAATGATTCAAGTGGCGTAGTTGGCCAAAGACTCTACCAAAATAGTAAATTAACTTATTTTTATTAATTTCTAACAATAAACCAACCAGCGGCTTCGCCACAATATACCTAACGCCAATGTAAAAAATTGAAATCATGGTCTACTATGATCTAAGTCCTCTAGGAAAGCCGTAAATTGATTCGTTATGTTAATTTCGGTATTTTGTTCGTTTTATACGTTGCTTATTGTTGTAAAACGAAACGTATACATGTATACACAACATTTAGAATCTGAACTGAAATTATAAATACAGCAGATAGGACTGCCCCAGGCAAAATTGTATTCGGTACAATGAATGTCGATATCATAAAATAAAACAAAACACATAATGGACATTGTCGTCCTTCCTTTACTTTGCCGCTGGGCAGATTCGTGTAATTAAGTTGCAATTATTGTTTTTGCGAGGCAAAGTAGGAAAATGGAATTTCCCTTTAACTACCGAGGTTTTCTAATGTCTGAAGCGAATTTTTATGCGGAAATTTCGAATTCCAGCATGGATGGAAAAATACTAACCGTAACTATGGGAATGTTATTGAATTAAAGCCGTCTGTTTTCACAGTCAAGAAACCACATAAAAACTGACCACGTTTGTTGTGCTGTTTTTGTTTTCCACCCAGCTTCCCATAAACCCCCTCGCTTCGCGCCAAATTCAAATTTCAACATTCGTAAAAAACATTTTGGTCTATAAAAATAATTAATTTTTAGGCCAGATTTAAATAAAGTAAAGAAGGGCCTTTTAGTTCAACCTCATCAAAACATGTACTTTCGTTCAATCGTAAAATATTTAGAGCTTTGATGTTTCACTGTATTAGGACTTAGGGCCCAAGATAAATTAAACGGAAATGCTTTTAATAGCGTTGCCGCTGACTGAAAATTAGCGAGGCGGAAATGACGAATTTGGGGAAGAGGTCAAATTGACATACCGATATTGCCGGTTAATAAAAATCGCCCCTTTTTAGGTAAAAATTAGGGATCATTAATATTTCTTTGAATGGGGCTGCCGCATTTATTCGAGCGGAGTAAACGCGGATATATTAATGATTTTACGAATCGGAGATCTCGTTTAGTTGGAGAAATCCATTTGGTATTTTACTTTCGGCGGTGGGAGTTTGTTAAAAATAATTGGTAAACAACACGTTTGGAATACTTCTGCTGAAATTAATTTCTTCTTCCTTCAATCTTCTATCTTCTTATTCCACATACCATATGCTTCCAACTGCTTTCATTTGTCCTATTATGGATTTGCTGCATTCTGGTTGCCCTTTTCCATCTACCTCCTTATTCCATCTGTCTTGTTCTTCCATCGGCCTTCTTCTCCATGCCATATTCTTCCTTCGCCATTCTTCACCCTGTCTTCTTACAATCTTTACCTTCTTAATCCGCCTGCCTTTTTGCATTTTCCATTTCGCCTTTTTCATTTTTTCTCCTTCTTCCACTTGCTTTATTTTTGCCTGTGCTTTCCTCTAACTGTTTTCTTTTTCCTTCTACATTATTCATGATACCATCTTCCTCCTCGTACATCTACTTCAGCCTTTTTTCTTACGTCTACCGCTTTAGTCCACCTGCCTTTCTGTTCCACGTATCTCACTTCTGATGCATTCCTCCTCATCCTATTTTTATTTTTCCAGATTTCTTCGTTAGTATTATTTTTTCTGAAGTCTTCGCCCTCCTGTTTTCTTTCTAAAAACTTCTTTCTTCAGCATGCTGGTTTTTCCAGGTGCTTAGTATTCCTTCCATTTTCCGTCTCTTCCTGCTATCTTTAGGAAACCATCTATCTTTTGACTACTTTTTTAGGTCTACCTGCCTTCTTTCCGATGCCTTCTCCCGCCTCTAGATTTCTCCTGCGTCCTACCTTTTTATTTTTCTAGTTTCTTCTGTATTCTATTGTCTTATGCCTCGTTCCTCTTGTTTTCCTCAAAAACCTTCTTTTTCTGCCATTTTATTTATACTACCGTGTTTCTACTTCATTCCTCCTATTTTCTCCCTCCTGTCCCTTTTTCTTTTTGCTTTTTTCAGTCTACCTTCTTTCCTCAATATTTTTCTGTCTTGTGCCTTGTTCCTTCCGCCTTCAGCATCCTATTTTCTTTAGGAAACCTTCTTTCTTATGATATTTTCCCGATGGTTTCTTGGCACATTCTGCCCCTGTTTTCTTTGCCGTCCTTGTTTTTTACGTCTACCTCCGTCTGCCTTATTTTTGTAGCCTTCTACCTCATCATTTTTCTTATAGGTTCTACCTTTCTGTTCTCCCAACGTTCTTCCTTTTGTATCATTTTTCTAATGTTTCCTTCCTTTCATTTTATTTATTAAGCCTTCTACCTTTTACCTTTTTATTTCTACTTCCTGTTTCATGTTCCTTTGCCCCCCGATTTCTGTTATCTTCTTACTTGCCTGCCTTCTTTATTCTATATTCTTCTTTATTCTGCCTTCTTCTTTCCATCTACCTCTACTATCTTTAGGAAGCCACCTATCTTAAGTCTGCCTTCTTATTCAACTTGCCTCCTTTCTGGTGTTTTCTCCTGCTCCTTAATTTTTTGTCATACCTTTTTATTTTGTTAGTTTTCTTCGTTCTGTATTTCGTTCTTATGGTTTCGTCTTCTTGTTCTTGTTTTCTTTATGAAACCTTCTTTGTTCTCCCTTTTGATTTCGCCCCTGTCTTTTTTCTGCTTCCTTTCTCCTACCTTTTTCTTGCTCCTATCTCTTTTACCATCTTGCTTTCTTCCATCTGTCTTCTTCGTTCTATATTCTTTATTATGTCTTCTTCCTCCCATAATCCTCCTCGCGCTTTCTTTAGGAGGCCTTCTTCCATCTGTCGTCTATCTTACCATTATTCTACTGATTTCGTCTTCGTTCTTCCTTTTTATTCGCCCAGCTTTCTTCCTTCTGGATTTTGTTCTGATTCCCTTCTATTCCCGTTTTCTTTATGCAGCTTTCTTTCCTCTGCCTTCTTATTTCTGCAGCCTCTTTCTTGCTTCGTTCCTTCTCATTTCTTCCGCCTCCTGTTTTCTTCTTTCTGTTGTCGTCTTCCTTCTCTATTTTTCTGTGTTATGCATTCTTCCTTCAGTCTTCGTGATCCTCTCTTTTGCTTTGTTATTTTTGCTAAAATATTCCTACTGTATTCAGCCTTCTTCTTTCTGCTTCTTTTTAGGTTGTTGCTTTCTGCCGTCTTCCTTCTGCTTTCTTTATAAAACCTTTTTTATCCTGCCACCTTTCCCCTTTCTTCATAAAGCTCTATTCATTTTGCATTGTTCGCAAAGTTTTCTTTCCGCACTGCTATAAAAACCGATAAATTTGAATTAATTCTCATTACTATGCTTCGTTTGGTTACATAATCGTTAATAATCGATTCAATTTTAAAAAAGTTTTCTCTTACCAATTATTCTCAAGGTAATTATTTTAGAAACAAATTGCTCCTCGGAAAATTGTAATAAATGGCTGCATAAATAAAGCGAATCGTGACACAAAGTAACAATGTTCTTATAAAAGCCTACAAAGATATTTCCAAGCGCAAGATAAATAATGTATTTCGACTAGAAACTCTGTTATTATCGTCTTGTTGTTTATTTTTCAGCATCAGCCGAAGTCTTTTATTATTTATAAAGAGAAATATGAAATTCTCTTCGAATTTTTTTCTTTTAAATATTTATTAGCTATGTGCTTTGTGATAATGTCGCCAGCAGAGTTTCTTTGTCAGCCTTCGTATCTTAATGGCGATGAATGTATTATCTTAAAATGTTGGTTGACAAGATGTTTATTTTAAATAGTTCCTTGAAGGCGGAATAGTTGTCGAAAGCCATTTTAACGGTACAGTTTGGATAAACCTTTGTTTGATTGTTATTAATTAATTAAAATACCTTAAAAATACCACCCTAAATCAGAGGGTTTTTTTATTATTTAGTCCTCCTGCAAGCTTGTCCCTTTTGTAGGTTATAAATCGCACTTCAAGTTTTAGGTAATCACTTTATACCAGAAAAAAGGTCAAAATTTCCTGAGGGTACGTGCAAAAGGGCTTGCTACTTATTTTAACAATAAAATTTCCAGGAAAACGCCGAGTTTTAACCCAAAGCACCGAATTCAATCACGAAACTCTACAAATAAATCCATAAATTATACAACACGAAAACAGTTATCGGTTTATTACTGTTAATAGCTGAAAACTTGATTTAATTCCTGTGAAAATCTAGAACTAGTTTAACCCCTCATACATAAAACAACAAGTTGCGTGCACAGCTAAATTAGGTTATTATGATTGAAATCGATTAAACCGTCCTTGAGTGCACTAATGATGCATTATTACGTTGTTCAATTCGTTGCATTGTGTACGTATGTAAAAGTGAAATTCTGATTTTCTACGGAATTTTCTTCAGCGAACAGCGGCGCCGAAAAATCAAGTCGTCTTTTTTCCCAATAGACTCATTTTACTGAATTATTTGGGTGAAAGACTGTGGTATGTTACTCCCTTGCTGCTATATTTTCAAACAAAAAAATTGTAGAAAGCCCCGGGAACGGATTGTTCTTTGCAACGGGTTAATCCCTGGTGTATTTTAAATTGCTGAAAAATATACAAGATACATAAAATATACAAACTTTATTTGATTTTTTCCATTTTCCAAACTACTTTTGAGGTAATTGTTATCGTAACAAACATCAAATTTGACATTCAAAATTTCATTTGTCGAGTTACATTCTGGGAAGTTCAAACGAGCATAACTTCGTTATTATAAATGTAATATCCTGTATATTTGGCTTTGAGTTATACATAATCAAATTCTCTTTTCAACGGTGTATTGCATTGCCTAGCCCTAGCTATGTATATTTGGTCTGATTTTGTTTAAAGACGATTAGTAGATTGAAACATCCATAGCCATAGCCATGCAAATTTGAACGTTTTACAGTTTTCGTAGTTCTCGTTGTTAATACCCTACTAAAGAGTATATGTATATAAAACGCACAGACATTCAATCAACTGTAAATATTGGCAAAACATTTGAATCGACAAAGCCATGTAAAATAATTGAAAAATCGAGCACAAATTAACAACATTTTATGAAGTAAATCATCACAGTAAAGTCGGAAGTAATTTCACATTTCTTCATGTCTTACTTTTGTATTCTTATACTTTTTCTTTGTCTTCATCCTCATCTTCTTCCACCTGTGTCCTTCCTTCTGCTTCCTTTCAGACACCTGTTTAAGTGTTGACAACTTCTTCCTCTTTTCTACCTTTTTCTTGCCCCTTCTCTGTGCTTTCCTTCTGATACCTTCTTCTATCTCTTGTCATCTACCTTCTTATGCCACGTGCCTTCCTTTTTCCATACCTACCTTTTTCTTTCTTCTGTTTAACTCTTAATATCAACTTCCTTCTTTCGCATTTCTCCTCCAGCTGACTTCTTATTCATCCTGCCTGCTTATTGCTTTTATCTTTTTATTCCACTTGCCGTATATTTATTCCTGATGGTTTCTTTCTGTTGTTTTCTTTCTGCGTACTTACATTTGTCTTCTTGTTGCGTTTGTGTGTCCTGATTCCTTCTTTCCCCGCCATTTCTTTCCTTCAGCGCGCTTCTATACCTTGTTTTCTTTCATCTTATGCCACGTTTGTCCTTCTTCCACTTACGTCCGTTTTTCTTTTTCCATCGGTCTTCTTTCTGCTATCTTGTTCGTTTTATTTTATGCTTCAGTTAACCTTATTTTTCTTCTTCCATCTGTCTTTTTCGTCCTATGTGTTGTTTCTGCTGTCTCTTTCCTCTTACCCTCTCTTTCCCTTCCTTCTAGCGTATTGTTCATCTTGCTTTGCTTTTTGTGTCCTGTAATTTTTCTGCCTTTTTTCACCTTGCTTGATCTTCCTTTTTCTGTGTTTGTTTTCATCTACGTACATTTTCCTCCCACCTGCCTCATTTGATTTGCTTTCCTTGTGGCACCTCTTCCTACTGTGTTATTTATTTATATTTCCTTCATTATGCCTTATTTTTATATTCATTCATCTATTTGTTTCTTACTAATGACTTGCATCTGCTGTTTCTTGTTTCGTATCTTCTTTCATCTGTTTCCTCCTTCTTTCTAACGTATTGTAACGCGTCAGCGCAAGTGTGAGGTCATCCACCGAAAAAACTTCCAGACTGGTGAACGATTGCGCATACTCGCGAAACCTTGAGAACCCTCTCGAATAATGGATTCTAGAATGACGCTGCGGGTATAAATAGGCACGATCCAACGAACACAGTTTTAGCTTTACCGGGAACATAATAGGCGAAAAATACGTGAATATAAATGTCGTGAATATAAATACTCGTTAAATAAATTAGTTAGTGTTTTGTATTAGAATTAATATTAGTGTTAAGATATTATTTCGTGTTACTTGGAATTTTAATATTTGTTAATAAATAATTCACACCACGAACCGAAGTTAAAAATAAACGATTTAAAACCGTTACAGTATTATTCTTATTGCTGAAAACTACGATTATTTTTTCTTGTGCCTTGCTATTTTTTCACTACGCTTCTTCCACGCGCCACCTTTTGCTTACTCTACCTGTTATCGTCTTCCTTCGGCTCAGTTTTCCGCCTGTCTTCTTTTTACGTCTTTCTTATTCCAGTTTTCACCTGCGTCCTTTCTTCTGCTTCCTTCCTAATACGTTTTTCCACCATCTGTCTCCTTCCATCTACCTTTTTCTATTTTGCTTAATTCGTCTTCCTCCTTCGGCTTTTCTCCTGTCTTCTTATTCCTTTTATTTTCTTACTGCCCTTGCTGTATTTTTCAGTCTGCTTTCTTCTTCCATCCGCCTTTTTTCCTGATGCTTTTTTTTTGCTACATCTTTCCTTCTGCCTTCTACCGTATTGGTCTTCCTGCTTTATTTATTCTCTTTTTTATTTTGTTTTTCTTTATGTGCTTTCACCTGGCTTCTTTCACGTGTCATTTTCTTCATCTGATACACTTTTTTGCTGTCTCCTTTTATCTACTTTCTTCAAGTTCCTTCATCTTCCACCTGCGCCCTTTGTTCTACTTCTTTCTCCCTATTTCCACATCTGCCTTCTTCCATCTTTTGTTTAATTCGTGCAATTTCGACCTTCCTGTCTTATTCGTCTTATTTTTTCTCCTTATTTTCTGCTTCCTTCTACCGTATTTTTTCTTCTGCTTTCTTTATTCTGATTATTTTTTCCTTATACCTTGCTATTTCTTCCACTATTTTTCACATCGCTTCTTCTTCCATGAGCCGTCTTTTACTGCACACCTGTCACCTTCTTCCTTCGGCCCACTTTCTTATCGTGCATTTTTCTTTCATCGACGTTCTTGTGTCACATCCCTGCTACTTTCACCTGTGTCATTTCTATTACTTCCTTCCTGATGCAATTTTCCACATTCTGCCTTCTTCCAGCTACTTTTTTCTTTTCGATGCCTTGTGTATACTGTCGTTTTCTTCCCTCCTTCTTTCACATGACTTCTTCTACCATTGTTATCTTCTACTGACTTACTTACTTACTTACTTACTGTCTTTTCTTGCTGTGTTTTTTTTTTTAATTTTATTCCTTCTGCCTCCTTTCTTTCTAACGCTTTCTTCCTTTGATCGTCTACCTCCTGTATTTTTCTTTAATTTGGTTTGCTTATCTATCTTCTTGTTTCTGCGTTCTTTTTTGTTTCTTTCATTCTGCTCTCGTCTTGTTCCTTTTGCCTTTCCTACCGGTGTTATTGGTATTCCTTCTGCTTTATTCCCCCTTATTTTATCTTTGCTTGTTCTTTTTACTTCCGTGCCTTTGTTTATTCTTCTTCAGCGGCCCTTTTTGTCGACGCCTGATAATAATACACCTTGCATTTCCCCTTGTTATGTTGTGTCCATCTAGTTTATATATCTTCCTCTTGATTGTACCACTGATTTGGTTTAGCTCCTGTCCTACTGTGTTACATTTATTTATATATAATTACAACCGTCAGCGTCACGAACAGTAGCAAAACTATCGCAACAAGTTTCGGCTCTCCCTAAATTTACACAGAAACTAACTTCCTTTGAGGATTAAAACTGGGTCAAACTCTCCTCGTATTACAAATGACTGTAAAATGAAATACTGCTGTTTACTTTTTGCTCGGCGAAGAAGTTGGAATTTGCTTGCGGTTTTATGCTAATAAATGCAATTTAGTTCGTTCTGTATTATATTAACACATTAAGAGTTCTTACAACACTTACTTCGCTGGTTGAAATTGCTTATTTTGTTTTAATTTCTACTTCGTATTAAATTGTAACGTTTCTTGTGCTGCATCCTAATGAACCTAACGTGCCATATGAATTACTGTTTAATAAGGCAAAAAATTATTTTAGTAATGAAATATCTAAGGATTCACTGCTCTGGGGTACGCTTTTGTTCTTTATAATTAGTTTAAATGCATTAAAACAAAAAATATTTCATCAGAATAACGAATCCTTGAAAATGTAATAGCTAAAATGTAAAAAAGGCATGCCTGGACTTGGACGTCGAAGGTGATTACTCAAAATAAAAAAGTATGAAGGTTTAACGTTAAACCTTAAAAAATTCAATATTAAAAATGCAGAAGGTGCCATATTGATGCTGAAGTTAGGTATCGGCTATGAAATATTAAATGAGGTTATGTTTCAACTCTCATTTCCTTTATAAAGGGCTTTCTCAAACGGTTATGAAGGGACTTGTCAAACACTTCAACTTCAAACTTTATTTTTGTGAAAGTTCACCCGCCAATCATTTGTGTAATTTGTATAATTGCTTTTTTATATTATGCATGTATTCTTGCATTATTGAGAAGTTCAAGGTGCAAAAGGGCAAGTTTGTTCAAAAGGTCGGGAAATATAACTACCTTCGGCAAAAAGTGAGTTGTAAAAATTGTTTTAAAAACAACGAGAAAACAATTCTGAACGAACTGATTGTTTCGAAATCAAAGTCATGAAAGAAGCGAAGTAGGCCTTGAAATCTATTTAAAAAAAACAATTGTTAGGTTATGTGTTAATGTCATTTTTGACAGTTGAGTGTTAGCATATAACCTAACTTTTCATTTGTCAAATTCAGAGTCCACTTCGTCTTCCTAGCTGAATTCCTTTTTTCCTTTGTGTATTTATCCCTTAACTTCTTAAAAGATTTTTTTTGTAAATAATCTTCATTATTATTCACCACTTGTGCGATTTTCGTATAACTGATCGAGATCGCCTTGTTGTTCAACAGCTTTTAATTTCCAAACCAAATAAACATCAAAGTTTAATTGCATAATTATCCTGGGAAATTTCCGCGATTAGAAACGTTTCCACGCATCCGCTTATTGTGATGATAGGCATGAATTGTGCGTGTTTAATTAATTTAACGTGTATCCAAGGATTAACAGTCTTCGCACCTGCTTAGTCGGTTTAACAGTGTGTGGAATTAATCAATGATTGAAACCAGCTTTACTCGAGATATTTATGATTCATTCGGTAAAATATTGGATTGAAGCTTCGTCACGGAAAGCTTTATCATTTAACTTGTGTGAACTCAGCTGGTTCCTGTGTGAACTGGTGTCTAAATCGAAGTTCAAAAAAATCCAAAAAAACGTTTTTTTGTCATAGCTTCTATCTGCTTTTTTTCTGATGTATTTTTTCTTGTCTTCCTTCTACGTTATTCTTCCTGCTTTTTGTCCTAATGCCTTCTTCCTTTTTCCTTTTTCTTTCTGCCTTCTTATTTTCTACTGTTTTCTTCTGTCTGGTTCGTCCACTTCTCTTGTTTTTCTGTTTTCTTCCTCTTTCTGTCTTGTATGATCTACCTTCTTCCCTCTAACTTTTCCCTGATGTCTTCGTTATGCTGCCGTTTTTGTCCTCCGACCTTCTTCTTTCCTCTGCTTTCTTCCTGATACCTTCTTTCTATTGCCTTCTTCTTTCTACGTTTTTCGTCGTTCTGCTCGTTGTTCTAATGCCTTCTTCCTGCCGCCATTTTCTTTCCGTATTCTTCCTTCCTCCCCCTTCCTTTTGTCTGGTTCATCTTCCTGCTTTGTTTTTTCTTTTTTCTCATTCTGTTTGTTTCTTCAACCTGCCCTTTTCTCTGTTGGCTTCTTCTTCCTTCTGCCTTCTATCATGTATCTTTTCACGCTATGCTCTTCCTGATGCCTTTTCCCTGTTACCGCCATGCCCCTCCATCTTTTATCTGCCTTTTTATTCAATCTATCTTCTTTCTTCTGTTTTTTTCTAATACTTTCTTTCCCCTGTCGTCTTTATACTTCGACCGTTTTCCCTCTGTTTACTTCTTGATGGATTTTTTCTACTCCTTTCTTCTTTCTGAGTTTTACTTTCGCATCCTCCTTCCTTCTGACTGGGTCTTTCACTAGCCTTGTTTTTTCTATCGTTTTTTGTTTCCTTCTGTCTTCTATCATCTGTCTTATTCCCTTGATTTTCTTCTTCATACCTTCTTTCTGCTGCTGCCTTCATGTTCATGTCTTCATCCTTCATATGACTTTTTTCCCGATGTTCTTTTTCTACTGCCATCTTCGTTCTGTGTTCCTCTTCCTTCCGTTTTTGTCCCTAAACCTGTCTTATTTCTGCTATAATTTTTTGTTTCTTTTTTCTGCCTTCTATCATGTGTCGATATCTTTATATTTCGTATGCTTTGTTATTCAACCTATCTTTTGCTTTCTGTTTTGTTTTGACACCTTTATCCTACCTTCTTTTTATTCTCTCTACTGTCTTCGTGATGCATTTTTCTACTGCTTTCATCTTTCTGCGTTCTCGTTCCTTTTGCGTGTTGCCGTAATACCTCCTTCCTACTGTTTGGTTCTTCCAATTATCTTGTTTCTTCTGTTGTTTTCTTCTCTCGTCTTCTTATTCTTTGGTTGTTTTTCCGCTGGATGCACATGTCTTCGTATTTTATCTGTCCTTTTATCCCTGCTGCTTTTTCATGTTGCCTTCTTTCTTCAACAATTTTCATTCTTCGGCCGTCTCCTTCCCTCGGCTTCTGTTGTATTTTTTCTATTACCTTCCTTCTTCTATGCGTTATTTTTTCTTCTGTTTTTGCCGCAATGTCTTCTTCCTTCCGCTTGTTTCTTTTTGCTTTCTTCATTTCTCCTATTTTCCTCTGCGCGGTTCTTCTAATTAACTTCTATCCTTTTGTTCTTTCTGCTAACAGCTTTTTGTATCTTCTCCTTCTGTCTTCCTGATTCCTTCTTTCTGCTGTCTTCATTCTCCTGTCTCCATCTTCCATCGGTCTTTTTATTTCACCTACCTTCTTCCTGCTGCTTTTTCCTGGTGTTTTTTTCTTCTGAAATCTTCATCCTTTGGCCTTCTTCCCCCTGCTTTCTTCTTGATGTCCTTCTGTGTTCTTTTTTCTTCCGCCTTTTTCTGCATTCTTCCTTTCTCCTCAACTTCTGCCTGGTTCTTCCACCTTGTTTCTTCTGTTTTCTTGTTCCTTCATGTCGTCATCATTCATATGACTTTATTACATCTACCTTCTTTCTCCTGCCATCTTTATCCTTCGGCTTTCTTCCTCCTTTGCCTTTCCGCCTTCTTCCTTTATTCTTCTTGGTTTCGTGTAGTTCTTTCATCTGCTTTGTTTCTTATTCCTTCTATCATCTGTCATCTTCTCTAATTTTTCCTGATACCTTTGTTCTAACCACCGACCTTCTTCCTGCAATCTTCATTGAAGCCTTTTTCTACTTATTCTTTTCGCCCTTTTTTCCATTTTCTTCTTCCTCTTGTCTTCTTCAACATTTAGCACATTCATTTAGTAATATTTAGCCAAAAAAACATTATATTTTGATAGATTTGTAACGAGAGCAGGCATGTTGTAAAGCATCCATAGCTAAACATGCCATGGCCATTGTCCTCCAAAAAGCTGTTGAATGGATTATAAAAATTAATATAATTACTGTTTTGTACTTGTTTATTGGATATTTTGCCACCAATTCAAATTAATAACCTTTGAAAAATAAAATTCAGAAAATATTTAAATACCTAATTAAAATCTTTATTTGTTGTTGCTTCAAATGAATATTGTTTATTAACGATACTTGCAAGTTTCAAATTTATCATCGACTAGATTCATCTAATAATAAAGATATTAAAGGGTATTTTAAGTGGCTACTTAAAGATGAAAAAGAGGTCGTTGGTTTTATAAGGTAATCAAATTTATAGGCCTTTTACTTTGGAAAAGTTCTGGGTTCATAAAATAATAACTTACTGATGTCTAGAAAATCGCCTTTAACGATGACTTTTCAGCTTAAGCACACGATTTAACAAGAATTACGACAATCTCGCCCTTTTTTTAGACGAAAGTTCCCTCTTGAAAGCTCAAATAGATCGAATAAATCATTATTTTTGAGCGGATAAAAGTCGACCATTTTTAATTTTTTTTGATCGTCAGAATCTAATTTCCTTCTCCTGGAAATGTATTATTTGTACACGCTAAACAGTGCAATGAAGCAAGTTTAAGTCCGTAATAAAATAACGCAGCTTGCGCGACTAAAGTCGGTTGATTATATTCGAAGTAACTTTGGCCACAGAAATGCCAAACGAAAAGTTAATAAGTTCTTTATAAGGAAAAGCCTTATTTACATAACGAAATATTCGGGTAAATAAATTCTAAAATTACAAGCCTGAAATTTTCTTTGTGACGTTGATTTACTTAGTTTTCCGCACAGAGATAGCTTCGTCATAAATTTGGTTGTGGTTTAAAACCTTTAAAAGTGGGCTTTTGTTTATTGTTTGAAATTATGAAGAAGTTTTGCGGTATTAGATTGAATTGAAATAACATCAGATAAGTTGATTATCGTCCTTTTATTGGACGACTAAAAATATTTAATAACCAACAGGTTGATTTTCAGTTATAGGAGGCCATGTTTTTGAAAAAAGTATGCCATCCTTTCGAACATGTTTCGCATTGACAGTCGCTATGTTCACTATTTAAATTTCCCGCTAAGTTGAAGCACTTATCCATAACGCTAGTCCCCGCCTACATTTTGAGACTTAGCCGCTGTGATTGGTTACTGGCAGTTATGAACGCGCATGCTCAGTATTTCGTCCAATCAGGCTGATTGTTTTCAGCTGTCAGAGACACCAAGCGCTGCGGCGCGCTTAGCAACCACCGTAGTAACACTTTGAGGTTATGTTTAAGCTGACGTCACGGACGTTGATCTGTTTTTAAGTTTTACACAGAAAGTTAGTAAATGAAACATTTAAAAGTCAAGAATTAATGGCGTGGGACTTGTTTTGTATGTGAAACTGAAAACTAATACGAAATTCGCGAAAATCCTTATGTTGGTTGCATTCAGCGATACGGTACTTATCACAATCACATGGCGTTTTAGAACAGTTCTTAACTATTTAGTGTTCAGTTAAACTGACTTCCGTGCCTGCTAGACATTGAATTCGTAAATATAACCGCAAGAAGCTCCGATTCTCCTCTAAATGTCTTTCCAACTTCATTAAAGTTGAGCTTTAATATCACCCAAAAAAAGCCAACAAACCTCGACGTAAAACAAATGCCGGTACATTTATTCAGATTGCTTGATTGTTGTATGTCACGTAATCTCCCAATAATGAATTTGTGCCACTATTAACTATGATGTGTTATTTTTTTGTATAAAAAATTCAGGCTTTAGTGACTGGAACTTTTCCTCCCCAAAAATAAATTCGGACAAACTGTATTTTATACCAGTTTATCAAATAACGACGCAATCGAGAGAGATGTCGGTCAATTACATACCGACTATAATAAATTGTATCGTGTTGACGCCTCTCCCTATGTTATCCTCAGGAGTCAATATTCCATTAATCTTTCGCCAACGTATGATTTGTGGGGTTAGTTAGGAAAACTGCTAGTTTTGGGAAGGCGTTTTTTTTTTATTCTGGTTCGTGTTAGTCTATTACATTGCATGGTCGGTTGCCCTTTGTCGTGACTGCAGTTTCACCCTAAAACCTCAATATAATAGCCGATATTTGCATAAGTTTGCACATGGAAAATTCCATTTGCTAAATGTGATACACATTTTCGTTCCCTTACGTGTTGTCTTAACATTAAAAGGATGCTTGCTTTAAACCAATTTAAACCAACGTTACAAAATGTTTTTCGCTAATTATCACGCGAGTAACTGAAATAGAA
The DNA here is from genome assembly GCA_963082815.1 of Melanotus villosus. Classification (NCBI taxonomy): domain Eukaryota; kingdom Metazoa; phylum Arthropoda; class Insecta; order Coleoptera; family Elateridae; genus Melanotus; species Melanotus villosus. The sequence continues at coordinate 108,984,308 of OY720419.1, read as the reverse complement.
ACGTAGGTTAAACTATTCCGGATGAAGAACACAAGGGTGGAATTTGTACGGAAAACTCCGACTAAGTCGTGCTTGGCATGCTTGTGTTCTAAGCCGACGGTCTCGGGTTCGATTCGCTAACCAAACCTTTCAGATTATTTTTTTAATTAAGCTCATCTGCTTGGATTACTGTAACAATGAACCTTCTAAGCTTACCTTACCTTTTGTTTCCATAGCGACAGTCACAGTGGGCGTATCAAATGCGCATGCGTATTGGATCGCAACTAATTCACAAACCTGCTGAGCGATGTGTATCGGGATACTTAGTACCACAAGGCTGAATTTCGTCCATAAATCAACAATTTAAGTAATTTCTGATCTAGACAGCCACGAATTTATTGTAAACTATTAAAAAATAGTTAAATTATGAACCCCAACGGCACTCTTTATTCTTCCAAGGCCTACCTTGATCAGATACTTATTTGATTAAATAGCGATTTTAAAGCAAATTGTAATAGTGGATATTTACAGGCGAAGTGTAATAAAATTAAAATGCTTATTTTGTTACAGCCTCCGGCGCGGAGCTGGATCGAAGCGACCTTCCACAAGCGAGAGTGCATCAAGTTTGTTCAAAATCCCAAAGATGAGTTCAGGTAAGTGTCTTCTCGTAATTATCCTGCAATTTTAAGTTTACTAACCGTTTGAATTATTACAAAAGCTAACCTAATTAAACTGGCTTTCGTTACGAACATCCGTGTTAATTACGGAATTCTTTTGTTTTTTACTGAAACGGTTGCGAATGATTTAGCTGAATGAATGATATTTTGTTAAACATTGAGACAGGGTTTTACCTTAGGATTAGAATCGTCCTAGGCTCTTGGTGATTACAGTACGTAAATTATACAATCATGTGGCTTTACCGCGTGTAATAGGAATTATCGAACTGTTAGTGGTTTAGTTATAATTGAATTCTAATATAGATTCGCGACGGAACTTTCCTTAATTGGTCTGCGGATTCTACTTACAAGAAGGTTACGTATTAATTGAACATTCGTGCAAAATTGATTATCAAAGCTCAACGGTTGAATTTCTCATAAATGGTCTTAACTTTGAATGAATCACACTGTATGCTAAAAAAACTGATTAATTAATTAATTATTGCGAGCAAAATAGAGGCCTGAATAGTGCCAAGGTTAGCTAGCGTAACAGCCTTGTAAACCAAAGCTCGCAGGTTCGATTTCAACTGAGTTCTATCATGTAGAAAATTGTAAAAGTGCCAAAGGAATGTTGCTCACGGTATATATCTCATATTTTGGGCATTTTAAATGTGTGCCTAACAAGGAAAATCGCGAGGGCGGCCGAATGATTAAGGTATTCGCTTACAGTGCGAGCAATCTCGGGTTCAAACCTGAAGCGGAAGCTCGGCGGGTTGCCTAGTCACTCGCTTAAAACAATTGGGCGAAGTGGGGGAAGTGGGTGCTGCAGCAGCCAATACGCTTTAAGTGAGAACCAACGGGTGTTACTAGGCCTTAACCTTCTATATTTCTCGCGAAATATTAGCGCCAACACTCTTACCTTTACATAAACAAACAGTTTTAAGTCAAAAGTCCCACAACCAATTTTTTTTAACTCTTATGGAGCATTTATAACTATTACAATCTGATCAGTAATCGATCAATAAGTAATTTTGTTTAAACTTAACTTAGCTACAAACATATTAAAATTAAAGACACTCAGTAGCAGTCCCTAAGTTGTACACAAAATACAACACTTTGCTCTGCTCTAATACTTCACTACACCAACTTAGAGGATTTTCTCCTCTTGAGTCTTATTGTCAAGCCTGCGTTGTCCAGGAGCTGGAGGGCCTCAACATTCACATGCTCATGGAGTCGTTGTTCATGATCCTTGGCAGTCTTAGCTATAGTCTGATTCACTGTGTCCATCTCCAAGTCTCTGTGGAGATCCCTGTTTCTATAGTACCAGGGAGCATCGACGATGTTTCTCAATACTTTATTCTGAAAGCGTTGAATCACAAGAATATTGCTTTGGCTAGCACAGCCCCAGAGCTGGCTGCCATATTTCCTTACCGGTCTAAGTATCTGTTTATACAATAGTATTTTGTTGTATATCGATAGTTTAGAATTCCTTCCAAGCAGCCAATACATTTTTCTATACTTAATTTCAAGCTCTTTGCGTTTCTTTTTCACGTGAATCTTCCAGCGCAGTTTCTCATCAAGAGTAATACCCAGGTACTTAGCTGAGTTTGCATATGGGTTTTGAGTATTATTTATTCTGACTGGTAAGTATTGGTTACTTTTGTTGGTAAAGTTGACATGTACAGACTTAGTCTCGTTTAATTTGATTCTCCATTGTCTGGTCCAGGTATTGATTTGATCAATTGATGTTTGCAGTTTTCGTGTTGCTTCGGCATGACCCTTGCCTACAGCTAAGACAGCAGTATCGTCTGCAAAAGTGGCAATTGTATAATGTTGGCGATCAGGTATGGCATTAGTGTACAACACTGGGCCCAGTACACTCCCTTGAGGAACCCCTGCCCCAATCTCTTTTATATCAGAATAGGTTTCTTCTTGTTTAATTGTGAAGTACATTTCAGTAATATAAGATTCTAGTAATTGAGAATATTGCTTATAGGTAGGGACGTCTTTAGCTTATGGACCAAGCCTTTATGCCACACTTTGTCAAAAGCCTGTGCCACATATCTATAAAGATAGTGGACAGACTTTTCTTTCCTCTAACGATTTTTCGACTACATCAGTTATCCTATGGACTTGATCTATAGTTGAGTGACTTTCTCTGAAGCTAAACTGATGAGGTGAAATCGGCTTCTTTTCTTCTATTATGGTTTTTAACCTTTTGAGTAGCAGTTTTTCGTAGAGTTTCGAGATAACAGGTAGCAAGGAGATGGGCCTGTAGGACGAGACTTCATGGGGTAGTTTACCAGGTTTAGGTATCATTATGACCTCTACAACTTTCCATATCTTTGGGACATATCTCAATCTAAATGAAGCGTTAAACAGGTGGGAAAGTTTAACTATGGCTTTCCTTGGTAGTTGTTGTTTGACTTCTCCGGTGATAAGGTCAAATCCTGGAGTTTTCTTGGGATTGATGCTTTCTTTTATCTCAGTGGCGATTTCTTTTGGGGTGGTAGGTCTAATTTCCATTTCCTCTTGGATATGTTCATCCCATTCTAGTGTGTTGTCATCTTCATTAGGTTGAAACGTATTTTCTAAGTGTATAGCAAATCTGTTGGCTTTTTGTTTGTTATTACGAGCCCAACTTCCATCTGCATTCCTGTTTTGTCTACAGGAGCTCTGGGCTGTTGCCATTTTCATCTTAGCTTCCTTTTTTCTGAGATTAAACCCCTAATTTCTTTTGATAGTTGTTACCTTTTGTCCTATGGGGAGCAATGGGGGTGTTATCCCAAGCTGCTTGCTGTATAGACCTAGTAAATGTTTCAACCTCGTCGTATAGTTGATCTTTGGTTCTTAGTTGGACCGAAAGGTTAATAGATTCTTCCAATTGTATTTTGAAGCTTTTCCAATCCGTCATCTTATTGACAAGTCTAGGGGGGGCATTCCTTTTGTATTATGCTATCGCTAAGTGTAAGGAGGATGGGAGAATGCCGCTTCTAAGTGAAAATAATTTGTAGAAACATTTCTGACTACAAAGAAGTCTATAAGGTCAGGTACCTTCTTAGGGTCAGTCGGCCAGTAAGTTGGCTTTCCAGTTCCTTAGCCACCATGCAGCCACGGTAATTTGCAGGATGGTGTTTTCCGCAGTGAATGCATTTTGGTTGAGCAGTTTTAGGTTTATTGCAATCTTTTGTGATATGTTTTCCAGTACATCTCACACATCTTGGTTGCTTTGCACAGTATTTTTGTGTGTGTCCGTATGCCCGACACCTCTTACACTGTGGTACTAGCCTGGATTTTCTTAGTGGTAGTATTTCCACTCGGATACCTAGTATATCCATAATTCCAAATACCTTATTTACATCTTCATCGTGCCTGAACCTCAACATGAACATATTTAAAGGTTGCTTAGTCTTGTATTTTAATTTAGGAATTGCTTCTAGAATTTTGAAGCCTCTCCTTCTTAGCTCCCCAACTATTATTTCTGTTGCGCAGGAATGATGCAGCTTATTTGGCATTACTTTGATGGGTCTGTTTTGTTTATTTTCATAGGTATACCAGGAAAGTTTCCTTTCCTGAAGCATCTGGGTCACTAACCTGTGACCGCCTCCATCTGGTACATTAACTTTGATAACTTCATTATTGATTATTTTAATCTGAAATCCAGTAATTATGTTACTGAGTTGTTCATGTAGCTCACTAAAATTTTGAATGTCATCCACTATAATCGGTGGAGGTGGTTTAGGTTTTTTGTTTTTTATTTTTTCTATTTCCGAGACATTTTGTTCTTTTGTGGTGGTTATTTTTGATGCGGTGGTGTTAACGAGGTATCCATTCGTCTTTTTTTATTCCTTTTGTTTTTCACTCGTATCCACTCCGTCTCCCTAGCTAACTCTTCTTCGTCGGTAAGTATTCAAAACTAATTGACAGTTAAATGCGAGATTTTTAGACCTTTTAAATATCTTTCAGCATTGTAGAGTTTAAGTTTCAAAAAGGCTGATCATTATGCACCCTTTTCTTATACATATCTATCATTTACATAACCGTCTCAGAGATAGATATTTGTGCGCCTTTTATTGTACGTTGTGTATGTAAAATAGTTTCAAGTGAAGCCATTTGTAAGTCTGGAAACACAGAACTCTCTGTTCTGTTGTTTAAATTGTAGTTTAACTCATGCACGAATGCTTAATTTTCAATCTGCTCAGACTTGCCATTGCAGTTGTACTTAATTTCAAATTTAGGAATGAAATACAATCCTTTACGAGTATAGTGCAACGTAATGTGACTGTAATTACATTATTAGTTAATTACCATTCCTTGATGACCTTTTAAAACTAAGCAAATAAGAGTTTAAGGTTGAATGAAGTTTTCCTCAAAGAGAGGAGCCACTTTATGACTCTTGGAGTGAGTGTGAGCGGCAACATGGAGGGTTAAAGTCTCTTAAATCCTTTTTATACCCTGTGGTTGTCTCGCTGAGCGTACGAGATGCTGTTGTAAACACCACGTCTTCGATAACCATTTACTTTTCCTACTCTACCACTTGTACTTCGGTTGCCAATTATATTCAGTGACTGGGTGGGCCACCCGTCGATCACTCCGGCTCGGGTTTGACCCCTAAATCGTCCACGTTGTAGTTGAATGTCAACTACTCGATCGCTCCGTAGATGTCTGATACATCTGCCATGTTGCTTTGGGCAACAGCTTTCGCGTGTATTGCAAACAGCATGTGTCAGTAACTTCGATTGAATATCAACAATTAGTAGTAAAATTAAATATTTCAGCTATTCGCTAGTCATAGCCGCCGCAAAGCCAGCAATTTTCCCAATTTCGATCAGTTGAACGCACTGGCAAGGTGTTAGGAGAATAGCTACTTACGATAATATCGTCGAACGTGCATTATTAGCAAGAAAGTAAGGCCGATTTGAGTTCGTAAAGTCGAAAACAGCAACTTACGAGCGACTTAAACATTTAGCTAATAGTAATAAAGTATTTGGTGTTGTACCTATAACTAAAATTCCACTCCCATCAAAATCCATAATGACTTTCGCACTCAAGACACGTCTGCCGAAACATAAGAGAAAAAATATTTAATAAAGTGTAGCAAACGGAATTGATTTCGAATCCCTGGAAAGCGAAAACGTTGACAGTAATACGTATCGTTTTATAAGCGAAATTCGGAGGTGCAAAATTTGACAAAGAAGGATTTGTGTCGTTTTGTATAAAGGTAGGGAGACCAACCTTGTTCATATTTTATAAAATTTCACTTAAAATAATTTATCACAGTATGTGCCATCGGTACGGAAAATCACAATATTTTTAATAAAATTACTTAAGTAAAACTGCTCTGACATATTAAGCTAAATTTTAGGAATTTTAGGTTTTACACTTAAAATATCTCGAGAAATTCGTTCAAAAAGTCAGATTTCGCAGTTCATTATTAATTCTGTGGGACAGTTCCGAAAGAGGCGTATTTTATAAAAATACAATGTGTTTTAGACGCGTTTGTGCTAGCATAGGCTATGAAAATTGTTTTGTTGCTGTTGACATTGCAAAACGGCTTTTTAAATTTCCCGCTAAGCCTAAGCGCCTCCCCATGGCATTAATCTCCTCCTACATTTAGAGATCTAGCTGCTGTGATTGGTTACTGGCAGCTGTTATGCGCATGCTCAGTATTTCGTCCAATCCGGGTGATTGTTTTCGTCGGTCAGTGACCCCAAGCGCTATACGCGTAAAGCTGGCATCTAAACAAGATAAGTGATATTTTACCTCAATCCTAGAAATTCGCAGTTGAAGGTTGTATTATTATTATTATTATTATTATTATTAGCCTGAACATTCCTATGTTGGGCAACGGCAAAGTGAGGGGATTTTAGTCCATTCTCACATAGTGTGAAGGTTGTATTAAACTGTCAAAAGCTATTCAATAAAGCTTCTAACTCGCTCTGAAGTCCTTATTCGGCATCAATATTTGGCAACAAAGCACTGCTGTTAATTACAGGCTGTTCCAATAAACTAAACTGAAAGCGTGGCCAACGATTGTCCAAATAAGGGGTAAACTGTGTATAAGTACATAAACCCATAGTGTAGTCGTAAAAAGAAAAACAGTAGATTTTAAAATCCCATGCGATTAAACTCGACAAATTTCCCTTTTGCTTCACGTTTAATTGTCAACTGTTACCTCGGGGAACAAATCCATTTTTGTTGGGAACGTTTGCTTCCCATTTGAGGATTAATATTGTTCGAAAGCCTGGCGCAAATATTGGTTTAACATTTACGTTTAACATTCAACAAGTTGACACAGTTTCAAGTCTTTTGAGATTTTTGTTTTTATAGCTATAAAAGGGCTTTGAGCATAGTTTTACTTATAAAATATTTTTGTTTTAGTGGGATTTTTAGTACATCTGCGATGAATTAATAACACTAAACTTGTAGTTTTCAGTAAGCAAGGTTGGAAAATTAGTGGAAGAAATTAAAAATGTCCAAATCCCGGCTTAATTTAATTAGAAAATACATAACAAAAACCATTTTCGGGCGTGCTTTATTAATCGTTTTATCGAGCCAAGAAGTAACAGAAGTAACTTTGGAACTCGAAGAAAACGATTGCTCTCGACGCTTCTTTTAACACAGAAACTTCCTAAAAGTTTCGAAAGTTTTCTAGAAACTAAAATAATAACGCGGCTTCCAGAAATACTTTTCTTTTCCTGCTTGGTTTTTTGTTAACGTTTTGTTGTTATCTACTTATCTGATGTTGTTTGTTTCCATAAGAAACACATTGGCAAACATTTCGGAACTCAGTTACCCAAACAAGCCAAATAACAATTAAAGAAAGTTTAACTCTTGTTAAACTCAGAATTCTGAAATTGAATGGAATATTATGGAGAAAGCAAGAAATTCGTAACGTTTAAGCTTCGCCAGACGCACAATCGACCCTAATTAGTAGCTAAGAAATTTAATTTTGGGTAGAAGCGCTTGTTTACAGGTATTTTAGTTTAGTTTAGGGTTACGCTTCGTTGATAGCTGATTAAATTGAGAAGGAATTAAAGTACTTAGAAAGAAGAGGTTATTAGTCGGGCGAATGACAAGACTCTCAACTCGCTTTGACTGACGTGGTGGTTTAGCATGACCCGAACCCAAAGGACATTCACCCTTGGCATTTTGACGCAAAACAGCTTTTTAAATCTCCCGCGAAGCCGAATAGCATCCGCATGACACTAGTCCCCGCCTACATTTTGAGACTTAGCTGGTGATTGGTTACAAGCAGCTGTTAACGCGCATGCTCAACATTTCGTCCAATCAGGGCGATTGTTATCGTCGGTCAGCGACCCCAAGCGTTACACGTTTGAAACCGGCGGGTAAACAGTACGAATAACAACATTTTGCGTTAAAACCGTGTTCGAAGGTTATATTAAACCGTCAGAAATACATGAAGTGTTCAACAAAGTTTATAACTGTCCGAAGTTCCTATCCGCCGTGTAAATAAGTAACATTCAACCCAAAACCTTAGCTAATGCGACGAGGATAAAACTTATAAAATAATTTGGAATCAGATTGAATCACGAAGGTGGTAATGTTTTCCTAATAATAGTGAACCACGGTGTAAGTTTGAATTAAAATTGATCGACCGTCAAAGGAATATCAAACCTAATCCGACACACATAATCAACTCAATTAAACGTGTTTTAACATGTTACAAGCTGGTTAAGTTGCCATCAAAGCTTAATTGTTGACGCCTCTATTATCTATTTGCATGTACATGCGTTTCCCTCGGGTATTTGATTAATGTATAGTTTAACTAGAGATGAGTAGAGCTCTAATTCATTGCCTTGGGAAATTAATAACGCCGGGTTATTTTATTTGTCAGCGTTTCAATTGTATAGTCTAATCTAACTTGAATTTTAACAACTTGTTAGTTATTTTGAAGGTTGCCAATAGCTTCCCTATTTTTAGGGATATTAAATCGTTACCGTGTTACTTATGGCCAGTCTGTTTTCATATATTCTTTTCGATTAATTTTGTCAGTGCCCAATACATACTCGTTATTTCTGTAGTCTCCATTCTTGCAAATACACTTCAAATTCCCTATTTTTTGGGATGCAAAATCGCGGCAGCCTCCACGAATCTTTAAGTATACTCGTTTACGTTCATGACAATATGCAATTTCTTATCGTTTTTTTCTCATACTTTTAGTATTTTCGATATCAAAAATCATAACATACCTAATTTGGCAAACTATGTTGAGAAATTCGTCCAAAACCTCTAATGTCACACATTCCATTAGGTCATTGACAATGTTTTATTTTTGTTGAAATTAGCGAAATCATTTTAAATCTCCCGCTCAGTCGAACTGCCTCGGCATATCGCTAGTCCCCGCCTACATTTTGTGTCTTAACTGCTGTTATTGGTTACTGGCATGTTAACGCGCCTGCGCAGTATTTCGTCCAATTAGGCTGCTTGTTTTCGTCGTTGAGCGACACCAAGCGGTGTGCGCTTGAAATTGGCCAAATTGTGCCGCCGCATTTAAAATTTAATAAATTCAAATTATGCCATGCGGTTAATATTGTGTATTATGGCCCGAAAACATCGTGAATGCGTTCTGTATACAACTTCATATCTATAAACATACAAACTTCGAACAATTTTTAATTTTATTGTTTTCCGATAGCATCGCTTCCCGACCGTGCTTACAATAAAACAGTAATAACCGCCGTAATGAGAAAAATAGAACAACCAAATGTATAAAAGCAAGACAAGAATCAACAAAACAAATATCGCAATATCAGATAGCAATATCTGCGCCAAACAATTTATATTACTCCGGGATTCCCAATACCTTTAATATTTGATCTAGTAATTTCAGTTCATGAAGCGTGCCTGTATTCGGTTTATGAACATTGCTGGACGGGAAATGGCAGAAACTTCATGTATTTTTAATACAAGTAACGCTGCCTCTTGTAAAAGTTTACAGGTTAGTTGAAAAATTTCGTCGGTGTTGCTTCTGTAAACATTGTCATTTAAGTATTGCGTTAAAAATTGACGTGGACAGCCCCGAAATCCTTCACTTTTCGCTTTGTTTTTTTTTTTCAATTGGTTGGTACCTGCCTTTGTTTTGATGTTAGAAACAAATGACCGCCTAGGCGGTTAACTCATCGGGCTTAGTATCTATTCATGAAATTACAAAATAAAGATTGTAGTAATTTAAAACCGCTTAACTGACTTTGAATAGGCAACACACGTTACACTTCATACGAAAACGAGACAGTAGTGGGAGTGGTTGCCTATGTAGAGCAACTTGGAAGATACATTAGTCATTCTGAAAAAACACCGTCCTGTTATCTTTTAAACTTCAGGAAAACAAAAGTTTCGAGTAAAGCCACAGAATGCGAATAAAATGAAGAATTCATGACCAACTTACGGTACAAGTACGATGTGAATTGGGCATATTCAGATATTTAACAAGTGATTTCTTGTTTTTCTGGAAAGGTTTTAAGTACAAACATGTTCATCCGGAAAAAGTCTTATGCAACAGTAATTTAAATATACACAAAACCTACACAGTCATTACGAAATTAAGCAATTTATATTCATTAAATTTTCACGCAGGTTTGCAATTTTAACTAAATTATTCGAAACAAAATACAGGAAAAGATTAGCTTTCGCCACAGTTTGAAAGGGTTATCCGTCTAATAATGAACTACAAATAAAGTTAATTTCCTTGTTTTTGTTTTTAGTATTGCAGAATGCGCTGATACTTTGAACATGCTTGCGATTAACAAACTTACATTTAGATTACCGAATCAATGGAGTGATGACGTGCTTTTCGTGCTTTCATACACTGCCGTATACGTAAGGAATGTATAAAGTTTGTTAAAGCACCCTTTAGATGTTTTCATACTAGGATCGGCTATGAAAAATGTTTAGTTTCTGTTGCCTTGGCCGAAAATAATCCTTGAAGCATCATCTTCTCGAATTTTAATGTAACTGAGCATTATTTGGCGTGTGCATATTTTAAATTTCCCGCTAAGTCGAAGCGCCTGCGCATGGAGCTAGACTCCGCCTACACTTTGAGAATTAGCTGCTGTGATTGGTTACAGGCAACTGTTGACGCGTGTGCTCAATATTTAGTCCAATAAGGACGATTGTTTTCGTCAGTCAGTGACCCCAAACGCTGCACGCTTAAAATTGGCACCTAAAAGATCTGATACTTGTATTTAATTGCCTGAGAAACATAAGTGTAAACATTCAGTGTAATGAGAAATTGGTTTATTTGAGACTGAAATATATACCAGTAAGTCTTGCTGCGACTTAGGAGGACCCAATCCTTCACGTAGCTAGCCAAACTCCCTTGCAGAGTGTAAATCTTGATACTTTTACATTAACATGGCTTGCTGTGGTCTAAAACGCTCATAAACGTATTATACTTATCGTTGAGCTGAGCCATGTTCCTAGGTAACAATTAAGATTTACAGTTTCAATTTGCAGTGTAAAGGTTTATTGTCACCCGACGAACTTTAAATTACAACAAGTTAACCTGATAAAGAAAAAGAGACATTTACAAAATGAAATACAGTTTTAATTTCTGCCTCCTCAACCAAAAGTCAATTCGCAGCTCATAGTTAATTGCCAATAAATTACGTTGCCATTCTTCCTTCACACACCTACACAATAAGGTAATTTCGCCCCTTTTAGTTACGATCTCCAGTAAAAGACGTTTTCGCCCTCTTTGTAGCCGAGCTAGGTATTTATTAATTGTCGACGCCTTCGCAAAAGCTGCCCACTTTCTACTTAAAGGAATGTATCCCTTTTGACATTGAGAATTTCAAAGTATTCTTTGGAGAAGTAGCGCTTTTAGAGGTTTTTATTTTCTTTTAATTTATTTAGGATAGGTTGAAATACGCTCGCAGTTTTCTGCTTGTTAATAACGAATGGGTTTTGGTTTTCTTTTAGTGTGGCATCGAAAACGGATAGACTAACGTAATTAACGTCCTTTTTAGTTCTTTCGTTCTTTTCTTAAAGCACGTGTTGCTTTTGAAAGAGTTTACGTTGGCCCCTTGAGAAACATACGAACGTCTCTTAGGTAAACTATCCTAAATGATGTAAAGCGCGACGTAAAACCTAATTTAAGTGACTTTAGGAACCATATAAGGAGTAATCTGACCCGACGTAAGAAGCTAACTTAACGTTACCTGACTATTTAATTCCCGAATGACGTAAATCCTAATCGAATCTTGTCACCTAACCTTTAGAAATGACATGACACCTAACTTAACAGAATTCAGAAGTGCCGTAACGCCTAATCTAACCTTGTTGTCTAACCTACTCAAACTTCATGAGTGACGTAGGAACGTGACTTAATGTTACCTGCCTTTATCGAGTTCAAAAGGACCTTCTTATGTAAGCTTGAATGCCTTCAAGAATGTTGTAAGATGTAACCTAGCTTTGTTACTTAACTTAACCGAATGACGTAACGCCTAACCTAACCTTGTTACCGAACCTAATTAACTTCCGGAATGATGCAAGGACGAAATTTAAGTTTATTAAGTAACCTAATTGACGTCAGGGATGAGTGACCTTTGTACGTAACGTAAGTAGCTTGATTAACGTCACAAGACGTAGCCTAACTGTGTTACCTGACTTAATTAAGTTAAGGAGTAGCGTATCGTCTAATCTCTTCTAGCTTACGTAAGAGCGTAACTTAACTAATTTACCTAATGTAAGTGTCTTCAGGAATGAGGTACATCTAACTCTTAATCTACAAATCTTATTACGTAACCGATTCACTGCAGGGGTGATGTAACGCCTAACTAAACCTTGTTACCTAACCTACTTAACTTCAGGAATACCTAACTTTATTACGTGACCTAACTTGACCGAATCTGATTGTATTGCCTGATTTAACCTAGCCTAACCTAATCTTGTCACTCAACCTAAATAATTTCCAGAACGACACATGAACGTAATCTGATTTTTTTTACAAAACTTAACCTTCGTATTTAACCTAAATGACTTCAGTGATATTGTAACGATGTAACCTAAGTCTGTTACCAGGTTTAATTGAGCTCCGCAATAAGGTAATTTACCAATCCAAGATGGCTGGCACGAACAACACACCGTTCGGTACGCTCTGCAAGAAATGTAAAAATAAGGTGGTTACCGGCTTAAAATGTTTAAATTGTGAAAGTTATTATCACGCAAGTTGTGCGAAAATACGGAATGTGAAGTTAGTTGACGATAATACGGTTATCTGCTGTGAAAATACGGATAAGACATCGGAAAGTGATACCAATTTCTTTGATGCAGTGGCAGTGTTATCTGGCGCGGATAATAAGGTAGACCTCAATATCTTTACCTATGTAATAAAACAGAAGGATGCACTTATTGACGAACTGCGTGATAAAATAAGTCTTTTGAACAATCATATCCATTTGTTAAATAGAATAAATAGCTCAGGGCAAAATGAAGTCGGTAAGGTTGATAAACCTAAGGAAAAGTGGTCTGATATTATCACTAAACATAAACCTGTACAAGTCAAGGAGCCTCAGCCGAAAACCATAGTAAACAAGGAAATTCCCCCGAAACAAATTGGGATTACAAAAACAGATCTGTCATCTTCATTGGCTCAAGTGCAAACACAGTTAAAATTAGACGAACTTGTGAATATGCCTAACGGATCAAATAGACAATCCAGTCGTAATACGGCTGTTGATGAAAAAGACGACGATTTTACTCAAGTAAAATCGAAACGAAAACGCAATATTGTTGTGGGAAACAAAAACTCTGACGATATTAAGGGGGTCCCAAAATCTGTCGGCTTACATGTTTATAGACTTAGCCCTAGTACAACGTGTCAACAATTAGAAGTCATGTTAAAAAACGATTTTCCAGAAATAAAATGTGAAAACTTAAAATCAGTTCGACCAGATGTTTATTCATCCTTTAAAATAACTATCTTTGAATCCAATTTTAGTAAAGCGATGGATGCAAGTTTATGGCCAAATGGAACATGCGTTTCGCGTTTTTTCGAGAAGCGAGTAAATTTAATAAAAACAACGTAATGTCTAACCCTAATTTATGTTTATTAAACATGAAAATAAATAAAGACGCAGTGTTAAACTCATCTGTAAAATGTAAGTTACTAAATTTTAACATCGGAGGTATTCGTAATAAAATCAATGATTTTATTGTAATGTGTGACGAGATAAAACCGGATATAATATGTTTATCGGAACACCATCTAAATGTTGACGAAATTTATTTGTACAAAATTGATGGTTTTAAATTATGTGATTTCTTTTGTCGAACAACGTATAAATGTGGAGGTACAGCAATATATATTAAAAGTCAATATATTTTTAAGGTTTTAGAAATACCAATCCCATCAGTAGAAAAACATTTCGAATATTCCTGTATCGAACATTGTAATAAAATAACGACTATTATTGTTATTTGTATATATAGATCTCCTACAGGAGACTTTACAATCTTTATGGAAAGACTAAATAAATTACTGGAATTTGTTTTTAATAAAAAGAAATCAATTGTTATCTGTGGCGATTTTAATATAAATTTTGCAAGTAATGATAGAAGAACTGATGAAATGTTAACTCTACTTTCAACTTTTAATGTTTTCCCCCATGTAAATGAAATGACTAGGGTGATGGGGTCCTCAGGTACTCGTATTGATAACATCTTCTCAAATATTTTCGACGATAGTGTAAATTGTCAGGTGATAAAACATTTGCTTTCCGATCACTATCCACAGTTATTATCAATAGAACATGAGTTACCGAAATCCATAAAGCAGTTTAAATATAAACGTAGCTTTAATGTAAATAATATGATTTCCTTTAAGAATCAAATAGAGAAAGAAAGTTGGCAGGAAGTATATAACACAACGGGATCTAATCAAAAATATGAATCTTTCTACCGCATATTCTATTTTTATTTCGATAATAACTTTCCTTTGAAAAAGGCACAAACGCGAACAAACTCTTATAAGCAATGGATAACTCCTGAAATTAGGGAATGGTCCCTGAAAATTAGAGATTTGTATCATTTATATAAGGAAACTAATGATATTGGCATTCTCAAAAATTACAAAATTCAAAATAGGAAATATCGAAATTTTATCAAGAATTATAAAAAAAGTTTAAGTGATAATATTATCATCAATTCAAAAAATAAATCTAAAAGTATCTGGTCTCATATTAATAGTCTAATCAAACCCGATAAGAAAAACTCACCTATGGAATTAAATAATCACGGAAAACTCATTACTGATTCACATTTACTTGCGCAAACTTTTGCAAATCATTTTGTTCTAAATAAAATATCTGCCTCAGGCAATATAACGTTAGCTCCACGTTTAAATTTAAATAACTTAAATTTTTTTTTGTATCCTACAGACGCAAATGAAGTTTGCAAAATAATTGATAAGTTTCCAATAAAATTTTCAGTAGGCCTAGATAGCATACCTTCTGCAGTTGTGAAAGAAGTGTCTTCAACGGTTTCTGCTCCTCTTGCAGATGCTATAAATGAATGTTTTTCATATGGAGTCTTTCCTGATAGCTTGAAATCTGCCAAAGTGATACCAGTCCTAAAGAAAGGCAAAGCTGATGCCTTGACTAACTACAGGCCTATCTCATTATTGTCAATCTTTTCAAAGGTCTATGAAAAAGTAATTTACACTAGGTTGCTGTCGTATTTTAACGGCAATAATCTTCTGTCTAAAACACAATGTGGCTTTCTACCAAACAAATCGACTATAGATACTCTATGTTATTCCCTTATGTATATAACGAAGCAACTTGATAGTAATAAATTGGTGTCAGGCATATACTTCGATCTGTCTAAAGCTTTCGACACTATAAATTACGATTTACTACTCTTAAAACTTGAAAAGTATGGTATTCGTGGAAAATGTTTAGATCTAATCAGGTCATACCTGACAAACAGAAGCTTAAGGGTCTGTGTGAAATCTCATGATACTGATTATTCTGCAGAAACTCTATCTGAATCTGTGAGTCTTGCTCAAGGTGTGCCTCAAGGATCAGTATTGGGACCCTTGTTCTTTATTATCTTTGTCAATGACCTTTCCAGTTATTTAAATATACCTACTTTGTATCAGTTTGCTGATGATACGTCATGTGTGTTAGCTAGAGACAGTGTGCAAGAACTTTCGTGTGAAATGAGTCAGCTATCGCAAAAAATGGTTGAATGGTGTCAAGCAAATATGTTGCTTTTAAACACTGAAAAAACTAATTTAATGTCATTCAAAAGCTTCAAGGATAAGTCCTTACTTGTTAAAATAAATGGCAGATCTATAAAACAAGTTGACATTCTAACATTTTTAGGAATAAAAATCGACCGCAATTGTTCGTGGACAGAGCAAATCAATTTTCTGGTTACAAAAATTAACTCGGCATGTTATGCAGTTCGATATTTGAAACATAGTCTTAGCCTTACTACATTAAAGTCATATTACTTTGGATGTGTACAAAGCATACTGCAATATAGCATTCTCTTTTGGTATAACGCAGTTGACACAAACAGAGTATTCATTGCTCAAAAGAGATTAATTAGAGCCATGCTTGGTTTAAGAAAGGATGCTTCCTGTCGAACTTGCTTTAAAGAATTAAAAATTATGACTCTTGCCAGCCTTTACATATATACATCGGCAATTTACACTAGAAAAAACCTAAACCTATTTCCTACAAATAGCCAGATATCCCAATCAATGAGCACTAGGGGAGCCTCTTATCTTTCTATCCCAAACCATAGAACTACTTTATATGAAAGGGGGTGGTATTACAACTGTATTAAAATTTATAACGCCATACCACCAGACATAAAGTCATCTTCAACACTTGCAAAATTTAAATATAACTTCAAAAACTATTTGCTGCAAAAAGCACATTATTCGATACAGGAGTTCGTATTGTGTAATGACTAATATTTTTATATACAGTTTTTAAAATGTGCAATTAATATGTTATTATACATGTAGTTTATGTACTGTACTTTTTTGTATCTATGTGACAATGCTCTGTTACAAAATGTAACTATATAGCAATAAAGTATTATTATTATTATTATTATATAGGTAATGCATAATCTAACCTGGTTGGTTTTGTAACCCATTTAGATTTAAAAGCCTCGCCTAACAGTCTCCAGGAAAAACATACTTAACGTAACTGACTTTAACAGTGACGAAACACCTAACGTAACCTAACTTTGTTACTTAATTTGACTAGCTTCGGGAATGTCATGACGCATAACCTAACCTAGCGTAATCTTGTAACTTAATCTAAATACCTAATTGCAGAAACGACATAAGCAGGTAATATAAAATGTTTACCTAATTTAGGCAGGTTAGGATTTTATGAACATCGTAAGACGTAACCTAACTTCGTTACCTGAATTAACTGAGTTTAGGTGTGACGACACTCTTAACATAACCTTGTTGCCTAACCTATTTAGATTCAGGTATGATATATGAACGTAACTTAACGTTACCTGAATATTGAGTTCAAACTGACGCAACGTCTGATCCAATCTTCTTGTCTAACCTAATTACATTCAAGTGTGACGCAAGAACATAACTTAATTTTATTACCTAACCCCACTGACCTCAACAGTGACATAACACCTAGCGTAACCTTCCTAATAACTTAAATAACTTTAGAAATTTGTAAAGCGTAACCGAACGTAATCTTCTCTATAAATCTTCGTAGATGGGTGAATGTTATTCGTTCTTCTTTCTTGGACTTCCAACATCTTACGTACAATAAAACACTCAATTTATTGCAGGAGCGACGTAAGAACGTAATCTAATTTTGTTACCTGATTTTGCCGTTTTCAGAAGTAACGTAACGCCTAGCTTAACTTTTTTACCTGACTGTATTGCGTTCAGAAGTGCCGTCATGTCTAACCCAATCAAATTAGGAAGTGGTGTAAGGACGTAACTTAACTTTATTACTTAACCTAACTGACGTCAACATTGGTGTAACGCCTAACAACACCATACGTAAGCTAAATAACTTCTGAAATGTTTTACGTAATGTGACAGGTTTCGGGAATGACGTGCCATCTAACCTAACCTAACTTAACATTGTCACTAACTTTTTCACCTAACTTATTAAGTTTAGCGGTGACGTTACACGTAACATAACTTTTTACCTGCCTTCAGGAGTGACGTGATATCTAACTCAACTTTGCCACTTAACCTAAGAAAATTCAGATGATTAACTTAATTGAATTTATCAGTGACGTAACACTTAATCTACCATTTCTACCAAACTGAATTTAGCAGTAACGTAACATAACTATGCTACCTAACTTAACTGACTTTAGAAGTGACGTAATATCCTACCTAACTTCAGTGACTTTACGGATGTTGTAACATGTAATTTAACTTTATTGCTAATAGAAGGTTCTTACCTAACTTAGTGATTTAAAGAATGTTAGTTACCTAATTTAGCTGACTTCAGGAGTAACGTAGTACCTAACCTAACCTTGTCACTTAATCGAATTAACTTTAGTTACGATGTAAGACTTAACTCTCTTATCTAACTTAACTAAGTTTGACATTATGTAACACCTAATCTAACCTTGTCATATAACCTAAATAGTTTCAGGAAAGACGTAAGAAAGTAACCTATTGCTTACCTAGTTTGATTTATTATAGCAGTAACTTGAAGTGACGTAGCATATAACCTAACCTTGTCACTTCACTTAATTCACTTTAGTTATGACGTAAACGTACGACGTAACCTAATCCCTGTCATATAATCGGAATACTTTCGGGAACGACATAAGAACGTAACTTTCTTACCTAACTTAGTTTAGTTTAGCAGTAACTGACTTGACCTAATCGACTTCAAATCTAACCTTGTCACAACCTAATGACGTAAAGCGTAAACTAACTCTTT
Organism: Melanotus villosus; assembly: GCA_963082815.1. NCBI lineage: Eukaryota > Metazoa > Arthropoda > Insecta > Coleoptera > Elateridae > Melanotus > Melanotus villosus. The sequence continues at coordinate 108,965,749 of OY720419.1, read as the reverse complement.
TATCTGACTTAACTGATTTTAACAGCACGGAACGCTTAACCTAACTTTGTTATTCGACCTAAATAGCTTCGGAAACGACAAAAACATTACTTAACTTAATTTAGTGTAGCAGTAACTTGACTTAATTTAACCGACTTCAAAAGTGACATCTAACCTAACTTTGTTATTTGACTTTATTGAGTTCAAGGGTGACGTAAAGACTAATCGAATCTTGTCACTTCACCTAACTTATCTTTTTCACCTAACCTAGGGAACTTCATAAATGTCATAACACATAACCTAACTTTGTTACTTCACTTAACCGAATTCAGAAGTACCGTAATGCATAACATAACCTTGTTGCCTAACCTGACTTGCCTTAAGGAGCGAGGTAACACCTAAGTTAACCTTTTTACGTAACGTAAGTGACTTAGATCATGCCGTAAGACGTAATCTAAGCTGGTTACCTGATTTAACTGAGTTTAGGACTGGCATAACGACCAAGCTAACCTTGTCACATAACATAATTCACTTCGGGAATAACGTAAAACGTAGCCTAGCTTTCTTACGTGAATTGCTTGAGTTTAGTGGCGATGTAATACGTAACCTAACCTTGTCACCTTAAACTTTCGTATAAAGCTTGATATAGATGATTTTTAGATTTGTCAAAGGTTACTGCAAACGTTACGACGCCCTTCGCCCTGAAATCCTCACAGAATGTGTTTCGGTTTAAGAAGACAATTTACGTGCGTTTGTTTTCAAAATTTGTAGTTAAATGGTTATTAACCTCAGCACAAATTAAATATGATTTTCTGTTTTCTGCATTATTTTTCAATGCATTTTTTGTGAAAAATATTTCTACGATAATCGACCTCTTCCCATTTATTTCTGCCCCGTTAAATTTTCCCGGTGCAACACGTCCAACAAATCCTAAAAACTAATCACGAAGAGTCGGTAATTGAAGCACTCGGAATCTATATTCGAATTCCGGTGGAAGTACAATAATCTGAAAATTCCTAGGCGGCCGGTAGCAATAAATTGCGATTATAAAATCTGCGAATGGCAGGAACGAAGGAAAGAAAATTCGGTGAAACGCGAACACTTCCTGCATGAGAAAAATCAATTTTTATTATGCAGATTACCCCAGGCCTGGTTGGTTTAAGCCTTCTTTTAGGAAAATAAGCCTACCTATTAAATACATGTTATGATATTGTGATTCGCAGCTTAGAAAACCAATTTTTCCTCTGCCAATATTTATATTAGGTAGATCTTTTGTAATATCGCTGGAATTGCTGAGTGGTGCATTCGACTACGGCGTGGACTGTCACGGGGTTAAATCCGAGTCGGATGCTCGGCGGGTGGCCTACCCACTCACTTCAAATAATTGGTGAAGTAGGGAAGGTTAGTGGTTGTCGAAGACGTGATGCTTACATCACCCAGTAAGCATAGCCGAAACCTTTGCCTTTCATCTTTTGTGATAGGGGTTTAACTGGCTTGTATTAATCAAGAAACTGTTGTTAGGTAATTGGTTGGTAATAATTCATAAATGCTTTTCGCTTTTGCCAAGGATGCTTGTGCAGATTTTCCTTCGGTAATCTTTGAGACACTTAATATTAATTTTGTGTAAGTTAATCATTTAAAAGCTGTCTTGCACCTTCAACGGGTACTTTATCACGCCCCCTACTCTTTTTACGTTCGATACTGTTGGAGTTTTCAAACTGTAAGTGTAAGGCATAGTTGGTTCAGAGGTCCGCTGGGAGCATTTTACAGCTTAGTGGTGGATTAAGAGGTTTAAATACAACTATCGTAAATCATCTTTGCTAGGCCGGATTAGAAAAATTTTACAGCTGCCTTAAACCTAGAAGAATTCCTTTATAAAATATCAAAATATTTTGGGGCAGCAGTTTAAACCCGACTTGCCACCTGTAACTCCTCACAATACTTTTATTGCCCGTTGTAATAACTTAAGAAGTCAGGTAGAAATGACGGGTCTGAACGAATGGGCTATACCAAATTTCTGATATAATGAAAGATGAATCTGAAAGTTTTTATTTTGGCTTTGAAAGCATGCAACTTCCGTGCAGTTAAGCCCAAAGGTAGACATTACATAGCAAATCCGTCTCGAGCTTTCTGCTGAGAGTGACACCCATCCTAACTCCAACAAATCCTGAATTTAGAACCGTCTCTGCGGATGCTTTTGATGACGGTGTTCGCAAAGGCATATCTGTTGTAATTGAAAAACCTCTTTGGGTTTTATCGTAATTCATACTTAACCGACTGTTTTAGCTATTTTTCTACTTTTTCGCCCTTTCTCCTTTGCTTTTTCCTTTTGTCTTTATTGCTAGTTATTTGAATAAAACAGAAATACGCAAATTACCAAATTTTTGATTTTATATCTGAGGTAATTCTCAGTTGCTCATCCTTTCTTAGCGAGCTTAGACAATTGATGTTGGCGTTGTACATACATACGCACTTGGTTTCATTAGAAAGAGCATTAATTTTCAGAAATGCTCTACGTAAGGCAAATCTTAAGTGCTGCGGTGCAATTCAACACCTATTTGACGAGTAAATTGCGATTAATGGAGCTGAAAAGCTCGGCTGAAGTGTAGTTAACTCCGACGTTTAGTAAAACCGCGTTTTCAAAGGTTCATCGACCAAAACTATCTTGACAAATTCGTTCTTCTCTTTTTATAAAATTGAACTGAAATTATTTCTTAAAATTACCTTTTTACAACAATGATCCAGAAGAATTCATCCTATTTTTCGACAAGACAAAGGGCTTTTGTTGCCACAAAAAAGTGTTTTGTGCTCGAACTGTGACCTTTCTTTTTTTAACAATTTTTAATTGCCTTAACTGTTTTTTAATTAATTAATTTCGTTAATTAACTAGCTTGCATTCTAAGTATTTTAAAGTTTATTGCTTGAAACTGCGTGAGTGTAAGCTTTTAAATACACGACCAAGTCGGTACAAAATTACACTAAATGCCAGTTATTATCAAGAATAATGGGAAACTTTTGAAGTCATTGTCGCACTGGCTGAGAATTTTAGAACTTAGAGTGAGTTAAATTATTTAATGCGGGTGTAGCTCTTCGAAACTTTTGTAATGTCATGGATGCTTTAAGTCCTTGGGTTATTTTTAACGATTAACTGAAACCTAATTTGATATTCGTATTTGTCATGTTGGTAATAATTTGGTGGAGCAGGTTTATCAGGTGTTGATGGTGAACGGTTGGTTATGCTGGCGGATGCCCTGTTCGACAAGGCAAAAATTAACTTCTTAACTTGCATGACCTTCTACGTCCATTGTGTTGGTGGTAACTTAATGGAGAAATTGAACGAATTATTTTTTTAGTCAAGCGGTGAATGGCTGGTTATGCTGGCGGACGCCCTGTTGCGAAGCGTGACATGAATTATTGCAACTTTTACATCAAAACCTAGAAGTTTGTGCTAAGTTGACCAAGCCATTGATCAATATTGAATTAACTTGCCCAATATTACTTCCTCAAATTAAATTAGCAAAGCCTGAAGTACAAATAATAACATTAAAGAAAGTCCAGCACGTTGCGGCCTGTTTCCTAAATTAACGTTTTCTTAATTAATGAACCACTCCAACACAGAACACAATAAATTCATTCATTTTATTTCGAGGCCCTGCAGAACAACAACCACCATTTACACGATATATTATAACTTGCGTTCACTTCGAACCCTCGAGAACTATCACGTAATCCAAGTAACGCAGAACACGCCGCTTGAAATTTGCTTTGCGATTCCATCCTCTCCTGCTGTGTATAACAGAGAAATTGTTGCGTAAGCATTCGGCGGAGGCATGAAGGTGAATATAATTTACTCATTTCGCATGGGTGGACCGTTTTTCTGCTTGTTATATTCGGTATGTTGATTCGCATGAGGGTTGTAAATAATGTAAATGTTAAAAGATACGTGACGGTGATACGTTGTTGCCTTTGTAAATACAGTAACTGCGTGAAAATACAGTTTCATTAAATTTAGATTAGTATTTTTTTATGTCTGGTTAGAACAATATTTGATAGTTTTTAGCGTGTAAAATAGACTTTTAAAACATCAAAAGATATGATATTCATGATCGTTTGTAGTGCATCATCTGAGAATAATAGCACCACCCTACCGTGCCGCACTGTATGTGTATAGTTTGACTTCTTATATTCAGTGTGTTGAAGCGTGCAAGGGCTGTAAAGAATGTAAATGTTAAAAGATATGTGACGATGATACGTGGAGTCCATACTTTCGGATTTTGTCGTTTAAATATACTTTAACGGCGTTCACATACAGTTTCCTTAAGTTTAAAACTTTTAATCGATTAAGATATAGTTCCAAGTAATTATAATCAGCAAAGTTAATTAAACGAAACAAAGTGTTTGATTCAAACTATTGGCAAGTCTTACTATGAATTTAATTGCATCAAATTAAATATAGAAAAATAATCTTACATAAAACCGTAGGAAACATCATTGAGTACGAACGACTGACTTGACTTCTTAAGGACATTGTCCTCCAATGATCACACCAACCATGGTGAGCTTCGTCAAAGCAATTCCTTATATAAGACGTCAACTACCGCTCGAACAGGGGTATACGTTCTGAGTTCAGCATTTTATAAAATGCTGTCTCAGCTTATATGCACCTTCGAAGTATCGTCTTGACTAACACGTCATATCAACACACGTGGCTATGCATTCCATGATGCATACTGGAACGTCGATTATGTTGAAATGTCATTTGGACCTGAAGAAAAAGTTAACAAAAAAAGAAAGCCGACAATGGGACCTAAAACTCGTTAAAATCGAAACGGTAAAAACCGAACTGCAGGCAATAATTCAAGACGAATGGAGAAATCAAAATCCAGGAAAGAGTATAGAGGAGCAATAGGTAGGTCTGAAACAAAGTATGGCAACTGTAGGACTAAATACGGTAATAAGAGAACATAAAACCATGGATTACAAAAGAAATAGTGGAATTAATCGAAACCAGAAGAAAATATAAGAATTGAAGGACTGAAGAAGTGAATAAAATTACAGAGAACCCTGAAGAAACTGTATAAAAATTCAGAAATTTTCCTTTCACGAAAGGAAATCCAAACGTTGGCGTTGTAAATAAAAAGGGGCAAACTTTGATCGAAAACAGAAACATTGCAGAAAGATGGAAGGAATATATTGAAGATCTTTACAATGACGAAGAAGTGAAAAACATATCTTCAAATACCATGGAAGAACTGCAAGAGGAAAGTAAAGGCTCCCCACTTTTAAGAACAGAATTCGACTAAGCAATAAAAGATCTGACAACGAACAAGGCCCCTAGCATAGATAAAATGAATGGTGAAATATTAAAATAAAAAAGGAGTTATGACACCGATACCGAAAACAGCATCCTCGAAATGATGCGAAGATTACCGAACTATTAATCTTCCAAGACAATACATATATCGTGGATTCGAAAGGAAAATAGAATAAAACTTAACAGAAGATCAATTTGGGTTTAGGAAGACCATTGGAACATGAAAAGCAATAGCCGCGATTAGAATGGTAACAGAAAAAGCAATGCAATACATATCATAGCTTCAGAAGTTGAAGCTATGATATTGTGGCGAAGTCAGTTTGTTGGGAATTAATATGAATACGTTACTGTAAATAGTTTGGTAGAGTCTTTGACCAACGACGCCACTTGAATATTGCTTGGCTTTATAACTACGAGAGGTGTTTTAATTCAAAGTCAAATTCAACTAATAATCATGTATTTCCTATACGTGCTTTAGATTTACAAAACAATATAAATGTATCCAAGTCCCAGTTCAAAGTACATTGATGTAAATGATTACAAGTCCAGCTTCAACGTGAACAAATATAAATTACTTTAAGTTCTGATTACATTTTAAAGTTATACAAAATTATGCTAAGTCCCAATCACATTTAAAACGACTAAGTCCATGAAACGAATTTAAACAATTTACACAAATTAAAGTTAAATTAAAGTTAAACAATCTTACATGTATTCACATCTTGAAGGGTGTCGATTTACCATAGGTACTGCTTGCTTCGTGGCGGAGTATAAACCATATCGTTCATGTTATTCCGTTTCGCTTTTATACAGTAAATTGACTCCCCTCTTACAGTATTCCGTATCTTGTCTTATGCGCGTGGGTATTGTAAAACTGCATTGAATCACGTATTAAGTATCAGGTTTCTTAGTAGCTCTTGTTAAGTGTCAAGTTCATTGCACTTCCATATACATGTATTGAAAGGTGCAACCTTGATACCGCGCGTGTCACTGATAAGTTAACGACCGAATCGAATGACGTCATATGTGTACTAGTGAATTGAACAACTTGAATGCAATTCAAGCTTTATTTAATATTTGTACATTCGTCTTTGTTACAGTATCCGTGCTAATGTGTGACACATGTTCTACAAACAATGAAGCTACCTTGCCGTGCCGAATTATATAGTTTAACTTGTTATGTTCCATATGTTGGTCCTCATGCGGATTTAAAAAAATTAAAAACTTTCGTAATACAGTAGGAGTAGATAATTTCAGATTATTACAAATCTGCCTGTACAGATTGGCTTGGGCAGCTTTAAAATGCAATTTTGTCAGATTTAATGCACAATTCATCGTATTTTATTTAACGCATGGTAAATTACGATGATTTCGTGGAGAATATGATTTTTGAAAGCTTCAGAAGTTATGTGGTGATACTCTACAGTTTAAACCAAACGTACTAAGGATAGTGGCGCTGCCGTGCCGTGCCGTATTGCAGCAACTCATGAATTTTTCACCGTATGGAGTAATTTCAGGGCCGCGACGATCATACAGGTGTTTCACTGTCGCCCTTATTCAGTTATTCGGGCATTGTTTATTCCTGAATCTCATTCAAAGGCACTCAATTACAAGTCATGTTAACCGTATTAACACCCAATATTTTATGACGCAACCGGAGTGAAGCACATCTTTTGCTAATCAAACCTAAAGAAAGCAAATTTCTCTAAACAATAATTTACCCGGAAATACAGCTTCGTAAATCCTGGAAATGTTGGCTATCAGACACAGGGTAACATTTTTTGATAGCGCTTTTCGTTGAGCTTATATTTAATAATCTGGGATCGTCCTGTCAGCAGCAAATCCCTCATATCTACAGTCCAAATACGTATCAGAATCTCGCGGGAGATCAAGCGAACACGTAAGATCGCGATTTTGTCAGTTTTTATCTGCGAATAGAGAAACCGTTTTATTTACGTCGGCTGGGAGTCGACTTATTTTTTTTATTGCGGCAATAAGCAATAAATTAAACTGATATTTTAGAAATTAAATTTTAAAAAGCCCATTTTATTGAGCAGATACGCCTTAGTCGTGCGTTACTTGTCCTTTTTATTACAGCTACAAAATATTAATTAACAAGCTCTGTTTTGCAAATCCTGATTTACACAATAAAATAAAATTAAATAACAAATTATAGAGTGCCTCGCCAGTAAATTTTGACTTCTGAAAAACTTGGCGAATGCAATATGCAAAACACGCATTGAAGTTTCATCCGGCATAAAAGCAGCGACTGTAATCAATAATTTACAATGCCACTTCAGCGGTTACAATAACTTTTTTACGGTTATTGGGTCGTTTCATTTTTATTGTATGGACACTAAGCTTGCAGATACCTAATAACGAGTTAATGTTTCTTCCACATGAAAAATAAAGCGCTATTTAATGGCTTTAAAGATTAGGAGGCTTAACTTTATTGACTAAATTAAAAAACTTTATTAGCAAAAACTTCAGAAAGAACAAAACAAAGGCACTTTGAGTAAGGACTTCGGACCGATACCAAGTTCCGAAAGAACAAAAGCACTCTGAATAAGGAGCTTGGACCGATAGAAGTCCCGACTAATGCGATTGGATGGGCTGGGCGTGACCAGCGGCACGCCCACCTGCTTTTCCTCTGAATAACTTCGCAAAAATCCGTACTTTTGTAAACATCCGGCTTTATGGCGGGAGCAACATTAGTTTGAGTGTTTATTTTGGTGTTAAGTTTGCTTTTGTAAATGCACGAGCTACGAAAATCCATTTCTTAAGTGCCCCCGTGTTTAACCAGGCAAAGTGCATGAAGTTTGTTCTTTGTTGTTTTAAGTTCTGCTTGAAAACGTAAATTCCGAACGTTTTCTTTTAAAAATAGCAATTTTTTGTATTCACGTTCATTAGCTGCTGGAATTTGTCCAGAAATACTTGAAAGCAGTTTTTCGCTTCAACCTTAGTTAAACATTAATTTGGAAAGCTGCTTATATTTTTGTTAGGTTAAAATTTTCCCAAAATTATTTCTGAAATACGGGAAACTTTAATATTCGACCTTTTACTTTTCATTTTCATTTTTTTCAACCCCTGAAACTTCAAGGGAATTTAATGTTGAGCAAAAACCCACCAAAGGTAAAATTCTACTCTATTTATTCCTCGATAAAGTTTAAACAGCATACTAAGCCAGGTAGAAGGTTTCTATCACACGCTATCACAAGTTGGGCAAAGTTTCCTTTTAGTGATCCTCCAAGTTCTGCATTGAATTACCAACTTTAAGTTTATTTGAAAAGAACCATTACATCGTAAGGTGTAGTAATGCAGGGACCCCTTAATGAATTATCTATGGCCCATTTACTATGTATTTAGGCCAAAACAGGTCATTTATTATGCTTCTAGTGAAGCTTATGCTAGCGGATGCCCGATTGAACAAGGCAAGAGTTAGTCTTAACTTGCAGGACCTTTACGTCGTTATGTTGGTGGTAATTTAATGAAGAAATTGAACGAATTATTTTTTAGTCAGGCAGTGAACGGCTGGTTATGTTGGCGGATGCCCGGTTGGAATTATTCCGACTTCTACGATCTTCTGCGTCAAAATCTAGTATGTTGTGCTAAGCTAAACGAGGTAGCAACCCTGGTTCTCCTTAAAATAAATTCGTTGTCTGTTAAACTGTTAAGATAGGCCTATGTAGGGAAAAGCCTTGTTTAGAACAGCGCAACTATCTTCTTAAAATAGCCTACTTTGCTCTAGAAAGGTTGTGAATGCTTTATAGTAGTTGCATGATGGTTATTTAATATTTGTAAAATATGTGTAGATTTCCTTCCTTTGTTTATAAACGAATCAATAAAGCCCGTGTATGCAAACGAATCACCTTATTTAATAATTAAACTGTCATTTGTGAAAACGATTATCCTCGATCAGAAAACAACATATTTGAGAAGTTGTTTCTTGCAAACTATTTATTATTAAAATGTAAGTCAGATAAAAACAGCGTAAAACAAAGTGGTAGCTTTAAATATTTATTACTTCATTAATATTGCAGGAATAATTTCGTATTCACTCATTATTCCCAATGCTGAATGCTGAATACATTTCAGATAAAATACTGTAGCTTGATGTAAGGAAAATTTGTTATTGGAATATTTCAGTTTATAAAGAGGTTTACTCAACTTGAAAGTATGTAAAATGTTGTCGTCAGACGTTTATTGACGTGCAGATATTGAGACTTCCTAAGGCCCAAGGGAATAAGTTGTTTGACGTTCAAGAATTTTTTCCATGTGAAAGGAAAGGGACGGTTGGTGGATGTTTCCTTAGGGTCTTATTTATTACTAAATCTATGGCAATATTTCTTATTTCTTCCACACTTGGAGGAAAATTCTTCTTTCTTGTATGCTCTTGCTCCAAATCTGCCTGTCCTTGCATACCTTTATTTGGAAATATTTGGCCCATCTGTTTGAGCTTTCACTTATTTTGCCTAGTGCTAGTTGTTGATCCTTGTTTCTGGAACATGGTTGTTTGTCTTTCGCCTCTTGGTTTGTTTCATCACATGATCTCTTTCCAAGTTTTCCATTTCTTTCTCCAAGTGGCCCCTTTTTCCATCTACACAATTTTTTTGCCCTTTTACTATGTGGTCATGGTATTCCCTGTTGAAGGTGGAAGTCACTGTGAATAGTTTCATTCTGGGTATTCTTTCTTTGTTATGACACCCTTACTTTCTTCATCAAACCATGGTTCCTTTGAGCTGTGCCCTTTAAGTTTTATTATTTGCGTTCTCCCATGTAACCATCTTTTTGCTTCGATATCAACTTTGAGTATCTACTCAATTATTTTCCTGTGGAATTTTTCGATTGGGGCTTTTTCGTCACTACTTTGGCATTGCCCAATATCGACTGTTTTTTAAGGTTTGCTTTAGCCCTTACTGGTACCTATGTGATATTTGCTGGGAGCTGCCCCTGGTAATGTCTTGCATCGGTTACATACCTTAAATGTTTTTGCTCTGTAACTATCAAGGTCCATGTCAATGCTTCTCTACCCTTCTGGTGATAACCATGTTCCCTCATGTATAGCACTTTCTCCCTCGTTTTCCGCACGTTTGCTGCACTTTCTCATAGTTGGTTGATGTATTTCCTCTTCACCTATTTTAGTATTGTAGTCATCCATGATTATCTCCATGGCGTAACTCGGAATTCCATTATAACTCTTCTACTTGGTCCATAAAAAAACTCTCCTACCATGATTTTCTACTTCTTATGTATTCCATCTCCACCCCATTCGGGTCTATATTGACCTTATCATGTCCTAACTTTTCTGATTTTCCTGGTTCTTCCATTCTTCTTTTTTTTAAACTTTACGTAATTACTCTTGTGTTATTTACATCACTTTTGGTCTATCTTTTTCGCTCTCCAATTTGACCGGACAGTTCTTTTTCTTCTATTTTGTTCTCTGCTTTGACTTAGTGACACATGCAGTTCCCTACTTCTTCGTCTTTTTCTTAATTAGTATTTGACATCCATCTTCGGATATCTGCTTTCCATTCTCTTCTTCTTTTTCCTCCTATGGCCGAACGAAGCCTAGGCCAATGGTCTGTTACTAACTCATAAGTGTGAGTTCTGTAAATCATCTGTGAGTGCACGTATGCCCTGCATGAGGCTAACCTTACCATTGAAAGAGGTGAAGGAGATCGCCCGTTTAACGAAGAAACGCACGACTCATATAAATTCCGGCGGAGTTACAACGATGCCTACGTGAGAGTCTGGGACCTTTTACACGTGGCTATCTGATCATCATCTGCTTTCCATTCAGGTCGATTAATTGCTCATTGTATCCAGTTAAGACCAGCTGTCAATTTGAAATAGTCGGCCCATCTCGTGGCTAGTCGCCTCCTATTTCTTCTATACGAGTATACGTTTCGGCATCACGCTTGTCGTGTTTTGCTTTTTAATTCTGTTGCTTGGTTTTCGCTTCCATACTGTCTTTTGTCTGGTCTTTTTTTTATCTCATTGTAGTCTATAAATGTTCTATGGTCGTCATTGAACCGAACTTTGGTTTTAAAATGACTTCGAAGACTTACAATTAGTATTATTTCTGTAGAAGGGGAAGTCCGCTTCCGTACGGGGCTTCATCAGGAACAACAAAGGGGCACTAAACTCATTGAGTTACCGTGCCCTTCTTCCCCCTTTTTTCTAGAAGAGTTTTGCCTCTCTCTCGTGGCTGACACGTTAAGCTTAGTGCCCCTTTGTTCCCCCTGGTGATTCCCTTCACCTTCACATTCAGTCTCTCCCTTTTTTCGATTTGTCATTTAAATCTTCTACATTTTTTGTAAATCTTGTTGTATGCTGGTCGTATTATTTACTACCTCGTCAGCGTAACGAATATGGCTGAGGTATTTTACCTTTATGCTAACTTACTTCTAAGTTAATTGTTTCCTCTTAAAGACATCTTCGAGTGCTAGGGTTAAACATTTTTGAGTGGTAAGCTCCCCTCTTTCGACATATTGGCTTGGTGCTATCATCATGGATGTCGGATATTAACTACTTCTTGTTCTTCTTTCGTCGGTGCGAAGTAGCACCACCCAGTCCCTAGGCCCATTGTGCATCCGCCGTAAATGGATGGATGGAAAAACTGCAGCTTGAGTCCTCGGCAAGGCCCATCAGATGCAGTAAAGAGGCTATGCCCAGTAAGAAAGCCTGCGATTATCCTAAGGTGCTTCCTGATAAACCGTAAGAGCTGTTGAGACCTAGGTCTGTGGATGAGTTGCTTCAGTTGCCTCTGAGCGTGAGTAGAATCGGATATTAACTTGCAAAAAGTGATTTTGTCTGGTGTCAATCCTGCAGTTTCATAACTCTCTTTGCATAGTCCAGGTTTCAATGTAATCGATAGCTGTTTCACGAAACCAATACATATTGGGATAGTTATTGCCTAATTAATTTGACTTTTTACTCAGAAGCTTCATTGCTAATAGGTGGCTCACTTTGGAAATCCTTTTCTAAATTAAGCTTGTCCATTCTGTTGATACTCGTGGAGTTTCTGTGTTAAATACGTAGCATTAACTATTTTTGTTAATAATTTGTAAGGCGTACTTAGTTGACTTTCTAGTTCTAATTTACTATCTTAGCCAAAGCGTCGTTTTCTAGTGACCAGGTCTAACCCACTGACTTTTACCACCCATCTTCCTTTGCTTATTCGATTGCTACCGTAATCGGAGCCTTTAGAAAGACTGGGGATTGTCCTTGTATTAATTAATATTATGCAGAAACATGTAGGATTTAGGCCATTAACTTCTCATGCTGGCATGGCGCAGTTTGAGAAATGACGTTTCAGCCACTTATTGTAGCTGTTATGGCGACTCACTCCGAGTCAGACGCACGGGTTTCACCATATCTGGCTACTTTCACTGATTTTGGTCTGCAGATCAATGCAGCTTTCCACTGGTTAGCTTGGACTTGAGCACACCACCTGGACCAGCGAATCATTTAATATCATAATACCATTTCCGAATAAAAGGTACTTACTACCTTCGTGGCGTAACCCCTTAACAAGTGTCACTTTTTTAGTGCTTCTGGATCATTTACGTCCTTTAATGACTGTTTCGTTGCCACATTGTTTTTTATTTTTCGGCCACTTTTGTTCTACCTTTATTGACATAATTCCGATCTAGGATGCAGATATTTAAATTTCTGCAATATTATGTGTTACTCAAGAGTACATTTTCTCTGGCGAAGCGTAGCAGAATTAATTCGGGATGAAGGAATGTTACGCAAGCTGTTGCTTCTCTGTGAATTTGTTAAACGTAATATTGTTAAAGATAGAAGATAACCTCGATTTTAGTGTCGAACGTCTTTATCCGGCCTAACCAGGTACCAGTTTCAAGCGTACACCGCTTGGTGTCACTGACTGACGGCAACAGTGACTGCGATTGGTCGAAATGCTGCGCATGCGCATTGTTGGCTACCGGCAACCAATGGCTGTGGGTTTTAAATCGATAGGCGGTAACTAAGAATCCTAAACATTTAAATAGTTTCTCAAAATTATAGAAAAAGTAAATCTATTTTATTGGCATAACCTTGTAAAGGCAGCGAACACATATTATCACAAAATAAATTAATTAATTATGCAGCGGTTTGTTCGAACATGTAAATTAGAATTATACAAACAATACATTCAATTTCACCATAATGGCCTTTGTTTCCGAGATCTAAATTATTTATATTTAGACCCAACATTACACAGCTTTGTAATGGAATCCCAAAATACAACCCGGTTGTACACAATTACAGCACCACATTAATATTCAGCTTGTTAAACAAATTAGTCCTGTCGCTCGGTATACCACGGCCACCTGTTTTTATCCACTTCATTACTTGCGTACTCTACCTAACGTTTCTTGGCGATTTTCGGAAGAATCATCTGATATTTCAGTTGTTAATGAAAATTTCGATTATCGGAAGGTTCGCGCTTATTTAGAGTTAAAAACGGCACTAAAGCTGGTGTATTTCGGTTTGAATGATTTCTTACAAGTAACCCATATAAACTCTGCCAAAACTTCTTGCACGATTTTATATGGGTCCTTCCTTAGCTCTTGCCCATCCTCTCGAAATCGTGCAATTTAAGCCCCCGCCGATTCCTTAGCCAAACAAAAACAGGAAGTTCCCCAAGGAAAATATTTAATAAAGGCGTTATCCTTATAAAGGACGTAAATAAATCCGTGGAATATTCGAAGTCCTCCCCTACTGTCACCAGGAATATCTTTATCCTCTTTGAATTGAGTTTATGGCAACATCTGCAAGAAGCGTTCGAGCTCAAGGTAAACTCGTTCGTGCTGAATTATTTAAAGGCGCCCGATTTAACCCTTCCTGCACGCAAAAGTTGTGCATATTCATATAACATGTATTCAGAGTACTGCCGACTCCGCGGGGGGGAAGTTTTGTTAAAAGAAACGCATAAATTGCTGGGTGGAAATCAAAGAAAATTGCGAACTCTAACATTTCAATTTGACATTTTGCTAGCTTCGTAAACTTAAACTAGTGTTTCGCATTTACCTCGTGGAAATAGCGTTGAATAAAGGGAATATTTTAGTAGCTTAATATTGGAACGTGGGGTGAAGTAGGACTTTGACAAGCAACAAGTTGCCCCACATACATTCTGAATGCATGAATAAAGAAATCGATATTATACTCATTTGCCTTCCGGACTGAGACTTCATTTAATGTAATGGACTTTTTCTATTTTATTTACTTATGAGGGCTTTTATTTAAATTTATTTGGGGGGGGGGGGGCAGCGGGCACGCAAATAATTACAATAATTAAGGCGCATTGAAAAATTGACAAACCATCAACATGCTTACCTTAAATATTAGTTCTAGCAAAGCGGAAACTCTCAATAATAATTCAATCAACAAGGTAGATTAGCCAAACGCATTTCCAATTCTTTGCAAGTGACTGGGTAGGCCACCCGCCGAGCACCCGACTCAGGTTCGACCTAGACACCGTCCACGCTGTAGTCAAATGCCTTAACCACTCGGCCACTTTCCAATTATTTTAGACAACGAATAAAAATCAAAATGTTCCTGACGGTGACTGGGTTCGAAACGGTATGGCGGCTTTAATTTCGACAGTTTGTTGCTTCTTCGTTAGATTTAGGAGTATACCCAGTTGCCTCCATTAAATCGTTCAAATTTGACACTTCTTTCCAAACCCGAGGATTCAACTTAGAAACCCACAAAACTCATTGTGAGTTGTTTTTACAACTAAATGTTACTTTTTTAACGCAACTAGTTTTTGTTACTTTTTTCTTGTAAAATTACTGTTTGTTCCTTTTTTTTGAGTAAAGCTTTTCCTACGTTTTTATGCAATCCATTTATAGCATAACTTCATTCCGTTTCAATACTTGTGGCATATACAGAGTGATTCCGAATTCACCCATACTGTAATATTAATTTAATCAAACAGTTACAATTACAGAAAATTTCAAGATAAAAATTACAAAAAAATGAACTGTCTACTGTCCTCTTCATCATGTTTGCAGACACCTTGCGCAATGTTTGAAGATTTATGTTCGACTTTAGTGGTGCGGGTTGTTTTAATAAACAACTCCTTTTAAATAGAGAAGAAAAAATCTGGCGATCTAGGTGGCCATACATCGTTTAATATCAGGTGCCCTCCAAAAAGCTTTCCCAACATAGCCATCGGTTCGTTGGAGGTATGGCAAATTGCCCCGTCCTGCTGAAACCAACAATCGCGTTCTTTTTCCAACAAAGCAATGATCTGGGTTATTACTTGTAGATCACGATATAAGACGGTACTTTCAAAAAATAATGGCCCAATTAAGCGGTGGCCAGAAATAGCACAACAAACTCCAGTTTCTAATTCATTCGAAAAGTAATATTTATATCTGCTTAGAGTCTTATAGCAGTAGTAGATATTGTCGTAAATTATTGTATTTAGCACAGAGTTGAAGGTAATTAAAAACTTTAGATATCCAGAGAAACATTGCGTTGTGGTATTTCTTCCCAGTTCTAACTAAATGTTTGACAGTAGGTACAACAAAATTAATTATTTTTATTACAGAATGATTTTACAATTTTGTACACTTATTACAGCTAAGGTTCAAAGTTCAATTTATTTTTTAATTAACTCTAAATGCGTAAAAATGACCACTTTTACAAGAATCTCCGACGAGTTTTCCGTTTAACCAAAAATTAATAGTGAAAACCATTAAAAAAATGTAGAATGAGAGAATTGGCATTTTTAGGTTTTGAGGTGTTTTTCATTAAATAATACTGACTCGGTCTCGGTCTCGGTAAAACTATAAGGGTTTGTACAGATTCTGTAACAAAAATAATAGCGTAACATGTTTTGTTGCAAAATTATTGTTCATAGTTTTCGCCGAAAAAGGAAAAATTCAGATTTTATCTTTAATAACTTTTCTTTGATTGAACGTAAATAACATGACAAAATCCAAATAACTCATCTGTAACCTTTAAGCAAGCACAAACGACCACTCCATTTTATGCTAAAGTAATTGTTAAGCAATTTTTTAAAGCAAATATTTACTAAAACTGTATGTACTTAAAATGAATATAATCTTTAATACCTTCTTCGTACTTTTACCTTTGTATATATAAACAAAACTGTATCTAGCAGATTCCTCATATTTTGGAAAGTACTAAATAATAATAATATAATAAATTACAGTATACAAAAATTACTTGCCAAATCTAATAAATTGAATTTAGAAATTCCTATTATTATTAAGCTGTGCTATTTATTTCGGTAAAATATTACAAACAATTTTTCCATTTAAATAACGGGCAGGTGGCCCTCCCTCAGCTCCGCCGCCCGCGTGCATATCTGCTTAACGCGGCCCTGACTACAAATGGACAGAATATTGTGGCGAAGCCGTTTTGCCTTTTAATGTTGAGAATTAATATAAATAAATTGCTTTAATAATTTAGGTAGAGTCTTTGGCCAACGTCGCCACTTGAATATTGCTTGGCTTTTTACGGGAGGGTTTTATTCAAAGTCAAATTCAACTAACATTCATGTATTTCATATTTGTGCTTTAGTTTTACAAAATAATATAATTGGTTCTAAGTCTCAAGTCAAAGTGAATAGATTCGAATTATTATAAGTTTCAATTCCATTTTAAAGTTATACAAAATTACCCTAAGTCCCAATTCAAAATGCATTCATCCAAATTATTACAAGTCCCGATTATATTTAAAACGACCAAGTTCATAAATAATTTACACAAATATTTTACACGTCCAGAATTAAAGGTAATTTAAAATAAAACAATCTTGCATGTAATTACTGGAACATCATCTTGAAGGGTGTCACTTCTGTCGTACATGCTGCTACTGTGATGGCTGGATATAAACCATGTCTCTCATGTGATTTGGCTTAGCATTTATAGAGAAAATTGGTCCCCTTCTTCCAATATTCGTGGGTATTACAGAATTGCATAGAAGCCCTGATCGAATGACGTCATATCTGCCACGCGTGCGGGTGCATTTAATGCATTTCAAACTTCGCTTAATGTTTTTGCATTGGCCTTTGTTATAATATTAACAAATAGAAAAAAGATTTAATTGAAGTAGGCATGATAAAAGATTGACACAAACTAGACCCTGCTTGTTAACGGGCGCTGTATTCAAATTGGCTAACTCAGTAACTAAAGAAAAAAGGCTGCCAGCGACGGCGGTAAGGGTGGCGGGGCGTCGACAATGGAGGACGGTGCGACGAGGGTGCACGGCGTCAGGGGAGAGGCAATGATGGAGAACCTGGACCTTGATCTGGCCAGAAGAATGTCGAAGGTGGTAAGA
Source organism: Melanotus villosus (assembly GCA_963082815.1). Taxonomy (NCBI): domain Eukaryota; kingdom Metazoa; phylum Arthropoda; class Insecta; order Coleoptera; family Elateridae; genus Melanotus; species Melanotus villosus. The sequence continues at coordinate 108,948,135 of OY720419.1, read as the reverse complement.
TGGCGGCGTGGGAGACGGCGTTAGACGTTAGGGCGGCGTTAGCGGTAGCTGGGAACAGGCAGCGTCCGGCGACGTTGACGGTGGCGTGCGGTTCCAGCGGAGTGTTGAGATGACTGGGAAGAGGTAGCTTTTTGCGGCGTAAGCGGCGGCGGGTGGTTCTAGCGAAGTGTGGAGGTAGTTGGGAAAGAGCCGCGAAGGCGGCGGCGGCGGTTCCAGCGTTGAGGTAGCTGAGAACGGACAGCAACGTAGGCGACGACGAGCGGTTTCACCGGACTGTTGAGGCGGCGATGGCAATTAAACGTGCAAGGATGTCGATGCTGATCAAACATGCAGAGATGTCGATTTTTCGAGCGTATTTATAGCCCGTAAATCCGATGCTGCTCTCCCATTGGCTGGCGAGTGATAATAGAAGTGGCAAAATCTGACAAAATCCTTGTGTTTTCCTTCTTCAGAAATAACTGTCCCTAATCTAATTACTAACTATTACTCCTGGTGTTATGACGCATCGATCGACTCGATGTGGTGAGAAAGGGTTTATCGCGGTTTGACGCCTCCGGCGTATTAAAGCCACGAGACGGCGAGATTCTCCGTGGTTGTGTTTTAGAGCAGGTAGATGTGTAAAAAGTTACGGAAGCAGTTAAAATGTAGCCTTTTTTAGCTAGATTTAAATAACGGTAATTGCTTATTGCAATTGGAACGTTTTTACCACCAATTATTTATTATAGGAGAAAATTAATTTCGCTGAACTAAGGGATAAAATTCGGTCCTTGCGCACCGCGGGTAGGTGGGCTCAAGTGGAAGGTCTCAGCTGGCGGCCCATGACAATTCTAGGCTTGCGGAATGAGGTTTACAGGACAGGCCGTTTGAACAACGAATCCTGGAACCATTTTTTATGGGATTAATAGGAATGGAGCAATTTAAAAAGTAGAGTATCCTCGAACGTGTATTGAAGAGTTGGCGTATGTCGTCAGATGAAGGAAAAATGTATGGCCAGAAAGAAAGAAAGGGGTTTTGTTAGAAAGATCGTTCTGTTTTATGAAAGTGTTAAGAGTCTTTGAATGCTGATTATAGCGTGTCGCCGGCGAAAGTCGATAGCACAATAAAGAAGATCGTGTTAAAATAAATGACTGATAAGCGAAGATGCCAAAAAAAGATTTTCATTTGATTGGACTGGGCGAAGCCATGTTAGAAAACTCTGCCATATTTACCAAAAAAATATTAGATATTAAAAATAATTTCAATATTATTTTGGGAAAAATCATTAAAGCACTCGACTTCCCTACTTTAAAAAAATAAAAACAAATAATTTTCGTAATACATTGTATCTAACAAATCCGGAGTTGCTTTTCTACTTTTTTTTTAAATTAAAAATAGTGCTATGAACCCTAAACCAACAAACTTTTTGCTGTTTTCTATTTTAAAAAATCGATTATAGAATGATTTTGGCATAACTTGATCAAACGTCACTATTACCGTTGCTACTGTTTCCACATTAGAACTTGAAAAATACCTCGTGTTTTGAGTATATTTTTGCATAAATGCCATTAAAAAAGGCCCAATAAAACAAAGACATTCCAAAGATAAAAACAGTTTCAGGAAACGTTTTAATAATTCAGACTTTTCTCTCTGAATAATTCAGTTTGCTGCTGTACATAAGCAGAATTGTATATGTTTATTGATTTATTTACATGGGAATATATTCATTATTAATTCACCCCTGAAATGTAATAAAAACAGCTGTTTCCCCCTCAATAATACGTTTTATTAGCTCACCTGTTTAAATTAAAGAAATTTTTTTTGAGCATTTATTCCAAAACCATTTTTTATAACCAAGGATAAACACCAAATTTTCTGAAAATTCCAGCAAATCCAAGAAAATGCTAGGTCTGAGTTGGCCTTGAAATTCAAATAGGTTCAGCCACAGTTAATCCTCATTTGTTTTTAATCAAAGCTAACACGTTCATTTGCTTTTGTCATGGCCACCTCTGCCCTGAATTCGTTTGATTGTAGACATTTCCACCTTGACGGTCTACCCGTTGACAATCCTGAATATGTAACATGTAAAATTTCTAATATGCAGATATACAATTAATATAGGTACATTAATTGCATATTTTGTTACATATACGTAAAATTTCTAAAGCTTTGATGAATTTTGTTCCAGTTTAAATTTCCTTTTATGTTTGGTAAAATCTCTTTATAAAAACAAAGTAAAAATTGGAGTTTTAATTAAGATATCTTGTAGGCAGAGGTTATAATTGTATAATTTATATCCCTTTGATGCTTTAATGATGATAATTACAACGCTTGTTAAACGTGAAATGAAGCGAATTCAGGGATTGTTTCTAAATAAAATAATTTTTTTTTAATTGAATCTCGGAAGCTCGATTTAATACGGACTTGCAATTGCTTTAATTCAGAAAACAAGTAACGTAAGCCCTTAATACAAAGCAAACATTTTTTTTATAGTAAATAAATAAACTAGCAAATTTAGTGTAAATATACAAAATGTTTATTTGACAAGTTGAATAAGCGAAGTCTATACTTTTATTTGGGGCGCTTTCGGAACGTATTTTTCATATGTGTGTTTTATGGATAAAACGAATAAAACAAACGATACAAATAACCCCAAAAATCCTGACAAATATTCTAAATTTATCAAGCTTGATGTTCGAAGCTGTTACGAACAATTCCGTTTCGTCACACATTTTTCACAAATTGAAAACCCGTCAAGATGTTATAAATTGTATTTTTCTTCACGGCACGTTTTATACGAAATCAAAAAATTCTTTATTTCTTTTATTTGTTGCAAATTCTATTCTGTGCGCGTATTCGGTATTATTATAAAATAAAAAAGTAAAATATAGGTTGGGTAAATTAGGAGCTTTTTGCATTAAGCAGGCTACTGCAAACTGGCAGATTTGTCTTCGTAAAATTGTGTTTAAAAAATTATTAGTTGGATTTGTATATTTATTCGTCTGTTATAATCAATCATACAGCTATTTGTTGTAAATTAAAAAGCAATTTTACTTCACTTTGGCCACAGGCCAACAGTAAAAGTATGACAATCTTTTTTCTATTATTTTCCCTCTTCTTCTTTCTTCCCTTCGTTGTCCACCTCTCCTCCCCTCCCCTCACTGCTTACCTTCCCATCACCACCCACACCTTCCACGCCCTAGCCTTTCTCGTCCTGTTCAGACTTCGTTCTCTCTATCTTATTTTCGTCCTCCTTCCATTCACCTCGTATTTCTTTTCCTGCGTCTATTTCTCCGCATCTTCATGGTCGCCCTCCTTCTCCGTCTCCTCCTACTCCTAGCCCTACTCTTTCTCCTCCTGATCGTCATCCTTCTCCTTCTCAGCTTCTTCGGTTGTTTCTCCGTCTGGCCTTCCCTTTCTTTCTTCTTTTTTCGTAGTTCTATTTCTCCTCATCGTTCACCTACTCCATTTCTTCCTCCTCTTTTTCTTCCTAGTTTCTACACATTTTGTTCCGCCTTCTCTAATCGTTCTGTTGCTCACCACCTTTCACCTCCTCCATTTGTTTTCCTCTCCCTGATCATGCTTCTACTCATTTTGTTCTTATTGTTACCTGTGGTCAAACACTTTCTTCGTGTAAACATATGTTCAAAAGAATTGGTAATTCTTCCACCATTGACTTTTCCTCTGAAACTCAGCATTTCTACTGGCATACTGTCCTTTAACTCTGCCATTTATGGTTTGTTTTAATGATAGGATGTCTCCCTAGCCTCCGTTGAACGACTGTTTACCTCCTTCTATTCATAACAATGGTGGGCCATTGTGTTCAATAAAGGATGATGTCTGATGTTATTTTAATATTTTGTTTTGTTTAGTTTTGTTTATCGTGCAAGAACTAAGCTTGAGCTTGTTACTGATGCCAAAGTTTTAAACATGAAGTTAGTCTCAAATGAATTCAGCTCCATTAATGTAGATTTTTCAACCGTATTGAATCAGAATTTTGCCATTTGCCCTTTGCTTCAAGAGTACATTTCGATTGTTCCATATATTTTGAATTACAGTGGGAATATTTAACTTCAAATTTTTCCGCCTTGTTCTCCTCCTCCACGACGTCTTCCTGTCCTTCTTCTTTTTGCTGCTCCTTTTCGCCTCCTACTTCTCTTCCTCCCCTTTATTTTCTGTCCGGATCTCCTTTTCCTTTTCTTCATCCTCGTTTTCCTCCTGGTCTTCTTCTCGCCGATCATGTTTCTACCAATTTTGTCCCTCCTTTTACTTTTTTTCACCTTCCTTTATCGAAGCTGTCTAAGAGAATTGTTAACTTTTTTAGCATCGTGTGTCACCCCCTGTATTTCAACATTTCTGCCATTTATCGTTTGTTTTGGATTGTTTCATTCTCATATTATATTTGGGATGTCTCCTGAGCTGTTTACTTTTGTATATCAATTTGATAGGGTGTTCGTACTTCTTCGTTTAATACTTACTTAACCGTTGTGTTCAACAAACGAACTTGGGATAGGTCCGATGTCTTTATTCTTAAGATATCATAATTTTGTGTTTTATTTTATTTATTGGGCAAAATCTAGGCTTGCGAATGCCAAGCACTTGTCTTTATTTTTAAATTTCTTTGATGTAGGCAATATGCTACTTTATAAATATGTTGGGCTATGCTCGTTTTTCAACCCTATTGAATTCGATTTTTGCCATGTGCCTTTTGTATCTTTCGCTGAAAGCATATCTCGATTGTTTGATATATTTTGAATTACAGTGGAAACATTTAACTTCGAAATTTCCCGCCCTCCTAATCCTCCTCCTCGTGGTCTTCCTACTTCTCTTCCTTTTGCTTTTTGTTCGTCTCCGCTTTCTCCTCAGACCCCCTCTTCTTCGTTCTTCTCTTGTCGATGTTGTTCCCCACCTTTCACATTCTCTATGTCTTTCTTTTCGTCAGCTTTCTCTTCCTGGTCGAGCACTTCCTTCTCTAAGCTACTCAAGAGATTTCTTAATTTTTTCACTATCATCTTTTGAATTCGTAGTTCAACATTTCTATTATGCTACATTTTCGTGTTGTTGTCTGTGATATTTTTTGAGCCTACTTGAGAATTCTGTACTTTTGTATATTCATTTGATTTGACGATCTTGTTTCTCTCGATTTACGCTTTACCATCGTGTTCACTAAAAGAACTCGACATTGGTCCGATGTCCTTATTCTCACGTTATATTAGTTTTTTGTTTTGCTTACTTATGGGGTAAGATATAGACTTGCGGTTACCAAGGAGTTGTTATTTTTAAACATTGAAATAGTCCTAAAGGAATTTAGTTGTATTGGAGTAGGCAATGCCTTTATTCTTCATAAAATATGTTGAGCTACACTCGATTTTTCAACCCTATTGAAGTTTGCCACGTACCCTTTGTCCGATATATCTTGAATTAGAGCTTCTCCTCCATCTGACTCTCCTTTTCTTCATTCTTTCACTCTCGTCGTTCTGTTCTTCCTCGCCTTTCTTGTTCCTCTTCCTCGCCTTTCTTGTTCCTCTTCCTCCTGTTTGGGTTCCTGATCTTCCTCTCACCGATCATGTTTCTGCTCACTTTGTTCCTCCTCTTACCTGTGGTCAAGCACATCCTTCATCCTCCGTTCAAGAGAACGGTTAACTGTTCTACCATCGTGTTTTTGTCCCTGTATTTCAACATTTCAACTGTTACGTTGCCCTTTCCTTTGACTCTGGCGTTTATCGTGTTTGCTTTCTTTATTCCCGCCCTCGATATGGCCTTAGGTTTTGTTTTTGGGCGCTTGGGGTTTCCTAAATGAGTGCTAATGTTTCAAAGAGTTTAGGGATTACGAACGTCCAAATTTTCTTCATACTTCTGATTTAAGGCGGGAACCTCTTCCGAGTATCTTTATTTTTTACAATCGGGACTTCGGTATCATACTCGGTTTCTTTAATTTAATTTAAATTAGGGAACACGGATTTTTCAGAAAATACTTAAAAGTCAGAATCTTAAGTGGTTTGTTCGTGGAATTGTTAAATCTAGTACGTCTTCATTATTAGGCAAGCCTTCCACTTGATTATCAAAATACATATTGGATTTTTAATGTATGTTGTTTGTAATCTAACAGGGTCATTCCACGTTCAGTTGAAACAGACCAAACGCCTTGTTTTGGATTTAATTAGCAAAATTCAGACGGTAGTTACAGCGTAACATGTGTCGAACTCTAACTAAACTAATACCCTACATTTGGCCTCGATGCAGTTTGCTGCAACAGTTGTTGAAGTTGCACGCTTCACAATACATATTGTCATTAACGAGGTCCTTATTATTGCTAGTACTACCAATGCTTGTTATATCACTTTGAATAAGCTAACTCGACGTAATTAAACGATAGCTCCTCCACTTCATTACGTAGAGGTCGTACACTACCACTTGGAATGAGATGGGTGGTTTGTAGGACGTTTAAGCTGGATTAATTCCGTTTGGAAGTTTAATAGTTGCAAAGACTTACTTTATTGTTTTTTGTTTTTAACATCCAAAAATTTTATGGTCTGTTCTGTTACACTTAGTAAAGTGTTCAACAAAAGAGAGGAATAACCAATAACCTAGTAGGAGATTGACTTACTGCTGTGAGAACTTAACATAAATGTCATTAATATGTAATTGTTTGTCTGCAAGAGAGAGAACACAATTATGCAGCTGGGCACTGGTGCAATTATCTTTTCTTATTGTGAATGTAACATGGATTGGCTTTGTTTCATTCACTTTTATACGACAGTATTTAAGCCACTACTGGATTTCATTTAGATGCTTCTGCAAGTCTTTAGGGGCAATACCACTCCGTGCTTGAAAGTAAGACAGCTCTATTGTCAGCAAAGATGGCAATCGGGGTTAATCTAGTTTTTGGCAGATCTGCTATATAGCAAGTACAATATTGGCCTAAGAACGCTACCTTGGGGCACCCATGCCTTGATCGGGAACAAGGTTGTTTACACATCTTGGTATTTTACCATGAAATATCTGTCTACTAAGTAGAATTTTAGTGATTGGTAGTAATTATACGATAAGTTTGCATAGCCAACCTTCGTACCCAACCTCATTGAAGGCCAGAGAAACATCCGCCGATATACTTGTTCTATTATGGAGTATATTTGCCTGAATCCAAATTGCTCTAGCTTCAAGTATTACGAGTGTAAGTAGCAATCTTTGCAAGATAAGTTTTTCAAAGATTTCCGATAGCCTGATTGGACGATGGCTTTCTCAGTTCTTAGACCATTATACTTTGCGCCACCCTCCACTTGATGGAACATGCCCTAGTCTGAGAATTGCGTTGAAGATTATGGTGATAAAATAGAACCCACTGCAAGTAGTATGTGTAATAACTTGCTGGTAAGGAAGGCCCATTTGGAGCGAAGCTTCAAGTAGCTGTTGAACCTGTATCTCTTACCCAGCCATGAGCTAGGGAAATGGTTTTGAAGCACTACGGTCAGGCTTCTCGTCATTGTCTCTTACCGAAGCATCATAATTTTTTGCTAATGGCCCCCCCATGGATTTTGTAGCATCAGAAGCGTTTTGCCTCTGGCTTCTTCTTCTTCCTTTTTGCGAAGTAGTAGTACTCAGGCCCTAGGCCTATTGTGCATCCTCCGCAAATTAAGGGATGCCTTCATACAGACCGAGGCTTGATCTTATACGTAGAGGCTTTCCGTATATCAGCGGGCTCTAGGAGAACGGCACCAAATAGGCGATGCCTTAGTGGAAGTAGTTTAGGCTCTAGGGCATCGCAAAAGGAGATGAAGATATTTATTCTGCTTCCTTGCATCTGCAACTTGCGTGCATGGAAGGACCATCAGATGAAGATGTGTTTTAAACTATGACTATCCTGAGGTTCTGCCAGCTAAACCTAAAGAGCTGTTGGGATTTAACCTTTGCAGGTCTGTTGATGATTTACTTTGCTTGTTTCAGCACAGGGCGCGATGCCCAATATAAGGTGAATTGAACGTGCTTGCTGAATGAATGTTTGTTTTAAATACGTGGCCTAGCAAGGGTTCCAAGGAGCCCTCCCTGGCCAGGAAGTCGGCCTCCTCATTGCCTAGAATGTTACTGTGTCCGGACACCCAGATTAGTCGAACACGGTTGACTAAGCCGAGATTTCCCAGAGCCCATCTACATTCCGTGACTAGTGATTTGGTTTCTACAGAATTTAAGACTGTCGGAACATGTATATGTAGATATGCCTGTTTTGGTAGCCTCTGGCGGGGTTTTCCTAGACGCACATTAAGATAGCAAAGACCTGAGTTTGTAAAACGGAGATAATCTCATTCTAGGTTGGTCGCCATAAATGCCAGTACCAAGCCAGAGGCGCGCCTCGGGCTTGGTTGACAAGTTAAGTTACCGTGCCCTTCTTCCTCTTGCTAAAAGAGTTTGGCCTCTGGCGTGGTTGACACGTTAAATTATCGTGCTCTTTTGGTGCCACTTTTTTCTCCTGATAAAACTCCTTAAAACGGCGAGCAAAACATTGACAAGGTCCCAACCCAGAAGACGTTCTTTTAACACCGACGCTTACCGTTCAAGTCTTCAAATTCAAACAGATACGACAACTGACCCTTCCAAGCATCTAGTTTTTACTGTATTTGCTTAACTCATGTTACTACATGATTATAATCGTTGTTCCTGCATGGCCTGTTCCGCCCTGTTCCATCATATCTCGTATTTTAAGTTCTGTATTTAGGGATTTTTATGTAACTTCCGTTTATGAGATATGATTTGAAATCAGCATTATGTCAATATTAGGATAAGTTTATCACCTGCAGGATGCGGCTTGCTAAGGCATTGGCGTTCCAGTTTCTAATGTTTTAACTGTTTAAGACCATTAAACTAGTTCTGCAACATTAGAAGTGAGGAGATTTCTACATCATTTTTATTAGCACAGCCCTCGGGTTATTTTTTGGCGCTTGTTGGAGGGAACGAAGACTTAAATTCGTTGATTTTTAATTTTATTTAACTGACTGCTGACCTGCTGTATGGGAGTACGTACGTCCAAGCGTTAAAATTGTCAGTTGATTATGTTGATTAATAAGGGTAATTTCTTCCTCTTAAGGCTGGACACTTTATCTTGTAAGTTTCTTGTATACTCTACACCCTTTATTATTTGCAGGGTGATAAGGACTTAATGGGGGTTAGTTTCTTTCAGAGCCTTTAGAGATCCAGCCAGGTGGTAGTGTAAGACATATACTAAAGAGAAAGACTTCACTATATGCATGTAGATATAATACCTACATATGTTCTTACTCTAATTGCAAGAATTATTAAAGAAATTACTTCTAATTTTAAGAACAATCTATGAATGAAATGCCGTTTTTGGGGCGTTTGATGTGGCCATACAAACTTTCTTGCTAGAATCTGTCTACTTATGGTATATTTGACAATGGTCATGTTTCCCATCGTACGATCATAAACAAATTTATCTTTAGTAGTATATCATTGGGAATCCTATCACGTCACTAAATGCAATGCGTTGAATCATAACGACAGTTTCAGGTTAGGTAACCGACTTTACACGTGTGCTGGTCGATTGTTTTACATTTCGCTTCAAAGTATAGCTATTAAGCAGTTCTTTGCCTAAGTCTTAATTACTAAATTTTTTTATGAAATGTAACAAATTATTATTAGTTTTTTTGCGGGCAATTGATACGCGCAAGCCAAGGTCTCTCACAATAAATAATATTTCTTTGTTTATTTAATAAAGGAAATAAACCAACAGATGAAATCTCCATAACGTGACCTTGAAATGTCATTCAGGTATACGGGATGGTTGCATCCAATAATGACATACGATTTGGACCATTTGTTTATCATATATATTTTCCTTCGTAAATTCGTCCTTTTTCATTAGAATTTTATTTTTTTTATCAACAAAATTAAATCAAAATGTCATTCATATTTCAACAGTTTACCCAATATTCGTGGATCATTGCAACGACTTCAGTTTTTTCAGTATCGTTGCCTTTTAAATTACAGAGTTAAGCCTCTTTTTAGAGAAGCACGGAAGCTTATCTCTTTGATTCTTAAAGCTCATTAGCAGAATACATCGCCGTTCTAAATTTTCAACTGTACGGGAGATAATTACATTTAAATTCAGCCAACCGTACCATTTTATTCTTTTAAAAGTTAAACTTTGCCCGGAGTTATAAAACAACTGAAAGTCCGAAGGTTTGCGTTTTTAATATAAATTTGCTTTATACAATAGTTTTTGTATTTTAGCATTTACAACAATTTTAACTTTCAGGTATCAAAACAACTGATTAGTATAGAAACAGGCGAACAAGTTCGCTTATTCGTCTTTAAACCCTTAATTTTTACGTCTCTATCCCCGTATTTACCCCGCACAATTTATGTATTTTATTGAATTTGGTCAGGTAACGAAACGTCCCCAGTGAAAGCGACTTACAACAAGCATGTCCATAAAGACCATGAAATAGCAAATCGACATGCAAGCACCTACAGGAAAGGCGCCTTTTCACAGCTGATGAGGTGATAAAGGTCGCGGAGCAGTCGTAAGTTATGGGCTTTGCTTGCTTAAACGATCAAGGAAATGCCAAATCGATAGTTTAAGTGCATTGCCCTTTTGTTAAGATTTCTGATGCGTTTAATTAAGGGTGTTTGATAAGTCTTGTTGGCGCAAAAGAGGTCAGAGTTAATTGAAATTGAAAAATCCCTGAGGTTAGGGAAAATAGTTAAAAATTACCCTTTTCTCTTACGAATTTCCTTAAATCTAGGGATTTTTCTTGAAACTTTTGAGTTAATTTTTTGTTACGAAACTAGCTTTAATAGTCGAAAGGGTTGTAAATTACTACTAAATAAAATAAAATAATGCCGGAGCCTACCGAATTTTGTTATAAATTAAGTATAAATGATGGTCAACTTGCTATTCGCCCCGCTAGAAAACAAAAAATAAACACGCATGGCTAACATAAAATGACCACAACAAAATATATTAAATTGTCTTCACAGTAATAATGCAAAGGTAATTCAACAAAAGTATTCCCAAAGGTAACATTTCCTGTTTGTCACTTGATGGAACGAACATAATAATCCAAGTTAATTCACCACTGCTGTGCTTATTTAAATTTAAATCCTTTTATTACCCATTAATTCGCTCGAATAATTTATGAAACACTAGTCGTCCAATTAATTAATCCATAAGGGCCGTTAAATTTTATGCGATAACTTTATAACCCACGTCCGAAACATCTGCTTTTGGTGTGCCGTGTATAACCCATTGAATTTTATTTTGACAATAAAATTAAACGTATTTTTGCTTCGGTTTAATGGCTGTACTGAATTTTTATTGCAAAGTTAAAAATTTATGAACCCTCGTAATATGGAAACTACCTCGTTATTCAATTGACCACCGTAACATTAAAACATCAAGAAACGCAGGGAAAGTGGATTGATATACATATATGTTAACCTAGTTTCAACCCCTGGGTTTTGTTTATTATCGAAGTTTTAATCGTGGTGATTGATGAGGTTATAATAATGCGTTTGCTTGTAAATGAAATGGGTTATCTTCAACCTTACGCAGTGAAAAATATAACTTTTAAGTTTTTCGTTTTGTTAAAACCTTGTGGGATTCCACAATAAATTTTGAGGAGTACAATACGTAACTCCTACAATGTACAATCGTATCCCTTCCTCTACACAACTAATTCGAAGTGGAAAGTAGGCCAAGGGCACCTTGTTATCCAATCATGGCTTTAGAGGGCGTTTACTAAACGCTCAATGGGCGTGGCTATACTTTTTGAGCTTTGGGAATGGGTAAAGAGTGATTAGTTAGTAAGAGTAATCATTAGAGACCGGATTTTAGGTGAAATTGCTAGGTGATGAGTCATCCAAATAAGTAAATTTAGCTAAATCCATAAGCGTACTAAATATTTGTAATTAAGGTTGCCTCCACCTGTACCGTTGTTTCTTCAAAAACAAATGATTGGTTTGGTGACTCAACAAAGGTTTGGCCACACCTATTGTAAATATGATTGCTGAACTTTACCATTTTTTTTTTTAGCAAACACTACTATAATTTCTAGGGAGCGGCAATAGTAAACAACTGAAATGGTTTTACTAAAATTTTACTAGATCTGGTTTCTAGTAATCATCAATCAGCCCTGTAAAGTCCACTACTGGACGTAGACTTCCCGTAAGTTTCGCCAATTTTCCCTGTTTTGTGCTACTTGCATCCAATTTGTCTCGATTCGTCTTAAGTCATCCATCCACCTAGTTGAGGTCCTCTATTTCTCTACGTGTTATGTCTAGGTCTCCACTCTAAAAGTTTCCTAGTCCAACTTCCGGCATTTACTCTGGCCACATGGCACGCCCAATTTCACTTCAGACGTGCAATCATTTGTATCTTGTATCTTCCAGGCCCGTTCTGTTGCGTATTTCTGTATTTGGCACTCTAGTTAAAAGTGACAGTCCGAGCATTGACCTTTCTATAGCCTTTTGGGCTACTCGAAGTTAGGTCAGCACTGGCAAAACATACTAGTTGTAAATTTTTCCCCTCAAACTTATTCGAATGTCTCATTTAAGGCCGTACTTTAGCTTTCCAAATGCTGCCCATGAGAGACTTCAGGATTATGGATTGTAAAGGGAAGGTGATGTAGTTCACGCGCACTTAGCCCTAAATTTGGGCCCGTTGTGCTACCTCCATTCCAGCATAACCCTCTGGATTCTCACTCAAGCCATCCATCCCTTTCAACGAATTTGAGTATCTGCCAGAGAAGTGCTGCGAATTTCAGCCATGTTAAAGGTGCGATTCTTATGAAGCGGTTAACGCACTGCGTCTGACGCACTACACTGCTGCAATGAAATCTTATGGGACCAATTCCTTAGATGCGTCAGCTGTATGCGTCAGCTGGAGCAACTTAGAGCCGCGCGTCTGTACCTCTCGTGGACCAGTACAGACGCAGCCGCAGCGGAAATCTATTTGAAGAATCCTTCCTGATATCTGATATCTTCTTTAGTCAGATCGAGGATATAATTGAACTGAGTAATGTTTTGCCTAAAAAATTCCCGGAATTTCTTTTCATCTTGTAATAAATGCCAATTGATTAGGGTTGTAAAATAGCCTTCCTCAAGTCTTGCTTTAAATAAGGGATGCACTTCAGTATTTCCGTCATGCAAGAGTTGCTGTAATACAAATTCTTCATCCTCATTTTCTTCTAACAGAAAGTAATATAACAAATCACGTTCACTTATTGCTAAGAAACTTCCTGTATCTACCACTGAACGCACACGACTGACGCTTCAGAAGAAACAGACTTAATTGCGTCAGCCGCGTACGTCAGACGCACTGCGTCAGCCGCATGCGTTAGCCTCTTCATAGGAATCGCACCTTAAGCCAGAAGTCCTCCAACATGGCTCCTCTGACTTGAACGAGTGCAGGACGTTGACACAGGAGATGTTCTGCTGTTTCGACCTCAAGGTTGCACCCTCGACAGATGGGGTCAGTGGCCTGATAGTATTCCTACAATGAGTCGCAATTTACTCCGAGGCAACTGAGCACAAAATCTTGCAAATCCTCTTGAGGGCGCTGCAATAGCTATATTCGCATGGTGACATTTATTCATGTTCACCCACCAACCCACCTATCACAGTGGCGATTGTGGGTGTCTTTGCTAATTATTTATGATATGAACCATGGTTAATGAAGGTGAAAAAGCTGGCTCGGGGCCCAAAAAGACTACTCCGAATTAGATCCAGAGTGCGGTAACACTGGAGTACTATCCCTGAGAGAACTTTGTAGTTGCCCAGTGCTCTACTGTCGCTAGCTATTCTGATGACTTCATTCCGAATGTTTCGTTCCAGAATTATGTTTGCACCTTGCATTATAACCACTGTCTCTGCTTGAAAGACTGCGGTAAGATTGTCTAGTGGTATACTTTCATGGGCTAGCTCAAGTCCATTTTCATTGGGTACTTTTCTGAAGAAGGTATTCATTACATATAGTTGATTTCATCTTCCCTTTCTTCGTACATATCCATGATCGCCTATTATAGTTTCAGTTTCTTCCATTTTCACGCATAATTTGGCTTTAAAATCGCCTATAATAAGGTTATATCGTTTGGGTGTTTCTTTAATTGCCTTTGAAAGATCCTCCTAGAAAAGCTTCACTTCTTCATCGGCATGTGTGGATATTGGTGCGTATGCTTGGACTATTTGGTGTTTGCTGTTTAATTTTAAAATGCAAGATATTATTTGTGTGCTTGTACTTTTCAAGGGCACTATATTTTCTTGTATGTTTTTCTGTGTGTAAGAAGGCCTACACCACCTATCCTCAAATCGTTGTCACCGCTATACGGAAACTGGTGACCAGAGCGTAGCGTTAGCCACCTCACCAAAAATGCCCCATTTAATATAACCGTTCTTCCTCAAATTTCGATAGCTTTCTCTCTGATGACAATGTTTGGACATTATAAGGAGCAACAAGCAATGGTTGCCGTCAGTCGTTGAGCTGTCAGGGACTGAGTGTCGTGTTATTCTTGTCGAAATCATATGGGGGTTTTAGCCTACTCTAACACGCTGACCAATGCGGGTTGGTAGAGGGTAAGGATATGGAAGGGGTAGGATTTGGGTTTGGGGCCCTCGGTGAAAAGGAGCTGAAGAGAAAGCCATGAGCTTACGTGAGCAGGGTTGCTAGGCCCTCAAAGCAGATCGGCCTTCCATCAGGATCATAAAAAGGTATCCACGCGCTGCCGAAAGTAATGATAAGAAGTTAATAGCGTAGAATTGATCTTCTGCCTTGATAGAAAAGATTTCCTTTTCGTAGCAGTCCAATTAATTTTTTTATTAAGGGCCTTTTTCCTACACTGACTAGGCAGTAAAAAATAAAGTTTAATAACTTTTTCTTTTGTTGAAAATTTGACATATTTTACGTAACTCCTACAACGTACAACCATATCCCTTCTTCTGCACAACTAATGCAAGGTAGAAGGGGGTTCAAGGACACCTTGTTACCCAATCACCGCTTTAAAGGGCGTGTATTCTACACCCAGTGGGCGTGGCTTATATTTTCTGAGGTTAGGTAGGAGCTAACTGGCCATCATGCACTGCCTTGATTACCTCTTGTACGCATTAACAGTCAATAAAATAATCCGACGAGTTCGTTCATTACTAGCAAGCCAAATTAAATCCTACATTTTTATGACCTTTTGCCTGTACTGTGAATCAAGTACTGTGAATCAAAGCCTATAATCACAGCCAGTAATTACGTCCTTTCGATATTCGCCAATCAACCTCGAAGCACATCGCATCCGGAACATTAAAAAATCACATCCAAAACCAATCAACGGGCGGATTTAATTAAAAATGGGGCAGCAATTGTCATTTTTTAATCGCATTCGAATTATTTCGTGTATGGAAAGTTAAACGTTTTTACAGTTTGCGACGTTAATTCAGGTACCTAGTTTAATGAATGAGGCTGCCACATTCGAGTCTAAAGTTAATCGTTTACCGATAAAACCCACTACATATTGCGTTTATGGCCCATTAAATAACTGCCGATCTTTATAATTTACGCCGTTTTTGGCATTGACTAAGTTTTTTGCAAAATATACAGCGTTTAGGTCTTATGTGGACAATAGTTGCCCATACTCTCTGTTGACATGATCATAATGAACGGTCTATATATAGGTATATTCCCTGGAGATAGTCTAAGCCCTACGTCCTTGTCGTATCGACCCGTAGTAGTCGATTCTTGTCGTTTCATATTTTAAAAATTGCAAATGCGCAACAACGCCCAGAATAGTGTTTTAACAAGTAACTAATAATTATTGTGTTGAAAACTAACTGGGACGTGTTAATAGATATTAACACTGACAAATATAATTAAAAGTTAGTAAGGTGTCAAATTCATGGGTTGTAGCGCAGCATTTACGTTAGATTGCAAAAGTTTTAATGGCTTACCGTTAATAACATACGTGTAGAACACACATCGTTAGTGTAAGTCTAACGCAATTTGTAGAAATGTTCGTTACTCGTACTATCGACTTGCAATTAAAAGCCAAGTGTAGAATTTACTAAAAATTCTAACAAATTTAATTTCAACAAACATATTGTATTACTTTGATAACTACCGAAAAGGTTTTAGGTTTTGTTTTAATTGGGCTTCGAAACATTTGCTTTGCCCCAAAAAGGGTATTTGCGTCCAGTTTTAATGAGAAAGTCATACGCTACGTCACAATATTTTTTGAAATACCCAGTAAAACTTCAACTTTTAACATATTACATGGACCAGTACCTCTCGAAAAGTCTTCGGCGCATTACTTTTGCTTTTGAGGCACTTTTCGAAAGCTTGTAGCTAACTATTCAGGGGGGTGTTTCTCTCACTCTATCTGAGAGGTCTTAAGATGTGCATTTAAGCTTGAAAGTACATAGAAATATCAATATCAAAAAATTCACACAAAAGTTAAGAATTCCTTGATTTTGGGGAAAGTCGACAAAAATCCCACATTATTCTGTCAACTTTCCTTAAATCTAGGGAGTTTTTTGTAAACTTGGCAACATTTCTTCGAATCATTTTTGACCAGAATTTGATATGATATGCGGTGTCCAAATTGCTGCGTAGGTAGAATGCTTCAGTGGTAACGGAAACTTCGGTTAATGTAACTCTAAATCCGTTAAGTCCTTAACTTTGTTGCAAAGAAACCCTTACAGTTGACAAGTGAGCCTAAAGGGTCCGGATTATTATAATACCTACTACATTACTCATGCCCGCTTTAAAATCTTATGCTCTCCTTTAGAATTCCTACTTACACCCTACTCGTTTGACAAATGACTGTTTAGGAATTAATTGCGGTTGTTTCTTAATCATTTTATAGGGTTACTTTCGTCAATTTTATTAAAACATAACTTTCAATACCTACATTATTTTAAATACGTTTATAACATGCGACCAAAGAAAAATGTTGTTGACTGAAGGATCACTGATGTCATTTGTATGTAAATTACGTTGTTGGCAGTTTGGTTACCTCGGATTCAACTATAGAATTCCCATACAAAGTCGTATTAACGGCTTTTTACGTTCAAATCAGCTTTGACGAATATTTATTCCAAGAGTAATGGACTGCATTACCATTGCCGCATTGCAGCGTTTGCTTCTATCGTGAGTATTTGACCATCAAGTTAGAGCAACTCGGTGTATGGAGTTACTTCCGTTAATACAAGTACATCAGTGCACCTTGACAGCCTCTTTCGTATATTCATATGTCTTTGTTCGAGAAGTTCGTAATATTTATATCTAAATTGTTCCAGTTTTATGACTTCACATTCAACTGTAGCATTTCGAAGTATATTGCTACCATGCATTGTCTGTAACCTCTTATACCTTTCGGTGTCGAAGCTGGCGCGTTAATGTATGAGGCTCTACGGGTACAGGTATATTGCTACCAAAAACTATAAATAAAATGCTAATTACCTTTTACTTTCCAATTAGTTCTAACAGTAATGGCACTGTTTTACCGTTGTTGCATTGCATAATTTTGCTGTACTGAGAGTCAAGTTACAGCAGCTCACTGTCCGGAGTTATCTGCCTTAATACAAAGGCATCAGTGCACCTTTATTTGTATGTCTTTACACACAGATCTTTGAATATTTCTATACAAATTACATTACTTAACGTTGAACCATAGAATTCTCAAATTTAAAATTAAAACGTCGGCCTGAAAGCAAAAGTGGACAAAAGCAGACCTTATGGGATTGTTTGTCTGGAATTATACGTTGTTTTAACATAACAGCTTCCTGAAAGGTAAACCCGATAGCCTGACAGTATCAAACTGAATTTTACTAACAAGGTAGAGATAATGAAAACTAGTTAGGGCACTCCTGACCGGAATACTAAAGTATTTGTATTAGAGAGAAGCGAAATGCGAAATGGTTAGCAATAGTGGTTCCTTAATCAAATAGTAAAGGGTTTACGAATGAGGAAACCACTAATATTTTAGATGGAAATTGTCTCCCGGGATTAAACGAATTATATTACGTTTCGCCTCGCAAACACGATTGTTCACATTGTTTGAGGACGCACGTTTATTGTCGGAAAGGGTTGAAAACAAATTCACGAAGCGAACTAATAGTTTGCGTTTCATTTATGTTTGAAAACATTATAGAACAAAAATCTGAAAATTCCTGGAATTTAGGGAAAATTAACGGAAATTCCGTATGCTCCAGGTGAATTTCCCTAAATTTGGGGATTTTTTTAACTTTGGCAAAATTGAAAGGATGCATTTGTGTTTAATTTTTTCACAGATTAATTTGTGAAATGAGCTAAGGCGTATCTCATCTTCGCTCCAAACTAAAAGCAGAAATTTTTCGTATATCACAGCAAATATTTTTAAATGAAAATATCTCAATTCCGGTAACGTTGTGGCCTATAATAGGCCTTAATATCCGCACATCTCCCCAATGTGCTATTATTTCTCAGTAATTTACTCCAACACTACGAGTTAGTTATCTGACCTACGAGTAACGCCTTTGTCTCGTCATTATTTCCCATTACCTTTATCCTCTTTGATGTTATCTTCTGGTATAATTTCACAAGACGAGGATAGGCTCGAGCCTTTGTTATAAGCTCGCGTAATGCATTTCAAATTTATGGAGAATCGTTTTTGGATTATTTAAAAAAGAAATTGGGTAAAGTTTGAAGTGTGAGTTTTTTCTTCAAAACAGTTTCCGTTCGAAAAAATAGATATAAATATAAATAAACAGTTGCAAAAACTGATGGAAATGAAAGAAGGACAAAACTAATGTTTTTATTTTTTTTTGCAGGTGGGTACCTTAGGATTTGTTCTCGTCGTCAGTAGTAGGTAAGGTGACTGTATTTCTTAAGGAATTTGCACGATGTTTAAAAAATCCGTTTATCAAAAAAGTGAAACCCCGTACGGATTCGAACCCTTGACCTCCGGCCTCACCGTTCTATAATTTACGGCAGGGCTCGCCAAACTTCTTTGACCGTCGACCCCTTCAAGAGTTTCTTGACTTTATATCGACCCTCTCTATTTTACTACTCCTATTACGTAATTATAATAGGACAAGCAAAAAGACACTTAAATGATTTTTTAGATTGTTTATTTTATAATTACTCAACTCTTCAACATAGAGATGTTTAATTCGTGACTGAATAATAATATGTATGTTGATGAATTTTAGAACATTAACGCACACTTGTATGTCGATGCGCAAAAATGGGACTCGGGTCGATACGTGTAAGTATAAGTAAATAAGCAACCGCGCCGGCCGGGCGGGAACCACCGATGGCCGTTTATTGTTGAATACGCCATTTTGGCCTATTTGATTGGCCTCCGTAACTATTTTCATGACCTTGCTCCATCTTACAGGTCCTGTTCATGTCACTGCTCCCACAATTCACTGATTCAGGATAGAGGTAATCCAAGTTAACCGAATTAAATATTACCCGTACAATGATGTCTTATATTTTTCTATCGACCCCTGGGGGTCGATGTCGACCACATTGACGACCAGTGACCACGGTTAACTCGCCAAATTTTGTTTGATTAATCACCCCACGATTAAGCCAATTTTAATTACTTTATTTTTTAGTAGTTTCCACGAATTTTTAGAAAATCTGTTTATAGAAAAAATATATAACTCCGCACGGATCCGCACCCTTGGTCTGCGGCATCACCCGCCCATAATTTACGATAAATTCATCACCCCGCGATTAAATCGATTTTAATTAGTTTATTTTGAAGGAATTTCCGCGAACTCAAAAAATTCTGTTTATAAAAAAATATAACGCCGTACGGATTCGAACCCTTCACCTTCGGCTTCACCTACCTATAATTTATTCTTGCCAAATTTTCTTTTGACAATCACCCAACGATTAAATCAATTTTTAAGTTCAGAAAATTTAAAAATCGGTGGATATTCTTTAGTATAGTTCAATGTACGAAAAGATTACAAGAACTAAACCTAATTTTAGTATTTCTAACCCCCTACTGTGCCGGTTGATAAAGACCAGGCGTCACAAAATTCAAATTAATGACGTTACGTCCATACACAATTAATGTATTGGGATTTAATATTATTACCTTGCGGAATAAGGAAGAGATTGATGATGCTTTCAAATCAACTTTGACCTAACGTTGTAGGTGGGTTGGTTGTATTTTGGGGTGTTCCTAAATACTGTAAAGCCGCCGCACTTTATTAGGGTACTCGCATGTTAGATGTGCGTTTAACTAGTCAAGTAATAGTATAAAAACGCATAGCCAGGCGGTTTGCGGTTTCCATTTTACTTTAATTATTTTTGAAGTGGCGTATTTATATTTACAAAAGCACATTCGGCCAACTTACCAAGGAATAACGTTGATTGCACCAAAGTTAGATTAATGCGTAAACACCCAAAGCTTGATACACACATTAATGCTCACATCATCCAGGCAATTATATAATACAGATAGTAGCGATACATGAAAGCAAAACTGGCATACATTACTACATACATTTAGCAGTATAGGTTCGGTTAGTGTTCGTTACAGGGAGGAGGGAATCCCACGTTGTATCTAGTAGAAACCCCTCGGGAATGTTGTTTTAGTGATTTATGTTGGGTGCACCTTCAGCTACTTGTAGATCTGATAGCATGCAGAAATGTGCGGCAAGCCAGCTATGACAGAAGATAGCCAACCAATGGGAGATCCACCCATATCAATGTTCCATCCATCCTAGATAACTCACGCGGTCTAGAAATTCCGACGGAACAAGCAAATCCGGAGGCAGGCCTACCTGACCACCCCCGAGGGCATAAACTGGGAGTCACTGCACTGCATAAATGCAGCCAAGTCGAGGGCCTTTATAACTGCGCCTAGTTATCAAAGTCTCTAACAATTAGCTGGCTACATTCGGATCCCAGAGCCTCATTCTCTGATAAACAACAACGAACTTCATGCTCTGCCCCAACAAGCCTCAGAACTTGCCGCCACAAATAACAATAATATCAACAACAACAACAACAATAGCAAACAACGACAACATGGCTGTTCATACCGACCTTATCTCATTGGACATGCAATCGCATCCCTTCAATTCAAGATCAAATAGTCTTGCATCTTCATGTGAGTAATCAACAAAAATGCATTTTATACCAATACACACTAATTCGCATTACAAAACACAAACACACTTGGTCCTTTTTGCATTTATTAACACATCTGTAAATTAACGCGTCCCGCAACCGACTCCCTTTCTAAGATTTCCCGAGACCGATTCCTTCTCTAAGATCATAACTAATCGCCCTATTTTAAAAGCTCTGGTTCAGGTTTTATAAATAAGCGGTCTTTGTTTCAAGAAATCTAATGCTTACGTTATCGCCGCCAGAAGTACTGTAACAAGACGCGTCAACAGTCGCGGTGAGCAGGTACGAGATCGTATACGTCATCTGCCAATAGAAGTTTCCAGGGCTAGCGCGAGTGATCGAGAAGAGCGTCGTGCTTACTGGATTGAAAGTCCGTAGGGTATAAAGGCGCATTTCCTTGGGCGAACGAATCAGTGGTGCGACCAAGTACGTGTAATAGAAGTGCGTACGTGAATATAAATAACTTATATAAATAAATTAGTTAGTGTTACGGGTTAATATTAGTGTTGTGTTTTAGTTGTTGTTTCGTGTTAATTGTTACATTGGTTAAACTTGTTAATAATTAATTCACACCGCGAACCGAAGTACTAAATAAACTTTTTAAAAACATTACAGTACGTACAATAAACAGGAATTATAAATTACGCAAAAATATGAAAAGGATTTTACTGTTAAGTAATGTGATAGGCACCATAAACAGGGGATTCCCCAAATTACACAACCTGTTGAAATCCGTTGAAAATGCCTTTGCAAACGTAGTTTTGTTTTTAGAGATATGAGGTAGTGTTACTGGGGTTCTTAGCACGTTTTTCGATAATTTGTTGTGGTAAATCTCCAGATTTTCAATGATATTTGAGAGTTGCGTTTTGTTTTTATAAAAATTCTTTACCATGAATAATCCACCTTCCTGAAACAGCTTACATATTGCTTTCGTAGCGCGATTTCCAACGCTGTTTTACATCTTCAACGGCTCGAAGGAACGGCCGTTCCTTCCTTTTTCCATTTGATACCGCCTGTGTTCCTCGATCAGTCAGCGGTGTTCCTGATTGTTTTACGTACATCATGAACTGGTCTAAGATAATTTAATATTTTTCATAGCAAGAACTGGAATTAATGTGACTATTGTAAACTAAAGCAACGATTGTACTAACGATAAAAAGGCGACGAGTGATAATAAACAAAATAAAATAAAAACAGTAGATGTTTTATGCTTCGTCTTTCATTTCATGCTTTTAGGCTAATTATAGTAATAAAGTTGAAACGTCGGGTGGGTGGCCGCTTTCTTGATTGATAAAAGAATGGCGCAGGAAACAGCTTGGAAAAACGATCTTTACTTATTTATTTATCAATTCAGATGACTGAATTTGAATTGCATTGCGTCGAATTGGACATTTACTTTCATTCTTTTGAATCTCATTGTTTTTGGTACTTTTTAGACCGCATTAAATAAATCTAATTCACGAAAGTGGGGTAGATGCTCGGTGAATGTGTATAAATTGCCTTTAAGCATTAATAACTTTATGTTAAAAAATTGACAATATTTATTATAAAAAATGATTCTAAAGTGAGCTGACATTTAAAATAATTTACCGAAACTCTCACCTAAGCTAACGTAAAAAAATTAAAAGAAGGTGTAAATTTGTTGGAAACTTCTAAAAGCTGGAGTTTAATCACCGTTTAAAGCAGCCAGGACGTAAACTTAATTCAAGAGTAAATATTTAAGAAAAGCTTGGTCACTTCGACTTTGAAAAGCGTTCCCTTCACCTCAGCCCCTGGGTATCGTATTCAACAAGTTGAAATCTATTAAAAGCCTAAGCGTTAATTAAGCATTCCCAATTTTAAACAATTTTTCGCTGCATACTTTAAAAACTATCCCGAAAATATTTTCCTGCCAGGATTTTTCCCTGTTTCCTTATTCCCACGGGCTGAATTTGTTCTGAAAATCAGATGAAGTGAAAAATATAACAGCCAAAATAACCGACCGACATTCATACTACGAAATGGTTGTAGGGTTGGTATCAGCGATGACCTGCAATGCGTCACCACCCTCGCATCCCTTGGGGCTTCTATCTAAATAATGGAATTCGCAACCACGAAGTGAGCTTTTACAACGGTAAAACGAAAATCGGTTACCTTTTATTGCCCTTAAAAACACTCCTAAAAAGCACTTAAAAACGTGCACTTTTCCAAAATTTTATCGCACTGTGATTGCTTTGTTTATTGTGCAGATAAATCATTGGAACTAATACAAAATTAATAAAAGTTTCAAGCATCTCGTTGTGTTAAAATATTTATTTTACTGCCGCGAGATGAATGCAAGCGCTGCAAAATTTAATTCCCAAAGCGAATTTGCTCGAGGACATCCGTGGTTTACAAATATAACCCGCAATGTAATTTAAAATTTTTCCTTATTAAATTTTAATTTGATTGTATATACTCCGTTAGTACATTTTTTCCTCTGGTTGGCCATGTTTTTGTCAAAAAGTTGCTTTTTACAATGATTTTTGATGGCTACTTTGATTAATTACCCAATTAAGTGCATTTTATACCATCTGGCAAATGCAACAGGTAATTGACGAATGCCAAATCATCTAACCTCAATTTTCGAAGCTCAAAAGTCAAAATTACCCGGAAACAACTGCTAAGTGGTCATAGTTAGTTGTAAGTAAAGCAAAATTTTGGCGTATTTTTATAATTGGTCGTCACAATTTTAATAGTGAAAATGATAGGCCAATTTATAAGTTTAATGTGACATAACCTTAATTTCTTAAGCTTCAGAAGCCCAATTTACACAGATTAATTCGGCCAAGTGATCAGAACTAAGTTAAACAGAATGCCGATGTGTTTTACGTAGGGTACGTTCCACTTGGCGTCCACAACGCTAACGTAAGTGGAACGGACCTTGTGGACAACAAGCTGGCTGCTGCTGCTATTGGTGCGCAGAAGATATGAATCTGACAGCTCATCGAGTTCCGATGAAGAATGGGACGAAGCTTTGAAGGAAAGAGGAAAGCGAAAACTTCGACGACGTATAAATGCAAATTGCGCGCGAAAATGCCGAACGACCGCGCCGACCCATCCAGTTGGGATGAACGTTGCGGTCGCCGTCTTAGTGACGTCATCCGTGAGGTTTTGACGATCAACCACGGCGACCGCGGCTTTAAGTGAGACGCATTTGCGAGTGTTGTTGTCGCCAAGTGGAACGTACCCGTAATCGGTCAGAGGTATTTAAATTAAATGTGACAAGATATTTAGTAAATTTCGGATTAGGTAATTTTTTGGAGCTTTAGTAAACCCAGTTTACATTGAAAAAATTAGTCAAATTGTCGTTGCCAACCAGAAGTTAGACAAAACGACGATGTATTTTACGTAATTGAACATGGATGTTTCAATTAAATCTGGCAAATAACTTAGTAAGTTTCAAGTGACTAACCTCAACTTCGAATGCTTTAAAAGCCCAGTTTATACGTGACAGGTTAATTCACATATTTGAGATGGCATAATACAATAAATTAGTTGAGCTTTAGAAACCTGCAGAAAAAATCAGTCACAACCATTCTAGAAGTTAAGCTGAAAACCGATGCATTTTACTAAATCGGACAACAAGTTGCTTCATAAGTTTCGAGTGACATAACCTCAACTTCTGAAATTTTAAAAGCCCAATTTACACGGATTAAGTTAATCAAATGGTAGTTGTCGACCAGCTTCCCGATGTGTTTTACATTAGCCGTGTTTTAATTAAATTTAGCAAGTTGCTTAGTAAGTTTCGAGTGCCACTACCTCAACTTCTGAAGCTTTAAACATCCACGTTACACAAGCAAAATAAGTCAAATGAATATTGTTAACCAGAACCAGTTACGTTAAATATTATCGCACACTGGTGTTTCCTAAAGTATGTAGTCGTAAAGTTACAAATTGTTTGTCACATAATTTGTAACTTTAGGACTACATAGCCTCAATTTTAAGCTTTTAAAGCCTACTTTACACGGAAAAAAACAAATGATCGCTGCCAACCAGAAGTTAAACAATGCGGATTTGATATAATTGGACAGCGGTAGTTCATAAGTTTTAGCTTACATGACCTCATCTGCTGAAGCTTTAATAGCCCACTTTACACAGGAAAAATCAGTTAAATATATATCCTCAATTTCTATAGCTTTGTAAGCCCAGTTTACATAGCAAAAATCAATAAAATGATTTTCACCAGCCAAAACCTTAACGGATTGATTGCCCGTGCTTTAAAAATAATTACCAAGCGAAGTTCGAACTAATTGTTAAATTTCGTACTACGTAACCTCAAAATTTTAAACTTTAAAAACCCAACTCGCACAGGAAAAATCGACCAAATGGTCGTTGTCAACCAGAACCTTAATAACGAGTACGTTAAGTGCTGGTATTAAATGTGCCAAGGTAATTTCTAAGTTTCAGATGGGATAATCTCACTTTCTAAAGCTTTAAAAACCTAGTTTACACAGAACAAAATCAGTGAAGTGGTCGTTGTCAACCGCAACGCTAACAGAATTGCCCGTGAGTTAAACATAATTGAACAGCGGTATTTGAATTAAGCGTGACAAGCTATACGTAAGTTTCCGATGATCGAACCACAATTTCTGAAGCTTTAAAAGCCCAATTTACATAGTAAAAATCAGCCAAATGGTTGTTACCAACTAAAAATCGAGCAGAATGTCGGTATATTTTACGTAATCGAACAGCCATGCTTGAATTAAATGAAATATATTCATTTCTAAGTTTCAGATGGAATAACCTCAATTTCTAAAGCTTTAACAGCCCAGTTTACACAGAACAAAATGTCAAATAAATCGTCATTGCAAACCAGAAATTAGACAAAATGTCGGTGTAATTTACATAGTGTCTTAATTTAATGTCCGGATTAATCCATGAGTTTTAAATGACTTAACCTCAATTTATAAAGCTATAAAGCCCAATTTACAGAGAAAGTAGCCGGCCAAATAGCCTTCCCAACTACAAATTGAACAGAATACCGGTGCATCTTACGTAATTATTCGGCGGTATTGTAATTAAATACGTTTCTAATCGCACAATCTCAATTTCCGAAGCTTTAAAGCCCAGTTTATACAGAACAAATAGTATCATATTCGTTACGAGTCAGAAGTAAAACAGAATGTCTGTAAATATTACGTAATCGGAAATGGGTGTTTTAATTAAATGTGTCAAGATACTTAGTAAGTTTGGAGCAACAAAACCTCAACTTCTGAAGCTTTAAAAGCCCAGTTTACACAGAAAAAACCGCCAAAGGTCGTTATCATTCAGAACCTTAACAGATTATCAGGGGGTTAAACATAATCGAACAGCGATGCTTGAATTAAATGTGCCAAACTAATTTATAAATTTCGGGATACATAACCTCAATTTTTTAAACTTTAGAAACCCAGTTTACACAGAAAAATTCGATCAAATTGTCATTGCCAACTGAGAGTAAAACAAAATGTCGGTTCACTTCATGTAATCGGGTGGTAGTGTTTTTATTAAATATGTCAAGTTAGTTCATAAATTGCAGATAACATAACCTCAATTCCTGAAGCCTTAAAACCCCGGTTTACACAGAAAAAAATCAATCAAATTGTCGTTGTCATACAAAACCTTAAAGATTCCCGGTGCGTTGAACATAATCGTAAAAGAGTGTTTAAATTAAATGTGTCGCATTAATTAATAAACTTCGAATGACTTAACCTCAATTTCTGAAGCTTTAAAAGCTCATTTTACACGAAAAAAATCAGCTAAGTGATCGTTGCCAACCAAAAGTCAAATCGAATGTCTGTCCATTACACGTAATCGGACTGCGGTGTTTTAATTAAATGTGACATGTTAGTTCATATGTTTACATATGATTACACAATCTTAATTTCTGTAGCTTTAAAAGCCCAATTTACACAGGACAATTCAACCAAAT
The DNA here is from genome assembly GCA_963082815.1 of Melanotus villosus. Classification (NCBI taxonomy): domain Eukaryota; kingdom Metazoa; phylum Arthropoda; class Insecta; order Coleoptera; family Elateridae; genus Melanotus; species Melanotus villosus. The sequence goes on along the minus strand of OY720419.1, from coordinate 108,921,103 downwards.
AGTTGTTGTCAATCAAAACAATAAACAATAACAGTTTGTCGATGCGTTTAACATAATTGAACAGTAATGTTTGAAATAAACCTGACAAGCTTATTCCTAAGTTTCGGAAGCTTCAAAAGTCCAGTTTACGCAGAAAAATCAGTCAAATGGTCGTTGCCAAGCAGAAGTTAAACAGATTGCCATTGCGTTGTATTTTATGACTGCATTTTTTCAATTAAATGCTCGCATCTGATCTCGACTGGTAGACTTTGGTAGACTGCTTGCTTGCTAATAAAACGCGCCTTTATATACCAACCGCGGGATAACTCCAGAACACACCAGATTATTCGACATTCTTCTCCAGACGATGACATGTATCAACCGTCCGAGACGCGCGAGTGATTTCAGTCGTATGTGTCTCGTTACAATAGGTTAACTCGGAAGCTTCAGATTACCTGGCGTCGATTTCTAAAATTTTAAAAGCCCAATTTACACAAAATATCAACCAAACAATCTTTATTAACCAGAAGCTCAATATTTCGCCGGTGGACTTTTTGTAATCGAACAGCGGTGTTTTTATTCGGTGTAATCAGGTAGTTCATAGGTTTTAACTAACATAACCTCAATAGGTTTACAATACCAGTTTACACAGCGAAATTCAGCCAAATAGTCATTGCCAACCTGAAATTGAACAGAATGCCGGTGTCTATTACGGAATCGGTCGGCGGTATTGTGATTAAATTTGTCAAGCCAAATCGTAAATTTTGAATATAGAGCTTCACGTTTTCAAGCTTCAAAGCCCAATTTACATAGAAAAAATTAGCCAAATGGTCGTTACCAGTGCCTTAAACACAATCGAGCAGCGGTGGTGCTTGAATTAAGTGTGACAAACTAATTCCTAAGCATCGGATGGAATCACCTTAATTTCTGAAGCTTTAAAAGCCCAGTTTACACAGAAAAATTAGTGAATAGTCGTTTTGCAACCAAAAGTTAGACAGAATGTCTAGTTAAAATTAAGTTTGAGGGATTAATACACGTATTTTAACTGACATAACTTCAATTTTTGAAGTTGTAAAACCCAACTTACACAGGAAAATTCAGCCTATAGTCATTTTCAACAGACTTTCGGTGTATGTTATGTAATCGAACAGCGGTGCTTACTTCATAAGTTTTCGACTAACTAACCTCAATTTGCTGAGCTTTAAAACCCAGTTTACAATAGGAAAAAAATCAGTTTTAGAAGAATAAAATGTTGCAAATTTTGAGACTTTGTTCTCGGGAAACAAAAGGAAAACTTGGAAAATAACAGAGTGTCCTGTGCAAGTATTAAGCGACATTTCAGCTACATAAAACATGTTGTTATCTCGACTCTACAGGTTTTATAAAAGCAAATTAAAATCAACAGTACGGTGTCATTTACGTGCGCCCTTAATCTAAATTAACACTCATCCCCGTTCATTTAACATTTTCAACATAAAATACGCCACCGATTTTATAGCTATATCGGTTTCAATATTGCTCTTAGCTAAGGTCAAAATTGACGCTGTAAACATCAAACATTTATGTTTCATAAATGCACTTTTGATGCAATTTAAATGCATGGCCGGTGAGTTGAGAGTAATAAATATTGCCGTAAAACGAGCGAAGGTATTGAATTGTTTTAATTATTTCATAAAACTAGTTTTGTGGACATAATAAATTTAGTCGGTTTTCAATTTATTACATGGCACAGAAAGGTTTTCCACATTGTAATTAATAATTGTGCGGGCTGATCATATTTATTATTTGTGCTTTTATACAGGGTGATTCAAAAGTATTGTCATTGATTTTAAGGGTAGGTAGAGCATAACAACTAGAACAACTTTTCTCAATAAACCAAGTGTCGCAAGTAAACGGTAACCTCAGAAAAAAATTATAAAGATTAATACAAAAATTGTTTTGGGGTAACTGCAATAGTGGAATAGGTCAGTTCTGTTTACATTTCCAATTTAAATTTATCAATCGTCTTGCTTGTCCGTACCGATAAAAGCCCAGGTGTGGTGTGACGTAGCTCAGTCAATTCGTTCGTGGCTTTAAAACTGCACTGTTCGAACGCTTTAATGGAAGGTCATCCTAACCGTATGACCGAATTAATTGACGTTTTAATTTACGGGAAAGCTCTTCAAGATGCTGTAGCAGCTCTGAAAGGCAGTTTTTTGTTTGTGTGTGTTTGTTGGGGGAACATTTTTGTAAGTGCAGTTTCTCTTTATTAACAATATTTTTTCTAATATCACTTTTTAAACATGCCACTAACTGTTTACTGTCATCAGTCTTAAGCCTGAAAAAATTGCAGAGGAAAGTGACACCTGTTGATTACATAATTGTGTAATGTTTCATTTATTTTCGCGGGTTTTAAATACGTGTTAGCCAGCGGTTCTTAAAAGTGGGTATCAAAATTTAAAATAATGACAATAATTTTGAATCACCCTGTATACACCGCTTGAAGGCCACGTCTGCTTGTTTTAAATATTTTTATAGCCCATTGCGCCCGGCTCTTAAAAGTTGCCTTACATCTTCAACAGGTATTTTGTCTTGTAGGGGACGGCTGTCCCCTGCCATTTTTATGCTTCAATGTCGCCAGGTTTCTAAACCGCCCCACAGTGTTCGTGGTATTAAAATTTACCAAATTGGTCCAGGTAAAGTTGGAAAATTTCAGCACGGTGCTTTTAATTTGTTTTGAATATGAGTTGAACCGTTGACATTCTAACAAATAACTGAATAAATAAGCCGTTTACAAACAGCATAGAGTAAGTGATGCCTTACACGCTTCATGTCGGACAACGTGTCCGGGGTTGTTTGCGTTTGGGAACTGTTTGTTCCCCGGAACCATGTTACAAATTTAATAACAAGATGCCCCTCATGCTAATGTAAACCGTTCTGAATGCGTTTGAATAATTGCTCAAAAGATTCGAACAATGCTCTAACCCTTGTTTGACAAACAATCTGATTGAGAGATAATTTCTATTAACCAGGAAATACTCATATGCAATTTTATGAAAATGTCGATTTTACTTGTGGCAATTGTTTCGCCCTCAAAAAAGTGAAATCTGTGGAGGTGAAAGCCCGAAAGGCGCACTCGTCTCCGCATTGCGGGCAACAACTTGCACCAATTAAAATGTTTTTCAACGCAGAGTAAAAACGCAAACATGTTTGCATTCATGAAAAACCCCTTTGGCTTTTTGAAAAAAATCTGAAGTCTCGGTTTTGGTAGTTTTCAATGAAATTTTTGCAGTTTTAGTACGAATCATATTGAAAAGCACCTTCTCCAAAGCACAATCAACAAGTAACAGTATTAATCTTCGAACCTTGGATGTTACAAACCGATAGAAGTTTAATAATCCCATCAATTAAAGAATAATTGCTCCATACGAGTGCGCATCGGAAAGTAACAAAGCTGATTCTGTTACTATTACTTCTGCACAGGATGTGGATTATGAAATGCCGAAACACCAAACCTTAGTGCATTTGTATTTAAGTAAACTTCTCTAGCAGGCGGTAGTAATGCTCGTTATTTACAGGGAATTTATGTAATTATTCCATTCCTTCCTGAACGCCGCCAAAGGACCCAACTGCGCTATGGTTTGGTTAGTTTCAGCTCCACTGTCCTCGAAATTTCTCTTGGGTACCCCTATTTCTTTTTCCCTGGGAATTCAATTCAAGAGCTCCTCTGCACACTTCATGTTTCTCTTTACGTAGAAAACCCAATCCAACTAAACTTTTCTTGATTTAGATTGCCTTGATCAGTTTTTTTTTTTCATAATCCGTAAGCGTATTAAATTGGTCTATACAAAACTGCCCTGCTCTAAATCAGTTATCACTCTATTAAAGTTAAAATTAAACACTTTTAGAGAGTACGTACAAACGTCAAAGTTAATAAATGAAACAAAGCGTTAAACCCAAACTATTAGCAAGTCTTACATACAAATCGTAGGAAACATCACAAAGACAAAGGGCATGCTTGTGCGACCACCACACCAACCATGGTGAGCTCTGTCAAAGCAATTCCTTATATAAGACGTCAATTCCCCCTCGAACAGGGACGAGCTCAACATTTCATAAAATGCTATCTCAGCTTTTATGCAGCTGTGAGGTATCGTCTTTCACACTGGTCATTCGCATGCATTCTCGTGTAATGACCCTGACTAACACGTCATATCAACACAAGTGGCGATGCATTCCATAATGCATGGTAGAACGTCGCTTTATCACAATATCTTATTAACGACGTTAAATAGGGTTCAGTTTTCACACCTCTTTAGGTCACTTTTCTTTGGCAGTTTAAAGATTATACCCTCTCTCCAGTCCTGAGGGAATTTTTCTTCCCTCCGTACTTAATCCATTTAAATCGACCCCCGGTGCTTTCCCTTTCTTTGATTACTTGATGCCACGTATTATTTCATCCTTAGTCGGTGTATCCACGTTTATTTTCATTTCTGTTCTTCGCTCCCTTCCATTCTCCTTTTGTTCATTGCCTCTTCAAAGTATTCTGCCCGCATTGACAACTATTGCTCAATATTTGCTTAATATTTTTCCTTCTTTGTGTTTTAAGTATGATCGCATTCGATCTCCTCGTTCCACTTGGTTTTCTCACATTTGCAAACAGTTCCTTTAGGTCACCCTTGGTTATCGCATTATGGGCTTTCTACGGTATCTCATCCATGTCTCGCCTCTTGTTCCATCTTTTCATATATTCTTCTTTCTTTTTCTGTTCTTTCTGTGTATTTAGCTTCTTCCTCTTCAGTTCTCTTCTCTCTTTTATTAACTTCCAAATGTGCTCATTCATCCAGCGTTTCTTCTTATTTGTTCTTGGTTTCAGTATTCCCTCAAAGGTATTTATGCAAGTTTTTTCTTCATATAATACACATCTCTTCTGGTATTGCATTATACTTAGTTAATTTTACTTGTCTCCTCCCTAAGTCATTACACGACAGGAACAAAGGCATCAAATCACGTACGCGAATGACCGCTGTGAAAGACGATACTGCACAGCTGCATAAATGCTGAAATACCATTTTGTGAATGCACGTAGCATCAGCACTAGAAGTATATGTAATTGTTCCAAGACACGTATAGCGCGTGGGAGCTGATACCTTATATAAGGAGCAGCAAACCAACCCCCACGTGGCGTAGCTGGTTAAATACATCACCACGTTGGTACACTCGAATAATCAGTCATTTTGCTAAATTTAAGTTACTTATTTTTACTAACTTCTAACATTATTGGTGAAAATCACTACGTTACAATATCATTAACCCATCCGGCCATCCCTCTTCGCCTTTCTCATAGTTCTGTTTAACAAACTATAATAGTTTCCTTTCATTTCCAAAGTTATCACCTTTGTTGACACATAACATTTCAGTATAGTTAAAAACTGTACCCAAACCCCGGAATTCGGTTCCCAATCTTCTCAAATCGTTTTTTGCTAATACAATTTACAATTTTTCATTTCTCTTATTAACTCTGCCATTGTACCCGTCATTGAACTAATTTCAAAACTGTTTTGTCCTGATTACTAAAGTCCTTCAATTTATCTTTTTTGAACTTTGTCCGTATGTTCGTTTCTCTTACATCATTTACTTGTTTGGGTCGCTATCAGGTACTTCTTACTTAAGCTACGCTATTATTCCACAACCAGTGTTCCTTCCTTGACAACTTCTTGAAACCTATCTTGACCGCTAATCCTTTTCATTTGTCCTGAGCTGAGCTACGACTTTCTTCAAATGTTAAAGCAGGTTGTTCTCATAAATTAATCATTTCAACTGTCCCCTTATGAAGTGGCTGTAAAGATTTTGTGCTCGGTTAAGAAAACTTACAATAGACATATTGGAAATCATCCGAATTGCATGCCCTATTACTGTAGGTATGTTTCAGCGTAGAGTTACCAAGTGATAGAAAAAGTTTTAAAGATGATTGGGTGTGCGTACAGCATCACGATAAGTGAGCAAGCAAATCTGTTTAACCCATTTAACAATAAGAATCCCTATATTTGCCTAACCCTTATTTATTATACTTCGTGTGAACGAATCTTAGAATTTAAGAACTATAGCTAAGTTTCGTATGGGCGCTCCTATTGGTTGTTATTGAAATTCGTTGAAAGAAGTCAATGGAGAAAAAAAAATTGAACAAACGTGGCACTATTTTTAAGTAAAAAAGAAAAGTGAAAATTTTACAAGAACGTTTTCCGAACGGGTTAATTTTATTAAAAGACTCACCCTATTCTGCTGGCATTTATATGCCCAATTTTTTCTGTTGTGGTTTTTAAAATATTGTCTACTCGTATATAAATATAAACCAGACTCTCTAGACTTGGGGAGGAAGGTGATGAAATTAGCTATATCCGTCAAGAGATATTTGGCGTTTTATTTGCAAATTGCATCTCCCATTTGGAGAAGTGCGTTGCTAAGAATGGGGGACTGTTTTTAGACATTAAAATTTCCAACTGTTACGTTTACGATTGTGTACACATCTCAGTTAAATAAATGAAAAATTATTGCATATTAAAACCCTTCAGTATGTGTACAAATAGGTTTACGTGTTTTTGTTTATTTTCTGAGGATTGGTTGAAATTGTATTTTGCGTTGAATTATATTTAATATTTGTTTAACATACTTCGTTTAAAAGCAAAAACTTTATTTGTGAATTATATCATAGAATTAAATTAGTAACTTTGTTGAACTCAGAATAGGGTCTGAGTTTTTGATTTTGATACCAGTGTCATTTTAATAAACGGTTGTATAAGTTACGTACCTATATATTTTACTTAAATAACATTAAACACTACATTCTATTTCCTACATTGACTAATATTTATTATGTTCTAAGGTTGCGCCCGTATCGACCTGAAGGTGTGATTCTTGTTAGGTTTTGTTTTGAGTATGCATGCCTTATAGGTATGTCTTTTCATGTTCTTTAGTTTGTTTCCATTCTTTCATACCTTCAATAAATCCACTTTGTCTGAGGATTAAGCAAATATATTAAACAAACCGAATAGTAAAGTGCATTTTTTTAACCTGTATGTATATTAATCACTGCACTGCCTCAGGGTTTCGTTTTCGAGTTTTAAAGCTCATTCGGCTCATTCTTTAAACTTTCTCACGCGTGCTAAAAAAGTGGCACTTCAGCTACTCGTTGCATAAATAACTATTGCAATTCATTTATTCGACCCTAAACAGGACCGGCGGTTCGGGAAATTTCCCGTTTTCCCGGCCATCCCATCCGCCCGTGGGTGCCAGTATAAATATTCAAAATGCTCAGTGGAAAAGGGTTTCGCGGATTAGTGCGTCAGAAATGAGCAATCCTTTATAATTAATACCTTTTTACAAACAAACATTTCTGTGTTTCACATAACCAGTACTGTTACCTCCCGAAACACCCTCGTATTATCCTAAATCAAACAATGACCCCGCTTCAACGTCTTTAGATTTAGCAAAGATAAAACTTTGCAAACTTCCAAATCTAAACATAAACGCATTTATAACAGAGTTAGACAAAAATTCGTACAAAATTACTTTTCAAGTTTTCTCTTTAGTAAAGTTGTTTGAATCTAGACGAACCCTCCGCTTTATTGAAATTTAATGGAAGTGGAAACTATTGCAGGACAAAGGGATGATAAGATGATAATGTTAAGTCTTAGTGTTAGGACCTTGTTAACCGAACGAGTTTCCTTAAATCAAGGAAAAAGGAGGTTTATTGGTAGCTTAGCGGATTAGACTGTACTTCGTAACCAAGTTGATTGAAATTCGAATCTCAGCCGTACATTTTTACAAATCAAACAACCTGACCCCTTTTAGGTTATAGATTGACGTCCAAAATCAGTAAAACTTTAGTGTTAAGGTTTTCCAAAATTTAACACAATTAAACCAAGAAAATTCCAGTAGATTAAATTTCTACTTCGCAACCAAGCCAACTCAAATTCCAATCTCGGCCTATATTTATTTTTTAAACTGAAACAACCGAAATGGAATCGTTTTAGATATCTAAATCAGATATGCAAGATCACTGAATTTAGTACAGTGGAAGTTTACACGAACTCTGCTAACTTTAAACACAAAAAATAAGAAAGTAAGATTTATAGCCGCCTGTAAATGTCAGATAAAATGCTGATAATTCAGTAAGCTTTTACAAAGCCCAATAAATCATAAGAAGGGGCACAAAACTCTGAGTAAAATTCGTAACCAAGAGGACTCAAATTCAAACCGCAGCCATACTTTTTTCTTTAATTATTTCATATAAATTACGTATGAAGCACCACCAAAGTGTGAGTACAAACACAAATGCGTGCTTGGATGCACTAAAAACCTACTGATTTTCACAAAAAATTTTGAAGTATCCATTTTGATCGAGTTTCTAATGAACTAAATTTCGGGAATGAAACTGGGAATCTTGTTGAAAACCACCTTCTCCGGGACATAATCAACAAGAAAGCCCTTAAACGATATTAATTTTTAAACCTTGAGGCTTACAAAAAATACCCAGGATAGTTTGGGTATGAGACGCGTCTCAGCTAAATTTGTACCAAAACTACTCACAGCTGAACAAAAACATGACCCTGTTTTAACTGCTAGTGACTTGCTTGCCCCCGTCCACGCATCTCAACTTGCTAAACATGGCATTCCACAAGTGCGCCAGCCACCATATTCTCTAGACTTTGCTCCCAGCGACTATTTTATATTCCCCAGAATCAAATTTCAGTTAAAAGGAAAACGATTTCAAGACATTGAAGAGATACAAGAGAACACGACGAAGCAGCTACTGTCTATTTCAGAAGACGAATTTAAACACTGTTTCGAGGCGATTAAATGTCAGTTTCATAAATCCTATGTTTCTTTATAAATAAAGCCATTCTGGATATTTAGACTTCGTATACGAGACTGCATCGAAAAGTAACGAGACTGACGCTGATATTATTAATTAATTATGAAACATCGCACTAATATTCAAGTAGTTTTCATAAATTAATTTTTTGTTTAAACCGGTTTTTAGCATGACTGTTAAGAAAATTGCGTAAATGTCAGAATTATGATATAAAATGGTGCCACTGAAAGGCCCTGCCAAAGCGAACTTGCCTAATTTACCTTTGAAGTATTAATTTTAATTAAATTTTGTTTTTAAAATCGCAAAGTAAAATGTCAAAGGGCATATTAAATTCAACTTATTTAACATTTTAAAAGGTTGCTTCTGTTCTACAACATATGTATATTAAAACAAATAAATAAATGACCTTTTTTACTTAATAAATTTAACATTTTAACTGTATTCAGGACTACCTTCAGTTTCTATTTAGTTAACTCCTACAATTTAACACACATACAACAGGAACATTTTTCTCGTCAGTTGCAAACCGTCTCCTTAAAATAACAATTCAACTTTTTTTTAGTGGGGTAAATTAAGTAAACGAAGCCCAATGTAAATCATCCGCCTTTTTTCTACATAGTCATTTACATAGAAATTCTTATTAAAGCAGCCGACGCAATACAAAGAATGAGGGTCCCTTTCTTGAGAAACACGTGCGACATTAACATTAGCATAACGACAGAATTTAATTTGAAATTTAAAAAGCACCGTCCTTCAAGTCAACTTATTGAAAATTAAAATTTATTTATTTTTTAGAGTAACATCAGATATAAAAAAAGTTTAATTTTCTTTACGAAATTTAATTAGCTCAGATTTAGAAGCTAAACTTTCGCTTCAAATAAGGAGATTAAGAGGGTTTTGTTAGAAGAGTTTGTGGGAGGGGGAGAGTGTTTGGTTTCGCATCAATCAAACTAAGCACGTCGGACTTCTAAGTTTAGATTAAACGGTTTGGTGTGAAATTGACACATATTTGAAGATCAGTTTTATTCGTATTTTCAGCCTGAGCTTGGGTTAAAGTTACCTACTTGTTTTCCGATCATTTATTACCAATTTTACATGCGTAACAACATAGATATATCGTTGGCCACATTTATTGCAGCAAATAACGCCAAAATAATAAGATTTTTTGAAGTTAAGCTATAGCTAAAATCGTGCTGATAGTTCTCTAGCTACTGCTTGGTTTTGGTTTGGTTTTAGTGCGTTTCGTACTACCGTCCTGTACAATAATAATTTTAGCAGCACCTTTCTTTCCGATACACCTTCGTATGTATTGGTTATTTCTTAATCGATCCGATTCTTGAACTTCTACTGATTTCTAAGTCTAAAAGTTCGGAAATTCGAAAATTTAGATAATTTGAGGATCTTCTTGTTGATTGACTCGGAGAAGGTGGTTTTCAATAAGATTTACACTGAAACTGCAATTTTTTTTTTTTAAATTGAGGTTTTAAATTTTTTCAAGAAATCCAATTTTTCATAGCATGGAATGGGTGCATAGTCAACTCAAACATGTATTTGCGTGCTTACGCACTCTTCGTTGAAAAGCAATTTAGTTGGAGTAAATTCTTGCCGATAATGTGCAGATGAGTGCATTTTTCAGGCTTTCACCTGGACAGCTTTTGCTTTTCTGGAGATGAAGGAGTTTGTTTATGTTTCCGCACTCTTTTTTTTTTATTATTTAATTATGCGCCTCCACTACTAAGGTCATTGTCACTCGCAACAATGTACAAATAAAAGTGTTATTAGTAAACGGATATTATGTCTTTATACCGTAACGGTTTTAAAACGTTTATTTAAAACTTCGGTTCGTGGTGTGAATTATTTATTAACAAATTTAAGCAACGAATTAACACGAAACAACAACTTAAACACCAAAAAACACGATACTAATATTAATCTGAAATACTAACTAATTTATTTATATTCACAAACGCACTTGTATTACACGCGCACTTTGGTATACTGGTGCTCGCTAAACAAAACGTGCCTTATATATACCAACCGTGGCCTCCGAGAATAACTCTAGAAACAATTACGCAATCTAACACTCGCGGTAACTCCAGAAGCTTCAGTCGACGGATGACGCATACGATCTCACACGTGCTCTCTCCGACCGCTGGCGCTTCTCGTTACAATATGATAACAAGTATGTTTCCCATTCTGACATTTTTTCGGAGATATGCCTGGTAATATTCTTTTATAGTTCTTTTTTTTGATGAATGTCTCCACAGGTGATATGGCACTTTTGGCAGTTATTGTTAATATGTATTTTTTCTCTGTTCAATCTTCGATGGTTTTCTTTTCCTTCTTCTGTGTTTACACCAGTCATTTTTAGTTTTCTTTCATCCATAACTTTCCACGTTTCTTCCGTCATCCACTGTTTCCTCTTCATATATTTGGTGCTTTTTATAATTTATTGGTTCTTTGGTTTCTAACATTGTTGTTTTCATTTTATTCCATGATTGTTTCATATTTTCAGGTTTTGGTGTAGATTTTTAATTTTCGCCATAAGCAGTTTATGGCCGGTGCCACAATCAAGTCCGGGTAGCGTTTTTACGTTGTCGACGCTGATCTTCATCTGGTCTGTACTAAGATGTAGTCTATTTGGTTCTTGAACTGTCCTCCGGGAACACCCATGTATAAAATCGCCTTCGGTGATGAGGAAATAGACTATTCGTAATAGTTACGTTGTTTTCAGTACAAAATTCGATTACCTACTTTTTCTCCGGACTCATTCCTTTTGCCTAAGTCATATCTACCAATCATGTGTTTTACTTAATCGTCTTCTTTAGTTTGTACTATCTTCGCATTGATATCCCCTTGAATATACATAATTTCCTTCTATTGCTTTATCAAATTGTTTCCGTTATTTCTTCATCATTACTTTTGGCTATTTGTGCATAAACCTGAACTATGTTTAGGTTGTACGGTCTAGCATTCAATTTGATCGTCATTATTCTAGAATTTATGGGGGTTATAGCCTACCACAGACGAATGTAATTGTTTTGCCACCATTATTGCCACTCCGTATATAGAATTTGTTCATTGATCGGAGAAATATATATTAGTTCTATTTTTTTAAGTAAAGTGTCCACCGCCCTTCCAGTGTGTTTTACTTAGACCGCTGATGTTTAGGTTTTTAGTTTCACGTTCAATAATACCTAATTTTCTAGAATGCAATATAAGACCATGGTTATTCCATGTTGCGATGGTGATTTCTTGTTTTGCGGAGAAATATTGTTTTACTAGTTTATAAATCTATGTTGGATCTTCTGAGGAAAAGGGAAAATCTGCTTATGCAGAAACGACACAAAGAATATGTTTTAAAAATAAGAGACGCGGGAAGCCGAAGACGAAGACTTGTAAAATAGAAGATTCAGATGGGAAAGTTATTACTGAGATGGAAGAAGTGCTAAATGTATGGAAACAGTATTGTGAAGACCTCTATAGAGCTCAAGAACAAGGACAAAACCTTCCTTCTACATTGCAAATAGAACATGAACCATTCTAAAGACAGAAGTAGAAGAAACCATTCCTAACCTAACGAACATTAAGAGCGCAGGTGAAGATAATGTCGGAGAAGAAATGCTCAAACAATTAGATTTCAAAGACTTCGATATAATATGGAATACCTGTAATAAAATATGGCAGGTCAAGTGGCTGGACCATATCCACTCTTGTTTCGCTCCATAAAAAAAGGGGATAGTCATTACCTCATTACAGAACAATTACGTTAACATCTTACCCAGAATTCTACTACAACGACGTAAAAACCATCTAGATCCTACAAGAACAGGGAGGATTTGTAAGCCGTAAAGGTACAAGTCAACAAATTCTCAACGTTCAGAAAATTATCGAAAAGGCCAGGGTATTTACAATACCAACATATACATACATATATGCTTCCTATATTATAACAAGGCGTAAACTGGCATAAATTATGGCAAACTCTATTGGAAATGAGAACTCACCAACATCTAGTTTTACAAATAACAAAATTATACGAAAACGGCTCAGCAGAAATTAAGGTCGATGGAAGAATCTCTAAACTCTTTAAAATCCAACGAAGTGTCCGCCAGAAATACGTTTATAGCAAACATATACTGCGAAATGCTTCAGAAAACTGGGAAGGCGGTATAGTTATCGCAGGAAATAAAATTCACAACTTACGCTATGCTGATGGCACAACTCTTATTGCAAAAACTAAAGAAGAGATGTCCAAAGTTATTGGAAGAGTAGAAAGGAAAAATTCACAGTTCGGATTGAAACTGAATAGCCAAACAACTAAGTTATTGGCCATCGATCTAGCTAACAACATAGTAAACCCACCGAAAATCCGTGATGTTGAGAGGATGTTACTGACATAATTTATCTTGGTTTCCATACCAAACGAGAAGGTAACTTACTATTGAGATCAGAAGAAGAATAGCACTTGCCAAGGTAGCCATGACCAATCTGAATAAGATCTGGAAGAACGAAACACAAAAACAACAAGTAGATATAGTAAATACACTTGTTTTTCCAATTGGAACACATACGATAACAGTTGTAGACCTAGCGAAGATTGATGCGTTTGAGATGTGGATTTGGAGAAGACTCTTGAGGACAACAAATGCGTCCATACTGGAGAAACTCATCATCCGAGACAGACTGTCAACAAAAATAAGACAGCGAATCCTCAAATACTTTGAACATGTCACCCGAAGAGCAGACAACTACCTAGAAAAACTCGTCATCCAGGGAAAATTCGAAGGAGTCCGACCTTGTAGACGCAGAATGTATAAATTTGATGTTTTATATTATACATACTTATATGCCTCATGCAGCTCCATGCCTTTGCGATTCTCTTCCATTTCGCCCTGTCTCTTGCTTTTCTTTTCTAGTGTTCGATTTGTTTTTCTTCAAAGCCTTCTTCCACTGCTTCGTCCCATCGCCTTCTAGGTCTACCCCCTTTTCTCTTTCCTTCGAGTGTTTTCCAGACTACATTTTTGGCCCTAGCCATTGTAACCTTCTAGCCCTAATGGTGTCACTTATTCTTGCCTCCCCTTGTATTTCATATATCTCATTATTCATTCTTCTTTCCCATCCCATATCAGTTAGCTTCCCTCCAAAGATCATCTTTAATATGTCTCGTTCCAATGCTTCTAATTTCAGGATTCTATTTTTTGTCAATACCCAGGTCCCGCACGCACATGTTGAACTTTCTTAATCGGTGGTTTTGTTCACCAAGCTAGGGCATCTTTTTTAATTATCTTCTCACTTAACATCAAAATTTAGCTGAGTGATCAGAATCCAGAACAAAATTTTTATCAGCCGCAATAAAATTGTGTGATTCTTTTCTCGAGATGACGAACTCCAACAAGTCAGGGATTTTATTAATATCAGTAGGCCTGTGGAATGATAGTTTCATGGACAGCTTTTCTCAGTTCACTATCCTTGGTCGTGGTTAGTCTTGGTTTCCAGGCTAAAAGCTTAGCATAAAAGTCGCCACCCACAATGGATCTTTCACTAGGATTTCGAAGGAGGATTTTGTAGTCACGTTTCTTAAGGTCATGTCTAGGTGGATAGAAAGCTGGTCCAACCATCAGATTTTGTTTGGTGAACTTAATGCCAACCGCGGTTGTAAATGACGTTCTTCACAATGATTTTTTAATGATAATAGCACCTACCAGCATTTGCTTGATTATCAGGGTAGGTGGTAGCCTCTTATTTTGAGACAAAATTTAGTTGTCCTATGTGTATCAGAGATGAGTCAGACATCTATATTGTAACGTAGTGGTGATCGCCAAAAGTAATGTTAAAAGTTAGTAAAAATGAGATAGTGCCAACGTGGTGGTATGTTTAACCAGCTACGCCACGTCAGGGTTTGCTGCGATAGGTTTTATATTAAAATTCTGATTCAACTAACATAACATATATTGTCCGAACTTTGAATTAGTTTTAGAAGTTAAAGTTATAAGTAAGCACTTAGACAATTTCAAAGATAAGTTCCATGTACTTACAATAAGCAAATTTAATAAAATGAAACAAAGTGTTTGATCCAAACTATTAGCAAGTCTTTCTATGAATTGAATTAAATTAAATACAAAAAATTTAATAGTCTTACATAAACATCGTAGCAAACCAGTAGTACGAAGGACCTGACTTCTTACGGACATGATTGTTCGACGGCTACGCTAACCATGAAAAGCTCTTGCTGAGCACTTCCTTATATAAGAGGTCAGCTCCCACCCTCTGTGCTGACACTACGTGCATTCACCTTGAACCACGAACGTGCCAATCTGTACAGTTCAAAGAATGCCAATTGAACATTTACACAGCTGTGTAGTATCGTGTTTCAGTTTCAAGATCAACCACGTGCAATGCCAGTGTAATGACCCTAGCTAACACACCATATCAATGCGCGTGTCAATTTCTGAACATCACTTCATTACAATATGCTCAGAATTACGGAAAACTTTCAAATCATGCTTATTCTTCAAAATGTCGATGACATTCCATGTGGTAATCCGTAAGTCACGTTTATTTCTTAGTGATGGTACTAGTGTTTCTCTAATTTATCAAGTCTGTCACTGATTCGATAATCAAATTCCGCAGCATTTCCACCAGTTTTAACTTTTTTAGGGGCAAATGTTTTTGTAACGTTATTTCTTCTCTTATGCAATTAATACGGGCAATTTTGTTTTTAGAGAGGTTAAGCTTGCTTCAGAATGGTGTCACTATACTTACGATGGAGCCACTCGTGATCGCAACAATCTTTAATTTTTTTTGTCACTTAGTAACTCTAAGCTGAAACAAACCATCAACCAGGTATTGAATTCAGATTATTTCTGGTGCAGTTCTTCCTAACCGCAAACAGAATTCTTGTGTTAGGCAATGTTCTTAACAGCTACGCTGAGAATCGGCAATTTAAATAATTTAGAAACTACTGAAGCTAGAGCAAACCCTACTTGTACATAAATGCATTAACGTTAGTTTTCAGTGTTTCATAATCCACATCTTTTATTTTTGCTCCAACGCAAAAGGTTTTCAATACGATTTGCACTGAAACGTCAGAAACTCGATCAAAATTGAGACTTTTTTTTAGTGAAACCAAACATGTATTTACTCACTCTTCGTTAAGAAACAGTTTAGTTGGAGCAAATTCTTGCCAATAATGTGCAGATGAGTACGCTTTTCGGTCTGTCACTTCGACAGAGTTTATTTGTGTTTTCATACACTTACAAGCCATAATTTTAGGATCATTCTGTTGTTAAGAATCATTCCATGGCTGAAGATGGGCACCATAAACAGGAGATTAACCAAACTACACATGTCATTAAAACAGTTTCCAATAGCTTTGGAAGCCCAGTCAAGTGCTTAAAAATTAAAGACCTTTCACTCATTGGTATAATAAACAACAAGTAAAAAAGAGGTTTCAATGCAAATCTATCCAATTCCTTAACTGAAAAAGCTCCATTTTCGAACCATTAGAAAAGCATATAAACGAAAGATCATTTCGTTCAATTTAAATTGCCCAGTCGGAAATAGGTCTTTATAAACCGTTCCGGAATGAAATCGAAACAAAGCAGAGACTAAGCTTAACAAACGATCCCAGACAGCTACGTTTGATCGGGCATACAAAGAAAATCCTCCCGGGTTTAGAAACTGTAAGCTCATCCAAAATCTGACAATAGCAAGGACACTGCCTTCTTCTCTCTTGATAAGGTACGGTTTTTTAACAAAATGCCACCTAATATTCGACATTTGTTACGTTACACTTCGAAAGTTCGCTTTTCGTTTATTTTTCTGTTTGTATGTCGTTTAATAAGGTTTTCGGTTATTTTATGATGAAAGACTGTTAGAGCTTGCACTTAGGCTTACATAAGGTTTGTCAAATTTAACCTTCTTCTTCTGCTATAAACTTAATCGGATGTTAATACTATTTAAACAAAATGGGTTTTGTTAACTTAACTTTTTTTGGCAGAAATTTAACGAAAATAATTAGTTTAGAATTTTCGCTAAAAGAAATTTTAGAAATTAGAATTTTAATGATTTTTTTCTTTTGGGCACATATTTCCAATGTATTAAATAAATCCTGATTATTCCACTCATCCAATCAAATCACAGTATTTTGGTGAATTGAACCAATCACAATCGAATTAAATCGAAAATACCACTACTAGTGAAATTTTCTAGAAAATTTTGCGACTAGCAGCGTTGCTTAGAGACAACGTCTGTCAAAATTTGTTGAGTGACAAGTATTTCAGTAATTTCATTATAATTCGAGGAATTATCATTCCGAATACCATTCGTGACTAGAATTTTACAGGAAATTTTTGCCGTCACAAACACTCTTGCTTGTTGCTTTGGAAAATCGTAGCTCGTGCTGTCGCACTCGTTACGATTTTCGTCGCAACAAGCAGTCGTGTTGGTGACGGCAAAAAAATTTCCGGTAAAATTCTAGTCACTTGTGGTATTACTTCTGAAAATTCTATAAATAAAAAAAAATTATTTCCGCCAGGATTCGAACCTCTGACCTCCAGCTCTGTAGCCCAATTTGTAGAAAACCAGTGCGTAAACCCAAAGGTCAGTGGATCGAAGCGGAGGTGATTCTTCCAGCTATACTAATTCCTAAAAAAATAAATATGAAATAAAAGATGTATGAATTAACCACCAAACGTAAGGCATGGTGTTAATGACCGCCCAAATGAATAAAGAAAAAAATTTAATTAAAGCCGTAAAAACCGAACGAATTCCTTTATATGCGGGATAATTTTTAGGATCGGAATACATTCGCTCTTGCGCGAGCAAAACCCCACTGAATAATTCATTCGTTCTAACAATTTTACCCAAGGTTTTGTGGCCCTTCTTATAATTCATTGAGCTTTGTATAAGCTTACTGAATTATTAGCATTTTATCTGACATTTACAGGTGGTTATAAATCTCACTTTCTTATTTTTGTTCTTAGTTTTTCTCTTTTATTAGACTTCCGGGTATTTCTTTTATAAAATAATGGAAGTTTCTTGTGTTTACACCGTGCTGCATTCATATAAATTCCCACTGTACTGAATTGTTGGATCTTCGATGGCGGTTCATATGTACTTTCACTAAAACGATTCCATTTGAGTCGGTTTGGTTGCGAAGTTACCACCAATGGAAATTTCTTAGTTTAAGCATGTTAAATTCTGGAAAACCTTAACACAAAAGTTTTACTGATTTTGTACACCAATCTCTAGCTTACCTAAAACGGTCGACATTCGAATTTAAGTCGTCTTTGTTACGAAGTAGAGTCTAACCCATTAAACCACCCTAATTTAAGGTAACTCATTCGGTAAACAATGTCTAACACTTACATTATCATCTTATCATCCCTTTGTTCCAAAATAGTTTCCACTTTCCTTAAACTTCGATAAAGCGAAGCGATCGTCTAGACACAAACCAGAAGACCGAAGACAAAACTTGGAAAAGTAATTTTGCACGAATTTTTGCCTAATTCTGTTATAAATGCGTTTAAGTTTAGAATGCGGGCTTGATTTCGAAGTTTGGAAAGTTTTATCTTTGTTAAATCTAAGGACATTGAAGGGTCATTGTTTGGTTTAGTGGAATACGAGGATGTTTCGTAAAGTAACAGGATTGATTATGTGAAACGCAGAAATGTTTGTTTGTAAAAAAGTTTTCCTTCGAAATCATAAAGTCATCACCTGTGTCAAGGCATTGCCCATGTCTAACGCGCTAATCTAGGAAGCTAATCTCCGTTGAGACGTTTGAATATATAGTGGCACCACTCCGAAGTGAGCAGGTGTTCTTAGTAACGGAAGCCGTCCCGAAGGAATCCTTCGCCCGTTCACACGAACTAAAATAGCAGGTATAAATGGAACTCGAGCGTGTACAGATGATTCTTATCGTTACAAAAGTTGAGCAGATTTGCGTGCTCGTTTCAGAATGGTTCCACTATACTAACTTATCTAACTTATTCCTTAAAACTTTCTGCGCCACTTTAAACTGCAACAATTCTATAAAGCGGACGAACATTCACCTAGAGATCTAGACTAAATCCAAACACTCTGAAGTGGGGGCATTGTATAATATGAGGGTGTTTCGGAAAGTAACAAGACTTGACAGCAAAATCAACATTGTTCTGAAATTTTTCTGGTTAGTAGAAATTATCTTTGAAACGAATTTTTGATTAACTAAGAGCGAGAACACCGTTGGAATCTTCAAAAAATAACCTAAGTGCAAACGAGCAAAAACGTTTGCAGGCCTTTTAGTGACCACCGGCAACAATCCAAACGAATTTAGAAACGTTTGCATTAACATGAGAGGCACCCGACATTAAATTTCTAACATGGTTCCGGGGAACAAACAGTTCCCAAATGTAAACAGTGCCGGACACGTTGTCCGACATGAAGCGTGTAGGGTTTCACTTACTCTATGCTGTTTGTAAACGTTTTGTTTACTCAGTCATTATTAGAATGTCATCAGTTTAAGCTACATTCAAAATAAATTATAACCACCGTGTTAAAAGTTCGCAACTTTACCTAGACCAATTTGGTAAATTTTAATGTCAACAATACTGTGGAGCGGGTTAGACTCTTGGCAGCCTTCAAAGACGAAGTACCAGTTGAAATTATAAGACAACTTTTAAGAGCTGGGAGCAGGGATGTAGAAGTATTTAACACATACAGACATGACCTATAAGCGGTGCAGTTTTGTTGGCCGTGCTGTATATAAAAAACAA